>BSBN01001201.1:12230000-14926250 GCA_027924645.1 Cunninghamia lanceolata | reverse complement strand
GTAGTCCAATTAACCACAATTGACCTAGTTAGATTCTTATTGATGGTTAATGGACATAGATTGAAATTGTATAAGAAGCTTTTGAATAAGGATGCATTCCTCCAGCAATTAAAGGCAGATATGGATATAGAAATTTCACAATAGCCTGCCTCAGATGAGGCCTACAGCCAAGTTAAAGATAATCACAACATTCTAGCAACAGATCAAGATACCAGCTTGACTGTATTACCACATCAGGTTTGATTTTTATGAACTTTGTACATAAATAAAACATAAAACATTTTAAAAAAACACAACCAAATAATTAAATTAGAGTTCAGGCTCCATCAAATCAGCTCCTACTATCAGTTGAGTTTTCCTTTGATCGCCAGTCACTTCACTGAAGGGATCTGTAGCCAAGGGCTCTCTATTGTTTCAAGGGACTTGTACATTTCCACATGCAGCAACTACACTGGTCATCATTCTCGTGGGATCTATAGCCATTGCATGCCAAGCCAAAGCACATGGGACCTGTTCACTTCATGTTCTGATTACGTGCATGCAGCCACTCTTTCCTGCAACACCTTTTCTCATGGCATCCACGTGTCGTCATCTTCCACTATGGATTGTACATTCATGCTACGTGTCACTCTGCCACTGCACACTCCATCCACACACTTCTTCAACATTAAATCATTAAATCAATGTGATTCACTCTGGCTTGTTCGTCGAGCACATCAACTCTAGCCGCCATGTCATCATTTTTCCATGCAACATTTCTGAATTAGACATCACCTCAAAGGTATTTATCTTGCTATTGCTTTAATTAACATTTATTGCTTCTTATTTTATGGCTTTCAAATTTCACACATCATTATTTTCATATATTATACCCCATTCAAATTGCTTTCAGCCCATTCTTCCATACACTTCACCTATCTTCTCATTTGAGGACAAATGACACCATAGTTGGGGGGAAATTCCATACGTAAGAATTATTTTACGTACATTCAAATCTCTTAAATCTCTTCCTTCATAATCATGACTATCTGTGTTGCATAACATACAAGCTAGCAGATAGCAACTGGTAAAAAGCAACTAATAAGAAGTGAACGGTAAGAATAATTTGTTGAAGAATAGGGGATTAAGTTGGGGGAATTGAGTTTGTAGAGTGGAATCAGGTTCAGCAGCAGAGTTTCTTGGGATATCATGATGGGTGGAGATCCAAGAAGGAGAGAACCTACTATCCATACAAAATTATTGTCTAACACAGATTGCATGCTTATCTTTCAACAAGCAAGGTGGTTGGAGTATTTCCTTGAGTTAACAGAGTATAATGAAGACATGACCCAGCAGTTTGTGGGAACATTCTAGAATGAGGAAGCTATAGTGAAAGGCTTGCAGGTTGACGCATCTGTAGCTATCATAGTCGAGGTAACGGGGCTACAGGTAGCTGGAGAAGAATTCCCTGTAAGATTTGACACCATTTTAGCAAGGGCCGAATTCAGACAACCAAGAGAAAGAATGGAATCTACATCTCAAGGTACCAAATGAATCTCTTTGCCTTGGTTATGGACCTTTGTTGCTACCTATATTATTAGATATCTTACCTATGATGGGAGGAAATCTTTTCTTTATACTGTACATTTCAAACTTTTAAGCCATCTCCATCATGGAAGGGTAGTGAATGATCCAAATTTCTTGTTTAATTTGTTAAAAAGGATGTCTGTTGAATATACAAGGAAAAATAACTAGTCTTCATTGTCTCATCATGTCTTGGTTGTGCTATTAGTAAAAAAAAGTTTATATATTCAATACCTCGATATTTTTTGGGAATGTTTTCTTGAAATTAATCCTATTGATGAGGGACCTTTGAGGGTTGAACCAAAGAGAGAAGAAGAGGCACAAGCAAAGAATTTACAAACAGGGGAACCAGAGGAAGTACCTGTGACCTCTTCTCAACCAGAAGCTTCACCTACCCACTGCCATGCAACTACTGAGGAGCATCCAGATCCAAACCTTGATAATCCTATAGGTGAACCTGCTAGGTATCCCACACCTACATCCTCACCAATGTCAACACCCTTGCCTGAGCATTCACCCTCACAAACTTCTAGCCACAAAAAGAAAAAGTCAAATTCATGAAAACTACATCCTGGAGCTACCATCTCACTACCTATAGCACCTAAAATTTCCCATGAAACTCCTTCTACCTCAAAGCCCACCAAGAAGAGAAAATCATCCTCTTCTTCTACCAGAGCCAAGAAGAAACAAAAGGTCACTACTCAATCACATAGGCGTTCAGACCACTTGAAGGAGAAAGAACTTTCAAGGGGAAAAACCCAGCCTGAAAAGAAGAATGTGGTTGATATACATGTTGATATAGACTTTAAAAGGGAGCATCTATTTTTTAATAGGGAACAGAGAAGTGTGGGCCACACACCCATCTTGGAGACTGATAGAGAGTCCGAGGAGCAGGATTTATATACAACTAGAAAAAACATCAACCTCCCCTTGATACTGAAAACCCAGATTTATCAGCCTCTCCAGAGGAAACTCAAGAAGAGGAATTGTTATTGGACTCTAAAGATATAATAGAGGGAAAGAAGGATGAAATGTAGATAGCCTTGCAGAAAATTATAGAATTGGAGAAGCATTTGAGGATTACCAACAAAAAGATACAAGGTTAAATGAGCGAGTTAAGAAGTTGGAGGATCAGCTGCATTTTTTCCAGAAACAAGAGTCAAGACTAGATCATTTGGCCCAATTGGCCATGATAGAAATCAATAGAAGGAATCTAGAGCCTGTGCAACTAGAAGAGTAACCAGAGGAACCTGCCCCATCAACCTTATTTACAGTTACCTTACAATTATGGTATAAGATAGATGAATTGGTAAAAGAACAAGGTGAACTGAAGGAGAAGCATAGCAAAGAGATGGAGGTGAAGAACACAGAAATAAAGAGACTAAAATTCAAAATGGACAGAATGACAGATATGATTGTCCAACTAATGAGGTGTTGGCCACCTGTAATGGTTTATGCCCTCTATCTACAGTAGCAGTATTTGAGCTTTCAGTTTAGCCAACTTTACAATGATGCCCGTGCTTCACTTTTTAGACCTGCCTTATTTCTAACAACCTACCAAAAAGATACCCCTAAAATGTAGAATAAACTATGTGAATTCTACTTGCATGAATAAGCCATTCCATATGACACTCACTAGAATCCCCTAGTTATTATTGGGGATGTGCAATTGAAGGCCCTAGCATCATTCATCTAGAATGAGCATAGGAGAGGAGTGTTACAATAGTAGTATAATGAGAGAGAGAAATCATTCCCTCTCAAACTCAAGGCAGAATCCCTAGATCCTAACAAAATAGTGGAGGAATGGATTGATCTAATTGAACATCCAGAAGTAGAAACCAAACTCCTGGAATGTAGAGCAATGGATTACAAGAAATTTAGGGAATTGACCGAAGGGATTGGTAAGGAAGCTCTGGGTTTCTCATAGGGTAGGTGGAAAGAGTTGACACTAGCATTGCAAAGAAAGAGTCTCATTTAGTATTCAACCTCTCAGTAGCAATCAATAGGGCACAAAAATACATAAGATAAGCCAATGAACATGGAATAACTTGGCTACCATTAGTGTTCCATCCTCCCTACTTCTTAATCCCATTCCACATTAGTTGGAGCAGAGGACAAATCAGGCAATAGAATAGGCTAGGTGGAACAAGTAGGCAGAGTAGAAGGGCTTCTATCTCAAACAAGAAAGAGGAGTAGAAGAACCTACAGATTACAGAGAAATAGCTCTTCAATACAATCAAAGACCTTGGTTGCTGGAGGACCATCAACATGTTTAGTTGGGGGGTGTGATGAGGCCATGTTTTGTCTTATTTCTCTTGCTTTAAGTACATGCTTCCTAAGACATTCCCAAGATTTTATATATATTAACTATGTCTATAATCATCCTTAAGACATTGAAAGCATGAAGATGGGTATATAATTTATGTTGTTAATTAATTGTGTGTGAATTGATGATTTCGCATGAGATATGATGGTACTTTATGTTAATTTTAGTAATTGTGATGTATAGATATCATGTGATGGACTAACCCCCGATGTAGTAAGTACGTGGCTACATTTCATGAAGACACTAGGCATCCCGTAGCAAAGGAGGTGTTGATGTTCACAGTAAATAGTATAGGTACCTGCAGCCAAAGGAAGAAGACTTCGAATTGGTTCAAATGAGTTATTCATAACTCTCCACTCTTTGATGGTTATCCTTCGATAGTTGATGCAGTCATGAATAACGAAGGAATATTAGATCGTGCTCCATGTTTTATTTCTAGTCTTGATTGTTTTTCATAAAGACTGGAGAGAAATATAATAGGACTGTGCCATCTATATTACCTTCATGACAGTTTATTTTCCTATTCTTAGTTTTCTTTGTAATAAAGTCCCCTTCCTACGTTGTTGAAAAATGGACAGTAATGGTATTTATAATTCAACAGTTTTATTCAAATGAGGGAAGTCTAATCTTGTCTAGGGAGATTGTTAGATTCTATATATGAAACAAGAAGGTTAGATAGAGATTATGTTATCAGATTTGTTATTGTACTTTTCTCTTTAGCATTCAATAAAGGAACACATGTTTTAAGTTTAGTCAATGGCTTCAGAGATACAATAGAGATCTAGTTAGATTTTGTGGGGTCACAGTCACTCAAGAAAGGGCCACTTGAGGTAACTGTGTCTCTCCCACATGTTTATGTGTTTAGTTTATATTGTCTATTTATGTGTATGTGATTAATGCATGTTGTAACGAGTCATGTTATATGAATTAAGTTAGATTTTGATCATCTGTGTTGTTGAGTCAAGGTGATCGCCGATTAACTATTAGTCGTTCTCTTATTTGGAATTACATAAGACCATCTGATTACAACCAACTAAATAACATTTGTTATTTCTTTCCAGATTTGCTTATTTATAGTACTTTTCAATCTTTACAAATTAGAGTTGTTTACTTTCCAATTAGTTTATTCCTATGCACAACCCCTAGATTACAATTCAAGAATTCTCAACTGTATACATAGTACGAGCATCATCCAAGAAGAATATGATTCCCTGGTTTGACAATTTAAATGTAACACATTATAGCCAATAGGTTACTTGATATAGGATTCGTTGGTCTGTTGAGTTGTGTGCATGCCCTTTCTGCATCAATGTATTGGTTAATAATGAAGTTCAACATAATCTAGTTAAATTATTATTTTATTTAGTTTTCGCATTTTAGATTGGAATTTTATTGCTTAGATAATTTTTAGGGTTAGGGTTTCTACCTAGCTTGAAACCAACTTCTCATTTTCATCTAGAAAACACCAGGGGTCACCTATTGGAAAGGTTTCGCCCCCTTGTAGCATCGTACAATGCGACACTTACCTTTTTTAGTTACTCCCATTATCGAAGGAGTGCGAAAGGAGTTTCACATTATCTGCATCTTGATTGACTTCCCTACCTTAGTGCGGCATGCCTAAAGTGTGTTGCATGTGCAACAACGTTAAGTGTGTTTGTTATTTAAGCGCGCATATGATGCGTGAGTGTGTTTTGTGACTTGTTTTAAAAAAAATGTTAGTTAATTTTTCATGTCCACGTTTAAAATGTGGGCATGACAATATTCACAAGTAGCAATCTTACTTTAGCCACACTTTGGATCCTTGTACCTGATGAGGGGTGTGGAGGGCTTGCCCCCCACTACTATCATTGGGGGGTCGCAGTGCCCTCGAAGGGAATTTTTTTAGAAAATTTCCTTTAAAAATAGTGTAATTTTGTAGTCAATTTGGACCGTTCATCATTAGGTCGCAGATCTGACGGTAGAGGTTATATTAGGGTTCTTTTCCCTAGAAGGCAACACTCTTTTAATGAGATTACAGTTGTGAATGAGTAGTACATGCATTGTTGGATTGAAGACCTAAGAGGAGATTGGTAGTGTTATATTGTAAACCTTATTGAAGTTAATACGGACTGGTGCATCTCTTCTTGTGGTGGAGTTTTTTCCTAAAAGGGTTTCTCCACGTAAACATTGTGTTATGTGTTTGATCTTATGTTCCATTATTTGCTTGTATTAATTTCATACTATCTCCATTTTGGTTCTACATTAGATTAATAGTTACAGTTGTAATCAGATTTCCATTTTATAGTTGTTCACCTTCATCTCTCACATTCTGTAGGATGAGTTTAAGAGTTCTAGCCTCTTTGACTGAAGCTTCCCCAAAATGATAGTGTCATCAACAAATTATTGATGGGAGAAAGGGGGACCTATAGAAGATGGATAAACACCTTTTAATCTGACATTTATCACTGCCTTGAGAATATTCCTCCCAAGAGTTTCATCCATAATGATAAAAAGGAAAGGGGAAATAGGGTCCCCTTGTCTAATTCCCCTAGAACTTTTGAAGAAACTCAACGGGGAACTATTTACCAACACTGAAAACATAGGAGTAGATATCATTTGAGAAATCAACTTAAGGAATCTATCAGAAAATGTGAACTTGACCAAAACTTTTCTTAAAAAATCCCATCTCACCCTATCATAAGATTTCAAAAGATCCAATATAAGGAGAAAACCCTCTTTTTTGTTAATGGACAGTGAGTGAATATTTTCATGGACAACAATGATGGAGTCAAGAATTTGTCTACCTAACACAAACCCACTCTACTGTAAGGAAATCAATGTAGGAAGGACCGGTTGGAGTCTATTGGCTATCACTTTTGAGATGATCTTATAGATCGAGTTATAAAGGCTAAATGGTCTAAAATTAGCAAAAGAATCAGCTCCATATTTTTTAGGAATTAGAACCAAAAAGGTCGAGTTCAATCCCTTCAAGAGTTTTCTACTACCCAAGAATTCTTTAGTGGTTGTGATCACATCCTTTGCAACAGTGTCCTAGTAAATCTGGAAGAAGAAGTGAGGAAATCCATCCAGACCCAATGCTTTATTTCCTTCAAAGGTGAAAACACCATTTCTGATTTCTTCTTCTGTGGGTATTTTAGAAGGTTGCAATTATGCTCATCCAACAATAACTTCCAAAAAGTCACTTTCCATTTCCAGGTTTTCATCAATGGAGAAGAGGTTTTTATATAATCCAATAGTAGCTTCCCTTATATAAGCATCCTCTTGAATTTGGACTCCATTCATCTAAATAGACTTGATATGATTGATAGTTCTATGCTTGAGGGTGGAGAGATGAAAATTTTGTGTTACAATCTCCACTCTTAAGCCAGATGGCTCTCGATCTTTGTTTCCAAAATTTATCTTCTTTAGTAATAATGGAGTGGAGTTCAATCAATAGATCATTTTCTTATTTAAGAATATTGGTATCCATCTCATTGAGCTGAATACTTTTCTGAACATTATTCAGTTGATTTTTGACATTTTCCTTATTCTTGAATATGTTTCCAAAGGCATTTTTATTCCATCCCTCAACATTAGTCTTGACATGGGATAATTTCTTGGATTATATACATATCAGTCCCTTCCACCTTAATATTCCACCACTGAGAAATTTTGCTATCCAATTCACGATGTTGACTCTTCATTTTCTCAAACCTAAACGAGAAAATTTTTGTAATGCCCCAAAGTAATGCTTGAGGCATTAACGACAAAAGTGGACGAATATTTTTTTGATGCAATTATAACACTCGCATGTCACAATCACACACTGAGCACAAAAGCCACTACAACGCCACATAATGGCAACCGAGACAAGACAAAAATGGACCCAACAAAAGGACATGCAAAAGTACAATGCCCACCTCAAGAAAAACACCAGCAAAAGACTTTGCTCATCAATTGATGTAGCCAACATAATGACCGAACAAGACTATAGAGTTTACTCCACAAGGAAGATCTGGCTTAAGTCTATGACCACACTCTCTCACACAAGCACATGGAGTCGGATGAGGGTGTCCACTACCCACGCCCATTCCATGACAACACGAACAATGACCCACCATAGGGGAAAACCCACTCAAATGAAGGACAACTAGGAGGTACACAACTTCTACTAAGGGGTTGGCCACACCGCTATCTTAGCACGAATCACACACCTAAAACAAGAGAAGTATAACTCTTAAGCTATGAAACTTAATGACCAAGCATCAACATGGAAAGGATAAGTAACTCAAGCAAGACACTCTCGAATAGATAGTCTCTCCAAACTATTTAATCAAGAAGTGTCCTTAGCAAGACAAGAGCAAATAACAACAACATAAGGCCAACAAGCCAAGCCACACCAACATTCGACCAACAAACCATGGGAAGAGTCAAAAACCAAACCTCACAAGGGAAAAGCATCCATCTAGGACCTAAACACATTACATCCAAATACTATCCATTTCAAAAGAACAAAACTAAAACCACGATTCAATATTAAGATAAGATATAATTTCAATCATGCTAACATACGTGAATAATGTGATATTTTCCATATTAATTGTTACATTCTTCTCGACACCAACGTCGAGATAAGAAAAAGTACAAAGATGGACATCTCAATCATTATGTGGCACAAAGGAAGCTAACTTTAAAACATAACATGGAACAAATTATGTAGTATACAAGGAGGACTCCAATATTTAGATTTAATCAAATAGGCATAATTAACGTTAATCACAACATACTAAACTCTAAATCAAGCATCAAATTCTCAAGCAAATGATAATATGAAACAGTTACAAGTCAGAGGCTACTTTCCAACATGGAAGTATCACACTCCAATTATATAAATTGAAAAAGAATAATATTATGAAACTGCACAAGGAACACACCAAACCTCCAAGAGATCATCAGAACGGGGACCAATGGAGGATGTTGCCCACCTCCCTACCATATTGCCATCGTCGAGCACAATAGATGTCTATGCCACTCTAGGCAACCCGCGAGCTATAGAGAGAGAAGATCACAGAACCACTTCTAACACAACCAAAACTCACACAACAAGGGTCTCAAGAAAGGTACCAAGATCATTCGCATAAGGTTTGAACATGGTTTTCACACACACATCCATCACAATGCCACGAGGATCAACTGAACTAAAATAATTCAACACTCCCCATAATTGAATACACACCAAACATAATCCAAAGCATAATTCACCTTAGAGTCACTCATGACCCAAAAAAGTGGGGAAAGGAAAAGCATATAACAAAGGAGTATCAATAACTTTAATTTCACTAACATGAGATAACATAGAAAGAAGGTACACCATCATCTTATTGAATAAAACATCAAATGAAATGATATACAAGGGATTGTGACCTTCAAACATACTTCAACAAAAGACTAGGTACTTGTCCCTAAGTCCTAGAGTCAACTTGGCTAATATTCAACCTTGAACCATAAAGGTTAACTTGGACCAAAATGGTCAAGACATGGCGAAGTGAGGACATGAACCCACACACTCCAATCCATAAGGTGGGGAGACATATTTCGCCACAAGAGACTATTCATCACACCAAATCATAAGGATAATTAAGGCTTTAAACAATTGAGCAAATCTAAAAAAATTTATTTATTTAACCCTTTAAAATAGCATGCAACCATTAATATGCATGAACTCAAACTTTAAAAGACTACTTTAAAATGCCAATACACATTTAATGTCTAGAAAATAAAATCGTTTATGGACAACTATTGTTGCCAAAATCGAGTCATTGCTCTCACACAATTGGTGTGAAAAGGTAAGATACTTCTAACAATTTTGTTGTTTTGAAATTTTTAAAATAAAAAAAATGTTATATTTCTTGTATCAACCATAAGAAATAAAATTAAATAAAGGAATCAAGTTCATAAAATACAAGCATAATGGCTTGGTAGGTTGGAAGCTTAAGGGATGATGTGAGTTTTGTGGAGACGGTTTCCAAAATAAAGTCTCACTAGTGAAGCATTCACCAAAGTTAACTAAGCAATGAGAAATGAAAGAATTTAAAATGGAAAAACAAAACCTCACCACATGTGCCACAGCTAAGGAAGGGAAGCCACACCTGCTAAAGTAGGTCGTAAACAAGCTCGATTAGAAAAAAAAAAGTATTTGCTTAAGACAATATTTCTTGCACCTAAAAGAACTTGATACGGCCCCTGAGACACAATGCTCGCAACAGTTGTTTATAATTTGTTTTTCTTGCATTCAGAGAGGTCATATGCAGAGGAGGTATCAAGGGAAGGTATTAGCATATGGGAGGCCGCATTTCTAGCAGAGGTTAGTCCATATGGAGGACGAGCCTCTTGAGGCCACGCTTGCAAAACCTACGCTCTATTTATTCTATTTGTTGCACCTTTATTTATTTTATGATCTATCTTGTTGTTTTATTTGCCCTGTTGTGCCCATACTCTATTTGTTTGGCTTAACAAAAAAAAAGATAAGTCTTGGTTTAAGGTTGTTCTCCTGCCTTTCGAAAGTAAATAACAATTACATAAATTAAAATCTTGAAGGCATAAATGCCAAATAAAACAAAACCTTTCCGTCTTCAGGGATATCCACTCCAGTACCACTTCTCTCTTCCCACACTATGCAAGACCCCAATTGAGCTCTTTGTGCCCCCAACACCAGCGTCCTCCTTTTTTGCCTTTTTTTCTTTATCTTTTGTTCTCCCCTCCAAATACAAAGTGTGGCCCAGATGGAGGGAGGTCTGTCCCCCTTCCTCCAAGTGAACCCTATTCTCCTTGCATTAAAAAAATCTTTTTCTTTTTTAAAAGAAATATCCTTTTTTTTAACATATGTTGCAAACAAGGTTATTAAAATGATAACAAGTTTGAATTCTAACTAAAGGCAACATCGATTTCACAAAGCAAATAAATCTGTAAATAAGAGTCCTAGCCTGGAAAAATGCTAATGGAAATCTCCACACATGTTAGGCATCCATAATTACATTCCTCAAACCACTATGGAACAAAAGGATTTATCTACTATGGGTCAAAAACCTTGTAAATATAAAGTTCTATCTTGCAAATGGTTTTTATTAAATATCATCCACTTCAATGGTCAAATCTTAATTTTGGCCAATAAAAATAGGACAAATATTTATCATTTTTTTGTAAGGATGAGGTGTAAATTTGCTATTGATTGTTTAAATATTGAAATGGATGATGTTTAAGCAGAGTGTGCAAATACCCCATAACACCTGGGAAATGATTTAGTATCATCATGAAGTAATACCATACGATAGTAACACCAAACAAACTTCTCTAACATAAAAAAAATGTCTGAATATAGTTGCATTTTGAAAACTCCCAAGGAAATTCTAAGATCAACATTGGGTTTTTTTTTTGCAACCAAAAAGATGTGATTACCTTTATTTCCCAAGGCCATTCCTTTATGGCTTTGCTTATACAAGGGCTAAATAGGACTCAATCTAGTGACAACCAACCATAAAGATAAGTAGTTTAATGAGAAATCTCTGTATAATAACTAAATATTACAGAGATAAAAAAATGCTATCCATAAATACATTTTCAAAATTAAAGCAAACAAGCATCCCTGATCTGAGATAAATTAATACTTAGATTAACTAATCTAACTATGGCATAAATCTAAAACTAACTTTTTAACTCTTAATACATTTCGAGATATTCTCACATTAAACTGTAAGTGATCCTCCTACAAAATAGATAAACTAAATCAACTTCACATTTAAAGCATGGAGGTTTTTTGCAAGCACATCACTGCTAACCTTATGGAAAACCGATAAAGTGAAAGAGCATTCTAGTCCACTAAAATCATGCAAAGAACACAAACAGGTTACGGGGTTACACACAACACAGGGATCCAACTCGTGAATGATTATGGTTAGAGGTACATCGTAGACACTGGAAGTAGTCCTCTATTTGCAACCGAATAGGATGGTTTAAGTGACTAACATACCGCATGACATAGGGCCAATAACTCAACCATTAGACTAGGTAAGGTGAGATGGTCATGATATGAATAAGGTTCCAAGAACCTTGTAAATCATATGCAATTAATTATTCCTATTATTGTTTGTAAATCATGCATAAGGGATGACGTATTCACCAAGTAGCGATCTTGTTTCAATCGCATGTTTGATCCCAATACCCGACATATGTAGGTTATCTAGGGGGTTGCATGGAGGTACCCCCCTGCGGGGTCCAGGGGGATGGCCCCCCCAATGGGGGGTTCAGGGGACGCGCGCCCCGGTGGGGGTCCGGGGGCAATGCTTTCGAAAGCCACATTTTATATATAAATTGCCATTGTAAATGTAGATCATTCATCATTAGGTCACAGATCTGACAGTGGAGATTTTATTGGCTTGTCTTGCCCTAGAAGGCAACCCGTTTTATAAGGATATTGTATTATAGTTGTGTATGAGAGTATTACAGGCACTGCTGGATTGAAGACTGGAGAGGAGATTGATAGTGTTGTATTGTAAACGCTATTTGAAGTTAATACAGACTGGTGCATCTCTTCTTGTGTGGAGTTTTTTTTTTTTGAAATGGTTTCTCCACGTAAACGCTATGTTATGTGTTTGATCTTCTGTTCTGTTATTTTTTTGTGTTGATTTCATACTATCTCTATTTTGGTTCTACACTAGATTAATAGTTACATTTGTAATCATATTTCCATTCTATAGTTGTTCCCCTTCATTTCTAATAGGTCAAGTGGTTCTATGTCTTCTCCTCCATATCTGTCCATTGGTCACACACCTGTAAAGATATATCTTGCACACTCCAAGCGAAGCATCAAATCCAATAATGTAATCATAGCCCAAACAACATTTAAAGAACAATGAGGATGTGTAATCCATTACGACATATATACATGTTGAAATTAAATCATTTAACAATCAAATTGATATATCATTTAATCTAACCATACAAAATAATATTGCACAAAGAGTTACACAAGGGCGAGCACTACACTTTACTTCTTTCCTAGTTTATCAGCATAAAGTATTATGGGGTAGTGATAAGACCCAAGTCTTGAAATAGTAGCTAAAGAACAAAAATAATAGTATAACCAACTAGAAGAGATTAAGGCTTGATCAAGTCTCATCTGAATGAGAGCAGCACTAGATCTTTTATTAGTCCGCGTGAAGTTAGCTCCTTGAAGGTCCAAATCTAAGAGCGCTTGGTCATTGATAAAGTCCATAAGATCATTCCTACTATCCCCTGGGATTTGAGAACCTCCCAGTTTTCATTATCCTTCAAGGGGTATTGAAATCCCCCATCACCAGCCAGTTTGTATCAAAATGATAGATTTGAAAGTTTAGAGATTAGTCCATAGTTTTCTTCTAGCATTCTTGACATTGGGAGCATGGATATTAGAAGATATCCAAGAGGTGTTAACCTTAAGATGGACAA
Source organism: Cunninghamia lanceolata (assembly GCA_027924645.1). Taxonomy (NCBI): domain Eukaryota; kingdom Viridiplantae; phylum Streptophyta; class Pinopsida; order Cupressales; family Cupressaceae; genus Cunninghamia; species Cunninghamia lanceolata. The sequence goes on along the minus strand of BSBN01001201.1, from coordinate 14,912,899 downwards.
ACTTGGTGGCAAAATGATTCTTATCTTCCCAAAGAGCAACACCCTTAACCACTCTAGGGTTCCAAAATATGGCGATTCCACTAGAGCCTCCCTCGGCATTCACTCCATGAACACCACTATCCTTGAAGAATTTGTTCTTTAGGTTACTGAACTTATCAATAGGCATTTTAGTCTCTTAGATCAACAAAATATCTGGTTTATGCTTTTGCACCAAGTTAGCTAGGAGGTCTTTCTTGTGAGCATTATTTAGCCCCCTCACATTCTATGATATAATCTGCATTGCTTTGAGTTTGGTGTGCTCTTGGAGCACATCTCTATGAGAGTCTTCTGCAGTCCATCAACAATATCTCTCTTAACATCACATTCTCTCATATTCTTATTAGTTATTCTCCCTTGAGTCTTAGGATCTGAGCCACAATCTGCTACCTTCCTATGTCTAGCACTTACCCTAATGCTTCCTCCTAGAGGAGTAGATAGTTTATTGTTTCCTTACCCTTGGTCTTGACCAGACTATCCCTTTTACAAGGATCTTTCTTATTAATAAGCTCCCTGGTTTAGATGTCTTCCTTTTCTCTTTTAGGGATATCTAAGATTTTAAGCACCTCCCGGCCAGAAGGTGGGATGTTGTTGGCCTTATCAGTCTTTAGAGGTGATCCCTTGATAGTATTTTCTACTATGTCATTACTTTGTTCTTTCATGACTTCCACCAGAGTTTCTACCATTTTCATCTTGCCCATAGGAATATCTTGGACTTCCACCTCCATATTATTCTCCCTTTCTTTCTCTTCCTCTTCCTAGGTAGGGTAAAGAAGGGTAATCTCTATTTTAATACCAGGTTTCTTGTTCTAAGGGGGTTCCTCTGATAGGACTTCCTTTCCTTTCTCATCATCATTTCCCAATGCTTCTTTCTCCTTCCACATCTTTTGTTGTACTCTAGGTTTCTAAGTAGGACATTGTTTTACCCAATGACCTACTTTCCTGCACTTGAAACAAGTAAAAGGAATAGTTTCAAACTCAACCACTTGTTTCTATTCATCTAACTTTGATTTGATGTTGATCGAAGAGGGAAGATTCATTGGTTGTTCCACACAGACACTAATTCTAGCATATACCATTCTTCTTCTCATAACAGTCATTGAATCAATGGTCAGTAGTTGGCCAAAGGCACTTGCTATACCTCTAAAAACCTCCTCATCCCAAAATTCTAAGGGCATACCAAGAAGATGAACCTAGAATGGGGTCATGTTGAACGAGCTCTTAGCTACATCAAATCTCATGTCCCATTTCTTCATAGCCAGGGTTGACTTCCTGATAATCCAAGGTCCTCCCACCAGGATATTATTTAGGTCTTCCATACAAACAAAAGAGAAAGAGAAGAAACCTTTTGGCATGGCTACAATATCAACTCAACCTTTAGTTCTCCATTTTTTAGCAGCCCAAACCCTAACATCCTCAATATTAGGTCTTAGACCCAAAAACTATCCAATCAAAGTCATCTCCATTTTAGAGATACCTTTATCAACAATGTTGTCAAGAATATTGATGAAGAGTTCTCCAAAACCTAGGTTAGAAACATCCTTCACCAGAGATGAAACACTCTTTCCTATAGTTTTATCCTCAAGACGTGATGCCCAAGACTTGGGCCCTAAACCTTTTTCTAGTTTGTTTCCCAAAGATTTTGAAAACTCTATTTTGGAACCCTCAAACCACTCGGTCTCAGATGACTGACCATCTTCCAACAAGATGTCATCCGCCTTGGATTTCATTCCTTTCACCTTAGTTAGGCCCACCAGTGATAGCCCCCAGGGTCAAGCGGTTTGTCCAAGCAACTTGGCACCAACCCTGACTTATCTAGATCTATCATTTTAGATTCCAAGAGTTTGTCAGAGCCTCCGTCAATGAACTCACACCCATCCACAGACCTACCTCCAGAACCACTACTTCCATTCACATTCTGCCCTCCATTCACAGACTATCCTTTGTCCTCCATTCATGTAGACTATCCTCTGTCCTCCATTCACGCAAACCGTCCTCCATCCTCCCAAAAATCACACTAATTATTCTCCACCATTGATCAATATCATGCGAAAGCTATAAATACATCATCCTTCAAAGCCACAAACTCTCCACCATCTTTGAGCTTTGAGTATTCATATTGAGCTTTGATCATTCATTGAGCATTGAGTATCCATAATTGAGCATTTGTATCCATGATCATTGAGCATTCATCATCCATTATCATTCATTCATTGCCAGCCAAGTGTTGAAAATAAAGGTAGAACTGCTGCTATAAACTTTAAAATTTTGTGTATGCAAAGCAAAAATTAAGAACAATTAATGAACAATTGTTTTGCCCATTCAATCCAATGTAGAAGAGAAGAGAAGAGAAGAGAAAAAGATTGCACAGTAATTATGTGGAGAAACCCTTATGGGAAAAAACTCCACACTCAAAGATGTTTCCTACTTGTATTAAATCTCTTTGGAAAAGATTACATTCAATACTGAAATTCCTCTAAGTCCTTGATGCACTTCACAAAAAAAAACTTCTTGCTTTTTTTCTCTAAGTCTTTACCAAAAAACTTATTGCTTTTTTCTTCTAAGTCTTTACCAAAAAACTTATTGCTTTTTTCTTCTAAGTCTTTTTAAAAAACTTTTACTTTTTCCTTCTAAGTCTTTTTCCTCCAAATCAACTCTCTGGAAAATGTATGGGGTTTACAATTAAATCAAAAACCCTCTTTTAATTCAAAAGCTTGAAACTCAAATTATAATAAATTACAATTGATAACATAGCTTCCCAAGCTCATGCAAAAATCAAGCTCACTTAAATTGAGAAGACTGAACTCAAACAAAGTCCAAACTTTGAGTTAATTGCCCCTTTATGATGTGTGCACACAAGTATGCCAAAATTAGCTTTGCCAACATCAAACATATTTCCAAATAAAAGCAACAACTGATGAAAGTCCCAAGATTGGTGTTCAAGTTAGCCCAATCTATTTCAGTCAACTGAAGTGATCAACACACACCAATTCTCATGCAGCAACTTGCAAAATTGATGTCCCCAATGTTATTCTAAATTACCTTGTTCTGTACATGCAAGTGACATGCAAACACCGGATCCAACATGCAACTAATACCCATTACCTAAAACACTGAGATGTGCCATTCTACAACTTTCTGGAGTTGGAGTGTTCTGCAAGTAATATCTTAAAACTGACATGCAAGCACATGCAACAACATGCAAGTCCATATGAGCAACATGCAACAACATTCATCAACATGCAACAACATGCAACAGCATGCAAGTACATGCAAGCTACATGCAAAAAAATGCAAGTCCATGCAAGCTATTCTGACCACATGTAAGCAATATCCAATTCATGCATCTCTAACACTGTAGTTAACTCCAACATTATATCTATGCAAGGTGTCTCAACATTATCCACTCATGTACATAAAAAAACACAACTCCAAGTCTAAATATAAGTCTACATGAAAAGGGGACGCCCAAGTTTAACTCCCACTTACTAGGAGTTATCAAACTCTCAAAATAGACTTAGGAAAAGTCAACAAAGTCTTCATGGCTCCTACTCTAAAAATGGATGCCCAAGTTTGAACTTATCAATTAGGAATTGATTGCAAAAGTCAAAGTGATATAATTAATAAATAATTAATATCTCAAAGTCCTTATGTGTTGGGGAACACATTCCAAGAACTTTGGAGACACATGAATTGGTTAGGATTGCAAGTTAATGGCAACTTATCCCAACACCAAGGTTATACTAAATATTTGAGCAATCCACGTAGGATATCACAAATCAAATCAAGAGAGCATATCTAAGGGAGTTTGGATGCACTTCTTTATTGCTCTATTGGTGAAGGTAATTCACATTTGGATTAAAGGTATTATTGTGCTTTTATTTGCTTATCTTTATTGTTTATCCATGTGTGTACTTTTCCCTTCCACATTTTGGCATGCGCGGTGGGACCCATGTCTCTAAAATTAACAAATTTGCTTGAGACTTTTGTGTTTTGAGATTACTAGGTTCAAAATGGTGCTTTTGATGTTTAGAATGACGCCTTTGATAGATATATTAGCACTTTTGATTTATTTTGCTAGGGTTCACTTTTTGTTTGCAGGTATGTTAAAGTCCAGAATAGGTTGGTGCATCTAATAGATAGAAGTTCGCATCTGACAGATAAAAGTTTACATCTGACAAATAGAAATTTGCATCTAACAGATAGAAGTTCACATCTAGTAGGTAAAATCTTGCATCTGATAGGTAAAAGCTCACATCTAATAGAAGCTTGCATTTGATTTATAAAAGTTTACATCTGATTGATAAAATCTCACATCTGATTGATAAAAGTTTGCATTTGATTGATAAATTCTTACATCTGATTGAGAGAATAGCCTATCAAACTTTAAATGGTCATAACTTTTGCAAGTCATATCAAAATTTGATGAATTTTTTTTTGAAATTGCATAGAAAATCACAAGGAATCTATTGGTGCCATTTAATTTGACTTATCTTAATATCTATTTCTTTTTTCTTGCAAAATTATCATTTTTTTGAGCTAACACTTGTCTGTAGGTTCTCTTATCAAAGGCTTAGATTTATCAAACTACTAACAAGTGTTTGTGCAGCCTGTCTATTGCTAATTGAAGAACAAGCATATAAGACTACTAATATCATCTGGTGTAGGGCGTTTGTTGAAGATCTATTTTTCTCACTAGCATAGTCACACACTTCAATTTTCTAAGGGAATTAACTTTGTATGTCATGCTTGTTAAGCTATTTATTGTGTAAGCTCTCTCCTCGCACCACAAGGTGATCTTAGAGATCAAAAACACTTTCTAGTTCATTTTACTTGTATTTTATTTATTCCCAGGGACCCAAGCTTGTGTATGCTCTTCTCTTGCATTGTAAAACGATCTAAAAAATTAAAAGCACTTGGAATCCTTTCTAGGAGGCCTGCTAGGGGATTTCATCACCCTTAGGGATAACATCAACCATGTGTTTTGGTATGGTATATTAAAGCGGGGAGTGAAAGTTGTACCTCAAGGAGTAAGCCATCACCGTGCTTTAAGAAGCCCCAAGACCCTTGGTCCACTGAGACTTGTGTGGTGAAGAAAGAAGGAGAGACCCTCCTAATCTCACCCTTTAAAGACGGTCTCTCTGTTCATAGAGTTGTGCATCACCATACCTAGTGTATAGCGAGGACCCCCTAGATTCTTGTACATCCTAGTTTAAGATGTTCAGCCGATTTATTAGTGTGGTGTAAAGTTCAGGATCAAGCTTGAAGTTACTCACTCTTTACTTCATAGAGAGGAGATAGAATGTTTTTGGGTTAGGTATCAAAACCTCCAAGGAAAAGGGGTATTATGTGCAATGCCTTTATCCCTGGCTATCTGCGCTAAAAGATATTCTTGGCTAGGTAGGAATATTAAGAGGTATATTTGGTGGGCCCTCACTAAAAATCACACCTTGCTTGAATAATTCTTAGGATTGTAAGCATGTTTGGCTTGTATTCTCTTGTTAAGATCAGTAACACCATTCAACCTGTATAGCTTGAAATCCTTCAGCCATTATGTCTTTTGTTTGATCTCTTTCCAAAAACAAGATGTCTACAAACCATTTACACTTTTTTTGCCAGAGTGATGCTTTTGATTATCCTTGTGCTTTTGACCAGTAGTTTGGCACTTCTGATTAGTACTATGGTGCTTCTGACCAATACTTTGGCACTTCTAATCAGTACTTTGGCACTTCTAATCAGTACTTTGACAATTATAACTAGTACTTTGGTGCTTCTGATTAGTATAGTGGCACGTCTGATTATCCCTATGCATCTGACCAGTACTTTGGTGCTTTTGATTAGTATTATGGCACTTCTGATCAATAGTTTGGCACTTTTGATTGAGTCCTAAGTTTTTCAACTATCCATCTCTAAACCACTCGATCCATCCCTAAACTATCTTTAAATCATTCTAACCATTCCTTAATCATCCCTAATCCAACCAAATTCATCCTTAATAATTGCTAACCTAATCCATTTCAGATCATTTTCTTCCTAAACCAATTCAATTTCATCCACATAATTTGTAATCATCTTCTAATCCATCCCATTTTATCCCAATTTCTTCCTAAACCAATTCAATTTAATCCCTAATCATCTCCCAATCCACCCATTTCATCCCAACTTCTTCCTAAACCAATTAAATTTCATCCTATTCATCCCTAATCATCTTCCAATCCATCCCATTTCATCCCAACTTCTTCCTAAACCAATTCAATTTCATCCAATACATCCCTAAAAAGCCCTAAAAACCTCTTTCTTTCACAAGTACCAATATGTCAATCACTAGCACCAATTTGGTAGTCACTAGCACCAATCTGCTAATCACTAGCACCAATCTCTCAATCATTAGCGCCAATTTGTCAATCACAAGCACCAACTTCTAATCACTAGCACCAATCTACTAATCACTAGTGCTAATATGCACATCAAAACTTATCATCAAAATGGTTGTGATAATTAAAAAGTCTATGTCAAACCCCACTCCATCTCCAATCCAACCAATATCCTTATCACACCAAGATCATGCAAAAATACAAGAACCTCAACACTCATATGGATTCTGTCCCCAAACCATATCTCCAATCCACCCCACATCACTATCATACCAACCTAACCCATACACATATCCCAGTAATCTTGAGGCACAAATACAAGAACTTAAACATAAGTATGAGAGATTTGATCCTATCACCAAGACAAAATTCAAAGAGCTTCACAGTCATATACTCTTGGCACATCTTATCATTGGAGATGCTCATAGCCCTATCACGTCCACATCCTCATCCCACAACCCTATTCAACATTTAAGTCACCAAGTCATCAATCCATACCTGAACATGCAAACCCCTTGCAACTAAACATTGTCTAGCACAAGCTACCCCCTTATATCTAATGGCATACCCTATGACAAGGGAAATCAAGGTCATCCCCTATCTAGATATATCCCTCCATCCATGTCCCAACAACCATTTTCATATGCAAATCCTCCATCTCCTTGTTCCTTTTATCCAAGTCCATCAACCCCTTCAATCCCTCCATCACTATATCCTTTCAATCCTCCTAATCCTAATCCATTAGTCCACATACCTTCCAATCCATCAATTCCTATAGTCCCTCCATCACAATATCCGTCCATTCCTCCATCTCCTCAATCCAATCCACTATCCTATTCTCTAGCATCCCCTCAATCTAATCCACTACCATATAATCCACCATCTAGTCCACTATCTAATCCATCACCAAACTCTCCTAATAAGTCCAAATGTGTCATTGATGATGTTCTCAGCCACCTAACACCTATCAAAACACATCATTCACCCCATTCTCCATTCCATCTAAAAACCTATCCCAAACATCTCCCATTTCTCCATCTACTTCATTAGAGGATCCTATCCAAACATTAAGACAAACTAGACACCCTCCTCCTATTATCCTTCCACTTGATCCTAATCCTAATCCTATAACATTCACCATTATCATCCATCCATTATATTTCCCATTACCCATAAACTTATGAGGGATGCACGATCCAATGGCTAATAGCAAGGAATCCAAAACCGTCATGCAACCCAATGCCTATCAAGCCCATTGAAGAGCCCCTTACCATAAATGCACATCAAAATCCCTCATACAATCATATTTTTGAACATTCAAAGCCTATCATGTCCATCTAAGTCACTTCCATCCCTATCCCAACTCAAGAGCTATGTAGAGAGTCAAATCCAAAGCATGATCCATATTGCTCCTTACCAAGCTAAGATCAAACTATTCAAACTCCTCAAGATCATATTATCCAAGATCAAGGTCCTATTTATGATCAAGCTCCCATCTATGATCAAGATCCTATCTATGATCAAGAAAACTGTGCTGACCCTCTTAGCCAACTTTACACATTCCATGATCAAGAGATTATCACTCCACCCATCCATAATCCCACAACCATCCTTGATCAAGATATCCAAATAACTCCTATCCACCATCCCACTAATCCTATCTATCAATCCACAACATCCACTTCCTAGGATGAGACACTTGGTCCCCAAGAAAACATCAACAATCAAATAAATAATCTAGATCATATCACCCCCATCGTAATGAGCATAATGTTAGTCAAGGTCCAAGCATCCCAAGTCATCCCTTGCTTGATCCTACATTATCTCCTATTGATCCCCCATCAACCCCTATTGATCCTTCACCATAACCTATAGACCCCATTCCAAATCCATTATCCTCTCCCCTTGGTCCCGCTACTTTCATCTGTGGTGGTTATCTTGTCAGAGAAACACTTTTATCCACCACCCCACCTTCTCCATCTAATAATGGACTTGTGTCTTGTTTCCAAAACCACAAACATCCCATCACATATCATATGTTCCAAAACATAAAATATCAAGTCAAAGGTTTAGGCCTTCATGAACAAGGCATCTTGTATCCCATCCATGTCACAATCCATCCACAAGCACATGGCCTTGGTTTTACATCCCAAGAAAAATAATCCAAAGATGTTGGTACCAACTCCACACCTTCTAAATCCACTTCCTCCAAACCTAATGCACCTCATCGCACCTCCAAATCATATAATGTCATCCCTCCTCCATCATCATACCATTCTCAAAAGCATATCAATCCATCCCATCCAAATAATGTATCCAAATTTCAATCCATCCCCAAATCCCACAAATCTTGATCCCCTTTAAAAATTCTTAAAAATCCTAAGTCTATTTGGGTCCCTAAATCCCTAAATTAGCAATCCCCAAATCCCCAAATCCCCTATCTTGAGCCCCATTACTCCCCACTCCCCATCAAAGTTAAAGGCTTCAAAATCTAACAAGATGTGTGCAAACATTGGTCTTGGTTCCCTACAACTCCATGACATTTCCACATACCTCCATCCCCTAGCTTCTATCCCTTATCCTACATATTTCTTCCATCATATCCCTATGGTCCATGTTTTTTCTCCATCATCCATTTATCCATCTATCATCCACATCATAAGCCACTATCCATTCCATTTCCATTTTCCCCCATCTACATGCATAATGTTACTTGACATAGTCCATGTGCGACATAAATCTCCAAAATGGGACACTATCATATTGCTATGGAAATAAACGCTTGAGTCCACATCCTCCATCCCCATCTCTTTCTCCCCCCATCCCATCCAACTAGTAAAAAAAAAATAGAAAAAAAATGAAAAAAAGTAAAGAGAAATCATTTGTCCAATGGTAAAAACCTAGCAAATAGGCGCCTTGGATAAGTACCATGATGAAAACCTGGGAAACATGCGTCATGTGTAGATTGATTGTCTATGCACCTTACACTTGGGGGTAAGTTGTCTCATCTATCCCCTCCTATCATTCCCATCCTATCTTATTATCTCCATCCATTGTATCCACATACCTATACCATTTCACCCACTTATCCTCCCTTCCTCCTTGTGCTCTTGATAACGACAAGGGAAAAATGTTGACAAATGCTTTGATAATCTCTTGATATATCTAATCTTTTCCAACCAATCCTATCATCCTATCGTCATAAGCTTTATTGCATAAAGTCCTATGTATCCTATCTAGACTAAGGCATATGATTTCTATGTGACATAATCATTGAAGATCACATCTTGGATCCCTCCATCCATCCATTATAAACCTACCATCCCTCCCATCTATCCTTCCATCCCTTCCAAGCATTCTATCATTCTTCCTAATAAGCACCATCTTGGCTTGTCATCAGTGACACATATCTATAGTGGGGCACACGATCCCTATGCAAAGTAGTCCTTGGAGAATATCCTTACACCTCCCACTTATCACCCTATCCTACACCCACCATCCTTCGGCCTAGTTTTCCCTTGTCATTGGTATGTAGCACCTAGGCTATCCAAATGTCCTCCAATGCCTTCTCCATCTTCAAAACATTTCCAAAAAATCCAAAAAAATAAAACATTACCAAAAATCCAAAAGAATTAAAACATTTCCAAAAATTAAAAAACCAAAACATTTCCAAAAATCTAAAAAAAATCAAAACATTTTCAAAACAAAAAAAAATCAAAACATTTCCAAAAATCCAAAAAAATCAAAAGATCCCCAAAATCTTAAAAACCAAAAACATAAAAAAAATCCAAAAATCTAAGTGCAAGCCATCTTTAATCCATGCCTCTCTAGCCAGACAATCAAAAGCATCTTTAGTTTTGTTCCAACCTTGCTGTCAACCCAATCAATCGATCATTTATCCAATCATTATCAATAGAATATGTCATTCTTGAATCCTTGTGTTGTTTTAGGGATATATCATTCCCCACAATGACAACATTATCCTTATCTAATAAGTCAACCCATCCTTGATCACTCAATCATCGGTCTTCATCTTGACAGGGGCAATAGCCTTATTTGCTTTTGCATCATTTTTGCATGCTTCCCATCTTCCATAAATCATAATAAAATAGACATCTACGCATCCATCTAGACCACAATCCATTATTGCCATACACCACTTGGATTTGACTAACTTGAGCAGAAAACAAACTACGCATTATTAGAAAGCATCAAGTGCTCATAAAATCGCAAGTGAAAGACTATTGTTGAACCAACACACTACCACATACATGTTGCCTATTCAGCTAATCCATTATCCTAATCAAAAGCCTTCAACAGATGTATCCTTCCTACAACAAGACCTTATCCAACATGAGCACCCCTTTTTGGCAAGAGATATGATGGCTGTGTATTTGTTTTGTCAATTGGTCATTTTCTTTGATTTATCTTTTTGTCTCTTTCTAACGCTTATTCAAGACTACTTTGATCTTTGTATAACTTGGTATGTTACAAGAAGTATAGACTGGGCCATGGTCTTTGTTTTCGTATTATGTGTTTGTGGGATGTTCTTGTTACCCTACCAAGGCTAATATTTACCTTGTATGTGTTGGGAAAGTTTCCAGCATAAACAATATTGTTTTGCATCTAAGGTCATTCATATACCTTTTGTGCATTTGGATCATCATGATCTAATCTATCTTCCTCTCACGTACCCAACGAGGTTTTATTATGCTGGTATGAATAAGGACAACCCTTTGTTTGCAGAGTCAACGCCCATGCAAAGGATACATCACCCTAGTTCCTCATACCTTGGTGCATAATATCCATTTGATAAATCAAAATAAGGATTGCTCTATATTTTTTCTTAGCATAACCTAAGTAAATCATCCTTTCCATATCACCCATACATCGTAATAAATATTTTTATCTTTCACAGTTTGATCAATAATTCTATTCTTCTACACCCTATGTAGCTTCTTCTATCATACTACATCATTGCGTCCATTCTTTTTCCATCATTCTTCCCCCTTTCATCTAACTTTTTCATCTTCATCTAAATCTCTCTACCTATGAACAATTCCCTCTCCTTTCATTTCAACAGTACACCCGTGTTCTTTGAACCCACCTATCCTCTCGAGGGGATATCATCATCATTCATCTTATTCATCATCTTTCCTTGTCACCCTCGCTTCGAGTGACCATCTCTAATCCAATCATTTTCTTCCAATCATGATCTTCCAAATCAATTTCTTCTAATCCAATCAAACACTATGTTTTAAATTTCTTTGAAATGTTGTTACTGAGCAACATCATCTCAAAGAGGGACAAAATTTAGACACCTAAAAATAACTAACGCATTCCCATATCATTATTCACATCATTTTATCATCAATTTAGCTTCCAACATTAATTAAATAATTTTTAATTATTTGATTAAATCTAACATTTCATCACCTTTATTCTTCTAATCCACTTTAATTAAATAATTTTATTTATTTAATTAAATCATCCATTTCAATCCTCAATTTCACATTAATTCAATAATTTCTATTATTTAATTAATTCATCAATTTTATTCCTCTTGTCCACAATAATTAAATAATTTTAATTATTTAATTAGCTAACATTTCCTCTACAATTAAATAAATTAACATGATTTATTTAATTACTTTTTTATTTTCCTCTCTCACAAATAAATAAAATAAAATATTTTATTTATCTTCTATTTCTTCCATCATGCACATGAATTAAATAATTTATTTATTTAATTCTTTTCTCTCTATCCATTTGCATGTAAAAAGCAAATCTCAATATCAGTTAACTAATTATCCAAATCTCTATATTATCAATCAATTCATTAAATAGAAAAATAATTTTATTTATGAAAATCAAATCAGTTCAATTATCCATGCAATTAGTTAACTCATCAATTAAGCTTTTTTGCATGAACACATGTCACATGCACATCCTTCATGTCCTCTCAATTAACCTCATCCGTCAATTCATCTAATTATTCTCCACCGTTGATCAATATCCTGTGAAAGCTATAAATACATCATCCTTCAAAGCCACAAACCCTTCACGATCTTCGAGCTTTGAGTATCCATATTGAGCTTTGAGAATCTGTTGAGCATTCAGTATCCATCATTGAGCATTCATATCCATGATCATTCAACATTCATCATCCATTAGCATTCATTCATTGCCATCCAAGGTTATTCTGAGTATTTGAGCAATCCACATAGAATATCACAAATCAAATCAAGAGAGCATATCTAAGGGAGTTCAGGTGCACTTCTTTCTCGCTCTATCAGTGAAGGTAATTCACATTTGGATTAAAGGTACTATTGTGCTTTTATTTGCTTATCTTTATTGCTTATCCATGTGTGTACTTTTCCCTTCCAAAATTATTTCAAATTTCTTTCTAATTTTCACCATGGTCACACACCCATATTTATATTATTACTACTAAATCAAAATCAGATTAAATTTATTCCCAAAACATAATTGAAATCAAATCATGATTGTAATGCCTCAAGCTTTCACCCAAGACATTATCTGAACAAACATGAACCAACAAAATTTTCACATTTGCAAGTGTGACATTCACATGTCAAATTGCACTCACGCACACCCAAGGTGTTGCAACAAGGACAACACCAAAGATGACATCACCATTGCACTACGCAAGGTGGCACAAGCGGAAGACTTCACCCATCATGTGACAACTCACCACGATGACCGAGCGAGAGGTGAAGCTCACTCCATGACGAGGATTGGATACATGTTCATGACCTCGTCCCTCGCGAACACATGGAGTAGGATGAGGGTGACATCCACCTCAGTCCATTCCATGACTACAAGATATCCCAAACATAAGAGTAACTCTCACCCATAAGATCGTCCAACTAGGAGGTACAATTCTTCAACCAACTGGAATGGTCACTAGTTGAACTCAAGAAAAGGCACACTTCCCAAAGAAAAATAGGGAATAATCAAAGGGTGCATATCATATCATGGAAATGACACCATGGTTACACTCAGGTGGTCAAACGAGCACCTTACGACAACAAACTTCACAAAAGGGTTAAATAGGCATAACAGGACATCCTGGCAGAGTACGGAACCCCAAGGAGGAGCCCACTGTGTAGGACTCTAGTGCCATGTATTGTAGTCTTGGGACACTAGCTCCATGCAGGGCCTAAATTTGATGGTCGTATAGCCGTATTTAGTCATTTTTGTCGTAAAATACAATTAAAATTTTAAAGAGATTGTATCACATGAAAGGAAACATTTTGAAGAGAATGCCAAAATTTATATAGGATTATGATGATATATATATTTGGTTTATATATAATTTTACTTATACTAAGGAATGTCATTGGTTTATATATAATTTTACTTATACTAAGGTATGTCATAGTATTTTAAAGGCACCTTTGAATGGATAACTGTCATAAAAAATTTGCCTGACAGGCAAGGTCAATCGTCAAAATTAAACCATGGCTCCATGTGTTGTAGTCTTGGGACACTAGTGCCATGTGTTGTAGTCTTGGGACACTAGCACCTAGTGCTGTAGTCCTGGGACACTAGTGCCCAATGCTGTAGTTCTCTAGAACCTGGTCCAAAAATGCAAAATTCACTAAAATAGCCCAGAATTAAGAAATTGAACCCAAAATTGGGTGAAAACTTCTACGATGATTCAAAACATTATTTACCATAAAATAAGGTTCATTTTAACCAAAAACAATAAGGTGTTGAACCAAAAATGTCTGCATGCCAAAAATGACAAAAGCGATATAAAAGGTTACGCATGTTCGATACCAATGTCGACACATGCCAAAAGCGACGATAGAATCCTCACCACCTATGTGGGAATAATACGATCCAGCACTAACATAACCATAAATATCAAATACAACACCAAATAAATGCGTCTAAACATGCCAACATAGCAAGATTCTAACATGAGAAATCTATCAAATCAAGCCAATGTCCTCACAAACCAAGGCGCGGAAAAATACAAGATTACAACCAAAAATTACAATATTCGAAGGGCCTCATCCTAAACATAGACGAATCATAGCCAACGTCATAAATCATCTCATAGCAATTATTACATCTTATTACAAAGGTCTTAAAAGACCTACTTTACAAGATTACAATATACAATATGAATAATACAAGGGTATAAACCACCCAAAATCCATCACACTCTCCAAGATGCAACAAGGAACATAACACAACATACCCAACCTGCAAGGAGAACAAGGAAACCATCCAGTACCTAAAGATCATTATGAAATCTTCAACCAATAGGGAAATGTTGCTCGCCTCCCAACCATATTACCATCATCAAGCGCAATAGCTGTCTATGCGACTCTAGGCAACCCCCAAGCTATGGAGAAGGTGATCATGACAAACCCGCTAGCATCATATCACACAATCTAGGGTATACATAGCAACATATGGCATACATGCCAATCAATGTACATAACACACATGGCACAATTGCCAACACAATGCATACATGCAACACATGAGACAACTGCCAATCCAATGCATATAAATAACACATGGTACAACTACCATACAAAGCATACACGTAACATGTGGCACACTTGCCAATAAGCATAATAGAATGACATCATAGTATTCAAGCATAAGGGAAATAATCACACCTTCAATACATGCCAAACAAGGTATAAATCATGGACCATCATAGACACATACAAGATTGAATGAAGCATCACAATGTGCATGCAAATGCTAGGATCACAACACATGTCGAGTATAACTCTAACAGTAAGAAAAGGAAGAGAGACATAGTAGGCTAGGACCAGGAGTTTCATTACGAGGGCAATACCTCCTCGTAGCAAGAGAGATTAGTTAGACCTCCTATCAAAGGGGACTCTTATCATTCATCGATGGCATTAACCTCCTCGTGATATGCTCTTTACACCCAATTGGGTCTAGGAAAACTCCCTATGGTTCCAGTATAGATGATCTTATTATTTAAATTTTATTTACCCAAATGTGTTTATGGTTTAAGTTTATTAAACTCTCCACTTGCTAATTCCAACAACCACTTCGGATTACGGTGCATGGTGAGAGCCTACCTCTATACCTCTTCCTAAACGCCCAATGCACCAATTTGAGCAATTGGGCATGGCATGGAAATCAAGGTGACTAAATTCACAAAAATTACAACATAGGTTCAAAAGATGCTAAATTTTATTTCAATTGGGAGACAATTCATCCCACAAAATAATTCATCAAGGAAATGCCTAAAAAGCAATTTTCATATTTTACCATGCATAAAATAACCATAAGGCCCTAAATCCACCATTAAAGCTCCCTATGGCACCTTGGAAAATTTTCTTTCATCCTACAAGGTTTATTGAAAAACAAAGAACAACCTTTTATAGCAAATGGAAACAACATTCCAAATATCCAATAAAATTGAGTTGGGTGATTCCAAGAAAATTTTAGCAGAGTTTTGTTTGTTTTTCCATGTTTCCAAAACATAAAACATATGGAAATAAATACAAAACAACTGTAAAATCATTCTAACATCTCATTCCTATCAATTAAGCCATGAGCAGACCACTTGAAGTGGCATGGAAAAGGAAGAGAAAGCATAAATTAATTAAACAAGGAGAATACCTTTCAACCATGCATTGAAATCCACGAATCCAAGAGGGCTTAGCATTCAATCTTTCTCCAAGCAACAGGTACACAAAAATCCATTCAAGAAAGCAAGCAATACTTCCTTTTCATCCATGGAGAAATTCCTTTCATTCTTTCAAGAAGAGGGTTTGAGAGAGAGGAGAAATTAAAATGGAAAATTATGAAAAATAACTCTCTTTTTTCCTTTTATACAAAAGCCCTAATTTCATTTATTTTTCCAATTTCACCAAATACACTCAAACAAATCACTTAAATTAATAGGAAAATAGTTAATCAACCGAATTCAACTATTCCAAACAGGTAATTGCCTTTTAACTCAATCTATTTCCGAAAAGTCCAAACATGCCATACCAAGCATTCAATTTTTCAATTAATGCAATTATGCCTTTTGGAAATAAATCAAAATCCCTTAAATTCATTCCTCAAGCATAATATGATGCAATAAACATTTTTTCTAAGGTAGAAATAATAATTTTCAATTTAAAACCATTAAAATAATCTAAAAACACAGAAAATACGCTTTTCAAGATCATTTAAAATAAAGTGCAAAAAAACTAAGGAAACACACGCAAATGATTTCAATCACACATTACAAGTTTCCATAACACAAGGATAAGGGCGAGATGGCTTAGCATCCCATGTAAACCTTCCCCACATTTCCCACATTAGTTAGCACCTGTAATTACCTGCACACTCAAGTCAACCATTTAGCGTACCTGCTCCACATATAATAGCCAAAACAACATAATCCACTCCAACGTGGTATAATCATACATGACATAAAATAATTACATCCATTATAATCATCTATGACTAGTATGATTCATGAACATGATGCATAAACGACAACATTTCACAATGCAGGATTAATACAACAATCACAACCATAATAGGTATAGTGAAAATAGTGAAGTTGAAGCACTGTAATAATATAACATACACAATCAAAATGTAAGCATCCCATAATGCATAGTTGAAATCCAAATAACAAATCAAAACCCCATCGGAAACACCTCGATGGTCATGTAAAATACACCCTCAAAACCCCTTGATGGCACCAAAGACCTCATCGGCAAGTTCGGCGCATTGCATCAAAGCAAGATAATCACATAATATATTGATAAACACTTAGAACAACATATAACATATGATTTAGAAGGCACACTAGGCACAAACTAGGGTGGGCATTATATCCTCCCCCACTAACATTAGGTGTACTCTTGGAAGCCTACAACAACTCAAGTACAAAGTAACCTTAGTACACAATCCTTTGTAAACAAATCAGATCTCAAAAGATCAATCCTCCTAACTGTCACCAGGTCAAGGTTTCAAAACAATATCACAAGTCTCTGAAGGTTCACCAACTAGGTCAAAACTAACCATCGTGCATACAAACTCTTATGAGACTACACCACTCCATCCTCCAACTACCATCGCAATGAGAAGAGGCTCTAGCCAAAAAGGCTCAACATGCCACAAGCAAGGCAAGGTCTCGCAACGTAGGACTACAACTATGTTGGGATAACCTCTCAAGCTCTCAACTAAGCCTAAGGAAACTTCAAAGTGTTGCAAATTCCTCTCTCAAGAAGAATTGCCAACACAAGGTTATACTCTCAACAATCCTTTCTCAGACACTACCCGCAACACAAGAACTCAAGGACTAGGGAAAATAGCTCTTAAAGGCTATAGGCACCACTACCTCACCTGTATCCTTACTAAAACCATGCCTCATCTCTAGACATGGTTTCACTACATGAGGTACTTCCTCACGTTCCACTCCTAAAAGAGAGGGTTCCTCTACCACTCTAACTCCACACCACCAAAACTAGGATCAACCAAACAGGTTCTCAGAGGGAAGAATCTAGACCACATCCTCTAACAAGCATAAGCACTTCCAACAAGCAAGGCTTAGAAACACACTACTCACTAGGAGCACATCTAAGATGGCAACAACACACCAACATAGGTGCAAGACTACTCTCAACTCCACTTCTACGCTCAACTAAGCTAGACCAAAAGGGTCAAACAATGTAACATGATCACGAATTCATGATCGACTAGGAAACACAAGACTTCCTTGTGGCATAAACACCAAGTATCCATAAAATGGAATACAAAAGACAACAACTTATTCACTCAAGAATTGCATCCCTTCCAGCATCTTGCTAGGAAACTTCCAAAACACTAAGGAGAGACTCTTGAAGCAACCAAATTCACAATGTTGGCAACTCAATAAGAGGAGGAAAACAACTATAATATAATAATTATATAAATAATATGTGCTCATGCACTAACCAAGGCTCCATAATACCCTACACTGTGTCAAAACATAAGTGTGGTTATGGAACTCACATACAAAAAACACAACATCATACACTCCTCTAATGTTGAAACACTATGCGCATGGAATCACGTCCAAGACTAATAGGAATGAAACAAGAAATAACAACCACAGTTGGTGGACTAAGTCAACACTCAACCAAATGCAATCTACTAAAAGAAAGATTCCTAAACAATTTCTCTACATATCTCATTCACATACACACGGTCAAGAATCAACATTTAAACTCATACAAGAATTCAATTTCACATCATTCACTACTATTCAGGTATGACAAGAAACCAATCAACAAGATAACTCACATCAAGTGATCCATAGCAACACACAACCATTTCAGAACTCTCAACACTTCACACAATATTCACTTGCATCCAATCAATGAATCAAGGAATTCAATTTACCATAGTTACAGTAACACACACACCAAGAACTAGTACATTCTCTGCATTCTACTCCCTCAAACAATCCATTGGAGGCACGTCATGGATATGATAGATAACATAACATGATACATGACCAACAATTTAAAACATTCATGCATAGCCACTAAAAAAATACCCAAGTGGAAGAAAGGTCAATTCTAACAATAAGGTATAAAATCAACTCAATTTCAACAATAAATCAAGCATGACCATGAAGGCCACAAGATAAATAAATATCAAAATTCGATGGCTATACTTATTCATAAACAAGAATAAAAATTCAATGTTGTCCCTTACAACATTTAGTGAATTCACCAAAGTCAAATAAATAAAGTATCAAAATTCAAAAGTTCCACATTACATGAACTGCGTGACTAATTCTAGCCACAAGAGAGGGAGTACAATGCTACACCTAGATTTCAAAATCTGAGGCAAGTAAGAGAACAGACTCAATCAC
The DNA here is from genome assembly GCA_027924645.1 of Cunninghamia lanceolata. Classification (NCBI taxonomy): domain Eukaryota; kingdom Viridiplantae; phylum Streptophyta; class Pinopsida; order Cupressales; family Cupressaceae; genus Cunninghamia; species Cunninghamia lanceolata. The sequence goes on along the minus strand of BSBN01001201.1, from coordinate 14,893,597 downwards.
GCTAAAATAACAAGTCTTCTAAGACTACAATCACGTCAAAAACATGAGATATTTTTATTTAACCATGCAAACATCATTTAAGATGCCAAGGAACAAAAGTTGCATCTCGTTCAAGGGAATCACAATTACCATGCAAAGATACCCATAGTCGCACACTAGAAAACATATAGCAACCAAGATTAAGCTTGGACAGAATTAGGTTCACAAACCAAGATATCTAAACACATCACTTTCTCAACAAGGAGCGGTTAACATTTCTCACCATATATAGATTCACTAGTCATATGGATAATGCATTAATGCAACATTCACATACAACATGCATCAAAACACAAGGGAGAATTAGGTTGGTCAAGCTCTTACCCAATGTTCCATCTACATGATGCTAAATTTCTCCACAACATGATGAAAAGCATACTAAATGCACACATTACAACAGGGGAAACACAACTCAGAAACACAAGATGTAGGGTTTGCCACTTCACTCATGATTCTAACACCTCAAACATCACAAGGACAATGCAAATGACTCTTTTCAAAACACCTCTTTCTCTTTAAATTTCAATCAATGCAATGCAATAAACAAACCTAGGTTACCACATGAATCCTAAGAAATAATGCAATTTTGGGACATAAGTCATTACCCAAATGATCTATATGCAACACTTTCTTTCCTTATACCCGCATAATTAATCCACACACAAGGACATGCTCTCAAGAAGACAATGCAAGATGCATTTCAGGTAGGCATTTCAAATCACCATAAAAGGCAATTAATAGATAAAATATGACAAGTAATAAAAGGGTATGCTACCCTTGCAACCTACATACTGACAACACAGTGCACAATACAAGGTCCATTTAAACTAGCATTACCAAATAATCTTCATCAAATATCATACATATGATCAAAACACCATCTCTTTCACATACAAATGCATAACTCATAAAAAGAGTACACCAGGTTCAATCGACACTCGAGAGCATGGTATATCCTTTCACACAAAGGTTTCCATAACTCCACCATCAAAGTGGTCACATAAGCACTAACATGACCCTACAAAGGTCACTCAAGCACTCACACACACTGCAAGGGTTCATGCCAATAATTTAGGACATCAAGAAGGAAAATCATACAAAAGCAACTTCTTGGCAGCTACAAGGGTCTATCAAACCCCACAACACTACATTCCTTCACCACACTCATACAAAGAAGACATATCGAAAGAAAGCACATGCTACTCATGACATGCAAACACATAAGGACCCCACACATGCTCAAACAAGCCAAGTAGAACACACACCCCAAAGCTCCAATTACTACAACATGAGCTTTGATACCAAGTGTAATGCCCCAAGATTTCACTAGGATATTAGCCAAACAAACACCAAACCAACAAATTTTTCACATTTGCAAGTGCGACATTCACATGTCGCATTGCACTCACACACACACAAGGTGCCACAAAAAGGATGACAACACCAAAGATGACATCACCATTACGTTATGCAATGTTGCATAAGCAAAAGACTTCACCTATCATGTGACAACTCACCACGATGACCAAGCGAGAGGTGGAGCTCACTCCATGACGAGGATCAGTTACACATCCATGACCTCACTCCCTTACAAACACATGGAGTAGGATGAGGGTGACATCCACCTCAGTCCATTCCATGACTACACAAGACATCCCAAACACAAGGGTAATGCTCACCCATGGGATGGTCCAACTAGGAGGTATGATTCTTCAACCAATTGGAATGGTCACTAGTTGAACTCATGCAAATGCATACTTCCCAAAGAAAAAGAGTGAATAATCCAAAAGTGCATATCACATCATGGAAATGACACCATGGTTACACTCAGGTGGTCAAACAAACACCTTATGACAACAAACTGCACAAAAGGGTTGAACAGGCATAACATGACATCCTGGTAGAGTGTGGAGCCCCAAGGAGGAGCGCACTACCTAGGACTCTAGTGCCCTGCGCTACAGTCCTAGGACACTAGCGCCCAATGCTGTAGTCTTGGGACACTAGCGCCCAGCGCTATAGTTCTCTAGAACCCAATCCAAAAATGCAGAATTCACTAAAATGGCCTAGAATTAAGCAATTCAACCCAAAATTGGGTGAAAACTTCTATAATGATTAAAAACATTATTTACCATCAAATAGGGTTCATTTTAACCAAAAATAATAAGGTGTTGAACCAAAAATGTCCACATGCCAAAAAGGATAAAAGTGATACAAAAATGTTCGACACCAACGTCGACAAATGCCAAAAGCGACGATAGAATCATCACCACTTATGTGAGAAGAATATGATCCAACTCTAACATAACCATAAACATCAAATATGACACCAAATAAATGCGTTTGAACATGCCAACATAGCAAGATTCTAACATGAGAAATCTATCAAATCAAGCCAACGTCCTCATAAACCGAGGTGTGGAAAAATACAAGATTACAACCAAAAATTACAATATTCAAAGGGACTCATCCTAAACATAGATGAATCATAGCCAACATCATAAATCATCTCATAGAAATAATTACATCTTATTACAAATGTCTTAAAAGACTTACTTTACAAGATTACAATATACAATATGAAATAATACAAGGGTATAAACCACCCAAAATCCATCACACTCTCCAAGATGCAACAAGGAACATAACACAACATACCCAACCTACAAGGAGAACAAGGAAACCATCCAACACCTGAAGATCATTATGACGGACCAATGGGCAAATGTTGCTCGCCTCCCAACCATATTGCCATCATCAAGCGCAATAGTTGTCTACGCAACTCTATGCAACCACCGAGCTACGGAGAAGGTGATCATGACAAACCCGCTAGCATCATATCACACAATCCAGGGTATACATAGCAACATGTGGCATACATGCCAATCAATGCACATAACATGCATGGCACGACTGCTAATACAATGCATACACGCAACAAATGGCACAACTGCCAATCCAATGCATATAAATAACACATGGTACAACTACCATACAATGCATACACATAACATGTGACACACTTGCCAATAAGCATAATAGAATGACATCACAACATTCAAGCATAATGGAAATAATCACACCTTCAATGCATGCCAAACAATCATGGACCATCATAAGCACATACAAGCATGAATTAGACATTACAATGCACATGCAAATGCTAGGGTCACAACATGCATCGAGTATAACTCTGATGGTAAGAAAAGGAAGAGAGACATAGCAGGCTAGGACCAGGAGTGTCATTATGAGGGAAATACCTCCTTATAGCAAGAGAGAGAGAGTAGTTGGACCTTCTATCAAAGGGACTACTCTTAGTATTCATCGAGGGCATTAACCTCCTCGTGACATGCTCTTTACACCCAAATGAGTCTAGGAAAGCTCCCTATGGTTGGCATAGATGATCTTATTATTTACATTTTATTTACCCAAATGTGATTATGATTTAAGTTTATTAAACTCTCCACTTGCTAATTCCAATGACCACTTTGGATCACGATGCATGGTGAGAGCATACCCCTATACCTCTTCCCAAATGACCAATGCACCAATTTGAGCCATTGGGCATGGCATGGAAAGTGAGGTGACAAAAATCACAACATAGGTTCAAAAGATGCTAAATTTCATTTCAATTGGGAGACAACTCATCCCACAAAATAATTCATTAAGGAAATGCCTAAAAAGCAATTTTCATATTTTTACCATGCATAAAATGACCATAAGGCCGTAAATCTACCATTAAAGCTCCCTATGGCACCTTGAAAAAATTTCTAACTTTCATCCTACAAGGTTTATTGAAAAATGAAGAACAACCCTTTATAGAAAATGGAAACAATATTCCAAATATCCAATAAAATTGAGTTGGGTGATTCTAGGAAAATTTTGGCTGAGTTTGGTTTGTTTTTCCATGTTTCCAAAACATAAAACATATGGAAATAAATACAGAACAACTATAAAATCATTCTAACATCTCATTCCTATCAATTAAGCCATGAGCAAACCACTTAAAGTGGCATGGCAAAGGAAGAGCAAGCATAAATTAATTAAACAAGGAGAATACCTTTCAACCATGCATTGAAATCCATGAATCCAAGAGGGCTTAGCAAGCAATCTTTCTACAAGCAATAGGTACACAAAATCCATTCAAGCAAGCAAGCAAGCAATCAATCCTTCCTTTCCATCCATGAAGTACTTTCCATTCTTTCAAGAAGAGGGTTTGAGAGAGAGAGGAGAAATTAAAATGGAAAATTATGAAAATAACTCTCTTTTTCCCTTTTATACAAAAGCTCTAATTTCATTTCTTTTTCCAATTTCACCAAATACACTCAAACAAATCACTTAAATTAACAGGAAAATAGTTAATCAACCAAATTCTACTATTCCAAATAGGTAATTGCCTTTTAAATCAATCTCTTTCCAAAAAGTCCAAACACGCCATACCAAGCATTCAATTTTCCAATTAATGCAATTCTACCTTTTTGACGGAAAAATATTAAATTTTAGAAATAAATCAAAATCCCTTAAATTCATTCCTCAAGCATAATATGATGCAATACATATTTTTTCCAAGGTAGAAATAATAATTTTCAATTTAAAACCATTAAAATAATCTTAAAACACAGAAAATATGCTTTTCAAGATCATTTAAAATAAAGTGCAAAAAAACTAAAGAAACACATGCAAATGACTTCAATCACACATTACAGGTTTCCACAACACAAGGATAATGGTGAGATGTCTTAGCGTCCCATGTCAACCTTCTCCACATCTCCCATATTAGTTAACATTTGTAATTTTACATGCACACTCAAGTCAACCATCAGGCATACCTACTCCACATATAATAGCCGAAGCAACATAATCCACTCTAACATGGTATAATCATACATGACATAAAATAATCACACCCACTATAATTATCTATGACTAACATGATTTAGGAACATGATGCATAAACGTCAACATTTCACAATGCGAGAATAATACGACAATCACAACCATAATAGGTATAGTGAAAATAGTGAAGCTGAAGCACTGCAATTTAATCTAACATACACAACACAACGTATGCATCCCATAATGCATAGTTAAAATCCAAATAACAAAGAAAAACCCCATTGAAAACACCTCAATGGTCATGCATAATACACCCTCAAAACCCCTCGATGGCACTATAGACCTCATCGACAAGTTCAACACAATGCATCAAAGTAGGAAAATCACATAATACACTGATAAACACTTAGAACAACACATAACACATGAATCAGAAGGCACACTAGGCACAAACTAGGGTGAGCATTACAATGATAATAGAGAGAGAATGCAAAACCCTAAAACCATTCATATGAATAATAGGAATAAACCATTGAATAATAGTCAATTCATGGAAACAATAATTTAGGCAATAAATTATCTTCATACATGAAGATAAAGTCTAAATACGCAGCCGAAAAATATTGTAAATGCATGTTAGGATCACCTTTTCTATTATACATCTCAAAAGAAGGTACCACAAAACCCACTAGTAAATGATATGTAACAATTTCAAATGCAAGTGCAATGTGATTTGTGAGAATATATTCCTTTGAATTCTATCCATTAGAAATAACCTTAAGTTGGCAATCCACCATTAGGCTTCTTCACAAGTGCATCAAGGGTTGAGGTAGGAATGATAGTGGTAGGAGTATGGGATTTAATGATAGGAAAAGTATAAAGAGAATGAGGGGCAATAAGCAAAGGTAAGAAAAAGGATAAGCAACACTATAAGGCAAAGATGAAGAAGGGACACTGTAAGCACTAAAAACATGCATGAGCTTGCATGAGAACCATATGATGATGTGTAATCCTAATCACGTAGACGAAAGCATGAATATAACACCCTCTCAAGAGTGCTTCTCTTGGCGACACGTGGAAATCAATCTCTTGCTTCATCGATTCTTCTCAATCCTAACTTCTCTTCACTTTTGCTGGTGCAGGAGCACCTACCTGACAGCTGGCCTCCATGAGGCAGTTAGTTAGTTTGAGTCTTGTTTATGTATCCTGATGATGCCGTTTTGCCGAACTTCCAGCCTTAGCAGATTTTCACCGTTCTGATCCGCCGAACCTCCGTGGATGACTCGATCCACTTCCAGGGTGATCTTCCAAACTCTATCAGCTCGACCTAGCACATATCCATGCTAGGGTTCTCAACATCTCTCGACGGCGATCCTGCACACCTGCATGCAAACAAACAAACTAACTCCTAACCTACTGTACATAACCATTCCACCGATTCGACGAATCAACCGGTGGAATGGATCAGCAAATCCATGAAACCACCAAACCAGCAAATCGATCAAGCAATGGAATTCAACAGAGGATGAACACAAACAGGATCACTTTATTTGATTTCAAAAGATGCAAATACAATGATCAGTCTCTCTTTTAGTCTCACTCTCTGCAACCTAGCTCGAATGGTCTAAAACCAATCGATCCTCAAGCATATATAGGTTTTCCTGCGAGTACTACTGACCCGACTCCAAGCGGCTGGGAAATCTCTCCAGGCGGCTGGGAGATCCAACCGGTCCTACAGCATGACAACTGTCCTAACAAACTGGCTAAAAATAGCAAAGCATGGTCAGCATGATCTTAGCATGATCAGCATGACCTTATTACATGCATTGGTCTTATCAGACCTTCTTGGAAACATTAACAAGACTCAAACTAACTAACTGCCTCATGATGGGAAAACTATGATGACGTATATCCTGATGATGACGACATCGTATCAGAGCTCAGCAAAAGGTCTGGGCTGTTGTGTGTTGATTCTGTCACCGAAAGGGCAGAGGTAGAGTTGATTGTGTGTTGTGTGTTGATTGAGAGGTTGACAAAATGCCTCCGAAAGGTAGTGGTACTGCAAGGGAATTGCAGGAGATGAAGGAAAAACATGCCAGAGAGATGAGGAAGATGAAGGAGCTTGCTGAAGCACTTCAAGCCAGGCTTGCAGCCCTAGAAAAGAACAAAAAGAGGGAAGTGGAAGACAGTGAGTCTGAAGAAGATGAAGATGCTGTTGAAGAGTATGAAGAGGTAGCTGAAGATCTGGATGCTGAAGACCAGAGATTGGCAAAATTGTTAAAGGCAGTGCAGAGTGATAAACCTAAGGTAAAGGTTGATGTTTCCAAGTACAATGGAAGTTTGAATGAAGATGAGTTACTGGATTGGATTGCTGCACTTGATAATCACTTTGAATGTGAAGATGTTGCTGAGGATCAGAAGGTAAAGATTGCAAAGACCAAGTTAGGAGGTCATGCTTTGGTATGGTGGGATTATGTACAACCTGAGAGAAGGAAACAAGGGAAGTCAAAGATCACTTCATGGGATAAGATGGTAGCAAGGATCAAGGGTAAATTCTTGCCAAGGGATTATGAAATTCAGATGTTTAAGAAGCTGCAATTTTTAAGGCAGAAGGAAAGGGATGTGAAGGCATATACTGAGGAGTTTTATAAGTTGAGTATGAGATCTGGTCATCATGAGAATGAGGTAGAAAAGGTGGCTAGGTACTTGGCTGGTTTGAGATTGAACATACAGGATGAGTTAGTTTTAGCTAACCCTAAGAATGTGGAGGATTGTTACCAAATGGCAATCAGGATTGAAGAAAAGATGAATAGGACTCAAGATAAGTCCATGAGAGGAAGAGGAAACAATATGAGGGGCAGAGGAGCAGCCCCTACACAAAAGCAAACCAATGAGGGTCAAGAAGACACTGGTAAAGGACAGGGACAGTCTGATTTCAGAGGTGGATGGAAAGGTAATAGAGGTAGATTTGGAGGTGGTAGAGGTTCTACTACATTTTCAGGAAAGTGTTACACCTGTGGTGAGTTTGGTCATCCATCTTTCAAATGTCCAGAAAACAAAGGTTCATCATCCAGAAATGATAGAACAAATGACAAGAGAGTACAACTTGTACAAGAAGAGAAAGTAGAGCAAAGTGTGCAGAGTTCAAACACTAATCAAAGAGATAAGGAGCCTGACTATTATGCATATCCTGAGGAGGGAGAAGCATTGATGCTAAGGAGAATTAGTTTGCAGGCATCAAAGGATCTGATGCACAGGAGAGCTCTTTTCAAGACCATATGCAAGAGCGAAGGTAAAGTATGTAAGGTTGTCATTGATACTGGTTCAACAGACAACATGGTATCTCAGGAGATGGTGGATAAACTGAATTTGGAAAGGATTCCACATCAACACCCTTACAAGGCATCTTGGGTGAGTGATAGTCAATCACTTTTTGTCTCTGAACAGGCATATGTGGATTTTCAGATTGGAGCATATCATGATAGGGTTTTGTGTGACATTTTGCCCATGGAATGTTGTCACCTACTGTTGGGTAGACCATGGCAATTTGATAGAAGGGTACTGTATGATGGGTATGCTAATACCTACACCATCAAGCAAGATGGGAAGACTATTAAGTTGATGCCATTACAGGCAGATGCTGCAGCACAGGGGGCAGCCAAAATCATTTTGATGGGAAAGAAGGAATTTGTGCAGATGCCTATAGGAGCAGGCATAAAGGCAGATGAGGATACTGCAGGAAAAGGAGTTGTTAAAGACAACAAGTTGAAGAAAGTTTTAGTTTTGACTGACAGAGGTCAGCAGCAGGTGCAGAAACAGGTTTGCAAACAGCAACCAGTTGAGAGGAATGACAAGGATGTTGTCATAGTTGGGACTATTGTTTGTCCTATAAAAGTTGAAAGAATGATAGAGTTGAACAGTACAGAAGTTCAAGAGGCAGTTCAGACAGAGATTCTGGACAGACAACCTGACAAACACAGGGTATGTGTGAGAAAGGCCTACACTGACAGGCATGAGGATTTACTTGCCAGAAAGCAAGTTACAGTTCCGAAGTCTTGGAACAGCCAAGAGCCAGCAGAAGACAAAGCTGGAACAGATCAACATATTGCAAAGGCAAAGTGTACAGGTGGAGGACTTCCACATACTAAACTCATGGGACATGAGTTCTTTTCTGTTGGGGAGTATGGTGCAGGAGCACCTACCTGACAGCTAGCCTTTATGAGGCAGTTAGTTAGTTTGAGTCTTGTTTATGTTTTCAAGAAGGTCTGATAAGACCAAATGCATGTAATAAGGTCATGCTGACTGTACTAAGGTCATGCTGGTCATGCTTTGCTATTTTTAGTTAGTTTGTTAGAACAGCTGTCATGCTGTAGGACCGGTTGGATCTCCCAGCCGCCTGGAGAGATTTCCCAGCCGCTTGGAGTCGGGTCAGTAGTACTCGCAGGAAAATCTATTTAAGCATGAGGATCGGTTGGTATTGGATATATCGATCGAGCTAGGTTGCAGAGAGTGAGATAGAGAGAGAGACTGATCATTGTATTTGCATCTTTTGAAATTAAATAAAGTGATCCTGTTTGTGTTCATCCTCTGTTGAATTCCATTGGTTGATCGATCTGCTGGTTTGGTGGTTTCATGGATTTATTGATCCATTCCACCGGTTGATTCGTCGGATTGGTGGAATGGCGATGTACAGTAGGTTAGGTGTTAGTTTGCTTTCTGTTTGCATGCAGGTGTGCAGGATCGCTGTCGAGAGATGTTGAAGACCCTAGCATGGGGATGTGCTAGGTCGAGCTGATAGAGTTTGGAAGATCACCCTGGAAGTGGATCGAGTCATCCCTGGAGGTTCGGCGGATCAGAATGGTGAAAATCTGCTAAGGCTGGAAATTTGTCAAAACGACATCATCAGGATAATTTGGTGAATATCCTGCAGTCGCTTCGGGCATCGTCATCCGGATAAGTGGAGAGGAGCATGATGTAGTCGAGTGCATGAAGTGAATGTGCGTCGGGGTGATCATCATCAGGAGGTGCCGAGGAGGAGCGTATCGGCATAAGGTAGAAGATCAGGATATTGCGGAGCAGCAGGATATTGAGGAGCTACATGTGACGTCATCGTCATAAGGATATACGTCATCAGGATATCGGGGTGACGTAAGCATCGAGGGGACAGTGCGTGGAGTTAAGGTTTGTCATCATCAGGATATATGGGAGGAACCGAATGTTCCATATCCTGTTGATTAACATGATGTTGAACATCATGATGCTGAAGATAGTGAAGGTAGAAGTTGTCGGTGAGATGAACAGTGGACGTCAGGAGGATGTTCGCGCTTGCCGAACATGATGATGCTGCCGAATATGATGATGCTGTTGACATGCGAAAGGGCGAAGGCTTGTCATCAGGAGGATATCGGTCGGCGACAGTAAATATGATGATGCTGACAGTGTTAAGGAAAACATGATGATGATGATGATGATGATGATGATGATGATGATGATGAAGGGTTGCGGACATCCATGCTGTATGTTAAGGTTATAGTGTGGATGCCTCTGCATCATTTGCCCTTGTTGACCATTCTTCTTCTACATTCTCGACCTTGCCTACATAGCCAATTTTCATCTTAGTGAGATAATTTCATATTTCCCATGTTCATTTCACCTCATTCCACCCTTTAGGGGCCTCTAAATGACCTCCCACACCAACTCCAACTTTCTAAATTGAGTCAACTTTTGTCCTTTTCGGACCCCCCTATTATTTATGGATCCCCATCGGGCGACTCTATTGGTGAAAGGGGTGATATGTTTAACTTGTCTGTTCGGCTTAGTTCCAGTGACAAATTGCTTTCTTATCCCTCCAAGACCACTCTCCAACCTAATATTTTCACCCAAATCCCTTCCTTTATGGGTCACCCATGGATCCCCCCGGGCAACCTGACCTAGTGAAAGGGGCAACTTATGGGTGACCCTGTCATGTTTTTAGACGTGAATTCTCTTTCAATTTGGGTTGCAAAAGCTCATTTTTTGCTCCAATTTGCATGTAGATTCGACCTAAACATAGAGTGAACTGTTATTAGCTCATCTACCACCTCCAATCATGCATAATTAGCTCAATTGATCTATTCTTAACTCTCCCCTCTCTCATGCCAACTCCCATTCTTCCATGAGTGATAAGCTTTCAAGCTTAGATCATTGTTCAATCAACCCAGTCTACTGCTTAATCAATTGAGTTCACAGAGAAATCAATCCTCTTAACTCCTCAATCTAATTGAGTTAACATCCCAATCAATTCCACTCATTGTGTGCCTTCCAATACTATAAATACCCCCCTCCCACAAGCATTATGAGAGACAAATCCATTGTTGCAATCATTCTTCAAGCTTTAATTTTGCTCTCCAATTAGCATTCTCATGCTCTTCGCAGCTTTAGTATTTGTTGCCCAAGCCTTTAAAGGCTTGATACAATGTTGTTATGCTTGCAAATTTCCCAATCCCAAGTGCTTCAAAGCTTTCATAAGCACTCCCAATTCATAGCTTTCTCAAGCTCATTCATTTTCTCTCTTCCCAATTGCCGCCAAGAGGAGGACCCCATTGCTGCAAGAGAACGAAGAGGTTGCCGAAATAAAGATTCCTGAGGGTAGTGCAAAGACTCATGCATCGACCACAAACCAAGTTTTTCATGCTTTATTAGTTAATTAAATTATAATTTTCTTTTGGAAATAGTAACCTAGTTGTTGCAATTTCCTTGATAGATTTATTTCAAAGTTGATTAGATTAGCTTGCTTAAAGTCGTTTAAATTGCAACTCTAGATTAAATTTCATGTTTTGCATTTTCAATTCTTAGATTAGTTCAAAAATCATCTTCGAAAATTCAAAAACATAGTATAAATTGCATTAGGTAATCTCACATTAAATTGCATTCAACTTTTAAATTCTTAGTTAATTATCTCATTTTTGATATTCAATTCTAGAAAATAACCAAAAAAAAACATTTTGCATACATATTGAAAACCCCCAAAAATACAAAAACATTAGAACTTAGAAAAAGTCAAACCCTCGATTCGATCATGAGGTAGGATTCAACTACAGAAAGTCAAATGCTCGATTTTCTCATGAGGTTAAGAAGTCAAGAGAACTCATACAAAGCCTTAGATAACATCACTAAGTCAAAAGTCAACTCTTGGTCAACCCAAATCAATTCTCTCTTTCCAAGCATACAAATGTGCCCTTGAATTAAAGGTGAGTGGGTTAGGGCTATCCTTGAGGAGATTGAACAATTACATCCTAGGCCACAATTAGCACAACAAACACAAGAAGAACAAGAACACATGCTTAGGCTAAATCAACAAAGAGAACAAATACAACAATGTGTTCAAGCCATCAAAGAAAGGTTACAACAAACTAGACTCATTAATGACTACAATCGACATCCATCTAGACATTGGAACACAAGAAAGGGTGATCCCACAATACCGTGTCCCACTTTTTGGCCAAAGTAGGACATTGAAATCAACATTTTAAACCAAATTTTCACTTTCTGACACCTATAAAAACTAAACCGTTAATAATTTGAAGATGATGTGAACTTGTGACTTCTTCGATTTCATGTGTAGATTCTAAATGAATTTTAAAAAAAATTAAGAAATAATTTGTGAATTTTTAACGTAACTTTTAATAACTTATTTTTTATAATTAACAACATTTTTAGACAGTGATGTTCATACCATACAACATAACTAATTTTTATTAGAAATGATAAAATTATAAATTTTTAAACATAGATTTTTAACACCAATATCTAGTGCGCAAATATTTTTTCATAATTTTTTGTTGCATATTTTAAATAATTAATGCTTGAAGTGAGATTAATTATAATTCAAACATAGGTTTATACCATACAATATACGTTTTTCTGTACTTTTTTTTTTGTTGAAACAAGGACATCAATACCTAGTGCACAAATATTTTTTAGAAATTTTTTTCTCTATTTTTTTATTTTTCCGCGTGCGTGGAATAGAGACCTTGATGTTCGATGAAAAATCTACGTTCACTAGAAAATATAAAATCAAATGAAACATATTCAAAATCATTCTTTTTTGGAAAGCTTATACTAAGGGCTACATATTTACAAAATATAATTTCTAAATTAATTCATTTGATCCCCCAAAAGGTGAGGCAAAATTGATTTTTTGTCAGCATTTTGATAGGTGCGGAGGAGACTCCATCGAGGGTTTGATTTAAGACTAGGGGGGTCTTTCCAAGGGGATTCGATCTAAGGGGGTTTTATCTAATCCCCTTCAATTCAACCCCTTTAGATGGAAACCCTCAAGGCTTAAATCATTATTTTTTCTAAAAAAATGTGATTTTAGACAAAAGTCAGGATGTCTTGTAAGTGGGACACACTATTGTGGCAGCACCCGAAACCCAAACATGAGATTGATAACTAGTGACCCTTTGGGTCATGTATTATTATCTCCACCAAAATGGTCATAGAACAACACATAGTAAACCACAACAGGCCCCAGGATCGGCCAACTGCTCTTCACGATGTTTTTCTCCCAAGAGAATAGAACCGCCCTTGGGTCTCGCCTCCACTCAACTGACTTCTGGCATAAGAGAGAGAGTGACTTGGAGGCCACCCAAGGCAAGGAGAGGGTCCATGTGTATATCGAAACTCACTCATCCGTGCTTGTGCCTAAGTCATGTTTTGAGGAGTACAAACACTAACACGATGAGATGTAGGGACAACACTAGGGACATAACTAGGACTAGTGTGGTGTGAAGAGCATGGAAAATAAGTAAGCTAAGAAAAAGGTATAACACAAGAGGATGGTGATGGAATAGTAGTAGGGAAATGGAAAGAAGGAACATAAGATGTATGTGTCATGTGAAAAGGTATATGAGGAACCTCAAAAGTAGGAGGGGTGACGAGAGTAGGTGAAGGCTCAACAAGGGGAGGGGAAGATGCACTATGCAAAGAACTAGAAGGATTACGATCAACCCCAATGTTTTGAAGAATATTTGAATTGAATGGTGCACCAAGGAGCAAATTATGTAAAGAATCAACCAACTATATAGGAGATGCAACATTAGTAAGATCTTGAAAAAGTATTTGTGTAGACATAAAGCTTATACTTATCAACATGTGCATTAAGACTCATGTAACTCACCAACTTTTATGTAGAAATATGCCACTTGTACACTAGTCATCGTATAAAGGCTAACCCAATCAAAATGAGTCCAAAACAAAGAGGAAAAGTGCAAGCTATGCAATTTTCACCATTATAAAGGTTTCATCATCCATCCACCTAATGATTTTGATCTCATGATCAAATTACCTTAAATTCAATGTAACATTAGTTTTTAAAAACCAACTCTATTAATAAAAAATAATTTTGTATTCATGTATTATACAAGTACCTAATATTTAAAAAATAAATTCTCACAAAAATAAATATTCACATTAACACTCATTAACTCCACACTCCACCCATCTAAATTGATGATCAAAGGGAGAGCCCCAATTTAGTATTGACTCAAACTTTAAAAAAATATAACTTTCTTGTAAAATCAAATACTAAAAAAGTGCATGTCTTTTTATTGGATGATAAACATCCTACAATACTAGTTTAACACACTATAGAATCAAATGCACGGTTATCCCTTTAGGACATTAGGCAATGAACCATTACTCTCTGCAACACTTGATCCCTCATAAACTTACAATAAACTATTCAACTTCATTAATAAACCAAAAACAAAAAATACAAGTTCTGAATTGCTCCTATAATTAAAAATACTGGAATTGTTAAAGGGTCCTTGGTTTACTGGTGAAGTTGAAAGGTTCTAATGAGCCCTGAGGCCCTGTAATTAAAAATATTGGAATTGTTAAAGGGTCCTTGATTTGCTGGTGAAGTTGAAAGGTTTTGAATGAGCCCCTTAGGGATAAGTCTTGCTGAGTGCAAGACCCCAACACCATAAGAGATGAGGTTAAGATTGGTAGCATCTAAGAGAGAGGGGCCAGTAGCCGCCCACACCCCAATAACCACTATGTTTTTGTGCACCCTACCCCCCAATAAATTTTTTAAAAAGAACCATTACAAGTAAAAAGAATACCTAGTAAATTACCACATATGCACCAATACATGTTCACAACTCCATGTGTAGTTTACCATTGCAAGAAACTAACACACATGCTCTTCCACTTGCATTTTCAAGCCAACTTGATGCAAATATGAGAACTTCCAATTTAAATATACACTTTATTGTTTTTATTACAATAGGTCATGTTTATGAAAAACCACCCATTTGGACATTAAATAAAGTCAAACTGGTCACATTCACATACTTTTGTGCACAACTATTGGTACCTAAGCCACCATAAACACACAACACCCCAATCCCAAAGGGTTGTTAATCACACATTCTCCCATACTTGCTATCACATCCCCCCCACTTGCTGTCACATTCTCCCATACTTGCTATCACATCCACTTGCACCTGCACAAACACATAATGGTATTAGGCTCCCCATCCAGATAATTATTCAATAAAAAAATAAAATTAAACCAGTTTAAATAAAAAAAGTGAGATTTGTAAATCACATCAATCGATACAATAGCTTATACACATTTAGTCAAATTCAAATCTCAACAACTGAGTTCAATTCTGCATATCATAACATCGAATACAATAGCTTCTACGCACTTATTCAAATTCAAACACACCAACCAAATTCAATGCATTTCTTTTTCTAATATCAATCCATTATAAGACGAGCATTATGCATCGTAAAGATTGTTTTAAGCATAAATTTCCTGAAGTCTGTTGCCAAAAGAAATTTTGCAGACTTCCACATTAAGGTTCAGGTTGGTACTTCACCTTCTTATATGAAGTAAATGTATTTGTTACTAAATGTTAATATGAAGTAAATGTATCTGTTAATAGGGTTTCATTATTTGAGGGTTTCAAATGTTTTAAATCCTACAGCTTTGTCTCATTAATACTTTTACAGTCAGATTCTTCCTAGTTTTGTCTGAATACTATTTATTAATTATTGTTACATTAAATATTTACAATTGTTTTCCTATGTTGTAATATAATATATTGAGGGTTTCCTACAGCTTTGTCTCATTAATAATTTTACAGTCAGATTCTTCCTAGTTTTGTCCAAATAGTATTTATTACTTATTGTTACATTAAATATTTGCAATTGTTTTTCTATGTTGTAATATAATATATTGAGGGTTTCATTTTATATAATCTATCCAGGGTTTATATAAAAAACTTCTACATATATTCGGATTAAACTGTTAATGTACTGTATATATTCCTAGTTTTGTTCGAATAGTATTTATTAATTATTGTTACATTAAATATTTACAATTGTTTTCCTATGTTGTAATATAATATATTGAGGGTTTCATTTTATATAATCTATCCAAGGTTTATATAAAAAACTTCTACATATATTCAGATTAGATTGTTAATGTATTGTATATATATACATGTCTATCTATATAGATATGTATATCTATAGACATGTATATAAATAGACATATGTATATCTATATACATTTCTATACTGAAGAATATATTGTTATATAATGAGGGTTTTTTGTTATACATACAAATGAGTTCTTATATTTTTATGGGTGTATATATTTTTAGGGTTCATTGTCCACAGTTAAGGGTTTCATTATTTCGTCTTGTTATAATTTCACTATACAGAAGAATAGACTGTTATATAACGAGGCTTTTTTTTAATACATACAAATGGGTTCATATATTTTAATGGGTATATATTTTTGAGGGTTCATTGTCCACGATTAAGGGTGTCATTATTTTGTTTGATGCAACCCTTGTCTTGTGATAATTTCACTTTACAGAATAATATACTATTATATAATGATGGTTTTTATTTTACACATACAAATGAGTTCGTATATTTTTAAGGGTGTATATTTTGCAGTGGCATTCTTACATATTATGTCTAAGACAACTATTTCAGGGTGGCACTTAGCATATAATGGGTAGCTTCATTCAATAGATTAAATCATGTTATATATATATATATATATATATATATATATATATATATATATATATATATATATATATATATATATATTTGAAGGTTCATTGTCAACAGTTAAGAGTTTCATCATATCATTGTCAACGGTTAAGGGTTTCATTATATCAGGGTTTCGAATGCTTTGAATCCTACAGCTTTGTCTCTATAATAATTTTATAGTCAAATTCTGCCCAATTTTGACCGAATATATATCTAGATATCTCTATACATATCAGTATATCTGTATATCTATAGACATATGTATATGTATAGACATATGTAGCATAGACAATGGAAACATTTCAAGCTGGTACTTACTTAACATATCAGCATTTTACATTTCTATAAATACTTTCCATCGCACCGTTGAGAACAGAGAAAGCAGTCGATTTAATGATTAACTTTTCAATGGAAAGTGGAATATGTATTCGGACCCGAACGAACATTGAATGGATTTAATGTTGTTTCCCGTCTATGCCTAAGCAAACACGTTACCATTCATGTTGTCTGTTAAATCATTCAATAGATTAAATCATGTCTGTTAATATCTCATATATATATATATATATATATATATATATATATATATATATGTCTATATATATACATATATATATCTATACACATATGTATATAGATAGACAAATGTATATCTGTATACATATTTGTATACATATCTACATATCTATATACATATCTGTATATCTATACACATTTCTATACATATTTGTATACATATCTACATATCTGTATACATATGTACACATATTTATATACATATTTGTATATCTGGTACTTGTTGGTTTTTCTTCTGAATCAGCATTAGGGTTTGCCACTTCTAATGCACAGGCAGATTCAGCCAACTGAATACAGGAGGTTGCGTAAGCTCCTCCCCTTCACTTCTGGTTCTGCCACACCAAGGGGGGTGTCCCTATTTGATAAAAGTATAACCTTGACTAGCTTAATGACAGAAGGATTTAACTTGACAGCAACAGACAGAATACTCTCATGTATGGACCAAGATTTGTGTAACAAATCACAAGGTTAGCAACATTCTTGGACATGATGTCTGGTTGGGTATGAGAGCATGCAGGGATCCTAATCCTACTCCTACAACTAACAAGTGGAAGGATGAAATGGTTTGATTTGATTTTTGGATGCAAAGCTGGACATGGTATATAACCTCAACACAAAGCTAGATTGGTGCCTATCCAGGGCTTGGAGTCGGTAGACATACACCTGTGAATGATCAGCATGAACAACTAAAATTGGATTTCAAGGGGATATACATGATATCTGCCTTACAGATATCTCCCAATACAGAGTGTTAAGCTGTCTATACTTATGGCATCCCTATTGCAGTATACCCTTCCCAATATTCAATCTGAAAACAGTTTAATCTACCCCTTGAGCAGAAGTTAAAAGATTAAACATTCAACACAGGAATTCTATGTTCTAGAATCTCAGACATTCCTTGAATGCCTGGACTCAGAAGAAAGATACATGCAAAACTGGAGACAGAATCAGCATAACACATGCAAACATAACATTATTCATATAAAATTGACCATGAAATCAGTGGATTCATACACAAACGTACAACAGGAGATACATAAACTTGTAAGTTTTGCTGCACAGAGCAACCAAAGCCAGTTGTATCTTATTACAGAGCCAAAATGTCTAGTTTTCAACAACGTCAAAAATGGTAACACAGTCTGCCTATATTGGCCAGAAAGTGTACCCGCAGCAATTAATTACATGGTCAAAAATCAAAAATCTGCCAGATACAGACTCCACAAAGGAATGGCGCTCAGAAGTTATTGCAGCAACAAACAAGAGAAGCCTTGAGCCCTGCGCCGCCATCTGGGAGTCTTCACTCAAAAATCAGGCGACATGATCATGTGTACCATTGCCCATACCTCTGCACCGTCGCCATTAAAGGCCTCAACCACCCGCGGCCTACCTGGGAACCGTCACTGCGTTCAAACACAAGTTCCCGCCAAAATGCACTTTACTGAAGTTTCAAATGTGCAGGAAGAATAGTCCCACATTGGTGCCGCGGAGACTCCTTCAATACCTTAAAAACATGGTTGCGAGCATAATAGGTGTCGAGCGCCTTTTGCCGCGCTCGACGCATAAGCCTTCTCCAAAAGCCCATCGCCAAAACCCAAGCCATCGGCACACCCCAGAATTCTCCTTCCGATCTCAACAGTCTCGCCGACCGCTACCTTCGCTTCCCCATCGGCCAGAGAAGACCCATCGGCGGACCCTCCAACTGCTAGCCCGATATGCAAACACACGCCGATGGACATCCATCGGCCAGACTAAAACAATCAGAGCACTCAAGAAATCTTTCGCCGATGAGGCCAATCACTCCAATAAGACCAAAAACGTAAAGCGCTGAACTATTGAACCGTTGAACCACGAACTGGTTCAACCCGATGGTTCAACCGAGAAGTTCAATGCCGAATGGAGCACTTCAAAAAGAACATTCGCCGAACACAAACACAAAGCCTCGAACCGTTGAACCCCGAACCAAAAGGGTTCAACACTAGGGTTCAACGCGATGGTTCAAACATCAAAAATAATACTCCATAGGCAAAAAAGCTTCGAACCATTGAACCTTGAACCAAAACAAAAAGGTTCAAGCGAGAGGTTCAATGATGCAATATTTGCGCAAGGCAAATGCATAATGCGACCCGTTAGAAGAAAAATGAACCTCGAACCGCTGAACCATTGAACTTAGAGAAAAAGGGTTCAAGTTCAAACCAAAATGTTAAAGACACAAAAATGAACACATGCCGATGGAGAAAAGACGAAGACCCCTCCTCAAGAAATGAGATGCAGATGCTGAAAAATACTGAAGGGGTGCCAAAACTTAGAACCTTTTGGATATTTCGGGATGGTGCCTGCATGAAAATTGCTAAATTAACTGACAGTGAATTCAGGCACCAACAGTACTTACTTAACATTTTAGCATTTCATTGAATTTTTTAAATCGTGTTTGTTACTATAGTGATTATATATTGGAAACACATAATGATGAAACCAGATTGAGATGATAACACAGTCTAAAATGAAACAACACAATGAAACACTACAAAATGGAACATGTGATGGTTGTCGTCCATGCCACTGCAATAATGATGCCTCAATCTGTTTTCAGTCATTGCACTAAGGATGCCATTTTTTCTACAAATCACTTCTGGTATTGATGATGTTTGCATTTCTTGCAGGTGTATAGATACTTATGGCTTGAGGTAAAAAGGGGAGGAGAACTTCTGGAAGGAGGACAGTCAAAAAACTTGGGGGTGCAAGTTTCCTAATGTGGTGTTGGGGGACCAAGATACACATAACATAGAACTAGATCATGTTGCAGTGGAATGTATATTTCCCTCTGCACATACATAAGATTTGGAAACCAATACAGCTTGCCTTCAAACTACTACTGTGGAAACATGTTCTTTAAGGTTAAATAGAAGTATATGGACAAACAATGACATCCAAAGTGCTATGGCTGATGTCGAGGATAAACATATGTCAATTAGAGCAGCTGCAAAGAAGTGGAGAGTGTTTGCTAGCAGTTTGAGGTCCTGGTTACTAGGCCTCATGAGCACCAAATGCAGGGGGCCACCGACCATCCTAACTGATGAGGAGGAGGCATAAATAGTTCAATGGTGCAAGGACATGGCTGACATAGGCCATGGGCTTGAAATTTCACAGCTAAAATTTACTGTGGCAGAGGTCATTCAGTCTAAGCCAAATCCTTTCACAGATGGGATGCCAGGGAGGTCATGGTGGGAGTGATTTAGGAAAAGGCATCCAGATCTAACTATTCGCACTGCACAGGGTTTGGACACCAATAGAGCCATTATGCTAAGGCCAAGCATAGTAAATTCATTCTACGACAATCTAGAAAATCTTTACAAGACACATAAGTATGGGTCCAACAGAATATGGAATTGCGATGAAATTGGGGTACAAGCTGGCAGGAACTGTGGAATGTAGGTAATAGCAAAATTGGGATCCCGTTGTGTCCCCCACCTCATCTCAAAAAATAGGGAGTGGATTACTGTTTTGGCATGTGTTAGTGCATCAGGTTGCAGTATACCTGGTTTTTATCTATTTAAATCCAAAAGACATATTAGAAACTACATAGCCAACTGTAAGGCGGGTGCGTGCATGGCAGCTCAAGAACATGAGTGGATGACGAAAGAACTATTTCTGAATTGGCTGCAGCATTTTGCTGCATCTA
This sequence comes from Cunninghamia lanceolata, assembly GCA_027924645.1. Taxonomy (NCBI): domain Eukaryota; kingdom Viridiplantae; phylum Streptophyta; class Pinopsida; order Cupressales; family Cupressaceae; genus Cunninghamia; species Cunninghamia lanceolata. The sequence continues at coordinate 14,872,407 of BSBN01001201.1, read as the reverse complement.
TCTCCGGAGGGGTTTCACCAACCAACAGAGCTCTTCTGATTTTTGATGGTAATGGCAGCCATGTTGCCTTCAAGACCATAGAGGAAGCACGTCATTTAGGGATTGACCTCATCACCCTCCCAGTACATACAAGCCATAGATTGCAGCCACTGTACATAATCCAATGGAAGTACATAATCCAATGGAAGTACAAGAAGAATGCACTGAAATGCCAGGAAGTCAAACAATTTCTAATGTTGCTGATATTCTACAGCCACTTCCTAATGCTACTAAAACTATTTCTAATGCTGCTGTTACAGTTCCTAACGCTGGTGATATTGTTTCCAATGTTGCTGATACAGTGTCTAATGCTGCTAATAGAGTTCCTAATGCTGTTGATACAATTTGTAATATGTAAGGTCTTAGTTTGCCAAGTCAAGTTAGCCAACCAGTATGGATGGTTGAAGTTGCTAGAAACATGGGGATACAAACAAATTTTAGTTAGGTGCATGTCGGCCTTTCAATGCCTTCACCACCAGATCATGATCCATTTGACATCATACGCTACTTCACTATTGCATCAAATTGGGATCCACAAAATGAGGACATTGTAGAAGAAGAAGAATGCATAGGTGATTTGGAAGAAGATTATGTGCCTTGCACCCAAGATAGTGAGATTCAGCCATAGCCAATTAGTCAATTTCTCAAGCTCCCGGTTCAAAGAGTACAGGCAAGGGGTGGTAAGAATAAGACTGGGGTACTATGTTTAAGTAGGCAGTCCCAGATCTTAACATCCGATGCATACATTGAAATGCTCAACGAACAAGAGAGGGAGAAATCTCATTAGGAAGAGTTCCAGCTGAGAAAAAAGGAACAGATGTTGGAGAGGAAAGCTGAAAAAGAAGCCCAACAACAAGAGAAAGAGAAAAAATTTGGAAAAAGTGTTAAAAAAACAAAGAGCGGTGGAGGAAAAATGGGAGAAGGAAATTTGACGTGAGCAGGAAAAGAGTGCTCCGGGGACGAAGATAGCAAAAAAGAAAGGGAAAAAATTAACAAATGAGAGACCATTGAGTACCCCAAATTCTCCTCTACTCGGGCAACATCCCATTCTAATGGACATGTTTGCCATCTTGAGTCCAGCCTTTGCAGCTCTAAGCAATTTGCAGGTAGGGTCTAGCCCAGGAAGTTCAAATGAGTTGCTTGCAAATGGAGATTCTAATTAGGCTTTGCTTGCCCAGATTGCTACATCACTACAAACTATAACTAAGCCGCTCAGTTTAACTTAGACTGCAAATGAATGTGTTGCTATAGAACCTGAACAACCTATTCCTTTTCCTGGATTTATGGAGAATTGAAGAAGATTTTTTTTTGGATGGAGATACTTGACATTAGTGAAATTTCTATATGTACATCTGATTTAGTCATATCGTTATGTAATATTTTTGTGAAAAAAGGAACAGATTGATGTAATGTTTATATGTTTGTATGTTTGTAACTGTTTTGAAAAAAAAAAAAAGATCGGCGTCATGTCTATCTATTGATCTTTTTGTAATTCTTAATATAAGCCACAGTAAAGACTTAAAGTAAAGCGGACATCGCCACGTATCTTTTGGAAGGGCCGCGGAGACTGCCAAGTGTCAAGTTCCGGTGTCTCCTGAGAAAGAAGCTTTTTATCAAGTAAGTCACACGGAGGATGCCAGGTGTTAGTTTCTTATTGTTCTGGAAAGATGAAAGAGTTTCAAGAAAGAGGCGCGTAGGAATGCCAGCTATTCCAAGGGTTTATAGTTGCAAAGACTATCAGAAATTGCCACGCGTTCCTCCCTGATTCAAGTAAGTGGGGTTACATGTATCTGTTGTAGCCAATGAACTTGCAGAGTGGCTAACTGTCCCTGATTTGAAAGAGATCTTCTGACAGACACTTTCAGTTAACCGCCAGTTCGGTTAGACCATTGAGATTTGATCGTGCGGGCAATCTTTGAGCCAGTTCTATGCTATAAATATGGGTTCAAATCACAGTGCCAGGGAGATATACAACATTGGAGATATAGAGAATTTTCTACAATACAGATTGTTAGAGAAGTTTAAAGATCTTTTGTAGTGGCCAGTAATATCATTTGCCTTTGTTATGTTTTCTTGATTCAGAGAGTTTGTATAACTGTGCATGATTCTGTGTCTTTTATGTAATTGGAAGATTAATAAAGACAGAGTTCTGTGCCTTTGCTGATATTTTCTATGTTATTACAAAATATTCTGATTTGTGAGCCTTTGATCCTATTTATTTTTCATCTGTTACATTGATCATGCATTGTTTGCTCTTTAATGTGACTAAATCCTAAAATAGTTTCACTGTGCTTGAGTGTTGAGAAACAAAATCACATCCAGGTGCATCGCCATAGTTTAGTTTCCTTTTTAGTCGCATTTGTGATTCTGTTTAACTCTATCCCTTTTCCCCAAGCACTCTTGAGATAAAGAAGAGTCAGCTTCTTTAAAATCTGGAGGTTACTCTGAAGAGCATTCCCATGTTTCAGAGTTTCCCATGTTGGTGTTGGAAACTGCGCAATTCTGAGCATCAATAGTTTTTGGCACGCCCGGTGGGACAATTTCTTGAAGTTTCTTTCAAGACTGTATGAACCAGAGAGTCACGAGGAGTCAAAGCTGTGGACCTATGACAAGAGCTCAATCTGTTGTGAACCCAGGTATTCTTTTATCACCATTGATAACTAATCTAAGAAGAAGGGTCAATCCGTTTACAGCAACCCTAAGTGCAAACATGGGAGCACCTATAGCCCCAAGGAATTATGCAAATTGGAATACTGGTAGTGCTCTGATTCTCCCAGTACCACCAGCCACTTGGGATCCTATTCCAGCAAATGCCCTGAAGGCTCTGCCCAAATTCAGTGGGGAGGATTTCAAAACACCTGAAGAGCATCTACAAGATGTGTCTGATGTCTGTGCAATACATGTGATCACACAGCAAAATGTGGCTATAAGACTCTTAGCAGCTTCTTTTAAGGGGAAGGCTCTGGACTGGTACAGATCTTTGACCCCAAATTCGATATCTACATGGGACAAGCTTGGAGATGCTTTCTTTGCAAGATTCAAAGAGAAGGGTGATAAATCTTCTTTGTTACAACAACTGATTACCATCAAGAGGGCACCACAAGAGGCAATGACTGATTTCAATTCCAGATTTCAGAAGACTTGGGAAAGGATTCCTGCTACAGCAAGACCCTTACCAGGTATGGCTATAGTATTTTATCTTAAAGCCCTAAATTCAGATATAGCAGTAATGATTCAATCACTTGGAGGCCAGACCCTGCCAGAAGCCTATGACTATGCAGTCAAAGCCGAAAATAATTTGATAGATGCTGGAAAATTGCCCCCAAGGCCTCCCATGCCTATGTTTCCAGAGATTACCCTACCATTGCCTCAAGAAGCTCCTAACCCCGTAACCCCACCTGTGTCCATGTATACGTTTCCCCAACAACCTGCTAAAGCTGCTGTCCCTACCCAGTCTTCAGAGATGGATGATGTCAAGAACATCCTGAGAACATTTTCTAATGAAATAATTAACCTAAAAAGACAGCAAAATCCTTATCCCAGACCCCAATATCAAGGCTATCAAGGGAATAGACCTCCTTCACAGTCAAACCAGTATCAGGGCCCCCAAAGACAAACTAACCCTCGGCCATCAAACCAATTGGTTGCAGTCCCTACACCCTTGCAGACTGTTCCTCCCAATCCAAACAGAGAGATTGTCCCAGGACAGAATAATTATGCAGATGGCACCAATGCCTGGTGTTTCCCTTGTAATAATGCACATATGCCCAGAGATTGTCCTAGGGGTAATCTACAGCAAAAGATAGCAGAACAAAGAAGAGTGGATGGACAGTTTGCAAATACTTCTGACACTCAACCCTACCAATCCCCTGGTATGCAAAATTCAGTCCTAGTGGCTCAGATGTAAGGGATGTCCTTACAGCAAGAAGAAGAAATAGCCCCTGAGCATGCTCTTTTCTCATGGATTGAAGATGAAGAGTCAGTATTCTTAAATGAAGCTTCAACTTCTAAGAAGCCATTGGTACAGTCAGACTACTATACTAGAGCCAAGAGAAGGATGATGGAACAGCCTGGAGTAACAAATAATGAAATTATGGGAGTTCCACCATTTCAAGATCATCAAAATACAGCTATTGGACAAGAAATACCTCAGCCAGTACAGAATCAAGTAGTTTCTGGACAAGTTCAAGAGAAAGCAAGATACCCTTATTATCCTAGAACACAAGCACTAGGGCCCGTGAATGTGGTGGATCAGTTGAAGAGGACTCCAGCACATGTGTCAATATGGGACATGTTGGCCATTCCTGAGCAAAAGACACTGTTGCAAGAAGCTTTACAGAACCAAGCTGTGCCTAAACAGACTATTGCCAAAGGAGGACCTAATGATAAAAGAAAAGCTCAAAGACACTATTCCTCTGCAGACAACAGCTCTTCTGAACAATGCACCAGAGGTAAGTAAATCCAAGCCAGATCCCTTTTATTTAACTTTAATAGTTGGGAAGAAACTATTGCACAATGCAATGATAGACTCTAGGGCTAGCACCACAGTGATGCCAAAGCAAATAGCAGATGCTTTGAAAATAAAATATGAGCCACTTGCAAAAGGAGTTATGCAGTTGGATGGGAAGTCTGTGCAAACAATAGGGAAAATTAAACAACTTTCACTGCAGCTGTACACCTGTCCCAATATAATTGTTAATCAAGATGTTGTAGTCATAGATATTCCTCCTGTTTTTGGCTTATGCCTATCCAGAGATTTCACAGCCAAGATAGGAGGTTATATGTCACTTGATTGGTCTCATCTCATCATAAGGACCAAATATTGGACTAAAATGAAGGTACTATCAGAACCATTGTCAAAGGACCATATCACTAATGAACCAACCCCAAGGTTAGAAGCAGCCCATGCCATGTTAAATAAAGAAGAAAAGGTTTTTGTTGAAGAAATAGGGGATTGGACTGAATATGATCAGCGAGTAGAGGATAACCAGTTGTTAACCATGATGCAGAGTGATCCCTTTGGAAACTATGACTCAACAGGTTTGGGCACTTATGTTATATTTGAGGAAGACCAGGAGATCCCTAATGTTTTAAGAAATGAGCCCTCTCAGACCCAAGAATCTATAAATGACTCAGGAATCTGGACCCTAAATTTTGATGGGGCTAGAAGCAAAAATAGAGCTGGAGCAGGAATTTGTCTTACTGCCCCTAATGGTGAAAAGATTTTAAGAGTCATTCGCTTTCATTTTGCCTGTACCAATAATGATGCTGAGTATGAATCTTTAGTGCATGGACTTATATTGGCAAAAAGGAAAGGAGTAAAGAATCTAATAGTCAAAGGAGATTTAGAACTAGTGGTGAAACAAATAAGAGAGAAGGCAATAGCCAAAAATGTAAGGATGAGATCCTATAGGCACAAAATTTGGGACTTAATAGAAAATTTTGAAGCCTTTAATATAGAAGTAGTCCCTAGAGCCCAAAATTCTGAGGCAGATAGGATGGCACAAATTGGTTCATAGTTTGATCCAATAACTGATCTAATGGTCAATAATGAGTCAGTCAAAGTTATTGTAAGGCCAACCATCCCAGACAATGATGAAAATTGGCAAGTTTTTGAAAATGATTTTCAAGTACTCTCATTTTTGCAACAGTCAGGAGAATTTGCCGATTAGTTACAACCAAAAATTGAAGAAGCATATGGTGATCAGATCATTCAACTGAAGTCAAACAAGCTCCCTAAGGGACTGATTACCCTGGAAAACTTGTTTGATCCTGAAGATGCTAGCCTAGAAAAGAAGAGATTTCAAGCAAATAAAGAAGATTACTCTGAGATCCAGGTTAGTGAGGGGAGAAGACTGAAGGTTGGAAATTCTGCCACTCAACAGGAAAGAAAAAGGTTAATTGATTTATGTGAGAAATATGATAGGGTCATAGCCTGGACCTATGAAGATCTCCATGGTTATGATAGAAATATCATTCAACACACTATAGAGCTGACTGAAGGATCTAAACCAGTTAGATAGAAGCAGAGGCCAGTGAACCCTAGGATTGAACCTCTGATGGTGGATGAGTTGCAGAAACTATTAGAGTCAAAGATCATTTTCCCAATCAAACACTCAACTTGGGTATCCAACTTAGTACCAGTCAGAAAAAAGAATGGGGACATAAGGCTCTGTGTGGATTTTAGAGATTTAAATAGGGCTTCCTTGAAGGATCATTACCCCTTGCCCTCTATGGAACAAATTTTACAGACTGTGGCTGGGTCAGAGAGATTTTCCCTGCTAGATAGTTTCTCTGGGTACAATTAGATTTGGTTGGCTGATGAGGACCAGCATAAGACTGCTTTCACCACAAAATGGGGAACATTCGCCTATGCAAAGATGCCTTTTGGTCTTTCAAATGCTAGAGCCACATTTCAGAGGGCAATGGATGTAGCATTTGGAGAGATTATCAACAAAATCATTCTAATTTACTTAGATGACCTCACTGTTTTCTCTAAAAATGCTGCAGATCATTTTGACCATTTAGAAGCAGTTTTTAAGAAATGCCAAGAGTTTGGAATATCTCTAAATCCTAAGAAATGCATTTTTTCAGTACCTCAAGGTAAACTATTAGGGCATATAGTCTCTAAAGAAGGAGTCTCTATAGATCCAGAAAGAGTCACTGCCATAATGAACTTGTCTCTGCCTGTTAATAAGAAAGCAGTTCAATCCTTCTTGGGAAAGATTAATTTTGTCAGTAGATTCATATCAGACTTTGCAGGCCTGATAAGACCAATTACACTGCTGCTAAAGAAAGACCTGGTATTCAAATGGACTGCAGAAGGGAGACAGGCTTTTGAGGAGGTCAAGAAAGCAATTTCAACAGCCCCAGTATTGAGAAACCCTGACTTCTCTAAGTCTTTTATAATGTATGTCTATGGAGGAGAATTTAGTGTTGCTACTGTCCTAACACAGAAAGATGATCAACAAGAGGGAGAGCATCCAATAGCCTTTTTCTCAAGGACTCTTAGAGAGTATGAAGCAAGGTATAACTTTGTAGAGAAACAGGCATATGCTATGGTAAAAGCCCTTAAGAAATTCAGACACATGGTCACAGGTAATAAGATTCTGATATTAGTGGCTCATCCGAGTGTCAGAGAATATATTATGGAAGGAGAAATCACTGAGAAAAGAGCAAACTGGATAACAAAGATTCTTGAATATGATGTGGAGGTCAGACCAACTAAACTTGTCAGAGGCAAGGGTTTGTGCCAGTATATGGTTCAAGATATGGAAAAAATGATAACTGAAGAAACAGAGGAGGAAAATGTATTGAGAATACAAGAAGTTGATCAGAATTCTTGGGTCACAAATAGGATCCAGTTTATGAAACATGGAATTTTCCCAAAAGAGCTCTCTTAGGATAAGAGGAGGTACTATAGGCAACAGGGAGTTCATTTTGTTTTAATTGACCAAGTTCTTTTCAGAAGAAATACTGATGGCATACTTTTAAGATGCATAGAAAAGGATGAAGCTCAAAGAATACTGTATGAAATGCATCATGGAGTGTCAGGTGGACATTTTTCTGCAAGAACCACAGCTATAAAGATAAGTAAGGCAGGTTACTTCTGGCCCACTTTATTCACAGACTGTTATCAACTAGTTAAAGAATGCCAATCTTGTCAGTACTATGTAGGGAAGAGAAGGAATGCAGCAATGCCCCTTAGTCCTATAATCATTGATGAACCTTTTGCTCAATGGGGTCTAGACTTCATTGGAATGATCAATCCAGTGTCAAGTATGGGACACAAATGGATCCTAACTGCCACAGATTATTTTACTAGATGGAGTGAGGCAGTCCCACTAAAAGAAGCAACAGAAAAAGTGATTCTAGACTTTCTGGAAGGTATCACTACTCGCTTTGGGCCTCCTTGTACTGTAATTTCAGATAATGCTAAGGCATTTTTGGGGGCAAAGATATCTGACTTTGCACTAAAGTATGGAATCTATCTGAAGACCTCCTCCAATTATTATCCTCAGGGTAATGGTTTAGCCAAATCAACTAACAAGAATCTAATTAGACTCATCAAAAGAATAGGGGTTGATCATCACAAAGAGTGGCATAAAGTGCTTAATATAGCACTGTGGGCAGACAGAATTACACCGAAACAAGTGACAAAAATGTCCCCATATGAATTGGTCTATGGTAAACCTGCTGTAATGCCCCTGAGCTTGGAGATTCCTACTCTCCAGTTATTGAAACAGATTGAGATTGAGGAAAATGGCCCCATGCAGGTCAGACTTGCTGAGCTCCTGGAAGTTCAAGAAAAGAGAGATTCAGCACATGAATCATTATTGAAACATCAGAAAATAATCAAGGACTGTTTTGATAAGAAAACTTCAAACCCTCATTTTGAAGTAGGATCAGTTGTTTTGAAATGGGATGAGAGAGCTGCCAAGCCGAGTCGGCATAGTAAATTTGAGTCATTATGGACCGGCCCTTATAAAATCCGTTCCTGTAAACAGCAGAATTCTTTCAAGCTTGAAACGATGGAGGGTGAGCCTGAAGAGATTCCCGTCAATGGGATCTACTTGAAGCATTTCAGTTAGACAGTGTCTTTCCTGTGTATTATAGTTAGATAGTTTCTTTTTGTTGTTGCTTTGTTTTCCCGCTTTGTTTTTCCCACTTTTGTTTTGAATAAGTGTTTTATAAACACATGGCCACTGCTCAAGTCTCTTAAAAGTCTCGAAACTTTCGCATTCATTAAACCTCTCAAATCCCCAAAATTCCTAAAAGGTACCCAGCGCAACCGCTTTTTATGATGTGTCTGACACTCTGTCCCACTCAGATCGCTTAAGATTTTATAACGGTTTCCGTTTTTAATGCCATTTATGAGACTTGATGCGTCATTAAAATACCCCAACAACATGAGTTAAAGCTTAACTGAGTTTCATTTGTTTCAACTTCTGCTAGTGTCTTCCCTATTGCTGTGTTTTCGTTGCAAAACCTGCTTCCTAATTGTATCTTCCCTGTCACAAAGCTTCCTTACTCGTTTACAGTAAGTTATACAGTTTCCAGCAAACACAGAGATGGCGGAGGCACAGTCTTCACAACAAGGGCTTGGGATTTACAAGTCTGTTGACAGGCTCCTCACCAGCAAATCATACGCTTCGGCCCCTGCGCAACCTTTAAGGACCTATCCAAGGACTAGGGTTCCAGAGGTTGGTTATGCAGTTGACCCAGCTAAGGTGCAAGATTTTGCAGATGGTATTGCTGAACCAACCCTACAAAAGTCCGGCAAAGCTCTGCGAGAGGGAGCACACCAAAGGTGCCTCCTGAAGGCCAAAGCTAAACAATTTGAAACATTCGGCATGCGGATATGGACCTCCCAATTGGCAAAATTCATGGTCCCCAGCGTGCATTTATGCCCCGACCTGATTGAGGTATGCGCAGAACTGTTTCATGCACCCTCGAGCACCATTCAGAAGGGACCCTTCATGGTGCAAATTACACCAAAGGCCATCAGGGACATGTTGGCCCTATACTATGATAGCACAGCCACGTTTCCTACCATTGCCAAGATGCAGAAGACGTGGGCAAACGTTAAGCATCAATTAAAGTTTCTCAATTCAGAGATGCAGTTGGGAGATGAAAATACCCAAATGCCAGCGCTGCCAACAGGAAGGGCACAATTTACACAAGCCAGTCAGGAAGCACTATCTATGATGGCATTTATCTTCGGAGTGAAGGAAGACATAACTGTCTATGATTGGCAGCTGGCCATTTTATTCAGAATGAAGACCGTAGATAAGTCTCAGGAGTTTCGGCTGGATTTTTCAGAGCGGATTGCCTACTCAATGGCTGAACAACTCACCAATTTCAAATCAACAGGGGTTTTCAGGTATTCTTCTTATGTGTTTCACCTCATGTTATACCAAAACTATGCCATCTTTTCCCAGTATATGCATCTAGACATGTATGATCCAAATTTTGATCCCAATAGAACTATCCCTGTGTCTGCATGGACCCATGTTTTGTCTGAATCATCTGACCCCTACGAATTTTGGAAACTTTTTGTCGCCCCTGCTTTTACTCACCTAAGCTTGGAGCCTGTTGAAAATAGATTGACATTAAGTATCAGAGGCCTCATGGCAAATTCCCCCATTCCTTGTGATTATTTCTTTGGGTCTCACCATACTATTATCAGGGTCCATGGTTTTAATGGAGAGCCAATATTGCTACCTAAGGTTTTGACTCCTAGGCTAGCCTTCTTAGAGGTCACCCGGCAAGTGTCTGTGGTTGATAATGATTATGGCACTGGGAAGAAGAAAAAGAAAATGTATGATATTCCCTGGGTGAAGAAAAACATGACCCTATTGGTCAGGGATGTTGAACACTTATTGCTAAGAAAGTTAGCTGTCTTGGGTTTTCTTTTGGTTGAAGATAAATGGAGATATGATCCAGTCAGTTTCATAACCTTATGGGTCAAGAATAATAAGATTGCTGCCAAAATTATGCACGAGGGTCGTCCCTTTTGGGAAGACAGAAGAAACCCTAAGGAGGACATCCCTGATTTATATGCAGAGTTGATAGATTTGCCCTTTGAGGGACCCAGGTCATGGGAGGTATTTTATAAAAAGGAAAAGGCCTATGACCCTAAGCTCAAAATGGGCGCCGAATTAAAGAAAAATTTAATAAGAGATAGAGAGTGGAAGGTTGAGAAGATAGAAGCCTATTGGAAATATAGGCAGGAGATATTTGAAACAACCCACTCCTTTGGCAACGTTGATACAGATGAGAAATGGGAGTCCATTTGGGACGAATGGCATCCTTCTCCAGTGTCTAGCCCTAATACAAGTAAGATCCGCAAAAGGAGTGAGGAATCTGAAGGAGAACCTGAATCCACTCATACAGTGCAGGCCCCAGGACAAGCATCATCTACAGCTGCTGTAACCACCTGGCCCCAATCTCTCAGTGCTATAGAGAAGCAAAAGAGTGTGGTGTCATCACCACCTAGAGGGACCCCATCAGTTTCAATGAGTGGGGCTTCCAGTTTTGTGCAAACATCACTAGCAGCAGTGGTAAATGTTGAGGAGAAAGAAACACAGCAAGAAGAAGAGAGGCCAAGGAAACATAAGAGGCTGGAACTTCAGCCTGATTCAGATGAGGAGGTAGAACCTTTGTTGCATCCACCACCGAGTATATCTGTTGCTCCTCAGGTACGTGCTTCTTCTCCTTCTTCTTCTCAATCTTTTTCTTCTTTAATAGGGGTGGCAATCCCAATTGGCCAAATATTATCCCCTGCCACCTCTGCTGTGCCAATTTCTCAATTTTCCCCACCTATCACTACACAGGCCATGTCATTACAGGCCACTTCATTACCTCCCTTTTCTCGCTCTTTTCCAAAGAGAGTACCTCCTCAGATTCCACCCAGCCAACATTTGGCTATCCCTTATGGCTTGCCACAAGGTCATCCTTTTGTGGGCGGGTACATTGCCTCTCCCCCTACCTTCCAAGTTCAAGCAGACACTGCTAAGAAGGCTAGGGAAGCCCGGATGGACAAAAAGAGAAAGAAAGACAATAAAGCTCAGGCTGTCCCACATATGAGGTCACTATTTGACCCAATTCAGCAGCAACTAACTGTGACCCATTTGTCACCAAATGTAGTAAGACCTAATGAGCAGATGCAGCCCCAAGATTATACAATGAGTGCAGTGGCGATGGACATGCCACTTTTCAGGCCACAAGACAGGGTAGAGCTGCTAAATGAAACCACTTCTATTGTAGCCATTGACTACTTGAAGTTATCAAGGAAGTTGCAGAAAGTGGAGGCTGATCTGGCTCAGGAAAAGACACATAGTGAGACCCTAACTGCTGAGCTCAAATCAAAAAATGATGAGATAGAAGATCTCACTAAACAGTTGCAAAATACTGTTTCATGTCATATTCATCAGGCTACACAGAGCCAAAATGCTTCTTTGAAAGAGGAACTGATCCAGGTGAAGTCTGTTCTGGCTACCCTGAAGCAGGAAAAGGCCACGTTGTAGAAGAGGCATCAGGATTCCTCTCAACAAGCCACTCAGTTCCAACAACAACTGTTGAAGGAACAGAACAATGTTGCTGCCATACAGGCTCAACTTCAGGCCGAGCAACAAACAGCAAAACAATTGACCCTTGAGTTGGCAAATAGGCCTCAAAATGCAGGAGTGTTGAATTTGGTCAAGGAGCTATATGCATCAGTGTGGGCAAGAATCTCTGAGGAGATTAGTCAGCTCAAGCCCTCTTTAACTTTCCTGCTACATGCACAGCAATTATGTGAAAAGGTGGAAACCTCAGTTCACGCCACTTTGTCCACTGTTTCCATGAGAGTTTCTGATTCTCAACTACTGCTGGGGAAACTTTATGATACATCTGATGAAACATTGTCAGCAGCAGGGATCAGTGACAGAATGATTGCTGCTAAACGGGTGAATGAGGTTCTCAGTTGCAACTCTGCTGCAATTACTTGCCAGGAGCTCCTGGATGTGGTCAAGGAGGGAGTGAAGGACATGAAGAAACACATTGAAGACCTGGTGCAATTGGGTCTTCCTTCCCCTTTTCCTGATAGCAACATAGTATTAATGGTTGATGAGATCAAGCCTCTGTTGCTAGCCAGACAGAATGATCAATCAGTTTTCCAGGGTCTGACAGATGCCTCATCAGTGTCAGAAGTGGAAACTGTTTTGATTCCCATGGCTCAACTTGATTTCCAGTTGAAAGCAGCAGTTCATGTTTTGCAAAGCTTTTCGCATAAGGACATGATCAACCTGGATTTGGCCTTCCAGGATTTGTAGAACAAGCAGGGGTTATCTGATGCTGAGTGGTCTGTATATCAGACGGCCTTGCAAAATTTGTAAATTTTGCTGTACAAATGCACATTTTTGGATTCTTTTTGAGTAGGCTCAAAAGTCCTCGGGGTCGCCAAGAATTGTAGAGTAAAATACTCTACATTTTGATTTTTGAGTTTCAGTTGTGCGAGTTCCAGTTTTGGTTTCTGAGCGCTTCAGTTTTTGCAGCGAGGGTTTTGACACAGAGCGCGGGCGCGCGGGGTTTTCATTTTTGTAAATTTTGCCAAAGTCACAGAGAAGCAGCGAAAGCTGCCAAGTGTCAACACCCGGGACACATTATAAAGTTGCTTAAAGTACCGCGGATGGAGCCACGCGTCCCTTTTAATATCAGCGGAAGCTGCCAAGTGTTGGCATACGAGGTTCAGTTTCTATAAGTTTCAAAAGCCCCTTTTTACAAAGTAAGTTTGGCGGGCCCTATTTTTAAGTTTCTTTCAGACCAGCGGAAACCGCCACGTGTCAGCAGTCGGGATACATTTTGGAGTTTCTCAGAGTGGCCGCGGAGATTGCCACGTATCTTTTTGCATTCAGCGGAAGTTGCCAAGTGTCGGCACCCATTCCAGTTTCTTAAAAGTTTTAAACGTTCTTTTTGAATGTATCTCATAATATGGCGGGCCCCTTTTAAGAGTTTCAATGAGCGCGGAAGGCGCCAAGTGGCAGATGCGGAATGTTTCTTTTGAGTTTCTTAAAGTTACACGGAAGGTGTCGCGTGTCCCATATAGTATCAACGGAGAGCTCCATGTGTCATCTTCTGCGGGTTCTTTTTTGGTTTTATTGCTAGGTAAAGAGGTTGGTGGGCCCCAATTAATATTTCTGTAGTTTCATAGGAGTGCGACATTTGTCACCATCCGCGTGATTCTTATGAGTCCCTAATGTTTCTATTAAGTTTCTCAGAGTCGCGCGGAGAGCGCTAAGTGGCAGCATCCACAGAGGTTTTTGTTGAAATGCTAAAGTTTCCCGAAGCTCAGCGGAAAGCTCCAAGTGTCATCTTCCGCAGGACCCTGTAATGTTTTAAGAGTTTCTTATAGTTACAGCGGAGACTGCCATGTGTCATCTTCTGCAGAATCCTATAAAGGTATCTACAGTCTCTCTAAGTGCAGCGGAAGCCGCCACGTATATAGTTTCTCATATCAGCGGAAAGCGCCACCTGTCCCTTTTTCTTTTTGAAGCTGCTTAGGCACGGATTGTTGGTGGGTCCCATTTTTAATGTTTCTTAGTTTCCAGAGTTTAGCAGACCGTGACAGATGGCAAAGCCCGAGCACTCTTAATATAAGCCACATTAAAGACTCAAAGTAAAGCAGACATTGCCACGTATCTTTTGGAAGGGCCGCGGAGACTGCCAAGTGTCAAATTCTGGTGTCTCCTGAGAAAGAAGCTTTTTATCAAGTAAGTCGCGCGGAGGATGCCAGGTGTTAGTTTCTTATTGTTCTGGAAAGATGAAAGAGTTTCAAGAAAGAGGCACGTAGGAATGCCAGCTATTCCAAGGGTTTATAGTCGCAAAGACTATCAGAAACTGCCGCACGTTCCTCCCTGATTCAAGTAAGTGGGGTTACATGTATCTGTTGTAGCCAATGAACTTGCAGAGTGGCTAACCGTCCCTGATTCGAAAGAGATCTTTTGACAGACACTTTCAGTTAACCACCAGTTCGGTTAGACTATTGAGATTTCATCGTGCGGGCAATCTTTGAGCCAGTTCTATGCTATAAATATGGGTTCAGATCACAGTGCTGGGGAGATATACAACATTGGAGATATAGAGAATTTTCTGCAGTACAGATTGTTAGAGAAGTTTGAAGATCTTTTATAGTGGCCAGTAATATCATTTGCCTTTGTTCTGTTTTCTTGATTCAGAGAGTTTGTATAACTGTGCATGATTCTATGCCTTTTATGTAACTGGAAGATTAATAAAGACAAAGTTCTGTGCCTTTGCTGATATTTTCTGTGTTATTACAAAATATTCTAATTTGTGAGCCTTTGATCCTATTTGTTTTTCATCTGTTACATTGATCATGCATTGTTTGCTCTTTAATATGACTAAATCCTAAAATAGTTTCACTGTGCTTGAGTGTTGAGAAACAAAATCACATCCAGGCGCATCGCCATAGTTTAGTTTCCTTTTTAGTCGCATTTGTGATTCTGTTTAACTCTATCCCTTTTCCCCAAGCACTCTTGAGATAAAGAAGAGCCAGCTTCTTTAAAATCTGGAGCTTACTCTGAAGAGCATTCTCACGTTTCAGAGTTTCCCATGTTGGTGTTGGAAACTGCGCAATTCTGAGCATCAACAGTAATATTTTGTTAAAAAGGAACAGATCGATGTCATGTTTATATGTTTGTAACCGTTTAAAAAAAAAAAAGTTAAATGGTTATTTCTGAAATATCTATGTTGATCTCATTTCTATGTTTGTATGTTTGTATGACTGTAACTGTTTTTGGAAAAAAAAGACTTGAATGGTTTGTCAGCATGGTACTACAAGTTGTCTACATAATTTGCTTGTAGTAGCATGTTTTAGCATTCTGTTCACATAATTCTACCGTAATTGAAATCATTAAAGCATCCAAGTAAATGTAGTTCCACTTAAGCAACAAGGAAATTTAAACTATTGAAAGGAACCTAAATTAAAGTATTGTAAATTGATTGATTGATTAAAAGTAAAGAAAAGGAAAAGGATTGAAAAGCGCCTAAAATTAAAGTAAAGTAAATTGATTGATTGATTAAAAGTGTAGTAAAGGAAAATGATTGAAAAGAACATAAAACCACTATGAAGAAAAACCTAAAGCCTAGTGGGTCATTGCCCGAGTAAAGTCTTATAAGACTTTACCTGAATTGATTAAACCCAATCGAAGGTGTTCTAGAAAGCATTGACCATGGTTGTATGTCTGCAAACATATAAATGATAATCGAGGCAGTAATGAACATACATCATAAACAAAATCATTAAATTGAACTGCAAGTGCATCTATCTAAACGCATTGTTCCATAAGATGTAATAAATAGAAAAAGGTAAATGCATTGTTCCATTGTTACATATTGCATTGTTCCATTTATTAATCTGACCAAAATATAATAATTGAAAAAGAAGACTGTATATAATAAGGCATGAGAGCAAAATATTCCATCGGAGCCATCAGAGCAAAATATTCTATGAGTAGTGGTGTGTTAACAAACACAGTTGCATAGTACAATTCGTCAACCAATGTTTTAAGTAAAGTCTTATAAGACTTTACCTTCATCGAGTGCTCGCCTTGCAAGGTGCTTTACAAACCTCTCCCATGCCTGCAATCATAGAAATCAAAAGTTGGGTAGTCATCCGGATAGTAACGAACAAACATCAAATCATCCAAATAATCTCATGCATTTGCAAAATAAAATATGAACTGCATTCAAGCATATTATTTTAAATAATCACATACAATTGCAAAAGAAGACTATAATATTGTAGCAGAGCAAAATATTTCATCAGAGCCATCAAGAAAAAATATTCCATGAATAGTGGTGTGTTAACAAACACAAATGCATAATACAATTCGTCAACCAGTGATGTAAGTAAAGCCTTATAAGACTTTACCTTCATTGAGTGTTCGCAATGCAAGGTGCTTTGCAAACCTCTCACATGCCTGCAATCATAGAAATTATATGTTGGGTAGTCATCCGGGTAGTAACGAACAAACATCAAATCATCCAAATAAATTCAAGTAGTGCAATGATACAACTATATATTGCAGAGATATATAGTGATACATATACATATATGTATACATAATAAAAATTTACATGTATCCATATATATGTATATATCATTTATATCCACTCCACTAAAAATGCAACACACTTAATCACTTTTATAGTTAGAGTAGGTTAAAAATATGTTTATTAACACCCCACTATAAATCAAGTTGGTGGAGCCTTAGAACTTACCCACCCATTTCCTAAACTTGTTGACACACCTCTCATGCATTTAATATCATATTTGCAAATTATGCTAACACCTTTGGTTTTAGTCATCCATGTTAAGGTGAATGTTGTGGACATATGGACTACAAACATAACGTGTTCGAATTTATATAATTTATGCACACACATATAGAAATACATGTATAATATATACATGTATTCATATATTTGTATGTGTATATATATATATTAAATATTATGACATGTATTTATTTTTGAGGGTGCATTATAAACGTTTGAGGGTTTCAACAATTTCTAGCATATAGATGTGCTGCAATTGTAAAATTCTTAAATGTTAAGTACCGGATAGGTTTTGTAGTGATCCTTCAGGAAATTTATGCTAAAAACAATGTCTACGCTGCATAATGGTCCTCTTATAATGGATCCGAATTTGAAAAAGGAATGCATTGAAATTGGTTGTTGAGTTTGAATTTGATTAAATGCGTAGAAGCTATTGTATTCGATGATATGATAAGCAGAATTGAATTTGATTGTTTAGTTTGAATGTTGAAATCTTAAGTACCAGACTGAAATGTTAACACTGTCTAGGCTGCATATGTCTATAGATATACATGTATACACACAGATGCACACAGACACACACACACACACACACGTCTATCAATATACATGTGTCTATCTATAGATATACAAATGTAAGCAATATGTCTATCAATATACATATGTCTATAGATATACAAATATGTAGATATGTATACAGATATGCATAATTAGTACCAGAAGTGATTTGTAGAAAAAATGGCATCCTCGGTGCAATGACTGAAAATAAATTGAGGCATCAATATTGCAGTGCCATGGACGACAAACATAATGTGTTCCATTTTGTAATGTTCCATTGTGTTGTTCCATTTTAGACTTGTTATCAATGGTTGAGAGTTTTAGCATTGTGTGTTTCCAATATATAATCACTATAGTAACATACACGATTTAATCCATTCAATGAAGTTACCCATGCAACAAACAACTAGAAAAGATGTAGTATAATTCAGCAAACAAATTAGACTAATCTTTCGAACATGTATATCTAGAATTGTAAAATGTTGAAATGTTAAGTACCAGCTTGAAATGTTTCCATTGTCTACGCTGCATATGTTTATATATATAACATTAACAAACATGATTTAATCTATTGAATGATTTAACAGACATGATTTACGGGAGAACATGCATTGCAATGTGTTTGCTTAGGCACGAACGGGAAACAACATTAAATCCATTCAATGTTCGTTTGGGTCCGAATACATATTCCACTTTCCACCGAAAAGTTAATCATTTTACCAACTACTTTCCCTGTTCTCAACGGTGCGATGGAAAGGCGAGGCTATTCAGTCAAAACTAACAAGAATCTGACTATAAAATTATTGCGGAGACAAAGCCGTAGAATTCAAAACTTTTGAAACCCTGATATAATAAAACCCTTAACGGTTGACAATGATATGATGAAACCCTTAACCGTTGACAATGAACCCTAAAAAATAAGGTATACCCATAAAAATATACGAACCCATTTGTATGTATAAAAAAAACTATCATTATATAACAATATATTATTCTGTAAAGCGAAATTATCACAAGACAAGGGTTGCGTCAAACAAAATAATGACACCCTTAATCGTTGACAATGAATCCTCAAAAATATATACCCATTAAAATATACGAACCCATTTGTATGTATAAAAAAACCCTCATTATATAACAGTGTATTATTCTGTACAATGAAATTATCACAAGATAAAATAATGAAACCCTTAACCGTGGACAATGAACCCTAAAAAATATATATCCATACAAATATAAGAACTCATTTGTATGTATAACAAAAAACTCTCATTATATAACAGTATATTATTCTGTACAGTGAAATTATCACAAGACAAAATAATGAAACCCTTAACTGTTGACAATGAACACTAAAAAGTATATACCCATAAAAATATACGACCCCATTTGTTTGTATAACAAAAAACCATCATTATATAACAATATATTCTTCTATACAGTGAAATTATCACAAGACAAGGGTTGCCTCAGACAAAATAATGAAAAATCAAAAGTAAATTACATAGCAGTACCCAAATCACGGGTAGCATGAGAGAAAAACGAAGATAAATGATTGTATAATAATTGTATAAACATCGTCATATGAAACCAAAACAATGGAGTGAAAACAAAGCTAAAATCACTTGGAGAAATGATGTTTACTCATTACCTGCACGGAGACGGATCTGCATGGAGAGTGACAGCCGACGGACAGGGTAAAACCCTCGCATTTCCATCACACCGTGGAGAACAAGAAAAGTACTCGGTAAAATGATTAACTTTTCGGTGGAAAGTGGAATATGTATTCGAACTCGAACGAACATTGAATGGATTTAATGTTGTTTCCTGTCCGCGCCTAAGCAAACACGTTACCATGCATGTTGTCCCTGTAAATCTATGTAAGGGGACTTACGATGGGTGCGGGGATGTTTAGGAAGGGGGCGGGTAAGTTTGAAGGCCCCACCAACGTGATTTGTGGTGGGGTGTTCATAAACATATTTTTAACCTACTCTAACTATAAAAGTGATCAAGTGTGTTGCCTTTTTAGTGAAGGGGCAAATTTTTTTGGGGGCCATGGCGAGCGGTTATCGGCACATTGGTGCGCATGTAAGGGGCGACATGTTGAAATGACCATTTTTCGACCCATGTGCACATAACGCATCCTACAGGGAAATGTATAAATGCCCAGAAGCTGAAAGAATAACTTTAAGCTCTTCACTCGCATACAGAAAAACTCAAAAAAAACTGTCGAAATTCAATATGTCTAGCTATGTGCTTGACGTGCGCGAAGTTAGGGTGTGCGGCTGCTGGCCCCTCTCCCTTAGTGGATGATCTCCCAAAAAAATAAAAAAATAATACTGGAATTTGAACATACTAGAAAAGCAGCGCAAAAGTGTGTGTGAGTCGAGAAGATTGCAGCTGACAAAGTAGGAGCCTTTCGCCTAAAACTACTTCACCACACAGCGTTGTGTGGATTGGATGTTCGAGCAAGGACGTCAATTTATTTTTTTGGTTGTTATGAAGCGATTCGAAGGAGGGATTTGAGCCGGTGGCACAATCCGTTTGGAGGGCTTTGGGCTCGAGTTTGTTTAATAGGTGGTTATGAAGAAGACTGGAGACCCCCATTTGCCTTCCAGTAACGATGACGATGGTAGCGCTTTGAAGAAGAACAGACTGTTTGACGATAGGAAGCTAAGAAATGCGTGCTGGAACAAGGCTGATGTTGTCCCGGGGCGCCACCCTGAGCGGTGGAGAAAGGATCCTGCCGGTAATATTGTCTGCAGGAAGTTCTTAGGCTGCCAGGGTTGCCTCTGTTACGAGTATGACCACATCCTTCCCTTTTCCAAAGGTATTAAAACCTTAACCCTAACTCTAAACTCTTAGCCTTTGTACACATACAAACTAGACTTCGAGGAAAGGTTTCTTATTCAATTCAAATATTCATCCTCATCATCGTGATCCAAAATTTTGTTGGGGGTTAAAATCAAAATCAAGTCTTTTCCAAAAGCTCAATATTAAAAGAAGGGCTTTTAATTCAAAATGGCCTTGAGATTTATAGGCGGAGAAACGGATGTGAAGAACTGCCAGATTTTGCAGTCGAGGGTGAATCGTTTTAAAGGAAATAAGGAGGATCTTAGCAATGTTGATCTTGAAGAATTCTCGTGTCACCTTAAGTTCACAGGTACATGGCTTTTTCCTGGAATGATATTGTTTTTGCAAATGAGGTAGCAATCTAGGCATGCTTTATCAGGGGAAGAATCCATGGTTAAGAGTGCTTGTTTTTGAAATCGTTTTTTTCACGAATGGAGTGGCAAGCTAAGGTGGCTTGACCATGGGGAAAAGTCGATAGTTGAGTTCCCTGGACTATGAATGGTACAGAATGGGTTTGCTTCTGTAAACTTATTCTTTTCCGCAAATTGTGTAGCAAGCTAGGGGGACTTTGACTGTGGAAAAATCAATAGTTACCCTAGAATGGGATTGGTACCAGATTGGGCATGCTTCTTTGAAGTCATTGTTTATGCAAATAGGGTAGAAAGATAAAAGGGACCATATTGTGGGGAAAAGTTGATAATTGTTAGGATCTTACCTGCAAATTTTATCAAACAAAAACAATAACATGCAAAAAAGAACACGATGCTCGATAATAACTGCAAATATGCTTATATTGATGAATTTGGAACAAGTATTATAGGCCTTTTTCACAGGGGGCAACCTCCTTAAGAGCAAAGTTCTATTACAAAATATGATTCCAAGTTGATTTTCTCTTCATTACAACATCAATATAAATGCTTCACAATGAGCTATAGCCAATCTGAGATAAATCCATACACTTAATATGAACTAATTACATTATTACAACTTCATGTGATTCATGTAGGATAAATCTACATAATGTAATTATCAACTAAATAATTAAATTATGATTATTATAATGCTTAGAATAATTAAACGCTAGGATGTAAGGGTCTTACCATACCCTTCTTCGATGGGACAACCTCCTTAAAAGCAAAGTTCTATTACAAACTATGGTTCCAAGAGGACCTCTTCATTACAACATAAATATAAAGGCTTCACAGAGAATAACTTATGAGGTACGACAAATGTGGGATAAATCCATACACTTAATATGAATTCATTATATTATTAAAACTTCATGTGATGCATGTGGGATAAATCTACACAATGTAATATCAACTAAATAACTAAATTATGACTGACATTGCTCACAATAATAAAATGTTAGAATGTAAGGGTCCTAACATGCCCTCCCCCTTTGGAAAGCCTTGTCCTCAAGGCTTGAACTATAGAAACTACTACTGAAATTGATAGAGGGTTTCCCAAGTGGCGTCTTCTAGTTGCAATCTCACCATAGAACCAAAATATTCATGATGGTGAGGTTACGGAGTTGGCGTGATTGTTTGTCTAGAATAGCTTTTGGCTTGGGATGATGGAACCTTTGCCATCCAATTCAAGAAGTGTTGATTGAATATGAACCTATTGTTTAAGGACCTTCTTTAAACATGAGACTTAGAAAATAGGATATAGCTTGGAGGACGGAAGGAGATCCAGCTTGTTGTTGCTTCCACAATACACAAACCTCTTTTGAGAATACTGAATCCAGGCTTTTGATATCACGTGTACATGATTTACGACAATTTTGCACTTGGAATTTACTTGATTTTTGTCTCTATTTAGAGTATCTGAATTTTCCATTGATATTTTACACTTGCAGAGATTCTCCATTTGCCTTTAGTTGTTTGTTTGTGCTTGTCATCTTGTTTCATTGAGTGTATTTGAAAATATGATATGATTTACTTTTGTTATATTACAAGTTTGATCGGTCTTGTTTTGAGTTCAAATTGCTTTAGCAATCTCAACATATTTGGCTTAGTTCCCTGTTTTGCAATCTTTATTTATGTGCATTTGAGCCTTTAAATCTTTCTTAGATTGATTTGAATTGAATTTGGTTGTTGTTGGTTAATGGTGGCCTATCTTACTTAGATTGGTGCATGGAATCCCCTTTTGAAACTGCAAGATCGTTTGATTTTGTACCTTAGACTTTTCATTGCTTGCTATCTTGGACTTGAGAATTAACTTAATCATTTTTAATTCCTTCCCAAAGTCCGAGACATTGTAATTCTGATTGTCCTTTGGACGTGAAAAGTTTTACATTTGAATTGATCGGTAGCTCTTGCATGTGGAAGCTAGTTTGCTATTGCCTTCGACTTCCCATGCTTTCCTGCGGACCCTAGCTGACTATGAATCCCAATTTATAATCATTTTGTGTCCCTAGGGTAGTGAAATTTGAGCCATAATTCTCAATGGACTTGAGACCTATAGAGTTAGATTTATTCTATTCTTGTGTTCGGGGTTAAAGCATGTTTAAAGATAGATGTAGCCGAAACATTCTATGGACCCAAGCCAATTATGAATCTCAGTTTATATTTATTCTGCTTCCATATGGTAATAAAGTTTGAAATTTGGGGCAAATGAGCATCCCGCAGACTTGAAGTGATTATATATCCTGATTTACTTGAGAGGCTTGCATCTAAAAGCGTTAAGAATTCTAAGGCCCAAGTGCACGGTAGACCTAAGCGGGCCAACAAATCATGATTTACTTGTAGTCTCATATTTGTGGGATAGAAACGTTGAAGTTTGGTCATATCCATAGACCTGTAGTGCTTATTCAGCTCGAATCTATTAAAAGATCGCATCCGTGGTTGGAATATGACACCCTATGACATTTTTGGAGTTCCTGGGATTGTGGACACGTGGTGGCTTTGGGTTGAAACAACATTATTAAGAGTTGTGTGCATTGTTTAGTATGGTTTGCCCTTGACTGTTCGATTGTAAGCTATTATGCTGAGCCATTGATCTACCCATGGCCTAGTGACCAGTTTGGAACCTTCTGCATCATTTAAATTAATAGTCTCCCTTAGAGTAAGATGATGGTTGTGGAAATGTTGGTGACAACTTTTTTAATAGTTTTTTCTTGAGTTTTAACTTTTCGCTCATCTCCCCTGTGTTTGAAGGTGATTTTGACTATGATAATGAATCTACTTGAATTGTGAGACGTCATACTTGGAGGAGTTTGGTCATGGATGGACATGAAGTATACCTACAAATCATGTATTGTGAGCACTAGATATGATTTTAAAACCCGATATATGTCAAATTTAAATTTAGTTAAGGCTTAATGTTTGTGATTTTTGTCAAAGGGATTTGATACTCTATTTTGTCAATTGCAGGCTCTTTTACATATATAATACTTTGGTCCATGATTTGTTGTATATGGAGAGCACAATGACTAGGAGTGATGTATGAGGATTGCTAAAGCAATTTGAGTGATAAGGAATCTTGGGACTAATGAAGATTAATAGGAACCTTGTTGGAACAACCTGCCACCAATATTAAAAAAGGAGCCTTCCATACATAAGGAGAAGGAACAATTTGAATCATCTGAATTGAAACTATGCAAAAAGAGATTAAATAAGGGGAACTTTACACATAGAAATGTGCTCTTTGGTGAAATGTTGATTCGATATATGAATTAAAATGAGCTATCATGGGACCTATTTAAAGAAAATTGCCACAAAGGGACTTGGTTATTGATTTCAATGCACTTGCTGCCACATGATTTTCATTAGCTCATCACTTTGAACTTGGACCATTTCTTACCTTGGAACTATGAATCTGAACTTTGGAACTGTGAACTTGAATTGAATGATTGTAACCGACTTAGAAAGAAAAACTTCCCGAGTTTTCTTGGCTGAGAGTCTATTTAAGACCAGCAAATAAACATTATAAAGGGTTGAAAAACCGGATTCTTGTATGCAATTTTTCAAAATTTTCAAATTTTTTAGCTTTTCTTTTTTTCACATGTTTTCCAAACATGAGTTATGTTGATTCACTTCTGCAATTCACCCGAGTATTTGATAAATTCCATTGAGTATTTCATGAGATATCTTTCAAATTGAAGGTTATGAAGATTTGTGTCTCCAATTTGTGCATGAATATGGTGATTGTGTTTATTTCTTCATGGTTAAGCTGCCCTTAGACAATTGCACCTTTTTGTTAGTGTGTATTGGTCAAGCAAGGTTGGTTCCTTGGGATTTGTTTGCTCAACAGAATCAGATTTGACATCAGCATAAAATAAGTTCACTTCCCTTCCTCTATGCTCTTTATCTTTTGCTAGTTTTTATAAATCTGTTAGAGTTAGAGTATTTAGGATTAGATTAGAATTTAGAATAGGATTTAAGCTATGTGATCTGTCCTAAAAATTTGAATTCATTTGGTTGCAAGCTTTTCATTGCTGGTTTTAATACGAAAATGATGAATGAATGAATGGAATTTGTGTTAAATTAGTTGGAATCATTTGTTAAATCTTAATTTGCTGATTTATGTTTAGTTGCAATAGGACTTTGTGCTGCATTTTGCTTAGTTTCCACCATAGTCCCTTGATTAAAACAATAAATACACCAGCCTCTGGGTTACCCAAGTGTGCCAAGACTTGGTGATATAAACCTTGGGGAGATTTATCTCCTCTCAAGAGAGGTGGAGCAGATTTCTACCCTGACTGAGTTGATATGTTAAAACATGCATCAATACAATTTGTAGGCCACTTCCCCTACTTGCTGTAGTACTCAGAAAGGTCCATAGAAATTTGGCGCTAATTTTTGTTTTCTTGTAAGCTTGAGGGATGTTTTCTTATATGGCCAAAGACATAGAAAGATCAACTCCCCTTGGTGAATGTGTGCTTAGAACAATGGTAATTTGTTTGCTGTTTCATACGGTTCTGAGCTAGGGCCAAATTGTCCTTGAGAATTCAAAGGAGATATTCCATGTGGCTGAGAGATGAATTGACAACCTATAGCTTGGAACTGCCCGGTAGGTAGGATGTGAGGGATAGTGGAAGTTGGCTACACACAGTTTCATATGACATCATCTTGTTGGAAGAATGATTTGGAAGTGTTGTACCTCCATTCTACAAGGGGTAACCATTTAGCCTGTTAAGTCCAATACTATCTCTTTCTAACTATTTATGAGTGGTATGTTGAGCTCATTATCAGTTGCATTCCTTGTAGTTTGAACAATTCTTGCCAAAAGTTACTAGTGAAGGTGGTGTCACCATCAAAATGGAAGTGGGCACGCCATGGAGGCGGAAGATTTGGTTAAGGAAGACTTGAACAACAATAGATGCTTTATAAGGATGGGCTAATGAACAGAAGTGGGTATACTTGGAGAGACGATCAACCACCACCAAAATGACTAATTTTCTGCCTAACTTAGGCAACCCTTCAATAAAATCCATGGAAATGTCTATCCATACTATAGTTGAAATTGGCAACGGTTGTAGAGTGCTTGGAGTCTTGACAGTTTCTCTTTCATGGCATTGGCACATATCACATTCCGCAACAATTTTTTTGATATCATTTTCCATACCAGCCTAAAAAAAAGTGTTTTGTTCTTTCACATGTCTTTAAGAAGTCCGAATGCCCTGCAAAAGGAGATACACAAACTCTTGTAATAGTTGTGCCCAAATAGCAGAATTTGTAGAAAGAACAATTCACTCTTTATAACACAAGCATTATATTGGGGCTTAGTTGTGGGATTGGTTGCAAACTGATGAATAAGATGTTGAATCTGCACATCTTGTTGCCATTCCTTTTGGACCTTTTGCAATCAATCTAGAGTTGGTAAGGATAAAGCACATAATGTCCCCTAATCTTCGAATTTTTGAGATAGGGCATTTGCCTCGACATTCTCCTTCCCCTTTTTGTAAATAATTTTATAATCATTGTCTAATAATTTGGTGGCCCATTTTGTTCTGGTAAAGAAATTCATTGCTCTGATGTGAGTCTACGATGATCTGTCTTGATGTAAAAATGGCCCCAATAGATATGGCTGCTGATCATTCATAGCATGAAGAATGGTTAACATTTCCTTCTCATAGGTAGATTTGACCAAAATTTCACCTGCAAGTGCCTTGCTAGTGAAAGCTCTTCCTTCTTTCATCAATATTGTCCCAATACCAACCCTTTAGGCATCACTTTCGATGACAAATAGTTTTGAAAATTTTGGCATGGCAAGTGCTAGTGTGGTACACATGATATTTTTGAGAAGAGCAAAGGTATGCTTTGTTGCTTTGGACCATATGAAGGCAATTTTTCTTAACATTTCCGTTAGAGGAGCTGCAATTTTACCATAGTTTGAGACAAATTTGTGGTAATAACTTGTGAGACCTAAAAATGCATGAAGACTTTTAGGAATATGTGGTTTGGGCTAATTTGTATGTTCTCAATTTTCTTGGGATTAGGTGTAACACCTTTGACGAAAATAATATGGCTGAGATGTTCCACCTTCGTTCTGTTAAAAGAACACTTGGAGTGCTTTGTAAATAACTGATTTGTAGATAGTAGTTGTAGGGTTTGGTCCACAGATTTGTAGATAGTAGTTGTAGGGTTCAGTCCAAGCGTGTGAGATGTTCTTTGCATGTCTTGCTATAGACGAGAATGTCATCGAAAAAACACAATATGAATCTAAAGGAGTGGCTGGAAAATGTGACTCATGAAACATTGCAATGTGGATGGCGCATTTGTGAGGCCAAATGGCATCACCAAAAATTCGTAATGGCACTCATGATTATAGAATGCTGTTGTACCGATATTTTCATCCCTCAAGTGAAATTGATGGTAGCTGGAGTATAAATCAAGTTTAGAGAGGAAACGGGCCCCATTCAACTCATCTAATGGTTCTTTAATGATTGGGATAGGGAACTTGTCCTTGATAGTGAGTTTATTTAGCTTGCAAAAGCCCACACACAATTGCCATGTGTAACACTATGAACATTAATCCTAGGTGTAGACAATAATAGTATAATAATATTTCATATTACCTAGATACACTAGAAGCTGAACAATCATCTTGAAGATAAACTAAATAGTCATTTTATTGTTGATAAATATGTACTTGTATCACATTTTCAGTGAATGAGAATTGGGTTTCACTCTTCCATTTGCAATCCATTTCCTAGCCTAACACCATGAGCCATCTTTCTTGCAAACTTGGAGTACCATCGAGGAATAAGGGCTAACACTCAACTAAATGACTCTGACATTGAACAACTCTTGGACCATCTTCTCAATATCAATTTTTTGCATATAGGGGGTAACAATATGGGCAAATGATTAGTGGTCGACTACCCAAAATTAATTTGGTTGCATGATTTTGTGAGTGCTAAGGCAATAATCCTTGATGTGGTGCAAATACTTGTGAATGCTTGTTGAGAAGTGATTGCAAATTTGTAGAGTCAACTAAGTCATCTTTTGTTATTCGCACTACATTTTTTTTGACATGATTCCTTGAGACCCCTTTTTGAGTAACTTCTCCATGCAATATGAGCTAATAATTTGGGTAGGTCTTGCTGTCACACCCCTTAGGGTATATTGTTGCCCATTAGTAGAGAATTGCTTCTATAGTTTATCGAAATCCCACAAGATGGGTCCTAATGTACGAAGCCACTAAGCACCCAAAACTATGTCACATATGCCTAATAAAAGTGCAAACATATCATATTGTAGAGTATAATCCCCTATTGAAATCCTAACATTTCGACATTTGCCTTCACAAGCCAATGTGCTTCCATTGGCAATCTTCACCGCAAACTTGTTGCAAGGATACACATTACAAGCTACTTGCTTGGCCACTCGAGGGTCAATGAAGTTATGAGTGTTGCTAGAATCGATTCTCGTTGAAGTAACTTGACACCTTCATCGTTTAGGGTGTGATGATCCTAGCTAAGGCAAGCATAACATTTTCAGGGGTTGAATCATCACCCAAACCCATCTCTTCAAGTTGTTCCTCAAATGGATTGTTTTTTGAAGCATCCAACATGTTAGACGAAGAAGGTGCTTGCACATCTAGGAGATAAAGTTTTTGTTTAGTGCATTTATGCCCCAGAGCATATTTCTCATCACAATTATAGCATAGCCCCTTCGTTTGATGAGATGAGCAACCATTTCCTCATATGTTAGGTGCTTGATGGGTGGTGTCGGGTACGTAGACTTGTTGTGGGGCAATTGCCTTGATGTGATGTGAGTCAAAAATGTTTGTTGAGTGTTGGCTTGTGATTTATAGGGCAATGTTGGGCAGTAAATTTATCCTTAGCTTATTTTGCCAGCTTGAGAGCTTCCATTAATGTGTCAGCCTTAAGATTTTTGATTTTTATACAGATGTCTTCCTTCAGGCGATTAATAAAATAACTTTTGAAGAAATTATTGTCAAGCCTATTTGTTTGATTTGCCAACATTTCAAACCATGCCTAGTAGTCATGGATTGAATGAGCTTGCCAAAATTTAGTTAATACCCTTGTGAAATCTTTTGTACGCACTTAGGCCAAAGCAGGTTAGGAGGTGCTCACAAAATTGATTCCATGTGAGGAAACCATATATTTTTTTGTAGCTATTGATACCATTCGATAGTTTCATGTCCTAGGTAGAATGAAGCGATGAAGAGTTTTTGAGCCATGGGAATTTGATTGACTGCAAATTATTGCTCTTCTTTGTATAACCAATTTGCAGGGTTGTCACCATTGAATTTAAGTGTACATTTGAGTCTTGCCAAAATTTTGTTGGTTTTGGAAAATATTATGTCTAGTGTGAGCGCTCTGTTCATATCTGATTGTCCACTTTGTTGGAATTGTTGGCTCATGGCATCATATGCATGTTTTTTATTTCTCCATCCAATCTTTCCAAAGAAAGGTCTTGTGGGTCCTATGATTTGTGGCCCATTTTAGTCACTTGAGGCTACCAGAGGGGTTATCTGAAAATCATACCAAACCGATCAGCAAGACAAGACAATCAATTTGGGATAATTTGTAAAAGCTTGAAAATAAGTCACCTTAGACTTTTTTTTTACTTATAATACTGTAAGGGTGATATTTTAGTAAAATTGTCAAATTTCTCTAGGTTTGTGAGAATTTTGCCTCAGAAGTTGTAGATTGGTGGACTACATAGGAGCTGAACACTTGAGATGCAGTTGGCACAATTTCTTTGTTTTGAAAGCTACGACTTGTTGAATTACGGTATTACTGTATGAATATGCTCGGATCTACTGATCTTTGACCAAATATGCCCAAATTTGTTCACAAGTAGGGTTTAAGCATGGAATTTCTAGGCTAGGGTGAGTCTGGTTTGTAGGCTCTTTGATATATTTTTTCTGTTTGTAAATTGTGAACTGGCCCAATACTGAGTTCTCTACTACAAAGTATTTTATTGTCTCGTAGCTACATTATCTCATCTTTGAGGTATGAAGAGAGTAACTTACTTGCGCTAACCAGTCCATTACAAATTTTAGACAATCAGTGGTTTCCTATGGTGAAATTTCTCTTTACCCTAGAGGATCTTTCAATATATCCAAAGGTACGTGGAAGCTCACAACCATATATAGATGCTGTCTGAGGCCTCAGTATTGGTGAGACGAATCCCACCTCACTTCTGTGATATCCCCCAATTATGATTTTCTTTGTTAATTTCTGATTTGTTCCTTTCCCTTGTTTTCAATCCACTGAATAACCAAAACTGACTGAAAGATAAAATCAAATGGTACTATTGCGGGTTACTACTTTCATATTACTGAAGGTTGTCAACTTGAAAAGGAGAGAAAAAGAACAACTACAGTACTGTGAATACTCATATCGCTCAATTACACATTACAACCAGATGTGTAGATAGTGAAACAGTCTACTGTTGGAACAACCCAATTTCATTACCAAGAAATATAATTGTATTATTTAGACCTGAGAGTTACACTATTGGAATACAACTTGAGCTTATGTGCAGTGGTGAAAACTTACAAAATATGTAACAGTTTGCTCTAGTTTGAATGAGGCGGCAACATGGGACTGTTACAGTCTCTTTCTTCAGTACGCCTATAGTGTGTAGATTTAGCACAACGAGCTATGATGGAGTATTCCTCACTTCTTCACCTGGTAAGAATCCTACTCAGTTCCCAGCAGGCAACAGGCTTCAAGGGACTGCGATCTTGGGATGAATCAACAATTTTCAATGATCCCTGCCTGCTAGTTAGGGTATTCCACCATGCAGCCTGTGATTGTAGATAACTCCCAACGCACAAACTTCACACGCCCGTTGCAAAATGATTTCCTTGCAGCACATACAAATCCTTCAAAGCTTCGTCCCAAAAGGGTTGACCCAGATTGCATGGTGCTGATAACTGATGTCAAGATCTCTGAATGTTAATTTCTGGAACCACGATGGATATTACATACTAGTTGATTGCTGCGAATGATGGTGAAGGGTCTTCAACAATTTACAACAATATCTATGTGTGGCAGCCTCAATGATGGGTTGCTCTGACCTGAATCCAACTTAGCCCAAGATACGACCTGTAATGTGCCCGCCTCCTATGCTAGCTATCAATGATTGATGAGGTTTTGCTTTCGCAAATGTGAGGCGATGGCTCAGTAGTGTATTAGGACAGTGACCAGAAAATTATTCCCTGACTTTTGGAGAATCACCTTCAGCGACTGTAGCTGGATTACGCATTGATCTCACAGTCACCAATAATGGAAAACGGCTTTCCAAAAATGGATTTTGATTTGAATTGCTTGCAGCTGCCAATACAAACCTGGAATATGCAGAAATTGCCAATAATCAGTCCTTGAGTAGGATTGCTCAGCAAATAGGATAGGGTTTTCGTCCTTGATGCGTGATCACTTGAACTCGAAGAGCAAAGAAAATTATCAAGATTCAGATGATACCAAATGAAAAATGAAAAATGAAAAATGAAGCTGATTGATATACCCTTTTTGAATAGAACCCATGGGACCTATCTTCCCGCCATATTTTGAATTAATATCTATTTTATTTTATTTGTTATATTTAACTAGTGTTGAAAAACACTTTTATTTTAATAATATTAATAATATTAATCGATGTTGGAAAAAGGGGACATGACAACTTCACACTCTGTTTCAGAGTGCTTAGCCAAAAATGACAACTTTTAAAAGATATTTTAAAACCCCTGGCACAAGGTTTCTAACCTAGAGCACTATTGTAGGGAATTTTTTTTTTGCAAAAAAGGGTTAGTACCCCACTACTTTTGCCACTTTCTGACCCACCAAGATCCCATAAGAGCGAGGTGAGAGCATAAGGTGGGTAGTTGTAGTAAGCCACTAAATTGTTGTTGCTACTTTGGAACACAGCCTTAGAAAGAGCTTTGATACCATTTATTAGGAACTTACTCGCAAATATTATCAAACAAAAGCAATAACGTGAAAAAAGGACACGATGCTTGGAAATAGCTGCAATTATGTTTATATTGATGAATTTGGACCAAGTATCACAGGCCTCTTCGAGGGGGCAAAGAGTAAAACTCTATGACAAAATATGATTTTAAGACTATCTTTTCATTTCAACGTCAATATAAAGGCTTCATAAAGAGTGACTTATGAGGTACAATTAATGTGGGATAATTAAACACACTTAATATGAACTCATTACATTATTTCAACTTCATGTGATGTATGTGGGATAAATCCACACAATGTAATATAATATCAACTAAATAACTAAATTGTAATTATTACAATGCTTAGAATAATAGAAGGTTAGGAGTAGGGTGTAAGGGTCCTAACAATAATTAAGTCCCCTTAGTACGAAAATGGGTGCAAGTCCCTGCAATGGTGATTGATGCTATGGAGAGGTCCATTTCCTTAAGTTTCAATCCCAATGCTTCTTCCCTATTAGCATCATTGCATGTAATGAATGCCAAGAGGACGATTTGAGATTATGAAAGATGGGCTACTGTGAATCACTATGTATATCAAGAAAATTGACTCGATATTAAAGATCCAAAAAATAAATTTCATATATTATTGCTGAAGGATGGATTTCCTTTGATGTGCCATTCCTTCCAATTCATCCATGACTAATTTCTGTGTGATACGCTTAAAATGTAATGAAATGTGAATTGTTTCAAAATATTTCACCTGTGCAGAACCATATCTTTATTAAGAAATTAGTGTGTGGAACACTCAAAACACATCCACATATTAAGAAGGAACATCAAACTGCCTGAATTATGTATGTACCCACAAGATTGACATCATAAATGCTACTTTTCCTTATGCGCACATATACATATGCATGTATATGAAAGGCAAAGGAGAGTTTGCAACTTATGGCTTATTCTTCCATTGATAAACATTTGGGGATATTTTCTCTTCCAAAATCTGTGGAACTTCCTCTCATCCTCATTTGGGTGTTGCATACATCATTAAGTGTAGATCTTCCAGCCCTATCTAGGTGTGTGCTCCATTTACATAGTTGTCTTAGCAAGGTGAGCATGCCCAATAGAGCTTGAACTTGAGTTGTGATTAATGATAATGCTCCACCTTGCTGTTAGATCACGCCTTTTTGGACTGGGAATAATGTGACATGAGCCAATTAAACAAGAAAATAACTCTGTTTGGGTTCGCAGGTCTCAAGTGGTAGATTATGGTTTAAGGGTTACATATGATCACATTTTTTTTGGTTTTCCTTTTAAGTGCTGTGAGGAGAAGAATTTAGGATTGTACATTATAACCAAGCATCTAACTTCATAATTTTTATAATTTGTTCACTGGGAAATTAGTTCTATGGAGCAATGGATGTTCAATTTTATTAGGAGAGGGGCTACAATTGCAATCC
Organism: Cunninghamia lanceolata; assembly: GCA_027924645.1. NCBI lineage: Eukaryota > Viridiplantae > Streptophyta > Pinopsida > Cupressales > Cupressaceae > Cunninghamia > Cunninghamia lanceolata. The sequence continues at coordinate 14,839,279 of BSBN01001201.1, read as the reverse complement.
TAATTCAAAAAAAAAAATCGTAAAGGGTATAGAAGCCTTAAATTAATAAAATGTACAATAAATAGTACATTCCATTAAACAACCAAGAATTCAATTATAAATAGAACAGAATTAGAGAGCATTTTGTACAGTGACAAAACTGCCAGGTACAACAAGGTGGGGGTTGCATTTGTGACGAGGTGGTTTTGATTGTGTCATGGCAGTTAAGTATGTGCCTGAGCAGTGCCATTTTTATGTATGTGGACTCTGGAGGTTTTGTCCATTTCAAACATAAATGAAGAGAAGTGGCAGAAAATTGTCTCTACGAGTTCTTGGGCATTTGGAGGTCCTTCAATGCATGAAAGTCACCCCTAGTAATCTTAGTTGTAGGAGACATAAGCCTAGTTGTTAGCAAGATTCTTCATCTGGTTGATATGTGTTTCCTTGTATACTATAGACAATACATGGCAGTGACATTGTTTGGCCTGTGTGGCATCTTATGACGCTTCATGGTATCATCCAAGACCATAGATGATGAGATGACATGACTAACTGTCATGTCTCTATGTATTGTCATGTGTCGAGGTATTACATATGCTGTAATATGATAGGGGAATATATCATAGTTGAAGGGAGAATGTAAGCAAAGAGTATTGAAGAGTGTTGAGTATAGAGTGGAGTCAGATGATATATGGCGGCTTATAACATATCATTATGCCGAGTAAAGAAGAGAAATTGGAGTATGAAATACTTGTGTTCTTGTGTGGATGTGTGGTGTATGAAATGATTGTGTTCTTGTGTGGAACAAAGTGACAAAGCTTCAACAAACACAGACACAAGAGAGAATATGGATAAGCTCGTAGGCAATACACTTTAGTATATTAATTTGAATGAACAAGATAATAAACAATGAAGTTGGCATGTCTATATACACATCCAAGTCATTGGTATATGTTGGAGCTGACTTGATCCAAAATAATATTACAGATCATTATAGGTGGCGTTGGGATCAACAAACACACAATGAAAAGTTTGTCAAGATTTTGCAATTCCAGCATTCCCCCCTAAAGGTTGACTGACAAACTTCTCATGTAGAATTTTGTTGCTCATCCCCCTTTGGGTGTGACTCCTGAAGCCCAATATTATCTCAAAGACTGAGGAATGTAACCTTTTGGTGAAGATATCTGCTAGCTGAGACTGTGATGAAACATGCAAGAAATCAACCTTTCCTTTTTGAAAGAGCTGCTTGATACCGTGCATGTGAATCTCAAGGTGCTTTGTGTGTTAATGATGAACAAGATTACCAATCATTTGAAAAACACTCATACTATCATTGTAAACAGTATTAGGACCCTCTTGATGAAATCTTAGCTGAAGAAGAAAAATTTGCAACAACATGAGCTGAGATGTTGCCTCTTTGGCACTGCAATATTTTGCTTTTGCTGTAGAGAGAAATTAATAGTTGCTTCTTTGTCGTCCAACAAATTGTCCCTGATCCTAGAAATCATGATGTACTCTTCCTGCCATCCAAATCACCAGCATAGTTGGCATCACAATAACAAATCAAAGTGGGGCTGCTTTCTGCTGTGTATTGAGTGCCAAGCTGATGGTTACCTTTGACACATTGAAGGATATGCTTTACAATGTGAAGATGGCATTGCATGAGGGGTTTGCATGAATCTAGATTCAAGGCTAACAACAAAAGAAATATTGGTTCTAGTGTGAGTGAGATAGATAAGACCACCCACCAAAGATCTGTAGAGAGTAGAATCCACTAAAGCAGATTTAGGAGTCAGATTAGTATAATGAACCCTCAACCGCATGATTAGAATAACACAATAAAACCCCAAAATTACATATAATTTATTTTGTAAGAGTTAAAAACATTAATCTACCTTTCCAATGTAACACAAGTGCAACACATATCAAAGTAAACCAACACATTCTATGAATACAATTGAGCAACTCAATTGTTAATTCATACTAAGTTGCCGGTCCTAGTACGGGTTCGGATACCGGTACAAGGTTTGGGTACGCGGATACGACATTTTTTTTTTTTGCCCGGGTACGGTACAGCAATATATATATATTTATATTTATATTTTAATTTTTAATTTATATTTAAAACAGTAAACTCTAAGACTAAAACTTATTTTCCATATTACAATTGGAAAGTGGTCTGAATATTATATTATTATTGTTTTAGTTTTATAAAAAATAATAAAGACATTACTCATTATATTAAGGAAAAAAAAAAACTAAAACTAATTATCCTCATCCTTTTTGTTATTTTTAATGCTTAATTATGAATATGATCATAGAGCGTTCCGTCTCAACGTTAAATTCTAGGGTTATTTTTCTTATGATTGAAGATTTGAGCTTGATGGTGTCATGCTTAAACGAGTAGCATGTAACTCAAACTCACAAAGGGAAATGAGTTGAGGAATCGATTGCCCTACTTTAACGAGTGGATCCCATCCCATTCACAAGAAAATGTTTCGTCGATGGAAATAATGATTCCGCTTCCACAAGTGGTGGGTGTCCATGCCACAACACATAGCTTTACTATTGGCCATAGAAATTCTGCCCGGGTTCGCCCAGGGTCCTGCCCGGGCCCCTTGGGTACCCTGTGGGTTCTAAGAAGAACCCACAAGGTACCCAGGCAGGACCCTGGGCGAACCCGCATCTTGGACCCGGATCCGGACCCAGACGTTCCGGTCTGGGCATGCCGGCCTGTAGACAGGGACCCGGTAACATAGAATTCATACAATACTAGAATACAAGGACATTTAAGAGATCGTAACCTATCTAGTTTTACTAGCTAACAATATTCTGTCTCATACAATCATTTGTTTCCACACAAGCTTTATCAACCCTAATTACGATTAAATCAATAAATAGTCTTTCTATCAAGGTCACTAAACCCTAATCATGTTTTAAAGACAAACATGAATTCCTTCTTCCATAGGCCACCGACATACTCTATATCCATGGGATCAAGTTCAACATATAGTTCTTCCTTTTAAAGTTTTCATTCAGTTTGAGGATTAGGTTAAATCTACTAGTTTATTACTTTTTGAAGACATTTATACAGTTTGTTTTCTCAATTTGTTTGATCATTGAATTCTCTAAAAATAGGTTCAAAAATTCTAAAATGCTATTTATAGACTAAACAAGATATGATACCAAAATTCTGTTCCAATATAAAGTTAGAGCTTTGTTTTTCCTTTAACCCTTTGTATTCACATTTTTGATTGCATAAGTGGAAGTGAACTGTTTTATGACAGTCATATTCAAAAAAATCAGAAAAGTCAGAAAATTAGACAACCAGGGATTAGAAAACATCAATTTTGACCCTGAAAAAGTGATTTGCCGACTTGATATTTCCACTAACAAGGTTATTGTTAGTTGGGATGTTGATGTAAAAGAAATAGAGCTGTATTTTTCAAATGTTCAGCAGGAATTTAGTGAAGATATTGAATCTAGTATTATGATACCATTGAAGGAGGAACCCTCTAGTTCATCAAGTCAGCCTGCAAGTCAATCTGTGGTTAGTTCTACACCGCTTGTCTATTAGAGACGAAGAACTAAAAATGCTTCCACTCCAAGTAAGACTCCATAGAACTTGCCTTCGCAGCATTCACATGAGACACACCAGAAACCTAAATGGTATTACTCTACTATAGAAGGTGTACGTGTGGATGAACTTCCTACATCGAGTGAACGTCCTCAGAGAAAAGGCCTAACCATAACTGGTTCAACTATTGAGCATAGTCATTTTGCCCTATCTTCTGATCTTTTTCATGTTTCTGAACCACAAAAGTTTTCTGATGCATAAGGGAAACCAAAATGGGAAGCTGCTATGAAGGTGGAATATGATGCATTGATGAAAAATCAGACTTGGGAGTTGGTTGAATTGCCTCTAGGTAAAAAGCCCACTGGATGCAAATGGGTCTATAAGGTCAAATGCAAAGCTGATGGTTCATTGGACAAATACAAGGCATGTTTCGTTGCTAAAGGATATTCGCAACAAAAAGGTATAGACTTTGAAGAGACATTTGCCCCTACTGCAAAGATGGTTACATTTCGGTTACTTCTCTCCATTGCTGCTCAATATGGTTGGAAGGTGTATCAAATGGATGTTAAAAGTGCCTTCTTGAATGGGGACTTGGATGAAGAAGTCTACATGGTGCAGCCTGAGGGTTTTCAGGTTCCTGGACGTGAACATCTAGTTTGCAGGTTAATTAAGTCCCTATATGGACTTAAGCAGGCTCCTCAAGCCTCGTATTTGAAAATTGATAAACACCTAAAAGATATTGGATTCAGAAGGAGTCTTTTTGATCCAAATCTTTATATCAAAAGCGACGGTAATGAGATTGTAATTGTTATTGTATATGTTGATGATCTTGCCATCATGGGTAGCATAGACACTGCAGTTCAACAGGTAAAATCAGAATTGTGTGTAGCTTTTGACATGTCAGATTTGGGCCTCCTACATTACTACTTAGGGGTTGAGTTTTGGCAATCTGATCATTGCATCTTCATGGTTCAAATCAAATATTCTATGAGTCTCTTGGAGCGTTTTGGGATGGTGGATTGTAACTTTTCTTCTACACCTATGGAGGTCGGGACGAAGTTGTCAGCCTCCGATGATTCACCCCCGGTCGATGAATCACACTATAGATAGTTGGTTGGTAGCCTGATATATTTGACAACCACTAGACCGGATCTTTGCTTTGTTGTTAGCTATCTCTCTCGGTTCTTGTCGAAACCGAAGCTCTGTCATTGGATAGCTGCAAAGCAGGTTTTACGATTTGTCAAAGGTACTCTTGACTTTGGCATACTCTACCAGAGGACAGAAGATTTTGGCTTAATTCGGTATTTAGACTCTGATTGGGCAGGATCTGTGGATACTCGGCGGTCTACAACCGGCTACATCTTCTCCTTGGGTTCAGGAGTAATTTCTTGGCAGAGTAAGCTTTAGCAAATAGTAGCTTTATCATCCATTGAAGCTGAATACAAAGCAACTGTGAGTGCTAGTTGTGAAGCAGTTTGGTTACGCAGAATCTTGACAAATCTTCAACTTCCTCAGCATAATCCAACACCTCTTGAATGCTATAATCAAGGAGTATTGAAATTGGTGAAGAATCCAATGTATCATGCTCGGACCAAACATATCGAGATTCATCATCACTACATTCGGCAACTGGTGGACTGTGAAGACATCTCCCTCCACTTTTGTTCTTCTCAGGAGCAGACTGCTGATTTAATGACTAAAACCACTTGGTCCTGGTTACTTTGTCAAATTTTGGGACAAGCTTGGTGTTGTTCCCAGTTTAGTCATTAAGGGGGGGTATTAGTATATTATTGTAATTAAGTGTATTTAATAATGGTAGTTGTAATAGTAACTTTCTATACTTTATAAATTGCTGCTTCACCTCATTGTGAAGTTAAGCCTTCTTGCAAATTTCTGTCATCTCTCTTCTTTGCCAGTTTTACTAACAGAAAACATCAATTTTGACCCCGAAAAAGTGATTTGTGGACTTGTCCCTCAGGGATGTCCCTTTGCCCTGCAGATTTGTTGCACTCCCATGGACTTGTCCTCTGTAAAAGATTTCCTGATTGTTTTCTCATAGAACAAAGTGACATGATTTTAACTAGGTTACCATATACAAATATCTAGTACCCATCAATTCGACTAAGTGGGAAATAGCAAAACAAAGACTTAGAAGCTTCAGTGACATGCTTCCCAAAAAGATTTTAGACTTGGATTTCTCCCAAACCTTTATATTGCCTCTAAAATAACTCAGCAACCCTAATACTTACAAATCGTTGAGTAGAACATCTTTAATTGAACAAAATATCAAATCTAACTCCGTTTTCACAAAGATCCAATTCTTAATGCAATTTAACAAATTGAAACCATACAATGCTACAATTTAGTAAGTAAATCAATAATATGCATGATAGAAACAATCAGTAATAGGTTTGGGCCTGTTTTGGCTAGCCTTTGGGCTGTTTTTGGAAAGGGTCAAGACCCTTGTTCTCCTGTTTATATTATCAAAAACAATTAGTCATTCACGAGTTCAGTTTGATCCAATTTGCTCCTAGGGTTTCAATTATCTGCACTAGGGTTTATATCTCTTTTATCTAATTTCACCAAGTTTAGGGTTTCAAGATTTAGTTTTGATTTGAGATCTAATTTCTTCCAATTGAAACTAACAAGCTCCCAAATTCTTATGTTTGGTTTGCATATAGTTTTTCTAAAACTATAGCTTTCCATAAATTCTCTTTCCTAGCTTTCTAGGTTCTCTTTCTCTCTCTAAAACTATCAAGTTTCTAGATTAATCAAATGCAAAATTCAATACGATCTAAATCATCTTAAATCCGAATGAACAAGATTCCTAAGAGTATTCCATGTACAAGATCCAACTTGTCAAAACTTATTTGGAAATCCTTGTTGAAGCAGAAGCTAAAATTATTTGTCTCTCTCTAGAAAAACTTCTTCAAAAATTTGCAGATAAAACTCTTTAAGTCTCCTCAAAGATCAATCCACCAAAACCTGGGTGTAATACTCTCTACTATTCTCTACGTTTATATAACAAATTAATCCCAAAGCTCATGCACAATTAGAAATTTTAATTATAAAAAATCTAAGAGCTTTTTTTAATTATCCAAGAATATCCAATTAAATAATATAATTAAATTCATAAACCATCTCTAAATAAAAGAACTACAATATTTAAATAATATCTAACTCTCTTTTTAATAAATATCCTCTAATTAATTTCAACTTAGATTTTGTTTTTATTATAATAGTAAAAGAATATGCTTTTCTCTTTATAACTAATTCCACTTATTCATAAATAAAGTTTGTACAATTGAATAAAGCAAATCCCCTATAATTACCAAGTCAATTCTAGTTTGACTGATTTCTAATTTAATAGAAAATAAATAAATAAAACTAATTAATACTTATTCTATTTTCCAAATAACTCACCCACTTAACTAATTATCAATTCTAAAAGATTAAAGTATCTAACATGGTAAATAATCAAATAGTAATAATCCAATGCCAACATAATGTAGATAAAGAGTACCATCTAAGGTGGGGTCTTACAATTAGCCTGAATTTGGGTATGTTGGAAAGTTGTCATTGATGTCAAGAGTGGACAAGGTCTTCATTGATGTCAAAAGAGTTTGTTGTGGAGATTGTTGGAAATATTGTCATTGATGTCAAAGGTACATAGACATGTCGTCATTGATATCATTGTATGCAAGGTAATCATCATTCATGGTATATCTAAGACAAGTTGGATAAACTGTTTGGAGGATCACATTGGAGTTTCTATATTGGGCCGATCTCTATGATTGGGCCGATCTCTATCATGGCCAACTACTCGTGAAGATAGTGCCAAGAGAATGTTTAAATTAAAGATTTAAACATTGGTTATTTATGGGCCAACTTTATGAAGACGAAGACATTTACATGGAATCATATGAGAAGGCAATTTGGTTATTCAAAGAGATACATAGGCCAAAGGCCAAAGACCAAAGGATGGAGTATTTTCAATGAATAAGTTACATGGTGATACCTAGAGATGCAGAAGATGTGGTCTTAGTGACAAGAAGAATGCAAACAACCAATATATCATCATCATCATATTACATTCAGTGGTTGTTATGGTTGTTATGAGACGTCTCTATTTGAGAATATTTGGTGAAGAATAAACACATTGATATGGGCGATTGTGATCAAGTTTAAATCAAAGATTTAAACTTGGTATTTGGGTCTACTTACCTTGAGCGCCAAGGAAGGATTGAAGTTAATTGTTAATACAAACAATTCATGTTCAAGGCCGACTTCAAAAGGAGGATTAAAAGTTTATTGTTGTTGATATGGGTCGCATTAGAGTTTAAAGTTTGACAAAGAATAAATATTTAGTGAGACTGATCTCTTCCCATAATGGAGCGCTCAATGTAATAAGACAAATGTCTTATGTTTTATATTAATATAAGTGGTGCGATTTACATGTTATAAAGTGGCCGACCTCCTCTCAAATGGAGCGCCACATATAATAAGACAAAAGTCTTATGGAAAAAATGGCCGATTAACAGCAAGTGATGAGGTGCGATCAATATAAAGGGATGCGATTTCATTCTAAGAGAAGTTATTAATATTTGAAAGTGCAGCGATTTGTTTATGAGGACGTGCATGATAATTAAAAGTTCTCTTTAGAAAAAGACATAGCTATTCATTAAGGACGCCTCTCTTAAGAGGATATAAAGAAGGGAAGGAGTGCTTAGAATGCAAGCAATTTAAATGATTTATTTCTAAGAGCAGATATAAAGAGAGAGAAGGGGTAGAAGTATGAAGTGCAAATCTGATTTGTTTTGAAAGAAAGTGTGTGATAATATGAAGATGATATGAGCAGAAATTTATGTGAAGATATTGTCATGTTATGATCAATTTTGTGTAAAGAAATTGTGCATAATTTGAATTAGATTTGAAGGGAAGAAAGTGTGTGATCAGATTTGAGAAAGAATAGTGTATATTGTTTTGTGAAGAAAGAGTAGTGTATGTGAGTAAATCTGATTTGCAAAGATAAGACTTACATCATTCAAAATCAGAAGTGGTAATCAAATTGTGAGAAAAGGAGAACAATATCATCCATTGAAGAATTCGTAGGTTGGTGCCTAGAGATTGGTGTTTCCTATCGAGTTGGTGCTCAGTTGTGAGGGTTGGTGCCTACAGATTCTACAAGCGGGGATTGGTGTCTCCAGTGGGTTGTTGCTCACAAAAGAAGAATTGTAAGAGAAATAGGTTGGTGCCTACAAAAGAAGAATATATATATATATATTTTGCCGTGGTTTTCTCCCGCAAAGGTTTCCACGTAAAATCGTGTGTTCTCTATGTGTTCATAATTGCTAGATCTTACATGTGTGATTTATTGTGATTGGTTAAAGTTTGAAAAGTGAGTTTTACTCCCCCCCCACCCTCCCTCTCAGTATAATCGTGTGTTCATCGAGGTACTTGTAGGGAGAGGTGTAGGAGCCACATCACATTCTTGAAGACCAACCTTTGAAGAATATCCAAGGCATATTGTGCCTATGAGAGCATAATACCTATTGGAACTTGAGAAATTTTGATTCCAAGGTAATAATGTAGAAGGTCCATGTTTGTCATCTCGAAGGAATCTTGGAGTTCAACCTTTATCTCATAAATGAGAGGATGCGTGTAATGTCTGAGGTGTTCTATGTGAATCCTCTGCCATTTTTCTGATCAGTCTATTCCATGGCAACAACTCTTGCAGGTACTTTGTTTCTCATGCCTTAACATGTTGTAAGCTCTTGAAAAAGGAATACATTGCAGACCTTTTGTTTATGTATAGCTGTCTCCATGATTGCTCAAGGGTATTTTCAGGTGATGGCATGCCATGCCCATGTTTGAAGTTACATTTGCTAACTTTGTAGCGTGCAGATTGGTTAACCTAGGCAGGGGTTTGCAAAATAGTTTAGAGCAAGTTTGAACTTATCCTTTCTGTACATATATGGATTTGCTTTGTGTGGTTATGGATTGTTGAATGATTGCTCTTGCATAATGTAATGTCCTCATTTTCGGGTTCTCTTGTAGCACAATCGGAGCTGACTTTCTAGGGTGGTGACGGCCTGATCAGAGGAGTATTTCGATGTCACCAATGTGTTTAGGTGATCTAGTGGAGCTGTATGACACTTTCTGGAGAGATTTTGGACAATTTGTCCATACTTACTATTTATAGTAAGTGCTTGCATGGCGACAATCTTTCTGGGTTTTTTTGGGTTTGTTCTCTTTGGTCCTCGGAGAACACTACTATTTATAGTAAGTGTCAATCTGACGCTGTTTTGGTGACTTGGCAGACAACCATTGGCTATCTCAGATGTCGCATTGAGCTCAGTGATATTAGATGGTTTGCGGTGATGTCTTTTCAGGCGATTTCGGACTTTTGGGCCATTTTGGACACTTTGACCCACACTATTTTTAGTAAATCACTTGGATGTGTCGCTCATACTTACTATTTATAGTAAGTCACTGGTATGGTTAGCTGGTAGAGTTTCTATATTTGGCATCGTGGCATAATTATATCCTAGAGTTATATTGGTTAATATTGGTCCTATGCATTTAATATTAATAACATCAAATAATAAAGTTAAATTAAATAATTTAACTTTATGCGTTATTAAAATATTTTAAAAAGAGACTTTATTATAAAGGGGATATAAGTGATTTTAAAATATACTTTATAATATAAGTTAAAGTGTCATTTTAAAAGGGGAGATATAAGTGACTTTTAAAGTGTATTTTATATTATAAAGTTGTGCACCAAAATTAAAGAATGAAAGGTGGGAAATGAAAGTAAATTAAATGAAATGAAAGTCAAATACAAATTGAGAATTATAAAAGGGCATTTGAAGTTCATTTTATTCATTCATGACTTGATATTTGTATTTCTTCTTGCTGGAGGAGATGGTTCTTCTTGAAGGTTTGTGAGGACGTAAACCCTTGCAGGCAACATTTTCCACGTTGGTAAGAGACCTAATCTGGAGGATGCAGTGGTGGCTTCATACATAGGTCACATTTGGTGCATCACAGTTGTTTATATGTTCAGATTTGAGCTTCAATCTCCATTGCATGTTTGAAGAATTTAATAGGAATACAGATTGAAGGGATATTATCAAATTTTAAGGAGAGTTTTTTCTTATGTTCTTGCTGATTGAGGTTGCCAGTCTAGCTGTACAGCTTGTGTGAGGACGTGGGAAACTTGGTGGTGAGGGCGGCTAGGGTTTGTTAGCAGATTTATTGTTGTTGCTGCAGAATCAGACTTGCATGTTGTTCAAATTAAATGGATTTATTGTTGTTTTGGAGTCGCCTAGATCTACACATCATTGTTTGGTGATTTGGAGCTGTTTTGACATCTTTGGAGGTGTAACGACCAGCCTAGGGTTTCTAGAAATTGTTGTTGCTGCAAAATCAGACTTGCATGTTGTTCAAATTAAATGGGTACGCCTCATATTTCATTGTAATGTGATTTCTTGATCTGGGTCTTTGTTATTTTGCTCATAATTATTATAGTTTTTCTGGGTTATCATTGCATGTCATATATTGTCATTGTTATCTGCAAAAACATTACATGCAAACACAAAACCCCCTTTTGCAACTTCTGTCTAGTTCTGAAAGACCACAAAATAATAATAAAATAACACACAAATTTTAAAAAAAATTATTACAAACAGGGCAGCTCACTACAGTGGTATCAGAGCAGAAAATTCTGCCATCCTGTGAGGTTATCTTGCTCAGCAGTGAGTTATCATTCAGAGGATTGTCAAAGGTTGATTCTTTTAGAGTATGAACTATGGCATCATTCAGTGAAGAAGATGTGGGAAGGAAGCTTTATATAGCAGGTAAGAAACTTGGACACTTGCAACAATCCATTAATGATCTACTTTGTATTTTGGAAGAAGTGGGGATATGTTTATTCATGATAGATCAATGAGATTCTAAGAGGTTGCAATATGCTTGGGCTACATCAGTGAATTTTTTGGTTAAGCCAGAGCTCATGTGGTGCAGGAGCACCCCTGCAAAACAGGACATGAGTCTATTTTTAGCATGTCAGGACATAAGTCTATTTTTAGTATGTTTGACTTCTTGATGTAATAAGGTCCATTGGACCAATGCGTATGTTTTAGATCCATCTAGGAGGATGTGCAGGTTAGTTAGAAGTTGTTATGCCAGCTGTCTTAGCTGTCTCCTCCCAGCCGCTTGGAAGCTCCCAGCCGTTGGGAATCGAGTTGGTAGTACTCGCGAGGGATTACTATATATGCCCTAGATCAGTTAGGTTTCTTTGTTAGACAGGAGGTACAGTTGATAGTTCATTGAGATATTGAGGTTTTAGAGATTGAACAGAGTATTGTAACAAAGTGGGACTGTGAGATCTGGATGCAATTATAATCTGAAAGTAAGAGATCCTGTTGGTTTTCATTTATCTGGTTTATAAGCTATCTGTGTATTGATTTCTTTTGGTTACAGGCAGATGGATTCATTCAACCCTTCCATCGGTTGATCCTCTGAATCGGTGGAATGGTCATGTACAGTAGTTTAGTTTTCTTTTCTGTTTTCATGTTCATGCATTTCATGTTTGCGGGATCAGTTGGTAGCATGCTGTGAGTTATCCTAGCATCCTCATGTGCTAGGGTTTGGAAGGATAAATTTTCTAAGTTTGAATCGCTCAGGAGGTGATCTGGCCCGATCATCATGTTTCTATGTGAGATTATGAAGTTCTGAGAGTTTTATGCATTTGACGGATATACAGTTTCTGCATGCGACATTATAGACTGTGTATATCACATCTGCATATATGTGTATATCGCTATCCGGATCGGGTCTTGAAACTTAGTGAAAATGCATGTTTTGAGTGCATCAGGATGATATAGGTTGGATATATATTCCCTATATATATCGTCGTCAGGATCAACATTTTTGTGTGTATTCATCATCCGCATATCGCTGTTGTATGTTGGAGCATACATGCAGGCGAAGGTACAATCAAACGAGTCAACGGCAAGTCAAAGCCGCATTTGCAAAAGAAAGGAGGATCATATTTTGTTCAAGTATCGAGTAGCCGAGGATCACATAGATCATCATGAGGATATTAGAGTATAACCCGACAATTCATATCATGCTGCGGAGTATGTAAAGGAGTCTCATATTTGGGTGATGTCGACATCGGGTGCATGTGACGTCATCGTCATCAGGACATTTCAAAATATCGCCTGATGAAAGGTTTATCCTGCAGACGTTAAGTGTTTGGCATAGGCGCAGGATATCAGGGTTATCGGTGCGAAGTGTTCACCGGCGGAAGGAATATTCGGTGGAATATTCGTCGTGTGCATAAAAGTCGAACACCGTCATCAGGATGTTCAAATATGACCCGATAAGTTACATCTTGATCCTGATCGTGTAAGTTGGTCGAATATCGGGGTGACGTAAGTGTCCGAAGAGAGGTGCATGAGGTTGTCGTCATCAGGATAATTGGGAGGAACCCGATATTTTATATCTTGCTGAAGCCGAACATCATGATGCTGTCAATAGATGCCGAACATCATGATGCTGCAGAAGGGATATCGGTCGGCAGAGAAAATATGATGATGCTGACAGGTTTTAGACATACATGTTGTATGTCAAGATTTTAGCTATTTAGTGGGTTTAATGGGTTTTTCACCTTGTCTGCAAGCTTCTGCTGTGTGACTCTGCATCATAGTGGTATCAAAGCAAAGGTCGAATCTTTTGGGGCAGATTTAAGACAGTAAGATGTCGGATGAAGAAAGAACATCAGAGTTCCCGACAAAAATGACCAACGCTGAGTTGGCAGTTCTGGTAAAGAAGTAGATTGTCGAGAGCAAGGCTGTGAAGGCTTAGAATCAGGAATTGAAAGATGAGTTGGAGAAGTTGAGGGACAGAGTAAGTTCTGGTAGTGAAGAAGATAGGGAAGAAGAAGAGATCCCTAGGTGGAACGAGGAGGTCGTTCCTGCAAACCAGAGGTCACTGTTGAATGCCCTCAAAGCCATGGAGAGGAGAACCATGGATGTGAAACTGGATTTGCCAGTGTTTACAGGAAAGATGGATCCTGATTCAGTGATGGAGTGGATAGACTCCCTAAACAATTTCTTTGAGACAGAGGAGATACCAGAACAACAGAGAGTGAAGATAGCCCAATCAAAAATGAAAGAAGCTGCCTTGACATGGTGGAATTTTGTCCAAGATGACAGAGTACAAGAAGGAAAGCGTAGAGTTGCTACATGGAAGAAGATGATGGCTTTAGTGAAGGAAACCTATGTTCCATTGGATTACAGTATCCAATTACACAAAAGGAAGCAAACCCTGAAGCAGAAGGAGCTAGATGTCAGCTCCTATACAGAGGAATTCATGAAACTTTGTGTGAAGACAAAGGTAAAAGAAAGTGAGGAAGAAAAGGTAGCCAGATACCTTAATGGATTGAGGTTCAACATTCAGGAAGATTTGAATCTGCATAACCCAGATACAGTTCAGAAATGATTTCAGTTGGCATTGAAAGTGGAAGAGAAGTTAAAGAGAAGGCAAGAACAGAACAATAGAGGAAGAGGTAAACAACAAAGAGGTGGAAGAGGTCCTTTTAGACGCAGAGGACATGGACATGGATATCAGGGAGAATCCAGTCATGACAACAGCAAGGGAGATAACAGTCAAAACCAGAGAGAAAGTTACAACCAGCAAGGAACTTCAGAGGCAGAAGACCTTTCAGAGGAAGATCCCAGGGCAGAGGATCTATCAGATGTTATAACTGTAACAAAGAAGGCCATATAGCCAGCAGATGTCCAGAAAAGGCAACAAGCTCAACAGGAGAAAGGAGAACCAATCTGATCCAAGAACCTGATAGTCAAAGTGCAACAAGCTCACACACTTTTCAGAGTGTGAATGCTTCTGATAATTATGGATATCCAGAGAGTGGAGAATCTCTGATGATGAGAAGAACAATGACTACCATGAACGTACCTGACAAAGAACCCCCACAAAGAAAGTCTCTTTTCAGAACCATTTGCAAAGTAGGAGGTAAGGCATGTAAAGTTTTAATTGATTCTGGTTCTACTGAAAATTTTGTATCTGATGAAATGGTGACAAAGCTTAAGCTTAGGAGATTGCCTCACCCATTCCCATATAAGGTCTCATGGCTTACCCAAGGTCAGCAAACAGTTGTAGAAGAACAGGCTTGGGTAGAATTTCAGATTGGAGCATATAAAGACAGGTTGTTGTTTGATATTACCAAGATGGATGCTTGCAATCTTTTATTTGGTAGACCATGGTAGTATGATTTGAAGGCACGCCATGATGGTGTTAGAAACACCTATACAATCACTAAGAATGGTAAGGTGATAGAGTTACTACCATTAACAGAGAAAGAGGAGAAATCAAAAAGGAAAAAAAGTGAAGGTAATGTTGATGGAAGGAAAACAGTTCATGAAAGAAGTAGCAGCAGAAGGTGCAGTTGCATATGCCCTAATTCCATGTTTGGCAGTGAATAAAGAACAGCAGCAAGAAGTCAAGGAAGAGAAGAAGCAGAGGTTCATAGACCCAGCTGTCCAAGAGCTATTGGATAAGTATAAAGGTATCATCTCTGATGGAATGCCAAGATCCCTACCGCCTGTAAGGGATATCAGCCATTGCATAGATCTGATCCCAGGATCTACACTTCCAAACAAAGCAGCATATAAGCTAACTCCAGAACAAAATGCAGAAGTAGCAAGACAAATTGAGGAATTGTTAGACACAGGTCTGATTGGTAAAAGTTTAAGTCCATGTGCAATACCAACTGTACTAGCACCAAAGAAAGAAGGCACTTGGAGGCTTTGCACAGATTCCAGGGCTATTAATAAGATCACAATCAGGTATAGGTTTCCAATCCCTAGGATAGAGGATTTACTTGACTGTTTGGGAGGTGCTAAGTATTTTACAAAAATAGATTTGAAGAGTGGTTATCATCAGATTAGAATTAGGCCAGGAGATGAATGGAAAACAGCATTCAAAACCAATGAAGGGTTGTATGAGTGGAAAGTTATGCCTTTTGGTTTGTCTAATGCACCTAGTACTTTTATGAGGTTGATGAATGAGGTTTTGAGAGAATTCATGGGAAAGTTTGTCATAGTATATCTAGATGACATTCTGATTTTCAGCAACACAAAGGAAGAACATCTCAGACATATAGATTTGGTTCTCAAGAGGTTACATGAAGAGCAGCTGATGATAAATTTGGACAAGTGTTTGTTCATGCAAGAGGAGATCACATATTTGGGTTTTGTCATTTCACAAGGAAAGCTGCAAATGGATAAGGAGAAGGTAAGTTGCATATTGTCTTGGCCAACTCCAAGGACTATGAATGATGCCAAAAGTTTCCATGGGTTAGCAACCTTCTATAGAAAGTTTATAAGAGGGTTTAGTCATATTTGTGCACCCATGCTTGATACTATAAAAGGAGGACAGAAGTGCAGATTTGCTTGGACTAAGGAAGCAGATGATTCTTTTGAAACATTGAAGAAGAAGGTAGCACAGCAGCTAGTCTTTGCACTTCCAGATTTTAACAAGATCTTTTAGGTAGAATGTGATGCCAGTCACATGGCCATTGGAGCAGTACTCAGCCAAGAAGGTAGGCCAATTGCATTTTTTAGTGAGAAGCTCAATGATGCCAAAAAGAGGTATTCATCATATGATTTGGAAATGTATGCTTTAGTCCAGTCACTCAAGAAATGGAGGCATTACTTGATGCCAAAGGAATTCATAGTATTCACGGATAATCAGGTCTGAGTTTCATAAACAGCCAAGAAAAGCTGAACCACAGACACATG
Source organism: Cunninghamia lanceolata (assembly GCA_027924645.1). NCBI lineage: Eukaryota > Viridiplantae > Streptophyta > Pinopsida > Cupressales > Cupressaceae > Cunninghamia > Cunninghamia lanceolata. Next base: position 14,822,890 of record BSBN01001201.1, on the reverse strand, counting down.
AAATGGGTAGAAACTTTACAAGCTTTCACTTTTACACTGAAGCATAATAAAGGAGTCAAGAATAAGGTAGCAGATGCCTTGAGCAGGAGAGCTCTAACAGTCAACTAGATTCAGTTGGAGAGTGTTGGAATTGATTCATTGAAGACCATGTATGATGCTGATGAAGATTTTGGAGAGATATATCAAGTATGTACTTCTTTTGGAGATAAATATGATGCTGAGTTTTCTGAATTTCTGATCCAGGATGGATTGCTATTCAAGGGTGGACGGTTGTGTATTCCAAGGTGTTCTATGAGGTTGAACATCATTAAAGAGAAACATTGTGGAGCTATGGCAGGTCATTTTGGTTTGGATAAGACTCTTGATCTTGTTAGGCGACATTATTTTTGGCCTAAGTTACAATCAGATGTCAGAAAGTTTGTAGAGACATGTGTGATATGTCAGAAAACAAAAGGGAGATCAACTAATGCAGGTTTATATCAGCCTTTACCCATCCCTTCCAGACCATGGGAAAGCATAAGTATGGATTTTGTCTTGGGTTTACCAAGGACAAGGAAAGGATTTGACAGTGTTTTTGTTGTAGTGGACAGATTCAGCAAAATGGCACATTTCTTGCCATGCAAAACCACTGCTGATGCTTCATATATTGCAGATTTGTTTTTCAAGGAAATTGTCAGAATCCATGGATTGCCATTGAGCATAGTATCAGATAGGGATGTGAAGTTTATTGGTCACTTCTGGAGAACTCTTTGGAAGAAACTGGGCACAAACTTGTCTTTTTCATCCGCATATCATACTCAAACGGATGGACAGACTGAAGTAGTCAATCGTTCCTTAGGGAATTTGCTCAGATGTTTGACAAAACAGCATGGAGAAAAGTGGGATAATATCCTCTCTCAGGCTGAATTTTCCTATAATGATACTGTCAATAGGAGTACAGGGAAATCACCTTTTCAGATAGTGTATGGTATGCATCCAAGAGGAATTTTGGAATTGAGAGATCTACCTATTGCAGACCCTGTTAGTGCAGAGGGAGAAGCTTTTGCAAAAGCCATAAAAGAGGTTCATGATCAAGTAAAGACCCAGCTACAGCAAACTACCTTGAAGTATAAAGAATATGCTGATAAAAGGAGGATGTACAGTTTGATGTTGGAGATTTGGTATGGGTTCATTTGAAGAAGGAAAGACTTCCTAAGGGTAAATATACTAAACTCATGCAGAGGAAGATTGGACCATGTCAGATTTTGAGAAAGCATGGACAAAATGCTTATGAGATACAACTCCCTCCAGATCTTGGTTTATCACCTATATTCAATGTATGTGATTTAACTCCATACAAGTAGAATCCAGATGAAGAACAAGAACTCCTACAGGATACCGCAGCTGATGACATTCCAAAGCATGATCCACCACAGTTGCAGAAGGTTTTGGACACCAGAGTAATTAAGAAAACCAGAAACAAGGAATATTTGGAGTATTTGGTGTCTTGGCAGGGCAGACCTGATTCAGAAGCAGTGTGGATGACTGAAGAGCAGATCCAGAAACATGGTGCAGATCTACATACTCTCATCTCAAGTGGACTTGAGATTTCTTCTTCTGGGGAGTATGGTGCAGGAGCACCCCTGCAAAACAGGCATGAGTCTATTTTTAGCATGTCAGGACATAAGTCTATTTTTAGTATGTTTGACTTCTTGATGTAATAAGGTCCATTGGACCAATGCGTATGTTTTAGATCCATCTAGGAGGATGTGCAGGTTAGTTAGAAGTTGTTATGCCAGCTGTCTTAGCTGTCTCCTCCCAGCTGCTTGGAAGCTCCCAGCCACTGGGAATCGAGTTGGTAGTACTCGCATGGGATTACTATATATGCCCTAGATCAGTTAGGTTTTAGATCAGTTAGATTTTTTTATTAGACAGGAGGTACAGTTGATAGTTCATTGAGATATTGAGGTTTTAGAGATTGAACAGAGTATTGTAACAAAGTGGGACTGTGAGATCTGGATGCAATTATAATCTGGAAGTAAGAGATCCCATTGGTTTTCATTTATCTGGTTTATAAGCTATCTGTGTATTGATTTCTTTTGGTTACAGGCAGATGGATTCATTCAACCCTTCCACCGGTTGATCCTCTGAATCGGTGGAATGGTCATGTACAGTAGTTTAGTTTTCTTTTCTGTTTTCATGTTCATGCATTTCATGTTTGCGGGATTAGTTGGTAGCATGCTGTGAGTTATCCTAGCATCCTCATGTGCTAGGGTTTGGAAGGATAAATTTTCTAAGTTTGAATCGCTCAAGAGGTGATCCGGCCCGATCATCATGTTTCTATGTGAGATTATGAAGTTCTGAGAGTTTTATGCATTTGATGGATATACAGCTTCTGCATGCGACATTACAGACTGTGTATATCGCATCTGCATATATGTGTATATCGCTATCCGGATGGGGTCTTGAAACTTAGTGAAAATGCATGTTTTGAGTGCATCAGGATGATATAGGTTGGATATATATTTCCTGTATATATCATCGTCAGGATCAACATTTTTGTGTGTATTCATCATCCGCATATCACTGTTGTATGTTGGAGCATACATACAGGCGAAGGTACAATCAAACGGGTCAACGGCAAGTCAAAGTCGCATTTGCAAAAGAAAGGAGGAGGATCATATTTTGTTCGAGTATCGAGTAGCCGAGGATCACATAGATCATCATGAGGATATTAGAGTATAACCCGACAATTCATATCATGCTGCGGAGTATGTAAAGGAGTCTCATATCTGGGTGACATCGACATCGGGTGCATGTGACGTCATCATCATCAGGACATTTCAAAATATCGCCTGATGAAAGGTTTATCTTGCAGATGTTAAGTGTTTGGCATAGGCGCAGGATATCGGGGTGATCGGTGCGAAGTGTTCACCGGCGGAAGGAATATTCGGTGGAATATTCGTCGTGTGCATAAAAGTCGAACACTGTCATCAGGATGTTCAAATATGACTCGATAAGTTACATCTTGATCCTGATCGTGTAAGTTGGTCGAATATCGGGGTGACGTAAGCGTCCGAAGAGAGGTGCATGAGGTTGTCGTCATCAGGATAATTGGGAGGAACCCGATATTTTATATCCTGCTGAAGCCGAACATCATGATGCTGTCGATAGATGCCGAACATCATGATGCTGCAGAAGGGATATCGGTCGGCAGAGAAAATATGATGATGTTGACAGGTTTTAGACATACATGCTATATGTCAGGATTTTAGCTATTTAGTGGGTTTAATGGGTTTTTCACCCTATCTGCAAGCTTCTGCTGTGTGACTCTGCATCATCATGAGACATCCAGATGAGGAGGCAAGACTTGCAGTTACTTTTTGTGTTAACGAAATTATGAAACTAACATTTCCACAAGAACCTTATAACAACAGTATTATGAAGAAGGTTTTTTAGTTGATTGTAGAAAGATTCAAAGGTTTGCATGATTTTAACAGCCCAACTTTGACCAAAAGGCTCTTAATCCTAGAAAATATTGTAAAAATCAGAGCTTGTGTCATTATGTTGGATTTGGGTTGTGAAGATCTTATTCTTGAAATGTTTCAACATTTCTTGGCTGCTGTTTGTGAGCATCAAATGGAAGGTGTTATATCCTCTATCCAAACCATTATGACTTAGATTATTAGTGAGTGATGAATCACTCATACCTTCTCTATTGGCTATTTTGAGGCAAGAACAGGGTGTTTCTACAGTTGCTTATGAGTTGGTCAACAAAGTGTTCAAACAATGTGAGGGAAAGCTGAAACCTTTCTTGGATATTGCGGAATACGATACATAGCCTCAAGATGATTCTATGATTGTGCATGCATCTATTCATGTTGAGGATGTGTGCAATACAACAGAGCTATCACACGAAGAATGTATATCAGGAACTGTAAGAACCCTGCTGGTTCTAACTCTGAATGTTGTTGAAAGATGAATTATTTTTTGTATTTTTGATTGTTTTATGATTTTTTTTTTGGTGATCTTATAGACTAGATAGAAGATGCAGAAGCGGTTTTAGTTTTCTTGAGATGTGTAGTTTTTGCCAAGGATGGCAAAAAGATGTAACATGCAAGTAAGATCGAAGAACATACAAGGAATTGAAAATAAACTAATAACTACCCAAATTAGCAAATCACCAATATTGAAATTTAATTACATACCTATCAAATTTGCTCATTATATTCATGTAGAAGCTGGATCTGCAAAGATAAATGCATACATATGCTGGTATTGCCTTGGGAGAGGCTCTACATGCAAATGGGTGTGGCTAATCTGAAAGATATTGCTGATATAACATTGCTGCAAACTCAGATCTGCAATTTCATCACCTAAAACTCGTCCAATGAAGCCCAAACGAAGACCTAGAGTAGGTCCTCCACAAAGGTGAACTGGGTTATCGTCCAATCCACAACATTCCTTGAGAGTTTTCGTTCCCAGAGGACTGAATATTGCTGCAACTCTTTCTCAGAGCTCAGATCTATAAAAGTTGATTGTACAAATGCCAAGAGATAATGCAATTTATGATTCCGAACTCACTTTATGCTTTTTCCCAAGAGGTGGCATCCACTTTTAGGGCAAAAAGGCATCTCCAAAGAATCATTTAATGATTCTTTTATTTATTTCTAGACTCTCCAAGTTGGGCGCCCAAGTTGAGGGTCCAAAAATGCATTATAAAAAGGTCCACCTTTTTAAAACATCATGTCAACTAGGAGGGGGTCCTTTATGATTTTATTATTATAAAGTGACATTATTAATCACTTTATTTTATTCTTATTAAAGATTAAAGCCAACACTTTAATATTTAATATTTATTCCATTCCCATCACCTGAACTGAAAACTGATGATGCACGTGCCATACCGATGAGGTCGCCATGTGGCAGGCTAACTAACAGTCCCCTCCTAAAAAATAGGGATACCTCCTAAAAAATAGGAACTGTGACCAAATCTCCCAAAATGCTCCCGGAGGTCTGCTGATGCCCACTGGTCAACTCCCAATCAAACCCTAAAAAATAGGGACCCTTCCTAAAAAATAGGAAACTGCCGCAAACTGTCTGGAATGGCTTGTAAAGCTCCCTGCCAAGCTCCACTGCCTTTGGATAGGTCTCCTAACCACTCTGCTGAACTACAGGAACCTAGATAATAGGCCAACCATTGCTCACCCATGTGTCATCTAGGAAGGGGACATGTTGATGATTGTTTTTGGACAAGTCAACATTAGAGTAGACTACTGAGCATCCAACTCTCTCTTGAATAAAGCTTCTCGAATGCTAAACAAAAGTGATCAGTCAAGACAACTCCAAGGTTCCTTATTTATGATTCACGATGGATTAACTCAATGACTTGATGTGATTTTGCTGATGAACACAAAGGGACTTACACAATTGTTCTAACAACTTGATTTGTTTCACTTACTAGAGGCAAACATTTGGAATATTTAGGTACTACAACCTTTTAGCGCATGATATAGCAATAAGGCTCTTCAGTTCTAATTCCTAATGATGATGAATATAAAAAAGGTGCAAAAGGTAAAGGTTTAGGATACTACTCTAATCCTAGATGCAAGAGATGATTATTGATCAGGTGGAATCAACCAACTTTGTTTCGCCAAGTTGAAACAACTACACAAGGTTGATGCAATCTTCTAAGGGTGATATAAGATATTCAAATCACTTATGTTCATGAAAGTTCAACAAACATAAACGATCAAAGTTAAGCTCACTTTGTTCAGACTAACCACACATTGCAACTTGCAAGCAACAAATCACAAATGGTTTGAACATATGGATTCCACCAAGAAACAATAATAAAATCTTCCACCAACTAACATAACACATAAACAAAAACTTAATGTAATTTAGCATTCACTTGAAGAAATCAGAAACCATGCAACACTTAGAAACATATAGAGAATCACCAAACAATGAGTCATTATTTCAAAGAGCTCTTGCAACAATTTTCAGAGTCTTCAACCTTTTTTTTTAAATGAGAGCAAAATGAGCCCTTATATAGGCTTCAAGAATACATGAATGGCTAAGATCGATTGACAAAGCCAATAGACTAGATCATGCCACCTCAACAGGCGGTTACAACAAACTCCTATTTTTAGTATATGAAATAGGGAACAAAGGTATGTTTCCCAAAAAGATAAGGATGACACATCAATAGCCTATGAGGAATCTCCATGTGAATAACCATCACTAGTGTTATGGAATTCAATGAATTTGGACACCACTTGTTTGATATCATCAAAGGGTACACTTGGCGTATTCCTAGTGGTTCCCTCGACTTCAAGCACATCAGCTGCATAAATGCCAAGTGTTTTCTCCCAATCGGTCATTCTAGCCTTGTTGGCGCCAAGGTGGATAGCAAGTGAAAATATGCTATCAAGCTTCTCATTAGAAACATCATCTTCTTGAAAGTAGAACGCTTGAACTTGTTCTTTCATACTGTCAATAGTCATCTCTCCAAAGGGATTGCATATCTTCATCAAGGATGCATGTATTCCATCTTGGATTATTTGAATCACACTTCTTACTCTTAACATAGCTGTTTCAACTTTATCAAGTAGCTGTCCTTTATTACGAAAGCAATAGTACCAAGAGGAAAGATCATATGTTACTCCTTCCTCAATCACCTTAGCATGTATCAACTCATTAACTGAAGTTTCCATCAAACTCTTCAAATGTGGCATATATTGTTCTTTGATGGCCTTAAACTCAGCACAGGCTATCAGCAACACAAGCACTCTTTCCTTGAGACTAGCAACCTTATTATACACTTGCATAATATCTTCAAGATGTCCATATGTTGTTTTCCTTGACCTCTTCATCCAATGCTTCAACCTATGAGATGAAGATCTCAACCCCTCAAGATGTACAACTGTTTTTGGAGGAAGAATGGGTGGAGGTGTAGAAACTCTTTTCTGCTAACGGATAGGATGTACTAGGTGTTGAATATATTGTTCCAATGCCTGACTCCTTTGCTCAGCCTTAACCCTATCTTCTGTTTCCTGCCTTATGATAGCTCGAGCATTATCAATTGAATCCTGAAGTTCTTCTTCTACTTGTGCCCCTGTCAACGGACTTAAATCAATTGTGTTGACATCATAATCTTCAGGTACAATGTCTTCTATATTCTTCTCAACTCTTAGAACAACTACATGTACCCTCCTTACACCAGCTTCATCTTTTGTTATCTTTGAAAGAGTAGTTGCTTTCTTCTTCGGTTTTTCAGTAGACATGTCTAGAAGCAACTCTTCAACTGGAATAGGATGATAACTTTCCACTTCACAACTTTCTTTAATTCTGTCCTGTAACCACTCTGGCAATGATGAAAAATCTCCTAGCTGTTGTACTTGCCTTCCTTGCATGGGCAATGATTCTTCTTTAGCTTCATCTTTGTCTTCAGTGTTAGCCTCATCAATGATTTCAATATCATGTGGACTTGAAGGTACCTCTTCAAATGGAGTATCCGGGACTGCATCTTCAACAACATGCACAACTATATCCTGATTCATTGGAGTATCTCCTGGTTGCCTAGATGAAGTAGTTTCGATGCTTATTCTCTTCTTCTTCTTACTTGATTCTCCTTGTGCAGATTCAAGTTGTTTTCTTTTCTTTGCTTGGCTTGAATCTCTTTCATTATCCTTACTTCGTGAATCTCTGCTAGGTGCACTATGCTGTACTTGTTGTTCAACTTCTCCCATCTTGGTGTAAGTGAGCCTCTTTCCTTCATCTATCAGTGCTTGTACTTGCTCTTTTGCATGCTCCTTAGTGATAGCAATGATGGGTTCTATCAACTCTTCATCATATACTCTTTTTCTATCAGTCCAGTCAATGTCATAAGTAGGTTCCGTATCTTATTGTATTCATCACCTGAAAGAGTTATATCATCATCTAGTTGATCAGGAATCCTCAACACTTTTGTAGCTCTTACCAAATCCCATCTTAACCTTGAACATTTTTGCATCCTTACATCATCATCATCAATAGCATTTGCCCAATGATCTTCAAGTTGCTCTATATGCTGATAGGTAGGATATGATTGCTTGATAGCTCCATGTGGGTCAAAGTTCTCCCTCCTTGAATCATGATGTAAATGATATGCTTGAAGCTCAATCTCAGAATGCTCGGCTGCTTGAAGTGATGGACATGAATAATATCTCCCAAGCTTGAGAGGGAATTGAACCCCGACCTTTTTTCTTGTCCTTTGCATCTTATGGAACTCTAACAACTGTCTCGATACTTCCAACAGTACCATCCTATTAGTAGGATACCTTGGCAATCTATATGGAAAGGATGTGAAGCCCTAAATTCTGATATAAGTGAACTTATCATATTGAATATAGTATCTTCCATATTGTTCAATGAAGTTCGTAGCAAAACCTGTCAATCTCCTATGCAACTCTCCTCGCAACTTTCTCACTATATACATGGCAAATGCATCATTAAATCTCTTATAATGGTTGATGTTCTTCAAATGGAGCTGTGCATAGCATTGATGTGATAGGATTTGGCCAGATTTTATGCCTACTCCTTTAGATGTCAATCCCTTGTATACCACATTCCTCGCCAGTATGTAGACAAGATAGGAAGTCATGAAGGACTTTGACTCATCAAAATTTTCAAATTGCTCATCAAGGCAATGACGTATAAGCCTAGCCCAATCAATCATCTTATTCTTTGTGAAAACATGATCAAAGTATGTATACATTCATCTTTCAAAAGTTGATGATTGAGGCCTACCTGTTACTCTATTCAAGAACATGATGAAGTAACTTATCTCTTTTTTGAAATCTGCCTTGTGGAACTTCGGATCTTCAGAGTTGTACATCTTGATTGAAGGATCTATCATCCACTTCTTTCTTACTTCTTGCATGTACTGCTTGGAACTGCCCTCAAAGGTATGTTGTGCAGTTGTAGGACAAATAAACATTGTCTTTCGGTTTGGGATGTTGAAGATTTCCTGTATAGCTTCTCTTTGTAAATAAGCTAGGACAGTCCTGTCTTTAGCCACAATTTGCCTCCTTTCTTTGTCATAGTGTTGAATGCATTCTAACACCAATTCAGTGCTAGGCAGGGTAGGTGGGAAACATGTTGCTTGTATGATTCCACTCTTCGCAATGGCCTTGATGTCTTCATTCTTTGTAATGGCGAGCAAGAAATCCTTCATCTCCTCTAGGTTGACATGTCCCATGTTGGTGTCTCCCACATTCTTCCAATGAGTCTCGAGTTTGGAGTCGGGTATGGTTGACTTGGCATCCATCTTGATCATCACTTGATGCTTCTTTGCTGTCATGCCCATCTACCTACAAGACAACACCCCTATTAGGGACTTCCAATGATAAAATTATCCTCATAAGACTGATTTTACATGATAAAACTATGAAAATCTGAAAATTAAGTAAAAAGGCAATTTTATGAATTAAAAGTAGCTGAAACATACCTTACAACAATTTTCAAAATGAACTAATGCAGATTTTCTGTAGAAAATGATGAAAAATCAGTTTTAAACGACAAAAATCAGACTTGAAAATTGCAGATCTGCTGAAGAAATTCGCTGCTCCTCTTCCAAAAAATCGCTCCTAAGTGAAATTGTAAGTGAATGATGTTAAACTAAGGTGGAGCGCCCCTCTCTATATAAGCAATTTACCTTGGATAAAGTGCTGGTCAGCCAGCATCAGCATTTAATGTATTTTTTGAAAATTTAAAATTTTAAACATACTTCCTATTTAGGCGCCAAAAGTGATTAAAAAAATTCATGATGGGCGCCTAACTTAGGAGGAGGTTCACCTTAGAACATCATTAATAACTCTAGGCGCTCTTGGAGTTAAAACTAGCATGGATTGGCGCCTAGGCCTTTACTCCTCAAAGCTTCAAACTTGCTTAAGATGGTTAAAACTTCATGAAATGGCACCTAGAGCTTATAAAATGTTCTCTCACCGTCCTTTCAACACTTTATACTTCTCTCATTCAAGTGGATTTCTCTCTGGGCGCATGCATGAGGTTATTTTGAATTGAATTAGTGCCTAGGCTAGATGACATTTCCTTTCATTCACCTTATTCCTCTTATACTGTAGTTGACCTCAAAAGACATCACCTTCTACACTTGTAATTGTGAGTTGATTTCATCTAAGGCGCCAAAAGTAACTGCAAAAGCATAAACCTACGCCTTATCTAGAAGGCTATTTCTTGTCCAAACTAGGCACCTAGTGATGATAATTTGAATGTGAATTGGCACCCAACTTGATGATGCTCAATCTGATGTGTTTGATTCTTGTTGAGAACTTCCATGATCCTTGTTTCTAGGCGCTCAGAAGTGATTGCTCAAAGGGTGATATGGACTAGAAAGTGCGCCTTGGCTTCCTCAGGACTAATCCTTGATATTTAAAAGCTTTATCTTACATCCAAACTCTTGAGAGACCTCCTTGCTTCTAGGTACTAGAACCTATGATTTCAAACTTCCTTGATTGCTAGGCGCATATGGATGATTATTTGAACTTGGATTGGCGCCTAGACATTTTGACTTGGTTTCTTCACTTCCCTCATGCTAAAACTCATCTCCACCTTAGGCGCATTCCTCACAATATTGATTTTGATGTTCTTTATTGAGGCGCTCATGGAGATATCATTGAATCTAGCTTCTCTAAGCTGGGCGCAAGTTTGTGAGTGTAGAAAGGCAAAGTGCGCCCTCTCTAATTGGCTTCAAATTCATCACTTATATGGCCTCAAACATCTTATAATGTTACTATTCCTCAAGGCGCTCATCAAACGTTGATAAATCAAGTCTTTCTAAGATGGGCGCCAAAATGGGAGAATGAGAACCAGAAGAGGCGCCTTAACTCTTTCAAAGATATTCACTTCATTTCATGCATCCAAACCCCTTATGGTTCAATGGAAATATCTCGAGACTTAAGCTTGCATGATGAAATGTCCATTAATGTTAGGCGCCCTCACTCAATCCTCCTTCCTAGGCACATATTGATGATCAAAGTCACAAAAATTGGCACCTAACATACATGAGGTCTTGACAAGGCTCTAAGGCGCACTTGGGTGGTGTTCAGAGCATGATATGGCACCTAGACCTTTTAGGTGATTTACTTATGTATTGTGATGATATTTAATCAAGGCATTGTTGCTTGAAGACTTTCTTACTCCAAGGTGATTTCAAAACTCCAAGGTCTTTGCCTTCTACCTCTTAGGCGCATATGGAGGATCATTTGAATGTGAATTGGCGCCCAAACTTGATGAGGACCTCCTTAGCTTTTCATGCGCTCCTTAATCATTGCAATTGTTTTCAAAAGACTTCATCAAGACCAAGAAACCTCAACAGTTGTAGATCTAGGTTGATCTCCCTCTTAGGCGCATGCATGAGGTTGTTTGGACAGGCAGTAGCGCCTAGATTCAAAGATACTCAATTTGATATGTTTGATCAACTCTGAGGTCAATAAGTTCAATCACTTGTTTTGTCTTTGCAATAAATGAATCTTCAATTAGGAGCTAGATTCTAGACCTCACCACCTTCAATCTCCAAGGCGCTCACACAAGGTCATTTCAACATAAAAGTGCGCTTAACTCTCTTGAACTTGTACTGAATATTTTAATCAGGGCGCCTATGTGAGGGGAACTCCTACTTCAAAGAATCATGAAGAGTTTAAGGTTCTTAGCCCCCCTTAGGCGCAAATGTAAGGTTGTTTTGCTAGAATGATGCGCCTAAGGTTTAAACTGTCCAATCTCTTTTCAAGGCGCCAAAATGAGGTGATAAACATGTAGAAATGCGCCTTGGCTAAAAAATGGTTGAATGAGTTAAATTTAGGTACTTAAAAACATCTTAAAGTCTTAATCCTCCAAGGCGCCCTTAGCTGACTAGTTGGGTCACCTCCTTACTCAAGGCACACTTTCAGGATATTATAGATGACAATAGGCGCCTAATCTTTACTTAGCCATTTTCTTTGTAGATTTTCACTCATTGGAGCATGTTGAGTTCAAAACATCATTCTTACACATGACCCTCTTAGTTTGACCTAGGAATGCTCTATTTGCAAGCTTATCAGTTGACTGACTCTGAGGTAATACAAACAACTAACGACTAACCCTATGGAGAAAACTAGGGGTCCCCATTTGCAATGGGGCAATGTGTGATTTGGTCACAACAGGACATTACAGGAACCTAGGATGATCTTTTAGACATGCATGTGTCTACCATTGATGAGACAGTGCATGAGGAAAAGGACATAACATCAGCTTTGAATGCCTCTCTTGAGCTATCCAATGAAGTTGTTGACACTAGTAGCAATGTTGATAGAGTTGAGATCAGCAATATACCTTCAGATGATGGGCTCGTGGTAGGCAAAAAGGATGAAGTTTTCAAAGCAGCTAAAATAGGTGAAGCTTTCGAAACAACAAACAGTGAAGATTACAGTTATGAAAACATAGGTGGTTTTGGTTTGGACTTCTAGACCTAGCTTGTGGAGAGAGATACTTATGTTGACATCAGTATTGGTGAGTTGGGAAGTGACTTATTCAGAGAGACAACACCCCAAGAGGAGTACAGTGAGCACAATTTTTCTGAACAGGGCAATCAGCGTTTTAGCATTTGGGATCTAGGTGTGATGGCACCTAGGTATGACAAGGATCCTGTTTGGGATGAATCTCCTTTTGACTATAATGCTGTTCTAACTTCATCTCCACAGTTATGCAAGGATGATGACATTGATGGCATTAACCATGTTGTTCTTGATCTTGAGAACAAACCTGATTTCACATTGCATGTAGCTGATCTTGAGCAAAGACCTAGCAGCCTTGTTGATTTGGATTCACAATCCACTATTGAGGATGGTCAGGAAGAGGCACAGGTGACTTGGGACAGCCTTCGAGACTTTGATGATAGGTATGAAAGTTCTGATTGTAGCATGCAACATAACAGCAGTGTACTATCCTTGCCAGAACAAGATTGGAAAAATTAGTTTTTGGTGTCTATGGAAAAAGAAGCGCACACTTTATCTAGGTTGGATGACATTAGGAGCCTTGTTGAAAATTCATTTTTATGACACCAAGAAACCAACATGAGCAAAATGTTCCCATTGCTGATTTGCACATGATTAAAAGTTCTATGGAGGGAATAAAAACATTTTTCTTACACATGACACATGATAGAGATGTTGCTTCCAAGTTTGCAGATGAAACTTTGTCCATGACTAAGCAGTTAAGGGAAGAGGTTAGTGATCTCGCCATTGATCTTAATTCCACAAAGCTTGCTTTGGAAAGAGTCCAAGAGGCACTTCTTGAAGCAAATGATCAGCTCTATGAGGCTCATCAGTTTAGGGAGAAGGAGAACAGAGAAAGGGCAAAAGAGATCAAATAGGTAATGGAGGAGCTTGATTGCATTCAGGAAGAGTATGATCTTGTCCATTGCCCCAAGGAATCAAAAAAAGGGAGTCTAGATCAGCAAGAGGATAATCTTCAGTTTATTGATAAGCCTTTGTTTGAGGTTGATGCTGATGTGACTTATGATAAGCCACTCTTCGAGTTGGTCGATGGAGCTCTATTTGATTCCAGTGTGGAGATTTGTGATAACCACAGGATTTGGGATCCAGGTGCGGTTGCCAAAGGTGAGATGTTGATTCAGAATTGGAGAGATGGACATAGCTCCGGAGTTGGTACCGCTGTCCACTTTCCAATCAGCCAACATAGGTCAATGAATGATATCATACAGTTGGATTGGCCAAACCTCCAGCCCAGCAGTGGAGTAATTCTCAGATGCTGTTGATTGGGGGAGGTAATGTGGTTAGTGGAGGAGTTCCTTTGGTCATTCCCATATTCACATTTCCTATGTTTTCAGGGCTAATGATTTATGACAGCTGCTGCCCTAGCATTTCCATGCTGATTATGGCAACATTAGTTGATGGGCAGACGGACTTTGAGTACTTACAGGCTTCTTGGCAGCGTGTAGTGGGAGGATTTATAGAGTTAGAGGAATTATTTTTAGCTTCCACCAGTATGAGTGATGGTTATTGCAATCAGTTCGAGATGTTGATGGATATCCCTACAAATGTTACTGTGATGATTGCAGTCGATTGGATGAGTTGGTGTGCTCGATATGGGCATGTTGACACTTGGAGATTAGGTGTCAGTGAGGGGTTATTAGTCTATGATTGGGATGGCATTGTCGGGATGTATGATTCCAAGGATGACACTATTGTTGTCAGATTCCGGTTAGGGATTGGTTGGTATCACTTATGAGATAATGTGAGGAGATATGCTGAGGTTTTCCCTTTGGGGTTGAGCAAATTATACTTTGTGTTGCCCAGGATTGAGTCTGGCAGGGAAATTGCAGCTTTGGGCTTCACTGAGATGCCTTGGCGGGATATGTCATTTGGTGAGGATTTTAGTCCTTTCGAGTATTTCAGTATGGGATTTAATGGTGAATACTTTTCAGGGGTCCAGGAGAGGAGAATGCAGCATGGGCACGATGGTCAGACAGTTATGATCAGAGTGGCGCAACGTCAACGTGGTGATTCCTTTCAGAGATTAACTTGGAACCCTGGGATCACATTAGGTTGTAGACCAAAAGTTGTTGGGAACGAGAGAGCCGATGTTGACTTTCTTGAGCTTGTTCCTATGGTGCCTTGGATTGGTTTCCTGGAAGAGCAATTTTTTGAGGGGTTGACCGAGTTCTTGTATTTGATTGCTCTTCTTATCGGGGGTTTTCAGGAGGCCTCTTGTGTTGGTACCCTGCAAGTCAATACCTTGAGGGGATGGTACTATAGATCTTCTAGGTTGACTTGGGACCTTGGCATCATTCTTGATTCCAGTTTGGATTGGTCTGTAGATCGGAGGTTGTTTTGGCATTGCTTAAGGACAAGCAATCTTTGCGAAGGGCGGATTGTAATGTCGCCATTTTAGGGTTCTCTTGCAGCACAATCAGAGCTGACTTTTTGGGTTGGTGACAGCCTGATCAGAGGAGTATTTTGATGTCACCAATGTGTTCAGGTGATCCAGTGGAGTTGTATGACACTTTTTGGAGAGATTTCAGACTTGTCTGTACTTACTATTCATAGTAAGTGCTTGCATGGCGACAATCTTTCTGGGTTTTTTTGGGTTTGTTCTCTTTAGTCCTTGGAGAACACTGTTATTTATAGTAAGTGTCAGTTTGGCATTGTTTTGGTGACTTGGCAGACAACCATTGGCTATCTCAGATGTTGCATTGAGCTTAGTGATATCAGATGGTTTGCGGTGATGTCTTTCCATGGGATTTCTGACTTTTGGGCCATTTTGGACACTTTGACCCACACATACTATTTTTAGTAAATCACTCGAATGTGGCACTCATACTTACTATTTATAGTAAGTCACTGGTATGGTCAGCTGGCAGAGTTTCTATATCTGGCATAGTGGCATAATTATATCCTGGAGTTATATTGGTTAATATTGGTCATATGCATTTAATATTAATAATGTCAAATAATAAAGTTAAATTAAATAATTTAACTTTATGCATTATTAAAATATTTTAAAAAAGGATTTTATTATAAAGGGGATATAAGTGATTTTAAAGTATACTTTATAATATAAGTTAAAGTGTGATTTTAAAAGGGGAGATATAAGTGACTTTTAAAGTATACTTTATATTATAAAGTTGTGCACCAAAATTAAAAGAATGAAAGGTGGGAAATGAAAGTACATTAAATGAAATGAAAGTCAAATGCAAATTGAGAATTATAAAAGGGCATTTGAAGTTCATTTTATTCATTCATGACTTGATATTTGTATTTCTTCTTGCTGGAGGAGTTGGTTCTTCCTGAAGGTTTGTGAGGACGTAAACCCTTGCAGGCAACATCTTCAACGTTGGTGAGAGACCCAATTTGGAGGATTCAGTGGTGGCTTCATATAGGGGTCACATTTGGTGCATCACAGTTGTTCATATGTTCAGATTTGAGCTTCAATCTCCATTGCATGTTTGAAGAATTTAATAGGAATATAGATTGAAGGGATATTATCAGATTTTAAGGAGAGTTTTTTCTTATGTTCTTGCTGATTGAGGTTGCTAGTCTATCTATACAGCTTGTGTGAGGACGTGGGAAACTTGGTGGTGAGGGCGACTAGGGTTTGTTAGCAAATTTATTGCTGTTGCTGCAAATCAGACTTGCATGTTGTTCAAATTAAATGGATTTATTGCTGTTTTGGAGTTGCCTAAATCTGCACATCATTGTTTGGTGATTTGGAGCTGTTTTGACATCTTTGGAGGTGTAACGACCAGCCTAGGGTTTCTAGAAATTGTTGTTGCTGCAAAATCAGACTTGCATGTTGTTCAAATTAAATGGGTATGCCTCATATTTCATTGTAATGTGATTTCCTGATCTGGGTCTGTGTTATTTTGCTCATAACTATTATAGTTTTTCTGGGTTATCATTGCATGTCATATATTGTCATTGTTATCTGCAAAAACATTACATGCAAACACAAAACCCCCTTCTGCAACTTCTGGCTAGTTCTGAAGGACCACAAAATAATAATAAAATAACACACATAAATTTAAAAAAAAAAAATATTACAAACAGGGCAGCTCACTACACATAAACATGTCTAGTTATTTAGAGGTCTATACTTGATCGTTATAGAGCTTAGCTTATGGTTGTGAAATGCAGGTCTGGTTTTCAGTTTGAGCTTGCATTTGTGTCGATGTTGAAGGTAAATTAGTGACTCAATTGTTCAAGTGGATTAAGGCATCGGTCTGCAGCGGTCTCCTTGGCTGTCATACCGTCCTTATAATCTTTTAAAACATCTCTTGTTTTAGTTGGTAGTTTGTATTTTGTCCTACCCTCTCTCATTGCTTTGTGGTCTTACTCATGGTGAATGTCTTGTGAGTTGTAGCTGGTTAAATGTTAAGTGAGTCATGTGAGAGTGGTCCCCAGATGCATGTGTGTAAGTGATGTTAAGGGGATTCATGAGTAGAGATTCAAACTTGTCATATCCTCAGTTGCACATGCATGCTTGTTTATATCTGCTTGTCATAAGGTCTAACAGTCTGTTCATTGGTTACCATTTGGGCATGGTAATCAAGGCCTAGTTGTATTTTCTTTATTTTTCTTTAATTGTCCCATTTAAGAGACCTCAAGGATTACCCTCCTATGTTATGCAGAGCCTGAAGACGAAGAGGATTAGCCCAATCCTAATACTTGGTCCAAAGCCATCCTCTTCGTGTTGATGTTTTCTTCTCACTGCTTGAGATATCTAGTTCCCCTTCTCTCAGCTTTAGTAATGGCTCTAGAGGAGAAGGTCTGCAATTTTGAGAGCCAGTAGTGTTGGTGGGTGGTAGGCCGTTGCTAATGCCCAAGGGGGATGCAAAAGATGACAAGCCCAAGGATTTGAACCTAGGTTTGTAGGAACTCTGAGGGATATGCTTATCTAGCTGTTTGCTAGGGGCAGCATTAAGATGCTTAGAAGGAGCACTCACTAGAATAGAAGGTGCCTGAACTCAACTACCCTAACCCCTTTTCTACTAGACTCTGACCATCAGTTTGAGGGGCTATGGGTCAAAAATTTTCAAAATGTAAATAAGTGATCCCATGAAATTTCATGAACAATTTAAACCTTCAAATAGAACTTGAAAAATTCTAATCCAAATGTCTAGAAACGCAAGTTCGTGAAATTGCTAGATCTGATGATAAGTAGGCGTATATGTGGCCTTCAGACATATACTTGTCTTGTTCCTTCTTGCAAACCCTTTTGATAAAGAAACATGGAGTGAAGCCAATCTCTTAGAAAATGACTTTGAGGAGATTGCAACACCTACGCTCATACCACGTGGAAAATGCTTTTAGAAATGATGTGACAAAGCTTCAACAAACATAAACACAAGAGAGAATATGGGCACAAAGACAATACACTTTAGTATATTAATATGAATGAACAAGATAATAAACAATGAAGTTGACATATGTATGTATACACATCCAAGTCATTGGTGTATGATGGGGTCGACTTTACCCAAAATAATATCACACATCATTATAGGTAGCCTTGGGGCAGACAACATACAATGAAAAGTGAAAGTCAATATTACATAAACTCCAACATATTCATCTAGGACTCCTGCCATAGACAATTGGTTTGAGCTACTTCAGATCCATTTGTTGTAATGTGGCTATCTAAGGTTGGATTAACTTTGATGCCAAGAAAACCAAGTTCTTTTAGGAGAGTAAAGGTCAATTCTTTAGCAAGATGCCACTCCTTGTCCACATTCTTTTTGTGGAAAAGGTGTTATGATCAAATTGTAAGAGATTTATTTAAGGGGCTAGGCATCTAAGGGGATGACATAACCAAAAGAGGGATCCATGAAGCAACGTACCTGCTAAGGTTAATCAATTGTGACAGTTGGAGCGAATTAAAAGGGGATTAGAGGCTATGAAAATGTAAAAGTGAAGGAAAGAAGAAATAAATGTGAAGAGAGGAAGATAGAAAGATAAGAGAAGGATAAGAGAGGAAGTGACAACAGAAAAGCAAGAGAATAGAGAGTAAGAAGAGTGAATTGAGGAGAAAAACAGTATAATTGGCACATTCTAGAGTGACAACTAGCAATGACAAAATTAAAAGCTTTAGAAAATAGAAAACTAATAACAAAAACACATTTGGGAGAAACAATTAACAATAAATTGGAAACTCTAGAATCCTGAAAGGATAGAAGAATTGCAAGATACAACAAACCTAAACAACGATAAACTAGGAGCTCTACTTGCATAGGAAAAGATGTGTCAATTAGTATAGAGGGAAGAGAATAAGGAGATTAGAGAGAATGAGGACTAAGAGGATATTAGTTCATAGAAAAAAAAGATATTGAGAGAGTTGAGAGAGGTAATGAGAGGAGGCAACAATTGTAGACAATAGAGATAGGGAGGGAAAAGAGGTGGAACTCCTGGGAGCTGTAGACCAATAGGTACATCTCTTTGAACCACTTGAAGAGTTGAGAGAAGAGTTTTAAAAGAAGATAGAATAAAAAATAACTATGAGATAGAGGATGATTATGTAGATAATAGAGGATAACTATGAGAGAGGATGATTATGTAGAAGATTTTAGGTGGAATCAGAGGATAATCTTGAAGAAGATAAAGTAGTAGATAGTGAAGAAGTGATATGCTTAGAAGATAATGATGATATAACCAGAATAGATGGAAAAGGGATTTGGAGAGTGAAGAGAAAGGGTAAGAGAAAAGAGAGAAAAATGAGGGAAAGAGAAAGAAAAATAAAAAAGAAAGAAAGAAAAAGACAGAGATAGAGAAATAAAAAATGAGAAGGCATAATGTCTCAAAGATCCAACCCGAAAAAGAATGTTTGAGGAAATGAAATCCCCTTGATCAAGCGTCATCCTCTGTGCTGCTTGGTTCTTACACCTAGAGTGAGTGGCGAATCATATTTTATTGAGGAAGAAAATTGGGATGAATAGAAGAGTAAGAGAGACTGAAAGTGTTTGGAAAAGTTATGAGAAATTTAGGAAGGGAATTAGAGATAGAAAGAGAGTGTACAGAATTTCAACAGCATTTTATGAGGAGTTTATTTTTCTATTGAATTAACAAACAACCAGTGTTAGCATTACTCGATTTCAACAAGTTGTTCTAAGTTGATTGTGATGTTAGTAGAAGAGCAATAGGAGCTGTTTTTAGTCAAGAAGGCAGACCCATGGCATATTTCAGCAAGAAGTTGAATGATGTAAAAATAAAATACAAAGTATATGACCAATAATTATATACTACTGTGCAAGCATTGAAGAAATGGACACGTTATTTATTTCCTAAGGAGTTTGTTTTGCATACAAATCACCAAGCATTGTAGTTTATCAACAACCAAGGTAAATTAAACCAAAAACATATGCAATTGGTAGAACATTTGTTTTGAAACTTAGAAGTAACAAAAAATGGAGTGAGCCAATGACTCTTGCTGCTACAAAATACACTACACTAGAGGGCTGCGGGTACTAATGAAGCTCCAGAGGCAGAGCCTCTCCTAATTCTTCTGAAAATAGCTCTGAAACCTCAATTTTTATTCTGAAAATCTTTCAAGTCTGTTAAATAAATAGGATAGTCTTCAAAATCAATAAGCATAAAATGTTACTCTAAGAATTAGAAGCTTCTTTCAAAAACAGAAAGCTTGTTCCGAAAAATCCAATTTCTTTTGGAAAACAATTAAATAAAGAATACCCACACAAAAATAGAAGCGACTTAGGTCTCTCTGGCTTTGGTAAAATCAAATCAGACTATTATCAATATGGTATCACTTTTTAAATCGTGGCATATATCTAATGTATGAATTTAGTTATACATTAATATTTGTGATCTCACTTTTTAAATAGTGGCATATCATTAAGGTGTGAATTTCGTTGTACATTAACATCTATCTATGCACATATATGTAAGGTCCAAAAGCTTACAGCTGCCAAGGCCTTCCAGAAGTTGGGATCAGTTTTAGGAGATTCCACAATTGTTGTTACCCAGGAGTCCAACATAATAGCTGAGCCAGGGACAGAATTGAAATTAAGTAAGGATAGAGAAAAACATTAAGCACTTTCTTGTTGCAGATATTAAACACCACATTCAAAGCCTGCCAGGTGCCAAAATATAACCCATTCTCCACCCTATGAGGAACCTCCTCCACAGAATTTCTCTTGCTCTTGTTGAATTAGCACTTTATCTGTTGTCATATGGAGAAAAATCATCATTAGACCCAGCAACCTCATAATCCTTAGCTTCAATTCTGAGGCCACCTTTTTTGCATGGCTTTAGCCTAGTTGGACTCAGGCCCCACTTCACTGAATTGATATTGAGATGGGTACCATGAAAACCACGTTTTGTGATTGAAAGTGGAGCAGCCCTACATGTAACTCCTTTCAACAGACTTGTCTGAGCCATGGACTTCAGTAGAGATGAACTCATATTCTAGAGTTGATAAATTAAGAAGCTGAATTTAAAACTTGTATTGATTTAATTCTCACCAACTGCAGCTAAAGCAGTCAAATTGCATATGAATGTTCCTTCTTTTGTTTCCCTCATATATATATAGGGCATGAACGGTGGTATCAGAGGGAAATTTCTTCGTTAATTTAGTTGAAAGCTGGTTTTAGACCCCCACCCATGGGCCACACGAACCTTCATGGCGCATGTCATTTTCACAAGTTTATCACTATGTTTTCTGCAATACCAAGTCCTTACTTTTACTATCCTAATACTCTCACTCTTGCAGCCTTTAGCCTTTCACATTTTTGTCACTTTTGTGACTGCTGAGGGTGTGGGTGGGGCTCATAGATCATTAGGGTCAGGGTTACTAGCATGAAGGTCCAAAAACATTTCTGATTTGAAAAAAAAAAAAAAACTTTTTGCCTCAATTGCCGCGTATGTTGAGTAACTCGTCAGAGCAAAAAAATGGCGAGTACTTGCCGACTTCCAAATCTCAATAATGCTGAAACAGCAATCAAATATATTGTATGTACTGATAACAAACTGTCCACAACTGATAACAGCTATGGTATGGTCTGCTGTACTACTGTACGGCTTGATAACAGTGATAATAATCCACAAATTCTGAAAACATCGAGTACTAATGACAGCCCACAAATGGTCCTGCTGTACGAACTGTTAGACAGTAGATTTGTAGTGTGAATGACAGTAATAACACTTACCAACAATTCCTGATTTGCATGGCTTGCTAATGGCTCTGCTCAAGTGGAATGGCAGCTAGGACAGAATGGTATGGTTGCTGCAGAAATGAGTAAATCTTAACAAATAACAATGTTGGATGGTACAGCTCAGGTACAAACGCTTCACATGGTACGGCAACACTTCAACAATAGTTAGCAGGAAGTGATAATGGTATGACCAGATATTAATGATGTAGTAATAATTGAAATATGAGCTTTGAAATATCAACACAGAAAATAGAAGAAAATCAACAGCACTCTTATTCATATTGCATTATAATGATAGGCAGTGCCACAGTACAAATCTGAAGTAAAATCCTCCTTACACACTGGAAATTGGAATACTCTGAAACAAACATGCCACACTGACTATCTACTGAAGCAAACTGAAATCTCACCACACTGGAACCTTCAAAATCTTTGAATAAACCTTTGGAATTGTAGTGTGGCACTGTAGCAGAGATAGTGTAGCAAACCGAAAATCTCCAAAAATCCTTCTTAACCAACTGAAATTGAAAATAAAATACAAGCTTTAAACACATCGGTGACCCTTGAATGGAATCACTTTAGTGAATCAAAGGGTTTTCATCCTCCAATCCACAGGAGAAATCTAGAGGGTTTTCGTCAGACAAAGATGAACAGCAAATGCTCAATCTTCAAGAAAAGGGTTTGTTTGCAAATGACAATGGATACTTTCTTCTCAGCCCTAGCTCCTCCTTTAATAATTACTTATTTAGCCTCCTTGTAGAAGTGTCTATAAACACTTTTTAATTTAATAGTGCATTGGCCTTTTTTCTAGACACATTTTTTGTTTAATTTTACAATTGGCCCTCTATCCCAGCGACACTTTTTATCAACACTTTGGGCCCTCTTTTAAAAACACATTTTAGTATTACTTTTAGGCCCTCTTTTAATAATAGAACATAAGTTGCCCTTTTTTCAATGTTATAAAGTTACTTGGACAACTTAAGTCATTAAATATTTAGAAAAGGGGACATGAAACTCAAGTATGGAACGTTGGTTGGATGAGGGTGGGATGCACGGGATGGGGCTTAGTTCAGAACAGAGCTTGTGATTCAACAAGGTTTGGGAAGAAATGCAATAGGGTCTAGGAAGACACAAAGCTTTACATGCAAGGTGAGTTCATTCTTAGTGGGATGATTTTTTTAAAGCAGATTTGAACAACCTGGACAAGTTTAAAACTTGAAGTTGTCACTAGAGTGGTTCTTTTGTTCATTTGAGGGTTAAGATGACTCTAAAGGGAATGGGGAGAGATATGTCACGCATGATATGATAGGACGTCCAGGGTATGATGGGGGTCATCCAAAGAGGTCATTAGATGAGTCAAACTTGGATGATCAGACTAGCTTCAAGAGGTTGACCTTGACAACACAACTAGGGAAAAATAAAGCTTGAATGGAAAGAGTTGGAGAGTCATAGGGATTGGTCAAGTTGGTGTCATTGGATGGAAGGGCCATTAGGGTGAATCCTACAAGGAGGTTTGTCTAGTATTGAAGAGTCTGTTAGCCCTTAAATAGAAGTTGCAAAGTTGTGAAGGTCATCATAGGCCATTTAAAGAAGGTTGACTCGCAAGGACCGGTTGAGAATGTGTCATAGGATGGAGGAACCTTTAGAATGATTCTAGTGTTGATAACACAATCAGATCTTAAACATAGTTTTGCAAGGTTGTGAAGATTGTTAGAGGCCATATGAAGAAGGCTTCTAGGATTTGGTTCAACTTGGTGAAAGAGGGTGTGTAGCATTGGGCCTAGGTTTCACACTTGGGAATTCTACTAAATGCACTGTGCAAGGCACAAACCAAATATCTACTCTTCCCCAAAAGCCTATGTTGGCACTTTGAGAGCCTAGGAATCCTCCACCCAAAGACTCACATGGACATGTTTCTAAGGTTGATAAAAACTACTTTGAAATTTTAAAAAATCAAATATTTTTCATCTGCCATTCTCCTCAATCATATCGACAACTCCTGGACTTTACCATTAATTCATGAAACTTGACAATGATGCTAAAAACAATATCAAATCATGGAGCTGTTTTCCCTAGATCTGTAGGATAAGGAGACAGATAAAGAAAATCTGAAAAAATATTGGGAATTGTAGCACAAATGATGTTGAGGTCATAAAATATTCTAGATCCACAATAATCTTTCCATAATCCAAATGTTGTCATAAGCTGTCGTTGGATTTCCTCTTGTCCTGTTGTGATACTTTATCTAGTATTTTCCAGCCAACTTTTTTCCATGGTTTTGGAAATAAGTTTGATGAATGTTGAGAATTATAGCACAAATGATGTTGAGGTCATAAAATATTCTAGATCCACAATAATCTTTCCATAATCCGAATGTTGTCATAAGATGTCATTGGATTTCCTCTTCTCCTGTTGTGATACTTTATCTAGTATTTTCCAGCCAACTTTCTTCCATGGTTTTGGAAATAATTTGATGATGTCATTGTAAGCATAGGCCTTTGCAGTCTATAACACATTGTGCCCTTGGGGAATCTATAGCATGAATGTTTTGCTGACCCACGACTAAACACCAACATGATTATAATTACCTTTTTGTTGTTGATATATTTTCAAAGATTACTAATATGAGTTATTTTCATGAACCACTCATTCTATAGGTGTTACCATCCTATCGTGTATGGTTTGGGGACCTAGATTGCATTTATTGTGACAATGGCATCTTTCATGACTCATGTCCAGCATGAATAAGATATAACAAATGACTATTATGATTTATTGTCATGAACTGCACAGTAGTTCACTCATTGTAGATGTATAGGTGTTACCATCAGTCACACATGGGATAGGAATCTTAATTTCATTTTGCCTTCTTATATTCATACATTGCATTAATTGTTTCAGTGACGTCTTTCATGACACATGTTCAGTATGAATAATAAGAACAAAAGTCCATGAAGAAGGTCCACAATTTAATTCAAAACTTGAAGAAATTTTGCTAAGTCACAAGCTAAAGTATGCACTGACATGTCTAGCATGATAAGCAATAACAACTCGTGTGATAACAACAAAGCATTACTACATGATAAATTCTGTTCTTGACAAACTGTTGTAATG
Source organism: Cunninghamia lanceolata (assembly GCA_027924645.1). NCBI lineage: Eukaryota > Viridiplantae > Streptophyta > Pinopsida > Cupressales > Cupressaceae > Cunninghamia > Cunninghamia lanceolata. Next base: position 14,798,076 of record BSBN01001201.1, on the reverse strand, counting down.
TGCAACTAAACCAAATCATTATCTTGAACGGTACCAACTAATTTAAGAATTATAAATACATCATTATAAATCAATTAGCTCTCTTGGCTCTCAAATAGTTCATCGGACAGTGCATAATTGTCAGATTGTCTTTTGATCATTACATAACCTCTCAATCACTATAACAAAATTGTAACCTGATGTAATCGATTTTTCTGGTGACTATGTATGGAGAAATATGTGATCCATTGTTGGCTTTGAACTCTTTTCTGATCCAGTCACTCTATTTGCTTTCTTAGTTGTCTTGCACCATACTTTTTGGTATTGTTCCATGTTATTTGTTGGTAAAACTTATACAGCAGAATCAATAAGTGGTCAAAGAAAAAGAACGTCTTTAATTGACATGTCTATTCAATGTAAGAAACCTATTTGGAGCAGTTATTTTCTGCTCGTTAAGCAGGAGCCAAACATTGTCCATGTTTCTTGCATCAGTTTTATAATCACCAGTTACAATTTATACCTTTCCTTGATGAGCAAATCGAACACATCTTTAATTCACATTTCTATTTGCTTGTAAGAAACCAATTGGTGGAGCAGTTATTTGTGCTCTATATCTTCAACGTGTATAGATTCAGAATATACAATTTAACACTCAACCAAAATTCTTCTGCTTTCCTCAATTGTCCAGCTTCTGATCAACAAATTTCCATGTGTCACGAAGGAAGGAATGTTCATATATTTACACATTCCTAGTATCATTATATTCAAGGTCAAAGAGAAAGAACATCTTTAATTCACATTTCTATTCACTTGTGAGAAACCAATTTGTGGAGTAGTTATTTTCTGCTCATTAAGCAGGAGCCAAACATTGTCTGTGTTTCTTGCATCAGTTTTATAATCACCAATTACAATTTATGTCTTTATTCATATTTCTATTCACTTGTAAGAAACCAATTGGTGGAGCAGTTATTTTCTGCTCATTAAGCGGGTGCCAAACATTGTCCATGTTTCTTGCATCAGTTTTATAATCACCAATCACAACTTATGCCTTAACTTGATGAGCAGATGGAATGTCATATCAGTAAATGACAGTTAAAGTAAATGTGAGATATTGACATGTATTCTTTGATAGATACTATTTATAATCCATAAAGGAAACTAAAGATGCCTTTTTCAAATGTGAAATTTATGTAGAGTGAAATCCTGCGCTAGAGAAACTGTTGTGAGAAAATTCTAATAATGTTAACCTGGACTTCAATATCTTAACAATTTCAAGAATGGAATAGCCATCAAAAATTTTACTTCTGCAGATAATTCTTTTTTTCTTAGGAAGTTCTCCTGTCACTAAATAGGAAACTGCTAAACCAATGAAAAATGTTAGGATGAAGAAATTTATGCATATTATCTGAAATACATTCTCCTCATGTCGACATATTAAAAATAAGGAGTACCAACTCAATGTCTATCTCTGTCCTGGGAAGAAGTTCTCTTTTTTAGAATATGCTAAATAAAGTCCATTGGACAAAGTTGATCGGGAGCCTTTTTCAATGCATGCCAAAAAGTTATTTAGTCTCATGGTTGAAAAACCTATCTACTCCTGTAGACATTCCCATTAAAATATGCACATCAAAATAGTAACCTGCAATGGAAGAAAATGGTTTGACTTTGCTAAAACATCCCTGCCCATGTTTGATGCAAATTTGGTGATGATGTGTAGTAATGAACATTCAACATTATGAGCTTTCTGTCTGTTATAAATTGTACTGTCCTTTAAATTGCAGATCTTGTGGAAAGAAATATATTAATTAATGTATAGCATTAGGTTTTTACTTTTACTATTTTAGGGACTGCTTTTTGGTTAGAGAACATTATGTCATGTACTTTTTTTTGAACTTATTGTATCTTGGATAGACTGCAGATAAAGAATTGGATATCATTGAAATGGCTGTCTATGGAAATGTGATTCGACCAGGATTTCAATGTCGCTGCAAAACAGTTGCTGAAATGCTTGATAAGTACAAATCAAAAAACACTCAGATTGCATGTGAGTTGCCATATCAGGAAAATCGCTGAATGCATCATTTAGACTAGGATGTCTGATGGAATCAAGGCAATGGTCGAGCATTGAGGAATATGTTATAGAGACAAACTTTTACAAACAGTCCACAATTTTCTAAAGCCTTTCCCATAGGGATGATTACTTATCAGCTTCCTTATTTTAGGGGAGAGTACTGTTCATGTGACTCTGATTGTATCTCTCTCTATATTGAATTTGGTTGTAGGGAGTCAAGAAGTTTTAACAGATTATTTAATGTTGTGAATCTGTGGCCACTAACGCTCTATCTTTGACTGTGCAAGCAATAGTCCAGTTAGAGATGCTTTGAATCTCACAAGCGGTTGGTTCTTTCTGTTTTCTCCAAGTCCTTAATGGACAATTTTCCCTCTAAATGATGAGAAATTCTAAAGTAAGTATGCTATTTTTGAAAATAAACTCCCTCCAACACATTAGCAGCAGCCAAATGTGTAGATGATTGTTAATTTATAATATACTGCTTTTATCTTGAATGAAATGAATTGTACTAGTTTCCATCATCTTGGAGCAGTTGTATTAGATGAGTTTGTGTGTGCTTACTAAGTATGCTTGGTTATTATGCTGATTCATGAGAATTCCTGATAAGTTTTTTTTTTCATGTTCTGAGCAGGCCAGATTCTCTTGCTGTACTCAATTGAAATCTGCATCTGCAATGAAATATGACAAAGACAAATCTATTGCAAAACTTTTGTCTTTGTGTTCAAGTTGTTGGATGGTATTCTACAGTACTGTCATGAAGATCTTCTATCTACTTTATTATTATTAATACCAGGAAAATGCAACTTATATTACTTAAGAATAGGGATCAATCTAACAATAGGGCTACAACGAAAGTCCCTACCTAGGAAAGTGGAATAGCTAGAACTAGCATTTGTGTGCCTTGGGCCCCAAGATTCAGGAAGTCAACCTCATTGGCACCTATGCCCTAAATTTTGAAGATTCCTATCGTCTATATTAGTCATGTAATTTTCTTTGGATTCTCACTGGTTCATTCATCCAAGAAGTTATCTTTTAGTTGCTACTTTCACATGTATATTAAAGTGCAGACATATCATTGGGTACCATGTTCAGCTGAACCCTATTTAGGTTAGTTTGTAGAATGGTGTCCACTTAAAACAACATTTGATGACCTGAACCAAAAATTTGAGGTTTTAGATTTTTCAGATAATATCTCTCCATGCTTGTGAAGCTAGATTTAAGTACATTTGTGTGGAGCAATAAGAATTAATTTTGAGAACAATGATAATGATTTAGCATCACTCTACTCTATAATTTAGGTCAATGAAAGTTGTACTGATAATCAATGTAGCCAATTATAGGGTCAAATAAAATAACAAATTAACTCTACTCCATATTTTAGGTCAACAAAAGTTGTACTGATAATCAATGTAGCCAATTATAGGGTCAAATAAAATAACAAATTTAAGCCAATTGAAGTGTGAGATACCAAGATCCTATCCGTCCTTGCTTGGAACTCTTTGCTAGCATTAGGGAGGAAGGCTGCTTCTTTTCTGATCCAAATTGAATCAGTGTGATCTAAATCCACTTGACTGTACACATATATCTTTCTTTGTAAGACTCTAAGAGACCACTATGACCCTAAGAGCATCATTTTCTGATGTGATTTGTTTTTGTGTAAGATTTGTAAGTCTAGGGAGAAATTGTATGTGTTCAAGTGTTGTGAGTAGGTCTCGAAATCATCTGGGAAGCAACATGGGTGCACAAGCAAAATTTTGAAATTCACTTTGGTCATGATATGTACCAAAGATGGGTTTGTCCCAAATCGAGTCTTGAGGGATTCACGATAGGTTCTGTTATACGTTGGTCTACCCCTGAAAAAACAAACACATCTAATTCGCGCGTTTTCTAACTTGATTCATAGGTTTATTCAGGATCGAGTGTGGCTTTCATTATGCAAAGTTTAACTCCAAGTGCTTGTCTTTGCATAAGGCTCAACATGTGTTTTAGTTGTGTTGTAAATTGGGTTGTTTGTTTGCTTGAGGGATGCCTTGGTGCCATAACATAGTCTTCTCTGTAGGTAATTTTGATACAGAAGAAAGAGCACCCTTAGGTACTCAGAAGCCATGACCATCCGCTAAAGAAGAAATCCTCACTTTTTTCAATGTAGTAGTCATAGACTTGCTTTTCACATAAGTACTACTGCACTCAATAGTGCATGCATCAAGCTTATACAATGTGCCGAACTTGACATCTCTAGCGATCACCATAACACTTCTAACCATCTTGCGTCTTGCATTAGAAAAGACTACTTGCACCCTTGCATCTATTAGCTTGCTCACACAATAAATTTTATGCTAACCCAGGGATATGCAACACACCATTAATCCCTTTTACTCTACCATCAGGAAATTTGATTTTGACTTTACCACGGCCAACAATATTTAAATAAGAATCATCACCCAAGTACACTTTACTAGGGGTCATGAAAAAATGCCCCTGAGTCAATTAACCATGCATCATTACATGCATGAGTCACCAAAGCTACAATGAATGCATCACCATCTTCCTTCTCGAACTTAGAATCAAAATCAAATTTCTTCTTTTTCTTCTTTTCATTTTTGCACTCCTTACAGAATGGTCCAAACTTACTGTAAGTCCAACAAATAACTTTGGACTTTCCAGGCGATTTGGATCTCCCCTTAGACTTGGATTTGTCACGCTTCTCACTCTTTTTGCCTTTTTCTTTAGGTTTTCCATGAACATTCAGGGCCTCTTTGGCACTAATGGATACCTTCCTCGTCATCTCTTTAGAAAACAAAAAACCCACATCAACTTTCAAGACAACAAAAGTACTTCCAATAGCCATAACAAGAATCCCATGAATTACGCAAAGAATAAAACAAGATATGACATCTCTCCTCATCTATTTTTACACAAACTGATGCCAATTGAACCACCAACATATTGAATGCTTTCAGGTGGTCTGCAATTCGGCCACCTTCTATTTTCAAGGAATACAACTTTTTTCTCAAGAAAATCTTGTTCACTAAAGATTTAGCTTGATATTTCTTACCAAGTTTCTTCGCAAAGGGCTCTTCATGGACATTGATTAAAAGAGTCTACTAGACACAATCTAATTTGACCCTTGGCTTTATGGTCTATAACATCCTATTGTGCAACCAAAGTAGCATCTACAAGCCTTGAAACACTATCATCAACAAAATCTCATAGATCTCAATTAATTAACAGATCTTCCATCTTTAATTTCCACATCTCAAAATTGTTATTAGAAAACTTCTCTACTTCTATTCTCCTTGATGTGCTCGCTATTTGAAATTTTTGCAACAAGATCACAAAGTATCTTCTGCACAAGCTCCCACTCAACATTGGATTAGTTCCAAAAACTCAACGACTCACACCTGAAACCAAAGGTGATCAAGCTTTGATACCACTTGTAAGGAACTTAAGGTAGCGGAACAACTTCTTACTTTAATCTTGAGAGGTGGATTATGCAATTTTTTTCAAATATTTACAACAATTATAAAAACTATACAAAAATACATGTAAACATAAATAACAATTATACCACAACACGATGATTTATGTGGAAAAACCCTTTTGGCAGAAAATCCCCACTCCAAAAGTAGACCAATATATTATTTAGAAATTTTAACAAGATTACAATATACTTGCAACGTAAGCTTTCACCGGAATATCACCAACCAGAGATCTAGAGGCAACTTAACATCTACAAGGCTCTTACACTCCATTTCAACCACCTAATATATAGGAGATACGATACATAAAACTGACAAATAGTAATTATAAAACCATAAACCAAAACCACACAAAGTGATGCTCAAATCTTCAGGGTTCCATTATCTCCAATCAAAGATGTCTTATGATGTGTCATAACATGCATCATAAGTTGGTCAACACGTGTAACTCCCCTATATAGCTCTTTTCTATGTCCAACACATTTTTACATTTTCAATACGAGAGACTCAATTTCTAGAGGCCAAAACTTTTGATCTAGAGGCCAATTGGGCCCCCCCTTTTTTTGGTAAAATCAAAAAGATCTATGCACTAGACACCCTTGCAAGTGGTGTCAAACAACCTAGAATAATTATTTTGGTTAAAAAACCAACTCTATTTTTTTGTATTTGCAAGGTTGAGACACCTTTATTAACATAGGTTAGGGTTTTCTTTATAGTTGTTTAAGTTTAAAATCTAGAAAAAATTGTAATAAATATATGTAAACAAAAAATGTACATGTTTATAGTTGATTTTGAAGTATGTTAAATTTTGTGTAAGATTTTATTTAAAAAATAAATAAACAACAATCAAATACATAAAATAATAATAGTAAATGAATATATTATCTATACAATTTAAAAATATGTTTATATATATTTATATATTGATTACAATTGTTATAATAAAGTGTGATGAATACGTTTTAATTCTTTTTTGTGGTAAAGTAATAATATATAAATAATCGTATTATGTCTTTGTAACATAATAAGGATAAGTAAATAATGTGTTGATTTAATTATTAAATTTGTATTTTATTTTTCAATATCTAAATTAGTTTAATTAGTTATACGAAAATAGATTATGGAAGTTAGAGGGAGCATTAATAATTATTCTTCTAACGTTAATAAAGTGTTAAAATTGGAAATTATTAGCGACATAAACATAGAACCTGTACACCATTTCTCTTATGCTAATGGTTGGAATTTTATTAAATAAAGTATCAAATTTAGTTTAATTAGCTATACAAAAATGGATTATGGAAGTTAGTGGGAGCATTATTTATTATTTATTTTAATGTTTTTGATTAAGGTAAGCAACTAGCAAGGGGTTGAACCCTTTACAAACAAGGGCCCTCAGGGCCAGGCAAAATAAGCCAAAACAGACCAGAAACAACATAGGAATAGAAAAGAAACAATGGAGAAACAACTGTCAAGCTACAAACAATGAATCTAAACAACCCTAGATCAAGAGGGTAAAAATCTAACTCCCTTAATCCTCAGTCGCGAAGCAATGACAGATTTGGAGAGTCCCTTCTTTTTTCTCTAAACAATTGACCAAGAAGACTTCGAGTTGAAATCCTCATAGCGAGGCGAGAGGAGGGGATCCTCAACAGACACCGTAGGCAAAGAGCAATCACTCGCTGAGAGAGAAGCCGACAATGTTGTAGATGAAGTAGGGATCGACAAGGAAGTAATCTGACCCTCGGCGGACGAGCAGCCGAAGGACCAATAGAGGCGTTCAAAGATAGCGAAGGTCGGGCAGACCCAACATGATCAGCAACAACAATCCGAGGCACCATCAGCTTCGCTGGAGGAGCGGGCAACAAAGAATCTTGGGGAAGCACAATCTCGTGGGAAGAGTCACCCACCAAGGAAGGCCCGCCCTCTTGCAAGGACCCATTCGACGAGGGAGCGTCAACTATCAAATGATCAGTGAGTGCATTCTTCCACTAGGTTGTCGCATCCTTGTTACAAGAGTGAGGTCAACTAGAGGCTAAGTGACCAATAGAGAAACATCTCTTGCACCGAAAAGGGAGACCCTCATAGTCCAACAGTTGCGTCCATGGTTTGTCTTCAACCATCAAAACAACATCTCCATGGAGGGGTTTGGAGATTCAATATCCACTAAAATGCGAGCCATCGTAGTATGCCCTAAATCCGAGGTCGTAGAGTCAACCTTCAAGAAGCGCCCAATAGCGTTGCCAATGGCTTCATAGTAGGAATCCTCCCAAAATTGGAGAGGGAGATTTGATAGTCGGACCCAAACTGGTTTGGTATTAAGCGACTCAATGAGAGGATTGAAAGAGCGAGCCCATGGCTTGATGGAAACGAATGATCACCCTGTTGGCAAGAGACACTGTTTGGCTTCATAAGTGTTGTCATTGATGGCAACAAGGTCTATCCCACACATCCGCAGTACATAATATACCTTCACCGGAAGTTAGATTGAAGAATGTTTTGGTTTGGTGAACAAGAACATAGTATGTAACAAGGTCCGACAATCAAGTCCGGATCTCTCAGATGGTGTAACTCAGTAAGTTGTGGACTTGGACAAGTCAAGAGGGGTATCATGACTACTGTATTCCAAAGATTTAGCCTCCGGTGATAAAGAAAGAAAAATATATGAGCATCTGAGTGATGGGTTCCAGTCAGGCAGAGCAGATAGAGGAAGAATTGACCGGTAGAGTATCAGACTTCAATCCGGATGAGTAAAAGGTGTTGATCAAGCAATTTGTGGGATTTTACATTGTTGGTCGACATGATTAATGACTTCTATGCTTAAGCTTTTTGATGTGCATCACAAATCAAGCATGGATTCAGCCGACAGATTAACAACTTGCAAATATCTTGAGTGTTGTTGCCGACTAGAAAGTTGATGAAATCCTTGATATGGATGCATATACCAGATGGATTCCAGTATGTAGGCGTGTGTGGTGAGTGTGGAACGTAAGAAGGTGCGAAGAAAAGCATGGATAAGTGTGAGAACAATAATTCAAGTCCGGTATGTGACTGAACAACAACATTGAACAGAGGAAGAATGCAGTGCATTAGATCAGTATATTGTGCCTAACCAGAACTGAACTCTTGCATTTGTAGATGCTTCACATCAGTTCAAACACTTGATTATCTTCTGTAAGTTCTGTAGACAGCGAGTCTCTTGTAGGCAGTGTGCCTCTTGTGAGTAGTGTGCTCGGGCAGTGAGCCCTAATTGGCAAGTGCCATTTTGTACTCCTTCATTCTTTTAACAGAGAATACAATCTTGGGTTAGTCACCCCGTGGTTTTTCCCTTAACAGGGTTTCCACGTAAAAATCCTTGTGTTATGTGTGTTGATTTTATTTCTGTTCTTATGATTACATATGCTTTCATATTTTGATACAACACTGAATATTAAGATAACAAAAAGAAAAGAAAGTCAAGGAAATTTTGAGATAACTGATTCACCCCCCCTCTCAGTTATCTGCCTTGTTTCCAACACACCCCACATCCAAACCCTATCCAACACTAAGTCTCTCTCATCAGAGGAAGCAAAAGTCACAATGAAGAACCCCCTCGCGTTGGGAAAAAGCTCAATCTACCCAACGATAAGAAGCTTCTAGGAATCCATCACTGGTGTAGGAGCATCCCTTCCTCACATTAAATTAGCTATGGGAGAAGCCTAAAGTCTTGATAGGTTGCTAAGTTTTATGCATTAGGTTGCATCAAATGTAATAAGGTCTGTTTGACCAAAGACTTACTATTTTTAGGTTGTGTCTGTTTGGACACCTGTCGATCTGTAATGATAGGCTGTTAGTTAGTTGTGAGTTTGTTAGTTAGTTGTGTCTCCCAGCCGCCTGGAGTATCTCCCAGCCGCTGGGAATACAGTCAGTACTACTGTTGGCATGTTAATAAATAGCTCAACTCAGACCGACTGGAGAGAGAGATAGCAGAAAATAGAGACACAGTCTGATATTTGTGATTTGAGCAAAAGTTGCGAATTGTAAACTTCGGAGGCATTATAACAGAGATTCTATTTTGCATTCAATTCGTGTTGTTTAATCGATTTGTTGGTTTGCAGTTGGGATGGATTTTTCCCATTCCACCGGTTGATTACTTTGTAATCGGTGGAATGGCTGTATATAATAGTTTAGGTTTTCCTTTTCTGTTTCTGTATGTTTTTGTTTTCGCAGGATTGAGAATTTACGGCATGCTAAGATGAACCCTAGCATCCTCATGTGCTAGGCTATTAAATTGAGAGGAAACTGTTCAATGGTGAAGAAATAGTTCTGAGAAGTTGCACAGGTGTTTACTGTGCAGATCGGTGCCGCAGATAGATAAAGAGTTATGTGCTTAAACCGTCTGTAAGGGTTCAAAGATCCCACAGTTTAATCGGCGTCACAGGTCAAATGATGCAAGTAGCGCAGCGGCCGAAGTTGTCGGAGATGGGCCTTTGGTTGAACCTTTGAACCGGTTCAACGGTTCAACGGACCATTGCGAACAAAAGTTCCGCAGAATAGCGAAGGTGGTGGAAGATTAGAATTGATCGTTGAACCACCCATTGAACCGGTTCAACGGTTCAATGGTTCAACGAACCTGGCGGTTCAGCGACAGCGCTGACTCAATGGTTCGAAGAACCATAGGTTCAACGGTTCAGTTAACCAGTGTTTCGATAAGTGCAGCGGTTTAGGGATTCAACCACAGCATCAACGCTGTGTTTTAAATACCCTCCGTTGATCCGCGGTTTTCCGCTGCTCGTTTCGACATTGTTTGGGATTAGTTTGCTGAATGCTCCTCATCATATTGGTATCAGAGCCCAAAAAGATTTGGGCAACAAGTCAAGTTGAGGACTTGCAGGATTGTTGACGTTTTGTCTGTGAATGTTTATGTCAGACAAAGAAAGTGAGACAGAGGCAGAGAAGATGCCTCCTAAGAGTATGTCGTAGGACGCCGTCAAGAAGTTGATCGAGGAGATGCTTGAATCCAAGCTGGGAGCGTTTAAGCAGACTAAAAGCAAAGATAGAGAAGATGAAAGTGACAGCGAGGAGGAAAATACAGAAATTGGGGAAACCAGTAAAAAAATAGAAGAAATACCAGCTGACCAGAGGGCATTCTTAAATGCACTGAAGTCAGTAAATAGGGACACCATCAATGGGTTACCTATGTACAGTGGAAGCATGGAAGCGGAGGAGGTGATTGACTGGATTGAGGCGTTGAACAATCACTTCGAATACAAAGAAGTCCCTAACGATAAGAGGGTCAAGTTGGCAAAAGCAAGGTTGCAGGGATCTACTCTTGCATGGTGGAATTATGTACAAGGAGAACGAGTCAAGGAGGGCAGAAATATGATAACCTCCTGGGAAAGGATGAAGATCAAACTCAGAGCACAGTTCTTACCCCTGGACTATGATGTGCAGATGTATAAGAAGTTGCAGAATCTCAGACAGAGAGATCTTGATGTGAATGCATACACACAAGAGTTTCACAAACTTAGTCTCAAGTCAAAAAGACAAGAAGAAGAATCAGAGAAGGTGGCCAGGTATTTGAATGGCCTAAGGATGAACATCCAAGATGAGATCAGCATCTTAGCACCAGAAACAGTGAATAAGTGTTTCCAAATGGCCTTACGGGATGAAGAAAAGATAAAGAGGAAGAATGAGCAGAATCAAAGAGGTAGAGGTGGAAAGAATTTTAGAGGCAGAGGCAGTTTTGGAGGAAGAAGTCCTAACCAGAGGCCTAGTGGTGAGTCCATCCAAGAAGGGCAAGTCGGGGACTCAAGTAGCGGAGGAGGCTATCGATGAAGAAGGCCAAATGGAAGAGGTGGGACAAATGGATCAGGTAGAGGATCCAAATTTTCCAATATGAGATGTTATAACTGCAATCAGATAGGGCACCCGGCATACAAGTGCCCTGAGAAGGCCTCAAATTCTCATGGTGGTGAGAAGAGAACCACTTTGACACAAGAAGATGTAGGGAGTGTGACATCTCCTGAAGTTAATTTAGCATCAGAAATAGGAGAAAATCTGATGCTCAAGAGGACGTTGCTTAAGGAACCAACGTAGACGGAACCAGCACAAAGAAGGGCTTTATTTCAAATCAATTGCAAGATCCAAGGTAAGGTTTGTAAGGTTGTTATTGATTCTGGTTCTACTGATAATATTATATCTTTGGAAGTAGTGAATAAACTGAATTTAGTAAAGATACCCCATAACAGTCCGTATAAAGTCGATTGAATAAGGGGCAGCATGTGCTCATCAACGAACAAGCATGGGTTGAATTTAGTATCAAGGGGTATAGAGACAAGATTTTGTGCGACATCCTTCCAATGGATGCTTGCCATCTTCTGCTGGGCAGGCCATGGCAGTTTGACAGAAAGGCTCATTATGATGGGGAAAAGAATGCTTACTCATTTCAAAAAGAGGGTGTGACTTATAGGATAGTCATTGGTACAAGAGGATCCACCACATGTAGGATCTAGTGTAATGTTGGTAGGAGAAAAAGAATTCATGGATACGCTAAAGGAAGGTGATGGAGTGGGTTTTTCTTTGATTGTGAAACCCAAGGTGGAAAATAAAACAAGTATGCGAGAAGTAGGACCTAAGGAGGTCAGAGATCTACTTGAGAGTTATAAAGGAGTGGTTACAATAGACCTACCGGATTCCCTACCACCAATCAGAGATATTAGCCATCAGATAGATCTAATACCAGGAGCAGTACTTTCGAATAAGGCAGCATATAAAATGACCCCTCAACAGAATGAGGAGATAGCCAGACAGGTTCAGGAACTTTTAGATAAGGGACTAATAAGGAAGAGTTTGAGTCCATGTGCAGTCCCCACCGTTTTAGCACCCAAGAAAGATGGGAAATGGAAATTGTGTACTGATTCCAGGGCAATAAATAGGATAACCATCAGATACAGGTTTCCTATTCCTAGAATAGAAGATCTTATGGATTGTTTGGGAGGAGCTACCTATTTCTCTAAAATAGATTTGAAAAGTGGGTAACATCAGATAAGGATAAGAGAAGGGGATGAGTGGAAGACAACTTTCAAAACTAATGAAGGACTGTATGAGTGGCTTGTGATGCCGTTTGGTCTTTCAAACGCCCCTAGTACCTTTATGAGGTTAATGAATGAGGTATTGCAGGAATTCATAGGCGAGTTTGTGGTAGTCTACCTTGATGATATTTTGGTATTCAGCAAGAGTAAGGAAGAGCACTTGAAACATCTTGAGACAATCTTGAAGAGGTTGCAGGATTAGAAATTACTGATAAATTTGGAAAAGTGTGACTTCATGAAACAAGAATTGGTGTACCTAGGTTTCGTCATCTCTAAGGGTGATTTGAAAATGGATCCTTCCAAGGTTGAGGCTATTTTGAATTGGCCTACACCTAGGACAGCAGGAGAAGTCAGAAGCTTCCATGGGCTGGCCACATTCTACAGGAAATTCATTAAGAATTACAGTGACATTTGTGTACCTATGTTGGAGACCATCAAAGGTGGAGGTAAGACAAAGTTTGTGTGGACACAAGAGGCTGGTAGAAGCTTTGAGAATCTGAAATAGAAAGTTGTTAAATTCCCTGTTTTAGTGTTCCCTGATTTTAATAAAGTTTTCACAATTGAATGTGATGCAAGTGGGTTGGCCATAGGAGCAGTATTGAGTCAAGAAGGCAGACCAGTAGCCTTTTTCAGTGAAAAATTAAATGAAGCCAAGAGGAAATACTCCTCTTATGATTTAGAATTATATGCTATGGTCCAAATTCTGAAAAAGTGGAGGCACTATTTGCTTCCTAAAGAATTTATTGTGTATACAGATAACCATGCTCTCAGTTTTCTGAATGGACAAGAAAAGCTCAATCATAGACACATGAAATGGGTGGAGCATCTTCAAGCATACACTTTCAGTATCAAACATAAGAAGGGGATAACAAATAAGGTTGCTGATGCTTTAAGCAGAAGAGTGTTGACTGTACAAGAAGTGCAGCTACAAAGTATGGGTGTTGAGTCACTCAAAGGTTTGTATAGCGAGGACCAAGATTTCAAGGACATTTACAGGGTGTGCAGTGAGTTTGCCAATGCTTTCCACAGCGAGTTTTCAGATTATATATTGCAGGATGGACTTTTGTTTAAAGGTAGTCAGCTATGTATCCCAAAATGTTCAATGAGGGATAACATAACGAAGGAAAAACATAGTGGTGGTTTAGGTGGACACTTCAGGCTCAATAAGACTTTAGATCTTGTTAGACGATTTTACTTTTGGCCAAGGATGCCATCTGATATCAAAAAATTTGTTGAGAGTTGTATGATTTGCCAGCGAGTAAAAGGCATCTCAACCAATGCAGGATTGTATCAACCTTTACCCATCCCACACCGACCTTGGGATAGTTTGAGTATGGATTTTGTAGTAGGATTGCCCAAGACAAAGACAGGATGTGACAGTGTGTTTGTTGTGGTCGACCGATTCAGCAAAATGGTGCACTTTATTCCTTGCAAGACAACTAATGATGCCAGTTACATTGCAAGTTTGTTCTTTAAAGAAATTGTCAGAATTCATGGATTGCCCTTGAGTATTGTCTCTGACAGGGACAGCAAATTTGTGGGACATTTCTGGAGAACTTTATAGAAAAGATTGGGTACAAATCTATCTTTTAGTTCAGCTTATCATCCTTAGACTGATGGACAAATTGAGGTTGTGAATAGGTCATTAGGTAATCTGATGAGATGTTTAACAAAAGAACATGGCAGTAGTTGGGATGTGATACTCCCACAAGCTGAGTATGCCTATAATGATTCTACAAACAAAAGTACAGGTTTAAGTCCTTTTGAAATTGTTTATGGATGTCATCCTAGAGGAGTTTTTGAATTGAGAGATGTTCCAGGATTGGACAAAAGGAGTGGACATGCTGATTCATTTGCAGAGGCTATGAAAGAAATCCACCAACACGTCCGAGATGCTCTACAGCAGAACAGTCAGAAGGTCAAGGCTCGAGTGGATCAAAGAAGAAGAGAAGTGCAGTATCAAGTAGGTGATATGGTCATGGTTCACCTCAACAAAAACAGACTGCCTAAAGGACAACGCAACAAGTTAATGATGAAGAAAATTGGACCTTGTCAAATTCTGGAAAAATATGGTTCTAATGCTTATAAGATTGAACTCCCTGAAGATATTGCTCTTTCCCCTATCTTCAATGTTGCTGATTTGACATTATACATGAATCTTGATACAGGTGCAGCTACAGCTGATTCTGTTCCAAATAGTGCAGCGTGGGTGCAGCAATTACCATCTAAGGACCCATCTACAATGGAATGCATTTTGGATAGCAGGATAGCCAAAAAGACCTGAAATTAGACATATTTTGAGCATTTGGTCAAATGGCAAGGACTTCCCGACTCTGAAGCAACCTGGATGTTGGAAGAAGACATCAAAAAGCAAGGTGGTGATTTACATCAGTTAGTCTCTAAGAGGACTTGAGACACATTTCACCCGGGGAGTATGGTGCGGGAGCACCCCTTCCTCACGTTAAATTAGCTATGGGAGAAGCCTAAAGTCTTGATAGGTTGCTAAGTTTTATGCATTCTAATGCATCAAATGTAATAAGGTCTGTTTGACCAAAGACTTACTATTTTTAGGTTGTGTCTGTTTGGACACCTGTCTATCTGTAATGACAGGCTGTTAGTTAGTTGTGAGTTTGTTAGTTAGTTGTGTCTCCCAGCTGCTAGAAATACAGTCAGTACTACTGTTGGCATGTTAATAAATAGCTCAGCTCAGATCGACTGGAGAGAGAGAGAGAGAAAACAGAAAATAAAGACAGTCTGATATTTGTGATTTGAGCAAAAGTCGCGAATTGTAAACTCTGAAGGCATTATAACAGAGATTCTATTTTGCGTTCAATTCGTGTTGTTTAATCGATTTGTTGGTTTGCAGCTGGGATGGATTTTTCCCATTCCACCGGTTGATTACTCTGTAATTGGTGGAATGGCTGTATATAATAGTTTAGGTTTTTCTTTTCTGTTTCTGTATGTTTTTGTTTTTGCAGGATTGAGAATTTACGGCATGCTAAGATGAATCCTAGCATCCTCATGTGCTAGGCTATTAAATTGAGAGGAAACTGTTCGATGGTGAAGAAATAGTTCTGAGAAGTTGCGCAGGTGTTTATTGTGCAGATTGGTGCCGCAGACAGATAAAGAGTTATGTGCTTGAACCGTCTGTAAGGGTTCAAAGGTCCCACGGTTCAATCGGCGTCACAGGTCAAATGATGCAAGCAGCGCAGTGGCCGAAGTTGTCGGAGATGGGCCTTTGGTTGAACCTTTGAACCGGTTCAACGGTATAGAGGATTCAACGGTTCAACGGACCGTTGGGAACAAAAGTTCTGCGGAATAGCGAAGGTGGTGAAAGATTAGAATTGATCGTTGAACCACCCATTGAACCGGTTCAACGGTTTAATGGTTCAACGAACCTGATAGTTTAGCGACAGCGCCGGCTCAATGGTTCGGAGAACCATAGGTTCAATGATTCAGTCAACCAGTGTTTCGATAAGTGCAGCGGTTCAGGGATTCAACCACAGCATCAGCGTTGTATTTTAAATAGCCTCCGTTGATCCGCGGTTTTTCGCTGCTTGTTTCGACATTGTTTGGGATTAGTTTGCTGAACGCTCCTCATCAATCACCCAGCATAGAAACCTCCATGTTTCAAATAGAAACCTTCATTTTTTGCGACCTTAGGGCCACACACCACCACTAGGGAAGAACGGGCAGAAGGCATAGGCCTAACCCTAGCCTGTGATGGGTGTGTCTGAGTTCTAGAATTGGTAACAACATCAAAAAATGACTTCTGAGGGTGGCCTGAAGCAACCTTAGCAGTGCCAGACCCAACATTTTCAATAGGCGAAGACCCTTCAACAGGCACTGCCGCTTGAAACTGAGAAGCCCTGTTTGAATTTTCTCGCTTAGAGGGAAAACTCCCCCCACGACCAGGGTTTTCCTTAGTGCACTGTTCCCTCCCAGACACTTGAAATGCACCCGAGATTTGTCTTTACACCCTGTCCACTCTCAGAAACAGTCGGGAGCTCACGTTTAGGCCCATATGCAGCATTCGGAACACACATAGCAGAAGACACCATCACAGCAGAATTCGCCATCGCAACAAAATTCGCCATCAGGGTCCACGCATGTTTATTTATTTAATGTTAATGAAGTGTTAAAATTGGAAATTATTAGTGATAGAATAATAGAACTCTACACCATTTCTCTTGTGCTAATGGTTGGAATTTCATCTCTCTCTCTCTCTCTATATATATATATATATATTTGAGATATTAGTGTAGAACAAATGTACTTATTTTTAGTAAATAAATTGTGAAAGGATGAGTACAAAGCATGTTTGTTGTTAATTTAAATCGAAATGGCTCATGAAGTGTGATTTTCCTTCTTCCCTTGTTTATGTATTAGGAATAATTAGTTTTTTGAGTATGCAAAATTTATTAGTCTTTATCAAACATTTAATTTGATTATAGCATTTAATTTATTTTTATCTCACTTTCATTAGATATTCAACCAGGAATGGTTTACTTGGATCATGCCTTGGAGGTGTATGTCCCTCACCCCATATCGAGAACTTGAAGGGTGGCACCTCATGGAGGCCATGCCCTCTAGGTGTTGTGTAATGATGCCACTACTTTCCTAGGATGCTTCCATCACATAGGGTGTGTTGCCATGGGATTGTAGCCATCCACATTGATTTATTCTTCCCCTTCTTGTGCGCACTACAACATCAATTTCTCTCATGTGTGTTGCACATGGCAACATCACATGGGTGTGCATGTTGCATTACCTTGAGTAGTCCTCTTAAAGGTTTTTAAAAAAATTGTTTCTTTTTGCATGTTTTATTCATATTAGATTATGGGCATTACATCCAACTCAAACAATCTTTAGTTAGATTGATGGTAAAGATTACTAGAAACTAACACTAGAACTTCCATCTCTTGCATGATAAGAGATCCAAAAATAGTCTTCTCAAAATATGCTCTTCTCCTCAAAAACAAAGTTGACTAAAAATAGCGCAAACTATTTTCAACACAGACTGAAAAGAGACTACTAATAGGTGGCTTTGGAGTTCATTCTAATGAAATTTTTCCTTTATTCTGATAATGGTGAATCCTTTGAAAATCCCCTAAAACCCTATCATTTTGATGCTTATGAATTGAGAACCCTTTTATATCAATTTCTCTTTAACCCTAGGTGTTGCCTTTATTTTTGAAAATCTAAACCTTTTAGGTTTGAACCTTCTAAGTCTTTTACTCTTGCTAAAGACAAAAATGTTGATGAAAACTTGTAAAAATTAGGTAACTTTTTTTTATTAAGTGATCAAAAGATTGATTATGATTATGCAAATATAATTGTTGTTTTTCATCTTTTATTTGATGAAATCACCCTTGAGATCTCAAAAAGATAATCGCTATAATTAAAAACCAGTTCCTTGTTTTTTTTGATAGGTGAATTGCATCCGCTCATTGTTTTTTTGATAGGTGAATTGCATCCAAGGGGGATGCTCCCTTTGTATTATAATATCAAAAAATAACAATATAGTATGTCTATCCAAATACATGATTTAGTGCCCATTGTTATTACAAAATGACCATATTTGGCCATCCTTCCATACTATGCTTCTATTGCTATCTACATATCTTCTATTCCAATTATCTAACAAAAAATGTAGATAAATCTACCTTAAACTAAAGTTCTTCTTCCTTTCATCAGATTATTTGTGACTTACTATGGATTCCCAATATCTCCTTCAAGAATTGAAATCCTTCTGCGCCTTGTTTCCTTCTCACAACTTCAGAGCTCAGACACACAAAAATAATGAAAGGAACCCAAGTCACCATATCCCCTTGCGTATGCAATCTGTTGAAGTCTGTTGGCAGTGGAATCCTGTTTGCATATCTTGCTATTTGTAAAACCTTCGCTAGACCGCCCAGGTATTGCTCTTTTATCATCTTTTTTGCTGCTACCCTTATTGCCTCTTTGGACTCACCCAAATCCAATAACACTGTGATGAACATTGAAGCAATCTCCGAGTTGACCCGATATCTATGATCTAAGACCAGAAATTTGTCCCCTAATACTCTCTGGATGGCCAAGATCAAAGGTCCCCTGCTCATCTTGAAGACGCTCTGCAAGCTTTGCTCCGTGATTCTTCCCAAGAATGCCATTTGTTGCTATGAACTTAGCAATCACACTAGGGTTTCCATTATCTCCTGTCTCTTGAGATCAATGAGGTACAAGATAAATGAAACCTAGTGCGTAAACTAATGGCGCTCACCTTGTCATTCTATCCACTCCCTTGTTTCTTCATAATTACAATTCATTGTCTACTTACTCAACTTGTCATTCCTTGTAGCCGAATGCATCATCCTTCATCACCTATGTCCTTCCACACATGTGGCTCTACCGTCCTTTTTAATCTCTATATCTTCCTTACACACTATAGCTTGGTTGGCTAAACCATCTACCTCACTATTTGCTTCTCAATATATATGATTAAGTGTATATTCCTCCATATTTTCTAACAGAGGGAGCATAGGTTTTATCCAAGAATTTAATTTCCAGTTAGGAGAGCATTTGGGTCTCACTACATTTATTACTATAGTTGAATCTCCCTCTATAGCCACCTTTCTAAGATTCATTTTCAAGCATATTTGAAGACCTAATAGGAGGGCCTGGAATTCGACCTCATTGTTAGTCCCCTTCTTGAGTTTCTGAGAAGCAGTGCATATGACAGTCCCCTTCCAGTCTCTTATCATACATCTAACTCCAGACTTTCGGGTTTCCTTTCCAAGCCCCATCAAAGTTTAGTTTTACCTAGCCTACCAGAGGTGGCGTCCACTTGGTTTCTAATCTCTTTTTTTAGGACTCAATTCCCCCAGCCCCATTAACAAGGGAAAATCAACTCGTCGTTATTACTCTAACCTTGCTGATATCTATTTGAAATTGTGGACATTGGGAAGGCATCCAAAATTTGACAACACATATTCTTAAGATTTTGTTGTATGCATGCTAAAATGATGACAAACACATTAAAATCAAGCATTTTTATGACGATTACCACTATAGACGGCTTCTTCAAATGTAGAGTTTGATTTGATGTATGACAGACTATCTGTACCGTTGTTTAAAAAGTGGAATTCTATGGCAAAGATGGGGATTATTGATGAACAATGGATATTGGTTTCAAGGCCCTACTGAAGATGAAATCATATTGACGTGATAAATACACATGCTATTCTATTATGCCAAATAGATGAATGGAATGATGAAGAGTGAATGTTGACAAAAAGCTCTATTATTTCCAGCACTTCAAATCTCCTATATATAGAATACTCTTTTTCTATCCAATCTGATAATGAAAATGATTTTTTTTTTAATCATTGAATGGGCATTAAGGGAGTCGTACCCCATAAATTAATCAGAGTAATAAAAAACTACATGCCCTAAAATAGGGGTGCAAAAGGACACCTACTGAACTCAGACCACATATGATAATGAGCTCCCTAAAAGCTACTGTTCATATGATTCTTGCCTACCCATCTTAACATGGGAGTGCAAAGTCATTTTCCATTTCTCATTTCCTACTGATTTCTTTTTCCGTTTAACCATTGTCCATTTATGTTTATCATCCCCAAGTTGATCTACTGACCTGTTACTTTGTGAGGGATCCTCCACAGTTGGAGTGGCCTTATTGTATTCTGATTCGCGTGCAATTGTGGAAGAGGGAGAAACTTTGTTAAGAGTATCTCTTTGGGGAGGGGTTGCTCTTGATTCCTCTTTCAATGAGGCATTAAAATTAGAAACTTCTTTGACAATATGTTGGTGACTCAGATTTGCCCCTTTCCACTAGGGGAGAGGACCCAGTAGTGGTGCACCCTAACTTCATGCCTCTCAAAATCATACATGGCAATTTCGAATCACTCCAAAATTTTTACAGTAGCTTACTTGGCAATGCCCCTGCTTATAACTAAGGTTTCAGGGCCACATCATCAAATATGATGCCACATCAGCATGCTTTTTGTTGAGGTGTCAAATAGTTCCCCCCAAAAAAGGGTGGACCAATAGGTGTGCATTAAGACCTCCTTTGATGGTGCGCTGATTTGGCATCACATGATTGGTTGCTTTTTAAATCTAAAGGGCACATTTCATTCAGTTATTAGTACTTATAGGAACACTCACAACCTTAAAGTTACAACTACTAGTACTAAACTTCAAAAAATATTGGGCCTTAAATGCACATATACTATCTCAACTATTGGAACTATCTCACCTATTGGGTCTTTTCCCCTAAGTTGTCTGCTTTGGAGGATCTAAAGAGATTTTTTTACACTCATTTGATTTATGCCCAATGCAATAATGACGTCCGGATCCGAAAGCTATTCCTTCATAATCGATTCATTGTTTCCATGTCTTATTTCTGACCTTGAAATTTCTACTGGTAAAGGTTTGGAAAGATCCATTTCTACGAGAATTCAAGTGAAGGTGTAGGATAGTTGAACAGTGAAAGTGGATTTGAGATTAGAAGTTGGCCCAGAAATAAATTTCCCGATGGAATTCCAATTGAAGATAGACAAGAAGATCCCCATAAATGCAATGGAAGGTTGGGTAATGGCACCCAAATTGGAGCTCTTGTTGTAATATTCGTGAAGGGGTCAAAATCTGGAAACCAAGGTTTTATGCTGAGGATGGCCTTGTCCCACATTCAAGGACCCTTCTACAAAAACACTTCTTTGTCCTTAGGGTATTCATAGATCACATAAAAAAACCCTTTAGCACAAGGGCCAATGCAAATCTCGCCCCCAAGGATGGGTTGCCATTTTTGTTGAATCCACTTGTTGAGCTCCACTAAACTGGGCTAGAGATTATGAAAATGATAGATCAAAGTATGCTCTCTATGAGTAGCCTCATCTTCTAATGCCTCTTTACTTAGATCAACAATGGGATGCTCCAATGTTGGCATATGATGCACAACTTGTTCATGATCAAAAGCATCACAATCTTTAAAAAGAGGGTTTTCACCTTCAATCCTTTTTTCAGAAAAACTGGTGTAGGAGGTAGTAACCCTAGCGCCCTTCAAAGATCTATCATCAATCCCAACGTCCACCACACATTCGGCATCCTTACACTCATCCACATCCAAAACATCTTTGAACGATTTGATTACTGAAATCCCCCCTATAGCGTTTAAAGATGCCAGAGAAGGATGAACATTTGTCTATGGTAGGCTGCGTGAGTGAGGCGACCTTGAGTTGTCACCAGTTGTCACCCAAGCCAGCCGCAGAGATTGCAGAGATGGACAGTCCTTTTTCAGTCACCATAGTGGAGGAAGACAGTGTAGGAGCGGTCACCGTAGTGGAGGAAGGCAGTGTAGGAGCGCTTAGTAGGATTTTAGTAGGGTTAATATAATTAAAATGATGCTTATCTTGAATTGATTGCCCCTAAAAATATTAGGTTTGTGACTTGGCTTTGAAAATCATTTGGTCCCTTTCAAGGCACACCCTTCTATAAATACATCTACATGTTTTTAATTCCTAGTCAGCTATCAATTAGGCACATGCCTATAAACCCTAGTTGTAGCCTTTTACACCATTTCAACCCTTATATAGAGGCACATGACTATATAGGTAAATTACATCTTTTAATAAAATTAACCATGATTCTTTTATAGGCACATGCCTTGACATGCTAATGCAATCTTTGAAAACAAAAAAAATGGTTTTTGTCTAACTAGGTGTGTGCCTTTATTTTTGGGAAATTTCAATAATTAATCCAATGGTTTAACATCAAAGCTTCATTAGCAAGCTATGATACTAATTGGTGAAATAAAGTCTTAGACTACTACAACATGGAAATCTAAAATTTGCATGCAATATGAAATTAAATGTTTTTAATCTTAGAATTACCATGAATAGATTTAAATAAGCAAATATAAAAATAACAAAGACCATTATCGCATCACATGACACAAGATTTACATGGAGAAACCCTTGTGGGAAAAAACTCCAGCAAGAATAGAGGCCAAGCATGTATTAACTTTGAAAACAAGATTACAATACAATCATACTTCCATTCTCCTCTTTGCCTCTAATCTAGCAACACCTATGTAGCTATGAACCTATGAACAATCTTAATGTATCCAACTCTCTATCTCGTTCCTACAATCTCTTGAACCTGTTTGTTTCATTCCTTATCTTCCTCACCTTTTACCACTATACAAGGCACTAATTTATAGAGTTATTGAAACACAAGAGAAGCCCAAAATGCCTCTTCCCATTTCCAACACTCCCAACCTTTGGATTGCCTCTTGGAATGTGAAAGGTCATCACAAGTGCATCCCAAAAGTCTTTGTCCTCACTCTCCCAAGCACCCAACTTGGGGAATGCTAAAAGACATAAATTCAAAACTCAAGAGTCATCCACTCTTTCCCAAGAGCTCCACGTGTAGGTGAAATTTTAATTAATTAATTTTGTTTCCACAAGTCATCTTTACCATTGCTGATGGACCCCTCCTTCCTTATAAACGTATTACAAACAATAGGTGGGATTCAATATTACAAATTAATTTCAAATAACATCCTAAGTGCCTAGAGACACTTTCCAAGGATGTTGGAACCATGTAAAGTGACATAGGATTTACAAAGTAGATGGCACCTAAATCCTAACATCCATGAGCCTTTGTTCATTTCAAAAGCCTAAAACACATCCCTATGTTGTCTTACACACACTAGTCTATGTAAAATAATTTTTTAACATCCAAAAATTTGTACCTCCCTCTGTATGGCATGTGCTTGTATGCATGACTACAAATTTTGGTTTTCAAAACTCTGTAAACTCCTTATGTTGTGTGCACCAATGAGTGTCTTTGCAAACTTTGTGTGCAAAAATTCATTTTTCCTTTGTCAAGCATGCAACTAATAACTAGGGTTAGAAAGTTATTTAATTTTAAAAAGGAAATCACCACGTCTAAGTGCATGCTAAACTACCCTAGTTGTAAAATTTCAAGTGCAAAACATGTCTTCATACCCTAAATCATGTGCTTGTTACTCTTGAATACAAATTTAACTAATTTTCCTTTTATATCATGCACATTAGTTAATAGGATTTCCTTATTTTGAAAAATCATGATCTTTCAAATAGACATCACCCCTATTAATAACAACTTCACTTTTTAGAACTATTGATTTTCTTGTATTAAGTGTACCCTTCACAATGTAAATCCATCCTTTGAAAAGTCAAATACATTCTTCCTTATATAAGCACACACTTTATAGTGTAACTCTTCCGATTAAAAAAGAAAACACATTTTGCCTTATACAAGTGTGCACCTCACAATGAGAACCAATGCTTTGAAAAGTATACTTCCTTCTACCTTATCATGTGCGCTCCTCATAGCGCAATCCAAACAAATTTTTCATTTATCCTAGTTTCCAATCACAAGTGTGCCCTTGAATGGGTGTTTCATGACTAAAAGAAGAATTTTCCATACATAGGTGTGCATGAACAAGTGCAATTGCAAACCTTGACTTTGAATGTGTGTTTTATCCTTATATGACATGCACCTATAAAGTTGTTAGTAGATTTTAACTTCAAACTTTATTATCCCAACTTCTAGGTGCACACCTATATAAGTAATGACAAATTTTTGACACAAATTTTGCCTACTCGCTCTATGGTGCATTTAACTTAACAAGGTTGTAACTTTGACTTGAAACAAAATCTAATCTTTCAATGTGAAACTTGTGATATGTCCCTTTTAATCCTCTACTACAACTAACCTTCATACATGAGTGATGGAACAATGGATGTTTGAAAACTTATTCACTAATCTTATGAAAATATGAATGAAAGACAACCAAAACAATGCAAATAACCTTGACCAATGCTCTGCATTATGACTCATGATTAGAGAACAAACAATGGTTTATCTTGAAATTGAAAAAATTATAAAAAATTGTGTACAGATATTGGCTCTGTTAGGGGACCACAACATTAACTTGTGGTGGAGGAGGACCTCAAAATATTTGGTTTAGCTTGTAGATTCATTCATTATCGGTTGGGAAATAGAGCCAGACTATTCCTAAACCACTTAAAAGAAAATCATCCTAAAACACCTAAACTAGTGACAAAACATTACATTACATCACAAAATGGGAAATACATCACTACATAACAAATACTGTCACACTCCATTCTAAAGTAAACATACTTATCATTTTATTTCAAGCAAACATATAGTTAGTCAATGAAATTATTGTGATTAAAAGTAATGTTGTGCTAGATTAGAAAATGCATTTGATTTATACTATTTTATATGCAGTGAATAATGTATGTTGCATTATTATTATTGTGCATGTGGTTTAATGATGCAATGGACTAACTATTGTTGTGCAACTGAGGTGGATGCAGGGACAATTTTTCCCCCTCCCGGAAGAGGAGAGAGAGAATCACTAGGGAGAGGGTGACAGATCACAAGAACACAGTGATCATTGTGTCATTTGACAACAACACACACACCTAGTAGTTATATTGTGTCGATATACCATTTGATTTTCATATTTTCTCCTTTTGTCGTCTTGGTGTCAAACTATCAAGTCCATCTCGGTTATAAAGTCTAAGTAGTGTAAGTCGGCGTTGCAAGACACTATTATTGATAGTTTCCATCGGATGCATAATTAAGCATTTAAAATGCATTAACGACGTTTGTGATTATGTGAACTATTGTTTTAATACCAAAATTGTTTTAGAACTTAGTCAAGGTTTAAATTAAAGAGTTTTGCTCGATAGCAAAGGATAAATTTTAAACAAGTTTTAAGAGGCTTGACCTCCATCATGCCACCAGAGATTTTAGGGGAGTGGAGGAAGGAGTGGCAGTCCCATCATGCCCAAATTGAGGCATGTCAAAGACAGGCTACGAGTGATTGGCGGAAATAAAGATTATTTTGCAATGTAAAACTGTATTCATTGTTGAACACACACACAGAGAGAACAAGATAGAATTCCTTTTCTTGGAGGATATGATCTAATCGCTTCGCTGAGTGAGAGATAGATAAAAGACTTTTAGGAGAGAGAGCACAAGGAGAAGAAGAGAACAGGAGGACGTCATTGAAGTTGTTTTAAATTGGTGACAAAGGAAAATCTTATCTCCGCAAACTTCACCTCGAGTATACATTGTGAAGGATGTAGATAATCCTACAAACTTTAACTTCTGTGTAAATTGAGAATGTAATGTTGTTACTGCAAGCTTTACTATGAGTTTATATTGAGAAATACAATGTTATTTATGCAAGTTCGAATTGGTGAATATGTTGTGAGAGATAGCATCACTCTCGCAAGATTTAATTCATTATTAGACTATGTTAGATATCATGAATGTTGTAGGCATGAACCTGTGTTATATCATGAGAGAAATCATTCTTTTCTTTGCGAGACTATGCCTGTGTAAACATAAACCAAGGATGATAACATTTTTCTCAAACTTACACCTATGTTCAACGAGAAAGATATTATCAAATAGTATAGTGTATGTTTTACACATGTTTACGTGAAAGATATGTATTGTGCTAATAGAATACAAGTTTGTAACCGTATGCATCGTGAAGGATATACATATCATTGAAATGCAAATATAAAACTATGTATTTATCATGAAAGATATCTTATATGCACTTATTTGTCATGGCCGAAGTGCCAACTACAAACTGTTAATGTATAACCTATATTCTTACACTATGTTTGGTGTTGGCAGTTGCATGCATGAAGTTGTGACCTTACAGACAGTGAAACCAACTCAAACCGTCATGTGTATACCTTGAAATGGCTAGAATATCTTGAAATAGCAGTAATAGGGCAGTTAGATAATATTACATTCTTGCATGAATGCAGAGGCATATAATAGACTATTTTAACAGTCATAAATTACTAGTTCACTGAAAATTTCCATGCATTAAACAAAGAAAGGCCGATAGGCCGATGAGTATGAACTCATTTTTATACCGTGTGAAGGTTGACATAATTTATATGTCTATTCATTTCTTGAGACTGATATATTTATGTATCTACTCTTTGTGAGAGTCTATATCAAGTTGATAATGGATATGTATCTATATGTATTATGTTAATTATGAATGGCCATGAGATCATCATGTATTACTTATATCTTGGCTAAGATTGGCCAATAGATTATTGTGAATTACACTTACCTTACGATGGTAGTGTTATGGCCATTCGATGAGTAAATATCCTTACAATAGCAATGTTATGGCTATTAGATATGAGTAAGTATCCTTTCAATGGAAGTGTTATGGCCATTCAATGTGAGTAAATATCCTTAAAATAGCAATGATACAGCCATTAAATTTGAACACCCATCTTAAAAGGTACATACAAATAGATACTTTAACTTAGTTGAAAACATAGCGAGAGGAACCTAGATTAAATCAACACAAGGTTGTCAAAAGTACAAGTGTTATACAGACATCTTTTCAGATAAAATATGTTGTGTTAATCCCAACAAGGTGTAAGTTGGGTATAAACTTCAAGCAAAGGTAGTTTGCTCCTTGGTTGCAAAGACATTGAGACCTTAGTTGATATTGATAAGGATATATGATGGAAACTTGTTTTATAGACTCAACGACATAAAGAATGACTATTTTATCTACTCCATGAGCATGAAAATATGGTTGACTAGATATTAAGTAGTTGACAAATGTCAAAGACTCAAGATTGCAAGGACGCAAAGAGGGGCTCAATGTTTTCTTTTAAGTCATCCAGGCTCTTATCTTATAACTATCTAGTTGACCTTTAGTAGAAGGTATACTAGTAATGCCAATTAGACAGGTATAGGGTTAACACTTACAAGTGTTTTATTTTACCAATAATCTAAAAAGAGAAAAGAAGAATGTTGTCTCCAAGTCGAGAAAGAGGTGTGTGAACAACTGACTCTTTTATTATGAAACTTTGGCCAAAGTAATGCAAAATCACTACTTGCATTGTCAGATTCACTGTGTTCCAGATTGCATGAACAATCAGATGGGTTGTACATAGCTAGAGATAGACTAGAAGTTGTAAACTTGATTGTTTCTTGCTAGGACACTGCACTAGTTCTTAGATGGCACATAGAATCAGTTGATTCTCATTATCTATACCCTCCCGAAGGGTAGGTCCACTTCTAGTAGGAAGGTGTGAGGGGGACCGCCAGTTTGTGGTTGAAGGAAAAGCATCAGGGTGATGCTCTCCCTCTTGCAGTTGACTGTTGAAGACTTGTGAACAAAAGACATCATTTTATCGTACATGTAATTATGTAAAATTTGTAAGTCGCACGTAAAGATACCATCATTTGATGTATTATATCATGTATTTTGTAAATGCAAATGTACCTTCTTTACTTTGTATGAGACAAATAAAATATATGAAAATTTGACATTATTTGCTTCTATTTTTAAATGTTTTATTTAACATTCAAGTATGGATGTTACAAATACATCTCAAGTTGGAAAACACAATATGACACAACATGGAAAACAAAAATTCTCTTTTACAAGCAAGAAAAAAGGGAAACAAAATGGATTACCCAAAACCATTTATAGGTTGGGAAATAACAACCTCTCCTTGTATGCTAAGATTACAGTTGTAGTAGCACATATCATTGCAAACTATGTGAAAGATCTGCTGTGAAGAAAGGCTCAAGAAGACTTGAGGTCTCATGTAGAGAAAGCCTTGATAAGAATTCATCAATGCCTTGTGATGCAGGATAGTCTTCCATCTTATTGAAATTCAACATCTCTCATAGATTATAGTTTCCTTCTAATTATATCTTTGTAACGTCCCTCATTCTTGACCCTTTTGAATAGAAATATTTCAATTAATATTTATGATTATTTGAAATGTCAATAAAAAGATTTGTTCTAATAGTGCTACTAAGATATGTGTCAAGTTGAGTTGCTTGGTTGGAAGAAGTACTAAGAAAGGTGAACTAAGTTTGATTCATGAAGATGATAAACCCATAATCCAAAGTGTGAAGTAATGTGTTTGAATTAATTAATTAAGATAATTTAATTAACAAGGTTAGTAAATTTTAATAATATTTTCTTAATTAATTGATTCATAGAATAGTCTTTATTTTGAATAATTAATTATGTTGGTAATAATTAATATTATTTTAAAATAAAAGGTAGATTGATTTAAAACTTAATTGTTTATTTAATCAATTGAGTGTGGAAGTTGCATCGATAGAAAATAGGCAATTAAAATATTTAATTATATTTTATTCCTATTTGAGAATTTAAATAAAAGATTTCTTTAAAATTAGATTGGAAGAGAGTTTAATATTAGAATTAATTTGTAATTTTTATTTTAAATTTTCATGGTGCAAAATTTAAAATTAGAATTAAAAATCAAAGAAGGATAAAGTTAATTTTTATTTGAATTAAATAAAAGTTTTGTTCTAAAAATAGTTTGGAAGGAATTTAAAAATTAAGATAACTAATTCCTCATTGATTTAGAATAAAATGTTTTTCTCTAAGAATTAGTAAGAAAGGAAAAATATTAAATTAGAATTGAATATTCTTTTATTATTCTCAATTGCTTAAGTGAGAGATAGGCATGAATTATAAATATATTATTAAATATTAGATTTCTTGAGATAAAGAATGCACATGACTTTATTTAGAATATTAAATTATATTTTTTGGAAGAAAACCTTTATTTTAAATTTAGGCAACTCTAAATTTAAGGAAAATCTTTGGGAAGGGTTTTTATAAAACCTAGGATAGTTTCGAAGAGAGTATACACACACTACTACTTTTTTTTAACATTCACGAACTTAGTGTTTTGAAGGGCTTTGGGGATTCAAGTGCTTTTGGATTGAAGAGTTTTGTACATCAATGGTTTAACATCTACTTGGATTTTACAGGTTTACCTTTTAAGATGTTAGATTGTTGTGCATGAAAAGGCTTTAGAGAATATTTCATTTTAGATAATTAATGAATTTAGAATTTATTGTGAATTCATGAATGTAAGGCCACTCAAACTTTCCCTAGTGATATGGTTATGATAAAAATTTATTACAGATGTCTTGTAGATGGCTTGGACAATTGTTTAGACAGACTATGATTGAAGATTATATTTTTGTTATGGAATCACTTGCTTGATCTTGTTCGTTTAATGTTTCCATATTTTTAACTACTATTAATGTACTCATACATTGTGGAAAGAGGTAGAGAATACATTGATGACAAACATGATTGCATATACATATTTAATGATCATATAGTTTTTGATTAGTTCAGCTAGAGAAGAGGGTCCAGAACCCTTTACAAAGCCGCCCCAAGGCAAAACTAGGCCTTAAACGAGCCATAAACAGTACATTAATAGCACATAAACATCAACAAAAATGAGCATTAATAAAAAACACAAAAAAGGAACCAACAAACCAACTAGGGATTATCAAAAATCCCATACTTAGGCAAGAAATTAACCATATCCTTGTAGTCACCCAGGCTGTCCACCCCAACACCTTTGACCTTATCATCAAACTCCTTAACAACAGAGAACACTGAAGCCGCACGATGGAGAGCCTTAGCCGCAAATTCGGCCATCACCTGCCATTTCTTCTGCAGTTTGTCAATCCTGGTTTTAATCTCAGCCAACTCCTTCACAGTCTTGCTACACAATGAACAATCACCCTTCTTTCTCTACCCCTGAGCTTATTCGGTTTCCTCCTCTTCATCCTCCGAGCCTGGCTGATTCAATTCAAGAAAGTGGTTGGCTCCTTCATCCTCATGGACCGATTTAGTGGGTGTTTCGTCTTCTCCCTCCCCAAGGGTGTCCTCCATGAACTCAGATTCCCCAGAAATATCAATTCCCTATGGATTGGTGGATGGGATACCAACAATACAGTTGGACCTATGAACTCCATGAGTAACATTCTTACCAACAGCACCCAAGTCCCCACTCTCCACTTGTTTAGGCCTTGAGTCAAGGTCTATGAAATTTAAAGGCCCCTCATCCCTCATAAACTCCACTCTCCCAGTCTTAGCCTTCTTGGGCTACAGATTGCCCTCATCCTCATCGGCCACCCGATCCCTTTTAGTGGACGCCACAGTTCCCTTCTCAATCTATAGGCTAGGGGAGTCAATTCTCAAGCTAGCTTTCTTGGGGCTTTTAGACTTAGACTCCAGAATAGAGGTCCCCGTGGGAGTATTTCCTTGGTTATCCACAATTCTGTGTCCCCCTTTGGGGATTTTAGGAGAGATTTTGAGGGACCCAACAAATTTATTGCCTTTACCCTTAACAGCAAGGGTCGGGACCGACGAAGTATCCTCCAACATACAAACTTTGATTTGCTTCGACGGACACAATGCCAAATGGAAATGATATAGCCTAAGGATGAGCCCTTGGTGGAGAGGGATAAGCGGGTAGTTAGGGTTCTTAGCCTGGATTTCCTTAGCGGACTGAATGTAATTCTCAAGGGATGAAAGCAGAAAGAAGGGGAAACTAAGCTCCAGCCTATTCCTGAAATGGTTGAACAAAGCAAAATGATAATGGTAAAATACCTTGAAGCGGCCCTCCAACGTAAAATACTTCATAGTCATGAGGCTGACTTGCCCCCACAGAGCCGACAACTTCTGTCTCGAACCCACCATGAAGTTTAACAGCTGCTTCCCCCTCTCTGAAGAATAACCCCATATTTTCAGGGTCTAACACCTTGCTACGATGGTTGTGATTCTTCCCCTTGATGGGCAACCTCGTGGCTTGCTCTATAATTTCCTCAGTGACCTCAAAACCAATACCCCCCACACGGACTTGCCTGTTATCATCATCCCACGACTTAGCAAATTACCAAGACAAATTCTCATCATGGCCGATCATGGCTTCTAGAAAGGAGGCCACATTACCTTCCTGTATAATGTGCCACACTGTAGGGTCCTGCCTGAACTCCTCGGATAAGGTCAACTCGATTTTAACAATGTCACCACCCATTCTAAACTCCTGTAAACTAAGTAGCTAGAACAAGAAAAACTTGTGAAGGCAAATTACATGAAAATGCCTAGCAGAATGCACATATGAATAAATAATTTTGTTTGTGCAATTCCTCACTTCAAAGGACATGAAATCACTGAATTGAATTCAACATAATTATTTGGGAGATACGTAGAGCCCTTGGCACCCTGATTCTCTTCCTTGAAAAAAACTCGCACCCGCCACCACATGTAAAAGTGGACATCACTGGAGTTGGGGATGGTAGGAAAATAATTATTACCGTGCTAGCCTATCACCCTTTCATCTCTGCTCGCGGTCTCATGCCACATCAACATCCTATTAAGCATCCTAGTCAGCCTCCTTTGATACACCTCAATACTCTCGCTCTGAAAAACTTCAATGACACTAAATTTATTCCCGCCACTATGGGTTTGAAAACCAACGGCTCCAAACTCATTTAAAGTCTTGCCGCCCCTCCACATAATAAAATAATCCCAACTACACATTCAAAATGTGCAAAGGACGAGGAACCCAAAATACTTGTCTCTGCCTGACTTAAGTGCGATTACATCCATCTTTTTTAATAAGGATTTGAATTCTACAAGGCAAACTTGATGAAAGTCTCCAACACCGCCATCCATTGCTGTTAATCCCAAGGTTTGCCATGGCATCCGCCACGACATTCCCTTCCCTGTAGGTGTGTAAAACCTTGTACTCATCTAGGGCATTAAGAAGCAGACGAATATCACCCACTATATCTGCCAGATTCCAACCAATACTGGCCGACCCCAAGGCGGCATTAACAATTAGCTATGAATCCCCTCCCACATGTAGATGCCTAATGTTCATAGAAAGAGAAAACTGGATACCCCACAACATAACTAATGCCTCGGCCTGATTATTACTCTTAATACCTAACCCCCCAATGTAAGCAACCACAAACATCCTTGATTCAGATCTAATAATGCCTCCTCCACTGGCCTCCCCAGGATTCCCTTTGGTCGTGTCATCAAAATTAAGTTTGAACCAACCTTTTTGAGGCAGAGTCCAACAAGTTTTAGCCCTAGCAGTCTTCTTAGAATTATCAATGTGGAAGATACTCAGATTGATGGCCCACTATTGTAGCAAATTTCGCTCTTCCTTCCCTGGGGGGTTCTTCGTCGCTTTAAACTTACAAGAATTGATGTTTTCAGCAAGCAATTTAGAGAAAGCTTAAAAAACCTCCAAGGGAGTTCTAAATTTCTCCCTGAAGATTCTATTATTGCATTCCTTCCACAAATTCCATGTGAGATGAGGAAGGATTTGTAACCAAAGTTCCTTAGTGACCGAGAATGTGGGTCGCAAGGGTGGTCTTCAGGCTCTGACCAGAGCAACCACACTATCATTGAAAACCCAAGGCATATTTAGCCTTTGCATAGTAAGACCCCAAACCTCCCACGAGAAGTTGCAAAACAGAATGAGGTGAGTGAAAGACTCCTCCTTTCACCACAAAGAACACACCTATTAGGCATCTAAAACCCTCTCTTCTTTAAATTGTCTAAGGTTAGAATTTTGTTATGAATCAGAGTCCACCCAAAAAAAAATAATTTTGGGTAAGAGCTTAGATAACCAAACTTTCCCCCACAAACTATCCTCCCCTAGGTCTAACAACAGACCATAGGCACTCTTCACAGTGAACAGGCCCTTGTTATCTTTGTCCCACACCATCTAATCCTGCTTCAAAAGTAAGGAAAACGTGAATTTGTTCAACTCCCTTTGTAGCTGCAATGCCACCTCTTTATCCTCATTGTGATCCATAACACAATCTATCATACCCTTCTAGTTCCTTATGATCCCTTGTCCTCCAATGTAGTTGGCCACTTTGCATCCAAAGAACCTATTGGCTCTACCAGCTAACCTACCATATTCAAGCTCTCTGAGAGGAAAGTCCTTCAGCCATCTATCCTCCCAAAAGTTAACATGCCTACCATATAGTTGCTTGGCATGTTTTTATGATTTTACAACTTATATTTCTTGACATGGTGTGTATGGATTATGTAATGCCACACCATCATTGGTTGCCTTTGTAATAATGACATACTTTTATGTTCTCTAGTTTTAAATTATTGCTAGTAATTTATTAATAGAATTTATTTTGAGCTATCGTGATAGTTATGCTACATTGTTCTAGTAAAGATTTCGGGTGATTATTAACACTCTTAGATTTGAGAAAATTGTTATTTAATAATGACTATTTAATAGGTAAACTTAAATGATATTCTCTTAAATATTCCAATTTGTGTCTTAATTGAGTGATTTTATTGATTAAGTTCTAAATCATACTTGTTATTAAGGTATTTAGTTTTTTCCTCAATATTTTGGGAGGTAGCCATTGTAATGGAATATAAATTACACAAGTTAGTTTCTATATGACAGTTTTTATTTTCAACAAAAAAGAGAAATGTCGTACAACGGGTTTCTTCCTTGTATAAATCTAATTTCAAAGAGCGTGTAAAGGGTGTGTTTTGTTGTGAAAGTAGTTCCCAGAGGAAAAGGTTGTGGAATCTGTGTTTAAACCTGTTATTTGCATTTGCATGAAAGTTTCTAAGAACTATTCAACAAACCATTTCGAACATATTCTGCAAACATGGTATTCCACGAGATCACATTTCTTTTAGGAAGATCGTGAAATGGATCATGATTTCGAAATTTTTGCATGCATGTTTTACCAGGGCACTTGCAATTACAACGTCTCACAAAAATAATTCTTTTTGCCCATTATTATAGTGCAAATCTTATTTTCATATTGATTCATTTAGCATCACTCACAATCTCCACAAGAAAATTGTCCCTGTCTAAAATGATCGAAATGGTTCACATCTCTGCATTAGCCTAGTTTCCCTTGTGCTAGCATTGAATATACCATTATATCACTGTGCATTTTCTTATCTTGTGTTCGCTTTAAAAACATTGTTGGGCGTGTATTGTTTGATTTCAAATTTACAGCCATGTAGAAAAAAATATTGCCCAGAATGCTATATTTTTTGAATGGCATAGTTTTACATTTATGTTTGGTTGTGGGCTTTGCAACTACACTTCATTGTATTGTTGCGGGGACTCTATTTTCCTTACATTTAATCAATTGCATATATAATTACTCTAAGTGTGTGATCTGATTTCGTTACATTATGCCTATCGAAGGATAGATCGTTATAACCATCTCTATAGATGCATACCGATCTTTATAATTATTTTATGTATTGGGGTGAAGATTAGTTAATCAAGATAATATGGAAGTGGTTTAGTTTAACAATGGTTAATTTTGTCTTTTTCCATCAATTCTTATTTATGTCATGTGATTGAATAAAGTTAAAGATTAGAACTATACTTAGCTGGGTTAGTGAATTAAATCATCTTTGGTATGGAAAGTGTGATTAGACTATTAGAAAGTAGTTTTGGAAATGTAAAGAAAAGGAGATGATCTTAACGAAGTTGTCTTATATTATGACAAGATTAGATTAATTTAATCATTATTTGAGCAGGTAAAAGAGGGAGTTCTTGGATAAGTTGAATATCTTTTCGTTAAAAAACTCATTTAACTAATCCATAGAGTAGATAAATGCTTAAATACTATTTTGGATAAAGGTTGGTTATTAATAAGTATTAATAAATAAGGGTTGCGGTGCAGCCAGAGTCTCTCCCAAGGGCAGCTAGAGTCTCTCCCAAGGGCTGCCAGGACAGGTGCAAAGCAATTGTATAAAACAAAAAACAACATTTCTGCTATGTCTATTTGCTCTCTGGCTGTGTTAGTTTTATGTCAAAGGCTTTCACAAGGCGGTTGTACAATTCAAGCAAGGAGGATATACAATTTAGGAAATAATAATGCAATAGGAGAAGCTATGCACAAATGCCAATGAGGATAGTGAATGTTCAAAAAAAAATAATACTCTCAATTATGAGTATGAATAGATTTCCACACTGATATAACTGTACCCAATAATCAGTCCAAGTATGTAATAGCATCAATACAACTGAAAACTAAAAACAAATCCACATTAAACCTGCATAGATATAACTCTACTCAATAACCAGTTCAAGTATGTTTTCTTCTGTTTCTGTGACAACTACAAGCAATGAAATTCTTATTCAATTTGCAATTTAAATATAACAATATATATCAATATTTTCAAACAAACACAATTGGCATAGGTAGATGAGAATTATTTTGTTATTAAGTCCACATTTCAAGCACAACGAAAATTTAAATTTAAATAATTGTGCAGTCATTAACTATGAAATTCTCTACAAGCAATGGAATTCTTTATATGACAATATATATCAAGCTTTTTAAAAAGTTCTGACTGCCAAGACACCTAGGATTACAATTTTGTTGCAAGGTTTAAATACTTTATCAAACAATTGTTTTGTTTGTAGGGAGACTAAATAATAAATCAAAACTGCATAATAGCATACACACTATATACCATTTGGAGGTGAGTTCATAATGGCATTACTATCACAGATTGAAAACTACATGGTGAGTTGAGTTCATATGCCATTACTTTTTGTTTGTTAAATAGTGGTCTTACAAGGTGGTGCATCAACACTATAATCTGCAACTTAGCAAGCTCTAAACCTACACACAGACGAACCCCTCCTCCAAATGGGACAAACACATATGGTGGAATTGTATCTTCAAATTTGGATGGCATAAACTTTTGTGGCTCTTGAAAATAGTCTACATCATAGTGAGTTGATGTTGTCCATAAAACCTGAAATGAAATGTTAATTATATTAAATGTACTACTCATTTCAATTGGACCATTCAAGCATTATTCAGTATTGAAAATAAACCCACACAAAGTAAATATCTAAACAATATTGAATCTCATCAATAAAACATTTGCATAGAGTCTTACTGTTTCAGGCACAAAAGAGTTATGTGGTGATTTGTCTAGTTGCAGCCAAGGATGTGATCCATGTGTAGTGGGCTTATGATCAATAGGCAGGCCTTCCATTGAAGCCATATTGCTTTTGTTTTTGCACATCATTTTTAAGTGATCTTTTGGAGATGCTTCTGGATCTATCAACTCCAATAATTTCTTAGATGCAAGCATTCTTTTTCTAGATCTCAAGAATCTGAACATGGTTGTGTCATTTGATTAGTAATGACATAGCATGAACAAGTATTCGTGTTATGTTAAAAGGAACTTGTCAACAATGGTATGAGTAACAAATCATAAAAAAAGGGTGCACAGCTGAATTAGAAATGTGGCACAGCTAAAACAAGGCATAGCCATTCCAAAATCATGGCGTAGCCATAACAAATAAGGTGCAATAATTCCAACACTGATGCACAGTATAATCAAGCTCCATTTCAAACCTAGCGCATCCAGTATAACTTCAACGTAGCTTCCGAAAGGTAAAAGGTAGTTTCCAAAAGGTGCACAATCATAAAAACATTGCATGATGCTTCAAAATATAGCGTAGGACTTCTAAAATGGTGCACACACATGAGAAATTCCATTCCAAAGATCAATGTAGCAATTCCAAACAAGGCGTAGCCAAGCATAGTCCATTGAAAGCTAGGCGCAACTTCAAAACACAATGCAACTAACCTGCATGGAAAGGAGAGTTGTAGACATCAACACAAGGACTTGCATTGCAAATTTACAAGGAGAGAAGGATGCTAAAACCTAAGGATTTGCACATAAACATGTGACTTTACCCCAGGATTTGTAAGGAGAGAAAGATGCTAAAGTCATGTAGCCACAAATTTGCAATCCAAATATGGAAGGAGAGAAGGATGCTAAGAACCCAACCAAGGATTTGCATACCAAACCTAGAAAGAGAGGAAGAGGATGGTAAATCATCAACCCAAGGGTTTGCATCCAAACCTGCAAGCAGAGGAGGACTCTAAGTCATCAACCCAAGGGGAGCTGATTTAACGTGTGGATAAGGTCAAAATGACATTGGTATGTAGAGGTCTGAGGACAACAATTTCTGTGAAAGCAACAATCAGTGACTAATAGTGACAGAATATGTTTTGAGAAATAGGTATAATCATCAACAGACGAGGATGTGACACCATGAAATGCAGTTTTCAGGTCAATACAATTCTCTTGCTTAGTCTGTCTGGCCTAGATGGTATCCATAATTCTCAGTCATTTCGAATCATTTAAATGAGTAAATCCTGCATGTGGCTTTGTCAAACCAGAAAGTGTCAAAGGCACCATGATAAGTCTTTACTTGTGTTTAAGTTCAACAAAGACTATTCTTTTTTATGCATACAAGATTTTAAGCATTTTTTATACTTCTCTGGTGTTTATTTTATCTAAGCTACAATTTTACTAGTAGTTTTTTTTATAAAGATAGAATACCTTAAAAAAATAACTTCTCAGGATATTTTTTTTAATCATTGTTATAAGCTGAAAGGTCTGCCACTTATGGAGCCCATGCTATAAGCTTTCTACTGAGATTAGCTCCCACAGATAGAATTCCATTTACTTGTTAAAGTAAAAAAGAAACATTTTAACAGAGCATCAAAATTAAACTGTTATAACAAAACAAGATTGCAAAGATTAAAATTTTCATATCAACTTAGTCAGAGCAATTATGCTGGATTGATTTTGCCTTCCAGAGTTACAACCAGTTGAGTTTTAGAAACAATGATCAAATATCTCATAAAAGGATACTGGAGCGCACAATGCTTATGAGCTAAAAAAAATGAATAGATGAATTGAGTGTATGAAGAAGAGACTAGGAATATGTGTTGCATAACAAATCAGATATCTTAAAAATGATTTCCAATGTTGATGAGATAGACAAGCTAAGAGAATTCGTTAGAAAACATACACCTCAGGTACTGTACAAGCACATGTTCAACATAGCAAATCACAAGACACAAAATGTTGTAGGTTTACTCTATAATTGTATGAATTAGGCTAGCAATATTGATGCAGAGTTTTTTTCTCTATCTTTTAGTTTCCTCCCATGGTAGACAGAGATGCTGATATAAGTTAGAACATTAATTCTCTGATCTGAGTACAAACAAAACCTATAGAGAGGGGTGAACTGGACGAAACACTAGAAATTAGAATGATAAAATCCCTTCTTGAGTTGTTAAGGTTTGGATAATTCTTTTCTATGTGGGATATGTTAATGCGTATGACATTTGATACATATGCGAGCCTAGGTTTGGAGTAGTAATCGGTAGTCTAGTCTCCTCTTTTCCAGATATCCCCTTTGCTTTAGCTTTTGACGAGTCTAACACCTAAAAACTTTGCTACAAGTTCAATCCATGAAATTCAGTTGGTTCTTCCTGATAATTCCATGCTCTAGTTTGAACATCAGAATCTGTTTCACTTGACAGCGGGGGAACCTTCTGCCCAAAAGCAGAATAAGCCATAAGGAAATTCAATAAGAATCACCAGCCGTGGTCACACTAAAAGTATGGTTTCAACCATCCACAACTATTTTCTGTGAATTGCAAGTTGGCCCACGTTTTGGGTTATAAAGGCAAAATCTATTTGCTAGAAGATAGCCATTATACAATTTCAAGTTTTCTAGCCATAAAGATGATTTTCATTTCTTCCTCTCAGAATGATAAGAAATCCATTGTTGTACCTAAATTCCAATTCTTATAGAAATCGTGCAAAATGAGAAAATATTTGGTGAACCGTGAACAATTAAATTGATGGCCTTAATGGTGCACTGGGAGAACAAACATTATTTTCTCCTTTATATTGCTTATTTTTTTAAAAGCAACAGAGCAGACAAATATTCAGAACCAACTTACACAGAAAGGAACAAATATCCACCAGCTTTCTTCCTTTACAAGTCTCTGTGTAGTGATTAAGGAGTATTACATAATAAGCATGGGTTAGGGTTGGTAACCAAAGCCTTAGATTTATTTTTCAATAAGGTGTATTACAAAGCACAGGCTCTAAATCGCGCTATAATAATGCACACATTATCAGATCTCCAGTAATAATGAAGTGAAATCCTTCAAAGCATATCGGAATGGGAATTTTTTTTTTGCCAGACGTTGTAGTTGTCAGTGCCCTAGGGGCCAAGCATACACGTAAGTTGTTTCACAAACTGCCTAAAAGAAATGCAGTCTACTGGAATCCTATGATTACAGAATATGTTCGAAATGAGATTGTTCAAAAGACCTAAAAACTTTTAAGTAAATGCAACTGTCAGGTGTAAAGACCAATTCCTCAACCTTTTGTTAACGTCCTCCCCGTTTGGCAGAGTGCCTCCAGAAGAGTCATTTCATGGATTGCAATTGATTAAAGGAAACACACCAAAAAAATAGAGTTTTTGAAAAGGCTTTTGAGACTTACGCTTCAAAAATTTGCCAGATTAAAACCTAAGTGCTACAAAATTTGAACAATACACAAGACAAAATAATGTAAAACCGTTGTTTCAAGAGGGGTTCTGAAACACCCATGACCCTTCTGACCAGGCTGGGATTTGGTGAAAACAATAAGGGTGGTTAAATGATTATGTGCCACATGCTAAAACCCTGATGCATGTAAGAATACCACCACAATAAAACAAAGAAACAACGTTGCATTATGTTAATCAGTCAGTCAGCCATAAAAAAACACCACAGAATTGAGCTGGAAAAACATAATAAAGCAAAAAAAAACCCTACCAGAAAAATGTCAAAATGCCTTCCGCCCAACGCACACAATGAAAGCAACTCCTTCACACCAATGCATGGCAGAAATAAAGGTTTTTCCCCTTTTTTGGAAGACACCCAGTGCAGTAGGTGAGGGCACTTATTCTTCACAACCCTTGCACACAAGACAGGTGAGTTGTTTTACAGAATGCCACCCAAGAGCATGCAGTACATGACACGCATTTACCTTAGTTGAGACATGTAGTTTAAATCCTCTCCATGTGTCTGCCCTCTGCAATAAAAAACCTGGTTCAATCACTGCACTGGTTTCTCTATTCTCTACAATAAAAAAAAAACCATGAAATTTTGCCGCCCAATCATTGCACTAGAAAGTGCTAGCCTTCGCAATAAAAAACCCCAGGTAAATTTTCTATCCAATGGTTGCATTTCAAAGTGCTCTAGCCTCAGAAAATTAAAAACCAAACTATAGTCCAAGCTCCAAATATGGTATAATGCATGTTTCCCAAAGAAAAGAAATGCAAATTTAAAGACTCAAAAACTATAGTCTCCTGCTTATGGCAGGGGCTAAAAAATATTGGATTTGTCCCTTTTTAATTTTGATGAATTTGAATGCATGAGAATTCTGATTTTTCTAGAATTTTAAGTTTGGAAATATAAACTTTAGTTTTCATTACACAGTGAAACTTGTAGGTGAAAACTTAGTGAAGGGATATGAACCTATGATAAGATTTAATCAAATTGAGACTTGAAGAATCTTTCTATGATGAATTTATGACTTTAATAAATGTTAAATTTTTAGTTTAGAACACTATGTTTGCAATTTAATCTCAACTTAGATTGAATTGAGAAGTTGGGAAAAAATGTGAACTAGGAAACTAAGATCTAGTTATGTTGAAGAATAGTAACCTACATTAGTTTGGTCATCTCTCTTAAACGATGGCCTCGATATTTCTAATTTTTAGATATGTGGTTTCAAACTAGGGGATAAAGTTTACCTCTAATTTTTAGAATTTTATCTTGTATAGTTTGTCTTTAGTGATTAAAACAAGTTGATTATTACTTTTAAAATAGTAAAAATTTGTCAT
Source organism: Cunninghamia lanceolata (assembly GCA_027924645.1). NCBI lineage: Eukaryota > Viridiplantae > Streptophyta > Pinopsida > Cupressales > Cupressaceae > Cunninghamia > Cunninghamia lanceolata. The sequence continues at coordinate 14,756,798 of BSBN01001201.1, read as the reverse complement.
AAGAGATACAACATACGCTTTACTTAGTGGAATTTTATGTGTGAGCGCATACATTGTGTTAAGGTGTGGAAAGAGGGTCCTAATCAACAATGAAGCAACTAGGTCAATCTCTCTCCACATATAACATTAGAATGGTCACAAGCCACCAAGGACTATGGACTTGGCTGTTGTCCCTAGAGAAGAGCCAAGTTACAGATGTTGGTGGAGTCTTGGGGTTTTGTTGTTGCTAAGATTAGAGGTTGATGTAAAAGAGTTGACTAAACTATGAAAGTGAGTGGATCTAGTGATAAAACCGAGTAACAGAACAGAGTACAGTGACATAAACCAAGAAATATGAACAAAGCATATCAGAACAGACAAAAAATAACCTGTCACCAGAAACAGAGGCATAATTGGTAGGACATGGGCGTTGGGGTGCCCTGGTCCTAGGGTTTCAAGGTAGAGTCACTTCTATGCAGAGATGTCAGTCTCTGTAACTTCCATTTGTCCTTCGTCCATTGATATATGAGATCTTCTGCTCCGGATCTGCACACACAAAGAGGAGGAAAAATGTTGGGGTACTGTATAGAGGCTTGCCTCAGTCAAACCTCCATGCAAGTGTTCCCACTTCCACAACAATAGAGATAAGTGTGATAGAGAGTGCGTGCCCTAGGTAGGTAGAGGCAAATATATGATAAAATAACAATGATCAAACACAAATGGAACAAAATCACCATGAAACCCTAATTGGACTTGATGTCGCAACACTAGTCACAAATTAGGAGACCTTGGAGAGAGAAGGAAACTTCTTCAGATACCTACAAGGGTTAGTATGATAGAAGGAATAATTCTACAGATAGAGAACTTCAAATTTCATGCATAGAGCATATAATATTCAAACAATCACTTTTTGAATCATTCACTCATTCTTCCAAATAAGAGAGAGGGAGCTTCATATATATGAATCTCAATTATATCTGAAAGAATTCATGTTAGGTTGACACGAGGTGTACCACCTGATGTAGCAAATCTAACACACAAAATTTAAATTTTGGTCAGGGCAAGGCAAAAAGGCTGGACCCAAGTGCTGGGGCACCCTGGTCCCGACTATTTCAGCCCCTAGAAACTTAGTAATTAAATATTTTAATGTTATTTCTTAATCAGTCCTTGAAACGAGCATTTCACGAATGGAGATACACAAATTCATAGAAAGTACACAAACACAGAGAAGGGTGCTAAACCTAGTGTGAAATTGTGGGAGGTCATAAATTTTGATCGTACCTTTAGCCCCCACTTTAGTGAGGGTATGGGCTTATGTCCATACGTGCACTAAAGTACAGAGAAAATATATCTCTTTGCTAATCATCAAAGAAGTAGAATCTCACCAAGTTGAGAGGTGCAATAGCCCCCAAGCTTAGGATTTTACGAATCTACAAATGCTTAGAAAAAAGAGGTTACACACACGCAAGACACATAGCACAGGTTAGACATGTACACATAACATATATCTAAAAGTAAAATAAACACAGGATGAGACTAAGTATTATATGCCAAAACAGCTGCGATTAGCAAGATAATATAGTCAAGTCCAAACATACACGGAAAAAAAAAAAACATGCAAAGTCTGATTCTCGGACTAGCAAGCTATGTTATGCGAGGAATCAAACTGAAAACACACGTCACAAGCCACGAGCTAGTAAAATATGCTATTTACTAGGTGGTCGTGAATGTGTAGCAAGATGGCAACATCATAGGCTATTAAGATCCATAGATTTACAAGGTGAGTTCCATGTCAGTAGGTAGAAAAATGAAAGCATCACAGGCTATTAAGATCCATAGATTTACTAGGTGAGATTCATGCCAACAATATCAGAGATTATAGGCCAAACAAAATGTGTTGTTTACTGGGTGACTCTGGTAAAGTGCTACAAAGATTATCAAAAGGTGTTGTGATAGCACAACCAGCCACATGGTGTGTGAACAAAGTGAGGTGCATGGCCGAGTGTATGCCCCCACCTTGAAGTAATTGCTAATGTTGGTAGGGAGAAATTGCCTTTAAGGTAGAGAGAGCAATACACACACAAACAAACATGAGAGCTTTCTAGAAACACATGCCCAAAGGAATATGTTTCCAAAAGCTACATCATAGTAAGCAATATCATACAATAGCACTAAGGGATCTACTCGACTAGAGTCCATCTATGAATGGTTGTTTATAAAGGAAAACTCATTTTATGAACTGTCATCATCTTCTAGCCAATAGAACTATAGAGACAGAGGAGGAAGTGTCACATGAAATCAAAAGAAAGTAAAACTTTAGTTCAACAAAGAAAAAGATGCTAAATCATCCTTTACTTTGCATCGTCCCCGAAAGGCATAAAACTACATTTACGAAAAATAGAAGAATGAAGGTACATAGAGAAGAATGTCACAACAAATTCATTCTCTTTGAATCCTTGCGCCAACAGGAGCATCAAGGGTTATCAAAAGAGAAATAACAAAACAAATACATGCTAGGCAACATATACATGGATAGCATCACATACAAGAATAACACATATAACACAAGGGTACTATTCTTGCGAGTCAGATTATAGTAAATCATCCTCCTCCCAATCTTTCTCATCATAAAGGGATGGTGGACAGGATACTAGAGGGACTACAAGAAGTACAATACAAGGAGCGACACCAAGTCCATGACGTGATGGATCAATCACCAGGGAAGGATCGTCAAACATGCCCCCAGAGGTCAAGTCCATTGATTTTGTGAAAGCCAAGGACAACTGTAGAATATTTTTTGGTGGTTTAGGGATGTCCTCTGAATCATTGTTAGAATAAATCACAAGTGGTGATGTAATAGTGCTAACAGCGGTGTCGCAAGCACTATCAATCATAGGAGAAGAAGAAATAGAAGAATCTTGCAAAATCAATGGTCACTTGAGCATTTGATATGGATGATATGGATAAGGCTCATGCTTATGCTTGGGTAAAGGTGGCAAAATGTCAATATCAATGGTGGCAAGATGCAAGACATCAGGGAACACCTAGTGTTAGGTACGCAGGGATGGAATCTGTCAATGGTTTGGTCTAAAGGCTCAATAAATGGTTGGTTATATGGAAGAGATGGTGGGATGGAACTCTTCGTAGATAGAGGCAAGGATACTTGGACCTTTGAGACGGTCTTTTCAACTTGCTTAGTCATCGAAGAGGTAGGCAATTGTGGATCAAAGGGTGGAGCTAAGTCAAGGGGTGGCTACATAGGAGAAGGAATAGAGGGAAGAGGTTCAACCCCTCCAGCAAGCTAGTGAGCCATAGCACGACGTCGTCTCCTGTGTTATTTCGCATTCTGATTTTGTCTTGTACGGTTCAGAGCATTCTTAGGAAAAATCAAGGTGTCTTCCAACATAGGTTCTTTTTCTTCCTCTGCTCAAGGAGCAGGAGGAGGAATGGAAGAAACCATCGAAGGTTGGGAGACAACATGAGAAGGATCTCTCAAGGTAGGTTGTCATTCTCTCTGAGCCTGCAGGATAGGCAGAGATACTGAGATAGTCATAGACGAGTGAGAAATCGCAGGTAAAAGCTCCCGCGCCACGGATTTCTTTCCTCTACATTCTGAAGAAGTAGGAGGAACAAAAACAATCCTCGGTGGGTGGGGAGGTTTGGATTGTGTAGGGTGTTTGCCTCATGGTCCTTGGTAGGATGACAGAGGTGTCACCTCAGCATAAAGACAAAATGCTCAGGGTCAGGGAAGGATTCTCGATTCGGGCTGTGGTTCGTTCACCACCTGCAGAACAGGGGGAACTACTATTGCAGCTGTAGGAGATCGAGAAACCTTAAGGATAGAAGCCAGGATAGCACACAATGAGACATTGTAACATCATAAAATGTCCCCTTGGGGACTTTTCCCTCTTTAGGTTTAGCTCTTGAGTCTTTTGCATGCATTTAGGATATCTTACTTCATAATTTGGCATCCTAATGGAATGAGCCCTAGGTAACATGACAAATGGGACCTAGGAGGACCCCTCGAGTATAACCCTACGCAAAATAGGGCGAAGGACTTGGGTGCCCACACCCTAGTCTTGCCCTATTTTGGGGCAGCCCCAATTTCTGGGTGTCAGTTTATGACTGTTATTTGGGTCCTTTGCTGACACGGTAAGTTTGAATTACAAAAATCTTGGCAGGAGTGCTTGTAGTTGCATATAAAAGCATGTTTAGGCATTCATTTGTAAACTAGATGGCAATTGTGATGTTCAAGTGTTCTCAAGGTGATTCAAGGCTTTCATTGTGTTGCAAGAGTAGACTTGTGTGGTTTGTATGTTTGTATTTGCAGTTTTGAGCATCCATTTCATCATGGAATGAAGAGCATCCTCCTCCCATGATATCTTCACTATAAGGTGACATTATATTGTGTTTTCATTATCAATTCCTTTGGTTTTTACCTCTACCTCACAAGGGCACACACTCTCTATCTAACAACGGTGTTCAAAAACTTAAGTGTCCTTTGAGGCTTGACTGAGGCAAGCCTCTAAACACCACAACCCCCTCCCAAAGTCTTGTGATTACAGGTTACAGGTGTCACATTCGGGAGAAGTGAAGTTGCAGGAAGGATTGGCAGACATCAAGCATTCAGGATTCGAAGAGAAGCATGACACCAGAGCATTTCTAGGACTTGGGTGCTCACACTAGTGTCCTTTGCGGACAAATTTATAGAAACAAAATTACATGGCAAATCAGTGTCGAAAGGAGGTCAGGATCCCGCAAAGAAATTGGTACCTTGGACTAGGGCGCCTACACCAGTGTCCCCGACTATTCTACCTTGAAACCTCCAAAATAGGTACTCTGTGATTTTCTATTTTACTTCCATCTGCAAGAGCTTTTTTTGTTATTCGTCAGTTTATTGCTGTATTTGCATAATTAGGGTTTTAATGGTCAATTAAGCATAAGAGAAGATAAATTGGGGATTAGATTCCCTAATCCAAGTTTCCCTACATCTCACAGTGATCGAGGGTATGATAGTGAATTTCCACTCGACCCTAGATCCTTGAATGTAAAGTGGAAAGGCGGATTCAAACATCAAAACACTAAAACATTAACAAATCCAATTTTCCACTAAACATTTTGGTGAACCTGTGTTTTTGGAATTAAAATTGCAACTTTCTGAGTGTGTGTCTTTACATTTGGATTGATTTCATTCATTCATATAGTCATTCATTTTATTGCATTAAGAAAAATTCAAAAAAATTGCATTGTTTGACTTACTAAATTGCATCAATTCTTTCTAAATTTTCCTAATTCATGATTTTTCCATCAGATCTGATATAAAATATAGAAAAACACAAAAATACAATCATTTGCATTGTATTTTCATCATTAATTTGCTAGGCTTTTGTAGAAATTTTGACAATTTTTATTAAACCTAGTAATTCCAAAATCTAGGGTTAGTATGCAAAATCTTCTTTCAAAATTTTCTACTAATTTAGAGGCTCATTCAAATTTGCATTTGGCTGTAGTCTTGCATTTTAGTGTAAATTTGCATTTAGATTTAAAATATTTGTATTTTTGCATAGAAAATTTCAACAAAAACTAGTAATTTTCATACATTTTCATTAGATTTGCATTGGCATTTTGCATATTAAAGCTTGAAAAATATTTTCAGATCTGAGTACACTTCATTTTTCATCATAAATCAGACTTCAAAACATTCACATAGCATTTTGTCCCAAGATCTCAAACCTACGACTTCAAAAACAATGATTTTCACTAAATTTGGCATTATCGACTCTATAAACTTGCACCATAGGCATGTTGTGAAGGGTATTTTTGAATTAATTGGCTATTATCAGGGTAATATTTTTTTACCCTCCTAAAAATCTTCACAACACCCTTTTAACGGGCTCTTGTATTTAAAATTCGGTGAAAAACTACACATTTTGACAATTTTTGCCCTAGGGTTTGACCTAGTTTGCACTCCAAGCATGTTGTGATCAATTTTATGGATTGAGGTGATTGATATCATTGATATTATTTTCTGTACCTCCTGAGATTCATTACAACACCTCCTTTGCTAGGTCTTGGAAATTACAAACCGTGAAAAATTACATATTTTGCTATATTTTCACTAGGGTTTTACCTTAAGTGGCACTAAAAGCGTGATGTGTTGGGTATTTTGGAACCAAGTGTCTATTATTACTAATATTATTTTCTTTCCATCATCATTTTCCTCACACCACCCTTTGTTATGCTCTTTTGCATTGAGTTTTGGTGAAAAATGTGTCTATTTTGACATATTTTAACTACATTTTGACTTGGCATTATCTTGGATTTGCATCAAGAGTGTGTTGAGAGTGATAATATTTCTGTTTTGGACTGATATTAGACATATAATTTCCCACCCTTGGTCAAAATCCTTACAACATTCTTTGTTTCATTCATTGGCATTGAAAAAAGTACAAAAATCAAGCATTTGAGGCTATTTTGGGGTATATCACTTTGCACTTATCTTTGGCATACTTTTGGAAAAAAATTTAAATCTGATTTGAGCATAAAAATATGGCCTCTAATCACAACAACAAAAATAGGTTCCCTCCTAGACCTTACATGAAAAGAAATGCTTGTGAACTTGAAATCGTGTTTACACCTCATGATAGAACAATTGGAGACTTCGATGAACTTCTTTACATCACTGTGAAAATAATGGGAAACCCCGTGGAAGTAACTCTTATTGATCCTAATTGTATGACTAATTTTTCCATTGAGGAGTTCCTCTTTTCGCATTAACTAATGCAAGGTTCTTATGATCCCTCGAACTTGATGATTAAGACACAAGGGAACCTTTGTCAAGCTTTTGGGTAAGATATCATTGTTGATAACTGTATTTGAGAAACATGTTGAGCAATGGTTTTATGTTACCCCCGCTTCCGATACCTTTTAAATCAAACTTGGAATCCCTTGGTTAAAGGCTATGAAAGTTGTCCCTTCAACTATCTATAAATGTGTAAAATTTCCTTTGAACAGACAAGTGCACGTCATTCCCCGAAATACATATAAGCCTTCAAGTACACAACATTTCACATTGGATTACTTTTGTAACAAAACTAACAACAAACCGGAACTATGAACATACTTTACATTTTTGAGCTATAGAAATTACAAAGCAAAACTGTTACATCCAACACCTAGCCCTTCTATATAAGAAATGACAAAAGATAAACAACCCGCATGTGAAGAGAACTTTAGAATTAAAGGACAAGGTCCCTATGCTGAGGTTCCTCCCCCGAAATACTTACAAGGATCGGGAGGTCATTGTCAACAACAAAGTGTTCCACTGCGACAAATGAGGTTTGATCCCGGTGCATCGTCTTCTAAATTGCATAAACCTATGAAAGAAGATAGCCCTATCTTACAAGAGATAAGTGGTAAAAGAAAATGAAATAGAAAAGCAAGAGAAAGAAGAAAAATAAGACAAGCTTATGCTATAAATCTTGCCTCTCAAAAAGAAAACATTGATCCCAACATTCAACCAAACAATAACGATCCTAACAATGAACAACATGATGAACAAGACATGAATTTGGCTATGGTACATTATGTCCCACTTTCCTCCAACATTAGGCAGTGGGAAGATGGCGACGATAATTTGCTTATAGCCAACTTCTATCTTGGAAGGGGCCCTATAGGTAAGTATCTCTAACCCTTTATCTCTCTCATGATGTGCTTCTCTCATGATGTGTTATGTGTTGTTTAGGCCTCTTGGGATGGCCCTTGATTCTCTTGTAAGGTCCGGGATACCAGGAGACCGCCTCTATTGTGACCTTCTTCTATTTATATCATCATTCTTTTAATTGCCTCTCTCTTTGATTTCATTGTTGAGTGTTGTGTCTTAGGGACATAGCGTCGTGGTTGGTGACATTGGGGGCACACTTCTACGTGACTATCCCTAAGACACTTGTTTCTCCTCTCTTATTTATTGTTTCCCTTCCTCTAGTGTTTCCACCTAGTGGGCGGATGACGACAAACATTTATACTGATGCGGACCTAGTGTCTCTTTCGAGAGCAATCAAAAAATGGATTTAGTTCCTAATATGACGATGGGGTTGTATATTTTATCTGATGCTTGGCTAGTGGAAGCACTCGTTCTTTTCGCGTAGTGAATTTGATGATGTTTCTATCTCATTTACAAATGTTAACAATATTGTTGCTCTGTGCACCTTTGTTTGTCTTTGAATCTAGCCTTGGTGGTACTCGATTTAGAGAGATTCGTGATATAGCCCCATGGTTATCCTTGAACTCTGAATTCATTGTATAACCTTGGCTCTTTGAGTGGTTAATCATATGCATTGATGTTGTTTATCATGATGTTGTAGACACTAACATGTTTCTTGCAGGGATGTGTTTGTGGGAACATTTGGTGATCGTAAAGTACATGTCACCTCTGGGGGCATGGGCTTTGCAAAAGTCAGTGCTCCCTTGTGTGTTTTATTCCTACCTTAACGTGCTTGATATTGATACCTGATATCAACCACCTTAAGGTGGGGGCATATATAAAGTAAACTGTCTGTTATAGATGTTAGCAATGTGTTTGTCCTTAGGTACAAAGACCCGCATGATGAGTACATCATGCATCCTAAGTTTGTTTGCAATCAATCAATCAATCATGTAAGCCCTTTGTGGAGGCAGGATATCGCGTATATCCTTTTTATCTTAAGCCCTTTGTGGAGGTGGGGATGGTGTATTTCTCAGAGCAGATTGCATCATCCTGTCATTTTCAAAAGTCCTCTGTGGAGGCGGAGAGCGGTTTTGTGACTAACTCAACCCTTAAGCGTGTCTTCGGTGGTTGTTGTGGCAAATCCCAATCGTCAATGTGTGCCTGTAATGTGCCTGAGATGGTAATGAGCCTAGAAATAGGGAACACACCATCACTTGTCTATCGCGTTTTCTTTGTCTTCAAGTGTGTGTGTTTTGGCGTGCTTATTTTGTGTGGCGTGTTTGTTGCCCCATATGCAGTATAAAGACCAGCGCCTTAGGGTTGTGCTTCCTGCATTTTGGGAGGTTTTGCGTGTCTTGCGTGTGTGTTGCCCCATATATAAAGACTTGCACGATGAGTGCATCATGTATTATGGGAGGTTTGTTTACTTTCCAGTACTTGCATATGCATTTCATATAAATGAGAAGAAAAGAAAAAGAAAAGATGTCATTTCTATCTTCCATGCATTAATATGTCTTCTATGCATTGACTATCTTCTCCATGTTTTGCGTGACTGTAACTGTCTTCTCCATTTTTTGCTTGCCTGTTACTGTCTTCTATGTGATTGGCGTGTCTTCTCCATGTTTGATGTGTTTGTGACCTTACTTTAATGCATGTATTGGCCTTGCATTTATACATACATTAAAGTGGGGGCTAAATGTAACGCCAAAAAATGTCCCCTTGGGGGCTTTTCCCTCTTTAGGTTTAGCTCCTGGGTCTTTTGCATGCATTTAGGACATCTTCATAATTTGGCATCCCGATGGAATGAGCCCTAGGTAACATGACAAATGAGACCTAGGAGGACCCCTTGAGTATAACCCTGCCCAAAATAGGGGGGAGAACTTGGGCGTCCGTGCCCTAATCCTACCCTATTTTGGGGTAGCCCCAATTTCTGGGTGTCAGTTTATGACTGTTATTTGGGTCCTTTGCTGACACGGTAAGTTTGAATTACAAAAATCTTGGCGGGAGTGCTTGCAGTTGCATATAAAAGCATGTTTAGGCATTCATTTGTAAACTAGATGGCAATTGTGATGTTCAAGTGTTCTCAAGGTGATTCAAGGCTTTCATTGTGTTGCAAGAGTAGACTTGTGTGGTTTGTTTGTTTGTATTTGCATATTTGAGCATCCATTTCATCATGGAATGAAGAGCATCCTCCTCCCATGATATCTTCACTACAAGGTGACATTATATTGTGTTTTTATTATCAATTCCTTTGGTTTTTGCCTCTGCCTCACAAGGGCATGCATTCTCTATCTGACAACGGTGTTCGAAGACTTAAGTGTCCTCCGGGGCTTGACTGAGGCAAGCCTCTAAACACTACAACCCCCTCCCAAAGTCTTGTGATTGCAGGTTATAGGTGTCACATTCAAGAGAAATGAAGTTGCAGGAAGGATTGTCAGACATCAAGGATTCAAGATTCGAAGAGAAGTAGGACACCAAAGCATTTCCAAGACTTGGGCACTTGTACTAGTGTCCTCTGCAGACAAATTTCTAGAAATAGAAGTTACAAGGCAGATCAGTGTCGGAAGGAGGTCAAGATCCTGCAAAGAAACTGGTACCTTGGACTAGGGCACTCGCACCAGTGTCCCTGACTATTCTGCCTCAGAACCCCAAAAATAGGTACTTTGTGATTTGCTATTTTACTTCCATCTGCAAGAGCTTTTTCTGTTATTCATTAATTTATAGTTGTATTTGCATAATTAGGGTTTTAATGGTTAATTGAGCATAAGAGAAGATACATTGGTGATTAAATTCCCTAATCCAAGTTTCCCTACATCTCACAACGATCTAGGGTATGATAGTGAATTGCCACTCAACCCTAGATCCTTGAATGTGAAGTGGAAAGGCGGATTCAAACATCAAAACACTAAAACATTAACAAATCCAATTTTCCACTAAATAGACACCAACAAACAATTGACCAATTTGACTAGCTTTGAATTTCTAATAGGAGACAAACAAAAAATCATTGTGAGGACAAATGGGCTCAACTGGCTATGGCCATAAGTAATCAGGTGAAAAGTTTCCATGAAGAGCCAAGGGATTAAACCCACTGTGATATACAATGTGCAGTTATACTTGAAATAGATACTTTAAACACTTATAGATTATGGAAGGGATCACCTTCATGGAAGTGAGCCATGGATAGCCTAACTTCACACGAAATTGATCCGAGGTTGGAATGATGGCAAAAGACACATCCAAGAGTTTTGGTCGAACTTGGACGAGGAGAGTTAAGGCACCAAGAGTAGGTTGAGTGGAACTATCATGCGCTCTAATTGAGATTTCCAATCTCTTGTACTTATCTTGGTATAATTCATGCACGTACATGAATAGAGAGGACTATCAGGTACATGAATAGAGGTATTGACGTGGGTAAAGGAAATATCAAGTTTGGCATCATCTAGTTCTTGGTTAGGGTAAGCATCTATCATGGAAACTAGGTTCTCTAAGTTCTTGTCTTGATGATCAGAAGTTATTGAAGTAGGTACTCTATCAACAGATGGTTCCACAAGGTTGGTAGCATGGTTAGGAAGTGGATTTGTATGAATTTGCAAATTTTGATTAGGTGGGGCTACAAATTTATTCCCTTTGTCATTCTCACCAGCTACCTTGATAACATTAGATACAATGAGGTCTTGAATTTCATGTTTCATACACATACATCGCCCGGTGTCACGCCTAAGAGTTCAATGATATTAACAAAAGGCCTTTAGGTTAAAAGAAGGAGACAACAACTTAGAAGTTTCAATGGGGCGAATAGGCAGAAGCTAGATAAGGTTATGGTTAAGGAGCTACTTCATGATGGAATGAAGAGATTCAAAAAGCTAGGAAAACTATCGAGTCCTTGGTTTGAATTTATAGGGGGTCACAACAAAAGGCATTGCGGCCGCAACATGTGATTGAATATTGTTTGAAGAATTACAAGAAATTTGATAAAGCTTTTGTTTTATTTCTTGAATGATTAAAGATGTGTAGAAGTGGCTTCAGATTGACCATCAAGAGCCGACGAGGAAGAGCCCTCATACTGACTAACTGACAATTGGTAATCATGGAGAGCTGTGTAAAGATGTGTAAAAGAAGGATATCACATTAAGAGAATCTTATCACGGATCTGCGGCTATAGGTTCCCAATGAAAACCCTTTGTACATCAACATCTGGAAGAGAATAAGAAATTTGATAGAAGACGGCTTGATAGCACCCAATGAAATCACTCACTTTCTCCTTCACTCCTAGCTTGCAATGAAACAAATCAGTCAATGTTACTTGAGGTCCAATGTTGGCTTGAAAGTGTTGGAGAAATTGATTGATAAGTTGTTGAAAAGAATCAATTGAATTATTAGGTAGAGAACAAAACCAATCCAAGACCGTGTCTTTTAGTGACCTAGGAAAGAGTTTAGCCAAGAGAGCATCTTCAAATAGAAAAGTCACTGCATAAAGCGGTAAAGGCTGACACATGGCTATTTGGGTCTCCCTTTCCAGAATAGTTCTCAAAACAGGGAACTTCAAACTTATCAGGCATCAGAGTTTTAAGGATAGTAAGGGATAATGGACTATGAGTGTAATAGGATGGAATGGTTGGGTGTGACTAACTTTGACTCATGGTTGCTAATTGTTCTTGTAGGGAGTTGACATTTTGCAAAAGTTGGTTTATGATGTAGGATCAATAGGTGCATTAACTTGTGAATGGATGGAATGTGAAGGGGATGAACTAACAAGAGCTTGAGACACAACATGGTTGGCATTTGGTAAGTGAATTATGGACAGATTTGGTTAACAAGACACTGGGAAGTGGTTGGAATGAGGTTTCGATAGGTAAATTGGAAGCCAAAGGAAGGTGGGACAAAAGTATAGTTCCCACTTGTCACCTTAGGACCAGTGTTAACGTTATTACTAGTTTGTGCAACTGTGGTGACAATAGAAGTGAATGTTGGAATAGAAGATATCGCTATGGGTATCAACACATGTGTCCCTATTTGGTGTTGAGAGGACATGTTGAGATTATCTGTGCAGGTTACTGCCGACATAATGTTGTTATCCACTATGTGAGCAAGACTATGTACAACTTCCACACCCTGTGGATCATTGAGAAACAACTTTCTTCAATTCTCTATAATAGGTATAGCCTCCCCAGCCAATTGTTTCATGCCAGGAATTGCTAGAAACTAGCCAACTCACTGTCTAGTTTCTAAATTTGGGCCTCCGGAACATGGACTACAAAGTTTTCAAGAGCATCAAGAGAAGGTTGTGTTTTCAAGATCCTCGGTAAGGTGGAGATGTAATTATGAGATGATAGTGCTCTAGAACTCCATAGTACGAATAGGTTATCCAATTCAAGTTTCAATGTGGCAACACCAGAGCTAGCTAATGGATGAGAGGCCATTAGGATTTGATAACTTCTTCTCCAAGGATGTTCGTATTCGGAGCACTGGGTCACAAAACTCATAAAGAAATTGTGAATCTTGCGACACTCATGTACTCTTAGGAAGTGATATAGAAGAAAGAGTGATGAAAAGATGGATATTTTGATTAAGGGATAGAAGAAAGAGAGAATGTTGTTTGTTTTTTATATTTTTTTAAAAGAAAGAAAGATGTTTAAATGTTTCTTTTGCTTTCTACATACATAAAGTAAAACAAGATATGCAATATAAGTGTCTAATCAAGTTATAAACTAATCAAACACTAATACAAATCTAAACAATGAAATTGGTAAGTGCAATTGTAAGATATGTATCGACAATGAACTATGTATATGCAAAAACAAGTGTCTAACTAACTTATCAACTTAATTAAACACAACAATATTAAAGAAAGTGTAGCGAAGCTAAATAAAGTACAACAAAGCTTCAACAAATCTAAAGAAGGTGCAAGCATGTCGGGTTCACCAAAATGTTAAGATGTGGAAAGAGGGTCCTAATCAACAATAAAGCAACTAGGTCAATCTCTCTCCACATATAACATTATAACACTCACAAGCCATTAAGGACTATAGACTTGGCTACTATCCCTAGAGAAGAGCCAAGTTACAGGTGTTGGTGGAGTCTTGGGGTTCTATTGCTTCTATGATTAGAGCTTGATGTAAAAGAGTTGACTAAACTATGCAAATGAGTGGATCTAGTGATAAAACTAAGTAACAAAGCATAATACAATGACAAAAACCAAGAAACAGGAACATAGCAGATCAAAACAAACAGAGAAGAACCTGTCACCAGAAACAAAGGTAGAATTGATAGGACACGGGCATTGGGGCACCCTGGTCCTAGGGTTTAGGGCAGAGTCACTTCTGTGCAGATGTGTCAGTCTCTGTAACTTCTATCTATCCTTCATCCATTGATATCTGAGATATTTCACTCTGGATATGCACACACAAAGAGGAGGAAAAATGTTTGGGTGTTGTATAGAGGCTTGCCTTAGTCAAACCTTTGTTTAAGTGTTCCCACTTCCACAACAACAAAGGTAAGTGTGATAGAGAGTGCGTGCCCTTGGTAGGCAAAGTCAAATAGCTAATAAAATAACAATGATCAAACACAAATGGAACAAAATCACTGTGAAACCCTAATTGGAGTTGATGTAGCAACAATAGTGACAAATTAGGAGACCTTGGAGAGAGAAGTAAGTTTCTTTAGATACCTACAAGGGTTAGTATGATAGCAACAATAATTCTACAGATAAAGAGATTCAAATTTTGTGTATAGAGCATATAACAAGTATTCAAATAATCAATTTTTACATCATTCATTCATCCTTCCAAATAAGAGAGAGGGAGCTACATATGTATGAATCTCAATTACATCTGAAAGAATTCACATTAGGTCAACACGAGGTGTACCACCTAATGTAGAAAAGCTGACACATGAAATTCAAATTTTGTTTGGGGCAAAAATACTAGACTCAGGTGCTGAGGCGCCTTGGTCCCAAGTATTGTAGCCCCCAGAAACTTAGTAATTAAATATTTTAATGTTATTTCTTAATCAAGCCCCGAAACAAGCATTTCATGAATGGAGATACACAAATACATAGAAAGTACACAAACACATAGAGGAGGGTGCTAAACCTAGTGCGAAATTGTGGGAGGTCACAATTTCTGATAGTACCTATTGTAAGTTTTTATTGATATTATGCTTTATTTATAATTTATTGATAATTTTGTGTATACTAGATAGTTAGTAAGTGAGCCTAATGGAAACTCAATTCATTCCTTATATTACACCTATGTATTTTGTGGAGTTTGATTTTGATTAGAAAGTGATTCTATTGGTTTTAGAAGTGATTTATGTAATTTAGATAGAATTGCTAGCATGAAATTCACGTTTGGTTTATGTGGTCTCACAACATAGTTTGGTGAATTTATACTTATTAGTGAGTATGTATTATGTGTGTTTAGGATGGGTGAGTATGTACAAGTTGAGTTCATTCCTTGTATAGACCCCATGGTTAATATCGCCTTATGTTGTGAGTTCTAAGATGGGTGTCTAGACATGGGTTGAGTTTACTATTTGTGCATACCCTATTTTGGAACACTATTTGTTTTATGACATCTATTATGTCATGATTCTACTTGAAAGAGTAAGATTCTATCCAAAAGGATAGGGTGCATGTGAGGTCTATCTCATGGGTTTTATTCAAAATAATAGAATGGCTATCAAAAGATAGTGTTTCTACTTGAAAGAGTAGGGGTTCCATTAAAAATAGAATGGCTATTGAAAGATATTGTGTCTACCAAAAGGCAGGGTTCTATTAAAAATAATATTGCTATCGAAAGATAATGTGTCTACCAAAAGGTAGGGGTTCTATTTGAAAGAATTGAATGGATTATTGAAAGTTAAAATGTTACTTCAGTCCAACACATTTGAAGACATTGTCCCCGTAAGTAAGTTGATTGAGAATTTGAGCTTTCTCTACTTTTTATAGGAACCACATCATGGTTAATCTCTAGTGCTCTTGTCAGTAGAAGGTCCACATGATGTATTATACATTTTTTTATTGCCTTCCATCACTGTTAGCTAGGAGACCTTTGAGGATTAAGTCTTATGGCCTATTATATTGGCATGCATGTTGTTATATTGGATGGTAGGGTGCTTTGTGGTTGGTATAGTTAATCTTCTTGTCTTATGTGAGGGAGTGGTGCTTGGGTACACTCACAATTGGGAGATGTGTCTTGATGGGTTTTAGGGACATTGAGTGTGTGTCATTTGTGGAGTCAATTTCTGATATTGTTTGTATGAGTGTCATTTTTTGTTGTAATCTTGTCTTATATGATGTGCTTATATTCTATGTGTATTTTGAGTGCTTAAATGATGTATTGTGAAGATTTGGAATGTTTGAGTGAATTGGTATGTTTTGTTGTTGTGTTATTGATATTGTGAACATGTGTGTGTGAAAATGGTTTATTTGTGTACCTTTTGTTTTTGTTCATATTGATTGTATGTTGTATGTATTATTCTTTGATTTTAGTGTGTGTGTGTTCTTGTAATTCATATTGATTGTAAGTTGGTTCTATGAGATTGTGCTAAGGTTCTAGGAATACATGCAGTATGGGATGCACGTTATTCTACCTTAAGCTAGTTTGACTTAATTAAGACATATGGCAATGAAGAGTGAGTACTCTTGTATGGGATGCGAGTAGTAATCATTTGTAAGTGTTGCATATGGTCTTGAATGTATGGAGTTATTGGTACTTAATTACTTATGTCTTATATGAGCTTTCTATTATGTGGATGATTTGCAAATTCTTATGCTTATGTATGTATCTAGGCATGACTATGAAAATAATCTAAATGATGAACATGATAGACTATTTATTTATTTCATGATTATTTATCACTTCAAGCCAAGCTGACAATTGGGAAGAAAAGGAATTACTTCAATGCGCGGGTTCAAAAACCTTCCCCATACATATTAGGATCTTCGAGGGAGTTGTTTGTGGTTGGTGAGAATTTATCTTGGAGTTTACATTGCTATATTACATATCTTTGAATATTGTGCCACTAGTGTTTATGTGATGATTGGGGCATGTTTCCTTTCTATATCAATATTTGTATATTGTGGATATTTGATGGGTTGTAGTTGTGACCCTATATATTGTTGGATCACGGATTTATGACTAGTCAAGTTATTATTGGAATTATTACATCTTTAGATAAGAAAATAATATATAAAGCTATTGTCAGGTTAGTTAATAGTTATAACAAGTGCCACGTAGTGGCTAGTACCTGCCTTGTAGTGTTGTAATAATAGTATGTGTTTTGTAGTTGAATTTTTTTTCTTAGATTAAATATTTGTTTAATATTGATGTGGAACTCATTTATTGGTAAATACTCTTCATGAATTGATTAGTTGATTTTGAGTTTGATTTAATATTTGTTTGGTTAGCATACACTAGAATGGGGTTTGCATTGGAGAATGTTAGAAAATGTGAATTTTAGTCTAATACTGCCAATTCTTAAGTCTCTTTTTCATTTATTATAGTATTTTACTACTTGCTACATAAAATAGCTAAACTATCAAATTGCAAATTTAGAGAGATATCTTATTTTGCAATCCAATATCTCACATTCCTTTAGATTTAATTCAATTTATGTTGTGTAATACTCATATTAATATAATATTGATATTAATATGATTATTTATTTTTTTCTTCATTGTATTTGGTTTTCTTTGTAGTATGGCTACTATTTTGCTATTGTTTTGTTGATTCTTATATGTATGTAAAGGGTTTTAGGATCCCTTCAAAACCTATTTTACCCCTTTTAATCAAAAACAATGAAATCACATAAAATAAGTAAACTATCAAGTAGGGAATTTAGAGACATATCTTGTTTTGCACTCCAATATCTCACTTTTTTTGTACATTTAATTCAATTTATGTTTTGTAATATTCATATTAATATAATATTGATATTAATATTATTATTTATTTTTTTCTTCATTCTATATATATATTAATTATAATGTTAATTATTATAATATAGTTAAATAAAATATTGATATATATTTTTCTATAAATATTAAATATTAATATATTATAATGATTCAAATATTAAGTTATTATATTGTCTATTATTTGTATTAATATAATATTTTTTTTAAAAGAGGGGTAAAAATTTATTAGAAAACCAAGGAACAATACAAAAATAGACAAAAGAAAGCAAGGATTCCCAGGAACCCCACAAGGGCACAATTACATATTCCTATAATCTAGAATATCATTTTCCAATGACCTCATGTATGTTAGAGGCAGAAGTTTCCAATCTCCAACATCCCACCTATCCCCCTATTCTGAAGCTCACTTGGCCAAACAATCAGCCACTTTGTTCCACTTGATGAGTGCCAGGTAGCACCCATGAAATACACCTTTTTATCCCTCTTTTTCTCCCTTCTTATTCTAGTGTCCTGATGACTGCACCAAAATAGGTTAACAAGATTGTTCTAATGATGATTAATAAGAGATGAATTACTTAGAATCATGATTTCTGATTGAAGGACTAATGTGCATTGAATTGATGGAAATATGCAGAAATCTTCTCTTTTTGAATCAATAGGTGTAGGTATTTGGGTAGACAATTTTGTGCATCTCCGGAGATAGTCCTAATGATCTCTGAAGCTGACATTAGAATGCCACGACTGGTCTCCAATGTTTTCCAATTTGATTGGAGAGATTTTGGGATAAGGAGGTGAACCATCTCCAGAGCTGGATTGAAGTCACAAGCATCTCCGGAGCTAAATGAGAAGGTCACAATCATATCTCTAGAGCTACATATAAAAACATACATCTTCGGCACCTCTTTAGAACAGTGTAGATTTCCAACACAGCTGTCGGTCAAACACCTCCAGTAGTGATCTGGATGCTCCTGATGTTACTCAAATCATCACCTGAGTGAGTGAGGGCAGACCATAGTTAACTACTGGAAGTATTATCTCTTTTTGATTTTGCACGAGTTACTGATAAACTGATTTAAATACTTATATTTCAGGGCCTTGCTGCTCAAGTGTATTTAAAACTAAGACTCAGATTTAGTATGGACTGTTGTTCCACTAAATCTATTTTAATTGCATGGATATTCATTTTGTAGTTAGACTGTTAGTAGAATAAAGAGATTGATGTTATCTCTTAGATGAACTAGTAGATAGGGTAAGTGATATCTCATCACATATTTAGATATAAACTTACAGAAGTAGCAGTAGAAAAGGGAGAGCAATTAATTTTTGATTTCTGTAACCTTATTTTGATATAAACATTTTCTGAATACAAAGCTGATGGAATTGGATTGGAATTGAGTTGTGATATTATCTTCTTGTGCTGATTCTTTACTTTGGTCTTCAGCCCCAAGGGCATGGAGTAAGGGCCCACTCTCACCACTAAGGCAGAAGGCTAGTATTGTTGTTTTTGTTATTTCAGATTCTGTTTAAGGAGATAGTTACTATTTTCATAGATAAATGCATGTTTCCATTGGAAGGAATAATATAGATTTCCTTTAAGAAATTCATTGTTTAGTTTTGTTTTCAATATTCTTAGAATTCATTTCACAGCAGATAGATCAATAATATTAATTTTCTTTAATCGGTAAAGATCAATAGAGTTAGTTAGATAAAACTGGGCAACTTTAGGATTCCTAATTGTAGATAGCCATGGACACATCCCTGGATTTGACACTTGAAATATGATTAAATGATAAGGTACAACAACCCTTGTCACCACTCTCTAGGAACATGACAAAAGGAGATATATTCCAACAAACTACACATCCTCAAAATTTGTTTAACCAGTAAAGCTAGTTGCCAACTATCTCCCTCCAACCTTTTGTCATTCAACATATCAATAACAATCTGTGAATCAGATTCACAAATAATCTTCCTCCAACCAAGGGAGTAACCTCTTTCCACATCATAGAGGATAGTCAGGGCCTCCATAAGATTGTTAGTCTTTGCCCCTTATACACAGAGAAGAAAAACACACTATTGCTAGCACTGTTTTGCCCAATGCCACCAATCCCAGTATGACCAGGGTCCCCCTAAGAAGAACCATCAATATTCACTTTTAGAACACTTTGAGGAGGAGGGGTCCACTTACCATCACATTGAATTTTTTGTTTGGTACGTTGAGGACCTCTTCTACCGAAGTATCCAGGGCCACCAACCACCAAGTTCAAATTCCTTACAACAACCTCATCACCAGGATCAACAGCATCCTACATGTCACACTTCGCAGAAATAGTTTCTTGAACCTTGCTAAGAGTCTTATGCCAAAGCTGCGCCACTGCCATTTACACACCCTGAAATATCCTCCTGTTCCTTTCCAACCACAACATCCAAATAATAAGGGATGGGCCAAGGATCCAAGCAACTTTGAGAAAAGATGTCTGAGTAGGAGGCCTACCCAAACTATCCCAAAACTCAACTAGAGAAGTGACATGAACACATGCATGATTCCAAGCTCCCCACCAGAAGTGCCGAATCACCCCAGCAAAAGGGCATAAGAAAAAGAGATGAGAGGAACTTTCCTCACTATTATTACAAAGAACATAGATAGAGGGACCATGAAAAACTCTCTTTTGTAAATTATCCCAGGTAAGACATCTATTTTGAACAACCAACCATAAGAAAAAGTTGCATTTAGGCTAGGAAAATTTGCTCCAAACCTGCTTCCACCAAGGCACCTCAATCCTTCCAAACACCTATCTGTCCAGCTCAAGGTAGCCCGAGGCCACTGTAAATTTACCCTTAGGAGAAGGACCACAAGCTAAAGTATCCCTCCTAGAGAGGCAATTACACATTCTATCCGCCAAAATCCTAGCGAGCTCCAATCAAGCCCCCTCAGTTCCCCCCAGGGGCTACTTCTGTGGAATCCTCTAGTACACCACCTACACCAGACCCAAAGCCTACACTATTTTAAAATCTCACACCCTACTCCAACCAGCATCAAGAAAACTATTGCAGAGGGGCAAAAGATGAGGATACAAAATCAAGATGGGGGGATGTCCATCCCAAGAATCATGCCAAAAGAGAGCATCTGAGCCACTATTGCAAATCCAAAAGAGACCCTGCTTAATGAGCTTCGCCCCTCTTTTGAGAGTCTCCCAAATCATGGAGTCCCTCCCTGAAAAGGCATACTGAGGCACATCCTCACTGCACACCCCCGAAGATACTTAATAGTAAGAATCCTAGCCCAATCTTGATCCTAGCTAGTACACCATCACCAATATAACTTAGCAACTAAGGCCTATCAAATCATACCCACTGACTTGAGACCAAGGCCACCCTCCTGCTTTGGCCTCCAAATAGAGTCCCACCTAACAAGACTCCATTTTGAAGAAGACAAATTACCAGCCCACAAAAATTGACGGGCAAGGGCCTCAAACTCCTTAACAGAGCACCGAGGGGCAACCTACACAAAACATCTAAAGATAGGAAGGGCCTGGACCACAAACTTCAATAGAGTCAAGTGGCCAGATGACGAGAACCATCAACAAGTCCAATGACTTACCCTCCTGCGAAACTTATCCAACACCTCCTGCCAGATATCTCTGAGCTGGGAGCCCACCGAGATGGGAATCCCTAGATAAGAGAAGGGGAGAGAACCAATATGAAACTAAAGAATCTGAGCAATCCTATTCTGAATAAGTCAAGGAGTATTAAAGATGAAGATTGAGGACTTATCTTCATTAATCTTTTGCCCAGAAGTAGTCAAATAAATATCCAAAGTTTTCCTTAAGTTCATAGCCTCTTGGATTCTGGCCATACCCATCAAAGCCTTATCATCCACAAACTGCAAATGAGAATAAGGATGCACAGAACTGCCCCAAATTCAACCTTGAATCAAACCTTGACTAACATAGAACTTGATAAATCTGCCTAGCCCCTCTGCCATAATGATGAAAAGGTAAGGAGAAAGAGGGTCCCCTTGACGAAGGCCCTGGGAAGCCCCAAACAATTTTGAAGGTTCACCATTAATAAGAATAGAGAAGGAAGAAGAAGTTACACAACTCATAACCCAATCAATCCACTCCCAATCAAAGCCAAAGGCTCGGAGAACCTTTTGTAAGAATGCCCATCTGACCTTGTCATAAGCCTTAGCCATGTCAAGTTTGATGAACATGGCTTTCTCCTTCGAAATTGTCATAGAATGAATGGCCTTAGTAGCAATCACAATCCCATCAAGAATTTGCTTGCCAATAACGAAACCCACTTGCTCAGGAGAGATCAAAGAGCTGAGCCAAGGATTAAGTCTTTTTGCAATTAGTTTGGTGATAATTTTATAAACCACATTGCAAAGAGCAATGGGTCTAAATTGATCCAGAAAATCCGCTCCCTCCCTTTTCAGAATAAGAGCCAAAAAAGTAGAGTTCATGGCACATAGCATCTGCTTATTACGCTATGACTCTTGGACCACCTCAAGAAGATCCAACTTGATAATTTCCAAAAACTCCTAGAAGAATTCAATAGGAAATCCATTTGGGCTTGGGGCCTTACCTTTTTTCATTTGAAACACAACCTCTTCTAGCTCAGGCAACAAAAAAGGGTGCATAAAGGCTACATTCATCTCATTAGAAGCTAGAGAAGGAATGCAACCCAAAATAGCACTCTAATCATTACCAACAGGGGTAGAGTTTTTAGTGAATAGAGCAATGAAAAACTGAGCAGCCTCCCTAGAAATCTCAACCATAAAAGACAATTGCAGCCCTTCCGATGACACCAAAGTGGGAATAAGATTTCCCATCCTTCTAGCTTTGACAAAATTATGAAAAAAGGTCATGTTTCGGTCCCCTTCCTAAAGCCAGTCAATATGGGACTTCTACTTCCAGAAAATCTCCTCCCTCAATTCCCACTCCTCCAACTCCTTAATAGCTATAGCCTCTTCCTAAATCAAATCCTTAGTAAGACCATGGTCACGGATTTAGTGAGTTATGGCATCTAAATCTGCTTGAGCCGACATCTTGTTGAGGTGAAGGTTGCCAAAACAGTATTTATTCCACCTCTTGAGCTTAAATTTTAGATACTGTAATCTTTTGGCAAAGGAATACATAGCCCTACCATGAGTAGGCTTCCCTTGTTGCCACCAATCAGCCATAAGGTCGTGAAGAGAAGAGTCCCTCAATCACATGAGTTGAAACTTGAAGGATGGGTTCTTAGGGAATCTGAAAGCACTAGCAGAAAGCTTAATCGACTGGTGATCTGACCCTTTCCAACCTAAAATCTTTGAATTGGAAGACCACCTATCCCCCACCCAGAAGCAAGAAACCAGGAAATGATCTAGCCTCTGAGATATAACATTCTCCTCACATCTATTATTCCAAGTGAAGATACCATTGTTTGGCTTCACATCAACTTAGTTTAGAAATTCAATATTGTCCCTGAGGAGGCCAGTAGACTGGTCAAGCCTAGCATTCCCACCACGTTTCTCCTCAAGACAAGACACAAAATTAAAATCCCCTACCACAATCCACAGGAACAAGGGAGCCAGAGATCTGATATATCTAACATGAGCCCATAGATGAGTTTACCAGAAAGATCTATAGGAGCATACACATTGGTAAAGAGATAGGTTTCACCCAACTCCAGACTGGAAGAAATCATAGTCAAAGTTGAGCGACTCGAACACCACCAAAGAGGGGCAATCTTCCTAGGATCCCAGAAACAAGCCATCCCCCCAAAATTACCATGAGCCCCAACACATTGACACAATCCACGAGACCAACTTCTAGGAGCTCTCTTCAACATACCATCCATAGATAACTTAGTTTCCTGAAGGAAAACCATATTAGGACTATGAGTACCAATCATTTCTCGAATAGCCTTTCATCGAGGGATGTTATTCATACCCCTCACATTCCATGAAATAACAATCATTTCTGAAATTGGGAGAAGTGGGAGTCAATGGTTTTCACTAACCCCGAATCCACCAAATTCTCACCAAGCAACTTAACCTTTTCCAAATCCTTCTTGTGACCCACCTTGGAAGGTTTCTCCATAGGCCCCTTTTTCAGGGACTTCTGCTACAAACCAAGAACCTATACAACCCTACTACTCTTCCCAATATCCAAAGCATCCTTAGAGTGAGAAGAAATAGGACCTTTCAAGGCATCAACCCCATTTAAGACCATGGCTCACTTTGAACTAGACCAACTAGAATCTGAGATGCAACATCCGTGACCATCAGATCAACTTGTGCCTCTCCCAAAGGCAAGTTCTAAAAATCAGCCCATTTGTCACCCAACAAATCCACTCCCAAGGACTCCCCAGCAGCAGGAAGCACGACAAGACACCCCTCCTCTTGGACTAAGTCCTTCAGAACATCAAACTGATTGAAGACCCCATCTTCTTGTCTGTCCTTCAAGGTTCTCTTCAAACCTCTCCCTTTATTACGGGGCTTGACCCAGGTGAAGCCCTCCTTATCTGTCACCCCATCAACCATAGGGGCCTTCCCTTTATCATTCTTGGGAGATGGAATGGAATTAGTATTAGATGTACCAGCCACCTGAGTAACCCAAGGGCACTTCCTCTGCAGATGTCCATATTCATGACAAAAATGACATCTAAAGGGGAGGGTTTCATAGTCAAGTTGTTGAATCCAAGAAATAGATCCAAGGCTCATCTCCATAGAATCTGGCAATGGGTTATTCAAATTAATTTCCACATAAATACAGGCATAAGTAATTACCTTTTGGTCTAGAGTTTGCTGAACCGAACCAACTGGCTTACCAAGGAGAAGAGCCATCATATGTAAAATATCACTCCTCCAGCACTCCAACAGAAGCTGCAGAAGATGAACCCAAACAAGAACCCTCAATGGAAGTTCCTCAGCAAGATTAAACCCCACATGCCAGGGTTTCTTGAAAAGCCCAACCTGATTGAAGAAATAATGCCCTCCTTCAAAAGCCCTATTCCTATCCGCCATGCATGTAAACACCACTATAAAATAATTGTTTGCAGCCACCTTTATCTCCATATCCCCCTTAGGATTCCAAATCTTTCGAGCCCAAGACTCAAAAACTGGCAAAGAGAGCTGGATCCCCATGAACTTGTAGATCAGAGCATGATTTCTCAGGTACGCAACGTCCTCAACAATGGATTCAAGTTGAAAAACCAAGACAGGATGTTCTTGGCTTCTCGTGAGACAACCATTAACTTTCTTGGGTTTGGAACCACCTTTCTCGAACGATGAGCCTTCACCCAGTGAAGAATTGTTTGAAGCCCCAAAAGGCTTTACATGTGAGGAGGAGGATCAACAAGCTCCATACCTCCAAATCTCAACACATAGGGATACCCCTCACAAAAATTAAAAAAACCCCACCCCCACGCAGCAAATTGAGCAGAAAAAAGCACCAAAAAAGCCTGCACAAAAATCCCACACAAAACCCATACAACAACAGGAAACCACTCCTCCATCCAAGCACTGCTTCCCCCAAACAACCTCCCAAACACCTGTATTAATATAATATTCATATTAATATGATTATTAAATTTTATTCATTATATATATATATATATATTAAATGTATATTAATTCATATTTAATATATTTTTTGATATTCTTATGTGCATTTAAAGGGTTTTAGGATCCTTTCAAAACCTATGTTATGCCTTTTTAATAAAAAAAATGAAATTATATAAAGTAAACTATCAACTATCAAGTAGGGAATTTAGAGAGATATCTTGTTTTGCACTCTAATATCTCACATTTCTTTGTATATTTAATTCAATTTATGATTTCTCAGGTACGCAACATCCTCAACAATGGATTCAAGTTGAAAAACCAAGACATGATGTTCTTGGCTTCTCGTGAGACAACCATTAACTTTCTTGGGTTTGGAACCACCTTTCTCGAACGATGAGCCTTCACCCAGTGAAGAATTGTTTGAAGCCCCAAAAGGCTTTACATGTAAGTGAGGAGGAGGATCAACAAGCTC
This sequence comes from Cunninghamia lanceolata, assembly GCA_027924645.1. Classification (NCBI taxonomy): domain Eukaryota; kingdom Viridiplantae; phylum Streptophyta; class Pinopsida; order Cupressales; family Cupressaceae; genus Cunninghamia; species Cunninghamia lanceolata. The sequence goes on along the minus strand of BSBN01001201.1, from coordinate 14,731,168 downwards.
CATACCTCCAAATCTCAACACATAGGGATACCCCTCACAAAAATTAAAAAAACCCCACTGTAGTGCCCCTCATCTCGTCATCCATCAGATTGATGTTTGCTTAAACTTTATAGTGTCCTAGACCGTAGATGATGGTTATCTTGTTACTTCATTGTGAACCTGATTGTTATGATAACAGATGTTGATGTTGGATTATGTCATTTTATGCTTTAGAATTTGATAAATGAACTAGATGTTACAGATGTTTCGATGTTAATTGCGATATTGGATTGAATGTTTTATGTTGTTGATTAATATCAGATACCTTGTTCAACGTAGTTAATTGTTTATACATAAACGTGAATGGAACAGTGTTGTATTACTCGTTCTCGAGTACCCTACCTCACTGCGATTTCCATTCACGATAGGACTGCATGTGATGTATATGTATATCTTGTTATGGTTAACTGTGCGTTGCTGCAGGATCAGGTACTAGGCATCGACTCCACCTGATTACAGGTCTGAGCGTGCCTTTGCCAATGGATTAGTTGGTTGGAGTTAACGTGAGGTCCCTAGTCGGTGTCCCTTCGTCGTCAGTTTACCCTTGTGGTTATTGGTTGTTGTTCGCTCATGTCTTACTGTCAGGTAATATTGTATCTTGGAGTCTAATGAGTTCTGCAGGTGTCTAAGTATGTGTGGTAATGTTGTGCTTTAATTAGAATTATTCTACGGAAGAGTATAAGTGTTGTTAAATGGGCATAATGTCGATTAGTTGTCGATTATAGTTATAAATTAATTATTATTTTAATAAAAGTGTTGTTGTTAAATGAAGTTGTAGAAATTTGTATTATTCGATATAATATTATTTAAAATAAATATTTAAATAAATAAATAGTGGTAATCATGTTGTAAATTGTGATTCACAACTTGATTAATAAGATAAATTAAAGTATAGTACAAAATTGTATATTGTCGAAATAGTACTATTCTATTTATAACAATAAATTGGGTCGGCTATAAAAAGATATATTAATAAAATAAAATAAATAATAAGTGGGGATCATTAAATTAAATAAAAATACATATTCTTTAAAGGAGTTATGCACGGAATCGCGTGCCAAGCCCTTGGAGAGGAGAGAGGCTGAGTTATAAAAGAGCGGTAGGTGCATCAAGGACGGATCACAGGTGAAAGGAAAGAAGCAGCTTGGAACTGCAACAATTGGAGCAGGTTCGTCGAGGTGGTTTGCGAAATCAGGTTCCGTCGAATGCCTTATCTCTGAACTTCATTTCAAATCTGCAAATGTGGTTATAGCTTATTCGATTCCAAATAGTTCTGTAGACTGTCCTCTGTGTGTGTAATTAGCATCTTCTCTTATGGTTTAAATACATCATTTCTGCTCAAAGATTCTGTAAGTCAAATGTTTTTCTTCCACTGGTTGCCGAATCATTCTGTGTGCATTCTCAGACGGGCGTGATCTTGGTGGGGTTTGTAGGACACCTCGATAGAATTGCCGTAAATCGCTGTTGGCTACAGCTAGTTGTTCCTGTAAGATCAGATTAATGTTGTTATTGTTTCCTTCTCTGTGTCTAGTCAGAAACTTGTCTGGGTACTCGCTGTAAGACGCTTTGTATTCATGTGATTTTCCTGGTTGCGTACCTCTTTAACCTGCCCTCCCACATCTGCAACTGGAAGTTCTATTTGCTCAGAGACCTGTATAGCGATTGTTACTTGAAGATTTAAGTTATTTCTTTGGTATCCCTTAGTATTATTTACTATGGTTCGATAATGATAGGTAGCGCTACATATTGCAATGCTAGGGCGTGATTTACTATTGTCTTATGGTTATTCGAACTGGTTAAAAACCTCTGTAGCCATGTTGTTCGCTGTCCCATGAATATTGCTTCGATGTGTTTGGTTCAATTTCTGTTGTGGCCGATAATAACAGGAAGTTCGCTGCCTGGATAACACTTGTTTCAAATGAAAGACCAGATCCTTTTTATTCACCATTTTCTGAGTGTTACGCTATGTACCGTAGTTTAAGTTTACTCCATAGCTGGAGCTATCGAACTCTCTCATTATCGGTTATGAAGTCTTCTTGTTGGATATTGACTCTGCCTTGCTTCCTGCGTTTCTGCCTGGCTTTCATTCGTCTGTATGAAAGTTTCGAATCCCTTTTCTTCGCCATTCACTTAGTATTATACGGTGTTGCCGCTGTCTAACCTATGCCATAGCTGGAGCGAATGAAACCTTATCATTTTCAATTATTAAAGGTTCTTCTATTTGGATTCAACTCTGCACTCGTCCTAGTGTATTCCTAGCCGCTTGGGGATAAGCGCATAATTGCCAGAGGCCATTATACTATTACGAGTAAGGGTGTGGTGAGGTCACCAGAGGATATGGATATTCTTGTGTTGTGACAGTCAAGTTTGAACATGAACAATATCAGCGCATGTAACATATTGCCCAGTCCATGTTTCATAAATGGATGTTGAAGTGTATACGAAGCGTGGTAATGATGTCATTGATAATGTTTTCCCTTTAGCGTCAATAGAGGAGCCTCGGAATCATTGATGATATTCACCAAAACATAGTGAAACCAGAAGTTCCTGCTGGGTATTCTAATACTCTGATAAGCATGTATGCGAAATGTGGATGTATAGACAAGACAAGTGAACTGTTTGACAAAGTGCTTCGAAGTAATGTCGGCCCTAGTAAATACAATGATACAGGATGAGCATTGAAAAGGCTTTAGAAAATTTCAAGCAAATGTAATTGGGTGCGGAAACAGTTGCACAGTCTGAGAACATTGCTATCCTCACTCAGTCATTGAACTCCATCTTTCTTTCTTGCATCTCCGAGGGCCAAACTCAGAAAGTTCAACAACATGTTTTGCAGAAATTTCGTGCAGGTGGTTACAACACCATTGTTGCACCATCTATTGGAGAAGAGGGTTTGGATATAATGGAAGTTGATCTTGTGATATGTTTTGATGCAAATGTTTCACCATTAAGAATGACCCAACACATGGGGAGAACTAGAAGGAAACGTGATGGCCGAGTTGTCATTTTAGTTAGTGAAAGATCAAAATGGTAGTTACATGGCGCGGGTCAACGGTTATTAATACCTCCGAACTCAGTAATCACTAGTCCTAGCTGTTGTAGGGTTGCAAATCAGAAACTTAAAGCCCACCTTGTTAAAAATAAATCTATTACCTTGTCAGCAAAACCATTCTGTGTATACCCGCGATCTTGCACAACAATAGGATTACCATATGATTGCATCCCAAAAGAAAATATTTCTGTAGAATCCAGTTTTATAACCACAGATCACCCTATGGCGAGTTTGTAAAGTTTATGCAACAAATCCAGTATTGTTTTGTCCTGCAATCATTCCATCTATTTGGAGAGTTGTACTCACCTGAGCGCTCAAGTTTCACCTTTACCCTTATTCAACTGTTTTCTTGAAAACGATTCATGCAAACAGTGCAGAGTTATCAGATATATCAATAACTGAGTTAGCACATAGAAAGGCATGCACTGCCAAGGAAGATGGTTCTGCCTTCACACAGTAAACAGCAGTCAAAATCTACAGAGGATTTGTAATCTGCGACCTTCCATCAGAGATAAATTTTCCTCAGTATGTAACACTGTATCCACACTTTGTTGTAATTGGAAATCTGCATAACGGTAAGAAGGCGTATGGCGTTGAGTAGATGAAGAACGCTGTTAGAGGCCGTAAGTAATCTTTTCGACAACTCCAGTTCGTCATTTCTGCGTGTCATTGTTTGGGACCTCATGTTAACTCCTAGCTCGGGGGGTGGACCTTAGGGTTCCACATGGTCGGGTGGAAGAGCTATTTTATCCATTGGTTACTCTTGACAAGATCTTATGCAGAAAAGGATTTGTTCCAGTTGTACTTGTTCCAGTGATGATGATGTAAGTGCACAACCTTGTACCAGATTTGTGTAACAGAACATTCTTTATGTATGTAACTTTGATGTAGACTAAAAGTGGCAATGTAATGATGTCTTGATGTACTTATATGAAAGCATTTCAGTTATGTATTTAATCATGCAGATTCCGTTATTTGATGATTTGCAATGGATGTGAACAAGTTATTTATTTGAGCATGGATTTGGTTCAGTTACTGATGTATGTTAATTTGTGTTAATTGATTTGTTGAGTGATGCAGCCTTGGACCCTTAGAGAATATGTCGTAGTTAGTTGTGTTAACGTTACTTAATCATTTTTTTTAAATAAAAAAAAATTCCTGTTTCATATTGCATAAGTGTGTATTCTTTAAGGCGTTCAAGGCGGGCGTTACACCCACCCCCACATTTCAACTATCAAGTAGGGAATTTAGAGAGATATCTTGTTTTGCACTCTAATATCTCACATTTCTTTGTAGATTTAATTCAATTTATGTTGTGTAATATTCATACTAATATAATATTGATATTAATATGATTTTTTTCCCTTCATTGTATATATATTAATTATAATATCAATTATTATAACCTAGTAAAATGAAATATTGATAGTTATATTTGTCTAGAAATATCAACTATTAATATATTATAAATGTGGTCCAAATATTAATTTATTATATTGCCTAATATTCATCATGAGTAAAGTGGGTTAGTAACCTCATGTGAAGGTGAATAAAACATACATATTACTAGTGATAGAAGTGCAATCATCATAAATCTCATTGCTAGGATAAACATTACAAATAAATATTCTAAAAGCAACAAGTATATCACTAGGGATTAGTGAAGGTGGATCATCATCATATGTGGGTGAAGGTATGATATGTATCTATATTATATGTCCATAGGTTTAAAATGAGAGAAAAATTATCATTAGACACACTATCAAGTATAAAAGAAGTTAATGTATTCAAAGAACATGAATCTATGGAGACAATCTAGCATGACATATAAGAGATGTATCATTAAAAGTTGTAATCATTTAATGCATAGGTGGAGGTAAAACTATATTTTCTCTGGCTCTCCTACAAGGTGTGCCATAATGTATATCCTCACTAGTTATGTACTCACAACTATCACAATCCATATGATCATCATTATGTTCATGCATAAATTACATAAGTGTATCTGATAGGTATGGATGAGCACTAATCAACTCCATGAAGGAAGGAAAAGATAAGAAGTGATAAAATAACACATCCATAGAAGACATATCCCTAGCCTTAACATAACATGTCATAAGAATATCCATTATTGAGGTGTCGTAAAATAATCGAGCTATCAAGTAGGGAATTTAGATACAAATATTTTATTTTCCATTCTAATATCTCACATTCTTTTGTAGATTTATTTCAATTTACGTTGTGTAATATTCATATTAATATAATATTGATATTTATATGATTATTTATGTTGTCTTTCATTGTATATATTAATTATAATATTATAATTACAATGAAGAAAAATTAAATATGAATATTACACAATATTATATATTACTATTTAGATTATTAAAAATATATTAATATTTAAAACTTATACACAAATATATATATCAATATTTCATTTTACTATAATATAACATAAATATAAATATATTACAATGATAATTCCATTTGTTTGTATAATCAATAATTTAATATAAATATTATCATTAATATATTATGAATTATATTATTCTATTGATATTTAAAATAAGAATTTTATAATTAATAGATACAAATATATTAATATTTAAATCATATAATGTTTCAATATTTAATATTTATTTAATAATAAAATGTATATTAATTCATATTTAATATATTTTTTAATATTATTATGTGCATTTAAAGAGTTTTAGGATCCCTTCAAAAGCTATATTAGGTTTTTTTAATAATAAACAATGAAATTGCATAAAATAAGTAAACTATCAAGTAGGGAATTTAGAAAGATATCTTGTTTTGATTAAAGTAATCGGGAAAGGGCTCAAACCCATATATAGAGGCCCAACAAGCAACAAAAGAGTTTCACAAGACGTAAAACCAAAGAAGAGCAGAAAAAAAGGACGAGTCGGCCATAAGGCCAGCCAAAATAGACAAGACCAGCAGACGGCCAGCTACTTTCTGGCCATAGTCTTAAGGCATCTTATGGCATGCCACTCTTTGTTTAGGAACTCTAGTTTCTCTAAGAAGGAGGTCTCATCAGCTTCCTACTCCAGCCGCTCTTGAATCTTTTGCTTGCCTTTCCCATCCAACTTATTCCCTTGTTTCTGAGTGACCTCTAACTTCTCCTTGCTGTTGCTTTCCTCCAGCTGCACCGCAATCCCCTATTTCTTGATCATTTGTTTCTCTTTTCCCTTCGCCTACTCAGTCGCAAGTTTTCTTCTCTCTAACTCCTCCTTCAACACATATAGAGTGGTGGCTGAATTCTTCACCGTTTCCCTACTATAGTCCACAAGGTCAGACACTTTCCTATCCAAGTTTTCCTGAGAAATCTTGATTTGACCTATCTCTTCCTCCATGCGCTCCCATTTTTCAAATCTGGTGGCCATCTTCTCCACTTGGCCCCAAAGATCATCATTAGCCTCAATCAGCCAATCCTCAACTTCCAGCTGGGTGATGGACTCAAGTTGCTAAATTTTCTTTCTAGCATGGTGAAGTTGGGCAAGCTGCCATTTGAGAACCTAGTTCTAAAGATCCATAGCTTGATAAAGAATGGTAACTCTATCTATAAGTTTGGTGCATAGTTTACACTTAGATTCCTGCTTCTCCTCAGTGTGATCTTCATTAGTCTTAGTCTTCTTTCTAGGGGAGTCCTCTGAAGTGGTCTGGTTGGGCCTTTTGGTGCCCTTGAGAAATTTTCCCTTATCCTTATGATCCAGATTTTCCCCACTATCTTTGCCGGAGTTCTCTTCCTCCTCCATATCCATATCAATTTTAGTGTCCTCCTCTGTGTCATTTTCAGTGTCAGAATCAAGAATTAACACTTCCTCATCAGAACTGTCATCCTTGTCAGAGCTCAACTTCCTTCTGGACCTGGACCTCTAAGCTTTGTTCACTCCCTTATTCCCAGAAGTCCTAACATAACCCTTAGGATTAGGGTTCCTAGCTTGCTCTTTCTTTTGGGGGGCTTGGGCATTTTGAGGAATGCTCATACTGTGGAGAACCATCTGTCCCATTTTCACAGTCACTGTCTGAGAGGGAGCCTTCTGGTAATCTCGAGGGAGCCTTGTTGTAATCTCTATTAGTAGTGGTTTGATTAGAATCAAAAGGAGGGGTAGAAACTATCTCTTTCACTTTACTCTTCCCCTGCCCAATCTAATTCCTGGCCTGCAAGCCCTTGTCAAAAGTAACATTGCCTTTTGAACTCTCCCCCTGAGAATCTCAACCCTCTGGGAATCCTCACCAATGTCAGTGGAACCCTCCTCTTTGTTCTCACTCTGAAGGAAGTTCTTGATGAGTTGAGGGTTATAGATCCTAGGGCGAAACCCTAGAGTAGGGGTTTGAGCCAATTCAAACTTAAAGAGAGTGTAAATAAGACTCTGATGTAATGGGAGGAGTTTTTTGCCAAGCAAAACTTTTTGAACAGAGTCCTCAAGAGAGGAATACAACCAGTAGGGAAGATTAATTCTAATGTTATGATGAAAATGATTCAGAAGGGGAAAAAGATAACCATGGAATCTGTTGAACCTACCTTCTAGCGTGATGTACCTCATGATGACCTCCACCACATCACTCTAGATGCCTAGTAAATCTTCCCAGCTGAAACCATTCTATAATCTGGTAAACTCCTCTCCCTCTTGGAAGAACTTTAGCATATCATTCTTATAGTTCCCTTTAACTTTCCTAGGAGTACAGGTACCATCCAGCTTTAAGCCCGTGGCTTTAGCAATTAAATCTTTAGAGACCCTGAAAGTTAACCCTCTAACATAAACCGTCCTAGCTTTCCAAGAGTGAGCAAACTCACTCGATAGAATGGTATCATAGCCATTCATAGCTTCAATATAAGGGGTGAAGTCCCCTCTCTGCAGAATCTCCCAGAGCCCCCTATTCTCCTTCAACTTATCAAACTAAGTCAATTCTATATGATTTAAATCACCTCCCATTCTAAAAATGGTGTTAGCTTCAGTTTTGGCTTTGTAATGCAAACTGAGAAAGATGTTGTGAATAGTCAGGACAATGACAATTCCCAACGCGATAGCAATTTCACTGCAATCCTAGTAATGATTAGGGTCCTTGTCGTGATTACTCTGGAACGTGTGATTAGTCTGCCGCTCCATCCGAGCATACTAAGCAATAAAATTGTAACTTTTAATCATTATTAATGAAGTTGGTGATATCATTAGGCACATCCTCTCCCCTCTTCCACTTTAAGCAATCATTGATGGTGCAACCTTTGTTCGCTAAGACATCAGCTCTAGTGTTCCCTTCCCTAAATATGTGTTGCACCTTCACCTTGTCCATAATCTTAGTTCGGCAATGCTTAGATTTATAATATCTTTAATGTTCCAGCTAGGGGTCGCTTTAGCCTTAATCATGTCCAAAATATTTTTGGAGTCCCCTTCAATGACAAGCTTTTTGATACCAAGTTCCTTATCCAGATAAATACCTTGGTAAGCTGCATAGGATTCAGCGAAATTGTTAGATTGGAAACCAAGGTTCCCAACATAGATTCCTTTGACATTTCCCTTGTCATCACGGATCACTGCTCCCCCTCCCGCCTGACCTCGGTTACCCTTAGAAGCTCCATCAAAATTTAGTTTCGACCGGCCCAGATCAGGGGGGGCCCTAGAAAGATATCTTGTTTTACGCTCCAATATCTCACATTTCTTTTTGTATATATTAATAATAAAATGTATATTAATTGATATTTAATATTTTTTTGTTATTAAAGTGTAATTTTTTTACTATAATATAACATAAATATAAATATATTATAAATCTGTATAATAAACAATTTAATATAAATTTTATTAGTAATAATATATAATGAATAAAATATCAAATAATTGTCATAAGGTTGAATATTATATTAATATAAATATTACACAATAAAATAAATTAATATTTAGATCACATCTAAATATTTATTTATTTTATTGTGTAATATTCATATTAGTATATTTCTATATTTCACATATAAGGGCGTGGTTTGGTGGTCATGCCTTAGGCGATAAAACCATGGGAAGAGATCCGTAAGGGTCTGTCTAGGCAGCCTGAGTACATATTTAAAATATCAATATTATAATTACAATGAAAGAAAATAATAAAATTTATTATAACATAGTAAATGAAATATTCATATATATAATCAAGCCTGAGTACATATTTAAAATATCAATATTATAATTACAATGAAAGAAAATAATAAAATTTATTATAACATAGTAAATGAAATATTCATATGTATAATCAAACCCAATAATGTTTGTAGTAGAAAAATTAATCTGCACTCAAATGAGAAACCAACATGAATAGGCATGCATGCTTATTATCATACTAGAAAATTATTTTTCTAATGAAAACATGCCATGAAAGAATATGTGAGAAAAATGGGATAAGTATATTATGAAGTCTATCACCCAATGTTGGAAAAGGAACACAATAATGTATGCCCTGTGAACTTCCACTAAATTGTTTTACTTGTGAACTTCCACTAAATTTTTTTACTTGTTATTCATTATCTTTATTTTCCTCCTCGAAAACATTACTCATCTTAGAGCTTGTTTGATTTTTTACTGAGATATATATTTTTTTCGTCACTCATAATTTAACTAAACAAGTTAATTAAAAGTATATTTGGGGCTACCTCTATTTATATTAGGCTCCAGACAAACGAGCCAATTAAAATACTTCATATTTCTTCATGCCTTATTTGGTGAGGAAGCTTCTTCCATCCAATGTAAAATGCTCTTTTTAATTTGATTTAATAATTTGTGATTTATGTTTCAATATTAAATTATTTACTTTATGTCGGCTTTATTGTTATGTGCATTTTTATTTGATTTAATAATTTGTGATTTATGTTTCAATATTAGATTATTTACTCTTCAATTTTAAGTGTTTGTTTCACATTAATAATCAATACAATATTTTAATTTTTTGTTTAATAACCAAAATTATTTGTTTAATAATCAAATTCTGGCCAAGAATTTAGTCAATCATAATTTAATTAAACAAGTTAATTTGTTAGTATTCTCCTCGCTTCACTCATAATTTAATTAAACAAGTTAATTTGTTAGTATTCTCCTCGCTTCTACCTGATTTTCAATTTTAGGTGTCCTAATTTTTCTCTTCAATTTTAGGTGTTTGTTTCACATTAATATTTAGACCACTACAATATTTTAATTTTTAATATTTATACATAAAAAGAATATAATAACTATACAATGGTCAAAATTAAATAATGACATTAATATGAATATTATATTAATATAAATATTACAAGTTTTGTTATAATATTTGCATAGACTTTAAGAAAAAAATTTATTTGTTTAACATTAAAAAAAAATATTTGTTTAATAACCAAATTCCCAACAAGAATTTAGTCACTCATAATTTAATTAAATAAATTAATTTATTAGTATTGCCACCTTTTCTCTTCCAGGTGTTTGTTTCACTCAAATAGTAAAGTAGTATTTCTGTAAAATCTTAAGAAGTCAAATTTTGAGCCAATCACAATAAAGATAAATCATTTTCCCAATAATTTTTGTTAAAATTTTCTCATGTAGACTTAGGAAAAATTAAAATTTGTCTAACATGAAAAATAATACTTTGTTTGGATTGGTTTACTATAGATAGATTAATCACTAGATAAAAAACTCCTTGCAATAGTACTCCAAAGGTAGGTACTAATAAATAAGTTAGAATAATTAGTTGAGAGTTTTCTATAGAATAGTTGAAGGTAGTTTGGAGAAGTTACGACAAAAAAAAAAACTTTATAAAACCACACCACATTGTAATGTATATCATCCAACAGATTGGATGTATGAAATCTGGAATCATTAATATAATTTCTATATTATGTATTTATAAATTATGGTTTCTCTACCATTCTCAATATGGCATCAGAGCGGTTGAAAGATCCTATGGAAGGAAGTAAAAGCCTTGAGGAATAAAGAGAGCAGCGTTGTAAGGCTAGACAAATAATGACCATACCTAAAAGAAGAAATGGCTTCGTAGAGGATGATGAAATGGAGTTAGAATGGGAAGACATGCAATACATTTGGTATAAAATTTGAGCATCTATAAGTTTTTTTTTTAAATGTCTAAAGTGCATATTTGTTCAAAAAGTTTGAAGTATATTCCAACGCTGCTCAGGGTAATATATATTGTCTTTTCTGTCAACACCATTGTATGAAGTGCAAATTTATTGTTTGTGATCCTTCCTGGTTGTAGAAGGTAGCAAATAACATTATTTTGTCAAGCTACCAATTCAAATCGATGCTCACAATACAAAAGACTATTTGTTGTAGCCGTAAAATGTTGGATACATCTGCTGCTCGTGAGATTGTCAAAGGTTGCATAGAGAGTATTTGATTTGCTTTGTGTTTTTGGCTAGAGTTGATAGTATGTCCTTCAACATAATTACAAAATTATTTGGATTATTCTTTGCTGACTTGAATTAATATTCATAGGAAGTTTATTTACATTGTTTGTTATAGCCATAAGCCATGAAGATTTGGAGTTTTTGGGAGGAGTGCAAGCATCCTGTTGCAAAATTGGATGAAAGGTTGAACTCATTGATATTTAAAAAGTTTAGATTTTGTACAAGTGAAGAGATAGATTGATATTTATTTGTCAAGACTTAACAATTAAAATTATAGGGGATATTGTGTTAAAATTGGAGTGATAAGATTATTATTTTTTAATGGAGAAATCATATGTTCTTGTTAAATTTGAAGGGCATGAATTTCATACATGGCAAGTTAAGGTGCAACTAGTTTTAATAGAAAAAGATCTTTGGGATATTGCTAGTGGAATTGTTAAAAAACCACAAGATGCAGATGAAGCCATAAATGGGTAGCAAAAGATCATAAAGCCATATCATTGATTGGTCTCAGATTATTTGATGCATATTTGCATTATATTGATCTAACAAAAACTTCAAAGCAAATACGAGAGGGTCTTAATTCTTTATTTGGTTCACAGGCTGCAAGTGCTAAGATGTCCATTAAGCAAAAACTTTTTGGCTTGAAGATGAAAGAGGGTGATAGTATTGTTAATCATATTAGTGCATTTTGTTCTCTTCTTAATCAACTTGTTGGCATAAAATCTACAATTGATGGTGATGATGCCAAATCTATTTTATTAAGTAGTATGCCTTCAAGCTCTGGCAATATTATATAATTTACTTCAAACAAATTGAATCCAATCTTAGAAAATGTGATATCTTTCTTGATTGATGAAGAGAAAAGAGTCCTTAAAAACCACTCAATTGCTGAAGAAACTACTTTTTTTGTAAAGAAGTCTTGAAATTCAATAGGGAAGAGTAAAAATTTCAAATGCTTCTATTGTAATCAAAGAGGACACATTCTTCTGAATTGTACTCAACATGCCAAGCATCTCATTGACGACAAGTTAAAAATAAATAATGTTTTGATTGCTACTGAAACCGAGGGAGAAAGATGTGATTTTGCAATACATGATCAAGAGTCTCATCACAATGACAATGAGGAGAATTTTTTTAAAGAATTAAACAAGTCCAATTAGCTGGAGGTTGGAGGCATATTATCATTTTGAGCTAGCTTCTTGCTCAGAGATGATACTTTGCATGAGAAGCACCAAATTCATTTGAAGTCCCTTCATGAGCAAGGGGGGCATGACAATTTATTTTTGGTTTGTGGATATTTGAGTATGTCGCAATCCATAGATTTGCAGGGTTGTATTTGTTGATAATTGAGTAAGTCTTGATCCACAAAAAGAGGAGCGTCACTGTGGATAGTTGAGTAAGTCTTGATTCACAATTGGTTGGTGTTTTTCTTGTGGATAATTGAGTTTGTCTCGATTCAAAAGAGAGGTGTACTTGTGAATAATAGAGTATGTCTTGATTCATAGGTATTTTAAGGATTTGCAGGTTTGACAGTCAGGACATCTGTTGACTGGTTTAGTTTGGTGTCTTGGGTGAGCAAGGAGATTTGGTTGAGATGCTTCATAAAATTTCTAGATGGGCTATTGTGTCTAGTTCATGCAGTGTTCTATCCTTTGTTTGGATTTATGTAATAAGAGGGGGACTGTTGGATAATTACATCTTTAGATAAGAAAATAATAAATAAAACTATTGTTAGGTTAGTTAAAAGTTATAAATAAATAAATAAGTTAGAATAATTAGTTGGGAGTTTTATGTAGGGTGGTTGAAGATAGTTTGGAGAAGTTATGGGAAAATAAAGGCTTTATAAAGCCATATTGTAATGTATATTATCCAGCAAATTGAATGTATAAAATATGGAATCATTAATATAATTTCTATATTATCTATTTATGAATTATGGTTTCTCTACCATTCTCAATAGTTGTAAGTGATCATTGGAAATATAATATGAGTCGATTTGGTACATTCTTGTTAGCATTGGGTTGCTTGTTTTGGTTAAAGTTTAAGAAATATGAGGTTGCATTTTGGTGGTTGTTACACTTGCATAGCCCTTATACTACAACATGTCTTGAAAAATGATGATCAACTCATGCTCTATTTCTCTTTCATTTTATTGATATTCTTCATTGTGTAATAACCCTTTCTAACATGAGCTCACTGATAACCATTAAATGTTCAACACTTGCTTCCTCATTGATACACATGGGATCTATTGAAGATGATGATGAGTCATACCTCAAGAGGAAATTCATTGTTTCCTCCACTAAAGACCCATTAAGGTGTTGTAGAAAATTGTCAGGATTTGGTAACGAATCCTCCACAAATTTTTGATCTTACATTTACCTTTAGGGTTAAACTATCTTCAAGAACAAGAAATTATTTTTCATCTAATTATGACATTTCATTAACATAATGAAACTCAAGTAGTAAAGTATTTATCTCCTTAGTACATATCAATTGAGATTTTTTATTTTTAGTGCTTATGGAAACTACTAAAATTGAAGCTAAAATTACTTGAGAAAAATATCTTGATCTTTTGGAAATGGAATTATCTCTTGAACAAAATTATTAACTCCTATCAACAAATTTTCTATTTCCAAATTTTCAACATATATGACTTGAACAACTTGTATTATTTGACCTTCTTTGATTACATCTTGTGTAGACTCTTCGAACAAACCTTCAAATGAAGAAAATAATCCATTTGATTCATCTTCTCTAGCACAATTGATTTCTTCTTACTCAGTGAAAAGGATTGGAACACAACTTTGCTTTTCAAATTCTGACTCGACTTCATCCTCCTTGGAGAACATAAAGTATGCTTGGGTAAAATCAATATCTTCTTCCATCAACATTCCCTCTTCAACCTCAAAGAATTTGAGTAAAGTAGGCAAAGTATCTACTTCTTGTAGATATTGTTATTTTATTGGTAGTTCTTAATTATATGAATACATGACATCATTCAATATATGATTATATAAATGATTCCTTACCTTATCAAAAATATTTTTTATTGGGGGAGGAGGACAAGTGAGGAGAACCCTGCTAAGGTGGTGGAAGTCATATTGTCTTCTGTTGCTCATTGCTCTTGTGTGCAGGGGTTCTCTTATTCAATCCTAATGCTTCATATTAGTGACATTCTTACTCTTAGTCTTTCTTTGTATATTTTGTTTCTAATTTCTTTATGATCTATTGGTTTTTGGTGGATACTAAGTGGGTCCTTGAAGTTCTTTGTCAGTTTTATTTTTCGTTCCTTTTATTCCTATTGCTCCACATGCATGTAAGCCCCATTGTCTACTCCACCATTTTGGCTAGTTTGCTAGGTTTGTAAGGATAGTAGGTTTAATGAGCCTGCGAGTGTTAATATCTCTTGGGTATGGTTTTTCTTTAGAGAGTGGATGCCATTGAATGGAACATGATTTGATTCTTAAGAAACCTATTGAAATTCTTAAAAATGGAGAAGCCAAACATATTGGTGGTTTTATTTTTGTGGAAAAAGAAGGTGGTAGTGCTATCAACTAGTTGCCTAAAAAATCTTATACAAAGGTTTTACAAGAAAACATTCTAAATTTTGTGCTAGAGAGTGCTTTTTTCTCTACAACATCTTATGATGGAAGAGAAAACAATAGCTTGTTTGAGGTATCTTAGCCGCCAAAGGAGAGGAACAAGGTAAGGATTTTTACTCTTCTAGAAAAATAATGGTTTTCTCTCCTAATGATGAAATGAAAAATATTGTTAAGAAAGAAGAGGAGAGGTTAAGAAGTGTTGCAATATTATTTGTTTCTTTAAATAAAGAGACTCTTCCATCAAGAATTTTTTTTATAATTCTAGGGTGAACTCTGTTTGGGGGGGGGGGGAATGGGTATTTATGTCTCTTTTTATAGAATGGTCAATAGTAGAACATTTATGTTTGTATTTAAATCATCTGATATGCTAAATAATGTTCTTAAAATAGACTTTAGGCTGTGGGTAGGTTGGTGTTTAAAGCTATGCCATAGAATCTTGACACTGAGCCAAAAGAAATTGTAGTGAAAACTGAACCTAGATGGGTTGATATTGCAAATGTTCCCCCCAATTGTGGTTCCTATTGAATCCTAAAGCCTTTGGGGAAGGTTCTACAAGTTGAAGAAACAAGATACACCTTAGCTCACATGTTTATTCAAGAGAATAAATGTCTTTGAACCCAAAAAATTAAATTTCTTGATGTTCCCTTTTACCAAATAGAGAAAAAAACATTTTAAAATAAGGAAACTTGGAGGTTTCAATTTGTCTTTTTTCATGTAAATTGGAAGGTCATGTTAGAAAAGAGTGCCCCTTGTTGGCTCCCCCAAAGAATAATAAAGACCCTAAAGATAATGGTAATACTAGTAAATCTATGCTCCCAGATAAAAATGAATTAGATAAGATGGATGTAGAAAAATAAGTTTCTAATGGGAGTTCATCTGGTTCTTGAACTGAGTATGAAATTATTTATGCCTCAGAGGTTTTTAACTAGAGTGATGATAATGAAGTTGACAAGCCTGATGGGAAAATGGACATTGATAATAGTCTTCCCCCAGAGAAATGACAATAATGATTATCCCCTGGTTGAATCCTTAGATATTCTAACTGCTAAAAATGTTGTTGTCTCAAACTGTCCTTCATCAAAACCTACTATTTGATGCTTAGGTGGTTCTAAAAGGTTAAAGGTCCAAAATGAGTGCCCTATAAAGAAGAAATTAGATAATACCGGTGTAAATTAAGGAGGAAATATTCAGTCTGTCCCACACCCTAAGAGTGGGGGAATGGACAAGTCTGAAGAGATTTTAAAAGAAATCTAGTTGAAATACAAAGTAGCTCTGGAAGGCCTAAAAGAAAAAATAAAAGAAGACGCCTCATTGTTTTTAAAGGTTGTACAAAGGTCCCAACCCTCCATCAAACAATTCATAAGTCTAAAATGTGTTAGTTGGAATGTTAGGGGTCTTGAGGCCCATGACATGAAGATAATTGTTGGAATGTTTTGTAATATAATTTGGATTGCAATTTACTACAAGAAGTTAAATCTATGGATAGAACTCTCGACTTTACCCTTAACTTTATTTGGAAAAAATATATTAAGATTTACACTAACCATGAGAAAGGTAAGGGTGGTGTTGCTATTCTTTTAACAAAAAAATGGGCTCCTTTGATCAATTCTATTGGGCATTCTCCATGCAATAGAATATGCTAGGTTGTGATTGATGACAAAGACTCCAAATTTGGAATTTGTTCTGCTTATACATCTAATGACTACAGAGATATTTGTATTGTGGAACTAGATGGCAAACAACCTTGTTGGGATTATGTGGATTGTGGTTGTTGACTTCAACATGATTGAATTTGATTATGACAAGGAAGGGGGTATTAAGCTTGGTTGGAAAGGTAGTGAAAGGTTTTTTTGGTCTAAGATGAAAAGACTCCTTGACCTTAAGGACCCTCTTGAAAATAATAAGGAGACAAGCAATGACACTTGGTCTACTTGGTGCAATCAACAAAGTGGACCTAAGAGGGTTTATTCTAGACTTGATAGATTTTACTATGACAAAGCTTTTTTTCTACTCTAGGGATTCTAATAATAGCAATCAAGTGATAGTTAAATAGTACTCTCTCTAACCACCACCTAATTGAGGCTAAACTTTCTTTTAACATAAAAAAATCTTAACAGAGGAAATGGATCTGGTTTGTTTAAATTGAGTTCCTCTCTTTTAAAGGATAGAGATTATGTATTTTCTTCCAAAATGGTTAGGGATCATATCTGGGAACATGAGAAAAGTTCTTACATTGCAAAATGGAAAATGTGTACTTTTGCTTGGTAATTTTTTTTGAGTTGTTGGCAAAATAAAAGTTGTAATTAAAAAGAATTGTACCAGGAAGTTGGAAGAAGATCTTATTATGGCTAAAGAGAATCTACAAAACAATCTTTGTGATCTCAAATAGCAAGAAATAGTCAATAGTAGGAAGCGTAGTCTAAGGTGCAAGCTAAACTATATTAATAAAGGTTTAAGGATCAAAGCAAGAGTTAATTAGATCAAATGTAGTGACAAAGGGATTAAGTACTTCAATTTTCTCAAGAGCAAAAATAGTAGGGAGAAAATTGGCCCACTAAATATTAATGGAATACTGAGTGATGATCATGATTTAATTAGCAAAGAATTTCATTCCTTCTATAAAAAAATATTTTCTTCAGAAGAGATGAACAATAAGATTGAGGACATTATGAGTCTTTACAAAAGGATTATTCCTAGAAATTTATGTTTGGAGGATGAAGAAATTCTGGAGGAGGGTATTAACATAGAGGAACTCAAAAATATTATCAATTCCATGAAGAATGATAAGTCCCCTAGCAGTGATGGTTTACCAATAGAATTCTATAAGAATAATGTTAATTGGGTTATTAATGACTTGTTAAGTATCTACGATGAGGCTTTCCAAAGTGACAATCTTGGTAAAGAGATTAACAAAGGTATTATTAAAATTCTACCTAAGGATGCAGACAAAGCCTTGGTTAAGAATTGAAGATCCATTACCCTATTGAATGTTTCTTGTAAAATCTAATTAATTTTGGCTTGTTTTATCCACTGAAATCCTATGGTTCATTTGGAGAGCTAGGAATAGTGAGATTTTTCAAGGAAGAGTAAGAATGCTTACTAACTTCATCTATGAAGTTACCCCATTAATTGTTGCCTCATAAGTGTCAATGACCTTGGATATCTCAAAAGAGGAGTTCTTTAATCTGATGAACAAGGGTTCCATCAAGTTGAAGAAAGAAGATGTAATACATGTTGAATAGTGGCCAAATTTTGATGTTGATGAGGAAAAGGATGATGTGCAAGATGATTATTTGTTCCATGATAGTTTCATTGACAAGGTTGATGATATTCCATAATGCATTTGTAATGATCATACTATAGAAAAAGTTTAGGAATGGTTTGATAATCACTTCTTTAATCACTAGGCTAGTCTTTCACTTGCTAAACACTTGGCCCTAGATAAAATGGAGAATGATAAATCTACTCAAAACACCATGACTGATCAATAGTTTGTTGCTTCACTATAGAATGTTAGGGGCTGGGATAAGACTGCTATGGATATTGATTCTAGTTCTAAAACTACGACTGATCTACTTGAGAGAATTTAAGTCCTCTCTCTTTTTGGTTCTAGCTTACTCTACTTTATATGATGTCATTATAACTATTTTGTATTGATCCCACAAACTCTTCACCTAGGGTGTTTGATTGTGTGGTACTTAGCTTGTTGGGACTATGATGGTTATTATGTCTATATAGCTTTTGCTATCATATTGTAATTCCTCTTTTGTGAAACATATGAAATATAAAAAATAGGTTTATATTGGGCATATCCTCTCATGTAGCCACCATTAGGTTCATTTAGTAGACATTGATGATCATGTGAAGACCCTTGATTTGCATTTGAACCTACCAAAATCTATTTGAGCCTATGCATTTCAAGACAACTTCTTCCATCATGTACATGAAAAAAGAAGCTTTTGCTACTTGCCATGTCAAGGGAGTAGGAAAATGAGATCTATGGCTACTATAATTGATGAAAGAACTATTTCTAATTGTAGGAGATGGATACTATTGAACCAGTGGCACATTCAAGGGAAACTTTTTCCTCATATTTGACACACCATTTACTACTCTTTGCAATAAAAGATCAAATGATGCTTGTACTAATGGCCTAATTGAATCTCTCTGAATTCTTCCTTAAGCATATGATCCTCCAACTCAATTGCATGTTCTTGAACATCATTCAATTTAGTAGCATGACCTATGTTCATAAAGAAAACAATTTCTAAAGATCAAACATTTATGAAGCAACTTGGAAGAATCTCAAAAGGATTAGGAGTTTTAATGACCTTAGTAACTAGATGATCAAATCTCACAATGAACTCCCTCATCACTCATCTTTCTTGTCATTTGAGAGTTGTGCAAACAAGATATGACTATCTTCAACTAGTTTGAAGCATGCAATAAACTTCTTTCTCATTAACTCCCAACTATAATAGAATCAACATTAAGATGGTGAAATGAATCAGCTACTACACCTTATAATGTTTCCACAAATAAGTGAATTGAAACATCTTCATGAGCTACACTCAAAATTCCACATTAAATGGTGAAGAATGAAATGTGTTCATCTAGATGTTGCTTGCCATCACCATAAAACTTTGGAATATTCTTCATTGATCCACAAGGAAGCTCATGATGTTCTATTAATGCCAATAGGCCAATATGATTTCCCCATAGCAATAATGGAGGTGGACAATTGTTGTTGATGTGGTTCCCCTTCATATTAATGATTGTTTGTAGTGGATATTCTTCTAAAGATGGAAATACTTCTTCAAGTTCTAGTATAGTTGTTGAAGTACTTTCTTTTGGAGGAGAACAATTAAGACTCACTTTCCTTCATGATCAAGTGTAGATTGTGCTATAACTATTCATCATTTGTCTTTTAGCATTTTAATTCACACCTTTCACTGTGACACAAAATGGAACATGTATGGTAAAACTATTCTACAAATTAGAAGGACAATCTCCTTGTAAACAAAACTAACATATCTATACAAGTGTGTGTTTTGAGGTGGTCCACGCATAGCAAAAAAGGAATAAAGGTATGTCTTTTTGGATTCACCTAGGACAAAGGCTAATACACACTTCAACTCAAGGTAAAAAGGCATTTTATATTTTTGACACAATGAAAACCCTACAACAACTACCACCTTACATTTTTCAATTAAATGTAGAGACTAAGTAGTGCAAACACACATAAAGCTAGGATAGGCAATACATGTGAGGCCCATTCAATTATGATTTACCGATTTGCTCTATTAAACATGTTATGGTTGTTATGTTTGGACATTAGACATATTATTATTACTTGACTATGGATTTTTGGATTATGATATTTGGATAGACTATAGTAGACATTGTTCATTTAATTAGATTAGCTATTTACTTGCATTTGGTGATGGTGACCTAATTATGAGATAGCCTTATCATAGTTTGATTTCATGTGATGGAGGTATGTTTTGATTGATCATATATGTTGTCTAATTATGTGTTATGGATTATGCTATTAAATAAGTTGTTTAGGTGAATTAAAAATGGATATATGTGTGGATAGATCATTATGGTGCATATGTGATGACATTAGGAGATTTTGTGGAATGATGATTGAAATTGTATTGATAACTGACATTCATATGGATTTTGATTATTGTTAGAGTAAATATGTTTGCATTGAATATGATTATAATTGGAATTTAATTCAAGTTGCTTCGGTTATATATGCTTATTGGATAAATTAACGTGTGCAATTGAGATGTGCAGGTACCTTCCATGACCAATGGAAATTTGGAGGTCAACTAGAAACCCCTATGAATCCCCTGTGATGCCCGACATTAGTCTATATGGGGACTAAAGTCTTTTGTAAATGTGTAATGTGTAATGTGATTTATTTACTATGATTATTTTAGTTTTTAAAATAGTGTGTAAATGTGAGTTGGTATGGGTGATGAGTTGTTGGCTTATGTGTCTTATTTTGAATTTAAAATTTGAGGTCACTTTTGAGGGGGTTTGAGAGGTCTTTTCATGAGTATTTTATTGATTTTAAGTCCCTAGGTCATATACCTTGGGGTTGGGGGTCTTTTGGGCTTTGAAATTTTGGAATTTGAGTGATTTAAACCTCTCCCAAGTTCCTTGGGAAAAAAAGTGGCATGGGTAAGTTTTAGGAAGAGAGATGGTGGACTTGTCACCATCTCCTTCCATGCTTCTAGGTTTAGGGATGAGGATTTGACCAAGTACCATCTCATCCCAATGCTCCACACATGTGGGAGCCAACCTAGGAAGATATTTGGAGAAGAGTGTACAAGTACACTCCTCTCCCCTAGAACTCACACATGTGTGAGAGCCATGAGGAGTCAAATCACTCCTTGAGGTTTAATGATTGGTGGAGAGGGATGAGGTGGATTCCATGTGGCAAATTCTCATTTGGAGAGGAGGTGTGACATGTCATCCATTAATTATACCCTCCTTGCAACTTGAGAAGCACTTTGGCATTTCATTTTGACTTGTTGAGTTTGAGAGTGAGAGATTGAGGAGATTGGAGAAGAAAGCTAGTGGAGCTCTTGGAGGGACTTCACCAAAATTGTTCTTCACCAACTTTTGGGAAAAACTTTTGTGAGGTAGGCTTCTTTCTTTGTAGGTTAATTTGTGTTCTTGAATATAGATGGAAAAAAGAAAATGAATCAATGTGTGGTTGTGTTCTTTATTTTTGTTTCTCCATTGTTGTTAAGGGGTTTTGTAGTTGTGTTGTTGGGTTGGGTGTAATGTGTTTTAGGTTGGCTCCCCAACTTGGTTGAGAGCAACCCATGTGAGGGGCTGAGGGAGGTAAGAATCCTCCTTGGGGAAAAATTCTCTCTCTCTCGAGAGAGATTTGGCATGAGTGCCATTTGGTGTTTGGGAGTTGTGATCTTGGTGGTGAGATGTTTATGGAAGATCTTGGGAGATTTGAAGGAGTATGACTATGTGTATATGAGATATTTGGCATATTAGTTTTTATTGTTCCCCAAGGTAGAATTTTCTACTCTACTCCCCCTATTTTGGATTCCTTTTTGGATCCTTTGTGTTGTATAAACCTTGGTTGTGCTTGTGTGTTGTTCTTTTGTGAAATTGAATGGTATATTTGTTTTGCGTGTACTCCTTGGGTTTCATAGTTGGCCTCCTAGCTCGAGGGTGGCTTGTGAGCAAGCCAATGGTTGGGAGATGAGCACCTCTATTGGTCCTTGGATATAGTTTTCTCTTGTTTTTGTAGGTTTGTGAGGATGGATCAAGAAAGGAGTAGAGTCTCCTATTGAAGAGTTGAATCATTATTCAAGAGGAAACCATCTATGTAAAAGAGTCCTATTTTGTATTGAGAACTTTTGGTCAAGTCTTGTAAATGTGGCTATGGAAGTCTTGTTAGTTGTAACAATGTGGCTATGAGTCACTAAGATGTATTTCATGATTTGTATGTCAAAGATGTATTTCTTCCTATTCACTTAAGTGTAAAAGTGGAATATATTATCATGCTTTTATATGCATTGTTGAACAAAAAAATAAATAAAAGCTAGTCATTGGTATGTAATTAGTAAATATGTGTTTCTTTCATTTATTCACTCTATCCTAGCGTTGATTTCAAAAGGTGTAAGCAAGTTGTTTGAATGCATTGAACTTATTGAAGAAGAAGTAATGTTTTTCCTTTGTATAATCCTACTCTCTCTTACTTAGTTATGTACATGTAATATTGCCTTCATTAAAAAAAAATCAAATGTTATGAGAAAATATTGTGTTCATTTATGTTCTACACAAATGCACTTTGAGATTAAATGATTTGTTAAATGTTACATAGTAGGAAAAATCAAATCAATAAGTGTTGTGTGAGAAATGTAAGTAAACATTAAGGTATTTAGTTATTTCACTTGTTTATTTAAATTTAGTCAAACCAAATTGATAATAGGTAAATGCATTTTCTTGTTTGAATATATATATATATATATATATATATATATATATATATATATATGACTTAATTTTAAAAGAGATAATATTGGTTATTTAATTTCTTTTTATGATATATATTTACATATGTATATAAATATATTTTCTTATATATAATAATAATAATAAAAAATAACAATAATAGATAAATGTATTAATATTTAAATCTAGGGTTAAAAACTATTTAAAAAATAATAATTAAAACTTGGCAGGCGACAGGGTGGGTCTTGCGTGGGGTGGGGTCGGAGACCCTGACCCACAGAGTCCTGCGAGGCTCTGTGGGGCAGGGGCTCCACCACACCCCTACAGACAAAAGGGGGTCGACTTGTGTGTGCAGGTCGGGACCTTTGTTTGGGGCCTGTACCCTACACACACATGGCCGTCTATGGGGACCGAAACAAAGACTATATATATCTATACATTATCTTTACAACCATTCCATGCTTACTCTATGTGTTTTTTTATATATAATTTTTTGTGCTGTGTATTTTTATATATGTCCCTTGTTGTATAGCTATTTTTTGTATGCTATGAGTAAAATAGGTGCAAAAACACAAAAAAAATATCAATCCTTCTTTGCAATATGGAAACCCCCATTAGTTAGAAAAATAAACATTAGTGAGAAAATTTAAAAAAAAATGAGAAACTAAACTAATAAGAATAAATCTTAGTAGAACCAAGAATTCTCACCTTGCTCTTGAAAACCTCCTTGCTGTCCTTCTGCCCTCTCCCAATTCTCAAAACTAAATATATGTGTTATTAGAAGAGGGAGGGCTCCTTTCTATAAGATGAGAGTGGGATTAGTAGTGTGCCCTAGAGTTTAGTGGGGGTTTAATGATACTAATTGTCAAACTAACCTCATTTAGTTATTAATTTATTTTATGTGTAGTTAAAATGGGGTTGTGAAATAGATTAATGTATTAGTTGGTAACGTGAGTGGCCATAGATATTATTTTTAGCCATTTTATTTAGGAGGTTGACTATTCAACATGGGTTTCCTTAGAGAAAATGATAACTAGTTATTTTGTTTTAATGTAATTGTTTTATGATGAAATTGAAAATCAATGTGATTTTGTTGGAAGAAACTATTGCATGAAATTTAATTTTATTAGATAGTGTTCATCTTTAAATTATTTAGGAATTGTTTTATTTTTGAAATATTGGAACTTTGGAATGGTGGCTTCAATTTTTAATTTTTAATTTTCTCGTAATAGTAATTAATTTTCCTGTAATGTTGTTATTTGAGATAAAATCAACTGTATTAATTAAATTTAATTGTTATTAATTCAATGGAGAACTAGTTACTTTAATAATTAGTCAAACATTAGCACGGTTAGGGGATTAATTTAATTGTAGATAATTGGGTTATGTACCTTGAGGCGGGGCAAATTTCGTATCCATCGAGAAAAACCTAGGAGGGAATTAATTTATGAATTATTCCCTCCTGGCGTATGTAATGTGACACCAAACCCTATTAGGTTACCTCCATTTATGTAGGGTGTATGAATGATGTTCACTATACCTGTCATTTTCAAAATCCCTCCCTCCGCTTTGTGTGGCGTTCTTGGTCTGACGTTGCACGACGATACAACTAAGTGTGCACGTTAGGTTATCATGTGATACACGATAGTAGCTTGTGTTAATGATGTTTTACAAAAAAAAATTGTTGGTTCGGGTGTTCATGTCCACACACAAATGTGGGCATGCCAATACACATAATCCAGTAAATCAAAAGAGGGGAATGGAATAGAAGGCTACCAAACCCACTTCATTGCAACCTAAAATACAAATCCTATAGTAAATAGCAAAAACACTTTAATTTACCTCATCAAAACATATAAAGGATGTTATGAGCCAAACAAAGTAATTGCACTCAAAGCTACAACTATAAATTTAACAACTATATAATACAAAGCTTTTAATTATTGTTGTGATATTTAACTCATAAAAGTATAATAATACATAAGACAAAATACTTCAACAACAATTTAGAAGTAAGATGGGTAATACTAAATTCTATTGAATGATACTCAAATTTGAATCAATAATACTTAACCCTAAACTAAGTGCCAAGAGCATTTATTTATAAGGTTTTACAAGACATTGCTTGAGAAATAAATCAAAAAGATAACTATAACTTCAACTCTAAGAATAGCTTGATTGCATGCAATGCAAGTTTTATTACAAAATTTAATCCACTAACTCTAAATCCAACTTAGGCAATCTTCAATTAGATTGTTAGTAAATAATACTACAAACTAACATTAGAACTCCCATCTCTTGCATGATAAGACATTCACAAATAGCCTTGTCAGAATATGCTTATCTCCTTAAAAACAATGATAACTAAAAATAGTGCAAGCTAAAAATAGACTTTTGATAGGTATCTTTGGAGTTGAGTCTAACAAAGCTTTTCCTTTGTTCTGATCATGGTGGATCCTTTAAAAATGCCCTAAAACCTTGACATTTTGATGCTTATGAATATGAAAACCCTTCTATGTTGATTTCTCTTTAACCCTAGGTGATGCCTTTGTTTTTACAAATTTGAACTTTACGAGTCTTTTACTCTTATTGAAGACAAAAGTGTTTAATGAAAATTTACTAAAATCAAGCAACTTTTGTGTATGAAATGATCAAAGATTGCATGATTATGCAATTATGGATATTGTCTTTCATCTTTTATGTGATGAAATCACCCTCAAAAGCTCAAAAAGATCATTGTTGATAACTAAAAATCTACTCACTATTATTATTCTTGACATCTATTTGAAATTAGGGATGTTGGGAAGGAATCCGATATTTAACATCACATATTCTAAAGATTTCATTGTAAGCATGCTAAAACGATGATGGACACCTATTTAAATCAAGCATTTTGATGACAATTACAGTTGTAGATGGCTTCTTCAAAGATAGAGTTAATTTGATGTATGATAGAATATTTGTGTTGTTGTTGGAAAATATAAATGTTATGGAAAAGATATGGATTGTTAATGAACAATGGAGACTGTTTAAAGACCCAACTAAAGATGAAATCACACTAATATGATAAATAACTTACTATTATGCTCTACCAAACAAATGAATGGAATGATGATGAGTGAAGGTTACAAAAACCTCTATTATTTCAAGTACTTCAAATCACCTATTTACAGAATACTCTTTTGCTATCCAATCTACTAATTAAAACTATTTTTTATCTTAAATTGATTGCTCGTAAAAATATCAAGTTTGTGACTTGGCTTTGAAAATCAGTCAGCCCCTGCATAGGCACACCCTTCTATATATAGACCTACATATTTTTTAATTTCTAGTCTATTGTCAGTTGGGTGCGTGCCTATAAACCCTAGTTGTATCCATTTGCACCATTTAGTCAATGCTTATAAAGAGGTGTGCAACTATATAGGTAGATTAAATCTTTTAAAAACTTTACCACAATTACTTTATAAGGCATGCACCTTAAGATGCTAATGCAATCTTTGAAAAATTAATATGCTAATGCTTGTTTTATCGCCTATAAAGGTTTTATAAAATTTTAACTTCAAACTTTATTCTCCTAGCTTCCAGGTGCATACTAAATAAGTAATGACAAACTTTCAACACGAACTTCTCCTCCTTGCTCTATAGTATGTTTGACTTAAAAGGCCTGCAAATTTGACTTGAAACAAAATCTGATCTTTCAATGGTGAAACATGTGATATGTCCCTTTTACAACTGAACCTTCATACGAGAGAGATGGAACAATGAACGTTTGATAGCTTATTCACCGATCCTACAAAAATATATACTAGGAGTTGCATGAAGTTTACGTTCAATGAGTTTTTTCATAGGATGAAGGTGCAATAATATTACGATTTTGGTTTTCTTTAGATTATAATTAATTTGGAATATTAATATTTTTTGTTTTTAGAATATTAATATTGCATGTGTTTGTTCAACAGGTGTGACTCATCAATAAATAATGATTACCACCACAATGAAGACATGATTAAAGGATTATTAATATGAAATAAATATGTTTTCTATTTTGTGGATACATGATTATTATTGCTCTTATAATTTGTGAAGCTGTCATTTGTTTGTGAGAGCACTCTAGAAGAAACCCTGGTAAGAGACATTCTGCAAGGAACAGGGTATGGACATCCATCAAAGCATAAATGTTTAAGGAATTTTGTCAAATGTTGTAGATGCAACCTAGAAGACATGTATCTAAATGTGGAAGTATAGACAAGGTACATGAACTGTTTGACAAAATGCCTCAAAGAAATATGTGCAAAATGTGGAGGCATTTAGAATTGTTTGACAAAAAGCCTAAAAGAAATGTAGCTTCATGGAATTCCATGGTATTAATGTAGTTTCATGGAATGCCATGGTCTATCATTATGTAATTCAGATGGACCTAGTTTTTTGTTATTTTATTTTGTTTTGCTATAGGCACAATGCTAAGTGGTGGGCTCTTCTGTTCATCAGATTGTTAATCATGGAATTGAAAGGGAATTGGTGGAGAGACTATGTGACCATAGCCACCACTGGTTTTTGCTACCCTTGGAGCAGTTCAAAATTTTAGAATGGTGGAAGAGAGACATTCAAAAACCAAATTTAAAACTCAACCATCACAGCAATGGTGACAGTGGAAGGGAGTGAGATTTAAATTGAACAATTTAAATGTAACCGCGGGGGCAATCAATTGGGCAGTTATGATTAAGTTGTTTTTTTTTTTTTTTTTTAACCAGAAAAAGGTGACGGAGCACCCATAGATTAGGATTGAGAGAAGCATACGATAGTCTGAACGAAAACCAAAGAAATTACAAATTAGGGCCCAACATGGCCAGATGAAACAAGAAAATGAGTAGAACCTAAAAAAGTAGGGAATCAAAAACACAACTGCCGAAAACAGAGAAGTAGAAAACCACCAAAAACCGCACCAAACAGCAACACCCAACCACCGCCAAAAGACCAGCCAATCGCCACCGAGAACAACAGCAAAAGGACCCAACCAAGCACACAACCCCGCAAAAGACACCAACGCACATCACCAGAAACACACCACCACAGCAACACGTCAGAAAAAACCCCCACCACCACAACCATCCAACCACCCAAGGCGCGAAAAAACTACCGACACTGTCACTTCATCACGTTGCTGGCGGAGCTGCCAGTAGATTTTGTTCATCTAGCTCCATTGATGCAGATGATTGAGTTCCTTCGTCAAGGACCTCCAGAGCATACTACGGCATTCCTGGAGCTAGGTCGGAGCATGAATCTTTAGGAAACGGATGGCCGTAAACACATGCTTGATCCTCTCAGCTTTCTTTTTGGTAAACCGAAAACAATGAGCCCGCAGCGCTTCATCAATTTCACCGCTGCTCAAAGATTTGATACTGGCTTGCAAGGCCCAATAGATTGCTTGTTGCGGGGGAGAGGTACACATAGCCGCAAGATTGTTTGATGATTAAGTTGATTGATATATTATTAACAAAAATGTTATGAGGAAAAGAATCTGATGGAATAGAGTAAGAGAGGCCCATGAGCCCTGTAGGAAGAGTTTGTGAGATAAGCCTGACCCTTTAGGAAAGATACGGCCCCAACGCTTTTTTATTACAATTGCATAAATTTGTAAGGTGAGAGCATTGCTTCGTGTTCTGAGACCAACAAAACAGATGACAGGAGATCTCTTCAACAAGAAATTGAGATTCAAGTAGTAGACAACATAATTGAAGCTCAAAATATGTAAAGGATATGAACGACAATAGTGCCATTGCATCCAACTTTCACCTGTGCGGAAGCCTCTATTTCACCATGGAAAGAGTGGATAAATCTTAGTACTGAAAAGAGTGGCCAGAAAAGATTTAGAAGAGGCGGAGTTAGGGTTTTGAAAGTAAATGTGCTACCATGTGGAGTCCAAATATCGCAGTTTGCAGACAGCTACTCTTGCAATGCTCAATCACGGTTCTTTCCTATACGCCTAAGGTGCAGATTAAAATAAGTGACAGTGAAGAGAGCAGTTATTTTCACCATAAAATCTCTCGAACAACCGGAATATCAGACAAAACCGGGCGATCAAACATCAGAAAAAAAATTCTCCCGCAATGGTTCTCCTACAAATAGCCTATCGGCTAATAAAAGATTAGCAAAACAATGTAAATGACTCTGACCAATGCTCTATTTATGACTCATGATTAGATAAATAATAAGGGTTTAACTTGAAACTCAACAAATTACCCTTAAAAAAAAAAATTGTATGGGTACAAACAAAGGTTTCTTAAAATGACTTTTGATGGAGCTATTAGAGGTAATTTGAACATGGTTGGAGTAAAGGTTGTGGTAAGCTCTCCTATAAGACTCTTTTTGCAGGTGGGTCATTCTTTCTGGTATCCAAGATGAATAATGAGGCAGAAGTCATGCAGTATCAGAGGGCTTCAAGATGGACTCTTTTTAGGTTCTAAGAAGCTAATTGTTGAAGGAGATTCAAGTTATTGATGGTTTGGGTAAGGGCTCTTCGAGAGGTTGGAAGCTAAAAAAATATTCTTATGGAAGCTTGTCTTGTGGGGAAGATATTTGAAGAAATCATTTATATTCATAGTTTCAAGGAATGCAACTAGGCAAGAGATTGTTTGCTTAACATTAGTATTAATCAATTTCCCTTATCAATTAAAATCAGCTATCTCTTGGAGGATTGATAGAATCTTTCAACTTTGCTTCATATTGACATTTTTTTCCCTTAAAAAAGTGGGTGTTTTGAATTTATGTTCCCGCCTTTCCGTTGAATGATTGAATTATGAGATTTGGATGGCAAAATATGTTTGTTTCACCACAAGGCCATTAAGGAGGAACCCAAATGTATTTCTCATTGATCCATGTTTTATTCATGTGTTGAAGGGTTGGCATGCTTTAAAGTGTGGGAATTGTTGTTTAAGGGGGAATTGCCTACTCCATGACCTTTTTTGGATTATTTTTGTGTAGATGGGAAAGATAACAAGTGACAAAATTCTATTCTAAGATGCAATACAACCAATCTTCTTGAGATTCACCTTATGATGAGACCATCTCAATCACCCTACACAAAACATTTGTAATCTTTGATGTAGCCACATCAAAGTTTGTCAAAAAAATTTGGTGGTAGACGTATGAACACATGAGTCATCCTAATTGAAGCTTCAATCGTCCATGATTTTATAATCAAATTAGGACCCATAACGTTAGAATTGGAGACAAAGGAGTGGATTTTAAGTTGCATTTTGCCAAGATGGGATAATATTCTTCTTCTTTCTAAGAGTTCAAAGGGATACTTTAAGAATGTTTTGTCCCTATTGCGATCAGGATAAGGAGGTGGTGGCACTTTGTTAGAAATTTGATTCATTGTCAAGGAAGCACACAAAACTAGCCACTTATTGTTAGGATTTGGCAGTATACCTAGATGGTATGTGGGTCATTTTTCGCAATGAATTTCCAAAGATTTTAAATTTGGTCACCTTGCCATTGATTTCTAAATGTGTCATTTCAAAGGCTAAAAGAATATTTCATTGAGGGTCTAAGTCACTACCAAGGAGGATCTAACAATAGACCTAGGCACCTCAAATAGCTGATTTGGATTTTTCTTGGGCTATTGATGGTTTTGGTACATGCTCTTTTTGCTTGAGTTGGTTCTTTTGTCTCTTTTGTGTTGGAAAGGTGTTGTACACCTTGCATATTAAAATATTTTTTATTTTGTAATTAGACAATATTTTTTAGGGGAGATTGTATTTGACATTGCAAATGTATTTAATGTGGGTGGTGCATTGGGGGGTCACAGATTAGTGAGCACACGATCAATTGGACTCATTAAAGGAATGCATTTAATGTTTTTGGTTAACTATAAAATGAATTCAACATTGTAAAATCATTTAATGCTTACAACACATATTGCAAGCTAACTTGGTTTGAGAGAGCAAAGAGGCCACCATGGAGATGTTTGAGCATTCATCATTTGTGCATTGATTATTTTTTCTTGGAGCATTAAATAATGGTGGTAAATGTGGCTAGGAAGCTTCTAATGAGTTTCCTCTTTCTTGTTGCTCTCTTGCCTAGAAATAGGAGGCTGGGGATAGAGTCATTCATCACTCAATCAACTTGTACTTGCTCATTGTGAGTGGAGCTTAGAGCTTGGAGGTTGGCTTGGGTTGCTTGTTGAGGAGATCTTGAGGAGCATGGAGTGGTATGGTTGGCTCTCATTTGTTCTTGGATCAATCTCATGGGGATAACAACAATGATTGCTCACTATTGTAGAAGAAGGTGATAGCTTGCATGGTTTCTTCTTGGTTGAGTGTGTTGATCTCCATGTTAAAGATCGAAGCTTCAAATTGTATTTGTAAATGATTTGTTTCTAGAAATACGTTTGTTTCAATGCTTTATGTACTAGGCTTTCCTAAAAGGGTTTTCCCAGGGTATATCGATGTCTCTCTCTCTCTTTTGTGTGGTTGTTTTATCTTTTATTCTTGTTATGTGTGGTCTATGTCGAAATGTTGGAATTTATAGATCATTGATACCATTGTGGCATCCTTCCTCTAGGGTTAATGTGGAACCATTTCATACTATGGTTATTGTAGGAAATTGTTCATATTTCCCTACCTTTGGTATCCATTTAGTATAATAATTTGTCTATGAATTTGGTATTGGTAGTGTGGATTTATTTTCATTATGGAGACCCTTTTTGTATGCTTTTGAGATTGTACCTAGAGTCCACCTTAATGATTAGGAGGCATAATTTAGTTGGGTTTCACCATGCCTTCTTGGCTTTTGTAGCCCCTAAGCTTTTTGGATCCTATTGTGTTTGTGTATCATAATTTTGAAGGTGAGGGCCCCTATAGAACCCTTATTTACCTAACAAAAAATTATATGATATTGTATGTGTTCAAAATAATTAATATAATAGGTAGGCAAGATGTATATATAATAAGAATTCATAAGGATATATAGTGTATAGTACTTAGGTTAATATATTTCCTATAGTCTCTATTTTCTTTCATGTAGTCATAAATAAATTGGAATATTGCATATTCCATTGACTTGTAGTCTCCTAGTTTGAGACTCCTACATATCCACCTCACCTAGTTAAATGCAATCTCTTAGTTTGAAACTTCTTTAGGATAAGTTGAGTCACCTCAACACATGTCATGGTTGGGTGACACTTGCAAGGATGTTCTTGGTTTAGGTTTTTCTATTTATCCATGTGCATTCTAAAAGCATTGTAACTAAAAAATCAATTGTAGTAATTTGAAGCAGCTATGTTTTCATGTTCATTTATGTGTGCAAGCTTATTTTTGTTAGTTTATATTACATAATGTAGCTCCTTTTGGATTTGGTAATCAATATTTGTATCTTCCTATTTCAAATCCATTTCATAAATCATACTATAGACCTTTTTTTGCTATGTTCTACTTGGTTTCCAATTAGTTGGCATCAAAGCCTTCTTCCAATATGTTGGATTTAAGTAGTTTGCCAATCCATTTGAGATTGGGTTTATTTTTTATAGGCTAATTTTATCAAATATTTTTAGAGGCTTCATGGAAAATTCTAATAGTACTATCATGTTCAAAGCAATCGAGAAAGTCATTTTTGCTTTAATTTCATCTAAAATGGACACCTAGAAGCTAATCTATCAAGGTTGCAAGTTTGTGGGGTTTTATGTATTTTTGGTAGTAACATTTTTTAGGAAATGTACTAGAGAAGATTCAAGTCCACCAATGTGTTTAGGGGCCTTGAGAACCTATAATTCCATCATCAATTCATCACTTTTGGACATTGTGAAGGAAAAATCTTCTAATTTTTGTAGGTCCATATTGCACCATATGACACACATGTTTTGAGGAAAAAAAAAATTCTACAATGCTACTGCCACTTTACCACAATTGCACCACCATAACTATCTAACTCATTTTCCACTGATCAAATCTTTTGTTATCATTGCCAAAATTTCATCCCTATTGCACACCAAAATATTGTATAGGAACATTCCCTATGTCACATCAACTACCATCATATATCACATCATCCTATCCATACTAACACAACAACATTGTACAACCACTCCTCTACCATGTTATCATCTATACAATCACATCAATAGTATGGTCATATCTATAACATCAACATGTTTTCATCATTAGTCTTTGCCCCTTTTGACCCTCAATGAACACTTTTATAGAAAAGGTCATAACTTTTAACTTGTTAATCCATTTTTTGACTTATTATATTCATTGGAGAGATCTTTTGAGTTATTTTTGGTATAATATTTTTTTCTAGATTGTCAAAGGGTTTGTATTCAATTGGTAGGACCACTTGGTTCTCATGTTGGAGACCAAGGTTCAATTCTACCCAAGGACATCTTAACACTAGAGGGTGTACTGGAGTGATATTCTCGCTTTAGTGGTACTGTGTGATAGGCTCGCAAGAGGAGTGCAAGGAGAAAAAAGGAGTAGGTGCCCTATAAGAGGGCATAGAAGGATAAAGCCTTCAAGCAATAGGAATGATGAAAGTGGATGCCCTATAGGAGGAGAAAGGAGGCAATAAGTAGGTGAGGCATTCAAGTTGTGAGAGAATAGGTAGGAGATTTACAAGTTTAAATGCATACCCTCTGGGAGAGCATTAGATAAAAGTGGTAACCTTGCCAGTTGTAAGGGGTGAGGGGCCCATTACCAACCCTCACTACATAATCTAAAAAATAAA
Organism: Cunninghamia lanceolata; assembly: GCA_027924645.1. Taxonomy (NCBI): domain Eukaryota; kingdom Viridiplantae; phylum Streptophyta; class Pinopsida; order Cupressales; family Cupressaceae; genus Cunninghamia; species Cunninghamia lanceolata. Next base: position 14,697,345 of record BSBN01001201.1, on the reverse strand, counting down.
AATAAAAATTCTTTTCCAAATTTTATATATTTTTTACATAATTTTATAGATATTCTCTCCTTTATTAGTTTTTAATTGACATGGCTAACAATTTGCAAACTAAGAGAGTGATTAAGATTATTATGGTGAGCAATGTGACCAACAAAGTCAATGACATCACCACCATCCTTTCAAATCTAAATCCAAATTATGATGTTAAATTTCACAACCATTCGTGTAAAGCCAAGATAGTAGATGCTTGAATTCTCAAGATGAAGGCATGGTCGACTACATTGGGATCAATGTCATTGACAAGATTCCCTTTGGAAATTTGAAGCTTTCTAGTGTTGCAAAGATACTCATCACTAAATGTTGTCTGACTTAGAATTCTATCAAGGCTTAGAATCAACTTATTTATGCACTAAAAGATGTTTTCTATCCATTGCATTACACACAAGACCTTAGTATCCAATGGATTAGATTGTGTCAAGGAATTCAAATGTTTGTCCAAAACTACATCTAACAATTTAACTCAAAATGCCTAATGAAGCTACTAATCACATCCTCAAATTCAAGTTGTCTCCAAGAACACATGTTTTGTGAGTTGAGATATGTTCACCTTAAGATGTTAGTTGTCATGTTTAGTCATGCACAATTGTCGAAGAGAAGCATATTTTCCAACTCAAAGGTGCCTGACCTTCTAGTTCTTATAGTATCTCTAACTCTTATTCACAACCTCAATTTCCTCCATTAGAAAGAAAGGTCATTTTTTCTTCTTCTAGCATTTCTAATTCTCCTTCTCATGTTCAAAACCCTATTTTTTTTTGGAAATGTTGTAACTAAAATGCATATGAGAAGTTTTAATGCCTTAAGTTAAAGGACTTGTTGATTGTACAACCACTTAATGAAGAACTACAAGATATTCACAGTGAGATTTCAATAGACTATACCACCTATCCTGAGTTGAATGGTCATCTAAATTGTTGATGTGTGATTTGAAACACCTCAACTCAAGTAAAACATTGAATGTACTCTACCTCTCCTAAAAGGAAATCAAGATCTCCCCAAGGTCTATTTCACCAGGTCATGGCCATGCAAGATAACTCAAGGTTGATGAAATGTAGTTCCTATTCAAAGGACCATAGTGTATTCAAAAAACACAAAACACAATTATTGAAAAAAAACAATAATTTTCATATTTAAATATACAAGCATAATTGATTTAATCATTCCATTGCATAGCTTTATCAATTAAATTTAGGATCAACAATGAAGAGACTCATATTACAAGGCAATATTTGTTTAAAACTAATTTAATTATATGTATTAAAATAACAAAAGATAATAGGAAAAGAGTAAGAGTGATCATGTTTTGTAATGATGTAAAATCATAAATCTATCAAGAAGGAAAAATACTTAAATAACAACTCTTGTTTGATCAATTTTCAAACAATCAGATACAGAAGAGATGTAGTAGTCCAAGGGGAATTAACAATGACAAACCACGTAATAAGCTACAATTTGCATAAGCAAGTCAGATTGTTGTCCTTCACAACTTTAAATTTATTAGATATTCAATTGAAACACATAGAATTTTGCCAAAATTCTATTGAATTTCATAAAACACATCAATACAACATAGTTCATTGTTTGAAAGCCCAAGAAAATTAGAAAATAACTAGAAAGAGTCTAAAATTACATAGAAAGGAAGGGCTTCCAACTCTTATTAATTTTTTAGTCTTAACAACCTATGCATAAATAATAAATGCAGCTTCGAATCAAAGGTTTACATATAATATCATGTGTATCTAAAAGGTTCAAAAATAACTTCATTTAATATTTGAAGCAGCAATCAACATCTCTTTCTAGATATCCATATTTCCTCATGTGACATGTGAATAAGATATTCCCAATGGAAAGTCCTCGTTAGCTTTAAGTGGCATATGTGCATGAACATAAGTCTCTTTAATAATCCCCTTAAAACATGTTTTAATTGCTCCCCTTGATTGGCCAACACAAGTCCTTTGACTATTTTCGAAGGCACTTGTACGAATACTTCCTTGAGCTCAAGTTGACCTTGTTGGCACATACCCTAAAATGCAAAAAATTCCATGTCTTGTGTCCTCTTTGTTGCCTTGGCCCTACTTTGCTCATCATTGATATTCAATTAGGGTGTTCCTTCAATGGACCCCCCTTGGTCAATTTGTGCTTAGTTTTGTGCCTTTTCTCCTTTCATTTCTTTGTCATGAGCTTAAATATAAAAAAAATCTAAATTGGAGTGTTTTTGGGTAAATTTCTAGGCTTAGGTGGAATTTTGAGATTTCAAAACTTTCCTTACCTTGGCACATGTTTCCTCAAAGTTCCCATGTCCCCCGATTTCCCTTATTTCAATTTTTCCCTTACCTTGGCGCTCAAGTTGCCTAAGTCCCCATTTCCCCAAGTTTCTTGATTTCAAGTTTTCAGAACTTACCTTGACACATATTTCCTAAAAGTCCCCATTTTGTTTAATTCCCCTAATTTTGGGATTTCCCTTCCCAACATGTCTTTCCTCAGAGTCCCCGAATCCCCTAATTTCATACTTTAAGAACTTTCTTTTACTGCACACACATCTTTCAAGCAACTCTTTCTATGGAGTTCAAGCGTGGGGCTTCAGTTATCTCCTTGCATGATCCAAGAAGCCATTAATGGTCCTAGACCAACATGATGAAACATGAGAAGACTTTCAAACACATCTCAACACCTTTGGGCCCCTTAAGGACATGATTTTGGTGCAAATGCAAATGATTGTCGATGTAGGGGGCATGGTTTCATGTACATGGTTCCATGTGAAGATGATGCTAGCAAACATAGGTGACCTGTACACTTGTAGACGACCCTTGTTTTCCCTCCAAGATCACTTGAGGATATATATATAGTTTTGTAGTTGGAAAAGGGGCTGGATGAAAATGTTGCAAAACACAAAAGAAGAAGAAGAGTTGTAGATTGTTGTTTTGACATCTTGTAATAAGCCAAGAACATTTGAATGTATTTTTTTACTTTTTCTAGGTTTTCTTCCATTGGTTGTAATGCATCTTTGTAATTCTTAAGGAATAAATTTAATGTACAGATCTGGTATCTATTTGAATGTCTCCATAGGCATTATATGAGATTTTGATGGTCTTTTTAATCTTCTTGGTCACATTTGTTGATTTGAATCTTGCTCTTAACTAGCTTATCAACTAGAAGACTATAAAACTCCTTGCAAGGCTTTTGTAAGGCACCTTATCAAAGCAATATATGAATTTTGTGTATATATTCATGGATTACTAAGGTAAGTTCAACTAGAAATGTTGTAATTCAATGCACTTCTTAGCTTGCATGCATAGATCCTATCTTATGGATAGGATTGTGAGGCATAGTCCTTGTTTCCATCTTCATTAGGGTGTCTTCTATTAGGTTTCATTCATGTCATTCTCTGGTTTTGAAACATAGACTTGGTTTCCCTTACTAGATAAGACAACCCATCCACTACAAGTTCAACCTTTCATCACACCATCACATTTGAAACAATAAAATACAAATATTTTAACAAACATAGTGTTAGTAGCTCTACCAATATTTTATAATCTTAGTAATTTCTTCAAGCATTACCCTAAGTGAGATGTGCACTATTGTTCTCTTTACATCCATGCATGAGAGTATTCTTAAAGGTGAATATCATTAAGGCTTAACAAGGAAATATCTTTGGGCTCCTTACATGGTTATGTATTTGCTTAATAGAGGTGAAAAATCCTTGTATCAACAAACTAACATATAGGTGCTTATTGGAGTTTATTATGCAATGGGTATGGTTTGTTTCAAGGGCCAATTTCATTTCATTTCTCTTTAATCTTCTTGAAGAAACACCTCATGGAATACCCCCTAGCATAGTAGAGCCTAAATTATAAGAAATGATTACCCATCCTTATCAATTGTTGCATTGTTGTCCTTACCTAGTCATAAGTTGTAAGCTATTTGTCCTGAGTTTGACACCCCTAACACTTAAGAATAACTTATCTTTAGGGATTTGTCTAAATATCCACACCTAATTTTTTTATTTTTTAGAATAAGGAAAATGTCAATGCAAGTCCTTGCACTTTCTAATCATCGAGATCCCAGTGTGGGCAAGGTGAAAGCATATGATATTTGGACAACACACTCTAATTGAAAGTAAGGCAGCAAGCTAACCAGAAGCATATAGATGGCAGAGTTGACCCAAATCTATACCTCTTTAGTGGACAAGTATGCTTAGATAATGCAAAACCACTGGTAGATTTACACAAGCTTGATCAAGCCAAAGTGGTTGATTGCTAGTAGACTTGATCAATGCCAAAATAGACTATGAAATACAATGGGTCTAGCAGTGAACCAAACAAGACCTTACAATGTTGAAATGCACATAACTAGCGATAAACCATCCAATGTATAATATGATGATCATGAGATGCATTCTTTCTGGCAGTACTACCATCTTGAATTACAACAACATGAAATATGAACTACTGACAATAAATTGGAATGAAACTACTAATGCAACACACTGAAAAATGACTCAAATCAGTTACAACATTGTTGCACACCCAAAGATTAGTCCATAAAATAAAAAAATAATGATATACCATCCACATGGGTCTAGAAAAATGTAATACACTAAAACAGAACACTGATTGTTGAAAAAGAATGTAAATTGCAGACTTAGAGTTCACTGTACTCCACTAAATAATGACATGTCTAAACTGTATGGTCTGAAAATGCAGTCACATGGTCTCTATTGAAGAGCCAATCCATTAGAAATACTCTACCCGTATTGTAGGTAACAACTATTGTATGACCTCCATGGATCAAGGACAACACATCAAATGATACTATATGTTGCTACAGTTGTGCACATATTTGTACAGACCAAAAAACACACTAGAATGCCCTCACAAAGAATATGCGACCTCTTGGGAGCCATCAACTATCACTAAAACTACACCTAAGTGGAACGACCCTCCTAAACATCAGCACAATCCCCTTCAAGTCACTCCAAAACATGTTAAAAGTCAATGAAAACATGGTACGCCCCTTGCAAATAGTATGGTTCAATTAAAAGAAGGTACAAAGTGTATTTGGATGGTATGACTCAGTTTTGGGAATCCACAAATCATTCTAAATAGCAACAATGTCTTCCTAAATACTCACGCCTCCTTAATGATGTTGTAAGGCTAGCTAAAAACAAGAATTCATTAGAAAACAATGGTACGACCTCTTCTTGAGATGGTATAGCCAAGTTAGAATGGTGCAACCCTATCAATACTCCTTAATAAAAAATAACTTGAATATGATAAACTCAACAATTACCAAAACTAAGTTTCAATAGCATCAAAATACATAAAAAAATCTCCATGATATTTGAAACTGGAAAACTGAAACTTCAAAAATATTACAATCAACACATAGGTGATTTATGGGTGAAATCACACAAACTAGATAGGAGGGTTTTCATCCCTGAAACTAGATTCACCAAAGGGTTTTTGTCCTTAGGCAAATGGAATAACTCTCATTCAACCAGAGCAAAAAATGAATTGACAATAACCCTTTTCTAAAGATAGAATCCTCCTTTTATAACTTTTAGGAGAATAAAATAATATTATCTCCTCAAAAAATATAAAAACATAATAAAGTGTCCTGATGACCACCTTTTTGCACCTTGAGCCTAGTGACACTTTATCTGCATAACTTAAAAATAACCTTTTTGAATAATTAAATATAAGTTGTCAAATAAATAATAGCTCAAAAGTACTTTTTGACAACTTAATTTAACTATTTAATTATTTTCCCTTTACCAACACCCTAATAGCCTACAAGAAAATTTTGGAAAATAGGTTAAGGGTCTCCAACAACTTATGCTTGAGAAGAGGACATTACAGTCCTCCTTCCCCAAAATCTTCTCTCCTCCCCAAGTGGCATCCTCAATTGGTAGACTCTTCCATTTGATCAAATACTCCTTAATGTTTCTATTTCTCAATTTACGCTTTCTGAAATCAATAATCGCTTCAGAACTTAGGATCAACTTTCCTTCCTTATCTAATGGAGGTAGCTCAAAAGAAACAAAAACATTATGGTCAAGTGCCTTTTTAAGGCAAAAAACATGAAACACATTGTGCACCTTATTACTTTCCGGCAACTCCAACTCATCTACCACTTCCCCAACTCTCTGTTTGACCATGAATGGGTCATAAGAATTATGGATTTAAAGCTTCTTTGCACCACTTTTTTTGAGTGAGGACTATATTTAGGGTTGTAACCTCACATGAACACTCAATAGATGATGGTCTGCATATAAATTCTACTCATCTTGAGCATGTTGGAGGTTCTCTTTGAGAGATTTCAAGATATCTTGACTCTACTGAAGTAAATGTTTTGATCATGGTACCCTATTGTCACACAAAACAAGATCAATGAAACTTGGAGCCTCATAACCATACAAAGCCATAAATGGTGAAATGTTGATGGACATATGATAAGTAGTTTATAGCAATGCTCCTCCAAGTGGATCCAGCTAATCCAAGCCTTCTATCTAGAAACATAATTTCTCAAGTATCCTTTGACCTATTCATTAACAATCTCAATTTATTTGGGGGTGGTAACTTGTGCTTGGAGTAAGCTTAGCCTCGATAAATGGAACAAATCTTGCCAAAATAAACTTAGGAACCTATTGTCCCTCACAATATTTTTGATGATCCATGAAGTCTAATCACTTCTCTAAAAAATAAATCAGCAACTTGTGGGACTTTGAAATCTAAAGAAAATGTAAAAAGGTGTGCAAACTTTGTAAGTCTGCTAAAAACAACATAGATGCAATCTTTACCTTGAACCTTGGGAAACTCGGTGATGAGCTTCATTGAAGTACTCTCCTATTTCTGATTTGGAATGGGTAGGGACTGCAACAAACTAGCAGGGAAAGTACATGCTCATTTTTTATTTTGTTGACAAACTAGACATTCTCTAATGTGCTTAAGGACATCATCCTTAAGTCCATTCCAAGAAAATATCTCTCGAATATGCTTATAGGTCTTAAAATGCCCTTGGTGACTAGCCAAAGGATTATCATGAACAACCCTTAAAATCTTTTCTTTTACCTTAGCTTTGGGTACTAAATATATTATATCTTTATATATAATTAGATAACTAGCCACAACATACTTGTCATCCTGTAAATTACCTTCTAAGATGTTAGTGGAAAAAGTGTTCTTAGCATATTCTGATAAAATTTGAACCTTCTGATCTAATGTAATCTCCATCATAGAACACAAATTTGGTCTTCTAGACAGTGCATGAGCCATTATGTTCTTTTTTCCTTTCACATACTCTATCAAAATCGTAAGCTTGAAGCTTACTGACCCACTTTTGTTGTCTCTCATTGAGGTCCTTTTGACTTAGGAAATATTTTAAAATGTTATGATTAGTTTTTACCACAAACTTACCACCAACAAGATAATGCTTGAATTTGGCTAGATCATGCATAATGGTAGCATTTCTTTGCCATAGATTAAGAATCCTCTCTCAATCCCCTTCAACTTCCTGCTCTCAAAATAAATTGTATGTCTCTTATGTTAGAATGCACAAGACAACTGAGAGGGGGAGTGAATTAGTTGTGTATTAAAACATTAAACCCTCAAAGCAATTCCAAACATCAACCTCTTATTATGTATTAGTAGAATGTAAACTTATGAAGCATTAATGAAAACACATTCAAACACATAGAACACCAAATTTACATGGAAAACCCAAGAAGGGGAAAAATAACGATGAGGATTAGCTCAAATATATATGAATAGCAACATCAAAAACAAATAAGCTCACTGCCCAAAAGAAAGGATCACTGCCAAAAAAAAGACTCACTGCTAAAAGAAAGACTCACTGCCAAAAGGACTCACTATCCAGAAGAGAGAAGAATAGAAGAAGACTGTTACAGAAAGATTCACTATCTCAAAGAAATAAGAGAAATCCACCACTGCCACTTCTTGCCATCCGCAACCTTTGGCTTACTGCCTCCAGCAACTTCAAGCAAACTGAAAATGTAGACACCTTTTGCTCACTGCATTCAGGAGCCATAAGAATTTAAGCTCACACTCAATTCGTCACCCTTGATTCACATTCACGACATCTTCTCTGCCTTGCTCCACTCAACTTCATCTTTCATTTATACCATCCACAACCTAAGATAATCTCAATTAGGTCGGTCCTAATGAAACATATGCACCTCAAATGTGCAACACCAAATAGGTCAGCACTAAACACTTCCATGGTGGAAATAAGAGAAAGTGGACCATGCCAAGGGTTAACTAGGACCCAAATTTGAATCACCAAGCTACTCATCACACCCACAATCCTGAGGTACCTCTGCAAATAGCGCTAGCAAGCCAGGTTGGCCAAACCTGAGCTAACGACTACATCCACACTTCTCCAAGTCCAAAAACATCATGCAGACCATAGAGAGACACTCCACAACATTCACACACCTTTCCAAAATATTTAGCATCATCAAAATCTTCTGCAATACTGCCGCAACCACCTGAAACAAAGAATGTCTTCATTTTGCACACCAAGATACACTGCTATTGAACTTCAACACTAGAACTAATTTTGTGGAGTAAACCAACACATGAAACTTCAAGGGAAGGTAGATATAGACATCATAAGCACATTCATAGATCCATAGGACAAGAAACCTCAATGCGGAGAAATGTGGATCAATCTCATTTCTCCTAGATAGTCTTCTATAGAGGCAAACACTCCATCAAACACATATTTCACTGTTGCACGATCCAGGAACATGAATCTCTGGATATGACACCTTTGAACACCTCTGATCAACACTTCCAAACCACACAAGCATATCTTCAACTATGAAGAAATGCAGAGCACAACACTGAACATACCTCTATCACACTGCACACCTTTTTAATCAAATTTTCTCAAAAGCACTTGGAAACCAAGTGAACCATCTGCTACAGGTTGACATCAATGACAACACCAACAATTTTCTAAAAATCTCCCCCTTTGTCATTGATGGTAACACCAACTTTTTGAAAAACCATCAAGACCTAAAACAATCAATCAACAACTCAATAGTGCTCCCCCTGACTGGAACAACTCTTACTCTTCACACACTTTCCTACACAATAGTTTTTCAGCCACTTTAACTCTCTCCCCCTTTGACATCAATGGCAAAGGGCAACAATTAAAACACCAAAAAATACCTAATCTATTTCCACTGCTCTTACTTTTTTGCACTGTCCCCCTTAGGGTCATAAGATATGCTCCATCTGACTACACCAACCAATAGTATCACTACCTACTCCCCCTAAGAGGTAGCCTTCAACATCAGTCTAGGATTAAAAATGTATCTTGAAATGCTTCCTGGATAGATGCACACACTTATGCATCTAGTTAAAATGAGGGGCAATAACCCCTAGCTTCTATTGGAGATACTCAAAAGTATCCTTAGGAAGAGCCTTTGTAAAGATATCTGCAACTTGATCCTTGGTAGGCACATACTCCAATTCACCTCATTCTCTACAACCTTCTCTCTTAGAAAGTGATACCGGATTGAAATATGCTTTGTTCTTGAATGCATTACCGGATTCTTTGAAATGTTGATAGCACTTGTATTATCACATAAGATAGGAACAGGTTCATCATATGATACTTTGATATCTTTCAATGTGTGCTTCATCCATAACACCTGTGTTCAACAAGATGCTGCTACAATATACTCCGCCTCTGCAGTAGATAATGACACTGAATCCTGCTTCTTACTTAACCATGAAACTAGTTTGCTTCCAAGAAAGAAAGCACCACCACTTGTACTTCTTCTATCATATGTACATCCTACCCAATCTACATCTGTATATGCACTCAAAGAGAAATCAGTATCCTTGGAATACCACAAGCCAAAATCTGGAGTGCCTTTCAAGTATCTAAATATCATATTTCCTACTGAAACATGTGACTCTCTGGGATCTACTTGAAATCTAGCCACAAGGCAAACTGCATGCATGATATCTAGTCTAGTAGCATCAGGTATAATAGTCCATCAATCATTGATCTGTATTTTCTCTGATCAATCTTAGGAGATTCATCATCTTTTCTTAACTTACAACCAGTAGTCATGGGAGTACATATCGGTTTGGAGTCTTCCATTCCAAACTTTTTCAACATTTCCTTAACATACTTTAACTATGAAATGAAAATACTGTAGACACCCTAAAATGACCATGTCGTCGTACCACTTGCATTTCATCAAATCTGTTGAATCACCTGCATTCAATATTAATTGAATAATCTAATTATTTAATTAATTTCATCAAATTCTTCCAAACCTACTAAAAATCAACATTAATTGAATAAATTCTCTTTATTTAATTAAATAAATTAAATTCATCTATATTCAGCCAAAATTAAATAATGTTTATTATTTAATTAAATCATTATCCTCTTTCGAAATTCAAATCCACATTGATTAAATAAATCTAATTATTTAATTAATTTATCTAATTCTATCTTATCTACAATTAAATAATTCTACATTATTTAATTAAAATCACTTATTCTTCTAAATTTAAAAAAATCATGAAATTTATTTAAATTGTCTCAATCCTCTAAAAATAAATAAAATCAAATATTTTATTTATAATCATCTATTCTTCAAAATCATGCACAATTAATTAAATAAATTTATTTATTTAATTTCAAATATCTTCCAATTCCTCTTAAAATATCTTGTTAACTCATGTGCACAATCAATCTTATTTTTAGAACTCTAAAAAAGGCAAAATTACAAGTTGAGTTATCTATTCAATCAATCTTGTTTTCATCATATCTTAATAAAAATATCCTTATGGATTGACACATGTCGTGTGCATATTCATCATGATTATTTGATTTATCTCCTCCATTGATTCTTCTGAATTATCTGGACCGTCGATCGATCTCTATTTGAAACCTATATAAACCCCCCTCATTCTCCTTCACAAATCCTTTTCGATCACTTAATCTCAGCCATCCTTTAACAACGCTTTGAGCATACATCGCATCGATTGAGCAACTTTATGATCTTTTGACATTGATCTTTGAGCACTTTGAGCAATTTACTTGCTTGTTGCAAACATGGTTTCACAGCACTATTGAGCAATCCACATTCAACAAAGAGAACAACACAATCTGGGTAAAAGTTTTCTTATTTCATTTGATTTATTGATAATGGCTTTTATTTAGATTAGTTTTTTTATGTTATGGGCTTTGGATTATTAGTTTTAATTTAGTCGATTTTCCTCATACACATTCTGGCACGCCCGATAGGACCCACTAATCCCTCTTTTTCTTTGAGAAATTGATTTTTTTAAGTACAGTACGGAACAACGCAAAAGACACAGAAAAGTGCTATTGGCCGTATCCTGAAGCGCTTCTGGAGGCATAGTACATCGCCCTCGGGTGATACTGCAGCACTCCTGGTAACACAGAACTGCGCTTTTGGTGAAATAGTCTGGCGTTTCTGGCAGTATCGTAACGCGCAGTTGGCAAAATAGATTTTTCTGACCTTGTTTAGTGATTTTACAGGGTTTTACTCACATACCTACCATTGATTTGACTGACAAGCTGGTTTATTTGTCTTTCAAACTGTCTGTTATACTTCCTAAGCTGATGTATTTAGGAGTATTTTTAATATTTGAGTTAACCCATCTATTTGTGACATCCTTTAAGTTTTCTTGATTCCAGGGTACAGATCTATCAGATATTACTTGGCAGAACTCCAAAATCAACCATGAAATCATATATGGACTTAGTTATTTTGATAAAATATAACTTTTTCTAGATATGAATCTCGTGCAGCGCTTTTGGTTATGCAATACTGCGCTTCTGGCAACACGGTACGTCACTTCTGAGTCTGTTGGAGTGCTTCTGGTCACACAATGCATTATGTCTGGCCGAGATCACCGTGCTTTGAGTTACACAGTTCAGTGCTATCGATATCACAGTAAGTCACTTTCGGTTAGATAGTAGCTCGCTTTTGGTCAATTGATTTATTTCTGCTAACTTGTGAGTGTTGGTGGAACTAACTGACTTGTTGTAGCTTCTTATCATTCACATAGAGCAAATAGGTTTTTCTAACATGTTCATGCAGGACGAGCGTTGAAGAAATCATTTTTTTGGCAATCTAAGTCTTAAGAACATATTGCTTTTCTTAAGGGACAATGGACATGTATGCAAAAACACCTCAATTTTCTAAGGGACAATGGACATGAATGTCAAAACACTTCAATTTCATAAGGGACAATTGACAACTACAAACGTGTGTGTGCCTAATTTAGTTGCACCTTATTTTCTTATAACGGGACAATTGAACCTTTGTTTGACATGCTTGCTCTTACATTTCAGTACTTCCTTTAGAAGGGCCTGCTTTTGGATTGCGCTTCATCCAAAAGGGACGACCCTAAGTGGAGTTTTCCTTTGAACCGCTATATAAGAGGGATAAGGTGAAAGCAAAGTCCTAACTGACGTCAGCCTTACCTTGTGGTGCCAAACTGAAAAGAGGTGTACTAGCTCTTTGTGGAAACGATTTTCACATCGAGCGAAGTGTTTGATACTCAGTAGGATTGGTTAAAGATTTTAGTAGCTTGTCGCATTGCTCGTAAGGCGTTGGTCCCTCAACGTTACTAAGAACCATTCTAGATAGTGACTACCCGATCTACCTCTGAACATTGCGGTAATCATCAGTGCAAGGGGAATCAATTTAAGCCCTTAAGATACTCACCATTAGCTCCCTTGAGAAGAAATAATATTCCCTTGGCCATAAAGCTCTTGTGACCTACTTGAGCTTTCCAAGGGCAGGGTGAGATATCCCTCCCTGTCATCTCTCGCAAAGATACTAAATGTCCGACACCTTTATGGAATGACATTTTTATCGATGGAGTATTAAGCTGTGAGCTGATCTACTGCAATGAAACCTTGTCTCTAGGGATAAAAAGTGCTTGATTATTTGTTTGCAATTGTCTTAGACCTATGAAAACATTGGCCTTTTTTGTGAGCCTCGAACATACACTATTTGTTGTGTCAGTCCTTTTTTTGCCAAACTTTGGTTGTTGTGTTTTCTCTTGCCAAAATAAAATCCAATCAGAAACAAACCAAATCTATCAAAATTTTGCCTTGTAGAACCTCAGACACTACTTTAGCACCTCTATTATTATAGCAGCTAGCCCTTGGTGGTACAGTAGCTCGCTTTTGGTCACCATAGCTCGCCTTTGGTATAGCTCTGCATTGCCTTTGGTAGCTCAGTCCGTCGCCTTTGGTTTTACAGTAGCACGCTTTTGGTTGCACAGTCCCGCGCCTCTGGTCAAATAGTATAGCGCCTCTGGTCTAGTGAATTATGCATCAAGAGTTTGTCTTTCTCAAAACACAAACAGAATCCCAGCATTACTTTTTGTCCTAGTGTATTCCATGGTAACCACTAGGCTCCAGCAAACTATGAAGTCCAAGCAAGTTGTCCCTAGGAAGCGCAAATCGCCTCCTCATACACCGCAATCAGGCCGTCTCAACATTACTCCCAAAATTACTCAGGTAGGACACCCGCGGAAAGATCTACCAACTCTCCCAACATATCGCACCTTGATTAATCAAACAATATGCAAGAGGGTAGAACCCCTTTGGTAAGTACACCTCACTATACCACCAACATGCCTCTAGATTTTGTCCCACAAGGTTATACTATCGACCAAGCACCATCTCAAGAAGGTAGGGTCCCTTTGGTAAGTACACCTCACTATACCACCGGCATGCCGCCGGATTTTGTTCCACAAGGTTATACCGCAGACCAAGCCCCATCTCAAGAAGAGCGACACTTTCAAATAGGTCAATCCTCTCAAGAAGATGGGCAAGATCTAGATGAATTCATACAAGATCCTAGAGCCGTGGCCACCTTTGACAAAATCCTTAGTGAGAACCAAGATCATTTCTTTCGCTTGCTAGCAGAGCAAGGAGCCAAACTACCCAAAGGTTTTGATCTATCCACGCTTAGCGAGACTAACAACACCCAAGACACCATACAAGTGGTGCAAACCATGTCAACAGTGACCACGCCTTTACCCGAACAAGGCTCATAAGGGAGAATGATTGCACAATATGAGAATCCCCTTTATCAAAACCCAACAGGAAAGAGGGCCATATCACCGCTTCTAACTCCTATGGAAATCTAAAAACACCAACAGGAGACTCTTCAACATCAAGCAGAGCTAGCTAAACAAGCCACCATAGCTCGATCAAATATACAACAAACTCCTAAAGTGTCCACACCAATCGCAAGTGGAATTTTGGTTACCCCATCACGAATAGGTTTCCCACCAAATTACAATCCGGGGAACAACTATGTAGCCATGCAACAAGGGTCTCAACAAATACCACCTCCCATATCATCAAACCCTCATGTCTCTCAACCAACTAGGGTCATGCAATCCCAACCACAACATTCATCTGCGCTCATCTTCAATCAACCTCAACCATTGCAAATCACATCTACCTAAGTCCCTCCTCCACTACGTTCATCAGCGCTAAATTTCTTTCACACATTGCCTAGCCACCCTCAACATTCTCAAAACGTAACTTCCCAAAGCTATGTTCCACAATCACAACCTAACCCAACAAACTTTAGCTTTCCTCCACCAAATTATTTTCTTCAACCATCACAAAGCCAACATTCTTACCTAGCGCCTCTCCCACCTCCTCCAAATCAAAACGTCCAATTCCAAACCAATCTAAACCCCACGTACAACACATATGACCCCAACCAATCTTACGACCCTTATAATACCAATGCCCATGGCTTACACTACAATCTTCCGTAAGGGCAACAACAACCACTTCTAGGACAACAGGAGATGTTTCCAACCCCCCCACAATGATGGAGCTAAAAATTACGGAAGTTCAACAACAACTATCTGATCTTACGTTTGGCCACACCAAGAAGACCTTCTCTTTAGAGGAAGTGTGTCCTTATCCTTTTGATTGGTCATTACCCATGATCCCTTTTCCTCAAAATTTCACTATTCCTAAAATTGATAAATACAAAGGAAAAGGAGACCCAAAAGACCATCTCAGGGAATTCTATCTTGCTTGCTTCGAGGTATCACATAACGACACATATCTTATGCGTCTCTTTCCTCGCAGTCTTGGAGGTCAATCTATAGAATGGTTCTCACACTTACCCATGGGAATAAAATCTTTTAACAAGCTAGCAGAGAAATTTGCCACCCATTTCTCCTACAACGCAGAGCATGAGATCTCCATGACTGTTCTATGCAACAATAAATAGAAAAATGGTGAAACTTTCATTTCTTTCCTTCAATGATGGAGGCAAATGGCTAGCAAATTCCCATTCAAGATTCCCAAAAAACTTGTTAGCATATTTGTGCAGAACCTCAACCTAGAGTTAGGTTTTTATTTACAAATTCTTAGTGCTACAACATTCGACGAAATCACGTACAAAGGAATCAACATTGAAAAGGCCCTCATTGCTAAGGGTGTGGTCAAAATCTTCAAAGAAACTAAAGACAATGCTCCTCAACACCAAATGAGTGATAAACCCAAATATTGGAACAAAAACAAAAACGTGGTCAACGATGGTGTGGTCAATTCTAAACATGTCCAAACATTGCAAACACCTCTTCAGCTGTCCAAACCAAGTCAACCTCAACAACAGCAACAATAGAGGCAACCATATCAAAACCAACAGCAATGACAACAAGAGCGGCCTCAACAAGATTACCCTCTGCAGCGTCAATTCACTCCCTTGGGAGAGCCCATAGAATCTGTCCTACAAAAGCTTTTACACAAAGGCCTCGTCACCTTACCCGATGCTCCCCCATATGGCGAACCTGTTTACAAAACTACATGGTACAGAGAAAATGAATACCGTGAATTCCATAGGAGCAAAGGGCACAGAACCGCATCGTGCATGAAACTCAAGCACCTAATCCAAAATCTCATCGAAGGCAACCAAATCTCTCTTGAAGATGATCCACCAGCTCAACACACGAACAAAGACCTCAACATGTACAAGGAACCATTCCCTCACCATGGCCCACCTCCTATTCAGGATAAAGGTAAAGGTGTCAATCATGCTTCCACTTCCTTTGACTCCATTGTGGGTCATTTTAAAGAGAGTCGAGTGTCTACCCTCACAATCAAAGGCAAATCTATGGATTGCGCTATTACAACTCGTCGTGGTCGTGTCACCATTCGTGGTCCTACACCCAGTCTCCCAACTCAATTTGATTATAATCTTGTTGAACATCTAGGGAAAATGCCAGCACAGATCTCTATCTTGGACCTTCTACGGTCATCACCTACACATAGAGTGGTGCTAGAAAAAGCCCTCCAAGAGTCCTCGGTCCCTAACAACATAGCAGTCACGGATTTCCAAGCTATAGTAGGTAACATTGCCTCACCCTACAATGTGGTCTTCACTAAAAAGGACCTCCCATCCCATGATCCGTGTCACAATGATGCCCTTCATATTGAGGTTCTCATCCATAAGCGCAAAATCAAACATATACTCATAGATGGTGGTGTTGGTCTCAACATCTGTTCTTTAAAGTTACTTAAGTAATTGGGATACTCTGAGGATCATGTCAACATTGATCAAAGTATTACAATCAAGGGATATGATGATGCTGAACACCACTCAGAAGGTGTTATCCACTTGCCTATACAACTGGGTCTCGTCATGCTTGAAACCAGGTGCCAAGTCCTTGATATTGAGCTGCCTTACAACATTATCCTAGGCCGCCCATGGATCCATGCAATGAAAGTTGTTCCCTCCACGTACCATCAGTCTCTCAAGTTCCCATTCAATGGTATGAGGGATAACTATCCCAGGTGACCCTAATCCTTTTGAATTATGCCATGTCTTGCAAGACAATTATAAGAATTGCAACCAAGTGCCTCAAAATGACAAAGCCCTTGAATCCCCACTATATGTCGATCCTGAAAATCTGACACAAGCCTCTACAAGTGAACCTAATCCTCTTCCTAAAATCAAAGCCCACATCCGTGATATAGGCTTTGGAACCTATGATATCTCAAAATCTTGTTGTGTAGTGCAGATGCCTTTATCCCCTAAATCCTAAGGCCAATAGCCCATTGCCAAAGTAACTAAAAAAGCAACTATTCCTCCCCCAGCATATTTAACCCAATTCCAACAGGAAAAATTATCGAAAGAGGAAACTATTGAGGACATTTCTTCTTAGCTCTATAAGGAGAAAGAACCAATCACAATACCAGTCAAGCAATATGGCAATGGCTTAAGAATAGTCAAAAACATGGGCTATAAAGGCAAAGGTGGCCTTGGGAAATAGAATCAAGGAACAATGGAGCCCATTAGTGTGACAAAGAAACTAGACAAGAAGGGTTTAGGATTTGGTAAGAAGGTACCACGCACCTTGGACATCGAGGGTATCCTCGACAAGGTGGCTGAAACTTCTATCGCCGATTCAACATCTAATGAGGATATCATCGATGACTCTTCCCTCCATATGACCGACCTATTTATTGAATCCTCTGTATTTATGCTATCATCCGTATCCCTAACATCCACCACAAACACCCAGAAAGTAACACTTGTCTACCCTGAACTTATCGATTGGGACCAACAAGGGTCCCCCGTTATAGATGTATTTCAGAATGATAAAACTCTCGCTGAGTTCATGGGACTCAGGGACGGTATCCCTCTGGGCAATCATAAAGCAGGTTTTGTAATGGAACTAGAGCCAACAGCTTATTTTGGTCAGAATGCCAAATCCTCTAGTCGCAAAAGTAAAAATAAAGAAAGATCTCTAGGTGAAAACCACACTGTGGCACCTCCTAATCACAAAATAGTAAAAACAAAGGACGTAACCAAAGGTGAAAACCCAATTGTGGCACCTAAGGATGGAGGATTTGACCTTCCCCTACCATCTAAGTATCAAGAGAAGTCAGCTCTCCTAGTGGAGGATTCTATAGAGATAAATCTTGGCACAGAGTAAAATCCAAAGACCACATTCCTGGCAGCATCATTATCAGAATTAGAGCACAGGAATCTTAACACATTCTTCTTGTAGTGAACCATCAACTTTGCATGGACCTATGCGGATATGCCAGGGTTAGACCCTAAGCTAGTAGTTCATTATCTCACAGTGGATCCAACTGTTAAACCAGTCAAGAAAAAGCTGAGGAAGATGCACCCACAAATAGCTCTCTTGGTAAAAGTGGAAATACAGAAGTTGTTAGATGCAAAATTCATCTGACCTATTGACTATTCAGACTGGGTATCCAACATTGTACCTGTGTCTAAACCCAATGTGTGCATCCGCATGTTTAATGATTTAGAGATCTTAACAAAGCATGTCCCAAGGATGAATTTCCACTATCGAACATTGATATTATAGTAGACTTGACAGCAGGTCATGAAATGCTTTCTCTCATGGATGGATTCTCAAGTTACAATCAGATAAGGATAGCAGAAGAAGATCAACATAAAACAACCTTTATTTGTCCGTGGGGTAATTATTGTTGGTGTGTCATGTCATTTGGTCTAAAAAATGCAGGGGTAACTTATTAGAGAGCAATGACAGTGATATTCCACGATTTCTTTCATCATATCATGGAGGACTATGTGGATGACATACTAGCTAAATCTTCTAGGGCAGATCACATACAGGTTCTAGGACAGATCTTTGATAGGCTCGAGAAATACCAAGTGCGCCTCAATCCAAAGAAGTGTGTCTTTGGTGTAACATCAGAGAAATTGTTGGGATACATTGTATCTCGCAGATTTATTGAAGTGGACCTCGCAAAAGTAAACGCTATAGTGGAGATGCCTCCACCAAAGAACCTCAAAGCATTAAGGATCCTTCAAGGAAGGTTGCAATCCATTAGGCATTTCATTTCACAACTAGTAGATAAATGTCAACCATTTCAACACTTACTCTGAAAGGATGTCTCATTCCGATGGGATGACAAGTGTCAAGCAGCATTCGATCAGCTCAAAGAGTATCTGGCTACACCTCCTGTATTAGTTTGACCAGTTGCTGATAAACCTTTGATATTATACATCTCAACTACAACTTCGGCCCTAGGGGCCTTGCTAGCACAACATGACGAGTCAGAAAAAGAGCATGCAATCTACTATATCAGTCGAACCTTGGTGGGATATGAACTCAATTATTCACCTATGGAAAGAGCTTGTTTAGTAGTAGTGTTCGCTTCCCAAAAGTTGTGGCATTACATGTTAAACCAACACACAAATCTTATATCCAAAATTGATCCGTTGAAGTATCTACTAGCGAAAGAAGCTCTCACTGGCAGACTAGCTAAATGGGTCATGATACTTAGTGAGTTTGACATTGAGTATATGGATTATAAAGCAATCAAAGGACAAACCCTAGCAGATCAACTAGCAGAAGCACCCATGATAGATACACACCCTATGGTAGCAGACTTTTCAGATGAGAATCTCTTCACTGTTTCCAACTCAATAATGTGGAAGTTGTACTTTGATGGTTCCTACACACAACATGGATTAGGGGCTGGCATCTTATTTATCACACCTCAAAATGACTATATTCCTAAATCATATCATCTTGCATTCCGTTGCACCAACAATATAGCCGAGTATGAAGCACTCCTCATAGGTCTCAATACAATAGTTCAATGGGACATCACAAAATTACAAGTATATGGAGACTCACAACTAGTCATTCGCCAAGTTATAGATGAGTACCAAACGAAAGATGAAAAGTTGGTCCCCTACAAGCAACTAGTGGATGCCTACAAACCACACTTTTCTAGCATCACATTTGAGTAAATTCCAAGAGAGCATAATAAGGCTACAGATTCTATGGCTTCTATAGGGTCACTTATAGACATGCATGCAAATACACAGAAATGTGAATTCTTGATCAAGCAATTGTTGATACCTGCCGTCGACATTCCAGTTACTAAAATCATCTGTGAACTTGTTGGTCCCAAGTCCCCATGGTATGAAGACATCTATGAATACCTTAAAAATAGTACCTTTCCCTCTAAACTATCACCAACCCAACACAAAACCTTTATCCGTCGATTCTCCCGTTACACCATTCTGGGTGATACACTATATCGCCGAAGTCTCAATGGTATCCTCTTACGATGTCTTAATGCAGAAGAAGCTGAAGCTACCTTATGAGACATACACGAAGGTGTCTGTGGCTCACATTCTACTGGTCCTAATCTCTCTAAGAAGATACTTAGAACAGGTTACTACTGGCCTACAATAGAACAAGATGCTGCATAATTTGCTAAGAAGTGTCTATAATGCCAGCAACATGGAGATTTGATTCACGCACCAGCTCATGGACTACAACCTGTGACAACTCCGTGGCCTTTTTCTCAATGGAGTCTTGACCTCGTAGGACAAATCCACCCATCCTCATCCAATGGCCATAAGTTCATCATTACTACCACTAAGTATTTCACGAAGTGGGTGGAAGCCATTCCCATGACCTATATCACTGGTAAGCAAATAGCCAAGTTTATCCTTAACTACCTCATATGCCGTTATGGTATCCCCCAAGCCATTGTCACTGATAATGGGAGACCATTCAAGAATCAAGATGTCTGTGCCTTATGCACACAATACAATATCCAACATCACTTTTCAACTCCCTACTATCCATAGAGTAATGGCCAAGCTAAGGCTTTCAACAAAACCATTCTCAAAATCTTCAAGAAAACAGTCAATGAAGCTGGTCATGATTTGCACTTGCAACTCAATCCCGCCCTATGGGCCTACCGCACTAGTATTAGAACACCAACTGGTGCCACACCATATATCTTGGTCTATGGCTCTGAAGCCATCCTACCTATAGAGGTTGAGATCCCATCCCTCAAAGTATCCATGCAGGACCTGATCAGCGAAGAGGAGTATCGCACTTCTAGATTAGCTGAGCTAGAACTATTAGATGAAATGCGCCTTGCCGTGCTTAATCATCTCCATATCTATCAAAACTGACTCTGGCGTAATTACAACAAAAAGATCAAAGAAAGACGGTTTCAAGTTGGTGATCTTGTACTCAAAGAGAATCAGAGAAATCAAGTAGATCGAGAAAAGAAGGGCAAGTTTGAGCCTAACTGGTTAGGTCCCTTTATTGTGACAGCAGCATATGGATCAGGAGCTTATACTTTAGCTGCACCTGACGACATTCCTTTGGATGAGCCACTTAACAGTGCCCATCTCAAGAAGTTCTATGCTTGATCCTCAGAATATTCCAAAAAAAAAAAATCCAAAAAAATTCATCCTCTGGTGAAAACCTGGCAAACAGGCGCCTTGGATAAGTACCATAGTGAAAACCTGGCAAACAGAAACTATGTGTAGAGTCAGCATCCATCATCTATCGAGTCTTGTTCATTCCATTTCACAACAAGCTTCATCCATCCATCCATAATAAAATCATTGACCTTGTTTGCATTTCCATCTCCCTATCTGGTATAGCTTGGAAATTCGTCAGTGTCTATCATCGTCATCCCACGTCTTGATCTGTGTCAGCAGTTTTCATTATCTTGCCCTAGGTCAAAGCTTTCTATGTCTTCTTCGTCAATACCCATGCATTTTCCTCTACCAGAACGGGGGCAACTCTTTCCTTAACCTAGGTCTAGGAGTCCTTCCTAGTTCGTGGTTCACAACATGCTCTTCAATCCTTTCTCCTTTCCACCGATAACACCCTTTAACGGACACATCACTCCTACAGTAAAGCTGTTATCTTCCCAACACTTTTCCTACATCATCACACCAACAAGAACTACATATTATCTCTTCTCAATCTTAAGGTACCTTGATCCCATGGATATGGGTATGTAGGCAGTCTAGAATACGAAAGAAGTATCCAGTACTCAGGTACATAAGATCTCATCATTTCCCCAACCCAAGCTCAAACACCTTGACCCATTTCATCACTCTATCCAGAACTACATATTATCATTTTTCATCTTTCATCGTAATGTGCCTTGATCCCGTGGATACAGGGTATGTAGGCAGTCTAGAATATGAATGATGTATCCAGTACTCAGGCACATACGATTCATCATTCTTCACCCATTTCAACCCATTAGCATGTCACCTTTATGGTCTTCCGTTTATCAAAATCCGTTCACCCCGACTTGACTAACTCAAGTAGCAAAGCAACAAGCTAGCGCATCCTTGCAAAGCAAAAGTTCTTAGCAAACCTGAAGTAAAGCAGCTTGCTTCCAGAGTCATATATTGTCCTACTATTCTGATTGCCAGCATTAGCTAAATCTAGCTTAACCAAAGCACCAGATCAACATGCTTGTCTTCTGCAAAGTGTTCCATTGTCGAGACCAACACACGTGTCTCCTGCGACATGTGGCATTTCCTGCAGCAAGACATTGTCTTTTTAGGTAGATAGCCCCCTTTAACGGACACAAATTTCCTATGATAAGGCTATTATCTTTCCTATCCAATCTATCATGTGCAACATCTTTGGCAAGAGAATATGTTGGCTGTATGTTTACTTTGTAAGTCAGTCACTTTTCTTTTTGGTTTATCTTTTGTTCCTTTTCCATTACCTATTCAAGACTACCTTGATTTATCTATAATCTTGGTATGTTGCGATGCAGTACGGATTGGGGGCATAGTCATTGCTTTTGTGTGCCATGTTTGAGGAATGATCTTTAGCATCTTTCTTGGCAGCATATTTATCTTGTGTGTGTTACGACCTAGCATCTTACATATTAATATTCTTCTTGCATTTACATGTTTTGAAGTTTATTTTATGTTCAAGACTATGGCTCATTCACATGTACCAACAAGGTCATATTATGTCTAAGGGATCTAAGTTCAAACTGCTTGCTTGCAGAGTCAATGTCCACGCACTCAGATATTACAGCACCTTGGTCTTTATACCTTGGTGGAAAACTATCCATTTACTATATCAAAAATAAGGATTGCTCTTTATAAACAATTGTGAAATCAATGCAACAAGCTCATTCATTTACCCATCCATTTACCCAGGGCCTTATATAGTCTTCCAGCAAAGATCAATCAACAGTCTTTCTCTCATGTTCTTTTCTATCTCCACTTTCTTCTATTCAACCTTGCCTATCTCCAACATAATATTCTAGTCGAGTGTCAACCCAGTCCTTCTGCCACTTCCCTATCTTTCCTCTCGAGGGGGCATCCTACGTCAGCTACGCTGGGGCAACTAGCTACACTGAGGCATAAAAAATTGTATCATGTCTTCAACAATCATTTTCTTTGAGGCAACGCTGTAAACTGCATTGCATCAAAGAGGGGCAAAATGTAGACACCCAAAAATGACCAAGTCATTGGATCACTTGCATTTCGTCTAATCTGTCGCATCACCTGTATTTAACGTTAATTAAATAATCTAATTATTTAATTAATTTCATCAAATTCTTCCAAATCACATAATTTCAACATTAATTGAATAAATTCTCTTTATTTAATTAATTAAATTAAATTCCTCTATATTCTACCAAAATTAAATAATTTTAATTATTTAATTAAATCATTATCCTCTTTCAAATTTTAAGTTTCCATTAATTAAATAAATCCAATTATTTAATTAATTCATCCAATTTTATCTCATCTACAATTAAATAATTTACATTATTTAATTAAATCAATTGTTCTTCTAAATTTAAATAAATCATGCAAATTTATTTAAATTATCTCAATCCTCTAAAAAAAATAAAATCAAGTATTTTATTTATAATCTTCATATTCCTCTAATCTTGCACAAACAATTAAATAAATTTATTTATTTAATTTGCTTTTTCCTCTAAAAATAAATAAAATCAAATATTTTATTTATAATCCTCTGTTCCTCAATCATGCATAATTAAATAAATAAATTTAATTTCAAATATTTTCTAATTCCTCTTAAAATATCTTGTTAACTCGTGCACAATCAGTGTTATTTTTAGAACTCTAAAAAAGGCAAAATTACAAATTGAGTTATCTATTCAATCAATCTTGTTTTCATCATATCTTAATAAAAATATCCTTATGGATTGACACATGTCGTGTGCACATTCATCATGATTATTTGATTTATCTCCTCCGTTGATTCTTCTGAATTATCTGGACCGTCAATCGATCTCTGTTTGAAACCTATATAAACCCCGCTCATTCTCCTTCACAAATCCTCTTTGATCACTTATTCTCAGGCATCCTTTAACAGCGCTTTGAGCATACATCGCATCGATTGAGCAACTTTATGATCTTTTGACATTGATCTTTGAGCACTTTGAGCACTTTACTTGCTTGTTGCAAACATGGTTTCGCAACACTATTGAGCAATCCACATTCATCCAAAGGGAACAATACAAATCTCGGTAAAAGCTTTCATATTTCATTGATTTATTAGTAATGGCTTTTATTTAGATTAGTTCTCTTTATGTTATTAGTTTTTTATTTTATTAGTTTATCATAGTCAATTTTCCTCATACACAAATACCTTTTTCTGATTGACTGATTTGTAGCCCAAGGAAGAAATTCATTTCCCCACAAATTAACATTTCAAACTCTTTATGCATCTCCTTTGCAAATCTTTTGCACATACCTTCATTTCCTCCAAAGATTATGTCATCAACATATACCTCCACAATTAGGATTTGACCTTCTTCAACTTTGAAGTATAGATTATTGTCTACAATGCCCTTTTTGAATCCTTTCTACAGCAGATATCTATCAAATCTTGCATACCAAGCTCTAGAAACCTGTTTAAGTCCATAAAATGCCTTCTTCAATTTGCAGACCATACTTGGATCATTTGATAACTGAAAGCCTTCCAGTTGTTTAATGTATACCTCTTCTTCCAATTCTCCATTTAGGAATGCAAATTTCACATCCATCTAATAAACTTTGAAGTCCTTATGAGTTGTAAAGGCCAAAAACATTCTAATGGCCTCCATTCTTTCCACTAGAGCATATGTTTCCTCATAATCTATTCCTTCCACTTGTGAGTAGCATTTACACACAAGCCTAGCCTTATTTCTGACTACTTCTCCATTCTCATTCAATTTGTTCCGGAATACCCATTTAGTTCCTATCACATTTTTGTCTATTGGTCTTAGGACAACTTCCCAAGTCTGACTCTTCTCAATCTGCATCAATTCTTCTTCCATAGCCTTGATCCGGTGCTCATCTTTGCATGATTCAGTCATTGTTTTGGGTTTTATTTTAGATAGAAAACACAAATTTACCTGTTCATCTACCATAGCAATTTTCCTTCTTGTTAATACACCTTTGTTCTTATCTCCAATGATTTGATCTTCAGAATGATTCTTCTGCACATACTTGGGAGTCTTAGGAACCCTTTTTAAAGCATCTTCTTCATTAACTTGCATCTCCTTTTCCTTTTCTTCTTCTCTTTCTTCTTCTTTGCAAGAGGACTCATCTGATTCATATACTTCTATTAGCATTGAGCTTTGATGTCATTCTTCATCCACTTTGACATTTGCAATTTCCACTAGTTTCTTCAGCCTCTTATTGTAGCACCTGTAAGCTTTGCTCTTTGTAGAATATCAAGGAATATTCCTTCATCTGATCTTGTATCAAACTTTCCAAGTTTTCTTCATCTCTCCTAATGTAACACTTACTTCCAAACACTCTAAAGTATTTTATAGTAGGATTTCTTTCATGCCATAGTTCATAGGGAGTCTTTGAACTGTTCACCCTTGCTTGCACTCTGTTTTGTATGTAGATTGCAATGTGAATAGTTTCTTTCCAATAGATATCCAGTAGATTTGCTTCTTTCAACATTGTCCTTACTTCTTCTTGAACCATCCTATTCTTTCTTTCCACAATTCCATTCTGCTGAGGAGTCCTAGGGGCTAACAAATGCCTTTTTATTCCATGATCTTCACAAAAATAGCTAAACTCATTGGTGGTGAACTCACCACCTTTGTCAAACCTCAAACACTTGATTTTCAGATCAATTTCACTTTCAACCATAGCCTTTAATGCTTTAAACTTACTTAGAGCTTCTAATTTTTATTTGAGAAAAGTTACCCAAGTCATTCTAGAGTAATCATCAATCAACAACATGAAATACCTATCACCTTGAAAGCTTCCTACTCTTGTCGGTCCATACAGATCTGTATGTACCAACTCCATGGGTCCTGTGGTAGAATACTCTTTAATTTTGAAATTCTTCCTTGTTTTCTTCCTAACCTGACATTCCTTGCAAATTGCATTGATAGGCTTTGTAATTCTTGGCAGATCCCTCACATCTTGAGTAGATATGATCCTCACTAGGCTATCAAAATTGATTTGACACATTCTTCTATATCATAGCCAACTTTCATTAACTTGAGTCATGAAACACATACCATTAGCACGTTTGAGCTGATATATATTTCCTTTTGTCCTTGTTCCTATAGCAACCAGAGTTCTAGAATTTTCTTTTTTGATTTCATAGCCACCATCCTAAAACACAAGGTTATATCCTTTGCTACACATTTTTCCTACACTTAGAAGATTTTGTCAGAGACCCTTGACATAAAGAACATCATCTGTATTGTGCTTGCCATCAAAATTGATTGAACCTTTTTCACAGATCTTAGCAGATGCATCATCTCCAAACTTAACAAAACCTCCATCAAAATTCTCAAGCTTCACAAACTTATTCTTATCACATGTCATATGATTTGAACATCCACTATCAATTAACCAGTGGTTCTCCTCTTCTCTTACATGAAAAGTAGTTACCAAAGGTCCTTTGATGTTGTGCCATGTTTCTGGAGCAATATCCTTCATACATCTTTCAGGATTAGTAGAATTAGTTCCAACATTCAAAGCCATGAACAAGCACTCATCACTTTCATCATCTGTATAGTCAGACTCATCATCAGATATGTTGGCATCTTCTTTAACATATTTAACTTATCTTGAATGATTTTCCTTTGTTATCCTTGTATTTGTCATTAGAGATTTTGATCGGACATTTTGAAGCATAATGACCTATCTTTCCAAAGTTAAAACATTTGAAGGGTAACTTACCTCTGTATTTTCTAGAGCCTTTTTTCAATCTGCTTACAAAATTTGCTTCTATTTTATCAAAATCATCTGGATCTGACTTATCATTCTTTTATGTCTTGCTAGCCTTAAAAGTAGTTTCTTTTCTTGAATCATCTTGACCAAATTCTCTTATCTCAAAAGTAGTTAAAGTACCAAACATTTTATCCTAGAATAAGTATCTAGATTTCGAGTTTCTTCGATAGCAGAAACTTTAGCACTATAATATTTGGGAAAAGTTCTTAGTACCTTCTTTACCACTTCACTTTCCTCTAGCTTTCCACCAAGACCATTGATGGAATTGACAACCTCATCCACTTTGTGCATGTAGCTTGTAATATTTTCATCCTCTGACATCCTTAGGGTTTCAAAATTGACCTTCAAATTCTGCATCTTTGCTTGCTTGACCTTGTCATCTCCTTCATAGATACTTTCCAGCTTGTTCGAGATCTCATGAGAAATTTTGTAGCTCATTACATTCACTAATTTAGAATTAGAAAGACTGTTCAGAAGAGAACTCCTTGCCTTGCCATTGCTCTGATATTCTTTAATCTCATCTTCATCCTTTGGACCATTAGTAGGTATAGTATATTTTTTCTCAACTACCTTCCATACACCATATCCTAATGAGACAAGAAGGATTTCCATCCTAGTCTTCCAAAAAGCATAATTTGTTCCATCAAACACTGGAACCTCCATACCTTTCCTATGCACCATCCAGATCTACCCCAAGCAGTTAAGCTTCTTCAAGGAACCTTTCTCTGATACCAATTGTTAGAATGCATAGGACAACTAAGAGGGGGGGTGAATCAGTTGTGTATTAAAACATTAAACCCTCAAAGAAATTACAAACATCAACCTCTTATTATGCATTAGCAGAATGTAAACTTATGAAGCATTAATGTAAACACATAAGAACACATAAGAACACCAAATTTAAGAGGAAAACCCAAGAAGGGAAAAACCATGGTGAGGATTAGCTCACATATATATGAATAGAAACACCAAAAATAAATAGGTTCACTGCCCAAAAGAAAGGCTCACTGCCAGAAGGACTCGCTATCCAGAAGAGAGAAGAATAGAAGAAGACTGTTACAGAGAGATATACTATCTCAAAGCAACAGGAGATATCCACCACTACCACTTCTTGCCATCAGCAACCTTTGTCTCACTACCTCTAGCAACTTCAAGCAAACAAAAAATGTAGACACCTTCTGCTCACTACATTTAGGAGTCATAAGCATTTAAGCTCGCACTCAATTCATCACCCTTGATTCACATTCGCAACATCTTCTCTACCTTGCTCCACTCAACTTCATCTTTATACCATCCACAACCTAAAATAATCTCAATTAGGTTAGTCCTAATGAAACATATGCACCTCAAACGTGCAACACCAAATAGGTTGGCACTAAAGACTTCCATGGTGGAAAGAAGTGAAAGTGGACCATGCCAAGGGTTAACTAGGACCCAAATTTGAATCATCAAGTTGCTCATCACATCCACAATCCATGAGGTACCTCCGCAAATAGTGCTAACAAGCTAGGTTGGCCAAACCTGAGCTAACGACCACATCCACGCTTCTCGAAGTCCAAAAAAATCATGCCAACCATAGAGAGACACTCCACAACATTTACACACCTTTCTAGAATATTCAGCATCACCAAAATCTTCTGCAATACTGTCACAACCACCTGAAACAGAGAATGTCTTCATTTTGCACATTAGGATACACTGCTATTAAACTTCAACACTAGAACTAATTTTGTGGAGTAAACCAACACATGAAACTTCAAGGGAAGGTAGATATAGACATTATAAGCACATTCCTAGATCCACAAGATAAGAAACCTCAATGCGAAGAAATGTGGAGCAATCTCATTTCTCCTAGACAATTTTCTACACAAGCAAACACTCTGTCAAACACATCTTTCACGGTCACACAATCTAGAACCTGAATCTCTGGATATAACACCTCTGAACACCTCAAATCAACACTTCCAAACCACACAAGCATATCTTCAACTATGAAGAAATGAGGAGTACAACATTGAACACACCTCTATCACACTGCACACCTTTTTAATCAAATTTTCTCAAAAGCACTTGGAAACCAAGTGAACCATCTGCTAGAGGTTGACATTAATGACAACACCAGCAAGTTTCCAACATCTTCTACATAAAAATGCCTCCAATGCCTTCCCCAGAAGCATCACACTCAAGCTCAAAAGGAAGTGAGAAGTCTGGAATGGCTAATATAGGGAAAGAATTCATGACTTTCTTAATTTGATCAAATGCTTTCTATGTTGTAGTAGTCCATGAAAATGCCCATTTCTTTGTCAAATTTGTAAGTAGGGAAACCAACTATGAAAATAAGACCAAAAAATCCCCTTAAGTGAGTCAAAGTTTTTGGTGGTGGCCAATCCAAAATGGCCCTGATCTTTTCTTCATCAATTCTCACTCCTTGAGAGCTGATCACATGACCCAAATAGAGAATTTCAGTCATGCCAAACTCACATTTTGACTCTTTGGAAAACAAAGATTGTGCTTCCAAAATACCCAACACTTAATCCAAATGCCTTAGTTGCTCTTCCCAAGTCTTACTATAAATAAGAACATCATCAAAAAATACTAGCACAAACTTTCTTAATTATTGATTGAAAATTTAATTCATGCATGACCGAAATGTAGCAAGTGCATTAGTTAATCCAAATGGCATGACTAAGAATTTGTAATGTCCATAATGACATCTGAATGCTATTTTTTGAACATCTTCCTCATGAACTCTGATCTAGTGATATCAAGATCTCAAGTCTATTTTGGAGAAATATACTATACCATGTAACTCATCAATGAGTTCATCAATTTGAGGAATGGGATATTGGTTCTTAATGATTTTCTTGTTAAGGGCTCATGACATCTAAATGTTATTTTTTGAACATCTTCCTCATGAACTCTGATCTGGGGATATTGAGATCTCATGTCTATTTTGGAGAAATAGACTATACCATGTAACTCATCAATGAGTTCATCAATTTGAGGAATGGGATACCGGTTCTTAATGGTTTTCTTGTTAATGGTTTTAGGTAATCTATGGGCATCGTCATGGTCCCATCCTTCTTCACCAAACAACTAAAGAAGCAAAGGGACTCTTATTTGGCCTTATGTGACCCATTTCAAGGAGCTCCTTTTTTGCCTTTTCTATTTCTTCTTTATGCCTTCTATGATGATACTAAGGAGTGTTAATCATAGGTTTGACTCCTTCTATATGAATAAAATGTTCCATCCCTCTATCTAGTGGCCTTCCAAGAGGTATACCACTATCTTGTTGTGCTTATCCAATAAGGATTGAATATCAACATGGTACTCTCTTTTACCTTCTGAAGAAATGGTAGGCATGATCAAACATTGGGATGCCCAATCAACTTGACCATGATGAAACATCCTTTCCTTTCTCTTAGCTCAAACTACTCTTGGTTTTCCATTGGACATTCCTTTAAGAACTATCTTTTTCCCATCTTATTGGAATTTGAGTTCCATCATTTGAAAATTTTGAGTGATCTCATCCAAAGAGTGCAGCGATTGAACTCCCAAAACAACATCAATATCTCCTATGCTAACAACATAGAAGTCATCATTAAGCTCATAATTTCCCAACATAAGGCTCATTTTGGGAATCCTTTTGGAACATTGGAGGGTGAAGCCATCAGCTACAATCACATTAAAACCTTCAAATTCTTTAGTTTTTAGCCCTCTTCTTGCAACTACCCCTTTAGCAATAAAATTATGTGTAGCCTCAAAATCAATAAGAATGATGATTCTTTGACCACAAAGGACTCCATGGATCCTGAAAGGAACATACTTGTGAGCACCTAAAATTTGTGGAAGAGTACTTTCTAAAGCTTCCTTCTCAGCTTGGTCTTCTATCATATGTTCTTTATTTTCTTCAACTTCCGCTCGTTGTCCCAAACTTTCAGCTTCAAATTCTTCATCAAAAACCACCTCAATGTAGGGAACTTACCCCTTTCTGAGGAATCTATGACCAGGGACCCAAGGTTCTTTGCAAGAGAAGTAAAAATTCTTCCTTCTTAGCTCATTCTTTGCCTCGTCATCAAGTTTTGGAGGCAAATTATTAGGCTAATTCAAACTTTTTAAAAATGGCTTCTTGGAGGGAAAAGTCTTCTTTTGAAATATGTTCTTTGGAAGTGAAGATTCAAGTGTCAAGGCTCTCTTTTGATAGCCTCCTAAAGAGGTGGAAGGTCAAAAGCTTTAACCAATCCTTTTAGAGATTTTGACAATCCTTCAAAGAACAACATAACCAACCTTCTTTCAGTAATATCAGGCATCGTAACTGAAAGTTTTTGAAAATCAACAATATAGATATCAACATTCCCAAATTGCTAGAGTTGAGCTAGCTCTCAAAAGTGCAATTCAAGATCTTTTCTAACAAATCTATCAATAAGCCTCTTGCTGAACTCATCATAGGTACAACTGATGAGGCTATATCCTTGTGTAATCAACTCATGATAGCACTATTCATGAGTTGTTCCTTTAAGATGAAGAGTTACAAACTTTATGGCATCATCTTTAGCCATAGGTCCAAGTGACAAATAAGTGTCCATATTTTGAATCCAGAGACGTACTATACACTTATTGCTCCCATCAAATGTGGAAAGTCTCAACTTTACCAAAGCATGTTGGTAATCCCTCTGGTGTGTATGAGGCCTATGCTCATCTCTAGGCCCACTCCTTGACTTCTTATTCATGAATTGATTAAGGGATAGCTCATTCTAAATCTCCTCAAGAAGAGATTGATATTCAGCATAAAAAGTAATAATCTCATCAACCATAGGTACTTTAACCTCTGGTTCGGGTACTTCTTCCTCTCTACAAATGAAGGTAGGATGAAATGGCCTAGCAACAAAACCAATAACAGTTCTAGTGGAGTGATTGTTGTTTTGCTGATTATTTACCCTCGAGGTGATTCCTTCTCCATTGTAATTTTGGGGCATATTCATATTTTGATCCATCTTATGGAGTAACTATGCCATCATGTCTAACATCGCATCAAATTTTCTCTCAGTTCTATCATGAGGGCTCTTTCCCATATTTGCTCCCTTATCCTTATCTACCATATTTTCTAGGAGAACTTCTTCCCTTGGCTGATATGTACCCTTCTTTTTCTCTCTAATAATATATATTCTCTATCACTGTCATGTATGGGGAAGAAAGTACATGATTCAAGGATTAGCTTCTAAATAACAAGTTAGCAAGATCACTAGCTCTGATACCACTGTAAACACCCACGCTTAATTTTTTTGTAATAAGGAAAATGCCAATGCAAGTCCTTGCACTTTCTAATCACTAAAATCTCAGTGTGGGCAAGGTGAGAGCATATGGTGTTTGGAAAACACACTCTAACTAGATGAATGTACTATTGAAAGTAAGGTGGCAAGCCAACCAAGAACATACAAGCAACAAAGCCAACCCAAATCTACACTTCTTCTATAGACAAGTTGTTGGAAACAAGGCAGATAATTGAGAGGGGAGGGTGAATCAGTTATCTCAAATATCTTAACTTTCTTTTCTCCTTTAATAATTAGTGCAGCATCAAAACATATAAGCATATATGATCATAAGAACAAAAATAAAATCATCACACATAACACAAGGATTTTTACGTGGAAAGCCCTGTTAAGGGAAAAACCATGGGGTGACTAACCCAAGATTGTATTCTCTGTTAAAAGAATAGAAAGTACAAAATGGCACTTGCCAATTAGGGCTCACTGCTCGAGCACACTGCTCACAAGAGGTACATTGCCTACAAGAGACTCACTATCTACAAAACTTACAGTTGGTAATCAGGTGTTTGAACTACTGATCTGATGCACTTCATTCTCCCTCTGCTCTAGTGCTACTACTCTGTCACATACCGGACTTGTATTGTTGCTTCCACACTTATCTCTGCCTTTCTTCGCACTTTATTTTATCATATCTGTACACACACTCCTTCATATTGGAAGCCATCTGGTATATATATCTGCACCAAGGATTTCAACAACTTTCTAGTCGGCAACCAGAGTACTCAAGATATTTACAAAATACTGATCTGTCGGCTGAATCCATGCTTGATTTGTGATACGTATCAAAAACATAGGCATTGAAGTCATCAATCATGTCGGTCAACAATGTATGATCCCTCAAATAGCTTGATCAACATCAATTACTCATCCGGATTGAAGTCTGATACTCTACTGGTCAGTTCTTCCTCAGTCTGCTCTGCATGTCTAGAACCCAACACTTAGATGCTTATATCTTTTCCATGATTCATCACCAGAGGCTCAATCTCTGGAATATAGTAGTCATGATACTCCTCTTGACTTGTCCAAGTCCGCAACTTGTTGGGTTACACCATCTGAGTGATCCAGACTTGATTATCGGACCTTGTTGCATGCTCTATTCTTGTTCACTGGACCAAAACAATCTTCAATCTAACTTCCGGTATAGGCATACTATGTGCTGCGGATGTGTGGGATAGACTTTGTTGCCATCAATGACAACATTCATGAAGCCACATAGTGTCTCTTGCCAACACAAGTATGCTTAGATAATGCAAAGCCACTGGTGGATTTACACAAGTCTGATCAAGCCAAAATGGTTGATTGCTAGCAGACTTAATTGATGCCAAAATGGGCTATGAAATATAATGGGTCTAGCGATGAACCAACCAAGACCTTACAATCTAGAAGTGCACATAACTAGTAGTAAACCATATAGTTTAGAATATGATGATCATGAGATACATCCTTTTTGGAAGTACTACCATCCAGAAGTACAACAACATGAAATATGAACCATTGGCAATAAATTGGAATGAAACTACTAATGCAATACACTGAAAAATTACTCAAATCAATTACAACATTGTTGCACACCCAAAGATTAGTCCATAAAATCATAAATTAATGATATACCATCCACATGGGTCTAGAAACTGTAGTACACTAAAACAAAACACTAACTACTGAAAAATAATGCAAATTGTAGACTTAGAGTTCACTGTACTCTACTATAAACTGACATGTCTAAACTGTATGGTCTAAAAATATAGTCACATGGTCTATATTGAAGACCCAATCCACTAGAAATACTCTACTCATATTGTAGGTAACATTAGTAACTATTGTATGACCTCCAAGGATCAAGGATAGCACACCAAATGATACTATATGTTTCTATAGTTGCACAGAAATTTGTACAGACCAAAAAACATGCTAGAATACCCTCACAAAACATATGCAACCTATTGGAAACAATTAGCTATCACCAAAACTCCCACCTGAGTGGTATGACCCTCCTAAACATCAACACAGTCCCCTTCAAGTCACCTCAAACATGCTAGAAGTCAATGAAAACATGGTACGCCCCTTGCAAATAGTCCACCTTAGTTAAAACAAGGTACACCAATGTATTTGGATGGTATGACTCAGTTTTGGGCATCCATAAATCATTCTAAATAGTAGTGACCCCATTCATGAATACTCATGCCTCCTTAATGATGTTGTATAACTAGCTAAAAACAAGAAATCATCAGCAGACAATGGTACAACCTCTTCTTGATATGGTATAACCAAGTTAAAATGGTGCGGCCCCCTCAATACTCCTTAATAAAAACAACTTGAATATGCTAAACTCAACAATTACCAAAACTCAGATTCAATAGCATCAAAATATATCAAACATCTCCATGATATTTGAAATTGGAAAAGTGGAACTTCAAAAATCTCACAATCAACGCCCAGGGGATTTTCAGATGAAACCACACAAACTAGTTAGGAGAATTTTCGTCCCCGAAACTAAATTCACCAAAGGGTTTTTTTCCTTAGAAAAATAGAAGAATTCATGTTCAATGCAGAGCAAAGAAATGAATTGACAGTAACCCATTTTTGAAAACAGAGTCCTCCTTTTATAACTTTTGGAGGAATAAAATAATATTATCTCATTTTTCCCAATTATCTCCTCGAAAAATATAAAAACATAATAAAGTGTCCTGATGACCACCTTTATGCACCTTGAACCTAGTGACACTTCATCTGCACAACTTAAAAATAACCTTTTTAAATAATTAAATATAAGCTGTCAAATAAAATATAACTCAAAAGTACTTTTTAACAACTTAATTTAACTATTTAATTATTTTCCCTTTACCAACATCCCCAATAGCCTAGCGTGAAAATTTTAGAAAATAGGCTAAGGATCTCTAGCAACTTATGCTTGAGAAGGGGACATTACAATTTGGGAACCTACAACTTTGATTGCCAACAGACCTGATATATCTCTCAGTTTCTTCGGCTCTAAAATAGTGTTTCTTAACAACAACAATAGTGGAATTTCTTTAACAACCCTTGCCACATGGCTTTTCACCCACTTCACACATTGTTAAAGGGATTCTTGATAGTCTCCTCATACCAAGGCATCACACATATAAAGATCTCCATTAGAACAGAATATTCACTAATTAATTAAAACTCTACAACGTCAGCAATCTACAAGCTTTAACACGTAGAGCTTCTTCTTAGGTGGATGAAATTAATCTCATTGAGTCCTCCAAAGAAAAGGACATGTTCCCAAACAACATATGCACATCTCCTTTGTCATCAGCACCCCTTTATTGCTTCAGCAATTTATTTTGTTTTTGTTTGCAAGGTTTCATCTTCAGTATCATGTTTTCAGCAATATACATGCCATTTTATAGAGTTCAATATTCATGATACCATTGCCTCATTTCTTTAGCAATCTGTGATCTTGCCCGTGTTTAGCCCCTTGTAATGTTCATCCTCCTCTTTGTATGTAACATTTAGTCATTGAACACTTCAGGAAATTAACCCTCTTCTTATGCTTGGATAGGGTTCTTCATTTATGTTCTTTCTTTGTTTTAAGTTAAAATAGAGATTTCTCACTGAGTCATTTACAAATGCTTATAACAATAGTAAACTATCTATTTCCCTGTGAAGAAGCTATTTTATCAACTTGTAAGTACTCCAATCATGATCTCTAAAACATGGAGCAGGGTTCAAATTCAGGATATTGATTTCATTAGGTTTCATTGTTTCAACAGTCCCCTACATACCAACTTAAATCCTTTTCTACATGTGAACAATGTTCTTGGAAGTAACATAAAAACATTCCCAACTAGAACTTCTTAGTTTCAGCTTCAAATGGACTTGGTCTTTTCTTTGCTCATTCCATTGCCTTCGCAATATGAACTGTTTTCCACAATCTCTGTCACTTGCAGTTAGGAAAATCCATATTTCACATCGAGAAGCATCCTGTATTAGGCTATTCTTAAATATCATCCATTTCAACAGTCAAATTTCAATTTTGGTCAATAAAAATAGGACAAATATTTACCACTTTTTGTTGTGAATGAAGTGTAAAATTGATATTGATTGTTTGACCATTAAAGTGGATGATATTTAAGTAGCTGCATCATATTAAAACAAAGCATTAAAAATTTTAATCTGTAAAAATTCAAATCATGTTAAGATTCCCTGAAAATAGAGTAATTAAGCTCAATTATATGCCTACACATGTATTCACACACACGAGAGTATATAGGAAAATCGAGACAGCCAATTGCCTCTGGCATGCCCATGACATTCATATGACTGTCATCAATTACTGAAGGAAATTGTCAAATTAATTTGATGCTTAGATTTATATGCAATAGCTAGGTCATGGTAAATCCAATGGTTTAGAGTTAAATCTTAGATCAGAAGACTCAGAGCCATTCGCTTGCTGAGAATATGCTCAGGTTTTTTATCATGGATGTAACAACTCTCTTTGAGTAACGTGTGTAGCAAGAGATCCATGCACCCCACAAGGCTTGGCAGACTTTACAACATTGTGCTATGGACTTCAAATCTCCATTCAATCCTATTATATTAGCTAACTCAACTTCGTGGAAATAATTACGCTGAGAGGCGTTCTACACTTACAGCAAGGGTTGAAAGATTCAGATCCTCGTAAACAATTAAGATTCAGATTCTCGAATAAACAAAATTCATAAAATGTGTAAATAAATAAATTCGTGGAAGCCAAATGGATAAAAAAATAGAAAAAACTTGGGCAGTTATGGAGTGAAATTTATCACGTTAAATAAAAAATAAATAAATTCATGGATGCTAAATGGATAGAAAAATAGAAAAACTTGGGCAGTTATGGAGTGAAATCTTTATTACATTTAAAGAATATGAAAAGTCTCCTACAGCATAGTCTCTTTAAATTAACTCATGTGAGCATATCAAATATTCTAACTACAAGTAATTTATAAATGCCAATAAATTGGAAAATATCTCTCCACATACTATAGATATATTTTTTTTAAATATAAATATACTAATAATACTTTAGCTCCAATGTGAAATACCAACTATACTTTGTTTACCGAGTGTCTAATGATCCGTCTATACATTTTAGAACAACTCGTAAACTTCACCATACTAATTCATCTGGATTCATACCATGCAATCTGTCACATTTAATAAAACTCATGGATCTGTGATCACATTTTTAGTTTAGTTGTAGATGCAAAATATCTCATGTATTTCAACTCACCGCGAATCCAAAGTCCAGTGGCATGGGGTCTACGATATTACAGAGTAATTTCACCATGCACGAACTTAAAGGAAGCCAGGCCGGTGAAGCCTATACGTGCAGATAATTTCAGCTGTTAAGTAACTCCACCTCATCTTACATTTATTTGACAGTATGGGACACGTAAATTAATCGTATGAAAACTATTGTTTTATTTTTTCACCATGGGAATGGAAACTCATCACCTTCAAGTTTTACGTGACAGCCACATAACATTTTTTTTTTTCAGTTTTCTCAGATGGAAAAATAAATGTGGTTTATGTGTTAACTGTTGAGACAGCTCATTTAATGTTTTTATTTTTTTTAAAAGTAATTTTATATAATTAATAATTTTTTTTGGTATTTTGGAAAAATATGTTTGTTGTATAATTATATTAGGATTTAATGCATTTGATTTATATATATGTAAAATATTTTGATTTATAAATAGAAAAATAAAAAAATTAGTTTGTTTTTTCATTTTGAAAGAAATTATTAAGTTATTTTTAATGTATTATGGATTAAATGGTAGATATGAGATTAGTTAAAGTTTATATTCTTTGTTTGATTTTTGTGTCCTTTGTGATGTTTGTTTTGTTAATAATTTTTTGTTATAGTTTATAATTATGTTGTTAAATTATTAATGTATTAAGTTGTTAATAGTTCAACCTCATATGATTTTCACTTTGAACTTATCTTTAGGCTTTAAAAGTACCAAGATAATCTATAATAAAAAGAACTTATAAAATATGTTATACTTCAATTTAGAAAGTGATATAAAAATATTATAACAATATGATTTATAATACAAATTGCTAAAATAATGTCTAAATACCCTGTTATTTTAAAATCCTTTTAGCTTGAGGTAAAGTTGTATAATAAAAGTTAAATAAAATACATAATCATAAATAAGTTATTTGATTTTTTTTATTAAACATTATTTATTTATTTTGTTTTCAAAATATATTTATATGAAGTTAAACAAGTAATGGATTTTGACACAAGATTAGTTTATCTTAATTTTTCATATAAAATTTGATATGTGCATATAAAAGATTTATTTTAAGTTATATAATATTAACTTTTTCTCAACTATACATTCAATAATTATTAAATATATTTAAATTGTTAATATAAAATAATGTTTTTATTACTATTTATTAATTTATAATGAAAAATAAATGTTTTTACTATGATTTTTTTAGGATGAATAAATAAAAGTTTAAAATTTAGAACTCCAATTAATAATAGATTATATAATGATACTAATAAATATGGATTAAAAAATAAAAAATAAGGTATTTAGATTAAATTTCAATGATAAAATATATTATTTACGATCTTAAAAATTTATTTATCAAAATGGAGAAATTATGTCTCAAATTTCTTGTACTTAATTACAAATACTTAGTTCTTCCTAATTCAAACACTCATTTGCAATCCAAATAATTAAACTAAATAAATATTTTATTTATTTTTTGCAAGAGATTATATAAAAGCTAATAACTTAGACATAGGTTTAACTCAAAAAATTTCAAGTCTTCAGCCCTTCAAAGACTCAATTCTTAGTGTTTAAGACCTAGGATTAGGTCTTATGTTTAGTCCTTAGGTTTTAGGGTTTGGAAATAAAATTCCAAATCGATATAATGAAAAACCTAGACTTAAGATTTTTATCAAAGAGAATGACCTTTCCAAAAACTAAAAAATAAAATTTATGGCTTCAACATATTCAAAATTGAAGAAGACATAAATTCAACATCATGCAATTTAATAAAAGCTAATAAAAACAATAATGTTTCACTGATAGATTAAAAAATAGATTTCATAAAATAGAAAATAATATAAAATTGAAGTTGTTGATCACTATGAGAACAATTTATAAATAAAGGGGGAAAACATAGATTTAATAAATAATATAAAATTAAAGTTATTAATAATTATGAGAACAATTTATTAATAAAGGGGTAAATATAATTAGTAATAACATGTTATTAGGCATATAATTAAAATATAGTTCCTACACAAACACCTTTAGCAAGCAACATATCTCTTCCCACCATCTTGTACCCTTCACTTAAGAAAATAGCTTCTGTACTCAAATCATTAAGATTACTTATATAGAAAGTAGGTTCCATGATAAATTAGAGATATGTAGTACACCATTGATCCCCTTCACTAGTCCATCAAGAAATTAAATCAAGAGTCAGATTTGATAGCCAATAATCTTTGGATAAGAGTCATCTCCAAGTTACACCTCCCCAACATTATATAGGAGATGCTATGTTAAAGAGGCTTTAGAGAAGGTATTTTCCTCTTAAAAAAAAATTATATGGATCCTTTATGAATTATAATATTTGTAATCTTGATTTAATTTAGAGTTTCAATTAAGATGGTGATTAACATAAACAAATGTATATCATATATAAATGTATTAACAAAACATATTATATATAAGTATAATATATTTTGTGAATTTTTTTCTCAAAGATTGGAACAATAAAAAGGTATTAAGAAGGATAAGTACAAAACACTAAAAGATAAAGGTTTATATGTATCCATAGTAAATGATTAGACAATATATTTTTGAATAGAGAATATGTTGATATGACGAAATAGTTAATTTTTTTTATATTTAATGCATTAGTAGTTGTATTTCTCAAGTAATTATATATTATAATTTTTTTATTTAAAGTATATTTTTATAAAGTAAATATGCAATTTTAAAAATAATAATAAAATCAATTATTAAAAATTATTGGCATTCCTATTTATTTAAAATTTATAGTCTTCACATTATTTAAAATATACACTAATAAACTTTGTACAAATAATAGTATAATTTTATTCAATTTCTAAGTACTTAGAAAAATTGGTATTGGATTATACATTACATAATATTAATATACATAATACATTAATACTATAATTTATTAAAATATATTATATTAATATTATTAGCCGATAGGCTTATATGTGGGACATTTTTGTCCCTGAAAATTGTCTCTGGGAAGTTGTTGGATACCGGTCTAGATTTCTTCTTTCTGTCAAACAAATTTTTCGTTGGCTTCAGGATTGTTCAGTACATTGCAAGACGATTAAACATAGACCTAGGCATTTCATTTTTATGTGTGAGTAATTAACTCTAAACAATAATGTGCACCTTGTATGGAATTAAATGTGAAAATGATAGTGTGGAATTTTAAAGTGCCTTTTTAAAATAATGATGTAACTATATAATTAAATGTGAAATGGACAATGTGAAAATATAGAGTGACACAAACAACATAATTTTAACATATATTTAGGTTTAGAAAAGAAGATTGTGAAATGATAAAAAAACTTAGGAAAGTATTTAAACTTCTAAAAAGTGTTATGACTAGCTTCCACATTTTTCTTTACATTTTGAGCTATCTTAACTACCTTAAATGTCCACTCATAAGATATATGATTTACATTCTCAATAACATCATTAATTCTTTGCTATATTAGTAGCTATGATATAAAAAGCTTCCAACTTAAAATATAAATCAAAAAATACAATGAAAAATAAATGACCTTTTATATAGGTAAAATCCCTTACCTTTTAATCTTGCCTTTTAAAATTAATTAACTTAAATTCATTGCATAACTTTAAGAGCATTTACAACACTAATACAATCATTTCTTCAATGCAAGATTGACTATTATATAAATTCTACATATTTTTCAAATGGCATTTCAAAGAAACAAAATATTTCAAGGGCACCTGTATCTCATGTTGCAATATATCTAATTTGCCTAATTTATAAATTATTAAAAAATGTCAACATAACTATATAACTTCAATAAATGACATCACAATTTGCCTTTAAAATCTCCTTAGAGTTGCTATTTGGAAATATATATTGTTATTTATGGTAACTTCAATGGATTAAGTAATTAGTTTTTTTAGATCATAGTAGTAGGGATTTATAAGGCACCCAACCCATAAAACTAACATAAAATAAGAGTATAATATGAGAAGAACTATTAAAATGTTGCCATAGAAAATCCACGTAGGAGTAGTAGTAGGCAAAGAGAAAAATGAAACAACAAATTGGAACTAATAATAAACAAAAAATGAACCAACCATATACCACCAACATAGACCAAGCTACAAGAGTTCAAAAGGCCCCAATGATTGACACTAACACTAGACCCAAGACCCTGGACTCCCTGCCTAACATGCAATTGTTCCAACCCTTAGCTACCATGATCATCAATTTTGGTTTCATATCACCATTGCCATCTAGAAGACATAAGAATTTAATACCATGAATAATTTTTGAGCACTCTAAAGCTCTATGTAGGTGACCACCATAAAGATGAGGCAAAGTATATGCATTGGTAACTTCAAGAGTGCCTTTATTATGAGAAACCAATAGGAATTTGACAACCAAACATAAATTTTGACAAACATTGTAAGGGTCTCAACTCCATTAGTTATTACACACAACTCTTCCTTAATCACTTTAAGTTCAACACTATCCATGTTGGTGTCAACCAATTTTTTTGAATCACCCATGACAAACTCTGCCTCCTCCAAATCATCCTCTACCACCATTGCATTCTTAAAGTGGAGGAATAGAAGTTCCAACCAACCATGAACATCCTCTGACTAAACCACCTGCTCAAGCTTCTTCCAAAAAACAACAATGGTGGCCTCAAAAATTAAGGATCTATTATTAGCAATTTCCTCCTCCCTTAAAATGAGCTTCACTAGATTCAACAACATTAAATTAGGGCATCAAAAGATCTTACTCATATGATGGTTGAAAAGCCAACCATGCTTGAGGGGGCCCTTACTACCACTTTCGATAATTCTAAGCAATACCACTCCACAAAAACCAAAGACCATGCCAAGATCATTCTCATACCACCACCCAAATATCCAAACCCATAACAAGATAAACCAAAAAAGACACCTATCGAACTATTGCAAGGAGAGTGAGGATTCAGGAAATGCCATAGCTAAAACCACAACACATGCACTAACCTTGCCACATTTAAAATCAAAATTAATATGATCTATGGGACTTAGGAACTATCATTACCAAATCACACCACTTGGGAAGCCAACCAAAAAGGTGTACTACAAGGCACCTATAATACTAATCATGATGACTCCTCTTTAATTTCAATGTCATCTAATCCTTCTCACTCTGCCACCCTTTAGTTGACTAAAGAAGAAAAATGTGTTAGTCTATTCCTTTGTTCACAAGCAAATACACTTCATTCCATTCACAAAAATAATGGGAGAAGGAAACAAACTCATTTTTTTTTACAAATGAGAATAACTTCTTCCAATAAACCACATAGTTTCCAATTAGGGCAGTACACTTTACATCAATCAAAAATATTGTTGGTTTGTTTTGGACATGTTTTGGGTTTCAGTTGGAATCTCTCTATGTCAGAAACACTCTCCTATGGTTAAAATTGCATTTTGGAGTTTCTGCCGAATCACCATGTTGAGGCTCTTTAGGGTAGTTTTACATAAACAATTATTTCTGGAGTTTTGTATGAGATGGTCAAAAACCATTTTAGGGGAAGATTTTTGAAAGCATTTCGCCTAATTCTCAAAAGGAATCGGTGCAAAATTTCTCACCATTTAAGAGAATTTAATGCCGATAATTTGTGTTGATGGGTTTGCAAAAAGTTTAAAAATTCACAATTCTTGTAAGTAGGACCGAAATAATTTTGCAAAGGACCTTGGGTCATCATTTTGAGCCTACTAGCCAATTTTTGTTCAATTATGAGAAGTTTGTATTTTCTACCTATCGCACCCGATCCCGCACATTATTCTCTGGCTAGGTGAATATTGTTTTCACATACATGAACACACATTCTACAGAAGA
This sequence comes from Cunninghamia lanceolata, assembly GCA_027924645.1. Lineage (NCBI taxonomy): Eukaryota > Viridiplantae > Streptophyta > Pinopsida > Cupressales > Cupressaceae > Cunninghamia > Cunninghamia lanceolata. The sequence goes on along the minus strand of BSBN01001201.1, from coordinate 14,653,728 downwards.
AATTCTTCTTTCATTGACTATAAAGGTATGGTTTTCTTATTATTTTTTAAGAGCAGTGACAGCTGGGAACCAGCTAGCACTGCTTCCCATTTGTACTTGGATTTGTTTTTTCCTTAAGCTTTCTCACTGTTGAATTGGTCTCTTCAAAGTTGAAGTAGCTCTATAGTATTAAATCTCCAAATATTAGAATAAAGATGAGTTAATATTGTTTGCATAAATGTTTTTCCTACATGCTAAAATTACTTGGAGGCTATCAATTATGTTTTAATACTCTCAAAACAATGGAGACAACAAGACAGATACACTAGAAAACAAGCATGGTCAACCATATAATGCATTGTGGTATCCACCTTCGTAACACTTTTCAAAATGATGCTATTTAGAGAAGAATAATGATTTCACTATACAATTAAAGTTTCAACAATGCTTTCCACTCTTTGACAAACATGGGGCTAAAATATACGTACAAAATCTATTCGACAATCTGCTTGGTGCATCCAATTTTGTTTCAAGGTTTGTCATAGTAGTAGTATGTAGTCACTCAAAATATTACATAGCTATTTATTACATAATAGAATGTAATTAAAAAACCATATTTCTAAATTGCAAAACATAGCATGACAGAAAAAAAAAATGACCATATAAATATATGCAAGAGGAGCCACTATATTCTGAGAATTGATACTCCCTTGTAATGCATGTAAATCACAATTACACTACCTTCCTCAAACAATACAATGCCAACAAGTCATGAAACACAATAACTTCTCAAAAAAATTTACTTTACAAACAAATACTTCCTTACAATGCCTATATAGCACAAATTACACTACCTTTCTCAAACAATGCAATGTCAGCAAGTCATGAAACACAAACACTTCTCAAAAAACATTTACTTTACAAATGCCTATCGGCAAAACCGTTGTGAGTTTATCCATGCAATTGCTAGTGATAAGATAAGTGGACTTAATCCATGCATTTTAGTGACAAGACTTCCCTCCAACGTGTTCGCTCTTGAAATAGGTGAAGACCAATGGAGAATCCAAGTAGACAAGCGCGAAACAATAGGAAGAAAGTGGGTCTGGCAAGACCAACAAGGGTTTCAAAGTGGGGTCCTGAAGCAATATTTGGGTGTATAGAGGTGAGTCTACACACTTACCCAATAGTATTTTGTGTAGTTTTTTAAAAAAAGCGTGGTTGGTTTCTCTATGCCACAATTATTATGGACTTCTATCTCATTGCAAAAAGAAAACTCCCCTTAAATATTGATGATTGTGCAAACTCCCCTTAAAATTGGGCAACTATGCAAAATGGGTCCAAGTAGTATGACAGGTAACATAGCATTACATGAAATGGGTCCAACAACAAACCACTTATATAGGGTTTCATTGGAGGAATATGGAGACAAGATAGGGGTAGGGAACATAAAGGAGTATGGAAAGGCACCACAGACAGGCATGCTAGTGCCATATGTTATACCATACACCATAGGGAATCAAGACACTTACTCTCTGATAACAACAGTGGTTTTAGAGTCACTCCTGCACTCTAAAAATAAGGATACACGCAAGTCAAAGACTCAGGCACAAGAGAAAATCTAACATTTGTAAATGCCAAGCAATATAGGAGGATTTTACAATGAAGACATGCTAAAATAGCAAGAAAATTAAAATGGTTGGGGAACAATAAATTTGTCACAATCCTACCAAAGCCAATGAACTTTATTCAGACAACAACTAGTTTTGAGGCAACACAAGAGCAAGTAAAGCCACATGTAGAAGGATAAGAAAACCATGAAAATCATAGAGGTAGTGGCACAACAAGGCATTGAATCAACTCATCTAGGGAAAATTCAACCCCAAACTAGCTATGTTTTTCAAGGAGGAGACAACAACAAACATAGTCCAAGGAGGAACACTGAAAGAGAATGCTCAGGGAATCACCTTATCAAGTGCAACGAGGATGTGAAGCAGTGGGAAGTGGAGGCAGAGCTAGAGGCTGAGAATGGGGACAATAACGATCAATACAGTCCTAGTTCAACTTCGTTAATTTGGTCCTTAGATTTGCATGTTAGTGAGCTAATGGGCCTAAAGAGGAGACTCGAAGGTATAGAGGTGTCATGGTAGATGAAAGATAACAAATTGCAAGAGATCGTGGCTACCAATTGAAAAATCACTCATGAAAATAAGCTACTTAAAGATGAAATAATCAAATTGTAGGCCAACATGAAAATAGGTCAACAAGAAATTTTGATCATAAAACAAGAAATAAAACAAGTTAACAATATAAATATCCCTAAGGCAGTAGAGGAGAAAGACAATACACATTTAAAAGAATTTCAATCAACAATAGAAAACATGGAGATCAAAGAAGCCAAGATAAAGGAACAATTGGAAGAGGCAAAGCCGTGGGTGCAAGTGACAAAAGGGACAACAAAGAATCAAAGAAAACTCATAGAGAAGCAAGTCAAACTGCAAATGTGAGAGGAAAAAAATTGACATGATAGAGCAACAAATATGATAATAAAAGGGCTGAAAGACCATGGGGAAGGTGAGCACACTGACAAGATAATAAAAGACTTTCTCGCAGACAAGCTGGAGTGAACATGGTACATCTATCAAGCAAGAAGAATTGGAATAATGACATAGGAAGACAAAGATAAGAATGTAAGAGTAACCCTGAAAAGCATAGAGGACAAGGATACAATTTTAAGAAACAAAAGGTTTCTGAAAGGCACACAATGCTACATAGACAAAGATCTAACTCCATCACAATTAAAAGAAAGAAGGAAGGAATGGGAGAAAGTTGTAACGGCAAGAAATGTAGGTAACGAAGCATGGTTGTATAGAGGGAAATCCCAAATCAACAACAAAACAACACATAGTAAATAGGAAGATAGGGCCCCCTAGGAGGACCTCACAATGGTAAGTTAGAATTGTAGAAGTTACTCGTAGAGGAGAGGTCCTAGTCTAGGGCCCATAGTAGAGGAAAAAGACATCATTGTCCTCATTGAAACACATGAACATGAGTGCTATAAGGTTTTGAATTTTGAGGCTTACAAGAACATTTCAGTTTGGAATGAGCTAACCGAAAGCAGTAATGGTCATGGGGGTGTGATAGTTTTGGTGAGCCTTGGGAAAGAATCATACAAGTAGAAAAGGAAGATCCAAATAACTAATACATATGGACAAAAATGAAAGATTGAGAATCCACCATTTATCTTGTTGCATGTTATTTTATACCTCATGGCTCAAAATATTATAAGAAGAACCTAGACAAAGAGGGCCCATATGCATCCCTGAAAAAGGACATATCAACATATAGCACCTTAGGTGAAATCATGTTAATAGGAGACTTTAACTTAAGAACAACAAATAGCCAAGCTCTTTGCCTTAGAAATCAAGAGGGAGTAAAAGACAACCCTTTATGCTTAGAAGAGGAAGAGAATCAAAAGTGTGAAAGAAACTCTCAAGACAAAAAAGGAGGCATCACGTAGTATGGGATAGAATTTTGGGGATGTCCAGATTATACGATTTGATTATATGTAATGGAATAAAAGCGTGATCGAGTTAAGGGAACATTACATGTCAAACTTACAATGGGCAAAGCGTGGTGGATTATGTTATTTGTTCTCATAATCTTATGACAAGGTTAACAAAAGTAGAGGTGAGGGACTATCCTATAGAAATGAAATCTGATCACAATCCTTTATATGTAAAGATCAGTATGCAGAAATGCATTCAACATCAAGATAGGTCACAACAAAATCAAGAGAAAGTGGCTTCTCAAGGCACAATCCTTTTGACACATGAAAACCAAGAGATTTATCAAATAATGCTTGAAAAGCAATTGCATGAAATAAAGGATACCGAGATGGGCAATATAAACAAGAGAACAATAGGAAGTGATAAGTTGACATTGATAATCAACAAAGCTCTTAGTTGTTAGGAAATATCGTTAGTGCTTCACATTGTGGTAGTAATTATTATGTGTAAATGTAATATTTATAATATTACATTAGTGTGAGGATGTAAATGAGTTGTTATATACAACTCATCTATTAGAATTATCATATAGTTAGTATAACAATATGATTAACGTATTGTTATTATAATAGGCTTGGAGGATATTTCAGTTGAGCTAATATCCTAGAATATAGGAGACATCCTCCTATATATATGTAATATGTATTGAATGGAAATATTGAAGCGTATTATTATGTGTAGAAAATCTTTATGTGCAACTTCTATAAACTCTTCTCAAATCTCTGCCCATATTTCCAATATGGTATCAGAGATAAATTGTTTATGTGCCTAGTATTTAATGATAAGGAGTTGATCCTTTATCATTGGGAGCATCCCCAGTCATTTTCTTTTACTCTGTTTATGAATTTGTTTCCCAATCTCAAGCAACGGCCTCCATTTTGTCATTCAAAGTTCTCAGAGGAGAATCTAGCTGTCTCTAAGATGAAATAAGGTATGGAGCAAACTAATGAATATGAAAAGAGGCGTAAAAAGGCATAATGAAACTGGTCATTTGGTGCTTGACCTTGGAAAGCTTGAGCACTTGTATCTTGGATGCTAGGTGGAGCTCGTTTGAGATAAAGAGATCCCAATATCTTGGTGTGCTAATGGTGCAGTGAGCATGGACATGTAGGCGGTACTGCAGCAATATTGGCGTGGTGTTTGGCTTTTATCTCAGCCATTATTTTTGAGCTAGACGGCATTCTGAGAAGACTTGCTAAGAAAACGTCCAAACTGTTGGAAGTAAGCCACACCCGGACCGACGATGGGCTGGCCACAAGGGGCCAGTTGCTCAGTTGGTAGAGCACTCCAGCAGCAAATGGAAGGTCCTAGGTTCAAGCATCACTCATGTTAGATACTAATTTTGATCAAATGACTACAAGATCTCATAGACAAGTTAATTATGCTCTCATGACTCAAGTTTTGCAAAATGATGAACTAACAAATTTTACAGAAGCTAGTGCAAAGGAAGAGTGGGTTGCAACTATGCAAAGTGAAATGGCATCCATTGAGAGAAATGACACTTGGGAGTTGGTTGAGTTGCCCCCTGGTAAGGATGTTGTTCGTATAAAATGGGTTTATAAAACTAAATATAAATCTGATGGAACAATTGATAAATATAAGGCTAGATTGGTTGCTAAAGGATACTCTCAATAGGAAGGTATTGACTATACGGAGACTTTTACTCTTGTAGCCTAGATGGATACTGTTAGATTAGTCTTGTCCTTAGCTTCTCACAATGGGTGGAATGTTTATCAAATGGATGTTAAAAGTGCTTTTTTGAATGGTTATATTGATGAGGAAGTTTATGTCTCTCAGCCTCAAGGTTTTGAAGTTCATTCGAAAGAACATTTTGTCTACAGGTTGAAGAAAGCTTTGTATGGCCTCAAATAGGCACTTCAAGCATGGTACTCCAGAATTGATTCTTATCTTCAGCAAAAAGGTTTTGTAAAAAGTCAATCTGATCCTAATCTTTATATTCGGCATTATGGTGAAGATATTTTGCTTGTTGTTATTTATATGGATGATCTCATATATACTGGGAATAATCCATCTTTGTTTCCTGAATTTAGAGCAACTATGATTTCAGAATTTGAGATGACTAATCTTGGACAAATGCATTAGGATAAGTGCAAAAAGATGGGGGGCCAAAAAGTGGCCAAATGGTTTTAAAAAAAATAATGCATAATGCGAGTGCATTATAATACGCGCTCGCATTATGGTTTGGTAATGACGAGCCTAAGGCTCGTCAAAACCAAACCAAAACGCGCTCGCGTTATAACGCGAGCGCGTTATGAACTACTATAAATAATTTTAAAAAAAGCTTGTCATTTCATTTTATTTCTATTTTTCTCCTCTATCCTCGTGGCTTGCAAACCCTAGGAAGCGCGCTCACATTTTGGAAAAGACAATTCAACACCAAAATCTTGTTGATTCGTAGCCAAAATGTTGCCACGACGTCGAGCACACCAAAGGAGTGAGTTTTATTTGTTTTTTTGTTTGAATTTGTTTCTAAATAGGTAGGTTTGAGTTGATTTTTGATGTATATTTTGTTAATTGTCAAGGAATGTTAATGCACCTCCTCCTCCTCCTCAAAATCCATAAAATCCAGAGGAGGAAATACCTGTGGAACAACAACCTCCTTCGTCCATTCCTCAACATGCCTCTGGAACACAAGAAAATATAATGGGGCAAATTGAAAACAACAAAAAAGAAATTGAAGATATAATGGCAAGATTGAAAGATCCTTCCACTTCAACCTTGCATAGGTCCACGCTTGCTGAAACTCTTGAATCTATGTTATCAAATGTAGATTCAATTAGCAAGTAAATATCTAGTTGGACGGATAAAAGGAGAGAGTTTAGAAACTATTATGCAGACAAGTTGTCATACCAAGATGTGAAAAAATTATAAATTACAAAATTAGACTTGTGTTCTATTTTCACAAACCCACAAACAAAGCAACCTCCACCCATTACATGCAAGAGGTTCCCTATCCATTGGTGCAACAACCAAGCGATAAGGGACAATTTTGGGCAGAGGTGGTGGATGGTTTTTGACCATCCTCCATGCAATAATAATGAGGTCCCGCAATACTTTTTGAGGAAACTCTACTGCGAGTTTGTCCTCAATAAAGTGCCAAACTATTTTGATATGCGGGACTTCCAGGGTAGAGGTGGGGGGTCAGTACAAGATAGACCAGGGGCACATGTTGACCCACAGCGGGCAGTGAGACGAGTAATCAGCAGACCAGCCCATGAGCATGTTTCTTGTTGCAAGTATGAGGTGAGCCATTGTTGTCATTGATGTCAACATACTCATATTGCATTGACAAGAAGGATTTGATGAGCTGTGTGCTGAGGATATTGAGAAAATTAGCCTCAGTCAGGAACAGTGAAGAACAGTGATGAGAAGAAGGTAAATGTACTGTATAGGATGAGAACCGGAGGATGCGGATTAAAGGGTTAGTAGATATGAGTCTTGAGATTCTACAGTTAAGATTTCAGAGGTCCGCATGAAGATCTGAAGGAGTTGTGGCTGCCGGTATAGAACCGGGTCCGGCAAGTATCCAGAGGTGACAGAGGATCACAAAAAGGTCCGGTGAGGTCCAGAATTGTATCATCCTAATCTGCGGATTGGACGGAGTGTTTGGGATGTCCTTGTGATGTGTCATCCTGATTTGTGTATGATTTGGAGGTCCGGAAGTACCTCTTTCATTATGACAGTGGCGACAGACTGTGTTCTTGAAGTTCCAGATGAGGAAGACAAGAGATCCCAGTAAGTAGAGGAAGTGCGGATGTATCCAGACATTCAGACAGGCTTGTGAAGGTTCTTGAATCATGTTTAGGTTATGTTGTTGGTCCGCATTGATGGTAGAGCCCGGAATTGAAGTTATTCTTCCGGATGAAGTTCTTGCTTTGTTTAGCTGACCGGATGAGTTGTTCATCCTGCGAATGTTCTTGTGATGGCCGACCGGATGTGTTATTCATCTTGCGGATACTCCTATGGTTGTTTGCCAACTTAGATGTTTGTCCCTAAGTCGATGTCTTGTATAAATAACGGTTTGTGAGTTCATTTCAAGCAGTGATATGAGGATGAGTGTGGCATAGCGAAGAAACGTGCAAAAGGCAGAGCAGAGGTTTTTGGGCTTAATTGGAACTGATCCGGACATGGTAGAGATGTCATTCTCCAGTTCAAGACTGTGATTTTTATCACTTTGTAGACAGTGTGTCTCCTTGTAGGCAGTGGGCCTCTTTGTGAGCAGTGTGCTCGGGCAGTGAGCCCTTATTGGCATGTGCCATTCATTTTTCTTTATTCTTCTAACAGAGAATAATTCTTGGGTTAATCACCCCATGGTTTTTCCCTTAACTGGGTTTTCCACGTCAAAATCTTGGTGTTCAATGTGTTGATGCTTATCTGCTCTTGTGTTTATGTATTATGCTTCCATGGATGAGTATTTGATATGCTGCTAACTAACAACAGAGAATTAAGTGTTTAAAAGAAAAAGAAGTTTTATACAACTGATTCACCCCCCCCTCTCAGTTGTATGCCCTAGATCCAACAATTGGTATCAGAGCTAAGTTCCTCTGATAGGAGCTTAACCGCTTGAGGAGATCCAGGATGTCGTCATACAAGAAGGATAGTCCGAAGTTCGATGGAACCAACTTCACTCTCTGGAAAGGTCGCATGAAGTGTCACTTGGAATGTATGGGAAAAGCATACTTGGCTATGATTTCAAAACCATATGTACCTCCACAAGGTGGTCCGACAACTCTGAATGAAATCACAGAAGCTGAAAACAATCTGCGGACCAAGGAAGCTCTTCTAAGCGCATTGAATGACTCAGATCTCTCGAATGTCATTGACCTACCAACTGCATATGAGATCCTAACTAAACTGGAACTTCTGTATGAAGGAGATGAGTTTGTCAAAAGTGCAAGGTTGCAAAGTCTGAAAGGAAAATTTGAAAGATTGAAAATGAGAGATGATGAAAACATCACTACCTTTATGCCAAGAGTAAATGAGCTGGTATGTGGAATCAGAAATGCTGGTGGAACTTTAGATGAAAATGAGATTGTCTGCAAAATCCTAAGATCCCTTCCTGCTGCCTATAAAATCAAAGTTGCTGCCATTGATGAATTCAGAGCCCACACAACTGTCACAAGAGAACAACTGGCTGGCAAACTAGCTGCATTTGAAATGACCGAGTTTGGAGATGATCCTCCCAAGACTGAATCTGCTTTCAAAGCCAGTGCCTATGTGAAAGGCAAACAGAGATTTGATCCGGGTGAAAACTCATCAAGGAAAATGTCATGGTATGATCAAGCAAGAAGAGACATGGAAGAAGAAGAAGCAGAAACAGCTCAACTTGAAGCCCTCATTGCAAAGAGACTGCCAAGAGGATCCGGTAAGTATGAAGGAAAACTACCCTTTAAGTGTTTCAACTGCAATAAGATTGGTCATTTTGCCTCAAGATGTCCGGAGAGATCTGCACGATCTAATACTCACAGACAAAGGTTTCAAAAGAATTGCTATTATGTTCATGAAGAAGATGACAATGAAGGAGTAACAGATGATGAATCAGAACTAGGAAGCAAATCCGGAAATGAGTGGGTGTTTATAGCCATCAAGGAAGAAGATTCAATACTCTCTGAATCTGTCAATCACAAAGTTGTTGAAAAAGCCTTGGCTGCTCAAGTGGAAGAAAAGGATGATTGGGTTATTGACAGTGGATGTTCTCACCATATGACTGGTGACAAGAATAAGTTCTTAGATTTGGAAAGATATGAAGGAGGAATGGTAAAGTTTGGTGACAATTCTGCTGGCAGAATCAGAGGTAGGGGAACTATTTCCTTTGATGGTAAGAGCAAAACAGGAAATGTACTGTATGTTGAAGGATTGAAGCACAATCTTCTCAGTGTTGGTCAGTTAGTGGACAAAGGCTATGATCTCCGGTTCAAGAATGGAAAATGCAGAATCTTTACAAGCTCCGGAACTGAAATTGCATCCGGTACTCAGACAAAAGGTAACATCTTTCATCTAGTTGGTTCAAATAAAAGTTGTTTGTTTGTTCAAATTGATCAGAGTTGGTTATGGCATAGAAGAATGTGTCATGTAAATTTTGATAACATCATCAAGATAAGCAATACCCAGGCTGTGAGAGATCTTCCAAAATTGATGAAACCTACAAATAGTGTGTGTAAAGAATGTCAGTTAGGTAAACAAAGCAGAGTCTCTTTCAAAAGCAAAGATCAGTCTTCTACCGGATTGTTGGAATTAGTACATACTGATCTATGTGGTCCGACAAGAATCAAGAGTCTGCAGGGTGATAGATATTTCATGTTGTTAATTGATGATCATTCCCGGATGATGTGGGTTACCTTTCTAAAAGAAAAATCAGAAGCTTTTGAGAAGTTCAAAATCTTCAAAGCTATGGTGGAGAATCAAACCGGATTGAAACTAAAGTGTCTAAGGTCTGATAGAGGTGGTGAATTTACATCTGGTGAATTCATTGACTTTTGTGAGAAACAGGGTATAAGGAGACAGTTGTCTGCTCCTAAGACTCCACAGCAGAATGGAGTAGTTGAGAGAAAGAACCGGACCATCCAGGAAGCTGCTAGGACAATGATGTTGGAAGCAAATGTTCCTCAAATGTTTTGGAAAGAAGCTATCAGCACTGCAGTCTACACTCTCAATCGAGTTCAAATCAGAAACAACACCGATAAGACCCCCTATGAACTCTGGTTTGGCATCACTCCTACTGTGAAATATTTCAGAGTATTTGGTAGCAAGTGTTATATTAAAAGAGATGAAGATCTAGGAAAGTTTGATGCTAGAAGTGATGAAGGAATTTTCTTGGGCTACTCCACTCAAAGCAAAGCATACCGGTGTTACAATAAGAGATTGAGGAAGATGATAGAAAGCACCAATGTAAAGGTTGATGAAGGAATTGAGAAGCCTTCAAGATTTTATGAGTTTGATGAAGATGACCAAGATAGTGTTCAAGGACCTCAATCCTCTCCGGTGAGACAGAGTCAGCCTGATCCGGTAAATCAGGAAGAAGAGATAGGTTTGAATGAGCCTGATCAAGAAACAGCAGTGCTGGATACTCCCAAAATTCCAAGGTATGTGAGACTGAATCACTCTGAAGATCAGATTATAGGTGACAGAAGCAAAGGTGTACAAACTAGAAGGAATATTGCTCAAAATCAGAATGAATGTTGTCTGATTTCAAAGGTTGAACCTAAAACAATAGATGAAGCCTGCAATGATGAAAACTGGACCAAAGCAATGGAAGATGAATTGATGCAAATTGAGAAAAATCATACTTGGGATCTTGTTCCCAGACCTAGAGACAGGAATGTAATTGGAACCAAGTGGGTCTTCCGGAACAAACTAAATGAAGCTGGTGAAGTAATCAGAAACAAAGCTAGATTGGTCTGCAAAGGCTACTCTCAAATAGAAGGAATTGACTTTGAAGAGACTTTTGCTCCGGTGGCAAGAATTGAAGCAGTCAGATTACTTCTTGCATTTGCTGCCTTCAAAGACTTCAAGGTATATCAGATGGATGTCAAGTTTGCCTTTCTAAATGGTGATCTGGAAGAAGAAGTCTACATTGAACAACCGGATGGATTTCAATTGTCTGATAATAATGATATGGTCTGCAAGTTGAAGAAAGCTTTGTATGGATTGAAGCAAGCCCCAAGAGCATGGTATGAAAGGTTGGATAAGCATCTTGTGCAGATTGGATTCAACAAAGGTACTGCTGACAGTAACTTATATTTCAAAATTGATCATGAAAACATTTTGATTGTTGAAGTGTTTGTGGATGATATCATTTTTGGAGGAAGAGATAGTATGTGCAAAACTTTTGCAAATCAGATGAAAAGTGAGTTTGAAATGTCTATGCTTGGTGAAATGAATTTCTTCTTGGGTCTGCAAATTACTCAAACAAAAGAAGGGATCTTCATTTCTCAGACCAAATATGTGAAAGAATTGTTAAAGAAATTTGGTATGGAAGACTCAAAGCCTATGAACACTCCTATGGCAACCGGATGTAAGTTAAGCAAAGATGATGATTCTCCAAAGGCAGATCAGACAAAGTATAGATCAATGATTGGTGGATTGTTGTATCTCACTCAAACTAGACCAGATATAATGCAGGCTGTTGGTCTTGTGGCAAGATTCTAGGCTGATCCTAGAGAATCTCATGTTATGGCAATCAAAAGAATTTTTAGGTACTTGAAAGGAACAGTTGAGTATGGTCTATGGTACCCTAGAGATCCAGACTTCTCTCTTCATGCTTACACAGATGCAGATTGGGCAGGAGATGTGGATGATCGGAAAAGCACTAGTGGTGGAGCATTCTTTTTGGGGAAGAGATTGGTTTCTTGGCTAAGCAAGAAACAAGATGCAATATCTCTGTCTACAACTGAAGCAGAATACATTGCAGCAGCAGGTAGTTGCACTCAAATCTTATGGATGAAGCAGATGCTAAGAGACATCAAAGTTGAATATGAGGAGCCTATCACAATTTTCTGTGATAATTCAAGTGCAATTAATATTTCCAAGAATCCGGTATTGCATTCTAAGACTAAGCACATATCTATCAAATTTCACTTTTTGAGAGAACAAGTAAACAAGGAAGAAGTCAGATTGGAGTATGTTCCCTCCAAGGATCAGATTGCAGATATCTTTACAAAACCTCTTCCCAAGGACTCTTTTGAATATCTCCGGGAGAAGTTAGGGGTCATGGCCCCTCCGGTGATGAACTAAGATGCACTGATGTGCATCAGTCCGGTGGCTATCACAGTCATATCTTGTGATCCGGACTAATGGGGAGCTGCAACTAAGGGGGAGCAGCTGGTATGATTCTGATGTATGAGAATTGCAAGTATGAGCCCTTTGCCATTGATGTCAAAGGGGGAGAGAAGACATGTGAAAAACAAGTGGTTGATGATCAAAGGGGGAGCAGTAAAGGAAGAGAAGACATATGAAAAGTTGAAGTTCTTGTCTTAATGGTTTTTCACATCATATGTTGCCATCAATGACAAAGGGGGAGATTGTTGCAAGTATGAGGTGAGCCATTGTTCTAATTGATGTCAACATACTCATATTGCATTGACAAGAAGGATTTGATGAGCTGTGTGCTGAGGATATTGAGAAAATTAGCCTCAGTCAGGAACAGTGAAGAACAGTGATGAGAAGAAGGTAAATGTACTGTATAGGATGAGAACCGGAGGATGCGGATTAAAGGGTTAGTAGATATGAGTCTTGAGATTCTACAGTTAAGATTTCAGAGGTCCGCATGAAGATCTGAAGGAGTTGTGGCTGCCGGTATAGAACCGGGTCCGGCAAGTATCCAGAGGTGACAGAGGATCACAAAAAGGTCCGGTGAGGTCTGGAATTGTATCATCCTAATCTGCGGATTGGACGGAGTGTTTGGGATGTCCTTGTGATGTGTCATCCTGATTTGTGTATGATTTGGAGGTCCGGAAGTACCTCTTTCATTATGACAGTGGCGACAGACTGTGTTCTTGAAGTTCCGGATGAGGAAGACAAGAGATCCCAGTAAGTAGAGGAAGTGCGGATGTATCCGGACATTCAGACAGGCTTGTGAAGGTTCTTGAATCATGTTTAGGTTATGTTGTTGGTCCGCATTGATGGTAGAGCCCGGAATTGAAGTTATTCTTCCGGATGAAGTTCTTGCTTTGTTTAGCTGACCGGATGAGTTGTTCATCCTGCGAATGTTCTTGTGATGGCCGACCGGATGTGTTATTCATCTTGCGGATACTCCTATGGTTGTTTGCCGACTTAGATGTTTGTCCCTAAGTCGATGTCTTGTATAAATAACGGTTTGTGAGTTCATTTCAAGCAGTGATATGAGGATGAGTGTGGCATAGCGAAGAAACGTGCAAAAGGCAGAGCAGAGGTTTTTGGGCTTAATTGGAACTGATCCGGACATGGTAGAGATGTCATTCTCCAGTTCAAGACTGTGATTTTTATCACTTTGTAGACAGTGTGTCTCCTTGTAGGCAGTGGGCCTCTTTGTGAGCAGTGTGCTCGGGCAGTGAGCCCTTATTGGCATGTGCCATTCATTTTTCTTTATTCTTCTAACAGAGAATAATTCTTGGGTTAATCACCCCGTGGTTTTTCCCTTAACCGGGTTTTCCACGTCAAAATCTTGGTGTTCAATGTGTTGATGCTTATCTGCTCTTGTGTTTATGTATTATGCTTCCATGGATGAGTATTTGATATGCTGCTAACTAACAACAGAGAATTAAGTGTTTAAAAGAAAAAGAAGTTTTATACAACTGATTCACCTCCCCCTCTCAGTTGTATGCCCTAGATCCAACAGTTTCTATCCCTTTCATTGTGAAGGAGAGTGTTGAGGTTGATACACTTCAGTCCATTAGTGCCTTGACCCAAAGCATCATAGAGCATGCCAGTCCTGCAGCACATAGTGGGTTAGGAGATAGTACGAGGAGTAGGGTCCCACCCCATACTTGTCAAACTTGTGGGTCAGCCTGTGGTTATGACCCCATGGATAGTCAGGACGCAGGTCCACAGGCTACATCTGCAGTTGAGCAGATGGTGATGACAGATACCCTCCTGAGTGAGACTTTCGGCCTTGATACTCAGGTAAATATTAGCAAGTTTATTGAATTTAATTTATTAAATTTCATTTTTGAAATGCAAGATTAACTAATTTAGTTTGATGATTTTAATGAAATTTCAGGGTCATAGCGTTGATGCAATTTTTAGTGGTTCTCCACCTGCATATTACACTAGATCATCTACTGTCGAGGTATGTAACTAGTAAATAATTATAAATATTACATGTGAATAGCATCGTTATATGAATGGTATTCTAATATCTAATTTTGGATGTTGAATAGGTTAATATTGGAGATTTCACGGCAACACCTACCAACGGTGGTGGACTTCAAAGCTTCACGGAGGTAATAAAATAAATAGTTTAATGAATGAATTGTACTTACTAGATTTTTGTATGTGACTTGTGTGCTTTATTGTGTGTACTTCCATGTTTAGATGAATGTGTGTGTATGTTAGGAGCCACGATTTGCATCACTATTATAGTTTTCGTAATTGAATAATGTTGTTTTATTTCCAAATGATGCAGGCTATGGAGACACCTCTAGATGTTCATAGGGCAATGGAGCATGGTGTGACCTCTGTGATTCATAGCTCCATGGCATTGACAGGGGTATGAGGCAGATTAGTAAATTTCAATTTACATTCATTGTTATAGTTGTTTATTTTTGAAAAATCAAAAGATTATTGATTTGAAGTTTAATTTCTATTTGGATGGTTTCTATAGGACATGACATCACCATGGCCTATTCCTGCTACTGAGGCAAGTGGGGAGACAGATTATATGGTAGCGGTAAGTGATTATTTTGTTAAATGTTTCATTTTTTATAACATGTAATTTCTATATATTAATGTCTATACTTTTTATTGTAACGGCTAAAGATGCAGGAAGAACTAAATAGGAGGAGCAGCCCTCGGGTTCGTAGTAGACTACCCACATGCCCGTCTCCATCCCCTAGAAGATCAAAGGCTGCCCGTGATCTATTCTCTTCACCTGCCAAAGGGGAATGACTTTTTATTGTGTTCCTTTGTTGTATGCCTATATGGCATTTGTGGACATATATTTTGTATTGTATATAGTTGACATTGTATGCCTATATGGCATTCTTGTAAGCCTATATGGCTATTTTGTATATATGTTATACTTATATCGACAGATATTGATATATGCCTATATCGATATTTAGTTAATACAAATCTTTTTTTATTGATGGCGTCCATACTTGCATTATAAATCCATGTTTGAATGGATATTTGTAGATGGCTACTTCAAGTATTTAAAGTCCAATTGTATTACATATGATGTTTGTTGATCCAATAAGCTAGCTATTGTTATTCAAGTATCACCTAAACCTCATTTTGGAACTAAAAGATAAAAGTTGTATTTAAAAAAAAAATGAATCATGTTGAACAGAAATATTAATATTCTTTATGAGTTGCTCAATTGAAAATATTCAAATGAGTATGATGATCCATATTCTTTATGAGTTGGTCAATTGAAAATATTTCTTAATTTCTTATTATTATACTATATTGGGATGCAAAGAGTATGTTTGTTGTTTTGAATAAGATAGTCAAAATCATATGCTTATGACCACCTGATGACCATTGTGGTTATTAAATGTAATTCCTCTTGCATATAAGGCAAGGTTATGAGATTACATTAAGTCTTACCTAATTTTAGTATGCAACATAACATTGGGGCTATAGGCTTCCATAAGTCATACTGTTGTGACCAAATCACACATCGCCCCATTGCGAATGGGGACCCCTTTTTTTTTAGCTCTGATGCTTTGCATGAAGTTTTGATGATGTCTTTAGTTTATTGCATGATGAAGTTAGTGGTGTTTGAGTCCTATAGTCCTCTGATGACCTGATCCTGATGTTTGAGATCCTGAAAATGACTAAGTCTGGTAGCCTGATATCCTGAAACACTAAAAATTGACTAAGTCTGAAATCTGGGGGATCCTCCAAATTCTATAATCTACATGTTAAATCCGGTGGATTCGAGACCTATCTCAAACATCCTGGAAGGTATATTGAAAAATATTTAAAGTATATTCAATATACCTTATCCTTTGGGACTTACACTTCTAGGCGCAAAATTGCTCTAGGGAGTTAGGCGCACTTTCCCACCTCTGCAGACTCAAATCAGCCCCTAAGATTGAGACCTCAAAGTGCGCCTAGAGAAGAAAACAAACCTTTGATCATCCCAAGTTATGGTGCCTTGAATGGAATTGATACAAATGACCTTAAGCATTGAAAATTTGACAAGGATAACACATTATGAGTTTAGGCGCCCTTCATGCTTCATATCACCAATTTTGGCATCTTGGCAACATAGTAGCTGAATAACACCTCAAAATGAGTGCCTAAGGGTGATGTAGTCATACAAGCGTGCAAACAAGTGTTAAAAGCCTTAAAATATCAAGGAATAATCCAAATTCAAGTAAGGCACATTTTCACACCTTGATCATCATCTAAGGCGCCTTGCAAAGGAGGTCTTTGAGCAACATAAACCTTAGGCTCAATTTCTTGCTTCTATAATCAATTTGAGTGCCTAAGGAGTGGATTGGTGATGGAAATTACTTTGAGTGCCTTAAAAGTGTTTGAAGGTTTGAATTGGTGAATGATAGTGCCTAAAGATCTTAGAACCAACTAGAATAAGGAATGAAGAATGAGTTAAACCACTTTAAGCGCCTTGAGGAGAGAAGTATGTATATGAAGATTGATTGAATGTTTGGAGTTTAGGCGCACTTTCCTTGTCATCTAATCACACATTGGCACCTAGGAAGAGTTGACATGAAACAATCCTTTGAGTGGACTCCTTGATGAGATTTCTCCCATTGCTTAAACTTGTTGAAATGTTAAAAACTAAGTCAAATGGATTCTAGGCGCTCTTTGCCTTCAGAATGACCTTGAATTGGTGCCTAAGCATAACAAGAGAGTTTAAATCCATTCAATATGGTGCCTTGTAAGAGGAGAGCTTAAGAGCATGAGACTAGATGGCATTTAAGAGTCAAGATCGTCAAAATCCAAAGAAATGGGGTAAGTAAGCTAAGGCGCCTTTGCTTGTCATTCAATACCTCCATGAGCGCCTAGATTGAAATTGCATCAAGGACATCTAAGAGTAGGCATCTAGAGGGGAAAAAGTCATCCTAAGACCTTCATAATTATTTAAAGCATAAAAAATGCCAAGTATAAAGCTTCATGATGTTGGGCGCTCTTTCACCTCCATATAGATCTAGATTGGCACCTTAGATAAAGTATCACAAATCTATATCATTGAGTAAGTTCCAAAAGAGAAAGGCTTACTTCAAGCATGTTTAATCATTCAAGGTCTTACAAATAATGAATAGAGCCTAAATTGATGCTAGGTGCCTCCTCTTGTCTCTACTATCTAGTTTTGGCGCCTAAGGAGAAATTGCATCTAGTGAACTCATTAATTGGCGCCTAGGAGGAAAAGACCTTAAACTTACATTATTGAGTTAGCACTTTAGAAATTGAGCCATTCCTAGTCAATTGGAGTCATAAAATATCAAATACAAAGTCAAATTGGACTTAGGCACCCCTTCATGTAATTTCCCACCATCATGAGTGCCTAGATCTAGGAAGATAATCCAATTGTGCCTAGGAATAAGATACAAGTCCAAGACCTCAATTTGAGCGCCTAGAAGTGTGATGGATTGAAGAAGCTACATTGGTGCCTAAGGATAAGTTGTATCTAATGACATCACCTAATTGAGCACCTAGGAGGTATAAAGCTTAACATTGACATGAGGACAAGCGCTTAGTAAAGGAGAGTTTCTCAAACATTTAAACATGTGAATGAAGTCTTAGAAATGCACTAAGTCATCTAGGTGACATTTTCCCCTTGTGTACCCTTACATTTGCGCCTAAGAAGAAGTTGCTTCAGTTCATTGGAGTGTTTGAGTATTGAGGATTTCTTAGCAATGCTTTGCAACTTTACATTGCCTCCTTTTGACAATTTTTGGGGTAGTAGAAAACCTTAGAAAATGTGATTGTGTTGCCTCAGATAAAATGTTTCTAAGTGACACAGTTTTTGAGTAACATATCGTCAAAGATTGCTGCTTTTTTGCACTTTGGACTCTTCAGGGATATCGTCGGTACAATGTAGCTCAAACTGTTTCGACATGTTTGGGTGAAAAATAGGACCATGCCTAGCGTAAATGTACCCATCCGGATGCGTTGGAATAGTCAATTTGGTCACATCAAGAGCAAGACGAAAGTTACACCCCTTTGCAACTTTACACTACCTCCTTCTGACGATTTTTGGGGCAGCAGAAAACCTTTCACCATGGGCAAACACCTCATAGATATAAAAAACTGAGAGAGGTTATTGTAGAGGCACTCTACGTGATCATGTTGCCTTAGATGGAATGTTTCTAAGTGACACTTTTTTTGAGTAACATCTTGTCAAAGATTGTTATCTTTTTGCACTTTGGACTCTTCAGGGATATCATCGATACAATGTAGCCTGGACTGTTTCGACATGTTTGGGTGAAAAATAGGACCATGCCTAGCGTAAATGAACCCATCCGAATGCATTGGAATAGTCATTTTATTCGCATCAGGAGCAGGATGAAAGTTACACCCCTTTGCAACTTTACACTGCCTCCTTCTGACCATTTTTGGGGCAGCAGAAAACCTTTCACCATGGGTAAATGCCTCAGAGATATAAAAAATTGAGAGGTTATTGTAAAGGCACTCTACATGATCATGTTACCTTAGACAGAATGTTTTTAATTGACACAGTTTTCGAGTAACATCTCGTCAAAGCTTACTGCCTTTTTGCACTTTTGACTCTTCAAGGATATCGTTGGTACACTGTAGCTCGGATTGTTTCGACATGTTTGGGTGAAAAATATGACCATGCCTAGTGTAAATGTACCCATCCAGATGCATTGGAACAGTCAATTTGGTTGCATCAGGAGAACGACGAAAGTTACACCCCTTTGCAACTTTACACTACCTCCTAACGATTTTTGGGGCAAAAGAAAACCTTTCACCACGGGAAAATACCTTAGAGATATAAAAAATAAGAGAGGTTATTGTAGAGGCACTCTACATGATCATGTTTCCTTAGACGGAATGTTTCTAAGTGACACGGTTTTCAAGTAACATCTCATCAAAGATTGTTGCCTTTTTGTACTTTGGACTCTTCAGGGATATCGTCGGTACAATGTAGCTCGGACTGTTTCAACATGTTTGGGTGAAAAATAGGACCATGCCTAGCGTAAATGTACCCATCCAGACACGTTGGAACAGTCAGTTTGGCCGCATCAAGAGCAGGACGAAAGTTACACCCCTTTGCAACTTTACACTGCCTCCTTCTGATGATTTTTGGGGCAGCAGAAAACCTTTCACCATGGGCAAATGCCTCAGATATATAAAAAATTGAGAGACATTATTGTAGAGGCACTCTACGTGATCGCGTTACCTTAGACAGAATGTTTCTAAGTGACACAATTTTTGAGTAACATCTTGTCAAAGATTGCTGCCTTTTTGCACTTTGGACTCTTCAAGGATATCGTCAGTACAATGTAGCTCAGACTGTTTCGACATGTTTGGGTGAAAAATAGAACAATGCCTAGACTAAATGTACCCATCCGGATGCATTGGAACTATCAGTTTGGTCGCATCAGGAGCAGGACACCAAAAATACATAACATGATGATGTAAAAATGTGTATATGTGTAAAAATGCAGTAGGAAATTAAAAAAAAGACAAACTTTACAAATTAATGTGCATACTTACAACTCAATGTAACATGATTTTACAAAATCAATGTGAATACTTACAAATTAATCCAATGAACCATCCTGGTCTTCTCTACTCTTTATTGTGTCAAGTATTGCTTCATGGTCAGACTCACGCACCTTCCACAAGATTTTGTTCAAAGGTCTACCCCAATACTTCATCAAATGAACATTGGATGCCACGACAAGGTTTGAGTAATGAAGAATCTTCTGATGCGTGTCAAAGTCCTGAATTATCCAAACATTAAAACTCTTATGTGGGTACCTTCTAAGCCATGTTCCAGTAATAACCACTGAGCCTGTAGGGTATTCGATGTTTTCTCCATTTGTAACTGGGGCCTCCAATTTCTTTTTGGCCTCAACACAATGACATAAGTAATAATATGTTCCCTCTTCATTATCTTCATCTGTAATAACTACATATACGTGCCCTACATTGATATGTGTAGTAAATTAGATGAAATTAGTCAACATTACAAAAACTATACAAAGTAAGATTACATTACCTAGTTGAACTAGATGAAATTAGATGCATATGTGTGCTCTATATTACCTGGTTGAACTAAATCTGATATGTGGTCAAAGTCAACTGATGATTCCATCTGTGTTAGTTCAAGTGTTGTCAGGGATCGATACGTGTCAAGTGGGCTAAGATAACTTAACTGCCATTCGTCAACCCACTCCTTTGACTCGCACTCATCCCAAACTTGAATTGTACAGGAAGAACAAAAGCATGACATCTTTCGCGTATGGATACTCCATGAACCTGTAATTGAGCTTCTAAAAGAGTGCATCTCATTTGATCCTGTCAGTGTACAACAGTCCTCATATGGTACAATGTTAGTATCATCTATCAACCAAAAAAATCTACGAACTGAAGACTTACCTTCATTACCTGGACCCATGGAAGCATTACACCACTCGACAATTGATTTTGCATCTGTCAACTTTGCATTGTCTTTATACTTTAACTCTTCTCATGCTATGGCTCTTTTGATACATGCTCCTGCACCATCATGCTCTCCCTTTCCATGCCCAACCTCACAAAAGTTCCACATATGCTGAATACCTATAAAATTATGCCTCCTACTCAGCCAATAGAAATTCTGTGAGTTATTGAATTGTGACGCACAATTATCCGATCATCTGATATGTTGACTGAACGATATGCACCTTCTAGCCAAATCATTGTAGACCACCTGAAAGCAACCTTGCACGAACTCCGTAGAATGCGTGTGATCATCACTAATATAGAAATTATACTCCCTTATGATCTTTCTATCATCCTCTGTACTATCATTCGCATGAATGAATGTGATGTGCACAAATATAGAAACCTGTGTGGAGTTGTAATATTGTGATTGCACCTCACGTTGTGGCTATAGACTATAGTTCTCTGCAAAGTCAACGACTGAAACAATGCTACTAATCAGAAATGTGTCCTTGCATAACTTGAATTGCAAGTCCAACCATCAAGCTCTATGGGCATGTCTTGCATACTCATACACTATGCTATCACGAAATATAGGCATAAACTGATACACTGGAATCTTTTCAATAACCAATTCACACCTCTTTGCTTCTTTACCATCTTTTGTATTGTATGCCACTATTTTATACTTGCCAAACTCTACTAGTTCGTTTCCAACCGCATGTGTTCTTTCCATATGTTCACATATTGGCAAATGTTGCAAGCCACCGCAATGATGACATGTGTCATCCAAGCATAATTTCTTGTAGAATATTTGACCTTCCTCTCTTTCACATAAAATTCTTGATATGAAGTCTCTTGAAGATGTTGGTGGGGCACATATGGCACAACCCTGCAAAACATTGTTAGTATACATATCTAAACATATAGACCTATAAACATGAAAATGGTTAGAAAATTCAATATGTAATCTACAACAACAAGTAGTGCGTGTGTAATTTATCTTGACATAGAAAGGTTTTAGCATTTCAAAATATCTTTGACAAATTTTAATTTGAGGATACTTCTCTAGAAATTTACCATAAAACTATGTTTGAGTCTCATCCAAAAAATGCTTTGGATGTGGCTCACGGTTCTGACTACCGATTCTCCTTCTTACCACATCCCTTTGATTCATACATACCCTTGTGTAATTCTTCCAAAAGTCTTCAATTAGTGATCTCAATGCTTCAACAATTGATTTATCTTTTTGTGGTAGTCTCCCCGAGAACACCCCTAATTCATTGGCATTAGTGTCCTCAATTCTTTGGTGTCTTCCAACGGCTCTTGATAAAGTTTTCCTATTAATTCTCAATTCTTGACTCATCTTTCTAATGAGACGAGCTTTCCTCGTTTGACTACTTACTATAGTCAATGTAATCACACGCTGTGTTGCATTACTATCTTTTGTGCGTAAGGTGTTACCCACACTCTCATACACACTCATTAGATTCTTGACAATAGATTTTTCACTTGAAGCCTTTGATGTTCTCAACCCAAGAATCTTCATGATGGACCTATACTTTATACTTCACATCATTTCAATGAATAGTTGACATCTTGCAGTCTCATTTAACTTTTCAAAGAACAATCTCCAAATCTTATGAGCATATCTTCTACAAGTGCATTTTAGAATCTTACCTTCCATTGGCTGCAAAATATTCTCATCAATATCAATCAAATACTTTGGCTTTCTATGCAAAATTCTAGGTGGTGTTAAGTTAGGTAAATTCATCTCAACATTAGGAATTTCATCAATATTTAAATGAGATGGGCTAGATGGCATACCTTCGATCGAAGATGGAATAGATGACATACCTTGAGGTTGAGGTGGGAACGATGCCATACCTCCTTCATCACATGTGAGTGATGATGTACTCTCAACTTGAGATATGGTAGATGGTGTCCCTACATGTTGACTTGCGATAGAGGACATGTCTCCAACTATGGTATTCAAATCTCTTGTAGCACGAAGTTTTTGCATTCGTTCTCTTTGTACCACCAAGACCATATCTCTTTGTGATGGTTGTGGTTCCTCTTCAATTGGCATGTCTTCATTTATCGTGTCCAATTTCCTCTTCTCACAAAGTTCCCTCATAGCCACTGCTTTCTTTGCATTCTTAGCTTCTATCTCTTCCTGTGTTGGTTAATTCTTGATCGTTTCCTTGGTATGACGGAGAATTTGTCTGTAGCATGATAAAGAGATCAATATTAGTTCCTAAGAAATGAATACAAGATAATAGTGGGATTATATTTTTATTATGTTGTAAGGATTTATTCTTGTATAGTTTGACATCATGGTATGTTACGGTCTGTTTATTAAACATAATTATTAAAGAGCCCAAGTGTAGAAAATATACATGGCATCATGTGAGAATGTAGGCTGCTTTCTTGATTGGGAATATGTCTATTTTAAACATGTATGATAAAGCATGGTAAAGTAATTCAAATAGAATTAACGAAAATGTAAAGAACATGCATGTAAAGACTTGACATACCTAAAAAATGAAGATTCGAATGGAGAGAGTACCCAATTATGTAGTGTTTTTTTCTTCTTGCATCAAACTCCTCAACAATTTGAATTTTTCACCACTTGCTTCCTTTTCAATGTTAAATTGAATAACACTCAAATATAATTACTAACAACAATATATTAACCAATCTATAATGTTAAAATCCTAAAATTGAATCACAATTAACATTGCAACACTACAAAAATTGAAACTTGAATAGATATATATCAAACATGGTGTGAAAACTATGTTATTTCCTCCTTCTCAAGTTGGCAAAGCAGAAAAGGTGGTGGAAAGATCATGCAAAGGTGGTAGAATGTGTAAAATGTGCATGTGAACTTCCCAACAGCATGAAAGCACTTCTTTTTGTTGGAGCACATGCAAAATCGGTATGAAAACAGAGCATGTGGGCCTAGATCACGGGGGTCAACACTTTTTTACCATTTCTATAGTAGGAAAAAATGCGAGTGCGTTATAACGCGCTCGCATTTTGTCCTACTATAGGTTGATCCATAAATATTTTACCTATCTCACCTTCGATAGCACCTTTACAATATCTCACCTCTAGTTCCATTAGCTCATGTTCTATATCTCACCTCTAGTGTCATCGGTGTAACAAGCCTCTCAGAGGAGCTTTTAAAACCTACACCGATCAACAGTGTTAGGCCGATCGAAGGCATATCGGGGAAAAGTGAAAGGAGATCTCGCCAAAGGATCAAAGGTATTGGAGAGACAAGGGGTATCTTACACTAATCCATTGGAAGGAAACAGTGTATCGGTGACTCTAAAGTGAGTCCCACCGATAGCATTCGTCACACCGAAGAAGAGAAGGATCATTGGTGCATCGGCCCAAGCGTATAAACATCTATCGATGACAAAAGTCTCCCCGAAGGCAATTGGTATCAATGTATCAGAAAAGTTAATGCTAGTATGGTTGATAGTGATTGTGTTGCCGATAGAGAAAATCAAGGTTGACACTGGAGTGTGTCCATTGGTGCATCAGCCTAGTTTGTAGGCATTCACCGATGAAAGGAGTCTGGGTGACAAGTATGGTTTAAAAGTATATCAGAGTGATCAGTGTGTATCAGCAGAGTGGTTCTTAAGCTTGCCAATGGTAAAGGTCATACCGACAGTTGGAGCATAGTGTTGAGCTGTCGGTGAGAGAAGTGAGATCGGCGAAAGAGTTTTCAAATGTGCCGACAGTGTTCAGTCTCGCCGATAATGAAGAATGTGTGTGTAGTTCAATATCATTTAGACCTTAAGGAAGTTATTTAAAGTCGGTTAAGCAATAATCTTATACTATACCTTAAACCCTAATCTCTTATCCCTAAACCCTCCAACCCTATCCCTAATCGTTATACCCTCGACACTCTACTTTAACCCTAATCCCTCGACCCTCAACCCTATCCCAAAACCCTTAACCCTCAAACTTCAATGTACTCAACCCTCAACGTCAAACCCTAATCCCTCAACCCTTAACTCTGATCCCTCAACCCTCAACCCTATCCCTAAACCCTAAAGCCTAAAGCCTCAACCCTCAACCCTCAACATCAAATCCTAATCCCTCAACCCTTCACTCTAATCCATCAACCCTAAACCCTATCCCTAAACCCTCAACACTATACCTTAAACCCTAATCCCTCAACCCTCAACCCTAAACCTTATCCCTCAACCCTCAACCCTAATCTGTCATCCCTCAAATCTAATCCGTCATCCCTAAACCCTAAATGCTATCCCTATTCCTAAACCCTTAACAGGCTCGATACTATACCTTAAACCCTAATCCCTTATCCCTAAACCCTCCAACCCTATCCCTAATCCTTATTCCCTCCACACTCTACTTTAACCCTAATCCATCGACCCTCAACCCTATCCCTAAACCCTTGACCCTCGAACCTCAACCCTCAACCCTCAATGTCAAACCCTAATCCCTCAACCCTTAACTCTGATCCCTCAACCCTCAACCATATCCCTAAACCCTAAACCCTAAAGCCTCAACCCTCAACCCTCAACGTCAAATCCTAATCCCTTGACCCTTCACTCTAATCCATCAACCCTAAACCTTATCCCTAAACCCTCAACATTATACCTTAAACCCTAATCCCTCAACCCTCAACCCTAAACTCTAATCCCTCAACCCTCAACCCTAATCCGTCATCCCTCAACTCTAATCCCTCATCCCTAAACCCTAAATGCTATCCCTATTACTAAACCCTCAACAGGATCGATACTATACCTTAAACCCTAATCCCTTATCCCCAAACCCTCCAACCCTATCCCTAATCCTTATACCCTCCACACTCTACTTTAACCCTAATCCCTCAACCCTCAACTCTATCCCTAAACCCTTGACCCTTGAACCTCAACCCTCAACCCTCAATATCAAACCCTAATCCCTCAACCCTTAACTCTGATCCCTCGACCCTCAACCCTATCCCTAAACCCTAAACACTAAGCCTCAACCCTTAACCCTCAACGTCAAATCCTAATCCCTTGACCCTTCACTCTAATCCATCAACCCTAAACCCTATCCCTAAACCCTCAACACTATACCTTAAACCCTAATCCCTCAACCCTCAACCCTAAACCTTATCCCTAAACCCTAATCCCTCAACCCTAATCCATCATCCCTCAACTATAATCCCTCATCCCTAAACCCTAAATGCTATCCCTATTCCTAAACCCTCAACAGACTCGATATTATACCTTAAACCCTCATCTCTTATCCCTAAACCCTCCAACCCTATCCCTAATCCTTATACCCTCGACACTCTACTTTAACCCTAATCCCTCAACCCTCAACCCTATCCCGAAACCCTTAACCCTCGAACCTCAATGTACTCAACCCTCAACGTCAAACCCTAATCCCTCAACCCTTAACTCTGATCCCTCGACCCTCAACCCTTCACTCTAATCCCTCAACCCTAAACCCTATCCCTAAACCCTCAACACTATACCTTAAACCCTAATCCCTCAACCTCAACCCTAAACCTTATCCCTATACCCTAATCCCTCAACCCTCAACCCTAATCTGTCATCCCTCAACTCTAATCTGTCATCCCTAAACCCTAAATGCTATCCTTATTCCTAAACCCTCAACAGGCTCAATACTATACCTTAAACCCTAATCCCTTATCCCTAAACCCTCCACACTCTACTTTAACCCTAATCCCTCGACCCTCAACCCTATCCTGAAACCCTTAACCCTCAAACTTCAATGTACTCAACCCTCAATGTCAAACCCTAATCCCTCAACCCTTAACTCTGATCCCTCGACCCTCAACCCTATCCCTAAACCCTAAACCCTAAAGCCTCAACCCTCAATGTCAAATCCTAATCCCTCAACCCTTCACTCTAATCCCTCAACCCTAAACCCTATCCCTAAACCCTCAACATTATACCTTAAACCCTAATCCCTCAACCCTCAACCCTAAACCTTATCCCTAAACCCTAATCCCTCAACCCTCAACCCTAATCTGTCATCCCTCAACTCTAATCCCTCATCCCTAAACCTTAAATGCTATCCCTATTCCTAAACCCTCAACGGGCTCGATACTATACCTTAAACCCTAATCCCTTATCCCTAAACCCTCCAACCCTATCCCTAATCCTTATACCTTCCACACTCTACTTTAACCCTAATCCCTCGACCCTCAACCCTATCCTGAAACCCTTAACCCTCAAACTTCAATGTACTCAACCCTCAACGTCAAACCCTAATCCCTCAACCCTTAACTTTGATCCCTCGACCCTCAACCCTATCCCTAAACCCTAAACTTTAAAGCCTCAACCCTCAACCCTCAACGTCAAATCCTAATCCCTCAACCCTTCACTCTAATCCCTCAACCCTAAACCCTATCCCTCAACCCTCAACACTATACCTTAAACCCTAATCCCTCAACCCTCAACCCTAAACCTTATCCCTAAACCCTAATCCCTCAACCCTCAACCCTAATCCGTCATCTCTCAACTCTAATCCCTCATCCCTAAACCCTCAACGCTATCCTTATTCCTAGACCCTCAATGGGCTCGATACTATACCTTAAACCCTAATCCCTTATCCCTAAACCCTCCAACCCTATCCCTAATCCTTATACCCTTGACACTCTACTTTAACCCTAATCCCTCGACCCTTAACCCTATCCCGAAACCCTTAAACCTCGAACCTCAATGTACTCAACCCTCAACGTCAAACCCTAATCCCTCAACCCTTAACTCTAATCCCTTAACCCTTAACCCTTGAAACTTGAACCCTAAAACCTATCCAAACATGCTCAACACTCAACACTATATCTTAAACCCTAATCCCTTAACCCTCATCCCTAATGCCTCAACCCTAAATCCTTAAACCTTCAACCCTAAACCCTATCCCTAATCCCTCTACCCTCGACACTCTTATTTAACCCTAATCCCTTGACCATTAACCCTATCCCTCAACCTCAACCCTCAACCCTCAACATTAAACCCTAATTCATCAACCCTAAACCCTAATTCCTGAAACCTAAACCCTATCCCTAAACCATCAACCCTCAACACTATACCTTAAGCCCTAATCCCTATCCCTCAACCCTTAACCCTTAAAACTTAAACCCTATCCTTACACCCTCAACACTTGACACTATATCTTAAGCCTTAAACCCTCATCCCTAAAGCCTCAACCCTCAATCCTTTAACATTCAACCCTAAACCCTATCCCTAATCCCTCTACCCTCGACACTCTAACCCTAACCTGGACATTAAACGCTAATCTATCAACCCTAAACTCTAATCCGTCAACCCTAAACCCTATCCCTAAACCCTCAACCCTCAACACTATACCTTAAACCCTAATCCATCAACCTTAAAACCTAATCGCTCAAACCTAAACCCTAAACACTATCAATAAACCCTCAACCCTCGACACTATACCTTAAACCCTAATCCCTCAACCCTTAACCCTAATCCCTCAACCCTCAACCCTAATCCCTCATCCCTAAACTCTAGACGCTATCCCTATTCCTAAACCCTCAACCCTCGACACTATACCTTAAACCCTAATCCCTTATCCCTAAACCCTAAACCCTATCCCTCAACCCTTAACCCTTAAAAATTAAACCCTAAAACCTATCCATAAACCCTCGACGCTCAACACTATATTTTAAACCCCAATCCCTTAACCCTCAACCCTGAAGCCTCAACCCTCAATCGTTAAACCTTCAACCCTAAACCCTATCCGTAATCCCTCTACCCTCAACACTCTACTTTAACGCTAATCCCTTGACCATCAACCCTATCCCTAAACCCTCAACCCTCAACTCTCAACATTAAACCCTAATCCGTCAA
This sequence comes from Cunninghamia lanceolata, assembly GCA_027924645.1. Taxonomy (NCBI): domain Eukaryota; kingdom Viridiplantae; phylum Streptophyta; class Pinopsida; order Cupressales; family Cupressaceae; genus Cunninghamia; species Cunninghamia lanceolata. The sequence goes on along the minus strand of BSBN01001201.1, from coordinate 14,625,005 downwards.
CCCTAAACCCTAATCTGTCAACTCTAAACCCTAATCCCTCAACCCTAAACCCTATCCCTAAACCCTCAACCCTCAACACTATACCTTAAACCATAATCCCTCAACTCTAAACCCTAATACCTCAACCCTAAACCCTATCCCTAAACCCAACAAAACTGCTTTGCCTTATGTTAGGTTGTTAAACCCAACATTTTTGACACTCTTCTCTTAAAGATATTTGAGTTGCAAGAATATGTCAGAAAAATGGCTATGAACTTTTTTAATGTTAGTAATGTTATATGGCATGTTTTTCTGGCCCATCTGGGGTTCATTATGCCAATAGGTGTACACACTATGAGAAAAGCTTTGCGTATGGTACATCCACAGTGAGTAATTAACATTTGAAATCAGAAAGGATGATCATTATGAGAAAAACTTTGCATTGGGGTACATCTATGTTTCTTGTTGTCCACCTCACACTTAGGGGAGGTATATTGTTATGAAACAGGCAAATAATCTCCCATTGTTTACTGGCTCTATCCACAAGAACTACTAAACTATACCTTAAACCCTAATCCCTCAACCCTAAACCCTATCCCTAATCCCTCTACCCTCAACACTCTACCTTAACCCTAATCCCTCAACCCTTACCCCTAAACGCTATCCCTAAAGCCTCAACCCTAAACCCTAATCCCTCAAGGTCCTAAACTCTAATCCCTTATCCCTAAACTCTAAATCCTATCCCTAAACGCTCAACCCTCAACCTTAAACCTTAATCACTCAATCCTTATCCACCCCTCTCCTCCCCTATCTGGCTCACTCCCATCTCTACCCTCCTCTACCCTCGACACTATACATACATACATATAGGCATACATAGATACATACATACATATAGGCATACATACATGATTAATAGCATTGAACATAAAAAAATTTAAGGGGAACATAATGCGAGCGCGTTATAACGCGCTCGCGTTATTTCAAACATGACAAACAGCACAAACTTTTACGGAAAAGGAAAAATGCAAAGCAAAAACTAACGCGAGCGCATTATGTTTTGCTTTGGGAATCCCAAGCCTTGGGCTTGGGATTTTCTTTGGATTTCCAACCCAAAGGCTTGGAGTGCCTTTTCAACATCCACAGATGTGTTTTTCCATATTCTTCAAGATTTCGCATAATTTTCTTCGTGCTAACCCTCAGATTTGCACGTGTTTCAAGGTTGAACAAATCAAACCCCTGGGTAATGTTAGGCTTTCTCTCAGCTATTTGATGATGTCATTTTTTTCATATTTTAACAATGTTAAGCCTTTCATCTTTAATTTCTTTTGTTTGTGTGTCTGTTTTTGGGCAAAAACCACTGTTTGGTCTTTTTTTCATTCTAAATTAACTATTCATTGAAATTTCAAAAAAATTATATATTTAGAAACTAGACTCCATTCTACAAATATTAAAAAAAGAAAAAAATGATTTTCAATTAGTTTTCAAAATTTATAGGGGTAGCACGGCCAAAATTCTATTTTTTAGGATGTGTCCACTTTGAAAATTAGTAAAAAATCAAATATTCATCAAAAAACTATCAGAAAAATCAAGCATAAACTACATGCTATTAGCTAATTTCTCACCAAAGCGATTTTAAAAATACCAAAAAAAAGTTGACCTTTTGAGGGAGCCACAAAACATGATATGTTATGTTTTTTTGACAGAAACAACACCAATTTCTGTGGCTACCTCTTTTGAACCCCTTAATCTATGTCATTTTAAAAAAAACATAGTAGTTTAGAAAGTAGACTCGGAGCACTACGAACATTGTTTTGGTTGCATCTCCAAATTTTGATTGTAACTATGCTCAATTTCTCATCCAAGGCTACTATTTCATGATTTCAAAAAAAAAGTGGCCACTTAAGACCCCTTTTTGGCCCCCCATCTTCTTGCACTTACCCATTATTTTCTTGGTCTTAAAGTTTCGCAGCATAAAGATGGTATATTTTTGTCTCAACAGAAGTATGTTTCAGATCTTCTTCAGTTGTTTCATATGAAAGATTGCAATCCTGTGGACACACCTATGGAGGTTGGTGTTAAGTTGTCTAATTTGGATGATTCCCATTCTGTCAATCCCACTCTCTATAGACAGTTAGTTGGAAATTTGATTTATTTGACCACTACTAGACCAGATATTACATATATCGTTAGCTTGGTCTCTAGGTTCATGTCCACACCTAAGAAGACACATTGGGGGGCAACCAAAAAGATTCTTAGGTATCTTCGAGGAACAATGCATTATGGTATCCATTTTCAACATTCCAGGGAGAGTATGTTAGTGGGCTATACTGATTCTGATTGGGCTGGTTCCCTAGATTATCGCAAGTCTACCTCTGGTTATACATTTAGTCTTGGTTCTACTGTAATTTCTTGGTCATCCAAAAAACAACCTACTGTATCTCTTTCTACTGTAGAGGCTAAATACAAGGCTGCTGCTTCTACTGCTTGTCAAACTATTTGGTTGAGAAGGGTGTTACAAGATCTTCAACATCTCCACGATGGCCCCACAGTGATATATTGTGACAATCAAAGTACTATTCAGATGAGTAAAAATCTAGTGTTCCATGGTAGGACTAAGCATATTGACATTCACCACCACTACATTCGTGAGTTGGTTCAACAAGGCCTGGTTGAACTTGTCTATTGCCCCATTGTAGTCCAACTTGCTGATATATTCACAAAGCCCCTTGCTTGTGATCATTTTTAGACTCTTTGGCATTCACTTGGTGTTCTTCCCAATGTTCATTATGGGGGAGAATTGGGATAATGAACATTTTTTTTGGTATGTTTATTATGGGGGAGAATGTTAGAATGATAAACATTCGATAGTTAGGTTTTAGTTATAATAAACATTCGATAGTTATGTTTTAGTTATTGGACAGTTTTGTCCAGTTAGGAAATCAGTTTAGCAGTCAATTTTTTATTCATGTTATATATGTCTTGTTCACCGTTGCTCAATACAATCATTGGAGAGTGTTGTTCTTCTGCATATTGTTGTGTTGTTAATGATCTGCAGATCATTGTGTTTTTGTTTTTTCTCTTTAATACCTTCAATTGGTATCAGAGCCAGGCTAGGAGCCCCAAGCACCTGTAGTGTGGCTTAAGGGGGTGTTGGAAGTAAGCCACACCCAGACCGATGATGGGTTGGCCACAAGGGGCTAGTAGCTCAGTTGGTAGAGCACTCCAGCAGCAAATGGAAGGTTCTAGGTTCGAGTCCTAGCTGGTCCATATGAGCTGTAGCTCAACACAGACTATAGCTAACCTTTGAGGGAGAAAGAAGTCGTGAGTGGAGCAAACAAAGAAGAAAAGATTGTGTGGACCTGTTCTTCATGCCTACATGATTGATTTCTTGCATCATCATCCTTTACTGTTACTGAAATCCACATTATTTTGGCTAATGGAGAAAAATTGCAATGGGAAACAATAGTAATTTTTGTATCTGGGTCTCTCTCTAAAGGAAGGCAGCGTTGGAGTTGTAGTCTCTATAAATGTGCAGATTGGCGAATCACCACCAGAAGAATAGTGAAGCTTCTTCAAGATGGAGGAGGTGTGTGCAGATCTTCAATACTGACCTCTTTTCACATTTTAACGCAGATATGGTTGTTATTCTTCCTCCTCCTATATATCTCTCTCCTCTCCCTTCTCGATTTTAATCTGAAAACCCCTCTCTAATCCCTTTGTCATCAAATCCAATAAAAGCATGTTAGAGTATCTATTATCAATGCCATCATGTTCATCTGAAACTAGACTCATAGATTCAACATGAGCTATTGTTTTTGTAAGGCTATTCTTGAAGCCATTCTATAGGGATATTTTTATTGCTCAACTCAATTATATTAAGGTGTTATTTTTATTCCTATAGTATCCTCTCCTCTATAGCCACTTGTTGATCCAAGTGATGAGAACTAGGATAAAATAACATCTATTTCTTGCTAACAAAATGGCAGGAAGTTCTCCAAAATTTCTTCTCCCTGATTCTCAACTGCTACGCTGGAATAACTATTCTGCATGGAAAACCAAACTCAAAACTCAACTCGAGTTTGAAGAAGTTTGGAATGTGGTTGATGGAACCACAAAACGACATGCAAGTGATGCTGATGAACAAAAGACTTTTGATCAAGCCAACAGGAAGGCCAAATTGATCATTTTGTTCAGCGTGTCTGATGAAGTTCAGCCCTTTATTTTGAGACTCGTCCACAGCCAAAGATGCATGGGACAAGCTCAAGACAATATATGAGGCAAAGAATCAGAATTAGATCTTGTATTTGCAGAGTCAGCTACACAACCTGAAGATGAAGAATGGAGAACAATTGGAATCCTTTCTCAAAAGGATTATTGAGTTGAAAGCTTCGCTACAAGCATTAGGTGAAAAAGTTGAGGATGCTACCCTAGTGCCTATTATTCTATGAGCACTGCCTTCCAGATGCAAAGTGTTTGTGACAACTTTGAATGTCATAGAACAGACACCTAGTTTTGAGAAGCTAGTGAATCTACTTCAGAAAGAAAAGTCTCTAAGCCAGGATCATGGTGAGGAGGTCTATATGACCCAACTAGAGGGATACATAGCCCCTGGCAAAGAAGAAAAGGTATGCAAACTTGTTAAGTCCCTATATGGTCTCAAACAAGCTCCACGAGCTTGGTATATTAAAATTGATGAACATTTGCTAAAACATGGTTTTACTAGGCATCCATATGATCCAAATCTCTATCTCAAGGATCAAGGGGGGATATTGTGATTATTAATGTATATGTTGATGACCTAGTTATCACAGGAAGCTCAGAAGCAATGGTTGAGACAACAAAGACTGATCTCAAGAAGGCATTTGATATGACCGATCTCGGGCTATTGCACTATTGTCTAGGCTTAGAAGTATGGCAAACTAATCATCATATATTTGTATCTCAAAGACAATATGCCAAGACACTACTCGAGAAGTTCATAATGATGGATTCCAAACCCATGTCTACACCTATGGAATCAGGTTTGCAGTTATCTATGTCTGATCCATGTCCTTAGGTAAATGCAACTCTCTATTGACAGATGATTGGAGGTTTGATTTACTTGACTTACACCAGACTAGATATTAGTTTTGCTATTAATTATTTATCAAGATTTATACAAGAACCAAAAATGTGTCATTGGAAAGTAGCAAAATGGGTACTAAGATATATCCAAGGTACAATGAATCATGGTTTGGAATATAAAAGGAGTGATCAATTCTTCTTGACAGGGTATATAGATGCAGATTATGCAGGTTCAGTTGATGATAGGAAATCCACATCTGGATTTGTTTTCTTCTTGGGTTCAACTCCTATTTCATGGGGAAGTAAGAAACAAGCCACAGTTGCTCGTTCCTTAACAGAAGTAGAATATTGTGCAGCAAGTGCAGCAGTATGTGAAGCAGTATGGATACATTGCATATTAGGAGTGGGGGTACCACAAAACCAAACTACTATCCTCTATTGTGACAATCAGAGTGTTCTCAAGCTTGTTTGCAATCCAGTGTTTCATGAATGAACCAAGCATATTGAAGTTGATTGCCACTTCATATGAGAACATGTTCAACAAAACAATATTCAGCTCCAATTGTGCTCTACTCAGGAACAACATCTTCACCAAGCCTCTTGCACGTGTGAAGTTTGAATCTTTTCAAGATTCTCTTATGAGTACTTTAAAGAAATGATGTAATAAGGGAGGAATGTTGGATTTTCCATCATTTACTCTCGTATATTTTGATTGTTTGTTTGTTTGTTTTAGTTTGTTATTATTTGATAGTATATTTAGGATATTGTTTGTTATTTTGTTGAACCTATGGTTCACGAGATTCATCATATTTTATTGTATAAATATGTGATTCCTAATGCAATGTAATTCAATTCGACAGATTATTGGAGGTTTGATTTACTTGACTTACACCAGACCATATATTAGTTTTGTTGTTAATTATCTATCAAGATTTCAGTGTTTCTGGTTGTGTGAATAAATGGAATTTCACATTGTGGGGGGAATAATAACAAATTTTCCATTCCTATTTCACATCAAAACAGCTAAATTCAAAGGTAGCTTCCATTGGCAATGGTGGTTGTCTATGTTGTTTGAGATTGAGTGGCAGCGATCGACAAGAGTGACTACAATTAAGAACATTGTGTTCTTATGGAATGTAATGTGAAACCTTTTCTAGTATGGGTTTTTCAGATTTGTGATATGTATGTTGATTCCTATATAACTTCCCTAATGTACAAGCATAGTGGCAAACAAAAGCACCAAAGTAAGTTAGTTCATGGATCTTGAAAGGGTTTTTGGGAAGATTCAGAAAACCACATGAGGTGGACAGTTGATGAGTCCCTGTTACGTCAAGGTTTGTGGTAAGCCTGTTTAAAACCATGGAAGGAGAGAGCCTTTCTTTTGGATCAAGGCGATGAGTCACATGGTTGGACATGCCACAGGGGTGGGCATACTACAGAGGAGTGTGTGAATGTTTTTCTACCATGTTCGTACTAAGGGGGGAATGTTAGGAAATATCGTTAGTGCTTCACATTGAGGTACTAATTATTATGTGTAAATGTAATATTTATAATATTACATTAGTGTGAGGATGTAAATGAGTTGTTATATACAACTCATATATTAGAATTATCATATAGTTAGCATAACAATATGATTAATGTATTGTTATTATAATAGGCTTGGAGGATATTTCAGTTGAGCTAATATCCTAGAATATAGGAGACATCCTCCTCTATATATGTAATATGTATTGAATGGAAATATTGAAGCGTATTATTATGTGTAGAAAATCTTTATGTGCAGCTTCTATAAACTCTTCTCAAATCTCTGCCCATATTTCCAATATTAGTTTGTGCAAAAGGTCTAGGCCTAAGAGAAGCAACAAAAATAGCTTTCTGACAAATTTGTGGTATGATGAAGATTACAAGGCAACAAAGAGAATATTGAAAATTTGGGGAAATAAAAAGGAATATGGAAAGCTAGTGAGATCAAAAAAAGAGGATTACATGCAAACAAGATAGCAAGAACTAATTTTTCTTGGGAAACACAACTCAAGAGGCTTCTGAAAAGAATTGCAATAGAAAAACACAACAACAGAGAACAATGTCATGGACTTCCAATGACTAGAATATGCAAAGTTATTGTATGATAGAGCTCAAAATAAATACCTCCCCCCAGTAATTAATTAGCTAGCTAAACTCTTCTCCATGAAAGACATCAAGGAAGGAATTTAAAAGCTTGTAGTGGGTAAAGCGTTGGACATAGATAGATTACAAGCAGAATACATAAAATGGGGCATGGAAGCCCTCACACTGCACATCAAAAGAATATTTAATGGGGTCATTCATAATGGTTTTCCAGTAAATTGGACAACCAATGTCATCGTTCCTTTGCTCAAAAGTGGAGATGTCAACAACCCTTCAAACTATGGCACTATAATGATCAACCCTATTTTTGGAAAACTCTTTGGGAGTATGGTAGAGTGTTGAATCAGTATTTGGGTAGAAAAAGAGGGAAAGAGGGTGAAAGGACAAGCAGGTTTTAGACCAAAGCACTCTATAATTGATCACTACATTACCCTTAGACACTTGATTGAGAAGGGTTTGGATAAACAAGGAGAAGAGGTCTTTTGTTGCTTCGTCAACTTCAAGAAGGTGTTTGATACTATTCCTAGAAGCAAATTATGAAGTAGAATGGAAGATTTGGGAATTTTATAAATGTATAGGGTTGCGGTTCATAGGTTGTATGATCAGGTTCGAGCCAAAATTAGAACCAAGCAAGGATTATCATAATGTTTTGGGAGTGACATTGGGGTCAAACAAGATTGTTCTCTATCTCCTACCCTGTTTGGACTGTACATTGACAAATTAGAGGAGTGGATAGACAAGTTTGGTTGTGGGGGTGTTCACTTGGTTAGTTATGTAATAAAGTTGCTTCTATATGCGGATGATCTTATTCTAATGAAAAAACAACACACGATTTGAGGGAACACTTGAAAGATATAGAATTCTTTTGTTAAGAGGTTAGGATACAAGTGAACACTGTCAAAACTAAGATCATGAACTTTGCCTTGAAGAGAAAGAAGGCTCGCATAGAATTTATCTTTGAAGGTAGCCCCTTGCAAGTGGTTAATGAAAATAAATATCTTGGCCTCGATTTCTACAATAAGCTTATTTGGGAGACATGTAGAGCAAAAAGGATACAAGGAGGATGGAAAGCTTTATACTCATTGCAAAATAGATGCAAAAGGGGTGAACTGTGGGATTGGAAAACTAAGAAAATTCTTTTTGGGTTGTTAGTGGTGTCGATGGTGTTATATGGGTGTGAAGTTTGGGGTGGCAACACGTCAAAGATGAAGTGGAGACAGATAGAGAGATTACAAAAGCACTTAATCACAAGTAGTTTCAAAACAAAAATGTCAGTTCCTTATGAGATTGCACTAGTTGAAGCTGGCACCTTTCCTTTGGAGGCATCAGCGTTGATCCAGTTGCTAAGTTATTTAAAAAGGCTAGAGAACATGGAGTTTCTCTAATGGCCCAAAATGGTAGTAGAGGAAAATTTAGATAGAAGGAAGAGCACGTGGATGAAACAAAATGACAAGTGGATGAATAAGTGGGGTATTAGCATGAAAGAGTGCCCACATATTAATGGGGCAATCAAAAAGTATATGTGAGAAAAAGCCAAATTAAGCATGTGGACAAGGCAACCAGGGAGGAAAAGATAATACTACATAAAACATTTCAATCCTTCATATGACCATGCACCAAAAAACTATATAGGAGCGGAAATAAAATGAAAAGTGAAAATTTTAATGGCCCGGCAAAGGACTAGTTCACACCAACTTAGGTGTGAAATTCAAAAGTGGACAAGGCCTAAAGAAGAGTAGGCATAGAGAACATGTTATTTTTGTACTTTGGGGATAGTGGAGATGGAATGGCACTACATCATGGATTGTCTAACTTACAAGGATATTTGGGCCAATTACATTGCAACTTTGAATGTGGGCTCCTTGAATAACTTGTTTGAAGAAGGATAACAAAAATTGTAGATTATTTGACCAAGATCCACAACATAAGATCTAGGATACAAAAAGAAAGAGAGATTAGTTAGGCACTGTGTGGGTGGCCTGCCTATTTGGGGGTCTTGTGCTTAGCAACGTGTTTGGTTTTCTGATGGTCCCATAGGTTGTTTATCCTCGTGGATGTTATTAAAAACCTTCATTCATTCTATGCAATCAACTATGATTAACACACATCTCATGCCTACCAATGATTGGAATACTACCCTATGAATACATCGGATGCAACAACTTATGTACTCAAACCTAAAGACTCCTCAAGTCTAAAGAGGAATAGAGTTACTCTGAGAAAGATGTATGCATGACCAAGACACTATAGACATAACAATATAAACCCCAGACTTGTCCACTTTCGTGGACATGAGAGGCCAAGTGAACTGTGGCCTATCAAGTATTCAAGTTCCACATAGATGCTTTAAAATAACTCATGGATTTAAAATCCGCACTCATGGCCACCAATTAGTCAAATTTTACAAGGACACTTAGGTCTGAAGGCATTGATCACAAAGGTTTATGAGAGTAGTATGTAGATTCAAACAAGTTTACTGGTGCTTACAATTCCAAGCATGGGTGGTCAAATGGATACAAAACTTAACACCTATGGTCCATGGATTTAATCACTCTAATCACGCAAAATAAATGAAAGCTTCAAGTCCACAAGGGATGAACAATATAACCTTAATGGCTCTGCAAATTAAAGGAATTATGAACGATGACCTCATACAATCATAGACTTAAACACCAAATACGACATGGACACTTGAATTAAAACAAAAGCCCAAACATAAAAACATTTAAAAGAATAATTTAAATCAAGACCTTGGTATTAAACAAAAGGTATAAACCTTAACTTCAAAAGAACGTTCTTAAAACAAGCATTGAAGATTGTTAAGAATTTGGGGCAAATAAGAATATAAAATATTAGATTAACAATAAACAGAGCAAGTCAGGTTCGGAGGACTTAGGTGTTGCTGCTGAGGAAGCTGGTGGCTTGGATAACAAGGGTAGCTATTTGTTGTGTGTCATGACCACCGAGGACATGGGGAGACTCAAGTTGTAGATGGAGAAAATGCAGAAAAAATGGAAGACCATGGACGAATTTGTTGCCCAAGCCTTGCATCGGGCAGCGTCAATTTTTGTTGTTGTCAAGGATATGGATGAAAGAGTCAAGCAAGTGGGGATCGATAGCCTCAGTGATTACAAAGACATGGTTAAGTTTTTTTCCAAGTTTGGAACTACTAACAGTCCTTAGTTTTTGATTTTGTTTTCTGGTGTTTTTGGTTAGTCATTTTTTGTCGGCTGTTATTGTGTTGTCAATGTACTGTTACTGGCATGTTTAAGGCATGTTGCCTTGGGGGCTATTTTGTATAGGGTTTTGGACCCTCTTTTCCAGCTGAACTAATAAAAAACAATAAATAGAACACAGAAAATTTACACAACACGATGAATTTATGTGGTTCACCAATTTGGCTACATCCATAGGAAAAGCAAGGTATTCATCTCTTATTATCAACATTAGCAATTACATGAAGTTTCATCAATCGATACAATTGGCCCATTCCCCAATATATAGACAAAGTCTTCAAATAGACGAAGAGACAAGGAGCAAGGAAGATGAAAGGTTTGTTGACCAATGTAGACTGTTGGACTTCACAATCAAACAATCTCCCACTTCAATTCCAATCCATGCTGCAAAACAAAACTAAACTCGGAGATGTCGCCCGCTTTTCTAGGCTTATTGTCACATAATTACCAAACCAAGAGAAGCTCTACAGAACTCCAACATCTCTTTTGAAATAGCCTTAGTAAACACATTTGCAGGATTGAGGCTAGTATGAATCTTCTCCAACTTCAGCTTACCCTGTTCAAGGACACTTCAAATAAAATGACATTGAAGCTCTATGTGCTTTGTTCATGAATGAAAGGCTAATTTTTTTGCCAAATGAATTACACTTTTGTTGTCACTATGCAAAATTAAACCTTGTTGTTTACTACCCAATTCAGCTAATAATCACTACAACCACAACATCTCCTTAGCTCCTTCAGTGATTGTAATATATTCTACTTTCGTAGTGGAGAGAGCCACCACCTTCTGCAATCTAGAAATCCAACTGATCACTGCCCCTGCAAAAGTGAACACATACCCTGTGGTAGATCGCCTTTTATCCAAGTCACCAACCATGTCGCAGTCAATATATCCTTGCATCTATGCATATTCTCCTCTAAACCTTAAAACATGGTGTGATGTGTCCTTCAGGTATCTTAGAATCCACTTTACAGCCTACCAATGAATTCTTCCTGGATTACTCATATACCTGTTGACCACTCCCATTGCATGAGCAATATCAAGTTTTGTGCAGACCATCGTATACACAAGACTCCCAAAAACAAAGGAGTAAGGCACTTTTTCCATGTATTCTTTTTCTTCCTGTGTCTGAGGACACATCTCGGAAGATAATTTGAAGTGATTTGCTAGATGTGTGCTTACTACCTTAGCATTCTTCATGCTGAACATGTCCAAAACCTTCTCAATATACTTATCTTGTGACAATTTCAATTCTCTTTCCTGCCTATCTCTGATGATTTTCATTCCAAGGATTTTTTTGGCAGTCCCCAAATCCTTCATTGAAAATTTGTTAGCCAATTGTTGTTTCAACTTGCTAACAATAGCCATGCTAGTTCCTGTCACTAGCATATCATCAACATATAATAATAGCGGCACAAATTCACCATTCTCCAAAATCTTATAAATCACACAAGGATCAGATTCACACCTAGTAAAGTTTTGTTTAGCCATAAAAGAATCAAATTTGAGATAGCATTATCGTGGAGCTTGTTTCTACCCATACAAACTTCGATTCAATCTACAAGATAAATTCTATTTACCTTCTTTCTCAAAACCTTCAGGTTGCTTCATGTACTATTCTTCTTCCAAATCACCATGTAGAAAGGTTGTCTTAACATCGAGCTATTCCAATTCAAGATCATACACAACTGTTAATCCCAACACTGCCCTAATAGAAGTCATTTTCACTATTGGTGAAAATATTTTGATGAAATCAATGCCCTTCTACTGATCACATCCTTTGACCACTAATATGGCCCTGTATCACTTCTTCCCGCCTTCTTCTTCCTTCAATCTATATACCCACTTGTTTTTTAACACTTTCCAATTAGGTAGAAGAGAGACCAAATCCCATGTGTGGTTTTCCATCAGAGATCCCATCTCATCTCTCATAGCTTCCAACCATTGTTTATTGGCTTTGTCATTACATGCTTTTTCAAACATGGAAGGTTCAGCTTCATTTGAAATCAATAAATGTTGAACAAAATCATTATATTTTATGAGGTACGTGCTCCCTGGTGGACCTTCTATGCTAAGGAATTGACTCCTATGAAGTGACCTGCTTAGAAGCACGATTTGGATAAACCTTTTCTTCATCATCATGGAGATTTGACAGTAGTATATGTGATGTTCTTTATGGAAGATGTAAATGACCATCCTAAGATAGCCTTTGTGTGTGGGACAGTAGAGTATGTTTAAAAGTTTTAGAAAAATTTAGTTGAATATGCTACGCCAAATTTCTATCACAATTAGGCCTCAGGTTTGGAGTTTCATTAGGCGACATGCTTTGAAATGTGTTGGATTGTAGATATATATTGGGTGACAGAGTATTTGGGAATGAGTTTGTATTAGATTGCATACCTTGGGAGAGAGGCAACTGATTGAGATGTGCATCCTAATGTTGTTGTAGCCATTGATGCTATGAATTAAGCACATCACTACCATCTGTGATGTCATCTAGTGTCACATATTATTTTTCTTGCATTCCCTATTCCAGTAGACTTCCCATTACTTTTCATTGAAGATTACTGTAGGAGTTAAGGACAACACTGAGAGGGGGGGTGAATCAGTGTTGTGTGAATTCTTTAATCTTTTTCAAACTTTAACTTTCTGAGCACAAGGAATGAATGATACCTTTGATTTGTCAAATACATATACACATGACTATGAATGCAGAAAGAGAATAAAACTTCATAAGTAAATTAAACACACACAAGGAAGATCAATATGAATCATAACATAAGATATGCACGAGTGGAAAACCCATTAGGGTAGAAAAACCACTCTAGAATTGCCTCACTGGCTTAACTGAAAGACATGCCTCACTGGCAATACAAATTGTCTCACTGACAAATATTAAGGTCACACTGACCTATAAGCCTCACTGGCTAATACAATGCCTCACTGGCAAACCAAATCACCAATAGAAGTTATAAACCAAATCAGAGGGATACTCTGTTTCCATTCAATACAAATATATGTCTGTCAAATACCCATTCTATTCAATCTGACATCTCAACAATCCTTTATTCTTGATCCAATCAACACTGCATTCTAACAACACTGCATATCAAATGTGTATTCTAATCCAACACTTCACAACACTGTATATCAAATGTGTATTCTAATCCAACACTTCACAACCCTGTATATGCCATCTCTATCCTTCTTAATTTTTTCATCAATGCACCTGGAAAAACAACTTTATACAGATTGAATGTTCTCCCTCCTACAAAGAAAAATCTTTTCATATTCCTTTTTCTCTGCAAAAATTCATTGACCTTTCATATTTATTTCAATCTGAATATTTTGTCTTCAATGTCTTTTCATTTACTTATTCCCTGCAAACATCTCAAAATAATATCTCCATAAATCCATTTTCAAGAAGAAAATCTAATTTACAATGTCTTATATTTCTCTTTCAAAAATTGATCCTCATCTTAAGAAAAACTTTCTATATCTCTTTATAAAAAAAACTTGATCTGTTCTTTCAATGCCCTGTTTGACTGACTTCATCTTCCATCTGTAAAACCATTCATATTCCTGCAAGAAACAATCCTTCAAAATTTCTTTCATCTTTCCAAGCCCTTCACAACAAGACTCTTCATTTTCCTGTGAGCTAAAAAATAACTTTTTATATTTCCTTGCATCTGAGCAACTTCATCTTCAATCTCTGCAAAAATAATTTTACTAATCTCCAATAAAATCATCTGAAAAAAATAAATCTCCTTCCAAGCTTTTACATACAAAATTGTTAAGCTTCTTCTTCTTCACAATCAAAACAAAAAATATCTCCTCTCATTTAGAAAAAACAATAAAAAAAACTCCTTAAAAAAAAATTTCCAATTTTGTCACCAAATAAAAACTCATTTTAAAACTCATAATAATGGTATGAATCAACCACTTAGAGTTTATGAAAAATTTCTAAATACAACTTAAAAGCCATAAAAACTTGGGAATCGGGTTTCAATACTTTCTAAAAACACCTCTCAAATTCTTAATAGACTTTTTCCATAGTGCAACGGGCTCCACTTAATCTTTTTGGCGGTGAAAGTTTTAAATTCAAACCAAACTTTGAAATCCCGCCCATTTTCCTCCACCGGTGATAGTAAGGTTTTAAACTTAAAAAAAAAACAAAAACTGCCCCTTTTAATACACCGCGGGCCCTTCACAATATAAAGCATTTTCAATGCTTTATTTGTAAAACGTGCTCCATATATCATATAAAGGTCGATGCTTAAGGAAGGGCCGGTCACCATCATGTGATGGTAGCCCTCTAACAGGTCACTTTAAGTGACCCTTACCTTCAATAGCAAGTCACTGTTAAATTAAGACAAAAATGTAAATAAAAACAGTGAAGAGTAGAATATAGGATTTTTGAAGGTATTTAGGATTTTGAAGATATAGAATTTTTGAGCACTCTTTTGATCACTTTATACCTGGTCTCAACATAAGATATGATATCACCTTAAATTGACGATCAGTGCCAACATCCACATAGATAGACATCAATAGATCAATCTAGTCCTACAAACTTATCTACCATGAATGTTACATTCTATGCATTTGCAAGTCATCATCCTCTTATTGAAGCACAAGACTATCCTCAACACATCACTGATAACTATGACATCAAATAACATCAAATATTGTTCAACTGAGATCCAATTGAGAAACCTTATATCAGAGCACATAGTACCTAATGACATCACCTTGAAGAAACTTACATGAAATCCAACTGATATCTGCATCTGTAAACTCAGTGGTATGACAACTTAACCTGTGATCACTTCTATCAATCCTTGATATAGAGTATACCAGACAACATGATGAAGGCTACTGAGATCAAATTACCAAGTCACTACCACTACAAGTCATCTGTAAAGAACACACAAGATGATGTACTCTTGATGATGTATTCCTGCAACTTCCTGATGATGCACTCCTGCAGATCAAATTACCAAGTCACTACCACTACAAGTCATCTGTAAAGAACACACAAGATGATGTACTCTTGATGATGTATTCCTGCAACTTCCTGATGATGCACTCCTGCAGATCAAATTACCAAGTCACTACCACTACAAGTCATCTGTAAAGAACACACAAGATGATGTACTCTTGATGATGTATTCCTGCAACTTCCTGATGATGCACTCCTGCAACAACACACAAGATGATGTACTCCTGGTAATGCAAGAACAAACCTTTCTCTGCATCTGCAAGACACATATGATGTGATCATTGTCTCTGCATTAAATCTCTCCCACTTGAAGACATCCTGAAATATGACATGAGGACCAAACACCTTTTTGTCATCAATGACAACCTGTCACCATCAATTACATCTCTGCTTCGTGTGACGTGTTTGGAGATGGGATCCCATAATCAATAACCATATTTTTCATCTTTGTATCCAATGAATATACATGTAACACCTTTTGGACTTCACATCAAGCTTCATTCTTTTTTTTGTGGGATATGAATGAAAGATTCACATCCAAACACCCATAGATGATTCTAGGAAATCCTCTTTCCTAGCCACTTCTCCTTGAGAACTTCAAAATCTAATCGAGAAGATGGACCTCAATTAATAAAATACATTGTTGTATTTACAGTCTCCACCCAAGATTGTTTTCCCAAACTAGAATTCGAGAGCATACTATGTGTTCTTTCCAAAATGGTCCTATTCAACCTTTCTGTTGCACTGTTTTCTTGTGGTGTGAGAGGAACAATTTTAATTCTCTAAATACCATTCTCTGCAAAAAACTAATCAAATTCTATTGAACAATGTTCACCCCCATTTTTAATTTTTAAACACTTAATCTTATTTCTAATTTAGTTTTCTACAAGTGATTTTAAATTTTTAAACATACCAAAGACTTCATACGTCATTTTCAACATATAAACCCAAACCTTCCTAGTGCAATCATCTAAAAAAGTGACAAAATAATTTGACCCACCAATTGATGTTACCTTCGTTGGGCCAAAGACATTCGAATGCACTAATTCCAACAGTCGTGGCTTCTTCTCGTGTTCCTTGGTAGAGAGTTTATTCCTCTTTTGTTTGTTGTATATGTAATGCTCACACAACTCTAAATCTATCGATTTCAGACCTAGAAGTCAATTTTCCTTGTGCAAGATCTCAAGACCTTTCTTGCTCATGTGACCAAGCCTTTAATTCCAAAGCTTTGTTCCACTATCTAGAACAACCATTGTATCTCCCACTTCTGTATGACTCTCTAGCACATACAAAGTGTCTGATTTGCTTCCTCTAGAAATCACCAAGGCTCCTTTTGTTACCTTCCACATACTTGACTCAAGTGTAATGCTGCAACCTTGAGCATCCAACTACCCAACTAAAATTAGATCTCTTTTAAGTTGAGGAACATGTATAACATCCCTTAGCAGCCAACTATTACCATTTTTTTGCTTCAATAAAACATTTCCTTTGCCAATAATATCACAAGGTTCATCATCATCGAGATGAACTTTTCCAAGGTTACTGGCTTGATAATTTTTGAAATACTCCCTACATGAAGTAGCATGAAATGATGCTCCTAATTCAAGCACCCAAACATTTGTTCTAGCTTCTCCTATAGACAAAACAAGAGCACCTGCATCTTCTTCATATCCTACATTTGCCTCATTTTATTTTGATTGATTTTCATCCTTCTTGAATGACCAACAATTTATCTTCATGTTGCCTTCCTTACCACAATACCAACAACTAATATTTCCACCTCTAGATTTTGATCTCTTGTTGGACTTTGATCTTCTTCTATGATTATTCCTCCCTCATTCTTGTGATCTCCCTTTGCTTCCAGTTACCAAAGTGTCTCCCAATGAAGGACCTTGGTTTTTCCTTCTCATGTCCTCGCTGAGAAGAATCCCAACAACATCATCAAAATTCAGCACGCTTCCCTTCTTACCGGATATCGAGTTGCTAACAGCCATGACAACTCCTTCCCAACTATTGGGTAGAGAATACAATAGCAAGATGGCCTTGATTTCATCTTCCAATTTGATCTTGATAGAAATTAATTGAATG
Organism: Cunninghamia lanceolata; assembly: GCA_027924645.1. Lineage (NCBI taxonomy): Eukaryota > Viridiplantae > Streptophyta > Pinopsida > Cupressales > Cupressaceae > Cunninghamia > Cunninghamia lanceolata. Next base: position 14,607,502 of record BSBN01001201.1, on the reverse strand, counting down.
ATTTATTTATTGAATTCATTCAAACGATTTGAGACATGATCGCCTTCCTTCATTTTCAAATTGTACAATTTCTTTATTAGGAAAACCTTGTTTGATGCAGAGGCCATCTCATACATGTCTGACAAATGATCCCATAATCCTTTCCCTGTCTTCTCTTTTGTGACATTAAAGAAAACATTACTAGATAGGGAGAGAATGATAGTTACCACTACCTTCCTATTCAATTTGTCCCAATCTTTATCGGACATTGCAGAAGGCTTTTTTATTTTCCTTCTAGCAAGATTGAGAGATCTTTCTGAATTACCAAAGCTTCTAATTGTAGCTTCCACATCCCGAAGTTTTTTCCTGAGAATTTTTCAATCCTCCACTTATCTGTACCTCCTCCATCTCTTCTTGTTTGACAATGGGTTTTTTAAATTCTTTTCAATGCTTTGATACCAATTGTTAAGAATTCAGGGAAAATAAGAATATCAAATATCAAATTAACAATAAAGAGAACAAACAAAAAATTTACACAACACAGTGAATTTACGTGGTTCACCAATTTGGCTACATCCATGGGAAAAACAACGTGTTCATCTCTTATTATCAACAGTAGCAATTACATGAAGTTTCATCAATTGATACAATCATTTCATTCCCTAATATATAGACAAAGTCTTCAAACAAATGAAGAGACAAGGAACAGGGAAGATGAAAGGTTCATTGACCAATGTAGACGGTTGGACTTCACAACCAAATAAAGATGGTGTCAAATTGCCAATGGGATGGGAATGCTTGGGTCAATAGACCACTCTGGGTATTTCGTCTCAACAAAACAATGACACTTAAAACCAAAAATCACCAACATAGGAGGCAAACACAAAACCTAAAATGAAGCCAACCTCAGACAGTAAAACATTGACAATCTATGAAATTGAGCCAAACCAAACAAAGATGATCAAAACTGAAACCAAAAATCTAGACAAAAAATAACAACCAAGACTAAAGAAAACCCAAAAATCCAACGAACATAACAAACAAACACCGAAAACCCAGACCAAGGATTAACAAGAAAAATCCAAAATCAGGACACAAAAAAGGGGTTCCCTATTTACTTTCAAGAAAATAGGGGGTGTTGTTCCAACAATAACATAAATAATGTATCCTTGAAGAATCATCATCAAGCCACTCCTACAACTTGTGAAATTTTGTTTGTTACATGAACACATCTTACACATGGATTTTCAATCAATTTTATCATTAACAACGGCTCAAAAAAATCTAATTGTGTTGTCCATAGTTCAGAAACTACACTTTCCCATGGACCCTCATTCTCATACATAGTCCCTTGGTTGGAAGGATAGTTGTCTATCATCAATGATGACACACACTTACACACATTATTTTGTTTTCAATCCAAAACTTGTGGATAAGGTCACTGGTGATGTGACATCTATGGACTGTTGTGGTCTCTTTCTTGGTAAACCTTATCAATATGACAAAAAGACATGCTACGATCCATATAACAATAGCTACACATTACATAAAAATAGAAAAACCTATCTTATTCGATGCACTTCAACAAGAAGAATTCTACTTAGTCCTAGGCAAGCACTCAAAGAAATCAACCAAGCATCCAAACTTGCATTGTTATTTATTCCACCACAACTAATCAAAATACACCACACATAATTGCCATGTTTGGGAGTCTTGGTAAGATATTGCATTCATATTCAGAGGTTTTAGAAACCTACAACATTACCACCGAAACGAACTATCGTTGGATTGATCAACTACAAGTTGTTCATCTTCCTAATGCTCCTTTATATCATCAATCTATGCTCCAAAATGATGATATAAAATGGCATTCAGGAATTATTAGATAAAGGATTCATATAACATAGTTCCTCCCCATATGCATCCCCAATTTTACTTGTAATTAAGAAGGATGGAATTTGGTGTTTATGTATTGCTTTTCATTCACTCAATAATATAATCGGTATTCACTTACCCAAATTGATGATTTGTTTGATCAACTTCAGAGAGCTAAATACTTCTCTAAAATTAATCTTAAAAGTAGGTATCATAAAGTCAGATTTCAAGCCAAGGACACATGGAAGACAACTTTCAAGATGAAGATGGGTCTTTTTCAATGGTTAGTGATGCATGTTGGCCTCACCAATGTCTCTCCCACTTCCATGCAACTTATTAATGATGTACTTAGAGATTGTCTTGATAATGTTTTAACCATCTATTTAGATGAAATTTTTGTATATTCTCACACTTGGAAGGTACATCTCTAGCATGTGGATCATGTTCTATGCATAGTTCAAAAAAATTAATTGCATGCAAACCTATCCAAATGCACTTTTGGTCAAACATCTATCTCTTACCTAGGTTTTGTCATCAACAAGAAAGGTATTCAAGTAGATCATGCAAAAGTGGATTTTCTTCACCAACTAACTCCTTCTACAATCACACAATTGAGAAGTTTTTTGTCTTGTGAACTTCTACTGCACGTTCATTCATGGGTACTCTATGACTACATCACCTTTGCATTAATTGACAAAGACCAATGTATCTTTTCAATGGACAAAAACGTTATGCCAAGTTTTCTCCATGATGAAGAATAAGTTATGGTTTGCACCTATTTTGGCATTACAAGATCTTTTATAGCCTTTTGAGCTCCAGATAGATGTCTCTCAATTTGCTCTTGGTGTAGTTTTGAAAAAAAATGACCATTGAGTAGCCTATCATTCTTGTTCCTAAATTTTTCTATAGCTAAACAAACTTGAAACTACCCAACCTATGATAAAGAATTATATGCCTTGGTGCAATCCATCAAATATTGGAGATGCTATATGCTTAGCAAGGAAACTATTGTATATACATATAATTTGCCTCTACAATTTCTCTAGTCTCAAAACAAAATTGAAAAAGAAAGATATATGAAGTGGGTATCATATCTAAAATAATTCCATTTTGTCATCAAACACAAAAGTTGTTGAGTTTTTAAGCTCAAAGAGGAACCTCCACATAGGTTCAATGTGAATGTGTTGGAAGTGATTTGAGTTATCTATTTTGCATTTCACTTAAGTGAAAAAGTGAAAGTCTTTTATTTAGCTAATTAAGTCTAATAAAGTGTTAATATCCATTAATGATTTAGACTTATCTTCCAACTCATCTCCTTTTAAGAGATAAGGAGCTTTTTGAAGATTAGATTTTTAGTTTAGAATAAAGAGAAGTGCAAGATAGAAGAAAATCAATACCATGTAGCTATTTTTTTAGAACAATTTATAGAGGTTTCCTTGTAAGTTTTTTGAAGGTATGAAAAGCTTATTGGAAGATGTAATTATCTGTGTATGGGTTTTTACTTTTGTTGTTTGGAATTTTAACCATTGTACAATTGATACAATGTTAAAGAATTAATTCTTGTTCGAAGAACATTAGGACATAGATTGTCTACATTAAAATTTCTTCATGGTATCAGAGCAAGAAGCAAGAAGATTTTATGGCTAGGTTTCAACCAGTAATCACTGGTTGTTTTGAAGGAAAAATTGTGGGTTATTTACAGGTTTAAATCATGACTGGTTTATTCATTAAATCGTGCCATATTTTGTTGTGAAAATTGTGTCGTCTCTTTTTTTTTCATAAAATCACGCTGGGAAAAGTAAAGAGAAATCATACAAGGGTTAGTTGAAAATTACAACTTTTTTTTGTTGAAAAATCACCGCCAGGAAAGAGAAATCACGAAATCTTTCATAAAAAAATCACACCAAAAATCTGCAGAAAGAAATTGTGGACGGGAAGTGAAAAATCACATCGCATTTTTTTAAAATACAATTCCACGACTAGGGTTTTGTAGCAGATTTTTTAAGTAAAAAATAGGTAGATTTTTGGCAGCTAAAGTTTTAGTCGATTCTTGCTCGCATTTTTTAGGTATTTTTTCATAAACATTTTGAGCAAGTTTTTGTAGCCCGCAACCGAGGCAAATTATTACAGGTTTTTCAAAATCTTTCGAGCAATAACTACTTTTAGATTTGGGAGTTTTGAGCAAAAAAAAAAAATTAAATAACATCAACTAGCCTCAAGTTTGAGGATAGATTGGGAGGTGCTTTAAATTTCTTGCCTTGGAAAGTCAAGGTGACTTTGTTATTGGAAGAAAATGATCTCTAGGATATTGTCAAGGATCAAGTGTCTCCACTTACAGATCCGTAGGAGTTGGAAACTCATAGTAAGAAAGGGGTAAATGCCAAGCGGATGATCATGGATGCTTAAAAGATCATTTAATTCTACATTTATTTGAAAAGAAAACAACCAAGGAGATGTTTGATGTTGTTAGTCTTTACCAGAGTGAGAACATAAACAGAAAAATCATTTTGTGAAATAAACTCAGATCCATAGAGATGACTAAATTGGATACAGTTACCAGTTACCTGATGAAGGTCACATAGCTTCATGACCAACTTGCAGCAGTTAGAGAGAAGGTTGAAGATGCAGAGCTACTGAACTTGGCATTGAATGGTTTCTCATCTTCATGGCAAGTATTTGTTCAAGGTATTTGTGCATGTGAGAATCTTTCTTCTTTTGAAAGACTGTGGGATAACTCCATCCAAGAGTAAACTCAAATGGAGTCAAAAGCCAACAAGAAAGGCGATGATGATAATTTAGCTCTTGTTGGACAGACCAAGAAAAGTAAAGGAAAAGGGCCCAGTAAGGGTAAGGGAAAGGATGAAGATTCATCCCCACAACCAGGGAAGAAGGACTTGAGTAAAATCAAGTGTTTCATTTGTCATAACTTCAATCATTATGCATCATAGTGTCTAGACAAGAAGGGCAAAGGGAAGTAGTAGCAAAAGCAAGTGGCGGCCTTTGTAGAAACTCAGATGAACAAGTTTGCTACCAAGTTTGAGAAATATTTCTCAATAGTATCTTATCTTTCTACAAGCATTATTTTGAGGGATGCTTGGTATGTCAATAATGGGGCATCTAAACATATGACATCATCCCGGTAGTGTTTTATCAAACTAGAATAATGCAACTCTAGAGTTCAGGTTGAGCTTGGTGATTATACCAAGTATCCAATAGCAGGTGTTGGTACAATTCCCTTTCAACTCCACTCAGGCAATTCTTTAGATTTTGATGATGTTTTATTTTTTCCTAGTATTAGGAAGAAATTGTTTTCAATTTTGGTTATGAAAGATAAGGGATATGTAGTAGAATTCAAAAATCAACAAGTCCTTATTAGGTTGAAAGAATCTAGCCTAGAAATTGCACAAGTAATAGGGGTTAAAGAAGATAATCTTTACATGTTACAAGGTAAACTAGTTCTAGCTCTAATTCATAATAGTGAAAATCTGTGTGAGTTATGGCATAATAGGATGGGGCATCTGCATCACAAAGCGTTTCCTTTTCTGAGGGAGATTCTCACATGCCTTCTAGAGTTTAGTATTGAACAATAGGGAGTATGTAAAAGATGCACACTTAGCAAGCATGCCAAGGCTGCTTTCCCAAGCAGTGAGCATAGATCGAAGAAAATTCTAAACTTAGTGCATTTGGATGTTTGTGGCCTGATGTCAGTAGCATCAATTTTAGGAAGCATGTATTATGTTTCCTTTATTCATGACTTCACTCACAAGACTTGGATCTATTTCTTAAAGACCAAGGATGAGGTCTTTAGCAAGTTTCAAGATTTCAAAGCTCTAGTTGAAAATCAAACAAGATGATCAAAGTCTTGAGATCAGAAAATGGGGGTGAGTATACCTCCAAAGAGTTTAAGGGCTTTTTTAAGGAAGCAAGGATCAAGAGGGAGTTAACTATTATGTACAACCCACAACAAAATGGGGTTGCAAAATAAAAAAAAATGATCTATCATAGGAGCTACTAAGGCCATGATTCATGACCAAGAACTATCAATGTTTCTTTGGGCAAAAGCATGCAACACATCAATCTACATCCATACTAGGTGTCCTCATAGGATCTTGGAGGAAAAGACACCTTTCACTTTTTTGGTTGTCCAATTTATTTTCATATACCTGTAGAGAAGAGGACCAAATTGGAACCTCCTAATAGGAAGGGTTTATTTGTGGGTTACAATGATCTAAGGCCTATAGGGTCTATATTTCAGATCGAAGGAAGGTTGTAATCAGCAAGGATGTAAATTTTAAGGACTTTGCATCTAGGAAGTATCATGAACTCATTCCAGTAATAGAGGATGAGGAATAGGAAGCTCCGAAGGTTAAGTCTTTGTCTCCAATGATACCAGTTACTTTCAATTCAGAACAACAATCTTTAGACTTTAGCCCCTTCTACTTCTATTAGGAGACCTCGATGGTTCATATAGAGATTGAGGGATGCTCAAGAGCATGTTGAGGATCTTAGGAGCACATTTAGGGAGAGCAAGACTCTGATGAAGTTTCCAAAGATGAGCAACATCATAGATTTAGAGTCTTCTAGCTTCAATGAAGTAGTAGACCAAAAAGTTTGGAGGGTTGTTATGGTGGAGTACACCTTCATCATGAAAAATGATGTATGGGACATTGTGCCAAGACCAAATGGGAAATTAGTTGTGAGTTTCAAGTGGCTCTACAAAATCAAGCATGTTGTAGATGGAAGCATTAAGAAATACAAAGCAAGGTTTGTGGCAAGAGGGTTCTCTCAAAAAGAGGGAATAGACTATGAGGATACATTTTCTCCAGTCCCCAAGTACACTTCCATTAGAAGAGCTATGTCTTTAGTTTCATTTATGGGATGGAAGATACATCAAATTGATGTTAAGACAATTTTTCTTAATGGTATCACTAAGGAAGAAGTGTATGCAGGGTAGCCTCAGGGCTTTGAGGTAAATGGGAAGGAGTCCCATGTTTGCAGGCTTAAGAAAGATTTGTATAGACTCAAATAGGCACCAAGAGCATGGTATTCCAGGATATATGGATATCTGCAAAGTATGGGATTTACCAAAAGTGAAGCAAATCTAATTTAAATTATATAGGTGTTGGGACTAATTTTCTTATTTTGATATTATATGTAGATGACTTGTTTCTTATAGGTGTAGAGTAGCTCATTACAAGGTGCAAAGCAAATTTATCTGGTGAGTTTGAGATGGACATCGACATAGTGCATTACTTCTTGTGTTTGGAGGTTTGGTAGAAACTAGGGGAGATTTTCCTTGGATAGGGTAAGTATGCAATTGAGATCATGAAGTGATTTCAGATGGAGGATTGCAAACATATAGCCACACCTATGATCACTAATCTGAAAAAAAAGGTGATAGCTTCAGATTTAGAGTTGTTGGATCCCACATTGTACAAGCAGTTGATGTATTTGGTCAACACTAAACAAGTGTTGTACCCAATCTAAAACTCAAATTGCAATATGGGAGACTCTTGTGTCATTGTCAAAGTGTCATATGTTGTTCTTGAAGTTGTAATTTGTTAGGTCCAATGTTCCTCCTATCTTCGTCCACAATAGTTGTTTTTTGTCAAAATCCAATGTTCAGGTTGTATCATCAAAGGTCCAAAATTGTGAAGTCTAAAATGTCAAGTTGTGTGTTCATTTCTATTAGTCCATATCGTCATTTGTTGGTGTTTCATCAAAATCTGAAATAGAATTTTCATATATTGTTTTTATCTGTAAATTTTACTTTTTATATATTAATTTATAATTAATAATGTATTATTAGTTGTTTATTAATTATATATTTTTTTAAATGTTAATTGTCTCAAAATCCAAAAATTAAAAATTACAAACAAAATATTATTATTTTCCCTAAACATTATTATTGGTAATTTATTATTAATAATAATAATCTTTATTTAAAATAATAATTATAAAATTACAAAAATTAAAATAATATTAAAAACAATTTAAAAAATAAAGCCTTGGAAAGATGCATGCTTGTCCAAGGGATAAGGTGCCTTCACATTAAAACGCATATGCCATATAATAAACACAATCCATCAAAGCACCTTTAACAAAGAATCATCACACTTTACGAAAGGCAAAATCAAAACAAAAAAAAGTCATATGCATGCCTCAAATGCTCAACAACAAAGACTCAACGAGCAGTAGACGAAGGTTCATGAGCAAAGTCTAAGTTATCAAAGAAAGATCTTGTAAAGGCGTAAGCAAAGGAAGAAATGGGCGGCCAAGGAAAGGACAAAAAGGTCTTCCACATCAAAATTCATAGTCAACCAGAAGTTAGCTAAAAGACAATAAATTTACACAATCATGTAATTAAATACTCTAGACATTGTAGCAACCAAAAATCATAAAGTATGGAGCGACCAAGATCAACAAGGTGTGTGACTGAGAAGGTTTTTGTTGAAATTTGAAGGACTGGAATAAGTCAAATATGCACCTAAGGGTTACTAATTGACCATTGAATAACAAAGGCACTCAGAACATTTATTTGAGATGACCAAAACTGTAAGATAAGGGACTAGACATGTTGAAATGGATGCTCAATCAGTTGTAATAGCATCTATCATTGGTAATCAGTAGGTTGAAATCAATCTTTATGGTATTAATAGCAGGTGTGTTTATCATCTCCAATAAGATTTGGAAATCAATTGTTCATCAATCTTAGACATAAAATAGTGATCTTTTTGAGCTTTCAAATATAATTTGGTCAACTCAGAGGATTCAAAGCACTAAGTGATTCTTAGAGTTGTAGAAATTGTCAAAAATCTCATCAAAATCATCCAGAGCTGCCTAAGAAATTCTATTTTTAGTGTACACTAAAAATAGATCATCATGGCCATATTTGAGAAAAAGAGCATATTCAAAATTTGCAATTTTTATCACAGACTGTGCTATTTTTGTTGAAAAGTGCAAGACAACTGAGAGGGGGAGTGAATCAGTTGTAACCAAAACTTCAAAACCATTAACACATCAACCACTTAATCACTATTATTATATTTTAACCATGAAAGCATGAAATCAGAAACTTAAGCACATTCACACATGAGACACATGAGACACTAGATTTTTTACATGGAAAACTCAATAAGGGAAAAACCATGGTGAGTGTTAGCTCACAATATAATATGTAATAACAATACCAAAAATTAGAGGCTCACTGCCTTAGGGCTCACTACCCAGAATGCTCACTGCAAAAGAAGAGGCTCACTACCAATGGAGTGGCTCACTACCAGTGCTGGTGAACTGAGATAGTAGCATCTACTCCATACCAGGGTTCAGTTCCATTGAAGAGCACTAATTCTTCTTCTTTTTTGCCTTCTTCACTTACACATAATTAAATTCACATTTTCGCACACTTCCACCTAATTCATGATTTCATTACATGTTTTTATACAATTCATCAACCTTGGAATTAATATCAAGGTCAGCATTACAATCATCAACCATTGGAACAATCTCCAAGGTCGGCAAACATACATACATTAAGATAGATCTAGACCTAAACAAATTTGAGAGAGAAAAGAATGAATGTGGACCATGCCACGCCTTAGTTGGGACTTAATTGTAATCTTCCACGCAACAACACGCTTCCACAATCTTCAAGGCACAATTGCAAGTAGTGAGAACAACCAAGTCAGCCAAGACTGGAGTTAACACTAAGACCTTTAGGAACACACTTCATGCATGATCCGGATTATACTTTTCTAACCAATCAAAAGGTAGGAACACGATCTAGAGACATCCACAAGCATGTTACAATCACTAAGAACATTCGCACAACCTCTAAACACTTTATCCATAAGATTCTTCAAACTGAAGCAATTGAACATTGTTGTCAGCCACTGTCATAAAGGAAATATCACTTGCGGAGCACCAAATCATGAACCATTTGAACTGAAGGCACATACCATCATTACAAACTTAATTCCAAAACCACAAACTATAAAACTTAAATGTGGAGAAATGCGAAGCAGAATACATTCTCCCTGTCACCATTAAATACACAGAAAAATACTTTTTACTCTAGTGAACAGAACTCACTCAAATCTTCATACCGGAGGCTCAAACTTGAAACATAGCAACTACAAACATCCCTTCTCATAACTTCCAATCTGCAGACAAATATACATAATATGTGGAGCAAAACACTACACTGTACTTCTGCAATCCAGGAAACTCTGCAACACACTGTTTCACTGGGAGAACAAATTTTCTCAAAAGCACTTGGAAATTCAATATCAGGAACACTTTCTCATTATCTTCAACACTTATATAAGTCAATACAAAGCAACTATCTCAACACAAGTAAGCATCAAGACAAGAGCATAGTTGACACCAATGACAACACAGATATGTTGACATCAATGACAACACCGGTAAGCACATACTTGCAACATTTTTAGCATTCACTATTTTTAGCGTCTAGTCTGGAGATGACTTCTGTTTAGTCATCAATCTCTTTTCATGCGAGAGATGAAAACTTCTTATCATCAATTGAGCTGATAGTTACATGTTTGTAAGTTAGAATTAGTGGAGTAGATTAATTTGTAATAAAATTACATTTCATGCAATTAGTTAGAGGTCAAGAGTACAATTAATTATTTTATTTATTTTCATGCAAGTCTTTGTACATAGTATAAATAAGTGTTTTTGCACATAGTCCAGGTTTCGTATTATCAAAGTAGTAGATCTAGGGAATTGTATCAATTAAATCAACTGTATTAGTGAATGAACATCAATGAAATATCAATTTTCATGCCTACATTATGCTGAAATAAATATTTTTTGAGTACTCATTCTTATTATGATTTTTTGTGATCAATTCAATAACATTTATTATGCCTATTGTGTTGATGAATGTTGATTGAAACATGTCATTATGTAGGTTGAACGTTGAGCCACTTCAATAAGTTTGCAAGATTTGTATTGTAGGTGAAATTGAAGGTGTAGTTGGTGGCTTTGTACCACCATACATTCAATTTAACTGCAATGTTCATGTTTAGACATTAATTTATCCAATTCATTATTTAGGCATTTATCTTTTCAACTGCATGTACTTTCTCTGCTCAGTCTCTTAATTTAATTGAACAACATAAGCATCTAGCAATAGAGTTTTCAATTCCAATCAAAAAGCACAAAAATCCTTGCTTTGTGTCGAAAGCGTGTTTCAGCCTATTGCACGTTCCAAACCCAAAAAGATTGCATTTTTATGTTTTACTCAGCATAAACATGAAACCACCTTTGAAAATACTGTAAAGTATGTAAATTATAATACATTGTGTATAGTTTTAGGTTAGTTTTAGTTTACAGGGAGCTTCCCCTTCTAATTCAAAGAGTGGTTTTACTGCACATCTATTCCATTTTGCGTCACACTAAAAGGTGCGAAATAAAATGCTAACAATTTTTGGTGACTTTGTTGCGGAACAACATAAGATTATCATCTTATCCATTGTAATAGTTTCAGAAGAAGACTTCCTATGGCAAGTCAAGAGGGTAACCAAATCAATAACAATCGTCCACCTCCATTGCGCCCATTGGGAAATCAAATCGATCCATTGGCATTGTCAAAAAATAATGAACTTCCTTAAGGCTCAAGGATGAATTTTCTGAAGTTCTACAATGATGGAAAGCAACATTCCAACAATCATATTTCATCCTTCACCATGACATTTGGAATTCTCAGTGTTGCACATGAAGATGTTGCAGTGTGCTTATTTTTGGAAAGTTTACAAGGTGTAGTAGCTGATTGGTTTCACCCCCTTGCTGCTCGTTTTATCACAAGTTGGGAATTTCCACATAAGAGATTTCTTGCATGCTTCAAACCTATGGAAGACAATCATGTCATTTTTGCACAACTCTCAAATGCCAAGAAAGACAAAAGTGAACCAATGCGGGAGTTCATAACTAGATTTAATTGTCTAGTTGCCAAAGTTGAGGACACTTCAAATCCTTTTGAAATTCTTCTCAATTGTTTCATCAATGCTGAATCTTCAAAAGTTGATTTCTTTCTCAAGCAAAGAAATTCTACAGAATTGAGGGAGGCTCAAGAACATGCTATTGATTTGGAGGATCATATGATCACTTTGAGAAAGATACAAAGAGATTGAATTAGGTCATTGGTTCCCTTGAATGTCTCACCTCTTCAACAAGATCCATCTCCAAGTACACAAGATGTTTTTATTAATTATGTCAATGATAAGTTTCATGTGCCTACTTCACTGATGAGACAAGTGGTAGATGTGTCTTATGCGGCACAAATATACTGCTTATTTCATGTAGAAAATGAACATGATGGAGAAAGTTGTCCTAAAATGTTCAAAGTCATGCAAACATTAATGACTTCAAATGAAAATCAAGTGTTTTTGGTTCATCCTAAACATATTTTAGATGAATCTGGTGGTGGTTCTGTATTGGGATTTACCCTATGTGAATCCGATATAAGAAGAAATGATTTTCATAATCCTATTTCAAGTGGCATCATGTGTCTACATAATCAAGAACTACAAATGGAACAAGAATATCCATCACAAGAAGAAATATTGCCTACTTTGCATAAATTCTTTGAGGCCGAAGAAGGGCTGTCGATGAAAGAGGAGCCTAATGTAATACAAGTATTGCATACTTTCTCTGAGGAGAATGAAGTGACACAAACCTCTCGGGACCAGAATTATGAACTAGAAATCAAATATACTATATAAAGCAATGATGAATCCTTCTCTTATTTTCATCATTCAAAGGGTGGTTTGTAGAACATGTATTAGATGTGAGTAAAGATGAGCAAGACAACAAAGATATTTTTCTCTCTCAGGGATCTTCAACTTCAAAATCAGAAATTTCCATAAGAACTATTAATGAGGAATTCTAGAAGATATCTGATGAAGAAACCAAGCATCTCATGTTAGAAATTGATGTCTTTCTTCAACATCTAATTCCAATGACAGAAGACTTAAATGTTTCTTTATCTGATGAGGTTGTGGCTGCAACTTTTGTGGATACAAAGAGTGATTTCAATCAAAATCCTTAGATCCAAGAGGTCGATATTGTTCACAATATCCATGACAACTCACAATTAGATGAACAATTTCCTGGACGTAATTTAGCTTTGGTGGAACCTAGCAGATCAAAAGACCATGTAGAAGATTCTTTATCAACTTTTGATAGTTTTCTACAAGTCCTTGAGAGTAAACTTTCAATGGAGGACATAGTGAACTCAATTTTGAGTTTTAACTCATCTTCATCTTCAATAGACCCCATATATGTCAATGAGGGAGAAATGGATCTTTTTCTCCAAGATATCATGGAAGAAGAAGAATGCTTGGTCAAAGAAAATGAAATTCCATTGGAATATCATATTCATACTCCTACCTTAGCGATAGGAGATAACAATGGTATGATTGATAGTGGAGAATCAAAAAATGTATTCATTGAAGATGATTGCACCAGAGTAACTCAATTTATCCAAGAGCCAACAATGTGGAATAATGGATGATGAAGCAAGCTACTAGAAGATGATATTTTTAGCATGTGTATTTTGATAACAACTTAGCACTGGAAGATTCAAACCTTGATGGTCTTTCAAATTCAGATTAGCAGGTTGGTCAGTAGCAATATTGAGTGATGAAGATGATCAAGAGGTGTTCTCATCACAAGGTGCCCCATTGTTATCCATTGTGGATTCAGTAAGTCATGAGTCGGTGAGAGAAATTTTCTTTCAACAACTCCAACCTTTCCCAGACGTTGATAGTTGGATTGAATTCATGATCACATATGTTGAAGAGACCATTTGAGAGAATCAGTTATGACATGTGGTGATTACCATACCTACAAATGTACTATGTGGTGATTACAATACCTACAAATGTACTATGTCCACAAGAGTTTGCCAGATATCTTCAGAAAGAGGCTTAGTATCTTCACCTACTATAGAGGTTTCTGATTATGGAAGATGATAATCCAGAACTCATGCATACCAATCAATTTGTCATGAACTTATCACTACATAATCATGCTTATTCACCTGAACCATGGCTCTTTGAGAAAGTATTGCAGAGGATGAGAAGCTATGTGCTGCCAAGATAGAGTTCACAGCTCAAGAGGAGAGGTTATTACTTTTCCCAACATTTAAATGGTTTTGTGTAACTCATTTTGTTTCCCTTCGTTCCTGCTTGTAAAGAGGTTTATGTTTTTCATGTCGTTTGTGTAGACACTAAAATTTGTCCATGTCCCTACCATGACCTAGTCGACACTTTACTAGGGGCATCATAACCCATTTTGTCCTAATCCTACTCACAATTCCAACTTAATCACACTCCAATTAACTAAATAAATCTCATTTGTTTAGTTAATAATACCCTTCACATGTCTCATATAATTCAAATTAAAATTTTGAATTATTCCCTCACCTTTCACCACATTGCAACATGTGTCACATGTTGCATCTTCCACTTAACCCCTTCACATGCACAACTATTCAAATAAAATATTTGAATTAGATTCCCTTTTATTCTCCATCGCACACTTGTCATGTAACTACAATCCCTCTTTGAGTGGGAAACCCTAATCCAACCCTAATTGATCTTGACCTTCCATATCATCCAACATAACTTGCAATCATGTCCATCCATTCGAATTGACCTTTTTCTATAAAGGAAGGATTTCAAAGTCATTATCATCATGTTGAGTCCTTGCATACCATTATGCTGCCAAAATTGTGAGCAATCAACATCTCTCCATAATCAACCCTTTGAAATCTGCATGCCTATGCACGATTGTGAAGAGCGATGGAGGTCAATCAACACTAGTGTGATTCTAGTTTGCATTTTGATTGTTTGTTTTGCATTTACATACTAGTTTTGTGCTTCATGGTGTTAGTTAGAGTTTCATTTCTACATTTTTGATTTCTGCCCTAGATTTAACACTGTCTACATTGGTGAACCTGATGTGAATCGACTTGTTTTAGTCAACTTCTGAAAGTTTAGTTTCACAGGTGACCTCCGGAGCTCAAACGGACCTCACCGTTGAGTCCGGGAGGCCCTTTCGGCGAAAAATAACATAAAATACTCAATGTTTTCATTACTATCAAATTTTTGAAAAAAAAATTAGTACAACAGGCTGTACTGTACAGACCCGCCATACTAGTCCATGCACTGATCATTCGTTGTGATTTTCGAGCTTCATTTGCAGGTTATATTGCTCATTGCAGATTTGACATCATAAATCTTTAGATTCGGCTCAGATTTGTGTTATCATATGCAGTGGCGGTTTCATTTGTGTCTTTGTTTATAGGTTGAAGGTTTGTGTTTTTACAGGATTAAAGGGCTTCGAGTCTTGGTCGATCATTATAAACCCTAACTCGACCCTTAGTCTTCTCTACCGACTAACCCCCCAAATCCCGTCGCTGCCACCAAAATCATGATCGTTGCTTTGTAAATCATAGTCGCCACCCTCTAAACCCTAAGCACCCTTTAGCTCCATCGTTGTCAACACCCCCAGTGTTTCCCACTCGACCCTCATAAGACTACGACACCGCCGTCTGCATACAATCCCCGTCGGCCACTCCAAACACCCTCGTCACCACTTATAATATTGTCGCCACCCACCTTTTAAATCCTCTCCACCAGTTTAAATCCTGCGTCTCTGCCTCCTTTCCAACCCATGGTCATAGTCGAAACCCTAGAGCTCCACCTTCGCCACCCCTATACCACCCAGTCAACATTTGCTTACCACTACTCGATTTGGCTACAAACCCTAATGCTCACGGTCATCACCATTCTAAAGCACTATCACATCAACACTTAAACCTCATCACTCAACCCAAAATGTATGTCGCCTCCTACTAGACACCGTTCAAATCTTCACTTAACCTTTGGTCGACGCTTTCTTCCCATTTGTGACGTTCTCTAAACTTTAAGCCCCTTACGATACATGAATAGCTTGCAAGTTTAAAAACTTGCATAGTCAATATTGGATTTGCTGTCCTCTTTAGCCCTTATCGCTAGACTATGGTCACATAAGTGACCTGGTCGCTGGACCTTTGGAATCTTTGGTTTTTATATTATCTTTTTTTTTGCTCTAGTTTGGGTCTTGGTCACATGGGTGACCAGTAGTCCAACTAAAGACCTTAACCGCCCAAGCAAATAACTGCCAGTCTAAAACCACCATGTGACCACTTACAACTTAACCGCCAACTGTTAACATCAAACAGTTAAATCTACCTTGTGTCTCCTATAAGCTATAGAGGGGTTGATTTTTTCTTTTGCTCATAACTTGGTCGTACCCAGAGACGAAATTTTGCAAACAAACACTCATCGAAAAGAGGACTTAGGGAACTATGCAGTGACAGAGAGATTTTTAGGTGACTATACTATTTTGATGCCTTTTTTCGTAGTCAAAGTCAAACTTGCATGTGAACTTCAAATGCTTATAACTTTTGCGTTTTTGGTCAAATTTTCGCGATTTTTTTTAAATTGCATAGAATTTTGTCTAGAATCTGCTGATGTTATTCATTTTTCTATCACTATTCATCTACAATAGGTTTTTATCAGATTGCTTATTTTGCATAACGGTCCTCTTGGCTAGTTTACTTGCTTCTTTCTTACTTTGGTGGCTTGCAGGTGATCTCACAAGGCTGGAACAACATCAGGATCAGCAAACGCAGCAGCTTGGATAGTGAATTAATCAAGTGTACATATTCTAATCTCACATTTCTTAATCAATCTTGCTTGTCTCACACTTCGATTTGGGCCCATAAAATGAACATTTGTCTTCATCACACATCAAATTGGGCATAAAAATGAACCAGTGTCTTCATTCATATTTTGGTTTGGGCATAAAAAGAACCAGTGCTTGAACTGCTTGGTGAATTTGATTTCAATTAGTGGTGTGTATGCTCTTCTTATGCGCTTTGTGCAATCTTGAGAATCAAAAACACCTCTCATCCATTCATATACACACCTCACATTTTGATTTCTTAAGGGCAATTTACAAGTGCGAGTGTGAATCAAGTGCGTGTGTGTATGCTCTCTCCTCGCACTCCAAGGTGATCTTGGAGATCAAAAACACCGCACTTGATTTGCTTTTGTTTACCCTTTTCTAGAAGGCCTACTAGGGGATTTCATCACCCCTAGGGACGACATCAACCACGTGTTTTGGTGAGGTATATCAAAGGGGGGAGAGTGAAAGTTGTACCTTAATCTAGCCACATAGTCATTGGGACAGCCTTGGGGCCCCGGGTGATTCTGGACACAAGGTGAAGTGGCATTCACTTATGCTTATGCCACATCCCTTTAATGGGCTAGTGTTCACAGATTTGGGCCCCTCGTACCTTGTGTATATCGGGGACACCCCTAGTTAACCCATGTGTAGCCTAGCTTAAGACTTTTCGGCCATACCCTGCTTGTTTAATTCCAGGGCTTGTTGATGTGTCTTCCATGTGTGCTTGTTTAACCATCATCACATTCTTCAATTCAAAATTCAAAATTGCTTATGTGTCTTGCGTATGTGTACATGTGTGATCAATTGATTGAACATTGCCAAATCAAGCTCTAAATAACAAACACATAAGACAAGTCATCTTACACATTCTTCCCAACACATTTAAATCTAGTCACATTCATCCTAATCACATCATCATCCTTATCCAAACAACATCAATCCTAATCATTCCTAATAACATTCTAATCATATCTTTATCATTTGACCTTCATCCTAATCATATCCTTGTCATTTCACATTATCCAACCAACATTATCCTAATCATCTTCATTCTAGTCCAATCAATTTCAATCCTTATCATTCTACATCACATCCCAATCATCATAGTTGTCATACTAATCAATCCAATTCATACAATCTTGCTATTCCTAATCATATCCAAGTCATCCTAAATCAGTCCTAATCATATCCTTGTCACTCCACATCATCCAACCAACACCATTCTAATCATTACACATCACCCAATCAAATTCAACCCTAATAATTCCTAATCACATTCTAATCATATCTTCTATCCAAATCATTATCCTAATCATCATTCCACATTAATCATCAATCCTAATCATTCATAATCATAGTCCAATCATATCTTCATCATTTAACTTTCATTCTAATCATCAATCCTGATCATTCCTAATCACATTCTAATCAAGTCTTCATCCTTCAACCTTCATTCTAATCATTATCCTAATCATCATTTCACATTTCCAATCAATTCCCTCCTAATCATTCCATAATCATTGAATCACTTCATTTCACATCACTACACATCAACCTAATCCTAATCAACACTTGTCAAAATGGCCCTAATCATAAACAAGCCCAATCAAAATCATAAGCCCAAAATCATGGTCCAAGGGGGCTACCCTTCTAATTCAAACAATGAGACAAAACCAAAGCCCAAAATCATCATCCAAGGAGGCCCTCTCACTAATACTAATCATGAGATAAAACCAAGACCTAAACTTGTACTTAGAGGGGCCCCTCCTAGTTCTAATGATCATAAGAGCCTTGTAAATAATGTATCATACCTTGAGGGACAAGATGACATGCCAAGACTTAGACACATGTGTGACACCATGCCGACATTCAAAAACAAGGTCTTAGCACCCCAACTCCAAAACCTCATCCAATCACTTTACCAAATAACCCAACCTTTCGACCAACAAACCATACAACACTTACAAGATACCCTTCAACCATTTCAACAAAGTCAATCACCTCACATGCAACAACTCCTAGCCCAAATCCAACACATCTTATCCACACACCAATCCCAAACCAAACAAACACAACTTCAAATTCCACATCAATCTTCATACCAACCTAATCCATCCATAGGCCAAGCCAATGCCACATCATCATATCAATTCACCTCACAACAAACACATGTGAACTTAAGTCCACCTTTGCAACAAGTTCAAATGCCTTCATGTCCTAATGACACCTTTGACAAGGGGAACACCAATCTAGTGCATGTACCCTACAGGTTTGTCATACCACAAACCAATCAAATGTCTATTCCTAAGCCACCATGTCCTAGTCCAAATCCATTGGTCGCTACACCTTCCAACCCATCAAACCCTTCATTACCATTATCATCATCTAATCTTCCACGCCCTAAATCTAAACATTACAAGAGTAAACCTATGGAGTTACCCAAATCCACCCCTCCACCTACTAAGGATGTGACCCAAGGGTTACAAGCTAAGAATCAAACATTGCCATGTCATCCAACACATATGATTGAACATACAAAAGAGTCCTCAAACATCATGCCAAGTCCTTCAATCCCCTCATGTGGTCCACCCACCATTGATCCAATCCAAGAGTCTCCTCCCATGAGTCCAAGTCAACCTCCATCATGCCCTCATGTGGTTGACCATCTAGAACATGTCAAACCTATTGAAGAGTCATCCACATCCACTTCCATTCCAATTCAAGAGGTATGTCAAGAGAATAATCCTAAGCATGAAGAAACATCTAACCCTCATTCTAGTCAAGATAAAATCATTTTCCTTTGATCTATCCATAACATATACCTTTTCTATGATCAAGACATTATACATGATGAAGAACATCTTCATGAGCAACTTGATCCCATTCATGAACAAAACACCCAAGACCTACATACTCCATCTCATGAAAGTCTTGTTGACCTACTTGAACATTCACCCCGTTTCATGGCCTTCATTCGCAACATAAAAACTTCTCCTTCACTCCATGATCCAACCACTTCCACTTGTCATGATGAGGCTCATGCCTCCAAAGAACACATAGAAGATCCAACCATTAACTTGGATCCTAATGAACATAATAAAGATCCTAATGACCCTTCCACATCATCCACCATTGATCACATTTCAAATCCACCATCATATCCACTTGGCCTATCCGCTTTCCTACATGAATGTTCCTCCCTAGGAACACAACAACCTTTTTCCACTTCACCTCCTCCATCAAATAATCCGCTTAATTCTAGTGCCCAAACTGCACAGTCCCATTGTCCATCGCATACTCCAAAAGATGAATTATCATGGTAAAGGCTTAGGCCTTCATGAACAAGGAATTTTGGAGCCTATACATGTCAAAGTCCCACCTCCATTCTCATATGGTCTTGGCTACACACCCCAAGGTCAACAATCTAAAGATGTTGATACTTCATCCACTCATCTTAAGTCCACCACTTCCCATCACAAATCACATCATATTCCTAAGACATATGTTGCCATCCCACCTCCCTCATCCTATAAATGTCAAAAGCATGTGACCATACACCTTCCACCATCCAATTTTCCTCCACTACTTCCAACTCCTAATTTCCCTCCATCCACTTTGCCACTGTTGCTTCCAACACCTAATATCCCAATCATTCATAAGTACCCTTACATTCCTCATCATGACTAACAAATGCACACATGGTCCAAACATAAAGCTTCCACTCATTCCACCCACCACATGGGATTCAAAAACAAACATTTGGATGCCTCCTTACATAAAGCCAAAAATCCTAAGGGCCCTAATACCTTAGGAAATCAATCCAAAAATTCAAAGCAAGCTACATTCAAAAATCCATCCAAACTCATACCTCCCAAAGCAAAGTCAAAAACTAAAATGGTATGGGTCCCTAAACAAAAAGAAATTAAGTCAAATGAGGCATCCACCTCTCAAAAATCCCAACCATCCTCTTTCACCCATTCCATTCAAAAATATCAAATCCCTTCACCCCACATGAAAAGAAAAATTCATACAAATACTAAGTCCATGTGGGTACCCAAATGCTTAAATCATCCATCTCCTAGGAAAACATCTCCATTGCTTCCTACACCGCCATCCAATCACAAGCTTCAATGTTTATCACGGTGTGTGCAACTATTGGTCACGATTCCTTTCCATACCTCCATCACCCCATCATTCAATCATTACCCAACATATCTACCTTATCACCTCCCTATGGTCCATGCTTTTGCATAAACATTTCATCCATCTTCCTTACATAAATCCCACATAATCCACATCATAATCCACTTTCGTTCCCTACATAATCCACTTCATAATCCACTATCGTTCCCTCTACTTATCCATCTCACTTTCATGCCATCACTTACCATCCTCGATGAGCATAACGATATTTGACATGGTCAATGTGACATACCTTTGGGACTATCACCTTCATGGCACTAGACACCTGAGTCCTTCTTGTCCATATCCCCCTATCTAATTCAAAAAATAAAAAAAGTTGGTCTTCTATGCCACTTAACTTGGGGGCACATTGTCTCATCCACCCTATCATTTCCTTCTTATCATATCCTATCCATTACAATCACACCCATCCATCCTTCCTTCCTCCTTTTTGATCTTGATAAAGAATGGGAGCACAATGTCGACAAATGTTTTGGGTTGTCTCTTGATATACCTCATCCTATCCAAACAATCCATCTTAACATCCTATTTTCATAAGCTTTGTCATGTCAAATCCTAAATATTCCACCTCAAATGGGGCATGTTACTCCTATGCAACATAGCCTTTGAAGATCACATCCTTTCTCTCTTATGTGTACATCCTTCCATCCATCCATCCTTCTTGCCCCTAGACTTGGTTTCCCCCCTTGTCATTGGTATCTAGCGCAATGGCTATTCAAATTGTCACCCAATGCCCTAAAACATTCAAAAACCCAAAAAAACAAATATTCTCAAAAATCCAAAAAAATCAAATATTCCCAAAAATCCAAAAAAATCAAATATTCCCAAAAATAAAATAAAAATCAAATATTCTCAAAAATCCAAAAAAATCAAATATTCCCCAAAATACAAAAAAAAAATCAAAACATTCAAAAACACAAAAAAAAAATCAAAATATTGTCAAAAATTTAAAAACATTCAAATAGTCTCAAAATCCCAAAAACATCAAAATATCATCAAACATACCAAAAAAAATCAAATATTCAACAAAAAATCTAAGCAATAAAGTCACTTCTCCAATTCAATCAAACATTCAAATCATCTTCCAATCTCATCACAACACAACATCATCTTCATCCTAACCCATCCTAGTCATCATTCCAAATCATTACACATCCCCATCATCTTCTTCCTAATCATTCTCCCAATCATCCTAGTCATCATCCCAATCCATCCAACTCATCTTCATCTCACCACTACACATCATCATCCTAATCCAATTGATCACATCCCAATCATATCCTAACCATTCATTCCAATCCAATTGATTTCATCTCAATCACATTACACCCCAACCATAGGGAAAACTTGGAGCATCTACTCTCCCTATCGAATCTGATTGCAACCATGTCAAAACCTTATAGACATACATAATAAATTTCATTCCACTATACATTCAATCTCATTTGGCCTTTGACATATATAAGCGGGCCCGAAACATTGGTCTTCTTAAGGTTGAAACATAGGGAGAAACTGTCGAAGCTTGACTGTATCACAAGTACAAATCTGTGGACCAAGAGACCTTGACATCTTTTTCAAATCAATCACAACTGGGGCTTAATAATCCAAGGCTAGTTTAAGTCCATCCTTCCAAGTGAATTATGAAACTCATGGGTTCACTTTAATCAATCATTTCTTTCACACCAAGGTCTCGACAAATCCAATTTATATTTTGACAAGGTCATTAGTAGACGAGAGTACCCTCTTGGAGCTAGACTTTTTGAAGACTAATATTCATTAGCCTCTATCATAGCCTGGGCCTCATCACCTTACATTGTCATCCACATAGCATCCCACAATTCACAAGTCTTGTATGGTAAAGACACGGTTGTAAAAAAAAAGAGAAAGGGAATAGATCCTCCTAATCATCCCTCATTCCAAACATTCTAAACATCACATCTAACTCATCATCCTTATCAAATCACATCAATTCACTTCTTCAATTCATCAAATCACATTCTTCAAGTCAATCACATCATTCCATCAAATCATTCCATTCAAGTCAATCCAAATCCAATAAATTCAATCAATTCATCCACTTCATCAATCCATTTCAATCAAATCAATTCACTTCTTCAAATCAAGTCAATCAATTCAATTCTTCCAATCATTCAATCAAATCACACAAATCAAATCCATTCTTCATATCAATTCATTCCAAATCAATCATTCAATCAATTCAAATCCATTCTTCCAATCACTTCATCCAAATCATTCAAACAATGATCCAAATGCAAGCCATTATTAATCCATACCAATCAAGTTAATCAAGCTTGTCAAATTATCCAATTGCATCAATGGTCTTGATCCTAATCTTGATGTAAACCAAATCAATCAATTATAATCAAAACCTGGTGTCGCTCGTATGACCAACAGCACTAGTGTCAATCAATCAATTGTCTTAGACAGGATGTTGCATTGTCGAAACCAGACCAGGTGTCTTATACGACATGTTTCATTCCTGAAACAAGATATCATCATCAATCAACCACCCAATCATTGGTTTACAGTTTGACAGGGGCAATACCTTGTTTGTTTTTGAATTATTTCTGCATGTCTTGCTTGCTTCCTTGTGTGTGTTATCATTTTATCTTGCATTTGTTTCACATCCGAATCCAACCCAGCTAATATTCATATCTTGTATCTAGACAAGGTTGTATTACGCTGGGGCATGAGACACATCGTCACCTTGGTCCTTATAACTTGGTGCATGTATCAAACACCACGGTTGCTCACCTTTATTGCAGCATAACGTATCCTTCACTTCTAGCCATTCCCTTATCTCTCTTCTTTGACCAATCCATTTCATTTCGAGAGCCTACTTGTGTTTGTCCAACCCTCCTATCCTCTCAAGGGGGCATCATCACCCTATCCTTTTCCTCTATCCATTTCCTTAGCTTCTTTGAAATGATGTTACTCAACATAAATCGCATCATCTCGAACATCATCTCAAAGAGGGGCAAAATGTAGACACTAAAATTTGTCCATGTCCCTACCATGACCTAGTCGACACTTTACTAGGGGCATCATAAGCCATTTTGTCCTAATCCTACTCACAATTCCAACTTAATCACATTCCAATTAACTAAATAAATCCCATGTATTTAGTTAGTAATACCCCTTCACATGTCTCATATGATTCAAATTAAAAATTTAAATTATTCCCTCACCTCTCACCACATTGCAACATGTGTCACATGTTGCATCTTCCACTTAACCCCTTCACATGCACAACTAATTCAAATAAAACATTTGAATTAGATTCCCTTTTATTCTCCATCGCACACTTGTCATGTAACTACAATCCCTCTTTGAGTGGGAAACCCTAATCCAACCCTAATCGATCTTGACCGTCCATATCATCAAACATAACTTGCAATCATGTCCATCCATTCGAATTGACCTTTTTCTATAAAGGAAGGCTTTCACAAGTCATTATCATCATGTTGAGTCCTTGCATACCGTTATGCTACCAAAATTGTGAGCAATCAACATCTCTCCATAATCGACCCTTCAAAATCTGCATGCCTATTCACGATTGAGAAGAGCCATGGAGGTCAATCAACACTAGTGTGATTCTGGTTTGAATTTCGATTGTTTGTTTTGTATTTCCATACTAGTTTTGTGTTTCATGGTGCTAGTTAGGGTTTCATTTCTGCAATTTTTTATTTCTACCCTAAATTTAACCATGTCTACAGTTTGTAGTGTGTTTCCCAATTCGTGATGTTTTTGCTATGTATCATGAAAAGTTGTGTTCTATTCTAGGTGATTTAGGAATGTTTATTTTTAGGTGATTTAGGCATATTTTGACTCCATTGCCCAACTAATAAGGCACTAGTCTACTTGCAAATACCAGAGATTCTAAAATTCTCCTACACCGCAAGTATACGTCATGGTCCCCAAACAGAACCAATTGTTGTACCCAATCCAAAACTCAAATTGTGATACGTGAGACTCCTATGTCATCATCAAAGTGTCATGTCATTCTTGGAGTCGCAAAGTTTTTAGAGCCAATTTTGTCCCATCCTCATCCAAAATAGTCATTTTTTTCAAAATCCAATGTTTGGGCCGTGCCATCCAAGGTCCGAAGTTGCGAAGTCTAAAATGTTGAGTTGTGTGTTCATTTCTAGTAGTCTGTATTGTCATTCGGTGGCATTTCGTCAAATTCTAAAATAGATTTTTCATATATTACTTTTGTTTGTAAGTTTTACTTTTTGTATATTAATTTATAATTAATTATACTAAAAGTTAATTTTTCTATCAATTGTCTCAAAATCCAAAAATTAAAAATTACAAACAAAATATTATTATTTTCCCTAAACATTATTATTGGTAATTTATTATTAATAATAATCTTTATTTAGAATAATAATTAGAAAATCGTAAAAATCAAAATAATATAATTTTTTTTTTTAAATCAAGCCTTGGAAAGGCACATGTCTATTCAAAGGAACACACCTATCCAAGGGATAAGGCACCTTCACATTAAAACCTATGCCATATAATAAACAAAAATCATCAAAATGCCTTTAACAAAGAATCATCGTGCTTTACCAAAGGCAAAATCAAAACAAAGAAAAGTCATATGCATGCCTCAAATGCTCAGGAACAAAGACTCGGCATGGAGTAGAGGAAGATTTACACCTAAGTAAAGGGGGCCATGTTAGCAACACACAATGCAAAAGTGCCTCAAAAGGAAAATCAACATGCTCAAGCAAAGGAAAAAGCGCTTGTCAAAGGTTTCAAACATGCCTGTATAAAGGAATTTTAAACCAAACAAGGCAAAGCTGCTTATATGAAATATTCAATGTGCCAATACTCATTCCCAATTTCCCACATGCTTATATGAATCAAAGGAAGGCATTAAAAAA
Organism: Cunninghamia lanceolata; assembly: GCA_027924645.1. Taxonomy (NCBI): domain Eukaryota; kingdom Viridiplantae; phylum Streptophyta; class Pinopsida; order Cupressales; family Cupressaceae; genus Cunninghamia; species Cunninghamia lanceolata. The sequence continues at coordinate 14,581,772 of BSBN01001201.1, read as the reverse complement.
GATACAAGGTGCGCTAGTCAAAAAAATGACTTGGGAACAACAAAAGTCCAAGTCAACAACAAAAGATCTTGTGAAGGCATGAGCAAAGGAAGAAATGGGCAGCCAAGGAAAGGACAAACATATCTTCCACATCAACATTCAATTTCATAGTCAACCAAAAGTCAGCTAAAAGATAAGAAATTCACACAATCGTGTAATCAAAGACTTTAGACACAATAGCAACCAAAAATCACAAAGGATGGAGGGACCAAGATCAACAAGGTGTGTTACTGAGAAGGTTTTTGTTGAAATTTGAAGGATTGGAATAAGTCAAATATGCCCCTAAGGGTTAGTAATTGACCATTGAATGACAAAGGTACTCAAAACATACATTTGAGATTATCAGAATAGTAAGATAATAGACTAGACATGCTAAAATGGACACTCAGTCAACTGTAACATCTGCCATTAGTAATCAACAGGTTGAAATGAATCTTTATGGTATTAATAGTAGGTCTATTTATCATCTCTAATAAGATTTGGAAATTAATTGTTCATCAATCTTTGCCATAAAACAATGATCTTTTTGAGCTTTCGAATATAATTTGGTCAACTTAGAGGATTTGAAGCACCAAGTGATTCTCAGAGTTGTGGAAATTGTCAAAAATTTCATCAAAATCATCCAAAGCCACCTAAGAAATTATATTTTTAGCCCCGCACTAAAAATAGATCATCATGGTCATATTTACGAAAAATATGTTAGAACATAATATTTTTGATAATATAAGTCGGCAAAAACCAGGGGCCGAACCCTTAGAACAGAAGCCCAAAAAGGAACAGCAAAGGCTCACGAACAAAAGGAGCCACAAAAACAACTACAGCATTAATAGCCGATTAACAGCAGAGAGTAAAAAGTAGCAGATAGACAGCAGATAAACAGAAAGCAAATAAACGAAGTTAGGGAGAAACATCCTCTTAGCCTTTAGACAGAAATTCATAGATTTTATCAAACTCTTTGATTTTCGCTTCATCCGCACCATGAGCAAGGGTATCCTGTATAGGGGGCATCACATCAATTTCTATAAAAAGAAAAAATGAAGTACCCTAGTAATGTAGGTCTTCTTTGATAGTGATAATAGGGACACAAATATATGCCAAAATAAAGAGCATGTATTACGTACTACATGAAAGTCTTCTTGTCGCAATTTATAATCCCAGTGTTTTAAAAAATGATGCTTAAACGATGTCTTATAGGGTGATCCCACAATATTGTTGTCGCACTTTTTGGCCAAAGTAGGCCATTGAAATCAACATTTTAAACCTAAATTTCACTTTCTAACACTTATAGCAACTAAACCGTTAAGAATTCGAAGATGATATGAACTAGTGATTTTTGAGATTTTGTATGTAGATTCTAAATGTAATTTTTTTTAAAAAATTAAGAAATAACTTGTGAATTTTTTTACGTAACTTTTAATAACTTATTTTTTATAGTTAACAACATTTTTTAAAAGTGACGTTTATACCATATATCATAACTCTTTTTATAGAAAGGATCAAATTATAAAATTTTAAACATAGATTTCTAACACCAATATCTAGTGCACAAATATTTTTCATATTTTTTTGTTACATATATTTTTTTATTAATTTTTGAAGTGAGATTATTATAATTCAGACATAGCTTTATACCATACAACATAATCTTTGTTGTATGTATCCAAATTATTATTATTTTGTTGAAACAATGACATCAATACCTAGTGTACAGATATTTTTCATATTTTTTTCTCTATTTTTTTTTTAATTTTTTCGTGTGTGTGGAATAGAGACCTTGATGTTCGATGAAAAACCTATGTTCACTAGAAAATAGAAAATAAATATAATAATCAAATGAAATATATCCAAAATCATATTTTTTGGAAAGCTTATACTAAGGGCTACATACTTACAAAATAGAATTTCTAAATAACTTCATTTGATCCCCCAAAAGGTGAAGCAAAATTAGTTTTTTGTCAGCATTTTCGATAGGTGTAGAGGAGACTCCATCGAGGTTTTGATTTAAGACTAGGGGGTTATTTCCAAGGGGGTTTGATCTAAGAGGGTTTTATCTAACCCCCTTTAGATGGAACCCCTCAAGGCTTGAATCATTAATTTTTTAAAAAAATGTGATTTCAGACAAAAATCAAAATGTCCCTGTTGTCTCTCAGATTTGCACCCTTGCTGAGTTGTAGAACTTGGCAATCTGGAGAAACATGGGATCTTTCCAGATCTGTGGGTCACCTATGATGGAAAGAACCTCCGGAGAAGGTTGGCTTCCTGTTGATACTCCACCTAAACTACTTATACTAAAGTCTTTGCAGAGAAAAGGGTAAGAAAGATTACATGAAAATGAAACCTACGGTCTAAGGTGATGCACCAAAAGATCATCAGAAAATACACAGAAATGATACACTTCAGAACCAGTAATAATAAGAATCCTTTACACAACCCAGCAAATCATAATCCTTGCATCATTACTTTGTAAGGAGGCTAAATAACAACAGTCCTGCAAAGGAGAAAGAGGTTTTTCTCACTACCCAAAACTAATTGTTATCCCTTGCACATCTCACAACCTGCAAAAAAATATGTAACCCCTGCATAAAGGCACCAACATGAAAGATAGCTCCAAGGACAAAGAACATCACCAAGATCTGTTCTTAACACTGAGGACACACAATATCAGAAGAAATAGGAAGGTATAAACTACTTATTACTGCCAAAAAGGGTGTTACAATACTGTATATCTCTAAAAATGGGTTACAAGATTGCTCACTTCTGCAAAAGAACTCAAAAAATTATAATATACAGAGCTATGAATAGCCAGAACCCCCAAAAAATGAATAAGGAAGAAGACTATATACTTCCTAAATAGTTGTAAACAGATAGACATTAACCACCTCCATTCCCATGCATATCATAAATGCCCACAAAATATCTCCCTAAAGTCCTCCAAAAAGGCTTCCTAAGGCATAAATGGTCAAGGAATGCCATCAACTATCATAAAGTCACCTGAAAATGTCATAGAATGCCTTTAAATGATCTTAGGCTTCTGACATACTTCAGATCTGTGTCATAATCTCCTGCAGCATCATAAATAACTGATATTATCCCAAATAAATGACATAATGACACATTTTCTACATTTAATTAACATTTGACTAAGAGGTTTATAATTATACCACCTTAGTAAATGTTTTACAATTCAAAAATTATACAAGTCTATGCAGAAAAGTGACATTATGACATAACATCTAATTCTCTGATTTGCAAAAAATGACATAAAACCATTTGTAACTCATAGGCACAATAACATGACTCACATCCACGGCATATTCACTCGCATCTCATAACATCAAAAAATGTCTCATGACCTTCCCTTCTCTTCAATCCCCAACCACTCACGCGTTTTCCAACATGCACCATATCACGAGCCATGCCTATAAGGTTCAAAGCAATTCATTTTAAAAAGAGCCTTATGACTCCCAACAAACACCACCATGCCTTGGCCATATTTCATCCACCTTGTATCTCCCAACATACATTTTTATTCACCACCTTATATCTCCTAGCCAACATGCCTTAGTGAAATATATTATTCGACCTTCTATTCCCCTTGGACTTGTCTTCAAGAAAGAAACAAAAGGCATAGAAAATGCCACGGCCCCCTCTTGTATCACTAGGTTCGAACATAGGAAGAAAGTCCTCCTCACGTCGCCATAGGATGAAAAATGATGTTTCAAAAAGGTCAAAAATACTCAAAAATAGGTCATTCGACCCCCTTGAAGAGAAGAAAAGAAAACCTAAAAAACACTTTCATTTTGCATTCGACCTCACCTTCCTCTTCTCGCTGATGCGCCACCATGAGGGTTTGGAAGGAAAAAAATGTATCATTTATGTAGATTTCTAGGTCGTTCTTGGTCGATTCTCTGAGGCAATATGAGGTAAGTTGCATTCTTTGAGGTTTTTGATTCCATTTAGTCGATTTGGGCTGATTTTAGACTGTGTTTTGATGGACATTTTGCTGTTGCTCTTGGCCGACCACCATGATTGTAATTCTTTCCTGTGTGAGGCTGTTCTAGATGGTTGAATGAGGAAATCTCTGTGGTGCAAACAACACAGAGGTAAGTCTTATCCTTGTCAAATTTTCTCCATTTTCTGAGTTTCTTTCTATATATTCGTTGCCAGAAGCACGCGATTCTGAGGGTTTTATGGGCTTTTCATTTGAAATGAGTTAGAACCTTGCATTGTTTGTCACTTTCATTCTGAAATGAGTTGAAACTTCAATCTTGTCCTGTCTGTTGTTCAAACTTGCAAAAGAAAATTGCATTTCTTTGAAAATCGCTGCCAGAAGGCATGATTTTTTGACATTTTCTGAACATTAATGCTTGAAATGAGTTTAAAAACTTACTTTTCCTTCATATTCTGCATTTTTCTTACTGTTCGAACTCCAGCTTATGACAAAACTTTGAAATAAGGCATCTCTATATTGTTGCAACTCAAAAACTGTATTTTTTGTGGGTGGTTGTACAATTCAAGCCTGAAAACTCCATTTTCTGTCAGTTTCATAGGGTTCTGTAGCAACTGAACTTGAAAAATTTGCATTTTTTAGTCTATTCGCTGCCAAAAACTACATAAACCTTTATTTTCCTTTGTATATGCACGTCTCTGGCTCAAAACAGGCTCAACCCAAGACAAAAAAACTTGAAAAATGTCATTCTGTTGTTATTTCTTCACTGCATAGGCTGAAAGTCTCTTTTTTTTTTTTAATTGAAGCAGCCATATTCGTGCTTTACAAGATGCATTTCTTCCTAGTGAAAAAAACTACAGATCTAGAAGAAAAGTTATTTCTGTATAATATGCTTCGATGCACTTGATATGATCATGCTCTTCTTTTTGACATGTTTTGTTTCCTTATCAAGTTTGTGAGCCTCTGAATTCATCCTCTCTTCATCCAAACTTGGAAACCCTCATTCATGTCTGTGATACTCTGTCCACTGCTTGACAGTACTCTTTCAGTTCCATGCATTTTCCTTTTGACATGTTCTGTTTCCTTATTGCATTTCATAGATTCTGCTATTCCGAATGAGTGAGAGGGTGTCAAATATCATCTGAATGCAGTCATGTGACTATTGTCCATGATGTTCTTGTAAATGAGGCTCCTTACATCAAGATTGCTTTATTACAGTTGGCCTAATCTCCAAGTTGAGCTGCCCAAAACCTTCATGAATGTCCTTTTGTTGTATATTGCTGCTCTTTCATACTACATGATTGTTGTCCATTTATTAGCTGTTCCATATAATCTTTGCTGCTCCATTGTGTCTTGTTGTCCTGTTTTGCTTGGATTTCTCTGATTGTTTGTTGTCCTACTCAATATGCTAGCTCTTGACAGATGTGATCTGCCTTCTGAATGTGCTCCTAGAGTTGTGCCTTTTGCATTTGTTCATTACATCTGAAATGTTCTGTAAGGTCTATGAGCTAGGCTCAACCCTTGTGGGAGCCACATTTCCTCCACTCATAATGTAATTGATGAATCAAACAGAAACATAATCACACCTATATCTGCACATGAAGCAAACATGTTCAAGGACTTGCAGTCGATATTCTTGATTTGTCTTCTCAACAGTCTCTGTGACATTAACTGGTTTACTGTATCTGAAAACACAAATTGTACGTTTATAGATGTATATCATATGATGTATGATGCTTCGTCATTGCTCTAACATCATTTTTTCCAACATTTTATGCAGATGACGAGGTAGCAAGGAGATAGCAGCTGGATGCGGGACTATGCAAACAAGATAGGATGACACAAGACACGTCAACAACATGAAGGCTCGTCATCCAGGCAATGACGAGTCACCCTACCTTATATGCATATTCATCTTTTAGTTCTTTTATAAATGTATAACTTGTCTTTTCATTTTGCAATGAAACAGTTAGTCTCACGGCTTGTGTGAGATCTTATACACTTATTTTTCAATACATATTGCTGATCTTTTTAAAAGATTTGTACAATCTCTTAAGTTCTGAAATGCATCTGAATGCAATAACAATTTAATCTTAATTTGTACCAAATATGCACATGGATATAATGTAGCAGCAATAAAATGTAGATGTATCTGATTTAGCTAGTAGTGAAAACTAGGTAACAGTCCCAAGTTTGAGACTTGGTATTGTGGGATCACCCTAGAATGTTTCTATTGGAGCCCGAACTCCTCAAACCGGCCCCCCAAGTTCATTACATAGTGCTCATAGGTCTTATATAATACAATGTTTTTACAAATCAAAGTTTTACAGAGAAGAATTTTCAATAAGCCCATAGGGATTACATTTAATGCTTAGAGGTCTTACATTTAACTTAATCTCTATTCCTAAAGACATTTAACTTAATCTCTATTCCTAAAGACTTTTACCTACTAAGGTCACAACACATTATAAGGAAGTCTTGGTTTTTTAAAGAGAGAATCATATCATTTGTAAAAGGACATACACCTCAAACAATGTCTTCAAAATATGGTGCAGCTGCTATCACATGGATGGAGTAATATTTAAACAACTATCTTCTATAGGTTTTAATTAAAAGTTGACTACAAAAGAATCAATGTGGCTTAAAAGATTAATGAAAGAGTTTTCATCTGAGTGCTATTACAAGTCTCACTTTATTATATGATAAAGCTATTTACTCTTACTAAAGACTCTTATTTCTAGAAATAAAATACTTTTGAAGTTCATGGACACTTCATTCAAGGGACAGTATTTCCATCCTAATATTAATCTCCAGTTCTACAAGATTGATTATCAGATGGCAGATACACTATGATCAAGAAGAATTGGGCTAGGCTTTCAGTAATCATAGAAAAAATCATATATGCAATATGACATCAAACCTCTGTGTAGTTTCAAATTCTTCAAATTCAAATCAATGCTTGGTCGTAAGGATTTGCCATTGAGGGGGAGTGTGCATGACAATGACACCTCTAGATGTAAGACCTAAGGCATAAAATAAGACCTTAGGCATTTTAACACATCAGAATGGCTAAATCCTTAGATGTATGACCTAACAGGCATAACATAAGACCTCTAGGCATTAAATGTAAACCCTATGGGCATACTAAAAATTCTTCTCTGTAAAGCTTCCACTTGTAAAAGCATTGTATTAAATAAGACCTACGGGAACTATGTAATGAACATGGGGGGTTGGTTTGAGGAGTTCTAGGCTCCAATAGAAACATTATAAGACCTCATTTAAGCATCATTTTTAAAACATTAGGATTATAAATTGTGACAAGATGACTTTCATGTAGTCTGGAATACATGTTCTTTATTTTGGCATATATTTGTGTGCCTGTTATTACTGTCAAAGAAGACCTACATTACTGGGGTACTTCATTTGTTCTTTTATAGAAATTGATATGTGATGTCCCTTATTAACATTATGTTCTAACATAGTTTTCTCAAATATGACCATGATGATCATATAATAAAGTGGGACTTGTAATAGCACCCAAATGAAAACTCTTCCAGTAATCTCCTAAGCCACATTGATTCTTTTTTAGCTATTTTTGTAGTCAACTTTTGATTAAAGATCTATAGAAGATGGTTGTTTAATTATTACTCCATCCATATGATAATATCCGCACCATAGTTTAAAGACATGGTTTGAGGTGTATGTCATTTTACAAATGATATGATTCTCTCTTTAAAAAATGAAAACTTCCTTATAATGTGGTGCAACCTTAGCAGGTAAAAGTCTTTAGGAATAGAGCTTAAGCTAAATGTAAGCCCTATGGACATATTGAAATTTTTTCTCTGTAAAACTTCCACTTGTAAAAACATTGTATTATATAAGACCTACAAGCACTATGTAATGAACCTAGGGGGCTTATTTGAGGAGTTCCATGCTCCAATAGAAACATTATAAGACCTTGTTTAAGGATTTTTTTTTAAAACACTAGGATTATAAATTGTGACAAGATGACTTTCATGTAGTATGGAATACATGCTCTTCATTTTGGCATATGTTTGTGTCCCTGTTATCATTGTCAAAGAAGACCTACGTTACTTGGGTACTTCATTCTTTCTTTTATAGAAATTGACATATGATGCCCCCTATTAATATTAAGGGGGACTGTTAGAACATAATGTTATTAGGGGTCATGCCCTTATAACATTTATTTATTGTCCTAATGTAAGGTTATAAAACCTTATGTTATAAAACATATACCATTTAATAATTAATAATCTAATAACTATTAGATTATTAATTATTTACAAATGGGTGCTTTGAATGGATGTGACTAATACCCCTTTAGATATTTTGCCACCCCTTCTCCTTTATTTAAGGAGGTTCTCTCTCATTTGAGAGGTAAGGGAATTTGGAGAGTTATAGTGAATTATATCACTATGCACATGGAGTAGTATTGGCCATGTGAAAGTATGTAGAGAAGTGGTATCCCCAGGTTCAGTCTATTTTTTAATAGACTATTTTTTGTAAGTGTTCTAATAAAATGATGTTTTATGGGTTTTCTTACTCGAAAGGGTTTTTCTCATGTATATCTTATGTAATCTGTTAAACTTATGCTTGTATGATTCTCATTTATATTTATTTTATATTTTGTTTATAATGATTAGTATCCTAAGATCCTAATTTCTAACAAAAGAGCATATTCAAAATTTACAATTTTTGTCAAAGCCCGTGCTATTTTTAGCATTCACTATTTTTAGCATCAAATTTGGAGTTGACTTTTGTTCAAGCATCGATCTCTTGTCATGCAAGAAATGAAAACTTCTTATCATCAATTGCGCCAATAGTTACATGTTTGTAAGTTAGAATTAATGGAGCAGATTAAATTGTAATAAAATTGCATTTCATGCAATCAGTTATATGTCAGGAGTATAGTTAATTATTTTATTGATTTTCATGCAAGTCTTTGTAAATAGTATAAATAAGTGCTTTTGCACATAAATCAAGACTCGGAAGGAGGGTAGAGGAGTTAGTATTATCATAGTAGTAGAGTTAGGGATTTATATCAGAGAAATCAATTATATCAGTAAATTAACATCAATGAAATATCGATTTTCATGTCTACATTATGTTTAACTAGCTATTTGTTGAGTATTCATTCCTATTTGATTAATTCCATGACATTTATTATGCTTATTTTGCTGATGAATATTGATTAAAACATGTCGTTATGTGCATTGAAAGTAGAGTCGCTTCAATAAGTTTGCAAGCTTCGTATTGCACTAAAATTGAAGGTGTAGTTGGTGGCTTTGTACCACCATACATTCAATTTAATCACAATGTTCATGTTTAGGCATTAATTTATCCAATCCATTTGTTTAGACATTTACCTTTTCAATCTACATGTACTTTCCTTGCTTAGTCTCTGAATTTAACTAAATGGTGTAAGCATCTAGCAATAGAATTTTCAATTCCAGTCAAAAAACACAAAAATCCTTGCTTCATGTCGAACGCGCATTTCAACCTGTTGCACGTTGTAAACCTAAAAAGATTACATTTTTATGTTTTATTCAACATAAATGTGAAAACACCTTTGAAAATACTGTAAATTTTGTAAATTGCAAGTATATTGTGTATATTTTTAGGTTAGTTTTAGTTTACAGGGAGCTTCCCCTTATAATTCGAATAGCGGTTTTACCGCACATATGTTCCATTTTGTGTCACACTTACAGATGTGAAATAAAATGCTAAAAACTAAATATATGTTTTGCAATGAATACCTTGAGTCAGTTCATGGTGGAGCCAAGGAAGGAGCACTAGGTAGTGGCAAAACACGTGCTCAGGTATTTGATGGGCACAGTGGAATATGGTTTGAGATATCTTGGAGATGGTGAAGTGAATTTGTAGGTATACATAATCAGATTGGGCAGGCAATACAATAGATAGGAAGAGCACCTTAGGGTGTTGATTTAACTTTGGTTTAGCGATGATATCCTGAATCAGCAAGAAGTAGACTTCTATGGCACTTAGCTCAACAAAGACAGAATACATGGTAGCCAATACTACCATTTGTGAGGCCATCTAGCTTTGCAAGTTACTTGCAAGATTGTTTGATCAGGAGTTGGATCCCATGGTCATTTACTGTGATAATCAAAGTTGTGTCAAACTCTCTAAGATTCCAATGTTTCATTACAAGTCCAAGCACATAGAGATTAGATATCACTTCATTTGAAATAGGATTCAGAAGGGAGCAGTTAAGCTCCAATACATTTCCACAACTCAGTAGGTAGTTGATTCCTAACCAAGCCCTTAGTAAAAGGGAAATTTGAAGCATTTAGAAACAAACTTGGATTGGTGCAGAATTCCTTCCTTGCTAAGAGGGAGTGTTGAGTTTTTTTAGCTCGAGGAGGAACTTCCACAAAAGTTCAGTGTGAACGTGCTATAAGTGGTTCGAGTTATTCTATTTTGCATTTCACTCAAGTGAAAAAGTGAAAGTCTTTTATTTAGCTAATAAAGTGTAGATATACATTAATGATTTAGACTTATCTTCCAACTCATCTCCTTTTAAGAGATAAGTAGCCTATTGAAGATTAGATTCTTAGCTAAGTAGTATAAAGATAGGCGCAAGATAGAAGAAAATCAATACAGTGATAAAATATCATGCCACTATTTTCTGAGAACAATTTGTAGAGGTTTCCTTGTAAGTTTTTTGAAGGAATGAAAAGTTGATTGAAAGGTGTAATTATTTGTGTATGTGTTTTTGTTTTCGTTGTTTGGAATTTTAACTACTATGCAATTGGTGCAATGTTAAAGAATTAATTCTCGTTTGAAGAACATTAGGACAGTGGTTGCCTATGTTGAAATTTCTTCAAAAATGGTACTACCAACACTATTGTTGATCGAGTTGCCCTCCTACAACTCATACATTGACTATTGTCACCATTTTACATCTTGGTTTTTAGACTTGGACTTCACAATATGCAAATGATCCTGATTTTTGTCAAGTCTACAATAGTCTTCAAGAATTCACTTTTTCCAACTTAACAACTTTTTATGTCAAGGAAGGATTGTTGTATAAGTTTGACAAGGTGTGTTCCTCGTGATCACCACACTGCTCTTCTCAAAGAAGCTCACCTACTCTAGATGGCAATCATTTCAACAAGCACAAGATTGTTCATCATTTATAGTAAGTCTTCTATTGGCCTCACATGCAACAAAATTTTATTTTTTTGAGGCATTCAGTCTATTGGTGTTCAAAACCAACCAACAAAAAATTGGGCTTGAGTGTTCTTTTGTCTATTCCTTCTCGTCCTTGGGAAAGCATTTCCATGGATCTAGTAAGCAGTTTTCCTATGACAGTGCAATGACATGATTATGTTTTTGGGGTTGTCAATTGCTTCAACAAGGTCTAGCTAAATCTATTCCATGCCGCAAGACTAATTTTGCTAATAACTTAGCCTAACTATTCTTTGACTTTGTATGGTGTTCTTTTGGTCTTCCAACTAGCATTGTTTATGACCTTGACTCATGTTTTGTGGGCCACTTATAGTGTTCTTTGTAGAAGATATTGGGGGTCTCTCTTAACTTCTCCATTATCTTTCATCCACACTTAGATGGACAAACCAAAGTGGACAACCACACACTTGTACAAAATCTTCACAATTTTTCACTCTACATCTCCAACTAAGTGGGATTTGATTCACACTCACATTGAGCATTGCATGTAACCAAGCAATACTCTTTAACAAGTCATTCGCCTTTTGAGGCCTACCTTCGTTTTCATCCCTTGGCTCCCTATGAGCTACCTTTATACTTGCCTATTCCAACTACACAACATATTCACAAATAGCAAGATAAGGCTTACTCCTATATTCAACACTTGCATTCTTTCTAGTCCAAAGTGGTTCAAGTTTTCAAATGACTGAAGAAAAGTAGATACAACTCATGGATCGTTATCATTCCACATAAGTTTCAAGTTCACAACAAAGTTTGTTTATACTTGGACAAACATCATTTTCAAGAAAAAACATGTGGCTAGGTCAAACATCTTCAGTATGGGCCTTATACTATTCTCTAGCAAATATTCAAGAATGCCTTTCACTTCAATCTTCTAACACAATTGGGCATTTATGATGTTGTCAATGTTGATCTCCTCGAGCATTACTATGAATCCACATTGAAATTAGATCTTCTTATCAGTCATCCTATAGACATTATTCTTAATTTTCAACCTCCATTAGATGTTGATCGAGCTTTTCACACCAAAACTTGCCAAACTTGTCATGGTTCTACCACTTCATGCCTTGTTGAAACAAGATAGATTTCCACATGATGTTCAAAGAATTTCACACGAATAGATGTCTTAGAATTTTCCTTCTCTCTTAAGAGCATTGAGACCAATGTTTATATTGTTGGAAGGAATAATAAAGATTCACAAAAGGTATATAGTGTATGCAATACATAGTACTTAGGTTAATTATATTTCCTACAGTCTTTATTTTCTCTAATGTAATTATAAATAAATTAGAATATTACATATTTCACCTCACTTATAGTCTTTTAGTTTGAGATTTTTGTATATCTACATCACCTAGTTAGTGAAAGGAAAAATACAGTAATATAGAACATTTCCACATAACCCAATGAGAGATACAAATGCAACAAAATATAGCCATGATAAACTCAAATCCAATATGCCAAAGAATAGACAATCATACCACAAGGTGACACAAGACATATCATGGGAAAACCCTCAAGAGGGAAAAACCCTGCCTCCAAAAGCATCCACACTCAATGTATTATTCAACAATAAAACATTACAATACACTTACAGAGTCTCCATGAATACTTCTAAAACATCAAGCTCCTCTAATGCATCCTCCATGTGTTCAAGCACATAATCACACATCCCATGCCATGCTTCACATATGAACTTACAAGAGAAACCAATAGAATGATACCCTATAGCCAAACAACCAATGAGCCAACCCAAACCACTAACCATGTGCTTGCTTTTATAGACTCAAGCTCACACAAATACAACTTGTGGTATTGGGTAAAACCATGTGACTCAAAACCATGAGTTCACAAAACTATTGACCCCTCATTTAATATTTGCAACTAAGTTTTCTCTTTATGTACTAAGTTTTCCAAATATTAAAATAATTGCCACAAATATTAAATATTTGCCTTGTCTCCCACACATAAAATATTTGACCAATGTTACATACAACTTTTACAAGTGGCACCAAATAAATATTTAATGTGGCTAAACACATCAATTAAAATGCACCACAAATAAATATTTATTTTACATAAAAAATAATACGTTTTTATGCAAGATGTATGACACACATTTTTCCTAACACTCCCACTTGTTGTATACATTGCATAAGAGTCAATCAATGAAATACATCATCACAGCCATACATGAAAACACATGAATCTCCAACATGCTCTCATGCTCCATCAAGATACCTGCAATAAAACCAAAGTGACCATCTCAAGAAAGAATTCTCATCCTCCAACATGCCACCTATGGAAAAAAATGAACATGCCAAGGTGAAGATGCATCAATCCAAAGAACACAAGCATCAAATCCAAGTGATAACAAAGGCTCCAAGCTACTATCAAAGGTAGAAAACCCACATGATCGGAAATAGAATCCACAACATATGCTAATACATCCAACCATCCATACCTCCTAGGTATCAAATAACATTAGTAAACTCATGCCAACAATATGTATCCAACCCATAAACCGCAATCACAAGCTCTCTTTATAAAACCTGTCAATGAAGTACATGCATATCCAAGAACTCCCACTGCATGGGTACTATCAAATCTGAAATATAGCTCAAGGCATATCAAGTCTACCAATCAACACTCATACTAAGGTGTGGCAAATGATCAAACCTGTGTAGTACCAAGAACAATCACAATGATCCACACATGCAACATAAATGCTACATACTCCCTCACAACATGTCATCATAACTCTCCCCAGTCAAACCATATAAACATGAACCTCCAGGTAGTAGCCATAGAACAAAGAGAGAAAACCTATAAATCATATCATGTCCTTCTACCAACACCTTGAAGTGCTAAGTTGTGTCAAGTATGATCTCCTTTACAACCCCAAATGAAAAGCCTTAACAACACCCAACCACTCAATCTCATAGATCAAATGAACAATATGTATCATGTAAAACCAACATGGATGTAAGCCTTTCTAACCAAGGAAGATCAAACTCAAGTATCCATTCCCAACATACTAGGAATAAGCCCAATCACATCTCCTAGATTTTCTCATAAATGTCATCATAAATCAAACTCATATACATAAGGAAATAACCATGCCAACATCCCTCAAATGAACCCTCTAGAACTAATAAACATAGCTCAAGATCCATAAGCAAAAAAAGATAAAGTATAAGCAATATGCACAAGGAGATAACCATGCTATCAACTTTCAAATGAACCCTCAAGAATTAATAAATAAAGCTCAAGATCCATATCCATGAGAGGCTAAAGTGTAAAAGAGAAACACATCTAAAGGATGGGCAATACCTCTTAGATGATAATCCGCCAAGTAGACCAAGAGTGGGAATGAGAATGCTCCTCCAAGATATACCAAGCCACAATGACTCTCTCTAAGAACAATCTCCTCGAAGGTCCATGAACTCACATCCATATCCAGGTGAAAGGCTACTCCATCCTCCTGTTGAAACCTCCAAAGAGTAACTGTCTCAACAAATGTCTCTAATCCTATGAGAACTCTAGCCTCACCCAAGTTTCCAAGTATCCACGAGCACCTCCAATCGATCAATCCATGTTAAGCTCTGAATTCAACAACACACTATCATGAAGCTCCCAATCATATGACCAATGTACTCAATACCAAGAGAACCAACAAGATCATTGTCAATGCTCCCATTGCATGTTTGCATAAACTAGGAACACACCATGACATCATGATCTAACATCTCCAAGAGAACCTGTATCATGTCAACACTCTAATCTAGAATCAAGAGTCCACCAAGACACAATACCAACACCTCTAAACCAAGGATCAACATCTCCAATCACATGAAGATAATCATCTCCTAACAATAGTACCCAAAATGTCAAAGCACTCATACTGCATAAGAATCATAAATCAAGAGTTCATCCATGACACCTAACCACTATAGAAGATCATCTATCACTAGGTGATGAATCCACATCACTACCAAAGCTCCCATTGAACCATGATACGAGCTACACATGGCATCATGATAACATCTCCTGAATGAAGATCACCATGGTCCACACACACAGAACTGTAATACCAATAACTCCAAGTAGAACCAAGATCTCCAAGCCAAGAAGATAAACCATCATCATTGTCAAAACATCACACAGACCGTGTATCCAAGCTATTCATAACATCATGATAAACATGCTACAAGTCTCAATAACCGACTAATCCAAGCACTCTAATCATCCATCCTCTCATCCCAATGCAACATAACAATGCACAAATGACCATAGACAAAGCCAACTAACAATGTCTGTATCAACACTGAATCAATCTTGTGGATTTAGACAATCCACATTTGAGTCATCCCACTACAATAAAAAAGGTGATCAGCCCACAAAACTGCATAACACGTAGATCCGAAACATGAAACATGCAAACTCATCATCACATTAGTAACCTACAAAGCGAGATATCAAAGAAGATAATTTGTAGACCACAAGACTCAAACACCAAATCAACCACAGATTTAATTTGCCAAACAAGTCCACAAACAAGTAACCATAGTCAAAGAACTAATCAAGCATCCAGGAGATAAGAACAATCTCTTAAAACTAAACCACACCACCACCTGTAATCATGAATCAAACATCATAACCCAAACTTTCAACCGCATACATGATCATGTTGTGTCAATGCTCAAATGTACCTACATATCCATAACACCATAATCATCATCATCGATATACCTGCACTCAACTCTCATTGAAACGAGACTCCTAGTCTCACATGTATATAAAACCATGTCCTCAAACTAGAAGGCAACCTGTGTACTTATCACCATCAAAGTCCAAACTTTGAACACCTGTAAACTTGTATCAGAAAGCACCAAATCTGATAATCTACTATACCATGTTGATGGTCTCATAGCAACATACACTTCCCCAAGTTTGTGCCCAAAGAATCATCTGAATGCTCATGCAATCAACCCTTGAATCTCAGGATCCCACAAGTGATCAAACAAATACAAACCTCTCTCTACACCACAAACTAAAAATATCCCTGATCCACTGTGTAGTACACTGCAATAGCTCTCCAAGTCCTGTTCGAAATCCAAAGTTTGATTTCATATGTGAAAGCTATGACAGTTTTACCATTTCGGAGCAATATCATCTTTAGGGACCAAATTCTAATATAAACAAAATCTAATCACCAAACATATACCAATGCGTAGTACTCGGGGAGACCTTTCGAACGCTTATGAGAAGTCAAAAATTTGATACCGTGGGTGAAAGTTATGGCTCCTGAAAAAAAATTGCCCAATTAGACTTATAAATCAAGTTTTGGTCACTATTGGGTGACCAGTGTGCAGAGCCACTGATGGTGGCGTTGCCAGTGGCGGCGGGCTAGTGGCTAGGGCCTAGGCGATGATGGCACCCCGCCGGTGGCGCGGCTAGCCCACCAACCACACGGCTTAGCCCCTACGCGCCGGACGGCCACTCGCCCAAGCGCTGGGCCCCAGGGCGTAGCCCCCTGGGCCTGGGTGTTGGGCGCCTAGGTGACCAAGCCAAAATATTTTTTTTTTAATTTCAATTTTAATTTTTTTCTACAAACTATTTTTTTTTTAGATTTTTTTCTACGGACCCAACCTGCGCAAGTGCATGATCTGCAAAATATGTACAGAATCTTTTTTCTTAAGATTCTCCAGAGCATGAAAATGGCAGAAAATTGTCTCCAACAATAGTCAAGTTTTATATGAAAATATAAGTTTTTGGGCCTTTTGGACTCAATGGTGAAGTTCAAAACCCCCACACAAAGAGCCATAACAAAAAACCCACTTGCCAAATCTCCATCAAACCCTAGATCTGCAACAACTCAAGTTTGCAAACACACCTAACCTTGAAAATGCCTTCATTCTCAACCTGCAAGTCCATGGATTCACTATGCACAACCATCTACTCATTGCAAGGGTTATAAACCTAGGAGATCTCCTCCCACAACCCGACAACCAAGCTCTAATACCACTTGAAAAGAAAAATATGACAATATAAATCATTTCCACATAACCCCATGAAAGATACAAATGCAACAAAATATAGCCATGATAAGCTAGAATCCTAAATGTCAAAGAATATACAATCATACCACAAGATGACGATATATATTGGGAAAACCCTCAAGAGCAAAAAACACCTCCAAAAGCATCCACACTCAATGTATTATTCAACAATAAAGCATTACAATACACTTGTAGAATCTTCATGAATACTTCTGAAACATCAAGCTTCTCTAATGCATCCTTCATGTGTCCAAGCACATAACCACACATCCCATGCCATGCTTCACATATGCACTTACAAGAGAAATCCAATACAATGACAGGCAAACAACCAACTAGCCAGCCAATCCAAACCACTAACCATGTGCTTGCTTTTATAAACTCAAGCTCACACAAATACAACTTATGGTATTGGGTAAAACCATGTGACTCAAAATCGCGACCTTACAAAACCATTGACCCCTCATTTAATATTTGCAACTAAGTTTTCTCTTTATGTACTAAATTTTTCAAATATTAAAATAATTGCCACAAATATTAAATATTTGTCTTATGTTTCCAACAATAAAATATTTGATCAATGTTACATACAACTTTTACAAGTGGCACCAAATAAATATTTAATGTGACGAAACACATCAATTAAGATGCACCACAAATAAATATTTATTTTACATAAAGAAAATAATACACTTTTAAGTAAGGTGTATACACTTTTATGCAAGGTGTACAACACACTTTTCCCTTAACAGTTAGTTGCACTCTCTTAGTTTGAGACTCATGCATTTCCACCTCATCTAGTTAGTTGCAATCTTCCCTTTTAGACATCTTCTAAGATATAAGTTGGGTCACCTCAACATTTGTCATGGTTGGCTAGCACTTATAAGAATGTTCTTAATTTAGGTTCTTCAATTTTTACCCGTGCATTGCAAAAGTATTGTAACTAGAAACCAAATTTAGAACTACTTTGTAGAAATTTAAAGCAACTATGTTTTTATGTACATTTCTGTGTGTAAGCTTTTTTTTATTGATATTACATAATATAATTGCTCTTAGATTTGGTAATCAAGATTTATAGCTTTCTATTGCAAATACCTATCACATATCATAGTGTAGACCTCTATTTGCTATGTTCTACTTGGTTTCTATATTAATAGAAACATAGCCATCACTTGTAGAAGAAAAAAATCAGGTAGACACCTAAAAATGACTTTTGCATTATTCGTCTTGCATACATCAAATTCGTCTAAATCACCTGCATCCAACATTAATTAAATAGTTTAATTATTTAATTAATTTCATCAATTTCTAATTCTCCTAATTCCAACATTAATTGAATAAATTCTATTTATTTTAATTTCATTAAATTCCACTTTATTCTTCCAAATTAAAGAATTTTAATTATTTAATTAAATTATTCCCTTTCAATCTTCAAATCCACATTAATTAAATAAAATTAATTATTTAATCAAATCACATTTTAATTTCCTCTTATCCACCATAATTAAATAATTTTAGTTAAATATTCTTCTAAATTTAAATAAATTGTTCAAATTTATTTAAGTTGACTTTATCTTCTAAAAATAAATAAAACTGATATTTTATTTATATTCCTCTATCATACAAAATAAATTAAATGAATTTATTTGTTTAATTTCTTTTTATCCTCATATCTTATCCTTCCTTCGATCATACAAAATAAATTAAATAAATTTATTTATTTAATTTGTTTTTATCTTTCAAATCTTCTTAAAATAATATTTTTTTCTATGTGCACAATCAGTCTTATTTTTAGCATGTCAAAAACCAAATCTAAAGTTGAGTTAATTGGTTTTAATCATCAAGGCTTAAATTTGACAGTTGTATAGTTGTATTTAGGCATTTTAGCTGTAAAATACAATCAAAATTTTAGAAAGACTGTATCATATGAAAAGAGAGATTTTGAACAAACTGTCAATATATATATATATATATATATATATATATATATATATATTTGATTTTTATATGATTTACTTATACTAAGGTATGTCATGGTATTTGAAAAGCACTTTTGAATAGATAACTGTCAAAAAAAAATTGTTTGACAAACAAAGTTGACTGTCACATTTAAGCCCTGTTAATCATTATTGTTTTTATCAATCAACTCATAAATTTTTTTAAAAATTTTAAATTTATGAAATCAAATCCTATCTTTATCAAAGCAAACAGTTAACTCAATAAAGCTCATTTTTGCATGGACACATGTTGTGTGCACGTTCATCATGTTCTCTCAACTCATCTTATCCGTTGATATCATTGAATTATCTTCACTGTTGATCGATCTTCTTCTGGAACCTATATATACCCCCTTCATTGCATCAAAAATTATCTTCGATCATTTGAGCTTTGGGCATTCATAATAGCACTTTGATCATACACGCATCATTGAGTATATCACATCTTTGAGCACATTATCATACAACCGCTTGTTGCAACATGGTTATGTAATTCATTGAGCAATCCACAAATAACCAAGAGATCTATACAATCTAGGTGCTAGCTTTCTTTGCTTTGATTTGCATTGATTTGGTTATTGTTTACATCAATCTCTTGAAGGTTATAGGATTGGATTTAATATTCATTGCTTGATCTTTATTAATCCGATTTTTACCTATACACACATCACTTTCTCTCTACTTTAAAAAAAAAATGCTTTGTATTGATGTCTATAGTATTTTCTATGTTCTGCTTGGTTTCTATATTAATATACACAGCCATCACTTGAATAAGAAAAAACATCACTCTCTCTACTTCAAAACGGATGCTTTGTATAGATGCATATATGACAACTGGTGCCTCTACGTAAAGCATGTTTCATGCATATCTATGCTTGCTAAGAAACATATAGAAACAAATCTCTGTCGTATATTTTTACTTGCATCACGCATTATATATCTTAGTTCTGCTCCTTGGTTTTATGTATGTGCCTCTACGTAAACCATGTTTCACGCATATTAATAAAAAGACATTGCTTGCTAAGAAACATATAGTAACAAATCTGTCGTATTTTTTTAACTTGCATCCCGCATTATGTATCTTAGTTGTGCTCTTTAGTGTTTGTTGATACTTTGTTAATTTTAGATGCCCAATATTTGTTAGTGTTAATGGTAATATGTCGATACCTGAATAGCTGGTACCTATTATTAATTGTTCGTGACTTTTGGTTAGGAGTAAGAATGTGAGAATTATGTAAAAATTTTATTTTCTGTGAGATGATGTAGTTGAAATTCTTATGGACTTTGTGAAACAGTAAAATGTGTAAGTTCTCGTATGATTGTTATGGTTCATACTATGTAGAATATGGCCAAATGTCAATCCTTTGACGGTTTCAGGAAGCTCATCTATCAGTTTCCTTGTTATGTGCATTCATATTTATTACTATTGTTGATTCATCTATGCAATCACAAGAGATGAACTTGCCAAAAAATCAAATTGTCACTTGCATTCATCTAAGCATGGAATTAACCAACAACCTAGACTTGCAATATTTAAACAACGATTACCATGAGAATAGAAACCAGGCTTTCTAACTTGAGATTCTTGGATCACTTTTTACCTTTGTCCCATTTAATTCTGATAACGCCTACTTTTATCCCTAAAATGGTTTTCCATTAAAGCCTCAGACTTAAGTTATCCGTGATCACATTAATTTGGAGATCATCCATATTCTCGACCTTTCAAATTCTCATCTACCTTGCTAGTTGTTTGGATAGAGTTTGGAGTGTATGATCCTTGGTATATTAACCTACATGTTTTCTATCAGTCCATAGCCATGATTGGTTGTGCTTCCTCTCTTTCTAAAATAAGTCATATCTATCAAAGTTTTGAAATACACATTTTTGTTTCTCATAAAAGCTGCACATATCCTTGTTTCTCATAAAATCTGCCTTGTGATATGTGACATTTCAAGTGCTAATAAGGAGACCGTGATCTACATTTATATGTTAGTAATCATCAAAAATAACTTATTTCTTCCAAGCTAGACCGTCAAAGAATGGCAATGGAGAAGTAAAATTTTCTGAAATTTTCCTAGCATGGCAATAATTTTTACCTAAGGCAGTATGAAATAGCCACAAGCTTAGGATATGCTGCAAACATATCATGGACATTTACCCAGATATCCATTTCCACGTGCCCTCTGAAAACCGTTGAAATTGTATCCACACCATAAAAAAGTTTAAATTGTCAAGTGAAAATTGTCTATGAACCATTCACCCACGAACCATTATATTGAATAAGGCCTTTAAAATGAAATTTTAACTGTTTTTTAACAGACATTTTTGACATCTAAGGTCAGGCTTGCTGTGAAACAATTTGATTTGATATTTGAGGTCTAGGCAAACTATTTGTCACGAAAAGAACAAAAAAGAGAAATCTCAAAGCCACACAAGAATCAATAACAAAAAATGTCACAAGCGACCCAATGGTGTTGGACAAAAATAAATTAGTAGCTTTCCAAATTCTGTCTAAACATAATTTTATGATCATCCACAAAATGCCAAAAACTACATTATTGAGGTACATCGTAAGGCAATGATCATCCATAAAATGCCAAAAATGATGCACTCAAAAATGCAAATGAACAGATGGAAAAACATTTTTGCATATAATCCATGAAAATATTATCCCAAAATTCAAATTCAACAAAACTAGCTAGTCTGATGAAACGTCCATCTCCCCACTGTATCTCTTTGGTGTGGGATCAAATGGAGGTAACTGAAGAACTGCTTGTTCAGTTTCTATTGGATCAGCTCGCAGAAGCTTAGATACATTGTCAAGGGTGAGTTTTACATAAAAGAAAAAAACTGACCATTCATTCAATCCAAAGAAGCAAAAACACAAATGTTGCTGCAGAACAAGAAAACACCATATGCAAAGAATGCAAAACAGTACAGTTTCTTACATTCAACCACATAAAATTGGCAAATTTAAATGTATGGATACAGGATCTTTAAAAACGGGTTTTGAGTCATCTTCAACAATTCTGAACTTTGTTTTTGGCAAAAAATACCCGTCTTTTAAGTTCGTTCCATCCTTACTTCTGTCCATAATCCCTGCAATTCATGAAAAAATAAGTGGTTATATAGCACAGATATAAATATGTATGATTAATAATAAAAAATATTAGTTTTCTTTAACCCTCTATCATCATGCTTGGTGTTTAAGATTCTCCTATTTGTAACTTTTGCAATTCCAATGTCATCCATTTAAAGCACATCTATAGTAACTTGTAAGCACTTTTCCAGAAATAATAGATCATGCACTGCCGTGGAGATTGTTAGTACAGATTCACACACATTAAAGAACAGACATTTAGATGGGTTACCACACCATTACAGCAGACAATCTATTGAGAGATTGACCTGGAATTTCCCCCTTAAACTGTTTATTATTCTATTTTTGCGTTGATAGTGGACGCTCTAAAGGTAATTGTCCCCAGTCGCCCAACATATTATTAACAGTAAGACTGTACCTTTCTGACAAACACAAGGCTCCTGCACTAGGTTTCAGACACATTTGTTTAATGTACATCAACCCTCTTTTCTCGTATTGCCATCTTCTCTCTCCCAATCCCTCTTTATTTGTATTTCCTTTTTACCTGTCTCCATTACTCATTAAGGTTTCCATGTTTATGCTTTGATTTAGTGTGATTTTTTAGCATAGACTTGTTTTCTATATTATTAGCCATCAGATATGTCAATGTGGATTTTTCTTGAAAGCCCACAAGGGGACTAACCGAGGAAATTTCCCCTTTAACCATTGGCTTTTGCAAAGTTTCCATAAATTTTTGCCTTGCAAGTTGAATACAGAAAAATCAAGACAGAATCAAGCGAAGTTGCAAAAGGAAAGTGGTGTTATAATCACCTGAAGAATCTCTCTGCAAAATTTATGTAAATTCTGAGATAGTGGACCAAGGTCCATAGTTTGCAAACTCCGAGTACTCTCAGAGTCGCTGAGTACTCGCGAGATTTTTTGCTCCGCGAGTATTCACAAGGTTTACTCTCCGAGTTTTTTTGCCAAGTATTTGGAAAAACTCGCCGAGACTCACCAAAAACTCAGCAAGTTTTTCCAAATACTTGACTTGTTGCGTCAGCAATACATCAAAATCACAGGAAAAAACACTCCAAAACTCTGTTTTTTTGGCGTTATAAGCATTGTTTTTTTCCTTTTTAAAAAAATTATGAAAATGGTGTGCACCATGAAGGTTTGTGTGGTTTTGAAGGTCTTCATTTGGGCACTGCCCCTCGACCCCACTGGAGGCGTTGCCCCCAAACCCCCAACCAAACTTATTTGGTACATTTTCTAGCTGTATTTTGCAGAAAATTTATGTTTTTTTTCAAAAATTTAAATTTTTAAGTGTTTTCTAAGTTGCCGAGTACTCTCCGAGTCAGAAATTAAGTGTTTTCTAAGTTGCCGAGTACTCTCCGAGTCAGAAATTTTTGGCTTGCCGAGTACTCTCCGAGTCCAAGTTTTCGAACTATCGACCAAGCCACCCACCCAAGACCAGGCCACCCAGATAAGACTAGGCTGCCCAGTAGGCTGCCACTTCTTGATTTCAGCCTCATTTTTGCATCTTTTGAGCACCAATTTGCTGTGGCAATTCCCTTTCAATGTCAAGGCCCCATATCCACTCAAAAACCAACAAAAAGTCAAGTGAAAATTTGCTATTTCGTATGTTTTTCTCTTTCCTATAGTCCAATAATACAAGGTTTTCTATTGATTTTGCCATCATTCCTATAGGTCACCAAGCGTGCTCTTCAAGGATACTCTGATTTGTTATTATCAACTCTCTCACAAAGTTTCAAAGCTCTATCTTTCCAAAATCACGTGAACCCATTCCAATTGTCTCTCTCTCTCTCTCTCTCTCTCTCTCTCTCTCTCTCATTGTTTTGTTTAAGTGTATACGTACATTGTTTTCCATTGGTTTCATATCTTTTTCTGATCTCTGACAAATACCCTCTTTAGAAGCTTCTAAATATAATCATAATCATCTCTACAAGTTTTTAGATCTGTACCATCCCAAAATCAGGGGAAAGTCTGGGAAACCCTTTCGGTTCTCTCTATTTTTCATCATTTTTAGTGTTTTTAATCCTATTTGTGATAGGTTTTGGCATTTTAATCCATCTTCTACTCATTTCCATGACATGTGCTAGTTAGAAGAAATGATCAACATCATGAAAGGAAACTCCTTGAAAAAATTTAGCCAATTCTAATATAGTGGGTTGTGTTGGCCCCTAGGAGCAGGCCGCCTTGTAGGTCATCCAGACAGGACCAGGCCGTCCCCTCAAGGGTATGAGTTTGGATGGCAATGTCCTTTAGTTACAAAAGTCCAGAAATTTTCAAGAAGCATCTGCACAACATTCCAAGCACTTTCCTATTAGTCAACCTCTTTCTACAGGTGCATCTAGGCCCCCTTTTTAAAACCATTTTTTGTCTCCTAGTCATGTGTTTTCAATTCTCTGTTACTGTCTCTTGTTTGGTCTTGTCCAGTTCTCAATCCTAGCTCCAATTGTGTTTGAAATAGGTCAAATTGAGGCACTCTAATGCACATTTAAATATATTTCATTTGATCTTAATTCTACACTCACTTTAAGAAAGATAGCCTTTATTTTTTTATCTTTCATCTCGAGAGTTCATCATTGACCAAGGACCATAGTTTACATCAAATCTTATTGCATCCTTGGTTCAATAGTATGAGATCAAGCACAAGAAGTCTACAATGTATCATCTACAATTGAACAAGCAAGTGGAGTTGCAAATCGTGAGCTAGAAAACATACTAACAAAGACTGTGGCATTGCACCATAAGCTAGCAAAGCAGTACGGCCTTATAGAACAACTTGGAAAACAACCACAAGCTTTACACCATACAAATTAGTGTATGAGAAGAATATGCTACTTCCCATAGAATTCAAAGTCAAAACACTATGAACAACAATAGAGCTTGGTATGGATTTCTCTGAGGCTCCAAAGCAATGCATTCAACAGCTAAACGCCTTAAATGAAATCCACCAACAAGCTCTCTTTTATATTTAAGTCATTTATTGTGATATCCCTTTTTCCTCTGAGGTATTATTTTATTTTCCGCAGAAAAATAATTGTAATAAAATAATATTAATAAGTTGGTCCTCATTTTATTTTAAAAATTGTTAAGGACAACTTATTTATTATTATTTTAAGTAGATAAGTGAGGCCACCTAAATGGGGCAAATAAGGCCATTTTGTAACTCCTAGGAATATTTAATTATTTCCCTATCTTTAGGAGTAGGAGTTACAGTCTAAATTTAAGTGCAATCTCTAGGATATCTGGAGAAAACGCTATTAAACAATGGCAGTGGAGGGGAAAAAAAGGAAAGAAAGAAAATAATTAATTACTCCCTCAACAAATCTATCTATAAAGGAAAGAAAAAAGATACAAAAGATATCCAGTTTTGATATTACCAATTTCTCTCAATTTCAGAGCACTTGTGTTCGAAAGTCAATCCAAGGATGAAACGCCTTGTGGTTGTAGATCCAAGGACGAAAACCCTTGAGGTCTTTGGGATTCAGGAACGAAAATTCCCAGATTCTCGGTGGTGATTCCAATTCAGGAATTACACAGAGCTTCATCAGAATTCCCAGTTTCAATTTGGTTTGGAACTCAGCTTGTTTTAGATTGTGTGGTGTGGTTATTTTCAGCATTTCAGAATTGAAGTTTAGATTTCAATATGTTTAGATTTCAAAGTGTGGAGTGGTGATTTGATATCGACTTGTACTGGGCTTTGCCCATACTCTTATATCGTATTGAAATATCAATTCAATGTTGTTGGTTTGAGTCCCTTTCATAAAGTTTGTGTTTCATATATTGATGTCATCATTTTATATATTTTTGTGTGAAAGAGCCGTACCATTTTCTCATCTATTCTTCTTGGTTTCTATTCCTAGAGGTTCTTACAGTTCCATTTGTTGGTCAAAGGAGGTGTTAGTGTTTTAAATGAAGGGGTTTGTGTATTGTTAATCTCTAGCCTTAACACAAATGCCAGTATAAGATCATTCTATGCAATAATAGGGAGACTGATATTTGTTGGTCGTATCCTTCTAGGGTCTAGTCATGGCGTAAATTGGAGTGATTTAATTGTATAAACTTGGCGTATCTAACTTGACACTGTTCACAGATTTCATCTTTAGTGAAGGAGACTCATTGAAGATTTGAAGGAAGTCGTGACATGTTCTGAAGTAAACGTTTGAGAAGATTATTTAATGACCCATACCAAGGAGGAGGCCATATCAAATAAGAGGGGTGACTTCATGATTAACGAGCTGCCATATATCTCCAAGCATGTCGCCTCATCTTTGAATTCTAGCGATTCATTTTATGACAATCGCTCCTTGTGATTTGGGTGGTTTAATGCTAATTGAAACTTGTGCAAGGCGCACAATTCCTACTGCTAGATCGTGGTTTTCTATTTGGAGTTATAATGCTTCTCGCATTTATTTAAGTGGGCCCTATTCAAATATCCAGCTGCATTTTCAAGTTGTAACGGTTTGAAACCCATGATTCATTAAGTTGGTCGCTCAAGATCTTGTTGTTGTAACGCCTTACAAGCTAGCAGGCTATCGTTAAGGGGATTCATATCAAGTTGGGCGACCATTTTTTAAGAAGCCACTTCAATATTACAACTCGCTGCACCATCTGAGTTTGGTCTATCAATGTTTGAGAGGTCGTATTAGCTACATGGTCGATCACAACTCAACGACATCAAAAGAACTCTCACCAGACAGTCGTGATCAATAAAAACTAGCAACTTTTACACCAATCGACTACAATAATTTAAAGTGCTAAGCGTGGAAAAATCCTTGCCTTCTATTGACTAGGACATTACAGTGGTATTGTTGTGACCTAATCACACATCGCCCCATTGCAAATGTGGACCCCCTCTTTTTTTAGCTCTGATGCTTTGCATTTAGTTTTGGATGATGTCTTAGGTTCGTTTCTCTGCCAATCCAACAATAAGTCTCTCTCTTAGAAGGTTTTGCTTTATAACTGGAGGTCTCATCTGGAACATGAACTTGCAGTAATGAAGAGTCTTGATCAAATTCCATCCAAATAATGAACACTGAGATCAATCCTGATGTATGTTTGAGATCCTAAAAATGACTAAGTCTAGTATCCTGAAATCCTGAAAAATTGACTAAGTCTAAAATCTGGTGGATCCTCCAAATTCTAGATTTTGCATGTTAAATCCGGTGGATTCGAGACCTATCTCAAACATCCTGAAAGGTATATTGAAAAATATTTAAAGATAAGTTTATCTAAACTTATACTTAAATATATTTTTCAATATACCTTACCCTGAACGACACTGAAAAATGGCTAAGTATTGAAGAGAGCACAGAAACTCGATCCAGTGCACCAAGACATAAGGATGGCGCAAAATCTTGGTTCACTGCGCCACTTTCAATCGGAGAACAAAATCCAGAACCAATGCGCTCCAACCAATGTGCCACTCCCATATGAGGTTGGATTTTAATTTTTTGGAGCCCTTTCATGCGAACAACCAATCATGAAACCAATGCACCCAAGGATGAGGTGATTTCAATCGGGGAACAAAATGTTAAACCAATGCGCCCAAGCAAGGAGAGAGATTTGTCTTGAAATTGAGAAGCAAAAGGTATTTAGAACGTGAATCCAATGCACCTAATCCAAAGCGCCACTTTGGAAGGCAAGGCAAAGTAAGTTTTTGAAGAAGTGATGCCAAGGAAGATTAAAATTTTGATCTCTTGCGCCCTATTGGATAAGGAAGATGATAAATATTGGCAATTGTAAATGAAGATCAAAATCATGAAGCAATGCGCCTCAACTAGAGCGCTATGTTACAAAGGAGAAATGAGCATTTCAATAAGTATCAAAGACAGACTAAAATGCTTAACTGCTGCGCCTTAACCAGTGCGCTAGCTTAGGGAAGTTTAATTCAGATTTTAAATGAAATTCCAACCAAGGATTAAATTTCTTGTCCAATGTGCCCTTTGAAGGGCAATGTAAGGTGAGTTCTTGAATATCATTTGAAGGAGATCTAAAATTGCCACGGAGTGCGCTGCCCTATAAAGGAAGCTTGAACTTAAGTTTTATGAGACAGATTTCAATGCAGATCCAAAATCCTCATGTGATGCACCTTATTCAACCAGAGCACAAACTCATCAACCAATGCGCCACTATTGGTATGAGGTCTGATTCAAGTTAAATGAACAAATTTAAGTGAAGCCTGAATTCCTTATCTAATGTGCCATTTTGGAGGATAAGTTAAAGGAATTTGAAGATATGTTGAAAGGAGAACATCAAGAAGATCCAAAATCTCCATCTAGTGCGCCAAAGTATGAAGTATTAAACAAAGTTTGAACATCTTCTAGAAGGATATTGAATTCTGATCTGCTGCGCCACTAGTAGGATGAAGGATTTGTTCACATGCATCATTCAAAATTAAAGAGAGTTTTAACCAAGCATCAAAATCCCATCCAAGGCGATCAAGGTCCAAATTTCTGATCTGCTGCGCCAGTTTTAAAGAGAAGACAAAACCTGATCTGATGCACTGGAAAGAGAAAAAGATTGCAAATGTTAGAACATGTTCATCAGGATTCAATAGGTTGATCTAATGCGCCTTGACTAGTGCGCCCTTATCAAGACAAGGATTCAAGTTCATCCATTAGAGCGCCACTTATGAAGGAGATTAAACTAAGTCTTGTGAAGTCTTTTAAGAGAGAGATCTCAACCATTGCACCACTGATGATGAAGAAGTAGAGTTTACAAGTATGCTAAGATCACAGTTCAAAACCTCCAACCAAAGCGCCCTTACTATGGAAAATTCAACCGGATACTAAAAACTTCATCTACTGCGCCATTGCTAAGACTAACATTAAGAAGATTTGAAATCTCCAACCATTGCGCCATCTACACTAAGGAAAATGAAGTTAAGTTTTTTGATAAGTTTTCAATCAAGATCCAAATTTTTGATCTACTGCGCCAATTTAAGACAAGGATCCAGACTTTATCAACTAATGCGCCATCATGGAAGGAGTGAGTTTTGTTAAGAAGTCGAGTTTCAATGGAGATCAAAAACTTGCTATCTAATGTGCCCATTCAGTGTGTAGTTTAATGCAGATTTTATGAAACCTTTAAGAAGAGATTGAAATTGCCATCTAATGCGCTCCTAATGATTGATACTTAGTTTGAAATTTGTAATTGTTTTCAAGAAATCAACTAATTTGGTATCTAATGCACCTAGATTAAAAATGCATGAAATGGTTATCAAATCAAGTATCAAGAGGAATTGATCTTGCTTCTCTGTTTGTTTTGTAGGAACAAGGAGCTTTGATGAAGTTAAGGAGTCATCAAAGAAGAAAAAGCTTGAACCACCTTTATGCTAGGAATGAAGTCAACAAATTGCATCATGTTCACAAGACAAGGCTTTCATCTACTCTACTTCAAGTTCTTTCAAGCTTCAAGAGATCATGTAGCTGCTCCAAAGGAACTTCTCATCATCATTAAGCATTCCAAAGGCATCTATAAGGTTTCAAGTTCCTCCGGTACATTCAAGCCTCCTTGAGAAGTCATCTACTCTACATCTAAAGAAGATGCTATCATCAATATCTACACTCCAAAGGACCCTTTCAAGTTGGAATATTTCATCATCTATATCAAGTTCAAGTATACACCATCATCTAGAAGGTATCCATCCATGGGATTATATTTCATCATCAAACATTCAAAGACACTTCATTCATCAAGCTTCAAGTTTTCTCCCAATCTTCAAGTCTATGAGAATCTACTCTACATATGAAGAGGACGGGAAGCATCATCATCATCTACTCTCTACTACTCTCTTCAAGAAGATGCATCCAAAGAAGATCAACCTATCTACAAGAAGAGGAAGAATCACAGTGTTAGTCAAATGAAGCAACAAATATCATACACATCCAGTCTACAAGAAGATGAACAAGGCAAGATCTACAAGATACATTCCCAAACATACAAGTATTCAAGTTAAAGCAATCACATCAAAGACATCATACAGATGATACAATTGGGAATATGCCCCACAAAACAAACTAAATCAATAGTTGGAATCCATGAGAGTTGCTAAGGTGGCACCTACGTGGGAAACACTCATCATCAAGCCAATCACAAGTTGCCACATCATTCGACAAGCAAGAAGATAGAGGACGTCCATGTGGAAGATGCTCCAAAGATTCCATCTTATCTTGTCTTCTTGGAAAGTGTGCCTTCATTGCCTCTCTCATGTACTAAAAATAGCATATTGTTGTAACTACCTATTGAGGTGGCATGATCTGAGCCCTTGGCTATCCATATTGATCTTGGCCATTCTTTGTAAATCTCGACTTCTATATAAAGGCCTTGTTGCCTCATTTGTAAGAGAATATAGATTAGAGATTAGTCATTAGTTAGTAGGAGTAGAGTAGGAAGAGACTCTCGAAATTCTCTACGAGTACTTGAAGTTGTTGTAAATATTTCTCAAGATTAATGCAAAAACATTGGAGCTCATTTGGTGTTAAGTGTTGTCTTATGAAGTGACATGGTTTCTTGTATCTTGATGAAGTGGAGAGACGTTTCAAAATAGATTAGAGTTCATTGATGTAATGCATGTATGTGTTGGATATTTGATCAACTCCTAGCTCATGCTTTTAACATTCATTGCCGATGAAGTGTTGTGTAAAACTAGTCTGAGCCTTATCATTTGCTCAAGTTCGATTGTGGATGCTTGTTTGAGCTGCGTCGTTCAATGGGTGCTTGTATAAGCTTTCATGATTTGAAAACCATTCACGTACCTTAGGAGATTGCACCAACTTCATGTAGTTGTAGGCATCCTTGGCGAAGTGGAGTTAGGTTTATCAAGGAGTTTGTCTATTCACGCGACATCATTCGTTCATTGACCTTAGATTAGTTTCTGAACCCTTATCTTTTGTTTTTCTTTATTATTGATACATCATCCACACTGAAGGAGGAATAAGCTAAAGAAGTATGAAGAAGAATCCAATGTAAGTCCCTTTGTGATTATTAGCAAGATCACATGTAATCACTGAGTTAATCCATCATGAATTATAAATAAGGAACCTTGGAGTTGTCTCGATTGATCACTTTGTTTAGCATTCGAGAGGCTTTATTCAAGAGAGAGTGGAATACTCTAGTGTTTTACTCTATTGCTGACTTGTCTAAAAACAATCATCAACAGGTATCATAGTCGATGGTCTTGCTAGCCTATTGGAGAACTAATCCTCTGTTGCAGAGTGCACTTTCTGTATGCCAGTTTCAGCTAGTCCATTTTGAAGACAGATAAATGGATGCATTTTTCAAAATAGACCGAGCAAAGAAGCAATTTGCCTTGATGGTTGATATGATGGTGTTGGATCCCAAAACCACAGACCCTCTCCTCTAGCACCACCACCAAGAGTGAGACAAAAGGGGAACAAAGTATCACAAGAAGGGAGAGTGATACATCAACAAAGAGAGGGTGGTTTTGGACCAACACATAGGATGGGGCAAATCCTCCTCTTCTTCAAGCTCTGCAAAACCTAGAGGGGTATTCCCTTGAGGTCTGAATATATGGAGACAATTTGAAATAAGGCTTTGACTACCACGCCCTAATGGCAATCAAGAGCACTAACAACAGATTAAAAGAAAGAATATAAGTGCACCAATAGATATGATCAATTGAAATCTTTAAAGATGAATCCCCTTAACTTTTCATACACAAATATTTTGCACCCTCACTATCACAGTCCTCTATACATTTATCTGACACCAACCCACTGAAGATGTGTATTTACAAAACAACGGACTATGACAATGAGTCGAACTCCTACCTACACAAACCTCTAAACATCTATTTGACACAAGCTCCCTTAAGATATATCCAAAGTATAATATTGGTTTGCGTATGCAAGTAGAGTAGGAGGCTAATCTAATCCTACAACTAATGAGAGAAGTTACTAAAATGAGGTGTTTGGCCTCTCACCAATTTGACCGGTGCCTACTCTATTGGGCAACATAGTTCAATCTTCCAAAAAGGATGGAAACATGTCTACAATTCAACATTGGAATAAAAATTGCATAAACACAACCTCATAAGATAAGGTGACCTGCAAATGACATTCTTAATTATCCAAAACAACATCAATTGCATCCCAAATGCAACAGAGAAAAAACCATTACAAAAGAATTTGTAACGTATTATAATGATGTGACATTAATCAATTTTCCGTTACATTCAGGCTAGCAAGTCTGGCAAGATAGAACCAACAACTAGATTCAAAGGCTCTTCTGAAATACAACCATTTGCCATGGGGACATACATCTATAGATAAAACTGTAATGTCCCCCATCTAGCCCATTGTATCGGTAGACAGGAATTAGCCTATGACCAGACTCCCGTAGGCTAATGGAGATGTTTAGGGGGTCATTTCAGGGGGCTTACTATTTATAGTAAGTCAGATGCTGGGCACTTGCCATTTTTAGCAGGGCAGTTGTGGAGGTCGTTTGCACAATATTCATGGTCTCGATGTGACTAGAGCTCAAATCGATATAATATAAGTCAAATTAAATATTTAACTTATATTACTTTATGAGACCAATATAACTTTAAGTTATATTATAATGTCACTTTATAAAATTAAGTTATGACTTAAAAGTGGCATGTCTAGGAGATGGGCGCCCAAGGTCTTGAGGGGACTTTAAGTCATGGATTAAAATATTAAGAAAATAATCCTTCTTGGGCGTTGGGCTTGAGAGCAACAAAGGGGGGAAAAGAAGGCTCATTTGCCTTATGCGAAGATTATTGAATTTGCTCTCACTTTTGAGTTCTATTGTGCTTTGGTATTTTGGAGCTTGGCTCTAGGGTTTGAAGATCGATTTGTGGAAACGAAACCCTCTGCAAAATCGCCTTTCCTCGTGCGTGCAAGTTCGTATTAGGAGAGGGAGTTGGAGACTTCATTTTGGAGTTTCACTTGAGCTTTCATTCGAAGGATTTTGATTGAGTCTTGGGCAGTTTGGTAGCGTTTCTTCTTGCAGACCTATGAGAACCATTGGTGCCTTTGTGAGGAGTTTTGTGCTGTTGTAAGCTTCCTTTGTGCAGGCCGTACAAGTCAGCAAGGGGCCATATTGTTTGCAGAGTTGAATGTTGGGTTTTGAGGGTCGATTTCTATGCATTTATCCTTCCATTTGGGTCGCCTACCCTCAGCAGTGTTTGTGAATGTAAAACAGAAAACAAAGACAAAGATTTGAGTGAGTTTGGGCTGGATTCTTACTACAGCAGGGCCGTACAAGTCTAGAGCAGTTCGTGGGCTTCCATAGAGGCTTGTAACTACAGTTCATTTATAGCATCCAAGGAGTCGCCCCAGGCTAGAGATTCCAGTGTTCTTGTTTGTATTGCAATACCACGCCTAGTATTGGAGTTTGGAGTGATTTCCTATATGCCAATGTGCTGGTCCGGCAATGTCCCTGACATGAAGTTGTAAAACTGGATATGGGTATGTAATAGAACTTCGTATTTTGGCTTCCTTCAATCTGGGTTTTTGTTATTTTGCTGATATTTATTCTAGTTTTTCTGGGTTTTCCATATATACTTCATTTTCTATGTCAATGTTGCAAAAATCACACATGCAAAAACATGAAATGAAAACCTAAACCCAAAACCATCAGAAAAACACAAAAACACATACAGAGCAAACATATACCAGGGGTGTATGTTACAAAAACCCTACATGACTACACCTTCCCCTGAATTACAAAGCATATTCCATCATTTACAGAGCTTGAAATACATCATTTGATACCCTAGAAACAGCTCGAGACACTTGTCATCAAAAATTGGTTCACAGACCAACCCTATTACATCTTACAAACATGTATATATAGCATTACATTCCATCTTGTTGTTTAGACATGGATTTGGAGTGGGAAACACGTCTATAGATCACCCACACCTGTTGCATCAACTTCACATGGGTTGCACTTGAAAATGTACTCACTTGGAGTGTTTGCCCATGCCTTGGTACAAAAAATTCATCACAGAAGGACCTACATGAGTCTTGGGTCACATAGCATTCACCTACCAAGCTAACCGGCCCTAGAAAGATTATTAACGACAATCCTGAGAGTCGTTGAAGCGTCCTAGGGTGGTTGGGGTGTTTGAATGTTTGTCGACACTATTTTCCGCTTCAAACTCCACTCTGCTTGCTTGCTCTTATTTTGGCAGCCTTCTCCTTGTTATCCACCACTTGTTTGACAACTCAAAACATTCTATTCCTTTTCGCCGATTCGGCTAGTTCACAACTTACGAACTAGCCGAAACATTCATCTTTTCTTTGCTCTTTGTTTGTCTTTCGGTATTTCGGCGAGTTCGCGAACTCACAATCTTGCCAAAATGTTTGTCTTTTTTTTTTCTTTCCATCTCTCTTTCCTTTTTCGGTGATTCGACGAGTTTACGAACTCACCAACTTGCCAAAACAGCAGTCTCTTCATCCTCTTTCGGTGTTTTGGCAAGGTCACGAACTTACTTGCCAAAAATTTTCACCTTTGACACTCTCCTCCTTTGTCTTGGTTTTGGCGAGCTTGCAAACTCACGAACTTGCCAAAACACACATCTTCTTTCTATCTTCTCTTTCAAGCATCTTGAGAACCTACAAACCTTTTCGGTAAGTTCGCCAGTTCGCGAACCTACCAAAATTGTTCTTCCACCTTTGCTTTGTCTTCAACCTTTCGACGTTTCAACAATTTGGAGAACTTGCAAACCTTTTTGGTGAGTTCACGAACTCACAAACTTGCCGAAAAAATTTATATTTTATTTTCTCCTCTTTTCTCCTTTTTCGGTGATTCGGCAAGTTCACGAACTTGCGAACTTGCTACAACGCATGTCTCTTACTCTTCTTTTAGCATTTCAGCAAGTTCGTGAACTTACTAACTTGCCGAAAGACTTCACTTTGCTCTTTCCTTTTCGGCAATTTTGAGAACTTAAGAATCTTTTTGGCAAGTTCACCAGTTCGCAAACCTACCGAATTGTCAAAACATAAATCTTTTTAGGTTTTCGACAGGTTTGCAAATTGATGAACCTACCGAAAGGCATACACCTAAAGGATTTTCAGATGAGTTTTTAGGATGAGGGCCCATTTGAAAATCCCTCAGATCGAACATAAATGATAGGCAAAGCAATACAAGGCAACAAAGAGGCACAAACATAGGATTTTCTTTGAAGTTTTGAGTCTTGTTGAGCCAAGCTCCAACAAATGGAATGAATGCCCCAAAAGATAGATCATCACAATCAAAATGAAGAATCAAGAGGAGCTACTGGAGGCCAAAGTCAAACAATAAATAAAATCAAAGCCTATCATGATAATTACAGGAATCTTGATCCTGATATTCAGCAGCTTATCTCCTTCAAAGATTTCTGCCACTTGGGAATGGAGATGCCAAAAGAAGAATCAGAAGCGGAGCCAAAAAAAAGGGAAGGTAAAGCTAAAGGAAGAGGAGTACTTAAGCCTTCCTGAAGGAGATGATTCACGAGCATCCGCAAGGGAAGAGGAGTACATAAGTCTTCCTAAAAGTGATAAGACAGAAGCAAATGAGTGCACGAACTTCTCCGATGATGAGAATTTTCCAATGCAAGAAGATTGTCAAATTGTCCTTCCAGAGGTTCCAGTAGAGGAGCATGCTGATTTTGAGCTTGTCGAAATTTTCAAATCAGCAACTATTGTTAAGCAATTTGACAATAATTATGGTTATAGATCAAAAAGTAAAGGTGTTATTGTTAGCAGAAATTTTATTTCAGTTCAGTCATCTCTTGCTATTCAAAATTGTTGCAAAGAGCATGCAAACCCTTATGCTAGAATTCAAAGTGGTCTATGCATAAGAGTTTGGGATCTAGGTGATTGTTTGGGATACCCAATACTAAAGACCAAAGTGGAGCAAGCAAGGGAGTTTCTTGTTGATTCATTGCCTACCCATAGTCATTTCAGCTATTCAAGGAGTTTGCAAGGCAACACACGAAGAGGAAGCTAATTTTGAAGATCATGTTACACCTACAAATGAAGATATTTAAGAATCTTTGTTTTGTGGGGAGCAAAGTCACCTTGCAAGAAGGGAACAAAGGCCTAAAGAACTGCATGAATTGAAGAACCAACTCTTGGTCACAAATGAGAAAGAGATACAAATCCTCACTAGATTTGACAGCACACACAAGCTCGTTGAAGACCTCACTTTGAAGGCTCAAAATGAGGAGAAGCAGAAAGGCATCGAGGGTGGAGTCACTTTTGCAGACTTGCAAACTATCAAAGATACATTGGAAGCAATGGAGACAAAATATTTGCAGTTGATCAAAGACAGAGACAATGTCATCAAGTTTACGGAAGAAACCTTCAATGTGTATAAAGGAAAGGAGAAAGAGGTTGATGAGCTCAACCTAGAGCTAAGTCTAGCTCACTTTCTCTCTACCAAGTTGAAAATCAGTCAATTGTTGCAGCTATGCCCAAGGAGCAAGAATCTGAAGCAAGAGCTAAGGAGATCAAGCAGATGATTGAAGGAGTTGCTAAGCTTCAAGACGAATCAGTTGATGAGATGTTGCACAATGATTTCAGCATTCCTAACACCATGGAGATTCATAATGTTGATAACACTTGGGGAGAACATCTGAGTTGCAATTTCATGGAGCTAGATGAAATATTTTCTCATGATAGTATGTTTTCTACTTTGAACTAGTATGACATGGTGATGGACTTTGCATCTTCAAAATCGCCGTGGAGTGAAGCACTATCATGAGTCAAGGATAAGTTGTATGGGAAGTACTCTTCCTAGTAAAGAAGCTACAAAAACCACCAAAAGATTGTCGGAGGAGTTTCACATGAAGATCAGAGTAGCACAACATCAGCATGGTGGTGAATCTATTTGGCATGTAAAGCAACCACTAGGAGTTGCTCACACAGAGTTTCCTATACACCAACCTCCAAGGTTGATTTGGGATCCTGGTATTGCAAAAGTGTGCAGTCATGTTGAGTTTGCATTGCTTGAGGACAAGCAATTTTGGGAAGGGAGGATTGTGATGTCCCTTTTTCCTCTGAGGTATTATTTTATTTTCCATAGGAAAATAATTGTAATAAAATAATATTAATAAGTTGGTCCTCATTTTATTTTAAAAATTGTTAAGGACAACTTTTTTATTATTATTTTTAGTAGATAAGTGAGGCTGCCTAAATGGGGCAAATAAGGCCATGTTTTGTAACTCCTAGGAATATTTAATTATTTCCCTATCTTTAGGAGTAGGAGTTACAGTCTAAATTTAAGGGGAATCTCTGGGATATCTGAAGAAAAAGCTATTAAACAATGGTAGTGGAGGAGAAAAAAAGGAAAAAAAGAAAATAATTAATTACTCCCTCAACAAATCTATCTATAAAGGAAGGAAAAACGATACAGAAGATATCCAAATTTGATATTACCAATTTCTCTCAATTTCAAAGCACTTGTGTTCAAAATTCAATCCAAGGACGAAAGCCCTTGTGGTTGCAGATCCAGGGACGAAAACCCTTGAGGTCTTTGGGATTCAGAAATGAAAACTCTCAGATTCTTGGAGGTGATTCCAATACACGAAGCTTCATTAACATTCCAATTTCAGTTTGGTTTGGAACTCAACTTGTTTCAGATTGTGTGGTGTGGTTGTTTTCAGCATTCTAGTTTCAGTTTTGAAGATCAGATTTCGATATGTTTAGATTTCAGAGTATGGAGTGGTGATTTGATATCAGCTTGTACTTGAGCTTTGCCATTCTCTTATATCCTATTGAAATATCAATTCAATGCTGCTGGTTCAAGTCCCTTTCATAGAGTTTGTGTTTCATACATTTTCCAATTCATTTATTGATGTATTCATTTTATATATTGCCATGCGAAAGAATCGTACCATTTTCTCATCTATTTTTCTTGTCAGTCGTTGTTCCTAGAGGTTCTTACAATTCCATTTGCTGGTCGAAGGAGACATTAGTGTTTTAAATGAAGGGGTTTGTGTGTTGTTAATCTTTGGCCTTAACACAAATGCCAATATAAGATCATTGTATGCAATAATAGGGAGAGTGTGATATTTGTTGGTCGTATCCTTCCAGGATCTGGTCATGGCTTAAATTGGAGTGCTTTAATTGTATAAACTTGGTGTATCTAACCTGAAATTGTTCGCAGCTTTCATCTTTAGTGAAGGGGACTCCTTGAAGATTTGAAGGAAATGTTTGAGAAGATTACTTAATGACCCATACCAAGAAGAAGGCCGTATCAAATAAGAGGGGCGATTTCATGATTAATGAGTTGCCATATATCTCCAAGCATATCACTTCATCTTTGAATTCTAGCGATTCATTTTACGACGACAATTCCTAATGTTGGATTGTGGTTTGCTATTTGGAGTTATAACGCTTCCCGCACTTATTTAAGTGGGCCCTATTCAAATATCCAGCTGCATTTTCAAGTTGTAATGGTTTGAAACCCATAATTCATTAAGTTGGTCACTCCAGATCTTGATGTTGTAATGCCTTACAAGCTGGCAGGCTATCATTGAGGGGATTCATATCAAGTTGGGCGACTATTATTTAAGCCACTTCAATATTACAGCTCACTGCACCATCTGAGTTTGGTCTATCAATGTTTGAGAGGTCATATTAGCTACATGGCTAATCACAGCTCAGCGACATCAAAAGAACTCTCACCAGACAGTCGTGATCAATATAAACCAGCAGCTCTTACACCAGTCAACTGCAGTAATTTAAAGTGCTAAGCATGGAAAAATCCTTGCCTTCTTTTGACTGGGACATTACATTTAGAAATAGAGGAAAGTTCAGCATGACCACTTCATAAAGGATTGAAAGTTCTATCCTAGAGATTGGGCTTTGTTATATGATTTACAGTATAAAGGTTTCAAGGGAAAGCTTTGAACCAGATGGCTAGGACCCTACGAGATTGAAACTGTGTTTGATAAGAGAGCAATGAAGTTGTGCATTGTTGATTACATTAGATCCTCAATGATGGTAAACAGTCATTGCCTCAAGCCATATCACAAGCCTTTATCAAAGAAAGAGTTCACAAAGTCAAGGCAATTCCAAATGGACACTAAGGTAATATAAGGTATTGTTTTACCTTCTTCAATTTCATAATTGTTGAGCATAGGTATATTTTAAAAAACAACACTACAAATAAATTATAATAAAACTTCTTTATCTCCAACAATGTTTATAATGCAATTGTTGCACAAGTAATGGTTGAACAAGTAGAAGTTGCACAAGCAAAGGTTGTGTACATGCCTTAAGTTGTGCAAGAGGATGTTGGGTAAATAGATGTTGAGTAAGCAGTTGCTCCGCAAGCACCTCTCTGATCTGTTTTCAAACTCAACGGCTAATGAAGATCTTCAATAAATATATATTGCTCCAATTCTTCATAAATCAAGGCAATATGATCGATCTTCTAGAATGATTTTTATTGGTAAAACCAATTCAAGTATATTAGGTATTTTTATCTTTTTCTCATTAAAAGTCATGATATTTTTCTATAATATTTTAGTATAAAACTTTAATCACTTCATCCCCTTTTCACCAGTATACCCCTGTTTTCCAATTTGCCTCCATTAAAAAAAGGAAGCTTATGACCTCTAAGGATAGGTATCAACTTTTAGCTAGGCTACCAACAATTTGCACGCAAGAGGTCGTAATTATTGAAGTCAAGACACCTATTGTGCAAGGAATGGAAGAAGTTGGACAACACGGGGGAATAGAAACCAACAGTCCAATTGTTGCACAAGTGACAATCTTTGGGAATCCTAACATTGCTGCACAAGAGGAAGGCCATCATAATCACTAAAGATGAGGAAGAACTTCTTGTACACTCTACGATTAAAGAAGAAATTATGGTGCAATATGAAAATATAAGTGTTGCACAAGAGGAAGAAGTCGCTATGCAAGCTGCGAGAGAGGAAGAAATTTCTGCATAAGAAAGGGGTGAAGAAGTAGTTGTGCAAGACAAGGAGGCGGCAGTATTATCTCTATGTAATCTATTTGCTACGCTACCAAAACAGGGCAGTAAGCAATTGATGAGTTTTGAAGGATTGAAATGGGGGACATGCAAGTGTTCCTCATACAAAACAGTTGTCCAAACCCTCGCTGCTACTAAGGAAGAATTGGTTGTTGCACAAGATAAACAAGAAGCACAAGAAAGAGAAATTGAAGCCCTCTAATCCCAAGTAATACAATTGCAAAATAGGGCACAAGCTGCTAAGGTTGGATTCCAACTTCCTCTTATGCATTCCATGAAAGAACAATGTTGTCTGATTTATGAAAGATACAGAAAAGATAAGAGCCCTTAAAAAGGAAAAAGAGGATCTACAAAAGCAGTTGACAGAAGAAAAGAATAAGGTTAAGGCAAAAGTAGCAGAGATTGGCACCCTAAAGACTCAACTGGAAGAAGTTTGCTCCTTAACTGGACACATCATAGAGTACAGATGTCTAGCTATGGTCTATTCCCTCTACTTGTGGGAGCAATTGTACAAATTTCAGCGAGTAATCTTCCTTTTGAGTTCAACAGACCAAGAGCTTTTTGCAACATGTAGTTCTCTAGCTCAAAGGAAGAAAAGGATCAGGTATGTGAATTTTACAAACATAATTACATTCTTCCACTTGAAATGAAATGGAATCCAACTCTTTCATAGGGGTTGTGAAATTAAGAGCATTCTCCTCTTATCTTCGTAATGAGATAAGAAGTAAGTAGATGATCAGGGAATTCCCTAGGCCGGATGAGGTAATTCACTCATTGTACAAGTTGATGGAGAATGCACAAATCATGATTACAGCACACCATCAACAGCAGTTGGCCATCAGGGACATGGATGCAATGACAACAGAATTGAGGAAGAAGCTTTGACATGTTTCCAACTGAGATGGAATGAGCTTCCGCCTGTATTGGAGAAGAAGAAACCATTCTGTACTAAGAATTTTCAAGTTGCAAATGCAAGATTGGAATTGTATAAGGACGTTGTACAACAGGAGCATGAATGGATAGGACTTAGATTCCACCGTCCATTATTATGGTATCCAATTCTAGAAGGGACTAGTAGGGTTCCTGTGGATACAGAGGCAAAAGGAAGAAGGTGGGCAGAAATCGTAGAAAATCAAGGATACTACTACGTGACAAACCAGCCCCATATAGAGCCCTATGACTTCAGGCTAGTCTGCCTCTCAGATACAATGGGCCAACCAAGGTAAAGCAATTAAGATTGAACAAGGATGTACAATATCTTCAGCTGGGGGTGATGGTGAGCCCCAAAAATGTACATCCTTTTCCTATCCCTGACATGCTTTTGTAACTGGAAAACCCACCTAACTAACTCATTTCCATCAATTTGATATAAATATAACCCTGAAGTAATTTTTGTTCTTATTGAGACTATTATAAATAAATTGATTGCTTTTTAAGTAGGAAAATGTAGAAGGGACTATGTAATATCCCAAAATGGGATATTTTGGACAATTTTGGATTTATGGACTTTCCAAAATATTTAACTTTGGATTTCCGCTCAAACCCTAAATTCTGAATTTTCTGAACTTAATATCAGACTTCAATAAACACATAGGACAGCCCATAAAACATCTCAAAACATCATAATATCACTATAAACATGAACATCAACCATGTACTTACATTCCACAACCAAATATGCAACAAATCCACTTAAATCATCCACATAAATGACTGAAAATAAATCCAGAAGTCTGTTGCTACAAAATCTGAGTTTTGCAAGTCTTCAAGTACGTCAACAAACTAGGGCAAACATGACAAACATACCCAGCAATGTTCTGCCCTAACCCTAAGGGTTGTACATACCAAATATATAGCAAAATGACCTTCCAATTGATAGGAAATGATCTCCAATGAATGCTGCTCCAATTAGGGCATCAAACCGTAAGTCTTCATCTCTCTAATGCAATGGAAATCAACTCCAAAGTGGTGCGCTCAGGTCTGATATGTCTGCTGCTCCAAAGAATGACGCCAATGATATCACGGGATGTCAACAAACATCAACAAATGATCCTCCAAAGGTGGCGCTCAAAGGTTAGGGTTAAACCCTAGGCAAGATGACGCAAATCCACCAATGAGAACTCCTCCAAAAATGGGCAAATCAGGTCAGCTCTTCTGCTGCTCCAAATCAGCAACCCTAATATGCACAAGAACCACCAAAATCGCCTCCACAAGCTAGTCGCTCCTCCTCCAATGAAGGGCACTCCAAACTAGGGCAACCTCCTTAACAAATGATGATCAATCCATGCCAAAGGAATGCCTTCAAAGATGATCTCCAATCTGATTTTGCAATTCTGTTCCTTGTCTTCACAAAATACCAATGAATCACAAGTGAACTTCTGTCACGGAATCCTCCACAAGAAAGAGCTAGGGTTTCGTCCAACTCCTCCTTAGAAACTTAAGGTTTTCGTCTTAAGCTCCTTGTCCAAGAGATAAACTCCAAGTGATGAAATGAATGAGTGAATGAATGATGTTGAAAATGCCACAAAGAACCTTATATTTATACATGTTTCATTCTCCTTCAAGTGCTGGCCAACCAAGGCATAATTTCTATTATTTTATCACCTTTTCCCCTCTCAAGGCCGACCCCTTATGCTCTTTGGCGCCCAACTCACTCTGGCCGACCTAGAACTTGAATTTTCCTTATTTGAAATTTGTTTTTCCCTTCTCTAATAGGCCGACTAGCCTCTAGATAATCTTGGCACCCAATTCAAATTGAAGATTTGAATTTCCATATTATATTCCTTTCCTTCACAAGTCGTCCTCCAATAATGCATCAAGAAAGACCTCCACAAGGATGGCGTGAATGAAGTCATCCATCAAAGCTACATCACTTATCCTTCATCAAGGTGGCATCAACATCGAACATTCTAACAACTTCATCACATGGCAAATAT
Source organism: Cunninghamia lanceolata (assembly GCA_027924645.1). Classification (NCBI taxonomy): domain Eukaryota; kingdom Viridiplantae; phylum Streptophyta; class Pinopsida; order Cupressales; family Cupressaceae; genus Cunninghamia; species Cunninghamia lanceolata. The sequence continues at coordinate 14,538,471 of BSBN01001201.1, read as the reverse complement.
CCTCGACAAAACAAGTTTCCATACTCACAACTCCTCAAAATTGTTCGCTCCCATGGAAAGAAAAATATATTAAATGAAAGGAACACATCAAAACCATCAGAAAATTATGCCAAGTCAGCTCCAACCCTTAATTCTCCTTCCAAACATCCCAGAGTGTGAAAACCAACCCATCCGCTCTCTAAAAGCGATCGCTCCGAAAATGGGGACATTATAGACTAATGATTTGAATTTGGTATAATTAAGTTGCTTTATATAGTAGCATTTGTGTGCTTCTAAAGGTTCAAATAAGTAGAGCTATTGTGCAAGACTGGGACTCCCTTGTACTATGCAAGGTATTCCATTTGCTGCACATGACATTTCGCAAGGTGATTCCTTTGCTACATAAGTCAACACTACTGCTGCACAAGACAAAACTATCACAACAGATCTGCTGAGCTGTCCAAATGCAACTTGTTGTGCAAGATGACCATTGTTGTTGAGCAATATGTTGTGCAAGATCCAGATGCTGCTCCTCGTAACATTCAAAAATGGGTGCACAATGAAGCTCATAGTTTGCAAACTCTTTGGACTCGCCACGGACTCGCCAAGACTCGCGAGTCCCTGAGCTCGACGAGTCAACTCGCCATGGACTCACAAGTCGAGTCCGGGCGAGTCCTTGGACGGGACTCGCGTTGGCGACTGGGACGTTAAAAAAGAGATAAAACCCTTTTTTTTTTTTTTTTTTTTGGCTCATTTCACAACTGCACTTTGCAAAAAACTATGAGTATGAATGATGAAATTTCAATTATTGAGTGTTTGATGATCATATGACATGTGTAATCTTTGAATTATGACAAATTGATAATCAAATTAGGCTCTTATGTTCTCTAAATGCATTAATTTCTTTCTTTTTTTTTTAAAACTACGGTTTTTTTTTTTTGCCGAGTCCTAGCCGAGTTTTTTCCTGAGTCCGTGCAGAGTCCCGAGTCCAAATCCTATTTTGGGCTGCTGAGTCCGCGGTGAGTCCGAGTTTTCCAATTATGAATGCTCCAAGGAGGTTATGCTTGTTTCACAACAATCCTAACAGTTGTTGGAGAATTTGTTGGATAGCTGACAAGGAGAACTGCTTGCACTAAAGTTAGAAAATGACAAATCTGTTTTAGGAGTAATTGTAAAAGTTTTTTAGGAATAACATAGGTGACCACTGACATTCAGTTAGGAATTTATTATAACAAGAATGCCACCGCTAGTATTCAAATATGCTTTGGATCATATGCAAGCAGTAAGCATTATTCTAGACTTTCAAACTAATAATTATGCAACACTCGGCTATTCATTCATTCTCAGAGACATTATTATTTTAATATCGAAGTACTTGTTTAAAGAGTTAGTGTGTTATGTGCATCACCTGACCAGAAAAGGGCATGCTCACAAGGATTGGTGACAATTTAGGTTTGCTTTAGTGTTATTGTGTGTTAATTGTAATTCAATTCTGATTTAATAATTATTACCAACATGGTGATTACTGTTTATTTATTATTTCAGTCCTGATAATTTGTTCTAATTTTGATTTGAATTCTAGAAGTATTTAATGTAATGTGATTGAATTTGAAGCAATTTTGTTTGTGATCAGCAATAGAATTAATGCTTTCTTCTGATCTTATCAATTATTTCTTCCAATCTATCTGAAGTCCCTAGTTTAGATTTGCATTTTATACAGATACTCAGATTTAACAAAGAGCTTGTAATCTGCATATATTTTTCAAGGCACTTGATCAAAGCCAATGTTCCTGGACTTGAACGACATGTAGTGTGCTCAACACCAACTATCAAACATTTTATCCCCTGCCCTATGAAAGAGCATTATGGGGATTGTAGTGTATTCTAAGCTTAATTGTTTGCAACACACTTGGTGCTAGTGGTCAAATGCCAGTATTGGTGGTTATGAATTGATGAGGAATTAAGAACAGTGTATGCACAGCACATTAACTAGGATGCAATACTAAGGCTGAATGCCCCAACTGCTTTCTCATTCTCTCTTTCCCTGTATTAATTAGTGCTAAAATTTCAAAGAACATACCTCAATAGATGGGGGACGAAGAAAAAGCAACATACAGGACACATTTTCCATGTGGTGTTATGGCTGTATGACCTTTTCCACATCACAATAAATTGGTTTTAACAAAAAAATATTTTGGCCCAATTACTTGAAAAATTGAGCTTTGATTTTAACAAGAACTAACAAGGCTTTATACTGCCTTTTATACATAGACTTTGAGGCTTGACAAAAAATGATGCTTCTTCAAAAGACCATTTCCAAGTGAGCTCCAGGTCATATGGATTGTCTTCCATATGATACCAAGAAATAGGATACCAAAGAAAAAAGAGATTTCTTACACCTAAACCTAGGACCTCCGTTACACTAAGACAAAGCTTAGATTTCAGACCATCAAGAATCATGTGATCTATTGGGTCCCAAAATAGGTTATCCTAATCCCTAGAACATTCTTCAATCTTCGAGGCCAGGGATGTCATCAAGGAGATAGAAAAGAGGTTCATCAACAGGATAAAGATGATTAAGGGCCAATGGTTGGGAATGGGTAATCTCCCCTTCGCTTCTAGCTTAGCTAAGCCAAGGAGGGTGTTCCTAGAGGTATCCCTTAACAAGGATTAACAACAATGGAAGATATTGTCATGGTCATATCATTGCAACAATACCCAATTGTTGTTTTAATCCCTAAATAAAGTCACTAGATTAAGACAAGCTTGTTGCACTAAAACCTCTATTTAAGCTGATGAAAAGCACTACTTGCAATAATGGAAGGTGTCGGTATGCATGTTCGGTTTGCTAAAATTGGCGGTTTGAAGATTCACTAATAATATTTCCTGGTCACAACACAAAACCACAACAATGCCATACAGTACTAACTATTTACTTCACACTTGATAAATTTGTTTTAGTTTTTTAAAAGAGGTGTGGGTGATTAGACATTTTAGATCGGTGCCTATTAGGACGGGCTACAGAGTCCACAGTTCAGTAGAGGATAAGATAATACAGAAATGAAACAAGCACTTTCTGGATACCCAAATGCAGAAAAAACAATAACCAGTGAGGAATATACTTAGTAATCCTTTATCAAAATGCAATCATTCATTTACAACCATGGAAGCGATCATCACATAGCATGTAATGTTTTAAGAATCTATCATATTCATCTGGTCAATGGTTACAATCATACCACGAAGTGTGGCAAGAGGAAACCCTAGCTGAAACTTAGGATTTCCTTGAAAAATTACATGAGAAAAAGGCGTTCATACACTAATTCTTGAAACCAATTTGAATCTTTTCATAACCTTGTTATCTTCCCTACTAGAGAACTGGAACTTTTTGTTCTTTGAAACCCTAAAGAGCTCTGCACTTTTGTTGTCTGAAAAACTGCCAAAAAGACCCACCTTTGAAAAGAGTTTCAATCTTGCCTTTATAGCCTTCATAACTCGGATCTGAGGATGAAATGGGTGGGAAAACCCCCAACAACCCCACCAACTACAATAAAAACATAAATTTCAACTACCCATTTCATTAATGGTGATCCCAAAAGTTGTTGGCGCGTTTCTGGGCCTTCGGCAGGTGTCGGGTCAGCGGGAGGACATAGGACTTTTGGACCCTTTTGGAAAAAGTCCAAAAGTCCAGTCGAGTTCCGAAATCCCGACGGGACCAAAAGTGCCAAAAGTCAAAACTAAAAGTTCGACCCAAAACTCCATGAAAAACTTAGCCCTTTCCTCAGAAAATTATTTAAAAATTTGAACATTTGCACCTCCAAATTTGCCTTGAAAATTCAAGAGGTCCAAGAATTTTGGACTAGGACCAAAAGCCCCATCGGGCCTCGGAGTCCCGAAATTGACTTAGGTCCCGAAATGCACTCAGGTCTCAAAATTAAGTCCCGAAATTGATTGAAGTCCCGAAATTGACTTAAGTCCCAAAATTGCCTCAAGTCCCGAAATGAAATTGACTTAAGTCCTGAAATGCACTCAGGGCCCGAAATCCCAATAGGACAGTATATTTTAAAATAACATTTAAATATAAGTTTGTATTTACCTTTCTTATACTTTAAGTTATTTTAAAATATATTGTCAAGATGTTTGAGATAGGTTTCGGATCCATAGGAGTTAAACTGCATATTCTAGAATTTGAAGGATCCATCAATTTCAGACTTAGCCAAATTTTCAGGGTTTTGAGAGTTAGCCAAATTTTCAGGGTTTTCAAAGTTAGCCAAATTTTCAGGGTTTTCAAAGTTTCAGACTTAGCCAAAATCAGGTTTTCAGAAATATGCACCAGGGTAAAAGCACAGGGACCCCTTAGGAAAATTTGATGGATTTGGCAAGATTTTGCAAATACTTGGCTTGAAAATAGGAATCCCAACATGATCTATAGATGAATCATGAGACACTACAATTTTATTCATGTTTTTATTTCCCTCAAAAGAAATAGAACAATGGAGAAGGATGGACAGGATTAAATATGATTAATGATAGTAGTCGTTAAGGGCATAGTGCACTAGTTTAAATTTGGTGTTGTTTTTGCCACCAAGGTTTAAACCCCTATTGGGCCATTGAGCTCACAAGCATTGTGCCCCTACTAGGCTGCTAAGGTTGCTGGTTTGGACCGTTTGCATTAATGTAGAGGATGAGATCCCTCGTTTGTGGCTTCAACTAGCCCAGGACGAACTAAAAATTCCCAAGGTACCAATAAAAAAAATGATTATTGATAGTCAGCTGCACTCGCCCATTCAGCAATACCCACTTCCATTCAAATATTTTGAAATAGCTGTCAAAATTCATCTAAGTGGGCATCAGTATCATCAAAAAATAAAAACAAAAATGCTACATGAGCATGAGTGGATGCCTCCCAATGTGCACAAACACACTGATTGGGTTCTAAAGCAAAGCCTTTAGTAAACCTTTAGAAAATAAAGTTCCTTTTGAAACGTCTATTGCAACAGAAAACGGCCAATGCTGTCCATTGCAATCCAGAGATGAGTATATAGAGGAACACAGTGAGGCCTGCAATGATCAAAGCTGCTCGATCTTTGTTGGGTATCTTCTGCAAATAGAATATTTAAAGATATTTATAAAGAGAGTAGGATTCCTTGTGCTTAAAGCAATCAAGACCTCAAAGCCTATTGCAAAGCCAAATGGATTTATAGATGCCCAAAAAAAAGATTTCATTCCATAAAAGAAATAATGAAAGATGAAAAGGATTATTGATGGATCTTCCGTGTGAAGCAAATAAGGATAGCAGAGATCTAAAAGTCTTTCAATGTTGCTACTTTACATGATCTGGATCCAAAACAACAAAGAAGTTGATGGAAGAAAGATCAATCTAAAATTTGATCTCTTCAGATCCAGCATCTTTAAGTATGCTGGTAGATCCAGAAAAAATGCATTTGATGCCACAGACAAATAGATTTGATGCCCAAGAACAGATTGGAGCACAACGATTGTTAAGGGACTGAGACAAAAGTTAATACAAAGGGAGAGATATCCACTTCCCTCACTTACATATCAAAAAAACATTCTGATAATCATCAATATTTTATTCATTTGTAGGTACTTCTGCCTCGTGTGGCTTTATCAATGTGTCTAGAGCTTGCTTATATGGATCAAAAGGATTCAAATCCATATGGTACAAATGAGCCATAAATCCAAATTGCCTTTTCTCTAGAATTTTACTCATTTGGCTTGAATCAATAGGTTTGATTCTGTTGAGGGCAAGGATTTGATAGCATACTTATGGTCCCCTTGCTTGAATGTCAAAAACCTCTCTTGATGATTAGTAAAGTTCCTAGTGAATACAACTACTGAATGCCCACTACAACATCCACTCCTCCAACATAGAATTTATCCTTGAGTGTATGACTAACCACTGTGAGCTCCACATTATGTATGACTCCTAGACATTGAATGCTTCAATGGCTTGGGACCCAGATGGGAAAACTCTGAGAAGCATCTGCATGGAGACCTAGCCAACAAACTTGTTTATTATCTAGAATATTATGGGTGCTAGCAGGGTCAACCATCACCAAAACTAGATTATATCTTATATGGGCCAAAAACTTGAAGGTGTCAACACAGTCAAACCCTATCATTGCAAAAAGGGATATTGATGGTTCCCCTACTTCAACTAGAGGAAGGGAAACTTTTTGGTTCACACATACATTGCCTTGGTCAGGGTATCTTCATTTTCAAGTTCAATTTTAGGCTCTAAAGGACACACATCTTCAACCATGTAAATTGTTTTGAGGTTACATAAATGACCCTTATTCCATGGTTTGGAAGAGCCACAACAAGGATTTGACACATGAGGATTGGGGTTTGTAATAGTTGGATGGCTAAGGTATTTTGACCAAAAATTGGTCTTCTCCTGTTCCTTATTTCCTATCAATACTATTTCCCTTCATTCCAAAACTTAAAATTTCTTTATTATAGAATCTAAATGAATTTTTTATTTCTTAGCCATAGAAATAGCTTCAAGATTTCTCTTGTCAAACATCCTTACCTTAGCTAGGATTTCTGTCCACAAGTAGGAGATGTAGGTATTGAGCACCATATCCTATGGAAGTTTGGCCTTTGACTCCAAAACTTGGAACCTTTCCATATATTCCTCCACTATCATGTCTTCATGAAGAAAATGCAAAAGCAGGGTGCAGTATGGCTGGTCCCAATTACAATTTGGCCTCTGAATCAAAGCCTTACCAAACTAGATAAACCTCCCTCTAGGGTTTTGAGAAAGACATCTATCTCGTCATCTGTGGGCAGACCCATCAAGATGTTGTAGAGCCACATTTAGTTTCTTCTCAAGGTCATAAATCCATTGCATCTTGAATGCTACACTGATATTACTCAACCATGTGTGCACCTCCACTTCCATCCCCAAATAATATTGTGAAATCTTCATCCACAAGTTAAAAAAGGATTTCTGATGGCTTCCTTCTCTTCTGCCTCCTCTAGCTCTCTCTAAGAAGTCAAACTTGCCCCAAGGATTAACATCTTCTTCCAACTCCGAATCCATTGGCTTTTTTCCAAAAGATTTCAACTCCTTGATATCTTCAGTGAGTTCTACAAGCAACCCCCTTAGCTCTTTTATCACAAACTTTGAGGTATTTCTTGGGTGAACCCTACTTTGCATTTTTCTTAATTTAATAGGCAGCTGCAAGAATTGACTAAACCTCTAATACCACTTGCTGCATTCCTAAATGAATAACAACAAAAAACAAATGCAGAAAGTATTGAATAATAGAAAGCAACTATGAAATAATGGGAGCACCTGCTCACCCATGATGGAATGCACCTGCAAATCTAGCTGTAACACAAGCGTTCTCACACAACGGCAGCTCTTTGCATTTGCATTAGCAAAATAAGATTGAAGAGATACATCTTTTAGGGTTTTCCCTCACTAGGGTAAGGAAACCCTAACTAACCCAAGACTAACTCTTAACATATGACCTAACTCTTCATTAATTATAGACAGACAAAACATTGACTAAATAATAACACTTAGGGACTACGACTAGGAACTATAAAGATAAGCATAATTATATGTTGTGCTTCGGCACACAACAGGTTCCCTTTGCATTGACTATCCTAGCTCCTAGGTGATTTTCTTTTTCTTTTTCAACCAACTACCCTCTTAAGTCCTATACCAAATTATGTCTCATGAAAGGTGCTATAACAATCACCTTTCTTTTTGTTACTTTTTCATAATAAGTCATTCTTCTTTAGGGCTAAAATGTCTGCAAATAAGAATTTTTCTGTATTAAAATGTTGTTTAGCATTTGCCTAAAGAAGTCATTCTTCTTTAGGGCTAAAATGTCTGCAAATGAGAAGTTTTTATGCATTAAAATGTTTCTTAGTAACTGCCAACAGAAGCCAACTAAATATTGCAAGTCAAGTACAAATGCCTGCATAACATTGCAGACAAATCCTTTAGCTAAAATCAAAAGTAAAACATTGTGAAAAGTAGTTCTTAAGAAAAAATGTAGGGCTTTATTGGAAAAAAACGGCCAATATATATGAAGCACAAAGAAAACTTGCAGCAAATACAAAAGCAAAAACATATTACATAACAGCAGATAAATTACACAGCAGCAGATCAGATCTGATCTAATACATGCTTGGTGCTTACTTGCACATTGGTGGAGTGGGTGTTGTATTTATAGATCTCACATTGTTCTTTAGAGGAGCCTAGAATAGCTACTAGAAAACTCTAGAGAAGAAGAGTCTAGAAGGGAAGAAGAACTCACATGCTAGAATGTTCTGGATGCTGGGATGTTCTAGATGAAATGTGGGGACAACTTACTAAATAAACATTAGTTTCCAAAACCCCCGCCCATAATGTTTATTTGGGTGAGATGATCTATAAGGATCATAAAACATATCACATCACTTATAGTTTCATTATATGTACTTTCTTGAGGTGTAGCATGTTTCAAAGTCTGACAAATTTTACTGTAGAAATGCATTAGTAAATATATTTGCAATTTGGGCTTTGGTTCCACAAAATTTCAGCTCCACCACCTTTTCTTCTATAAAGTCATGAACAAAGTGATGATGTACTTCAATATGTTTGGATCTAGCATGATACACGTGATTTTTCATCAACTTGATAGTGCTTTGATTGTCACAAAATATAATAGTTGGATAATCTTATGGTAGATGTGTTTCTTCCAGAAATTTTCTAAGCCACAATGCTTCTTGAGATGCTTTCGAAGAACTAATGTATTCAGCTTCTGTGGATGATAGTGACACTATTGATTGCTTCTTACTACTCCATGAGATTGGACCTAAAACAATGTGAAAGACATATCCTGAAGTTGGTTTTCTATCATCAACATCACCTACATAATCAGAATCTATATACCCTACTAGAATAGGCTCTCCTCCATGTTTGTATTCAATTTCAAGTTGATATGTACCTCAAATGTACTTTAGTATTCTTTTTGCTGCTTTCCAATGATCGATATATGGATCTACCATGTACTTGAACAAAATGCCAACTGCATATGCAATATCTAGTGTAGTTATACTAAGGTGCAAGAAATTGCCAACAAGTTGTTGGTATAATTTGCCATCCACTTTCTTCAGGGTAGAGTTAGCACTCAGTTTTTAGTACAACTTCACATGATGTTCTAGCTAGTTTACACTAACGTGTCCATAATTTTCTTAGTACATCAAGAGCATATTTGGTTTGAGAAAGCAAGATCCTACCTTCTTCTTGCCATACTTGCACACCCAAAAAAAATAGTGCCTCAACCTTGGGTCAATTATTTCAAAAGCTTGTGTGAGTTGTTCCTTAGTGTCTACAATGTACTGCACATGATTTCCTGTAATGATTAAATCATCAACATAAGTGCAATTTCACACATCTAGATCAGATTTACTTCTTTTAAACCCTGCTTCTCAAAAGTACTCATTATTTTGGAGTACCATGCCCTTGGAGGTTGTTTAAGATCAAACTAGAAGGATTGGAGGATGAATCCATTATTACCTCTAGAAAAAGAATCATATGAGTCACTAGGCTATTAGAAAGTTTCTTTATATGTCCCAACCAGCAGAAACTGCCTTGTGCACAAACCTAACAATCTTGGATATTCCAATCACAACATATATAAAATGGGTGCTACACATGCGGAACTGCCCCAACAATATAGGAGCGACTATGCTTGAGGCTGGCCATCCCAAGAAAGGGAGAGACATGGGATCTCACATATAGGAAGAGAGATTGAGGAGAGCCAAAGCAAGTACAAAGTAGGGCCAGAGTGCTTCTTACCAAGAGAATAAGGTAGGTGGGTGGGTGAAGACCTTCCAGCCAAGAGAATAAAGTGGGTAGGTGAACATGTTACATATAGAATCTGACTAGTCAATTATCTTCCTATAGTTGAATACAGAACCAACTATAGAAAGTTGGGGAGAGGGGTCAGGGGTAGGTCCTATCCCTATGGTTCAGTTGGTTCAATGCCTACTGTATCGGAATGCATCGAATGGAAGCCCGAGCATTAGGAGAGAAGGCTGCTTCCAAAGGCAAAAGGCCATTGGGAGATATCGGTTGCAATCCATGGATCTCCGATTGGGAGACCATGTCCCACTCCCTACCTCTATAGTGGGGGTGCGGGTATGTATGGCACCCTATTGATTGTTGGGGAGCAGGGCTCTGTTGATGGATATTTGCCCAAGATTTACACACTAGATGTTCTTCGACAACTTTAATGAACCCTTGTAGTTATTGCATATAAACTTCTTCCTTTAAATCACCATGTAAGAATGCACATTTTACATAGGTTGACAAATTTTCCATCCAAGTTTTGCAGCTAAGGCAACTATTGTACGAATAGAAGTCATTTTAGCAACTGTTGCAAAGGGTTTAGTATATTCAATACCTTCTATTTGTGAGAAACCTGTAGCCACCAAACTTGCCTTGTGCTTTTCAAAGCTTCATCTGATGTGAATTTCATTTTGTAGGTTCATTTGCAACCAACCAAATTTTTATTTTTGGAAGAGTGCCAATTCCCAAGCGTCATTTGTCATTAGAGAGTTGTACTCATCTTGCATAGTTGCTTCCCATTCAACTTTTCCTTTTGCTTCCTCATATGTTACTAGAGTGTCAACCTACATCACCCTAGTCATAAAAGCATAGTTAGCAAAATGATGCTTAGGGTCTTCTTGGTAGATTTCCTAAATAATTCTTGTCTTTCCTGTATCTTCATCATCACTTTCACTTGATGCCTTGACTTGAGTTCGTTCTTCTCCTATAGACGATGTCACGCCTTCATTTGAATCCCTAGCACTAGTAGGCTCATCCTCTTCAATCAAGATTCGAAAAGAAGATGTTAGTGGAATCATTATTGCTAGTTACAACATCTTCATCAAATAGTACATTCATTTTAGTATGAATTTCTTTGGTTTTGAAGCTGTACAACCTATATGCTTTTGAATCCTCACTATACCCAATCATTATCTAACTTTTTCCTATTTTGATCGGGGATATGAGCATAGGCATTACAGCCAAAAACTCAAAAATGAGATAGTGGGTTTTCCACCACTCCATGCCTCTTTTGGAGTTATGTTTATAACAATAGTAGGGGTCCTATTCAAAATATATACAATAGTATGAATTGCTTTCAGCCCCAACGTTGGCTTCTATATATCTAGAGTGTAACATACACGTAGCCGTTTCCATGATTGTTCTATTCTTTCTTTCTACAACTCCAATTTGTTAGGGGGTGTAAGAAATAGGAGATTCCTTATTTATGCCATGTTGTTTACTGTAATGTCCCCATTTTCGGGTTCCCTTGCAGTGCAGTTGGCACTAACCTTGTGGATGTGTGTCAACGTTATCAAAGGTGTTTTTTGATGATTCCAATGAGCTCAGGGGGTCTAGAGGACTCATATGCCACTTTCCAGGGTGATTTTCGGCTTCTGGTGCGCTCTCCAAGAATCTTGGAGAGAACGAACTCAAGTCGAGGCATCATGTAGCTAATGTATTTCACCACATGTCCTCATATTAACCACATCTAATAAACCTAAGCAAGCTTAATACTATGTAGGAAAAAGAAATATCCCTAAGGAAAATAAAAAACCTACACTAACAGTCTATTTATAAGAAGTCGCTCAATTGGCTCCGTTTATCATTATTCTTCATCGAGATCACTCCAGTGCAGTCAGTTTTCGATTCCAATGCATTCCGACAGTTTCCACAAAATGGGTGTATTAATGGCTTTATTTTAATTATTTTACTAAGGTCGCCAAATATTATTTAATATATTTAAAAAGCGCCTTAATGTTATAGCTCGTCGGAACCAGGATGAAATGTTTTAAATCATGGATGCATAAACCAGGGACCTTGCGTGTCAAATTATCATCATTTTAATAAAAAGGTCTTTTTCAGAGCTAAAAGGGAATTTAAATTAAAAAGTGAATTTTAAAATATAAGCTTCTGGAGAGTTCGGCGGAAAAGTATAAAAGGAGGTTGTGAGAGCTCATTTGGATTATGCAGATTATTATTTTTCCTCTTGTGAAAGCCTTGTGGTTCTGTAGGATTGAACTTGGTTCATCTCAGCCTCCTTGAGGACAAAAACCCTCTTGGAGAAGATTAGCCACGGTGGTGAAAGGTCCTCCCTAGTTAATACTGTGTGACTCATTCAGAGTTACAGTTGTGCAAGAAAGGTTTGCTAGTAGATTTATCCAAAATATATGTTTGTGCTAAATGCTGGAGTATTGGAGCAATTTCATACAGAGATTCCCTGTGTGTTTCATTGGAGATTTCTGGAGTTTGTCACGAAGGGGTTTACTGTGCAAATTTATTGGAGACTCTTCAAATAATAAATTGTGATTGAAAGATATTGCTAAGAGTGTTTGAGATCTTGGTTCTTGTTGTATTGGGTGTTGGCGCCATAGCTGGAGCTGAATATATTTTATTTAATGCTAGCCGCAGCCCTTTCCTTGAAGTCGCAGCATATATAAGGCATCTAGTATATAATATTTGGAGTAAAGTGTAACTACATCTGGATAATATTACTGTTTGGTGGTGATGGGAGGTGTGGAACAAGTAGATCTTTCATATTTTCATCTACAGCACCATTGTTTCAAGCTATAGCAACATGTATTTATGTGACAGCCGCATAATAACATTGTGGATTTACACCATTTGATATTATATCACAGCTGTTGTAATTCTGAGTTTGTAACAGCAAGCATAGCAATTGAAGATCAATATATAATGCTAGAATTTGAGGTTAGATTGTTGTTATTAATTGTTTCTTTATGCATGCAAAGGGTTTGTTGAAATGTTCATGATTTTTCTATGCATTGTGGGTTTTCTGTTGGAACAAATATTGTTTCAAATTGCATTTTGAATGATCCCATACCCAAACACATTGAAAATACATTGAAACAATTACTATCCAAAGTGTTTGACGGAATGCTTGCATGATAGAAGACAAAATTCTTTGTGGGTGTTGGAAAAAATTGGTTTCAATTTGGGGTGGAACATTACATTTACAAAAGTTTAAGAAAGCTTTATTCATATATTCAGTACCACTATTTGTCTATATTATCCTTAGAGATCTTCCGCTTTGTTTTTCAGACAGAACCTTGAACTCTTTAAATTTATTATCAAACACTTCATCCTTCTTTGTAGAAAATATACCCAAATTCTTCGACTATAGTCATCTATGAAAGTGAGCACATACCTCAATCCCACAAGTGATTTTCCTTGTGGGAATCTTTCCACATGTTGCTTTCCCATAGCACCTCCTACGCAAACCTTGTGCCTTAGTGAGACTTTAGGAAGTCCATGTACCATGTAATACCCCCTCGTTTTTGGCTTGTGATAGTTGTTAGTTTTGCATTACTCTTTGCTTGATCTGAGACAGTTGTTAGCTTTTTCTTTGCATCCAGACAGTTCTGAGACATTTGAGCTATTGAGACTATGGTTTATGCGTATTCTGATTGTGACAGATTTTATTCAACTGATCTAATTCTGACATGTGGAATGAGATTATGATGGTATTGTTGTTATGATGAGATGGACATGTTTAGTGATGATTTGATAATATCATGTTTATGCATCTGATTTTAAATAGAAATAGTTATAGTCTTGTTTCGAAGTGGGGACGGTGTAGTACTACTCGGATCGAGCACCCTACTACGCCGCGATTCTCTATCTCGGTGTGTGTTGATATATATACATATATAGTTGATCATATACAACCCATTGGTTTTCACACAGGTTGTAGGTACCAGGCCTCGACTCCACCTGACTTAGCAGGTCTGAGCAAGCCCTACACCATGGATAATGTTGACGGAGATAACATGAGGTTTATTCCGCTAGGTTAGTCGCAGCCTTGTGTTGTGGTCTTGAGTCGTGATGTGACGTTGGATCCTCGTTTCCTGTTGATTGGTCGTCACGTGTTGTGGCCATTGTGAGTTTGTTTAAGTTATGTCTATGTATTCTCTGGTTAATATCTTCATGAACTATTATTATGATGTTAATGCTATTTACATGATAAATTTAATAGTTTTATGTATAGTCGTAAAATTTGGAATATTGTTTATGTAAAATCTATTACCGACTAAATTAATTAATTCCTTTTATGTTTTATATACCGTCATAAGTTTTGATATGGTTAAATATTATGTTGTTAGTAAAAAGAATAATTTTAGGTAGTAAATTAATGTCATGAGTTGTTGATTGTGGAATTTTAAAGTTTGGAGAATCTCTTTTTATAGCAAGATTTTAAATTCTCGGAGGAGTGGGATTCTAGGCAACGGATGCATGTCTGTGGTAATTTATGAGCTGAGCCATTTTTATTTTGGGGGAATTTTTCTTTTGAGGAGGGGGTTGGAAAGAGGAAGACAGAAATTGGGAGAAAAAGAAAGAATTTCGTTGCAGGAACTGGAGAAAATTTGAATCGGGTATGTGATGTTGTCTCTCTGTGAAAATTGGCAATTATGTAGCTTGTAATTTAAATCTTATTGCAGCATGTTCTGTGTGTGAAATTTGCGCCTGTAACTTGGAATTTATATATCTTTGTAGCTTGTGTCGTCTTGTGCCCGGTGTGTTCGAATGTTGATGCCTTTGACCTCGCTTTCACCTTGGGAACCACCCTGTTGTTGTAATGTTTTACCTCTGTAGAATCCAGTTCATTTGTCTAGGCCGCGCGTTCTGTAGTAAATCAAATTGCTTTAAGATCTACAAGCAATACGCTTTCTGTGACGATACCCTTTGGGATATGTTAATCTGAAAGTCTTGTTCATGCTATCTTTACCTGCATGCACATCTTTTTGAAGCCGTTCCAATTTTAAAATTTAGACAAAATCGTTGTTTCTCCCTATTGCTAGTTGACCATCCCATTCATGGCAACCTGTTAGTAGCATGCAACCATTTATTGATCCACATATAATTCATATTTCTTTTTACCCTTAGATTGCGGGTGCAAGCTTTTACCTTAAATGTATGAGTAATTTTCTAATGTCCCTCAATGCAGCTCCGTGGGAATAACCTTGCTTTTATCAGTGTAATCCCTAATGAAGATCATGTGCCTCCAGCATTGCATTGTCTGAATTTGATTCCCTCCAACACTACCTCCACTGGAAAGCTACCTTGCATTTATGTCTAGGACTAGATTGTGTGAAGTTTTCTGTTACAATTTCTTCATATCTGCAATAAAAAAAATTCTTTATGGCTGCAACACATTCGTTTATTTCATCAACTGTATAAGAGTTAAAACTCAGCGAGAAGCAAACAGAAAAATATGTAAGTCTAGAACTCATAGTAATACGCATTTTTATAGGCTTAGGAATTTGAAACTCTTATAGAAAATTTCCATTTCTATCGAATAGACAGTTAGCAGATCCTATTCATTTCGCTGTCACTTTCTTGATAGGTTCGGTCTTAAACTTAGTTGATGCTTGGAAATTGGTCTTTTTAGAAACCATAGGTTTGGAATGCCATTTGGGAGTTGTGGCTCATAGCGGATTTTTGTTTTGGTAAACCTAGAATGTTAAATGGGGAGTGTTACGGTTAAAACCTATTTCTTGTGTTAGTTAGAAGACCAGTGAACTGTATTGTAATGACGTGTATTTAAGGAATGGTATACATTTTTTATTTTAGTCGCTTTTTTTTAAGACTCTGCAGTCGTAGAAGGTACAGTGGGTAGTCCGCATCCATAGCAATATAAATCGAAGTGGCTATGTTAAGGAATGATAGTTGATAGGATCGATGGGGGAAACTTATTCCATTAGAAAAAAAAAAAAAAAAGAATACATCTTCTTTTAGATATGTTTATTAGAAATTTTCAGTGGTAACATGATAAATGGAAACCCATGCTCTTAGGATAATACATATGTATCGATTTGAAAATTGAAAGTGGTAGTATGTTAGGAAATTGTATAGGTTTATAGTAGTTGATTGAAATTGTAAAATGTTAGCTAGTGACTTATGCTTATAGGAAGAATTCTAGATGACATTTTTAACTTGCACTTAGTACATATGTTATATTTTAGAAATGTCCTTATCTTTAATTAAGACTTGTGTAACTAATTGTTATTATTATTAATTATAATATTTCTTGACCTATTTAAAGTAATTAAAATTTAGAAGATTGATAAGGAATATCTTGTGCTTTAGGAGATTAGTTTTAAAATTCATCCTATCTTGCAATGTGATCTTTCTTATTTTAGTAGAAAGAGACCATTTTAAGATAGGTGTAATCCTTTTAGATTGATGATTGGTAGTTGACATTTTAGTTTAAAGTAATTAATATTATTTTTAGTCTTTTGAATAACCATGATTGTAAATTGTATCACATTTACGTCATCTTGATAGTACATGTTAGGACCTATTACTTTTGAACTTTAAATGTTATCCATGATGTATAGTTTTCACCGTAATTTAGGAATTTTGGTGGTCATAATATGGTGCCTCTTATTTGTATTAGAAAGATAAAGTTGAACGAATTCGTTGTTTCAATAACTTGAATAGAATAATTGAAAAATGATGACTTAGTTGTAATTTTAGAGCTTTGTGATGTGATTAGAATGTTGTAGCATAAGTAAGTTTTTGAGTTAAACTTAAGAGAGAGAAATTAAGCCTTTTTCTTGAATCCATAGTAAAGTAGCTTGATTAATGTTTTGATATATACTCTCCGATGTTTATTGTTGACTTTGAACCGAAGTATACTAGCGATGCTATTGGGTCATTGCAATTATTTCAGTGTTGAGTCTTGTGGTTATGCTTTGTCTAATTAATGCAATGGTGAGCATGTGAGTCTCGTAGGAGGTCAAGTTGGTAAGCGTCATGTTTGGTTAGTTGATTTTGATAGTCGTGTTATATCTGTGTAACTCCAGAGACTTGTTACCTTGGAATCCAGTGTGGTATAGTAGCAAGGATATATTGGTGTTGTGCTATTTTCTTTCTCTTGATCTCTTGTTGACTTTTTTTTTCATGGTCGTGATTGTTGTAACCTAGTTTCCATATCGGGAAAGGTACTGTGGTAACCTAGTAAAGAACTCCATTACCGACTCCAGAGGCTTAACCGTTGGACTTGATACTAGTGTCATTTTGTTTCTTGATTGTATTGCTTCGAATTTTGAAGGGAATAAAAGGACTTATATAGTTGTGGCCAAGTGAATGGCATGGGTAATGGTTCGAAGCCGTTTTGTACCTTATCCTTGCATGTTGTGGTTTGGATGATTGGTCAGAGATTGCTACGGGAGTGGCTTTCATGGTGGGGTCGGTGCCTAGTGAGAGGCTGCTTGGGTAACCCTGTGGAAGTTGTAAGCAAGTGGAAACTTAATAACTTAATTAGGAGGGTTGGAGTAGTAAAACACATAGCCAGATAAGTAAGATACCTCACCCATGCCTTGAGTGCTCTCACAGGCTAAGGATGGGATGAGAAGGCCTGGTTGGCAAGGCCGACCTCCTTGTCTCCATGAGGGGACATGTCGGCTCCGCATGTGTCACCCTATGGGGCCGGTGCCTAGAGAGAGGCTGCCAAGGTAACCATAGATGGGGGCCGGCTTCTAGTGAGAGATAGCCTGGGTAACCCATGCTAGGACCATGCGATGACACTCTCCTTACACAACTCAGTTACTTTCTCTTTATCTTTGTTGATACCTCTAGAGTGTAGACTTGTCTTGATGGTTGAACTTAGCTTGATGTCTCGATTTGTCTTGTCTTGGTGAGTATTGTCGTTCCTGTGTGGTCTTGTTATCCTGTTTGTCTACAAGGAGTCTGGATCTTGTTATTGTGTTCTTGGTTGTAACCTTGACGTAGTGGTAAACCTCATTGTTATCTCCTAGCTCGGTGGGGTGGACCTCAGGGTTCCACATGGTTGGGAGGCAGAGCTATCCATTGGTCTTCTCGAATGTTCGGTTCGAGATCAAAGCAGGAGTGTTCCAGTTCCAGCTTGTTCTTCATCTTCAAGTTGTTGTATACATTCTTTATTGTACTTTTGTAAACCGATGTAATCGGTCTTGTAATCTTGAATTGGAATTTGTAATTACTCATCCCAGATATTGTAAGATGTATTATTATTCTGTTGCATTGAGATGCAGATTCTTGCATGGTTTTTAATTTTATCTGATGCGGTTATGTTCCCTAGAAGTGTTAGCTGATCTTTTCATTCATTGTTGTTATTAGAGCAGATATTTATAATGATTAATGCATTTCCTTCTTTCAAAAAAAAAAAATTATGTATTATTGTTGCTTTTCAGTCTAGCACTCTAGGGTTGCATGACGGGGCATCACATACCATGTTCAACTTCTCAATATCCTTGAGGCTTTGACAGTTGACATGCCCCATATGGTCATGCCATAATTTGCCTATGTCATTATATTCTGCAATAGTGCACATATGCTTATCTTCACACTTAGAAGTGAACTCTTCAAATTTATATAGTCCATTTTCAACTTTCCCAATGGTAGTGACCCTATAGTTATTATTGAGATCTTGGGTTAGACATTTGTCATTGTCAATTTCCATCTTATATCTTTGATTTGCAATTTGAAATATGAAAAGAAGATTTGTTTTTAAATCTGAAACCCTCGATACATTTTTAAACATACCATTGTTGACTTTAACATTTCCAAACGCTTTTACTTCCAAGACACTATTTTTTCTCAAGAAAATTTTCTAGTTGGTATTATCATTACTTAATGATTCGAACTGTTGTTCATTGTGGAACATGTGTAGTGCAGCACCAAAATCAATAACCCAATCATCCTTGTAAGAACTATTTGCTTTAAGAGGAACATAGAGCATTAGTTTTGGAATCAAAGGTTTTTGAAAACTTATTTGTTTTCTTTTCCATAGCATTGATTCTCTTATAACATGTTAGCATTCTAATTTATCTCTTTCGAGACAACTCAAACAGGGACAGTATGTGAGATAAAACCTCGCTTCAAATTATAAAGGGAAGTTCTCTAAGATCTAAAACTACCCTAGACACTAAGATATAAGCAAAATATACAATTATAAATACTATACAATATTCTCTTGAGCGGGTTTTGCATAAATGAAATAACTAACCATCCGTCTGTCTTTTTTGCCTCGGGTATGAGCACAAGACTAGAAATAACTCGTCTCACAAATGAGATTTTGAGATATTATGAATGAAAGCAACTAATCTAAACGCAAACAAACACGACTTCTTGCAAGCTAAAACAAAGATCAATAATCCAACGCAAACAAGATTTGAAAGGAATAAACAACTTTGACATGGAACAACATGTGAGTTCAAGAACTAAACAACTAGGTTGCATGCAAAGTTACCACTTAGATGAACAAACAACATTAATACAAAGTTTTATGCTATAATTCGGTTTTAATCTAATCAATGGAATCTTCGCTTTTAATCTAATCAATGGAATCACAAATACAATAAAGCAAACACAAAGATAACATATAGAATGATATTTCAGCAGCATAAGCATAGTAGCAACTCTCATTAAAAACGTCTTCCACTCAAAGCACTTATTTATAGGTTACAGGATGCTCAATTTTGGGGCTTAGGATAATCATTATTTTATCCCAAAAATCAATGTTTAAAAAATTAAATCACAAACACTTAAAGCTTCTGAAAAGCAGAAAAGAAAGTACTTTAAAGCAAAAACTAATCCTAAAGAAAGAATGAAATAAACTCTAACTAAAGAGACCTAAAAATAGGCCATGATCCTTTGTCCAAAAATAGAACCACCGAAAACAACTACTATAAATCACCACAGCCAAAAATAGTAAATTGACACATGAAACTTCCCTGTGCTTCTAAAGAGCTCCCGGTCTGAAACCTGTTGGATTTCGAAGAATATTGAATAACCATCAATCAGTAACAACTTCACCAATTCAACTTTAATGACTCAAATCTAGGGTTTTGAAAACACTGAGAATTGAAGTTGAAACCCTAGAATGATGATATGATCGAAACGCTCAAATGGTTGCATATACATGTTATACCCTCTTCTATAATGCTGAAAATTTAGGTTTTCACCCTTAAGTCCACATCACGAAATATGAACCCTAGGGATTTGATTCAAACAGAGGGAAGTTGCAATGCTGAAAACCCTAAGCGGCTGCACAACATGTTGATATCCCTTGTCTGAATGATATAAACCTGCATCAAAATGCTATTGTTCTGAACACCCATCCATGATATATGTTTGGAAATGAAGATGTGGTGAAGTGTGAAAATGCGATCATGGATAATTGCAGCACCGCTATCATATGTGACTAAAACAGGTGTTGTGCTGCTGTAAAAGGTGGAAAACCTGCTGAAACCAGGTCAAGCACTTGTCAATATAGTATTTTTCACTCAAAATACTTGCTAGGGGCCTTTTCATATCTGATCTGCCACTTAAGTTCTCCACAAGGCTGATCTAGGCACACCTTCCACCTGATTTGTCAATTAAACCTTGCTATTCAACATATAGGTGCCTATTTTTGTTCATCCTGCCACTTAAGAGGTCTACTCTTACCTCAAGCATCTATTTCTGCCCTTCATGCCATTAAACTCAGTCTCCCAAGCAGCAGTCGTGCTTTCCAAATACCTTTGTTACTTAACTTGCATCTAGGCACCCTTTTTCAGCATGTTTGTCAATTGAAATTTCTCCTTTGTCTCCTAAGCATGCCTATCCTTCATTGTTGCCACTAAAACACATCATAGGCGCCCTTTGCGGCTATGTCACTTAAAACACTTCTCTAAGATTGTCAGGCACTTCTTTATGTCACTACTGCCAATAATCAGACTTCTTTATCCCCTGGGCTATAATGTCCCCCATTTAGCCCAGTCAGTTAGTTGATGGAGATTAGCCTATCATTGGACTCCCGTAGGCTAATGGCAGTGTTTAGAGGGTCAATTTGGTGACTTACTATTTATAGTAAGTCGGGACAGAGCACCTTGCTATTTTTAGTAGGACGGATGCGCAGGACCATTGCACGAGACTCATGGTTTCGAAATATCTAGAGCATTATTTGAGAAAATATATGTTAAATTAAAGATTTAACTTATATTATTATAAGGGGTTAAAAGTGACTTTAAGTTGTAATGTAATGTCTTTTTATAAAAGCAAGTTATAACTTAAAGTGTGTTGCCTAGGAGTTGGGC
This sequence comes from Cunninghamia lanceolata, assembly GCA_027924645.1. Classification (NCBI taxonomy): domain Eukaryota; kingdom Viridiplantae; phylum Streptophyta; class Pinopsida; order Cupressales; family Cupressaceae; genus Cunninghamia; species Cunninghamia lanceolata. Next base: position 14,517,336 of record BSBN01001201.1, on the reverse strand, counting down.
GCCCTCATGGGAGATATAAGGGGATGAAACATTAAATAAACTATTAAAAATATTGCTCTTCTTGGGCGTTGGAGGAAGGAGGAGATTAAAAGAGAAAAGTGAGCTTCATTTTGCATAGGCTGGATTATTGATTTTACTCTCTTGTTTTCTCGTGCATTGTTTGGAGCTTGGCTCTTGGGTTTGATATTGGCTGTGTTGAGACGAAAACCTCTGCATAGTCCTCTTCTTCGTGTGTGGGAAACCACATCAGGAAGAGATTCTTGGAGGCTTCATTCAAAGGCTTCAGTTGTGCATCAGCCGGAGATATTTTGATGAAGTTTTGAGCAAAGATTGAAGAGCATTCTTGCAGTTTCGTGATGACAGCAGAACAGAATGGATACAGGGCAGATATTGTTGAGTTTTTGTGTTTTGAAGACTACATTGCCTCTATTTCCTAGCCGTACCATTGCTGGGTAGGCCGTACCATATTCTGGGAGATGTTGTGCATATTTTATGAAGTTTTTTGTGCTCATTGCTAACTTGCTTGGGTCGATTGGAGGCTGCAACCATAATCAATGCAATACAGAGCAGTTCGTGAGGGATTTGGTACCATTATTTGCTGTCACATTCACACTAGAGGCCGTACTATGCTGGTACAAGTCATGGGGTTCTAAGAACAGCAACAACTCTCCTTCGGGCCTCATTTATTTGGCATTTGTGGACGCCTAGGGTCTAATATAAAGCTGCTTTCATTTGTAAAACAATATCACTTCTTTCTTAGGAGTTTGGAGCACATTTCCTTGGCTTATATTGCTGGTTCTCCGTCAGCACAAATACAAAGTTGAAGATTTCCATCTGGATATGTCATTGTAATTCCTATTTTGCCATAATATAAGTTGGGTATTCGATATTTTGTTGATCTCTGCCTTAGTTTTTCTGGGTTTGGTTTATATGCTTTATATTCTGTATATTCAATGCAAAAAACATACATGCAAAACATGCACATGAAACCCTAAACCAAAGCAGTCAGAAAAGCAAAAAACTTGGTACAGAAAAAACATGTGTGTATGTTACATGGGCCTTAGATGGTCTTGCCACTTGAAGGCTGCTCAAATGAATGTTAGGCATGCTTTTAAGACATGTATATCACTTAAACATGCATTATACCTCATTCCAGGTGCCTATTTCAGCCAGTGTTGCCACTTAAAGTGAAGATGTTTGACTCCCAAGTGCTCATATGAGTTACCTTCACCACTTAAAAGACATATTTTCATCTCCCAAGCACGCCTTCCCGCTGTTGTCGTCTTAAAAGGCATACAGTCATTCAAACTGTTCATTGTTGCTTCAAGGACTCTCATCACTGCCTAAGCACTTATTTTCCTATATTCTGTCATCAGCCACATTACGCAAGTGCGCCTATATGCTGCACTTGTCACTTGACGAGTGGAAAGGATGTTTTAAGCACCTCCAACAGCTGCTTCTACTCTAAAAGCTCCTACCTCTCATCTCAAGTGCTTATTCTTGCTGCCCTTGCCACCTCTTGTTCAATCATCCATCATCCAAACCAGTACTCTTGCTTTTGTAATGTCCCCTTCTCGCCAGTAAGGTGTTCTGAGACCATTAGCCTATTTCCAATGTTTTCCCATAGGCTAATTGGATGATAAAAGGGAAAATTGATTTAAATTATTACTTAAATTGTCATAAAGTAACTTTATGTTATATTTTTCAGTTGACAGCTTATAATTATTTAAATAAAGTGACTTTTCAGTGTGCAAAAAGGAGGGCGCTAGGCATGGGTCATAAAGCAACTTAAGTGAGCATCATAATTTCTTTGGGGGGAAAAGCGATATTATTATTTTATTTCCTCCTGTGTTGCCCTAAAAGTGCCTATTTAAGGAGGAGTAGAGCTCATTTGGAGGGTTAGACTATCATTTTGAATTTGCTTATTGCTCTGTGAGAGAACTTGAGTTCCTCCTTATTTCTTGAGGACGAAAACCCTCTAGAAATACCAGTTTCGAGGATGGAAACCCTCCTAGCTGGAGTTGGTAATTTCACCTTGAGATCACACCTGTGTTGAAAGTGAAATTTTTTATGCTATTGGTTGAAATGGATATTTTTGATGTATTTTGAGCTTAGTATTATGGAGATTTTGGTTTGATGTTTGTGTTGAAGAATTTTGCAGTGACAGAGGAGTTTGTCTTGCTGGGCCGTACTACTTTTCACCAGGTCTGTCGTACCATATTGCATGTTGGGCAGATTTCATTAGAAAAATATAAAAAGTACAAATGCATGATGGGAAAGTTGTCCTAATGTCCAAGCGCCAATATTTGAGCCTTTAAACTGAAGTTCTAAGGGAGTATTTGATGTGTTTCGCTGGCCATACTGCTGGTACAAGGCCGTACTACCTGCAGCTGGGACGTGAGGGCTGAAAGATGCAAATCGCTCCCCCTTTTTGATATGTTTTTCTTTGCTTGGTGGTGCCCAGGGGTGTTCTAACTATTTGGAGTGGTTTGGGGATGAACTTTGAGGAGTTTTGGGAGTTGTGAGGTGATTAGGGTTTGTTGTTCAGAAGTTTAGCAGTGCTGCTACAGTATATCAGACCTGATACAACAGTGTTTCAGAGTTATCAGCTCCATACCAGACCTCCAGTTTCAGCTAGATGGCTTCTATTATGGTATAATTTTAGTGTTTTCAGTTGTAGACAGTTTATACATGCTTTCATCATGTTTCCTTGCAATTTCAGTGTGTTATGTATGCTGCAGCAGTGATATCTTGTTGAAATCAGAATTATAAGTTGATATTGCAGCCTCTATATTTCATTGTATTTGCTTTACATCATTGCAATATCTCGTGTTTGTAAACCTTGGATGGTAGTACCGCCATGGATCTTTGCATGATGCATTTCATATTGTAAATTGGACGGTTCACCGCCAATAATTTATAGCATTCATGTTTCAGCTCATTTGGTATGAACAACTTGCTATATCAACCATTTTGGTTTGAGCAAGTTAGACATTCTGCCAGTGGCTTGCATTCACGCAGTCTACCGAAGAAGTGTTGATCAGGTCGGCTTGCCACCTTGCATGCTTTCATTCTATTAATGCATACGCACTCCACTGGATAAGTGCAGCTGTGGTCGGCTTGCCACCTAGTACGTTCATATTGTGTTGAACAACCACTTCGCTGAAGAAGCGTAGATTGTGGACAGCGTGACCGCCTAGTGGTTGCAGTAAACACTGGTAGCTACATTGGGTAGTTGTGCGGATTCCAACACACCGTATGCTCTCACCTTGCCCATCTCGGGATCTGGGTGATAAGAAAGTGTTGAGAAGATTATGTGTTTACGTCTTGCTTATTGTTACAAACTTCAAAAAAAAAACTAGGGTGGCTATTACAGCTTTGCACAGGTTTATATCATTTTCTGCTTCCACATACGTCTTGGCAAATGATCAATACAAAATAAGAAGGATGGGAAACACACAGATGAAAGCTTGATGTTATGCTTATATAGATATGAAAACTTGACAAAGATCATGACAACAAAAACAAATAGACTCGTTATTGAAAGTTTCATAAGGGTGAACATGACATTCATTTGCTTTGTGGCCTAGCTTACAATAGTAATTGCATTTCCATTTGAGCTCATCCCTACCATCATCATGATCCTTGGATGAGTTGTACCTAGTGTCATGTTTCGAGTTCCTCTCTCTTGACTGATTATCTTGAAACTTCTTGTGATGCTTCGTCACAAAGGCTCGAGGCTCATTGTTGAAAGACTCCCTTTCCTTAGCTAGAATATTTTCTTCCTGCACTAGCTTAGCACATAACTCTTCACGTTTTATATTTTTCAATTTATCAGCAGTATCTAGGCCTCTTGTAAAGGGTTGATAGGATCTTGGAAAACTTTGCAGGATTATTTGTACAAAATCTTTATCATTTATATCCTCTCCAAGAGAAGCAAGATCATTTTTCTTTTCTGTTAATTTGGCAAAGCGAGGAACTAGATCTTGTGTATCTGATAATTTCATGTTATATACACAATTAAATCTTTGCTCACAAAAAATAGCCTTCAAACTTTTCAAAATAAATTCAAGACCCACTCCACCATTGTGCAAGCAAGCACCAAGCATATATCAGATCTGATCTGCTGTGTAATTTATCTGTTGATGTAATATATTTGTGCTTTTATATCTACTGTGAGATTTCTTTGTGCTTCAGATATATTCATCATTTTTTTCCAATATGGTATCATCATTTTTTTCCAATATGGTATCAGATTAGGGCAGATGAGAAGGAGAAGAGCGGCATTGCTATGCAAGGCAAAGGAAGAGAGTGACACTTCAAAGGAGAAAAGAATCTCTGCATAAGAAACCGACGAAGATTTTCCAAATTTTCAAAGTTGTCCTGCAAGTAGGAATTTGTGCTTGTAGTGCTTGGATGAGTACGAAATTAATTTCATTTTGAAAAGTTTGAAGGCTATTTTCTCTGAGCAAAGATTTAAAGATAATTGTTTGTTCTCGTCTTAAAAAGAGGGAATTTAACACAATGCAGTCTAGTGGGTATTCATTTCCCTGAAATTAAATTAAATGGAAAAAATTATTATGATTGGATGTATCATATGGAGATTTTTCTAACCCTTAAGAATTGCTATGAGCTTGTTATTGATGTGGAAAAAAAACTCTCAAGCCTTGGAACAAAGCAAGAAAATTGGAACAGATGAGATAAATTGCAGAGCAGCAAATCATATCATATCTGATATATGTTTGGTGTTTACTTGCACAATAGTGGAGCTGGTATTGTATTTATTGGATCTTATATTCTTCTCTAGAGGAGCCTAGAATTGCTAGTTGAAAACTCTAGAGAGGAAGGGTTTAGAAGGGAAGGACTCACATGCTGGAATGTTCTAGATGAAATGTGGCAACAACTTACTACATAAACATTATTTTCCAACAGACTTGCCCAAGGATGATGTCAGTTAAAAGCCACCATGTATGATCATGACAAAAGAAAACAGAAAAAAACTTCTCAGGAAAGTCTTACAGAGCATCATGAAGAATTGTAATTACACAGCTGGTTGAAAAAGAAAAATGGAGATGTCCAAGGGATTGTTGTGTGAAAATTAGGGGAACACTTGTAAGGGCATGGCCAGGTTCAGATCTCTCACTGCATTAAGGCAACAGTGTAACACTTGAAGATATATGGCAAAGTTGTGGTATAACGAACAGAAAATGTGGGCCCAGCTTACGCACAATTAAAGCTGCTCAAAAGATATTAAAAAACAGATTTCCAGATAGAGTGCCAAAAACCCAAGTCAAAAACTCACAAGCTAGTTCCATGATATGCTTGCAAGAACGAATGACTTACATGCCAAATTCCAAATCCTTAATTACACTGTATGATAACTCTTCTCATGAAAGAAATATCTGATCAAGAAAAATTAAAATAAGATCAAATTTGTTTTGATTGAGCATTAAAGTTTAAATTTTTTTTTTCAGTTAAAGGTTTTTGTGTCAAATTCAGATAGTTGTTGTAATTCGATACGAGAATATGAGTTAAGTTGCTGCCTCTACAGCTGAGAACCAAAAGATTTCCATTCCCGAAAACAATCTAAAAGGCATCCATATATCCAAAAATTAAGTCTTTGAACAAGAAAATACTCAAATGAAAATATATATATCCAGAACATAGATATAGTGGATTTAGTACCGGATATCCGACACATCAACTAAAACGCGTACTAAAACTTACTTCAAATTAGGCAATGTTTTTGGCAAGCGTACTGCCTGGAAACTACCTCTTTCTAACCGTTATTATTGGGCTAGGCTTCAGATCCTTCGCTACTCAACCTAACTCAATCCGGTTATGGAATTGCGCCTGAGGCTAATTTGTTAACGTACAAAAATTCACCAGTTTTAAAAAACATTAAAGAAAAAAATGCGAAAAGATACAACCCCGAAATTTATAACAGAGGAAGAGGACTTACCCTTGAGTCGATGATGCTAATTTCCTGGTATAATTCGCCACTCCAAAATGCCAAAAATGTTCTAAACTATTTCACCGTGAGCTTAAATAGAATCCTTCTCTCCTCTCATGATGTCACATATATATATATGAAAATAAATTTTCCTTTTAAGTGTGATTTAGGCTAAATTAACAAGATGTTTATAAATAAGTATAGATTAACTTAGATCTAATAGATGGCAGTTATGGTTAGGTTAATGTATTCTGAAATTAAATATTAAAGTACAAAAAATAAATGTAATTGATAGGGGTACTTAGCTCTATGGTCAAAAAATGATTGTCATTTGATGAAGATTTTACACTTGATTTTTGTTAGCCTAGTAAAAGCTACCTCTCTGTCAATGAAATGTCTCAAATCCTATGTTAAACCTTAGTTATATCCCGAGTCAAGTCTGTAGGTTGAAGTCAAGTCCATAGGTCTGGGTCTATTCTGCAACCGTAGATTCGTTTTTTATGCACATAGTTGACCTTGCTCAATGTGTACTTTCTACTCTCCAGCCCGCTTGAGTGGTCTTTGTCTACTTTGCTCTTTTCTAGTATTTGAGGATTAGTGATATCTAGAAATACCTTGGAAGGGTTGTCGTTATATCACAAGGGACATATTCCCCAGAAATTTATGTCAAAGATCAATGATAGTAAGCAAGCACCCTAGAATGAAGTATGCAAATTTGTTACTCCTTTTAATGCACTAGGCTAAAGTGTTTCAATATTAATTACTCCTTGGATGTTTCTAGAATGAGAGAAAATGTGAAATGTATGCAAATGAATGTCCTAAATACAAAGAAATGGTATCAAACCATGCAAACTTGTGTTTAGTTAACTCACAACGGCTAGTAGTATAGGTGGGAGTCGACTAAATTTGAATTTGAATTTTGAAAAGGAAGGGGTCATGTCTATGACCACAGGTCAATCTCATGACAACAAAAATGATTATGGTTAGGCAAACAGTTAGATCCAAATGTCAAATGGATAAATTGGAATATATGTGTCCGAATAAGCATAATAAATGAATAGTTTGGGTGAATGTATCAGAATGTGTGTATGTAGGGACAAGGTTCAGATAAATGTATGGGGATGTGTGTATAAGGATAGGTAAAAGGCTAGGAAAATGAGCTCAAGTTCACACAAGATTACAATATTTGTCACTATGTACATGTATAATGGCATTCTCCCAAAATGGGCACAAAATGAAATGGGGAATGCCATGGGTATACAAATTTTACCATTACATTTTGCCCCTACTTTGAGGTGCATGTGAATCCTAAAATGGTCATGTATTTTAAAGTATGTAGCATTCACAAACATGCATGTAAATTAAATATTCAAACATGAAAGGATATCAAAGGGGGTCCATATAAAGTAATGGACTCTACAAGATGTTATTATGTAGGTTCATCCTTTACCATGTGCTCTCCATGGAACCTATGAAATAGAGGAGAAATGTGCAATGAGAAGATCGTGTCTCACTAATGAAAATCAAGAACAAAATAAGAGCTTGCTTAACTATCTAGGAAATAGGAAAATAAGAAATAAGCAAAGCTAGGGATCCGCCTATTCAAAAAGTAAGAATATTGTTTTTGGTTCGATGGCCATAGGATAACTAGGTGCATGGGGAACTAGTGTGTCATGTGATGATGATCCACATGATCACAATGATGAGTCTCTATAAGCACATGTAACTGTCTGCACGACTCAACATGAGAGTGTTAGGAAATAATATGCCCCTACAATTGGTTGCATTTGTAGGAAATAAGGAATTGTAGGAGAGAGGAAAACAATACGTGAAATGTAAATGTAAGCTAGGCATGTAAGTATGTAAATCATGTAAAGTAATAGTTATAAATGAATGCATTGTGTATCAAGCAAGTAAAGTGTGTCGAATGATAATTGTGGTAAGCACATGAGCTGGATATATCATCAACGAATAAGGTTTCCCCCAACATCGACAATTTGGAAAATAGTGATATGGCATGTTTAACTCCATTATTAACCAATAAACTGATGCAGAAAGGGCATGTACTCAACTCAATGGACCTACAGATCCTTTATCAAGCAACCTAATGGCTATAATGTGTTACATTCCAATATGTCAAACCAAGGAATCGTATTCTTCTTGGATGATACTTGTATTGTATGTACAGTCAAGGATTCATGAGTTTAACCTAGAAGTTGTGCATAGAAACAAACTATGAAGAAGGAATAAATTCTAATTTGCAAATAACAATAGTTGCTACAAGTAGGTAATTCAGTTAAGGAATAATAAATACCACATTCAGTAGAAAAATAGTCTATGTAAATCATAGTAGAAAAATAGTCTATGTACGAAGTTAATGATCACCTTGAATATTCCCTAATTCAGTAAATCTTAATAACTTAATGAACTAATAATGTAAACTAACAATATAACTAACAAGAGAAATATAGTTACCTCAAGTGGCCCTTGCTTGAGCGACTGCAATCTCAAAAAATCTAAATCATATCACTTCTTGTATCAACTATTCATTGACTGAATCTGAATCTATATTCTCTTATTGAATTCTAGAAGATGTAACACAATAACAAGAACGTGACAATACAAATCTCTTCTAACTCCCCCTGTCATATACAGAATCTATCATATATATAGGATCCAAGTCTCCTATTCAAATAGAACTTCTAAACAACTATCCTACACTCGTCCATTCTCCCCACAAACATAGGAAGAAGACTTTATTATTATTCAAAGATAATCCAGATATCACAGTCCTACTATGATTCTTCTTATTCGCTATAAAGACAAACATAAATGAAAATAGAACATGAACCACGATCTGAGCTCCTCTTAATCCTTATGACTATGTCAACTGTTGAAGATAAAATTGTCGAGGAGTGGGAGGAGATTTGGTTAAACCATGCCCACTCACTTCGGGATCCTTCCTATTTGGTTGTAGGCTACTACATTCTCAATTGTAGATAAACACCTCCTTTGTTGTGGGTTGACAGATGGCCTCCGCCACAGGTAATCGTGTACTTGTTGCATAGGGGTTAGTTTCTCCATATAGTATTTATACATCACAAACTACCTTAATTAATAGAAATTACTATCACATCTTATAAACAATCATTAATTCACACATAATCATTCATCAACATATCATATACTATTTTTAATGCTTCCAGGTCTTAAAGGTAATCATAAACATAGTTAATGTCTAGGAAATTCTAGAAATGTCTTTCGAAAGTACAAACTTAAACAAGAGAACTAGAACAAAATAAAGTCCCATCACACCCCCCAACTAAATGTGTTGCTTGTCCTCAAGCAACCAGGGCCTCTGATTATACTAGAGTGCAATCTCTTTGTAATCCGTGGGTTCCATGACTCCTTAATCCTGCTTAAGATAGAAACCTTTCTGTTCAACCAACCGATCCCACCTAGCCTGCTCTACTACTTGAGATGTTTTCTGTCCCTGCCAATGTGGGATTGGATATAGGATAAGAGGAGGATGAAACACTAAAGGAAGCTAGGCAATTCCATGCTCGATAGTTGATTTGATGTACTTGTGTGCCCTAGTAATTGATGCTAAGAAATTGAAGACAGAGTGGGGTTCTTTTCTTCTTAATTCATGTGTCAACTCATTCCACCTACCTCTTGAGAAGTTCAATGCCTCCTTACTAGTGCCATCAGCTAATTCCTTAAATTTCTTATAATTTGCTACCCTGCATTCAAGGAGCTTTTCTTCCACCTCAAGGTGTTGGATAAGATTAATCCATTATGTTACTATCTAATTAGGATCTTGGGCTTCTGCCCTGATTTTGAGGGGAATTGATTTCTCGCTCTCATTATATTTTTGTTGAAGGACCCCTCTCCTATGTTCATTATATATGAATGATGTTAGGGCTTTTATCTACACATCCCCAATAACAATTCAAGGATTCCAAGTAGTGTCATAAGGAATAGCCAATTCATGTAAATAAAATTCACATAATTGATTATGCATCTCTGGGGTAGCTCTCTAGTAGGCTATCAAGAACAATTCAAGTGTGAAAAGGGAAATAGGATCATCATGTACAATTGACTAAACTGGAAACTCAAGTATTGCTCTTGTAAGTAAAGGGCATAAACCCTTGCAGGAGGTCTACATCTCATAAGTTGTATAGTCATGTTCTCCATCCTATCTATTTTGAATTTCATTCTCTTTATTTCCTTATTTTTCTCCTCAATCTCATTTTTATGCTTCTCTTTCATTTCATATTGTTCATTTACTACTTCCTCTATTTTCTCCCACATTTGCAAGCTAACAGTCAACAGGGTTGATGGTGCAACTTCTTCTTAATGATCATCCTGTTGCTCAGGCTCTAAACTTCTCCTATTTATTTCTATAATGGCCAATTAAGCCAATTGATCTAGTCCTATTCCCTGTTGTTGATAAATGTGCAACTGATTTTCCAATCTTTTAACCCTCTCATTTAATCCAGTCTCCTTTTATTGGTATTCTTGCAATTGTTTTTCTAATGCTGCAATCTTTTGTAAAGCCACCTGTAGCCCATTAATCTTCTCCTCAGTTTCCTCCTCTTTATCCAACAATAATTCCTCTTTTTGAATTTCATCAGAGGAGGCTGGTAATTGTTAGTTTCCTGCGTCAGGAGGAGGTTGAGGCCATTTCCTTGTTGTGAACAAATCTTCTTCCTCTGATTATGTTTCAGTTTCCATAACATTTGATTGTGCCACATTCAACTGCTCCCTGTTAACAAATAGATGTTCCCTCTCTGAGTATGTATCAAATTGCACATCAACCACCTTCTTTTGTTTAGGAGGAATTTTTCCTCCTGTAACTCCTTTTTCTTTCAGGTGGTTAGAGCACCTTGGTGGTTGGGTAGACACTTTTTGTTTCTTATTGGCTTTAGAGGGAGAAAAGGATGCTTTTCTCTTCTTATTGGGCTTGGAAGTAGGAGGGTTTTTGTAAATCTTAGATGTTGCGGGTTGTGAATCGGTAGTTTCAGGCTGTACTTCTTGCTTTTCAAATTGTTTAGTGTGGCTACAAGGTTGTGAAGCTGAATGTTCTGGCAATGGGGTTGGTACCGGTGAAGCTGTAGGAGTGGGGAACTTTGCAGGATCGTCCATTGGGTTATCATTGTATGGAGTTGAATGCTCTAAAATGGTGGCATGGCTACGAGTAGGCAAAGCCATTGGTTGGAAAATGGCCGCAAGAGCTTCCTCCCCTTCCTTTGACTGTATATTCTCTACCCGTGCCTCATCTTCCCTAACTGGTCCAGACCTTAAGGGTCTATCATCAATGTGGTTAACCTTAAGAAAAATTTCCCAAAGAATGGTTGGGAACTGAATAAACAAACTTCTTTTCACCAATAATATAACCAGACAATCATGTGACAGGGATGACTAGTTCCCTTTCCACTTATACTCAGCAGACATACTTTTTAGCAGATTAAATAGGAAATTTGGAACGTTTACAACTCTACCATGATGGAGATGACTCAATAGTTTAAATTGCACATTATATAATAACAATTATCTTCCATCACAAGTTAAATACACAATGATATAAGTAGCAACAGAAGCCCATAACCACGGTAGAGAGACACGTTTAGTACCTTGAGATGAGAAGTCTATTCTTTCACTAGGTTGGACAAATTCAGCCCTTGTTGTACTGGCATTAGCTTTTTTAGGAAATTCCTCTCCAACTGTAGGTAACCCTATTACCTATACAATAGTGATGCAGAGTGAAACGCAACGGAGGCTAACTAACAGGAAGGAGCTGCCAACAACACAAATAGCATGATAAAAATGTCTATCGGCTCAGCATCATCATCATATTTCCTAGAAACACCAACAGCATCATCATCATATTTCAACAGCATCATCATATTTCGGATGATCGCGATTATCCTCCTGTTGACTACTGTTCACCTCCTCCGCCTGTCGCCTATCATCATCATCATGATATTCAACGGGCGCAAACATCCTCCGGTTGCACTGTTCATCGGGTGCCAAATACTAGCGGCAACATCATGATATTCACTATCACCTTCGTCAGCAGGATATCCAAATATCCGGTTGCTCCAAATATCCTGATGACGATCACCTTCAACACCTTGCCTTCGACGCTCCACTGCCCGACGATACAAGTAACAGCATCATGATCTAACTTATCCGGTTGTCTTGGAACATCCTGATGATGTTAACCCAACTTTCCGCCTACGCCGATACACCTCCTGATGATGTTTCACAACTTTCTGCCGAGAGCCTTCGCCGATGCCTAAACCCTTAGCGACGACAGGATCAATATGCATAAGGGGATATCTCAATATCCTGATGACGATGACGTCATATGCGGATGACGATGACGTCACACGATATCCTGATGAACTCTTCAATACTTAGACAAAAACTGAACTTTCACACCCGCATCTGTTAGCGATATGCGGATGATGAGCTTCTCCGAGAGATGATCCTGACTGCGATATATACACTGAGTATATATCCAACTCAAAACATCCTGATGCACTTGCAACTTGCAAACTTCAACAGTTTCACGACCCGATCCTGATGGCGATGCATTCGCAGATGACGATGCGGCTTGCTCCGGCTGGAACCGCACATGCAGACTCCTGTGTATCCGTCCACTGCATGTAAACACTCAGAACCGCATAATTTCACAAAGACAATGTGACGACCGGGCCGGATCACCTTCAAACCAAAATCTAACAGTTTATCTTTCTATACCTAGCACATGAGGATGCTAGGCTGATTCACAGCATGCACCTAACTGCTCTCATGAACAATGCAATGCATAAACAGAAAACACAAATGTAACCTAAACTATGATACAGGACCATTCCACCGATTTGCAGGATCAACCGGTGGAAGGGTTGAAAGTACCCATTAACTTGCAAACAGAGAGGAAATCAACACAGATACAACTGATCAACTCAAATACTGCAAAAGATGAGATCTTATTCAATTGAGATTCAAATGTCCTGCTTTTACAATTCTGCTTCACAATATCTGGACTGATCACCAGTACAGCATATCACCAGTACTACTCTCCTGAACATAACATCTATCAAACTCAATATGAACTATATCTAAACCCTAACAGATCGAAGGTATATATAACAAATCCTTCGAGTACTACCAACTCACTTCCCAGCGGCTGGGAGCTTCCAAGCGGCTGGGAGAGAGGACAGCTCAGATAACCTTATCCCGATCTCTAACTGCCTACACATACTCCTATGCTGATCTAATACATAGCATCGGTCCAATGGACCTTATTACATGATAAAGTCAAACATACTAAAAATAGGCTATCCTGTCATCATGCTGATAATTATCCTATATCCTGATCATGTATGTCATCATGCGGACCTATATCCTGATCATGTGCGGGTGCTCCTGCACCAAATAGTAGACTTTGAAGCATCAACCCTCAATCCCCTAACTATTGTTTCATTATGTTGAAATGTCCTTGCAAATTGTTGAGTCATGGCTTCATTATATTCGGTCAATCTAAGGAAATAGTCAAGTCATCCAGCTTGTTGGAAAATAGGCATATAGTCTAAGTCACTTAACAATGTTGTATGATCCATTGATTCTTTCTCAATGGGATCCCCATCCATCATGTGACACTTCTTATTTCCTCTATAGCTATAATTACATGTTTTCTAAGCTCTTATGGAATTATCTGTTGCTGGAACCAATTTCCACCTTATTTTTCCTTCTTATTTATGTATGTGCAGTTACTAGTTGCTATCTGATCAACTGTGTATGCTATGCAACGAGTAGCCATAAATTATGACAAAGAGAGATTTTGGAATGGGTGATGGTACGTGAAATAATTTCTACACGTATGAAATCCCCCAACTAAGGATACATTTGTCCACAAATGCGAAGACAATGAGGATGTAGGGGATAGAGGAGTGAAAGCATTGGGAATTGTGCATGATAGTGGAATAAATGATTGTGTGAAGTAAGATTGTGTAACATACATTGTTCCAGCTAGGGTTTTATGCCTTAGTTTTTTTGTTTTTGACTGTTGTTTGGCTTTAGGGTTTATATTGTGTTTTGCGTGTATTGTTTTTACATTGAAACCACATAATATAATGCATATAACAAGAACCTAGAAAATCTAAAGCATATATGAACAAAATATCAAAAACCCAGTTCATAAAATAGGGTAAAACCAATTATAGTGACATACCCATTTTAAAATCTTGAACTTCGTATTATTGTCATACTTGGACCAGCATTACAAGCAATAGAAAGTCACCATTAATCACATACAATGAAGGTTCTTCATCAATAACAATGTTGCAATGTCGAATGAGGCCCTAGATAGCCATTTTGCATCCAATACTGAGCCTAGATATTAGGCGTTTCCACCACAAAGAGACCCACATCCCTATGTTGGTTGTACGGCCTGTTGTAGAGTGTGTTACAGTGAAAGGAAGCTCCAATCTAAACTAAATACCCTCAAACCCCTCTGCAATCTAGTCATCTATGTTGTGAATGTCCAATGCTACAATGACAGTAGAGAAAGGCACCCCAAACTCTGTCAAATACAACTCCAATGTGGTACAGCCCTAGATGGAAATGTACGGATAGCAAGAGGAAAAGAACATCAACTAGAAAGTCCTCCACAAACACACAAATCTGTCCTTCGTCCCTTCATTCTCAGTTGTATACAAAATCTGCATAGAAAATATTCAATATTTGCCCAAATCTTAACCCAAATGTATCAATCTAAAGCCCAAATGAAGCCCCTGAATGAGACTCCCCAAATTCTTCCTGATGTTGTCTTTTAAGCATGAAGAAGGTGACTTTGAAGAGGTTTTCATCTCAGCAAAATCAAGCATCAGACCCTCAAAGCTCAAAGCTTCAAAGTATGCACGACAATAGCAATTTTGCAAGTGAATGAATAATGCAAAAATGAGCTCACACTTTTCTTTTTACATCTTCTCCTCCAACACCCAAGAGGGGATATTTTATTAATTAATTTTATTTCATTAAGTACCCCATTCCACCACGAGGGGCGCCCATCTCCTATCAACCTCACTTTAAGTTATTATTTGCATTTTATAAGTTAAGTCACTTTAGCCATATAAATATTATAAGTTAAATATTCAATTTAACTTAAACATTGACAAATAACACCCTAGCCACCTCAAAACCACAAACCAAGTGCTAGGTACTCCGATCCTGCAGTGTTATAAATAGAAATTCAATCTACACTACCTGTGAACCCTCCTGCCTGACTTACTGAAAATAGTAAGTCCTAGTGAATTGATCCAATGAGGCTCCCTAACCAATGTCATTAGCCTACAAGAACCTGGTAATAGGCTAATCTCCTCGTCTGACTATCTTGGCTAAGTAGGGGACATTACAGATTGCTATAAAAGAAATAGAATTTATTGTTAATTAATGGAAGGTGTGAGATAAAAACCATTTGAATGCTGAGGAATTGAGAGATGATGCATGCGAAAAGGCTAACATGGTAGCCGGAATAGATGATGTTGAAGAGTGAGTTGAAGTGAATTAAGTGGATGTGACGTGAAGAAAGTGTGTTGGCTTGAAGAGGAGTAGCTTGGTGACACATAGATGGAAAGTACAAACAAAAGAAAGAGTGGTGGCATGCGGATGTCATGAATGAGTGTGCTGCATGCAAGAGTGGCTGCATGCACGAAATCAAAAATGTGTGATGTGAAAGATGTAGTGGCTGCATGGAGAAAGTGAACAGGGCCCATGTGGAATGGTTGCAGGTGTAGTGGCTACAAGTCCCTTAAAACAATTGAAAACCCTAGGCTACTGGTCCCATGAGGAGAGTGTCTGCAAGTGCCTTCAATGTCTTTCAACTAATGTGGGGGAGCTTATTTGGTGGAGCTTTGTTTTTTTTATTATTATTATTATTTTTTTTATTTATTTACAAGGGTAGAGAAGATCATACCTAATGAGTGACAACAAATGAGCTTGTGGCTTCATCTATTGGTGTGTCATTGAGAGTAGTTGTGTATGGAATGCATGTTGCATCTGGTAGTGAATGCTGTGGAACTTGTACGTCAACATGTCCTATCAACTGTTGGAGAAAATTTTCTTTATCCAATGGCTTCTTATAAAGTTTCAAACAGTGTCCATTTACCATGAGTGAAAATCTAACTGGATCAATTGTGGTAAGTTGGACTGCGCCATTGGGAAAAACTTCTCTGATTTCATAAGGACCCAACCATCTAGTCTATAATTTGCCTTTGCGGTCCTTATAGCTAGAGTCATAAAGTAGGACCCAATCACCTGTGTGAAACTCTTTAGTTTTGATGTACTGGTCATGCCATTTGATTCTTTGTTTTTGGATTATTTTTGTGTAGTGAATTGCCTCCATTCTTAATTCTTCTAAAGCATTAAGCTGGTGTAACCTATCTTGTTGAGTTGTAGATAAATCAATTATGTTTTGTATTCAAATTCAATAGGGAGGACAACTTTTTTTCCATAAACTAGTTCATAGGGCATATACCATGTTGTGGTTTTCCATGTGGTTTTATATGCCCAGACTGCCTCTGAGAGTCTGGCTGCTCAATCTTTTATGTGCAATGCAACTGTCTTTGTTAATATTGCTCCAATTTCTCTATTTGTGACCTCAACTTGGCCATTTAATTGTGGATGATAAGGAGTGGATTTCTTATGTCTGATTTCATATTCCTGAATCAGACTAGCAATCACAGCTGGTGTGAACTATGGTCCCTGATCTGTAACTATTTCCCTTGGCACTCCATATCTAGTAAATATTTCTTCATACAAAAATGTGGCCATCTTACTATCTCTTGCAACCTTGAGAGCTTTAACCTCCACCCATTTGGTTAGGTAATTAGTTCATACTAGTATGCACTCTTTATTATTAGAGGGAGGATCAATGGGCCCAATAAAATCAATGCCCCTTTTGTCAAAAGGTGTAATCACCAATTGTGGTTGCAGGGGAATCTCGTCACTTGTTGTAGGTCTGCCCATCCTTTGACAACAGTCACATTTCTTTGTATATTGAATTGTATCTTTGTGCAGTGTTGGCCAATAATATTCAGTAGTTAAGATCTTGAGTGTTATCCATTTGGCTGCAAAATGCTCCCCACAAGGTTCATCATGGCATGCCTTAAGAATGTCATTACTTCATCTTCTATGATACATCTACGCATGACATGATCAGGTCCTATGTAGAAGAGGTATCCATCTACCCATGAATAGGGGAGGTTGCATTCAACCAAATGGTGCTTTTCTCTTCATGAAAGGTGTGGAGGTGTCTTTTCTGAAACCAAATAATTGGCTATATCTGCATACCAAGGAGTTTGTACAGTTAATGCAAATAAGTGTTCATCAGGAAATGAGTCATCAACAACTAGATCTTCATTTGCAGTAGGGAGCCTGTAGAGGAAATTAGCAACCACATTAGCCTTCCCAGGTTTCTCCACAGTAGTGATATCAAATTCTTGTAACAACAACAACCATCTAACCAGTCGACCACTAACCACTGGTTTGTTCATTAGATACCTTATTGTTGCATGATCAATATGAATAAAAATTGGATATCCAGTGATATAGCGTCTAAATTTATTGATTGCATAGATAAAAACTAACATTTCTTTCTCTGTAACACTATAGTTAAGTTTGGAACAACTTGTAGATTCTTACTGATGTAGTAAATAGCATATTCCAAATTCCCCTCCTTTTGTCTTGACACATCACCTACAACAAAGTCAAAGACATCAATATGAATCTGAAAAGGGATTTGTCAATTGGGTCCTCTTAGTACAGATGTCTTTGTCAAGGAATCTTTAATATTTTCAAAGGTTGTTTGACAAGCAAGTGTCCAATCAAATTCAACATCCTTAGAGAGTACGACAAATAGAGGCACTGCTATTTTACTGAAATCTTTTATAAACCTCCTATAATATTATGCATGGCCAAGAAAGCTTCTGACATCCTTTTGTTTTTGAGGAATAGGTAATGTTGGAATGACTTCAATTTTGTTGGGATCCACTTGAATGCCTTTCTAGGACACAAAATGTCCAAGTACTACTCCTTCTTCCATCATCATGAAACATTTTTCATGACTAAGAGACAGGTTGTGATCTTGACATCTCTGGAGAACCTTTTCAAGGTTTGCCAATGCTTCTTCATAAGAATCTACATAAGTGGTGAAATAATCCATATACACTTCCATGGATTAATGAGAAAATTTGAAAAAGATGCTCAAAACAACACTTTGAAATGTTGTAGGTGCATTACAGAGTCCAAATGGAAGGAATGAATAGGCATAGGTTCACCATGGGCATGTGAATGTGGTTTTATCCTGGTCCTCTTGGGCTATTTTGATCTGATTATAGCCACTGAATCTAGGAAAGTAAAATATTTCCAGCCAGCCAAAGAATCTAAGACCTGATCAATGAAAGGAAGAGGAAAATGATCTTTCCAAATGGTTGTATTTAATTCTCTATAGTCTACACAAACCCACCACTTGCGTCCTTTCTTGGGTACTATGACTAATGGGGATACCCATTGGTTGTCTAATATAGGATATATGAATCCTGCATTCTAGAGTTTCTGTAATTCATTCTTCACTATGTCTCTTACAATAGAGTTCATTTGTCATTGAGGTTGCCTCACTGGCCTGCATCCTTCGTTTATATATTCTATGCATGCAAAGATTAGGATCTATGCCTTTCATGTCATGATAGTCCCAGACAAATGTTGTTTTGTGAGTTAGCAACATGTTTATCAATTCATATTGTTGCATCGTTGTTAATTGGTTGTTGATATTAAGTGTTCTGCCTGGTATAATATCAACTGGTGTTGCAGATGTCATAACAGAAGCAACATCTAGCCCTGATAAATTGAGGCTACAACTATGTGGTAGAAAATGATGGAACATGCAGGTAGTGGAAGCATAGGATTATGTATTCATTGTGGGCAAAATATTATGTAGTGGGCAAGTCAAGCATACTAAACATGGGTCTTGCTGTGGGTCCCTCCCATAAGCGTTTTGTATCACATTGGAAAGCACCTCATCCTTATCCTGAATATTTAACAATGGGCTTCATTCAATAGTCATTAATATCTGAAGAGAATATTGGCAATTATCCTCTAGGTTTGGCCAAATAGGTTGTTCCATATGAGCAAAAGGTTATGCTGGGGGATAAAGGACCAATTTCTTAGTTATATTTCCATTAGAAATTATCATATTGCTAGACCTGAACCCTGTTAGGTCTCAAAAATGCAAGTTGTTAACCTTAAGAGATTGCCAAGCTCTCTTAACACTTTTGGCTAATGAAACAGGGCTAATATGATTAAAACCCCCTTCTCTTTAGGTTCTGCCAGACCTAGGCAGGTGTACCTCAATAGTTAATGCAGATTTGTATGACCTTAGTGATCTACTCACATTGGCATGTAAGTGTGAGATAGATATAAGGTTGAAAGTTGTTCCTACTTCTAATGTTTGAATCTTGAATATGTGAACAAGGTTTTGAAATGTTATTTTGTAATGACCAGTGCCTAATTCTATTGGGTTAATTGGGTCAAGATTTGTATGATTTGCGGATTTATCTACTTGGCTTAACTCTGACTACCTGGCACCTTTTGAATGTTTACACTTGGTGTAAACATGTAGGATTGTTGGTTATTAGACTCTTTTTCAAGATCCAATTGATATTTCTCCAAGTTACTGTGGTTTTCTGAAAGGAATTTAATTCTACTTTGAAGGAAACCAACTAAGATGATTTATTTAGAGGATTTTAACTCAGGGCAGAGACCAATAAATGTGAATCATTTAGATGGACTTAAATCAACTTCATATAGAAGCCAGTAAAGCATGCCACACAGAGACAACAAACGTGCCTTGATAAATCTAATTGATTTAAATAACTGGAAAAATTCAATGTGGAGACAGTCAAACAACTCATAAGATTGAATATCAACAGAATAGTAGAACACCACAGATATATCACAGATTTAAACCATCTTGCCCATTATATTATTAAAATATCATAAGAGTTCTATATCTTGCTTCTGAAAATATGTCTGAAAGAGATATTATAGTATATAATAATTGTTTTGTGAATGATGATGTGTAAACTAGGCCTTGGTTTCCCTTATATATATGGGAAGCAAACAAGCTTTAGACTGAAACAATATGACTATTCATGGATTACACCTTTTCACATAACTAAAACATAATTAAGAAATAGATAATATGGGCATAAGAATTTGACCAAGATCTAAATCGGTTAATCATCGTAGAGCACCCGTGACTACTGGCCTGGCAAGGTCCTCCTCTCCAATGTTGCAGTATCTATCGAATATGCTTTGTCGTCCTTATTGCTAACGCAATACACCCTTTTCGATTTCTCCATCACAAAATATTGACAAAACTTCATTTTTTCTTTCCCCGACTCCTTTGTGTTGCTCTAGTTCTTGCTTGTGGGATGCTCTATGCAATTGAATTCGTATGCAATTGTGTATTGAAAATGCTTCTTTTATTCCTTTTGGAATTTGGTATCCCCTTTACGCACTTCTAGTTTCTTCTCTTTCATTTTGCATATTTCCTTGTATATGTCTTTTGTATATCTTATGCAATCACAACTACACATGCGGACTCCGTCGAGTTTATAAACCAAATTGAAATTACCTTCGGATCCGCCTTTGTATACATTTCCATCTGTATTACCTTTTTGCATATCGTATACATGCACTTTTAAACATGTATCGCAATGTTAACTTTTCACTTTTTGCTATGCATATTTCACCATTTTAATCATAAGTTCACGTCTGCCATTGCACCTTCTCTTTTTTACATTTTGAATACATGCATCATAATATACAACTACGAACTTCACCTAAAGTTCTCAAAATTTAACTCTCTAATCGGGTCCAGACTTGTATATGCATTTTAGATACAAATATTTATACATACAAAGATACATACAAATAACTCTTCACTCTCGTTTCCACAACTCAAATGGATTTTCTTTTCAGGTCTGCCTATGCATATGTATAAGAAAGTTTAATACTCACAATGTATTAACTATGCACATGAGGTAACCATGACTTTATGTGCTAACTTTGAATTCCTTTTGACATCCGCTAATGTATATTGTGAATTTGCATCTTTAGTACATGTGTTGTAAGTTACAAATACAAGTGCAGATTTTTACCATTATGAAGATCACCATAAAATGCAACTGGATTTGTATTTTGTATATTTTATGCATTTTTGAATATACATGCAAATAGGATGTATGGACACAATTTTCCTTTGGATACATTTCGAGAGGTCAAATACATAATGTCTTTTGTTTCCACTATAGGAAGTTAGGGATTTGCATTTGTATGTTTGAATGCATTTGTATATTTTATGCAAATGCATTTGCATCTATAGTTGTGGTGGAGCCCACTTGTTTATTTGTATATGCATCTTTGGTACTTGCATATTTGTATATACATATTTCATTGTTTGTACCTTTATGTATTTGCATGTTTTGTATCTGTGCGCTTTATGCATTTGTATATTATGTGCTTGCATGTTGGTGTTTGCATGTTTTTGCGTATCTTTGCTTTTGCATATTTTATACATACAAACAAATATACAAAACTTTCGACCATTCACTTTTGCATCTAAAGTTTTGCATGTACTTTGACCAATATGCACTTTTGTTTCTAAGGATTTTAATATGCATTCTAGATGTAACAGTTTAATGTTAACACATGGTCAACATTTGACTGTTATATATCTTAGTGCGACTTGCATTTGTATCTGCCTATTGCATATTTTATACATGCACTACCTGATATACATACAAACATGGACGTGACTCTTGCATATTAAAGCATGTTTAAATCATTTCAGGTTCGGTATGTATATGAAGGCTTTCAAGGCTTGTGATACACAAAGTGATTGAATGCACTATGGAAATGCATTTTGACTCAGATACAATTTGACCAATATATAGTTTGACTTTTTGAAAAACAAGGAATTTTTAGAAATTTCAAAAAGCAACCCTAACTCATTTTCAATGTTGATGCCAAAATTTTAAGGTTCCAACACAGCCTACGAAGGCATCTATTGTTGCCAACCAAGGTCGTCCTAAAATGATTGGATACCCACCTAAGTTGGCCTTGGGTTGTAGGACCATGAAGTCTGCAGAGTATTCCCATGAGTCCAGTGTGATTACTAGATCTTCAACGATTCCTTCAAGTTTGACAGTTCACCTATCTGCTAATTGTGAAACTCTTGGTGTAGGCCTTAAGTTAATCAACTGAAGATTTTTCATTGTTTCTTTTATCATCACATTTATAGTTGCACACAAGTCAAGCAGAGTATTTTTTATAAGGGTGCCATTAATATGTACATCAACTATAGGGCTACCAAGATCTGCATACTTTGGGACAACTAAGTTGCCTAACATAATATCAACAAGTTGTCCTATAACATGCACTGTCTGGGGGTCTTTTCTTTTCCTTCTTGGTTTCTTAAGGCATAACTCCCTTATAGTTTTAGTATATATAGGTACGTCCTTAATACCTTGGATTAAAGGAATCTTTACACAGACATTTCTCAATTGCTCAAGGAAATCAAATTTAGGTTCAGGTTGATGTGGGGATTTTTGCATGTTTAATCTTTCTAGAAATGGAGGGTTTCTTGTAGTGATTTCTACATGTGGTGAGGTTTGTTCAAGAGGGCTATGCTGGTTATTTAAATGGTTGTTAGTGTCAATGGTTGGTTCTTCATCAACAAGTTCCATGATAAGCAAAGATGGAGGTCCAACAAGCATTTTTCCTGCACGTAAGTGAACATCACTAACCTCAACCATATAAGTTGGGTATTAGATGGTTTCATTAGTATAAGCCTATTAAATAAGCTTATTGTTAGGATTTGATGTAGGTTGAGCAGGCAATTGAGTGGCTCTAGGTGGAATAGGAGTAGGTGAAACTATCTTTGTCATAATGGCAGGTTGTTGTGGTAGGATTTCTATGGTTGCAGGTAATTTACATTTGAGTTTTGCCATGGCTGATTTCCACGCCACTGTTGTGGCCATGGGTTTTGATTGGACTGCCACTATGGATTATAATTTGGGGTTTGGAATGGTTGTTGTGGCCATATCCCTTATTTTTGGTTCCAACTAGGTGGCATGGTTGCCCAGGATTATTGTGGCATGTTATACCAGGGTGCATTATGCCAATCAGGGATGTTTGAAGTAATTTACATTTGAGTTTTGCCATGGCTGATTTCCACGCCACTGTTGTGGCCATGGGTTTTGATTGGACTGCCACTGTGGATTATAATTTCGGGTTTGGAATGGTTGTTGTGGCCATATCCCCTATTTTTGGTTCCAACTAGGTGGCATGGTTGCCCAGGATTATTGTGGCATGTTATACCAGGGTGCATTATGCCAATCAGGGATGTTTGAAGTAGCTCCTGAAAATGAAACATTGTTGGACAAGGGGTCTTGAGGTATACCTTGTCTGTACTGCCAAGGCTTACATTGTGCAATATAGAACACCTAGCCTTCTTCATCCTCTAGGGCTCAGAAATCTAGCTTCTCACCTCTTTCCTCAGAAATGCTAGCAACACGTTTGCATTTACAGTTAGTCTTCTTTTATCGACAATGTGGACAATATTTGACCAAAGCCACCTCTGCTGCCTCTTGCTTCTTCTTTATGTGTAGGGTGTCCAGTTGAGTTTCTAGATGCCTTGTGATGTCCTCCTTCATATTTGAGAGGAGATTGTTGAGTTCTACCCTAGAGACTCCAGTGGATGCTTGTGTAGAAGGCAAAGCTCTCGAGCCTCTATTTTTTTCAAGGTGGAACGTGAATAGTTCCTACAGATTTGACAAATTTTATCAAATCCAAGTTGAGAGATATCCCCTATTCCAATTAAATTAAATGCATTCATACATCCTTCATTCACACACCTTAAGAATACCAATTTGTGTGACTCTGGAGAGAGTCAATTTTGTCATGACTTTTTGAGGCAAAACTAAAACCTCTCGACGTAGTCTTCAAGGGGTTCATCTTCCTTTTGTGACATCCTAAAGATGTCATCCCCCTTCATATCCCTTCCACGACAATAGTCATGATACTTTTGTAGAAATTTTTCCTTCATGGTATCCCAGTTTACTACTAAATTTTGACCTAGCCCCATGACCCATCTCAAGGCTGCATCTTTGAGGGTGGCCAAAAAGAGTTTTAGTCTATATGCATATGTATTGTAGTTGTAGCTTCTAAAAAGGAAATCAAATTCAAAAAGGAATGTATTTGGTTCCTCAATGATTAATCTGTGAAAATTTGGCAAAGCTGAAGGAGGAATATTCTTCAGGGTATCAGCTCGCGCTTGGTTTGTGATGGGAAATGCAAATGTAACTAGCTTAGCTAGATTCTCTACTGCTTCTTTCGCCATTGTGTCTCAATGCCAAGTAGCGATATCTTCTAAATCTACAACATCCTCTAGTCTAAGGGGTAGTTCAAAGTGGTCTTCCTCTTCTTCTATTGTATTTGATGGAAGAAATCTCCCTAACTGGTCTCTCTTCTGCCGCATGCAATGATGCTTGAGCTAGTAGCTTTGTTCTTGCACCATGTTAGTGGATAGTTCGGAAATGGATTGAATGTTTAAGTAATCCTAATTTCTTGGAAAATAAATCCTATATAAAATGAAAGAAAATGCAAAAACTAATCAAAAGAACTCAGAAACTCTAAACCTTAGCACCATCCTCGACAACGGTGCCAAAAATGTCTAACTCCACTATTAACCAATAAATTGATGCAGAAAGGGCATGCACTCAACTCAATGGACCTACATATCCTTTATCAAGCAACCTAATGGCTATAACATGTTACATTTCAATATGTCAAACCAGAGAATCATATTCTTCTTGGATGGTACATGTACTATATGTACAGTCAAGGATACTTGAGTTTAACCTAGAAGTTGTGCATAGAAACAAACTATGAAGAAGGAAACAAATTCTAATTTGCAAAGAACAACAATTGCCACAAGTAGGTAATTCGGTTAAGGAATAATAAATACCACATTCAATAGAAAAATAGTCTATGTAAATCACAATAGAAAAATAGTCTATGTACTAAGTCAGCGATCACCTTGAATATTCCCTAATTCAATAAATCTTAATAACTTAATGAACTAATAATGTAAACTAACAATATAACTAACAAGAGAACTATAGTTACCTCAAGTGGCCCTTGCTTGAGTGACTATAATATTGAAGAATCTAAATTAGATCACTTCTTGTATCAACTACTCATTGATTGAATCTGAATCTATATTCTCTTATTGAATTATGGAAGATGTAATACAATAACAAGAACTTGATTGTACAAATCTCTTCTAACTCCTCTTGTCACATATAGAATCTATCATATATAGACAGGATCTAAGTCTCCTATTCGAATTAAACTTCTAAACAACTATCCTACACTTGTCCATTCTCCCCACAAACATAGGAAGAAGACTTTATTATTATTCTAATCAGATCAGAAGTAGGAAACTAACTATTACAAAGATAATCTAGATATCACATTCCTACTATGATTCTTCTTATTCATTATAAAGATAGACATAAATGAAAATAGAACACGAACCATGATCTGAGCTCCTCTTAATCCCTATGACTATGTTAACTATTGAAGATAAAACCATCGAGGAGTGGGAGGAGTTATGGTTAAACCATGCCCACTTAGTTCAGGATCCTTCCTCTTTGGTTGCGGGCTACTACATTCTCAATTGTAGATAAACACCTCCTTTGTTGCAGGTTGACAGATGACCTCCGCCACAGGTAACTGTGTACTTGTTGCATAGGGGTTAGTTTCTCCATATAGTATTTATACATCACAAACTACCATAATTAACATAAATTACCATCACATCTTATAAGCAATCATTAATTCACACATAATCATTCATCAACATATCATATACTATTCTTAATGCTTTCAGGTCTTAAAGGTAACTAGAAACATAGATAATGTCTAGGAAAGTCTGGAAATGTCTTTGGAAAGTAAAAACTTAAACAAGAGAACTAGAAAAAAATAAAGTCCCGTCATGGCCCTTAATGGACAAGAACACCCGTGTAAGCATATAGGTAACTAGGAAAGGCATATGCCTCCAATGTAGCAACATGAGCACATGATGGTAAGTGATAGGTCCTAGTGGTAATGTGAATCAAGGTAGGAACAATGTGAAATGGGGGAAAGCATGACATCCCAAATATATAGATATGTTAATGGTACCATGGTGTGTAGGGGGAAGGCATGATGCCCCCAATGTGAAATGTATTTCCATGAAAACATAATGTGTAAAGGGGGAAGGCATGATGCTCTCAAATGTAAATATCTAGAAATGAGAGTGTAGTGTGTAAGGGGGAAACAGGATTCCCCCCAGATGTAAAGGTATGGCAATAAAAGGCACAAATGGTACAAAGGGGGAAGTCATTGTGCCCCCTAGTATGGTTTGATAACTATACAAGTATGATATGGAAATATGTCTCTATATGTAACTCTAGGAGGGCGATATATCAATATAGGCTCAATGTGTAAGCTCTAAATATTGCAAGGAACCAATAGACAATGAAAAATGTTACCATCATAGTGAGACAAATGCCATACAAATGATAAGAAACATAAAAGGTATAGGCAAATCTTAGTAAACATGGAAATATGTAACAAAGATATAATGTAACAAGGCAATGTAAGCAAACAAAGTGGTAAAGACAAAAAACATAAAATCACAAGTGGATAGAAAAGGCAAAAAGTGAATGTAAGAAAAATAATAAATCAACCCAAGTGGGGAATAAAGGCAAAAGGCAAAAGGAAACAAGGCATATCATGGGTGACAAGAGTGGTTACAAATAAAGGAAAAGGCCCTTGTATGAAGCAAGTAAAAAGGAAACCAAAATGCCCCAAGTGGGGAGAATAATCATGGAAACAAATATAGAAGATGAAATAAGTACAAAAAGCATAACAAACAAGGGTAATAAAAAAGTCTATGGTGTAATATTTAAGGAGAATCAAAAGACAAAGGTGAAATCTAAACTGTAGGTATATATATAGATACATGTCTAATGGTGTTCATAAATCATTGAACAAAATTCTTAGGTGCAACCTTTGTCTCCAAAGATGTATGCTTGTGCTCATCAAGTAGGTAACCATCATGCCAAAAAATGCCATCAAATTTATCTTCTTATTCCATTTCTTTTTTCTCATCTTTTCTTGAATTTTCAATTACATGTGTTTCTTCTTGATAATTCTTTGTGCTAAGCATAAACACATGATCAACAAGTATAACATTAGGATCTTCCTTTCTTATCCATTTTTATTTCTTAACTTGTGGTTATGGTAGAATAATAGGCATTTGGTGTGTTGGTTACCAAAGTTGCAGCTCCATATTCCCAGAGTGTGAACTTACGCTCAAAGCCATGGATTTGTCATCAATAGGAAAGGGAAAAGGCTCACCAACAAAATATGGACAACTAGGGGCCAATTTCATGGCAAGTAATCTCTCCATTCCGGGCTCAACTAAACTCTAGAGGGTGTTCCCAGATGTATCCTTAATATAACAATTAAAGAGAAATGACATAACAATACAAAACCACCCAAAAACTACATCCAATGTATGATAGACCCCAATATTCATCACCAAGTATATGACACACTAGCTATTTGTAATACCTCTCATTGAGCCAATACCAACATCCTTGCATATGCATCCAAAGATGAGAACAATATTATATCTCCAAAAGAGAATCCAATTAACCTTCCATAAACATGTGCAAGGTGCAATAATACATAACATGGTTCTCCAACAATTTATTAGTTTCAATTCAATAAGAATATTCCTTGAGTTATATTACCAAACCATGAAAAACATGTAGGACTTAATCTACTCCTATACTATCGAGGACCAAAGATATTCTGAATGAGAAATGTTTGGTCATTCACCTCTTAGACTGGTGCCTACTCCAATGGGCAACAAAGTCACAGTCTACAAGGAAAAAGATAGCACACCTACAAACTGTACATAGAACAAGACTTGCTTACACAAATCATAGATCATGCTTTTAGCAACTAGGCATACTTAATAATCCATCTCAATGCTACAATAATCCATATGGAACAAGAGAAGAACATTATAAAGGATTGTAATGCATTATAATGTTGCCACGAATTCATCTATCTCTTTTTACAACCATACCAATAAATGTGGCAATAGGGAACCCACAAGTAGGTTCAAAGATCCCCTTGAGTTGTTACAATTAACCATGGAGATATTCAGTTGCATGCACACTTTCAGTTGAATACCCTTCTTATGATTTACAAAATGTATTGTTTCCACTTATAGATTAGAATTGCATGAGTCAATGCCCTAAAATAATATAAGATACTTGGTATCAGAAAGATAGTAGAATGACCAACCCTTCTTACATATTACAATCTTGTAAATATAGCATTTTATTTACTTTGCATCTAGTTGCTTGGGTAGGGTTGTAGGGGTGCAAAGTTGCCCGGAGACTCTAAAATTCTATAAGGAACAAAGGAGGAGAAAAGTAGAAATGTGAAACAAGGGAGCAGGGAGGCAAGTTTGCAAGAGTTGCAAACATACATGCGACGTCTAAAGTTTCACAAGAAACAAAGGGATAGAGGAAGTGGGAAAGAAAGAAGCAAAGGTCAAAGTGAATTTTGTAAAAGTTGCAAACATGCATCCAAGGTCTAAAAGTTCATAGACAATAGAGGAAGTGAGAAAGCAGTAATTGAAGGTTTGGTGCATTTTGCAAAAGTTGTAAACATGCGTGCACAGGGTCCAAAAGTCCACAAACAATAGAGGAAGCAAGAAAGTGAGAAGTGGAAGTCAAAGTGCATTTTGCAAAATTTTCAAACATGCATGCGAGGTTTGAAATTCTACATGTAATAGAGTGAGTAGGAAAGTAAAAGTGGAGGTTGAAGTACATTTTGCAAAAGTTTAAAACATGCACGAAAGCTTTGCATCTCTATCAGAACATGAAAAGTGGGAAAAAAATCTCCAAACTTGAAACTTTTCAACAGATGAGCACAACACAAAGATCCAGATGAGAGTAAATAACTTTGAACATGACTTGACCAAGGTGGCCCATTTATGATTTCTCTTATTGGTATTCTGTGATGAACCAAAAATAAGGATTTAAGGCAAAACTTGCAAGTATGAAGTGTAAAATTCAAGAGGGGTGCCAACATTGGCTTTGGTTGGGAATGTGTACCTCTTGCAAGAGTGGTGAAAATCTAGAAAAATCTCTAGGAGCAAACCAAAACATAACGTAACAACGAGACCAACATAGAACTGACCACAAAACTAAGCAAACACAAGACAAGAAAGAAAGAAGAGTATGTAAGAGGCAATGAGAGAGCCTCAAACATCAAGAGAAGTAGTGCTTAAGGTGTTGACCATGAATTGGTAGCTCCATGAAAATATCCATCCAAACTCTTGAGATAAAAGGTTCACTAACCAGACTTGTCTTTAATTTGGCAAGGTCCAGCCCATAAGGCTTCAAATTTTCTATGCTTCCCTTTATCTTTACACCTTGCATTCCTCATGAGAACAATGTATCCAACCTAAAAGTTCCTCTAAACCACCCTATTATCAACAAACAATTTATCCTTTGTTGCTATATTAAATTTATATCATGTGTATCTCTCCTTGCTTCATCAAGCTCCGTTAGGTCATACACCCTATGAGAGATTGCATCAACTTCCTCTCCTTCAACCTCTTGTAACAACTTGTAAATATGCAATTCTAAGTTGATAGGCATCTTGGCCTTTGCTTCATAGACTAGCTCATAGGGGCTCCTTCCATATGACTTTCTGTAAGTCATTCTATCAACCCAAACAACAAACTTAAGCTTATCATCACACCTTTTCTTATTTGATTCCAAGGTTCTTTTGATGATCTTCATGATACTCATGTTACTAGCATTATGCATTACCATTTCACTAGGGATGCTAAAGGGATGAGTATGTTAGACTAATCCCATACTTAGAACACAAGTCTAATAGCTCCTAAGCTCTTAAGAACATTGCATTGTCAATAATTATTCTTGTAGGTACACCAAACCAATTGATTACATTGGATAGCAAGACATCAATCACCACTTTAAATGTTGCCTTTATAGTAGGAATTGCTTCCACCCATTTGTTAAAGTAATCAATGGCCATGACAATCCACTATATACATAACTAGACCTTTCAACAATCTCCCCTATGAATTCAATACCCCGCTACTAAAAAGGAGCCTCAACTGAGATTGATGTGAGGGGGAGAGTACTTGCAAATTTCATCTTGTTAAAGATCCTTTGGAAAGCATCACACTTTCTCACTATCTTGGCCACATCCTTGAACAAGGTTGGCCACCAATATCCTACTCTGAGAACCTCGCGAGCAATAATCTTCATCATAAAGTGCCCATCACACACTCCTTGGTGACACTCATTTATAACCTTGATAGATTGCTCTTGATTTAAGTGTTTAAGTAATAATATGTCATGGTTTCTGCACATTAATTCACCCTTGTCCAACATGTACCTTTGAGCAATAAGATTGATGGTTCTTTGCTTATTTTCATTCAATCCTAAAGAGAAACCCATATTCTCTAATTTGTACACTGCATCCTTATACCATGGATCATTTTTCAAAATACAAGGAGTGGGTACAAGATCAAGACTTACATCATTTACTTTTGTTGTCTCCAAGTTTGCATTATCCATGAGCTTGGAAAGGCCTTGACCTCTAACCAATTTTGTTTTTTGCACCTCCATACCATATTCTTGGATCTTGTTGATCGACCCCCATCTCTTGCGAGATGCTTCTTGTTGAACAAAAATACCCTTTAAAGTTGTATGAGGTACATAGGCAATGATTTGAGCCCATATGAGAAGGTCTAAATTTTCTAATAGCCTTGACACGAGCATAGGCATTCTTCTCCATGATGGAGTACTTCAGCTTGACATTTTGCAATGATTTATTAAAGAAGGCAATTGATTGTTCATATCCATCATCGTTCTATTAAAGTAGGACAACAACTATTGTATAAAAGGAAGCAAAAGAAAAGAGTTGAAGAGGTCATTAATAATTAGGGCTTGCAATCATGGGGGCTTGTTTGGGTGCTTCTTTGATCTCCAAGAAATATTCACTAGATTCCTTACCCCAACTAATTTATTAACCCTTCTTAAGCATTTTGGAAATGGCTTTTGTCTTTTTATAAAATTGGGAACAAACCTCCCAACAAAGTTAATATGTACAATGAAATATTACACTCCTTTGATGTTCTTGGGTTGAGGTATGAGGTTTGTTGTTTGAACTCTTTCAAGGTAAATCATCACTCCTTCCTTGGACACCACATGCGTAAGGAGTTTACCTTCTTCCACACCGAATATGCACTTTTTAGAATTTGATAAAATCCCATACTCTAGGCACCTATGTAATATCAAATCCAAATGCTTGCAATGGCCTCTTCTATCCTTTGAGTAAGTAGTAAGAGAATCTTGGTAAACCACCATGATTTCATCTATCAAACCTATAAAGGCAGCATCCATTTCCCTTTGGAAGGTAGCTTCTGCATTCTTGAGCCCAAAAGGCATATTCATGTAAACATGTGTGTCCCAAGGATTTGTGAAATCTTTTTTGTGTTGTACCATCAACCTAGTTATATCCTCAAAAGCCATCCATCATTGGCATTAACCTTGAATTTGTCACTCTCTATAGCAAATGGTCCATACTTGGCAATGGGTAATTGTCCTTTAGAGATTGGGTAATTCTTCTTTCTGACTAGAACAAGGTTGAACACATATGTGAAATGCCTAATAGGTTTGATTATACCTCCCTCTTTTAGCTTCAATAGTTCCTTTATATTTGAGGAGCCGACGTGGGATTGATAAGCCTTTGTTTTTGTTTGAATGGCTTTGCATCAGGTTGCAAGGGGATTTTATAATAAAATAAATCTTCCTTGTAAGATTTCAATTTGTCATGGGACCATGCAAAGAAATTTTTAAATCTTCTTAACAAAGATATCAACATTTTCATCTCTACTAATTTAAATCTTTTGCCTATGTAGATCAATCGTGGAGATGCTTCAGTCCCCAAGTTAATACCTTCTACATCATCCTTACTAATTGGTTTACTTCTTGCCTTATGGCAATCAACATTATCAAACATTCTATCAAGGGCCACAAGACCTTTAGGAAGGATGTTAGTCTTAAGTTGAATGATGTCATTGCCAAAGAGTGTTTCTTTACCATTCTCCTTCTCAACTATGGGCTCCCAATTAATAAGTTCATCAAACTTATATATGAAATTTAGGAACCTATATATTTTTGGTTATCATGAAACTGTTACTAATTTTTTGTTCACACTGAAAATTAGTTGGACCTAGGTGTAATTGTTCAGAATGAATAATAGAAAACTTCAAGGTTATGCATTCTTGAATGGTTGACACTTTGACAAAGCTGAAAAGAGGATCCAGTTGTCAGGATAACCCATCAGTCCAATTAGGACTGATAAGTTATAATGACAAAAGAATTAATCATCAAAGGCTCAATCATTCAAGGAGATATAGTTGTTCTACAAAGTTTGATTTTTTCAGGAGTTATAAGTTAAATTGATTATTCAGATTAATCAATTTTGAATAAAAGAGAGAAAGATGTTGTATTACATTGTTATTTCATGTCATGTTTTGAAAATACATCCAAGTATCTGTTAATTTATCTCATGCATTGATTAAAAAGGAAATACATACACATCATATGCATCAGAGAAACTAATTGATCATGTTTTAAAGAAATGTTCAAATGTGTCCCACACAAGCTGTGGGAATAACTAAACTGAGCAATTGTAGACATGCAAGCTATGTATCTGTTTGATAAAAGAAAAGAGAAAGAACATATGATAAATCTAAACATCCATCATTGCTTGATGATGGAGGTTGTTGTTGAAGCTGGTCTTCAAGGTCTTCAGTCTTCACGCTTCCATCCAAGTCACCATCCAGCTGAAACCTGCAAAAAATTTTGGGACAGCCCCGTTAGTGCTCCAGATGTTTACAATTATCACATACCTTTATCAAACAGAGACATCTACTTTTCACATCATGCATTCAAATAAGAATTCAGATCAGATAATGACACAGATCAAGAAGAAATCACGAAGGAGATCAATCAATGCTATCAGGTACTTTTTTATGCTAAATTGTTTGTTCACTATGCAGGTATAGGACAAATTTTGTTGTTGATTTGAAGACAAATAAACACGTGGATTAAATGTGGCTCCCACAAGGGTTGAGCCCAACATGTTTTTTTTTTGTTTTGAAAAGAGTACCAGAGGAAAAGACAGGATGCATCATTCTATGCTATATCATGCATCATCTAATCAACTTACATAAGGAGAATGTCGTCATGACATTATTACAGTTGATTGGACAAATCAAAACTATATGACTGAATCAAGATTAACAAAAAGACAAATTTAGAAAAAATCAGATTACAGTCATCTCAAGAGTAAGACAATTTTTCAGATTATGTGCCTGATAAAGAAGAAAATAGACAGAGCAAGGAAGATACAAGAACTTGTGTAAAAGTTGCAGAATAGGTCTCATGAAGAGTCATCTCATTATGACAAAGGAGAGATGAAACAACATTGCATACCAGGTATTTTTCATGTTGTTTTCATGCTGTCTAAAGATGATCAACTTTAAAATAGCTATATCACATTAAAACTTACAAGTGTTTCATAAGTAGTCAAGTAAATGCCACATGAACAACAGATAGAACAATGGGAGAAAGACAGCTTAATCTCTATGCTAACTTGACTGCCATCAAATAAGACTCCACAAAATGTATGAGATGGATGTGCAGTCATCTGAAAGAGAAGATATAAACTTTGTAAAAGACTACCACCATTGCCTCAGAGTTTTCAAACCATCAAAAGATATATGAAGATCAAATGCTGCATTCAAAATGGAATAACATGTTCAGACAATCAAGCATCGAAGGATGAAGTATGTAATACAAACCCCGACACAGTGAATGGGCCTCAAACATAACAGTCAAGTCAACCTTCAAGATCAAATGAAAGAAAATTATAAATGTATGTGCAAGCTACAGAAGATAAATCAGTATAGAGATACAATACAGTATGCAAGTTGCAAGCTGCAAGAAGACACAACCAACAGTTATGAATGGAGTTACAAGCTACAAAGGATGCACACAAAAATGTATGTAACACAGTAAGGAGGGAACACATTCATGCAGTCAAGAAGTGACACATAGAGGTAGATGCACACAGTGCATTCATGCAAGATGCAGTCAAAGAGTAGGTGCAGTCTAAAGATGTAATCGTGCCATAAAGAAAAACACATTGCAAAGACAAGACAATCACCATCACCAGTATAGTCATCATCACCAAATCAAGCGTGGAAGTGACCTATGAAGTGATTTAAATGAGCATAAAGCATTCATGATACACAGTAATGATCATTGCCCACCTACAGAGAAATATGAATAATGATAGAGACGTGAACAACCAGAATAGGTACGAAGATGCATGAGAAAGCTAACAGGTAGGGATTACAATATGCAAAAAAGATAGCTACAAATATAAGGATGCATGAAGGCATATCACAGGAGATGAAATAAAGAAATATATCTATGCCACTTAAGCCTTGAAAAAATAGCAAGAAACAAACAACAATGCATGTTAGCCAAGACACGGTTGAGAGATAACAATAAAGAAGAAGACAACTAATCTCTATGCCATGATATACATCCATTTATAGCTGAGACAGTCCAACATTCAAAAAATGATGATATAGCCACATAGTTCATCAACCTTGCACTCATGCAATCCGTAAAGATAGACTACATGGGAGCCTTACGGTATGATGCAAGTGTTGCTATAATGGTGCAAATGGAGGTAAAATGTCAAACCATTATATAGAATACCAAAAGACTACTGTCATGACAAAGATTAACACATGCTTCTACCCATCAGCCACAGTGAGATGTAAAGCAAGTAAATCATCAACAAATGTGTATGAGGCAGTCACAAAGGAGGTGAGAAATATTAAGAGAAGTAGAGCAAGAGCAAGAAGACCCATTTCCAAAATTTCAAAACCCTTAACTCTTGCCAGTAGTAAGAGATAGAAGCACAGTCAAAGTGATGCTACACAAGCAATATACCATCAGTACTTAAGAAATCAAACCCTAAGTGATGTTCTTGTAGGCTCAAAGAGAGATTTCAAAGAGGATGCCATAATACAGTCATAACCTACAGAGAAGAACAAGAAACGAGAAGGAATGTATACCCATATGCCAAATTCACAGGATTTCTTCATGGATACATTAGTTCTTTTATTTCTTACAAAGTAGAGGAGGAGATCAAGTAAAACAATGGTCGTAGCATTATAAGAAATTTTGTGCATATTAAAGTCGAAACCCTAACTTCATAACTTACAAACCCTCTAGGTGAGTTACAATTTTATGCCTATTGACAAAGACAAGCATAGCCATGGCAGGTAGAAGTAATGGGTATGCAAGAGAATTTGAAACCCTAACCCAAAACTCCAAAAAAGCCTCAGGTTTCTGCATTATGAAGACACATCAAGATAAAAAGAAAGATATAGCCATGGCCAACAGAGACTTGGCATTTCTTGTCAAAAAACGCAATACCCACAACCATCTACAACTTATCATGCAAGAAGGAATGAGACATCAAAAGAATGAAACTACAGAGAGGATAGCAAGTGCTCACCTCATTATTGTCAAGAAGGAAGGATCTTCACAGCTTCATAGTGGCTTCAAATTTCCAAATATGTAGGAGGAGACCGTTGAGAAGGAAATCACACAGTGAAAGAATGAAGGCATTAAAAGAATGCACAACAGTAAAGACTATTATAACAAGTGAAAAGGCCATGGCCATACAGGTGAAAGAAGCTACAGCATTCAAAAGCTTTGTAACAAACACAAGAGAGGGTTACCTTCTTTCCAGCTAGTGAAGAGTTCATGGCAACAACGATACATTCAAAATAGCGAGGGAGAAAACCAGAGCCACCATGGAGCAACTTCAAATCCTCGGCCAGCATTTTTGCAGAGCTCAAAAAGAAGGAAACCAAAAAGATGAGTGAATGAGCAAAAATTAGGGTCGGTTCCCTATTTTGATCGAAGGTTCTTCTCACTCAAGTGTGTTTTTTGACTTAGAAAAAAACCAAATTATTACCTTATCCAAATTTGTTGTCGAGGTCAAGACCTTTCCAGTAATCATAACACATAGTGGCCAACAACAACCTTTTAGAGGTTATTTCCTTCTAAGTCAAAAGGCCGATATAATATGTGGGGAGGCTCCAAGCCTTAAGACTATGCATGATGGATCTCCTTGGTGGTCGAATGGTGGAGACATAACAAGATACATCTTTAGGTCCTTTTTCGATGCCCAAGCATCCAAAGATGGATCTCAATATTATGCATGGTGGCTAACAACCAAGGTGATGGATGTTTTATGACATGATATGCATGGATATAAAGTTTACAAAGGTGGCAGATAAGTTGAGGTGAGCATCTATAATGATGCAATATTTTATGCATATGAAATACATGGAGGTTCAAGGGTAAATTTCTTTATGCATGGAGGAGATGTAGCATATGAATGATAGGTGATATGGAAATTGCATGGTGGCACCATTGATAAAGGCAGCATATAATGGATTTTTATGCATGGGGTCAAGTTGCATGGTGGAGTTATTTTCGTTCCTTAAACTTCAAATATTGCATATGGGGATATAAGGAGATTTAAGAAGTGGATATTTATGCAAATTTTGTCTTGTGCATGGAGTGCTATAGGAGTGACTAGTCCTTTTATTTTCCTTACAGAGGGAGATTATTTTTTCACAAATGTATTGGAGTGATAAGGAAATGTGTATTTATTCCTAAGTCCTATTTTTGTAAAATAGGCAAATGAATTGGAGTGATAAGGAGTATTTTTTCTTCTTCTAATCATGCACAATTTTACACATTAATTAATTGTAAATAAATAATAAAGTAATATTCTATAAATTACTTTATTATTTTCCACAAATTGTAAAATCAAAATTAGACAAGTTGTAACAAAAATAGAGTAATATTT
Source organism: Cunninghamia lanceolata (assembly GCA_027924645.1). Classification (NCBI taxonomy): domain Eukaryota; kingdom Viridiplantae; phylum Streptophyta; class Pinopsida; order Cupressales; family Cupressaceae; genus Cunninghamia; species Cunninghamia lanceolata. The sequence continues at coordinate 14,480,165 of BSBN01001201.1, read as the reverse complement.
TATTACTTTATTATTTACTCACAATCAATTTTGCTCATGCAAAGTCATGCAAATTGATTACTTGAGTTAACTAGGCCACCTAGGAGGTTTTGCATGACTTTTAGGAGTATTTTTAGGGTCCTTAGTCAAAATTTTGGTCAAACACATGGAGAAGCCCAAATTGAAGCTATTTTTACTTAATTTGAGGCAGTTTTAGACCCTAATTTTGAGGATTTTTGAGGTTGCTCGGGAATGAGTATTTTTAGAGGCAGTTATCTGCAAGTCCTATTTTTTGCATGCCTCTTGGAGAGAGCAAGCCTATTTATTGTAAAGCAAAAGTCTATTTTTGCTAGTTCTTGATTCTCATTCTGATTTAGACAGATTGGAGAATTCTTGTAGCTCACTATTACAGCTTTATTGAGAGATCGACAGGTTATAGGTTATCTTTTGTCTTTTGCAAAGCTTTCCTTTGTTATTTCAGATCAGTTGAATTACCTTTCCTTTTAGTGTTGAATGTTGAAGTGATTTTGATGAAATTTTGTTGTGTTTTATTATTAAACCTTTAAAATTATTGTCTCACCTCATTGTTTACGGCATTAAAGCATAAATTTATCACAGGTCTTAGGTTGTGTTAACTAGAAATAGTCTTTTTATGCTATGAAAAAGTATTTTCTTTCATAAAAACCTACTTTCAAACCTTCCTTAGAATCATTTTTGTGATATTTATGCCAAGTCTAGATTGTGTCGAAGTCAGATTTCTGAGAAAGCATTGTGAATCAGATTGCATTATTTTTATCTATATCAGGGGCATCACCATTTTACACTTAGAGTTCAGTTAGTTTCTTTCTTCCTGTTTTCTGAAAGAGTAAAAAACATTCATCTCAATAGAACATTTCAAGGGAACCAACCCACAATCTGGAGGTCTAATCTCGTCATAGGGCACCCACAACCTGAGATTAGTCCCATCTTACATGGAATTGCAATGCTTTAACCAGCTTTGCATACGGGTGCAATTCCCAATGATAACAGAAACACCTAACAATTATGTATTATTAGGTATGCTAGGCCTTGTGGGGATCTCGACGCTATATGTGCAATGGGATGATGTTCAACTAACATCAAACTTCGAGGCCATAACAAGAGTGTATAATGTAGTATTTTTTGATATATCTAACCATTGAATAATAAAAGCGTCAAACAACTCTATACTGTTCCATGTAACATTCATGTACATTTTTAGCCTTTTGTCCTTGACAACATACTATCCTCTAACATGATATATATAACTAGTTCTAAGTCTCCACACACACATAGATGCTTGATACCATGCTTGGAAGCTATATTCAAACTAAAGAGCAAGGCCTCATACTCGACAATATTGTTAGTGCACATAAAATCTAGCTTGAAAGAGAATCTATTATCTATGTCATCAAGAGACATGTGAACAACATCGATACCATAACCTTATTTGGAGCATGTGCCATCAAAATACCTAGTCCATACAATATTATTGTAACATAAAAAATTGTGTACCCTCACAATTTCACGCTACGTTTGACCACTTTGGTGTTTGCACCTCCATTCTACATCCTAGGCTTGTGTTTGCTTTATTTCAACACTTTTTCTTAATTTCTTCAAATTATATTTTAATGGTTAGTGATTCTCCTTGCCTAAAGAAGATTCATCAGATTCTAAGGTAGATTCACTCATATGCTAGCGCCTAGCGTAGACACTTGCACGACGCGCCAGTGTCCCATGAACGTGAAATGGTCAGTGAACTATTTTGGGATGTGTTGAATCATTCCTAAGGCTAGTTAGATTCTCATAATGCCTCCTCGACCATCAAACATCTCTAGTATGACTATTTTGGGTGATTCCTTCCTTTTGGTGGGGATTCTTGTATTTTGAATTGATTCATGCTCTCAAGCTCACGTATAATTTTTCTTGGCTCTACCCTGCAACTTTGAAACTCTTGGTGAATTCAATCTCCATAGTAGCTACGTAGATTTTTGCACTCTCTTGTGATGTGACATTAGCTTCATTGACTATTGAAGGTTTTGGTTTGCTTGGTGTTCATTAAGAACTCTCTCTTTTGTTGGGGTCTAAAATTGTACACCATATTTGAGCTCTTGAGAGTTTGCATCTTTCTCTCCATCATCCAAACTAGTAAGATTATTTCATTGTGTTTTTCAATGCATTATATTTAAATCTGATTTGCATTATATAGTCATTGGCATGGTGTAGACCACCATTTTATTTGGGTTATTGGGTTTAGACCGTCGTTATAATTTTTCTGTTGCACTAGCTGCATGTTCAAGGGTTTCTTCCCCATAGACCAAGGAAGTAAATCTCTTTAGTTTACTTGATTTATTATTGCTCTCAATTTCTAGACGCACATAGGATAGGAGCACACGCATTTCTTTACTTCTTGAATACTTCTATATCAATTTATTGCTCGCAGAGGTAGAAATACTGAAATTGGGGCTTGATCGGGGCAAGCTCCTTAGTAGCACAACCCCTCTCTTCTCTCCTTTTGTAAATATTCTTCGAGTGAAGGCTTGTCAACTGCATAGGGGTTTTGTTGGCCTTTTTCTCTTCATTATTTTGTTTCATTTCCATAGCATAGTTGTGTTATTTTAAATTATGTGTTACCTGGATAATGTTGGGTATGTTTTGTATTTGAAATTGTGTTTTGTTGGTATCATGGGTCCCTATAGACCTGGACATTTTTATTTTTTGCAAGTTTTAGGATGCCAACACTTAGCGCAGACGTTCCCGTGGTGCCCTATCATCCAGGGTAGTGAGTTCCTCCCCTCAGTGATAGGTTCCTTTCTTCTCCCTCTTTTCACTTCTATAGTTCATTTTTCAATATTTTGTACACAATCTGTAACATCACATTCCATAATACTCAATTATTAACATAATTATTCAGCTTAATCAAGAATTAGATTTCAGAGTTAAACAAGAATGATTCATTATCATTTTAACAATCAAGCATGTTATTCTAAACCAAAACATAGCAAAGCTTCAATTACAATATCCAATTACATATCATTAGTGAATAACTTTCACTTTGCATGTACAAGTTATGCTTAAGGCATCAAATATCAAATTATACATAATAATTGACCATCAAGTCATAAAATGAAAAACATTGTATTTGGGGCATATGACATCTATCTTCATAAGCCTTGGCTTGTCTCGTGCTTGGGAAGGAGAGCATCATCCTGGTGCTTTTCCTCCAACCACAGACTGAAGGTCCCCTGCACAACTTCCTACCTAGAAGTGGCCCTACCCTTCACGGAAGGGATAGAGATAAGGAACGTTAGGTTAGCCATCTGAGTATCTAGTATTGTGTCCTTCATAATGCCTCTCGGTCACACAAATATAGATCCACTCTAAATATGTATGACACTACTGGAGAGATTATGCCATCTGGAGCACTGTGGACCGACAATGCATGTAGAGACAAATGCATTACTTTGGCCAAAGATTTACATACATAACGTTACGCAATGAACGTTCAAAGAATATCTTTCCATTAAGGAAATATGGCTCAAACCATGGAAGACAAAAGATAATACTAGGTCCACAACAACCTTCTCATTACCATGAGAACTTGTTATAGTATTAAAATACATCATAGGCACAAAGGAAATCATTACCTGCCATCAAAAGTTTACTTCTTTCACTTTGAGGTAATAGGTTTAATGGTTAAAACAATGGTTCAATATGGTGTTTACCACCAAGACTGGTACAGTCTTCATTGTCAAATAATTCAGTCTTAGTTAATATCATAACTTTATCAAATGTATATGCCAATACTCTCGGCTATCACAGTCAATACACTAACTCGAGGTTTACACATAAGACATACTATAAGCCTTCACGGCTATTAATCAACATCATGAGAGATCATAATATGTTCCATGGCTCAAAAGCCATTATCAAAAGATGATAACCCTATACAGGTTTCAACACAGATACTCAATGATAACATTAATCCCATTAAATGCAGTCATCATACGATGACATGACAAAATAAAAAAGTTAAAAGGAGTTTATTTCTCTGTCTTACGGCGTACAGAGAGCTCACGTATGCATATCGCATATATTATATGCACAAAGTTGGTCGAGGGTTTAATGTATACATAGTAGTGTATACGCGGCCATAGCAATGATAAAAGAAAAATAGTTAATCTCCTTATTAATACACAGAACAAAACTTTGTGATCATTACAACTTTGTAAGCCATGGCATAACAATGAACACATGCACATATCGATACCGTCAACGCTCTCATATGAACGATAGAAAACTCACATTATTATATATGGCTATCAAGTATAACATGTTGAGATACAGCTCATACCTGAGACTAAGCTTGTTTGAAGGCGTAGCTGGCTCTAAGCACAAACGGTTTCCAAGATCGACTCCATTGAGCTCTCCCTATAACAGTGATATCTGTGTGTATACTTCTCTATATATCTTGTTCGAGAGTCGTATTCCACAGCACCAAAAAGATAACACATAATAATGCCTTTTTTCCAAAAAAACAAGAGCCAAGTCTCTTTGTTCCCAATCGGTAATAACCGATTCTTTTTTCATACATGTAACTTCAAAAACAATTTTTGGTTGAGCTTGTAGCTCACCACTTATTCACTCAATGATAGGTTGGCAAGGATAATGGCATGGAAATAGGGTATGCTCAGCTGCCACCCTCCTTCCTACTCCTCGTGGGTCGTGACTGGTCGATTGCCCCTATCAACTTAAAAACAACATTAGAATAAAAGGATAATATAATTATTTAATCATATTTGACCTCTCCTTTAAACCAAATAAATCATATATATATAAGTATACGTACACTTCTTATATAAGGGTTAAGGATATAGATATCTAAGTGTTAATAATATCAACACTATTAGAGAAGGACACATACTTACAATGCGACTACAAGGTCGAGCACTGCTCCCCTGGAAAGCATCGTTCACCAAAAGACATAAGTAATCAGATAAAATAGTCACAATACATAATGCAAGATAATAAACATGGAACAAAAAAGTTCTCAACAACTTTGCCAGAATCGGCAACAACTCGAAAAGTCATTCTTGCGAACATCGACATTTTGATGAATCAACATTAAAGATGTTGAGAGCAGTCCAAATGACCCGTTAATAAGAGAGAATAAATTACTAACATGGGAGACGTAACTCACCCTATAGAAAGGATTCAAAGGACAAAGTCTGATACTTAGATGGTTGTTTAACCCCTTTTCTCAACATCTATCTCTTCCTCTCAGATGATACCCTCCTTCCATCTTCGAAGGATGATTACTTTCATGATCAAACTCGCCACCATAAAATCATGATTAGTGTATCATTGTATGTTTAATAAATCATAATAATTAAATAATCATTTCAACTTGAAATCTCGTATCTAACTAGCATTAGTCAGTTTCCTCATAAACAATGATTAATCTGATATTTTCCACAAACATCTAATCATTCAACTCTAGTTAATCATCCTGATTACCATGCAAAAGTAAGATTAAGCTAAATCACAAGTTGAGGATGTAACATATCTCCCCCCATAAGAATCATCATCCCCAATGATTTAATGTCTTCATAGTCACTCAACATAATAAGAGAAATGTTTTGAGAACATAATAAAAAGTTCTTTAGAAAAGATGAGGAAATCTCGCATAGAAATCATCATAGTTTTCCCAGGTGGCATTTTCCTCTGCATATTGGTCCCACTGGACCTTGCACTATGTTATCTCTTTGCTACATAAGTGTAGCTTACGCATTTCGAGCACCTTGATGGGCTTGATCACCACCACTCCTGGGTCTTTCACCTATATGGCATTCCAATCAAGCATAGGAATTTGATTATCTGCAATGTTAAACTTTTTCAAATAAGAAATATGAAACACATTATGCATTGTGGCAAGAGTCGGTGGTAGAGCAATTATGTATTCTACTAGGTTAACTTCTTTGAGAACTTCGAAGGGACCCACGTATCTAGGTGCCAGTTTGGACATCTTTCCAAATTTAATGGAACTCTTCTAAGGTTTTACCCTTAAGAGAACTTTCTCTCCCACTGTGAAATGCCTTTTGATGCATTTAGCATCCGCATAACTCTTTTGTCTATCAATGGCTTCCGTTGGCCTTCTCTTAATCAGATGGACTTGCTCTTCCATCTTTGACAACATTTCTGGACCAAGGCTAACCTATCTTCTAACTTGTCCTAGCTTATAGGGGTTCTGCACTTTCATCCATATAATGCCTCAAATGGAGCCATCTTAATAGCAGAGTGATAGGAATTATTATAGGCAAATTCCACTAGAGGAAGATAATCCTCCCATTTGTATTACTAATCCATGCAATACATTCTCAACAAATCTTCCAGTACTTGGTTTACCCTCTCAGTTTGGCCATCTGTTTTAGGATGATAAGCATAGCTTATGTTCAACTGGGTTCCAAGTGAAGAGAACAAGGTTTTCCAAAACCTCAATGTCATTCGTGTATCCCTATCTAAGATAATCTTCTCAGGAATGTCATGCAGTTTGAAAATCTCTTGAACAAATTTTTAGGCTATGACGGGTGCCCCATTCGCCAAGTTCCCAGGTATAAAATGAGTGGCTTTGGTGAGTCTATCCACCACAACCAAGATAGTATTGTGCATGTTCCTTGACATAGGAAGCCCTTGCACAAAGTCCATGCTTATAATTTGCCATTTCCACTCAGGAATTTCAAGAGGGTATAAGAGTCTTGCCAGGTGATGGTGTTCTGCCTTCACCCTCTGGCATTCTATACATGTAGCTACAAAATTTGTAGCATCCCTCTTCATTCTTTTCCAGAAATATAGAGGTTTCACATCAACAAGTAAATTTGTTACTCCAGGATGTCCAGAATATGGTGCAAAATGAACCTCCTTCCACACCATGTTCCTTAACTCTATAGAGTTAGGTACATACATCCTTCCTTTAAACCTTAATAACCCATATGGTTCAAGGTTAAATCCTTCATATCTCAAATCCTGGGGGTTTTCTTCAAGGGCCTGTTTTACTTGCTCGTAAAACTCGTCTCCCTTAGATTTCTGTAATACTTGATTCCTAAAATCAGAATGTATGGAGATCATTGAGGAGATGTGTCTTGTCCTACTCAAAGCATCTTCCACTCAGTTTTCTTTTCCTTGAATATATTTAATCTCGAAATCATAATTCGAGATGAATTCTAACTATCTTCTTTGCCAAGCATTAAGATACAGTTGAGTGAATAGATATTTGAGTCCCTGATGATCTGTTTTTAACTCAAAAGGTTTTCCAAGTAAGTAATGTCTCCACATTTGCAATGCATGAATGACTGCTGCTAGTTCCAAATCATGTGGGGCATAGTTTTGTTTATAATTTTTTAGTTTTCGGGATTCATACACAATGACTTGTCCATCCTGGACTAGTACACCACCTAAGCCTTCCCCCGAGGCATCGATAATGACTACAAATTGACCCTCTGGGTCAGGTACCTTAAAAATTGGTGTTGAAGTCAATTTTTTATTCAATAGGTCAAAGGCCTCGTGGCACTTTTCTAACCACTCAAATCTCTTGCCTTTTCTTTGCAAGGAAGTAATAGGGTATGCAACTTTTGAAAAGTTCTTCACAAACTTCCTGTAATAAACTGCAAGGAAAATGAAACTTCAGACCTCATGAACATTTCTTGGTATTGGCATTCCAAAATAGCCTTCATCTTAGCTAGGTCCACAGCTATTCCCTTAGCTAAGATTATGTGGCCCAAATACTACACTTCCTTCTGAAAGAAAGTACACTTAGAGAGCTTGCCATACAGTTTATGCCCTCTCAACCTCTGAAGAACAATTTTTAAATGTTGCAAATGTTCTTCCTCATTCTTAGAATAGATTAGAATTTCATCAAGAAATGTTAGGATGAATTTGTCCAAACAATCCCTGAACACACTGTTCATTAGATTCATAAAAGCCACCGGTGCATTCATTAATCCAAAAGGTAGGACAACAAACTCATAATGCCCATACCTTGTTCTGAAGGTTGTCTTATGGTTGTCCTAATCCTTTAACCTCAATTGGTGATACCCAGACCAAAGATCGATCTTGGAAAACATGGTTGCACCCCTCATTTGATTGAAAAGATCATCGATGCGAGGTAACATGTATTTATTCTTAATTGTTTCTTTATTCAACATGTGGTAATCAATGCATAACCGCAAAGTGCCATCTTTCTTTTTCACAAATATGACTGGTGCTCCCCAGGGTGACACACTGGGTCTAATCAACCCTTTATCCAATAATCCCTATAATTGAGCTTTTAGCTCCATTAGTTTTGTAGTGGTCATTTTGTATAGGGCTTTAGAAATGGGTTCTAACCCTGGAATTATATCAATGGAGAAGTCAAAGGCTCTTTTAGGAGGTAATCCCGATAGTTCATCTAGGAATACGTTCTCAAAATCTCTAAGGAAAGGTTACCTGTCCATATCTGATCTTCCTGGATCTATGGACTCCTTCCCAACTTCGTTGAGTTTCTAAGATTCATAAAACGTTAAATCATCTTGGAAATTGGTTCCACAATCTCATTTAGTTTTTCCATTTTGACAACAAAAAGCTGGCATCCTTTTCATTGAGCTCTTTTCATTTGGAGAGCAGAAATTTGTCTTATTTTGACTTCCCTGGGGTTCCCTTGAAGAAAGACTTTGTTTCCTAAATCATCAAGACACTCTATTATTTTGGCATAACAATCCACTATGGCTTGGTGTCTCCATAGCCAATTTATCCCTAGGATAACATTATATGGGACTAGTGGGGCTACATAAAGATTTACTTCCATGGAGAAACTTGGAAGTTCAGCCCTAACCTCAAACAAACATTACTCTACTTGAGCCTTGGTTTGGTTTGCATATTCTACAGACCATGTGTTTGGAATGAATCCATCCTTTCTAGGAATTTTGCTTACAATTTTAGGAGAAATAAAACATTTAGTAGCACCAATGTCAATCAAAACTGAAATTAGAAGACCATATAAAATACATGTTGTTTCAATGGAAGTTATTTGGTATTCAACCTACCTGTTGTACAAGGCTGCATGAATGCATTGTTGGAACACCGCTTGTTGAGAGGGTAGAGGGTTTTCCCTTGGTTGTGCTCCCTGTGTCTTGTTAGGAAACTGGTTGGCATAATGATCTCCGCCACATGTGTAGCACCCTCCCATTGGTCCTCACCTCTCCTGAGGTTTTCCAGAATTGTCTCCATTCTTCTTGGAGTAGTTATTGCCCTTTTTCTCTCCTTTGGACTCAATTTGCTTATGCTTGGTCCTCTTATCATTTTTCTTAGTAAAATATTGTTTCTTCCCCTTTTTCTTAGAGGATTGTGAGGATTGGGACCAATTGTATCTCTTTCGGTTCCTTTCTCTATAAGCTGACATAGCTTTCAGTTTCTGTTCCTGTTTGATGGCATTTTCATAGACATGGTCCATTGTAGTAGGACCATGAACATCAACCTCACCCCCAATCTAGGCGTTCAATCCCATTATAAACTTCCAAATATGAAATCTCTCATCCTGTTGGTACTACGACACATATTTAAGCAAGCGGGTGAACTTTTCCCAATATTCATTCACAGACAAATTAGCCTATTTCAAATTTTGAAAGTCTATAAGCTTCTTATCATAGAACAACTGAGGCAACCATCTTTGCCTAAACATTTCTATGAACCTGTCCCATGTAAGGCTTGTAGACCTCAAGCCTAGTTCCATCTTTTTATTCATCCACCATGTGGATGCTTCACCAGCTAGTTGGAATGCCCCCCATACTGCTTTAGTGACCTCGTTATAGTTCCCGATTTTGAAATACTTTTCCATTTCCATAAGTCATGCCTCTGCAGCTTCTCTGCTTACAGATCCATCAAACTTAGGGGGGCATAACCTTTTTCATGTATCGGGATAGTTCTATAGCCACATGGCTCCTTCTATCCACTTCTTGTCTAGCCTCAGAGTTATTTTCTCCATGCTCACTTTGGGTGGTATCATTATGACGTGTCTCATCATAACCCTCATCATAGGCATCCCACCTGGGTCCTTGCTGACCCCTGACTTCCTGTTTGAGAGTTTCTACTCTCACTCTTGTGCCTTGAAGTAAGGCAATAATCCAATCAAGTTTAGTTTCGGAGTGCCCTAAAGGTTGCCCTTCATCCTGGCTATCTCCCATCCTTGTTCTTATCTAAACCTTTGCTGCAATCTACTTCTTCCTGAAGTTTGCAGGTTAATCACAGATTAGTTTTTCCATGTCATTGAATTCATTCATAATACAAATCTATTCTCATTCATGTAATCTTTAACAATAAAGGAAATATTGTCAGAAATTTTTAATTGCATTATAGTTTTTATTGGATTGCATATAATCCATCAAAATTACAAAATTTTGTTTACACCTTGCTACTGCAAGTCATTTACAGTTTGGGATAACTTTCCTATTCATTTCTCAACCTTGAGATTTATCATTTCAGTTTCAGGAAGTGGAGGTACACACAGGTACTCTTCCATAACCTCCTTAGGTACATCATAATCCCTAGGATTATTTTCCACAGCTGGTGCTTTAGGTGCAGAGGGTTTTGTTGATGCATCGGTAGAGTTAGGGGCAGCAATCCTAACTGCTTTCCTTAACTCCTGCTTGATGCATTTCATGGCATCAACGAAGGTCTCCTCATTAGTCAACCATGCTCCTACTAAGCAACTAGCCTGTTCAAGTCTTTTCATTCTTGAGGCTCGTTCCCTCAAGACCTTTTGATGACGTAGGTAATGTCCATGTTCCGTTACTTTCTTTCGGGGTGTTGTTCTAATTCTTACCATTATGGCATAGAACATCCAATCATTAGCATATGTTAACATCGGATAAAAAGTAATCATCAAGTAGTGAGCTCATAGGTCCGTGTATTGAACCTAGTAGCTCTGATACCATATGTAACATCACATTCCATAATACTCAATTATTAACATAAATATTCATCTTAATCAAGAATTAGATTTCAACATGATCATCCAAATCAAAGTTAAACAAGAATGATTCATTATCATTTCAACAGTTAAGCATATTATTCTAAACCACAATATAACAAAGCTTCAATTACAATATCCAATTACATATCATTAGTGAATAACTTTCACTTTGCATGTACAAGTTATGCTCAAGGCATCAAATATCAAATTATACATAATAATTGACCATCAAGTCATAAAATGAAAAACATTGTATCTAGAGCATATGACATTTGTCTTCATAAGCCTCAACTCATCTCATGCTTGGGAAGGAGAGCATCATCCCAGTGCTTTTCCTCCAACCATAGACCAGTGGTCCCCCGCACAACTTCCTACTTGGAAGCGGCCCTACCCTTCACAGAAGGGATAGATATAAGGAACCGTTAGGTTAGCCATCTGAGTATCTGGTGTTGTGTCCTTCACAATGCCTCTCGGTCACACAACTATAGATCCACTCTAACTATGTATGACACTAGTGGAGACATTGTGCCATCTGGAGCACTGTGAACTGACAATGCATGCAAAGACGGATGCATCACTTTGGCCAAAGATTTACATACATAACGTTACGCAATGAACACTGTCATATGTACACCACCTCGACTTGACTTATAAGTTGTCATGTCCTACAATAAACATAATCCAACCCTTTTCAGTCTAGAGCAATTAAGTTCAAATCATCTTAGTCCATTTCTTGGACATTTGACTTTTGTCTTGTTAACCCCTTCTTAAGTTTCTATATGCTTAAGTAACCAGGAACTAGTGACTCCACATCACTTTGTCCTGCACTTGTTTGCAGAAATAAAGTTCATTCATGTTCTCCACACTTAACCATATTGGTTTGGAGTTTACCTTGTTTATCTCAGTTCATGGTTTACATTCAACTCATAAAGCTAATGGGTGAACTCGTAATGACTCGTAGATTCAATTCCCTTTAACAAGGTTCAATCTTAAGAGACCTTCTTTAATGGAATTCGTTAAGAAGTAACTTAGCCTATTGAAAATAAGGCACGCATATGCTATTATACAACATGATATAAGGTGACATGGTTCTATTATTGTAAATGAACGTTCAAAGAATATCTTTCCATTAAGGAAATATGGCTCAAACCATGGGAGACAAAAGACAATACTATGTCCACAAGAACCTTCTCATTACCATGAGAACTCGTTATAGTATTAAAATACATCGTAGGCACAAAGGAAATCATTACCTGCCATCAAAAGTTTTCTTCTTTCACTTTGAGGTAATAGGTTTAATGGTTAAAACAATGGTTCAATACGGTGTTTACCACCAAGACTGGTATAATCTTCATTGTAAAACAGTTTGATCTTAGTTAATATCATAACTTTATCAAATGTATACGTTGATACTCTCAGCTATCATAGTCGATACACTACAGTCGCCCTACTCGGGCTTTACACATAAGACATACTATAATCCTTCGCGGTTGTTAATCAACATTATGAATCATCATAATATGTTCCATGGCTTGAAAGTCATTATCAAAAGATGATAACCCTATATGGGTTTCAACACAAATACTCAATGATAACATTAATCCCATTAAACGTAGTCATCATACGATGACATGACAAAATAAAAAAGGATAAATGAAGTTTATTTCTCTGCCTTATGCTACACAGAGAGCTCACGTATGCATATCGCATATATTATATGCACAAAGTTGGCCAAGGGTTTAATGTATACACAGTAGTGTATACACAACCATAGCAATGATAAAAGAAAAACAATTAATCTCCTTATTAATACACATAACAAAACCTTGTGATCATTACGACTTTGTAAGCCATGGCATAACAATGAACACATGCACATGTCGATATCGTCGACACTCTCATATGAACGATAGAAAACTCACATTATTATATATGGCTATCGAGTATAACATGTTGAGATACAGCTCATACCTGAGACTAAGCTTGTTTGAAGGCGTAGCTGGCTCTAAGCACAAACGGTTTCCAAGCTCAACTCCACCAAGCTCTCCCTATAACAATGATATCCCTGTGTATACTTCTCTCTATATCTTGTTCGAGAGTCGTATTCTGTAGCACCAAAAACATAACACATAATAATGCCCTTTTTTCCAAAAAAAAAGAGCCAAGTCTCTTTCTTCCCAATCGGTAATAACCGATTCTTTTTGCATGCATGCAACTTCAAAAATAGTTTTTGGTTGAGCTTGTAGCTCGCCACCTATTCACTCAACAATAGGTTGGCAAGGATAATGGCATGGAAATAGGGTATGCTCAGTTGCCACCCTCCTTCCCACTCCTCGTGGGCGATGACTAGCCGAGTGCCCCTATCAACTTAAAAACAACATTAGAATAAAAGGATAATATAATTATTAATCATATTTGGCCTCTCAAAAAGTTTAAACCAAATAAATCATATATATAAATATACTTACACTTCTTATATAAGGGTTAAGGATATAGATATCTAAGTGTTAATAATATGAACACTATTAGATAAGGACGCATACTTACGATGCGACTATGGGGTCAAGCACTGCTCCCCTGGAAAGCATCTACCGAAAGACATAAGTAATCAAATGAAATAGTCACAATACATAATGCAAGATAATAAACATGGAACAAAAGAGTTCTCAACAACTTTATCGGAATCGGCAACAACTCGAAAAGTCATACTTGCGAACATCGACATTTTGACGAATTGACATTAAAGATGTCGAGAGGAGTCCAGATGACCCGTCGATAAGAGAAAATAAACGACTAACACGGGGATGTAACTCACCCTATAGCAAGGATTCAAAGGACAAAGTATGATACTCAGATGGTTGTTTAACCCCTTTTCCCGACATCTATCTCTTCCTCCTGGATGATACCCTCCTTCCATCTTCAAAGGATGATTACTTTCCTGATCAAACTCACCACCATAAAATCATGATTAGTGTATCATCGTATGTTTGATAAATCATAATAATTAAATAATCATTTCAACTTGAAATCTCATATCTAACTAGCATTAGTCACTTTCCTCATAAACAATTATTAATCTGATATTTTCCACAAACATCTAATCAGTCAACTCTAGTTAATCATCCTGATTACCATGCAAAACTAAGATTAAGCTAAATCACAAGTTGGGGATGTAACACAATCATTTATTTCAAGCATTTTGTTCTTCTTTCCTTCATTGTCAAGCATCTAGTATAGTTTTTTGCTTTGATCGGAATGCGTAGTAGTTCTGTTAAGACCTAGAGTAGGTTTTATACATCTAATCATTAGATAGTAGAGCCCGACTGTAGCATGAGTGAAGAACTCCCTTGATTAAAGACATTCAATCGAGGAGTAGTTTTTCCTACACTACATTTTGGTGAACCTGATGTGTTTCAAACATTTACACTTACCTCTTTTCTTTATTGCGGTCACTTAGCACGATGCGTTGTGAATCCTAAACATTGTTTATGAGATTCATGACCCAGTCTTCAAATTCTCGATACATTGTGTGTAGGAGTCTAAGAAATCATCCCAAGGGGTTTTCCATGAATCCTACCGCACATATTTGTGTTGCTCCCAATTTTCCTCATTTCTCTTCTAAACAAGTTAACATCTCTATTTCTTCTCCTTCTTCTTCTAGAATGGTGTTGATGACTACTTTTCATGATGCGGAGCAAGCCTTCGATCATGAGGCAACCCTTACTTATGTCCCACAAGAAAGAATTAATGGCCTCGATTGCCACTTAGCTGATTATCAATACTTTCTGAGTTATGAGGACATATCTAGTTCTGATGTCCCTCTGGTCGACACTCTTCACATTATGCTAACCAATCATCCTTAGGGTATCACTTTACTTCGTGGGATTGCTCACATAGTGCATAGTGATACGCTACCTTTGGGGAGCTGTGTTCCAAATGCTTAGGACTCTCAATCCAACATTCCTGGAAATTATCTCTCTTCCTCTACCTACTATAGGTGTTTAGACTTTTACTTCTCTTCAGATGGCTACCAGTTCTACCCAATTTGGTAGTTCAAGATTTGGCTTGTTTATTGGTGCGACGAATCCTATTAATCAATATGGGTTCACTCTACCCTCGAGGCCCTTACAGTTTGTTTTTCCTCTCGATACCTCTAGAGTTTCACAACCACTTTCACAACCTCTTGCTTCCACTCCACTTGCTCCACCTGCGCACACTATTGATGTTGTGATTAATCAACTATGGAAAAATGTTGGTTCCCTACAGCAGCATCTTGCTACGCTTTCCACCTCCACATCACAACCACATGTCCCTGCATACTACAGGCATTGCCCACTTTCACTTGCTATTCTCGCTACACCATTTCCCCAAAGCTTCGAGGCACCAAGATTTGAGAAGTACACTAGTAAAGGTGACCTATAGACCCACATCTCTGCCTTCACTTCTTTATGCAGTGATTTCCTATTTCACGATGCCTTGTTGGTAAAAAAATTTCCATGATCCTTAAAGGATACTACATTGGATTGGTTTTGCTCACTTTCTAACCATTCAATTGTTTCTTTTGATCAACTTGTTAATCAGTTCCTAGAACACTTCCAAGCCAATATGGGATCGCAGGTCATGTTCATTCACCTCATTCATTGTAAGCAAGGAAGTAGCGAGAAGGTAACTGACTTTATTTGTCATTATCAGTTTTTATTTTCACAGATACCTTATGCCCTGCCCGATTTTGATGTACAGAGGGTTTTTATAGAAAACCTTTAACCTCATATCCAGGATAGGATTCTGCTCATGAAATATTCCTCTTTCACTCATCTGTGCACTACACTGCGTGATTACCAACAATCATTTAGCTAGTTCGAGGGATCTACCTCACTGACTTCTATTGTCCAATCTGGTGCTTCTTCTTCATTCTCTAATTATAAGAAAAATAAGAATTTTTATAAGAACAATTCTTCAAATGTGATCAACACAGTAGTGGTGAAGCACCTTCTCGATTTGCTTTAGCCCTCTCAGCTCCAAAGTCAACATGAAATCGCAAATTTACTCCTTTAAAGGAGTCTCTTTATACCATCATGTAGTAGCTCCTAAATAATAATTTAGTGCAATTGCCCCTATGAGACCTCTCGACATGAGTAAGCCTCTGCTGCATTCGTATGACCTGAAGGTCTTCTACCAATTCCATAGGGTACCTAGACATGACATTGAGTGATGCTTGCATCTTAAGCACACTGTGCAGGACCTCATTGACCAGAACATGATCTGAGTCTTTACTACAAATGATGGGAGGAATAAGTCATTATCTTCTCCTAACCAACACTTACAGATTTACACAGATCCTATGCCACACCATTCTTCCAATTTTGTTGACCTCGCTTCTCCTTCTGTGGCACTAGGGTTGACCTTTGATGCTCCCTCGACTTCTTATTCAAATATGATCAACATGGTTGACGTTTGTTCTTGTCCTGCTCGAGAATGTCTCGTTCATGAGCCTATTATCTCCTTCTCTTCTTTTGATATCCTAACTAACATATTTGAAGGACCTCTTTACATTGCAGCAGAGGTAAATGGTAAACTTGTTAAAGGTGTCCTAATTGATCATGTCATCTTAGTCAATTTTATTATCGAGGAATTTTTGTATGTTCACGAATTGTATAAAGACATTTAAAAGCAATCTAATGTCTTTATACAATGCCATGATGGGATGTATTGGCCTACCTTGGGATCAATCACCCTTTTTCTCTAGGTGGGACCTAAAACTTGGGACTTTCTTTTTTTCTGTCCCCACTTTAGATCGCTTCCACTTAAAGTTGGGCAAGAAATGGTTAACTTCTATGAAATTGGTCCCCTTTGTGGTTCATCAATGATTGAAAAATTTCCTTGATGGTATCCTGCATACAATTTGCCATAGTAGATTTACATCATTATCCATGCATGGAAATTTCTCTCTTGACTACTTTTGGTTGGCTCTGACTAATTCGCTTCAACCTCACAACAACTTTCTATTTATTTCATATCAGAAGTTTAAGGCAAGTCAAATAGTATAGTTATCTGTTGGCCCTTCTCCTTCCTCTTCTACAGCTACTTCTCCTATGGTGCCTTTGTCTTTGGAGGTGATTTTTGTTCCTTCCCTTTCCCTGATGGAAAATAAAGGAAAGCAACCTACACAAAGTGTACCTCGTGCTCCCGCACCCCTGGCTTGTATTTAGTGGTTCCACCTTGGGTGTCTTACATGAGACTTAGAGGTCCACCTCCCGTACAACCTCGTGCATCATGTGCTTCCAGGACTTAACCTCTACTGGTTGATTTTGTTCCTCCTGCCTCCTCGGTGACATTAGGAAACCCACCTTTGTTGAGAACTCCCCCTTCTCATTTGGCAGTTCCCCAACCTTCAGTGGTTGTTGATGAGGGTCACTATAGTCCTCATCATTTAATTATAAATGTCAATCCAGGGTGGTGTCCATGACTATATGCAAAAGGGAGGAGAAATAATTTGCATGACAATTTTTTCTACAAATGAAATTGAAAGCAAATGCATGAAACAAACTAAACTATGTTGCAATCAAATTTAATCTAAGAAACTTGTAATTGGAAATGCTAGAATCAAAGCTATCCTAAGAAGCTTATGAATAGAAATGTTGGAATCAAATATATGCTAAGAAGATTGTAAATGGAAATTCTGAAAATGTAAATAAAAATAGGGAATGGAAAGATTGCTGGAAAATAAACTAAGAAATGAAACTACAAACAACTATTGCTCCTAAAATATTGAACTATATCATTTTATAAAACTCTCCCCATTTGATTCTTTTTTTTACAAATATATTTATAGAATACCTATTCTAATCTACTAAGTCAATCACCCAAGAATGTGTATTTAAGATCCTATTCTTGAGGAGACAACTACAACTTCTTCCTCAGCTCCCTTCCATCTCACCACTTTTACTTCAATCATTTTTCGTCACAAATTCCTTGTCCATTTTAATGAATTGCCTCAAACAGCTTATGAGTTTTATTCCCCTCATTCCTGGATTTCCAGATCATTTTGAAATTTTAAATTTCATTTAGAAATGAGGGAATATCTCTATTTTATTGAAACTACATTTTTTATTTCCTCTCTTCATCCTTCTTTCTAGGAAATTTATTGGCACTCCAAAAATGACAGACATATTCTTCAATCTACTAATTTATGATTACAAGGTAAAACATGTAATACTTTTAAGACATGAAATGACATTAATTGTGTAAATGAGATGCTTTTATTTATCTAAAAGATGAGATGATTTATGGTCTGATCATCTCCCCCACACTAAAGATGTTGCAGGTCCTCCTACAACTCATAGTGAGCTTCTGTAGCCAATATCTTCATTTTTATTGAAGATGTTCTGAGAGGTGCACTGAAGATGCTCCAAAAATGTTCTGAGTTACTCCAAAGCTATCCAGAGCTAGCTATATGGTCAACTTTGAAGATGTTTTGGGTTATTCTGGAGCTCTTCGAAGCTAACTATATTTTCTCCATGGTTAGCTATGGAGAGATCCAAAATGTTCTAATGCTGGAACTAGAGCCCCATTTTATAATAACTAATCATCTAGGATGCCTCCAAATGCCAGAATACGTGTAAGAGTTCTTGGAAGCAACAACTTGTATATAAAAGTGCATGTTTATAGCTTTAGAGATAAGGAAATAACATATGCAAAGAACTTATTTGCAAAAAGAAACCTACCCTATCCTACTCTACTTAGTGATGTAGAGATAGATTACACAAAACCTAGTTTTGGAAAATAACTTCTTTTTCTCAAAATATGGGTCCATGCATTCAACTTTTTGAAAAAGAGGAAAACCATGAGAAGAAGATGACTACAAATTGGAACTTTGATGCTTCGCCTTCCTTTGAAATGGCAGCCTTCTTGATAATTTGTAATTTTAGTAGATGCATGGGCTGATTGGAGAGCTCTTGCAACCCTTCCTTGTGTTCTGGCGCATGAATGGCGGGATGCAGCTCCTTGTCCTTCAAGTATATGATCAGGAAGCCCTCCTTGGACTTTGAAAGTGTTCAAATAATACTCTGTCATACAATCTCCTCTAGTGGAGACATTATTTCTTCATTGTACTCATCACCTATTGCAAGTAGTAGTCCATCAATGTCTCCTTCGTCAATGATCTTTTCCTTGCTAGGACTTGAAGTCATGGTCCTCCAGTTGAGGAGATTGCACAAGAGTTGTCACCTTCTTTGAATGCAAGAACCTCTTCATTTGGATATGTTATTTTAGGGGGGTTTCCAAAATAATAAACCTAAAAAATTGTCAAACTAATTTTTCCCTTTTGACCTACTGTCACTAGATCAACAACTCCCTAATGACACCTATCCCTGACAACGATGCCAAAAATAATGAGAGTCATTACAATCCTCATCATTCAATTATAAATGTCAATCTAGGGTGGTATCCATGGCTATATGCAAAAGGGAGGAGAAATAATTTGCATGACAGTCTTTTATACAAATGGAACTGAAAGCAAATGCATGAAACAAACTAAACTCTATTGCAATCAAATTTAATCTAAGAAGCTTGTAAATGGAAATGCTGGAATTAAATCTATCCTAAGAAGATTGTAAATGGAAATGTTGGAATCAAATCTATTCTAAGAAGCTTGTAAATGGAAATTCTAAAAATGTAAATAAAAATAAGGAATGGAAAGATTACTGGAAAATAAACTTAAAAATGAAACCACAAACAACTATTGTTGCTAAAATACCGAACTCTATTATTTTATAAAATTCTCCCCATTTGATTCCTTGTTTAAAAATGTATTTATAGAATACTTATTCTAATCTACTAAGTCATTCACCCAAGAACGTGGATCTGAGATCCTATTCTTAGGGAGACAACTACAACTTTTACTTCAATCATTTTTTGTCACAAGCTACACATTCATTTTAATAAATTGCTTCAAAGAGCTTCTAGGCTTTGTTCCCCTCATTCCTAGCTTTCTAGATCATTTTGAAATTGCAAATTTCATTGAAAAATGATGGAGATATCTCCATTTTACCGAAACTACATTTTTTACTTCCTCTCTTCGTCCTTCTTTCTAGGAAATTTGTTGGCGCTCTAAAAATGACAGATTTATTCTTCAATCCACTAATATATGATTACAAGGTAAAACATGAAATACTTTTAAGACATGCAATGACATTTATTATGTAAATGAGATGATTTTATTTATCTAAAAGATGAGTCGGTTTATGGTCTCATCATCTCCCCCACACTTAAGATGTTGCAGGTCCTGCTACAACTTATAGTGAGCTTCTGGAGCCAATATCTTCACTTTTATTGGAGATGTTCTTAGAGGTGCACTGAAGATGCTCTAGAAATGTTCTGAGTTACTCTGGAGCTATCCAAAGCTAGTTATATGGTCGGCTTCGAAGATGTTTTGAGTTACTCTGGAGCTCTCGGAAGCTAATTGTCTTTTCTCCATGGATGGCTCTGGAGAGATCTATAATGTTCTAATGCTAGAACTATAGCCTTATTTTGCAATAACCAATAATCCAGGACGCCAATGCCAAAATATCTATAAGAGTTATTGGAAGCAACATGTATAGAAAAGTGAATGTTTGTAGCTTTAGAGATGAATAAATAACACGTGCAAAGCACTTATTTGCAAAAAAAATAAACCTACCCTATCATACTCTACTCAGTGATGTAGAGATAGGTTACACAAAACCATTAACTGGTTCTAGAAAATAACTTCATTTTCTCAAAATATAGGTCCATGCCTTCAACTTTTTGAAAGAAGAGGAAAACCATGAGAAGAAGATGATTGAAACTTTGAACTTTGATGCATCACCTTCCTTTAAAATGATAGCCTTCTCCATAATTTCTAATTTTAGTGGATGCATGGGCTGATTGGAGAGCTCTTGTAACCCTTCCTCATGTTTTGGTGCATGCATGATTGGATGCAACTCCTTGTCCTTCAAATATCTGATCAGATAGCCCTCCTTGGACTTTGAAGGTGTCCAAATATTACTCTATCATACAAGCTCCTACAATGGAGACAATGTTTCTTCATTGTACTCATCACCTATTGCAAGCATTAGGCCATCAATGTCTTCTTCTTCAATGTGCTTTTCCTTGCTAGGACTTTAAGTCATGGTCCTCCAGTTGAGGAGGTTGCACAAGAGTTGTCACCTTCTTTGAATGCAAGAACCTCTTCGTTTTGATCTGTTGTTTTAGGGGGTTTCCAAAATAATAAACTTAAAAAAACTACCAAACTATTTTTTTCCTTTAGATCTACTGTCACTAGATCAACAACGACTTTCTAATGACACCTATCCTTGGCAACAACGCCAAAAATGATGAGGGTCACTGTAGTCCTCATCATTTAATTATAAATGTCAATCTAGGACAGTGTCCATGGCTATATTCAAAAGGGAGGACAAATAATTTGCATGATAGTCTTTTCTACAAATGGAATTGAATGCAAATGCATGAAACAAACTAAACTCTGTCGTGATCAAATTTAATCTAAGAAGCTTGTAAATGGAAATGCTCGAATCAAATCTATCGTAAGAATCTTGTAAATGGAAATTTTGGAATCAAATCTATCCTAATAATCTTTTAAATGGAAATTTTGAAAATGTAAATAAAAATAGGGAATGGAAAGACTGCTAGAAAATAAACTAAGAAATGAAACTACAAATAACTATTGTTGCTAAAATACTGAACTATGTTATTTTATAAAACTCTCCCCATTTGATTCCTTGTTTACAAATGTATTTATAGAAAACTTATTCTAATCTACTAAGTCAAACACCAAAGAATGTGGATCTGAGATCCTATTCTTAGGGAGACAACTATAACTTCTTCCTTGGCTGCCTTCCATCTTGCCACTTTTACTTTAGTCATTTTATATCACAAACTACTCATTCATTTAATGAATTGCCTCAAATGATGTTTGGGTTTTGTTCCCCTTGTTCCTATATTTCTAGATCATTTTTAAATTCTAAATTTTATTGAGAAACGAGGGAGATATCACCATTTTACTATAACTGCATTTTTGTCTGCCTCTCTTTGTCCTTCTTTCTAGGAAATTTGTTGGCGCTCCAAAAATGACGAACTTATTCTTCAGTCTACTAATTAATGATTACAAGGTAAAACATGCAATACTTTTAAGACATGCAATGGCATCTATTGTGTAAATGAGATGCTTTTATTTAGCTAAAAGATGAGACGATTTATGGTCTCATCATTTTCTCTTGTTCCTCCTGCCCCTTTGGTGGCACGAGGAAAGCAACCCACATTACAAGAACCTTCCCCTTCCCATGTGGTCTCTCCACCTCTAGTGGTTCTTTTTGTGGTGGATGACACGAAACCCATGTTGGAAGACCCCCCAACTTCGTTAGCAAAGTCATTGGCCCGTACCTGACATAACCAACTTGCTAGAGATCTCAAGCGTCATCGTCGTGCTGTGAATTGAGCATGTGCTACTCATGTAAAACCTCCCCCTTTTGAGGATCCTCCTCTCTCACAGAAATTCCTTGATCCTATTCTTTTTGAGGACCCCCAGCTTCCTCCTTATCCACCTTCATCCCTTCCATCTCTGACCCTTGCTCCTGTAGTCAGTGTTGCTCCTAGCACTAGTCTTGCCACTCTAGTGCCTAGATAGTGCATCCACCATGTAGTTTTCCCAGATATCCTTCACCCTGCCATCATTGGCCTAGACTCTCCACCTCCGTCGCCCAAGTGTAAGCCTGAACATTATCCCACTACACCTTTCCTCCGACCTAAGCACATCCTCTCATCTTCACCATCACTCAACCCTTCAGCGTCTTCTCTTCTAGTTGTGGAGACTGTCCCTCTACTCGAGGTTCCTAGTGCTTGATTTACTGTTGATAGCACTATGGAACCCCGATTAGTTCATTATTTTGATAGTGACTCTCTTGATTCCCCTCCTAGAGAGTGAATCATTGAGTCCGTTGTTGACATACCTGCACTATTCACGATCTTCACATGATCATTGGCCCTTGTTGTTCCTAGTGCCTCAGATGATCCAAATCCTATTGTTGCTCCTCTACACTTGGAACCAGGTGAGTCTCCCAATACCGCTTTGGCTATGGTCCCATTGTCAGCTCTTTTGTCGTCCCCTATGTTTACCAATATTGGGACCAGGATGATTTGATGGTGTTTGACCCGTGAGAGCTATACTTGTGTGTTTTCCTAATCATGATATTTCTCCTATGTTGTGATTGTATGTTTGTTAGTTCTTCGTGGAGGACCCACGATGTCCTTGTAGACACGTGGATACAAGAGGAATGCACCTATTGTGCTATTCTTCTATTTGTCCCTTAATTCTTCTCTAGGTTGTCTTTTTGTTGATTGTTGTGACATTTTGGGGACAATACAAATAGTTGGAAGATTTAGCTTCCTTCCATGTTGATCCAAAAATTATAATTTATTTTTATTTCTTTTTGTTACCCTTCTTCCTTTATACTCATAGTTATATGTGCTTGGGGGATGATGATAATTCATTCAGTTCTCCCTTATTAATTACCCTTCACTATGCATACTAACCCCAAAGCACGTAGATCCCTTGGTGTGTTTGGTCTTGTTGCTTGTTTTATGTGGCATGTGTTAGCATTGCTCAGTGTCATACCATGCTTACACAAGCTCATTGTGTATCATGCCTGCAACATCACCTTTGTTGTCTCTTTTTTGGAGCAACCCTCTTTTTCATTTTCAAGATGCATCTTTGAGAACATATCTGCTTATATATGTTTCCTCATGCTCTCTTCCCCTCTTATCCTTTAAAATTAATTGTATACTAATGCTTTATGCACTCATTTTAAGGTGGGGGCATAATTTCCTACTTTACAACTTTTTGCACACAACATGTGAATGGTTCTCTCTTAGCAATGTTTGCTCTAACTGCATTTGTAGCTTGTGGTCCTAAGAAGATGCACTTGCTTGGCCTGACCACACTTTTTAGATACTCTTTTGGCACTCTTTGTGAATCACCTAACAATGTAGTTTGTTAGTCCTAGTGGCCCACAAGAGTTTGGTATGGCTCCTAGCTCCCATAGTGTGCAAGCCCTAGAACCATACTTGGTATCCTTCTAGCTCTTGTAGTGTGATAGAAATGTCTCTCTGATGTTTTATTTTCCTTTGTTTGCTTGTGTGTGTTTTGTTGTAGATAGTAGTAGATGGTGTATTAGATTATATGATTTTCTAAACAATGATGTTTGGGAAAACCATATTCAATCTAATCCTGTTAGGATATTTTATATATATGGTTCTAACATTGCCTCTTGTGCAGGTTTCTTGTCTAATATTGTGGTTTTGCAAGTTCTCAGTCTAGGGGCTTCATTCCTCTCTACTCGAAGAATCCTCTGCATCCTCTATAGTATCTTTTTTTAGAGGAATAATGTGTTCTGTTATTTTTTTCTACTTTATCTTGCATATTCACATAGTTGCATAGGCCTGATAAAGTGGGGGCTAAATGTAATGTCAAAAAATGCATACCCTCGCAATTTCATGCTATGTTTGACAACCACTTTGGTGTTTGCCCCTGCTTTCTACATCCTACGCTTGTGTTTGCTTCATTTCAGCTCTTTTTCTTAATTTATTCAAATTCTATTTTAATGGTGGGTGATTCTCCTAGCCTGGAGAAGATTCATTAGATTTTGAGGTAGATTCACTCGGATGCTGGCACCTAGTGTGGACGTCTACGCGCCGCACTAGTGTCTCACAAACATGAAATGGTTAGTGAACTATTCTGGGACGCGTTGAATCATTTCCTGAGGCTAGTTAGATTCGCGTAATGTCTCCTCAATCATTAAACATCTCTTGGATGACTATTTCATGTGATTCCTTCCTTTTGGTGGAGATTCATGGATTTTGAATTGATTCATTCTCTCAAGATCACACATAGTTTTTCTTGGCTCTACCCTGCAACTTTGAAACTCTTGTTGAATTCAATCTCCATAGCATCTACGTAGATTTTTGCACTCTCTTATGGTGTGGCATCATCTTCATTGGCTCTTGGAGGTTTTAGTTTGCTTGTGTTCATTGTGATCTCTCTCTCTCTCTCTCTCTCTAGGGTTTGAAGTTGTACGCCATATTTGAGCTCTTGAGAGTTTGTAGCTTTCTTGCCGTCATTCAAACTGGTAAGATTGTTTAACTGTGTTGTCCAATGCTTTATATTTAAATCTAGTTTGTATTATATAGGTATTGGCGTGGTGTAGACCACCATTTTGTTTGGGTTATTGGGTGTGGACCACCGTTATAATTTTTTTGTTGCACTAGCTGCATGTTCAAAGGTTTCTTCCCTATAGACCAAAGAAGTAAATCTCTTTAGTTTACTTTCTTTGTTATTGCTCTCAATTCCTAGACACACATAGGATGGGATTGTTTCATTGTGTTGTTCAATGCTTTATATTTAAATCTAGTTTGCATTATATAGGTATTGGCATGGTGTAGACCACCATTTGGTTTGGGTTATTGGGTGTAGACCACTGTTATGATTTTTTTGTTGCATTGGCTGCATGTTCAAAGGTTTCTTCCCTATAGACCAAAGAAGTAAATCTTTTTAGTCTACTTTCTTTGTTATTGCTTTCAATTCCTAGACACACATATGATAGGAGCACACACATTTATTTACTTCTTGAGTACTTCTATATCAATTTGCTACTCGTGGGTAGAATTACTGAAACTGGGGCTTGACCGAGGCAAGCTCTTTAGCAGCACAATCCATCTCTTCTCTCCTTTTACAGATATTCTTGGAATGAAGGATTGTCAACCACACAGAGGTTTTGTTGGCCTTTTTCTCTTCCTTGTTTTGTTTCATTTCCATAGCATAGTTGTGTTATTTTAAATTATGTGTTACTTGGATAATGTTGGGTATGTTTTGTATTTGAAACTATCTTATGCATGTGTCCTGGGTCCCACAGACCTACACTTTTTTTTTGCAAGTTTGAGGATGCTAGCGCTTAGCACAAACGTCCTCGCGATGCACTATTGTCTACGGTAGTGAGCTCCTTCCCTTGGTGACGGGTTCCTTTCTTCTCCCTCTTTTCACTTCTATAGTTCATTTTTCAATATTATGTACACAGTCATTTGTTTCCAGCATTTTGTTCTTCTATCCTTCATTGTCAAGCATCTAGTCTAGTTGTTTACTTTGATTGGAACACATAATGGTTCAGTTAAGACCTAGAGTAGGTTTTATACATCTAAACATTAGATAGCAAAGCCTGAGTGTAGAGTGAGTGAAGAACTCCCTTGATTAAAGACATTCAATTGAGGAGTAGTTTTTCCTACACTATAATTACATTTAGATCAAGAGGGTTGGGGGTAAGAATCAGGCTCCACACGAATGCCAACATTATCATCATGATATCTATTGATATTGTTAGGTTTTCCTTCAACATATAGCACCTCATTTTTGGCCTCTTTAGGACCCTCCCACAATGTGTTGTCATTTTCTTTTCCCTATGTATCTTAACTTCCCTCCCATGCAATGGGATAGTGGCATAAGATAGGTCCATATGGACACTACCTCCAATCAAAATAACCCACTTCCTTGATAAAAGCATTCCCTACCCTACAAGGCAATTAATAATGATTATGTCCATAAAGAAAGACTTGTCAAGATAGGCACCAAGTTGAACCTCCACTCCATTCATAATTCCTATGACATTAACTTCTCTTGAATCCATTGCGTAACATTTGCCATATGACTTGGAAAACTTCAAGCCCAACTCATTCACGACTTCAAGTGGCATGACATTAATTGAAGCCCTTGAATCTAGCATACAATTATGTATCAACCATCCCATATTAGCAATGAAGTGTATAATGGGTCTACATTCAACTGGGTACTCACAAGTGATGTGCCAAGGTAAACCTCAGGAGTATCTTGAGCACTTGCACCAGCATCAGTATTAATGGGAGGGCTGATAGGTTGATCAAACATAGTTGGGGCAATCAAGTAGGACAAAACCTCTCTTAATGCTTAAGGATCCAAAGGATATCACTTATAGGCATTTAAATTCTAAGATGACCCATGACATGGGTAGTATTAGTGGGACCATAGTTGGGCAAAGGGGTGGATTGAGATATGGTTATAACATTAGTGTCAGGAGTGAATGGTAGGAGACTAATGTAAGTGCTCATGTTCTTTCTATTAGGGACATTACCACCCCTTGGACAATGTCTTGTCCTCGTTGTGGTGCCTTCTTAGCTTCACTCATTTTCACATTTGCATCTTTGGGGGCCTCAACACTGCTTTTTGGTAATCAACCCCTTTTGTTTTTGGGATATACTTCTTTTGGACTATTGAACTTTGCACACGGGGCTTCTTCTTCTCAATTGTCATTTCTATTGGGCTACTACTCTTAACCTTAATTTTTTTCTTTTTGTTGTCCTCTATCTATCTCTAGGTTAGACACAATTGGTTTGGTAGTAGTAACAACCTTATTCCTAGTAGGGACATGCCTATTCCATAAATGATACCACCTTGCACCTACATGATAATTGCATTAGTAAGATCTTTGATATCCTCACTTGAGCATTTCCCTCTTGTACCTCTCCTGCATGAGTCATGTAAGATACTCCAGATCATGAGTTGGCAATTCATATTAGCCTACAATGTTGTCTTGATCATATTTTAAAAAATCATCATCATTATTATGAGTTGCATACTCTATTTCTTTATCAATGTGATCATATTCATATGTGTTGAATTGATCTATATCACAGTCTTCATAATATTTAGGATTGCCTTCCTCGTTTGGGAACTCTTCCTCTTTCATGATAGTAATTGTAATAGCACAATTCATGATATCGTGCAGAAAATAACATGCCTCACACCATAATGAATCTTCTTGAAGGTTCACACGATCTTTCCTCAAGGAGTCATGGGTTTCATTATCTTTAAAGGTCTTTGATTTTGTTGCCTAGGAACTACTTGTCTATCATTTTTCCTTGGCCTTTTAGACCAATCTATGTTATACGGTCTATTATGTAGTCTTTGACCTTCACTGTAATGAGTAGAAACATTATTTGGAAGCAACCCTTTCTCATTTCTTGCAACCCTATAAGATATATCTTTCATTGCACCTAAAATCCCATCAAGCTTGTCTTCAACCATATGAGGTTTTCAGGGAACCTTTATCTTATTGGGAAATCCTAACATCAACTCTTTTGATGTGATAACTAGATTCCCTCATGTTGCTTTCAATGTTGATGGTTGTAGCATAGTCTTCCCTTAGAGTTTGAGGATTCTTGTCCCGAAGATAGTACCCCAACTTTTCATCAAAAGAACCATAGTACAACACTAGGCTCATATTTATTGGGCCTTAAATTAGGTAGCACCTTCCTCATAGTCATGATGAACCTGCTATTTGAATCCACAACTATCTCATTAAGGCATTTTCCAATGGTTGTCACTTAATGTATTGAAAACTTTGGGTCTATCCTCTCTCTGTATTGCAATCTAAAGACCCTCATAAATTCTTCCCATGAGTTGATACTATTATCAGGCCAAATTTTATGCCATTCATGTACATAATCCTCCGAGGACTACACAAACAATTCCTTTATAACATCCTCATGGTCAATCTCATAATCATCAATAACATTAATGAAGTGCTAGAGGCGTTCATCTCCTAAGATTGCATTGTTCCCTTGAAACTTAGGAATTTCCCCTCTAATTTCATTAGGAATTTGATTGGGATAGTCTGGGATTCCAAAATAGTCTAGTTGTCATATCTATCCAATTTGAGGTTCTTCCTTATTGGTGGGAACCTTTGAGTTTGTCTCTTAAATGGAGCTCTCACATTATGGGGATTGTTAACTTGTGGGTTATGCTATTGATTTGGATGCATTACCTAGTTGTAAGCATGCTAATTTTGGTTTGCATTTTATTGTTGAGCAAACTAACCTAACTAGGCCTACAATAGAATTTGTATGGCAAGCCTATCTTCATTGATTTGAATTTATACTTGAAGTGCATGGGATCTTTCTCTAAGGTGGTCAAGTAGGTCAATCCCTTGATCAATATTAATTTCCCTATCATCACTTTCTAGTAAATTTGGTTCATTGGCATCATGGAAGTCAATATCATGCTACTGCAAGGCATTAGGGAAGCATGGGATGATCTAAAATGCGAGGTTCTTGGATTTGGACTAGACATACCAAGCTCTTGATCACATCTATCATGAGAGATACCTCTATACATATGTCTTCTAGTATCATAATTTAACCTGCGAGGTATTCTAGTGGTTCTTATAATATTATCAACAAAATCATTAAAATGTATAGATATTGATCCCTTAAGTCCATAAAGACTCTTTCCCTACCAGAATTATTAGTTTCTTGCATTTGAGAAGAGGTCTGAGCGGACTTACCGATTTCTTTTGCTCTCCATGTAGCTTGCTACATTTTGTTATTGCATTGATGTTTTTTCATGATCTTGAGGATCTCTCGAATGTCTCTTTATCTCCATCCTCAAAGACTTTTATTGTTTCTCCCACTAGGTTTAGATGACAAAGCCACTACTCTTCACTAAAGAAGAGAAATAAAACCTTGTATAAATCAACAAACCAAACTATTTTATTGTTAAACTCAACACAGTGACATAGATGTAACTAACTTCACTGAGTTATAGAGGTGTACAATATATGAACCAAGATTTAATATATCCATGGAAATGATGTCATTTGTTAGTACAAGTTGATGAGAGTCCATCTACACACAAGGCAAATGACCACAACTGCAAATAGATCAACAACTTGACTAAAATCTTGCAAAGCTCTGTAATGACATTTTTAGATTTATATTCCCTAGCAATGGTGCCACTTGCTGGTTCTCAAAGTTGCAGCTCCACATTCCTAGAGTATGAACGTATCCTTAAGACCAAGGACTTGTCGTCAAGAGGAAAGGGTATAGGCTCATCAACAAAATATAGATAACTATAGGCTAATTTCTTGAGAAAGGGTAATCTCTCCTTCACTTTGGGTTTAGCTAAACCTTGGAGGGTGTTCCTGGGGGTATCCTTAACATGACATTTAAAAAAAATGACATAGCAATACTAAACCACCCAGCAGCTATACCCGACGTATGATAGACCCCAAGATTTGTCACCATGTCTATGTCACACTAGCTATTTGCAAGACCTCTCATTAAGCTAATAACACCCTTTCATATGCATCTGAAGATGACAACAATACTATGTCTCAAGTGAATCCAATTAACCTTTCATAAACATGTACAAGGTGCAAGCATGCATAACATGATTCTCTAACAATTTATCAATTTTAGCTCACCATGAATATGCCCCAAGTTATATTATTGAACCATGAAAAGCATGTAAGAATCAATCTACTCCTAAACTACTAAGGACCAAAAATATTATGTGTAACATCCCTCGTTTCTGGTTTCTTTGTATGTCTATGATGTTTCAATTCTATGGTAAAATTGGATAAGCTCTATTGACTTATGTTGAGTGTAAAGTGTTGATTAATGCATTTTGTGCATAATGTGTGATTGCATTGCCAAGGTTAATGTATGAAGGTGATTATATGATTATATTATTCCTAACAATGCTACTAAGGTATGTGTGATAGGTACATATATTTGGGAAGGCAAACTAGGTCTTAGTGTTCAAGTGTCCTGAAATGATCCAATTGTGTGGGTAATTAAATATAAATTAAATTAAGATAAATAATTAATTGGAAATAAATTAATTAGTGTCTTAATTAATTTATTTGAGTGCATAAAAGTAATTCTATTTATTTATTTGATAATTAATTATTAAGGTTAATTAGAAAATGAAATAAACAAAAGCTAATTATTTATTTGATGCTTAGATTTTATTTTAAATTAATATTTTAGTTAGATAATTATAATTTCTAATATTTTTATAAATAAAATTAATGCAATTTCTATTTCAATTATTTAATTATTATAATTGAAGTAGATTGTTATGTGGAAGGTTTATATTTTAGAACTTAGAAATAAATAATTATATTTTATTTCAATTTAGAAAAAGAAAAGAATAATTTTTTTATCTCTAGTTTTTATATAGAAAATTAATATTTAATGAGCAAGTTTATATTAAGAATTTAGAATATAAATTATTTTATTGTGAATTAGAAAATAGAATTTTCCTAATATTTGTTTTAAGTGAATTCTTTTATTTAGATAGAATTAGAAAATATAATATTTTAGTATTATGTTTTTCAAAAAGAATATGCGTGAAGATGAATAAAGACATTTTAATATTATTTTATTTTATAAAGAATATAATATTATATTTTACTTTTTAGGTTTTGAAAGAAAATGAAGAGTTATTAAAAAGAAGAGAATTAGTTTTATTTGTATTCTTTTGGTTATCAATTTTAGTATGCAATTTCACCGTTAATGGGGTCTCTCGGGATAATCCGATGACTGGTTAAGCTTTGGCTAGATGGAAGACACCAGATGAAGGTTGGTTTAAACTCAATTTTGACGGGGCTTCAAGGGGAAATCTGGGACAAGCCTTGGTAGGTTGCATAATTAGAGATGAGTCAGGGAATTTGGTTGATGTTGCCATGAAGAAGTTTCGTTATATTTCAAACAACGAGGTGGAGTTCAGGCCTTCATTTTGGGCTTGCAATTGGGTTAAGGAGAATCCATGTTGAAGGCGATTCACAGATCATGATGAGGGCGATACAAATGGGAACACCCTGACTTGGAAATTGAATAACTTGTTGGGCAGGGGATTGGAACCCTTGGTTAAGTTTTAGGACTTCAAGGTCAATCATGTCTTTAGGGAGGCAAATAAGGCTATAGATATGCTAGTGAATGTGGCTTTAGACTCCCCAGGGGATACCGACATTTTTCACTCATTTGATGATTTGAGAATCCTAGCCCCTAAGCTGGAAGAACTTGTTAGAGATGAGGCTGGGGGGATCATGAGATTGTGGTGAGGACTTAATTCAGGTGTGACGGCGGAGGTGGCATAGATACTTAAATATGACTGGGCTTGGTTGTAAGGCTGGCGTCTCAGGCTAGGATGGCATGTCAGCCTGCATGCTTGAAGGTAATATCAGGGACCGAGAGACTTCTTGTCCAATTAATTTTTGTTGTCCTACAAAACTAAAAGAATCTGGATGAGCTCTCTGAAGTGTGCGACATTGATGAAAGCAAGGCTTTTTTTGGAGTCTGGGGTAGAGACACCTCATTCATTTCTCACTCGACTCGGCTCGACTTTGTTCTCTTTCTATTGGCAGGGATGGAAGCAACAATGCTGCTACGGGTTAGTAAGCATCAAATGGCGTTCCTGGGACCAATTTCAAACCAACATTTAATGAAAGTTTTTAAAATAAAATCCTCAATCGGGTTGAATGCCTTACGGGCTGTGCTGGGTGAACTGTTCCTTAAAGAGAAGAATAAATATAGGGTGAATTCAGACATGGCAACTATGTTTGTAGGGGTGGTATTAAGTCTTGGTGAATTAAAGGAGTTAGTTTGGGTGTTGACATTCTCTCTTATTGAGCTAGAATGGTGTCATGGCTTGAAGGACATGCTGGAGCTGGCGATCCTAGGAATCGACATGAGGAGAGGCAAAGGGGTTTGGCTAAATATCTTGCCACATTACAGTGGCCCCTGGATCCCATTTGTGATTCCAACAATGGATGTGGACAAGGATGGAACTAGGAGCGCTGCACAGGAAGGGGTAAACCTGCTGAAGCAGTTGATTGGTGTGGGCGAGCTGGGAGCGGAGGCTGAGCTGGAGATCTTGAATGCGGGGCTGGAGGAAGATATGCCTGATGAGGTGGAGATGGAGGACAAACAGGTGGACCGGGTGTAAGCAACCTTTAGAAGTATTGTAGACATAATGATATGTATTAGCATTAAGTTTAGAATATTTTTAAAAAGAAAGTAGGGAGGAGGTGATATAAGTGTATGTAGAAGATATAAATGTATGTACGTAGAAGATATTTTAATATAAGTGAAACTATAGTTTTTTGGCCCTTAGTTTTGAGCAACCTATGGTTATTTTTTGATCTAATTTATATCAGTTCTAGTGCCCTTACGTTGTATTCATCTAGCAAAAAAAAAAAATAGTATGCAATTTAGAAGAAAATAAAAGAGGTTATTGAAGCTTAAAGATTTGGAAGTGCTTCTTGTGAAGAATTGAAGAATTGTTATTGTTTGTGGATTATTTATGTTTAGTAGTTATGGATTGTGAAGTTTCTACAAGAATTTCCTATGTAATGCTATACTTTGTTTGAGTTTCTTGTGCAATGTAATTTTGTTGATGTTATGAAGTCTTGAGGTAAGTTGTCATGTTTGTGTAGCAAAACTTTTGTTATTGAGATTACCTTGTGTTAATGTGATTCCTTTTGGGAATGTGACATCCTTGTGGATGGTTGGTTGAGGATTTAGGATCCTTGTATGTTGGTCTTCTTAGTTGATTTGTATACTCTTGATAGACAAGTATGTATGTGTTTTTGAATACTTTAATTAGTAGAAGGTTTATTCCTTTGGTGGAGTAATATTTATTGTTGTGACAAAATTTGGTAACTCATGATGTTTTCATTGTTCCCTATTATACTTACTATTGTGATTTGATACTATTTATTATCGAACCTTGATTTGTAATTTAGTGCTTATATTATCTTTTGAATGTTAGACTTTATTTACCTTGATGTTTAAGATTGTTCTTATTGTTGAAATTATACTTCTTATCATTTTGAGGAAAATAAATTTGATGATAAGTTGTTGATTCCTTGATTATTTGTCAATTTGATTTGATTTTGATTGGCGATGCCTTAAGAAAATAGTTGACTTTTGGGTCTAGAACTTAATCTTGATTATTTATGTTTGAATTTTTTCTGAACAAGTTTAGATGGACTAACAGTTGAAGTGTTTGAGATTTCTTTTATTTTGGTTTCATGGCTGAGT
This sequence comes from Cunninghamia lanceolata, assembly GCA_027924645.1. Taxonomy (NCBI): domain Eukaryota; kingdom Viridiplantae; phylum Streptophyta; class Pinopsida; order Cupressales; family Cupressaceae; genus Cunninghamia; species Cunninghamia lanceolata. The sequence goes on along the minus strand of BSBN01001201.1, from coordinate 14,446,225 downwards.
TTTATGATTTATTAATAAGGAAGGCATAGTCATTTTTTTGATGCCTTGAATTTTGTGTTGCTTGTGATGTTTTGACGAAACATTATTGATTTGATGGATCTTTTTGGAAGTATTTATTGATTCTTCTTTTATGTAAATTCCCTGTATGGAAGTATTTCTAGAGAAATTATTTTTTGAATTCTTCCCTGTGGTGTGAATTTGATGTTTTGTTCTTGTTTGATTTAACTCCTTAATGCTGTAATAATTAGATTAGTTAGAATTTACTTGGTTGAGTGCTTTGCATTTGTGCGATATATTTCTAAAATATAAATAATGTTAGGGTTGACATTACTCTTGTTGAACACACCGGGATACTGAGAGGGGGGGTGAATTAGTATCTAAACAAACTTCAAATCCTCTAGAGCAGATTAAAACTTAAGAATTACAACATCAACATAAATATGAAAGATCAACACAATGCACATCAACACATAACACCAGATGTACTTGGAAAATCTAAGAAGGGAAAAACCACGATGAGGATTAACTCACAATATATGAAGCTCAAAATTACAACTTTGTTTTAGGGCTACAACCCAAGGAAGCAACTATTCCTTGTTGACTTTGATTTAGGGCTACAACCCAAGGAAGCTACTACTCCCTGAAGACTTGGTTTTAGGGTCACTCCCAAGGAAGCTACAACTCCCTACTGACTACTCCTTGAACTGAGAGTGAACTTAGTAAAGATTACAACATGATAGTCCTTCTATTGTCTGAAACTGACAATGAAGCCCACACCTTTTATGATTGCCATTCTACCTCTTTACACTTCTTGTAATGATTGGATCAGTTAGGCACATTATTCAATGCCCTCCTGTCATAAAAATATCTTCAAGATGAATCAGGATAGCCCTTATTACTTCTACTCATTCTCCTTCAGTCGCACATCATAATGCATGTAATATTCATATTCTACTCTTCACATTCTCACATTCACAATCATACCTCACCTAGATCAACTAGGTTTACAATATATACATGACATTGCATTGATTTCATTACAAGTCAGCCAATACAACAAGAATATTACATTTTACAAGTCAGCCAGAGATTACACAACATGAAACATGTTGAGCGCAAGCCCCATCATGAACTACACACTACTCCAGGAAGAGATGCAGGCTTTGCAAATCCCAACACATGCTTAGCCCAGTCCTAAACATCCTTCACAACAGCATCCTTCAAGGAATAATATCTGCACGCTTCACAAATTTGAATTAGGTCACCCTTAAGCAAGAACACATAAAGCTTGTAGCACAACAGTCATTTCAACTTGGCGGTACTCATGAAAGATTGAACATTTCTTGCGCTTCTTCTAGATGAGTCAGAAAGACCTATACACTATCTCCAAACACTTCTTGAACTCCGCACAACAAGAATTTTGTGGCACACACCTTCAACCTTCTTCAGACGGCCAGGCAGAGGCATAACTTGGCAATATCATCATTCCAAACCTAAGCAGTTCCTAAGAGAGCAGAAAAACACCTTGCAGAGAAACTAGAGACAACACAAGATCATTAGGACCATCTTCCATCAGTCAATATACCATTTCACACCACAACAAGTTGGTGCACATCATCAGCATGTCTTGAGAACAACTAGGCATCCAGAACTATATGTATCACAATTGTCATTTGAAAACTAAACTTGTGGACCTCGTATGGATGCACTCATACATGCTATTAACATATCCTCAAAATGACATGAGCAAATCTTCACTTGTGGAGGAATGCGGAGTAGTTCAATTAGCCTTCATCAACACTTTACTCTGCTAGAGCACATATCGAAACTCAATTACTTGTAACTTTCATTGCGGAGGAGCAAATGATTTGAAACTTTGGATTTAGCACCTTTATAGCATACTGAACTTAACTTCTAAACCACATGACCATATCTTCAAATGTGCAGGAATGTGAAGCATTTTATTGAGCAATCTTCTAGGTAGCTTCTTGTAGCAGAAACCTTCACCAACTTCTGTAGGCCAAAACCTTCATATAGCAACACATGCATCCTTGGGAACAACAGGAAGGATCATACAACATGTTGTAGGTCATTAGCAACATCTTCTCATTCTCGACATAGCTTCTAATTCTCATCTTAATATATCATCATTCATCTTTATGCTTCTAATTCCCATCTTAATATTTCATCATGGAATCATCTCTGTTGACCACAAACATGCTCAATACACCTTGTCTTGACATTAATCAGGGCATGACATCCAACCATGAACATCAGCAACCCACTATGGACATCAGGAACATCACTGAATATCAGTAACCCTGAACATTAGCATCATCATTGTATTTCACTGCATCTCTGTTGTAAACCATATTAGTATATCATTCACATCAACCACATCAGACATCCATAAAGAGAGTGCAGGTTTTACTTAGAGTGTTAACATCAACGATAACACATATTGTCAACAATCTCCCCCTTTGTCATTGATGGCAACACATACTCTCCCTTAGATGTATATTTCTCTCTCTCCCTTTGACATCAAGGACAAAGGGCAACTGCTTCTCTCCCTTAGGGCACAAACTCCCCCCCTAAGGTGCACATTTCCATAACTATCTCCTCCTTTGATGTTCATACATTCTTTATTGAAGTAACTTACAAACTCCCCCTATCAGAAAAAACCACTACCTGCTCCCCTTAGAGGTAGCCACCATCAGTCTAGGAAAAAGATATAGCGCGAACTTCCCCTAGACAAATTCACCACTATGCATCTAGCAAGAAGGAGGGGCAATTACCCCTAACCTCTGTCAGAGATACTCAAAAGTATCCTTTGCAAGAGCCTTTGTAAAAATATCTACAACCTGATCCTTTTTTGGAACATATTCCAACTTCACTTCCTTATCTGCAACCTGATCCTTTTTTGGAACATATTCCAACTTCACTTCCTTGTCTGCAACCTTTTCTCTCAAAAAGTGATACCTGATTGATATATTCTTGGTTCTAGAATGCATCACTAGATTCTTTGAAATATTGATAGCACTTGTATTATCACACAAAATAGGAATGGGCTCATCATACAGTACCTTGATATCATTCAAAGTTTGCTTCATCCACAACACTTGTGTACAACAGGATGCTGCTACAATATACTCTACCTCTGCAATTGATAAAGACACTGAAGCTTGTTTCTTGCTCTGCCATGAAACTGATTTGTTTCCTAATAATAATGCACCACCACTTGTACTTCTTCAATCATCAACACAACTAGCCCAATTAACATCAGTATAAGCACTTAGATCAAAGTCATTATCTCTAGGATACCATAAGCCATAATCTGAAGTTCCCTTCAAGTATTTGAATATTCTTTTCACTACCTTCTCATGTGTTTGCTTAGGATTAGCTTAATATCTGACAACCACACATACTGCATGCATAATATCAGGTCTAGAAGAAATCAAGTACAACAATCCTCCCACCATAGATCTATAGAGATTCTGATCAACCTCTGGAGACTCATCATTCTTGCTCGAGTGACAACCAATAACCATAGGAGTACTTACTGGTTTGGAGTCCTCAATACCAAACTTCTTCAACATCTATTTAACATACTTATACTGAGAAATAAAGATACCATCATATAGCTGAGCAATTTGAAGTCCAAGGAAGAAAGACATCTCACCAATCATAGACATCTCAAACTCTTTCTACATCTCCTCTGCAAACCTCTTACACATATCATCATCTCCACCAAAGATGATGTCATCAACATATACTGCAACTATCAATATCATATATCCTTCTTCCTTGATGTAAAGATTACTATTTGTGGTACCTTTCTTGAATCCTTGTTGAAGTAAGTACTTATCCAACCTAGCATACCAAGCCCTAGGCACTTGCTTGAGACCATACAAAGCTTTCTTGAGTCTGCACACCATGTCTGGATCTTCTGATATCTAGAAACCATCAGGTTGCCCAATGTAGACTTCTTCCTCTAGATCACCATTCAAAACCGCTGACTTGACATCCATCTGATAAACCTTGAAGTTCTTATGAGCACCAAGGGCAAGAAACATCTTGATTGCCTCCATCCTAGCTATGGGAGCAAAAGTTTCCTCAAAATCAATGCCTTCAACTTGAGAATAGCCCTTACACACCAATCTTGCTTTGTTCCTCACAAATTCACCATGCCCCTTCTCCCATGCCTATAGCCCACAAAAACCACCTTCTTCTTCCTTGAGTGATCTCTAGCCCTTTCCAAGTCTTACATAAATGCCTTATATAACCTTTTAAGGGGTGGTTTCTAAACCATCACACCCTTTCACAAAGGTTGCCATTAATAATTAATTAATTATAAATATAATAATTCCTCCCTTTAAAAAGGGTTTTTATAAATATTCTTTATTCATCTCCATTTTAACCAAAGGATCATAATATTCTTTATTTTTCATCTCCCTTTTAATTATAAAGGTTTAAATAAATTTTATCCTCTTATAATTTTAAAGGGTTATTCATAAAATAACTTCCTTTTCCATTTTGGGGAAAAAGTCCCGTAACATCAGTAGAATGGTGTCGCTGAAAGAAAGTATGGATCATTAAGGGATATAACAAATTGTATGCTTTAGTCACGGTTTATGGCCCCGTATTTTTGGGCTAAAGCAACCAATTGTGCCTATATTTAGAACAAGACTCCCCATACAAGGCAATTCAAAATATCACTCAAGAGGAGGCTTGGTCTAATATCAAGCCTAATGTTTCCTTCTTCAGGGTATTTTGTAGTGAGGCTTGGGCATTCATACCAAATGATAGGCATAAGGCAATTGAGAATAAGAGTCAACCATTTATTTTTGTTGTCTGTTGTGAGGATGTGAAGGCTTATTGGTTATTTGGTCCAACCACTAGAGATGTCTACTTTTAGTGAGATGTCCAGTTTGATGAGTCCTTACACAAATGGATCCTCCATCCACTTCTTCTTTCTCACTACTTACTCTACCTTCTTCATCACATGAGGATACCTCAGCACTTGAGAATACTTCAGATGTTGGTCTTGTTCTTCCACCACCACCTCCACCTCCACCTCCACCTCCACCTCCTCCTATTTGTGTTTTTCTTAGATGGGCCCACGATACTATTGAGGAGGATAGATCTTTAGTTGGCGATCCTATGAGTTCTTGCTACACTCACTCACATACTTCTAACACTAGTCTTTTGAGTCATGTTATGTCTATTGATCCGTAGAGTTTTTAGAGGCTTATGGTATTCCAGAGTGGGATTGTGCTATGGTAGAGGAGTGTTCTTCTTTGATTAAGAATAACACATGGCATTTGGTCTCTCTTCCTAAAGGAAGAAAGACAGTTTGGTGCAAGTGGGTGTATCACACCCAAGTATGTAGTGGATGGTTCTATTGAAAGGTACAAGGCTCATCTTGTAGCTAAGGGTTTCTCATAGGTTGAGGGTATTGACTACTCTGAGACCTTTACCCTTGTAGTCAAGACAGATTCTATTCACCTTGTCCTTTCTATTGCCGCATCTTAGAGATGGCTAATTTTCTAGATGGATGTGGAGAATGCTTTCTTACACAGTGATCTTCATAAGGAGATCTACAACCTCTAGGATTTGTGCATGACTCTTCACTTGTTTGTAGGTTTCGACGTTCATTGTATGGTCTCAAATAAGCCCCTCAGGCTTGGTATGAGAAAATTGGTAATTTCTTGCTTGCTTTTGGTCTCACTCATTGCCACTCAGATCACATAGTATTGGATATTCAGAGACATGGAGATGACCTTTTTATACTAGTATTGTATGTAGATGATTTGATTCTCACTAGTAGCTCATCATCCATGCTTCAAGATATTCAACACACTTAGATGGAGAACTTTGACATGACTGATCTTAGGCTTTTGCACTATTTTCTTGATCTTTAGGTCCTACACTCTACTAAGGGGATATCTATATCCTAGCATAAGTATGCCATTGACTTGCTTAATTGGTTTAGCATGGATGTTTGTAAGCCTACTCTCACACCATTTTAGTCTGGTGTCACTTTGACTACCACTTGCACCACACTTGGTGTTGATGCTACTTTGTATAAATAGTTGGTTGGTAGTCTTTTGTATTTGACTCACACTCATTCTGATATCACCTTCACTATTGGGCTTGTCTCCCACTTTTCCCATGACCCTCATGAGATTCATTGACAAGTAGCTAAGTGTATTTTGAGGTAAATTAGGGACACCACACATTTTGGCATTCAATACACATCAAGATTCTCAGATAGTAAGCTTCACTAACTTAGATTGGATCAGTGATGTCGACTCACACAAGTCTACTTTTAATTTTATTTACTACCTTAGTTCTGGTCTAGTTGTATGGTCTTGTAAGAAGCAATATGCTATTGCATTATCATCCACTGAGACTGAGTATCAAGGTGCAGTACTTCTAGCTAGGAGTTTCTATGGATTTGATAACTTATGATAAAGTTTGGTCTACCACCTGAACATCCTTCTATTATTTGGTGTGATAACCAAAGTGCCATTCACATATCTCACAACCCAGTGGAGCATTAGAGGATAACACATTGAGATACACATACATTTCATTTGGTAGCTTATCTATGATGGTTTTCTCTCCTTAGAGTAACTGTCTACTCAAGAGTAGGTTGCAGACATCTTCACCAAACCTTTAACATTGCCTCATTATCTTGAGTTGTGACATATGCTAGGGGTGAAGGAAGTTGTCCTTGGGGGATCATCTTCAGTCCTCCTTTGTATTTGTTCTCTTTTTTGGAGAGGAGTTTCTTCCCATAGGGTTTTCACTTTTTCTCCATTTGTGAGACACTTTATGTACATGGGTACCTCATTAGGCCTTGTTGTCGGGACCCATTTTTTAGCATATCACTTAAGGGGGTGTCAATGCAAAAATTAATTTTACCTAACTAGTTCACATTTGCCTAGTCCTATTCACACTAGTGCTTAAGCTCACTTAGAGACTTTTCATTTTAATCTCACTTCATGAGTGCACTACATGTGTTCTCACACTTGTCCCACATGTGCCCACGTGTGTAACCACATTGGAGGGGTAATTAGTCTTCCAATCCTACCTTCTCTCCTCCTCCTGTCCTACATATACAAGAATCCTATCATACTTTTCAAGTTTTACTTTGTTGATTCACTTGTATGATAGTTTTGACTTCTTATTATGCATATTAATTTGTGGAAGTGTTTGATAGTGCAAGTCTAATTTTGGTTGCTCCAACAAACACAATATGTCACTTGGCAAACCCTTTTGGGAAAAACCCAACAACAAAGAGAGATCCAACATTGTATTACTCCAATGTTGAAATGGATATACAAATACACTCATATGATTTTAACATGTTATTTAGCAACCACCTCTTCTTAAAGCATACAAGTAGTCCAAATACTCTCCTTCAACTTTTATGTGCAATTATTCACCCAATCCTTCAATTTATAGATTTTTGTCTTGAGCACTGGGATTATCACACAAGCATTGGGATTATCATCCAAATCCAAGAGCTAACTTTACATGAGAAGTTCAAACTTAAATTATGACTCTAACTTCTTTACGCTGGGTTTCTATTTTTAGGAGCCTAGCTCCACTTCACTTGGGCACCAATTTTGACTCCAAAATATTTTTAAAAATGTTCCCAACTTGACGACAAGTGTTGGGAATAATTTATGGGTCCTCAAAGGGAATCATTTGTACATACAATATTAGATTATTGCAATATTTATCTAGAATCCTAAAATTACAATAATATCTCAACATCATTATCAGGACTTGAAAAGTGTATAACACACTTTGTCCTAATGCTCTCATCCTTTTCATTGAGAATTACTAAGTGCTAAGGTAGGGGAGCCAACACACTCCAAAGGTTATTTTAAAATCTAAAAATCTATCTCATAACTTCTCACTTGTGATGGCTAATTGCAAGCACAATTTGGATCATTCAATCCAACATGTCAATGCACATCATTTTGAAATACATACAAATATAAAGGATACAAAAGTGCCTATTCACAAAAACTTCAAAGCCAATAATTTGGTCATATATGAGATACTAATAGATATGCCATTAGAGGTAACTATTGTGACCCTTTTACTAGGGCTACTTGAAAAAAATGGTCAATAAATTAGCTTGCTACAATATTAGAAAAATAAATACAAAGATGAAATGCGCTTGGATGAAATAATACTTTAAATATACAAGTATATTTGATACCAGCTTGAATGAATGCCTAATAAACAACATAGAAGTTATAAAAGAAAAATTCAAAATAGACATGTGGAGGAGTATAAAAAGTGAATGATAAACAAAAGAGCTTACACACCTCCAACATTATGGTTCTTTGGGTGGGGAGAGTTCACACTTAAAATGTGCTTAAAGCACAATATGTCAACTATTTACTTTCAACAAATCATAACACAATCTCATTGAATTCAACTCGACTTATGAACATCATGAGATGACATATAAAAGGGTATAAATCAAATTTGAGGGGGATGATATAAATATAAATAAAGAGAAATTATAAGACATGTAGATAGTTGCCACGCAAGCTTGGGGGTAAGATAGATAGACAATTGTTGTCCAAAGAGAAACTAGAAGAGAGAATATTTGCATTGGATCAATAGAAATATTGACTTACATTGAATGGCTTGCCAACAAGAAAATAGTTGTCCGAAACTTCAATTCCCATTTATCTCGACTTATTGAAACAACCCTTTAAAAATCGAAGTTAACAAATTTTTAAAAAGAAAAGAAAAAAGTGAAAAAAATAAAAATAAAAATAAAGAAGAGTATAAACTAAAATTAAAAAATTAAAATTAAACTTCAATAAATTAAAAGCCCCATAATTACATGAGGGAAAACTACAACCCCTCATAAATATTAAAAAATAAGAAACAAAGTTAGACGCAACAATATAAGGTAATCAATAATACTCTACCAAAATATTCCAATTACATTGAAAGAGGTCCTATAAACATGTTTGCCTCTCTTAACAATAACAACAATGACGTGAGACTCTTAAGGTCAGCTCACTTGTTCTCGACTGTCGTCTTAGGTAGCCCAGGTTGTGGATTCGACTCCTGATTTGCTCGCGGTGTGGATGAGGTCCCTATAAAGAGCTAAGCCATCGTCACTTTGCTGAGCTAAGCCCTCGATTCATCTGATTAATATAAAAAAAACAAAACAAAAACACTATATACATTAGGAACAGCGTGTACAACCCAGACTTGGGCTATTAAAAGAAAAACAATAATAACAATAATAGGCACTAGTGATTGTTTCATCGTCCATCCCCATGGGAAAAGCGTCGCATATCTTTGAAAAAAGAGGCAAAAAAAAAAAGAATTGAAACGGGATTTAGCAAAAGCTAAGATTTAGTGAGACAGAAATAGAGAGCAGTAGAAGCAGGGCAGCATTTGTATGTTTTTTTGGTTTGGGTTATCAAATCCAAACCCTCATTGTTATCTATCCTTAATCTAAGCTAAATTTGCCAATCAACCAGGGTTTTTTTGGATGCGGATAATAGGGTAGGCTGCAGGGTGTGCTGCTGTGATTCATTATGCCTCCTAAAGCGTCGAAGGCTGATTTGGCAAAAAAGCAGAAGGTTGTGGAGGACAAAACCTTCGGTCTGAAAAACAAAAACAAGAGCAAAAATGTTCAGAAATATGTTCAGAGTGTCCAACAAGCTGCGCAGCCGAAGAATAACCCAAAGGATACAAATAAGGTAACAGCCCTTTTTGGATTTGAATCGTATTGATTTTTGGCGATTGAAAAAATTTCAAAGCTTTGTTAGGGTGGTTAAGTGATTTGTTTCTGGGCTAATTTTGTTTTGGGGTGGATGCAGAAGAAGAAGGAAGATGAAAAGCAGCGGGAGAAGGAGTTGAACGATCTCTTTAAAGTTGCCGTCAGTCAACCCAAAGTTCCACCTGGTGCCAATTTCAATCTAATATCATCTTTTAAGTTATTATTATTTTTATTGTCATGAAGGTTATTAGTTTGCTATTTTCTGGTTGCGTGTAATCCCTCCTTTTAATCAGCGAGGGCAATAAATTTGTTCAAAAAACAGTTATATAAACAAAGATTAAGGTTTTATTTAGGGTCGACTAGATCGAGTTTACCTTGGGAGGGTTTTGAACTAATAAAATTGCTGATAGTTGAAGATGGTGGTATTAAATTGTTTCGGAGACTAGCACTATTTTAATGGCGTGCTTCTAGTTTTGTCAGTAGGAGTTTAAATTTCCAAATTCAGAGGCCTCCTTACAGTCCCATCATCAAGAGAGAAATATGCTTGAGAGTTTCAGAGATGTGTAGAATTTAAAATGGAGCGTTTCTCCCTCAGTGATGTATCTGGAAGGAGGATTGCATCTGAAATAATTAATTATTATCATCATTAATTCCTTTGAGCATTTCTCCCTTAACAATGGAACTCGAAGGAGGTCTCTGTGCATTGACGATTTTAGACTCCAACACTGACTAACCTCATCGCAATAATGTACATCTCTGAACCCTTAATTATCATCATCATTAATTGGTCCGGAAAGAAAATTGGAAACTTTTGGAAATTCAAACTTGAACATGACAATCCGTGCCATCACGGTTATAATAACATTACCACATGGTGATGGTGAAATACTTAATTATTATCATCGTTTATTCGTTTGAGCATTTCTCCCTTAATAATGGAACTCGAAGGAGGTCTCTGTGCATTGACAATTTTAGACTCCAACACTGACTAACCTCATCGCAATAATGTACATCTCTGAACCCTTAATTATCATCATCATTAATTGGTCCGGAAAGAAAATTGGAAACTTTTGGAAATTCATACTTGAACATGAGGATCCATGTCATCACGGTTATAATAACATTACCACATGGTGATGGGTGTTTGTGTTTGAGTATAAAATCTCATCATTTCAAGCCTTCCTTCCATACCCATTGTCTTTCTATTGTTTTGAGTCCTTGTTCTGTCCTTGGGTAAAGAAAATGCAAAACCCTCAACCATTTCATCCCCCATAACCAGTCTAGAAGGAGGGCTTGAAATGGTGGGAAATTTAATCTAGAAAATGTTGATCCACACAATCATTATGACGGCGACATTATTATTGTAATTTGTCATGATTATCCTATATGTTTATTTGCCTGTTTTAGTTTTTGTTGTTTATTTTTCCAATTCAAGGAGCCTGCATTCTTATAACATAGAATCCTTGCATATTTAGAATAATTTTGATCTTAAATGCAGGTGTTGATCCTAAATCTATACTATGTGAATTCTTTAAGGCTGGACAATGTGCGAAGGGTTTTAAGTGCAAGTTTTCACATGATTTGAATATTCAACGGAAGGGTGAAAAGATTGATCTGTACAGTGACAAGCGAGATGAAGGTGCAGTCTACAATTGTCTGTTCACTTTTTCTCTTTGATATGAATCTTTTATTAATATTGTTCTTACATTGTTGCTTGGCATAATATTTTGGTTTTTGTTCTTATATCGTTGCTTAGCATAATATTTTCATTTTGTGACCAAGGCAGTCAGCTGTATCACTATCTGAGTACATCTTTGGAGAGTCCAGAGATGCTTGTGTGGCTGTGTATTGAGTTGATTGATTTGTGGTTCACTTTTGTCCTTTACTTCTAGAGATGATAGAAGTTAAAGTTTGATTTATATCTTGTTATCATTGCCCATCTTGGAAGGGAAGGTTTTCACAGTTTGGTTGAATGCTAGTTTATCTGAATCAAAATGACAATACCTATCATCTGAAGTTTAGGACCATTCTTCTGCTTGTGTCACATATGTTGTGATCATTGGGCATCTTGGGAGGGAAACTTTTCACAGTTTGGTCAAATGCCAGCCTGTTATTTGTATGAGAATGGCAATATTTATCAAATGAAGTTTAGCACTGTTCTTCTGCCTGTGTTATGTTGAGGGTTTTTGATGGTTGCCACCATGAAAAGGAAATCCAGTAACTTTATTGGCCTGATTACTCGTGTGAGACCTTGACCCCTTGTGGATTATGTTTAGGAAAAGTGGATGGCATGCCTCTCAGACTGAGTTTTTATTTTTTATTTATTTTTCTGAGATTTGTAAAGGCATCATATACTCTTCTTTTTTCATGGCATCATATGTAGAATACAATATCTTTGTAAGGCTTATTGTCCTTTGTTTGTTGAGTGCTAACACTTTTAGTTGTGTTGCTTGTAGAAACTATGGAGGATTGGGACCAAGAAACACTTGAAAAGGTGGTGGAATCCAAGAACAAAGAATATAGCCAGAACAAGCCAACTGACATTGTATGTTATATTCCAATGAACAAATTTATTTCTAACTTCCATATGTACTGGAGTAAGCAGTTTTAAGGTGCAAATTTGATTTAGAGGAAGCTCTGTTGATGTAGAATGTAGCTTGTTTGGAGATTGTGCTCTACTGTACCTATTACATAGTTGGTTGTCCTAGTGCTAGTTTTTAGCGTCTGCATATTATAATGCTTTCATGGATGTTTCCATTCGATGTGATACGATACTGGAATTTATGCTAATTTCATTTGTATCGGGGAGGGTCTTAATGTTTGTACTAAGATGGGTTTCAGACCATGTTATTGGTTTATTGTAGTTTAATATATATGTTATGTGCAGTGATCTTTTCTAAATCAAGTTTATCAATTATGTCTATACTATGCATTTAAAAGCATTGATTTGAATTAGTCATTCATTATTGTTATTGTTTTCAATTGCATTTAATTCTATGGTGAGATACCCAATTGTGTAGGTCAATCCCCCTCCGGAATACCTGGGGCGACACTAATAGGTTTTTACTGTTCTCAGTGCTAGGATTGTTCATCTCATAATTAATTGTAATCTCCAGGTCGCTTATCTTTTACGATTGGTATCAATCCTGTCAGAGTCTCTCTGTATCCGAGATTGAACTTTGGTGTCTTAGTAAGTGCCGGTTAGGGTTCAAGCTCTGAGCTTCACCTTCTCAAAATCCAATTAATGGAGGGACACCATTTGTGACATTTTTTTAACCTGTTTGTAGTCATATCTCTATTCTTCATTTATTCTTTTCATATTTCCCAGGCATGAAACAGGAGCAATTCTATAACTGTTCTCTGTGTTTTTGTTTCAGTTCCTAGATTTGATTTGGTTAACATCTCAAGTCTCCCCTTTGTATTTGGCAATTTGAACTTGCTGTAATTCTGGATTGCATGTACTTGCTTGTTTTCTCTATTTTGTCTACGGTCACATGCTTTTTGGCAGAAGAGAGGACATTGTAATGTACATTCCCAGTTTATTTGTCATTGATTAGTTGCCGACTCTCTCTATGGTGATCCTATTAAGTGGATGCTTTTTCTTTCCCTACCATTGTGATATGGAAATATTATTAACTTAGTAGCCCATAAACAAATTTCATTTGTGCTTAGATTTGGCATTCTAACTGTTATTAAAGAGCATTAATACTTGAACTCTGGCATGTTAAACTGCTTATCAAATTGAATCTGAACATCTAGTTTCAGGATTGCTGTTATGATATGGAATTATCACCATCTTGGTAGCGAATAATTAGAATCTCTTCCACGCTTAACTATACAATTCCATGTCCTTTACATAATGCTTTGTAATACTTCATTTTGGGCAAAATTTAAATTAGTTGATTGAATTGAACGTCAACATCTAGTGCCTGGATCGATACAACTCAAGGCTAGGGGGAGGGATAAATAATCTTGATCTTCCCTGAGAAAAATGCTGTCATAATTTGGCTAATCCTTTGTTTGAAGTATATCCTGTATCCATGTAAGTGCTGTGTTATTCGGAGCCCCATATCTTGAAAGAATCAAGGAAAAAGCCATGCTGTTTAACCATATCTATCATTAGGATGCCTGCTGGCCAGGTAGTGATTGCTTCCTGCTTCCTTTTGTCTTGATTACTATGTTCCTTTTATCTATTAAGTAGCTTAGCACCTTCAAAAATTTGATGGGTTTTGTTTGTCAGTCCTTTTGCTTGCGACTTCCTTCCATTTCACTAATCCATACATTTTTCTGTTTCCAAAAGACCTTGAAAATTTCCAGTTTCCCTTGTTTAAGGGTTTCTCTTTGAATATAATTTCAACTAGAACAAAGGTGAAATCCCTCCCATGGGTTCAACTAATAAAAAACTGACGTTACTTATACTCTATATGAATATCTTTCTTTACTCCCCTTCTTAAAGGTACCAGCAATCAGTGACAAAATAATAGGACAATCCTAATTGTAAATGGTACATATTTCCTGTAATTGCTTTTAGAATTTAGAATAAAAATACACATGGAAGAGGTTTATCTGTTAATTATGGAAAATATTCATCTAAAATTCTATGTCTAGTCTCATCATTGTCACATAATTATCATTTTAATAGTCTATCTGTCTAATTCTTGGAAATCATTTGGGAGGAATTGTTTAAATAAAGGATTGCAGTGAAATTTGGTTGGCTTACAAGGGCTAAAAATTGCTGGCATGCCAATGATTAAATTGTAAACATCAATTTGTAGTACCATGATCCATCCAAGTATTCTATTATTTGTCATTCATTCCTCTTCAGTTTGGCACCTCATAAACTGACAAACTTGATTTGTTTTATCTTCACTAATCAAATTTATACTTGTGAAATGCTTTGATAGAGATCTTGCCTCTTCAACTATTCATTTTAACCTCTAATGAGAATGTCTATATTTCTTTACAATAAGTTTGAGTAGTGCACAATACGCTAGATTGCAAACCATCATTAAACTTAAGTTGAGACGAAGTTGCCAGTTCCAATATCGGTACAGGGATCTAGTACAATAATTTGTTGATTTTGGACTTTGGTTGGTATGGATTGGGTATGGCCATACAAAAAACATAAAAAATATAAAAAGCTTTTTAAATAAATGTATTTAACTATAATATAAAAACAATAAATCAAATCAACTACAAAAGACTACTAATAACTATAAGTTGATAATTCAATGCCAAATGTCGAATGATAATATGGTAAATCAAATTGTTTTGAACTTTATAGCAACTGTTCAGTGATCAAATAATAAACTGCGTATTGCACTGTTACTTGGCTCATTAGAACCACAAGCAACTCTTGTGCTTGTGTCACTTGCCATACTGTGCAAGTTGTGTGTAGAAGTGTAGTAGCAAAATTTTTTTTTGGGAATAAATTGGCAAACCAAAAGATAAAGATTTTTTCAATTAATCAGGATTTAATTGGGAAAAAACTGGGTTAGGGTTAGGGAAAAAATAGGGTTAGGGAAAAGTAAGAAAAAAATTACTGCAGAAACCAGAAAAAAATCCAGAAACCCTATCTGTTTCGACCAAAAAATTGTGATCTTTTGAAAAATTGGGATTAAATCGTGATTTTCTGTAAAATTGCAGAACTTCCCAATGAAATTGCCAAAAAACCAGTCAAAAATTAGAACCACAAGCAACTCTTGTGCTTGTGTCACTTGCCATACTGTGCAAGTTGTGTGCAGAAGCATAGTAGCAAAAATCTTTTTTGGGCATAAATTGGCAAACTAAAAGATAAAGATTTTTTCAATTAATCAGGATTTAATTGGGAAAAAACTCGGTTGGGGTTAGGGAAAAGTACGAAAAAAATTGCTGCAGAAACCAGAAAAAGATCCAGAAACCCTATCTGTTTCGACCAAAAAATTGTGATCTTTTGAACAATTGGGATTAAATCGTGATTTTCTGTGAAATTGCAAAATTTCCCAATAAAAATGCCAAAAAGCCAGTCAAAAATTGGGTTGATCAATTAATAAAAAAGCGATTTTTTAAAAGATAGATTGGCAGGGGTATGAGTGATGATTAATCGGGATAAATCTGCGATTTCTGCTACTATGTGTAGAAGTATCTTGCCTCTTTTCATCAATGCCAACTAAGGAAAGATGTGCAGCGGCAACATGGAAGTGATGATGCTCTAGCTCTCTGTCCTAAAGCCTTGTTGCCCCTTCTGTACTTAGCATGATTGTGTGATATGAGGTGCAAGCTGGAATTTTTATTCATAAATTCCTCTACCTTTTTGGCTGTCAACTGGTTGCACTTAACAGAGTGGATGGAGGAGTATGTACTCTAGTTTCAGTCAATTAAAGAGGAACTTTGATGGCAAGAGGCTGCAGGTATGTTCTGTGGTCATGGAGGTATCACCATATATGGGAGTCCTCCTTGTACTTGTCTTGAAGAGCATTGAAGTTGTGACCTGCCAAGGCTATGGACTTCTGAAACTCGCCCAGTACAATGTCTATATATCCAGATCAGGGAAGAGTCTACCGAAATGCTGCCTAGCACTCACCAACTTAAACATTCCTCTATGGTGGAATCCTACTGGACAAAGCAAGTATCTTAGTGCTTTAATATTTTATTATTTTGGAACTAGAGCATAGGTATGGGGATGCAGCTGGGTGTTGATTTTATTCCACTAAGCAATAAGACTTTTTTCCACTTGCTTGTAAATGTTTGTGAAGGATCTTGCTTATTGCTGCCATAATGCCCTTCATTTTCTTAATCATGGGGTCCATGCCATCATAGATTTCACCCAAGCATAGCTTCTGATCATACTCACCATGGGCTTAGTGAAGCTCAAAAATATTCAATTTAAGCCCATCAATTGTTTTGTAGGATCAGCCCTTTCACTTTTTGGGCCCTCCCTATGTTTGGATGCCTCTATGGAGTCCAAATGTTGGTGATAACTGTGGCGCACAATGCCTCTTTTACCTTCACAAGCTGTCTTAAGTTTAAAAAAAATTAAAATATACAATAAGTATGTATCAGTTATAACATCTACTTTGTTTTTAAAGTTTCATATTTAAAACAAAGTAGGTAATGTAAGATCAAATTCAAAACCAAAAAAAATTAAGTAGTTTATTTAAAAAGGACAGATTATTTTAGTTACCTTAAATTGCCCCAACCTGGAGAAAGACTTGAAGATGGCTTGTGAAATATGATTATTAGTCACACACATTTGGATCTCATGGTCCATGTGTACATTTGTTTTATCTACTTGATTTGGCTGCCTAAAGTTTATATCATCAGGCTGAGTGAATGAATGTCGCACAGTACTCAAAATATAAGCCTGTATCTTGACTCAATCAACAACCCCAAGGCTTTGCAATTTTTAACATTATCTGTTATAGTTTTAATGACATATGAGGCTCCACAAACTCAATGGATTCAATGAGGATGGATGTTGACAATGAATTCTGCATCTTTCACCTGCCCCTCCAATTGATTGCCTTTTAAAACATTGCTTATTTTCGGCACTTTGAAGTGATAATATTTAAGGGCTTGTTCTTGCAATCTTTCCATTCCTTTGAAATGGACACCATTGTTTTGACTTAGGAATCGCTGATGGTCTGCAATGAATTATCACCATGTTTTCTCCTTAGGCCAATAATGCAGTGTGTACCTTTTCATAGCTAAGGCTTGTGTACCCTTTAGGGACCTTGTTGATTCCCTTCACTATTTCCCACTGGTATTGTGACTTTATGAGGCTAAATGGAAGCCCATTGGCATGAATGCATTGCCAAATCAGCTCATCAATAGTTTCCCTTGAATTAATTTTGAATCCCTTTCCAATGGGCTTGTATCTTTTGTCCTTTGTAAGGAAGAGGAGTATTGTCCTCTTTTGAACAGGGTGTCACCAAAAAGAGATTTATAATGGCTACAATTGGGGAAGCAGTTGGACTTGTAGGTAGCTTGCTTGATCAAGATACTTATTTTAACCAATGATTAGATTTCAATTGATTTCTTTTCAGCTGTTATATTCATGTTCTCTTGTTCTTTTATATACTCCAAAATATGTCTTGTTCTTAACCCCTGTTTGGTTAGCCCACTTTAAGCTCGGATTCCTTCATACAAGTGGGCTTTCACTTGACTATACGAGTTCTTGTACTTGTTTTTATATTCGTTGATTTGCCGAACCTTCTCATCCCAGAATCTACTCTAGCATCATAACATGTCTCCAAAGTGGCAGAAAGTGTCTGTTTTGAAGGATCATGTTGACCCTTAGCTCACAGAGTTAGAGCTTCATGTCATTGTATCAAATGCTTGTAGCTACAAGTTTTAAAATAACCACAAAATTAGAAAAAAACACCCTTGACTACCCTTTCTTCCGATAACAACATTAACAAAAAAAAAATACAAAATGGCAATCCTAATGGAGATTGAAAACAAAACTTTTAGCCTCTTTAGAGCTGTTTTGGGGTTTAGGATGGTTACTTTTATTCATTAGGTTCTGCTTTTTGGTTTTTTATCCTCTTAAACTTAAAAATTATTCTTTAATGCTGTTAGGGACCAAGGTTTCCCTTGGTTACAGCCAGTGCACAGGGTGCCTCCTTGGGTACATCCTTGGTTTGTCTTACACAAATGTGGGATGTACTTTGGCAGATCACAAAAAAGCAGATGAATCCGTGCCTTTTTGGTATGTGAACTGGCCTGGGGCTGGTATGTGGTTCAAAACTTCAAGTCGGGTTCCACATACAATGGGTTGGGGTGAAGAACCCGATAATATAGGTTTGAGACACAGTTTTATGCCCTCCATTAACACCAAGCCCTCAACATTGATTGATGGTCGAAATCATCTGCTACTAGTTGAAACTGTAATGTGGTCACAGTTCATAATGGCTTTTAGTCTGTGACTTAGTGAAAACAATAGTGGGGTTGCGGATGGAAGTAATCACAAAGAATTATTTTCAATCCTGTCTCAAGTGTTTGTCACTGCTTGTTTTATATTAATCTTTTGGGTATGTAGTAATGCTCTGCATCTTTTGATGAAATTTTTTCCCTGTATTAACCTTATTTATAAAGTGGGAACCTCTAATAAAGGTTTAATCATAAGATTCTATTGTTAAAACATAGTGCACCTTCTTGACACGTTTTGCATTGGACTTCAAGTTATTTTCTATCTTGTGATACACATTTGCTTTACTTCCTTTACTTAGACATCTCTCGCATATCCTGATGCATGATAATGATATTTGTACAACTTAGTGTATTGGCATATTTGCCTCTATTTCTTCATGTTTAGCGTGTTGATAATTTACTCGTTTTCCTTCCATCTCTCCCTTTTCCTTGATTTGATGTATTTCTTGCATCTCTTATACTTAGTAATTATAATTCCAAGATGTCTTTTATGACAGGAAATGGGCAACTGTCATTGGATGTTTCTCCTAGGTTGTGAAATTTAGAATGGAAGCTAGATGACTATGTCAATGGCCTTTTCTGCTTTGGAAATAGTTCAGAATTCCTATTTCTCAAAGTAGATCATGTATTTAGGGTGGAAGTTATAGCTTTAATTAGGGAAGCTGTTCCTTAGAACAGCTATATATTCTGACTACCATTTAGCCATGCCGTTTAAGACAAATCTGTTGTGCACTTGTCACTGGTCTTAATTTTCCTACTGCTAGCTGTGGATTTCCTACTACAGATTTTCACTCTTCCATGCGCTATTGAATTGTTAAATTTAGCTGGAAGCATATATTATATATTTATTTCTCTTTTTTCCTCTTCCTGATATTCTTTGGGGGATGGTTCCTTCAATAAAACACCAGGTTGTTATTGTTAACAAGTGACAATCAAATTTATTTTTACTTTAGTATAGTGATCTCTAAATTATTATTTTTGTATCTATGGAATTGTATTAGCACACACGATAAGTCTTAATCTTAGAATGGGAAATTGTAGATGGGTCCGCAAAATCTGTATATTCTCCCTTGTTTCCAATAATTGAAGATTTTTATGAAAAGTAGAATAGAATCCCTTACATGCTGCATGCTTGGGCTAGAAGATAAATCATCTCACTGCTAACACAATACATCATTGTTGGAAGAGTAATGCTGAGTGAACAACCTTCTTTTATTTGATTAGTAGGTAAAAGTGGGTTTTTGAAAGGGCTCAAATTGACGACGACCAAAAGATAAACATTAAAGGATAACAAATATCAGATGAAAACAACAGTTCACTAGAAGAAAAAAGGAATAGTGCTGAATGCCAACAACGAAAAATTAGACAACAGCAAACTGACAGCACAATAATAGCAACACCACCAAGTTTATATCTGAGACGAGGAGAGCTCCTTCAAGGAGTTTACTACATTCCTTTCCTCCCTCAAGAATTCCACCTCCTCCATCTCTCTATCCCAGTCAATGGCTAGGCCGTCCTTCTGTCTCATATGGCTCCTTGTCCTTTTGCTTGGATCCCCATGAGGATCCAACTTCATTCTTTTTAACATATTCTTCTCAAGCATTGCTATGCTGGTTGCAGAGTTTTTAATGGTGGTCCGGCTGAAAATGATGATCTTATTCAAAGACACCTTCAAATCCTCGTGGGTTCTTTCAAGCTTGCTCAACTAGGAGTCAAACCCTTGTATATCCTTCCTAATCTCACAGATATCTTGAAGCTTGTTCCAATTATCCTCGTTGAACTCAACCCGGATCTCAGTTTGGGATTGTTCCCCATTAACCTGTTGAGTTAGTTGGTTCAGTCTAATTTTCAGTAGCTCATTTTCATTCATAAGCCATTTAAGGTTACTATGTTGGAGATTATGATCTCTCTCCAATGAGTCCACTTTTTTAACTAAATTGAAAAATTCGTTATGGAGAAGTCCCCTTCATTATTATCTGCACAATCCTGTACCTTATCCTCTTCCATAGCAGTATTAGCTTCTTGCAAGGCATTAAATCTTCACTCTTAGTAAGGGCTTCCTTTTCATGGACTTAGTTACCTCCTCCCTCGGGGAATTGCTAGCACCAATAATCCCCTTGGCTTTAATTCTTTCAATCTGTTCATTAGCCATGCAAAGATCACTTGAACTCTATCCTCCCCAACCCTGTCCTTGCCCTTGTTAACCTTCTGAACCAGAACAAACTTGCCCTTCCTAGCCCTAGCCCTGGTCCTTGAACCATCCTTTTCTGAGGGGATTTTTGTAGTAATAGATTTAGGGGAGGAGCACACCTTGCTAGAAGAGGGCTCAGAGGGGCCGGCATCATGCCAGGAGGACTTCACAATTTTAACCTTCGTGGAAGGTTACCTAGGCTCCACTTTGGATTTAGCAAATTGATAAAGCAAATAAACAAGCCTGGGTGGACCGGCATTTCAGCCTTATTTAGCCAAACATCAACTAAAAAAAACTCCAAAGACATAAGCAGGTAAAAGGGAAAGCTAACTGATGTGTCTGAAGTGGTTAAGCAGAGTTAAATGGTAGGAAAAGGCGCACTTGTACTTGTTTTTCAATGTTATGTATTTTATTAGTTGAGTGCTCACCTTGTCTCATGGCTCAAGCAGGGACTCTCTTTGATAACCTGCTTGAAATCTCACAAGCTTCTCCTTACCTCTTAAACAAGCTTTTATCTCTTTTCTCTTTTTGGTTTTCCCTACCTTGAAAAACTTAAAACCTTCTGAAGACAATCCTGTAACCTCCACTATACATTCCTCTGTCACCTCAAAGCTAATACCTTTGACATTTACTTTCCGACCCTTCCAAGATTTGGCAAATTCCATTGACAAAATTGGGTCATAGCTGCTATCCCTTTCCATGAAATGAGTTAGGCTACCCCGCTTTAAAATATGCCAAATGGTGGAAATTTTCCTAATTCCTTAGTAGGAGGAGGGTTCAATTTAGAGCCTCTCCACCCATGCTGTTAGAGTAGCACCTAAGCCTTTGAAAACTATCTTTCTTGCTAGTAGACAACCCTTGAACAAGATTAGGAGCCTTAAAGCCCTGTATAAAACCCTTGTCCTCCACTTACAAAAATCCTTGATAGGGTCTAAAACATAGGGAGCTTGGACGAGCTTAATAATGACGACACAATTTAAATGCCCGCGTTTCCTAAAAAATAATAGTCTCAAGATTTCGAAGATCCTTGGGATGAAGAGTCGTAATTAACTTCCTATGGTGGTTCTTGGATGAATCAACATGCCACACATGCCGACACGGGATTAATGGAATCGTCTATTGTAATAACATCGAAATAATGAAGAGCATAAGGCAATGAAGTTTACGAAAGAGCCTCATTAATTAAGCTTTAAATAGCTTTATTAAGAAGGGAGTCCAATTTTTCCCATTTCTCAAACCTAAAACCAGCAACACCAATGTTGGCCATTCTATCAGCCACCCCATTACCTTCTCTAAAGGTGTGACAAATCTTCACTTTCTTGAAAGCCTTAAGGGACTCCAAAGCATCATCCAATATATTTTTAATAGTCCCAAAGGGGGGACTCTCGTTTTAGACATTTGATAATATTAAGAGAATCTCCCTCTATGATAAGATGAGAGACCTTATTTCCTAGCATATTGAATTCCCCAGTAGAGCCCTGGCTTTTGCAACATGGTTTATTTGCACTCCCATACCTCCCACATAAGTAGCTACAAGACCTGCTTTGCTGTCTTTGATCACATACCTACCTCCAGCCAAATCCGAGTTCCTCTTTGACGTCCACTGAAATTTAGTTTCAACCAATTTTGATCAGGGCTAACCCATTTGGTGTTGTTCCTCTCAACTTTCTTGCTGTTTATCGAATCTCTAGGAGTAAGATTTAGTCCTCAATTGACTGCAATTCTTTCTTCCAAGGCCAAAAGGGGGGTTGAGCTCAACTTTTTTTAATCATCGAAAAGTTTTCAACTATAGCATTGCAAATTTTCAAGCTTACTTTCACATGGTTCATCTTCTTGGCTTTAAAGATTCTAGTATTCTGTTCCAACCATATGCCCCAACAAAAATAGGTGAAAGCAAGGTTCTAGAGATCTCCCTTAGCTGGGGGTTGGAAAAGGGAGGGGACTATTAGAGAATCAAATCTAAGATAAGACCCGGTTGAGGCCAACTAAGCTCGAATTTACTAAACAGGTTAGAGGTCTGCCACGCAAATGCAACAGCAATTAGAACAGACTTAGAGTCCCTTTTGCAAAGAGGACACCTATTGGGAAGTATAAAACCCCCTTTTGACAAATGTCTAGAATGAGAACCTTATTTTGATAGGCAGACCAAAAAAAGTGTTTGACCTTAGGCATAAGGTATTTAAACCACATCCTCAACTAAGGGAAGCCATCTAGAGGGAGATCCATAAGGACACAATAGCTCGAACTGATAGAGTAAAGACCATCGGAGAAGGTTGACTAAGTCCAAAGCATGGTGGAAAGCAACAGGGTCAGAGGAGGAACTAAGGAAGGGCTTCCAAATCCACAAGGAGTTTTAAACTTTGACATAGTTAGCCACCTTATCACCAACAACTAACTTGGAAGAGGGACTTAACGATTGCTATGGGGCCGAAGAGTTCAAAGGACCTCGAGTAGTCAAACATCATCCCAGAATCAGACATTAAGCCCTGTGCCAACATTCTACTTGGAACCTTTCTTCAATAGGGATCTACACTTCATCAAATTGTTCTAGAAGGTAGAGCTAGGAGGAAGCAAATTGTTATTTAGGAAATCATTAGCTTCAGTATTAGATATGTACTTCGACTTGATAATTTCAGCCCGAAGAAAATCATCTTTCAACAATTGCTATCCTACTTTAGCTAAAAGATCAATATTTAGGTGTCTCAACTTCCTCAAACCAAGACCACCTAGGAGATTGGGCTGACAAATTTTATCCCATGAGACAAGCACAATTCGTTGTTTATCCTCAACCTCAGACCAGAGAAACCTTCTCTGAATCTGCTCGACTTTTGCGGCCACTTTACATGGTATCTTAAATAGGGACAAGAGATAAATCGGAAGACTCTAGAGTGAGCTTTTTAGCAGTTGCAGCTTCCCAGATTGACTCAGCAAACAACCTTTTTAACCTGCTAGCTTCCGTTGGAATCTATCCAAGAGGGAATTCCACAAGCATAACGACATTTTGCCTCTAAACAAAGGCATACCAAGATAAGTAGATAGGAGCTCCTTCACCTGACAACCCAAGATTCTGGCAATCTTATCCCTCCTCTTTGAAGGTGTGTTAAGGAAGAAGAGAACACTTTAGTCAAAGTTGATTCGTTGGCCTGAAACATCCTCATAATTGTTCAGTAGGAATTTAATATGCTTGGCTTCATTGATCAAAGCTTCCTCTAAAATGATGGTGTCGTCAACAAACTGTTGGCAGAAACAAGATTGACTGAGGAAGAAGGTGTCAAGCCTTTGATTCTGCCTCCTCTGAGAGCCTTGGAAATGCATCTACCTAAGGCCTCCACTATAATTATAAAAAGATAGGGGGACAAGGACTAGTGAAATGACCTGCTAGACTGCCATTGACAATGACAAAGAACATAGGAGAAGAGATGCAAGAAGAGATGAGGTCTGGAATTTTCTGATGAAAGCCAAATTTCTCTGACACTTTGCCTAGGAAGGACCAAGAAACCCTGTTGTAAGCCTTGTTGATGTCTAGTTTGAGAATCATTACAACTTTTTTACTTTTATCCATCGAGTGGGTGATTTTGTGGACCGTGATGATTGACAAGGATTTGTCCACCAAAAACAAACCCGCTCTGTTGGGATGAGATGATAGGCAACAGATGAGGCTAAATCCTTAAAGCCAAGATTTTAGTAAATATCTTATAGAGTATTACAGAGACGTATGGGGTGGAAATCTTTGAACTCTGAAGCTCTAAGCTCATCAAGAACTAAGCCAAGAAAGGTATTGTTAATTTCCCTTAAGATCTTACTAGAAGAAAGGAATTCTTGAGCAGTTTTGGTCACTTCCTTGTGAACAATCTCTTAGAAATGCTGAAAGAAAGTCGGAGGAAAACCATCCGGACTTAGAGCTTTCCCAGCATTGAAAGGGAAGACAGCCCCCTTGACCTCCTCCTCAGAAACCTATCGCAGCAGTTCCTCATTGCCCTTAGGGGAGAGGATAGTCATAGAAGGAATAGTATCAAGAATCTCAACTTCCAGATCAAGATTACCAATATTCTGACCTGAGAGGAGCGATTTAAAGAAAACAGTAACTTCATCTCTAATCTCCATAGCATCTGTTGTATTGCTCCCATCTTCTCTGACAATCTCCATTATCTTATTGTTTCTTCTATGCTTAAGCATGGTAAGGTGGAAGAATTTTGTATTACTGTCTCCCTCAGCCAACTGTAACACTCTAGATTTTTGCCTCCAAAGCCTTCCTCTTTGGTAACTGACTATTGAGTGATATGAGCTCAAGAGTTCCTTTCTTTTATTATAAACTACCTGGTTTATACCTTTAATCTGAATCTCCTTGTCAAGTTCCACAAGCTCTTCCTTTATGGATTTTTTTTGGGCGAAAATATTTTCAAAGGTCTCCTTATTCCACTTCTTGAGGTTAGCCTTAACATTTTTTAGCTTCTTAGAGATAATGAACATGGCTGAACCTTTAACTTCTATCTTCCATCACTCTTTAGTCTTGTCCTTTAGGTTCAGATGGAGGAGCCACGTATTCTCATACTTGAAGGGGCATCTTCTTTTCCTCCTATCCCCTTCAAGACTTATAATAGTGGACTGTGGTCTGAGCCAATTCTCAGAAGGGAGGAAATACAACAATTCTAGGAAATCATCTGATCTGTAGAAACCAAAAATCTATCTAGCTTGACCTGAATAACTTTGTCTCCCATTCTTCTATTTGACCACTTGAAATTGGAGCTTCTTAGTTCAACATCCATGAGTCCATTTTAGATATGAAGTTTGCTAAATCTTCCATAGCATCGGAGAAACCTGGTTGCCACCTTTCTTTTCACTCAGAGTAAGAGGAATGTTAGTGTCCCTAGATATCATCCATTTTGAATCTTTACACACCTTTCTAAACTTAGATGAGTCTTTTCAAAGTCTGCTCCTGTTAACTCTTGAATTAGGGGCATATATGTTAGACAGAATCCAGGTAGAGTTATATTTCTTGCTTGTGAACAAAATAGCTAGGTGATGTCGACTCGTCAATAGAACCTCCTCCCTTCGCTGCCAAAGCGTCCCAGAGGGTCATAAGACCGCTAGAAGTGCCATCAGAGTTGACACCTGTAAAATCAGTACTATCCCATATTTTGTTTTTGATATCAGCAAAATTGGTATCCGACATCTTGACTTCTTGAAGAAGGAGAAAATAGGGCTTTAGGTCCAATCTAAAATTCCTCATTATCTGCTCTTTGTTTGGGCCATTAAGCTCTCTAATATTCCAAGATATAATTTTCATTTTCGATGTTTCATAGAGTTGTTAAGCTCTAGGGTACTTTGGCTCCCATTTTCTACTACTTTCGCTGTCTCCTTAGAGTGAGTGTCCCTAGTACTTGCTCTCCTCTTCACTTACAGACCAACATCTTCCTTTTTCTTGAGTTTTTGGAGGTCTGTTTACTGGAGGAACTTTTATTACGCTTCAAGGCTGAAATAGGAGGGGACTTCACTTCATTCTCAAGGACATTGGAGCAGAGAACAATCTCCTCATCCTTTGCTGAATCACTAGGGTCTTCATTTTGCTTAGTTCCCTCAGAGTAAAGTCCACCTTCGGTTGGACTTCATTCAGGGAGCTGGAAGTCTCGAAAACAAGAGGAGTTGGCAAGATAGTTGAGGTGCCTTTAGAGACATCCAAGCAACCTAGAGAAGCCACCATGTCTTGATCCTCCAGGACTGGAACCAGTGAGCACTTATCATTTAAATCTTCCTCATGGAGCTTTACTTCAACCTTTGAAGGGCAGGCCTTCCCCTGAGAGTTCTGTGTCTCACTAATACTTCTTCGAGTTTCTACTCCCTTTCTAGGAATCTCATTCCTTTTTTCCTCTTGGAGGCCTTGAGACTTGTCATTTTTAGGGAAGCTTGCAGTGGCCCTCTTTTTTTTCCAAACCTCCATGCTAGTTTTTTTTTCCAATGGACATAGCCTAGATAAGTGCCCCATTTTATAGCAGGACTGACAGAAAGTGGAAGTATTTTTGTATACAATCTGCTGAACCCATACACCAAACTTGGAAGACAACTCGATAGAGGAAGGCAGATCCTTGTTCACTTAAACATTTACACAAAATCTAGCAAACACCGGCCACCTTCTAGACCTTGTTACTGCATCAATCGCTATTAGATGATCCGAAGATTTGGCAATACCCATTAATTCTTCCTTCTCCCAATATTCCAGTAGGAGACCTGGGAGTCTAACCCAAATAGGTCTCACATTAATGTTCTCCTTATCTGGATCAAAAATTGGCCTCCACTTCTGTAAAAAGAAACCTAATTTGCCCAGAAACCAGGGACTATCAATAAGGGTCCTAACACAATCTTCCTTATTTGAGAAGGAGAGATGGAAAAAGCCTTTAGTGATTGTAGAGATCTCTATTTGGCCCCAGGGCTTCCATCTTCTCAAAGCCCAATTTCTTACAACATCAATGTTAGGATGAGATCCAAAGAACTTTCTTATTAAGGTATGTCAAGTCTGGTGGAGGATCTCTCCACCACCGAATGAGGGACCCTTAAAGAGATACCATCATTGTCTCTATCAGGTTCAAGAGGACAAAGAGATCTAGGCTGGGGATTGAACTCACCTTTTAGCACCTCGGCCCATTATTTCAGCCCCTCCTTGGGGGGAGATGGCCATACACGTGAACCACGAGACTGAGAGGATGGAGAACAGAGCCTGTCAGCTAGCGGCTGCCCAAGAACAAAACCTTTTTACTTTGCAGATCCACCTTTCAAAGAAGGAGAAGAACCGCATGGGACCCCTCCCTATCACTGTTCCCATCATTTTCGCTCGAATCACCTGGCAAGCTGCATCCCATGTGCACACCTGCTGCTGCTGCTGGATCACTGCACTTACTTTCCCTCCCAAACTCCATTCAAAATTTTCTGCCTTGATTGATACCATAGTTTTTCTGAGTGAACAACCTTACCATAATGGGGAAAGAGTTATTCGTCAAATTGATGGCTTGCACAATATAAAGAAGCTTTTCAGATATTGAGAATTTGGTGGGAGTGAGTATGGAGTTGGAATCTATTTTGATGTTTAGCAATGGGATAAAACAAAATTATTTGGGCTGTTTCTTAGCCTTATTAGTCCGTTCCTACCTCATCTATTGTTGATTGTATGATATTCCTATATGCCGCTAGGATCTCATCCATGCCTTGCCAAAAAAGCTTCCTGATCAATTCATGTGTCCTGAGTTTTGACATTCAACTTGTGTTGCCGACATTGTTCTCTTGTGCACATTTCTTATTTCTACTTTTTTGTACTTGCTTTTTATCTTTGTCTATCGTTCATAATGACTGGATTTCAGGTCTGTAAATACTTTTTGGAAGCTGTAGAGAAGAAACAATATGGCTGGTTTTGGGTTTGTCCCAATGGTGGAAAAGATTGTCACTATAGACATGCTCTTCCTCCTGGCTATGTATTGAAGTCGCAAATGAAGGCTTTGTTAGAAGAAGCAGCTGATAAGGTTCCAATTGAAGAGGAGATTGAAGCTCAGGTAAGCTTGAATGCTAACAGGTTTGTTTTCTGGAGATGATTACCTCATTTATATGTTAATTATTTTTTGTGAGGAAATTGGTTCAATGCTGATTTTTTGTGTTATACACAATCCAGCGGCTACAAGTAAAAGCTTCAACTCCTCTTACTACTGAATTGTTTAATGAGTGGAAGAAGAAAAAGATGGAACAGAAGGAAGCAGAACATGCTGCGAAGATAGCAGAACGGGCCAAAAATGATCGAATGAGGTAAGTATTTTAGTTCTGTTTTGTTGATTCATATATTCTTAGTTGCGGGCTAATGAAGGCACTAATTTTATTTTAAACATGGGTCTTTGCAGTGGGCGTGAGTTGTTCCTGTTAGATGCAAGTCTATTTGTTGATGATGCAGAAGCTTATGAGAAGTATAACAGGGAGGATGAGGAGGGCGATCGGAAGAAGGAGGTTGGTTTCTCATAATATGAACACTTATAGCCATAGATAGAGATTAGGAAAATTATAACCCACAGTTAGGTAGTTGTAAAAGTTTGAAAGTCTTTAGACATTCAAAAATACTTTAGAAATATGGGCGTTAATTGCTTGTTCCACCATCCAAGGCTAATACATGCTAGAATCAGTAAAAGTTCAGTTGTGTGATCTTGTCATGGGGTTCTAGGATATGGTGTTACGTGGTGTGCTTAATAGATTTTGAAAGAGTATGATCAATTTCTGTGTTTTTTGATAAAATAGTGATTTACATAACAACTGTTGTAGATCTTCTTGTAATCTACCATTTAAGCATGTTAGATAATATGCCAGTGTGCTTTCAGCCTTCAACGGCATTTTAAAAAGTGTGTAGATTAGATGATATTTCTAATATACATTGTTTGTTAATGCTGTCCTCAACAGGAGTAGAAAGCGTACAGTTATGCGATAACTTTTTTAATTTTATTACTGTTTCTCGAACCACTTAAATTGTTTATTCTTCACATAAAAATTGATCCATGTTACATTGGTCGCCTTTTATACTCTTTCATTTTCCCATTTTGCTCCATTTTCATAATCATATATGTTTTTTGTTGTTGTTCTTTACTAGATTTCTTTGCCCATAAATGTTTTCTCTTTATCTTCAATGGATTCTCTGGCTGCATCATATTTGTTGTTTATTTTGCTTTCTTGGATTTCTAGTCTCAACACATTAATAATTTAATTCTCTTCACAAATCGGTGAACAGTAATATTACTATTGTGTTTGGGCAAAGTTGCTAGATTCTATGCTATCGTTCTTGGTATGCACATGTCCAAGCTTTTAGAAAAGGCTGGTTTTCGAGCTTGATGCTAAGTAGGCATCAGTTTTTCTTAGGACAATGGATCACATAATAAAGATACTGAGTTATCATTGAGGAAGCCAGGCAGCGATACTTGAAAGTCTGCTGCTGCTTTGTAGACATTTCAGTTACTCGATGATCTGTAAGCTACCAAACTGGGGTGGATATTCCACACACTCATTCATCAACATATGGATTCAAGTATCTAAACCTCTTAATACCTGTTAACCTCACAAAATACCACATGCAATGGACTTCTACATTCAAGAGGCATGTATAACATCATAAAAACAGAGATCTAAATACCAAAAATGTGGAATTTAACATGACAAACGTGCCCAAGATCTGGAACAACACATTTACCCTGGAGAAAACCCACTTCAGGTCAAAACTCAAGTCTAGGAAGCAAATACTTACGGTTCCACTATGCAAAAAGGAAGTACAGAGGTTACAATGACCAATCAGGTCTCAACAAGCTCCAACCATGCATAAAAGGGCTTTGAACTACCTCAACAAGCACCCCCCTGCTCACAAACTTGCATACACCAGCTATGTCTTACCTTCAATGGCTCTAGCACCAGCAACATGAGTGTCTAACCCTTTCCAAGACTTGGAGAAGGGTCATAACAATTACCTGTTGCTTCCCAGACATCCGGAGATGGAAGATCAATTGCCAAAATGGAAGAGAAAATGTTTGGCATTCAAAAAACCCTCTGCCTGTACAGATAAGTGTTTGCCGCTTTA
Source organism: Cunninghamia lanceolata (assembly GCA_027924645.1). NCBI lineage: Eukaryota > Viridiplantae > Streptophyta > Pinopsida > Cupressales > Cupressaceae > Cunninghamia > Cunninghamia lanceolata. The sequence continues at coordinate 14,415,766 of BSBN01001201.1, read as the reverse complement.
GCAGTGACAAATTTGTCACTTCTATGCATAGTTTGCCATGTTGAGAACTCATGTTTGCCACTTTACCAATGCACCTTGACCTGGTTCTTCCAGAAGCCATAACTTTTGCATGGGTATTCAAAATGAGGTGCTGTTTTTTTATATTGCACAAATTTTTGAGAGATCCAAATATGCAATTATATTCAACTTTTGATTCCATTTTTACATTGATTTTGCCCTTGCAACACAACTGCATTTATGAGGCACACTGTGAGCAGAAACAAATCTGGAAGATGTCTTATCTGCCAATGAAGATTCCAAGATGTCCTATATCTTCGCTAAACCTTCATAGGCATCAAAGAAGTAGGCCACTATCCAGAAGCATCCTTGTTACACTGGTTTGATGACAAACTCTTCCATTATATTTCTTGACGACACTCTGTGAACTAGAATGACATGACCCCGGTGGTTCAAATGTCAACTCAATCCGATTTTATGGATTACTTGATGTATTTTTATTCTGGCATTTTCTAGTATGTGACATTAGTGCACTGGAGTTGCTGCAATTGGGAGACTTTATGAGGAATTGTGTGTTGCTTTTGGACTGCTTAATTCTAATCGCAGTAGAAGCACCTTTGATGATTTTAAAAAGTACCTTAGGTAGTCTACTCATTTTGACAATGGTAATTTTGTTACAATGCTCAACAACAATAAACTTCAACTCCAAGCATTAGCAATTTAGCACCATGTAGGTCCAATGGGATCAGTTGTATGGGTTCACTGGAAACTGTTCTTCTAATTTTGTCTTGTTGGTCAATGGGGCCCAGAGGTAAATTAGATGTACTTCTATGGAAGAAAACTAATTATTCCACATTCAAAAGGTAAAGGAGCTAAATTGAGGAAAATGTCATAATTTATAAATAGATTCTTAGAGAGTGGACTAAAGCAGTTTTTGGAATAAAGAAATTCTAGTGCACAAGTCTGAAAGATCATAGTTGTGAAAAATTCAATTTGTTTGAGAGGCCAAAGAAATTGGAAATGTGGAGTTTTAAAACAAATTGGTAAGGTTTTTATATTAATTGAAAAATCTGGATTGAATCAATTAAAATTTGAAGACATTAAATTTCCACAGTCCATAATATTGGATATGAGTGTCTGGATTTGAACTTTGTAATAATTTTTTATCATTAATGATATTTTGGATCACACTCTGTGATCCATTATCAGCATGAAGAGAGCAAGAGAGGATAATGAAAAATGGTAAATTGCAGACCACAACTAACTAAATAGAGGAATGGAGTGAGGGGACATGGAAACCATGGGACTAAAGAGAGTTCAAAGAAAATAAGGAAAAACAAAAACATAAATCTATAACAACCTACTAAGAAAGGACAGAAAAGAGAGGAGAGAACAAATAAATAAAGAACAAACACGGAGAGAAACACACACACACACACCTATGTATGAATATACTTGTATCAACAAATAAGCATACAAGCATAGAAATAAATTCATATCTGTATGTGCGCACATACATATATCATATATGCTCATATACACACAAATCAACATATATATATGTATATAAGAAAATATGCAAATCTACAAAATAAACAAATATGCATACATGCATGTATATACTTGTGTATGTGTATCAATATATACATCATATACAAACATATGAACATGCAAAGATAAACATTGAACAAATACAAATAGACCTATGCATATATACAAACAAATAATTCTAGAAGAATTGGCAAACCACTACATCTACAAATACGAACAAAAATATATGAGAATAAACATAAATAACCCTAAATACATACATGCGAGAATATATATATATATATATGAATACAAATATAAATATGAATCTATGAATATAAATATGAATATAGATATATGAATATATGAGTATATAAATATATATGAGAAAATATGCCAAGTTACCTATTTGGCCCCTTGGACTTGCCATTTTGGGTTTGGTTCAACGGGGGATGTGGGTAGGGTTCTGCAATTTCCTTGTGGGTTTGTCTGGGGCAAAGGCGTCACAAATTTCCCCTTTTACCTCTGCTGCAACGAAGCCACCAGTTTCCCTCTATAAATTGCCTTCAAAATATTTGAAAATCTCTCTTTTTTTGTTGTTTGTGTTTGTAAAGATTGCATTCATGAGCAAGGAATGTTTGCTTGCGTTTGTATTTCGCGAGCTAGAACAAGCAAAAACAAACCTTAAAATTGCGGGCAGAAATACAGACACAAGCAAAAATCCTATGGGAAGACAAATCTTACTGTTTCAATCAATTGTTGAGCGAATGTGGACTATTTTAGTGCTAAATAAATTGCAACATCCCAGGCCATAATGCCATTGCAGCTTGCTATCCAAACCCCCTATGTGCACATAATAGTTGTAAATGGTACTCTTGCAATCCAAACGGGAAAAATATCTTAAACATAAAAGATATCGAAGAGCTCATATCCTAAAAATGGAATAATATTTATTATTTTTTTTGATCGGTGAATGGCGGGAATTTTTAGCTTGGTTCGGGCAAGGTGAGGCCACAAATGGGGGACCTCATTCAAGACACGAACGCACTGCATTAACATGAATAGTCCAAACCTGCGAGTTCATCAGCCCAAGGGGGGCACAAAGCCCATCAGCTCAATGGCCTAGTGAGGGTTTGGAACACAAAGTCACTGCTTTAATGCTAACAGTTCGAACCCGCGAGCACAACCACCCAATGAGGGCACAAAGCCTACGAGCACAATGGTACAGTGGGGGTTTGAACCTTGGTGGCAACAACAACAATTACAAGTTTTAACCAACACACTATGCCATGAACGGCGGAAATAATATTTATTAATAATAAAGTTTTATGTAAATAAATTATTAGTATTTCTATTAATAAAAAAAGTTAATAGTTATGTATGTTAATTATTTTTTAAAATTAATAATATATATTAATATTAACTTTCTTTATAATTTTATTAGTATATTATAATATTATATATGAAATTTATTAATATTGTATAAGGCTTATAAATATTACTGTACATTAAAAATATGTATATTATATGTTTTTGTACCAATGAATTTAAAACAAACCCAACCCCCAAAACTTTTTTGGTCAAATCCGCAAACCAAACTGGCAAACCCAAACCTGACCCAGGATCGGTAACTTAAAAAATATGAATATATATGAACATGTATAACTCTGTTAGAATATAAGAATATATAATTCAAAATAAAAATAAAATATGAATGAATGAATATCAAAAAGCGAATAAATGAATATAAAATTATGAAAAATGGATAAGAAGATGAATATAATTTATAAATATATGTTATTATATAGATATGAATATATATGTCTGAAGGAACATACATTACTTCACACACACACGCACACATATATTTGAACATAAATACCTACATAAATAAAGGGTATATGAATGTGAAAATAAGAATATATGAGAACGGATATATAAGTATATATGACTATATATGAAATTATGAATAACAATAAATATGAAAATATGAATAACAATATATATGGATTGAATCGGACAAATCTGGCGGGTGCAAAAATCTGAATCCAGCTGGATCTGGTAACAGTGTGAAATACTGTGTTTGGTCAAGGCAGCATCTATGCTTGCCCTGCATTAGGCCCAAGTCGGTATTTATATCCTTTTAGAATGCAAATCTCTTTCTGGTCAGTACTATTGTTTATGTTCTTTTCGTTTTCAAGTTTCATATCTAGGTTTATACTTCATAGTAGTCATTTTAGATTCTCAGGTTTAAGTCTAAATTTCACAAAATCAGTTTTGGAATCATGACAGGTATCAGAGATGATAACATTGTCTTAGATTCCTCGTTTAGCTTCAGATTTTTCTTCCATTTCAGTTTTATATTTTGTAAGATCTAGAACAACTGTCTGGTGTGAAGTGGGGCTCATAACAGTGGTACTGGAGCTGATAACAATGTCACAGATTCCCTGTTTAATTTCAGATTTTTGTTCAATTTCACTTTCATATTTTGCAGATTTAGGATAGCCATGGTAGGTATTTAGTTGGGCTTGTAACATATTTATTTCCTTGCTCTGATATGTAAAGCTTTGTCCGTACCATTCCCTTCCAGCTGATAATAAGATTCTTCACAATAAACATCCCTTCTGGCTGGTAATAACATTGTTCACAATAAACACTCTTTCTGTAAGGACAGTCCTATTATACAATCAAGAACAGTTAAAAGATTGTAATCAAGATTAGACTTCGAGCTCCGATGGACTGTTGAGTATGGAAAAATTTATGTCTGAGGCCCTTGTGGCTTATCTCTCAATTTAGGTACAGGGCTGTGGTGGCGTCTGCTTATTTCTCTTGTTTTTCTGATTTGTTTCTGTTTCCTGTTAGAGGTTGTATGCTGCCTTTCACTTTTGGTTTGCATTTTATGTCTGTTGTACCAGACGTGCATCGTCTTGTAACTTAGCGGTAAGGTTATGAGAGGGCAGTGTAGCACTCCATCCTGTCCTTGCACCATAGACAAATAGACATCTTTATTTAAGAAAAAGGAAAGGAGGAGGCATTCCCCTTGCCTAGTTGGTAGTCATATTTTCCAGATAGGTGTGGTACTGGTTAGTATTCTGAAACCTGTTATTTAGTTGATACCATGTTGAGTTGTTGAATAAGAAAGTGCCAATTTATAATTGAGACTTAGAAAAAGATGGAGGAATTAGCATTGGAAGTCTGGTTATTTTTGCAAGACTGGAAGATATGCATAGGTTGTTGAAAATGGTTGGTGGCTGATTGTGTAGGTCCAGCTTGCTAATGAAAATGTTGACGTTTATTTGTTTGATGGTTGGAACAAACCCAATATGGTTTGCACAATCAACCACCCTCCTTTAGCTTATATGTCAAGGTCTGATGGGTGACCTTCACCAAAGTTTCCTGGGACTGGCAACTGACCTCATCTGTTTTAACCTTTGGGTGCCAGGCCTTGCATTCAGCAGGAAAGGATTCCTGGTAGGGGAGCCAAGCAACCTCAGTGATGCAACTTTGGACCTTTGATTTTAATTTGCTTGTGATTTATCTTTCCATAGCTGCTATGTGGGAAAAGGTTGCAGATTTATCTTTGTATTTATATGGTTAATCATTTTTCAAGCCAGATTAGGTATGCCTTGGGATCTGTTTTGAGTCTTTGACATGTTCAGAGGCTATCGAACTTATGCATATTCTTGGTTAAGTCATAGCATCGATTGCTTGATTATATTTGGGAGCATGAGAACATTCCTTTTAGATCATTCTTCAAGCCAGATTAGGTATGCCTTGGGATCTGTTTTGAGTCTTTGACATGTTCAGAGGCTATCGAACTTATGCATATTCTTGGTTAAGTCATAGCATCAATTGCTTGATTATATTTGGGAGCATGAGAACATTCCTTTTAGATCATTCTGTTGCACCATTGTAGGTTAAGATTTTGATTCACCTTTGCAGTTCTAGGACAAATAAATTTCAAATTGACGGGGAATACAGTGACCTTTATTGATGTGCTCAGAGGCCATTGGCTTATGTTTGTTATTGGCTACATTAGATTTTGTTTTGATTTGAGTTAACAAACAGTTGCCTTCCTCAATCAAGCTTCAAGTGCTGCTAGATACCCGGTGGGGGCAACAAAGCAGACAATGAAAGCACTCTGTTCAAATGTAAAACTTTTTTTTGACGATGGCTTTTAGGCTATTCATGTCCAAAAGAGTTAAAACATGGAATCAACATTGCTGAAGTTCAAAGTGGTGGAGGATAAGGGAAGTACAACAGAAAGAACATTATTTTAAGGAGGGAACACTAGATTTGAAATCTATAATTGGCAATACCTCAAACAAAGCATCACAGAATTTTGAATTGAGGCGTCTTATTTTCTTTTTTGATTTAAATCCTTTTCAAGTTCTGGAGATTGAGGAAGAGCCATCTCGGTAGAATAAAGAACTCATAGACTAATTAAGAACAGATCTTGTTCAGGAGCATTTGAGAGGCCACTAGCAGCCAACCTCTATTATGTCATTCATTATGCCCTATTATATCCTAACACTATGTTCCTGGTTTCCTATTCATTTTGAGTTAGCTTACTGAATCCACCAAGCATTACAGATGATCTTGTGCGGAACTTGTCTCAGGTTGCCGGTAGTCTGGTATAAGGGGGGTTTTGGACCATAATCAGTCAAAACTCCCGGACAGCTATCCTAATTGCACTTTCCATTCACTGTATAAGAATCAGAAAATGTATACACTAATTAGGAACAGGTCTTGTTCAGGAGCAAGCATTTGAGAGGTCACTTTTAGCCAAACCCCTACAATATCATTCACCAGGTCCTATTATATCCTAACATTATGTTCCTGGTTTCCCATTCATTTGGAAACCAGTAGTATAGCATTATGACATAATAGAAAGAGTGTTAGGACATAATAGGGTGGAACTCCAAATGACAATTCTGTATTGAATGCTTGGAGCACATCGTACAGCCCTTTGTTTAGAGCGACCTTTATCCATTAAGAATTTGGGAATGCCTGAATCATTTGCTTTGAGAAAGGGAACACTTTGCTTTCTTTTGAGTTTTCCCTATAATAGCCTCTGCTGTTCCTCTCTGACGACGAGCCAACCATATCAATCAGGGTCAAATGACAAAAAATAATGTTTAAACAATTAAAAATGCAAAACCACCATCGAGTGCACTCATGATAACAAAGACTATGCAGCCACCATAGGAAAAAGTTTAAGGGAGCTATACAAGAAACAACCATGGAGAATTGCAAGCATCAGTGTAACAAACAAGATTTGTATTTAATAGTGACTAATCCCCAGAAAAGAAGATTAAAGCTGCATGAACTGAGATCTGAGATCCACATCTCTTTGGAAGTGTCTTCTTTGACATTAGCCAAGTAACTCAAAATGACAGAAGTGCAACAGGTAGATCACTCTTTTGGAACAACAGAGATGAGTATCAGCCTATCAGGAAGGATAACTCTAATTATGAATGTCTGAAAATTTGGGAGTTTCGACATCATGAAATTGAAGTGGAGGGCATGGAATGTGAGGAAGAAGAAATGATCATAGAAGGCCCAATTTAAGATAAAGAACAGGGAGAATAATAATAAGTCAAGCATTTTAGGACCCTGGAGAAAGAATTCTTAATTATGATTGTAGGGAACATAAAATTTAGTAACGGTGTGGAAAAAATGCTCCATTATATTAGTAAATGTAAACTGAGGGAGGGGGATAGACCATGAAAGATTCTAGTTTGAGTTATAGCTTCTTGTAGTCTCTGATTTTGTGACCTGCTAAAGGATTTGAATGGGACTATACTAATGGCTCTCCCTGTTGGTGAGTGTATGTTTCCTCTCAGAGGGGAATCATGGTTACCTGTATTTCTGATTTAATTTTTTTTTTGGTTTGTGGTTTTCATTTACAAGAATTAAGTTAATAACAGAATGCAATAGAAGTATATTTTCCAAGGTTGCATGGAAACGGATACGGGTACAGATACGGATACGGTGCGAATTTTTGAGACCCCTAGTTTGGATATCGCTGGATACACCATATATATATATATATATATTACTAATATTTAAATTTAATATATTTCTAAATTATACTTAGTTTTTTAATTTTAATTTTTTATTTAGTTAGATATAATTAAAATTAAAACTAAATAAAAAATTAAAATTAAAAAACTAAATATAATTTAGAAATATATTAAATTTAAATATTAGTAAAACATAATTATTATATATATATATAATTTAACTATTTGCTTTTTAAATTAAAACAATAAATATAAAAATCTCTCTATAAATAACTAAAACAAATATTTAAAATACTTTAACATATTTAACTAAATAAAAAATTAAAATAAATAAACTAAATATAATTTAGAAATATATTTAAATTTAAATATTAATAAAAAGTAATAATTATAAAAAAGAAATTTATAATAAATAATTAGCCGATAGGCTTTTATATGTGAGCATTATAGTGCTCGAAAAATTGTTTCACACCATAAAAAATCCACGCCGGAACATTTTGTAAACTTGTCTGTTGTTCGAAAAGTGGTCTCACGCTGTAAAATAATTCAAGCCGGAACATTTTCTAAACTCGTTCTGTTCGAAAAATTGTCTCACACTGTAAAAAAATTCACGCCGGAACATTTTCTAAACTCGTCCATTGTTCCTATCGGTGTATTCCTTGAATCTCCTATGGGTGAAACTGCTAGTAATAAGCTGCAAGTAATAAACTTAATCGATATTTTAAAGACATTATACTTTGGATACGGCCAATAGTTTCAGAATGCTGAATCTAGACGTGTCTGGCGCGGCTCTAAAGATGCCCTAAATTTGGGTACGGGCCAATACGGTATCTGGGCCGTATTTTGGCCGTACCGTACCCGCATCCATACCAGGTACGCCGGTACGCGTACCAGGGGAGAGGGGCTGCCGTATCCTGCAACACTGATATTTTCATTTTCATATAGTATTGAAATCACTATACTAAACGTGTTTACAAATGTGTTAACCGTTTTGGGTGGAGTAAAATGTTTTTTGTGTGCAAGAATTTCATTTGTGAGGTTCACAACCAACAGATAATTTTTGTTGTGTATGACTGAGCATAATGTGCATTGGGAAATAGAATATTATTAGATGAGGAATGGATCCATTTTGCTGTATATGTGTATTATATTGCTAATGACGTCTAGTTGAAGTAATAGGCATCCAAAATTTGGCTATGAGATGTTCCTCTTCATAATGATGGTGGTTATTTTATATGCTCAATAGAAAACACACTAAAAAAACAACACATTTCAGCTATATGGTTGCTATATTGTTAGGCTTGCCAGTTAAGCTGCGGGTAATAAATTATAATGAAGAATTATTCTGAACTTCTACGTAATCTGTATAGATTTCCTTTGTGTATGTTCAATCTTATTGGTGCAGTCAATTTTAATTGCTGACAACCACTTGGATCTATAGTATGTCAAGACCTACTTTATGAAAGCCTTTCTAGACTTATGCGAACTGAGTTGAATTGCTCTTATTTTGGTTCAAATGATCAGTTGTACGTAGTAATTCTAATACCTTGGTTCAAATGGCCTGCAGGTGAACCCAGAACAGCCCTCAACATCTGGAGTTACAGCTGAGGAAGAGGAACTGATATTAGCCGAAGAGGATGAATTGGATCCTGAGGAATTGGATGAGTTAGAAGCCAGCATAGCAAATGCCTCACTTGAGCCACGGGAAAATGGTTCAAGTTCTCTTAGAATTTCTTAAGTGATCATCAGATTGTTCACTCTTCAGTCCTTGTGAGAAATGGAAATGGTCAAGTAGTGTATGTATGCAAAATCTCTAAGGGGTTGGATCCTGCATGGGTCAATATCATTGCATAGATGGATAGCAGGTTGATTTGATCTCTAGCTATTATGGTGAAAATTACTCTTGCTCCTGCTGGCAATGCAACAGAAAATGTTTCGAATTTTGTTTCCTAGATTTGCTGTTATATCTGATCAGTTAGGCTTGAAAAAGCTTCAGTGTTCCTGGTAACCTGTTTAATGGGAGTGGATACTCTGTTCTTGAGAGATTTATCGCACATACTGTCCGCACATTTTGGTATTTATAATTTTGTCCTCCAGGACAGCATATCTATGTTCTATATATGCAATTCACAGTTTCTGAGGATCTTTATCTTACAGATGAGTCATGGTCAATTTATCAGCAACATAACAAATAATCTTATTACTCCCTTAGACATTCTAAATGTCAGACAGATATTTTGGACTTTATTGTGGCATCATAATGCTTTCTATTGAATTTTCTGTCCTTTACCAATGGAACTTTCAAGCTAGCACTGGTTGTCTCATACAATGTGTCTCAGATAGTGTTCAACTTGTGTTTAATTCAGTTCTTTTGGTCAAAACACTCAAACTGGCAGCTTCAAACAAGTGAATACAGTGATCGTACCTGTGCATTTTCAAGGCTGCTTCATGTTTTAAGATTAGGGCTAGGATTCACAAAATTTTGTGTGTTGCTCAAGGTAATGCTATTGGTTATTTAGCGTTTTTTTAAGACTTCATCATGGAAAGAGAATTGTAAATTGTATCACCTTCTATTGACATATACATGGTCTTTTTAGGATGTAAATGTCTGTCAGTCTATTATCTGCTATACTTAACCATATGTTCACCTCTGGCTTGAATTACTGGCAACTTCTGGGATATATGAACTCTTGGTGTACTCTGCTGGAAATTGTAATTTTGAGCCTTGTGGTTGTGCTGCTGATTCCACCAGCTTGTTATGTCACGGAACTTTTGGGATCGTCATATCTCTATGTTTCTTTCCTTCTCCCTTGTCCTCCTCCTAAGGCTAGAGATTACTAAATTCATCAGGGATGATTCTCAAGGTGCGAGCAGGTCTGAAGATATATTTTGAGGAATGGGAGGCAGGATTGAAATTTGAAATGGGATCAAGATGAAAATGAAAGTAAAGCTTTTGAAAATAAGAAAGGTATTAGTATTTTCATCATTGAGAAATATAATCTCTCTAGAGAAGCAGTCAAATGCAGCTGTCATAGACATACACTTTAGAAGGTATTGAAAGACAGAATTGCTACACTCAAATAAATGGCAAGAAGCTTGAAAGGGATTATGGCTGTATCAAGAAACTTATACCAATATGTTTTCTTTTTTAAATAAATACACAGTTGAAATAAAACTCGGAGAAGCTTTAAGTTACAAAACTACCTTTTTCAATTGACAAAACACAGGCCACGTATTTAGCAATAGACAAAACACAGGCCACTTATTTAGCCGTAGACAAAACACAGGTCACTTATTTTGCAATAAAGTATGTTGAAGTTTTAATGTGGACATCTATAAGAAGGGCAAGAAATGGGAACAAGCTATTCAGAATTTTAAAAACAAAAAATAAATTTGTTTTTTTGTTGGACTGAATGGAAAAACAACATTTTTACTTGACTTTCCCAATTTATGTCGAGTAATAGAATTTCATTTATACTTTTGGTTTGCTGACTCGATCCTGATTTTGAATAATGCTACTGTAATATAAACCATTTTGATTTGTCTTTAACATTTATGATTTGATGTCCTCAATTTTGAATGTAATTTTGTACTTGTGCAATCTCTCTCTGAAGATTGATCCACTTGTGCTTTTCTTTGTGAGACTTTTCGTGTTTCTTTGAGTTACGGCAAAGGAGGGAGAGAGAGAGAGAGAGAGCTGAAGACTGATCCACTTGTGCTTTTCTTTGTGAGACTTTTCGTGTTTCTTTGAGTTACGGCGAAGGAGAGAGAGAGAGAGAGAGAGAGAGTCTACCATATAAATTCAGAGGTACACTTATATATCTCCGAGTTATTATATATATCCCTTTGCCGTAACTCAGAGAAACACAACAAGATTCACTTGACTGATGTGTTTGATAATGTATAGCAACCTTGAGAGAAAAGTACAAGTGGATTAGTCTTGAGTTTTATTTTGGTAGAAGTTAATGCATCTGAAGTGAAAGTTTAATCTTTAATCCGACAAGATGGACACTACAATTAAAGATTCTGGCAGAAAATTGGGTGTAAGTTTTAGTATAATGTTTTCGATCACACTCCATGATCCATCATTAGGATGAGCAAAAAAATAAAACATCGTAAGTCTCTTTTGGCCAATGTGTTTGATAGTATGCCGAACAACCACTCATTGGATGGTCTTCCAAAAGGAAGAGCAACTTACTCATTTTCTCCAACAAGTTGAGTTTGTTGAAGAATTGACCCCAAATCTATTGAGGTTTATGGAGATTAGATAATGCAATTGAAAGGAAACAAGCTACTAAGGGGGGTGATAACTGTAGAGGGCATATTCAGCCCAGATGATTCCGACAGAGAAAAAAGAAAGACGGTGGTATATAAAAAGGATTACAAGGACGTAGATATCTCTCTAGAACTTGTGAAGTTGGTCAAAGTCTGTGCTAAGGTAGAAAATGAAAAATGAATGCTTAATTAGTCTTTTTACCACATATGGCTGGGTTATGGCTTGAGCTTATGAAGGATTGAAAGGGTAAAATAAGGATGTGATGCAACATACAGTTGAACTGTGGTCCTAAATCAAGCCTGTAAGCCAAAAAACAGAGGTTAGGGCTTGAGCTTATGAAGGATTGAAAGGGTAAAATAAGGATGTGATGCAACATAGAGTTGAACTGTGGTCCTAAATCAAGCCTGTAAACCAAAAAACAGAGGTTAATCAATCCAAAGATGAAACTAATTATGAAGAAGGAGCTTACCAAGTTGATAAATTAAAAGAATACCCATCCCATCAAGCATTCAACTTGGGTGTCTAACCTGGTGCCCATAAGGAAAGTGAATCAAGAAATTAATCTGTGTGTGGATTTTAGAGACTTAAACAGAGCATCACTTAAGGACCACTACCTGTTGCCATCGATGGACCAAATTCTGCAAACAGTGGCTAGTTCTGATAGGTTTTCCATGTTGGATGGCTTCTTAGGCTTAAATAATATACTACTGAAAAAGGAAGATCAACACAAAACAACATTTGGACTCTTAAAAGATGCCATTTGCACTATTAAAAGATGCCATTTGGACTATTAAATTTGGAGTAACATTTCAAAGAGCAATGGACATTGCTTTTAAATATCTAATTAATGAGATCATTCTAATATACCTTGATGATTTAATAGTGTTTTCTAGATACAAAGTGGATCACTTTGATCATCTAGAGAAAGTCTCCCCAAGATGCTAGCAATTTGGTATCTCCTCGAACTCAAAGGAGTGCATATTTGGTGTACCTCAAGGGAAGTTGCTACAGCATGTTGTCTCCAAGGAGAGTATAGCCATTGCTCTTGAAAAGGTGCAGGTTATACTTGAACTTTCACTTCCTCAACACAAGAAGAGCTTGCAATCTTTCCTAGGAAAGATTAATTTTGTTAGAAAATTTATATAAGACTTTGCAAGCATAGTTTGCCTCGTCATCCTAATGCTCAAGAAAGACCAACAATTCAAGTGGATTGAAGAAGGAAAGTACACATTTGAACAAATAAAGTAGGCTATCTCAAAGGCATCGATGCTGATCAATCTAGACTTCTCCAAGGACTTCATTTTGGATGTTTATGGAGGAGAAGCAAGCATTGCTATAGCACTAATTCAAAACAATGGAGAAGACAACACAAATGAGCATCCAATTGCATTCTTTAACCAAACATTGAAGGACACTGAAGAACGATACAACTTTGTAGAAAAATAGGCCTATTCTTTAGTAAAGGGACTGAAGAAGGTCAGGCATCGATTATCTTCAAAGTCACTGCTATGGTTGTCCATTTAAGTGTAAGGGAGCACATCCTAGGTGGTGACATCAATGAAAAGAGACCTAGTGGATCACAAAAATCTTACATTATGACATTTATGTCAAACCAACAAAACTGGTTAAAGGGAGATCTTTGTGCTATCACCTGGTGAAAGATATCCTTGTTCCTAAAGAGTTGGAATGATAGGAGCAAGAACATGAAAAAGAATGCTACTTAATTGATGAGGAGAATCACCAACTTGGTGGGATTGAAGAAAGAATCAGATACCTTGAAACATGGCAATACCTAAAAAGCTTGAGACCACTAAAAGAAGAGCATGCATGCTATAGGCCACATGCTACAGATTGATTAAAGGCATCTCATTTCGGTGAAACTTTGAGGGAGTATTGTTGAGATGTATAGAAGAAGAAAGCATCCCAACTATCCTCAAAGAATTCCACCAAGGTCTCTTAGGAGGACACTATTCTACTCAAATAACAACAAAGATCATGCGAGCAAGGTATTATTGGCTCCAGATGTTTACAAATGCTCACAAATGGGTAAGAAATTGCTAAACTTGCTAATTTTATACTGTAAGAAGAGAAAGACACACCTTCCCCTAAAGCCCATCTCTACAAATCAACCCTTTGCCTTGTGGGGATTGGACTTCATAGGAATGATGAATCCTCCATCCAATGTTGGCCACATGTTCATACTAACAACCATTGGTTACTTCACCAAGGGGATCAAGGCCATAGCATAGAAAAATACAACATAGGCGGTGATCATTGACTTCCCAAAGGCAATCATCCTGAGGTTTGGAGCACTAGAGATAATCATCACAGACAATGCTAAGGCATTGGTAGGGGTGAGCATAACTTAGTTTGCTCATGATCATGGTATCTATTTGAAAACATCTTTAAACTACTATCCTTAGGAAATGGATTAGTAGAATCCACAACAAGAACCTCATTAGGATAATTAGAAGGATTGGCATAGAATCCAAAAGGCAATAGCATATCCACCTTAAGGAAGCCCTATGGATAGACAGAATAGTTCCCAAGTAGGCCATAGGAATTTATCCCTATGCTCTGATATATGGAAATGAAGTAAGGCTACCAAGCTTAGTTGAAATTTTAACACTAGAGATGGCCTGTCGATTGGAGATTGAGGAAATGGTGCAATGTTTATTAAATTGGTCAAATTGTTGCAACTAGAAGAACACAAAGTTGCCATGTAAGATCAATTGAGCAGGCATCGGCACATAGTTAAATGGTGGTTTGACAAGCAATCCATAGTACAAGATTTCAAGGTGGGCAACCTTTTGCTTAGACGGGATGAGAATAGACCAAAGATTGGTCGACATGAAAAGTTGAAGTCACTATGGAGTGGCTCGTACATTATTGTAGGATACAAGCAAGCTAATGCCTTCGAGCTATCAACACTTGGTGGAATTATTTTGCTAGTCGCGATGAATGGGATCCACCTCAAGCCTAATGTGTAAGAACATTCCCTCCCCTACACATAAGTTTGCTCCTTAACCTCGCCCACAAATAGAGGAAAAAAGGAACCTAAGGGAGGAAGAGAAATAAATTCAAAGGAGCATGGCCTATTGTGGCCCCAAGCCCAATCTTGTAGCCCTATGAGATATTTTACAGAAATGTCAAATCCTACAGGGTAGACTTGCATAATTAATAGAAGACCTCATTGAAGAAGATGGGCTAGAGCAACCACAAGATGGGTGCGTGGTGAAAGTATAGGTAGGAGGGCAGCTACATGGCATAAATGCTTGGGGAATTCACTGTGGATGACACTTGGGAAGATCATTATGATCAAGCCCACCCCAACCTAGCCTCACCATACACTCTTCCTCAAGAAAATGGTAGAATTGAAGTGGCTTCATTAGAGGAAGAAGAAGAAGCACAATCCAGACCCCTTGGATATGGGGTGGCACCAGGTGAAGTGGCATAACAAAGAGTAGCAACCTAGCTATTCACAACATCCATTGCCAGTGCAAGCCCATCTTAGCTAGCCACCTATGCTAGACAACAACAATGTGCAATTGAACCACCCACAACATAGCTGGCAGGAGCATTTACCACCATAGAAGTAATTGTGGGAAAAGTCCCAAGTGACCAGATAGATAGATCACCCAGGACAAAAGGGTAGGTTGATGTTGCAACTTCATCATCCCAAAGACCATCTGTAGTAAGACAAAGCTTGTTCCAAGCTTTCACAAGTGGGGATGATGATCCTGAAGAAGAGAAGGAGAAAAAATAAGAAAAGGTAGAAGAGACACCACAGAAAAAGGCCAAAAGGAAGGCATAAGAGGCCAAGGGATGAGAGCAACTTGAAGGAGGCATGCCACAAATAAAATCATCACAACCACCACCTGCTGTAAGTATCCCTCCTCCTTCTCACTATGCTATCTTACTTCCCTCCCCTTCTCATATCCCATCTCCCATTCCATCATCCCCACAAATTGACATCTCATTTTCTCCACAATCTAGTCTCATTCACTTTCCCTCTTCCCTCTATGCACAATTTCCTCCCCCTCCATCCCCTCTGCCATAGGCTCTTGCACCTAGAACTTCATAAGTTCCTCAGCAACAACAATATATGCAACTACTCCCTTAATTCCAATACCTTCCACTATTCTACTATCTACAATACCCCTTGCCAACTAGCCATATACCCTAATTTCCTTTAGTCAAAGGCAATCGCCTCTTTACCTTCCAAGTGCCTATCCCACCACCCCCACAAGCCTTGGATTTCCAACCACCTTCACCCGCAAGGGCTATGTAGCTCTTGAAACGTCAAAGACACACCCCTTCCATCACTGCACATGAAATTGTCCCTATTATGCCAATCTTTTTTGTGGGGGATACTCAATTACTTCACAATGTGATGGTTATAAGGGACCTCACTCCAGCCACAAAGAGGGTGAGGATGAAGTATGACTTGGCACATGATGAAATGCGCTTCACTCCCCTTATGGGCAAGCTTGAAGGCCAAATGTAGGTCAATGATTACCAGATGGAAACAATCAACTTCCCCATCAAGGATGTGAGAGATGAAGAGATGACAAAATTCCTTTAGGAGACTATAAAGGTTATCAGCACCTCTAATTACAATGGAGAGAAACTTCAAGAAGAAATGTGCCAAGCTGGATGTAATCAAACAAATCAAAGCTGCCAACATAAAAAATCAAGTCACTAGAAGGGCAAGTGTTTGTGGTAGTAGAGAAGACCATTGAGGTTTGTTAGAGCATGCTATTTCCTAGGGTTTTATAATTATTTCTTCAAGGCATCATCCAAAGTCTAAAACCCTAAACCCTTCTCCTGATTCGCTTTAGCCTTATGTTTTGTTGTTGACCTTTTAGTCCTGGTTGCCGGTGGTTTAAGTTATGAATTGAACCTTCGTATGTTGTGTTTCTCGGCCCCTTCATCCTAGGCTACCATTTGACAGTTCGTAAACAATGGAAATATTAAAATACACAAGTTTTTGGCACAAAGGTCAAGTGTGGATTTGACGCATGGCAGCTTATTGTGAGCTCGCAGGCTTCTGAAGGATATACCTTGTCGGGGCTGCACTGTTGCAGAATGATGCCCCTGTTTGGTGGGTCCACGATCTCTTAAAAGCCAAAGATGAAGGCAGTCCAACTGTGTGAACGGTGATTGGTCGTGCGCTACTACGGAGGACAAGCTGTCAAAGTTGAATCAACCCCGCATTGTTGTGGTTTATTGCCATGTGTATCCTAGTCTGCTGAGTACCTTCAGAGCCTGAGGAATATTGCACTCCATGTGGATGGAAGGCATAAGCCTGCGGTGCCAGAGTTTTGGTACCCGATAGGGAGCACGAGGACGCGAGATGGAGACACGTGGCAAAGTCTCAATGATTTGACTTGCAAGATTTTCTCTCTTGGCGCATTTTGGTAGGTCGAGGATTTTTCAACGCTCACGCTAGATTTTAAAAACTTCCCTGGGTTATCTTGAGTTGTTGATCCTGCCACGATATACCCCACATCAACAATTCATATTTGAATTTTAAACTTGCTTGTTGCAGACGATCTAGTTGGGTACACGGGTAGTAATGGTAGAGCAACTATTGCACGACAATTTTCAGATAGATTTTAAAATTCTCAACTATGTTCTGGAAGTGGCTAGAGCTTGTGAAATAGGAGGGCGTCGTTTGAGCATAAAGGATTGCGATTTGACACCAGGTACAACTCACCAACTGGTCCTAATCTTCAGTCGGATTTTGGTAAGAATATTGGACATTTGTTGTCTGTGCGAGATGTGTTCGTAGGCAAGTTCTAAGGAGCTATGAGTAGTTCGTGCCTCTATTTACTACTTTGGGGGTTGCGATGTGATCTTTAGAGATTTCAAGATAAGGATTAAGTGTGCAGAGCTTGTAGGTGCCTGAAATGGATTTATGGAAGTTGTTGGCAAGTAGAAAGTACTCGGGTGAAGAGCCTTCTTCCCTTTTGGCTATAAATGAAAGCATTTCATGATCAGTTTACATCAGCTCCCACCATGGATAAAATACAAAGTATTCTCTTGCTTGTTTTTCCCTTTTTGTCCTCTGTTTCCCAAAGTGGCATGCCCCTATTTTCTTGGCTTCAAATTTGTCCATTCCGAATTAAGAACATGGAGTGCATTGCTCAGGGGATGGATGGTTTAGGGAAGAAACTGAGTATGAGGCAGCAACAACAGAAATGCTCCCACTGATTCACCTACTAATAGTGTTATTCTGGTGAGGGAGTGTTTAGGCTATTTAGGGACTCCAATTGCATATAGTTGCTTGGCTGAAGCAGAGAAACTTGTTGTAATTTCAACAACCTCACCCAAGTTTTAGAGCCAAATGCTTAGGCAGAGAGGTGTCATTATGCTCTCTCCCATTTTCTAGGTTAGATGGCACTCATCAAAGGGACAATTGTAATAGTGGAAGAATATCACATTCAGATGGTCTAGTTGGTGATGATTAATTGGGAGTTTATTAGTAGAACCAGGAAGCCGCATGCTTGAGTGATGGTGACGCTTGCAACAGCTTCCTCTAAGAAGCAATTATGATTGCTTCTTATTTTAGCTGTTGATGGTTACCTCAATGGTTCCAGGGGCTTTGACACATGGCGGCCTAAAATTGAAAGATGGGGAGTCATGGGGACAACCCAATGACCCATGATCAGGGAGTCTATATAAAACAAAGTCCAAAGGATTTTTGAATCTTGTTCACGTTCTCTCAAATAATTGAATGTTGTTAGGAGGAACCTTGATGCATTGTAAGAGCCCCCTTTTCATTATAAAAAGGGTGGTGCTCGTTGGTTTAAGGGTTCTGGAAAATTTTAAAAAGGGGGCTCTGTAAAGGGAAAATAGGTTAAGTCTGTTGTAGGATATCAGACCTTTGTTTATAAGTCATTTTGTGACAACATTATTGTATCATGAGTTATACATATATGAATACATACTTCTATGCTACTGTCTCCACATTTTGAAATGTAATGCTCTTTTAATGAAATAATCGAAGATTATAGATTTTATCATACACACTTGCTATATTGAGTTTTCTTCTAAGTTTGCTTTCTGTTCAAGGAATGGTGTAAATGCCTAATTAAGAAATACAAGAATATTACATTTTCAAATGGATTACTAAGTATGGTTGCATTGTAGGCTTTAGAAGGTCTTATTATTGCCAGTGATAGTATTTTACTGACCATCAGAGATATGTTTGAATGCTATGATACATGCATAACATTGTGACTCTGTATCCCATTGATAGGCATCGGGTTGTCTTTTACAAATCTCCATTTCCAAGATCCCAATATTAAATGATAAATTTCAAATCATTAGTAAGTTATTTATAGGTATTTATCAAGCTTCCTATTACAGCCTTGATGGATTACAAAGAATAGGACATCCCTGTGACTAGTTGTACAAATATTTGTCACCCTATATGAAGCCCCTCATCTATTAGGCACTATGTTTTAACTCTATTAGTAAACTATGTTTAGTGCCATTAAAAGGGAGACCCACCTAGGCATTGCAGAGCCTAAAGAGCAGGGGAGAAAAGTGTAAAACAAAATTTCTCATTCATTGGCCAAGCTTCACTACTTTTGATTATAAAGGTTTCTCACCTTTTATAAATTAGTGGGTACAGTTCGGAGAAAATAGACTGGAGACCCTAATGGAGACTTTAGAGGTCATCCATTGGATAGGGTCATTTTAGATTTTTAACTAGCTTTTTGGCAACTGTCCAATCACTTTGTTTCTATCATAGCATCCGTTTTGGTGTTCTTTTTTGGGGTGTGGGTGTGAGTGTGATCTCTTGTCCAATCCTCAAGGTGGGTGGCGACTCTGCATTTTAGAAAGACCCTGATTACCTTTTTACTACTCAACAATGGATGGGAGAAGGTCATTGCACAACAACCTGGACATGAATCTGATGACATAAGCTAAGGACAAAGAACAAACCACCTAGAAAGTGAAGGATAAAGGCGAGTCATCTAATCCTCACGTTGAAGTTGAACGTCCTATGGTTAAAGAAAGATTAGTAGGGTATGAAAGTGATGCGTCAATAAATAAACTTAACATGTCAAAGGAAGAAGAAAGATGGCTTCTCTTAAAACAAGAAAGGTTAGAAAGAGAAGTACAAAGAGAGGCTACCCTGAAAAGATATTATGATTCCTTAAGACCTAGAAGTTCCCCTTCAGTGACAAATGCAACAGTTAATCTAGGGTTATCTAAAACACCAATAGCACAAACTCATGATGTGACCAATCCTGACGACTGGTTTGCTGGTTGTTATCATGGTCAAGATGGTGAAGATCCTATGATAACCATTGAAGAAGAAAATGAAAAGAGGAAGGGGGGAGAAATACCAAGAAGACCTGATACCCCTAGGAGTCAAGGTGCTATTAGAGAAATTGACTTCCGTAGGGTAGAAGTTTCCAGATCAGAGGCAGAAAAGGAAGTTAGTGAGTTAAGAAGAAGGATTGATATGGCTAATAACATAGGCCATATAAATATCCCTATGGGAAATGAAAACATAAATGCTGGATTTCAAAATAATCACAGAGTAAATCAAGGATTAGTTCAGAGGTATCAAAATAACCCACATGATAACCAACCAAACTTTTCCAGACCACCTCTTAACCTAGCTAGATATAGATAATTAAATTTTGTTGGTATCCCTATTTTTCGAAACCCTGTTCCAAGCAAAATCAAAACCAGATTAGTGAAGTTTTGGGAAACAATGCTGTTTTAGGAGAGGAACATTTAAGATATTTTGATAGTTTGATGCATGACTTTGAGGTGGAAGATGAGGATGTACTAATGAAGCTATTTGTGCAATTCCTAGATGAGACTACTAGAGAATGGTACAAGAGTTTACAATAAAGGAGTTCACAAATATCACTAAATGAGTAAATGAATTAGTATCAAAGTTTAATAACATATTTGTTAAAGTATTGGCAAAGATACCTCCTCATCAGAGACCAAATGAATATATGTGTTTGGTTTTATACAGTAATGCTTATGACAATAGGATGGGATTTCCGTTAAGAGATAAAAATCCTCAGACACTCAAAGATGCATACAAGGTTGTTTCAAATATTGAAAGCAACAGAAAAGCTCCAGGGAAGTTTCATAAGAAGAGTGATCAGAAAATTATACCTTAGGATAGAGGATAGGGTAATGGGGCTCCTGTCACTATTGAGTGTGAGAAACTATGTAAGGCTATCAAAGAAATGAAAATTTCCATGGAAAGGAATGATAAGGGGTCCTCTAATGATAGGCATGTCTTTGCAAGACAAGAAAGAATGCCAAGACTCTCAGATCAACCTTACAACACAAATTGGAAAAAATGGGAGGCCGGCCCCTCCAAATAATAGGGGAAATCCTAGTAGAGACACCCCTGATCCTCTAAGAAAAGGGGTGTGTGCTGTCAAGGATAACCTATGGTGCCTAATCTGTCAAGCCCCTCATTCTCCTTCCTTATGTGCCATTTCTAGGTCTATTGTGGACTCAGAAGGGCCCTGTGATGAATGCAGTGATGTAGATGACCAAGAGGACAAGAATATAAATATGGTTTTGTCCCATAATTTTGTATGTGGAGATGATGATACATCTGATGAGGAGGATGTACCGAGGGATGATTTTGAGAAGAGGAAGCAACTTGAAAATTATTTTAAGCAACAAATTTTCATTGATGATGATAAGGATGATCACCATGTTTTTCAACTGGATTCTAGAAATCCTAAGGTTCGATTGAGAAAGCCTACTGATGAGGAGATTAAATCCTTGATTATTGCCAAGATTGCTCATGTTAGGAGTGATTACAATCTGAGAAGCAAAAGGACCAATGGAGAGAGTAGTATTGCAGGGAATGTAGGTAGTATCTTTATTAAAGAAGATCAGAGTGTTCCTAATCTTCAAAAGGGTGTGAATATTTCTAAAGAAGTATTAGTGAAAGATAATCCACATCATAATCCACATCAAAAGGCCAAAGAAACCAAAGGGAATAATACTGATAAAAAAAGAAATGAAGAGGTCCACCCAAGGAGGGAAAAGAAAAGTACTCAAATCCCTACCACACCTGATGGCACTATCCATAACAACCCTCTGCCAAGGCATATCCCCCTGGATATGGCCCATATCCTTAGTCAAATCAGGGTGACTGTTCCCTTATTAGAAATGATGAGGATACCAGAACATAAGGACATGGCATTGGCCATCATTGATGATACAATACCAAGCCAGTTACAAGCTCAGACTGAAAGTAATGTAGGATAGAAAAAGAAGGTATTGTAGTTGAGAAGGATAAGAAAGGGAGTCCCAAAACACTAGAGGTATATTTGGGAACTACTATGCAGAGATACCCTTCTCAAGTTGATCTTTTTTATGCCATTATGCTTATAAAGGATAAACTCTTGAAGAATTGTATGATTGACTCTGGGGCTTCAACTAACATTATGCCTTATGAAAGAGTTAAGTTTGATAGTTAAAATTTATATGGGAAATGCTTCGCCATGGATTCAAGGGAAGTCCCTATCATTGGGGTGATTAAAAATATTGGTTTCAAGTTGGCAGCTTACCCTCAAAGGGATTACAAAATGAACATTACTGTGGTGGACATCCCTACCAGGTATGGAATGTTGTTGTCCATAAAATGGGCTTCTACTATTGGGGGAAGTATTTAGATGGATTCATCCTATGCCATGATCCCTATGGGTGGGAAGGAGGTAAAACTTGATAGATAAAAGAGGGCCTCCTCAATTTTAGATGGTTTTGAAGATCAAAATGATCAGGTTTGATTTCTAGACATTGATATGGACAATTTTAGAGTAGAGGAAAATAATTTTGATCAGACAGAACATAAGACTATAATTGAAGAGGTCAAGATGACTTCTGAGAGTGTTGAATTGTGGACAATGTAGTTTGATGGGGCCTGTTCTAAAGAAGGCTCTGGGGCTAGAATTGTACTTGTTTCTCCTTTTGAAGAGACATATAGATCATCATTCAAACTCAGTTTTGAATGCACTAATAATGTTGCTGAGTATGAGGCACTTCTCTTAGGGTTGAAACTGGCCATCAAGTATGGGATCAAAAAGCTGAAGGTCTTGGGAGATTCTGAACTTGTGGTCTCTCAAATTAGATCCAAGTACGCCTATAAGAAATTAAGGCTTAAACAATACATAAATGCTATTTGGGACACAATTGAGGCCTTTGATGCCCTTTCAATTGATTGGGCAGAAAGAACTGGGAATGCAATGGCTGATTTTCTGGCCAATATAGCTATCAAGTCATAGGACTTAACATTAGCAGGGATTTCAAAGGTGGAGGTATTGACTAGACCTTTTGTCCCTAACAACATCTGTCACTGGCAAGTCTTCAATGATGATTAGGATTTGTATAAATCATGAACTGTATGGATGAATATCAAGGACAAGAAATTGAATTTCATAATTTTGTTGAAAGGATTGATGGGAAGGATACCATCTTTGGCAATGAGGTCATCCAGCTAAGGACAAACAAAATCTGAAGAGGATTGGTAGCTTTAGAGCGGGTATTTGATGGAGTTGATAGTCAAACCACTAAGCCTGCACCTGTGCACCGAGATGATCTAGAGGAAATAAAATTGGGAACTGAAGCCCAACCAAGGAATGTCTACATAAGTAAGACAATGAACCCTAAAATTAGATCCATGCTTATCTCTTTGCTTAGTAGGCATAAAAGGATTTTTGCTTGGTCTTATGATGACCTCAAAGCATATAGGGAAGATCTGTTTCAACATGAAATTCCATTAAAACCAGATGCAAAACCTTTTAGACAGAAATAAAGGCCTATAAATCCCACCTTAGCACCCAAAATGCAGCAAGAATTAACTAAACTCAGTGAGGGGGGTATTATCAAACCAATTAGACATTCAACTTGGGTATCAAATCTGGTCCCTGTCAAGAAAAATAATGGTGACATTAGGCTTTGTGTTGACTTCAGAAATCCAAACATGTCATCATTGAAAGATAATTACCCTTTGCCAAATATGGAGGCCATGTTACAGAAGGTGATTGGCTATGAGCTTCCGTCTATGATGGATGGGTTTTCTGGCTATAATCAGGTAGTAGTGAAAGAATCAAAACAACTCCAAACTACTTTCACTACTCCATGGGGCACTTATGTCTATCTCAGGATTTCTTTTGAGCTTACTAATGCTGGGGCCACCTTTCAAAGGGAAATGGATGTAGCTTTCTCTAATCTAATAAATGTAATTATGGTGGTGTACCAAGATGACTTAACTGCTTTCTCTAAAAAGGAAGAGGATCATTGTAATCACTTAGAGCAGATTTTTATGAGAAGTATGGAGTATGGTATATCTTTGAATCCAAAGAAATGCATATTCAGAGTAATTGAGGGAAAACTATTGGGTCACATAGGCTCTAAGGATGGAATCAGAATTGACCCTGAGAGGGTAGCAACCATTGAAAGGATTCCTCAGCCCAAGACAATCAAGGGAATTCAATCATTCTTTGGACAAATAAACTTCATTTAAAGATTTGTCCCAAAATTTGTAGAAAAGACTAAATCCATCTCCAAGATGCTGAAAAGGGGACAGAGTTTGACTCGAGAATGTGAGGCAGTCACATCTTTCCATGATATCAAAGAATCAATTAAACAAGCCCAGTGTTGGCTTCTCCTGATTTTACTAAACCATTCCAATTGTTTTCTTTTGCTTCTTTTCACACTATAGCAGCAATATTGTTACAAAAGAACAGTGATGGTTTTGAGTAGCCTATCTCATTTTTTAGCAAATCACTCCAAGCTGCTGAATTGAAGTATGACCCCATGGAAAAACATGCATATGCACTAGTTAAGGCTGTAAAAAATTTTAGGCCTTATCTGGTGGGAGCTAAATTATAGCTTATGTTCCACATGCTGCAATAAAAGATATTCTTGTGCAACAAGAGGTTACTGGAAGAAGATGCAGATGGATTAATAAATTCTAAGAATTCAATATAGAAATCAGATCACCAAATTGGTTAGGGGTTAGGGATTAGCAAAACTTATGGATGAATCAAACTTGGAGGCTTCTTAGGTAAATTGTGTGACTGATGTTCACTTGGCAGAAAAAGGCAACTTGGAAGAATCAATTTGGTACAAGGACATTATATTTTACCTGAATCATTTAAAATGTCCAGAGAATATAAATAATAATAAAAAAAGGACATTGAAGCTGCAAACATTGAATTTTGCTATCTTAGAGCAAGATTTGCACTAGAAAAATGGGGATTGTATTCTGCTAAAATGTTTGGATGAGTCTGCAGTAGGCTAGGTCTTGAAAGATATGCATAGTGGAAATTGTGGTCATTTAATGGCCAAAACTACCACTCATAAAATCCTCTGGGCATGATTTTGGTGGCCTACCTTGTTTGTTGACACTTATAATTTGTTAAGGAAGTATGAATCATGCCAAAAATTTTCTGGTAAATTTAAATGGTCTAGAGCCTTACCATTAAGGCCTCAAGTTGTAGAAGCCCCATTTCAACAATGGGGGATAGATTTCATTGGTGAGATCTCTGAAAAGTCTAGTGGGGGTTTTAAATGGATTTTAGTAGCAACTGACTACTTTACCAAATGGATAGAAGCAATCCCAAATAGAAGAGCTACTAGTAAATTTGTTGTGGAATTCCTCATGGATCACATAATCTCAAGGTTTGGAGTGCCAAATAAGTTAATCAAAGATAATGCCATGTGTGTTAGATCAGCTGAGTTGATTGACCTTTGCATTGAATATGGAATCAATCTATCCCATTCTTCACCATACCACCCACAAGGAAATGGCCAGGCAGAATCAAGCAACAAAAGCCTAATGAAAATTGTCAAGAGGATGTTGGGGAAAAATAAAAAGGCTTGGGACTCAAAATTGAGATTGGCCTTGTGGATAGATAGAATGACTATAAAGAAGTATGCACAGGGAAGTCACCTTATGAACTTGTCTATGGCATGAATGCAAATATGCCTGTCAATAATCTATTTCCTATATACAAGTTTATTCAGGAAGATTCTGAAGACCTAGAAGATGCCATGACAAGCAGGATAAACCAATTGATAGAATTGGATGAAACAAGGAGAAAAGCACAACTAGTGAATGTCAAAAAACAACAAGTCAAGTATCTGTTTGACAAAAGGGCTAAGGATAGGAAATTTGAATGTGGTGACTTGGTATTGGTCTGAAATGCAAGAGCATAGGACAAAGGGAAACATGGTAAGTTTGATTCCATGTGGTTAGGACCTTATATCATAATGAATGTCCATAGAGAAAATTCCTACTTCTTGAAAATTTTGTCTGGAGAAATTCAAGAGTTGCCCGTGCATGGACAATTCTTGAAGTATTTTTTTCTTGAGCTTATACTCTTCTTTTCCATGCTCAATAGTTAGGGTTTTATTTTCCATGTGTTGTGTTGTGCCGTTATGGCTATTGTTAACCCATATTGTAGTGTTTTTGTTTCTGTCTTGTCTTTTGGTCTGGTCTGCATCCCAGAGTTTTTCATTTTCTCACCACATTCCCCTCAAATGTGTGTCCCCGACAGAGCCATTGTTAGACCCTGCTATTTTCCTAGGGTTTTAGAATTATTTCTTCAAGGCATCATCCTAGGTCTAAAACCCTAAACCCTTCTTCTCATTCTCTTTAGCCTTAAGTTTTGTTGTTGACCTTTTAGTCCCAATTGTCAGTCGTTTAAGTTATGAATTGAGCCTTCGTATGTCATGTTTCACCGGTTCCTTCATCCTAGGCTACCGTTTGACAACCTATAAATAATGGAAATATTAAAATACACAAGTTTTTGGCGCAAAGGTCAAGTGTGGATTTGACGCATGGCAACTTATTGCAAGCCCGCAGGCTTCTGAAGGATATACCTTGTCGGGGCCACGCTGCTGCAAAATGATGCCACCTGTTTGGTGGGTCCATAATCTCGCTAAAGCCAAAGATGAAGACAGTCCAACTGTTGGAACGGTGATTGGTCACGTGCTACCGCGGAGGATGAGCTATCAGAGCTGAATCAACCCCACACTATTACGGTTTGTTGCCATGTGTACCCTGGTCAGTTGAGTACCTACATAGCTTGAGGAATAGTGCACTCCACATGGATGGAAGGCGCGAGCCCATGGTGCTAGAGTTTTGGTACCCGATAGGGAGTGTGGGGACGCGAGATGGTGACACGTGGCAAAGTCTCGATGATTTGACTTGCAAGGTTTCTCTCTTGGTGCATTCTGGTTGGTTGATGATTTTTTAACGCTCGCGCTAGATTTTCAAAACTTCCTGGGGTTATCTTGGGCCATTGATCCTACCATGATATACCCCACATAAACAATCCATATTTGAATTTTAAACTAGCCTGTTGCATACGGTCTAGTTGGGTACGCGGCAGTAATGGCAGAGTGGCTGTTGCACGACAATTTTTGCATCGATTTTGAAATTCTCAGCTATGTTCTGGTAGTGGCTAGAGCTTGTGAAATAGGAGGGTGCTGTTCAAGCATAAAGGATTGAGTTTTGACACCAGGTACACCTCACCAACTAGTCTTGGTCTTCATTCATATTTTGGTAAGAAGATTGGACATTTGTTGTCTGTGTGAGATGTGTTTGTAGGCAAGCTCTGAGGAGCTATGAGTAGTCCATGCCTTCGTTTGCTACTTTGGGGGTTGCGATGTGATCTTTAGAGATTTTAAGATAAGGATCAAGTGTGCAGAGCTTGCAGGTGCATAAAATAGATTTATGGAAGTTGTTGGCAAGTAGAAAGTACTCAGGTGAAGAGCCTTCTTCCCTTTTGGCTATAAATGGAAGTGTTTCTAGGATTAGTTTACATTAGATCCCACCATGGGTACAATACAAAGTATTCTCTTGCCTATTTTTCCCTTTTTGTCCTCTGCTTCCCAAAGTGGAATGCCCTTGTTTTCTTGGCTTCAAATTTGTCCATTCCGAATTAAGAACATGGAGTGCATTGCTCAGGGGATGGATGGTTTAGGGAAGAAACTAAGTATGAGGTAGAAACAACAAAAATTCTCCATTTGATTCACCTACTAATAGTGTTATTCTAGGGAGGGAGTGTTTAGGTTGTTTAGGCACTCCAATTACATGTAGTTGCTTGGCTGAAGCAGAGAAACTTGTAATTCCAACAACCTCAGTCAAGTTTCAAAATGAGATGCTCAGGCAGAGAGGCGTCATTATGATCTCTACCCTTTTCTAGGCTAGATGACACTCATCAAGGGGACAATTGTAGCAGTGGAAGAATATCACATTCGGATGGTCCAGTTGGTGATGAAGAATTGGGAGTTTACTAGTAGAACCGGGAAGCCGCATGCTTGAGTGATGGTTGTTGCAAGTATGTGCCTAATCAGTGTTGTCATTGATGTCAACATATATGTGTTGTCACTGGTGTCAACTGTGCTCTTACTTTGTTGAGGATATTGAGAAAATTAGCCCCTCCGGTGATAACAATGTGTTGCAATAGAAATAGTGCATTACATGCAGAAGAAAAGTCTGGAAGAATGCTCCACATTTCTTGTAGAATAAATATCTTTGTCTGTAGATTGGAAGTTATTTAGAAGCATGTCTGAAGATGTTATATTATGAGTTTGAGCCTCCGGTATGAAGAATTGAGTGAGTTATGTTCACTAGAGTGAAAACAACTTTTTCTATGTGTTTGGTGGTGATAGGGAGAAAGTATTTTGCTCCGCATTCCTCCACATTAAAGTATTTTGGTTTGTGGTTCTGGAATTAAGTCTGTGATGATGTTAAGTGCCTTCAATTGCAATGGTTCATGATTTGGTGGTCTGCAAGCCATCTTTCACTTATAATAGTGGTGGACAGTGTTGTTCTTATGCTCTGGTTTGAAGAATCCTATTGATAGAGTGCTTAGAGATCGTGCGGTTGTTCCTGGTAATTATAATGTGCTTGTGGATGTCTTTTGATCATGCTCCTACATTTAGATTGGTCCGCAAGGCGTAATTCAGATTGTGCATGAAGCGTGTTCTTGAATACTTGCGTTAATATCAGTTTTGGACGACCTGGTTGAATCCATCATCTACAGATATGCATCGAAGATTGTGATATCGTGTTGTAGCATGGAATATTGTGTTTGAGTCTTAGCTAAGGCGTGGTATGATCCACATACATTCTTACATCTTTTCCTTAGCTAAATTTGTATTAGGTCCAGACCTATTTGTTGCAAATATGTGCCTAAGCGGTGTTGTCATTGATGTCAACATATTCTTGTTGTCATTAGTGTCAACTATGCCTTATTTTGTTGCCTGTTTAGGAGACTGGAATGTTGAGGATATTGAGAAAATTAATGAAGACTCAAGGTTCGCGGACCCTATGGCTGTATAGAGGATTCTTAGAGGCTGCTCCAGTCAAGAATTGAGAAGTCCGCATGAAGATTTGAAGAAGGTATGACCATCTGAATATAACCGAATCTTGCACTATTTAGAAGAGACAGAGTGTCAGTAAGTTGGTTTGGATTGCTCCATAGTGAAATATTATGATCTGCAGATCTGAAGGCATGTTTGGGAAGTCAGTGTGTATCATCAACTCTAGTGGTTCATGGTTTGGAGGTCTGCAAGCCATCCTTCTAGTTTGACAGTCATGGCAGACAGTGTTCTTGAGGTTCCAGAGGAAGATACAAATGATTTTGGTGGTTTGGTTTAGAGTGGATGTTATTGGTGAGTTCAATGTGCTTGTGGAAGTCTCTGGATCATGTGGCTACTATGTTGGAGGTCCGCACTAGAGTTTGAGCTTGCTAGTGAAGATTTCCTCTCTGAAGTTGTTGTTCTTCCCAGTCTTGGTCGACCGGATGTTTCTAGCATGTTGCGAATGATCTAAAGATCATTTTATGAAGCGTTGCATGTTAGTAGAGGAAGATTCAAGTCTTAGCTATGATTGGCCAGCAGTGTAAAGATCTATGTTAAGTTTGGCCGACCTTGTTGATCATTCCAAGGTTGATGAAGTGTATAAATACTTGTTGAAGATTTGTTAAACATCATCCTTCAGCAAAATAGATTAAATCCGAATAAAGGATTAGAAGCAGAGCAGAGAAGAAAAGGAGTGAGAACAATGTAGAGTGTGAAGTTAGTAAAGAAGAATTTTGGGGCAAAGCAGAAGTTTTGTGAGCATTCATTGAAACTAAACTAGGCATGAAGTAGATGCTATTTCTCGGTTAATTCTTTCTGTTCTAAATAAATTCTGTAGGCAGTGAGCCTCTCTTTTGAGTAGTCATCTCTGGGCAGTGCGCCCGAAGGCATGTGCCTTCTATTTTTCTAAAGTACTTTTAATAGGGTACAAATCTTTGTGGGTTAACCCCCATTGTGGTTTTTCCCTTAACCAGGTTTCCACGTCAAAATCTTGGTGTATGTAAGGAAATGAGAGCATCTCAGAACGTATTTCTAAGAACAGTGGTGTCTTCGACAAGTTTAAATTCTTTTCAATCACTTCAAAAAACACGCACAACTATGCCACAAAGCGGAAACAGACAGAACATTTCCAACATTGACCCTTAGAGGAAATACAAGCAACAAGATCTAATTTGAACAACAGAAACATTAACACAAAAGACAAAACAAGAGACACAGATATACGTGGGAAAACCCTTACAAGTAAAAAACCCCACACTCCAAAGCATCGAACCAATGTATTAATCAGCAACAACAAACATGTTACAATACACTTGCAGGCTCAAGGCCTTAACACAGAGATTTAGATCTTGCTCCTCTGGAAGAATGACTGACAGCATAACCCTACACAAAGTTCTCAATTCTAATCACAGCACTTAGGTTAGTCCTTCATACTGTTATCATGCCACAAATAGCATATAGTACAGGACATCACTGAGAGAGAGATACTTCCCTCTTTTTTCTATTCTTCTCCCTCTCGGCCTAAATCCCCTTCACCTAAACTCTGTTCTAACTTCCATGTTCTAGTCACATCTCACATTATAGAAATAGAACAATCGGTTACTATCTCAGACTGTTACAACTTCCAAAAGGTCGACAGTTCATTTTTAACCATTTGCAACAGTTGGTATTCATGAGGACTAAATAGTCCCACATGCATTAGTTGACAAACACAGCAGCAGTATATATCCACGAACATGCGGTAAGTCTATCGTCAGTGCTTTTTCCGCCGACGACCCCAGCCGGTCAAACATCAACAAACCATCAGAGTGACCAAGACCTTTGGTGTGACTTCATCCTTCTTCACCGACAAAGTTCCTTTTGTCGATGCCAAACTCCATCTGATAGACCAAGCTCATCGGAGTAAGAATTCCACCGAAGGCCGATAGCATTAGTCCTACCAATACCAAACCTCCATCGGTAACACACATAACAGTGGGAGTGACATCTTAGAGCTTAGCTGATAGCTACACTCTGCTCGATCAGGTTGAACCCTTGAACCAACACTAATCGTTGAACCAATGAACCATTGAACCAATACTGTCAAACCGATGAACCAATGAACCATTGAACCGATCGGTGAGACTCCAGACCATCGCTAGAAAACATCAAAACAACGCCGATAGAGCCTGTCAGGCTGATAACAAAGGGCAATCAACCAAGAACAAGAGATCGCTGAGACAAAGAGCAGCACCAGACGATGCCTGTAATCTAAGTCATAAGTACTCAACATTCTCCCACTTGACAAAGGAATTACAGGAAACCATCAACGCTCCAAGTCACAGAACCAAAACTGATACTGCCTCCACTCCACTGTGCTCACAAGCTACACAGGAGCTCCAACATAACCAATTTCAAAGATTCTAGAACACAGCCATGAAACCATCCTCCAGAAATAAGATAGAACATCAGCTAGAACAACAATCAGAAAACTGACTGCACCCATCCAACTGAACAAAACCCACGTGACTGGAAAATAGCACACACAGCAAGTGCTAACTCATCCAATCACACATACCTCAAAGGTATAGAAGAACATAGCAAACTCATGCTAGCATATATTCACCCAAACTGCAGGTACAAGCTCCATGTGTCAACCAGTCGAAGATGACCAAACACAACCAAGAACTCCCATTGCATGAGTAATGCTAAATTTGAAAACTAACAAGACATACTAAGTCTACCAATGGCATTACATAGAGAGTGTACTCATCATGTAGCATTGCAGGAACATCCACCATGATATGCAAAATCTGTAAATCAATAACCTGTACATCTCACCACCAGTCTAGAAATCTCTCAAGTTCTTCACACCCAACAATGAAAGAGATAACAAAACCTTCATGCTATCACCCAAGAACATAAGTGAAAGCACATGACCACAAACTAGTGATCACTTCATCTCTAAACAAAACCTCAAACTAATGTAATGTGAAACACACCATCAGAAAAAATAACAGAGACCAAGAGAAACAGTGCACATCATAAACCTGTAGAAAATCCTCCTACAAACACCTCTAAGTGGCAACTGTGTCAAGTATGATCTCCTTCTTAAAACCCCAAAGAGAACACCATAACAACACCCAAAGTTGTTTAATCTCATAGAGATCAACCAAGAAATCAACATGGATGTAAGCTTCCCAATCCAAAGAAGATCAAACTAATCCATTTCCCATTTCAGGAAATCAACCCATAAACCATCTCCTAACTGTTCTCACCAATCAATGATATCACAAAGTCAAATGCACAAGGAGGTAACTATGCTGTCCATCTCTCACTATGAATCCTCCAGAATCATCTAATAGCAGCTCAAGATCCATATCTATGAAAGAAAGCATAACACACTTGAGAGTAAACAATGGGCAATACCTCTCAAGTGAAACTTGCCAAGTAGACCAAGAGTGGGGAATGAGAATGTTCTTCCAAGATATCCAAGTCCCAATGACTTTCTCCAAGAACAATCTCCTCTAGATCTTTTGTTGAACTCACATTCAACCAAGGTAAAGACTCCTTGAACTTCCTGCTGCAAACTCTGATTAAGCACAACATATACAGTCTCACCTTATTCTCCATGTATCCATAAGTACCTACGAACAATCACCTCATGCTAAACTCCAACTACATCACTACACCACTATGAAGTAATCAAGCAAATAATAAATGTACCCAAACATAGAGAAGTTACCAGACCACTGTCAAAGCTCCACAAAGCTATAAAGGGAACTTATCAAGACATCATGATCTTATCATCTCCCTTAGGAGATTCCATGCTTCAGATGAACTTAACCAAAGTCTCAAGAGCAATATATCACGCCAAAACTCAAATGCTTAAACAAGAGTGTATCATGACATGAACCAAACAAATTCTCACCTGTCAAGCACCGATCAACACCTGAACCAAAGACTAAGTGAGTCCTTCATGGTTCCAAGATGTTACCCATCCTCAAGTAGTGCCCTTGCAAATGCAAAAGAACCCTTCTGCTGCAATAGGATCTAAGAGCTCCTCCTAGTAACATCTACAACACTAAAGAAGATCATCCACCACTAAGTGATGAATCTACAGTCATTGCTAAAGCTCCCACTGAATTGTGGCAACTGAGCTTTCCAAGCAACATGACCAAACATCTTCTCATCTGAAAATCTTCCAGGTCCACATATTAACATAATAAAAAACAAATGGCACTAAGATCTCAAAACCAAGGAAATACAACATCACTGTCAAAAGCTTACACTGAACTGTGTATCCAAGCTATACATGACATCATGATACATATGCTACAGATTACTGACTATTCAGGTACTTTACACTATCCACCCTTTTATCCCAATGTAATCACACCAATGCACAAGTGACCATAGACAAGGCTAGCTAACAAGTCTGCATAAACACTGAACGATCTTGTGATTATAGACAATCCACATCTGAGTCATCTCACTGTAGCTTAATAGGTGGCCAACCCACAAAACTACATAACTTGTAGATCCAACCAATGCATCACACAAACTCACTATCCCACTGAAAACTACAAAACCAAGATCTCAAGAGGTAAATAACCATGTAGACAATATGACAAAAAAACACCAGATTACTTACAATCCGATTTGCCAAACCAGTCCACAACCTGAGCACCATAGTCAAGGAATCCATAAAAACATCACCACAGAAATGCTGAGTGACTTATCATGTACCAACACTCCCACAAGATTGCAACTATCTCATCCAGCAACACCCCAAAAAATAGGGTCTAGAAAATAGCTTAACTGCAGCTTCAACAAAACCACAAGTTTTTTTTTTGTCCATGTAAAACCTGCAAAATCACTGTGTTATACGAAACACCCATGCACATCCATATCCACTTCACATCTGGATGACTCAAAAGTTTGCAACATAAACTCCATAACAGTTAAACCAGAATAATGGATCATCATGAATATGCATAACCATATATTTTAAGGAAAAACTATAAAACCCCTCAAATCCAAAAAACATGAATCTGAGTCATGCAAGTACAAAATATCCATTTAAGGAAACAACAGTTCAAGAGCTTCAAGCCCACTTGTAGACCAATTCCTCAACCACCAACATGCACATGCATCCAAGAGAATCATGCTATTGCAGAAGCTCCCAGATCTTCCAATGATCAACTCCACAGCCTTTATGCAACTGGGGCAACAGAAACAATGCTTTCCAATACTAGGAACAAATATCCAGCATAAGCATACTTCTCCATGGCTGAGCAGCAACACAAACTTCTTCATATCACAAGGAAACCTCTCACACAGACACCCAATATGAAAGTTATTGTAGAGATACAACCACAAAGCATAATCCACCCCATGCAATAGGATTATACACTGTCAACTAAGAGCCTCAGGCCACATCATGACCAGCTCCAGTCTCTTCATCTTCACCATCCTTCAAGCACTGCTGAAACAGCAAAACAAGATCATTTGCCAGACTTCACTCAAAACAAGGATCAAACATTAGACGATTCCTTTAGATTTCCTCAAGCCTGTCACACTAAGAAATCATCACAGAAGGAATACCCAGACCTTATACACCAGGAACTCTTACATGCAAACACATGCAGCACACAAACATACATATGTGAGCAACAAAGCAGATCCCAGAAGAAGGCTCTGATACCACTTGTAAGGAAATGAGAGCATCTTAGAACGTATTTCTAAGAGCAGTGGTGTCTTCGACAGGTTTAAATTCTTTTCAATTACTTCAAAAAACACGCACAACTATGCCACAAAGCGGAAACAGACATATAACATTTCCAACATTGACCCTTAGAGGAAATACAAGCAACAAGATCCAATTTCAACAATAGAAATGTTAACACAAAAGACATAACAAGAGACATAGATATACGTGGGGAAAACCCTTACGGGTAAAAAACCCCACACTCCAAAGCATAGAACCAATGTATTAATCAGCAACAACAAACATGTTACAATACACTTGCAGGCTCAAGGCCTTCACACAGAGATTTACATCTTGCTCCTCTGGAAGAATAACTGACGGCATAACCCTGCACAAAGTTCTCCTCAGTTCTAATCACAACACTCAGGTTAGTCCTTCATACCACAAATAGCATACAGTACAGGACATCACCGAGAGAGAGAGATACTTCCCTCTTTTTTCTATTCTTCTCCCTCTCAGCCTGAATCCCCTTCACCCGAACTCTGTTCTAACTTCCATGTTCTAGTCACATCTCACATTACAGAAATAGAACAATTGGTTACTATCTCAAACCGTTACAACTTCCAAAAGGTTGACAGTTTGTTTTTAACCATTCGCAACCGTTCGTATTCATGAGGACTAAATAGTCCCACATGCATCAGTTGACAAACATAGCAGTAGTATATATCCATGAACATGCGATAAGTCTATCGTCGACGCTTTTTCCACCAACGACCCCAGCTGGTCAAACATCAACGAACCATCAGAGTGACCAAGACCTTCGGTGTGACTTCATCCTTCTTCGCCGACAAAGTTCCTTCTACCGATGCCAAACTCCATCGGATAGACCAAGCTCATCGGAGTAAGAATTCCACCAAAGGCTGATAGCGTTAGTCTCGCCGATACCAAACCTCCATCGATAACACACATAACAGTCGAAGTGACATCTTAGAGCTTAGCCGATAGATACACTCTACCCAATCAGGTTGAACCCTTGAACCAACACTAATCGTTGAACCAATGAACCATTGAACCAATACCATCGAACCAATGAACCAATGAACTGTTGAACCGATCGGTGAGACTCCAGACCATCGGTAGAAAATATTGAAATAGTGCCGATAGAGCCTATCAGGCCGATAACAAAGGGCAATCAACCAAGAACAAGAGATCACTGAGACAAAGAGCAGCACAAGCTGATGCCTGTAATATAAGTCACAAGTACTCAATAGTGTCAAGTGTGTTGATTATGTTTCTGCTCATATGTTGTTGATCTATGCTTTAATGTTTACATCATTAATAAGATAGTAAGATAATAAAGAAGGTTAAAAGTGGAAAAAGTTTATTTTGTGTGACAACTGATTCACCCCCCCTCTCTCAGTTGTCCAGTCTAATTCCAACAATTGGTATCAGAGCCAAATCCTCTTATAAAAGCCTAACCGCTTGAGGAGATCCAGGATGTCGACCTACAAGAAGGATAGTCTGAGATTTGATGGAACAAATTATTCTATTTGGAAGAATTGCATGGAGTGCCATTTGCAATGCATGGGCGATGCCTATTGGGCATTAACCAGTGTTGAGTATAAACCTTCAGAGAAAGGTCCTTCAACTCTAGATCAAGTCAAAGATGCTTAAAATAACCTTCGAGCTAAAGAAGCCTTGTTGAGTGCCCTGACTAATTCAGAAATAACAAATGTCTTTGGTCTAAAAACTGCTTATGAAATCTGGAAAAAGTTGGAGAATCTGTATGAAGGCGATGAATTTATCAAATGTGCCAAGCTACAGCCTAAGAGGAAAATTTGAAACTCTGAGGATGAGCGAAGATGAAAACATTACAATCTATATGCAAAAGATAAATGAACTTGTGTGTGGTATTAGGTGTGCTGGTGGAACTTTGGAAGAATAAGAGATTGTATCAAAAGTGCTTAGATCTTTACCTGATTCATACAAACATAAGGTTGCTTCTATAGAGGAGATCAGGACTGTCTCAGAAGTTACAAGAGATCATCTGGTTGGCAAAATTTTAGCTTTTGAATTAAGTGAGTTTGGTGATTCTCTTCCCAAGTCTAAATCTGCATTTAAGGCTAGTGTATATGGAAAACAAAGATATGATCTAGGTGAAAGATCTTCTGCAAGATCAAACAGATTCATGAAGACAAGGAAGGATCTTGAAGATGTTGAAATTGAAACTGCAGATCTTGGAGCTTTTCTTGCCAAAAGATTTCCAAGAGGATCCGGTAAGTATGAAGGAAAATTGCCACTCAAATGTTTTGCTTGTAATAAGACTGGTCACTTTGCCTCAAGATGTCTAGAGAGGTTTTCAAAACCAAACCCTAATAGATACAAGAATAAGAACAAATGTTACTATGTCCAAGAAACTGGAGAAGGAGTCACAGATGATGAATCTGATCATGGAGGTTCCTCTAAAAATGATTGGGTATTCATTGCCATCAAAGAAGAAGATCTGGTGTCTACTGAATCTGCTAACTATGCAAATATGGAAAGTGCCTTAGCTACTCAGGTTATTGAGAAAGATGAATGGATGATTGATAGCGGATGTTCTCATCATATGACTGGAGACAAGTGTAAGTTTGTGAATTTTGAAAATTATGAAGGAGGGCTTGTGAAATTTGGAGATAACTCAGCTGGTAGAATTCGTGGCAGAGGATCCATTTCTTTTGATGGTAAGAATAGCACCAATGATGTTCTGTATGTGGAAGGACTGAAACATAATCTTCTCAGTGTTGGACAACTAGTTGATAAAGGTTATGATCTTCGATTCAAGGATGGAAAGTGCAGAATCTTGGAGAGTTTCGGAATTGAAATTGCATTCGGTACCCAAACTAGAGGTAACTTTTTTCATTTAAGTAGCTCTGACAAAAGTTGTTTGATTGCTCAGATAGATCAAAGTTGGTTATGGCATAGGACGATGTGTCATGTGAATTTTGATAACATTGTCAAAATAAGTACCACTCAGGCTGTAAGAGATCTTCCAAAACTTGTGAAACCTAATAGCATGTGTAGAGAATGTCAATTGGGGAAACAGAGCAAAATTTCAATCAAAAGTAAGGAACAAGTTTCAAATGGATGATTGGAACTGGTACATACTGATCTCTGTGGTCCTGCTAGAATTAGGAGTGGGCAAGGAGATAGGTATTTCATGTTGTTGATTGATGATTACTCCAGGATGATGTGGGTAACTTTCCTAAAAGAAAAATCAGAAGCTCTTGACAAATTTAAGGTGTTCAAAGTGATGGTGGAAAATTAAATTGGTGAAAAATTGAAATGTTTGAGATCCGACAGAGGTGGAGAATTTACTTCTCGTGAGTTTGATGCTTTCTGTGAAAAGCATGGCATGAAAAGACAGTTATCTGCTCCTAGGACTCCCCAACAAAATGGAGTTGTGGAAAGAAAGAACCGAACCATTCAAGAAGCTACCAGGACCATGATGATGGGAAAAAATGTTCCTCAAGTTTATTGGAGAGAAGCTGTAAGTACTGCTGTCTACACTCTTAATCGGGTGCAGATCAAAGACAATTCTGGTAAGACCCCTTGTGAACTATGGTTTGGTCATCCTCCTACTGTGAGATATTTCAGAGTTTTTGGTAGTAAATGCTATATCAAAAGAGATCAGGATTTAGGCAAGTTTGGTACAAGAAGTGATGATGGAATATTTTTGGGACACTCTACTCAAAGTAAGGCTTACCGATGCTTCAGCAAGAGATTGAAAAAGATTGTTGAAAGTGCTAATGTTAGAGTTGATGAGAGCAAGAAAGAACATTCCAGGTCCTGCGGATATGATTTAGATGATCAAAATGAAAGTCAAAGTCAAGGAAGGTTAGTTCAAACTCTGACTTAGATTTAGATTGATCCAAAAACTCTAGGAACTCAAGAAAATAGTACAGATGTTGAGGAACAAGCTCAGGAAATAGAAACTCAAGCAATTCCCATAACCCCCAGGTATGTAAGAATGAATCATCCTGAAGATCAAATCATAGGGGATAGAAATAAAGGTGTTCGAACTAGGAGAAGAGTTGCTGAAGATCAAGAAGAGATTTGTTTGATTTCAAGGATTGAACCTAAATTAGTAAGTGAAGCCTACACTAATGAAAACTGAG
Organism: Cunninghamia lanceolata; assembly: GCA_027924645.1. Lineage (NCBI taxonomy): Eukaryota > Viridiplantae > Streptophyta > Pinopsida > Cupressales > Cupressaceae > Cunninghamia > Cunninghamia lanceolata. The sequence goes on along the minus strand of BSBN01001201.1, from coordinate 14,376,706 downwards.
TAAAAGCAATGGAAGAAGAATTAATGCAAATTGAAAAGAACCACACTTGGGATCTTGTTCTTAGACTTGAGGACAAAAATGTGATTGGAACCAAATGGGTCTTCCAAAATAAACTAAATGAAGATGGTGAAGTTGTAAGAAACAAAGCAAGGTTGGTATGCAAAGGCTACTCTCAAATAGAAGGAATTGATTTTGAAGAAACTTTTGCTCCAGTGGCAAGAATAGAGGCAGTTAGATTGTTTCTTGCATTTGCTGCTTTTAAAATTTTTAAAGTGTATCAGATGGATGTCAAATCAACTTTCCTGAATGGAGATTTGGAGGAAGAAGTCTACATTGAGCAACCAGAAGGATTTCAGTTGTCTGATCAAGGAGACATGGTTTGTAGACTGAGAAAAGCCTTGTATGGACTCAAGCAAGCTCCAAGAGCTTGGTATGCAAGATTGGATAAATATTTGCTTAAGATAGGTTTTAGCAAAGGTACTACTGATGGTAAGAGCTTGGTATGCAAGATTGGATAAATATTTGCTTAAGATAGGTTTTAGCAAAGGTACTACTGATGGTAATCTTTACTTCAAGATTAATCATGAGGACATCCTGATTGTTGAGGTCTTTGTTGATGATATCATTTTTGGTGGAAATGAATGTATGTGCAAAGCTTTTGTTGATCAGATGAAAAGTGAATTTGAGATGTCAATGTTTGGAGAGATGAATTTCTTCCTAGGTCTACAAATTGTTCAGTCAGATAAAGGTATCTTTATATCTTAGTCCAAGTATGTGAAAGAATTGTTGAAGAAGTTTGGAATGGAAGATTCAAAGCCAGTAGGTACACCTATGGTAACCGGATGCAAGTTAAGTAAAGATGATGATTCGCCCAAGGCAAATCAGAAAAGGTATAGATCAATGATTGGAGGGTTGCTCTATTTGACTCAGACCAGACCTGACATCATGAATGTCGTTGGACTTGTTGTTAGATTTCAAGTTGATCCAAAAGAATCCCACGTTGTGGTAGTCAAAAGAATTTTTAGATATCTCAAAGGGACAATTAATTATGGATTGTGGTATCCAAAGGACAATGATTTCACTCTTAATGCATATATAGATGCTGATTGGGTAGGAGATGTGGATGACAAAAAAAGTACTAGTGGTGGTGCATTTTTCTTGGGAAGAAGATTGGTCTCTTGGATGAGTAAAAAGTAAGAGGCAACATCTCTGTCTACTACATAAGTAGAATATCTAGCAGCAACAAATAATTGTACTCAGGTTCTATGGATGAAGAAAATGTTGAAGGACATCAGAGTTGTGTTTGAGGAGCCAGTCACAATCTTTTGTGATAATTCTAGTGCAATAAGCATCTCAAAGAATCTAGTGTTGCATTCAAAGACAAAGCATATATCTATCAATTTTTATTTCTTGAGAGAGAAGATAACTGAGAATGAAGTCAAGTTGGAGTTTGTGTCATCCAAAGATCAGATTGCAAATATCTTCACTAAGCCTCTTTCCAAGGATACCTTTGAGTATCTCAGAGAGAAGTTAGGGGTTATTAGCCCTCTAAATTAGAACTAGATGCACTGAGGTGCATCAGTTTGGTGGAATTCTTAGTCATATCTTGAGATCCAGATTGATGTTGAGAAAATACTACTCTAAGGAGTAGTCAGTATGCAAACATTGGAGATCAGTTTGAAATAAAAAGGGGGAGTAAAGATTACAAATATGTGCCCTTTCCCATTGATGTCAAAGGGAGAGAGAAGACATGTGAAAAACTAATTATTGATGATAGGGGGAGCAATGAAGGAAGTGGTTGCAGAAGTCAGGGAGAGAAGTTTTTGTCATGATGGTTGAATCAATTTTTCACAACATATGTTGCCATCAATGACAAAGGGGGAGATTGTTGCAAATATGTGCCTAAGCGGTGTTGTCATTGATGTCAACATATTCTTGTTGTCATTAGTGTCAACTATGCCTTATTTTGTTTCCTATTCAGGAGACTGAAATGTTGAGGATATTGAGAAAATTAACGAAGACTCAAGGTTCGCTGACCCTATGGCTATATAGAGGATTGTCAGAGGCTTCTCCAGTCAAGAATTGAGAAGTCCGCATGAAGATTTGAAGAAGTTATGACCATCTGAATAGAACTAGATTTTGTAGTATTTTGAAGAGACAGAGTGTCAGTAAGTTGGTCTGAATTGCTCCATAGTGAAATATTATGATCTGTGGATCTGAAGGCATGTTTGGGAAGTCAATGTGTATCATCAACTCTAGTGGTTCGTGGTTTGGAGGTCCGCTATCCATCCTTCGAGTTTGACAGTCATGGCAGATAGTGTTCTTGAGGTTCTAGAGGAAGATACAAATGATTCTGGTAATTTGGTTTAGAGTGGATGTTATTGGTGAGTTCAATGTGCTTGTGGAAGTCTCTGGATCGTGTGACTACTATGTTGGAGGTCTGCATTGGAGTTTGAGCTTGTTAGTGAAGATTTCCTCTCTGAAGTTGTTGTTCTTCCCAGTCTTGGCCGACTGGATGTTCCTAGCGTGTTGCGGATGATCTAAAGATCATTTTATGAAGAGTTGCATGTTAGTAGAGGAAGATTCAAGTCTCATCTATGATTGGTTGATAGTGTAAAGATCTACATTAAGTTTGGCCGACTTTATTGATCATTCCAAGGTTGATGAAGTGTATAAATACTTATTGAAGAGTTGTTAAACATCATCCTTGAGCAAAACATATTAAATCTGAATAAAGGATCAGAAGCAGAGCAGAGAGGAAAAGGAGCGAGAGTAGTGTAGAGTGTGAAGTTAGTAAAGAAGAATTTTGGGGCAAAACAAAAGTTTTGTGAACATTCATTGAAACTCAACCAGGCATGAAGTAGATGCTATTTCTCAGTTAATTCTTTCTGTTCTAAATAAATTTTGTAGGCAGTGAGCCCTTCTTTTGAGCAGTGAGCTCTATAAAGTGCGCTAAAGGCATGTGCCTTCTATTTTTTGAAAGTACTTTTAATAGGGTACAAATCTTTGTGGGTTAACCCCCACCGTGTTTTTTCCCTTAACCGGGTTTCCACGTCAAAATCTTGGTGTCAAGTGTGTTGATTATGTTTATGCTCATATGTTGTTGATCTATGCTTTAATGTTTACATCATTAATCAGATAGTAAGATAATAAAGAAGGTTAAAAGTGGAAAAAGTTTATTTTGTGTGAAAATTGATTCACCCCCCTCTCAGTTGTTCAGTCTAATTTAAACACTATTTTATGTATGTTTGTAATGCCGACCTTGGAGATTGTTCCAACGATTGATGATTGTAATGCTGACTTTGATGATCATTCCAAGGTTGATGTAGTGTATAAATACTTGTAATTGAGTCATGAAAAGTCATCCAAGTGCGAAGATGTGAAGATAGAAGTGAAGTAAAGTAGCAGAGTAGAAAAGAGGTGTTTTGTGCTTCTATAGAATTGAACCTTGGCATGGAGTAGATGTTGTTATCTCAGTTCAACCTTTTGGCAGTGAGCCATCCATAGGCAGTGAGCCTTTATTTGCAGTGGGCAATTTGTGCAGTGAGCCTCTATTTTTTGGTATTGATATAACTTATATATTTCTGTGGGCTAATACCCACCATGGTTTTTCCCTTTTAGGGTTTTCCACGTAAAAATCTAGTGTCTCCTGTGTTGTTTATGCTTTTGTGTTGAGCTTCTCATTTGATGCTTTCATGGTTGTATCTGAATATAAGTAATTGATAAGTTGATGATCATATTTGGTTAAAAGTTTTAGGACAACTGATTCATCCCCCTCAGTTGTCCTGTGTAAATCAACAATTGGTATCAGAGCAAGGTTCCTTTGAAGAAAGCCTAACAACTTGAGGAAGATCCAAGATGTCTAATAAGAAGGAAGCTCCGCATTTTGATGGGACAAATTATGTTCTTTGGAAGGCACGAATGAAAAGCCATCTTCTTTGTCTTGGTTATAAAGTATGGAAAGCTACATAAACAAAATAAACCATGCCTCCAAATGGCTTAATGACTGAAGATGAAATTAAAGAATATGAGGTGGATGTCAAAGCCAAGGATGCTTTGCGAAGTTCCTTAAGTGACTCTATGCTGACAAAAGTTGCGGACCTTGAAACTACAAATGAGGTATGGGATAAGTTGAAAAATCTGTATGAAGGAGATGATTCTATAAAGGAAGCCAAGCCGCAAAGTCTGAAATTGAAATATGAGGGTCTAAAGATGAAAACATAATAGCCTTTATGCAAAGAGTCGATAAACTTGTCACTGGAATAAAGGGTATGGGAGGAACTCTCGGTGATAAGGAAGTTGTAATGAAAATTCTCAGATCACTACCAAAGTCATATGATCACAAGGTAGATGCAATTGAAGAATTCATGACTGTGAAGACTATTGACAGAGATCAGTTACTTGGAAAGCTTACAGCCTTGGGGTTGAGAGAATTCGGTGATGCCTTGCCTAAAGTTGAATCAACTTTTAAAGCCAATACTTTGACAAAGATCTCCAGAGCTGAGAAATACAAGGTGGATGATGACTTTGATAAAATTGAAGCCAACTTTGTTGACAGGCTACAAAGAGGCTCCAACAAGTTCAAAGGTAAATTACCTTTCAAATGTTTCTCTTGTGGTAAAGTAGGTCATTATGCTTCCAAATGTCCTGAAAGAATTGAAAGAAATATGAGAGCAGGGCTAGAGTTCCAAAGAAATGCTACTATGTCAGAGATTTTGATGATGAAGGGGTGACTAATGATGAATTTGATGATACTAACACTAGTGGAAATGAATATCTGTTTATTGTTATTAAATAAGATCTCGTGTCTACTAATTCTGCTAGCTGTGTGAAGGATGAAAAACCAGTAGAAGAAAGTGCTTTGGCTGTTCAAGTTGAGAAAGATAAGGATGAATGGATTATTGATAGTGGATGCTCACATCACATGATCGGTGACAAAACTAAGTTTGTAAGTTTGGAAAAGTATGATGGAGGATTGGTTAGATTTGTAGATAATGCAACTAGTAAGATTTGTGGAAAAGGATCCATTTCATTTGATGGAAAGCATAATACTGACAATGTTCTGTATGTGAAGGGTTTGAAGCATAATCTTTTGAGTGTTGGTCAGATGTGTGACAAAGGATATGATCTAAGATTCAAAGATAATGGGTGCAAGATCATGGAAAGCTCTAGAACTGTGATTGCTACCGGTAAGAAGACAAGAGGAAACATCTATCAATTAAGAGGAACTAATGATTATCATTTATTGGCTCAGGCAGATGAAAGTTGGCTGTGGCATAGAAGGACGTGTCATATAAACTTTGATAGTTTGGTAAAGATAAGTTCAAGTCAGGCTGTGAGAGATTTACCAAAACTTGTGAAACCCTCCAACTCAATTTGTAAGGAATGTCAGTTGGGAAAGCAGACAAGGACAAGTTTCAAGAGTGTTAGTTGACAGATTTTTCCTTCAAGAGTAAATGTAGAAAACGACTCAAGATGCCCAAGAAGAAGAACACATAGTACTAATAGTTGGAGAAGTTGTCATTGGATTGACAACTTTCCTCTAAATTTTAGAGGTACAACTCCCTCTTAAGATATGCAACGAATAGAAATATGGGGTGTGCTTTTAACCAGAAAGCAGAAAAGGTGAAATAACATCTACCCATCACCATGAAATAGATGTGCATGACTGATTATAGAAAGGAATGAATGTAGATAAACGATACACAACCCACTTATCCAACATTCATAAACAAGGATAAATTGATTGAAAGATACAGTTATATTCTGCCTTAACATATGTCAACATAAAAGAAGCAATATTGAAGACAGATTACGAATTGACACAAGAACAATTGCAATCACATAAGACACTTGGAGACACAAAGTTCTGTAAGTAATTCTTCATTTCTTCAATATATATACAAAACTCAAAGTTTCTGTAATGCCTCTATACATAAGCAGAGCTAAGAAAAATATAACTAGAAATACAAAATAGTTGTGCTCTTCTTCCCTACTGTTCACAGACAACCCCCCGAAAAAAGATCCCTTCTTTCAAAAGACCCCCCCCTTTTTATAACTTTCAAAACTTCCCCAGGATTATAACTGTACGAAAGGGTCTTTCGAGTAACCGTTATCAAGAAAGGGAACTAAAAATGGAAACAGTTACATTACAGAGGAAACACAATTATTATCACTAATTACAAAACATCTTCATACATGCAAGACAAGTGGCATTAATTTGCCACCAATTCCAGGCGTATTTCCATAAAAAATTGGTGTAGTTCAACATGTTCTTCTTCTTCCTCCAGGACGTCAATCATTCTATGGTATTCAGCATAGCTGGTTTTCTCCTTCCAAGCAACTATACGCAATTGGGAGATGATATCGATCTGCTCCTCCTCGGGCCAATGTAAGTTAGGTTGCAGGACAGGCATAGGTTCATCATCCCAAATTTTGTTGTTTGCAGGAAGTCTCATTCTGAAGATAGCTTGGCTGACAAGAAAAATAGGACACAGAGAGCACCACCACCTTGACTTAATTACGCCAGTGAGTAATGATGGTTTTAAAACTTGTTCATGCTGCGTTACCACCATGGCGAGCTTCGTTACACTTGTGATTTAAGAAGTAATTAATGCATCATTAATTCTGCATCTTTGAAAAGTGAGTCTTAAGATTGAGCTTGTGTTACATAACTTTTGAAAAGACATTTGCCACATACTGCACGAGCAATCTGATGAGCTGACGATACCTTGGAAAATGGGCACTGCGAAGATGCTAATTAGTTGGGGGTTGGAGCAAATTCTGAACTTTGAACTTTGAAGAGGAGTTTCGTAAAATTTGAAAATTCTTGACAATGGGTGAGGTCGGGGAGTCGAAGCTTTTATGATCTTCGAACTGTGAGAGCGCCATTCAAAAACTTTGAAAACCCCCGACACAAAGGAGAAGTCGGGAAGTCAGTTATTTCTTGAACTTTGGAACATAAGTCAGGGAAATAAAGGTTTCATGAACGTGTAAAATGCCTGATGACAAAGGCTCATAAGACTTTAGAACTTTTGGAACTAAAATTTGAAAATTTTGAGTTCAAATTTTGGGGCAACAAAGAGCAAAGAACAATTTTCTACAGGTTTGCTGGATCTAGCGCATATAGATCTATGTGGTCCTACAAGGGTGAGAAGTCTACAAGGTGACAGGTACTTCATGTTGCTTATTGATGATTATTCTAGAATGACTTGGGTTACTTTTCTAAGAGATAAATTTGAAGCCCTAGAGAAGTTCAAATCTTTCAAGGCAATGGTTGAGAATGAAATAGATTTGAAGATCAAATGCTTTAGGTCTGATAGAGGAGGTGAGTTCACATCAAATGAATTCAACATTTTCTGTGAAGAGCATGGGATAAAGAGACAACTGTTTGCACTTAGGATTCCTCAACAAAATGGAGTTGTGGAAAGGAAGAACATGATAGTTTAGGAGGCTGCTAGGACAATGATGAAGGAAAAAGGTCTGCCAGAAGTCTTTTGGAAGGAAGTTATTCACATCGCTGTCTACATTCAAAATAGAGTTCAAGTGAAAGGTAATGGTACTAAGAATCCCTATGAATTGTGGTATGGAAGAATTCCCACAGTAAAATATTTCAAGGTCTTTGGAAGCAAATGCTATATCAGGAGAGATGAAGATCTAGGAAAGTTTGATGCAAGATGTGATGAAGGAATCTTTCTTAGATACTCTACAAAGAGTAAGGCTTACCGGTGCTACAATAAAAGACTCAAGAAGATTGTTGAGAGTGCACATGTGAAGGTAGATGAAGGCAAAGAAAGAATATCAGACCTGAGTTGTTATGAACTAGATGAACCTGTGACTATAGTAATTGAAGAGAAAGAAAAGCAAGAAGACAGTCAAGATGAAGAAGAGGCTTCAAAAAGTGTTGTCAAGACTCCCAAGTATGTAAGGATCAATCATTTTGAAGATCAGATTATAGGTGAAAGAACAAAGGTGTGCTAATAAGAAGAAGAGCTATAGATGAACAAGTCAATTACTATTTGCTTTCAAAGATTGAACCAAAAATTGTGAATGAAGCATGCAATGATGAAAATTTTGTAAAGCCAATGGAGGAAGAACTATTACAGATAGAGAAGAATGAAACTTGGGAATTGGTTCCTCGGCCTGCTGACAAAAATGTTATTGGAACTAAATGGGTCTTCAAGAACAAGCTGAATGAAAATGGAGAACATGTAAGGAATAAAGCAAGACTTGTATGTAAAGGATATTCTCAGATTGAAGGGATAGATTTTGAAGAAACCTTTGCCCCAGTAGCTCGGATTAAAGAAATCAGAATGTTTCTAGCATTTGTAGCTCACAAAGATCTTAAGGTATATCAGATGGATGTGAAATCTGCCTTCCTGGATGGTGAATTAGAAGAAGTGTACACTGAGCAACCAGAGGGATTCCAACTGTCAAATCGAGGTGATATGGTATGCAGGTTGAAGAAAGAATTGTATGGACTCAAACAAGATCCTAGAGCCTGGTATGCAAGGTTAGATAGGTATTTATTGCAATTGGGATTTATTAAAGGTACTGCATATAGCAATCTGTACTTCAAAATCAATGATGATCAGATCTTGATTGTTGAGGTCTTTGTTGATGACATTATCTTTGGAGGAAATGAAGGTATGTGCATAAGGTTTACCAGTGAGATGAAAAGTGAATTTGAAATGTCCATGTTTGGTGAGATGAATTTCTTTTTGGGTCTACAAATTAATCAATCAGATAAAGGAATCTTCATATCTCAGTCTAAGTATGTGAAAGAGTTGTTGAAGAAGTTTGGGATGGAAGACTCTAAACCGGTATGTACTCCCATGGTGACTGGTTGCAAGTTGAGAAAGATTGATGGATCACCTAAGGCTGATCAGAAAAAGTACAGAGCCATGATTGGAGGATTGCTTTATCTAACTCAAACCAGATCGGATATTATGCATGCAGTTTGTCTTGTTGAAAGGTTTCAAGCTGATCCAAGAGAATCACATGTGATGGCAGTAAAGAGAATCTTGAGGTATTTGAAAGGTACTCCAGATTATGGCTTATGGTATCCAAAGGACAATGATTTCACTCTCAGTGCTTATAAAGATGCAGATTGGGCCAGAGATGTTGATGACAGAAAGAGTACAAGTGGAGGTGCTTTCTTCTTAGGTAATAGATTTGTTTCATGGTTGAGAAAGAAACAAGATTCAATCTCTTTGTCAACTCTAGAAGCAGAGTATATTGCAGCAACATGTTGTTGTACTCAAATGTTATGGATGAAGCAGACTTTAAAGGATATAAGAGTTGTTTATGAAGATCCAATTGCAATCTTGTGTGACAATACCAGTGCCATAAATATTTCCAAGAATCCAGTGATGCACTCAAGAACAAAGAACATATCAATAAGGTATCACTTTTTGAGAGAGAAGGTGATAGAGAATGAAGTAAAGTTGGAATATGTGTCCATAAAGGATTAGATTGCAGACATTTTCATTAAGCCTCTGTGTAAAGATACCTTTGAGTATCTCAGAGAGAAGTTAGGGGTCATCACCCCTCCTGTCCTGAACTAAGATGCATAGGAATGCATCAATCTAGTGGAGCTTAAGTGTCATTCTTTGATCTGGATTGATGTTTTAAGGGCTACCTTTCAGGGGGGTAGCTAGATGTATTGGTAACAATTTAGTTGGATAAGAGCAGCAGAATGCAAGTATGTGCCCTTTGCCATTGATGTCAAAAGGGGAGAGAAATCATGTGAAAAACTCAGGGGGAGAAAGAATGCAGACGTGTAAAGAGAAAGAGGGAGAATCTTGTCTTGATGGTCTTTTCAGTTTTTCACATCATATGTTGCCATCAATTACAAAGGGGGAGATTGTTGCAAGAATGTGCCTAATTGTGTTGTCATTGATGTCAACATATTTGTGTTGTCATTGGTGTCAAATGTGCTCTTACTTTGTTGAGGATATTGATAAAATTAGCCCCTTCGGTGATAACAATGTGTTGCAGTAGAAACAATGCATTACATACAAAAGAACAATCCGGAAGAATGCTCCACATTTCCTGTAGAATAAATATCTTTGTTTGCGGATTGGAAGTTATTTAGAAGCCTGTCTGAAGATGTTATATTCCAAGTTTGAGCCTCCGATATGAAGAATTGAGTGAGTTATGTTCACCAGAGTGAAAATAGCTTTTTCTGTGTGTTTGGTGGTGACAAGGAGAAAGTGTTTTGCTCCACATTCCTCCGTAGTAAAGTATTTTGGTCTGCGGTTCTAGAATTAAGTCCGTGATGATGTTAAGTGCCTTCAACTACAATGGTTTGTGATGTGATGGTCTGCAAGCTATCTTTCACTTATGACAATGGTGGACAGTGTTGTTCTTATGCTCCGGTTTGAAGAATCCTATTCATAGAGTGGTTAGAGATCATGCGGTTATTCTTGGTGATTATAATGTGCTTGTGGATGTGTCTTGATCATGCTCCTACATTCGGATTGGTCCACAAGGCATAATTCAGATCGTGCATGAAGCGTGTTCTTGAAAACTTGCGTTAATATCAGTTTTAGCCGACTTGGTTGAATCCATCATCTGCAGAGATGCATCGAAGATTGTGATAGCGTGTTGTAGCATGGAAGATTGTGTTTGAGTCCCAGCTAAGGCATGGTGTGATCAACATACATTCTTACATCTTTTCCTTAGCTAAATTTGTATTAGGTCCAGACCTATTTTATGTATGTTTGTAATGCCGACCTTGGAGATTGTTCCAATGGTTGATGATTGTAATGCTGACCTTGATGATCATTCCAAGGTTGATGTAGTGTATAAATACTTGTAATTGAGTCATTAAAAGGTATCCAAGTGTGAAGATGCAAAGTAAAGTAGTAGAGCAGAGCAGAGGTGTTTTATGCGTCAATGGAACTAAACCTTGACATGGAGTAGATGCTGTTATCTTAGTTCAACCTTTTGGCAGTAAGCCATCCATAGGCAGTGAGCCTTTGTTTGCAGTGAGAAATTTGGGTAGTGAGTCCTATAGGCAGTGAGCCTCTATTTTTTTTGTATTGATATAACTTATATATTTCTGTGGGCTAACACCCACCGTGGTTTTTCCCTTTTAGGGTTTTCCACGTAAAAATCTGGTGTCTTCTGTGTTGTTTATGCTTTTATGTTGAGATTCTCATTTAATGCTTTCATGGTTATATCTGAATATAAGTAATTGATAAGTTGATGATCATATTTGGTTAAAATTTTTAGGACAACTGATTCAACGCGCCCCTCAGTTGTCCAGTGTAGTTCAACAATGGTGACGCCTGCAGCAGCTTCCTCTAAGAAGCAATTATGATTGCTTCTTGTTTTAGCTGTTGATGGTTACCTCAATGGTTCCAAGGGATCTGACACATGACAACCTAAAATTGAAAGATGGGGAGTCATGGGGACAACCCAATGGCCCATAATCAGGGAGTCTATATAAAACAAAAGGGTAGTTATCTTGAATTGTCAAAATGATTTTTGAATCCTGTTCACATTCTCTAAAATAACAGAATGCTATTAGGGGGAACCTTGATGCATAGTAAGATCCCCCTTTGTATTAGAAAAAAGGGTGGTACTCATTGGTTTAAGGGTTTTGGGAAATTTTAGAAAGGGGGCTCTATAAAGGGAAAATAGGTTAAGTTTGTGTTAGGATATTAGACCTTTGTTTTTAAGTCATTCTGTGATAACATTATTGTATCATGAGTTATGCATATATGAATACATACTGCTATTCTATTGTCTCCACATTTTGAAATGTAATGCCCTTTTAATGAAATAATCAAAGATTATAGATTTTATCATACACACTTGCTATATTGAGTTTTCTTCTAAGTTTGCTTTCTGTTCAAGGAATTGTGTAAATGCTTACTTAAGAAATACATGAAAATTACATTTTCAAATGGATTACTAAGTATGGTTGCATTGTAGGCTTTAAAAGGTCTTATTATTGCTAGGTGATAGTATTCTACTGACCATCAGAGATATTTTTGAATGTTGTGATACATGCATAACATTGTGACTCTGTCCCATTGATAGGCGTCGATTTGTCTTTTACAAATCTCCATTTCTAGGATCCCAATCTTAAACTATAAATTTCAAATCATTTGTAAGTTATTTATAGATATTTATCAAGCTTCATATTAGAGTCTTGAAGGATTACAAAGAACATGACATCCCTATGACTAGTTTTACAAATCTTTGTCACCCTATATGAAGCCCCTCATCTGCTAGGCACTATGTTTTAACTCTATTAGTAAATTGTGTTTAGTGCCATTAAAAGGGAGACCCACCTAGGCATTGTAGAGCCTGAAGATCAGGGGAGAAAAGTGTAAAACAAAATCTCCCATTTGTTGGCCAAGCTTCACTACTTTTGATTATAAAGGTTTCTCACCTTTTAGAAATTAGTGGGTACAGTTCAGAGAACTGACACGGTTGAAGATACATAGGCTAATAAATCGAAGATAATTGGTAGAGGCCTAGATACAAATGACATAGGTCAAGAAGGAGCTATCCATCACAAATAGCCAAATTATCACTGTAAAGGCCATTACAAAAGTACTAAAGAAACAAGTTGAGGACCTAAAGGTTCATCTTGCTTAGGAGAAAGCTAATTTGGGTGTCACAACCATGGAAATGAGGCCCATGAAGCAAAAAATGAGTGCCTAAGACTATCAAATTACCAAGCTACAACCTCAAACAAATACCTAAGTGTAGATCATCAAGGGACTCATGAAGAAAGGAGAAGAACTTGAGGCCAAGTTGGAAGCATCAAAGAAAAAAATCAAACAATTGGAGGCCAAGATAGAGGATCTAAATCTATCTATGGAATCACTTGAGCTCATCAAAGCTCTCAAAAAGACCTATTAGAAGGAGATTGAAGAATCTGTAGCATGCTTTGCACTAACACTTCAATTCATGGAGTTTTCTAGGATGCTACATGATGTGGTCAAGAAAGAGTTAGATTCCACTAAGGCAGCCTTCTCTTCAATCATGGACGATGCACAACCTGCATCCCATGACTCCACGCTACTAGCACAACCAAGCTTGCAATAGTAGAAATCACCAATAGGACTGTCACTACCCAAAAGGAAAATGATCTCCCGGATAAGGACTGTATATGATGAAATATACACCATTAAAAATAGAAAGCATGCAAACAACAATCTATTTAATCTACATCTAATCATAACGTCTAGATTAAGATAAGGATATGCAAAGCTAATGAAAATTAGAAATCTCTCACCAACACATGTCCTTCTTACACCAATGGTGGTTTTGCTTAGAGGATTTGGTGTTGATGAGAGAGTATGTGGTTTGTCAAATCGGTAACATGACCATGCGTTCCAAGGAGACTTGAAGATGGCTTATGCAAGTGTCCATTTATAGATAGTGGATGAGGAGGATCAATGGATGATATTGATTTGGAAGATCAATGGATGAGGTTGATTTATAGATAATAATGTAGGAGAAGTCTCCAAGTGTCACGTTATGATTGGTGCACATGATATATGATTCAAGGGATTTGAATGGTGGAGATTTTCTATATTGAATGGATGGACAAGATTTGATTAAGGATTTTGTAGAGCCTTGGGCATGCATTGAGCCATGTGCAACTTTGAGCCATCTATAATATTGACTTGGCTAATGAAGTTTAGGATTGTGCAAGTGGTCAATTAGTTAAATAAACATGATTTGTTTATTCCACTAATAATGACGAAGAAAATATATGAATTAAATAAATATTACCTACTTATTTAATTTTTGGAGGAATGGACATAGGAATTGCTGATTTAATTAAATAAATGTCGATTTATTTAATTAAAGGCTAGAACATTAGAAGAAGGCTAAATATGATTAATTAATTAAATAAATGACATGATTTATTTAATTCATGTTGACAAGATGATTGTATTTAATAATTAAATAACCAAAATGATTTAATTATTATTAGAAGAATGATTGAATTGATGATTAGAAAGAGAGATGCGAGATAAAATCTGGTGATGGTGGGACGTAGTCAAATTTAGGTGTCTACATTTTTCCCCTCTTTGAGATGGTGTTGTGACAAAGAGAAGTAATGACATTTAAAAGAAAGATAAATTATAGAGGTTTTCAGAGAGATGGGACTAGTGGCAAGGTGCCACAGTTGTTGGGAGTGACAAAAAGGAATGAGGTATGGATGCCCCCTCAAGAGGATAAGCACATTTGAAGAACACAGGTGTGCTCTCGAAATGGATGAAAAATATGTTTGGAGAGAAATATGAGGATATATGATTAGAAAAGGGGTTCCCGCAAGAAGTTGGGTCCACATATAGGGGAAAGAAAAAATCTCAACAGAAATGAGTACCCGTTTTAAAAGAAACGAGTACCCGTTTAGGAACAGGTGCTTGAGCCTAAACGGGTACCTGCTTAGGAACGAGTGCCCGAGACTAAATGGGTACCCGTTTAGGAACAGGAACGGGTACCTATTTCTAAACATGTGTTTGAATTTAAAAAAATCCCCGCTCATTTTTCCCACAGAAAAGACAGGTACCCACTTTAGAACGGTACCCGTTCATAACAGGTACCCATTTTAGAATGGGTACCCATTCCTAAAAGATTAGGCTCAGGAAAGGCATGGGTAGTTGACCTCTAGCCTTGGACATGCAAGTACAAGTCTATGTTCAAAGCAAGAGGAAAGACTAACTTTACCTATATGGCTGACGATATTTTTTTTGAATTTTTTTACAAAATTAAAACCCATTATAGATGATGATGTGCAGTTTTAAAATATGTAATTTTTTTTGATTCATTTTTTTTTTCAATTTATTAATTAATTTATGAGCAAACTATTCCAAAAGCTTGAAATGACAGGTGTTTGCATTTTGTTAATAACTTAATTTTTAAAGTTTTTTTTTTTAAATTATGTCATCAATCTACACATCATTTTTTACACAATGAAAAAAAAATTTATTTTATGATTAGTTTTTCTCAAATTATGTTGTCCGTACACGAGGGGTTTTCAAAAACAACAATTACAGCCAATAAAAAATTAATAAAAAAATATTTGGAAAACAATATCGTCATCAAACTTCACTATACTACACATCTTTCCCCAAAAGGATTTAGAAAAATACTTTTATTTAGGTCAAATTATGTTGGTCGTACACGTGCATAGTATGGTCCTAAAAAAGTGACTTTTAAAAAGTAGTTTTTGTTCAAGCCCATGAAAAATTAATTTGTATCATCTGGGTATTAGAATAAATTATAAATTTGAAAACTAGATTCAAAATACTACATTTCATATTACTAGACTTTCTTAAGATTTTATGTGGAAGTGCTTCAAATTTTGACTCCAACTGGGAGAAATTTTAAGTTTCAGGGAAAACACTTCCACTTTTTAGCCAAAAAGTGGACCTAACTTCTTGCACTGACCCCAAGAAAGATGGTGATATACGTGGATGATAATGATGGATCAAAGGGATTGAAGGATAACAGAGAGAAGTAGGTATAGGATGGATGTTGAGGATGAGAAGATTGGTTGAGAGATGGAGGGGAGGGAGATGCCAATGGATGGGGTGAAGGAATGAGAGGTCATGCCGAGTAGGTTGAGCAACTTGGTGCTTGATATAGAATATGACATTATGCACCATGTTATAAGGGAGCATGATGGTATTGTGTCATATGCATTAAGGACTAACTTGAAAGAAAAGGTCGCAAGTGAGCATATACCGTATAACACCATGATATGGAAGATCATGATGTCATTGTGGCCATATGCGTCAAGGACGGATACAAATGTAAAGAAAATGATAATACACACAAGTAAGCATGCACAAAATGTACAAAGACAAACAAAATTTTTCTCCTTGGTCAAGCTGAAAAGCCAAAGATTGATTGATGATGATGATGATGTTGATGTGGGAACGATATATCTTGAAAACAACACAAGGATTGGGAGTGATATATCCCGATGATGATGGTTGATTTGAGCTAATCACAGCTTCCACAAGGTTGGGAACAAAAATGATGGAAGCTTTTGGATGATTTTCTTAGATTGCTTGGTAAGATTTTTTATGGATTAGGATTTTTGTGTTGGATTGGACTATGGTGGGTAGATGAGAATGCTGCATTGGATTGCATTTGGGTAGCCTTTTGCTTGGAACTAATGATAAAGGAGAACCAAGTCTAGAGACAAGCATGAAGGGAGGATTAGATGGAATGATTGGGAGATTATCGATAGTGGATGGGATGGGGGATTTTGGGATTGTTGATGTTGGGATTTAGGGTGTGATCTCCAAGGACTACATCACATAGAAATAACGTGCCCCACTCTAGATATGCCACTCATGATGTTGTGATGCAATGTTTGTGACAATGTATTATATGATGTGTTGCAAAAGATTGGGTATGCCAAGAGGTGTCCAAAGCATGTTTCAACATTTGTGCCCCTGTTCTTATCAAGGTCAAGAGAAGGAGGGGAGGATGGATCAGGAGTTAAGATAGATGTATAAATTTAATGGATGGGTATAATAGGAGAGGTGGATAGGATGGGTGAGGCTTGCCCCAAGTGTAGGGTGCTCATAGATGGCTAATTTATGCATGACACTCAAGAATGGGTTTTCATCATAGTGCTTGTATAAGGCACCATTCTCCATAAGAATGGATTTTGAACACCATTAGACAATTTTTCTCTTTACTTTTTTGATTTTTTGCTCTTTTTTGGTTTTTTACTTTTTGAAGGGTTTTTGCATTTTCAGATTTTGGATGCTTGGATGGGATGGGTGGATTTGTGCAAAGGTCGACACCTATTTTTCCACATAGGTAGACTTGTAGGGGTGATGGCTTGAGGAGGCTCTTTTATGTCCTTGATAGGCATAGTGGTGTTGCATGACTCCACAACATTTCTTATGCACTTGTGTTTAGGATTTTGTGCTAGTAGTCCTTGGAGAAAATTTGAGAATGATGAATTGTATGTGGTAGGTTTGGATCGAGGATTGGATGTTTGGATTGATGGATGATGGGATTGCAAAGGTTTTGAGGGTGAAGGATTTAGATAGGAGGTGGAAGCTACAAAGTGCTCACGTAAGGTTAGGATTTGAGATATGGATGGGTGATGAGCTCCTTGAGCTAGAGTAGTATTTCCTTTATCAAAGGTACCATAGAGATGACCAATAGGTATGCAATTAGGATTGATGGGATGGCTAGTGCTATCCAGTTCTTGGTCAAAAGGCTCTTGCATATTTATCGATAGTAAATTAAATCTGATAGCAAGCCTGCTTGCAATGATGTCATGAAAAGAATCAATAGTATACTCGTCTTGATCAACAAGAGTATCATCATCATTGTCAAGGGGTTTTTAATATTGATTATGATGATGGGACTCATCAAAATAGAATGAATTTGAGGTTGCCATGATCTTTAGTTTTGGATAGTTTTGGATTTGAGGTGCTTTGATTGGGATTTTTGGATGATTTGATTTTGAGGTGATGATACTTTTGGATGATTAGATGATTTTATATTTTGAAGGCTTGGACCTTAAGATTTGCTTTGATATCAAATGATTTTTGGACTTTGGATTTGAGGGGTGAGGTCAAGGATACTAGATGACTTGATGTTGGATGTAATCAAGGTCAAGGATGCATGACACTTGATGTTTGGTTGGATTGATTGGTTTTGGATTTGATTGATTGATTGGTTGGATTGGAGTTGATTGGATTAAGGTCTAGGACTTTGGAGCATGATTGATTAGGAATAAGACCTTAGATGATGTTTGATTTTGGATTTAGGAGTTGATTGGATGGACTTGGATAGAAGAAGGTGTAAGACCTTGGATTGATGATTGCATTTGAGTTGGATTAGGCACAATACCTTTGGTAAGGGTTTGATGGATTTTTTATTATGTCCTTGAGAAAGGTTGGATTTGGGATGGAGGGAGATTTTTGTGATGATGATTTATTGATTTTGAGTGATTGGGGTTGATTTGTAAGATTTGGATTTTGGATAAGGTTGATTTGAGAGATTAGGATTTGAGATGATTTGATTTGGGTTGGATTTGATTAGGATTGGGTAGATTTTGATTTTGATTTGATTTGGATGGGGTTTGGATTAAGGACTTGATTGGGTTTCAATTTGTATGAGTTGATAGGTATTTCAATTTTTGGATATGGAGATTACATGCGAAGTGAGGGTGTTGGGATTTTATTCAAGATTTGGATTTTGCAAGATTTTTGATGTATTAGATTTTAAGGGATGTTTCATGGGTTTCTCACAAAATGAAGACACATCAAGCACATGAACACCCTAGATTATACAAGTGGGAGTGTATACACTTGTAATCCCACCATTAGTGCCTTGTCTAGGTATAGAATGTAGGGCCCATGAGGAGGCACTAACCATTTTTTATCCTCAATATCACACAATGGTGTGAAAGGAGAGCATGCATGGCTTACAATCTCATTTCTAGGGGCATGTGGTGAGTAACTTCCCAACACTAACAACTAATTGGTGCATTACAAGCATATATGACATATAGGTTCTATCTAGACTATACAAAGTAGCTAGGGGGTGGCTCCAATATACCCAAGGGTATGAGAGGCCAAAGTTCGTAGACAAGGTGTATGTCTAATGGATTAGTTTGAGAGGGTAACCCACTCTTTAGCTTCACTTTTCAAGGTATAAAGTTCTTACAAGCTTGGCCCAAGTGATAAATGTACCTTGATGGATGAGTCTTTTGATTCTCCCCCAAATTTGTATACCCTGTTGAAACACAAGGGTTTGATTCATCCCCCTTGGTGATGGAATCCAAAGGAAGGACCACTAAAAGGGAAAGAAGATCAAGTGTTTTTGACTCTTAAAGTCACCTTATGATGTAAGGGAAGAACATACACACTTGACTCCTTGGAATTAAAATAAAAAGGGAAAAAGAAGGTGTTTTTGATCTCCAAGGTCACCTTTCAACACAAGGAGATAGCATACACATGTAAATGCCCACACAAGAAAAGTGTGCAACTAGATTAGTGGAAAGATAAAACTTTGGCAAGTGTGCTACGTCATAAACATGTTAGTAGTTTGATAATAAAAGAGTCTTGGACAAGTGATATTACTATACAAAGATGTTAGCTCAATAGAAAACAACAAACAATGATTAGTAGGAAAAACAACAAGACTCAAATCTCGAGAAAAATGACAAAAAAATGATATCAGAGCAGACACACTAAAGTAGAAATGGATAAGCCAAAACATAGAGTGGGCACGTTAAAAGGTGAGTAGAGGTGCTGAAAGGTGATTTTAGTTGTTTACTAGTCACTTATTGTGGACATCCTAAAGGATGAATCAAATGCGTTAAACCATAAAATGCAGGTGTTGAAAAGTGGTGGACATGCTGAAATGTGTTGGTTTGCACAATAAAATGAAAAAACTACAAAACATCAATGAAAATGATAAAATATGCTATGCAAGGGTGAGTTAAAACAATGTTCACACAACAAGTTAGATGATAGGGAGGTTGAAAAACTAGAACGATGCAAAGTAGGACAATGAAAATTACTAAAAGGGGTAGGTTGTTGTTGGAGAGTGCTCGTGCAAAACTATGAGCGAATGCACCACAAGTTTTCAGACATGCCGATTTGTGAGTAGACACACTAAAAGGTGTCACAGGCCAGAAAATGGATGACAAACCTACAAAAATGAGATCAAACCTACATGAAAATCACCAAATAAGATGTATAAGATGATTAGAGGCCTAATAACTTGCTTGTGATGGTGAAAATCCTACAAAAATAGAAAGCAGAATGATTGAAAACAAGTTAGGTTCATTGGCCATAATATTGTGTAGGAGCCTAGTGGATGCACGAAAGGGTGAAGTGGATGTCCCAAAGTGTGAGCGGACTCGCCAAAATTAGAGCGGACACACTAATCCACAAACTTGCAACCAGAAAACTCAAAAAAATCACAAACAAGTGTTAGTGTAGGTTTTTATTTTCCTAGTTGGTTATTTTAATTTTCTATTCCTAGGATTTTCCTACTTTTAGGCTATTGTGGTAGACTCTTCCCATTGGTCGTATTTGCCACCTCTCCCCCCTCTCATATTATATATATACTCACCTCCTAGCTAGTCTTTTGCATTGTATTATGCAACTTTTTGCTTTTGATTCTCCTAATGCTATTTTTCTTTATGAGCATTTGCATTTCTCTCTTGGAGACTAACTCTGTGTTGTTATTTTGATCTTGTATCATTTTATTCATAGTTTATTAATCTACTCATTGCACTAGTTTTCTGGGTTATTAGTCTTTTATATTTTAGTTTCCTTATTTCAGAGATTCGGGGGGGGGGGGGGCTAATAAACTTTGCTTGTAGGTTTCTTAATAACCCAATATGCTCTTCTCTTGCATCTTTGGATGATCTAGAGAATCATAAAAGTTTGATGGAAATTTTTGACCTCTGGGGTTTTATACATGTATTATCTGAAATATGGGTGTTTGCAACATTCTGGTAATCCTGGGGGCTTTCTCAGTGTTTCCATAGCCTTCAAAAGGCTTGAGAAAGTTAGATCTGGCTTTCATTTCACCGAAATTAGAGCTCATAAAATTAGTTTACAAATGGGGGTTTGAAGCCTAGATCTAGAGGCTAGCTTTCGTTCAGAGTATTTTCAACGCAAATGGACCTCACCATCATGCTTAGAAGGCCTGAAAATATAATAACGACTGTCAATTCATCCATTTTGGTGAAGTTGGCCTCTAAGGAAAAATTGTTTTTCCAAGAGGGTCGTACGACCCTCCCATCATGAAAATCGAGGTGTGTAATTTCAATTTTAAAAAAAAAAAATAATAATTTTTTTTAAAGTGCTTTATGCACTGTAAGTGCTAAGCACTAATTGTAAAGCACATCAAGCACTAGATATAAGCGTTCTAAGCACATTTTAATAAGGGGTTTTGGCCCCCCTTTGTAGACCACCCTTGTTACTAAGCTCCTCAGGCTTCACATACTCGCTAGTGGGCATAAAACCCCCAGGCGTGGTCTTTGAGACTACCAATGGTCGGCTAACAAGCCGTCGCCACCTATGCACTACCACCCAGTGGCTTAAAACTAGTGCTCCACCCTTGCTCCACCAGATCCACCACCTTCGCTAGTGGTGCCCCCCTACGACCACATTTGCCAATGGCTCCACCACAGAGCCACCCAAGGGCCACTAGGGCCTAGTTTTTAAGCCAAGGAGGGCATTTTTTTTTCCAGAGAGCATAACTTTTTTCCCATGGAGGCAAAATTGGGAAAATGAATAGTCGTTGGAAAGATGGCGAGATGAACTTTCCATACACAGAGGTTTTGATCTGAAATTTTGTTGTTTTTCTCTAGATATTCAAGGTTGAATCTAGTATTGCATTTCTTTCTTCTACATTCCATATCCTATGCCAAGAATCTCTATTTCTTTAAAATGAATAGGCGTTGGAAAGGTCTTGAGTACTACATAGATGAACAATTAATTTTCCTAGATCTATCATTGTAACATATTTGTATTAAAAGTCAATTTTTTGGCCACTTTTGACTTTTGTAATCTCTATAATCTGGTAAAGCCTTGTAAATGCACTAATCTATAAAGTGTCAACATTGTAATCTTTGGGGTGGAATTTCTGATACTAGTAAAAAGGGTGGTGTTTTGGCATTCTTGTGTTCACTTCTTTTCAACACTTCATTTTTTGCATTCTCTGCATCATGGATCAAACAACAATTCCCATCTTAACTCCTTACAACTATTTTGAATGGAAATCATGCATGACAATCTAGTTAAGAAAAGATGGTTTACATAGGATAACAATGGGACTGGAAACTAGACCTGCTAAAGATGAAGAAAAGGCTAAGTGGTTTAACAAGTGTGATGAGGCCTATGGGACATTGTGTTTGTCTGTTTCTCCTAATTTTCTCTTTCACATTGAATCTTTGAATTCACCAAATGAAATTTAGACAAAGCTAAAAACACTATTTGGCACACAACATTCAATGATGGGTCATATGTTGGGAAATGAACTAATCGGTCTATGTCCAGATAATTTTAACACAATCCAAGAATTCTTCACCAAATTGAAGTCACTAAGGTTGCAATTAAAATAGTGTGAAATTGAAAAGAAAAATGAACAACTGATTCTTAGTATTCTCTCTAAGCTAAATTCTGAATATTCATTGTTTGTTTCTATCTTCTATACTACTAAGGGTACACTTGGGACTCAGTACACCATGCCATGTTTGGATGATTTTTTCATCTCTCTCACACAGGAGTGAGATAAGACAATCCATATGAGCACTCTAAAATCCTCTAAGTCACATGCCTTGGCTGCCAACCAAGGCACAAAAGAATAAAAAGGACAAAGTAGTAACAATAAATATAAGAAACAAAAGAATAGAAAGGAGAAGAAGGATTAAAAAAAGTTTCTCTAAAAGCAACTAATGAGATTCAATGTTCTAATGATGACAATCCTAAGAAAGAGAAGGTCAAATGTGCCTATTGTAAATGACTCGGTCATGATGAGCATAAATGTTTGAAGAAACAAATTGATCACTTGAAAATAATAATATCAGTGTTCCTGAATCAGTAAACAAAGTTCTAATGAGAGGTCTAACAAGGCTTTCTATGTTTTTGGTCCTACGTGGCACATTAGTCTTAAACAAGACCTTTATACCTCTCAACAATAACCATAAGAGTCACAAGGTAAAGAAATATTGAAAATTTATGGCTAGGCTACTTACAAACAATGATAACTAAATCAATGGTAGCCTAGCCATAGATTTTCAACGTAGAACATACTCATGGTCAACACCATCAATACAATCAATTACACATTAAAGAGTTCTAAAACATTTATCATACTTAATAAAGAATGAAAATGTAGTCAAGAAATCTAGTTCTAACCAAATCAATAAATCCTTCAATACAACAATTCCTTTTACATGCCAAAATGCACACTATGCATTAGGAAGAACACATAGGGTCACAAAATGCGGCATTCTTCCTATGCTTTCATTACCAAAAATACATCATTCTTCATGAATTCCATGTATATGACCCAATCAAAACTCTTTCTCAAATTTTAAAATTTCACATTAGAAGATCACATGGAGATCTTCTCATGTATCCCAAGGAAGAATGTAATTTGGGGATCTAAGTCATCACCCAAACAATCTATTCCTCTAGAGCAACAATTTTCCTCCATATGCCAACATATACAAATTGCATTATAATTACATACACTTACAATAACTCAATGCAAGATACACTTATTGCAAACATTTCTAGTTACCACTCAAAAGGATTAATGGAATAATGATCTAGGATATAACAAGTGAGTAAGAAAGTATGCTAAACTTTGCAAAATGATATACACACAATCAAGGGCAGACAATGCAAGTTTCACCTCCTACATGCATTTCAAAGCATCAATTTCATTTAGGAATCATGCATGTGAATGACATGCCTTCTCTTTCATAATTAAATGCATCACTCACTTACAAAGTACACAATGTCTGATGAAAATTCTTTAAGCATTGGCATTTCATTTTCAAATAATGTTTCCCTAATATCATTTATAAAACTGGTTATATTAAAGTAAACCTAACCTACACAAAGGCCATTCAATCATTCACATGTAGCTAGAA
Source organism: Cunninghamia lanceolata (assembly GCA_027924645.1). NCBI lineage: Eukaryota > Viridiplantae > Streptophyta > Pinopsida > Cupressales > Cupressaceae > Cunninghamia > Cunninghamia lanceolata. The sequence continues at coordinate 14,353,065 of BSBN01001201.1, read as the reverse complement.
TTCCTTTCAAGCATTGAAGCATCAAGAAGGTACATCAAATGCATGATACAACTACTTAGCAAAAATAAGGGTCTAACTATTCCCACAAACAACATATTCCTATAATATGCACATGCATGGAAAACATACCAAGGAACAACCACATGCTATGCACAAATGCACATAGCCAAGGTAAAATACCTATGCATATACACAAAACCAAGATCTCTTGGTGTTGTAACCTAGTGCTTTGATACCAAATGTAATGCCCCAATATTTTGTCCAAGACATTAACAATTAACAAACAGACATATAATTTATTATGATACAATTGTTACACAAACATGTCAATGCACACCTACACACTAGAGATATCACAAAATAACACAATACCACTCATTTAAAATGATGTAAATACACAAAGCATGAATGTACAAGTATACTATTTTACACTGTCATGTGATGACATCACTAGGATGACCATACAAGTGGGTAGAATTTTCTTTAACCATGATTAAAGGGTACAAGACCACTAACTCCATCTCTCACAAACAAATAGGATACAAATAAAAATGGACCTTCATTTCCTAATCTAGGGAAATGAAGGCATCATTCCATCCTAAAAAATTAATCAAGACACACTCACACATTCCAAACAATGTGGAAATTGCATCCAAACATAGGGAATGTCTAATGGTGAGGTCAAATGGTAGGGGGTGGCACCGTATTGACCTAGTATTACAAGAGACTATCTATTTCCTCTTGAGGCAAAAAATCCAACATAAAAGTAAGCATAACTAATAAAGGACATAAAACACCATCAAACTAAGATGATGGGCATTCAAGGCAAAAAATCTAGAGAACAACTTTCATTTAGAATTTTCTTTTTTGTAAATTGTTGGCAATTACCCACTATTTTGGGATAACCCATATTAGACAAAATCACCCCTTTTTCTCATTTGGAATCACCCTTGGCTATCCTAAGATCACCCTTTTCATCAATAGAATTACTCCTGATAAAACAAACAATTCTAGATTGCTAGAATGCCCCATTTTTGACAATGAGACCTATAGAAACTCCATTTTTTATTCTAAAGGATGAATAAGGATTACCCACAATACTAAAATCTAAAATGACATTAAAAACCAACTTAAATTTTTTAAAACCAAGTACAAAGTACCAAGGTCTAAGAACTAGAGCATTGCCAAGCTAAGGCAAGCCATGAAGGTTAAGCACAAATGTTTTAAAAATGCCTTCCCTTTTACCTTTTGTCAAAAATCTAAACCCCCCAAATAGCTTTTTGGCCTTTTCACATTGAAACTAGTTAATTTTCAAAGTAGATTGTTTTGCATAAAATACATTTTCATTTCAAATGACTAATGTATAGCATTTCCAATACTTCTTTTTAACTTTTTAATTATTTTTCAATAATGCAATTAAATCTATTTGCGTAGCAACTCATACACCAAGGCATTAATCAATAAAATCTATAACACTCTTTTCAACTCTAGCATATTAGTCATTTTGCAAACACTTTACAAGCATTATGAATACTAAATAAATTTGAACACAAGAAGAGCTAATAAACCTACATAAAACACTCACACATGTTTTACAAGTTTTCACAACATAGAAATCTAGAATCAACACTGATTGGATCAAGGATTCACAAGGCTACATAGGGCTCATCTTGTAACTTGAATTGAGGGAGATGTGAAATTCAAACATAACACATTTACCCAATCTGATTGTCTCTAGATTAATCACCATCAGGAAAATTGTGCCTACACACTTAGTTCAAACATCAGGTGTATCTACACAATACAAGGATAGACAAAGCATAAAATAAGAAAAACTAGCGTGATATTACCCATAAGGCGATACCAAATAAATACATCTAACTAAAAATCATGTATGACTAGCATGATTTGTAATGCCTGAAAATGTAAATGCAAGAAAAAGATTGACAAATGAAAATGGACGGGACTTAGACAAGAAGCAAGATATTGAATGAAAGATCTTATTTACTCATTCAAAATGTACATATTTAACAATAAGAAAATGATAGTTTAGTTCATCATATAGATGACTATTCAGCTTCTAATGCAGCTAGAAAATGTAAAATATAAAATATTATCCTACTACTCCTAGGATTATACACATTATTGTCACATCCCCCCTTAATCTGTAGGGGTAGTGGTAAAACCACTATTTGTGTTGCACATTGGGTAATTTGTTTAGGGCACCTCTTTTTGATTAATATGAAACTCTGATGTTTTACAAAAAAAGGTTTTCCCTAAGCGATTCCCTTCTACAGTTTTTCAAGAACCAAGATCTGGACTTGGTATTTAGACCTGAGTTTGTTTTCTCAAGTTGAGTCATCTTTCCACAATGCTATATCCCATTTTGAGAGAATACCACACCCGTTTGCTATGAAAATTTTCACCACCATTTTTGTTCTGAATGATGAAATTTGTAGAAGAAGGTTGTTCAACTTCTATCTTTGTCACTTTGAGTGAAAACTAGAGAACATGGGTTGATTACATGTGATGAGATTCCCACCCAATACATTAAAAACATGTGAAAGTACTTGAATTTTATCCCCAAAATGGTACAATTTAAAACTTTTCATATGAACAAAAGATTTATATTTTAAAACTAAAGATACCAACATTACATCATTGCATAGATCATCATCATGATACATGTCTACAATTAAAATAATAGTAATATACAATACAATTAAAATAATAGTAATATACAAAACTAGATTTAGGACTACTGTCCTTCCAATCTACCGATATACATCAATTATAAAAAACTTGAACATTCCTTACAGTAAATTTGACCTCCAGTCATAGTCTTCTCATCTGAGTGCAAACAATCTAGTTGTCAAGCTATAGGAGAGAGATCATCATCTAAGCGCTTTACCTGTAACCATAGATCGACGGTCCCCTGCACACCTTCCTACTGGAAGTGGCCCTACCCTTCATCGAAGGTGGTAGATGGTGATGTCTGGAGTGGAACCATTTTGAGAACTCGAGTGTAAATATAAGATGTACACACCTATCACATACAGCCTATCATGAACCTCTAGATCCCCTCTAGCTAACATGTTATCTAACTAAACATGGACTCTAGGGTATAGTGAACTGATGATGAAGAGAACTATAACATCACTTTGGCCAAAGCGTTCATTTATATATTGCATAAATGCGGTTCATCCATTCACAACACTACTATCTCTTACTTGACTCCCCCACAAGACTATGTAATAATGAATACATAAAATAGAAAAATAAATTGACACACAAGGTCAAAAACATAATTTCACCAAACTCCTAGCATGTCTTGCCTTTGAGATGGTCCTATTGACCTTGAGTATCAAAGAGGATTAATCTATTGCAAGCCAAAAAAATTATAACACAAGTATATCATATCACATAATTAAACTATTGAATATCTACTCTAGCATACGCTGCTTGAGAGTATCATTTTCAAACGAATCAAAGTGTAAATACTATTAAACTCCATTTCTACAGATCATATTATCTTTCACATTATTTTTCCAAAATAAGCCTTCATCTATAATCATAGGTAAATTCAACATATATATGGTCGAGTTCCAATCTCTCAATATGCCCAACTTAGAGTGGGCTATTTCAATGATGTTGAGTATAGGGGTTAACTATTGTTTCCAACCTATTGGTATATTTACCTTGGAGAAATCTCTAATTATACCATACCAAGTATATGATTCATAGTTCCTCGTATGTCCTGTAGACACCCAAAAATGACCCTTCGCATTGCATCACTTGCATTTCATCAAATCTGTCTAATCACCTGCATTCAACGTTAATTAAATAATCTAATTATTTAATTAATTTCATCAAAATCATCAATTTCCTCTAAATCACATATTTTCAACATTAATTGAATAAATTCTATTTATTTAATTAATTTCATCAAAATCAACTTTATTCTTCCAAAATTAAATAATTTCATTATTTAATTAAATCATTATCCTCTCTCAAAATTCAAATCAACATCAATTGAATGAATTAATTATTTAATTAATTTATCATTTAAATCCTCTCATCTATAATTAAATAATTTCTAAATTATTTAATTAAATCAATTATTCTTCCAAATTTAAATAAATCATTCAAATTTATTTAAATTGAATATCTCTTCTAAAAATTTTAAAAAATAAAAATAAAATATTTTATTTATCCTTCATCATGCAAAATAAATTAAATCAATTTATTTATTTAATTTATTTAAATCTTCAAATCTATTCTCTGTCTTCCATCATGCAGAAACAATTAAATAAATTTATTTATTTAATTTGCTTTTTTATCTTTCAATTCCTCTAAAAATAAATCTTGTTCATCATGCACACAAAATCAAATAATTTATTATTTAATTTATAGCTCAAATCATGCAAAAAGCAAATCATGAGTTGAGTTAATTGACTTAATCAATATTGTTTTTATCACCAACTCATAAATTAGAAAAAAAATATTTCTATTTTTATGAAATCTATCTTTATCATGTCTGTTCCATGTCTTTTTATGTCAAATCAATCAGTTAACTCAAACAAATATATCTTTTTGTGTGACACATGTCAGGTGCACATTCATCATGAATTCTAGATTTATCTCATCCATTGATTCCATTGAATTATTTGGGCCGTTGATCGATCTTTATTGAAGCCTATATAAACCCCCATCATCTCCATAACAAATCCTCTTTGATCATTTAAGCTTTTGCATCCCTACAATGCATTGAGCATACATCGCATCGTTGAGCACTTTGAGCACAAACACAATCTACATCCGCTTGTTGCAAACATGGTTTCACAATTTGAAGAGTAATCCACATTCGACCAAGATAACAATACAATCTAGGTGAAAATTTTCATTGTTTTTACGTTATTCATTGATTATTTGGTTGTTTGCTTAGATAGTTATCTTGATGTTATAGGATTGAGTTGTTGATTATTTTCATTGTTTTGATTATCATTCGATCTCGATTTTATTCCTATACACATTCTGGCATGCCCGATGGGACCCACTAATCTTTGTTTTTCTTTATAAAAAATATTTTTTTGAAGTACAACATGAAAAAATGCAATCAAACACAAAAAAGTCCCTTTGGTATAACAATACAACTCCTTAGGGTGATACTGTAGCGCATCTGGTAGCACAGTACCGCGCTTTTGGTAACACAGTAGATCGCCTCTGGTAGCACAGTATAGCACTTCAAGTCTATTAGGGTTTTGACTTTGTTTTTTTTGAATTACTAGGTTCCTAACTAATCATATTGATCAATTCATTGTTAGACAAGCTAATTTATTTGTTTCTCAATCATCATTTATACTGCCTAAGCTGATTTATTTAGGAGTATTATCGTCTTTGAGTTAACCTTTCCTTTCACGGCACTTGGTGAGTCGTTCTTGTTTGCAAGTTACAGATCTTATCCTCTATCGACATTCTAGATCACCCATCAATCATGAAATCATCTTTCGATCTAGCTTTTTTGATGAAATATGACTTTTCCTAGGCCTGGAGTAGTAAAGTGCTTTTGGCACCTTAGTAGCTCGCTTCTGGTGGCATATTACCGTGTTTTTGGTAACACAGTAAATCACTTTTTGATTTGCAGTAACTCGCCTTAGGTAGCACAATCCAACGCTTTCGGTAATATAGTAAGTCACCTTTGGTAGCACAGTAAAGCGCTTTTAGTCAATTTGATTTGTTTTTTGCCGATTCTTGAGTTTTTGGGGAACTAATCAACTTTTTGCAGCTTCTTATCACTCAAACAGAGCAAATGGGGTTTTCTAACATGTTCATGCAGGACAAGCTTTGAAGAAATTGCCAAATATATTGCACTAAGTCTTAGAAACATACTGCTGTCTTAAGGGACAAGTGAACAAATCATGTTTTTGCAAATCTAAGTCTTAGGAACATATTACTTTCTTTAGGGACAATGGACATGAATGCAAAAACACTTCAAATTTCTAAGGGACAATGGACATGAATGCCAAAACACTTCAATTTCATGAGAGAAATTGACAACTACAATTGTGTGTGCGCCTAATCTAGTTGCACCTTATTTTTCTTATAACGAACCTTTGTTTGACGTGATTGATCTTACTTTTTAGTTATTCCTTTAGAAGGGCCTACTTTTGGATTGCACTTCATCCAAAAGGGATGACCCTAAGCGTAGTTTTCCTCTGAACCGCTATATAAGAGGGATAAGGCGAAAGCCAAGTTCTAACCGATGTGAGCCTTGCCTTGAGGTGCCAAATCAAAAAGAGGTGTACTAGCTCTTTGTGAAAACAATTTTCACATTGGGTGAAGTGTTTGAAACTCTTAGTAGAATTGGTTAAATCTTTTATTAGCTTTCGGCATGCTCACAAGGCGTTGGTCCCTCAAAGATACTAAGAACCATCTAGATAGTGACTACCTGTTTCACCTCTGAACATTGCAGTAATCATCAGTGCAAGGGAAATCGGTATAAACCCCCAAGATTACTCACCATTGCCTCCCTTGAGAAGAGATAGTATTCCCTCGGCCATAAATCTTTTGTGACCTACTTGAGGCTTTCTGAGGGGAGGGTGAGATATCCCTACCTATCGTCTCTCGTAAAGATACAAATGTACGATACCTATATGGAATGACATTTGGTCGACGAAGAATTAAGTTGTGAGCTGATCTACCACAATGAAACCATGTCTTTAGGGATAAAAAGTACTTGAATTGTTTGCAATTGTCTAATACCCATGGAAACATTGGGCTTTTTCATGAGCCTTGAACATACACTATCTGTTGTGTCAGTCCTTTTTGCCACTTTGTTTGATGTGTTTTCTCTTGCCAAACCAAAACCAATTAAAATCCAATCTAAATCTATCAAAATTTGCCTTTTAAAACATCACTGACATCATCTCAGCACCTTTGAAACACAGTAACTCGCCTTTGGTAGAATAGTCCAACGCCTTTGGTATAACAGTCCAGCGCCTTTGGCAGCATAGTCCATCGCTTCTAAAACATAGTAACTTGCCTTTGGTATCACAGTCCAACGCCTTTGGTCCAGTAAATTGTTCATCAAACTATCTCAGCAAAATCTCATAAAAAATCTTAAACATATTGTCCTAGTGCATCCCATGGTAACCACTCGACTCCAACAATCTATGAAGGCTAAGCAAATTGCCCCAAAGAAGCAAAAATCACCCTCACATACACCTCAACCAAGTCAATCCAACATGTCTCAAAAGGGTACTCCCCAAACACCAACGGAAAGACCAACCAACTTTCAAAATAGGCCGCAACATGACCCACCAGCTAATCCGTAAGAGAGTAATGTCCCTTTGGTAGATGTAACTCAATTCACTACCGGCATGCCTCATGATTTTGCTACACCCGGTTACACCATAGGTCAAGTCCCATCTCAAGAAGAGCAAAACTTTCAAGAAGGTCAATCCTCTCAAGAAGATAGACAAGACCTTGATGAAATCATGCAAGATCCTAGAGCCATAGCCATATTTGACAAACTCCTTAGTGAAAATCAAGATCATTTCTTTTGTTTGCTTGCAGAACAAGGAGCTAAACTACCCCAAGACTTTGATCTATCCAAAATTAAAGAGAAAAACAAAACTCATGGCGCTATAACTGTTGTCCAAACTATGTCCATCGTGACCACTCCCATACCCGAACAAAGCTCACAAGGGAGAGACGCTCAATATGAGAATCCTCTTTATCAAAATCCAACATCAGAAAGACCCATATCGCCACTCATGACTCCTATGGAGATTTTTAAAATGCAACAAGAGACCCTTCATCATCAAACAAAACTCGCGAGACATGCCGCTCTAGCTAAACAAAACCAACAACAACCTCCTAGCATATCACAAATGCCCACACCAATCGCAAGTGGAATATTGGCTACCCCATCACGAGATGGTTTTCCACCAAACTACAATCCAGGAAACACTTTTGTAGCCATGCAACAAGGGTCACAAATTCTACCACCCCAACAACATCAACCCTCCGTATCACTAATCCAAACACAAACACTCAACCACAACATTCCCAAAACATCAACACAAACAACATCTTACCACCACAACACTCCCAAAATATCAACACAAACATCATCACTCCTCCACAACACTCCCAAAACATCAACACAAACTATGTCCCTCTACCACAACGATCATCAACACTCAATCTCAACTATTTCAATCAACCCCAACCATCTCAAAACCCATCTACCTATGTCCCTCCACTACAAGGATCATCCACACTCAATCTCTCCAACACTTATCTCAATACTCCTCAACATTCTCAAAACCAAACTTCCTATGGCTATGTTCCACCATTACAATCAAATCCAACAACATTCAACTTTCCTCCACAAAATCCATTCATCACCCCTCCTCAACAATATCAATGACAAAACTCTTTCGTCATCCCATCACAACAATCACAAAGCCAACATTCTTATCTAGCACCACCTCCACATATACAAAATCAAATCAACCAAACCCAACCTAATCCAAATCTATCATATTACCCAAATCAATCATACGCCCCATATAACATCAATTCCTATGGCTTCAAGTACAATCTTCCCTATGGGCAACAACAACCACCCTTAGTGCAACAGGAGAATCTTCCAACACCCCCAGCAACTATGGAGCTTAAACTTGCCGAGGTACAACAACAAGTAGCCAATTTAACATTTGGTCACATGAAGAAAACTTTCTCCTTGGAGGAGGTTTGTCCTTATCGATTTGATCGGTCATTGCAAATGATCCCTTTTCCTCCGAACTTCACTATACCCAAATTTGATAAATATAAGGGAAGAGGAGACCCAAAAGACCACCTTAGAGAATTCTATCTCGCTTGTTTAGAGGTTGCACATAATGACACATATCTCATGTGTGTTTTCCCTCGCAGCCTTGGAGGTCAAGCTATAGAATGGTTCTCGCATCTACCTACGGGTATCAAATCTTTTAACGAGCTTGCAGAAAAATTTGCCGCCCACTTCTCATACAACACAGAACATGAAGTCTCTATGACTGACTTATGTAACAACAAACAGAAAAATGGGGAAACTCTTATCTCCTTCCTTCAAAGATGGAGACACATGGCTAGCAAATTCCCATTCAAAATACCTAAAAAGTAGCTTGTTAGCATATTTGTACAAAACCTTAACCAAGAATTGGGTTTCCATTTGCAAATACTAAGTGCTACAACCTTTGACGAGATTACCTATAAAGGCATCAACATCGAAAAAGCCCTCATCGCTAAAGGCATGGTCAAAATCTTCAAAGACAATAAAGACACTCCTCCCCAACAACAATCAAATGATAAGCCCAAATATTGGAACAAAAACAAAAACATGGTCAATGATGGTGAGGTGGATTCCAAACATGTCCAAACACTGCAAACACCCCTTAATCTTTCATCCAAACAAAATCAACCTCCGCCTCAACAACAACAACAACAACAACAACGACAACAAAATCAAAACCAACAACATCAACAAGAGCGGCATCCCCAAGATTACCCTTCAAGGCGTAAATTCACTCCCTTGTGAGAGCCTATAGAGTCGGTTCTAAAGAAACTTGTGCAAAATGGACTCGTCACACTACCAGACTCTCCCCCATATGGAAAACCTGCTTATAAACCCACATGGTATAAAGACAACGAATATTGTGAATACCATAGGACCAAAGGACACAACCATATCATGCATGAAACTCAAGCACATGATCCAAAACCTTATTGATAGAGGCGACGTCACTTTCGATGCACCTCCTACTCAAAACACCAACAAAGATCTTAACATGTACAAGGAGCCATTCCCTAACCATGGTCAAGGTCAAAATCTTGACAAAGGTAAAGGCATTAACAAAGCCTCAACTTCCTATGACTCTATTGTAGGTTGTTTTGAAGAAAATCGTGTGTCTACCCTCACTATCAAAGGTAAATCTACGGATTGCGCCGTCACAACTTGTTGTGGTCGTGTTACCCTTCGTGGGCCTACAACAAGTCTCCCAACCCAATCTGATTACAATCTTGTCGAACATCTAGGGAAAACCCTTGCACAGATCTCTATTTTGGACCTTCTATGATCATCACCCACACATAAAGCTATGCTAGAAAAAGCCCTACAAGACTCTTCTGTTCCTAATAAGATAGTGGTCACGGATTTCCAAGCTATAATAGGTAACATTGCCTCACCTTACAATGTGGTCTTTTCTGAAAAGGACCTCCCATCCCATGATCCATGTCACAATGATGCCCTTCACATTGAAGTTTTCATCCATAAACAAAAGATCAAACCTATACTTATAGATGGTGGTGCTGGTCTCAATATCTGTTCTCTCAAGTTACTTACACAGTTGGGATACTCTGAGGATCATGTCAACATTGATCAAAGCATTACAATCAAGGGGTATGATGATGTTGAGCACCGTTCAGAAGGTATTATCCACTTGCCTATACAAGTAGGCCCCATCATGCTTGAAACTAGGTGCCAAGTCCTCGACATTGAGCTACCTTATAACATTATCTTAGGACGCCCATGGATCCATGCCATGAAAGCTGTTCCCTCCACATACCATTAGTCTCTGAAATTCCCATTTAATGGTACGGAGATCACTATCCCAGGAGACCCTAATCCCTTTGAATTATGTCGTACCTTGCAAGGCAGTTATAAGAATAGCAACCAAGTGCCAAATAATGACAAAGCCAAAGAATCTCCATTGTATGTCGACCCTAAAAATCTAAAAAAAGCCTCTGAAGTTGAACCTAATCCTAATCCTATTCTTGAAATCACAACTCACATTTGTGATATAGGCTTTGGTGAATATGATATCTCTAAATTTTGTTGTGTAGGTTGGATGCCCTTATCCCCTAAATCCTATGGCCAACCGCCCATAGCTAAAGTGACTAAGAAAGCAGCTATCCCCCGCTAGCATCTCTAACCCAATTCTAGGAAGGAAAATTATTGGTAGAGGAAACTATTGAAGACATATCATCTTGGCTCTACAAGGAGAAATAAGCAATCACCATACCAGTCAAACAATATGGCAATGGCCTAAGAATAGTGAAGAACATGGGCTACAAAGGCAAAGGTGGCCTTGGGAAAGATAACCAAGGTGACATAGAACCCATTATTGTGAAGAAGAAGCTAGACAAGAAGGGGTTAGGATATGGTAGGAAGGTACCACGTGCCTTGGACATCGAGTGTATTCTCGACGAGGTAGCACAAACTTCTCTCATAGCTTTGACTTCTCAAGAGGATATCAACAATGACTCTTACCTCCATATGACTAACCTATTCACTGAATCCTCCATATTTATGCTATCATCTGTAGCCTTAACATCAACCACCAACACCTAGATTATAACACTTGTCTACCTTGAACTTATCGATTGGGACCAACAAGGGTCCCTCGTTCTAGATGTTTTTTAGAATGACGAAGCTATTGCAGAGTTCATGGGACTCCAGGATGGTATCCCTCTTGGCGATCACAAAGCTAGTTTTGTAATGGAACTAGATCAAGTTGTTTATTTTGGTGAGAATGCCAAATCCTTCAGTCACAAAACTAAAAATAAAGAAAGATCTCTAGGTGAAAACCACACTGTGGCACCTCCTGATCAGAAAATAGTAAAATAAAGGACGTATCTGAAGGTGAAAACCCAATTGTGGCACCTGAGGATGGAGGATTTGACCTTCCCCTACCATCTAAGTATTAAGAGAAATCAACTCTCCTAGTGGAAGATTCTACAGAGATAAATCTAGGCATAGAGCAACATCCTAAGACCACATTCCTTGCAACATCATTAATATCAGAACAAAAGCACAAGAATCTTGCCAACTTCTTCTTATAGTGAACCATCAACTTTGTGTGGACCTATGCTGATATGCTAGGGTTGGACCCTTCACTAGTAGTTCACTATCTCACAGTTGATCCAAAAGCTAAACTGGTCAAACAGAAGCTAAGAAAGATGCATCCACTGATCGCTCTCTTGGTGAAATTTGAAATATAGAAGTTGCTAAATGCAAAATTTATCAAGCCTATTAATTATCCAGAATGGGTCTCAAACATTGTACCTATGGCTAAACCAAATGGGGGCATCCGCATGTGTTCCAACTTCTGAGATTTCAACAAAGCATGTCCCAAAGATGACTTTCCATTGCTAAACATTGATCTCATAGTGGACCTGACCGCTGGTTATGAAATGCTTTATCTCATGGATAGATTTTCTGGCTATAATCAGATAATGATAGCAGAAGAGGATCAACATAAAACAACTTTTACTTGTCCTTGGGGTACCTATTGTTGGTGTGTCATGCCATTTGGTCTAAAGAACGTAGGTGCAACCTATCAAAGAGCAATGACAGTGATATTCCACGATCTCTTTCGTCACATCATGGAGGACTATGTTGATGACATCTTAGCAAAATCTTCTAGGGTAGATCACATACAGGTTCTAAGCCAAATCTTCGACAGACTAGAAAAATATCAAGTAAGACTCAATCCAAAGAAGTGTGTCTTCGGGGTAACCTCAGAAAAACTGTTGGGATACATTGTATCTCGCAAAGGCATTGAAGTAGATCTAGCAAAAGTGAAGGCTATAGTGGAGATGCCTCCACCAAAGAATCTGAAAGCATTAAGGAGCCTTCAAGGAAGGTTACAATCCATTAGGCGATTTATCTCACAGCTAGCGGATAAATGTCAACCATTTCAACACTTGCTCTGAAAGGATGTCTCATTTCGATGGGACGATAAGTGTTAAGCAACATTTGATCAGCTCAAAGAATATCTAGCTACACCTCTTGTCTTGGTACCACTAGTCACCGATAGGCCTTTGATCTTATACATCTCAACTACAACTGTAGCCTTAGGGGCTCTTCTAGCACAACATGATGAGTTAGGAAAAGAGAATGCAATCTATTATATCAGTCACACCTTGGTGGGTTAAGAACTCAATTATTCACCTAAGGAAAGAGCTTGTTTAACCTTAGTGTTCACTTCCCAAAAGTTGCGGCATTACGTGCTAAACCAACACACAAATCTAATAGCCAAAATTGATCCATTAAAGTATCTACTAGCAAAAGCAGCTCTCACAGGCAGACTAGCTAAATGGGTCATGATCCTTAGTGAGTTTGCATTGAGTATGTGGATCGTAAAGCAATCAAGGGACAAGCCCTAGTAGATCAACTAGTAGAAGGACCCATGACATATGTACATCCTATGGTATTTGACTTTCTCGATGAAAATCTCTTCAATCTCTCTACATCAGTAATGTGGAAATTGTATTTTGATGGTTCTACACACAACATGGATTAGGGGCCGTCATCCTTTTTATCACAACACAAAATGACTATATCCCAAAGTCATATTGGCTTGCATTTCCTTGCACCAACAACATAGCTGAGTATGAAGCACTCCTCATAGGTCTCCATACAACAGTCCAATGGGAAATCAAAGAACTACAGGTATATGGAGACTCACAACTAGTCATTCGACAAGTCACTGATGAGTACCAAACAAAAGATGAAAAGTTGGTCCCTTACAAGAAACTAGTGGATGCCTACAAACCACACTTTTCTAGCATCACTTTTGAGAAAATTCCAAGAGAGCATAACAAAGCTGCAGATTTTATGGCTTCTGTGGGGTCACTTATAGACATGCCTGCAAACACACAGAAATGTGAATTCTTGATCGAGCAATTATTGATACCAGCCATCGATGTTCCAACTATTGAAATCATTTGCGAACTTGTTGGTCCCAATTCCCCATGGTACGAAGATATCTATGAATACCTTAAACATGGTACCTTTCCCTTTGAGCTATCTGCAACCCAACACAAAACCTTTATCCATCGAGCCTCCTGTTACACCATTTTGGGTGATACACTATATCGCCGGAGTCTCGATGGTATCCTCTTACGATGTCTTAACGTGGAAGAAGCCGATGCTACCTTACGAGACATACACAAAGGTGTCTGTGGTGCACATTCTACCGGTCCTAATCTCTCTAAGAAGATATTTCACACAGGGTATTATTGGCATACAATAGAACAAGATGCTTTATAGTTTGCTAAGAAGTGTCTATAATGCCAGTAGCATGGAGATGTGATTCACGCACCAACTCATGAACTACAACCTGTGACAACTCCATGGCCTTTTTCACAGTGGGTCTTGACCTCGTAGGACAAATCCACCCATCCTCATCCAATGGCCATAAATTTATCATTATTGCCACTACGTACTTCACGAAGTGGGTCGAAGCCATTCCCATGACTTATATTACTGGCAATCAAATAGCCAAGTTTATCCTTAACTACCTCATTTGCCAGTACGGTATCCCCCAAGCTATTGCCACTGATAATGGGAGACCATTCAAGAATCAAAATGTCCGTGCCTTATGCATACAATACAATATCCAACATCGCTTTTCCACTCCCTACTATTCGTAGAGTAATGGCCAAGCCGAGGCTTCCAACAAAACCATTCTTAAAATCCTCAAGAAAATGGTCAATGAAGTTGATTGTGATTGGCACTTGCAACTCAATCCCGCCTTATGGGCCTATCGCACTAGTATCAGAACACCAACTGGTGCGACACCCTATGCTTTGGTCTATGGCTTTGAAGCCATTCTACCTATATAGGTCGAGATCCCATCTCTTAGAGTATCTCTACAACACCTAATTGATGGAGAGGAGTATCGCACTTCTAGATTAGCTGAGCTAGAACTACTAGATGAAAATTGCCTTGCAATGCTTAATCATCTTCATGTCTATCAAAACTGCCTCTGGCGCAACTATAACAAGAAGATCAAAGAAAGATAGTTTCAATTTGGTGATCTTGTCTTAAAGGAAAATAAGAGAAATCAAGCAAATCAAGAAAAAAAGAGCAAGTTCGAGCCTAATTGGTTAGGACCCTTTGTTATCACAACAACATATGGATCGGAAGCTTATACTTTAGCAACACCTGAAGGCATTCCTCTAGATGAGCCACTCAACAGTGTTCATCTCAAGAAGTTATTTGCCTGATCCTTAGAGTATCCATGTCAAAAAAAAAAATTAAAAAAAAACAAAAAAATTAAAAAAAAAATTAAAAAATAAAAAAAATCAAAAAATAAAAATAAAATAATAATAATAATAATAAAAATATAATCCATCCTCTGGTGAAAACCTGGTAAACAGGCGCTTTGGATAAGTACCATAGTGAAAACCTGGCAAACAGGCACTATGTGTAGAGTCAGCATCCATCATCTATCGAGTCTTGTTCATTCCATGTCCATTCCATAATAAATCTTCATCCATCCATCCATAATAAAACCATTGACCTTTTGCATTTCCATTTCCCTATCTAGGATAGCTTGGAAATTTGTCAATGTTCATCATTGTTATCCTATGTCAAGTTATACATGTCAGTTATCACAGCTTAACCTGTGACAAGTTATCCATGTCAATCATCATCGTTATCCTATGTCAAGGTATCCATGTCAACTTATCCTATGTCAAGTTATCCATGTCAGATCTTCCATCATCCTTATCCTATGTCAAGTTATCCATGTCATTGTTAGTTATCCTATGCTAGTCATCCATAATAACACCTCTACCAGAATGGGGGCAACTCTTTCCTTAACCTAGGTCTAGGAATGAATCCTTGTTCACGGTTCATCAACCTTCAAACCAAAACACAAACACTTCAACCTTCAAATCAAAACAAAAACAAAGACACATCAACCAATCCATCATTCATATCAATTGTCTTATACGGATGGTTACACTCTTGAAACCAGACCAGGCATCTTATACGAGGTGTTTCATTTATGAAACCAGACACCTTCATCCTTGTGTTGATCTAGGGATATATCATTCCCCACAATGACAACACAATCCTTATCAATCATCATGAAAAAAAACTAGAACTACATATCATCTCCTCTCAATCTTAAGGTACATTGATCCCATCGATATGGGTATGTAGGCAATCTAGCATACAAAGGAAGTATCCAGCACTCAGGTACATAAGATATCATCATCTCCCCTCACTTCATCCAATCCTACTCAAGCTCAAACACCTTGACCCACATCATCAAAAACACCCAAAACTACATATTATCATATTCATCTTTCATCGTAATGTGCATTGATCCCGTGGATACATGGTATGTAGGCAGTCTAGAATACGAAGGATGTATCCAGTACTCAGGCACATACGATTCATCATTCTTCACCCATCTCAATCCATTGACATTCCATCTCTTGTATCTGCCATTTATCACAATCCATCCACCTCGACTTGACTAACTCAAGCAACAAAACAACAAACACAACATCCTTTCAAAGAAAAAGTTATTAACCAACCTGAAGCAAAGAAACCTACTTGCAGAGCCATCTGCTGTCCTACATATCGATTGCCAACATCTGCTACATCAAGCAATTGTCTTAAACATGTGTTCCATTGTTGAAACTAGACCAGGCGTCTTATACAACATGTTTCATTTCCTGAAACCAGACATTATCATATCAACAGATCAACACCATTTAACAGATATATCATTCCTATAGTAAGGCTGTTATCTATCAAATCTACCCATGTCAATCCAATCTATCATGAGCAACCTCTTTGGCAAGAGAATATGTTGGTTGTATGTTTACTTTGTAAGTCAGTCAATTTGCTTTTTGGTTTATCTTTTTGTCCCTTTCCCATTACTTATTTAAGACTACCTTGATTTATCTATATCTTGGTATGTTGCGATGCAATACGAATTGGGGGCATAGTCATTGCTTTTGTGTGCTATGTTTGAGGAATGATCTTTTATCTTCCTTAGCATCATATTTATCCTGTGTGTGTGTTACAACCTAGCATCTTACATATTAATATACTTTTTGCATTTATGTAATAAAGTTATTATATGTTCAAGACTATGGCTCATTCACATGTGTGTTACAACCTAGCATCTTACGTATTAATATTCTTCTTACATTTATGTATTGAAGTTTATTTATGTTCAAGACTATGGCTCATTCACATTATCCAACAAGGTTATATTATGTCTAAGGGATCTAAGATCAAACTGCTTGCTTGCAGAGTCAACGTCCTCGCACTAGGATATCATAGTTCCCCTTGGTCTTTTATACCTCGGTGGCAAACTATCCATGTGCTATATCAAAAATAAGGATTGCTCTTTATAAACATTTGTGAAATCGTTGCAACAAGTTATCCAAGTTCAGCCATCCATTTATCTAAATCATCATATAGATTTTTTAGCTAAGATCGATCAATAGTCTTTCTATCATGTTCTCATCTATCCAATCTCGTCTATCTCAAACACAATCTTCTAGTCGAGCGTCAACCCAATTCTTTTGTCGCTTCCCTGTCTTTCCTCTTGAGGGTCATCCTACGCCAGCTACATAGGGGCAACTAGCTACACTAGGGCATCAAAATTGTATTATGTCTTCAACAATCATTTTCTTTGAAACAACGCTATAAACTGCATTGCATCAAAGAGAGGAAACATGTAGACACCCAAAAATTACACCCAAAAATTACCCTTCGTATTGCATCACTTGCATTTCATCAAATTTGTCTAATAACCTGCATTCAACTTTAATTAAATAATCTAATTATTTAATTAATTTCATCAGAATCAAATTTATTCTTCCAAAATTAAATAATTTCATTATTTAATTAAATCATTATCCTCTCTCAAAATTCAAATCAACATCAATTGAATAAATTAATTATTTAATTAATTTATCATTTAAATCCTCTTATCTATAATTACATAATTTCTAAATTATTTAATTAAATCAATTATTCTTCCAAATTTAAACAAATCATTCAAATTTATTTAAATTGAATATCTCTTCTAAAAATAAAATAAAATATTTTATTTATCATTCATTATCCAAAATAAATTAAATCAATTTATTTGTTTAATTTATTTAAATCTTCAAATCTATTCTATGTCTTCCATCATGCACAAACAATTAAATTTATTTAATTAATTTTTTATCTTTCAATTCCTCTAAAAATAAATCTTGTTCACAATGCAAACAAAATTAAATAATTTATTATTTAATTTAACTCAAATCATGCAAAAAACAAATCATAAGTTGAGTTAATTGACTTAATCAATATTGTTCTTATTACCAACTCATAAATTAGAAAAAAAACATTTCTATTTTTATGAAATCTATCTTTATCATGTCTGTTCCATGTCTTTTTATGTCAAATCAATCAGTTAACTCAAACAAATATAGATTTTTGTGTGACACATGTCAGGTGCACATTCATCATGAATTCTAGATTTATCTTATCCGTTGATTTCTTTGAATTATCTAGGTTGTTGATCAATCTTTATTGAAGCCTATATAAACCCCCCTTATCTCCATAACAAATTCTCTTCGATCATTTAAGCTTTTGCATCCCTACAACGCATTAAGCATACATTGCATCGTTGATCACTTTGAGCATAAACACAATCTACATCCGCTTGTTGCAAACATGGTTTCGCAATTTGAAGAGCAATCCACATTCGACCAAGATAACAATACAATCTAGGTGAAAGCTTTCATTGTTTTTGCGTTATTCATTGATTATTTGGTTGTTTGCTTAGATCGTTATCTTGATGTTATAGGATTGAGTTGTTGATTATTTTCATTGTTTTGATTATCATTCGATCTCGATTTTATTCCTATACACATGTCTATACTCTTGGGAAGGTTTAACACACACGCTATAGATGCCAAACATAAAGTTAGCTAGGTTTCCTTTTCCCTGATTCACCTATTGTCTTAGAATTGGATTACAATCATACAAGAATAAATCTAGATCACATAAGGGAATCCATACCCACATAGCATCATTGACATTCAATATTATATTTATATTAACAATAGAACATTACCAATTGCTAATCTAAACATATGTCATTGTACAGTGATACATGCAAACATAGTGGATTTCCTTTGGTTTGTCGACTCTATACTAAGGTTGAAGTACTCATAGGTACTAATAAGGTGGGAAATAGTCCATCTTTAATCCCATCGAGAATGATACACTTAAATGCAACATTTAATGCCAATATAAATGTACAAATAGTCACATAATAATCTAAATATATATATTTCTATAATTTAATAGTACATAATTGTATGAGTATATTTATTAATAATAATTAAGATATAAACAGCCCTTACTCATATAAAACTTAGGGTTCATATCTCAGTCCAGAAGAGAAACAAACATTAATAACACATATGGAAAACTAAGTTAAATTCACAGATATTTCAGACTACCCACACAGTTCAAAAGAAATGGACAATATCATAATATATAACAGCTATAAAAAACCCTCTTAACACAGTCCATCCTGTTTACTTAAATCAATTACAGATAGGCCCTAATCGGTCTTTATAGGAAGAGCTAGAAATAAAAACCATTAATTCATTTATACGGGTTGTTCTCATTTAGAACACCTTTCCTAAGTCAATATAATGATCTAATTATGGTCATGTGGCTCTCACAGTCATACTTAGCAAAAAGAAAAACAATAATATCCATCCACATCAGGACTTGGCTTTCCAACTAAATCATAGTCCCATTCTATTGGGAATAGATCACAGCTTGACTCGGCCACAACATAACAACTTTGCCAAAACAAGATTTAATCTACAAATGGTTTCGTGCTAGCCTGTTGTAGCCTTTAAAAGGAGAAACATACTCATATTTTATATGTATAACACATACCTATATATGGTCATAAAATAGTTGATTCCCATCCAATATAATAACGATATGCAGACCTAGATATGGTCTTAAAAATGTTTGGATAGCCTTCATTATAATAACAATACACAGACTAAAATATGGTATTTAAAAATGAGTGGGTTTTGCATGAAAAATAAACTCTTTGAAACTGAAGAAAATCTTCATATTGCATTCGACTTAATGAATCAAACATATGAAACAAAACAACACTTTTTGCCAATACATAGAGGTGAAATTAAACACACAATCAGTGTTCATGTAGAGAAAGAAAACAAATTGATATCACAACATAACATACCCAGTATCAACAAATCTTATTCCTTCTACAAAGCCTCAGACCTCCTCTCTTTCCCCGTTCTCTCTTCATTTCCTGCTTCGCTAGCCCAAATGATTTCCTTCAAAAATAGACGAAGGAAACTTTCAGGTTGAGGTAACATGCCTCCATGGTATCACCCTCATAATGGTTTGATAAAAGATAGAGGAATTATCCCTTAAAGCCACACTGCTATACCATACCAAAGTATCCCACTCTATAGCATGAGAATGATAGAGAATTTTCCTCCCAAAAGGACACGAGGTCTCTTGAAAAACTACTCCTACCTCCCTCATTTAATGCAATGTGTGTACATGGGACTAGTATGCTGAGAATGGTATCAGAACGTTTCTCCCTTCCTACGCCTCCTACCACTCTCAGTTTGACTGAAAGAGTCCAGTTTTTTTAATGACCACCTATAGCAATTACCTACATGCGCCTTAATGGCCCATGATCTCCACAACCTCCACTAAGAGTCAAGAGTGAGTTGGCATAAATTCCCCTAACACCACTCTTTTCCCACAAGGAGATAGGAAAACGCATATTAAAAATAGATATACATAAAATTGGATATTATTCATCATAATAATAATATTGATAGGAATAGAATAAAATAGCTATAAGTATCTTTAACATAATAGGAATCCAAATACAATATTAGTGTAGGCTCCCCATAATAAAGAATTAATATAATTAATTCTCGTGAACGAAAAATAATCATCTATCACAAATACAAGTACACTGAAATAGTAAAGCGTACACATATTGATGTGACACAAAATTGATTCAACAAAAATCCATATGATGGCATGGCAACCAAACAATCGTCATAACATCAACTAACATAAAAATAATAATCCATATTAAATATTGAAAAGTAGAATAACTTATTGCAGCTTACCTACGATGGCACTTAATAAGCGCGATTACGACACATAACCCCATCTACAAATGAGACTCGACATTGTCAAATGTAACTAATATGACTTCAATGAATGCACATACTGATATGACTTCAATGAATGCAAGGCATCCTCAAGTTCAACATTAAGTGACAAACCTGACCTAATGTCATCCAACTACCATGTAGACAATGGAGTGTATGTATGTTTCGTAGATGTTTTGGTTCCACTACCAATTTGTCGCAATCTATCATCCTCTCCTGGATGATACTCTCCCTCAACTTGTTAGAGGGAAAACACTACCCTACATCCACCGCAAACCGGTACAACAGTAGTTAATCTGTTAATTGAAGTCAATGTAATAGAAAGTATAAATTCTAAAATATTCACTTTTAAAACATTGCACATCATTGAAAATATCAGTTTTTCTCTCCCCTCGAGCAACTATTTAATATTTTTAAATATTCTAAAATATGTGATTGAAAATGGGTTGTGACATTAGACCCATGAGTAGTTCAAAAGTGTGCTAGCTACACCATGTGACATGAAAACTAGATAACCCAAGTTGATTATGCCCATGAGTAACCCAAAAGTGTGCTAAAGCATGCACTAAATGACATAAATTTCTGTCAACCTAAAAATGTGAACCACTTTCTGTCCATGATGTTGACACATAAAAACTACTCTTGTAGTAGAAAAATTGTGACAAAAATGAAGGCATATGATGATCCCGCTCCATGGCATAGTCATCAAAAACTAAAATGAAGTGTGCAATTTGAAGTGTTCAGGGGTTGCGATGAAAATTACTTATTGAGATGCTATAGTTACAAATCCTCAATGGTTAATTTGAGCAATCTCCAAGTACTATGCTCGAAGAGCTCAAAATATGAATCTTGATGTTTTTCAAGTACCATGCTCGAAGAACTCAAAATATAAATCCTGATGTTCCCCTTGTAAGATGAGAATAGAGAGCTATTGGGAATCTGTTCATGGAAAGAGAACAACATATAGAAATGCACAACTCGGTGAATTCCTCTAGGGTTTTTGTCACGAGTCTCCATTAATATACCCTTTCATGTTTTCAACTTCACGAGAAGAGTTTGTAAGATACCCTTTTGGGTTTTCAACTTACAACTCAAGTGCAAAAGTATGATCAACAAGAGGTAATATCCATAGACTCAAATAATCTATACTGAGCAACATATGTGGCAGTCTCAGTGTGCTCATTAGGAAATCACATGTAGAAAAAGCCAGTGCTCCTATTAAAAACAAAGAGACTGAGAGCATAATTATCCTTTGTGGGAATTGAGTGCAACTCTATAATTTTATTAGTAGGTTGTCACTCAATAGTTGTACAAGTATCAGTATCTGCAATGCTTAGCTCATCATTAATTGGATCAATAGCAGCTTCTGCATTAGGAGTAGACAAGCTCAATAGGATTTCATACTGTTGCTCAACAATATTTATGATCTTGAGTTTATTATCAATTGGATCGATAGTTGCATCCACATCAAGCATAGATGAGCCATCATTTGAAATGGTGGATTGGACTCTCCTGTAGGATTTGGATAAAAGGTGAGTCTCAATTTTCTATTTGGAATGATCTATCGATGTCCAAAATGGATATGCCTCATTGATTTTGTAGGTGGATCTCTGACATAACATTATTTTGCAGAACGAGTGTGTTAACCACATGATATACAAGGATGTATATCAAAACAATCTTAGGAGGTATGTCCTCAATATCCACAATAAGAAGTTTTGATTTGATGGGTTTTAGTGCAAGTTGATTTTGATTGACTGGACAACTTGTCAATTTCACAAGGTTGACCAACAGGTGAAGACTCAACTTGACTATTGTTTTGAATACCTCTGAACACAAATTTGATTTGGAATATTGCGGTACATGAAAATTCACAAAATCTTTATACCCCAGGCCAATACGGTGCTTGTTGGGTTTTGTTGTCTCCTAGACACACACATTAAGTGGAGATTCAACAATGGGACGACTTAAAGGTATTGTATCCTTGATAGCTTTTGACAACACACTTTTAATATTATTTTTTGACAAAGGGGGCTCAATGCTTTTCTTCAAATACTTTTAATCTTTTCTTGCCTTCTGAGTTGTACTTATTGAAGAAGGGACATTAACATCTTTGTTCTTTGCAATGCTATTTTGTGACGCATGAGGGGGCTTAACATTCTTCTTCAAGGAATTTTTATCTTTTCCAGCATTTGGAGTTGAACTACTTGAAGAAGGAATGTCACTATTGACAACATCTTTCTTCTCTAGTGAGGCATCAAGTATCTTATCTTGTAGATGATTTTGTAACCTATTGATTTCTTGCTACAACATTTTGTATTGGTTGCAAAATTACATGAACAGGGGCTTGTATTGAAGCCAACATTATGATATTATCCTTGCTTTTTGTATGTTGTTGAAATTAATTTAGAAAGATAACATGCCATGGCATATAATGTGGACATGATTATTAAGATTACACACTTTCAAGTTGGGTTCCATCGATAATGCTTTGAGGCAATACAATTCACAACACCTTATGGATTTTGTTGTCAAGTAGAAATGGATTGGTTCCTTATCACTCCAATAGGTTTCCTTTTCTGTATACCACAAGACAAATATAGGTCAAACCTCTCAATATGCTCTCCCTTCTGATATACCCATTGGTACTTGGAAGAAGCTCGTCCTTTCGATATACCCATTGGTATGTGAAAGTGATGTTAAAGTGCGTAAGTGTAGAGAGGTACATGACACATAGGAAGCACATGAAAAGGATTTATATTATCAATAATACCTCCTTAGAAAGAAGTAAACTTTCTTCCTATTAGGATTTACATCTTACGATGACAACGAGTGGGTAACAATGGGAAATGGGAATTAAAATGACAATGTCCTTATTACTCTTGACAATTTAAACGGATAAGGACAAATATGTCATTGCTATAGCTATATTAGGTGTTAGGTATAGTAGTTCAATTGCAATGACTTAACCCATAAATGTGAACCAAAGGTACTTCAAATATCGAATGCTACAATTATTTTGGTTTTGCAAAGAAATGTTTTAACTTCTGGACTTTTGATTTCATAAAAAAAAAAAATTGACTCAACAATAATTTAAAAATGATTTCATAAAAAATATACCTCAATAATAAATGAAAGCCTCTTGTTTTTTCACACGATGCTCCAATTTCTTTTAACTAAATGTGCACTTATATGGTTGAAAATATACACTTCTTCATCCTTCTCTTTTAGCTAAAGTTCTTCAACGTACTCTTAATACCAATGTAAGGCCCAAAAGCATAAATGCAAGAAAAAGTGACAAATTAAAATGGATGGGACTTAGACAAGAAGCAAGATATTTAATGAAAGTTCTTATTCATTCATTCAAAATGTACATATTTAATAATAGTGTAGACACCTAAAAATGACCATGTGTCCACCATCATTTTCGACATAGTCCTAACATCGCCTTTCATCCTAACATTTCTTCTAAATTAATTAAATTATTTTATTATTTAATTAATTTATCCCTCTTTCATTAATCCATTTTCCCATATTAAATTTAAAATTTATTTATTTAATTTACCATTTCCTCCTAAATTAATTAATAAATTATATTTATTTAATTAATTTATCATTTTCTAGCAACTTCCTCTCCATAAATTAATTAAATAATTTTATTATTTAATTAATTTGCCATCTCACACGCCCTCATCTTTATCACTTGCCACAATTATTAAATAATTGATCCAAAATTAAATTAACTTTTCATCTTAACCATCCATTATCATACTACATCTTTTAATCTCAACCATTCACATAAAATAATGCTCTAGAAATCCTTATCCATGTCCTATAATTCTCTCATCTAATCTTAGCCATCCATTTCATCTCTTAATCCTAGTCATCCATCCTATCACTCAACATCCTATAAATTGAGCCTCTTACATCATTACCACAACACATGAGCCATATGCAAGTACATGCTGTCGAATTCTATATCATTATCTTTATCATTTGCTTTCATTATTGCCATTGCCATACCTAGGTTATGTTGGTTTTTGTGAGTAGTCCACATGCATTATATATCAAAAGAATAAAGCTAGTAGAGCTAAGGTGCACTCTACTCCGTTCTATCAAGTGTGAATGGGTGATTGAAGGTGAAGGTATAGAGTTATATTGCGTTATCTTCCATTATTTACCTTGATTCATTTTCTCATCCACATTTTTGGCACGCCTGATGGGACCCACGTCCCTATACTAAGCTTTTTCAGAAGGAATTCTATCTTTTTTGTTGCAGGTTACAGATCCGCATCTCTGACTATTACAACACACCTGTGTTTTGGTCAACACGCTTGTGTTTGAAGGTAGCATGCCTGTGTCTGAAATCACTGTACCTGTGTCAGTTATCAGGGTGCCCTTGTTTGTTACTGACCTTTTGTGTTTGCAGATCTTTAACAATAGTTTTATTTTGATTTTTTGGCAAGATTTTGGTTTATTTGTACATCTAACCCTTAGACTTGACTTGTTGATCATCTAATTATCAGTGTTGTAGGGTTTATCATTTTTTCTTGCAGGTTTTTGTCAACCATTTCTAGATCGACGCCTTTGACCTGCAAAAACATGCCTTTGTTTTGTTTGAATTTGATGCAATTTGGTTTATCATTTTTAAACAATTGGGAATTTGTGGATATGTTTTTGTCACCTATTTTCTAATTTCTATCAGTCCTGATTGTTTATTCTTGGTAGATTTGAGATCACAATAATGACTCCACACTTGTGCTTCACATCGACGCACCTACGCTTCAGATTGTTGTGCTTTTGCTTAACATACATGTGCATATATTTCTACAGTGCCACGCCTTTGTTGATTTGCAGCGTGCCTTTATCAGTTTCCAGTGCGCCTTTGCCTCATGTCGCCACACCTGTATCTTCTATCCTCACGCCTTTGTCAGACATGTAAATTAGGTATCACAGTGCAGTCTTCTAATTTCTGTTTGTTTTTGTTTATGTGCTCGTGGCTATATTTCCGTGCTTTTGTCTGATTATTATTTTTTAGCTAACATTTTGGGCTATGGGTGGCACTAACACATTTGTGTAACTTGTTCACACTTGTTAAAGACCAAATCTAAAACTACTAATCTATTTCTTACAGCTTCATTGGTAGAAGACTTTGTTTTTTCACTAAATTAGGCACTAAAGTAGATTAGTGGATTGATGAACAAATTTTTGCCATGTTTTTGAGGTTGTGTGAAGGTGTATGCTCTCTCGTTGCACTTCGTGGGATCTTGGAGATCAAAAACCTCACATTTCTTCTCTTTGTTATCCTAAGATTTGCTTGTTTGTGTGTATGCTCTCCCCTCGAGCTATGTGCGATCTTGGGGATCAAAAACACCAAGTATAATCTTTCCATTAGGAGGCCTGCCTTTAGAGACACACCCACTCTAAATGGGTGACCTCAACCATGTGTTCTAATGGGGTATATCAAAGGAGGGAGAACAAAAGTTGTACCTCAATCTAGTCGTGTAGTCATTGCGATAGCCTTGGGGCCCCAGGTGATTCTAGACAATAGGTGAAGTGGTTTTTACTTGATCGCTTATGCCACATCCCTTCAACGAACTAGTGTTCACAGACTTGTGCCTCACCATACCTAGTGTATTTTGAGGACACCCCTAGAAACTTGTAATAACCTAGATAAGACCTTTTGGCTGTCATATATTTTGGTACATCACTGCAATAGGAGGAGAAGTGCTCACATGTGATGAGACCAGAAATGTCTCATCTAAATTCATTTTGTTTTCTCCTAAAAATTAGCATTAAAAGTGGATCTAAATGTAGTTTTAAGAACTGTTAGCTTATTTAAAATAGAATATAGGATATACACTGGTTTATTGATTAGAATTCTATTACAATCTAATTGCTAACATTTTCTAATACTTATTAAGAAATAGAATGCAATATGTTTTAACATGATGCAGAATTAGCCTTGAAGTGTTCCAGCCAACTTTGAAGTATTCTAAATTGTTGCAAAATCATTTCCAGAACCAACTCCATAAATATTCCAACTTCGTTTCAGCCAACTCTAAGATATTCCAACTTCATAATTTGGCTTAATCCATGCATTTAAAATTCTCTGAACCTTTTCTCCTACAAGGTTGTAGATGAATTGTTATTGTATTTAAAATAGGAAAAATAATAAAAGTAGCAAAAATAAATAAATCTATCCAACCTTTTCTCTTAAAAGGATGTGGACGAGTTGTCATTTTGTAATGAGAGAATAAAGGATGTTCCTCCTTTAGCATAGCAATAGTAGAGAGAATAAAGGAATTTGTTTCCTTTATCATAGGATTAGGATAGATAGGAGTAGAGAATAAAGGGAGTTGTTCCTTTATCATAGGAATGGAAAGACAAGTGTCCTTATGCTTTCCAATAATTTAGGGAGTTGGGTGAAGATCTTTAATGTATAAATAAACCTCTCAACTCTAAAGAATAAGAGTTTTTCTTAGCATGTTTTAGAATAGAAAAACTACAACAGTTTTTAGAAAAGAAATTGTAATATTTTGTTGAAGCAAATAAAAATATGGAGTTTTGAGCATAAAGTTGGGTGAACGATCTTGGTCCAATTCCAAGGGAGGAACATGTTGCTCATTCCAAGGAAGAGGAAAACATTTGGTGCTTAATTATTTGTTTGTATTATTTTGGTTTTATGCATTTCTATTCATTTTAAATGTGTTAAATTAAATTTGTAGTGTAACAACTGTTAGTTTTGTTTCTTTATTTTTAATTCATGGAAACATGTTTTAATTTTGTAGTTTTAATTTATGCAACTGTATAAATTTTGCATGTGTGATTTCATTAGATTAATTCATTTTTTTTATATTTTTATTAGAAAGAACTGTTTGTCAAAAATCTTTAAGTTCCTAATGTAGACAACATTTGGACACCACCCTGGATTGATAAATTAAATGGAGAGGATTACAACGACCCTCATCATTTTTAGCATCATTGCTAGGGACCATGGTGTTGTTAGGAACTTTATTCTTAGATTTAATTTCCTTCTCTCCCTAAAAGCATAAAAAATAAATTATTTTGTGACAACAGATAATTATTTTTTTCTTTTTGTATAAGGAGCAGTAGATTAATTTTCAACTCAGTTTATAATAGTTTAAATTTTCTCTTTCTATAATTTTAATTTAGCATAAGCATTTCAATTCGTATATTAGTTTCAATTTAGTATAAGCATTTGATTTCATAGATTAGTTTAAATTTATCATAAGCATTTTGATTCATAGATTAATTTCAATTCCAATAAATTTTGGTTCAGTTTATATTTGTAATTTTGAAAGAAATTATTTGGTGATAGTAAATTTAATTGTTGGTGTGAACAGGGTTATTACCTATTTGGTTTACCCCTTGTAGTGTGAACTAGGCACATTATCTAACTAGCCATTAGTTAGACCTATTCACACATGTTCACATGTTAAGTTTACTTAGGATAAGTCTAGATAATTCTAGGTTGTCATGTGATCTTATCAACTAGTTGGCATCTTATCCTCTAGTTGTCTCATGTCATAGAATTAAGACACTTGTCATATGACTACTTCATCCTACATCTCATCCTTGTCTTTATAAGTAAGGCATATCTTGTACATTGTAACAATCTTTTTGCATTCATTGATAGAATAGAATTATTCTCTCATTTGATCTCTCTTGTGCTTTCATGAAGTCCTAGATCTTGGGTGGCTACCATCATAGCCCACTCTTACACGATATCATAGATTGGAAGAATCACTTCTTGTTAGTCATTTTTTGAGAAATATTGAGTGCAAATCATGGTGGATCTTGATAGTTGAGTATGCTCTTCTCATGCATCAAATGATGACCTGGAGAATCAGAAAGACTTGATGGAAACACTAGATTTGTGAGGGTTTCCTCTTTGTGGCCTTTTCAGGTTTATTTTGGAGTATGCTGTTGTAAATATGAGCACACCATTGTGTTCAGGGGGTTTGAGAAAGTTAGTTTAGCCTTTTTATTTGTCAAAATTGGACATTGGAGGCTAGATCTACAAGATTTTCAATTTGGGAGGTGGTTCCCTAATCTGGGAGGTAGCTACAATTTTAGAGTAGTTTTGGCAAAATCAAACCCTTCCATCGCGTCCAGAATACCCAAAAACCCCAAGATCAATTGTCAAATCGTCAAACTCAGAGCAGTTGCAACAAAAAGCAATTTTTTTGCCCCCTTGGCCATACGGATCGTAGAGAATATTCCCTCTGCACAACAGAATATTCTTCGACAGGAGTCATCGTTTGGAATCTTGGTGCAGATGTAGCGAAATCTTAGCGATCATTATTAACCATTGGGTAAATATTATATTCACTGGTTTAATTTTTTAATTCTGTGGTTTTTATTTTTATTCTGTAGACAAAGAAAATTTTGTAGGATCGTACCCTGCTTGCGTAGGGTACCGTGTTGCCAGTGTACCTGCGGGCCACTTGAGGGCACCACTTGGTGCGAGCCCCCCAAAACTCCCCCTACTCAGCAGTTAACCATTTACCAGCCCTCATTTTATAAAAACTCCACCAGCCATGGCTTTATCATTTGGTGGAAATCTTTAGATTGGACGACGACAACATATACATCAACAGGTGGTTTCAACAACAAATTCGACTGACTTTTTTAATCCAGCGGTCAAAAACCACCATTAGATCCGACCAACCAGCCTGTAAAATAGACCAATTAGCCCTGCAGGAGTATATACAGTGTATATACCCCTAATCTCGACCATCGATAGAATCCTCAGAATATTCTGCTTTATAACTGTTGCTAAACCACTCATAGAAGCTGATAAGTGGTTTCTCACACGTCGAAGGTAGTTTTTGATATATATAGGGCGATTTTGAAATTTTAACGGGTGGTTTTCAGAAAATCCACAACAATTTCAAATATTCTGATAGCATCTACGGAGTAACCAATGAAATTTTCTTCCGTCATGTTGACGTTATTTCCCAACAAGGTGATGCAGATTCACGGTGACCGTATGCCATCTTTTGATGAATCCTAAAGAATAGTCTAGGGAATCTTTTTAGATTCTAGTACAAGATTTTGCTGACACTAGTAGAAAAACAGAAATAAATGACTAAATAAACTACCAAAAATTGGTCATGTGATCATTAGTTTGGTCACGCGACCATTGGTAGTTTATTG
The DNA here is from genome assembly GCA_027924645.1 of Cunninghamia lanceolata. Taxonomy (NCBI): domain Eukaryota; kingdom Viridiplantae; phylum Streptophyta; class Pinopsida; order Cupressales; family Cupressaceae; genus Cunninghamia; species Cunninghamia lanceolata. The sequence goes on along the minus strand of BSBN01001201.1, from coordinate 14,322,831 downwards.
CTGGTCATTTATCTCGTGACCAAATTTATGACCAAACAAATTTGAGTCATTAATTTGGTAGCATATTTAGTCATTAATTTGGTAGTATATTTAGTCATCAATTTGGTATTATATTTAGTCATCAATTTGGTAGTATATTTAGTCATTAATTTAGTCATTGATTGTTGTTAATTAGTCATTTATTTAGTCATTGTAATAATTAATTGTCGTCAATTGGTAGTATATTTAGTCATTTATTTATTCACTAATTTCCGTCCATTGGTAGTATATTTAGTCATTTGTATTAACTAATTTCCGTCCATTGGTAGTATATTTGGTCATTTTAATCATTATTTTTCCATCAACTGGTCATATATAAACAACTAGTACATGATAAACATCAACTGCCATTTTTTGTTGATAAACTTCAACAAATCTGCTCAAAGGATTGAAACAACAATGCTGAAAAATAATTCACTGTATATTCAAACTGTATATAAAATATGTTACAAAGAACTCATTTATCAACAAATCTGCTCAAAGAATTGAAACACCAATGCTGGAAAATAATTCACTGTATATTCAAACTGTATATAAAATATGTTACACAGAACTCTATATATAGAGTTTTGAAGACATAATCTTTTTGTAGTATGCAAACTGCTGATTTATTATGCTTTTAAAACTGAAAAAAATTAAAACTAAAGCTAAAAAGCCATCAGTGTGAATGCATGTCTTTAGTGATGCCATTGTTGCACATGGGGTGGGCTATAAATGCATCTAGAAGGCATTGGTTTTGCATTTTCTCCTTGCTCTGTACTTGTCCATAATAAAAAAACTCAAAATTTGTTAATATTTTTAAAAGATTTATGAAACTTTAAAATATGAAAAACAAAGTGGGATGATAAGGAATTTTACAACAATATAGGCATATATTATGAAAGTATTCAAGAAGAAATGCATATACAGGTCTGATAGTGAAACTCCATAGTTCATTTATTCATATTTGGTTGAAACACAGTATGATCTATGCAAAGGTAACCCCCAGTCATATACAATTTCAACTGAACAACATTGAGGACTGATGTTCAAGTTTGACTCACACAAATAATGCTATAGCAATATGAAATTTACTAGTAATTACTAATCTGTCTGCAACAACAAATGATAATATTCAAATAAATACTTTCAAACCTGTAGGTGCTCACGTCAGGAAAGACTTTGCCTTTGTGACTCCTCACAACTGATGACGGTACTATGAACTCAGAATGCTTACAATTAGAAATGATTTCCACAATAAAAAAGGCTATAAAATAAAAACTTATGTAATATCCCTAAACATTTACATTAAGAGAATATTTAAAAATAATAATTAATAGAGGCATTTTCGAAAGCCCTTTTCAATAAAACCATTTTTAGCATACACTGCAATTAATGCATTCAACTTACAAGAGAATTGGCTCACATATAAAATTTGTCAAAATGCATGCAAGAAAAACTAGAATAATTGATTATAAAGAGAAGTCAGAAATGTGATTTCATATGGATTCTTCTTTCCTATAAGCAATGTTAGACAAATTCTAGAGCATAGGTTTCCATTCAAAAATTAACATGGAAGTAAGATTGCCGGGCTTTCCTATAGATGATTATTGCAAAATGAACCTCATTGAATGTAGATATAAAAATATTTCAATAGGAAATGATCTCTAAGATGAATTCGGGAGTAGTGATCTGAGTGCAAGGGGATTGACTCAAGAGCACAACCTCATACTAGGGCTATTAGATTGGCTTCCCTGACTCAAAGCAACCTCGGTTGGCTATCTTAGTGTCACCACACAACTTGATTGGCTTTTCCTAAGTTGACACATAACACATTATGCTTAAGGTTAGGTGATGCTCATCACTAAACCTCAACACCACCTTTTACAACATCTTAAATTGCACTCAACTAGAGTACTGGTCCAACCTGATTTGGTGTGTCTTGTCAAAGGCTTCTATTGTGCCAAACCTCTACACCACATTGCGACATCTATGTTTGCAAAGAACCACACACTTTCTTCATCATCAAATTTGTTAGGGTCCCATTCACTTATAGATCAAACCACAAAGATCCAATTACAATGCATAGTACTGCCCTGTGCCGTTACTGTCATTGCCTTCATCCATAAGGGGTGGGCCTCCCTATGACTCAAGGGGATCCCCTCGTTGGGGAAAGGGTCAGAACCCTATGGGATGTGCCTAATTAGGCCGTTACATTTTTTGATGCCTAACCTTAGCTACATCACACTCAAAGATCAATGCCATGTATGACAACACTACATCTTGTGCATAGCTTGTTAAGATCCCTCAGAGGTGACAAACCACATCAATAATCTCTATATGACTTACAAAACATATATGATCTCTTCACCATGTCATACTACACATTTAGAGTTTGTGCAATGCCAACATACTTGTCTACACAACAACTACCCAGGGGACAAACTATCACACATTGTAAGGTAGATTGTCAGTAGTTACAGAAATCCAATGGCTCCATCGATAAGGGTTTAACACTCATATCGCTATGTCGAAGAGACCACATTCAGAGTTAGGCCGATATGGCAAGGTCCCACAGATGGAGGATATCGGGATATCGAGGGGACACCAAATGGGCTCCCACTGATATACAGATCTCTTGCCAACACTGTTTCCTTCCCGCCGTTGAAATTCAAAGCATTTTTAGGATCCAAATAAAAAAGTAGCATCACTGTAAATTCCCCTAAGCTTATACTCATATGTAATCTACAGGCACCAAGAAAACACATCCACACAACCAGCACATGTTTAACTAGCATCTTAATGATAAAACTTAGGGTGTCCTCAAGATAGCCAACATGGGCAAGAAGGTCAACCATGCACACATAATGATCAACTGTAGGTGTAATACAATAAGGGTTACTCATGTGATTGAAGTATGTATAGCCCTCATCCACTAAACCTGCATGGCTGCATGCACATAGAACACAAGCAAAGCTTATAATGTCAGGATATGTTCCAGAGTACTTCATTAATTCAAAGATTTTAAGAGCATCCTTGAAAATCCCATTTTGTGCATATCCTGGAATCATGGCATTCCATGAGACCACAATTCTTTGAGGCATTCTGCCAAACAGTTCACGTACTTTGTCTATGCTTCCACATTTTGCATACATGTCTACCAGGGTAGTTGCAACTACAACATCTGACAGAATTTCTCTATCCTTTATGCTTTGATGGATGTCCATACCCTATTCAAAAGCACACATTTTGGCATAGGCAGGAAGAATGCTGGCAAAGGTTGTGGAATCCGGCTTTACTTCTGCCAATTGCATTTGCTTGAAAGTTTCTAAAGCCTTTTCAACAAATCCATTTTGTGCATATCCTGCAATCATTGCATTCCATGAGATGACATCTCTTTTAGGCATTCTATCAAACAATTCACATGCCTTGTCTATGCTTCCACATTTTGCATACATATCTATCAGAGCATTTCCAACTATAATATCTAATAAAATGCCCCCTTCCATTATGCTTTGATGGATGTCTATACCCTATTCCAAAGCTCCCATTTTGGCACAAGCAGGGAGGATGCTGGCAAAGCTTGTGGAATTTGGCTTAACACCTGCCAATTGCATTTGCTTGAAAGTTTCTAAAGCCTTTTCAATAAATCCATTTTGTGTATATCCTGCAATCATTGCAGTCCATGAGACCACATCTCTTTGAGACATTCTTTCAAACACTTCACGTGCCTTGTCTATGCTTCCACATTTTGCATACATGTCTACCATGGCAGTTGCAACTACAACATCTGACAGAATTCCTCTATCTTTTATGCTTTGATGGATGTCAACACCCTGTTCCAAAGCTCCCATTTTGGCACAGGCAGGGAGGATACTGGCAAAGGTTGTGGAATTTGAATTTACACCTGCCAATTGCATTTGCTTGAAAGTTTCTAAAGCCTTTTCAACAAATCCATTTTGTGCATATCCTACAATCATGGCATTCCATGAGACTACATTTCTTTGAGGCATTATGTCAAACAGTTCACGTGCCCTGTCTATGCTTCCACATTTTGCATACATGTCTACTAGAGTAGTTGCAACTACAACATCTGTCAAAATTCCTCTATCCTTTATGCTTTGATGGATGTCCATACCCAGTTCCAAAGCTCCCATTTTGGCACATGCAGGGAGGATGCTAGCAAAGGTTGTCCAATTTGGATTTACACCTGCCAATTGCATTTGTTTGAATGTTTCTAAAGCTTTGCCAACAAATCCATTTTGTGCATATCCTGCAATCATTGTATTCCATGATATGACATCTCTTTGAGGCATTCTATCAAACAATTTGCGTGCCTTGTGTATGCTACCACTTTTTGCATACATGTCTACCAAAGCATTTTGAACTATAATATCTAAAAAAAATCCCCCTTCCATTATGCTTTGATGGATGCCCATTCCCTGTTCCAAAGCTCCCATTTTTGGCATAGGCTGGGAGTACACTGGCAAATGTGATCAAAGACTTTTCGAGCATCCTCCATGGTGGTGCCTGCATAAATATTTAGGTTTCAAGCATTTAAATATGCAGGCACCTTCCCAAAAATCTAAAAAATTCTGTCTTTCCGCCTCTGTAGTAGTAAAATTATGAAAAATTAGTTAAGGTGCAGGTGTCTTTGTATATACAAGGGTGTTTGTATATACATGTAGGTCAAATATACATTGGCGGGCTTGCAAAATTTCCATCAGCCTACAAAAAGTGGTGAAAAAATGAGTTATATGCATTTTTAAATGCATATTAAGTTTGCATATACAAGGGGGAATCTTTCGCAGATTCCCAAGAATATTCGCTGCTTGCATATCGGGTTGCATGTATATTTGGTTTGTATGTTCAGACATACAACAACTATATACAAGGGAAATGGGTGCAAAATTGAATATATGTTTGACATACATTGGAGACATACAAGAGAGAATGTATATCGCAGATCCTAGGAATATTCCTGGTTTGTATATCGGGTTGCATGTAAAGATGCAAAGAGGAATATGCAAGGGTCGACATGCATTTGTTATAGTGCGGCCGAGATACATGTGGTAGGGCCCGCAGGTATATACAAACGAGTTTGTATATTCAGCATATAAAGGAAATGAACAAGGTAAAACATGCAGGCGGGTCAACAGCGGTCAACGTCAGTTTTGGGGCCCACCAGTTGTATGTGCATTCGCTTGTATGTTTGCACATACAAGCCGATATACAAAAGAAGGCATACATTCCGGACCCGAGGGAGAAATCAATTGCAGTGTATAAAATTTGGGGTCCGTTGCTTGTATATTTGGCTTGTATGTTTGCATTGTATATGCAACATACAAGCAAATATACAAGGGAGCAATGTACAAGCCGGATCCGATGCGAGGATCAAATTTAGCAAATTCAGGATTGGCATCTGCGGCTTATATGTTTGGGTGCTTGTATATGTGCCGATATACATTGCGAAGATACAAAGGCTAGATACAAGCCGGATTTCAAGGCAACTTCAAAATGCTTCATAAAATTTGAAATCCGCGCCTTGTATGTATAAAGTGAATGTATATGCGGATGCACATTGAGATATGCAAGGAAAGAAGATGCAGGGTGGACCCGATTGAAAATTCCAATTTGCTTTATGACAGTTTGGGGTCCGCCTTGTATGATGAAAAGTTGTATGTATATGCTCTCGCATATACAAAGATTTGAAAGGCAAAAGGCAATTATTGTATATGCATTTGAACATGCATATACAAGGGCGAAATGACAAAAAGTGAGAAAGTGAAAAGTCAGCGATAGGAACATGGAGTGCCTACATGGCACGCAATTGTTGGTTGGCGACTTTTCAATGTTTTTTGGGAGCCGTTGATTCTGGTGATGGGAGTAGATTGATGGCCATGTTTTGAACCCACAGCGAAGGTTTTTTCCTGTGTATTTGTAATCATTTTTGAGCAGGAAAACAACAGATGCATCCGCTGCTACATTTCAAAGGGGCCTGTGGGTAGGTGAGGCAATAATGGCGGACTTGCAGAGGATGATCGATGGAGTTGACAGGTCAACCACCGGATTGATGAAGAAAATCCTTGGGCGGTGGTGCAAATCTTGAGTTCACCTGCTCATTACTCTTTGTCTCTCTGCTGCATTTACTGTTTCTAAGAACCATTTCTCATGCATTGTATCTGGCAGAATTTTTGATTTGCCTTGTAATTAATTTTGCTGAGTACACAGTCTTGGTATAAAAGTCAAACTGTGTTACTCTTTGGTTGTTGTTGAAGACTTGGGCAATTTTTTGTGTGAATAACAAAATACAGAGCATTTCTTGGCTGTTGTATCTTTGTGGAGTTTATGAGTTGCACCTTGAATGTACATTGTATACATTTTCAGTTTCAGTGTTGTTGTATATGAGAAATGCATTGTTGCATGTATTTATCTATCTGTCTCCACTTGTTGCATGCATTTTCTTCTTTTGAATCTGGTTGCTAAGGGTTTCTCAGATTCTAGGGTATAGTTTTGCTGTATCACATACTTGATCTCCAACTTCCATTCAAGGAGTGGATTAAATTGTTTTAGGTTAAGGTATGGAGGAGATTGTATGTCAACTGGGATATCTGTAAGTAGAGGCAATTAAATACCCATTCTTGAGTGATGTTTGTAAGGCAAGCATCAATCTGACCCCTTGAAACTTGAATCCAAAATGCAATCTGTTCTTCTGTATATGTCTAGTTGACTCCTGGCCCTGAGATAGGTGCTGGTTTGCTTTTGGATTAGTAGTTATGATCCAAAACCCCTGTCTTGCATCCAAAACACCAATTTCAAACCCATCCATAATTCCAACCTATTAGTTGTAGGAGTAGGATTAGGAACCCCTGCATACTCTCATCCCTAACCAGACACATATGTCCAAGAACGTTGCCAACCTTGTGATTTGTCACACAAATCTTGGTCCACACATGAGAGTACTCTGCCTGTCATTATAAAGATAAATCTTTATGTCATTGGGTGAGTCAAAATGTTACATCTTTAGCTATAGGGATCCCCCCCTTGGTGCAGCAGAACCAGAAGTGAAGGGGAGGCAACTCACACAACCTCCCGTATTTGTTGGCCGAATCTACCTGTGCATTGGAATTGGCAAACCCACTGCCGATTCGGGAAAAAAATACTGACAAATTTGGTGACTCCGCTGGGGACTTGAAGTGAAAGTGTTATCTTTTCATCCCTAGTGAATTTGTGCCCATCTGAGTCACCAACAGATTTGGCGACTCCGCTGGGGAGTTAAAAAAAAATAGTATTTGTGTGCCCATCCAAGTCACCAACAGAATTGGTGACTCTGCTGGGGATAGATGAGAGTCAAATGATATGAAGGCTGGAAAATCTAGTTTCCAGTGAAGTTGTTGCAGCAAGATCAAAAAATGACCATGTGGTGCTCTGCTGGTGTGATGAATCCAGAAAACACAAGTGCCTTGTTCATTTTCTATCCTCTTTGTGAGAGGTGGCGACTCTGTTGATTGAACCTATCAAAGCTAGAACATATTTCCAGGTATTCCATATTTTTAGATATGATGAGTTTAGAACAACAAACCTGGTTGTGTTCTCAAAGGAAACCATTTGTTATTGAAAGGTATAAAGCCCTAAATTTTAAAGGAATATATGGTTACCCAAATGCTATTCCAAATAAAATTAGAAAATGTTTGCCAAAATATAGTGGATCAGATTTTGAATCGGCAAACAAACATCTGCAAAAATTTTGTAATTTAATAGAAGATTATGAGGTAGAGGATGAAGATGTAGTGATGAGACTCTTTGTTCAGTCATTAGAAGATGATGCCAGGGTTTGGTTTTTAGACCTGCCTGTGTGTTCACTTTCTTCATGGATAGATTTAGAAGTTGCATTCCTAGGGCAGTTTGGTGAAAGGTTTGATGTGGCCTCATTGATCATATATTTTATGAATATCCAAAAGGATAATGAGGAACTGGTTCCAACCTTTAATCTTAGGTTTATTAAGTTGCTCAAGCAAATCCCTGAATATATGAGACCCAATAATGTATTGTGCTTAGCAATTTATTTGGCTGCATTTGATGAAGAAATGAGTTATTTATTAAGAGATAAAGAACCAGTCACACTTCACCGGGCTTACCAATTTGCTATGGATATTGAAAACAATGAGAAATATGGAATGCCAATGGGTTTCATGGCTGCAAGTTGTCAAAACAGTTATCAAAATGAATATATTTCAGCTCTCCCAGTATGTGCATTGAAAGATGATTGTGTGGAGGGAAATGTATTTCAGAATAGCATGTGTAGTCATGATGTGATGTACAGACATGAAGATGTTATAGAAGATGTAGGCACATTTTGTAATGATGAAAATGAAGACTATTATCAGCCTCTAGAAGAGATGCCTGCAGACACAAAATGCCTTTCAAGTGATAAAATGAAAGACATACATGAGGTTGTGTCCTGCAGCGGTATGCATATCCCAGTTATTCCTGATTGTTTATATGAAGCGGATATGCAGAGTTTCACTTTGAATATAGGAAATGTAGGTTTAAGGAATGACAGTGAATATGATAATAATTGTTAGCATTCAGATGCATATGTGAGCCTTTCAGATGATGACATATATATGGATGCTGAATATGAATGTTTCCTTGAAGATTCTGACCACCTTCATAGTGCAGAGGTTGAAAAATTTGATTTTGATTATGAGGGCATTGATGCAAAGGAACAACAGGGTCATTGTTCAGAGGTGAAGGGACAAGTTGCAGATGTGTGTGCCCATACAGTTGGGGATAGTGTTGGTTGCAGGGGTGACTATGAGGTTTTTAATGTAGGGCTACATTCTGAGCTATTTATCCTTCTTTTGAGAAATTCCAGGTGGACATTCATGATAAAATTACTGAGCACAATAATGATGAATATCTGAATGTTTATCAAGATAAATCAGATTATGAGATGTTGCTTGTGCCTGAGTATGTTTGTTCAATTCAGAGGAGCTTTTATTTTTTGAAGAAGGGCAAAATTTTGATGTGGATTCAATTGTTTCATATGAGTCTGTTATTTTCCGAAGCAACATCAGTGACTCATATGATGATGACAGTCTACTGTTGAGAATGGTAAATGCTTATGAATTTTGCTGTAGACTTGTTGAAGGAGAAAGAAGCAGCAATACAAACAATTGCAATGCTGGGTGCTGCAAGTGGTTAAATGCTTTTAGGTTTCATTTGAAGAAATCAAAACAGAATCAAGTGTTTGACAAAGGAAAATTCTGGTTTTTCCTTTTTGGTGGCCCTAGGCCACCAAGTAAATTTTAACTAAATGTGTTTTTTGATGCAGGTTGGTATGTGTTTGACTTTGTTGCCCAATGGATAAGGGACTGGTCTGCATCCCAGAGATCTGTAGTTCTTGCCATGCTTGCAAGAGGCATGCATCCCCAAACAGAGCCACTAGTGGTGCTGCATAAATATTTAGGTTTCAAGCATTTAAATATGCAGGCACCTTCCCAAAAATCCAAAAAATTCTGTCTTTTGGCCTCTGCAGTAGTAAAATTGTGAAAAATTAGTTAAGGTACAGGTGTCTTTGTATATACAAGGGTGTTTGTATATACATGCAGGTCAAATATACATTGGCGGGCTTGCAAAATTTCCATCGGCCTGCAAAAAGTGGTGAAAAAATGAGTTATATGCATTTTTAAATACATATCGAGTTTGCATATACAAGGGGGAATCTTTCACAGATTCTCAGGAATATTTGCTGCTTGTATATCGGGTTGCAAGTATATTTGGTTTGTATGTTTAGACATACAACAGCTATATACAAGGGAAATGGGTGCAAAATTGAATGTATGTTTGACATACATTGGAGACATACAAGAGAGAATGTATATCGTAGATCCTAGGAATATTCCCGGTTTGTATATCGGGTTGCATGTAAAGATGCAAAGAGGAATATGCAAGGGTCGACATGCATTTGTTATAGTGCGGCCGAGATACATGTGGTAGGGCCCGCAGGTATATACAAACAAGTTTGTATATTCGGCACACAAAGGAAATGAACAAGGTAAAACATGCAGGCGGGTCAACAGTGGTAAACATCAGTTTTGGGGCCCACCAGTTGTATGTGCATTTGCTTGTATGTTTGCACATACAAGCCGATATACAAAAGAAGGCATACATTCCAGACCCGAGGGAGAAATCAATTGCAGTGTATAAAATTTGGGGTCCGTTGCTTGTATATTTGGCTTGTATGTTCGCATTGTATATGCGACATACAAGCAAATATACAAGGGAACAATGTACAAGCCAGATCCGATGCGAGGATCAAATTTAGCAAATTTAGGGTTGGCATCTGCGACTTGTATGTTTGGGTGCTTGTATATGTGCTGATATACATTGCGAAGATACAAAGGCTAGATACAAGCCGGATTTCAAGGCAACTTCAAAATGCTTCATAAAATTTGAAATCCGCGCCTTATATGTATAAAGTGAATGTATATGTGGATGCACATTGAGATATGTAAGGAAAGAAGATGCAGGGTGGACCTGATTGAAAATTCCAATTTGCTTTATGACAGTTTGGGGTCCGCCTTGTATGATGAAAAGTTGTATGTATATGCTCTCGCATATACAAAGATTTGAAAGGCAAAAGGCAATTAGTTGTATATGCATTTGAACATGCATATAAAAGGGCGAAATGGCAAAAAGTGAGAAAGTGAAAAGTCAGCGATAGGAACATGGAGTGCCTACGTGGCACGCAATCATTGGTTGGTGACTTTTCAACATTTTTTGGGAGCCATTGATCCTGGTGATGGGAGTAGATCGACGGCCATGTTTTGAATCCGCGGTGAAGGTTTTTTCCTGTGTATTTGTAATCATTTTTGAGTGGAAAAACAACAAATGCATCCGCTGCTACATTTCAAAGGGGCCTGTGGGTAGGTGAGGCAATAATGGTGGACTTGCAGAGGATGATCGATGGAGTTGACAGGTCAACCACTCGATTGATGAAGAAAATCCCTGGGGGGCGGTGCAAATCCCAAGTTCACCTGCTCATTCCTCTTTATCTCTCTGATGCATTTACTATTTCTGAGTGCCATTTCTCATGCATTGTATCTGGCGGATTTTTGATTTGCCTTATAATTAATTTTGCTGAGTACACAGTCTTGGTATAAAAGTCAAACTGTGTTACTCTTTGGTTGTTGTTGAAGACTTGGGCAATTTTTTGTGTGAATAACGAAATATAGAGCATTTCCTAGCTGTTGTATCTCTGTGGAGTTTATGAGTTGCACCTTGAATGTACATTGCATACATTTTCAGTTTCAGTGTTGTTGCATATGAGAAATGCATTGGTGCATGTATTTATCTGTCTGTCTCCACTTGTTGCATGCATTTTCTTCTTTTGAATCTGGTTGCTAAGGTTTTTTCAGATTCTAGGGTATAGTTTTGCTGTATCACATACTTGATCTCTAACTTCCATTCAAGGAGTGGATTAAATTGTTTTAGGTTAAGGTATGGAGGAGATTGTATGTCAACTGGGATATTTGTAAGTAGAGGCAGTTAAATACCCATTCTTGGGTGATGTTTGTAAGGCAAGCATCAATCTAACCCCTTGAAACTTGAATCCAAAATGTAATCCATTCTTGTGTATACGTCTAGTTGACTCCGGGCCCTGAGATAGGCGCCGGTCTGCTTCTGGATTAGTAGTTATGATCCAAAACCCCTATCTTGCATCTAAAACACCAATTTCAAACCCATCCATAATTCCAACTTGTTAGTTGTAGGAGTAGGATTAGGAACCCCTGCATACTCTCATCCCTAACCAGACACATATGTCCAAGAACGTTGCCAACCTTGTGATTTGTCACACAAATCTTGGTCCACACATGAGAGTATTCTGCCTGTCATTATAAAGCTAAATGTTTATGTCATTGGGTGAGTCAAAATGTTACATCTTTAGCTATAGGGATCCCCCCCTTGGTGTGGCAGAACCAGAAGTGAAGGGGAGGCAGCTCATGCAACCTCCCATATCTGTTGGCCGAATCTGCCTATGCATTGGAACTGGCAAACCCACTGCCGATTTAGAAAAAATTACCAACACTCCAAACTTCCACACTTTACATACATGTAAATAAGCTTATTATGAAAAATTGCGCATGTAGCAAATGCGAATTGCCTGTAACAGATGAAAGAGTGCACTATTTTCTCTTGTGAAAGATTGTTCTTGAGAATGTAGGTCTGCAATAAGTGAAGACATGTAGAATAGTCTTTAGGAGGGTTGTGTGTGGTAAGCAGAATGTGTTGTGCCTCCTTCAACATAATCCTGTGAGATTGAGATGAGTAATAGCAGAAATCATAGCAAGAATCCACAAGGTAATAGCAGAAATCATAGCAAACAAAAATTCAAGGCAACATCAGTTGAGAGAAGAATGACAAAACATTTACTATTTGATGATTGCACAGAAGATAAGAATGGAACAATTACAGAGAGCTCTCTTGGAATGGATTTTGCATTTCGAATTGTAAATTGCAATTCTCTTCTGAATTCCAGGCTCCTTGCAAATCAACCTTCAGTGCTAGAATACAAAAACATTTCAAAAAATAGCATCCAAAATCATATAAAATTATTAACAACAAAGACAACTTCTCAAAATACCTTCATGGCCACTTTTTCACCCTTCTTAGCCATTTCAACAACTTTATGATTGATCTCAATTGAAGCTATTTTGCCAATATCTATGAAATCTTTTGTGGGAACACATAATGGTGTGCCAATCTGTAGATGCAATCACCACATATGGCTTTATACAAACCAAAGACGATACAACAATCTTGTACATGCATAAGTCATAACATCGAAAAGACTAGGTTTAGATACTAACCCTTGCAATGCCTTCAAGAATATCAACACCAACAATTATAGGATCCTTCTTGTTAAAAATACAATTTGGAAAAATGCTCAATACACAGGGGAAAACAACATCTTCTGTAGCCTCCTTTTTCCTTTCTTCCTTAAGATTGTCCATATATGCTTTAAACTGGTCAAACATATGATAAATAATAATGTATTTACAACAAAGGTTAGATAACCACTCAAGCACCAAATGTATATGCTAACTCCAACTCTTAACAAGGTAAGTATTTATCAGACTTGTTCACTTGCATTCCACAGACCACAATCTAATCGCCTTCATGTAGCACACCATTTATCAATATAACATCAATTGTAGTTCCCAATCCTTCTATAAACTTCACCTCCAAGACATTACACTAAAATAACAATTCAAAACCATCAAATTTGACAAAATATGATGTTCGTGACCTAAAAGACTATTTAAATTAACTTTTCTAGCTCTGATTTTTATTAAAAAAACTAAAGTTTAAGTAGAAGAACAAACTTCACAAATGTTGCAAACGAATAGAAATGTAGAACAAAATATTTTCAGGTCAAGGGCATCAAAATGAATCTTTGGATGACTCTGAAGTGATTAATACATTGCCTAAGTCACTTCACAAATTGGCTTTTTCATCCCAATATTGCTCTAAATATTTAGTGAACTTCCATTCTGTTGTACTATGTATTGTTAATGAAAGCTAAAGTAACCGTAATTCAAGAACATTATCCTCTGAACAGAAAAGCAAATTACATCCCATAAATGAGGCCATAATTGAACATCCACAGGAGTTGTAAAAGTCAGGCTTCACTTGTCATAAGACTAACCTAAAGCCAAAAAAAGATAATCAAGCTAGAGATGGAACACAAATTTATTCTCCAATTATTAGAAAATGGATTAGGTACATTAGGCATACAGTTTGACTTGTGTGATTTAAGGCTGAATGCTACAATAAATCATAAAGGCCAGAACATTAAATCAATTGGGGAACACTAGAAAATGGAATTTGTAGTATCCAACAGCTATAATTGCAAAGGGCCAGGATGATGGCTTGGCAAGTTCCCATATTATATTGAAGTAGAATACATGTTGAATTGGACTACAAATTTTTTTATGATAATGTTGTGCACGAAAGGGAAGACCTTCTTGAAATGAATGTGTAAAAAATATATGAGTAAATTCATTTGAGATGCAGGACTGCACAAAGAATATAAGCAAATTCATTTGAGATGCATGACTGTAGAGAGAATAGATGTAAATTTGTTTGAGATGCAAGAATGAAGAACACCACAGGTATAACTCACCTATCATTGATCTTGCTCTGTCTGCGCTGCTTAGTTGCAGAGTGCTTGGACCTAGGAGTGTTGGCTCTCTGATCATTGCTTTTTCCATCTACTTTTGATGGTGCTTCACCTGAAATTAAATATTATCACTTTAGATGTAAAACCTTTGTGAAGTGCACTTACATTCTGCAAGAAGCATAATTTCTCATAACTAAACATCATATGCAAAAGCATATAGCTCTTAGCACGTTCACAACATAGTCCATCATAGATTCAAATAATGAAGGCTCATAGATCTAGGTGTAAAAAGTGGTGAACATCAAGCAGAGCATGTATGAAAATGTATGAGCCCACACAAAAAATACCATATTTTGTCACTTTAGTGTAAATATTTTATATTTCAAAGAGGACTCAGACAACATATTGCCATGACTAATATCTTCCAATGAATCATCTATTTTCTCTTGATGCCCTTGCTGAATCAGGTTGACAAATTTACACCCATTATGACCCTTCAAATACAATTCTTCATTTTCTTCCAAAACATCAGCATTCTCCAATGTACAAACCTGATCTAAAAAATATTACAATGTAATTTAGTCCAAAATCATAGAAAACCATATGCGGTTCTATTTTAAATCAAAAATATCAAATATTAAATGAAATCAGTAGCCGCCATTCATGCAAGACTATATAACAATTCGCAGTGTGCATATTACAGTTTACCAAATACAAAGGAACAAAATGAGGCTAGGAAGATAAAATCATTTCAATTCACAAAATCATCACAAATAAATCACACAGCTTTGTGATTGATCATGTGGCACCTGGTTTTAGATATTATATGTCTGGTTAGAAATACACTTCAAAATATTGTATTTTTATCAATTTACACAACTAATAAGTGCAAATAGAAATATAATGCTAGAAGTAGAGTTTGAAAATGGTTGCAACATTCTTAATTTTGGTCACTAAAAGGGCTATGTGGCTTTTTTTTCTTGATAAAAGTTGAAGCTTGCATTAAAGTAAGGAGAGTGCATGCACCATGGCTAGTCCATGGTCTTTGGACTAACATATTTCAGGATGCCCAAGCTCAAATCTCTGCCATGAGGAAACTTCCAGCAGATAATACACACCACTGGTCAGAGATTAGGCAATCCAGATGCCCTGAATAGTAAAATTGAAGCAGGTTTTCAAATTAATTTCTCCATTAATAAAGGTGCTAATTGCAATGGGAGATGTTAAGCATTTTGTTTTGATATAATCCAGTACCCATTTAACATAATTCTGCCCAGTTGTCCATTACAAAAAGTTGCAACCATGCTATGGGACATTTTCAAAACTTACTGGGCATTTACATTGCCAATAAAACAAACTATTTCATTCTAATTAAGTGGATGAATGATACTAACCTCATTAAATAGCTTAGAATCATCCATAGCATGCAGATCCAAGAGCCCTGCTCTAAACTCTCCCCTTAACTCAGGTGTAAGGAAGCCATCCATTGCTGACAATCCTACAGAATTTTGAGGCATAGGAGTGGCCAGGTCAGACCCCAGATCCCCACCTAAATTCATGTTTTTGAGCATCCTATAGATTTTCTGCTTCTCATCCATCGTTTGCCCATGATATCACTACTCAAATATTTAACAATCCTAGATTCTTCACTTCCTAAGGATGCATATCAATTCTTATGGAAACTTGCACACTTGAACAAATTTATCTTGTTATTTCACCAAAATCTATGAAGCACTTTGATATTTCGAGGAAAAATGGGCATTTGAAAAAAGTTCATTTTATCTATTATCATTTTGGGATTAATTGCATGGGCTCTGAGCTTGGAGTATCCAACATAGGGCATTCCTTCAATAATCCATCTTTTATGAAAATAATAACACACACTAGCTTAGGGGTAACAAGCGACCTACCTGTGAGAAGAAATCAACATCTGCATACACCTGTCACACATGGTGATCACCTTGCAAATTTCAATCATCATAGCGCAAGCGGATTCCCTCATGCCCATTCACAAATTAGTTTGAACCTGCCAGCCCTCCAGGTAGTGGACGAAATAGTTACAATGGCCTAATGATTTTCTTGAGAACAACAGAGACGTGAGCAGCATCGGCCTTGAATATTCATGAGGACTAAAATAGTTACAGAGAGGAAGGAGGTCCAAAATCCCCAAATTTGCCCTATTCCCACTCACAGGTCTACCACGCCTTCCCAAGACTCCCTTGCAGGCCTAGCATAGCCGTTGGATCCTTTATCTCTGCAGATCGACTCTGATCTTGACACATGGCTCACGATTTGAAGTCTCTGTGGACCCTTACTTTATCGTCTAGTCAAAGAGACCCAGAAACGAGTCACTTCGATGCCTTGGAGTCACTTCAATATCTGTTTGTTACTGTTTGCAATCGGCCCATCGGGGAGACCCCAAAATGCGTCCCACTAAAGAGCTGACGTCCCACCGATGAAGCTTCATCCACCACGAATATGCTCTTTTTTGACCTTTGTCGCCATGTCGAAGGGACTCAGAAATGACTCCCATTGAAATGGTGGAGTCATTCTTACACAAATTAGGGCTTGGTCAACACTGCACTGCAACGACTTTTGAGCTTCTTCATACCTCCTGCAGAATGTAAACCCCCTTATCTAAGGGATTGCAACGAGATTTCCACCAAAATGGTGTAGTCCCACCCCCATGCAAATCAGAAATTGTCAAACAATTTGGCATAAACGCTTAGATTTTCTATAAAAATGTAAGTGCCAACAGCACCCATCGTTAACATTTTGTAGGTTAGAAATGAAAAGCCTCCATATTATTAAATATATACAAATATTATATTATATTCTAATGTAATATAATATTATAATATTATATTATATTATAATATAATATAATATTTGTATTATATAATAATATAATAAATATTATATTATATTATAATATAAATATTATATTATATTATTATATAAATATTATGTAATATTATAATATAATATTATATTTAATATATAATATATATTATATTATATAAGCATCCGATAAAGGGCTAGATCTTTAGGTAGACACGAGAGGTCACAAGGAGGGGGTAGAGATAGCCCCTAGACATTTTATGCGGGCTGGCTCTGTTTTCTGACAGTTGGAAAGTACAATTGAAGGCCTCGATAGATGTTGGCAAGGTGGTAAGTAATGATGTTTTTGGCAGGTTGGGGCTGGACAGTCACTTCCCTGAGGCCTGCGGATCATTAATGGGCATGTTGTGTAGTGGCTAGTGCACTGAGATAGATTGAAAAGCCAAGATAATCTAGCTCCGCTCGTGGGAAACATCTGAGCTTTCTCTCCCTTTATTCCTTTGGTCTAAGCGGACATTTATTGCCTTGCCTTGTATTGTCTCTAAATTCATGGATTATAATCAAATTGGAAAGAAAAAAGAATAGAGGAGTAATAGTCATTTATTTAGTCATTTTTATTTGTCTGACCAATTATTTAGTTGTGTTTTTTGCCCGATGACCAAATTAGTCATTTATTTAGTCATTTATAGCTGTGTTGCAAAAAAAATTGGTCACGTGACTAAAAGTTTTAGTCACCTGGTCATTTATTTGCCATATTTCTACTAGTGTGATGTCAACATTACGTCAGAAACCTTGGCCCAATTTGGCCTCCCCTCTCATAAGAGTTTTAATTTTGACAGTCCAACTTCAAACGTGTTAGGAAAAGTGTCTCAACCTTGCAACTTCGAAAGGTTACTATTCTTCCCAGTTTTGGTCTTTTTGAATACCCTTTATCTTGGAGAATGGTCTAGAACTTTCAAAGTTTCCAAAAGGGCTAAAAATGGTAGGACTTCCTATTTTTAGTAACTCTACATTTGACCTCAGATTGACCTAAAAATTTTCCCAAAAGGTGCAAAATTGCTAAGTAAACATCTCGGGTGAGTTTCGACTGAAGATCATGTTTGGATTGTGAGATATTAAAGTTAATGTTTTTTGAAACTGCCGAAAAAGTTTTGAACTCGGTTTTGAGGCACTTAGAGGTCCCTAAACATCCCAAAATTTGTCATAACCAATGAAGTAGGTTATAACATGATATATCTCTTCATGAGCTTTCCAACGCATTAAACGGTTCATCAATCGGACACCCAGATAAAAAATTATGGCCTCTAGAAGTTGGACCTCCTGATTTTGGGAAATGTAAAAACGTGTTGGACACTTAAAAGAGTTGTAAAGGGGAGAGTTACACGTGTTGGTGTGTGTTTTATCACATCACAAGGCATCTTTTATTGGAGATAATTTGGGTGCCACTTTTGTGTGGTTTTGGCTCATGGTTTTGTAATTACCGTTGTCGGTTTATTGTATTGTATCTCCTATATATCGGGAGCTTGAGATGGAGGTTGTGTGTAAGAGTCTTATAGATGTTGAGTTACCTCCTGAATCTTTAGTTGGTTATACTCCTGTGAAATCTTGCTCTGCAAGTATATTGTAATCTTCTTGATTCCTGAATAATATATTGGGTGGCTTTGGAGTGTCAGGTTTTTTACCTGAAAGGGTTTTCCCCACATATATCTTGTGTTGTGAGTTTTGCATTTGAATGTTGTTATTATCTTTCTATTAATGTGCATCTTAATCTGTAACTGTAAAAGTTAAAATTTGCATAAATCTTTCCTCAGTAGATCAGTGTAGGAAGCGTTTTCCGCATACCTTGCTTCCTTTCAAAACACATGTATCTTGCTCAATTTTACTCTTTTTTCAAGCATTTTTTTAATTTGGGCTAGAATTTCACAAGCTTCACAGTAGTGGAATCAGATTTTGATTTTGGTATCTATATTGTCTAGAAATTGCAATTTGTCATCACTGTACTTGAGCAGTTCCCATTTTCAGAACTTCAAAGGCTTCGTTCAGGCTCATACAGTAACATTTTTTGGTAAATTTTTTTTGAAAGTGCATAATTATTTGAGTACTTTCCAGATCTACAATCATTTTGATCCAATTTTTCTTAAAAATTATACTTTCATTTTTAGCCTAATATTGGCCTTTGACATGTACCAAAATCAAAGACCACTTTGTTGTTTTGGCTTGTGGCAATTGTAATTGGACTGAATATAAAGTTTCACAATCATTTTTTGCTAGGGGGTATTCTCATGTTTGAGCAAAATTTTGGGGTAATCTTGTGAGTTTTTGATCTCTAATCATTTGTGGAGACACCATGGGTTTTTCTATTCATCCTTATGTGGTAAATCTGAAAAAGGATAATTATGAGTCTTGACAAAAAGGCATCCTCACACATTGTAGGTGGCTCAATCTTTTGTCATATCTTTATGGACTCATCCCTGAACTAGATACACATCATAAGAAAACTATATGGGAAAATTGGATTGATCATATCATATGATTGATTGGTACAACTATTGGTGCTGATTTATTTTGGGAGATATCAGAAATTGAGTTCCCATGCACACTTTGGACCAAGATTTGAGAGATCTACGGAGACCCTCATATCTCTCCATTCCCAAAAGATGTTGCTAGTGATTGCCTCATACCCATTGATGATGCGCATAATGTACCCTTTGATGTGAGGGAGGTTCATTTCCGGCTATCCCTATCTCTGATGGATGCCCAAACCCTTCTTTTCGCTCGAGATTGACCGAAGAGGAGCTTTAATATTTTGTAGGTTTTGAACGGTGTGATGACATAGAAACTTCTATTGCTTCTCCTTCTCCTCCTATTGAGATCATTGCTCCACCATCACCTGTTGCTACATTAGAGTTTAGAGACGCTTCTTTGAGAGCTTCTAGTGATTCTTGGCAGCATGATCATTTCAGTCTTCCTGATCCACCTCATCGAGATTCCTATATTGCAGACATATCATCTTTGTTTTTGGAGTCTCACATTGATGATTTGGAGGACACATTTGAGGGTTAACTCTCCTCTTTGATGACAATGATGTCATCCCATATTTGGTGCTTTCAGATGTAGTTCACTATCCTTCCTCTCTCGGTTGTACTTCCTTGATTGGGCATTGCATTCCTGATTTAAAGAAGACATCTCTTTCCAGCATGAGGACATCAAAGTTGTATTTTGAAGCATGAATTTTGATTTGGATTCCTTTTTCATCTAGAGTGTGGGAGCTACTTCTACATTGACCATTGGATTTGTTTCTTCCTAAGGGGAGAAATGTTGTTTGTAGACAATGGATTGTATTTTGTCTTCAAGCATTCCATGGTACATCAGCTACTTCTTTGTGTGGGGATCTATCATCTCATTCATTATCTCATATGGGGTGATAATTAATTGTACATTTGCGATAGAATTTGTCCTTGGGGGTCATGTTGAGTCCTTCTTTCACTTCTTTCACTTCTTTCACTTTCATGTTTTTCTCTCTTTTCAAGAGGGTTTTTTTCCTATGGGTTTTTCTCCTTTACTCCATTTGTGAGAGATTATTTATACATGGGTACCTAACATGGCCTTGTATCTGGGACCCATCCATCATTACATCATTTGCATTTGTCTACTTCTCCCTAAGTTGCACTTAGGGGGGGTGTTGGTGTGAACAGGGTTATTATCTATCTAGTTTACCCCTTGTAGTGTGAATTAGGCAAATTATCTAACTAGTCATTAGTTAGACCTATTCACACATGTTCACATGTTAAGTTTACTTAAGATAAATCTAGATAATTCTAGGTTTTCATGTGATCTTATCAACTAGTTGGCATCGTATCCTCTAGTTGTCTCATGTCATAAGATTAAGACACTTGTCATATGACTACTTCATCCTACATCTCATCTGTATCTTCATATGAGAAAGGCATATCATGTACATTGTAATAATCTTTTTGCATTCATTGATAGAATATAATTATTCTCTCATTTGATCTCTCTTGTGCTTTCATGAATTCCTAGATCTTGGGTGGCTACCATCATAGCCAACTCTTATAATAATCTTTCTTTTATGCCATAGAGAGTAGAAGGAATCCATCTTTGATATAAAAATTATAAGCAAACAATTCTTTAGGTGTTTTTCCTTTTTATGTCAAAAAAAGTACATATGAACAAGCTTAGGGAATATTTTAAAAAAAATCTACCAAAACCCCCCAAAAATGATGAAAACCTCATTGTAAATTCTTCCATCTTGTTGAATTTGAATTTTTTTTTGGTCAAGAAGCCCAAATATTTTTGTTACATTTGAAAAAAATGTCAAGATTAGATGGAAAATAGTCTGTTTGATTGAATATTTGAAAGAGAAAAACTTTAAATTTTTAAAACTTGTTTATATGGGAGATATCTCTCTAAGTCTAGATTCATATTCAACTTGAATAATGTCATTTCATCATCAAACAGAAAATTTATCCCAAAAACAACGAGTGCTAGTCAAAACTATAAAACTATTAAAAATTTGACTATTTTCTACCAAATTTGACATAGAAAACTTTAATTTTTTAAAACTTGCTTACATGGGAGATATCTCTCTAAGTCTAGATTTAGATCCAAGTGTAATCATGTCATTTCGACATCAAACAAAAAAGTTATCCCCAAAACAATGACTGCTAGTTAAAACTATAAAAACTGCTATAAATATAACTATTTTCCACCAAATTTGACATAGAAAATAAAATTTTGTGAAAAATATGTTTATAGTGATGATAGACCTATGAATCTAGTTTCTAAAACATTTTGAATCATTTGATTTTGATACTTTATGATGAAGCTAAAGCAAAAATATCGTATGCTAGTCTATCTTACTAATAAAAAAAGAAAAAAAACCATGTAGCAATTAAAAAGAATCCAAAAAATTATTTAATGTATTTGTGTTGTGTATATTTTATCTGAAAGCATTTTTTAATAGTGCTCTAGAAGTGTTTTGTGTTTTCTCAGATTTTTCTCTGGAGGAACTTTGTTGTTGTTGTTTAAGTTCTGGAAGCATCGTTTCAACGATGCTCCGCAACCCTTTTATTGTTGTCTAAATTTTGGAAGCATCTTTTCAAGGATGCTTCAGAACCCTTTTGTTCCTATTGAAGTTCTAAAAGCATCCTTTCAATGATGCTCTGAAACTTTTGTTGTTGTTCAATTTTTGAAAGCATCATTTCAACGATGCTCCAGAACTTCTATTGTTGTTCAATTCTGAAAGCATCCTTTCAACAATACTCTAAAACTTCTGTTGTTGTTCAAGTTTTGAAAGCATCATTTCAATAACGCTCCACAACTTCTGTTGCCATTTAGTTCCAAAATCATCCTTTCAATGATGCTCTAGGACTTCTTTTGCTATTTAAGTTCTGAAAGCATCATTTCAATGATGCTCTCGAACTTCTGTTGTCGTTCAGTTCTGAAAGCATTCTTTCAACGATGCTCCAAAACTTCTGTTATTGTTCAGTTCCAAAAGAATCATTTATTCAATTCTCTGGAACTTTGATGCTCTGAAACTTTTGTTGTTGTTCAGTTTTGTAAGCATCCTTTCATTGATGCTCCAGAACTTCTGTTGTTGTTCAGTTCTAAAAGCATCCTTTCAACAATGCTCTAGACTTCTATTATCGTTCAATTATGAAAGCATCCTTTCAATGATGCTCCATAACTTTTGTGGCCATTCAATTCTAAAAGCATCTTTTCAACAATGCTCTAGAACTTATGTTGCTGTTCAATTCTGAAAGCATCCTTTTAATGATGCTCCATAACTTCTGTTGTCGTTCAGTTTCGAAAGCATCCTTACAATGATGATTCAAAACTTTTGTCCTGTTCTCTGAAACTTCACTCATGTTGCTCTGGCAAAGATTCACATTTCTGGAGCCATCCATAATAAATATAACTTATTTGAAAGATCATTTCAGACTGGATACTTTTCAAAGTTCGTGCCTCCACCATCAAATTTAAATTATCTTGTCTGCATGTATTGCACCAAATACAATAGTACACACCTTCATAATAATAAGCTACATCATTAGTAGCATAGGAGTTTCAATTCACATCAGCAAAGAAGACAAAGTTGTTCATGTCCCCTATTCAACTTCTCTGGAGTATCTTTTCAACGTCACTGCAAGTACCATCAGTATTGAAGAAATTAGAATCATATGGTATGAAGAAAGCAAAGATACCTTTGAAGTATGACCAAGTTATATTCTACTATTTTATTTTTAAATATAGCCACTAGTTTTTTTTAATTACAGATAAATCTATTTTTAGGAAAAGCTAATTAAAAACATAAACTACCTACACCAATACAGTTGTAGATGAGAGATTTTCAATAATGGTGTTTTTTGAAGGAAAAAAAAAGTTGAAGTGAGAATATGATAGCATTGAAAGAATATAAATGCATGTAGGAAGGTGATATGAGAAAAAAAAAGAGAAGTTCTCATACCCTATCAATCTTTGTTGCTGTCATAATTATACAAGTTATTTACAAAAACAACTGCTCACCCATATTGAAGAATCTCATCAAATGGCTTCTGGGTTTTGTTTTTCTCTATTTCAATTTTTTAGAACATTAAATTTTAAAATTTTATTGAAAAACATGAAAGTTATGGCCATTTATGACTGACGGGTTTTTCAAAAAAAAAGTTAAATATGAAAATGAGAGAAGAATTATATATACAGCTAGTTGATAATCTTCAGCGAGTCTTATCATGGGTCAATACGACAAAAGAATCAATGAATACTTTCAAAGATGGAAAAAAGAAGAGAAAAATAATTGAAAATACAAAGGACATCAATTATGGATAGAACAACAATAATAAAAAGAGAGCAGCAACTTGCAAGAGGACCTGCAAGAATTTAGGTGTGGGGGAGATGATGAGACCAGAAATGTCTCATCTGAATTCATTTTGTTTTCTTCTAAAATTAGCATTAAAAGTGGATTTAAATGTAGTTTTAAGAACTATTAGCTTATTTAAAATAGAATATAGGATATATACTGGTTTATTTCTTAGAATTTTATTGCAATCTAATTGCTAACATTTTCTAATACTTCTTGAAAAATAGAATGCAATATGTTTTAAAATGATGCAGAATTAGCCTTGAAGTGTTCCAACCAACTTTGAAATATTCTAAATTGTTGCCAAATCACTTCCAAAACCAACTCCAGAAATATTCCAGTTTCATTTCAACCAACTCTAAGATGTTCCAACTTCATAATTTGCCTTAATCCATGGATTTAAAGTTCTCTCAACCTTTTCTCCTAAAAGGTTGTAGATGAATTGTTATTGTATTTAAAATAGGAAAAATAATAAAAGTAGCAAAAATAAATAAATATATCCAACCTTTTCTCTTAAAAGGATGTGGATGAGTTGTCATTTTGTAATGAGAGAATAAAAATGTCCCCCCTTTAGCATAGGAGTAGTAGAGAGAATAAAGGAATTTGTTTCCTTTAGCATAGGAGTAGGAGAGATAGGTGTAGAGAATAAAGGGAGTTGTTCCTTTATCATATGAATGGAAAGACAAGTGTGCTTATGCTTTCCAATAATTTAGGGAGTTGGGTGAAGATATTCAATGTATAAATAAACCTCCCAACTCTAAAGAATGAGAGTTTTTCTTAGCATGTTTTAGAATAGAAAAGCTACAACAGTTTTTAGAAAAGAATTTGTAATATTTTGTTGAAGCAAATAAAAATATGGAGTTTTGAGCATAAAGTTGGATGAATGATCTTGGTCCAATTCCAAGGGAGGAGCAGGCTTCTCATTCCAAGAAGAGGACAACCTTTGGTGTTTATTTATTTGTTTGTACTATTTTAGTTTTATGCATTTCTATTCATTTTAAATCTGTTAAATTAAATTTGTAGTGCAACAACTGTTAGTTTTGTTTCTGTATTTTTAATTCATGGAAACATGTTTTAATTTTATAGTTTTAATTTATGCAACTGTGTTTAAATTTTGCATGTGTGATTTCATTAGATTAATTCAAATTTTTATGTTTTTATTAGAAAGAACTATTTGTAAAAAATCTTTAAGTGCCTAATGCAGACATCTTTTGGACACCACCCCAGATTGATAAATTAAATGAATTTTATTACAACGACCCTCATCAACATGTACCTCTGTGTGTTGAGATAGAGCTTACTTTGGGCAAGGTTTATCCTCCAAGGTAAGGGGTGTATGGTGGTCTATGACCATACATTCCCTAGCTATCCAATTGCATGGTGGATGGTATTAAGGGAATGGATGTCGCCATTATCAAATTAATGGGGATGGAAGTTATCCTTGTGAGTCCACAATATTTGACACACCTAATTGAATAATTATAGATTTGTTAATGTGTTTGGCGTGTCTTCTTTGTGCTATACTAGTATAAGTCATTTTCAGCTACGAAGCAATTTGCACCAATCATCTTGATAAGTCATAGTCAGCCATTGTGTTTTTGTGCTTGTTATTCTCTTGCCAAGTTCCAAAAACTTGCCTCAAAACATTGAAACATACCAAAAACGCACAGGTGTGACTGTGGTTTCACACTTTTGCTCCTTGTCACCATGTCTGTGCTGTCAGTCAGCGCGCTTGAGTGCTCTGTCAGTACACCGCTATCTACAACTCACCGCCTTTGCAGGAACACAGTCTTAGCTATCAAAATAAGAATTTCTAGCTTGTAGATCTGATTGTAGGTTCAAAAAATGACCTCAGACATACATATTTTTCTAGTCCAACCAGTCCATATTGTCATCCTACCATCCAAGATTGCTTTTTTCATCCATAGCCAAACATCATTGCCATTCCCATCACCTTGAATTTGGACTTGTGAGTTCCCATAAATCTTTTGACCAACCATTTATCCTTTGGACCTGAATTTTGTCAATCCAAAAAACCATCCATTATCAACCAATCCATATATCTATCACTTAATTCATTTATCCATCAAGCAAATCCATTTTTTAATCCATCTACCTATCAACCAATCCGTTTATCCATCAAACAAATACATCAACCAAACTTAAAATTTGCAAAAGCTTAGCCTAGATCTTTTCATCATTTTATCTTTGAGATCTATTAACTTAGGAGCTTAGACTACTCTTAAGTTAGTGGGTCCTCATCATATCTTTTCTTTTCTTTTTCTTGGGATCTTGTCTACCCCAAGTAGAAAAATTCATCCATATTATCTTCTTTCTTAGGCATTTGTTAACCCTAAGTAGTGAAAGGAATCACATCCTTGTCTTTAACAAAAGATCTAGATGAAATCTTGAGCTAATTTGTAGTTTTGTCACCATCACATCCTTACCATTACCATATCTTGATCCATATCATATCCTTGTTGTCATCATATCCTTATCATCAATATCTTTGTCATCCTCATATCTTTATCCACATCATATCTTTGTCATTAACATATTCTTATCCACATCATACCTTATCCATATCATCATCATATTCTTGTCATATTTTTGTTCCAAAATCTTATCATTTATGGCCTTAATCAAAACATAACCAATTCCCAAGTCCAAAATCAACCCATCATTATCCATTTACAGCTATCATGTTTTCATCCCATACCAAGGTCATCCCATTTATGCCCATCACAAGGTCTCAAGCTAAGAAAAACATGCAGTCTAATCAACAATTCAACCAACAATATACTTCCGATTTTAGAAGAAAAGTAGGTCCATCATTTCGCCTCGAGACTAGAATGCCAATTGACATGTTCATACGAAAGGAATATAGAGACATTGTTCAACCATCATCATTTCCTCAATATCCTCAAATTCCAAGTAACTCTACACAAGGGTCTTTTGCTTATGAATCTAGAGTCCAAGAGTTTTTAGAGGACCTCGATAACTAAGTGCTTATGGACCATATTATTATCAAGAATGTGCAAGATTATCTCCACAAAAGGGATTCAAATTGCCTAAAGATTTTGATGTCTCTAGTTTAATACCTCAAGATTCTCCTTGTCAAAATGTTAATCCATTAGGAGGAACCCACCAACCATTTGTTGATGAAACCATAAATCCTATGTCAAATCTTAAAATCAAGATGTCCATGAATCAACCTATTCCTTCGATAGGGGTGTCACAACCTACTCCTAGTGTGTCAATTTCGATCCCTCAAGTTGCAACCATCATACCCCCATCTAGTGGTCAAATCACACCACCTTTTAATCTCAATACATCATCATCCTTCCCTATATCATCATCCATACCTATGTCATCATCCATCCCTACATCATCATCCATCCCTACATCATCATCCATCCCTCTTATCAACACTCATATGTCCCAACCTCATATATCTATTCCAACCCCTCATGTTGCCACCATCATCCCACCTTCTAGTGGTCAAATCATTCCACCATTCAATATTCAAGCATCCAACCCCATCTATATACCATCATCCATACCCCTCATTAACACTCAAGCCAATATATCCATGCCTCAAACCTCACAAGTCCAAGTTTCTACCCAATCTTCATCCTCACATATTCAAAACCCTGCTACATTCATCCTACTCCAACAACAACAACAATAAGCCCTCCTTCAACAACAACAATCCAAACAAAAACAACAAGCCCTTCTTCAACAACTCCTAGCCCAAGAAACACAACCACAACCTTCACCTAATACATCCACCACATCCTCACCAAATGAGTCACTGAAAATGCAACTTGCGAAACAAATGATAGCCGACATACAAAAGGGAAACCAAAAGAAATGATATACCTTTGAAGAAATTCATCCTGCTCCATTTGACAAATCTCTAGTCATGAACCCCTTCCCTCCAAACTTTGAATTTCCAAAATTTAACAAATACAAAGGGAAGGGTGATCCTAGAGACCATCTTAGGGAATTTTACATAGCATGCATGGATGTCACATACGATGATACCTATTTAATGTGACTTTTCCCTCGTAGCCTAGGAGGTCAAGCTATTAAATGGTTCTTGCATCTTCCACATGGAATCAAAACCTTCCAAGAACTTGCTGACAAGTTTATACTTCAGTTTTCTTATAACATTGAACATGATGTTTGTGACCAATCTTTGCAACACTAAACAAAGGAATGGGGAATCATTTGTTGCCTTCTTGCAACATTGGAGAAACCTTGCTAGTAAACTTCTTTGGCCTATCCCTGAAAAACTTGTCAACATTTTTATCCAAAACTTAAATCAGGAAATGGCCTTTCATCTTCAAGTCCAATGTGCCGATACTTTTGAAGAAATAATTGACAAAGGTGTAACCATAGAGAAATCCATAATAGCCAAAGGACTTGCCAAGATCTTTAAAGACAACAAAGACTCTAATACTCAATCCAATGAGAAACCATGCTTTTGGGCTAAAAACAAGAACATCATCAATGATGGTGTAACAGATTCTAAACTTGTGAAAAACCTCCAAAATCCTCCACTAGCACTTAATTCATCATCAAACACAAAATTTACCATTACCAAGGGAAATCCTATACAAGTCTAAGACCGAGACACAAATTTTCAAACTTGGGAGAACCTATTGAATCTATTTTTTGAAAACTATTACAAGTAAACCTCATCAAGCTTCCTGAAATCAAACCTTATAAGTAAATTGCAGTTAAACCACATTGGTACAGTGACAATGAATATTGTGAATACCATAGGGTCAAAGGTCACAAAACATCCAGTTGCATGAGACTTAAGAGTTATATCCAAGATCTTGTAAATCAAGGAGATATTACTATAGATGAACCTCCTCCAAAATCATCAAATGAGAAATTGAGAGTGTACCAAAATCCATTCCCTACCCATGGTCAAGGTAATCCCTCTAAAAACAATCCTAATAATACCACCAACAAAGTCAATTCCTCCCCTTCATACATGGCTCCATTGTGGGTTGTATTGAAGCTTGTCCATCACAAGTAGACACCATAACCATTAGAGCCAATAATCCTGATTGTGTCGTTACTACTCACCGTAATTGCATTACCATTCAAGGAGCACCATATTTATCCATGCCATCTTCATCCACACCATCTTTCAAATATAATATCCATGATCACTTAGGAAAACACTTGAACAAATCTCCATCCTAGAGCTACTTCACACATCTTTTAGACAAGGCCTTGATAGAGTCTTGTGTCCCTAATGACATTAATGTCGAACAATTCCAATCCATGGTGGGACACCTTACATCCAATCACCACTTAATTTTTATTGAGAAATACATGACTACCATTGATTCATTCCATAATGAACCCCTCCATCTAGAAGTTGTCATCCATAGACATAAAGCCAAAAGGGTCCTTGTAGATGGTGGATCAAGCTTAAACCTACGCACTTTGAGATTAATAAAGTAATTGGGATACTCCATTGGGGTTATTGATACAAAATATCATATTATAATCAAATCCTATGATGAAGCTAAGAGACAATCAAAAGGGACCATTAAGTTACCAATTCAAGTAGGTCCTACACTTGTAGAAAACACTTGTCAAGCCTTAGAAATTGATCTCCCATACAACATCCTTCTAGGATGCCCATGGATTCATGCCATGAAGGTTGTTCCTTCCACCTATCATCAATGCATAAAATTCCCATATAATGACCAAGAGATTACAATATTTTCTGACCCACAACCCTTTCAATATTGTCGCCTATTGGAAGGTCCATACTATAAATCCAATTATTACCCTACCAGTGACATTGCTAAACCATCTCCATCCTACATAGATCCATCCACACTTGATTCCTCATCCAAGTCATCCACCACACATCCCAATATTAAGGCTAAGATTACTGACAAAGGATTGGGAGAATATACTTTACAAGGAGCATTTTGTGTGGGTCAAATCCCAGTCTCGCCCTGTTAGTGATTAAATTTGTCACTTGAAACCTCTGTATATTTTGCCCAACCCGGGGTGGCAAACACACTAACAGTTGAATAATTCGTAAATGAATTTTACAACTGTTCTCTACACTCTTTAAAAAGGAGCAACTTCCTTTATATGATACTAATTAAGATGGGATGTACTTTTAACCTGAAAGCAGAAAAGGATATTTTTTTCTGGAATGTGAAACTATAACACAACCACAATACTTAAGGTACTATAGGCAAGAAATCAACTTTTCCTCCCAGACACACAAAACGAAGAACAACAATGATCAAATCAAAATAACCGAATCACCATATACAACACCGAATTCTGACATACGAAAGAAAGGTACTCTATTGACAATGCAATTATCAAAGAAGTAGGTTATCAATATTTTAAACAGAGCAATATGGATACCAATCACACCATACATCCAACATACAAAGAACAAATGACCATACATAAAGAAATAATAGACACACTGTCAACTTATCCCTTGTATTAATGAAATACAGTAGAACAAAATACTTTGCCCCCTTTTAAAATGACTTCACATATGCTGTATAAAATATTTTCCCTTACTTCTTCCTTCCCGAAAATACTTTTTTGGAGAGAGAAAGAACCCTTTCACCATGAAATAAATCTCTTTTTAAAGATTTACTGGTACATAAGTAGTTGGTAACTACCTTAACTTCCTGTTTACCCAACATCCCAACCTTTAAATTATTTATTTGTCCTTTATTTCACGGGAATTTCCAAACCCAACTACTACCCCAAATTTACACAATGATTAATTCTTTTAAAGAATTAATTCACCCAACGTTATTCCAGCACATGTAATTTTGTTTTACATGGCAATAATACAAATTTAATTATTTTAGCATAATAGAGTAATATTTAATTCTTCAAAATAATTAAATAAATATTTAGGTGCAAAGTAATTAGTAAATGTGGGTAAAAATAGGGCTCTCTAAAATCCCATGAAGATTTCCCCCTTTGCACTTTTTGCCTTATTCGGTTGGCATGAAAGTGATCTTCTTGGAATAATTTTTATGAACCTGCATGTGATTAATTGGTCTCATCTTGATAAAAAAAATTGACTTCCCATTATTTGTAGAGTGTCTTTGAAATGGTTGCCCAGGGTTTTCAAATCCTAGAGGTAACAGTTGCTCTAATTGGGGGCTGCTTTCCCTGACAGGAAGCAGATAACTCCATAATCTTTGTATCAACCAGTTCTTCATCCATTGGGCCATAGAGTCTTCCTATCACAAGCATGGGGAGTAGAAAGTGCTTCAACTTCTTCTACCATAGCACACTGAACATCTCGCAAAACCTTTTGCACATCCCCACACTCAGCTTGTGCCTCAAATATCATATCTAATCTTTCCTGAAGACTGATTAAAGTGTTCTCATTGGCAACATTTTTAGATTGCAATTCACTCAAGTCTTCTTGCACGGAAGCTAGATTTTTGGATAGATCTAAACATTGTTGATTGGCAGATTGAATCTCTGAATCCCTTTTTGCAAGAGTTTCTTCCAAGGAAATCTTCTCTTCAGTTCCCTTGGGTCGTCCAATTTACCAATTGTCTGGTTCATTTTTGGTGAAGGTAGGGAAGCCAACTTCTCTATCTTTGTGAAATCATCCATTAGATCCATATTGCATGAGTCAAGAGCCTTATTACTAGTTCTTGATCTCTTTTCTTTCCGAATGTGAGATAGTTTTGATATCAGTGCAGAGGCCCGGGCAATTTTTTTTAGCAAACCTCGGAGTCTTTGACACTCAGCTTCTAAATACTTCTTGTTAGCTGCCTCTGCACGTTTCATGCTCATATTTCTATCTTTATCCAGGGAATCATCTCCATCTAGTGTGCATGTTGCAAGCTTGCAGTTACTCCACTCTTGCTGATCCACTTCTTCTAGTTTTGTTAATAGGCCTAATTGATCTACTTCTTTCAAAAATTGTCCTAGTGCCTCTTTTTCTCGAACTGGAGTTACAAGGAGAGCCTTACCATCAAATGTCGATAGATGATGCTGAATTACTTGAGCTAATGCAAGTGAGCATTTCTTATCATAAAGTAAGTCACTTCCAACTATCCAATCAAATTTTTCATTCACTGTCACCCTAGGAAATTTATGTGGAGCCTGAATCTCGCTGAGTGAGTTGTGTGATGTTATAGCAGAGTCAGACTATTCTCCACATCCCATATGACCCAATAAAACCCACGCTTGACTCAGAAATTTCCCCCTGTGGTCACACATTCAGCGTGAAATGTTGCTTTATTGTAGACCGCCAAGTATATCACCAACCTACCCCAAAACTCTGCCAATAACTCCCACCCTTTTGCTCCTTCTTTCTCCAGCAGCAGGCGTGCAAGTGCTGCTCCAGAGCCCAGTAAACTTTCATCATGGCAGCTTAACAGATTTGTAGGATCTTTGTCAAGAATTCTTTCCAAGGCAAGTGTGTTGAGAAGTCGCTTCACAAGTTGCATGTATACAATCATTGTCATATTGGGGTGGAGAGGCAAAAGATTGGGGCGTAACAGCAGCAGATATGCATAGTACCTCGACAGTATTCTAATCAAACATGCACTCTCATTGTCAATCTGTCCGAGAAATTCTCTCTTCTTGTCGCACAAAGTGGTAGCTATATGCCACAGCAGAATGATCTCATCCAAATTGCGATGCGACTGCAAAACTTCCCAGATTTCAGTTTCTCTTTTAAACAAATGTTCCTTAAAGTGGTAAGCATTCTCTCTGAATCTTTCACTACTAACATAGGATATAAAAAATGAAGCCTTTGAGATCTTCTTGGACAGGCACTTTGTGGATATGCCTTAGTTTGATGTACCAACTTACAATAAAACTGTCTGCCTTGGGGAAGAGCCCAGCCACATTACACATTAAAGGAAACCTATGAAGCCAAGTCTCTATCAGGTAGTGTTGCAAAATTCGATTGCTCCAGTAGCTATCTTCTCAAACAAAATTCTCAACCTTGCCTAGAACAAACATAGACATCTCTATCACTTTCGATCTGCACCAGTTACAAGACATATCGGTAAATCTTCAAGTTTGGAAACACACAAATTCCCCGATAGCTTTCGCTGATGCCCTATTGGTAAAATTTCAAGTTTGAAAACAAACAAGTTCCCCGATAGCTTTTGCTGACACTTCGAGTGGAGAAACCCTGCCTGATAACAATAATTTGATGGTCTACCCAGCTCCTTGAGTAAATTTTTTTCCAAGTTCATTCTTGCAGGACTTTACCCTACTCTGGTGACCAGATAGCCTATAAATACGCTGCAAGCTTCGTGTTCCGTTTCACCATGAATCCAAATCTCTAGTGCGGTGCTGTCAGAATGCCAAGAAAAATGGAAGAAAAGGTTGTGAATGGCTTAAACTTTTCTCTGATGGCTCGGTGGAGCGGATCGCCAGGGAAAGTATCGGCAAAATTACTGGTAAATGGACCTCAAAATTGCATAGGGCACGTGAACTTCTAGTGTGCTTCAGGGAAGATACTTTGAGAGCTCACATAATTGATTGAGAAAAACTGACTTTGCCACTAGTGGGGACCTGTTATCGTCATTTCAGGATTCAAGTATGATTTCTGAAACACATTTAAGAAACACTTTCATTGCTACCTTTATATTCACTTCAACAGGCATAAGTCCTTCCAGATTTTGCAATTCTGCTTCAAGTTCCTTAAATTCGAGGCCATTAACATTTGACTGCTGCTGAGAAAGAAGCTGCTACTGTAGCTCTTTTCTTTATTCTCTTACTAGTTGACTTGCAGCAATAGCAGCACTTATAAACCTTGCCAAACAATGGACATTATTGTTAAATCCCCCTGTACTAATACTAAATGCAGAAGTACTCCAGATGTTGGATGTCATGTATGTTGTACCGACTCAGCAAAGAATCCACCCACTGGTCTTGCACTCTTGAAGCACTTATCTATAGGTGTAAATAATATACCAACTGCGTTTGCAGCCTTAAGAACATCTTCCGGATACCAGTCACAAATAATTGTAATCGATGTACCTGTTTTTTGTACTGGCTTTTCAAAAGAATGCAATCCATGCACTGGTCCACAAAATGCTTCACTTAACAAGACTTCCCGCAGACCCTGAGTCAGATCTATACTAACATGCTGCTCAACCAGATGAATATATGTCATCGTATAAATGACTTAAGAACAGAAACTTTTGAAGTTACTCAAAACACAGTCTCTTAAGTACTCCCTTAGAACAAAGACATGTTTCAGCACACATATTGGTTCCATTTCATTCAAAGCTGAGCAAAGATTTGTCAACCTTTGCACTGCAGCTTCTAACATTTTAATTATATCTCTACTTGCAGTCTCACTCTCATTCCCTGGAAAAGGTAAATCCAAACTACTCTTGATTGACTTTGTTGATGGCATAGAAACTTTGGCAGCATGATTCGTGCGTATCGTTGCTTGCTCTAGCAAAAGCTACCAAAATGTTTGTACTCTAAAGAACCAAAACCACCTTCGGAATCTAGAATATTGATGAGTCCTTCCAACCCACCCATAATTGATTCTACAAGAGACTCCACATATGAAACTGCACCTCGGCCTATTTTTATAACCCCAATTATCAAAATCATTGGTTGGTCTTTTCACTAAGCTTTTCATTCAAATGCTTTGGTTTCTGTGATGCAGCTCCACTTAAAGATGGAGTAGTTTGTGATAATGTAAAAGTCTCTTGAGATTGTAGCTGGGAAGACCTAGAAGAAGGGAAACTACCCTGAGAATTCTTCGGTTGTTTTTGAAGGGCACTTGGTGAAGTTGTGTTAGCTAATTGTTGAGACACCATATTGCTAAAACCATGAGGCACCTTTTGTGGTACCAGATGTCCACCAAGTAAATCTTCAAAAATCCTGAAATAGATGCTGTAGTTTCTTGATATGACTCTGTCCCATATAATCACAACATAAAAGTGATCTAAATAGAAGCACAATTACTCCAATAGGGCTCCACTCTGGTTTGAGGAGACAAAGATAGTTGTGACACAATAATATGGAAAAGTGCCAAATGTAAGAACAGGCCCAAAAACACTCAGAAAACCATAATAGTGATGAACACAGGACAAACATGGCAAAACATAATAGTAATGAACATAGCAAACATAGGGCAAAACAGAGTTAGATAACTCAGAAATATATTCATCTAACTTTCAATACATTACATCTAAAATGCTATGTACAACAGCTATCCAGATGCTATATCTAATAGCAATCTGAATACTGTATCCAGCAGCCATCTAGAGGCTCTCTATAACAGCTCTCTATAATCACATATATATAGCTACAAAACCTTTGAAGCCTGGAAGCTTCTAGCTTTTTAGAAAACTCTTAAACCTAGAATCTTCTTTTTCTAGAACAGATCTTAGAATGTTCTTTTCTAGAACAACTCCAAGAATGTTCTAACTTAGAGAAAACTCTAGAAACATTCTATCATTTTCTAGACAATCTTAATCCTTAACACCAAAGGTTCTGATAAAAGGGGAAGAATCTTGACAGTAATGAGGGGGCAACATAATAAAATTGTTGCTGTTGCAACTTATTGGACACACACACAAAGCAAAAGTAAAAACAGAGGCAAACAAAATAGAAAATAAACTATCTACAAAGGAAGGAGGGCAGCTATAAGGCTACACACAACCATTTACGAGCTGATCAAAGTATGAGCTTTTTCGGGATAAATTTGAGTCATATGAGGGCGGCTTTTGCAAGGGTATGAACAATAATGACAGCATGACTTTGATTGCATCAATAGGAAGGACATGAGGTATGTGTGGAAAAACAAATGTGGATTCGAAAGTTTCACCACGAATTGCAGGAGTACACAGGTTATCTTCTATGACAGAATATGTGGGACACCAATTTTCTTCCACAAATGTAACAAGAATATCAACAACTTTGCCCATACCTTCAAAATCGTGGTTTAATGGCCATTCTTGTGATCCTTCAATTGGGTTGGCTGAATTGAATCTTCTTTGGGTGCCTCAAGGTAGCAGGTTGGAACATAGGTTTAATTTGAAGCCATCTTGTCATCAAATGTCTCTTGTATACCCATGGTAATATCCATTTTAACCTTATTATCAGGTTCATATCATGTATGAGATGATCTTTTTGATCCTGTATAACAATGTTTGTTTCTTCCTTGACACAACCTTGTGCATAATTTTTAATACTATCGTCAAGAGTAGATTGCATATACACTAAAGTGAAAATTTCTGAATTCTCCTCATATCCATCAATGGCTTCATCAGATGGCGTTCCTTTAGAAACAATTTTTACCTCTATACTATTTTCCTCATTTTGCAAATGACTTGTTATAACCTTAAGTTTTTCATCTGGTGTAACCTTTTCATGATGAAAAATATTTTCATGCTTGCATGCAAGAAAAAGTGTATCATTTCCACCCCTAAGTTCAATTTCTTGTATCGTTTGGAGCAAAGAAGGATGTATTTCATTGGGTTGGAATTGCATACCACCATAAAAGCTTTTCAAAAAGTTGGGTTGTACAGGATCATTAAGTACCTTATTCTTCAGTAATGGAGATGTAAAAGAATAACAATCTTCCTCATCACTATCATCGCTGTCATCTCTTCTTGGATACCAAACCATTTTTCTATAGAGTTGCCAACCTCTTGGAGGTACAATTAAATTTTTGGGGAATAAGGCTGCACTGGTATTTCATTCCCGAATAGAGTCGCCAAAAATCTGTTAGTAAACAGATTTATCACCCGAAACTCTATATATTTTGCCCAACTCGGGGTGGCAAACACACTAACAGTTGAACAATTCGTAAATGAATTTTACAATTGTTCTCCGCATTCTTTAAAAAGGAGCAGCTTCCTTTATATGATACTAATTAAGATGGGATGTGCTTTTTGTTAGTTATAAAAAACACAGATCAGAAATGAAAGATAGAAAAGGGAGAACATCACATAAGAAAAATAGAACCCAATGTTTTAACGTGGTTCACCATATCTAATGGCTATGTCCACAAAAGATGTAGAGGATTCTCATTCATAAAACTTCATACATAAATCTACCTTTCCAGTTCTCTTACTACTCTATTCGTTGCAGCAGCACACACATAACTCCAATACATAAATATTCTTTTCTGTCAGAACACCAACCGTTTACTACAGATTGAATCATCGACCCACCAGAAAGGAATATTACAGGCCAAGAAATGGCTGTTACAAGAAGGACGGTTACAGAGAATAAAAACAAAGTTTGTAGAAAGACAAAGTTGCCGTTACATTGGGCTTCACACAGCCACGTGCCCAACAATCTCCCACTTGAAGGCCAATGGGATTGGCAACAAAGCTACTAAGAGAAATCCTCCACATGAGGCTCATTATCACATCGGGACGAGACCGAGAGAAGATCTACAGAACTCAAACTTCTCTCATGGTACAATCTTAGTTAATGCATCTGCCGGATTGACCTTCGTGTCAATTTTCTCCACCTTCAGCTTACCTTTGTCAAGAACATGGCGAATAAAATGATATCTCAACTCAATATGCTTCGTCCGACTGTGAAATGCAAAATTCTTAGCCAAGTGTATAGCACTATTGCTATCACAATACAATGGAAAAATTAATTTTGGATAGCCCAGTTCAGTCAACAAACGCTCAAGTCATATCATTTCTTTTGCTCCTTCTGTGAGTGCAATGTATTCAGCCTCTGTGGATGACAAAGCTACAACTTGTTGCAACCGAGAAACCCAACTAATGGCTGCCTCGGCAAACGTGAATGCATAACTAGTGGTAGACCGGCGTTTATCTAAATCTCCGGCCATATTTGAATCAACATAACCACGAAGCTGAATGTCAGTACCTCCAAAACATAAACAATAATGTGAGGTACCTTTCAAGTACCGTAGAATCCACTGAACTGCCTTCCAGTGTAATTTGTCCGGATGACTCATGAATCTTCTCATAACTGTGACTGCTTGAGCAATGTCCGGATGAGTACATACCATTGCATACATTATACTGCCAATTGCAGATGTATATGGAACAGACCTCATTTGTTTTTCTTCTTCCTGGTTTTTCGGAGACATAGCTAAGATAATCAGAAATGATTAGCCAAAGGAGTAGATACCGGTTTGGCATGAGAGATATTAAATCTATCCAACACTTTGGCAATGTAGTTTGCTTGAGACAATCTAAGTTCTCTTTTATTTCTGTTTCCAAATATTTGCATCCCAAGGATTCTTTTGGCTAGTCCGAGGTCTTTCATGGCAAAACGAAGAGCCAATTGTTGCTTCAACTGAGCAATAATTTTAACACTAGTACCAACAACTAACATATCGTCAACATAGAGCAAAAGAATGACAAATTCACCGGTATTTAGCCTCTTGTAGTAAACACAAGGATCTGATTCGCATCGAATAAAGTTGTTATCAGTCATGAAGCGGTCAAATTTTAAATACCATTATCTTGGAGCTTGCTTCAGCCCATACAAACTCCGCTTCAACTTGCAAAATAGATGCTCTTGACCTGGTTGAGGAAAGCCTTCAGGCTGCTCCATGTATAAATCCTCATCAATATCTCCATGTAGGAACATTATTTTCACATCGAGTTGCTCAAGTTCTAAATCCCAAACAGCTACCAAACCCAACACAGCACGAATTGTATTCATTTTGACAACTGGGGAAAATTTTTCATTAAAATTGATACCTTTTTTGCTAATCAAACCCCTTGACAACTAATCTGGCCCTATACCTTTTACTCCCTCCGTCTTCGTCTTTCAAACGATAAACCCATTTGTTCTTGAGAGGCTTTCGATTTGGCAGAAGAGGAACTAAATCCCAAGTGTTATTGACTCTCAATGACTCCATTTCTTCATTCATGGCTGCCATCTAATTTTGTGCATTTTCATCCTTGCAGGCTTGTTTATATGTTGTCGGCTCTGCATAATCAAAGAGCAATAACTCATAGTCTTCATATTTTGCAGGTCTCCTCTTCTCACGGGTAGACCTCCTCAATTGCAGACCTTGCTTTGGCTATATATTTGAGTCCAGATTTAGTCTCTATAATAAATTTTAAACATTGTCAATATGTGATTGTAGAGGACCCTGTGGCAAACTCCCCTGTCTCTGCACACTGCCCTGTGCACTTATAGTGCCATGTCTTCCCTGTTCCATTCTAGACAAATGCTTTGCTATGTCAACTAGTTGCGTATGACTTGTAGACGGCAGTGATTGGATATTAGGAGGCTACGTGGGATTTAAGGAGTCACTTAAAGGCTTCAAGGAAACAACAATTTCCTATGTTTGACTTTGGTTTTGCAGCGCTGAACAATCCACTGGCTGCATGTGGTAAGAGGAGGGGCGGTTACCAGGATTAGAGAAAAGAAATTCATCCATAGGGGGGCTACGATTCATTTGGTGGAGGCAACGCATGACTTATATGTTGCGTATCATATGTGAAAGGCAGCACTGATATGTGTGAGGGCTGCGTAGAAACAATGGAAGGCATACCAATAGAGGGCAGTGTAGGAAATGTGCATCCAACCGAAGGCAAAGTACTGGTAAAAATAGGGGCCTCTGTGGTTTAAAAATGAGCAGATGTAACTAATGGCTGAGAGAAAGTAATGGTAGGTTGCTTTACCGTTCCATTATCAAACAAGTCTACATCAACATAGTCTTGCGGAGGTGAATTACAAGGTTGCAAACCTAGAAAATTCTTCTCATTAAACACAACTCGGGGCTACGGGTTATGGTCTTTGCAACGGGATCCCAAATACAAATGCCAAATTGATCTTCACCATAGCCGAGAAAAACACACCTTTTTGACTTGAAATCTAACTTAGTTCTCTGCTCTTTTAGAATGTGAACAAAGGCTTCACAACCAAACACCCGCAAATGATGATAGGAAATTTGTTTTCCAAGCCATCTCTCCTCAGGAATGTCAAAATCTAGCCTGGACGATGGAGCTTGATTGATTAGATACACTGCAGTATTACATGCCTCTACCCAAAACTCTTTTCCCAATCTGGCATTGGAGAGCATGCATCTAGCTCTCTCAAGTATCGTGTGATTGAACCTCTCAGCTGCACTGTTCTCCTACGGTGTATAAGGGACAATCTTTATCTGTCGAATACCATGGTCTGCACAAAATGAATCAAACTCTGAAGAGCAATATTCTCCACCATTGTCTGTTAGTAGGCATTTAGTTTTATGCCCAATCTGATTTTCAACAGCATTTCCTATTCAACATATAAATCTAGATTTTTTGAGTGCAGTCATCAAGAAATGTAACAAAATAGTTAGCACCACCGAAAGAAGTTACCTCAATCAGACCGAATACGTCAGAATGAGCAAGTTTCA
Organism: Cunninghamia lanceolata; assembly: GCA_027924645.1. Lineage (NCBI taxonomy): Eukaryota > Viridiplantae > Streptophyta > Pinopsida > Cupressales > Cupressaceae > Cunninghamia > Cunninghamia lanceolata. The sequence goes on along the minus strand of BSBN01001201.1, from coordinate 14,282,529 downwards.
ATGGAGTAGTTTTCTTGTCATGCCCCGTTCGCAAGAAGCTGGTCCGGCACTGTTTGCCGTAAAGGCAATGTTCACATAATTCTAAATCAACGGAGGTGAGGCCTAGAAGCTGATTGCGCTAAAGCATAACTTGAAGTCCTTTTTGGCTCATATGACCAAGCCTTTTGTGCCATATTTCAGACCCACTATCCATAGCCGGCAAGGCAGCTCCCACTTCACCAAAACATTCCAAAATATAGAGATTACCTTGCTTCTTTCCTCTTGCCATTACTAGAAGTCCCTTTGTAATTTTCCATGAATCAAGCAAAAATTTAACATTGCAGCCATGTGCTATAAGCTGACTAACAGAAATTAAATTCCTTTTTAACATGGGTACATATCTAACATCTGTCAAAGTTAATTTGTCTCCATTTTTCAAATTCAATATTATATCACCTTTACCTAAGATGTCACATTCTTTATTGTCACTAAGAAACACCTTACCGAATGTGCCTTCGTGAAAATTTGTGAAAGCTTTACAGAATGAAGTGGCATGAAATGAGGCGTCGGTATCAAGGACTCACAAATTTGCATTTGTATCAGTAGCTGATAAGACCAAAACACCATCACATGCAGTGTTTGCTTCATTATTTGTGCTCACTTTTCCTTGAGCTTTCTTGTAGTTCCAGCAGTTCTTCTTAGTGTGACCAGGTTTTCCACAAAACCAACAAGCCTCGTTTCTACCTTGGGACTTCGATCACGGACGAGATTGTGATATTCTCCGGTTGTTGTATCTACCTCTTTCTTGGCTTCTTCCCCTATTGCTTGTACTTACAGCTATTAGAGCATCATCGGAAGAGGGTTCTTGATTTTTTCTTCTCATGTCTTCACTGAGAAGAGTGGCTGCAATGTCATCAAAAACTAATGTACTTTTGGCTGCTACCGAAGTGCTCACAGCCATCACAACACCTTCCCAGCTATTTGGTAAGGAACACAACAACAAAATTGCTTTAATCTCAGGATCTAATTGGGTAACTAAGGTGTTAAATTCATTCAGATGATTTGACATAACCCCACCTTTCATTTTCAAGTTATATAATTTCTTCATAATAAATACCTTATTCGAAGCCGAAGCAATTGCATACATGCTGGAGAGATTATCCCAAAGCTCTTTCGTAGTATTCTCAGCTGAAACATTAAATAATACATTGCTGGAGAATGAGAGAAATATAGTTGCCTTGGCTTTCATGTCCATTTTGTCCCAGTCTTCATCTGACATTGAACCTTTGCCTTTTGTTTTCCCTAGCAATGCAAGTGAGAGGTCCTACTTGATGAGCAACGACTCCATTTGCACCTTCCACAATCCGAAGTTCTGTCCTGTGAACTTCTCAATCTTCCACTGGCCTATATCATCCATGGTTTTGAAAATCTTCACCAATTTCAATCAGCTTCACAAGATGAGCTTCTAACCAGAGCTCTGACACCAATTGTTAGTTCAAAAAAACACAGATCAGAAATGAAAGACAGAAAAAGGAGAACATCACACAAGAAAAATAGAACCCAATGTTTTAACGTGGTTCACCATATCTAATGGCTACGTCCACAAAAGATGTAGAGGATTCTCATTCATAAAACTTCATACAGAAATCTACCTTTCTAGTTCTCTTACTACTCTATTCATTGCAGCACACACACACAACTCCAATACATAAATATTCTCTTCTCTCAAAACACCAATCGTCTACTACAGATTGAATCATCGGCCCACCAGAAAGGAATATTGCAGGTCAAGAAATGGCTGTTACAAGAAGGACAGTTACAGAGAATAAAAACAGAGTTTGTAGAAAGACAGAGTTGCCGTTACATTGGGCTTCACACAGCCACGTGCCCGACACTTTTAACCTGAAAGCAAAAAAGGATATTTTTTCTGGCACAAAGAAATAATAGACACACTATTAGCTTATCCCTTGTATTAATGAAATACAGTAGAACAAAATACTCTACCCCCTTTTAAAATGACTTCACATATGATGTATAAAATATTTCTCCTTATTTCTTCCTTCTTGAAAATACTTTTCTAGAGAGAGAGAACCCTTTCACCATGAAGTAAATCCCTTTTTAAAGATTTATTGGTACACAAGTAGTTGGTAACTACCTATAACTTCCTGTTTACCCAACATCCCAACCTTTAAATTATTTATTCATCCTTTGTTTCATGGGAATTTCCAAACCCAACTACTACCCCAAATTTACACATTGATTAATTCTTTTAAAAAATTAATTCACCCAACATTATTCCTCCCACATATAATTTCACGTGCAAATTTTTCCCTTTGCACTTTCACAACATTAATTAATTCCCTAAAGAATTGATTTACTCCACATTTGGAAATTCACCTCAGCACATGTAATTTTGTTTTACATGGTAATAATACAAATTTAATTATTTTTGCATAATAGAGTAATATTTAATTGTTCAAAAAAATTAAATAGATATTTAGGTGCAAAGTAATTAATAAATGTGGGTAAAAATAGGGCTCTCTAAAATCCCATGAAGATCTCCTCCTTTTCACTTTTTGCCTTATTCAGTTCCAGTATGAAAGTGATCTTCCTAGAATATTTTTTATGAACCTGCATGTGATTAATTGATCTCATCTTGATAAAAAAATTGACTTCCCATTATTTGTAGAGTGTCTTTGAAATGGTTACCCAGGGTTTTCAAATCCTAGAGGTAACACGCCCAAAAGCTCTTTGGAAAGCCTCACCCCATTGGCTCTATTTTAACTATCACCATAAATTGTAAGCCAACCAAATTTTCCTGTTGGGGTGTATTAGATAAAGAAATCATTGATGGGGACATTTCAGAATGGCTCTATAAAGACGAAGAAGAACAAGACAACTTACCTCTTGAGAAATATCCCAAGGGTTTTCATATGGTGAAAAACATGGGTTATAAAGGACAAGGTGGTCATGGTCTACATGAACAAGGAACTATTAAGCCTATTAAATCCACACCCAGATGTAGACACTTGGGATTAGTGTTTTGGATCACCAGAACCTGCATCTCTGGCACTCAAATTTATCTTAAGTGAGGTCGCTAAAGCATTTCCCATAGTTGATTGCACTAATGAGGATACCTATGATGACTCCCTCGAATGTATCGCCAAGATTTTCCATGACTCTTCCATTTTTACACTAACCATGTCCTTCATCATCTCATCATTATCTCATGACCTTCCACTTGTCTATCCCCTACTCATTGATTGGGACCAACAAGGGCCTCCCATTTTAGATGTCTTCCAAAATGACAAGGCTATCACTAAGTTCATAGGACTTAGAACATGAATACCATTCAAAAACTATAAAATTAGATATACTATAGAGCTTAACACTAATGCCTACTTTGGAGAGACAGTCAAATTCCTTAGTCACAAAAGTGAAAATATAAAAATCACGTCCCCTAGTGAAAACCACTTTGTGCCGCTTTCAAGTGATAAAAAAAGTAAAAATAAAGGACGTATCCGAAGGTGAAAACCTCCATGAGGCACCTAAGGATGAGGAATTTAGCCTCCCTAAAGTTAAGGTATATCAAGAGAGATCACCTATCCTTATTGAAGAGACACAATAAATGAATTTGGGAACACTCAAGGAACCTAAGGTTACATTTGTAGCAGCATCACTCTCAAAATTTGAAATACAAGAATTTATCACCTTCTTCAAGGAAAGATCAAAGAACTTTGCCTGGTCCTATGCAGACATGCCTGGTTTAGATCCTTCATTGGTTGTACATCATTGACAGTATATCATGGTGCACATCTGGTAAAAAAAAGCTAAGAAAAATGCATCCAAAAATTGCTCTCCTAGTCAAAGCAAAATTAGAAAAGTTACTAGTAGTTGGCTTCATCAAACCTATAGACTATCCAGAATGGGTGTCAAACATAGTTCAAGTTTCCAAAGTTACTGGGGGCATCTGAGTTTGCACATACTTTAGATATTTGAATAAAGCATGTCCTAAAGATGATTTTCCATTACCAAACATTGATATCATAGTCGACTTGACAACTGGACATGAAATGTTATCCTTAATGGATGGATTTTCTAGATATAATCAAATCAAAATTTCTGAAGATGATCAACACAAGACAACATTTATATGTTCCTGGGGAGTGTATTGTTGGAAAGTCATGCCTTTTGGTCTTAAGAATGCAGGAGCAACCTATCAATGAGCAATGACTTTAATTTTCATGATATGTTTCATAAAACCATGGAGGATTATGTTGATAACATCCTTGGTAAGTCAAAAACAAGAGAAGGTCATTTATATGTCCTTGCAAATATCTTTGACTGATTAGAGGAATACAAAGTACGCCTTAATCTGAAGAAGTGTGTCTTTGGTGCAATATCTAGCAAACTTTTAGGCTACATTAGCTCTCAACGAGGCATTGAAGTGGATCTTGCTAAAGTGAAAGCTATAGTTGACATGTCACCACCACAAAATTTAAAACAATTACGTCATCTTCAAGGGAAATTACAATCCATCAGAAGATCCATAGATTAACTTACTGATAAGTGTCATCATTTTGCACATCTATTTGTTGGGAAATAGGTGTTGTACACCTTGCATAATATTGTACTATTTTATTCATGTAAAATAAATATTTATTTGTGGTGCATCTTAATTGATGTGTTTAACCACATTAGATATTTATTTGGATGCCACTTGTAAAAGTTGTAAGTAACATTGGGATATTATTTGTATTATTTAATTGTTGGGAAAATGTAGTACCTGGTAGGATCCTGCTGCAATCCTTGATTTTTCATGGCATGTGCATCCCAATTTAGGGTCTAGTGCCTAAAAATGTGCAAACCCTATCTCTGAATGTTAAAGCCCTATTCCTAATGGCTAAAACCCTAAACCCTAGGCGCTTTTGTTCTAATCTTACGATGACTTCCTATTGCCCGTAATAAGCCTTTTAAGTCATGACTCGAGACTAGGATTGACATCCCTTTACCGGCCCCAAATTCTTGGTGACTGCCTGCCACTCGTGTCTTTAAAACCTTGTAAACCGTCGAGTTTAGGTTCTAAGTCTTTGAGCCCCCCTTTGGTTGCGAGCCTAGTGCGGCCCTCTTTTTAAAAATAACTTTGTAAGCACGTGCTCAGTCTTGACCCCTTTGTGATCTGACATGGCTCTCTTCGCAACAAATGTGACTTCGTTGCGCCTTGTTTTTAGTCACAACAAGTATGTGAAAAGATGAGGTGGCATCTACGTGGTACAAACATGTATATCTCGTCAAGACTTGTGTTTTTGCGGTCACATTCAAAAGCTCTTAGCGAGCCTACAAGGGCTTACTTGGTAGGATATCGCAAGCCTACAGATCACTAATGTTGACGTCATATATCCACCGCACGGTTGTGAAATGAAGACAAGTGTGAAGTATATCGCGGCTTACAACCATAATATCGACATTGTTTTGAACAAAGGAGATGGCACCAGGTGTTGAAGGATCCAACGGTAGCACAGCTTCGCAGAAGAATCTTGTCACTAGGAAAGATTCTCCAAACTATTGTGAGATGGCGACATGTAGCCGGTTCCCGGAGGAAAGAAAAAGGCTAACTTGGTGGAAAAGATGTGGAAGGTATGACTTGGATGATAGGTGGTAGCTTCCTAAGCATTTCACTGGGAAATGCTTTTCGTTGTGACTTCATAATTTTCTCCGCAAGTCCGCGAACACTGACATGGTTGCTAGCATGGAGTTTCCACGAGGATTTCCTTCTTTCATGAGATTGCTCTACTCTTACAGCAAGGTGGCGAGGTATTTGAAGACTCGACTGCTAATGTGGAACTTTGATGACTCATCTCCCTTCGCGCTTCGTTGAGCCTCCCAAATGGCTGTGGTGAGTGTGCAAAGGTCTCCTTGGTTATCCGATGTGGAAAGGTCCCGACTCCACATGACAAAAGAATTTTAAAATGTAACGGTTGGCGGTGGAACGCATGGTGACCGTCAATCTGAACTAAAAGCAGTTTTCATCCATGACCAAGATTTAAACCTAAGGCAGTTGTCTTTCAGCGCCATTCCCATGAGCTTTCACTTTGCAATTAATGGAATTTCAATGCGATTAAGGCTAGGAAATCAAATCTGCTCAGAACAATTGAATTCGAGGACATTCCATTGAGGATTTTTGTCAGAGGATATGATTGTTTCATAATTGGATCTATCAGAATGTAGGTGGCTTAAAGCTTGTTCCTCCTTTAAAAGGGAATTCAGAGCCATTCTACAAAGGTTGTTGTTGGTTGATCTTCTGGAATTGTATAGAAAAACATAGAGATTTTGAAGGTTTTTGTTGTGTTTTCAGGTCTTATTTGAGTCTGAATCTCATGTTCTTATGAACTTGTTTATCAGTACTAGCATCCTATGAACTGAATAATGGATTTCTGGTCCAATTGTCTCCTCATGTGTGGTCTGCATGAATTATGAGTGAATGAATTAAGGATTTCTTCATCTTATCTCCATGAAATTTCTTATGGATGTATGTTTCTGCTTAAGGCTCTTGTTCAAAGAATAGGTTAAATTGCTTTATCAGAGACATAGATTTGTGTGGATGTATATGAGCATATGGTAAGAATGATTGAATCAAGAATATTAAGGGTAATGTTGTAAGGCAATGTTATAAATCTTTTGATGCTTAGGTTACATGCTGATATCTAGTTTCAATTACATCTGATTTGACTCTGTTACCCTAGAATAAGGCACCAATCTCTTGCCTCTATGTCTAGTTTCATGCTCCAAAAGCAATCACACACCCAAATACTTTAAAATCATTGAAATCCATTATAAGTGTTTGTTTATTTGTTGTTCACCCAGATCTATGGTTTGAGAAATGTCAAATCTTGAATGATCTAGGCCAAGTTTTCATCTTTTCCATAAGCCTCAAGCAAAGTGTTATAGAACTAATCTGCTTTCTCACAGTATTTATAATAAATTGGTATAGGAGGTTATTGAATACTGTTAAGGGATTACCCTCCCAGGTTTTGCAGAGCCTAAAGTGAAGAGGGAAAGTTGTTTTAACTTCCACCTATGTGTTGGTCAACCCCTCATGATAGATGAACATTGAAAGTGGCTAAATCATAGGCTATTTCATGAGACAAGGTTGGGATTTAAAAACAACCAACAGAAATGGCACCTCTACTGGGGACATTCTAGTGGTCTGCCAGGGGTGTGTAAAGTTTACATCTTTATAGTGTTGTATTATTCCCTTTGAAGAGGGTGGCGACTCTGATCAGAAAAAAGGAATAGTTATGTATGAAAAAGGAAGGATTCCTCTATATTTTCACCTATATCTTTGCAAGGCTTCTTTGGAAGATAGAATATATTGAATTCCCTCAATTGGGTGGCCACTCTGACTCTCCTATATTGGTGAAAGATTTACTTCAAGGCAATTAAGCAAAAGATGAAGCTGGAAAATGTGGAGAGATGAAAGGAACCAGAGGACACATGAGGAATCATCTTGAACAAAAGATGGAAGGGGAATTGCCACTGATTACTCGGCAATCATGGAAGAAGAAGAATGCAAACACTGGTAAGTATAATATATGCTCTCCTCCACTAGGATCTAGAAGTTCTTTTCATAATAGTGCTGATAGTTTGCAAAGATCATATGAATTTGGTGTGCCTACTACAAATGAGGATGATTCTATTTTGAGAGACTTTGTTGAAGGTGAAAACTCTCGTTCAAGACTCCTAGCTAACAAACAGTTAATCCATAGAATGACAAGTCCTCCTAGTCTTACAGATTTTGACCTATTAGGCAATCCTACTAGTAGGTCACCTACCCCTTCTTTTCACATGAGTGCTACAAATCTCCTAGAGAGTACCCTGGAAACTTCTGATTCAGACACTACATTACCTAGTGAAGAAGAATTAATAAGGGAGATTAATGAGTTACATCTAGAGAGACTGAAAGAGTAAAGGAATTGAATATAAGAAGAGCTAAGGAAAGAGAGGAAAAGATTAGAAGTGCTATGGCTAGGAGGGACATGATGAGGAGAAATCTAGAATGATTGAAGTCAGTGATTCTAGAAGAACCTAGGCCTACATCTGTCATACCCAATAACCAAGTAGTTTCTCAAATACATATCCAAAATAATGTAACCATCCCATTGAGTACTATCCCTGCAAACACTTGGACCAGTTCTACTGTTACCACCAGTGTTGCAGCCCCTTTTAAACCATCTGGTCAATGCGGTGATAAAGGGTAGAAGCCTATGAAAGGAGCGCATGTCAATGTAGGTGGGTCATCTCAAAATGTTGTTGTAATAGAAGAGTCTAATTCACTAGATCTTAAATTGAAGAAGGAAAATGAATTATTGCGAAAGGAATTGGAAAGAGCATAAATATTGGCTGCAAATGCTGAGATCCAGAGGAAAATTGCATTTCTAAAGTCCCCCGTTGGAAATCCTATGACATCTGCTTCTCATAATCCAATAACCTCTTCTCCCATTGATGTAAATCTTTCAGCCTCTATTAAACAATCAAATTTTAACTCTCATACACACACTCAGTCTAGAGGTCAAAGCATGAGACAATAGGGAAGTCTAGGTGCAGGGGGAAGTGGTGTAAATAGACAGCTAGAAGATCAAAAAGACCTATTCACTAGAAGACCTATGTGGCTAGATGGATACAGACAACTTTGCTTTGATGGGATACTTGGGTATCTAAATCTTCTCCCCGATGATATAAGGAATGTGTTAGTCAGATTCTCTGGAAATAATGCCATAAGTGGAGAAGATCACCTAAGGTCATTTAATGATATGATGGATGATTTTGAAGTAGAAAATGAAGATGTAAGGATGAAGTTGTTTATTCAATCACTCACTGAGGATGCAATAGATTGGTATAGAGGTTACCAATGGGAATCATTGGGTCATGGGAAGAATTCAAAACGGTGTTCAGAGAACAGTATGGTGACAAGACTGATCCTCAGTTCATGTTGAATGAATTTAACATCTCCAAAGTACAAAATGAGATGGTTTTTGATTTCAACATAAGGTTTCAGAAAGCCATACATAGAATTCCAAATCATTTAAGACCAAATGAGCCTGTATGTTTGGTTACATATAGCAATGTATTTGATCCTAAAATGGAATATCTTCTTAGAGATAAGAATCCCCAGACCCTAAGAGAGGCTTACAAAGTTGCCCTACATATTGAAAGCAATAGAAAAGTTGTTGGTAAAGTGGGGAGGAGAGAAGAAGTGAAGCTTTTGAAGAATCCAAAGAAAGAAGATAGAGGATCTACAGAGAGAGAATCTTCACAAGAAGATAAGATGGATAAGGTTATGAGTGCCTTGAAGGATTTGAATTATAAGATTTCTAGACAAGAAAAGGGTTTGGCAAATGAAAGACCAACTTTCCAAAGGAACAATAAGCCACCAAGATTACATGATCAGCCTTACAATACAAATTAGTATAATGGTAAGCAAATTCCTAACAATCAGAAGAATCAGCAAAGTAGGGATCCTCATAATCCATTGAAGAAGGCTTCTGCAAATTTTGTAGATGATACTCCTTGGTGCTTAGCTTGCCAATTAGCCCACTCACCACACCAGTGTGCTCTTGCCAATTCTATAGAAGAATATCAAAATACATGTGGTGATTGTGACATGTCTCATGAACAAGATGGGGTGATTAATATGTTATTTTCTGATGGTGAGTTTTACTCTGATGAAGAGACAAGTGAAGTTGATGTTGAAAACCAGAGGTATATAGCAAGTGCATATCAACAACAAATATTTTTAGACGAAGATGAAGAAAGTTGTGATGTGCATGCCCTTGAAACTGAAGAACAAGATGTCACTTTGAGAAGACCATCAAATGAAGAGATTAAAAAATTAACTATTGTTGCTGTTGCTCAGTTTAAAAGCAATTATCATTTGAGGAATAGAGTTGTAAACAGTGATCAGGGCAAGGCTAGCAGTGTTTTCATTAAGGAAATCTAGTAGATACGAAAAGGGAAGAGTCCAAGGTCATAAATACCAAGGTATGGGGAAAGAAGCCTGGTGAAAAGCATGTTGCTGAACCATTGACCTCTCCATCACCTTTGAACAAAGCTCATCGGCTGATTAATGGGGCAGAAAAGAAAGGGAGTGGGACCCAAGAGGAAGGAACTTCTGATGCAAATAAGGGACAATCCCAGGACATTCTTATGGATGTACAAGATGTACCTAAATATTCCCATGTTGATATGTTCCAGTTGTTGACACAAGTAAAATGTCAATTCCATTTTTTGAGCTGATGAGGATTAAGGAGCATAAAAATAAGGTGGTAGCCTTTATCAATAGTATAAATACATCTTGTAATAAAAGGAAAGATAATGTTCAGTCTGAGGGGAGCAACAATGATGACCCTCAGATATTTTTGGGTGCCACACTCACTGCATATCCTAATCAAATAGACTCTTTTTATATATCTTTGATCATAAATGATAAGACTCTGAAGAATTGCATGATTGATTCAGGGGCATCCTCCAATATTATGCCAGTTAGAATCATGTGAGAAATGGGTTTGAAGATCACAAAGGCTTATGGAAAGTGCTATGCAATGGATAATAGAGAGATCCCAGTCATAGGGATTATAAGAGAAATACCATACAGATTGGCCGCATATCCTAACAAGGAGTTTGTGATGAGTGCAACTGTGGTTGATATTCCTCCAACTTATGGGATGCTTTTGTCTAGAAAGTGGTATGCTGACATTGGTGGAAGTATGCAATGTGATATGTCTTTTGCCACCATCCCCATTGATGTCAAGGATGTCAAACTTCATAGAGAGCCCCTTTCTTCATATACAATTGTGGAAGATCAGCTTGAAGAGCGTATCCACTTTGTTGATACAGATCTTGATAACTTTAGAGTTGAAATGACAGGAGAAGAAAAGGGTAGGAAACCCGTACCCTTGGAAAATGAAGTAAAGGAACAGGCATCCAATGATGAATTATGGAATATATATTTTGATGGCACTTGTTCTAAGGAGGGATCTAGTGAGGATGTTATCTTTATTTCCCCTAGTGGTAACACTTTTAAATTTTCATTTTCATTGATGTTTGTTTGTACAAACAATATTGCTGAATATGAATCTCTATTACTTGGGTTGAAAGTAGCACCCAGGCATGGAATAAGAAAGTTGAGAGTCATGGGTGACTCGGCATTAATTGTGTCTCAAGTAAGGTCGGTTTTCATGTCAAAGAATATCAGATTGAAGCAATATTGAAATGTTGTTTGGGACACAATAGAAATGTTTGATGCTTTTAATATTGAATGGATAGAAAGAAACAAGAATGCTATGGAAGATTTGCTAGAAAACATAGCATTGAGGCCTAATGATATGACCTTTGCATGCATCTCAAAGGTTGAGACACAAATAAGGCCTTCTGTCCCTGACAATATTCAAAATTGGCAAGTGTTTAATAATGATCAAGATGTATTAAATTTCTTGCATGGTGTAGACCGATATGAGGGTCAAGAGATAGATTTTGGAGCTTGTGTAGAAGAAAAGGATGGAAGAGAAATAGTGTTTGGATGTGAAGTGATCCAACTCAAGACTAATAAAATTCCTAGAGGTCTTGCGGCTTTGGAAAGGGCTTTTTATGGTCCTGATAAAAGTGTCTTTAAACAGAGTTCTACACGTCCAGATGATTTAGAGGAAATAAATCTAGGAACTGAGAGTGCTCCAAAGAAGGTATACATAGGAAAGAGAATGAGACCTTAAGTTAGAGCAATGTTGATTGCACTATTGAGAAAATATAGGCATGTGTTTGCTTTTTCCTATGATGATCTGAAGGCATACAGAGAGGATTTATTCTAGCATGAAATACCTCTCAAACCAGATGCGAAGCCTTTCAAGCAGAAGAAAAGGTCCATAAACCCAACACTGGCACCTAAAATGCAAGCAGAGCTAGAAAAGCTAAGAGAGGGTGGGATCATAAAGCCAATTAGGTATTCAAATTAGGTATCAAATCTTGTGCCTGTTAGAAAGAAGAATGGTGATATCAGACTTTGTGTAGATTTTAGAAATTTGAATGTATCGTCATTAAAAGACAATTACCCATTGTCAAACATGGAGGCAATGCTACAGAAAGTTACTAGTTGTGAATTATTATCTATGATGGATGGTTTTTCAGGTTACAACCAGGTGAAGGTTAAGGAGTCTAAGCAGTTCAAGACAACATTTACAACTCCTTGGGGTACCTACATTTATGTCAGGATGCCTTTTGGCTTGACTAATGTTGGTGCTACGTTTCAGAGAGCTGTGGATGTAGCCTTCTTTGATCTGATTGATGTCATCATGGTAGTATATCAGGATGATTTAACCACTTTTTCTAAGAAGGAAGAGGATCATTGTATGCACCTAGAAAAGATCTTTATCAGAGCCTTAGAGTATGGAATATCTCTCAATCCAAAAACATGTGGAGCCACTAAAGGGAAGTTACTGGGACATATTGTCTCCAAGGATGGGGTACCAATTGACCCTGAAAGAGTAGCTGTCATTGATAGAATACTGCAACCAAGAAATGTTAAAGGTATTCAGTCTTTCTTTGGACAAGTTAATTTCTTAAGGAGATTTGTGACAAATTTTGCTGAGATTACAAGGCCTATCTCTAAAATGTTGAAGAAAGGAGAAATGATATCTTGGAGTGAGGAACCATGTAAAGAATTTAAAGGTATAAAACAAGCCATCAACGAAGCTCATGTGTTGAAGTCTCCAAATTTCTCAAAGCCATTCCAGCTCTTTTCTTTTGCTTCTTTTCATACAATTGTTGCAGTCCTGTTACAGAAGAATAAGGAAGGCTATGAGCAGCCTATTGCTTTCTTTAGCAAGTCATTACAAGCAGCTAAACTAAAGTATGATATATCTGAAAAGAAAGCATATGCTTTGGTAAAGGTAGTAAAAAATTTTAGACCATATTTAATTGGTGCAAACATTGTTGCCTTTGTCCCAAGTGTTGCTATGAAAGACATTTTTACACAGCAGGAGGTTACTGGAAGGAGGTGTAGATGGATAAATAGAATTTAGGAAGTCAACATTGATGTGTAGATCACTAAATTGGTCAAAGGACAAGGACTGGCCAAGTTGATGGCAGAGGCAAATCAAGTAAACAATGTTGAATATGTTGATGTATCTCTTATTTGTGATATGTAGAATGTAGGGTGGTATAAAAATGTGGTGTATTACCTACAAAATATGTCATGCCCTGAAGGAATGAATGATAATCTAAAGAGAACATTGAAGCCATAGGATGTGAAGTATGTCATCATTGAAAATGAGTTATGGTGGAGAAATATTGATGGAGTGTTGTTGAAATGCATTGATGGAAATCAAGCTCTAGAGATCTTAACTGAAATGCATAGTGGTGTTTGTGGTGGTCACTATATGGCCAAGACAACTTCCCATAAGGTTTTAAGGGTAAGATTCTAGTGGCCCACATTGTTCAAAGATGCACATAGACTAGTGAGATCATGTGATGCTTGTCAAAGATTTTTAGGGAATTTGAAATTCTCAAGAAATCTACCTCTCAGACCAATCACAGTGCAGACACTTTTCAACAGTGGGGGATTGATTTTATAGGAGAGGTTGTAGAAAAGTCTAGTGGTGGACACTCTTGGATCTTGGTAGCCACTAACTACTTTACAAAATGGGTTGAAGCTATCCCTACAAGGCGAGCTACCAGCAAGGTAGTGATTGATTTCTTGATGAATAATATTTTGATTAGATTTGGTGTCCCAGAGAAGATAGTATCTGACAATGCTATGTGCTTTAGATCATAATATTTTTTAGGTTTCTGCAATAAATATGGGATATACATTTCTTACTCAACCCCTTACCATCCACAAGGGAATGGACAGGCTGAATCTAGCAATAAGAGTTTGATGAAGATCATAAGAAGGGTAATAGAGAAAAATAAAAAGAGCTTGGGATTCAAAACTGAGGCAAGCCCTTTGGGTTGATAGGATGACAATAAAAAAGGCAATAGGGTATTCTCTTTCAATTTGGTTTATGACCTAGAAGCTAGAATGCCAACTAATAACTTGTTGCAAGTGTACAAATTCATTCAGGAATATGATGAGAATATTACAAATGATATACAACATAGGATCAATACTTTAACAGAGCTAGACGAGGTTAGAAGGGATGCACAACAAAGGAATCAAAATTTGCAATTGCGGGTCAAGAAATTATATGACAAAAGGTCCTCTCATAGAAAGTTTGAAGACAAAAGCATGGTTCTGATATGGAATGCCAAGGTTGAGGACAAAGGGAAACATGGAAAATTTGATGCCTTATGGCTGGGTCCTTACTTGATCAATAGTTCTCATGGAGAAAACTCATATTTTCTATAGTCTCTGACAGGTGAGCTTTTGGAATTGCTAGTACATGGACAATTCCTTAAGCCATACTTCTCTTGAGGTATGTTGTTTTCCATGTACACTGTATCATATGTACATAGGGCGTCCATTTCTTTTTGGCGATCTAATTTTTGTTTCTCTGTGTTTTTCTCTAGTCTGGTATGCTCCACCTAGAGACTTCTGGATCCTCACCATGCCTGCAAGAGGCATGCATCCCTGAACAAGAGCCACTGGTAGGACCCTGCTACAATCCCTAATTTTTCATGGCATGCGCATCCCAATTTAGGGTCTAGTGCCTAAAAATGTGCAAACCCTATCTCTGAATACTAAAGCTCAATTCCTAATGGTTAAAACCCTAAACCCTAGAAGGTTGTGGCACTTTTGTTCTAATCTTATGATGACTTCCTATTGCCCGTAATAAGCCTTTTAAGTCATGACTCGAGCCTAGGATTGACATCCCTTTATCGGCCCCAACTTCTTGGTGACTGCCTATCGCCCGCATCTCTAAAACCTTGTAAACTGTCGAGTTTAGGTTCTAATTCTTTAAGCCCCTCCTTTGGTCATGAGCCTAGTGTGGTCCTCTTTTCAAAAATAACTTTATAAGCACGTGCTTAGTCTTGACCCCTTTGTGATCAGACATGGCTCTCTTCACAACAAATGTGACTTCGTTGCGCCTTGTTTTTAGTCACAGTGACTGCGCGAAAAGATGAGGTGGCATCTACGTGGTGCAAGCATGTATATCTCGCTAGGACTTGTGTTTTCGCAGTGACATTCAAAAGCTCTCAGCAAGCCTACGAGGGCTTACTTGGCAGGATATCACAAGCCCACGGGCCGCTAATGCTGAAGTCATATATCCATCACGCGGCTGCTAAAAGAAGACAAATGTGAAGTATAGCGCAGCTTACATCCATAATATCGACAATGTTTTGAATGAAGGATATGGCACCAGGTGTCAAAGGATTGAAATAGTGGGACCGCAGGTGTTGAAGGATCCAATAGTAGTGCATCTTTGCAGAAGAATCTTGTCAGTAGGAAAGATTCTCCGTGCTACTGCGAGATGGCGACACGTAGCTAGTTCCCACAGGAAAGAAAAAGGCTGACTTGGCAGGAAAGATGTGGAAGGTATGACTTGGATGATAGGTGGTGGCTTTCTGAGCATTTTGCTGGGAAATTATTTTCACCATGACTTCAGAAGTGTCTTCACTAGTCCTTGAAGATTGATGTGACTGCCAATATGGAGTTTCCGCAAGGATTTCCTTCTTTCATGGGATTGCTCTACTCTTACATCAAGGTGGCGAGGTATTTGAAGACTTGGCTGCCAACATGGAACTTTGATGATTCATCTCCCTTTGTGCTTTGTTATGCCTCCTAAATGGTTGTGGCGAGTGTGAAAAGATCTCCTTGGTTATCTGATGTGGAAAGGTCCTAACTCCACGTGACAAAAGAATTTTAAAATTTAACGGTTGGCGGTGGAACGCATGGTGACTGTCAATCTAACCTAAAAGCAGTTTTCATCCACGGCCAAGATTTAAAGCTAAGGCAGTTGTCTGTCAGTGCCATTCCCGTGAGCTTTCACTCTGCAATTAAAGGAATTTTAGCACAACCAAGGCTAGGAAATCAAATCTGCTCAGAACAATTGAATTCTAGGACGTTTCATCAAGGATTTTTTTATCAAAGGATCTAATTCCTCCACTGAGGATCTGATTGTTTCATAATTGGATCTGTCATAATGTAGGTGGCCTGAAGCTTGTTGCTCCTTTAAAAGGGAATTCAAGGCCATTCTACAAAGGTTGTTGTTGGTTGATCTTCTGGAATTGCATAGCGAAACATAGAGACTTTGAAGGTTTTCATTGTGTTTCCAAGTCTTATTTGAGTCTGAATCTCATGTTCTTATGAACTTGTTTATCAGTACTAGCATCCTATGAATTGAATAATGAATTTCTGGTCCAATTGTCTCCTCAGGTGTGGTCTACATGAATTATGAGTGAATGAATCAAGGATTTCTTCATCTTGTCTCCATGAAATTTCTTATGGATGTATGTTTCTGCTTAAGGCTCTTGTTCAAAGAATAGATTAAATTGCTTTATCAGAGACATAGATTTGTGTGGATGTATACAAGGATATGGTAAGAATGATTGAATCAAGAATATTAAGGTTAATGTTGTAAGCCAATGTTATAAAGCTTTTGATGCTCAGGTTACCTGTTGATATCTGGTTTCAATTACATCTAATTTGACTCTGTTATCCTAGAATAAGGCACTAATCTCTTACCTCTATGTCTAGTTTTATGCTTCAGAAGCAATCAAGCACCCAAATACTTTAAAATCATTGAAATCCCTTATAAGTGTTTGTTTATTTGTTGTTCACCCTGTTGGTTATTTTCCCAGACTGGATGCTTAATCCCAGTTATCCCTACAAGGTAGCCATCAGTGATCAATAGGATTCTCAGGCCAAGGGCCAACAGTATAGGAGATAGACTCTATAAATATCTCCTCTTCTTCTTTAGGCTCTATAGAACCAAGGGGGGTATTCCCTATTCAACATCCATGAAATAAAATTGTGCAAAGACTGGGATGTTGACACAAAGCAGATAAATCCTCTATTAAGCAGACCAAAACTGTGAGATAAGTGCAAAGGGGCTAGCTTTGGGCCTATTTTTAGTTGTAGACAGAGGATTTTAGATCCTAAAACTACTTATAAAGTCCTAAAGGTTTTGATTTGAAGTTTGAGTTTGATTTGTATTTGGATGCAAAACTAGGACCTGGAGTGTAACCTCAATGCAAGGCTAGATTGGTGCCTATCCAAGGCTTGGAGTCAGTAGACATACACATGTGAATGGTCAGCATAAAAATATACCAAAGACTGGATATCAAGGGGATTTTATTATATCTACCTTACAGATATCTCCCAAAACAGAGTGTTAAGTCATTCATACTTAAAGGAATCCCTGTTGTAACATATTTTCTTAATGATTAATCTAAAACTTTTAATTTGTCCCTTGAACAAAGGTAGGAGATTAAACATTCAACACAGAAAACCAATATTCCTAAATCATAAATAACCCTTAGTTATTTAGACTCAAAAGAAAATACAGCCACAACTTGGAGACAAATGATTAAACACATGCAATCAGTGCATTTCTCATATAAAACAACATGAAACCAGTGGATTTATGCATGAAACATACAATATGAGACTCATAAACTCACAAAACTTTGAGGATAGGGCCACCAACTAAGTTGTATTGTATCATAGAGCCAGAAGTTTGTCCCATTTTCAACAACAAACAATGAGTAACATAGCATGGCTGGTATAGCACAAGTATGTACTTTCAGCAATTAATCACAAAGTCTTCTAAAAATTTCAAAATTCCACCAAATACAGGGCACCATGAGAAAGGCATTCAAAACAATAAATGCAGCAAGCAGAAAGAACAGCTGGGAGTGGTTGAACTTTGAGCCCCACACCACCGCCTGAGGATTTTCTTCCTTAATCAGGTAGCTATTCGGTCAATCAGGCCATACTTCCACAATTCCTGTGCCATTTATGGCACACCAACCCGTAGGATGTAGCAACGGTCTGCATCTAAAGATTCCCGCCAAGAAAGATACAACAAGCACGGGAAATCCCATGCTGATGAAAATTTGAACTGTGACCGTCGAAAACCTACCTATCCCTGAGATCCGCGGTGCCAAAAAGTCTGAAAAGTCAAGAACCAATGAAAACGTGCCATGTAGGCACCCCTGCATCCACTGCTGACCATTCCAAAAATGTAGGATCAATAATCCCACATTCATCTTGCAATGCTTTCTTGACTATCATATAAACCAAACCACAAGCAAACCTAGTGTCGTGCACTTTTGCCCTGCACGACCACTGAACCACCTGCCATCAACCCATCTCCCTGACTTCTGCCGATACCAAGACTTGATTGGCGAGACCACAAACCATTGGCGGACCCAAAAATTCTCCCGCCGATACCTCAGTCACTCCGACCTCCTCATCCTTCGATAAGACACCAACCCATCAGCGTGCCCAAAATGTCTCCCACCGATAAACCGATCACATCGATGGAGCCCCTGACTTACCTTGTCGGCCAGACACCAACTATCAGTAAACCACAAACTCTTCGCGCTGACGTCAAAAGTTACGCCGATGACACCACTGGATCGGGGAGACCAACTCCATTGGCCAAACTCCAGCCTACCTCTCTGATCCCACAGCTCTTGCCGACAGCTACACCCATCAGCAAGACACAAATCGTCGGAGCCACCAAAAATCCTTCCGCCGATACACTGATCTCACCGATTGCCATTAAAACACACCCCATCAGCCAAACACCAACCCATCGGAGCAACATTTCCCACCTATGCCAACAGAGAATGTCACACCGAAAACCACAAACCAATTCATCAACCTGTCGGAAAAACCCATAATTCATTCGCCGATGACGCATGTCACAGCGATGAAAGGAACAAACCACTACGAGCAACATAATCACTGAAACAAATGCCAACTCACACCGATGGACTAAGAAAATTTTAAGGTTTTGAACAAAAAACCCTGCAAACGTCTAAGCTTAAACCCTAGACATAAATGATTACCAACACACCCAATTTTATGGTTTGAGAAATGTCAAAGCTTAAATAATCTAAGCCAGGTTTTCATCTTTTCCATAAGCCTCAAGCAAATTTGTATAGAACTAATCTGCTTTCTCACAATATTTAGAATAAATTGGTATAGGAGGTTATTAAATACTGTTAAGGGATTACCCTCCCAGGTTTTACAGAGCCTAAAGTGAAGAGAGAAAGTTGTTTTAACTTTCACCTATGTGTTGGCCAGCCCCTCATGATAGTTGAATATTGAAAGTGGCTACATCATAGCCTATTTCATGAGACAAGGTTGGAATTTGAAAACAACCAACAATACAGATATTAAATAAGTGGGTCAATGATTTTGTGTATCCATGGTTTTGGAACACATGGTTTTATCCAATACCACTAGTTGTATTTGTGTGAGCTTGGTCTATAAAAGCAAGCACATGGTTAGTGGTTTGGGTGGGTTGGCTATTTCATTGTAGGTGGATTGGAGGTTTGTGAGAGACTGTCATTGTATTGAGATCTCTCCTGTAAGTGCATATTGTGAAGCATGACAGGTGATGTGTGGATTCATGCTTGGACACGTGGAGGATGCATTGGAGGTGCTTGATAGTTCAAAGGTATTCATGGAGACTCATGGCATGTATTATAATATCTTTATTGTTGAATAAGACATATGAGTGTGGATGCTTTTGGAGGCTAGGTTTTTCCCTCTTGAGGGTTTTCCTAGGGTATATCTTGTGTTATCTTATGTTTGTCATTTGATCTTTGCATTATGGTTATTTGTTGCATCTTTTTCTCCTATTGTGTTATGTGGAATTAGTTTTATTTGACCTACAAATTTCTAACATGTGGTATCAGAGCCATGTTTATGGTTGAGGGAGGTGTGAGCTCCCTGGATATGTATACCCCTTATATGTGTAGACTAGTACAAAATGGAAGCCATGGCAATGCATGGAAGGATTGAGGACATTACAAGGTTTTGTGCAAGTTATATTACAGTTTGGGGGTTCTAGGTATTAGAGATTTGTTGTATATTTTGCACATCAGGTGATTGAAAAATCATGGCTGAAGAGGGTTTTCTTGGTTTGGCTCCATGAGGGTTTTAAGGAGGAATTTCTACAAATGACCTCCTGAGACAAAATAGACCTTGACATTGAGTCCAGGAGGCCCGAGAGGCAAAGATTCATATATAATTTGCCCTTGTTCAGCCACAGTGAGAAAAAAACAAAAAAAATACCCGTCCTAGGTATGTCGTACGACCGTCTGCAGAGGTATGACAGAAAAATATATATTTTATTTCTTCCATAGTTTTGCTATAGTTTTAAAAAATAAAAACTATAGAGGAGAAAAATGAAAATCAAGATTGAAAATTAAAAAAAAAACAAATAATTTTTTTATTTTCAGGCGGGGGTTTGCAGACCCCCATACCTACGCCTGCATGGTAGGGCCATGCCATGGCCCAGTAGGGCTGTCATCCTTGCTGGCCGACGTGGCCGTGGCCGGTAAACCATCACCGTCGGTGGGAGACACCCCCCCTGTGGGGTTTATTTAAAACAAAAAAAAATCGGCGATGAAGCTTTATCAATAGGAAAATATTTCATATGACAGCGTTTAAAAATAATAATAATTTATTTGGACCTTAAAAGATTAAAACCACCTCAATATTTTTGGAGTCTGATGAAAACAAAACTTTTTTACCTACGCCAGTCAAAGTGGTAATGCCAGCACCAGCCCCAGCCCAGCGCCACATCAGCGACCCCACCTATGCACAGTGCCTATGTCAGTGATGATGTCAGCAGGTACAGAGGGTCCCGCCAGGGATCCACTTTTAGCCCTCGGAGGGCATTTTATTCTAGGGGACATAAATTTCACATACAATAATATTTTTTAACTTCTTATAGGCGTTGGAGAGGTCTCTCCGAGCACTACACAGTGGTATAGGTTTCATGATCAGATTTTGTTGTTTGTGTCAGAATTTGGTGCCTGAAGCCAGGCATTTCTCTGAGATAGTTTTATGCTCATAAATTTTGCATACGAAGTTGGATTTTCAATTTCGGATAGGCGTTGGAGAGATATTGTAGTGTACTACAGTTTGGATCATGTATATTTTTAGTTTGGTGTGTAGAGAGAGATTGGTACTACATTGATCACTTATAGGAGCTTGAGCTTCAGAGTGCGTTTATGAGTGCATTTAGATGGATTTTTGGGCACAAACTTGTGGGAGTGCATGTTGTTATGAGACCATCAGCATGGTATAGCAAGTTTTCAGATTTGGTGCTTCTAGAAACATGTTTACAAGTATTTTCAGAGTTTGGAATTTGATAGAGACATGTACACAGGTTGTCTTCTGGTTTGAGGATGTGGTTGATACGCGTGTGAGACTTGGAGTCTCGTTTCAGTGGGAGTTGAGTATAGGTACAACGATGACGATGATTATGTTGTCATGGATATGCAGGTACACTTTTGCATTGGCACGACATGATCATGTATGTGATTGACAGGTATGGGCTATGATGTTTGATTCATGAATACATGTGGTGTTGTGATGTTGTTTTAGGGTATTGTTCTTATCTCCTAGATGCTTGATTAGTTCCTAGACTATGGTTACTCATTTCTGAATTTTTTGGCAAATTGAATCTAGCGTTGATTTGGTGTTTGAGTCTTGGAGTCTACAGGTTATCTTCTTTGATATCTTAGTTTACATATTACTAGTGTGATGATGAGTTTGCATGTTACATTTTTTTTGGATCTATGAGTTATGTATTTTTGTGGGCTGATCACCTATTTAGCTACAATGGGATGATTGGGATGTGGACTGTCATATCCATGAGATTGATTCAGTGTTTATGCAAAATTTGTTAGTTGGCCTTGTCTGTGGTCATTTGCACATTGGTATGTTGCTTTGGAATGAGAGGATGGATGATTAGAGTGTCTGGATAGTCAGTTGTTGGGACTTGTAGCATGTTTATCACGATGTCATTGATAGCTTGGATACATGGTTTTAATCAAGCTTTTAACAGTGATGGTTTTATCTTCTTGGTTGGACATTATGGTTTACTCAACCTTTTGGGAGCTATCTTCATTACAGTGGGATTCCTTGATTGGTCTAGGGCCATGGATAATCTTCATTTAGGAGACAGTTTCTTTGTTGTCATGGATAGTTCAGTATCATGATTCAGTGGGAGCTTTGGCAGCGATGTGGATTCATCATTTGTGATGGATGATCTTTTGTAGTGGTTGTGGGTGTCTTAGAGAGGTTCTTGGATTATGATTCTTGTTTCAGTGAGAGTGCTTTGACATCCTGATTTCCATTGTTAGTAGATGGTTATCTTCATATGATTGGAGATGTTGACATCTTGGTTTACCATGGAGGAATTATTTGAGTCTTTGGTTGAGGTGTTGGTTTATGATTTGTTAGTTTGACATGTTTATCCTTTGTTTAGAGATGTTGATATTGTGTCTTGATGGACTCTTGATACTGGTTTAGAGTTTTGGCATGATATAGGTTCTCCTAAGAAAAGATGTGTGCATCATTGCATGTGATCTCCTTGGAGGAGATGGTTAGATCATGATGTCATGATGGGCTTCTTGATTATGCAGATGTGCAGTAGGAGCATTGACAGTGACCTTGTTGGTTCTCTTGGTATTGAGTACTTTGGTGTAAAGCCCTCAAACCATCACAAAAGTAAAATGAAGTAAATAATCCACTTAAATACAACATCACAAGAAACGAAAGTAAAATGAGGTAATTAATCCACTTAATTACGATATAAAAGATGAAAAGGTGTAATTAATCCGCTTAATTACAATATCACAAGTAAAAAGATAAGTTTCATAAATAAGATTCAATAAATCTTCACAAAATAAAAACCTCATAAATAAGAATCCATAAGAATCATTAAATCTTGCAAAAGATAATCTCATCAATATAAATCAAATAAAGTCATTAAATCTTAGAACTCGTGTGCTCATCCTAGGTAAAAGTACTATAAAATCATACACAAAGTCCTTTGACAATCATGTCATAATGCATCCAATTACAAGTTTACAATAATCATGTTCAACAAGAATAAATAAATCATTACGCTCATCAGTCACACGAACCAAGTGGTCCTCCACTTGCGAGCCGAGAGATGGGAACATGGCCCAGGTGCTTTTCCACCCAACCATGAAGCAATTACACTTCTCTGGATCCCTTCATGAACCGAAGGAAACCCAGCCCTGCATGAAATGTCTAGCTACCTGGAAACAACTGGCAGGAGGGAACTCCTGATGCAACCTGACACCTTAATGTGCAATTCTAAATAATGAAATGTAGATTGTCTCGCAACAGGATGTGGTAGAGATATATATAAATAAGTTTGCTAGACAAATAATCATCTTTTACAATGATAGCTCGTTTAGATCTAAATCTTTAAAACATAGTAACCTGGTTCAATTTCTGAAAAGAGAAAAAGCCATCTTTGATAATCCACATTCAGCATCCTTGCCCAGAAAGTAACCCAAACACATTCCTAGATAAAAATCTACCTTCTTTTCACAAATAAACAAGTAAATAAATAATTAAATAAATCAATGAATAAATAAATCCAAAATCACCTATGACCATTTCTAATCCCTTTCCCATGCATCAATCATGAAAACACACCTTTCAAGCAATAATCCATCATTTGTTCATACAATTGCATCTATTAAATTAGTTTCATTTCTTAGTCCATATTTCATTTTATTTCCATAATATGTATTGAGTTTTCTAAATCATTCTAATCAAGTATGCCAATTCTTTTCAAGAAGTTTAATAAGATAATGATATTTACATCTCGGAATTTACTCCTTCACAACAACATTTAAGGAAAAGATAATTTTAACTTATAATCTATTCATTCCAATATTTGTAAAGTAATAGGTTTCTAAAATAATTTCTCAACCTTACTATCACTGCTGTGACAAGAAGTCAAAGAAACAAGAAAATAGTCTTCCTATCACAACTGTGACAAGAACTGTAGCAAAAATACATAACAGAGTTTATAATCAAATTACTGTCATTCAAGGTAATGTTTAAAATAACATTTTTAACAGCAAGTTAACAATGGAAAGGTAAGCTACATGATTCAAATACTTTCATCTAGGTTTATAAGTTATTCACACATCATTTTTAACTAGTAATTAGAGATCGATTTTGAGCAAGAGACTGATTTCCAACAGCAAGCCAGAAAGTTAACAATTCATCAGATTTATATCTATCAGAGGGTAAGTTTTATCAGTGATGGGAAATGTGGTTATCTCTGGTTCCAGTGTTTATAACAAGATCAAGAAAAAAGGCGATTTACTTAGCATAAAACAAAGAAAGCAAAGATCGCCAAGAAGAGAACAAAATGGCCAGCAAGAGGTCATGCACAGGGAGCAAAAACCAGAAAAATAAGAACAACAGAGTCAAGAATAGGATCGACGAGTAGAAGATAGAGTAAAAATAGTTTGCAAACAGAATACTCAGATGCCAACTCCATGGCAGCACTGAACCAGAAATAAAACACCATGGTTTAAGGAGTTGGGCAATTGGGAATAAATAAAATGGTAGGTCGATTAGAATAAAGAGGCCCAACACTTGAACAAGAGGTCAATCCCAAATGTCATGCTAAAGTTTGAGCAGATTGGCGACAGTAAAGTGATAAAGATAGGTCAATTTACTTAGCAATAAATAGAGAAAAGTATAGACAAAAATAGAAATGACAGGTTGATGCAATATCAGCGTCGTACTTAAAGATTGGCGATTGAGTACTTACGTAAATGTAGTTTTGAGTCTTTATATTCAGCGATCTAAATAATAATTGTTCCACAATCTAAGAAAATAGTTGGTCAAGCAAAGAATTAAGAGGCCAGATGCCACAAAGTAGGTAAATTAGCAATCAAAGGAATAGAGGGATAAAACGCAGGCCTGGGTCTGCTACTTAGTGGCCAAAGAGGAGATAGGTTGACGTCAGGAAGAGGGAGTTGATTTCCCAACACATAGGCCAGAAAATAAAAATTTTCACAGGCTAAAATATTCTGCATTCTAACATTTTTAATCCACCATATTTCTTGCATTGAAAACTAGAAAAATACCAGAATTATTTACCCGCAACAAAGGTTGATTTGCCTTCCCAATCATTGCCTTTCTCCTGCTTCCTATCGCTCTCTGAAATCAATGAACTTCTTCTCTGCTTTATAAAAATTGTGGTGTCTTCTCTGCTCTGAATCTTGGGGTCCTCTCCTTTGTTGAATGCTCTTTTTTTTATTAAAAATCTCCCCTTAATTTTGGCATCCCAATTAGGTTTAAAGACTGCAGATTATTTTTAGTTTGCATGTGAGTTGTTTCTTCAAAAAGCTCTCAAATTTTCTATTTTATTTAAAATAACAACTTAAATTAGCTTACTGTCGCATGCATGACAGTAAGTTGATTTTTAATTCTTTTTACTTAAAATTCTAAATATAATAATGATATTATTCATATAATTTAACTATTTTTATTAAAACACAATCACTTTAACTCAATCAAGAAGTATTAAAAATAATAAAATAATATATATATATATATATCTCTTGCAATTTAAATATAATCTAATTTAGATATTGTCTTCCAAACATCGTATTTATATAAATAGGAAAGTTTATTATTTAGTATTAATTAATATAAAATACAACCACATATATATATATATATATTCACCAATTGAATTAAAATACATCATTTAATATAATCAAAAGAAATTTTAATATCTACAATTAAATCATGCATTCAAAAAGGATCTTCATAACAATTAAAAACACCATATTTTCTAAGCATCTAAACATCAATCACATTTATTATCCACACAATGATGCATAGAAATAAGCCATTCAAAAATGTAATATGAGACTACATGAGCATGTGATTGCATCGGAGTTAACCATCCCAAACAGTTCTTGCCAAGTGGCTAGAACACCTCTACCTCAACCATGTTCTAGTCTTCGATGAGTACCTGCATGCATTCACACTCAACTCGACGTCAATAGGTTAGTTTCCAAAAACATAGTCGAAGCAAAATATCATAATTATATCAATAATATTTAATATTTAAATCAACTTTCTAATTTATGTAAATATAACATCATGATAATTACCTTCTCACCTGTGGAACTTACTCGAAGTAAAACAATCATGGTAAATGTTCACTAATCTAGAATAATAATATAGTCCATAAAAACGAGACATGACATCCTTCCCCACTAAGAAGAGACATTGTCCCAATGTCTTATTACACATCAAAAGTAATGAATCAATCTTCCATCAACAAAGTATCAAAGTATCATAAAACAATAAAAATAACTCAAAGTATCATTAAGGTATCATCAATTCTAACAAAGCATATTAATGCCCTTTTACTTATTCCCATGTGGCACCATCCATGAAACTATAGGTCCTACTCAACCTTATACAAAACAATATCTCAACTTCGCACTTAACATTAAGTCCATCAAATAAATCTAAGTATAATCAATCAATCAATTCACATGGCACAACTACCAATTTAATGTATATAATCCACCAGATGGTACAACTACCACTCAATTACATTTATTCTAGCATAAGAATAACAATCACATCTTTAATGCACACCAAGAAGGCATAAATCAATTCATCATAGATATGAATCAATCATCACAATGCACATGCAATAGCATGGTAACACAATATTATATCAAAAGATCGGTCCTCCCAAATAAACATTGGTCGAGATCTCCAACAACAAGACAAAACTCCAAAGGTGTACCAACTAGGTCATATCCAATGATTGTGTAAACAACTCCTCTGAAACTATACCACTCATTTCATTCCTATCAATGGAATCCATTTCCTCTTTCATTACTTGTAACCAAACTTTATTTTCAACTTGATCTACAATTCAAAATTCTCAAAAACTCTTCCTTGTCTTCCTCATGCTTTTGCACAATGCTATTTAATAATTCAACTTCTTCAATTTCTTTACTATTCTCTGCACTTGGCTATTCACTATATTTGGTTGTCTTGTTTATGTTGTTCAATTCTTTTTCCTTTTTCTTTTGTCAATCAAATACATTTATCCAACCATGACTCATTTTTAAACAACTTGTCCTAGATTCATTTTTCAACTCTCTATTCCAACATGTCTTTCCACTATGATTTCTTTTCAAACCACAACTTTTTTGCAATGATGTAAATTCCAACAATTTTCACTTCTATGTCCTTATCTATCACAATGTGAACAATGTAAAATCTCCTTTTCTTGAAATGACTTCTTAGTACTTGCAAAAACATTTGTCTTTTCTTTTCCTTTACCTCAATACCTGAGACTTTCATACTTAGTTCCCACAATTGACTCAATGGGATCTTTGATTCCTTGCTGATGCTTACACAACCTTTGCCTATATATTCAATTTCCTTCAAGATTTTCAAATGAACATTATCGCCTAAACAACTAGTTATGATAGCAGATTCATCATCATTTTCATCCTTACATTCTTCAGCAAACTACCAAGTGATTGATCAAAAGAACACAAATCATCTATGTCACCTGAGACTTCACAAACTAATGGCTTGACTTCTGACATTCATTTTCTTTTTGGCGTGGTGCAAACATTTGTTTTAACTCATCAAGTTGATCTTTCTATTTGAATTTTCTCCTTCTAGGTTTTTCAATTTTTCTTGCAATTATTCATTCCTTAAACAACTTCAAATCTTCTTTCACCAATTCTTTTTCCAAAACATCATTTTCACAGAAATTTTCATACTTTTGTTTTCCTAACTCCTTTATTCTTTCCATATATTCTATATTACTCCTTTTAACATTCATCAATTTTTTATTAACCTTTTTCTAATTCTTCTATCAAAATTTCCTTCAAAATTTTAACTTACTTCAAGTGATCCAAAGTGACACCCAAAATCTAATTCAGAACTTCCTCAACACTTCAACAATGTTAATACATCTAACAACTCATTCTACCAAATCTCTTAGTAGTACACTCGCTACAAAATAGTATATTCTTCGCATCCTACTCCCTTACACAACCTATTAGAGGCCCATCATGGACATGATAGAAAACATAACATGATACAAGACCAACAATTTTAAAACATTTAAGCATAGCCACCAATAATAAATAAATAAATAAATTCTGAATAGAAAAATTCAATTCCAACAATAAGGTATAAAATGAGCTCAATTTCAACAGTAAATCAAACATGACCATCAAGGTCGCAAGATAAGTAAATATCAAATTTTGATGGCTATACTTTTTCATAAATAAGAATAAATTTTTTTCAATGTTGGCTTTTACAACGTTTAGAGAAATTATCAAAGTCAAATAAATAAATATCAAAATTCAAAAGTTTCACATTACATGAACTATGTGACTAATTCTAGCCACTAGAGAGGGAGTACGAAGCTACACTATGCCTGGATCCAAATTGGGGCAAGTTAAGAGAACACACTCAATTGCACAAGCAACCTAGTCCTCTAAGACTTCAAACTCCTCTATATCCTAAGATCATTTCCACATAACATCATTCAAGATACCTAGCAACAAAAATTACATTCCGATCCAAGAATCACAATCAAATTGAAGAATGCTCGACCAAACCTGGTGCGTGCCTATTAACCTACATGCATCCCTAAATTGAATGCATCATCTCATTAACAGGATGTGGCAAGGAATTAAATACATAAAATCGATTAACAGTGCGTAGATTTTGAAAAGAAAACCTACTTCCATGTTTCCCCACATTTGGCACCCGTCCCAGAAGGCAACTTCCCAAAAGAACAAACATTCAACAACCAGATTTAAGTTAGAACAAAATCAGGTTCACAAACCAAGATATCACAACACACCATTCTTTCCTACAAGAAACGGCTATCATTTCTTTCCTTAAACTTCAATGAGGCAATGTAACACTATCTTTCTTATAACCACATAATGAATCCATATTCATGATCATGCTCTCAACAAAACAATGCAAAATGCATTTCAAGCCAGCATTCACCAGAATAAAATAAGTCAAACATATGATCCAACAACCTCTTTCACATACTAATGCATAACCCTAAAATAATAAAAAGACCTAGTTCATTCATACTCAAGAACAATCACTAGGGTCAATCTAACCCTGTAAAAAGAAAGCACATGCTATTCACAGCAAACCAACACACAAGGACCCACACATGCTCGATCAAACTAAGCAACACACACACCCAGAGCTCTCAATGCTGGAACCATGCTCTGATACCAAATGTAAAAGCCCCCAAACCATCACAAAAGTAAAACGAAGTAAAATGAAGTAAATAATCCACGTAAATACAACATCACAAGAAACAAAAGAAAAATGAGGTGATTAATCTACAAAAGATAAAAAGGTGTAATTAATCCGCTTAATTACAATATCACAAGTAAAAAGATAAGTCTCATAAATAAGATTCAATAAAGTCAATAAATCTTAGCAAAAGAAAAACTTCATAAATAATAATCCATAAGAATCATTAAATCTTGCAAAAGATAATCTCATCAATATAAATCAAATAAAGTCATTAAATTTTACAACTCACGTGCTCATCCTAGGTAAAAGCACTATAAAATCATACACAAAGTCCTTTGACAATCATGCCATAATACATCCAATTACAATTTTACAATAATCATGTTCAACAAGAATAAATAAATCAATACGTTCATCAGTCGCACGAACCAAGTGGTCCTCCACCTACGAGCCAAGAGATGGGAACATGGCCCAGGTGCTTTTCCACCCAACCAAGAAGTAATTACACTTCCCCAGATCCCTTCATGAAACGAAGGAAACCCAGCCCTGCATGAAATGTCTAGCTACCTGGAAACAATTGGCATGAGGGAACCCCCAATGCAACCTGACGCCTTAATGTGCAATTCTAAATAATGAAATACAGATTGTCTCGCAACAAGATATGGTAGAGATATATATAAATAAGTTTTCTAGACAAATAATCATCTTTTACAATGATATCTCATTTAGATCTAAACCTTTAAAACATAGTAACCTGGTTCAATTCCTGAAAAGAGGACAAGCTATCTTTGATAATCCACATTCAGCATCCTTGCCCATAAAGTAACCCAAACACATTCCTAGATAAAAATCTACCTTCTTTTCACAAATAACAAGTAAATAAATAATTAAATAAATCAATGAATAAATAAAATAAGTAAATCCAAAATCCCCTATGACCATTTCTAATCCCTTTCCCATGCATCAATCATGAAAACACACCTTTCAAGCAATAATCCATCATTTGTTCATACAATTGCATCTATTAAATCGGTTTCATTTCCTAGTCCATATTTCATTCTATTTCCATAATATGTATTTAGTTTTCTAAATCATTCTAATCAAGTATGCCAATTCATTTCAAGATGTTTTATAAGATAATGATTTTTACATCTCGAAATTTACTCCTTCACAACAACATTTAAGGAAAAGATAATTTTAACTTATAATCTATTCATTCCAATATTTGTAAAGTAATAGGTTTCTAAAATAATTTCTCAACCTTACTGTCACTGTTGTGACATGAAGTCAAAGAAACAAGAAAATAGTCCTCCTATCACAACTACGACAAGAACTATAATAGAAATACAGAACATAGTTTATAATCAGA
Organism: Cunninghamia lanceolata; assembly: GCA_027924645.1. Taxonomy (NCBI): domain Eukaryota; kingdom Viridiplantae; phylum Streptophyta; class Pinopsida; order Cupressales; family Cupressaceae; genus Cunninghamia; species Cunninghamia lanceolata. The sequence goes on along the minus strand of BSBN01001201.1, from coordinate 14,251,873 downwards.
TTACTGTCATTCAAAGGTAATGTTTAAAATAACGTTTTTAACAGCAAGTTAATAATGGAAAGGTATGCTACAGGATTTGAATACTTTCATCTAGGTTTATAAGTTATTCACGCATCATTTTTAATTAGTAAGTAGAGATTGATTCTGAGTAAGAGACTAATTTCCAACAGCAAGCTAGAAAGTTAACAGTTTATTATATTTATATCTATCAGAGGGTAAGTTTTATCAATGACGAGAAATGTGGTTATCTCTGGTTCCAGTGTTTATAACAAGATCAAGAAAAGAGGCGATTTACCTAGCATAAAATAAAGAAAGCAAAGATTGCCAGGAAGAGAACAAAACGGCCAGCAAGAGGTCATGCACAGACAACAAAAACCAAAAAAATAAGAACTACAGAGTCAAGAGTAGGATCAACCAGTAGAAGATAGAGTAAAAACAATTGGCAAACTAAATACTCAGATGCCAACTCCATGGCAGCACTGAACTAGAAATAAAATGACATGGTTTAAGGAGTTGGGTGGCTAGGAATAAATAAAATGGCAAGTCGGTTAGAATAAAGAGGCCCAACGCCTCAATAGGAGGTCAATCCCCAAATGTCATGTTGAAGTTTGAGCAGATTAGCGACAGTAAAGTCATAAAGATAGGTCGATTTACTTAGCAATAACTAGAGAAAAGTATCTAAACAAAAATGGAAATAGTAGGTCGATGCAATATCAGCTTGTCGTAGTTAAAGATTGGCAACTGAGTACTTGGGAAAATGCAGTTATGAGTCTTTATATTCAGCGATCCAAATAATAATTGTTCCACAGGCTAAGAAAAATAGCTGGTCAAGCAAAGAATTAATAGGCCATAAGCCACATAGTAGGTCAATTAGTAGTCAAAGGAATAGAGGGATAAAACGTAGGCCTAGGTCTGCTACTTAGCGGCCAAGGAGGAGATAGGTTGATGTCAGGAAGAGGGAGTCGATTCCCCAACACATAGGCCAGAAAACAAAAAATTTCACAAGCTAAAATATTCTACATTCTAACATTTTTAATCCACCATATTTCTTGCATTAAAAACTAGAAAAATACTGGAATTATTTGCCTACAACAGAGTCTGATTTGCCTTCCCATTCGTTGTCTTTCTCCTGCTTCCTCTCGTTCTCTAAAATCAGCAAACTTCTTCTCTGCTTTATAAAATTGTGGTGCCTTCTATGCACTGAATCTTGGGGTCCTCTCCTTTTTTGAACGCTCTTCTTTTTATTAAAAATATCCCCTTAATTTTGGCATCCCAATTAGGTTTAAAGACTACAGATTATTTTTAGTTTACATGCGAGTTGTTTCTTCAAAAAGCTCTCAAATTTTCTATTTTATTTAAATAACAACTTAAATTAGCTTACTGTCGCATGCATGATAGTAAGTTGATTTTTAATTCTTTTTACTTAAAATTCTAAATATAATAATGATATTATTAACATAATTTAACTATTTTTATTAAAATACAATCACTTTAACTCAATCAAGAAGTATTAAAAATAATAAAATTATATATATATATATATCTTGCAATTTAAATATAATCTAATTTAGATATTATCTTCCAAACACCATATTTATATAAATAGGAAATTTTATTATTTAGTATTAATTAATATAAAATACAACCACATATATATATTCGACAATTGAATTAAAATACATCATTAAATATAATCAAAAGAACTTTTAATATCTACAATTAAATCATGCATTCGAAATGGATCTTCATAACACTTAAAAACACCATATTTTCTAGGCATCTAAACATCAATCACATTTATTATCCACACAATGATGCATAAAAATAAGTCATTCAAAAATGCAATATGAGACTACGTGAGTGTGTGATTGCATCGGAGTTAACCATCCCAAACAGTTCTTGCCAAGTGGCTAGAACACCTCTACCTCAACCATGTTCTCGTCTTCGACGAGTACCTGCATTCATTTGCACTCAACTCGACATCAATAAGTTAATTCCCAAAAACATAGCCGAAGCAAAACATCATACTCATATCAATAATATTTAATATTTAAATCAAATTTCTAATTTATATAAATATAAGATCATGATAATTACCTTCTCTCCTGTGGAACTTACTCGAAGTAAAACAATCATGGTAAATGTTCACTAATCTAGAATAATAATATAGTCCATAAAAATGAGACATGACATTTTGTCATTTGCTTGAGAGCTTCATGATAGTGCGATGTTGCATTTGGAGTTTAGCATGCTTTGATCATAGAGGTTCTCATGGATATTTGGAGACTTAGGTGAGGCTGGAGTTCTCTTGCGATTAGAGACACTTGTTGAGACAGTTACTCATTGGAGGTTTCAGCAGATAGACCGAGGAGCCTTACACTTGGATATGGACATGAGTTCAATATGGACCTAGAGGAGATTGCTCTTGGAGAGAGTCATTGTGTCTTGGTGTATCCTAGAGGAGCATTATCATTCCCCACTCTTGGTCTACTTAGCAGTTTATCATCTATGAGGTATTCCCCATCCTTTTAGATGCATTTTGCTTTATGCTTTATCTTCTCGTAGATATAGATCTTGAGCTATAGTTATTGGTTCTGGAGGGTTCATTTGAGGGATGTTAGAATGGTTATCTCCTTGTTCATATGGTTTGATTTATGATGTTCATTATGAGGATTTTAGGAGATGTGATTGGGCTTATTCCTAGTTATGGAATGGTTATGAGTTTGGTCTACCTTCGTTAGAGAGGCTTACATCCATGTTTATTACATGTTACATATGTTCATTTGATCTTATGAGATTGAATGGTTGGGTGTTGTTGAGGCTTTTCATTTGGGGTTGTAGAGGAGATCATACTTGACACAGCTTAGAACTTTGAGGTGTTTGTAGAAGGACATTATGATTTACAAGTTTTCTCTCTTTGTCTTATGGCTGCTTCATGGAGAATCATGTTGATATGGTTGGACTTTGGGAGAGTTATGATAACATGTTGTGAGAGAGTATGCAGTAATTTAACTTGCATGTGTGGATCATTGTGATTGTTCTTGATACTACATTGGCTTGTTGATTAGCCACACCTTGGTTTGAGTGTTGATTTATAGACTTGGTATGCCTTGGATCTATTTTCAGATTAGACATTACCCATGCAATGAGAGTTCCTAGATGTATGTGTTCTTCATTGACAGGTTTTATACATGGAACTTGTGATTGCGGTATATGGGTTGGATATGTTGTTGGCATGAGTTTATTGATGTTGTTGATACCCATGAGATATGGATGGTTGGATGTATTAGCATATGTTGTGGGTGCTATTTCCAATCATGTGGGTTTTTTACCTTTGACAACAACTTGGAGCCTTATGTTATCACTTGGATTTGATGCTTGTGTTCTTTGGATTGGTGCATCTTCACCTTGGCATGTTCATTTTCTTCCATAGGTGGCAAGTTGGAGGATGAGAGGAGTTCTTGCTTTAGATGGTGGGCATTTTGATTTTGTTGTAGGTATCTTGATGGAGCACGAGAGCATGCTGGAGATTCATGTGATTTCATGTTTTCCTATGATGATGTATTTCATTGATTGACCCTTATGTAATGTATACAACAAGTGGGAGAATGTTGGGAAATAGGTGTTGTACACCTTGCATAATATTGTATTATTTTATTCATATAAAATAAATATTTATTTGTGTTGCATCTTAATTGATGTGTTTAACCACATTAGATATTTATTTGGATGCCAATTGTAAAAGTTGTATGTAACATTGGGATATTATTTGTATTATTTAATTGTTGGGAAAACGTAGAACCAACATTAAATAAGTGGGTCAATGGTTTTGTGTATCCATGGTTTTGAAACACGTGGTTTTATCCAATACCATAAATTGTAGTTGTGTGAGCTTGGTCTATAAAAGCATGCACATTGTTAGTGGTTTGGGTGGGTTGGCTATTTCATTATAGGTGGATTGGAGGTTTGTGAGAGGTTGTCATTGTATTGAGCTCTCTCCTGTAAGTGTATATTGTGAAGCATGACAAGTGATGTGTGGATTCATGCTTGGACACATGGAGGATGCATTGGAGGTGCATGATGGTTCAGAGGTATTCATGGAGACTCATGGCATGTATTGTAATATCTTTATTGTTGACTAATACATATGAGTGTGGATGCTTTTGGAGGCTGGGTTTTTCCCTTTTGAGGGTTTTCCCAAGGTATATCTTGTGTTATCTTGTGCTTGTTATTTGATCTTTGCATTATGGTTATTTGCTGCATCTTTTTCTCCTATTGCGTTATGTGGAATTGGTTTTATTTGACCTACAAATTCCTAACACATTTAAGGAAAAACATAGCATTTCATTGGGATGAATGTAAAGTACACAACCCAAAACTATAACAAGAAATTAAATAACCATCTCATTGACATTAACTTAAAATGGAAAGATAAATCTTCTATACATGTAAAAATATCAACTTTACATCATACAAATACATGTGCCTTGTCCAGGTGTTAGCACAAGAAATAATACACAATGATACATTTTTGGCTCTCATGCCATATAGTCATCTTAGTACAATAATAAAGTACAACAGACAAGTAATGATAATGAATAAAGTCATTGTCGTCAGTCACCACTAACCCACATGGTCATCCGCAAGTCAAAGACGAGAACATGGCCCAAGTACTTTTCCACCCAACCACGAAGCTTTACGCTTCCATAGAATCCTTCCTAACATGAAGGATACCCGACCCTGCAAAAAGTGCCTAGCAACCTAGAATTAATAGGCAAGAGGGAAAACCTGATGCAACCTGATGTTTACATGCATTTCTATCTAGAATGTGCAATATCTCACAATCAGGATGTGGCAGAGAAACATATCAATACAACTAGCCAATTTCATCTATTTCAATGAACACATAGCTTTGACCAAAGCACTCATGCATAAACTGATAGATCTTGAAAAGTGGATCAACCTTCTCTGATACCCCACATTCGACACCCTATCCCAGAAGGTAAACCCAACATACTCATGGAAAAATAAATCAATCTTACAAAATAATTCATGAAACACATGCATTTGTCCACTAAACAAATACTAATACTTTCAAAAAAAATAATGTGAATACACTTTACTATCTCTACAATGATGTATGCATATTACACTTCTTATAATGAATTGCATTGCATTTGTCTAATTCAATTACAGATACTATCTATGCGTATGTTTTTCTAACCATTTCATACTTTTTATCAACAGGGATAATGAGGTTTATGTATATAGTGAAAAGATGCCAGTATTGACCATGATAGAGCCTACATAGATATTCAAATATAGATATATATATAGACATATATACACTTATATATGGGTAATATATATGTATCTGGTTAAACACATAACCATATTGCATGTGTAATTATCTCAATAAAAGATAAAATCAATTATTTCATATACTTGGGCAAGATTAGCTTCATAAAACAGTCATGTTAATAGTGGAGATAAGTATTGAGGAGAAACATATATCCATTCGGCATCAAGTTTATAAACCACTGAGTGTTAAAGTATAATACACAATAGAGATTCCAATTGCTAAATAAAAACCTTAATTTCATATATATATATAGAGAGAGAGAGAGAGAAGAAAAAGAATCCAGGCCGTAATAAACTAAACACAAGCCATTATAACCATACACAGGCCATAATGAACCATACACAGGTCGTAATGTACCATACACATGTCGTTAACCCAAGCTAAAGTTGCACAAGAACATGTTTAATTTATCAATAAGGCCAATACAATTATATTCAGGACAAAACAATAAGGTACAACTACTCTCAATTTCATGGTTATTGCTATTCTTGTCATGTTTATGGTCATAGAGCTAGAGACTATAGAACTCATTCAAGAAATGGTTTTGGATGTAATAAGGATAAGAGTTCTTATAACTTGTCAAATCAAGACTATAATAATGTTTGTTATAACTGTAATAAAGTTGGTCATATAGCAAGAAATTGTTGGGTGCATGGAAGATATAATTATGGAAGTCCTTTTGGAATGATGAACAAGTTAAGATGTTTCAATTGCAATAAATTTGGACATTTATCAAAGTTTTGTAGATCGGGTTTGAAAGAACTTCCAAGGAAAACTAATAGTCTGATCACAAAACCATCATCTAATGTTGATAAGGGTAGAGGAAAGGTAAAATCTATTTGGAGGAGGAAATACAAACAAAAAGAAAAAGAACCTATGTATGTGCTTTATGCACAAAAAGCATTTCCAAGTGCATAAAAAGTAGCATGGAGTCAGGGGGAGTTGTTTAAAGTTTATCATTCATCCCCATGAAAAAGACAAAGAGATCTTGAGTTATCTATCCTGGCTTCTACATAAAATTTCAGTATGTGTTTGACATGTTTCATGCCAAGGAGAGGACATTATTTCATGCTTTGTCAGTATGGTATCCATTCAATTCTAAGGTGGTAGCCAAATGTGCATCACAGTTTCAAAGAGTCCCGGTAGCCATAAATGCACTCAGACAAACATGTTGCATAATGTAGAAAGATTGACAATTCATTTGATTCTCTTACCAAAGTGGCTTAAAGAGTTGTGTGTTAAATCAAATGCAGTGAAGGATAAGAGGTGTTGTTTGTTCTTGGATAATCTTTGAGCATTGTGTTATTGAACTTCATGATTATAGATATGATTAGACCTGGCTTATTTTGAAAGAGATAGTATTAGATGTTGGTACATGTAGTGATGTTGGTCTTCATTTGTTGGATTGAAGAAAGATGATGTCTTAGTGATGATAGTATAGCAGTTGGTTTATTTTGGTCTACTTTGACAGTGCCTTAGTCTATTTTAATAGTACAATCTTGATTGATGACAATGTGTCATGGCAGATCTAGCTATGTATGATGACTGATTTTGCATCATTAGTTTTTTTTTCAGAAGATTGGTTCATGTTCAGAAGGTCCTCCTCTAGTCATTGTTCAATAGGTGTTGTTCAATCCCTTTGTTCATGTTGATATTCATTGCTGATAGTTGTGTGGTGCTTTGCCTAGTGCTCATCCTTTGGCACTATTGTGACAATTGATCAATCTAATTTGTGATGACAATGGATCAGTTGGTTTTGATTAGTTGCTTTTCAATATTCTGCTATGCATAGCCCCAGTGACAGTCCTTTTTGTAATGATTGAGCAGTGTTAAGGGTGATTTCAGTTTGTGGAAGGATGGAGATCTCAGTTGTTAAGGAATTCATTCAATACTTTTAGGGTTTATCATTGTTCTAATCTCTAAACCCTAGTGAACTTCTAAACACCCTAGAATGCACTTTGTAAAGAGAATGAGATAGTCATAAGATATCTACATAAATTTTTTGAAATCTTCTAATATCTACAATATAAAGAGATTCTCAGGACAATACAGTGCAGTGGTAGTACAATGGACAGTCTTAAAAGTAGTGAGTTTATGCAAGATTAGAAGAAAGTAAGGCTGTAATCTTCATGTGTTGGGTGACAATGGTGTTCATAGTAGTGTTTTGAAAGTAATAACTAGATCATTCATGCATATCAAAGGTTGATAGCTAAACCATTCTTGGTTTGACAAGTAGATCAGTCATGTAAAGACATTAAACATTTGATGACTGATCATTCAAGTTGAACTGAATCCCTGATGCTTTATTCATACTTAAGTTGTTGGATCCTCTTCATGTTTCATTTTCTTCAAAGATAGTAATTGAGTTTTTTTTAATCATGCTGAGATGCAAGGAGGATAGTTCAGGAGATCAGATTTGAAGCAGTGGTCATCTAATTGATTTTCATTATCATGGTGTACTTCCAAGTTCATCAAGACATTCTAATGGAGTATTAATGTGATATGTTTGTGGCAAGTATAGTAGAAAAACAGTGAATTCATTATGTCAGTGCCAAAAGGAGTAAAGTCCTTAACCAAACAATGATTTGTCATTCATAAAGTGACAATAGGATGTGAGTTTTTGCTCCTCTCAGTAAATGGAACATGCCAGTATGATGATGGGACATTTACAAACTTGTAGAGATAATGTGTACAGTAGCAACCCTTATTTTTACAGTTGCTTAGATTTGGTATTCTTTAATATTGACAGTGTTTTACATCGATCAATGTTTTCATCTCTTTTGACAGTGATGCTCTTTCATGTTTGGTCTTGTAAATGATCTTTCATCCTGACTATGGTAACTACAGTGATGTGATCTTTCAAAGGTCTTGTTGTTGATGCAAGGGAACTTTGAAACAGGAGGTTTTTTTGAAAATTGTGTTATTATGACAAGGCACATTTAATGTTGTTATGATGGTACTTTATGGAGGAAGGTCTTGGTTTGATATGGTTTGATATGGTAGTATTTGTTTGAGAGAAGTGTTATGCTTCCACATTTCAAGATGACAGTATCTACAACAGTGGTGTTAGACAATGTTACAATGTTTTCATGTTTTCATTCACATTCACAATAATCAATAACAGTACTGTCATTTATCAGTGTCTACAACTGCAATGAAAACTAAAGTGGTCTTGTGAGTCAGTGAAAGGAGAATGATTACAGAGATCAAAATTGTCAAAGAGCTATTTAAAATGGTGTTCATAACAAAGCTGATTATGTCTCAAGGGATGGAGAAGAAAGATCATACTCTTCGTTCAAGTCATAGTGAAATTTCTCTTCTTCATCAAATATTATGAAATAGAACAGCATTTCATATGATACATTATAGTGGTATTTAACTATTTTTTGTGCTAGGTTGGTATTCATGTTATAAATGTCTTGAAAATGATATTATGCTCATGCTTCTTCTCCAAAATCATGAAGTTGTTATATTCATGCTATGTTAGAACATGACAGTCAGACTTGGTAAGGTTTTGGTTCAGGATAGTGCTTTAGGTCTTGCAATTATCATGATGTGTTTCAAGCATTCTTTCTCACTCTTTCACCAAGTTCTATCATAGGGGGAGTTGTGCAACCTTTTTCATTTGATGTAAAAGGGGGAGAAATTGGAGTGGTTTTTGCCATCAATGACAAAGGGGGAGATTGTTGTGATAGTTGTCATTGATGTCAAAGCTAGGGAAGATGAGAAGGTTTATGCTTCATCATGTCAGGGTGACATGCTTCATCAGTCCACTTGCCACTTGATTATTGTTCATATTCATCATGTTCATGCTTTAGAAGAAGGGATGTTGGTGAATTGGTCATATATGATAAGGTGTTTGATGCCATCCTCGTGTTGAGATGGTTTCATGTTGATGATACTGCAAGTTGAGGTGATGTTGAGGATATTTATCTTTGAATCTTTGACTTTAGGATGCTTCATCAGGATGCAGGAAGGATACTTAGGATGCATGGTTCAATTGTTCAGTTGTGTTGAGGTAAGGTTGAGTTGTTAGGATGTGCTTTGAGGTTGATCAGGTTGTTGAATGGCAATGAGCAATGTTGATCAGGTTGCTGGATGGCAATGTTGATGACCAAGATGCAATTCTTCATAATGTGTCTTCATGTCATCAAGTTCATAAAGATCAAGTGATTCATCTTAATCAGGAACTATATGACAAGAGCTGAGAGTAAGGTTTAAGAATGTTTCTTTCATCAAATAATCTAAAGAATTCAAGTTTTGACTACATGTGAAGACCTAATCCTAATGAGCCTCTTTAAGATCTCTAATAATATTTAAACCCTATTCTAAACATCATTCAACTTGTGCACTTTATCTAATAAAATGAAGTTGACCTGTGATTAAAGGTTAAGAGAACTTTAGTTATAAACTTGAGGGTCCTTAGCCCGTGGGGACACCAACCACTTTACCTAGGGATATTGAATATCCCGGTAATGACTCATGGTTTGAACGCCTAAAAAGAGATTGAAATCTCTAATTAAAAATAGCAAAAGCACGAAGTTGTAGATCGATGGTTATAATTTAAATTAAGCTTGAATTTCAACGGATTTCCATTAGAGTAAAACTTGACAAGCAGGTCAGTTGAGGTAGGTTCTAACTGTTGTTAGACAGTTGTTCTAACTACCTTGAGGCTAGAGAAATTCCAAAAAGGATTTGTATGATGTGTGTTGGTGATTCGAGTGCGTAGAAGACATATTGTCACATTCATATAAAAAATGATTTTTAGTATTCTTTGGGAGACAATGAATTTGAAAGGTGGCTTAATTAAAAGATGGATTGGATTGGTGATTTGTGTTCTTAAGAGACGGGTCTACAGATGCATGTATATATATTGTCAAGCTTAGTGATGTAATCTATGGTTTTTTGAAAGTAAAAGTGTTGTATTGGATTGAGTGGTGAAAAGAAGGTGCTTAACGAATACTATGAGCAGGTATAGTATGTTGTATCTTGTTTTTACACAAAGAAGGCAGTGTGTGGTTTGAAGCCAAGACTTTTGTTATCTTCAATGCTTGGAGTATCAGTGTTGATTGGATGAGATTGCTCTGATTGCTCAAAGATATTATTACAATAGTCATTCTAGAAAATGATTTACAAAATCAGGGTTTAATTTGTTTTTATCATTTATTGACAAAGGGGGATGTTTTGATGTCAAAACTAAGTGCTCTTGAATGATCATGATGTCAGTAGTTCTTGTATTGTTATGTCATTGTCAATATAATATCCTTTTGTGTTGAAGTTTATGGTGATCCTGCAGAGGGAGACATAAGGAGTATTGTATTGCAGTGAAACAGAGTGATCCTCTAACTATTTTCTTTTATCTGAATTGTATTCAAATCTATTTTCCAGTGAGGCACCTATTTTCTAGTGAGGCACATTTTGCCAGTGAGGCATTTGTATTTGAGGCATATTTGTAACCAGTGAGGTTCCTTTTCCAGTGAGGCACAAAAAGTAGCCAATGAGCCTTTGTAATCAGTGGGTTTTTATTAAGCCAGTGAGGCAAGTTTCGAGTGGTTTTTTATCCCTATGAGGGTTTTCCACTCATCAAAACATGTGTTATGGTTCATGTTTGTCTCTATGTGTTTGTGTGCCCTAATGCTTTATGGTTGATTAAGGTCTTGTACGTTCTACTCATCATTATACTTGTATGACTCTTTGGTGTCTATCTCATTTTCTATTCAGTGTATTAAAAGGTGCAAAAACTTGTTAAAGTTTCTAGACCATTGATTCACCCCCCCCCTCAATGGTCCTATACTCCAACAAAATGGGTTGACAGGAACAAAATGCAAGTTAAGAGCAATAGAACAGGATGCTTAAAACTTACGCAAAGCAAAACTTTTTAAATCGGTTCAGAGTAAAGTACCTAGAAAACCATGATCTCTTGGGTAGAATGATCTCCTTCCTGTAGTCGATGAATTCCCTTCTATTTTCCTCTTCCCCTATCACTAATGATTCATCTTCCCTCTGTCTTTGTATCTCTCTTGCTCTATGTCTATGCTTTCTCTTTTCTGATCTCTGCTTTTTAATGAAAATTTTCTTCTCCCCCAAAATTAGGCGTTCCTATCTTTAGTTTTAAGCTTTTCTTTTATTTTTAGTTCCAATTTACGCACACTCTACATGCTTGAGGAGGTGCATGGGCACTTGAAAAGCCTCCAATCCTTTGCTTTTAATTTAAACAACATTTAATGCTGTCGTTTTATTATTGTTTTTTATTATTACATGTATATATTTATTTTTACATGACTATTTTTATTTTTCATATATATATATATAATTTAAATTATATATGTGTATATATATATATGAAATAAAATAATAATAAATCTATTTTGAAGTCAACCCTTATAGTTTAATTTAATCAAAAGATGAAAAGAACACAAGATTACATGGTGAATATATGTAATTTAAAAGAATGTACTTAGAAAATGAGATTACGAACTTAACTAATTGTTAAACATTATCCACAACCAAAATTTGAAAGTCAAATGTTGAAACAAGATTACATATCCATGTTACGTGAAAACATAATAAAGCCATTCATTGATGCAATATGTATGAAACTCAGTGAGTGTGTGCATGCATCGGGTTTTTTTGTCATGCCAACTCTTTCTGCTAGCTAGGATGCTTCTACCTCAACCATGTTCCTATCTTTGACATATTCCTACACTCAGTCACACTCATATTCTCATCAATAGGTTAGTCCAAATAATCATAGCCGAAGCATGAGGAAACATAAATTCATAATCATAAACATATTAATCCATCAATATAATGACTTTCAAATTTATGCCTTTATAAAAATGGCGACAATTTACTTTTATGCACATGTAATTACCCACTAGTAAAAACAATCACAATGAAATATCCAAAAGTCTAAGTTATAAATGAAATCCAAAAAGTCGAGATGTGACATCCTTCCCCACTAGGAAGAGACATCGTCCTGATGTCTTATTACACACATACTGAAATAATAAAAGTATCTCACTATAACTATCAAAGTATCACACTAAGCAACAAAGCATCACAAATATGCAAATAAAAGTATCTCAGCTAAGTCCTCAAATGAGGAAAAGAATGGTCTATCTCCTCTGCATCATCCCATGTGGAACTATCCACAAAATATTGGTCCCACTAGACCCTATACTACATAATATCTCTATTAAGCAACTTGACGTTGCATCTATCAAGAATTTGAGTGGGCTCCACCAGCACCACTCCTGGACCCTGTACCTATAAAGCATGCCAATCAAGTATGTGTGAGGAGTTAGGATGATGTGGTTTAAGCAAAGACACATGAAAAACATTATAGGTTCGGGCAAGAGCAAGCGGTAGAGCAAGTCTGTAAGCAATGGGGTTAATCACTTCCAACACATCAAATGGTCCTACAAATCTAGGAGCAAGTTTGGACGATTTTCCAAATGAAACAAAACTCTTTTGAGGTTTAACCTTCAAAAATATTTTTTCCCCTACTGAAAATTGTCTGAACGTCCTATTCTTGTCTAGATAGCTCTTCTGTCGATTTGTCGCTTGCTTCAATTTCTCCTTGATCAATCTCATTTGATCATCCATTTCTCTAAGCATATTTGGTCCAATCACAATCTTGTCTTCTACCTTATCCCAACTGATAGGTGTGTGACACTTACACCTATATAGAGCTTCAAAAGGTGCCATCCCCAAAGATGCATGGTAGGAATTATTATAAGCGAATTCCACCAATGGGAGATACTCCTCCCACTTATACTGTTGATCCATATAATACATCCTAAGTAGGTCTTCAACTACCTAATTTACTCTTTTTGTCTGACCATCAATCTGAGGGTGATGTGTCGTACTGAAATTCAATCTTGTCCCCAAAGCTACATTCAACATTGTCCAAAACCTAGAACTCATGCGAGTATCTCGATCCGATATGACATCTCAGATACTTCATGCAAATGAAAAATTTCTTGGACAAACTTCTTGGCCAAGATCAAAGAACCGTCCTTAAGATTTCCTGGGATGAAATGTGCTACCTTCATTAATTTATCCACAACTACCAAGATGACATCATGTCGATTCTTGGATATTGGCAACCCCTAAATGAAGTCCATACTAATCACTTTCCATTTATACTCCGGTACACTATGTGGGTACAAAAGTCTTGTTGGATGCAAATGCTCAGCCTTGACTCTTTGGCATTCCAAGCATCAAGCCACAAACTCAATCACATCTTTCTTGAGTCTTGGTCAAAAATACAAAGGTCTCAATCCTTCTACCATCTTGGTCACTCCAGGGTGCCCCGAATATGGTGCGTTGTTGATCTCTTCTAGAATTAACTTCCTCAAATCCTCTAAGTCTGGAATATACATTCTACCTTGGTATCTCTAAATTCCATCTGACTCAAACACATATCCATCAAATCGACGGTCTAAGAGATCTTGCTCTAAAGCTTGCTTCACTCTGGAATAATGCTCATCTCCTTGTAGATTATGAACTACTTGTTGCCTCAAATTTGACCTTGTAGTAATCATTTCTACCAGATGCCTTCTTTTGCTAAGAGCATCTGCCACTTTGTTTTTTTTTCCCTTGATGTACTCAATCCTGAAATCATATTCACTGAGAAACTCTAGCCATCTCCTCTAATGAGCCTTAAGATTGGGTTGAGTAAAGATATACTTGAGTCCTAGGTGGTCTGTCTTCAAATCAAATGGCTTCCCCAGGAGATAATGCCTCCACATCTGAAGTGCACAAACTATGGCTGCTAAATCTAAGTCATGTGATGTATAGTTTAACTCATATTGTTTCAACTTCATAGACTCGTAAGTGACCACTTGTCCATTCTACATTAGCACTCCTCCTATACCTTCTCCTGATGCATCAGTTATCATCATGAAATGCCCATTAGGATCAGGTATAGTCAAAATTGGAGTTGTAGTGAGCTTTTACTTCAAAACCTAGAAAGCTTGCTCACACTTCTATGTCCACTCAAATCTTTTCCCTTTCTTTTGGAGTGAAGTGATCGGTGCTGCTATTTTAGAGAACCCTTCTACAAACTTCTTGTAGTACCCTGCAAGTCCCATGAAGCTTTAGACTTTAGTCACATTCTGTGGTGCAGGTCATTCCACTATTGCCTTAATTTTCTCTGGATCTACTACAATCCCTTCTGCTAAAATGACATGACCTAGATAATGCACCTTGTCTTGATAGAAAGTACACTTGGATAGCTTATCGAAGAGTGTATGCTCTCTTATGCATTGTAAAACTATCCTCAAATGCTTATCATGCTTCTCAATTGATTTAGAATAAATCAAGATGTCATCCAAGAATACTAGTACAAAATCATCTAAGTAATCTCTGAATACATTGTTCATTAGGTTCACGAAAGCTACAGGAGCATTGGTTAATTCGAATGGCACCACTGTGAATTTTTAGTGACCATAACAAGTCCAAAAAGATATCTTTGAAATGTCCTCATCCTTAATCTGTAATTGGTGATAGTCGGATCTGAGGTCTATCTTAGAGAACACAATAGCTCCTTTCATCTGATCAAAGAGCTTATCAATCCTTAGAAGTGGGCACTTATTCTTTATAGTTGCCTTATTTATCATTTTATAGTCAATGCACAAGTGCAAAGTCACATCCTTCTTCTTCACAAAAATGACTGGTGTGCCCCACAGAGACACACTAGGTCTAATGAACCCTTGGTTCAACAACTCTTGCAATTGTGCTTTCAATTCATACAACTCAGCAATGGTCATCCTATAAGATGCTTTTGATTGAGGCCCAGTCCCTGGTAGCAAGTCAATAGAAAATTCAAACTCCCTCTTAGGTGGCAACTCTGTTAACTCAACTGGAAACACATCCTAGAATTCCTTAAGGATAAGGTAGTCATCAAGTACTGGTTCCATGTTACCAAGATCTCTAACTTTGACTACATAAATAGAACATCCCTTCCTTGAGGCCTTCTTTAATTGCATAGCTGAAATTTATCCAAGCTTAAGGGGTCTCTGAAAACCATGAATCTCAACATAATTCCCAAGATCATCCAAACATCTTACAATCTTATCCTCATAATTCAAAATAGACTTGTGTTCATTTAACCAATTGATCTCCAAAATCACATCATATGACCCTAAGGGTGCTACATAAAGATTGACCTGAGTCTGAAAAATTGGAAGGTCTACCTCACTGCACAAAAGATAAGAATCTACCCTCTTTTTTGCCCAATTTCCATACTCAACCATCCATTAATTAGCCATGTGTCCTGGTCTAACAGATAATTTGGAAACTACTTTTGGGTCTACAAAACATTTAGGTTCTCTAGTATCAATTAATATAGAGATAAGATGGCCATAGAGCTTACCTATACACTGATTTAGTGTTGCCTAAAAATCAGCTTGTCAGTTGTCTACAGTTGCATGGATCCGATGTTGTGGTACTTCCTGCTAATTCTTTCCCTTCACCCTGCTAACCACTAAGGACAAGTACTAGCATAGTGTTCCCTTCCACATACATAACATCCACCACAAGGTGCTCTTGGTCCTTCTAGCCTATCCCTTCTAGCCTATCCCTTCTGTTATTATTGTTGTTAAAGTTGCCTCTTTTCTTGCTTCCATTTTGATTTCCTCCATTTATGTCCTAGGAGTTGTTACCTCTTTTCAGATTTTGGACCTAACGACTATTGTTGCTTTGATTATTGTTGTTGCTATGGAATTTCTTATTTCTAAATTTAGCATCTCTACTCTTGCGATAATTGGCTACTTGTTGTAGCTTTTGTTCCTATTTTATTTCCTTCTTGAAAACCTCAACCATAGTCAAAGGATTATGGATGTCCACATCTACTCCAATCTGAGGTCTTAATCCCATGATGAACTTCTAAATCCTAAATCACTCATCCAACTGATACTATGGCACATATTTAAGCAAATGGGAGAACCTTTCCCAATACTGAGTCAGTGACATACTGCCTTGGTTCAAATTATGAAATTCAGTCATCTTCTTGTCAAAGAAGAGTTGAGATAACCACCTCTTCCTGAAAAGTTGGAGAAAGATTTCCCATGTTATCTCCCCTAGAAACAACCTCTTTTCAATTTTCTCATTATCCCACCAAGTAGTTTCTTCACTATTGAGTTGGTATGCACCTGAGTGATCCCACAATACTGAGTCCCAAACTTGGGACATCCTAATTTTTGTCTAAAATCACATATTTTTTAGAAAAATCAATGATTTAAGCCTTGAGGGGTTCCATCTAAAGGGGTTTAATTGAATGGGGTTAGATAAATTCCCCTTAGATCAAACCCCCTTGGAAAGAACCCCTTAGTGTTAAATCAAAACCTCGATGGAGTCTCCTCCACACCTATCAAAATGCTGACAAAAAATCAATTTCACTTCATTTTGGGGGATCAAATGAAGTCATTTAGAAATTCTATTTTTTAAGTATGTAGCCCTTAGTATAAGCTTTCCAAAATGTATGATTTTGAATATATTTCATTTGGTTATTATATTTATTTTCTATTTTCTAGTGAACATAGGTTTTTCACCAAACATCAAGGTCTCTATTCCACACATGGAAAAATAAAAAATAGAGAGAATTTATGAAAAATATCTATACACTAGGTATTGATGTCCTTGTTTCAACAAAAAATAATAATTTAATTTGGATACATACAAAAAAAGTTATGGTGTATGGTATAAACCTATGTCTAAATTATAATTGATCTCACTTCAAAAATTAATAAAAAAAATATATGTAACAAAAAATTATGAAAAATTATATGTGCACTAGATATTGGTGTTAGAAATCTATGTTTAAAATTTTATAATTTGATCCTTTCTATAAAAAAAGTTATTATGTATGGTATAAACGTCACTTTTTAAAAATGTTGTTAACTATAAAAAATAAGTTATTAAAAGTTACGTAAAAAAATTCACAAATTATTTCTTAATTTTTTTTTAAAATACATTTATAATCTACACAGAAAATATCAAAAATCATTAGTTCATATCATCTTCAAATTCTTAACGGTTTAGTTGCTATAAGTGTCAGAAAGTGAAATTTTGGTTAAAAATGTTGATTTCAATGTCTTACTTTGGCCAAAAAGTGGGACACAATATTGTGGAATCACCCACCCTAAATCGCCTTGGTCTCATTGGATAAATTGTGGAGTTCAAAATACTTCTCCATCTTGACAATCCAAGCTTCTACTCCATCTTTGATGGTTCTACCATCAAATTTAGGTGGGGAAACCTTCTTGACGTCCTTACCCAATTTCTCCGCAATTCTACCCCGATTGTTTGCATTATCCTCATTCCCTTGATTTTGTTCCTCATTTCCTTGATTTTGAATTTGGTTTTAACCTCCTCAATTTCCTCTGATCTCTTGCTCTAAATTATCCATCCTAGCTCCTTGTTGGTTCAAGTGGTCAGAGATTTGGTCCAACCTCTCATTCTACCCATTGCTCGATCCACTGTAGTTTGTGTTTCTTGTATCCATTATAGTTGATTAGGGTCAATCTACATCAATATTTGCATCTTAGCATAGTAGACAAAGGTCCTAGTGTTAAACCTAGTGCTATGATACCAAATGTAAAGTATGCAACCCAAAACTATAACATGAAAGTCTATAACCATCACATTCACATTCACTTAAAATGGAAAGATAAATCTTCTATACATGTAAAAATATGAACTTTACATTTTACAAATACATGTGCCATGTCTAGGTGTTAGCACAAGAAATGATATACAATGATACATCTCTAGCTCTCATGCCATATAGTCATCTCAGTATAATAATAAAATACAATATACAAGTAATGATAACGAATAAAGTCACTGTCGCCGGCCGCCATTAACCACAGTCATCCGCAAGCTGAAGGCCAAAACATGGCCTAGGTGCTTTTCCACCCAACCACGAAGCTTTACACTTCCCCAGAATCCTTCCTAACATGAAGGATACTCATGTTGAAATGTGCAATACCACTGAGGGGGGTGAATCAATTGTAACCAAAAATTTAAAACCATCAACACATCAATCTCTTAATCAATGTTATTGTAATTTAACTATGAAAGCATGAAATTAGAACTTAAACACATTCACACATGACACACTAGATTTTTACGTGGAAAACTCTATAAGGGAAAAACCACGGTGAGTATTAGCTCACACTATAAAAGATATATCAAAATTTACAATAAGGCTCACTGCCTTGAGGCTCACTGCCAATGGGGCTCACTACCCAGAATGCTCACTGCAAAAGAAGTGGCTCACTGCTAATGGCGTGGATCACTGCCCATGGGTGGCTCACTACCAGAATTGGTGAATTGAGATATTAGCATCTACTCTATGCCAAGATTCAGTTCCATTGAAGCACAGTAAAATTCCTCTGCTCTGCTCTACCTCTTCACTTCGGACTTATCTTCATATTTTCGCACATCCATTACAAGTATTTATACAATTCATCAACCTTGGAATGATCATCAAGGTTGGCATTACCATCATCAACCTTTGGAACAATCTCCAAGGTCGGCAGACATACATCTTTATCCAATATTCAAATTAGGTTTGGTCTTAAACAGATTGAGGGTGAAGAAAAATGAATGCGGACCATGCCAAGCCTAAGCTGGGACTCAAATGTAATTTTCCATGCAACCACATGCTTTACAAACTTCGAAGCACAACCACAAGTAGTGAGAACAACCGGGTCAACCAAGACTGGAGTTAACACTAAGACTTTTAGAAACACGCTTCATGTACGATCCATATTATACTCTGTGGACCAATCAAAAGGTAGGAACATGATCTAGAGACTCCCACAAGCACGTTACAATCACCAAGAACATTCGCACAACCTCTAAACACTTTATCCATAAGATTCTTCAAACCAGAGCACTTGAACATTACTATTGGCCACTGACATAAAGGAAAGATCGCTTGCAGAGTACCACATCACAAACCATTTGAATTGAAGGCACATAACATCGTCACAAACTTAATTCCAGAACCGCAGACTGTGAAACTTAAATGCAGAGAAATGTGGAGCAGAATACATTCTCCCTGTCACCATTAAATACACAAAAAAAATAGTTTTTACTCTGATGAACAGAACTCACTCAAATCTTCACACCGGAGGCTTAAACTTGAAACATACCATCTACAGACATCCCTTAACATTACTTCCAATCCGCAGGAAAATATATTCAATCTACAAGAAATACGGTGCAAAACATTGCACTGCTCTAGTAGATAAAGCAATTATGCACTTTGTACTAATTCCTCAAATACTTGTCCAAACTTATTCAAATGACTTTCTTAGGTGTTGACATCAATGACAACTCTTACTGCTTATACTTGCAACAATCCCCCCCTTTGTCATTGATGGCAACACATGATGTGAAAAACCATCAAGACATACAATCTTGCTTTGCTTCTTTGCTCCCCCTTACTTGATGCTTTCTCTGACTGCAACTTTCTTCTTAGGTTTTTCACATGAACTTCTCTCCCCCTTGACATCAATGGAAAAGGGTGTTAGACCTTATCTTTTCTCTTTTCTGTACAACTCCCCCTATCATCAGTACTGCAACACTTACTACTCTTAAACAAAAACTTGTATTAGCAACATTTACCTGCTCCCCCTGAGAGGTAGCTTACAGAACATCAATCCAGATCAAAAGATGAGACTTTGCACACCACTAGACTGATGCATTCCTTATGCATCTTAGTTTAGAGCAGGAGGGGTAATAACCCCTAACTTCTCCCTAAGATACTCAAAAGTGTCCTTAGGCAGAGGCTTAGTGAAAATATATGCAATCTGATCCTTTGTAGATACATACTCCATATTTACTTCATTCTTTGTTACCTTTTCTCTCAGAAAGTGATACCTTATTGATATATGCTTTGTCCTTGAGTGCATCACTGGATTCTTTGAAATGTTTATAGCACTTGTATTGTCACAAAAGATTGAAATTGGTTCTTCATAAACAACCCTTATGTCCTTCAATGTTTGCTTCATCCAAAGTACTTGAGTGCAACAACATGCTGCACCAATATATTATGCTTCTACAGTAGACAAAGAAATTGATTCTTGCTTCTTTCTTAACCATGAAACCAATCTGTTACCCAAGAGGAAAGCACCTCCACTTGTACCTTTTCTATCATCAACATTTCGAGCCCAATCTGCATCTGTATAAGCACTAAGAGTGAAATCAGTATCTTTAGGATACCACAATCCATAGTATGAAGTGCCTTTTAAATACCTCATGATCCTCTTGACTACCATCACATGTGACTCTTTGGGAACTTCTTGAAATCTTGCCACAAGACAAGCATTATGTCTAGTCTGGTATGGGTTAGATAAAGTAGTCATCCAATCATAGACCTATACTTTTTCTGATTAGTTTTAGGTGATTCATCATTCTTGCTCAGCTTGTAGCTAGTTGTCATAGGAGTACATACTGGCTTAGAA
Organism: Cunninghamia lanceolata; assembly: GCA_027924645.1. Taxonomy (NCBI): domain Eukaryota; kingdom Viridiplantae; phylum Streptophyta; class Pinopsida; order Cupressales; family Cupressaceae; genus Cunninghamia; species Cunninghamia lanceolata. Next base: position 14,231,029 of record BSBN01001201.1, on the reverse strand, counting down.
TCCTCCATTCCAAACTTCTTCAACAAGTCTTTCACATACTTGGACTGAGAAATGAAAATTCCTTTTTTCTGATTGAGTAATCTGTAGTCCTAAAAAGAAATTCATTTCACCAAACATAGACATTTCAAACTCTTTTTGCATTTCCTTTGCAAATTTTTTACACATACCTTCATTTCCTCCAAAGATAATATCATCAAAAAAGACTACAACAATCAAAATTTGATCATCATTGATTTTGAAATAGAGGTTGTTGTCAACAGTACCTTTACTAAACCCTAATTGCATCAAATACTTGTCCAACCTTGCATACTAGGATCTAGGAGCTTGCTTGAGTCCATACAGGGCTTTCTTCAATCTGCACACCATGTCACTTTGGTCTAATAACTGGAATCCTTCCAGTTGTTCAATGTAAACTTCTTCTTCTAGCTCTCCATTCAAGAAGGCAGACTTCACATCCATCTGATACACCTTAAAATCTTTGTGAGCTGCAAATGCCAAAAACATTCTTATTGCTTCAATCCTTGCCATAGGAGAAAAAGTCTCCTCAAAGTCTATTCCTTCAACCTGAGAATATCCTTTGCATGCTAGTCTTTCTTTGTTTCTTAGTATTTCTCCATTTTCATTCATCTTATTTCTGAAAACCCATTTGGTTCCAATCACATTTTTATCAGCAGGTCTAGGGACTAATTCCCAAGTTTGATTCTTCTCTATCTACTTCAGTTCTTCTTCCATGGCTTTTACCCAACTTTCATCTTTGCAAGCTTCACTTATAGTTCTAGGTTCAATCTATGAAAGCAAACAGTAGTTCACATGTTCCTCTGCATCTCTTTTCCTTGTCAATACTCCTTCGCTTTTGTCACCAATAATTTGATCTTCAGAATGATTAATCCTTACATACCTGGGAGTCTTAACAGCACTTTTCAGAGCTTTTTCTTCTTCAACTTCACTGTCCTTTTGTTCCACCTTTTCTTTATTGACTGTAACAGCAGGTTCATCTGATTCATAGTCACTCAGATCTGATGATATTTCCTTGTCTTTATCAACCTTCACATTAGCACTTCCAATGATCTTCTTTAATCTCTTATTGTAGCACCAGTAGGCCTTACTCTTAGTAGAGTATCCAAGGAAAATTCCTTCATCACACCTAGCATCAAACTTACCTAACTCTTCATCTCTTTTGATATAACATTTGCTTCCAAAAATTTTGAAATATTTCACTGTGGGAACTCTTCCATACCGCAATTCATAAGGAGTTTTAGTACCATTACCTTTGAATTGGACTCTATTTTGAATGTAGATAATAGTGTGTATAGCTTCTCTCCAATACACTTTCGGTAGGTTAGCCTCCATCATCATTGACCTCACAGCCTCTTGAACTGTTCTATTTTTTCTTTCAACAACTCCATTCTTCTCAGGAGTCCTAGGAGTAGACAACTGTCTCTTTATCCATGTTCTTCATAGAATATATTGAATTCATTTGATGTAAACTCACCTCCTCTATTAGACCTTAAGCATTTGATCATCAATTCCAATTCATTCTCAACCATTTCCTTGAAAACTTTGAACTTGTCTAGGGCTTCTGATTTGTCTTTTAGAAAAGTGACCCAAGTCATTCTAGAATAATCATCAATAAGCAACATAAAGTACCTATCTCCTTGCAAACTTCTTGTTCTTGTAGGACCACACAAATCTGTATGCACCAGCTCAAGCAAACCAACAGAAAATTGTTCTTTACTCTTGAAACTTGTCCTTGTCTATTTTTCCATTTGGCATTCCTTGCAAATAGTATTAGTGGGCTTCATAATCCTGGATAGATCTCTCATAGCTTGTACTAAGCTTATCTTCACCAGATTGTCAAAATTGATATGACACATCCTTCTATGCCATAGCCAACTCTCATCTGTCTGTGCCAACAAACAACAATTATTAGTTCCCCTTAGGTGATAATTATTACCTCTGGTCTTCTTACTAGTTGCAATCACTGTTCTAGAGCTTTCCATGATCTTGCATGCATTGTCCTTGAATCTAAGATCATACCCTTTATCACACATCTGACCAACACTTAAAAGACTATGCTTTAGACCTTTCACATAGAGAACATCATCTTTATTATGCTTTCCATCAAAAGAAATAGATCCTCTTCCACAGATCTTACCAGTTGCATTATCTCCAAACCTAATCAATCCACCATCATACTTTTCCAAACTTACAAACTTACTTTTGTCACTGGTCATGTTATGTGAACATCCACTGTCAATGATCCATTCATCCTTATCCTTCTCAACCTGGACAGATAGAGCACTTTTTTCCACTAGTTTTTCTTCTTTCACACAGCTAGTAGGATTAGTAGACACAGGCTCTTCCTTAATAGAAATAAACAAGGATTCATTTGCACTAGTACTATTATCATCAGACTCATCATCTGTTACACCATCATCATCAAGATCTCTAACATAATAGCATTTCTTGACAATTTAGGCCTACTTTCAAATTTCTTCTTACATCTTTCAATTCTCTCCGGACATCTAAAAGCATAGTGACCAATCTTACCACAAGAAAAGCATTTGAATGGTAATTTTCCTTTGAACTTACCAGTATCTATTTGCATTCTGTCCACAAAGTTGGCTTCAACTTCATCTAGGTCATCATCAGATTCCACAACATATTTTTGAGCTCTTGAAGTCTTTTCTGAAGTGCTGGCTTTGAAAGCAGTCTCAGTCTTTGGAAAAGCATCACCAAATTCTCTCATTTCAAAAGCTGTAAGTTTCCCAAGAAACTGATCCTTTGAAATCTTTTGCACACTCATAACCTCTTCAATTGTTGCCATCTTGTGACTATAGGATTTAGGCAATGACCTAAGAATCTTCAGCACAACCTCATCTTCATTAATAGTTCCTCCAAGACCCTTGATTCCATTGACAAATTCATCAAATTTCTGCATGTAGATAGTTATGTTTTCATCTTCACTCATCTTCAGGGTTTCATACCTTGCCTTTAGATTTTGTAGTTTGGCACATTTTACAGAATCATCTCCTTCATATAAACTTTACAACTTTTCCCAAATCTCATGAGCTGTCTCCAAATCCATAACTTTCACCAACTCAATGTTAGATAAGGCATTTAATAGAGCATCTCTAGCTTTTCCATTTAATTCATACTGTTTGACTTCATCTTCAGATGATGGACCATTTTTAGGAATAGTATACTTTGTATCTGCCATCTTCCAAACATTATAACCAAGAGAAATGAGATGACTTTTCATTTGTACCTTCCAGAGAGCATAATCCATTCCATCAAATTGCGGAGACTCCTTTTTGTGCGCCATCCCGGATCTACCTCAAGCTATGAGACTCTTTACCAAGGAACCCTTACTCTAATACCAATTGTTGAAATGTGCAATACAACTGAGAGGGGGGTGAATCAGTTGTAACCAAAAATTTAAAACCATCAACACATCAATCTCTTAATCATTGCTATTATAATTTAACTATGAAAGTATGAAATTAGAACTTAAACACATGAGACACATGAGACACCAAATTTTTATGTGGAAAACCCTATAACAGAAAAACCACGGTGAGTGTTAGCTCACAATATAAAAGATATATCAAAATTTACAATAAGGCTCACTGCCAATGGGGCTCACTACCCAGAATGCTCACTGCAAAAGAAGCGGCTCACTACCAATGGGGTGGCTCAGTGCCTATGGGTGGCTCACTGCCAGAATTGGTGGACTGAGATATTAGCATCTATTCCATGCCATGATTCAGTTCTATTGAAGCACAGTAAAATTCCTCTGCTCTGTTCTACTTCTTCACTTCGGACTTATCATTGCATTTTTACACATCCATACCTTTTCCACGACTTCATTACAAGTATTTATACAATTCATCAACCTTGGAATGATCATCAAGGTCGGCATTACAATCATCAACCTTTGGAACAATCTCCAAGGTCGGCATACATACATCTTTAGCCAATATTCAAATTAGGTCTGGTCTTAAATGGATTGAGGGAGAAGAAAAATGAATGTAGACCACGTCAAGCCTAAGATGGGACTCAAATGCAAATTTCCATGCAACCACACTCTTTACAAACTTCGAAGCACAACCGCAAGTAGTGAGAACAACCAAGTCGGCCAAGACTAGAGTTAACACTAAGACTTTTAGAAACATGCTTCATACACGATCCAGATTACACTCTGCGGACTAATCAAAATGTAGGAACACGATCTAGAGACTCCCACAAGCATGTTACAATCACCAAGAACATCTGAACTATTGATGTTCCCAGCTGATTGCCTGAATTTCCCTAAAAAGTAGCCATATTCTATCCATAGGATCCTCAGGTCAGTGGCCAACGAAGAGGAGACTGACTCTTTGTCTCCTCTACACTTCAAGCTTTGCAGGACCTAGGGTGGTGTTCCCTTATTCAATACCCATATGATGAACCCTGACTTCAACCAGGTATTGACACAAAAGCATATATGTTCTCTTTTATGCAGACCAAAATTGTATGATGATTACAAAGTGGCTAGCTTTAGGCATTTGTTTATTTATAGGTCAGAGAACATGGAACTACATCATACTCCTATAAACTAACATGTTGGTTTAGATTCTATTCTTAAAGAATATATATATATATATATGATTGTTTGATTGTGAGTATTTTGTGAAAATAAGCTCAACTTTGACCGGTGCCAATCCTAGGGTTAGGAGTCAATCTCTCACAAATGCAGGGCAGTTCCTATAAGCATCAAGCACATACATATTCAGAGGATATTAATTGTTCCATGTCTTACATAAAACTATCCAAGGATGGGTATTTCTGTTGATTCTTCTTACAAATATCCCTGCTATCACACAACCTTCCCCATATCTGATTTAGAGTACTTTAATCTAATCCTTAATTAGAAACAGAAAACTAGATATACAATACAGCAAATGTGTATTAAAGAACTTGGAAACCCTTAGTATTTTTGTCCAAGAGAAGAATGTATATAACATAGGAGACAATAGAAACACATGCAAATAGAATTTCTCATATAAATTCAATCTAAACTGATAAAATTCTCAAAGAAAACGTGCATTCAACATTACAAGAAAACAAACTCACAACTTAGAATTTGGCCAACCTCCAAAACTGCTCTATATTTTCATTAGCAAAATGCCCAAATCACCAACCACCTTACAAAGTGAGTCCACCGGTTCTTTTATAGACACAAGAATGTGGTACTCAACATTTAATACATTATGTCAGTTACATCAGTTTATTACAAGAGCACCGCTCACAGGCGTTGGGACATTAATTACATAGTGTACAGAGAAAAGATAGAAAATAATTTCATAGCAGGAGTACAATTGACTGGAGAAGCCCAGCCACATAAATGAAGAAGAGAAATTAGCTGCTCATTCACCTCAAGTACATTTACCCATATTTCTCTGTACATGTTGCATATGACTTCTCTGACGGCCATTGAAAAGAGATCAAATTTGATATTTTCTCATTGTGTCTTGTGTACATTGCATCCATTAAAATCTTCACTTCCTTACAGAACAACTCAAATTTTATTTTGATCACATGTAGTTTGTCCAAAGTTGAACTCAAAATCTTCAGGCTAGGATCTCCATCAGTACAACATGTAGATATTAGCTGGCTAACAATACTTTCAAAGTCATCCCTTCACTTGTCAAGGCCCTTTACCTGTCCATTGCCCTCCAATATACTTGTCATTATTTTCTTATCTATCCTTTCAATAAACTGTCTCTTCTCACCCAACACCTTGTCTAGCTTTAATTGAAAAGCTACGACCTCCTCATGGATTAACAACATGTCAAGTGTCAACTTCATCTTTGGTAGCGCCTCTGCATCAAATCTTGAACACCTGTGCAAGTCCCTTAATTCACCAGTCCTTGGCAGCCACACTCTTTTCATAACCTTGAGATTTTCTTTATCTTGTTCGTGCTTATCAAGGGTAGTCCTTAGATTTGAATATGATCTCCATGTTTTATCCACCCTTGCCAAAACCATGGTCACTCTATGGTTTATCAAGTTTGTGACCATCTCCCTAACTAAATTTTTCTTTTCTTCCTTCAATCTCTTCACTTCTTCTTCCAATTCTCTGATTTCAAACAATAGGGGCTCTGTGTCAGCAGGAAATGCCTCTACAGTTTGTATCATGGTTGGAGTACATGAGGTGCCAAGCACTAGCAACAGTGTTCTTTACATCTGTTAAGCTCTGCAACTGTCTGCCTGTACTTCAACAATAGCTCATCATGGTCCCTTTGGAGCTTATTTGTGTTAGGGTTAGGGCAGATCGAAGCAATAAACACTAACAATTATATGCAGATTAAATAACCCAAATATAACAATAAGGAATAACACAAAAGAGATCAACACAGAAATTTAACGTGGTTCACCCAATATGGGCTACATCCACAGAAACTCAGTCATCCAATGATTTTATTATCCAGTGCAAAAAAAATTACAATCTCATGAATACATCGTTGTAACATACATCCCAGCCGCTTATAACAAGCTTTTTTGAAGCTTCTAGAATTAGGGTTTTGCACTGTCATTTTTCTTTTGTCGATTAACAAAAATTAACAATCAACTTTGATCATGCAAAAAAGAGGGAGATACATAACTAGTGTATAGTACTTGCATGATCAGTCACCACATACCAACAATCTCCCACTTGGAGACTAATCCTGGACGACATCGCTGCATTTGTAGCTCCCACTGGATTACAGGCTTGGATGGTTTCTTATATCCACCATTATCAGTTGTGAAGGCCAACATAAACTGATGAGGAATTCAGTTTCTTCTGTGTAACTGCCTTTGTGAACATATCTGCAGGATTCTGACTTGTGTGAATTTTCTCTCACTTCAACTGCCCATCCTCCAAAACTAACCAAATGAAGTGGTATCTGAGCTATATGTGCTTAGTTTTTTAATACAAATATGAATTCTTAGCAAGATGAATGGCACTTTAGATATCAGTGTGCAAAGGGCTATCTTCTTTTCATTACCCCAATTCCTCCAAAAAATGTTGTAACCAAATCATATCCTTACTAGCTTCCGTAGCAGCAACATACTCAGCTTCAGTGGTTGAAAGCGCAACCTTTTGTAGTCTTGAAATCCAACTGACTGCAGTACCTCCTCTAGTAAAAACATACCCTGTAGTACTCCTCCCGCTACCAATATCACCTGCCAGATCAGAGTCAACATATGCTTTTAGAGCAGAATTTGTTCCTTCAAAACATAGTTTCTTTGAAGTAGTACCTCTCAAATATCAGAGAATCCATTTTATAGCATTCCAATGTTCCATTCTCAGATTTCTCATATACCCGCTTACAACTCCCACTGCATGTGTAATATATGGCCTTGTACATACCATTGCATACATCAAGCTACCAACTACTGATGTATGTGGTATCTTAGACATTTTGTCTTCCTCCTCTTGTGTCTTTGGACACATCTCCTTAGTCAACTTAAAATGACTAGGCAAAGGTGTACTAACTGATTTTGCATTCTACATGTTAAACCTTTTCAACACCTTCTCTACATACTCAATTTGGGACAAAAATAATTTTTTGTTTGTCTTGTCTCATGTGATCCTCATACCAAGGATTTGTTTTGTTGCACCCAAATCCTTCATAGAAAATGAATTTGCTAATTTCTACTTAAGTTCATTAATATGCTACATGTTAGACCCGGCAACAAGCATATCATCAACATAAAGCAACAGGATAATATAGCTGCCATTACCCAATTTCTTGAAATAAACACAATAATTAGAATGACATATTTTGTAACCTTGTTCAGCCATAAAACTATCAAATTTCAAATACCATTGTTGACGTGCCTGCTTCAGGCCATACAAACTCTTCTTTAACCTGCACACAAAATCCTCCTTACCCTTAACCTCGTATCCCTGCGGTTGCTACATGTATATTTCCTCTTCCAAATCCCCATGGAGAAATGTTGTTTTCACATCTAGTTGTTCAAGATGCAAGTCTTTCGCAGCCACAAGACTTAGAATAGTTCTAATAGAAGTCATCTTTACAATCAGAGAAAATATTTCATCAAAATCTATACCTTTTTTCTTGTGCAAAACCTTTTACCACGAGTCTGGCCTTATATCTTTTATTGCCTCCATCTTCTTCCTTCAACCTGTAAACCCATTTATTTGGCAATGCTCTTTTACCTACAGGAAATTGAACTAAGTCCCAAGTCTGATTCTACAGCAAGCAATCCATTTCCTCTTTCATGCCTAGCTCCCACTACTTTTTGGTGTCTACCTGCATTACTTCTTCATAACCTTTAGGTTCACCAGAATCAGTTAATAATATAGAATATAAAGATGGAGGAAATCTTTCAGGAGGTCTAGTTATCCTTGTAGAACATCTAACACTTGCAAGAGTCTGTGGGATAACTTGTTGCTGAGCATCAGGTACCACTGCTATTTTATTTTCTGGAATCTCATCCAGCACCACATATTCCTTTTTGGCCTATTCATGCCTCCTCTGGAATGCCACCATCCAAAGGATTTGAAGGTCCCCTGTTTATTAAATAAACAACAGTATGTACAGCATCTGCCCAAAAGTGTAAGGGTACTCCAGCATGCAATCTCATGCTCCTTGCACGCTCCATAATGGTCATATTCATCCTCTCAGACACACCATTTTCTTGTGGGGTTCTGGGAACTGTTTTCTGCTTACGAATTCCATTATATGAACAATAATTCTCAAATTCTTTGCTGCAATACTCACCTCCATTATCAGATCTGAGGCACTTCAACTTTTTTCCTGTCTCATTCTCAACCAAAGCTTTCCACTTTTTAAAAGTTTCAAATACTTCTGATTTTTGTTTTAGGAAATACACCCATGTTTTCCTAGTTGCATCATCAATAAAAGTAACATAATAGAAAGATCCACCAAGAGAAAATACCTGAGATGGTCCCCATACATTTGAATGCACAAGCTCTAATTTCTCACTCTTCTTCTCTTTCCCAACTTTGAGAAATCAGACTCTTTTATGTTTTCCATAAACACAATTTTCGCAAAACTCCAAGTCAATATGCTTCAGACCTAGAAGCAACTTTCTAGAGTGAAGGATCTTCATCCCTTTCTCACTCATGTGCCCAAGTCTATGGTGCCACAATTCTGTTTCTGTCCCTGCAGCAAGTGTTATAACTATCTCAGTAGCAACTGTTTCTGTATTAGCTAAGGTAGAATAAGTATTACCAGTACACAAATACAATGTGCGTACCTTTTCACCTTTAGCTACTACTAATGCACCTTTAGTGACCTTCCAAATTTTGTCTGAAAAGGTAACTATGAAGCTTCACTACTTAGTTGTCCTGCAGAAATTAAATTCCTTCTCAAAGTTGGAACATGCCTTACCTCCTATAGCAACCATTCATTTCCATTCTGCAACTTGATTTTTATCTTTCCTTTTCTAACAATCTTACAGGGTTCATCATCACCCAAATATACCTGTCCAAAATCACCTTGAACATAATCTACAAAATATTTCCTATGGGGTGTAGCATGAAATGAAGCCCCTAAATCTATTACCCATGAATAATTAGCATTGTCTAAACACAAAATTAAAGCATCTTGTAATTTATTACTTGCAACATTAGCTTCCTTACTATCATCATGTTGTCCATCTCCTTGTTTGCCCTTTCGAGACCAGCAATCCTTCTTCAAGTGTCCTAGCTTTCCACAGTGCTAGCAATCCATTCTTCCTCTAGATTTAGATCTACCTTTCTTCGACTTCCCTTGTGACTTCCCATGATTTGTAGGGCTTTTTCATCTTTCCTTTGTTCTTCCCATGTTCTCTACATTCAAAGCATTACCAGATGTTGAAGTCTCACCTATGCTTTTCTGTCGCATTTCCTCGCTAAGGATAACACCAACAACATCATCAAATTTCAAAGTATTTGAACCAAAGATAGAGTTACTTACAACCACTACCAAGCTATTCCAACTTTCTGGAAAAGAACATAAAACCAAGAGAGCCCTCACCTCTTCATCAAATTTCACTTTTATAGAAGTTAACTGACTGGTAATCATATTAAACTCATTTAAATGATCTAACACAGATCCACCTTCAATCATTTTCAGATTAAACAAACACTTCATAAGAAATATCTTATTTGAGGTTGAGGGTTTTTCATACCATTTAGCCAAAGCTTTCATCAATTCATCTGTTGTCTTCACTTCTTTTATATTGAACGCCACATATGGTGCCAGGCACAACCGAATAGTTCCCAGTGCCTTTTTGTCCAGAAGATTCCAATCCTCATCAGTCATTACTGCCAGTTTCTGGCTATTCCTTCCAACAGCCTCCATAAATCCTTCTGATAGAGATAATCCTCCATCTACATCTTCCATAATTGATAGTTCTGCCCATTGAATTTATCTACCTTTAATTTACCCTCGTCTGCCATTGCTCCCACTTAACCATGAGACTCCCACTCAATCGTGAGACCTTCCCGAAGATGATAATCAAACACAACCCGCTCTAATACCAGTTGTTAGGGTTAGGGCATATCAGAGCAATAAACACTAACAATTATATGTAGATTAAATAACCCAAATATAACATTAAGGAATAACACAAAAGAGATCAACACAGAAATTTAACGTGGTTCACCCAATATGGGCTACATCCACAGAAACTCAGCTATCCAATTATTTTATTAGCCAGTACAAAATAGATTACAATCTCATGAATACATCGTCGTAACATACATCCCAGCCACTTATAACAATCTTTTTGGAAACTTCTAGAATTAGGGTTTTGTAATGTCATTTTTCTTTTGTTGGTTAACAAAAATTAACAACCGACTCCAATCGTGCAAAAAAGAGGGAAGATACATAACTAGTGTATAGTACTTGCATGATCAATTGCCACATACCAACAATTTGTGACAGCCTCTGCAAATTGTGTTGTTTGCACATTTAGGCTAGCAGCTTGGGGGCAGGGGTACTTGATACTCTCTTGATTATGACATCTCCTGTCAACTCCCAAAATATAATCCTTGGTTTATTATTGTTTGGGGCCAATGCCCATATTGCTAAAGTCTCAAACCTAGGATTGAAAGTTGCACCAGAGAGTGCCTTCTAAACTTGCTCATATGTCACTTCAAAGTCTTCTCTGGTAATTGTGTCAAAAGCAATAGCATCTGGCAAAGTCCAATGTGGAAGAAGCAACACATTGCTTTTTGCAACTAATGCTCTCCCCTCCTCTGGGATCATCCCACTAATATCCTGATTTACTTTAGTCAACACCTTTTGGGTGATGGCCTCATATTCTGATGGATCAGCCCCATGCCTCCTCAATTCTCTTTTGAAATTCCTCACTCCTAACTTTCAACACATAAATTTTGAATTCAGGAGTATTAATAAATTCATCATCGTCCATAAATTTGGCACAGGCCATTACCCTGAAATCCTCTGTATCTATAGTCTGACATGTCATTGTTCTCACCAGTCTATTGTCAGGGGAAGAATATGGCCTTAGTCTGTTAGGTGAATTCACCTAATGGGTAGCTTCCTCTACTTGCTCCTTTGCTTCTTCCTCCAGGTCCACTACTTCAATTCTTGGATCACTTTCCAAATCAATTATCTTTGCTTTCTTGGCAAGGGGAAAATCAAGTCATTCTCTTTTTATAACATACCCTCCTCTTAAGATGCTAGGCTAATAAGTGTGCCTTTCCTCACCTGCTAGAGCACTGGCAATCAACTGATCAGCATGATCAAAAACTAACTAAATTCTCACAATTGGGTCCTTTACTCCTGCAAAGGCACCAGGGTAAGTAGCATTCAAGTTTTTTCTCATCCTTTCCCCTGCCATGATTGCTTCCCACTTGACCCTTAGATTATGGACATCATTCATGGTAAAACAATTACTAACTATGTCCTCATCAAAAAAGACTTGGTGAATATAATGTGGTCTTTTCACATTTACTCTCATGTTATCAATAAAGCCCTCAGGGTCAAATATCCTCGGCTTCTCCACATTCATCCTATAACCCTTAAGAATTGAATCAATTTGATCCAAACCATTCTTGTCAATTGTCATGAAGTCACTGAATTTGATGGAAGTGGGAAAGAATGATCCTTTCTTATGCCTCCTTAGATGCCCTATGTAGGACTCATTCAATTGCCTAATAATCTCCAAGAAAGCAATCCTCTTAGGCACATACTTGGGCAGAACATAAGGAGGAACCTCACATCCATAAATTCTGATACAAGTGGTGTGGGTATGAAGGAACCAGTCACCCCAGTTGTGTTCTATCCCCAATTCAAGGGTCATGTCTAGAGGCCTCAGAAAATCTAGCACATCAGCATGTAGCCTCTCCCCTTCAAGTTCTAAGAAACCAAGAATTCTCCTTACAAAATATTCCTCAAAGACCACATAATCAGAGTCAATACAATGCATGTCCAACATGCATGTCCACATCTATACTGGCAGCATTTTCCCTATAAATTTGTCATCCTAACATGTAAATTTTGATGCAACATGCCTGATAAAGCAAACATAATCATATGACACATCAAAGAATACCATGTGAAATCAACCTAGACATCTACAGTATACAATTTGCTCTTGATAGCTATCATCTGTTTATGCATCTTTTCCGCTATATAGGAGGCATAATCATATGGTTGCCTCATCTCTAGGTCTTGAATATTTACTGCCATCATCATCAGAGATACAGGCATCCTGTTTGAAGCATCTCTCACAAGTACCTCATAGAGACCGTGGTAAGTTTTCACGAAGTAGTGCATGAATAGGGAGCATTCAAAAGGCTCTATTTCCCTGTCAGAAATTTTCACCAGTTTGCCATCTATCCCCTTTGATCTGTGTTTAGCCAGGTTCAAATCCCTATATCCTCATTTGACCTTTTTATAACCTTCCTTCAATGCACCTAGGTCAATCAAAATGCTGGCTATAGGGTTCAAGTTGAACACACTGGAAATGCAGGCTTTTGTCAGTTTTATCATCATCGTGCCATTGCCTGCCTAAACTGATCTCGACTGAGGATCGTATCTTTGTGTAATTGCCCTCACTAGGTCTAGGTTTGGGAATACATTTGGGCATATAAGCTTGGCCAAATCTAGCCACCAAGCATTGCAAACTGGGACTTTGAAATCCATCATGTCATACCAGTGCATGAAAAGGACCCAACCCAGCACTGGCAATTTGGCATCTCTATAGTTGTAGCACAGGTCAAGAATTTTGTCATTTGGCCTTGAGGGACCGTGCTCTGTCATAGGACATCTATTGGACCCTGCGAATTGGACCATGAGGTCCTCATCTAGACTAAGTTTTGAGGTGGAGGGCATATATGTTTGACTCATCTTTTCAGAATATTTGTAACAAACTAGAGCTTCTTGTTTCAACATTTTTCTACCCTTCAATCAAGGAACTCACTTTAAAATTCAACTGAGCATGGCTAAATAGAGTAAACTTACTGGTTTTATGCATGCAGAAGCTTGAAATTCCTTCTCACATTTACCCTAAAGCTTGTTGCGTGCTAGGACTTTGGTCATGCTTGTGAAAATGATGTAGAAAGCCCTAAATTTGTGCCCTTTAATAAGCTTCACATCCTACGGCCTGAAGTAATAATGGATATAGCTTTACCCTTAACTCAAACTTGTGTCACAGGGTGCCTACAATGTTCTTCATGAAAAATTTAAACCTGGGCCGTTGATTCTGTCTTCCTTTTGTGAAATCTATGGCCATCATTCCCCTGCCAGATTTGAAAATCTAGGTCTTCACTATTGAAAAGTCTTCAGCCCATAGAAACAAGCAGAAGTCAGATATACCTTATCTAGTAATGGCATCACCTTTTGTCTAATGTGGACACATGGCGCCATTTCGCAACATTGTAGCCAGAAATGGTCCACCATCAACTTGTTCTACATGGGTGTGATAAAGCCTCCATGCGTTCTTCTTTGAGTATACTTTTATTCCTTCCATGAGAGGATGCCACACGTCGCCATTTTGCGACCGTCTAAAGAATCCTTTTCTCTGACAAGATTCCCTCACACGCTTGCGCTACCATCAGATCTAAACTTCCCTATAGATTACTTCTTATCTTGACATATGGCAGCATACAATTCCTTGATGTAGAATCTTTGATTAAGGGGCTGTAAGCCTAGATTCCTTGACAGGGGTCACCTTGTCTCAACCCCATAGAGGAATGATGATGTCATCTTAAATGCTCTGCAACACTGTGAAATACTATTACACGGCACTTTATAACCCCTACAAAGACTTAGGATATAAACTTAATATTTTTTACGGGTTATAAAGGGTAAAACTAGGACCTAGGGCCGATCATCTTACAGTTTCAAAGGCTTCAAGTTACAACTTAAGCAACCGGGAACCTATAGCAAGCAGTCAACATGAAACTAAAAGATAAAGAACAATGCAAGCCACAAGATTAAAGACTTAGGGCTTTAAGGGCTTATATGAATAGACTTGTAATTTCTCAGGTGTTAAAACCCTAAACCTCCATAGGTACCACCACTAGCTCTAGATGGGAACATGCAAGCACTGGATTGCAGCAAGAACCATTGGACTCTGGGATGAGAGCAAACCAAGACCAAAAAGAATAGACTATACAAAAATATACACTATTTACAACCTATATTACAATGTGCACAGAGAGCAACCTATTTATGCAAAGTAGGGTTTCAGGTATTGCCCGTGCACTAGCAACTCCTGAAATTCACCGTCAAGCGCCTGGAGAAAATAAGAATCCTCTCCATGTGTGTTACTTATCAGATAAGAGCCAATCCATAATGGTTCAAATTTACCATGCTTTCCCTTATCCTAATTTCTAGCATTCCACACAAGAACCAATTCATTTATCTAAAATTTTCTCTTTGAAGCCTTCTTATCAAACAGATATTTTACCTTCTGTTGTTTCTTTAAATTATTCTTTTGTGCCTCTCGCCTAGCTTTATCCAATGCAATCAACTGATTTACTCTCTCAGCCATTGGATCTTCCATATCCTCATTATTTTCTTGTATAAACCTGTACACTGGAAAGAGATTATTCACTGGTAATCTGGCCTCTGCACCATATACTAACTCAAAGGGAGATTTACCAATTGCCTTTTTTACTCTTACCTTATCAGCCCACAATGCTAGCTTTAATTTAGAGTCACATGATTTTTTATTCTTATCAATTATCCTCTTAATTATATTCATGAGACTTTTATTACTAGATTCTGCTTGACCATTTCCTTGAGGATGGTATGGTGAAGCATGAGATAAACTAATTCCATAATCATTGTAGAAATCTACAAACACACCAGACCTGAAGCACATTGCATTGTCTATGACCAACTTTACTGGTACTTTAAACCTGATTATTATGTGTTCTAAGATAAAGTCAAGCACAACCTTACTTGTGGCCTTCCTGGTTGGAATGGCCTCAATCCATTTGGTGAAATCATCTGTAGCAACCAATATCCAACTATGTCCTCCACTTGACTTTTCTACTATTTCTCCTATAAAGTCATATCTCCACTACTAAAATGGAGCCTCTAGTGTTACAGTCTTCAGAGGTAATGCACCCGCGTACTTAAGTTTTCCAAAAAACCTTTAGCAAGAATCACATTTCCTCACCGTCTTGTGTGCATCAGAGAAAAGTGTTGGCCACCAATATCCTACTCTGAGAATCTTATGAGCAGTAGTCCTAGTTGTATAATGTCCCCCACACATCCCTTCGTGCATGTGAGTCAAAATTTTCATGGCCTGATCTTCATCCACACACTTAAGTAGCACACCATCAAGGTTTTTCCAATACAGTTCACCTTGAACAATAACATACTTGACTGCCTGCAATTTCAATGTTCTCATTTGGCTATCACTTAAATGGGTAGGCCAATTCAAATTTTGCAAATAATACACAATGTCTTTATACCATTCTGAATTTGGTATGTTGCAAACTTGATCTTGAGTTACATTCACTTGGCATGCCTCCAAGTTTGATTTTGTCATCAGTTTAGCCAGACCTTGTCCCCTTACCAATTTAGTAATTTGAATCTCAATATTGAACTCTTGGAGTTTGTTTATCCATCTGCATCTCCTTCCTGTTACTTCCTATTGAGTGAATATGTCTTTAACTGCTGCATGAGGCACATATGCTATAATCCAGGCTCTAACCAAATAAGGCTTGAAGTTCTTAATTGCCCTAACCAAAGCATAAGATTGCTTCTCCATGATGTCACATTTCAGCTCTGTAGCTTGTAGGGACTTGTTGAAGAAAGCAATTGGTTGTTCAAATCCATCATCATTCTTCTATAATAAGCATGTAGCAATTGTATGGAATGAAGCAAATGAAAATAACTAAAAAGGCTTAGAAAAATCAGGAGATTTCAAGACAGGAGCAGTCTTAATAGCCTCTTTAATGCTCTAAAATGATTGGATTGCCTCATTTCCCCATGTTATAGATTCACCCTTTTTCAACATCTTGGATATAGCTTTGGTGATCTCTGCAAAATTTGAAATAAATCTCCTAACAAAGTTAATCTGTCCAAAGAATGATTGGATGCTTTTTACTGTCTTGGGTATCTAGATTTTATCAATTGCTACAACCCTCTCTGGGTCAATCCTAACTCCATCTTTAGACACAATATGCCCCAAGATCTTTCCCTCAATTACTCCAAAAGCACATTTCTTAGGGTTTAGGGAGATGCCATACTCTAATGCTCTAATAAAAATATGCTCTATATGCATACAGTATTGTTCCTCTTTCTTTGAATAAGTAGTCAAGTCATCTTGATACACAACTAAGATAGAATCAATTAATCCTGCAAAAGCCACATACATTGCTCTTTGAAAACTAGCGCCCGCATTTGTTAATCCAAATGGCATCCTCACATATACATAAGTTCCCCATGGAGTTGTGAAGGAAGTAATATATTGTTATAATTCTCTTACCTTCACCTGATTATATCCTGAGAATCCATCCATCATGGACAATAGCTCACACCCTATCACCTTTTGTAGCATAGCCTCCATGTTAGGCAATGGGTAATTATCCTTCAAAGAAGACACATTCAAATTTTAAAAATCTACTCACAAACTTATATCTCCATTCTTCTTTCTGACTGGGACAAGATTTGACACCCAAGTGGAATGTCTTAGGGCTTAATGATTCCAGTATACCTAAGCTTCATAAGCTCTTCTTGCATTTTTGGAGCTAAGGTAGGGTAAATATGCCCCTGCCTTTGTCTGAATGGTTTAGCT
Source organism: Cunninghamia lanceolata (assembly GCA_027924645.1). Lineage (NCBI taxonomy): Eukaryota > Viridiplantae > Streptophyta > Pinopsida > Cupressales > Cupressaceae > Cunninghamia > Cunninghamia lanceolata. The sequence continues at coordinate 14,213,743 of BSBN01001201.1, read as the reverse complement.
CTAGGATTTAGGGGGATCTCTATTGTTATATGGAGCCTAATTAGACTCAGAGTTTAAATTTACCCCACTTTTATCAGTGCGGCTTCCCCCCAAATTAATGAACGGGATCAAGGGGCAGTGCCCCCAAGACAGGGTCAAACAAATTGTATTATTTTATAAAGGCGTCGGGAGTTATTTTTCTATTGGCCAACATAAAAAAAAACCCTATTTTGTAACCGACATAAGTCTTGATAAAAATGGCTAAGGGTTAGGGTTTCCGTTGATATTGTATTGTAGCATTTTGTAGCAGTATTGACTTGCAAGGATTGCTGGTTGTAATCCATTTGATTTATTGGATAATAATATTGGACTCTTTGTTGGTGGATGTAGCCCAAGTTTGGGTGAACCATGTTAAAACTTGTCTCTCGCTGTTATTATTTATGTGTATTTTCATTCCTCTGTTTAATCTTTATTTGCATTTAATAAGTCTTCTCTATAGGCTTTCAGTTCCTCATATGACCAGGCAAAGACATGTTTGTATTTTCATATTAATGCTATTAACATTGCCCTGATGTGTGGCTTCAAATGCTTACCTATGAAACTTTCTTTGGGGCATTGTGTGTGCCCAAATTTATCTCTTCCAAATCTTCCATGTGAGAGGAAGAGGTCTCAGAAACCAACTAATCTCTGTTATCAAATTCTCTTTCTAAAGCAACTAACCCTCTTGGCATTTTATTAGTCTTGAGTTGTATCACTTCTTTTCCAAAAAGAGTTTCCTTTCCATCCATAATTTCCACAAAGTTCTAGAAATCTATCTCCTGATTCTCGTACTCATCAATGCAATGTAGAAACTTCATCAGATCTTTGTCATCCTCAAAAACCTGCCAGCTACATATGTTATCTGGTACTACTAGTCTGATTTTAGTCTCAACATTTGTGATATCTGACAATGTAACATCATATGGCCTAATAGCCACATTAGCCAAGAAGTATGCCATAACATTCTTTGATCTCTCTATCCAATTTATTGAAAACGCATCAAACAGCTCAATAGTATCCCAAACTACATTTTTATATTGTTTCAACCTTCTATTCTTAGAAGCATATTTATCTCTTACTTGGGAAACTATTAGTTCTGAATCTCCAAACACCCTTAACAATTTAATGCCATGCCTTAGAGCAACATTCAGTCCTAGTAACAGAGATTCATATTCCGCAATATTATTTGTGCAAGCAAATTTCAATAGAAAGGAGAACTTAAGGATCTTACCAGTAGGAGACAAAAATACCACTCTTGCAATGGAACCTTCTTTTGAACAAGCACCATCAAAGTACATGGTCCATAAGCGTTTATGATCTTTTTGTCTTTCTAGTTCTTCACCAATAGGTTATTTCTTATCTATATCCTGATCACATGATACAATCCTAAAATTCTCACAATCGGTGTCCACAAAGCAAATCCGATCTTCTAGTTCTTGATCCTCAACTGTATTGGGTGCTCTTTCCTCTCTAATCAATTTGTCATCCCTACCATTCATGGGAATCATAGCATATGATAAATCCAACTCCATACTCCCTCCAATCAATGTTGCCCACCTCCTAGAAAATAGCATACCATATTGTGGCTTGATATTAACTACTGTTACATTCATGGTATAGGTCTTTTCTAGATAGGCTACAAGCATGAAGTCTACATTCTTCATAATCCCTATGACTGGAACTTCTCTAGTGTCCATAGCATAACACTTTCCACATGCCTTATCTATATTCAACCCAATCTGTTGCATAATAGCCAAGGGCATGATATTTGTTGAAGCACCTGAATCAAGCATGCAATTCCTAATTACTTTCCCATTAACAATAAGGAATACATAGAATGGATCTATCTGTGATGGGCATTTTATTACTGTCATCCCCAAGTAAACCTCAAGAATTTCCTCCCCATCTGCACCCATCTCATGAATGTTGTTATGGTCCTTAGCTGTGTGAGTTGTTTGATTGGATACCCCTGAAATCAGGGTCAATGCCTTATTTCTATAGTCCTCAATTTTCATCATTTCCATCAACAAGACTGAGACTTTCATCTGTGACAAAGCTTGATTTATATCAAATGGGACATAATTTTGTATAACAATTGTAGCTTGTCCCAGGTTTTTACTCTTCTCATGAGTTTATCTTGTTTTGGCTTTTGTGGTTTTTTATTGTCATCCACAGTATGTGGACCTTTAGTTTTTTCCTCATTCTGAGGAACCTTACCTTCTGAACTTTTAGTGTTTTGATTTGATTTTTCTTTTGGATTCCTTTTACTATTATTACCCTATTTTTTCTATGATTCAAGCTGAGATTGCTTTACAAAGACGCTTCCTAGCTAGCCTGAGTTACCTACTTGAGCCTTACTTCTAAGATTATAATTGCTTTTAACCTAGGCTACTACAGCAGTTGTAAGAGCTCTGATTTCCTCATCAGAAGGTCTTTTTAGATTAACTAAAGGAATATGTCAATCTTGGATGTAAATTTGATGATCTTCATTGTCTTCATCAGAGAAAACTTGTTGGTAGATTTGATCCTTATAACACCTTCTTTCATTCACATCAGTATCTACATCTGCCTCATCTGAGGAAGAATAGTCCCCATTTGTAAAAAGCATGTTAACATTAGCATCTTCAATATAATGAGGTTCATTGCATTCATTGCAAGCATTAGCATCATTGTAGAAGGATTGAGCAATCATACACTAAGATTGTGAGTGAGGCATTTGGCACACTATACACCATGGAGTATCTTCCACTATATTAACAATTTTCTTCAAGGGGTCAGGAGTTTCTTTAGTATTATGTGATCTTTGTTCAATTTTATTATTCAGGATAGGCTTTCCATTGTGACAATTTGTGTTGTATGGCATGTTATGTAGCTGAGGCCTCTTTTATTACCTCTAATAGCTCTATTTCTCAGGACCAAGCCCCTTCTCATTTTTAGCAAGTTTGTAACTTAAGTCTTTGAAAGCAATTGTTATTTTGTCTATTTTATCTTTAGATGTAGAAGCAGTGTTCTAAATATTATGAGTTCTATTGTTTAGATTTTGCAAGTTTCTCATATCATCCCTTCTATTTCTTTTACCTGATGCCTTCCTATTATTCTTTATATTAGTTGCAATTCTGAAAGCATCCCTAGGCTAGCTAGACTTTTATCTCTCAGTTCATATGTTGTCTTGGCATCAAAGGCATTCGTATACAAGGCCATACACATTGGTTCATTTGGCCTCATATGAGGTGGCAACTTGTTCAAAACCCTGGTAAATCTGGCATTGAAATCAGAAACAGGTTCATTTGACCCTTTAGCAATACTTGTGAACTCATTAATAATGAAACTACGGTCAGTCTTATCTCCATAATGCTCCCTAAAAATCCTCTTAAAATCATCCCATGATGTAATATTTTGATCAGGCAAACCCCTATACCATTCTCTGGCTTCATCTATCAAAGACTGCATAAATAATTTCATGAAAACATCCTCATGTTTTATTTCAAAATTATCATGATATTGAGGAAAGCCTTCAGGTGGTCTTCACCTGACACAGCATTGTTACCTGAAAATTTTGGTAATTCACCTCTGATATCATTGTCAATAGGATTAGGGTATCCAGGAATACCAGTGAAATCTAACTGTCTAAACTAACTACATAGGTCTTCTACCAAACTGGTTGACATTAGCATTCATATTTGCATTACCATGAACATTTTGATTTCTCACATTGTTCTGTGGTATTCTATTGTTATTTGCATTTTGTCTTTGATTATTTTGTAGATTCTGATTTACATGTTGATTAGGCTCTTGATTATTTCCAAGCATGTTCTGGTTATTCTGTTGATTTTGAAATCATTTGCCTTTTGATTTCCTAACACATTTGCATTATTAAGAGCGGGAGTTGTATTCTAATGGGCAATTCTCAAGGCTTATACCTTCTGTTTCATGTCATCTCTTATTTTCAAAGCTTGCAAGTAATCAAGTTCAGCCCTGAGATTCTTGATTTCTTCTGCTAACTCCTCTTCTCTTGGCATAGAAGAGGAATGTCTCATTTCATTGGGATTATCAGTATCCCTTGGGGATTATGTATCTTCAAACCTATTAGGGGGATCTAGAAAAGGACACTCTTTTCAGGCCTTATCCTCAACCCATCACCTTGATGTTTCTCATAAATCTCATGAATACTAGCCTCTGCGGCTAAAAACTGTTGTTGTTGTCTAGGAGATCTAACATTATTATGGGGATCATCATTATTCCTAGGACTGGGTGAACCTTCTTGACTAGGATGAGTCCACTTTTTCCTATACATGTTTCTTGGTAATTCTTGGAACAAGGGGTTTTGCAGGGATCTCCTTCCCTGCATACAATTTTTGTATTCATCAGCTAGGATATTTTGCTTGAAGTCACCACCCACTAATGGGATTTATGTTTACAATCCAAGTTCCCTCTCAATAATCCCCAGCAGAGTCGTTAACCTATTGGTGTTACCAATTGATTGTCTGAGTTTCCCTAAAAAGTAGCCATCTTCTATCCACATGATCCTTAGGTCAATGGCCAAAGAATAAGAGACTGACTCTCTGTCTCCACTGCACTTCAGGCTCTACAAGACCTAGGGGATATTCCCTTATTCAATACCCATATGATGAACCCTAACTTCAACCAGGTATTGACACAAAAGCAGATATGTTCTCTTTTATGCAGACCAAAATTGTATGATGATTAAAAAGTGGCTAGCTTTGGGCATTTGCTCATTTGTAGGTCAGAGAACATGGAACTACATCATACTCCTATGAACTAACAGGTTGGTTTAGATTTTGTTCTTAAATAATATATATATATATATATATGATTGTTTGATTGTGAGTATTTTGTGAAAATAAGCCTAACTTTGACCAATGCCAATCCTAGGGTTAAGAGTCAGTCTCTCACAAATGCACAACAGTTCCTATAAGCATTAAGCACATACAGATTCAAAGGATATTAATTGTTCCCTATCTTGCATAGAACTATCCAAGGATGGGTATTTCTGTTGATTCTTCTAACAAATATCCCTACTATCACACAACCTTCCCCATATCTAATTTAGAGTACTTTAATCTAATCCTTAATTAGAAACAGAAAACCAGATATACAATACAATAAATGTGTATTCAAGAACTTGGAAACCCTTAGTATCTTTGTTCAAGCGAAGAATGCAGATAACATAGGAGACAATCAATAGAAACACGTGCAAATAGCATTTCTCATATAAATTCAATCTGAACTAATAAAATTCTCAAAGAAAACGTGAATTCAACATTACAAGAAAACAAACTCACAACTCAGAATTTGGCCAACCTCTGAAACTGCTCTATATTTTCATTAGCAAAACGCCCAAATCACCAACCACCTTACAAAGTGAGGCCACCAATTCTTTATAGATACAAGAATGTGGTACTCAACATTCAATACATTCTGTCAGTTACATTAGTTTATTACAAGAACACCGCTCACAAGCATTGGGACATTAATTACATAGTATACAGAGAAAAGATAGAAAATAATTTCATAGTAGGAGTACAATTGACTAGAGAAGCTCAACCACATAAATGAAGAAGAGAAATTAGCTGCTCATTCATCTCAGGCACATTTACCCATATTTCTCTGTCCATGTTGCATATGACTTCTCTGATGGCCATTGAAAAGAGATCAACTTTGATATTTTCTCATTGTACCCTGTGTACCTTGCATCCATTAAAATCTTTGCTTCCTTACAGAACAGCTCAAAATTTATTTTGAGCACATGCAGTTTGTCCAAAGTTGAACTCAAAATCTTTAGGCTAGGATCTCCATCAGTAAAATAGGTAGATATTATCTGGCTGGCAATACTTTCAAAGTTATCCCTCTACTTGTCAAGGCCCTTTACCTATCCATTGCCCTCCAATATACTTGGCATTATTTTCTTATCTATCCTTTCAATAAACTATCTCTTCTCACCCAACACCTTGTCTAGCTTTAATTGAAAAGCTACGACCTCCTCAAGGATTAATAGCATGTCAAGTGTCAACTTCATCTCTGGTGATGCCTCTGCATCCAATCTTGAACACCTGTGCAAGTCCCTTAATTCACCAGTCCTTGGCAGCCACACTCTTTTCATAACCTTGATATTTTCTTTATCTTATTCATGCTTATCAAGGGCAGTCCTCAAATTTGAATATGATCTCCATGTTTCATCCACCCTTGCCAGAACCTTGGTCACTCTATGATTTATCAAGTTTGTGACCATCTCCCTAACTAAATTTTTCTTTTCTTCCTTCAATCTCTTCACTTCTTTCAATTCACTGATTTCAGACAATAGGGACTCTGTGTCAGCAGGAAATGCCTCTGCAGTTTGTATCATGGTTGGAGTACCTAAGGTGCCAAGCCCTAGAAACAATTGTTCTTTACATCTGTTAAGCTCTGCAACTGCCTTCTCATACTTCAATAATAGCTCATCATGGTCCCTTTGGAGCTTATTTGTGACAGCCTCTGCAAATTGTGTTGTTTCTACATTTAGGCTAGCAACTTGGGGGGTAGGGGTACTTGATACTCTCTTGATTATGACATCTCATGTCAACTCCCCCAATCTAATCCTAGGTTTATTATTGTTTGGGGCCAATTCCCATATTACTAAAGTCTCAAACCTAGGATTGAAAGTTACACCAGAGAGTGCCTTCTCCACTTGCTCATATGTCACTTCAAAGTCTTCTCTGGTAATTGTGTCAAAAGCAATAGCATCTAACAAAGTCCAATGTGAAAGAAGCAACACATTGCTTTTGGCAACTAATGCTCTCCCCTCCTCTGGGGTCATCCCACTAATATCCTGATTTACTTCAGTCAACACCTTTTGGGTGATGGCCTCATATTCTGATGGATCAGCCCCACTTTTGGCCTCCTCAATTCTCTTTTGAAATTCTTCACTCCTAACTTTCAACACATAACTTCTAAATTTAGGAGTATTAATAAATTCATCATCCTAGATAAATTTGGCACAGGCCACTACCCTGACATCCTCTGTATCTATAGTTTGACCTATCATTGTTCTCACCAGCCTTTTGTCAGGGGAAGAATGTGGCCTTAGTCTGTCAAGTGAATTCACCTGATGGGAAGCTTCCTATAATTTCTCCTCTACTTCTTCCTCTAGGTCCACTACTTCAATTCCTATCTCACATTCCAAATCAATTATCTTTGCTCTCTTGGCAAGGGGAAAATCAAGTCGTTCTCTTTTTATAACATACCCTCCTCTTGAGCTGCTAGGCTGATAAGTGGGCCTTTCCTCACCTGCTGGAGCACTGGCAATCAGCTGATCAACATGATCAAAAATAATCTAAATTCTCACAATTGGGTCCTTTACCTCTGCAAAGGCACCAGGGTAACCAGCATTCAAGTTTTTTTTCATCCTTTCCCCTGCCATGATTGTTTCCCACTTGATCCTTAGATTATGGACATCATTCATGGTAAAACAATTCATAACTATGTCCTCATCAAAAAAGACTTCATGAATATAATGTGGTCTTTTCACATTTACTCTCATTTTATCAATAAAGCCCTCAGGGTCAAATGTCCTCGGCTTCTCCACATTCATCCTATAACCCTAAAGAATTGAATCAATTTGATCCAAACCATTCTTGTCAATTGTCATGAAGTCACTAAATTTGATTGAAGTGGGAAAGAATGAGCCTTTCTTATGCCTCCTTAGATGCTCTCTGTCAGACTCATTCAATTGCCTAATAATCTCTAAGAAAGCAATCCTCTTGGGCACATACTTGGGCAGAACATAAGGAGGAACCTCACATCCATAAATTCTAATATAGGCAGTGTGGGCATGAAGGAACCAGTCACCCCAGTTGTGTTCTATCCCCAAATCAGGGGTCCTGTCTAGAGGCCTTAGAAAATCCAACACATCAGCATGTAGCCTCTCCTCTTCAAGTTCTAAGAAACCAAGAATTCTCCTTACAAAATATTCCTCAAAGACCACATAATCAGAGTCAATACAATGCATGTCCAACATGCATGTCCACATCTGTACTGGCAGCATATTTCCCTACAAATCTGTCATCCTAACATGTAAATTATGATGCCACATGCCTCATAAAGCAAACAAAATCATATAACACATCAAAGAATACCATGTGAAATCAACCTGGGCATCTACAATATACAATTTGCTCTTGATAGCTATCATCTGTTTATGCATCTTTTCCGCTATATAGGAGGCATAATCATATGGCTGCCTTGTCTCTAGGTCTTGAATATTCACTACCATCATCATCAAAAATACAGGCATTCTATCTGAAGCATCTCTCCCAAGTACCTGACAGAGACTGTGGTAATTTTTCACGAAGTAGTGCATGAATAGGGAGCATTCAAAAGGCTCTATTTCCCTGTCATAAATTTTCACCAGTTTTCTATCTATCCCCTTTGGTTTGTGTTTAGCCAGGTTCAAATCCTTATATCCTCGTTTGACCTTTTTACAACCTTCCTTCAATGCACCTAGGTCAATCAGAATGTTGGATGCAGGGTTCAAGTTGAACACACTGGAAATGTAGGCTTTTGTCAGTTTTATCATCATCATACCATTGCCTGGCAAAACTAATCTCGACTGAGTATCATATCTTTGTGCAATCGCCCTCACTAGGTCTGGGTTTGGGAATACTTTTGGGCATATAAGCTTGGCCAAATCCAATCACCAAGTGTTGCAAACTGGGACTTTGAAATCCATCATGTCATACCAGTGCTTGAAAAGGACTCAACCCAGCACTGGCAATTTGGCATCTCTACAGTTGTAGCATAGGTCAAGAATTTTATCATTTGGCCCTGAGGGACCGTGCCCTATCACAGGACATCCATTGGAACCTAGGAATTTGACCACGAGGTCCTCATCTAGACTACGGTTTGAGGTGGAGGGCATATCTCATTGACTCATCTTTTCATAATATTTGTAACAAACTAGGGCTTCTTATTTCAATAGTTTTCTACCCTTCAATCAAGGAACTAACTTTAAAATTCAACTGAACATGGCTGAATAGAGTAAACTTACTGGTTTTATGCCTACAGAAGCTTGAAATTCCTTCTCATGTTCACCCTAAATCTTGTTGCACCCTGGGACTCTGTTCGTGCTCATGAAAATGATGTAGAAAGCCCTAAATTTTTACCCTTTAAGAAGCTTCACATCCTATGGCCTGAAGTAATAATAGATACAGCTTCGGCCTTAATTCAAACTCATGTCATAGGGTGCCTACAGCATTCTTCATGAAAAATTTAAACTTGGGTCGTTGATTCTATCTTCCTTCTATGAAATCTATGGTCATCATTCACCCACCAGATTTGAAAATCTAGGTCTTCACCATTGAAAAGTCTTCAGCCAATAGAAATGGGCCAAGTCAGATGTACCTTCTCTACTGACGGCATCACCTTTTTTCTGATGTGGACACGTGGCTCCATTTCACAGTGTCGCAGCCGAAAATGGCCCACCATCAACTTGTTCTACGTGGGTGCAATAAAGCCTCCATGCATCCTTCTTTGAGTATACTTTTATTCCTTCCATGAGAGGATGCCATGCGTTGCCATTTTGCAACCGCACGAAGAATCCTTTTCTCTGACAAGATTTCCTCGCACGCTTGTGCTACCGTCAGATCTGAACTTTCCTATAGATTACTTCTTATCTCGACAAATGGCAACATACAGTTCCTTGATGTAGAATCTTTGATTAAGGGGCTATAAGCACAAATTCCTTGACAAGTGTCACCTTGTCGCAACCCAGTAGAGGGATGATGAGCTCATCTTAAATACTCTATGACATTGTGAAATATTATTACATGGCACTTTATAAACCCTACAAAGACTTAGGATATAAACTTAATATTTTTTACGGGTTATAAAGGGTAAAATTAGGACCTAGGTCCAGTCATATTATGGTTTTAAAGGCTTCAAGTTACAACTTAAACGACCGGGAACCTATAGCAAGTGGTCAACATGAAATTAAAAGATAAAGCACAAGGCAAGCCATGGGATTAAAGACTTAGGGGCTTTAAGGGCTTATATGAATAGACTTGTAATTTCTCAGGTGTTAAAACCCTAAACCTCGATTGGTACCACCACGCACAACCTCTAAACACTTTATCCATAAGATTCTTCAAACTGGAGCACTTGAACATTATTGTCGGCCACTGACATAAAGGAAAGATTACTTGCGGAGTACCAAATCATGAACCATTTGAACTGAAGGCACATAACATCATCACAAACTTAATTCCAGAACCGTATACTGTGAAACTTAAATGCAGAGAAATGCGGAGCAGAATACATTCTCCCTATCACCATTAAATACACAGAAAAATAGTTTTTACTCTAATGAATAGAACTCGCTCAAATATTCACACCGGAGCCTCAAACTTGAAACATAGCATCTACAGACATCCCTTAACATTACTTCCTATCCATAGGAAAAGATATTCAATCTACAAGAAATGTGAAGCAAAACACTGCACTGCTCTAGTAGATAAAGCAATTTTGCACTTTGTACTAATTCCTCAAATACTTGTCCAGACTTATTCAAATGACTTTCTTAGGTGTTGACATCAATGACAACACTTACTGCTCATACTTGCAACAACCTAACCCTGCATGAAATGCCTAGCAACCTGGAAACAATAGGTAGGAGGGAAAACCTGATGCAACCTGACGTCTACATGCATTTCTATCTAGAATGTGCAATATCTCACAATCAGGATGTGGCAGAGAAACATATCAATACAACTAGGCAATTTCATCTATTTCAATGAACACACAGCTTTGGCCAAAGCACTCATGCATAAACTGACAGATCCTGAAAAGCGAATCAACCTTCTCTGATAACCCACATTGGGTACGCTATCCCAGAATGTAAACCCAACATATTCATGGAAAAATAAATCAATTTCTTACAAAACAATTGATGAAACACATGCATTTGTTCACTAAATAGATACTAATACTTACAAAAAAAATAACATGAATACACTTTACTATCTCTACAATGATGTATGCATATTGCACTTCTTATAATGAATTTCATGCATTTGTCTAATTAAATTACAAATACTATCTATACGTATGTTTTTCTAACCACTTCATACTTTTTATCAACAGGGATAATGAGGTTTATGTATATAGTGAAAAGATGACAGTATTGACCATGATAGAGCTTACATAGATATTTAGATATATAGGCATATATACACTTATATATGGGTAATATATATGTATATTTATGTATCTAGTTAAACACATAACCATATTGAATGTGTAATTATCTCAATAAAAGCTAAAATAAATTATTTCATAAACTTGGGCAAGATCATCTTCATAAAATAATCATGTTAACATTGGAGATAAGTATTGAGGAGAAATAGATATCCATTCGGCATCAAGTTTACATATCGTTGAGTGTTAAAGTATCATACACAATAGAGATTCCAATTGCTAAATAAAAACCTTAATTTCATATGTATATATATATATAGAGAGAGAGAGAGAAGGAAAAGAACTCAATCTATAATAAACTAAACACGGGCCATTATAACCATACACAGGCCATAATGAACCATACACAGGCTGTAATGTACCATACACAGGTCGTTAAACAAAGCTAAGGTCATTTAACACAAGAACAAGCCGTTTAATTTATCAATAAGGCTGATATAATTAATTTAGGCCAAAACAATAAGAATACAGGTTGAATCATACCTTCAGGCCAACACAACAAGAATACAGGATAAATCGCTCAAAGGAAAGCAGCTATAAAAGTTACAATAGGTTGATACAATCTTAGCAAGAGGCCAATAGAAATGAGGATATATAGGTTGATTTATACATACAGATCAGGCCATTTTACATGGATAAGCCGCTTAATTAAATGAAAACCAGATATAAAGGTTTGGCAGGCCATTAAAGATTATGAATAGACCAAAAGAAATATCAAGAGGTCGATTTGAAATCAAATAAGAGGCCGAGGTGATTCTATCTAGGACATTAATTTTCTCAAAGGTCAATACATTCATCAAAGACGCCGAAGAAAGAATAAACAAGATGATAAATGACTCAGGTAGATATAAAAGTGAACAAGCCAATCATTTACAAAAGCAAGCCTCTAATTACCATGGTTAATCAGGCCAATAAGAGAGAAAAAAAAATATGCAGGCTGTGAAGTAAGATAGTCAAGTTGCTTTAAAAAGAGTAGTAAGTTTGAAAGAAAGATACTTAGGCTGATTAAATAAAATGCAGGTCGATCAAGGAAGAAGGGCGATGTTTAACATTAAACAGGTTGATAGGAACAAAATGCAAGTTAAGAACAATAGAATAGGCCACTTAAAACTTACACACAACAAAACTTTTTAAATCTATAATAATAGTTCAGAGTAAAGTACTCAGAAAACCATGATCTCTTTGGTAGAATGATCTCCTTCCTACAGTTGATGAATTCCCTTCTATTTTCCTCTTCCCTTGTCACTGATGATTCCTCTTCCCTCTGTCTTTGTATCTCTCTTGCTCTCTGTCTATGCTTTCTCTTTGTTGTTCTCTACTTTTTAATGAAAATTCTCTGCTCCCCCAAAATTAGGCATTCCTATCTTTAGTTTTAAGCTTTTCTTTTATTTTTAGTTCCAGTTTACTCACTCTGCATGCTTGAGGAGGTGCGTAGGCGCTCAAAAAGCCTCCAGTCCTTTGCTTTTAATTTAAAATCCATTTAATATTGTCGTTTTATTTTTAAAAATATAGTATTGCATGTATTTATTTAGTTTGCATGACTTTATTTTTATTTTGCACACACACACACACACACACACACACACACACATATATATATATATTTATTATTTAAATTATATATGTGTATATATATGAGATAAAATAATAATAAATCTATTTTAAAGTTAGCCCTTATAGTTTAATTTAATCAAAAGATTAAAAGAACACAAGATTACATGGCGAACCTGTGTAATTTAAAAGAATGTACTTAGAAAATGAGATTACATACTTAACTAATCATTAAACATTATCTGCAACCAAATTCGAAAGTCAAATGCTCAAACAAGATTATGTATCCATGTTACATGAAAACATAATAAAGCCATTCATTGATGCAATATGTATGAAACTAAGTGAGTGTGTGCATGCATCAGGTTTTTTCATCATGCCAACTCTTTTTGGTGGTGGTGGTGCCTGCATAAATATTCAGGTTTTGAGCATTTTACATTCACAGGCACCTTCCAAAAATTCAGCAAAATTCTAAGTCTTTCAGCCTTTGCAGTTGAAAAAAATGTAAAAAATCAGTTATATGCATGTGTCTTTGTATATACAAGGCTGCTTGTATATACATTCAGGTTCAAGTGTACATTGGCAGGTCGAAATATTCCATCGGCCTTCAAAAATGCTGAGAAAAATGAGTTATATGCATTTTATATGCATATCGGGCTTGCATGTACATTGGGGAATCTTTCGCAGGATCCTGGGAATATTCTTTGCTTGTATATCGGGTATGTATATTGTGATATACAACGAAGAAATACTTTGGAAATGTACAAGCTGAAATATACAAATAGGTCAGCGGCAGTCAACATCGGCTATGGGGCCACTGGTTGTATGTTCGCATTGTATATGCGACATACACGCCGATATACAAAGTATGACATATAGTCCGGACCTGATTGAAAATCAAATGCAGTGAGTAAAATTTGGGGTCCGCAGCATGTATATTGGGTGCTTGTATATACCTATATACATTGCGAAGATACAAAGGTTAAGATGCAAGCCAAACCCGATAACAATTCAAATTTGTTCTATAAGTATTTGGCGTCCGCGGTTTGCATGTATGTACGCTCGTATGTGTGCGAAATACAAAGCGGTAGATACAAAGGTTAAGCTACAAGCCTAACTCGGGTAGATTTTCAATTTGTTCTAATCAGGTTTGGGGTCCTCCTTGTATGTTAAATAGTTGTATGTATATGCTCTTGCATATACAAAGGATTTGAAAGGCAAAAAGCAGGCGGTTGTATATGCATTTAAACATGCATATACAAGGCAAAAAGGGCAAAATTGGTGGCGGAAAGGTTAGCAATAGAAGCATGAAGTGCCTACTGGCACGTTTTCACTGGTTGGTGACTTTTCAGCATATTTTTAGGCTGTTAATCTCAAGTGATGGAAGAGTGATCGACGGCTATCTTTCGAATAAGCAGCAGTGATGGATTTCTTTGCATCTGAGGCCATGTTTAGGCGGGAAAGACTTCAAGAGGCACGTTGTTGCTGCGTCTTCGGAGGCTGCGGGTAGCTGAGGCATTGATGGCAGAATTGTAGAGGCATGAGCGATGGAATGACATACCAACCACCATTTTCAATGGGAAAATCTTTGATCGGCTGCACGAATCCCCATTTTACCTGCTCCTTCTCCTGTTTCTCGTTGTTGCATTAATTATTTTGGGTGCCAATTTGGAGATGCAATGCATCTGGCAAAATTTTGATCTACCTTGTAATTAATTTGCTGAGTACACGGTTTTGCTATAAAATGCAAACTGTGTTACTCATTAAGCATTGTTGAAAAATGGACAAATTTTGGTGTTATAATTAGATACAACTTCGTTGGTGGCTCTGTTTTGGGTGTCCTGTGAGTTTATGAATCTCATGTTGTATATTTTATGCATAAATTTATTGGTTTAATGTTGATTTAAATGAGTAATGCTTCATTGCATGTGTTATGTTATTTGTCTCCAAGTTGAGTGTGTTCTTCTTTTGAATCTAAACAGCTAAGGGGTGTCTAAGATTCTAGAATATGGGTTTGCTATATTGAATGCTTGACTTTTTACTTATGCTCAAGGAGTGGATTGAATGTTTTAGGTTGAGTGTTGGGAAGAATATATTGCAATGAGGATGTTTGTAAGCAAAGATAACTGAATACTCAGTTTTGGGAAGTATCTGTAAGGCAGACACTACAAAATCCCCTTGAGACCCAGTCTTTGATCCATGTTTATGCTGACCATTCACATGTGTATGTCTATTGACTCCGAACCCTAAATAGGCACTAGTCCGGTCCTGTATTAAGATTGCACCCAAGGTCCTAGTTTTGCACCCAAACACCAAAAATCAAGCTTAAAACTTCAAAACCAAACCATTAGGACCTTAGAAGTAGTTTTAGGATCGAAATCCTCTATCTCACAATTGAACATAGGCCCAAAGCTAGCCCCTTTACACTTATCTCACAGTTTTGGTCTACATAAAGGAGGATTTATCTACTTTGTGTCAACATCCCCCAGTTCACAGGCATATCTTGTGGATGTTGAATAGGGAATACCCCCCTAGGTTTTGCAGAGCCTGAAGAAGAAGAGGAGATATCTATAGAGTCTATCTCCTACACTGTTGGCCCCTGGCCCAAAGATCCTATTGATCATTGATGGCTACCTTGTAGGGATAACTGGGAGAAAGCATCCGGTCTGGAAAAAAACCAACAGGTGGCTAGGACACTTCTACCTCAACCATGTTCCCATCTTCGACATATTCCTACAATCAATCGCACTCAATTTCTCATCAATAGATTAGTCCAAATAGTCATAGCTGAAGCACGGGAAAACATAAATCCATAATCATAAACATATTAATCCATCATTATAATGACTTTCAAATTTATGCCTTTATAAAAATGACTACAATTTACTTTTATGCACATGTAATTACCCACTAGTAAAAACAACCAGAATGAAATATCCAATAGTCTAAGTTATAAATTGAAATCCAAAAAGTTGAGATGTGACAATAAACAACGCCAACAAGCATTTGACAAATTGAAAGAATATATTGCGTCTCCACCAGTTTTGGTACCACCTATTCAAGGAAAACCGCTCCTCTTATACATATCATCCACATGAGCAACGTTAGGAGCATTGTTAGCACAACATGATGACACTAAAAAAGAAAGAGACATTTACTACATCAGTTGTACTCTAGTGGGCTATGAGTTGAATTACACTCCAATAGAGAAGGCATGTCTTGCCATTGTCTTCACTTCGCAAAAGCTTCGACATTATATGCTTAATCACCAAACTAAGCTCATTTCAAAAATTGATTCACTAAAGTATCTCTTATCTAAGGCTACTCTAACAAGACAATGGAAAAATGGAACATGGTTTTAAGTGAATTTGATATCAAATATTTGGACAGAAAAGCTATAAAAGGATAAGTAATTGTTGATCAATTGGCAGAAGCACCACTTGAAGTAGACCATCCACTAATTTTAGAATTTCTAAATGAATCGGTCTTTATCATTGACCCTTCTACATATTGGTAGTTTTACTTTGATGGATCTTTCATACAACATGGTTCTAGAGTTGGTATTCTCTTTGTTACACCACAAGGGGACTTCATACCAAAAGCCTATAGCATTACATTTCCTTACACAAACAACATTGTAGAATATGAAGCACTCATAAAAGGCTTAAGAATGGCTATCCAATGGAACATAAAGAACTACAAGTTTATGGCGATTCTCAACTTATCATGCGCCAAGTCAATGATGAATATCAAACAAAAGATGACAAGCTTCTCCCCTATACAAAATTGGTCGAAACCTTCAAGTTGTCATTTTTATGGATCTAATTTGAGTAAATTCCAAGAATAAATAATGAAGTTGTTGATGCAATGGCAACCATTGGTTCATTAATTGGTATTCCTTCAAATAGTCCACAATCTAAATTCTTGGTCGACCAACTTTTTATTCCCGCTTTTGACATTCCTAAATCTGACCTTGTTTGCAAACTTGTTGGTCCTAATACACCTTGGTACAATGAGGTATATACCTATCTCCATGATAAAATTTTACCACCCAATCTTTCACATACCTAATGCAGAAGCTTTAACTATCATTCCTCTCGTTATACCCTTCTTGGCGATACACTTTATCAAAGGAAACTCTATGAAATTCTCCTTAGATGTCTTAACACAGAAGATACCCAAACTACTTTACGAGAGGGTATTTGCGGTGCACACTCTAGTGGTCCAACCTTAGTTAAAAAGTTGTTGAGAATAGGATATTATTGGCTAACTATGGAACAAGATGCACAATAATTTGTCAAGAAGTGTCTCCCTTGTCAACAACCCAGTGATTTGATTCATGCACCTGCACAAAAATTGCAACCAATTACTATTCCATGGCCCTTTTCACAATGGGGACTCGATCTTGTTGGTAAAATTCATCCACCCTCATCTAATGGTCATAAATTTATTATCACTGCAATGGATTATTTTACAAAGTGGGTCAAATCCATCCCTCTTACATACATGACTGGTAAACAAATTTCCAAGTTTATCCTTCATTACATTATTTGTTGATATGGTATTATCCCAAGCCATTGTTACTGACAACGGTAACCCCTTGAAAAACTGATATGTTCACCACCTTGAGCAATGGTCAAGTTAAGGCTTCAAAAAAAATTATCCTTAAAATTTTGAAGAAAACTGTTAATGAAGCTGGTCATGATTAGCACTTACAACTCAATCCCGCTTCATGGGCATATCACAGTAGCATCTGTACTCCTATAGGAGCCACTCCTTATTCCCTTTTCTTTGGATCAGAAGCTATTTTACCAATTGAGGTAGATCTCTCCTCTTTAAGAGTGTCATTGCAACATCTCATTGATGAGGAAGACTACAGAGTATCATGATTACAAGAATTTGAATTGCTAGATGAAAGACATCTCAATGCTCTTAATCATCTCAAATCTTATCAAAATCACCTTCGTTGTATCTACAACAAGAAACTCAAAGCTTGCAGATTTCAAATTGGTGACCTTGTACTTAAATAAAATTAAAAGAATCTTCAAGACCAAGATAGAAAAGGGAAATTTGAGCTGAATTGGTCAGGATGCTTTATCATTACCAACCATTATAGTTTTGGGGCCTATCAACTTTATAAACCTAAAGGACAACCCCTTGAGGAGCCCATAAACATTATTCACCTCAATAGGTTCTATGCCTAATCCATGGAGTATCTCGATTGTTCTTTTTAAAAAAAAGAAAAAAAGGATAATAGTAAAGAGAAATAATCCGTCCTACGGTGAAAACCACTTCAGTGGCACCTTGGATAAGTACCATGGTGAAAACTTGTTTAGAGGTGCCATGTGTAGTAGCCTTCTATTTACCATCTACTAGATAACCACTTTTGACTTCCACTTTCCATTCATTCATCCATTTTTCACCCATCTACCATACCATCATCCTATCACGACTTGAAGTTATCACTTAGTGTCATTTCTTATCATACCATAATAAGTTATCCTTTCAAACTACCTACCATAATACCCTATCCATGCATACCATAATAAAATCCCTTTCTTTCATATCACTTGATGGTACATCCCCTACACCTAGTTGTGGATTGGATTGTTCTCCCAATTTCCATAAGACGTTGGAGAGTAAGTCTTCATCTTAAGTCTCATGCATCCCATAATAAATAATTTCCACACTATATCCATAATAAATGCCACATTGTCATTATTGATTCATTCCATAATAAAATACTTGACATCCAAACACAACAAAAATTATGCAATACCTCATGCCTTAACAAAATCACAAGCATTAGTCCATATTTTGAAACAATAACTAGTCACTTTGTTTGTTATTGATGTTAACGCGCAGGATTGCACCCGTTATGCAAAGCTGTGAAGCTCAGCAATCCTGTGTAACATGGGATCAAACTCAGGCTGTGGGTGACCTATGGTGAACTTGAACCTCCAGATTATGGGTTGGTTCCCTTGAAACTAATAACTTTGCAAGAAAAGGGTTAAAAGGCCCTACTAAAATCACTAAAAACTGTAACTGTAAAGTGTGGTGATACACCTAATTTGATGGGAAAACTACAACTCTAATTCACAATGAATCTAAGAAAATCTATCCACACTATTCACCTTGACAATATGATCACAAAATTGATTCTGAGGCTAGAAATAACTTTCTCCTTGAAGGAAAATAGGGTTCTCACAACATGAAAGAAAACTTATTCCAATTGCACAACCTAAGACCTGTGATTTCACTGCTATTCAATACATGCAAGTACAAATGAGACAATGATTTTAAAGGTTTTGATATTAAACACAATAAAATCTCATCAAATCACTCATAAAAGCAGCACTAATGAAAAGGTAGACACTTGCTTTTTCTGAAAAATAAAGGAATCAATTGCATAAAAATGACCAAGAATAAAACCTATAACCTATTGTAATCAATAAATCTACAAAAGTTGAGTTACAAAACCTTCTTCTCTCAGCAATGTGTAAGAGAGCAAAAAGGCAAGAACTGGAAAAACCTAAGTTTTTCTTACAATATATAATATGCTCTCTCAAAAAGACCTAGAAAGGTCAACTACAGTTAACTGCCTCTAAAAATAATCTCTCAAAAACTGATCCACGAGCAAGCATGAAAATCTCTAAAAATAAGGGCTATGACTAACCCAAATTGAGCTAAAATAGCTCCAAACTACTCCTCTCTATTAGTTTGACCAAGAGGTGGACCAAACTCTCCAATTTTGACCAAAAACCCATGCAAAGAACTCCAAAGAACCTCAGCTAACTCCATCCTCCAAATTTGCATGATTTTGGGATGTATAAATGAAGTAAAAATAAATAATAAAGTTTTCAATATGATTTACTTTATTATTTATTATAGACTTGTCCATTTTATTATCTTTGCATCTCTATGATAAATAATAAAGTAATTGATAACTCATTACTTTATTATTTATTTTACATTTGTTTATTTGTCTCTAACTCGTGCAAAAAGTATAATAAACTCCTTATATCTCCTTTTGGATTTGCATAATTTACATCAATGCATCTAATGATACTGCCAAAAAAAACCCCCATGCATGCAAGAGTTACAAAATATCACTATTTTACTCACTTATGTCTCCCATGCATACATACATGTCTTACATATTCAAAACACACCTTATAACTCCATGCAAATAAATTGCCTCATGCATTATTTATCACATAAAGCACCTTATCACTCCATCTAGATATATCACATCATTATATATTATGCATTGCATACTTTAATTTCTCACCTTCGATTTATTTTTCCTTTGTTGACTTCCATCTCCATGCATATTATGTGTTTTCTTGAATTGCACATCTCTAAGGTCAAAAAGACCTTTCAACACAAGCATCTTTTGATTCTTTGAAAATAAGGCCCTCACAGGCTCCTTGGCATCATTAGGATCGAACACATAAGTGTTGAACTCGGTATGATTTGTGGATAACAATGATAACAAAAGGAAAGCCAAAAAATAAGAAAGAATCCCATTGTGGCTAGGGCATTCGACCAAAAAGGAGGTGAAACCCTAAACAATTCATCATTTGCACTTGTCTTTTTTTGTCTGCTGCTCCATTCGACCTGCTGCCATGCATGTTAGGGTTTGAAGCAATCTTCATGATTCTCTACAATTTTCTATGGGATTTCGATGGATTCCTTTGAGGATCTTGACAGAAAGTAGCAAGGTGAGTATTTTCTGTGTCAAAACTGAGTTGGCTTTTGACTTATTCACTAGTTTTTTGGCCTTTTTGGCCGCGGCCATAAGGTTGTGTCTGATGCATCATTTTTGTCTTCACTGTGGCTGTTATTTTTCTTGTGTCGAGCTACCATGAAAGCTTGATTCAGAAGCTAGAGAGGCCATTTCTTTGAATGCAATCTTCTATTTCAAAAGATGGTAAGCTCTCTACACCAAATGGGCTTTGTACTCTTCTTGTATTGTAAATTGTGGCCATATATCTTGCTCTCCTTACTTCTAAGTGTTTTCCAAATTTGTATAGCTAGAAATGCTTAATTAATGCATGTGGGTTTTAATATTTTAAAGTAAAAACCCGCTCTCAGGCCACGGCCATAGCTACCCATATATATGGTATCATCTACATTTTATCTTAGCTCTGTGTGAAAAGAGCTCAACCCATGATAGAACAATACAACACCTGTAAAATGAAGACTTTCTTATACTCTGGTTTGTATTTTCTGAGTATTCTCTCCCTTTTAAAGGTCGTAGCTATGTATCTAGGTTCTCTCCATTATACTCTCTGCACCTATGAACTCTTTCTCTTTTCTATGTTTCTGCCTCCATATATAAAAGACATTATGAGGGTTTGATAAGTTTATAAAATGGAATATAGCTGGTAAAATGCTTTGTTTCTTTCAAAATCCCTCACAGCTGCTTGACATAAGAGCACATACATCTATTTTTTAAAGAATGGCAAGAAGACTTTTTGTTAACTATGTGAAACCCTTGTAGGGTTTGTAAGTAAAACTCTCCACCTCCCCTTTTTGTCACTAACAAAAGGTATATCGGCTTATTGACATGATGACACTTGTAATGGCATAGTTAACTGTAGCATTTGCATTACCTTTAAAAGCTTTGTTCCTTGGCTTCATGATATGACTGTGTATCAAGCCCTACTCTTCAAGACTCTCCTCCTATCTTACATATTTGGTGATTTTTTATGACAACTTAATTTTTAAAAGACAATAGTTGTTTTCCCTCCTGCTCCATTTAGACATTATGTGCCTATATGTATCTTTTGATCTTGTATATTCAGTGGCTTCTTTCTTTCTTGTTCTGTCACAAAAGAGAAGGTACATCTGTTGCTCCACCTACATACTTTTTGTATGTGATCATGCTGACTGCACTCATGCCTTTACTAAACTTTGATGATGCATTCTTTAACCTTTATGGATGTGACAATGTATTTGAAATATATAGAAGACATGGGCATCCTCCTGATGTCATCACATTATTCTTTGTACCTGTAGCTAACACTGCATCTTTCTTGATTTTCTCTCTTTGTTGTTCCATCTGTGTATGTTGTAGATAAACAAGTAAAATATATCTCTCATTGTTCCATACATTTTAGCCACTCTGTATATGATCATAATCACATTAACTTGATTCAGCTATATGTGAACAAGGAAATACGCTGTTATAGTTACAAATTATCTTCAACTTCTTATAGATGAACAAAGAATATGCCCTCTGCTATTCCATTCGTATTGCTCTACTTTGACTATGTATGATCATCTATTCATATGCCTAAACTTGACATTGATATATTGATGAAGAAAGAAGGAAAACTATTAAGTCCTCATGATGACTACTATACTTGCATAGTTGTACCTTATAGTTGTTCCACTTGACTGTATATCTTCTCTATGCTTGATACATCTAATATAGTAGCAACATGAATGTGATGAAATATCATGATGTTTGGTCAATTCAATATCTCTGCATTAATGTCATTACTCTGAGCATGTTGGGCTCAACCCTTATGGGAGCCCATTTTCTCCACATGCTTATTTCATAAAAGATGAACCAGTAACATGATTTCTCCTATACCTGCACAATGAACAAACAAGTTAGCATAAAAACATACCTTTGAAAGTTCAATTCTCTTTCTCATGATGATTTTGGCCTTTCATCTGATGATCTATTTTTTTTGCATATGTCTAATAATGATCCAATTGTAGCATTATGATTACAAGTTTATAGATCTGTTGATAAGGCATATGATGAGTTTGTATATTCGGAGCTCTAACCAAACCTTTTAACATTGCAGGTTCATCATTCTGATCAAGAGTAGGAAGCTAAAAACATGAAGATCAAGCTGCAGATAGGAAGATCAACACCAACACTTCAAGGCAATGATGGATATCACTATCCTCATATGTTCCTTTTCTTTACTTTATCTTTAGATGTATAGCTTGCATGCTTTATTGCATTGGCTCAGTTTAGTCATTCCCACGGCTTGTGTGGGACATATTTAAACATTCTCTTGAATCCAATCAGTTATTTTACCTTATGCAATGATTTGTGTATATTTTTCTTTCTGAATCAAATACATAGCATAAAACAACTAAATCTACTTTAAAACGCATGTTTAAAACATGATGATGAAATGATAGTTTATAAATACCTTTCCTTTTGCACTGTACTATGGCACTAAATATCTAATAACATTATAACTAAAAGATGAAATCAGTTAGATACCTGTCATTCTTTGAATGTATGTTTCCTTGTCTTCAGATCATTTCACTTATCAGGATGGTTTGACAGCCCAGCTTGAGCTGTCACATTATTCTGATAAGTGATCTTTTATTGTTCTCTTGTCAAGATAACAGGCATTTGACTAAGTGATCATGCACATAAAGATTTTCTTTTCTCCTTTTCCAACAACTGTTGCCTAGGCCTTGCTAAATTATGTTCCAAACATAATTTAGTAACAGTCACATCATTCGATATCAAACATCATCATCAAGCCTTATCTAGGGATATATCATCCCCATAACAAGCACCTATCCAAACATCATCCAAATATTTGGCAAGATATATAATGGATGTGTGACTTGTGTCATCATTTTCTTTTAATCTTTTCTATCTCCTTCTTATGCTTCCTCAAGACCACCTAGATCCATTCATATCTTGGTGTGTTACGACTAGCAAGGAATAAGGCATAGCATTTTGCATGTTTGTTGGATGTTCTTATTACTCTAGCTAATATTCATATATTGTGTATGATGGAATATATTTTTACATATCAGTCATCCTTTGAATCTAAGGTCATTTCATACCTTTTGTGCACTTGGACTTTAATGCTGTAAGTTTCTTTCCTCACAAATCTAGACAAGGTTATATTACGTTGGACATGTATAAGGACACCCTTTTTGTTTTCTGTGTCAAGTCCATGCAAGGGATACAAAATCACTTTGGTTCCTTATACCTTGGTGCATAATATCCTCTTTCTATATTAAAACTTAGGACTATTATCCACATTATACCATCATAACTATACCCTTTTTATCCATTACCTATATCCATAACCCATCCATTTTCCTATCCTATTCAAGTGCATTATTTTTCACTCGTCTATCAACTATCGTATTCATATCAATCCTTGTTCATCTATTCATCACACTCTTAATATTCATCTTCATATTCATCCTGACATCCATCCTAAAATTTCATTCTCCTCTTAGCCAGGACATCTACATTTTACTTAATATCATGACCAAACCAAAAGATAAATAAAAAATAGTGTATCTTCAAGTTTCTCCATCATCATGTCAATCACAAATAAATGTTATCCATAATAAATAATCATTTCATTTGCATATCCATATTATCATTACCTATAATCCATAATTATTCCATCACCATATCCATATAATCATTATCACTATCCATAATCATATCATTTGCATATACATCTACATCATCACAATAAATCCATTTCATTACATCTATAACCATGTGCATATACATCATCATAAAATAAACAAATACATATCCATATCGATAAGTCATCATATTCATCACATTTCCATATTTCATATATACAAACCATTGCATTTCTAATCATTTATCCATATATACATCACATAGCCATAACATCATATCCATGACAATCACATCAAAAAATCATATGCATACAAAATCATATCCATAATCATCATAATCCATACAATCATATGTACACATAATCATAATCCATATGCATATACCATAGCATCATCAAAAATAAAATAAAATGATCATGTCATCATAAATAAACCATAATTTCATCATATACACCGCAAAAAACATGTATCATCTCATATATATAACAAAAATGGTCATGATACAATGCATGTACAACAAGGCTTCGTAAAGCAATCATAACACATTAAGCCCATGGGCATTAATCCATATCAATATCTATACATGGTCTAAGTAGAGCTCCCACCCTCTAACTGTGTCGATGACACAGGTTGTGGTCCTGTTGCTGGAGGTATCAGAGGAAGTGGTCCCTGCACTCTTGCTACCTATCCTGTAGGTGTTTTTGGTGGTGGACCCTATGTCCCCTTATCTCTAGGTGGCCCCATGATAGATGGACGTGACCTCACTAATCTTGAGGCCCCTGATCAGCTCTATGTGATAAAACTAGGTTGCCTCTATGCCTCATGCACTACACTATGGTATAGGGTGCGGTAGTACTCCACCCTCTGGGTAGCCAAATTTAGGTCTCCCTATACTCTCATCATGTCCCCCCATATCTCTCCCATCCCCTACCTTGCCAATATCTATTGTGTCGAATCACGCTTCTGCTGGAATCATGTCGCGAGGACCTCTGCACTCGCTCTCTGTGCTATTGCCACATTCTCTCCACCCTCAATGCATCCCTCTTGGCCATTACCTATTGTAGCACTCTGTCACCACATCCTCCCACATGTCCTTGTACTTAGGCCTATAATGCCTATATATTTAATAAGGCACTGTATCTCTCTGCAATCACCTAAGCTAGGAATCCCTGTATCTGCTCTACCTCCATTTGTAGGCTATTGTGTGATGCCTGCAAAGATTCTACACCCTCCTCCTCATCTCCAGATACCTGTAGTGCATCCTTCTATGGTGCCTCACCTTGTCCACCATCTCCTCCATCATGTCCTACATTGTCTCCATTGCCCTCGACCTGACACCTCACCCGTCTCTGAAATGGAGGAGGTGCTACAACCTGTCCTACCTGATTGCCTGGTACTATGAGTCATACTGGACAATGTGTCACCCACCAAGCCTCATAGTTAGGGGTACTTCCTATGTCCTTAATATCTATCCTTAGTGGTACCCATCGCATGAGTACCAACACCTGGAACTCTGCTAAAGGGATCACTGGATCAATTGCAACTCCCCAGGACCCAACATCCCTCGTCACCCTCAAAAATATAGCCTCATGTATCGGTGCTATTTGTCTCTCCCTGAATTGTCATAATACTCACCTTGACATATATCTCTCCACAATCAAAGATGTCCTGCCTAGTATATATATCATTTGTCATACATACGACAAGTGGTAGTCGTCTCCCTCCCAAGCGTCACAATCCCACCACGGCCTCCATGTCACTGAGTCTAGCTCATCTAAGACTCTCCTCCAAAAATCCATATCACCCATCTACCAATAATGTAATACACCCACATAATGTCTAATTATGGGTAACCATCACATGTCGATCAGTCACACAATAGCCTTGCGACAATAATGTGCTCCCATGCCCATATGTGAAACAGTGTCACTCCACATTCTATATACGGACTCTAACTATATACATAGTTGTGCATCTCCCAATAAAGGTGTGCAAGAACATAGGGACCCCATGAGAATACCTCTCCCTCCATCATCCGCTCTAACACATCTCCCCATCCAGTAGAGAAGTATCTTGCCCATCTCCCTGGTATCAGTGCATATAAGATTAGACCAACTAAGAATAGTGACATTAGGGCATCTACCTCAATCTAAGTCAAATCCATCTGTGTCCTATCTAGTGGTAAATCCTTAGTCAAGAACACTCTCTCCAAGGACTCCTCACCTATATTCAAGTCATACCGAACCAAGGTCCCATGAATCAGGATCTGTAATATCCTCCACACGTCCTCTAGCATCACCATCATCTCACCAATAGGGAGGAGGAATGCACTCCTCTTGCTATGCCATCGCTCTATCAATTTTATCATCATAGTTGTGTGTGCTTTGATCTCTAGCATATGTGTGACATGGTATATCCTAATCACCGCTAGGAACTCCCTCTCCTTCTCAAAGAATCTAGTCAGCAGCCTCATCATCCTAGGTCACCTCAATCGTGACTAAATCACCAATGGTTGCTCTTGCATCCATTTAAACCACCAAGTCAGACCTTTTCTAAGTCAAAATCTCAACCCATTTTGCTTAAACTACAAAAGCGCTACTCGTTTTTGCACAAGCACCCTTTTACACAAAGGCATGTCATTTTTCTACATAGATGCCTTTTTACACAAAGGCATGTCATTTCTTGACCGAAGCGCCCTTTTACGTAAACGTGAACTATTTTCTAGTACAAGTGTGCCACTCCACGCAGGCACATCACATTTCCACATAGGTGCTAAACATGACCATGTGGGTGCGTTTTCCTTCACATGGGCACGAATTTCACACAGACGCACCACTTTTCCACCCAAGTGCACCACCCAATGACATATGTGCACCTTTACACAGCTGTGCCCATGTCTTTTCCCCCTTCACCTAGCATTTGTGACACCTAACCTACCCAAAAGACCCTAGGTTTAGTCACATATTAGTGTACCATCTCCTATAGGTCTTTGGAAGCTTTTAACTCTCTCGTCGTGATGCCTATGTCAAGGAATAGCCACTACATTCTCCATAGCTTTTTTCTCTTTTTCTTCTAAGCTTGTGAATGCAAATGAGGAGAAATGGGCCCCCTTGCCACTACTTATAGGCCCCCCAAACCCTAATTTTCCTTCCTCACCTAGATTTTTTATCCTTGGCCTCCCCTTTTCACCCCCAAACCTTTGTTATCGATTCTTTTTCTCCTATCCACCTTTTGACATCTCCATATCCCGTTTTCATTCCTCCACCTTTCCTTCGAGATTTTACCCTTTTTTTTAAATTTTTGACTAAACTCTCGAGGGGGGCATCCATCATCCATTATTCCCTTTTTCATCACCGACTAGGGCATATTTATTCTTTCACACGATGCCACCTTGATGGGACACTGTATCAAAGAGGGGTAAAATGTAGACACCTAAAAATTGCCATGTGTCCACCATCATTTTGGACATAGTCCTAACACCACCTTTCATCCTAACATGTCTTCTAAATTAATTAAATAATTTTATTATTTAATTAATCTATCCCTCTTTCATTAATCCATTTTTCTATATTAAATAAATAAATTTAATTTTTTTATTTAATTTACCATTTCCTCTTAAATTAATTAATAAATTATATTTATTTAATTAATTTATCATTTTCTAACAACTTCTTCTCCATAAATTAATTAAATAATTTAATTATTTAATTAATTTTCCCTCTCACATGCCCTCATCCTTATCACTTGCCACAATTATTAAATAATTGATCCAAAAGTAAATTAACTTTTCATCTTAACCATCCATTATCATACTACATCTTTTAATATCAACTATTCACATAAAAGAATGCTCTAGAAATCCTTATCCATGTCCTATAATCCTCTTATCTAATCTTAGTCATCCATTTCATCTCTTAATCCTAGACATCCATCCTATCACTCAATACCTTATAAATTGAGCCTCTCACATTATTATCACAACACATGAGCCATATGCAAGTACATGTTGTCAAATTCCATATCATTATCTTTATTATTTGCTTTCATTATTGCCATTGTCGTACCTAGGTTATGCTAGTTTTTGTGAGCAACCCACATGCATTATATATCAAAAGAACAAAGCTAGTAGAGCTAGGGTGCACTCTACTTCATTCTATCAAGTGTGAAAGGGTGATTGAAGGTGAAGGTATTGAGTTATATTACATTATCTTCCATTATTTACCTTGAGTCATTTTCTCATCCTCAAATAGGAAAATGACTATTCAGTTCATCTTCTGGATGACTATTCAGCTTCTAGTGCAGTTAGGAAATACAAATATTATCCTACTAGTCCTAGGATTATGTACATTACTGTTACATGACCGAGTTATCAAAGATACATAAACAATAAACCACAATGTTGAACTTGTTATGATCCTAATATGATGTATTCCTAATTATAATAAGTTAAGTAGTTGTTGCATGCTTAACCTTAATAGATTCATTTATTAGTCTTAGTTATTCCTTAAGATAACTTAGTTAAGATGAAGGGGTGTGTCCCTACGTAGTTATGAATATAAATAAGGAAGAGAGACTCTCCCAAAACCATCATATCTTCTAATATTGAATTTACATATTATTTTCTGATTATTGGAGGTCACCCCCTCGAAGTGGTCTGTTATTTTATAGATTTTTACATTTTTACATTTATTGCAAAAACCCCACAACCCAAAACACCAATCATTTAACATGAGGAGATAGAAGTCTTGGTTGAAGAAATTTGTCAACATTAACTAGTCAATCAGGCCCCACCTGAGACTCCACAGATAATTCTTGAGAGTGAACAATCAATAGAATTTTTTTTAGCAAATATCATGGATAACAATAATGGAAGAGAAGAAAGAAGGTTAGAAAGAACATTTACTTACCCTATTAACTTAAACCCAAATGAAGATGCTCCAATGAAGAATATCTATCCTTCCATCCTACCCACTTTTAGAGGTATGGCCGAAGAAGATCCAAACCAATTCCTTTTTCAATTTCAAGTCCTCTGCTAGACATACAATTATAAAATTGATAAATAAAAACTTAAGTTGTTCCCTTCCACCCTAAGGGATACGATTATGCATTGGTTTATGGGTTTGTCTTTAGGGTCAATCGACACTTGGCAAGAAATGGAAACTTTATTTCTAGATAATATCAAGATTATTTTAGGGTAAGTGACAGGACGGAAGTGTTAGCAAGAGACACTGTGTGCTTCATGAGTGTTGTCATTGATGGCAACAAAGTCTATCCCACACATCCGCAGTACATAGTATGCCTATACTGGAAGTCAGATTGAAGATTGTTTTGGTTCGGTGAACAAGAACAGAGTATGCACAAGGTCTGACAATCATGTCTGGATCTCTCAGATGGTATAACTCAGCAAGTTGCAGACTTGGATATGTCAAGAGGAGTATCATGACTACTATATTCCAGAGATTTAGCCTCCGGTGATAAATCATGAAAAAGATATGAGCATCTGAGTGTTAGGTTCCAGACAAGCAAAGCAGATAGAGAAAGAACTAACCGGCAGAGTATCAAACTTCAATTCAGATGAGTAAATGATGTTGATCAAGCAATTTGTGGGATCATACATTGTTGGCCGACATGATTAATGACTTCTATGTCTATGTTTTTGATACGCATCACAAATCAAGTATGGATTCAGCCGACATATCAGTAACTTGTAAATATCTTGAGTATTCTTGTTGCCGACTAGAAAGTTGATGAAATCCTTGATGTGGATATATATACTAGATGGATTCCAGTATGTAGGTGCGTGAAGTATACAAGTGATGTAATAAGTGTGAAGAAAAGCAGGGACAAGTGTGAAAGTAGTAGATCAAGTCCGGTATGTGACAGAGCAACAGTATTAAAGCAGAGGAAGAATGAAGTGCATCAAATCAGTGTATTATGCCTAACCAAAAATGAACTCTTGCATTTGTAGATGCTTATCATCAGTTCAAACATCTGATTACCTTCTGTAAGTTCTTGTAGGTAGTGTGCCTCTTGTGAGCAGTGTGCTCGAGCAGTGAGCCCTAATTGGCAAGTGCCATTTTGTACTTCTTATTCTTTTAACAGAGAATACAATCTTGGGTTAGTCACCCCGTGGTTTTTCCCTTAACAGGGTTTTCCACATAAAAATCCTTGTGTTGTGTGTGTTGATTTTATTTTTGTTCTTATATGCTTATATGATTTGATGTTGCACTGTTTATTAAGATAACAAAAGAAAAAGGTTAAAGAAATTTTGAGATAACTGATTCACCCCCCCTCTCAGTTATCTCCCTTGTTTCCAATAGAAGGAACTCTTCCATCTTAAACAAAAAGAGGATGACAATTTGGAAGATTTCCTGGATAGATTCCTCGTTATATTGAAACAATGTGGTGATGATATCATGACTCTTGAACTAGTTAAAACAATA
This sequence comes from Cunninghamia lanceolata, assembly GCA_027924645.1. Lineage (NCBI taxonomy): Eukaryota > Viridiplantae > Streptophyta > Pinopsida > Cupressales > Cupressaceae > Cunninghamia > Cunninghamia lanceolata. The sequence continues at coordinate 14,183,102 of BSBN01001201.1, read as the reverse complement.
TTTTTGAAAGGACTTGATGAGGATGCACAAATATCTCTTGATTTAATGGGGAAGGGAGACGTGGCCAAACTAAGCCTCACTGAGATCTTTGCAATCTGTAAGAACTATTCATGAACCCAAGGAGGAATAAGGAAATCTAACCTGATGAGAGGGACCAATGAAATAAAACAATCGAGGGAAGAAATAATGAATTTGAATACATATATTCTCATTCAATTAAATACCACCCTTGATGGAATACAAGCCAAAACTCAAAACTCAGAAACACTCTCTATCTATTGCTTAAGATGCAGAAACAAACACCTATTACGAGAATGTCCTTTGGATGAGATTGATGTCAATCAAGTCTGTGATAAAAACCATCCTACTGACCAATGTGAATTACTTCACATGATAAAAAAAAATTCAAAGAAAAAGCCTTCTCTAATAGAGGAGGAGGTTAATTATGTAGGACAGAGACCTGGAGGTAATTTTTCCTATGGACAACCCTCAAATCCACCTTGGCAACCACAACCCAACTAGAGCAATAATCAATGGGTAGCACCTTGGCCTCAACATCAAGGACCGCTATATTAGGGGCCCTACTCTTAGGGAACCTTAGAATGGACAAATCGATCATGGTCAAATGCATAATGGTCTAATTAGTCACAACAACCATGGTATCCTAGAACCCTACACCAGAATGGATTCCACCACATAACCAGTTTTGTCAAGGACCTCATTGCATACAAAATCAATAACAATCCCTACTACCATGTCCACAAAATCAATAGCAGGTTTACTAGGTTACACAACTTCAACTCCCAGTCCAACCAGTTACTAATCCAAAGAATAATAGATAGGTTGCCCTTGTGTACTTAACTGAATAGGAAAACATGGCTGGAATTAATACTAGACATTGTGGAAGTGTACAACTTGGGTCAAGGAAAACTCTTCATCAATCACATCAACTTACCATAATTGAAATAATAGGTGGTGAGGAAGAAATACTTTTAGAAAACAAAGCTAATCATGTTGATCAAAGTAAAAAGGAACCTACTAGGGAGCCTTATAAAATATCAATTAATGAGACTAGCCTAGGAATATCATCTGACACTCTTTTAGAGTTATCTTCCGAAGCCTCTCTGAATTCTCTTTCTAGAGCTTCCTCAGAGAATTCTTTTAATGACCTTCAAGAGAATTCTACTTAGAACATTATTACCAAACCCTTCTCTGGATCTTTTATGATAGTTAACTCCAAAACTTGAGAAGAACAACATGTTTTGAAACAAGCCCCTTTTCTGAAGAGAATTAAACAAGTAACCCCAAAATGCCCTCTGGAACCAATTTCTTTAAATGAAACTCACCTTATACAGGAGATCAAACGGTTGAATATTGAAATTCAATTGTTACAATCAATCAAAGAAATACCCAAACTAAATCAACTAGTTAAACAATTGTATATAAAAACATCGGGGAGGAAAAAGAAACATATTAATACTATCTAGATTGATGGATACCTAGATGACCTCCTTTTAGGGGAATTTTTTCCACCTAAGTATGGTGATCCTCGTAGTCCTATGATTATTGTATCTATTGGTGGAGTTGAAATCTCAAACGCACTTGTGGACTTGGGAGTTTCTATTAATGTCATGACTATAGATGTCATGGAAATGTTGTCATTAACAAACCTGCAACCTATAAGTACTATTCTTCAAATGGCAGACCAATCTATTTCCATTCCAAAAGGGGTCTTGGAAAATATTCTAGTTATGGTTGAAACTGGGAATATCCTATAGAATATTAGGTTATTCAATCACATACCTCTAAAGGTAGTTATCTATTGATATTAGGAAGACTCTAGCTAGCTATTGTTGCGACCCTGATAGATGGAATATCTGGAGGAATGATTGTTTCTAATGACATTAATAGTAAACAACTATCATTATATCATCCTATCAAACCATCTGCAAACAAGTGTAATTGGATATGGGTAGACGAACCAAATCAAACTAGTAAATAAGAAAATTTGGCTTCTTTAGCAATGGTTGTGATTAAACAACATAGAGATGAAATAGAAGATGAGCTAGAATTTGAGGATAATTCGAACACAAATAATGAAGATAACCTTGAAATGAATGGAACTCTTCATAGCCTTATCCAAACAAGCATAGTGGGGTTTTATCAAAATGAAAAGGAGAACTTTCTCGCAGCATTCCATTGTCACTTAACCAATTTAATTCCAATGAATGAGTGTTTCTTCAAAGATGTAACCACCTTTCATATGATACAACCTCATAGTTTCTCCCTTAATACCTTAATGAGTGAAACCTATATGGTTTCCTCTAGTCATCTAGGAACTAAGTCAATAATGATATTACCTAATAAAACTTTGAATATCAATAGTTGGCTCATAGAACAATAGGAATTCCAATAGTTTGATGTTCTAGTAAATCGGTCTAGAGCTTTTACCTAGGATTATAGGGACATGAGGGGAATACATCCAAATATTTGCATTCACCATATTTATACTAAGGATGTTAAAATCGGTTCATCAACCACAACGTAGGCTTAACCCTGCACTTCGAGAGATAGTTAAGATAAAAATTTAAAAACTTCTACATGTAGGGTTCATATATCCAATTTATGATAGTAAATGGATTTCATCCCTTGTGGTTGTACCGAATAAAGGTTGGAAATGAAGAGTATGCATTAACCAATAAAGTCCTCAAACGATGTGAAGAACCCAAGCTATCTCGCAGTCATGAAAAATGTCTCATTATGGTTGAACAAGGGATTGTGTTGGGACATCATATCTCTACAGAGGGCATTAAGGTCAATCCTAAAAAGATCGAAGTGATACAAAAGTTAGAAGCCCTAAAAACTCAGACCAATGTGTGAAGATTTCTTGGACATGCTGGTTATTATCAAAGGTTCATTGAAAATTTCAACAAAATTGTGGGCCCCATGTTTTCCCTGCTCCAAAAAGATATTGAGTTTTCCTGGACTACAAAATGCCAAATTTCAAATCATTAAAGAAAAACTGACAAATACTCTAGTATTATGTGGACTCAACTGGAATTTACCATTTTATGTTTGTACGAATGCTTTGAATGATGACATTGGTGCAGTTCTAGGACAAGAAGATGAAAATGGAGGAAAATATGCTATTTACTTTATTAGCAAAAACTTACCTCCTATAGAAAGGAACTACACCACTACGAAAAGAGAATTTCTATCATTCGTGCATGCTATCAATAAATTTTACCATTATATTACGTGTTACAAGGTGAATGTGTACACAGATCACTCAACCATTAAATATTTAATGAATAAACCTATAGTGAGTGGACAAATAATTAGATCATTGTTACTCTCCAAGAATTCAATATAATCATCACAGATAAACCTGATAAATTTAATGTAATTGCAAATTTTTAATCCAGGATACATCATGAAGACGAAGAACATGAACTAGCCAGAGATGAATTCCCAAATGAGCAACTATTTTCCATATCCATACATACACCCTAGTTTACGGATATAGCAAATTAATTGGCTACGGGAGCATTTCCACTACATTTTTTTGTAAAACAAAGGAGAAGCCTAGTGAGGGACAACATGAATTTTAAATGGGTTAATGGTTTATTTTTTAAATATGGACCCAATTTGGCCATGCACAGTTGTGTAAGAACTAATGAAACCTACAATATCCTGCAAGCCTATCACAATGATCCTTTAAGAGGACATTATTTAACAAAGAGGACTTCCCATAAAATCTTATGAGCTAGGTATTACTGGCCCTCTATGCACAAGGATGTTAAGAGATATGTCTAGCATTGCAATCAATGCCAAAGAATGGGAAGACCAACAACGTCCAATGAAATGCCCCTTTAGCCTCAAGTAGTTCTTGAACCATTTGAAAAATGGGGATTGGACTTCATAGGGACTATAGATGCACCATCTCAAGGAAAGGAATACATACTTTTATGTATCAATTATCTCACAAAATGGGCAGAGGTGCAAGCATTCAAGGTAGCTAGGGAAGAGCAAGTTACATATTTTCTCTATAATAGAATATTTATTAGATTTGGAGCACCAAGATCTATTATAATAGATCAGGGACCTCAATTCATGTCAAAAGTTCTTTTAACCTTCACTGATCATTTCCAAGTGAGCCATAAACAGTCATCACCATATCATCTTCGAGCAAATGGTTAGGTGGAAGTAACTAATCAGGAGTTAGAGAATATACTCACTAAAACAATTTCAGCAGGTAGGAATGATTGGGCTAGGAAACTACATGCAGTCGTCTGGGCATATAATACTACATGGAAATCAACTATAGGTTTCACACCATATGAACTAGTCTTTGGAAGAAACCCAACCTACCTATTGAATTTTAACTCCAAACATTAATGACAACCATGGACGAGTTCTAAAACTAAATGAGTTGGATGAGCTTTGATTAGAAGCTATATAACAAACTAAATTGATGCCACAACAAAGAAAAATATGGCATGAGTGTCATATAAAAGAAAGGAAGTTTCACAATGTAGATTGGGCACTATTATTTGACTCTAGATACAAAGACCTTCAATGGAAACTCTGGACATGATGACTGGTCATTGTACCTTGCAACAAGGGTAATTGTAATTTGCATTTAATTATATTAAATTATCAAATCCAAGGCAATGTATCCATGGCTATCTACAGTAGGAACTAATAATTGGTAATCCCATTACTACCTTCAAAAAATAAACCTACGTATCCATTCAAAATCATGCATTTAACCACCTTCTCAAAGAAAGATCTAATCTAAGAATCTAAAAGTACAATTTGCTAAAATGAACTACTTAATCATAAAATTGGAAAAATAATAAATGAAATGAAACAGCAATCTGATCTAAATTTACCAAAGCAATGAAACTAAATAAGCATTTTCAAGAATCCAATAAAGCAGTAAATCAAAATAATAAATACTAGCCTTCTCTCATTTGGTGGGAGTGCACCCTTGCTCCACATCTATGGAAGAGAGACTAATTCAATGCCTTAAAACACACAGATATAAAACTGCCTGCATTTATTCTAGATTCTTCAAAAATAGAGTATATCTTCCTTCTAAAAACTATTTCTATCCCTATTCTATTACTTCCACACTATATATATCAAGTGTTGTCCTACTGATATAATATCTCTAGAGTTTATTATGTCACTCCTAGTTCTCTATTAGATACAAAGATATTTATTCCTTATTCTAAACATGCAAATATCCATTCAAAAAAACATCATGCAAAAAATAAAGAGATTTAAAGTGACACTGAATTTATCCCTTAAATCAAGAGTTTTAACTTAAGTTCAACCAGGCTATAAAGGCCACTAATAAAGAAAAGAAATAACTATACATAATATTTTAACAAAATCTTTTAAACCATGCAAAAATTTCTAATAGGTGTCCTTCTTCATTGATCAACTACTGCAGTCTTCTCCCAAAACAATGGTGCCTTCATGTAGAACTTTGAAGATGCTCCTAAAACCACTCTAGAGATTCTACACAGTCTATCTGAACATCTCTGGAGATGTATGCAACAACCTAACTGCTACAACTTCATGGAACACAACTCTAAAAACTATGCAGACAGGATGTCTACATAGCTCCATGGAATCTAGCTCCACAAATCCTTCAACACTTCTTTTGCAAAATTCTGGAGACCTCGCAATATTCATTCTGCACAGCTCCGAAGATGGTAAAAGCTCCTCCAGAATCTTCAAAAACTTTTCTATCTGGGATGAATTTATTCCTATCATCAAAAAGAGATATTTCTACACACTTTTGTTAGCTCAAACTCAAAACATGAAACCTTTTAACCACAACTGTTACTGTATCATCACATCTCCATTTAACATAACTAAACAAGGTTTTAACAGTCTTCAAAGTACAAAATAGTAGATGGACTAGTGTTTAGGATAGGAAAAGGAGACATAAAAGCATGTTTTGATGAGTACTACCTAATGCTCATCATTCCCCCCAAGCTTGAGGGTTTGCAGGTCCTGCATTATCTTTAATTCTTGACCTGTTTAGCTGAAATAATCTTTCTATGATAGTTACTTTCAAATGCGATCAAGTTTATTGTAGTGGTATCAGTATTGCCCTTAAGTTCCTCTACCTTGTGCAACCATTCTTGGAATTTGGCATCCTCCAACTGCTCGGCCTACATGGGCAGAGGCTCAATAATCAAGGGAGGCCTAAAGCGCATCCCCGTCCAATCTTGCTTGTATTTTTCTATGAGCTTTACCATAGCCTTGGCATTTTTGATGAACCACTTGAGGTTGACTAGGGATACTAGATCTCTCATTTTCTACTCTAGAGCTAAGGTCTTCCACCTTTTGCAAGCAGTCAAAATTTTGTTGGCTGAGGAGTGCACAAAGAAACTAAATTCCATTACACATTCTTCTAAATTCCACTAATATAGGGCAATAACTTAGGAGAATAGACAAACACCGAAAATTGAGTTTCAAAATCCCTTGGAGTGGGGCTCTCATGCCTGAGGAATAGCCCTGTATTTTCTATATTCAATGAATGTGTCTCCATCCTTTCCAACCAAATTTCATGATTCTTCATCAACGACGTAAATGCCCTCAGCTGGCATTCACCCACAAATAGATTTATAAAGAATGTATTGTGTTTAGTCAAAAGGAAATTGTGTAAAAATAGTTCATAGAGGAAATTTTTGTCCTCATCATTACTAAGCATGTATATCCTCATGAAATCATGTCCATTTTCTATGGACTCAGTAATATCAGAGATGACTAGTGAGAGTTTCTTCTAGAGGAATCTTTCCCTAAGGAACAAGGTGTAATTCCCACTGGGTGGCCTGCATGAGAGAATTTCTAAAGATAGGGTGGCTACTGTCATTACCTTTTCTTCTAATGTTTTTACTTTTACACTTAATGCAGAAACTTCTCTTTACATTTGGAGCATTCTAGTAGTACCAGCCAAATCATGACACCTTCTCTCCTAATTTAATAAATCCCTAGGGATATTCAATTGGAATTTCCTTAGGGAAATATCCATTTGGGTACTTTGATCAACTGCAAGCCTTACGACAGTCAATTCCATAATCAATTCTTCTTGGTCATAAATTCTATCATTAGCCTTGGTTAATTCCCAAGACTCATTGTCAACTTTCTCCTTTAAGGTTGTCATTAGAATAATGTAGTTGCCTATGGCTTTGGTAGCCTTAGATATCTGCATTTCCTTTTGTGTCATCTCTACATCGTTTGCCAAAATCTCTTTTTCTTTCTCTTTGACGACCTTTTCCTTTTTCATCTATATTTTCCCTCAAGTTACTGACTTCCTGATCTTTGGTGGCCTCTTTTTCCTGCATTACCTTCTTCATGTCTATAATGATGAGTTTTTACCCCAAATCATCCTTTTCAAATTCTCAATAGCCTCCATTAAATGTTATTCCCTGGAGATTTCAATGTCTCCATAGTTGAATGGATGGGATTAGCTCCCTGTCTCAATCTTTGTTTCTCTTTTGTCTACCTCCTTTGGTTCTGCCTCATCCTCTGTTGCTCCTGTTTCCATTTCTTCAGCAAATTCATGGGCCTGTGATGGCCCAGCTTCATCCTCAGGAGGAATACAATCTTGGTGTTATGGAGGACTTTCAGGTGTGGCTGATGTTCAGAGTTCAGTGTGGACTTCTGTAACTAATTTTGATTCCTTTTCTAATTGTGCCTTTTGTCTCCATTAATGCTTACTTCTTCAGAGCACTAGTTGTGATTGTTCATCCTATATCTCCAGAGCTTGTTGGCCTTCTTCTAATCCTGAGGAAACTATTTGTGGCTCAGTCATTGTAACCTGAGGTGCTCTGGAGGTCTGTGTAATAGGGTCCTCCTAAGTACCTTCTGTTGCTACCCTTCCTCTTTTGCTTCTTCTCACTATTGGAGAAGTTTCCTCACTTCTCAACTCCTCTCCCTTCTTTTTATGTTTCCTTAGTCTTGGAGTCATTGTAGGCTCATCCTCTATCTTCCTTTCACCTTCCCCTTCTAAAACTTAGGGAGGACTCTTTTCATGTTTCTTTTTTTGTTTCTTTTCTTTTTGACTTGATTTTGGAGTCTGCAAGCTCATTTTATGCCACCTTCTCACCCTTTTTTCCTAGTGTTGGGTTAGGTTCATCAACCAATGTCAACTTCCTCTTTGTTTTTTGTGAGGTTTAAGGGGATTCCTCAATAGGTATGTGGTCCTTACTTTGTTCTGGTGTAGAGGACTATCCTCTCAAGACCTTCTTTCCCTTTTTCCTTTCTTCTAAAATTTCGGAGGATGTTGACTAGACTGACTTATCCTTTCCTACCTCTTGAGTGGGGGATGGCTCTTCTATTATGATTGTTTTCTCCTTTTTCTTGCCCTTATAGATGCCATCTAAAAATGCCTTCCATTGAGCCTTCCCTTGTCTTTTAGAAATGAAATGATGTTTGAAAATTAGAAAGATAAGACCATGTTATTTAAGTTATCTTATTCCCTGTTGAAACTTGATACCTATCAACTAGTGTGGTGATGGCAGAAAAGAGAAAGTTTGGCAAATTTATCCTATACTTTGGGTTGTTTTGATCATGCCTTAAGAAAATAAGCATTTTCATAATTGGTCCTAAAACAATAGCAAACTAACCATCACATGTAAAATATTTTATCAACCAAGTGGAAAGGGACTACCATGGTTGAGGGAGGCTGGTTCTAAGAATCCCCTTAACTTCCCCTTTACTTTCATGGGTTTGGATTTTAGGCTCATTATCAATTGAGAAAATTTTAATCAAATCAGAATACAAAGTCTTGAGATGGTAAAACCCCTCACCTTCTTCTGGGATGCCTGAAATGTGGATGTTGATTGAAGCAGATATAGGAATGGTCATACCTCTCACCCAACTCTTTCCATCTTGAAGGTTTGAAATGAACTCTTCCACAATGTCCTCTTGGAATCCCTCAAATTTATCCATGAATTCTAACCAGTCTATATTTCTGAGTATGTATGTAGATGCTTGATCTTCCAGCAACTTCTCTACTATCTCAGGTTCTAACTTTTACTTGATGCCCATACTGCAAGATTAGAACTGAAACTTAATTTTAGTTGGAACCCTTGAATTCAAACCCTTGGCTCTAACTAACTTGCCCTTTGAAACTCTTAGATTTAATTCTTGCACTTCTCAGCGTGCGGCACATGATGCATAAAATCTACATATTTAAACTTGTGATGGGACAAATTTCTATCAGCAGCAAATGATTTCCTGCTAATGTCAACATAATGATTGGAAAAAGGTTCGTCATTGGCTGAGTGATGATTGTCCCTATGACTCATTCACTTTTTGGAAGGTGATGTCAATAAGTCATAAAGATATGATGACATCATTACATCTCTGCTAGATGTCATTCTTGAGATATGAACTCCAAAGGTGTTGAATTTGTTTTACCCTAGGAATGCTGGAGGTGCTCCTAAGTTGCTCTAGAGATGCTCCTAGTTCACTCTGGAGATGTGTCTAGTTTGCTCCAAAGATACCCCTGGTTGATCCTTGCATGAAGAAAAGAACCGCCATTTGCTAGTTTTCAGTTCTTTTGGTGAGAAGGACCGTTGTTTTACCAATTTTTAGTCCTTCTATCTTTATTTATGTTGAGACTATTCAGCTATCATTTTGGAAAAAGAGTTTTACCTCTTTTACATAACATAAATCTGGATGTGCAATATTTTTAACAAACTCATCCTTGGTGGATGAGTGTTGGTACAAGCAAAGTCTATGTCCATTCACCAGGAATGTACTTAGTTCATCACCAATGGGTGACACAAGAGCTATCCCATTGGTATAGACTTCCTTTACTTCATAGGGTCCCGTCCAATGTGTATGTAACTTCCCTTTGAATTCTTTGAACTTGGAATCATACAAAAGTACTCAGTCCCCCACTTGAAACTTCATCTCCTTAATGTGTTGATCATGCCATTGCTTTCTCTATTACTAAATGATTTCTATCAACTAGATTGCCTCCATCCTAATCTCATCCAACTCATTAAGCTATAAGATTTGGTTCTGTTGTGCAATATTCAATGGGAGGCCAATGTACATGGAGGTTCTAAGAGTTTAAAGCTCAAATTATATTGGCAAGATTGGTTTCTTACCATAGACAAGCTCATAGAGAGAGAATCCTATAGTTGACTTCCAAGTAGTGTTATAGGCCCATATAGCTTCATACAACATATTTGCCCAATCTTTCCTATTTACTGCCACTATCTTTGTCATTATATTTTCCAATTCCCTGTTTGTCACCTCCACTTGTCCATTAGCTTGAGGATGGTATGGTAAAGACTTTTTATGCTTAATCTGATAAAGATCCGTAAAGGCTTGTATTACTTAAGAAGTAAATTATGGACCTCTCTCTCAAACAATAGTCCTTGGGCTCCAAACCTTAAGAAGATCTTGTTATACAAGAAGCCTACAACTTTTTCTTCTCTAGCAAACTGTAGTGCCTGAACTTCTACCCATTTTGTTACATAGTCTTTTGAAATGTTCCTAATGATATTTAATTGCAATTAAATATATATTTTTAATATGTACCCAAATATTTTAGATATTCACATCAAACTGGTCAAAAAATATTAACAATTTTTGGGGCAAATAAACAATAACTTAACATGCAACTCCAGATCTGATTTTTATTTATTAAATAACTGATTACAATATAAATATGACTGCTCCAACATCAAATATGCATGCATGAACTTTTGCAACAAACCCACAACACCAATCTTCAACTACACTGCAGACATGCTGAATACACAATGTGCAATTCACCCGAAATTGCCAGAAACACAGAGAAACCCTTCAAACTGAAATATTCTTGATTTTTCTATTACAAAAATAGAAATAAGGTCTGATACAACAAAAAACAACAGCAACAATATCTTGAAGAAACCCCACAACAAAAAAAAGCAAACTAGCAAATTATGCTAAAAACCCATTTGTCGGAAACACCTAAAATTGATTAAATCGCACATAAACTCCACCATACTTGCATCAAATGGGCTATGGAACCTAAGATTATGTTACAATAGCAAATACATAGGAACTAAATGACATGCAACAACAACCAACCAACAAATACCCAAAAAGGCAACTATAAACTATGAAACTAAACATTGTCAGCACCGTCGAAACACCATAAACCCAACTCAAACTAATAGAGCTGATCTATGATGCCTAGGATGGATGTACAGAAGAAAAAACATAGCTATCCACGTGCTACACAACATAAATACCATACAATGCTCCAAAAAGCATTGAAACAACATCTACATACACCTGCAAAACCCCAAGATTGAAAACTGCCAAACTTCCCTGAATCTGTTAATGCAGATGTAACCTCTAGGTGAGATTACCCTCTTAGATCCAAAGATAAACAGCCTTAGACAATATGAAACCCTCAAACAAATGCCCAAGAGTCTCCAGCTTCAATGGATACATCGCCCACTGAAAAAAATCCACAAGCTAAACAGCTCTGTGAAGGAAATTGTCAAATAGCGATAATGCCCAAATGAAAAATGCCTTTTATTTTTATCATAGGTCCAAAGGAGGTAGAAAAATCCCATGCCTTGCATATGAAACCCTCATTATTGATTTTTCCCAAAATATTTACTTTTGATTCCAAAAATTAGATTTGTCTGTTACAAGAAAGGCAATAATAAATTGCAAGATTCCCCATTTCCTAAAAAGACTCCAAGAAATCCTCATGCTTTATTTGAGCATTAATAATATTTAATATTCATTTGTTCTAAGTATGGAAATTGCACCAACACAAATGAGATATTAAATAAATATTATTTCCCCAATCCTATCCCATGATCCTGATTTACTATTTTAGACAGTGGGAACTTACTATAAATAGAAGGTGTTATTTTTGGAAAGGGGACATGACATCCGTACACACCAAGATGTACTCCTTTCTTGAAAATGTTGGTGAGATTGTTCCAACAAAATCCAATCCCTACTGTTCAAATGGTTCTAGAACCATTTGAGAGTGCAGAGACATTTCATTTGTGAGTGTGGTAACCCAATCTTTGACACTGGTCACATTGCTTCACATACTTCTTTACATCCTTATGAAGGGATGGCTAGTAGTATCCATCCCCTAGCACTTTGTGGATTGTCCTTTGGGAAGAGGAGTGTCCTCCTGTGGGTTCATCATGACAAGCTCTCAACACATAAAAAATTTCATCAGACTTTAGACACTTGCGTATTACAAAATCAGGCCCACATTTAAATAATAAACCATTTAACCATTTATAGGACAAACTCTCTTTTAGAAATCTCTTTTTGTTTGGAGGTAAACTGTGAAGGAAACAAGCCTGTAGCTAAGAAGTTAGATAAATCAGCAAACCATAGTGTGCTGGAAGAAACAACAAATAGGTTTTCATCTAGAAAACTATCCTCCACAAGTTGATCCTCTCCACCTGTATGCAGTCTTGATAGAAATTCTGTAACTAAATTGAATTTTCATGGGTTATCTATGATAGCGATATCAAATTCTTGCAATAATAACAACCATATTATAATGATTGCACCTACTATAGGTTTGGTCAATAAGTACTTGATGGTTGCATGATCAGTGTGTACAAAATTTATATAACCTGTGATGTAATGCCTAAATTTGTTAATGGCATAGATCACAGCTAGAAATTATTTTTTCAGTTGTGGTGTAATTTCTTTCAATAGGGGTAAGGTTTTTATGTATATAATATATTGCATAAATTCCATCCCCTTCCTGTTTTTGTCCTAGGACTACTATTGACTCATTTGATGCATCTATATGAATGTGAAATGGCAGATTCCAGTTAGGTCCTCTCAAAATAGGAGTGATTGTTAGTTTTTCTTTGATGGTCTCAAATGCTTTTTGACAATTCTCTAGCCATTGGAATTCCATACCTTTTTTTAAGAGGGGAAATATTGGGGCAGCTATCCTACTAAACTTTTCTATGAATCTTCTATAGTACCCTGCATGACCCAAGAAGTTCCTAACATCAATCTGATTTTTAGGTGTGGGTAGTTGTTTGATCACTTCTACTTTGTTGGTATCCACTTTAATCCCTTCTGTTGATATGTGATGCCCAAGAAATATACCCTACTCAACCATAAATAGTGAAGTCATCCATATAAACCTCCATGCACTCATTAGCTAGTTCAACAAAGATGGCTAGAACAACCTTTTGAAAGGTAGCTGGAGTGTTACATAGACCAAATGGAAGAACTATGTATGCAAAGATACCTCGTGATTAGGTAAAATTTGTCTTGTCTTGATCCTCTAGTGTCACTTGAATCTAATTATACCCACTAGAACTATCTAGAAATGAGAAGTTCTTCTTCCCTGTTAGGTTATCTAAGACTTGATCAATGAATGGCAGAGGAAAGTAGTCTTTCTTAATGGCTTTGTTTAGTTCCATATAGTCTACACACACTCTCTATTTTCCATTCTTTTTTGGGCACAATCACTAAAGGAGATACCTGCTAGCTGTCAGAGATGGGATAGATGAAACATGCTTGCAGCGGTTCTTCTATTTTTGTTTTAACTATCTCTTTCAGTGTTGGGTTCAGTCTCCTTTGAGGTTGTCTAATTGGTTTCACATCTTTGTTGTAGATATGGTGGGTGCAGATATTAAGGTGGATGCTTTTCATGTCCCCATATTTCCAAGCAAAGGCTATAGTATGAGACATCAGAAGGTCAATAAGTTCGTTTCTTGGTCTCTTGTCAATCGGGTGTTAATGTTCAAAGTTTTCCCTGGTAAAACCATAACTTGATTTCTATCATGATCAATAGATTAAACTATCTTGTGCTCATTTTCATTGGGTTTAAAGGACATGAATGTGGTAGTAACATGTGAAAGGTAGAAATGTCTCTATAAAAAGTTTTGCCATAGGGAATGACATTTGCCAAGGAACAATAGGTTGTTGCTAATATTTCTCTTCTTGGATCCTCAAAAAATTCCATCACATGGTTATCTATAATGATATGAGTAATGCCTTCAAGAGTGTCAGCATCTATATCCTCCCCCCAGTCTCCTAGGTGTTCCATGATGGTTACCATAGCCAAAGAGGCATTGTTTTCTATGGTATTGGGTTCATCAATCCAAACTTCACTTGAATACTTCATGGAGGGCTTAGCTGAAGGATATAAAGAGATTTTTTCATGTCTAACCCATTGGATATGACCATATCCCTAGTTCTACAATCAACTGATGTTGTTGCAGTAGCCATCCATTGTCTACCTAAGATCAAGGGGTAAGCATTTATTTGGTTTCTTGGCTCTAAAATCAGAAAATCAACTAGAAATTCCCATGATTCAACAATGACTGGTACATCCGTTAACACTCCTTTTGGGATTGCTACTGACAGATCAACCAATTGTAAAATGGTGGAAGTGGCATGTATGCATGTAAGAGCTAGTTTATCCAAAGTGTGAACTACCATAACATTGATTGTTGCTCCTAAGTCAACCAAAATGTTTGATATCTCAACCCTTGCAATGTGGACTGTGATAACAGGGTTACTAGGAACACCATACTTAGGAAGGAGAATTTCTCCAACCAGTAGGTCAACTACATTCCCTTCCACCTAAATAGTTTTAGGAAAGTTTTTTTTCTACCCTGTGTTTTAACACAATGTTGTTTAATAAACTGGTTGAGTTTTGGGACATCCCTTATGGCTTGTAGGAGTGGAATTTCAATGTTTAACTATCTTATTTCTTGCAACAATTTAGACTTGGTGATAGGATGAATTTATTTATATGATGTTTATTTTGGGGGAGCAGTTTTTCTAAGCCTTTCAAGGAATGGTGCCTATTTTTCAATCTCTGGAGTAGCTCTGGAGTGCATCTCCAAAGTCTCCAAAGAATCTCTGGAGTGCATCTCTAGAGATGCTTGAGAAGGCATCTATGGAGGAACTCCAAAGTGATCTGAAGATTGTTTTTGGGGCACTTTCACAGTAGTAATCTCTTCTTGGATTTGTTGTTTAGAGGAACTTGTGGATTCATGTTCATTAGTAATTTCAACAATCAAAGGAGGACATTATCTTGGTAAATATTTTCTTGAATGGAGATGGAGATTATTCAAATAGATAACATTTATTCCAACCATGTTTTCCTGATCAATCAGATAAACTGTTGCTTCTTGTTTATTATGTCTGGGGTTTGGTACAGGTTGTGCAAGAAGGGGTGGCTAAGTAACTGGTTCATTTTGAGGTGGATTTGGTGTATTTGTTGGACCAGTTAAAAGCCCTTGTTGTTGATTTGGATATCATCTTTGTTGGCCTTAGTATGGTTGGTTATAAGTTTGTTGAGAATTCCAGTATTGTTGCATGTGTTGTGGTCCAAATTGGGGCTGAAACTGTTGTGGCCAAAGTTGATTGGGCCATGGCTGATTTACCCATTGTTGATTAGGCCATTTCTAGATTTGCCAATCTTGTGGCCCCCATTGAGGAGGATTTGTAGGTCCATTCTATGAAGGATTCCACTGGTTATTTCCCCAATTTGAAGGACCTCTATAAGAAGCCGGATTTGGATATTCATTGTAGGGAAAATTACTAGTTTGTTTTTGTCCAACATAGTTGAACTCCTCCTCTACATGAACATTTTTCTTTGTTAGCTTCTTCAAGGATGGAAGTTGTTCACATTGGTTGGTAGGATGGCTTTTGTCATAGACCTGATAGATTTCATTTTTTTTTAAAGGACATTCTCTTAGGAGATGTTTGTTTCTACATCTTGGACAGTAAATAGACAGTGGTTCAGTGGTTCTATTTTTCACCTGAATCCCATCTAATGTGTTGTTCAATTGAACCAAAATGTCTATTTTAAAATTGGAAAATTCTTCCATCAGTTTTCCTATGTCATTCTTTCCCTTAAGAGACTTTGAGGTTCTAACTCCATCATGTGCCCTTGAGTAATTCCTACAAATTTCCTCAATTGATGGCATGTCCAATTTGTTTATGTTTCATTTGGCCATTAAATCTAGTGTTTGTTTTGACTCCTCCATTCCTCTTAAAAATAAATCTCTAGCTAGGCCATGTTTTAAGGGATTACCATATCTCTGCAAGGCAAAATTGAATCTATCTAGATAGTCTTCCAAGCTCTCTTCATCTTTCTTCTTGGTCTTAAAAATTTCCTCTTTCCTATCACTAATTCAGCAATAGTCTTGATATTTGTCAAGGAATTATATTTCCATTTGATCCCAAAAATGGATAGAATCAGGAGTTAATCCCATAAACCATCTCACGGTTGAATATTTTAATGTGCAGGGAAACAACTTTAACTTTTGATTATCAGAGGTATAATCATATGTTTGGCATAGGACTTTGAACTCAAACAGAAATTGGTCTGGATCCTCTGAAGGAATTCCCCTAAAGGTGGAAAGTATGTATGGGGAAATGTTCTTCATGGGTGCATTGCCCTTAGGATCTAGCTATAAGATAAGAGAAAGTTCTCCTTGGAGGTATAAGAGGATCTTTATCTACATTGTCATTATGATTGTCTCCCATGGTAACAGAAGCAGGTGAGTTTTCCTGAGAATTAAAGGGATCTAAGAGATCAGTTTGAACTCCATTATTCTTCTCCTGCAACTATTGGATGTATTCTGAGATGATGTGATGTTTAGGGGATTGAGGAGAAATTGGGTTTGATGGCACTTCCAAGGTGTTAGATTAGGGATTTCCTTCCTCAAAGATATCTAGATCTACCCCACTACTTTCACTTATAGACTGAGGTTGGGTTTTTTGTTGTTTTATGAACCTGCCTAGTGAATCTCTAGATCTAACCATACAAATGTGTTTTAACCCTAACTAGAAAGACTGCTTACTAGAGTTTCTACTAACACTAGTCCCTGACAATGGCACAAAAAATGACAAGGGTTGATGTACCTTGCATTTACTTATTTTAATTTATCAAATCCATGGTAGCGTATCCATCACTATCTGCAGTAGGAACTAATAATCAATAGTCCCATTACTACCTTCTAAAACTAAACATACTTATCCATTCAAAATCATGCATTTAACCACTCACTCAAAGAAATATCTAATCTAAGAATCTAAAAGTACAATTTGCTAAAATGAACTACTTAATCAGAAAACTAGATAAATAGTAAATGAAATGAAACAACAATCTGATCTAAAATTACCAAAGCAATGAAACTAAACGAAGCATTTTTAAGATTCTAATAAAGCAGTAAATCAAAACAATAAATACTAGTCTTATCTCCTTTGGTGGGAGTGGGCCCTTGCTCCACACCTATGGAAGAGTGAAACATACACTAGAATAAAATAATATTATCCTAATAAATTAATGCAGAAAAAGGGAATGAATAAATTTTTTCCCATAAAATACAACTCAAGGAAAAAAATAACTTTCATTAATCTATATTAATAAAGAATCTTACAATCGTTATTCAAATAGCTTACAAATAGGACTAAGTCCTTTATAACATCTATCCATAAAGGCTTAAAACAAAAGAATGTCACACCATACAATGTCTTCAATACCATACCATATCTTTGACGTTGAACCTAGTAGAGAGAGCATCATCAAGGTGATTTACCACCCAGCCACAAGGCTCACGCCTCCCCAATCTACTCTTGAATGGAGAAGTCCAACCCTTCGCGAGGGGTCTAGCAAACTAAAGCTGGCATGCATGAAGGAATATGGTGCAACATGATATATCTAACATTTATAGCATGTATAAAATGCATATGTACTTATATCATGATATGGCAAAGAGAGAAAAATAAAACAAATAGTAACTATTACTAAATTCATTAACAAGCTTTGGCCAAAGCATCTTTTGGGTTGATGATGTGCAGATAGGTTACAAATAGAAACCTACCCTTCTATGTAGCTCCATATTCGGCACCCATCCATGCTCTTTCTCTAACTCGTCTTATAGAAAAATAGAAGCAACATACATATGCATGCAATCATAGATCATTCCAAGGATGCATTCATTATGCAAGAAACTTCAATCCATAAATGAAGACATAATGTGTAAAACTATGTCATTCATTACCATGCAAGAGATTTGGTGGAATAACATCATATAGTTCATTTACAAAAGATCTTCTAACTGGATTAATAATCTAATCTAATAGTATAATCATGCATCACTCAAGATGCCATCAAAATGATCATTCATAGATAGAATTTAAGCATAATAAAAATAATCCAAAGACAAGTCTCTATAGACAAATTGATAATCTTCAATATAAGTTCAAAAATCTTTCTTCAATAATGCTAATTTCATATTTTAGACATTTTCCAAAACAAGAATCAAAATTCCCAATTTCACTCTATAAAAGATTCACAATTTCTCTCTATATAAGATTCTCATTTTCTCTCTATATAATAGGAAACTGGAGCTTAAGATAAATCTACCTCAAGTATCCATATAGGATCTCTCTAGGTTTCACATAATTAAATAGATGATCTAGCTCACACTTGGCCAAATTAAATTTCATAACCAATACTAACCCAAGAGGGGGTTCTACTTACCCACATGGTATCAAAATTTGTTTTCTAACATTGTAACATCATAAGATCCAAAACCAAAACCAAAACGAAAATTAGTTTTGCTGAAAAATACTCCTAACCCTCTATTAAATGGCATCAAAGGGGTGCTATCAAAAATGAAGGGAAATTGTAATAAGTTGTGGTAGTTGCAAGTACACTGATAGGCATGCATGCAAAATATGGAATATCAAGAAAAAGCACAAAATACATTTATCACTAAGACTTTGTCATAGGACTTTGTTGAAAAGTCATGCAAAAGGTGAAATCTTTAGAATTTCAAACAAATGCAAAAGGCTAGAATAAGGTCGATTCTACAACCTTTACCTACATAGTAGATAGCACCAAAAATTAAGAAGTTAGTAGCAGATTAAGAAAGGTATTTAAATATATAGGTTCATGAATCCTCTAAATGATTGCAATTTGGGAGGTAAATCCAATTCAATGTCTTCTGGTAGTGCAAAGATTACAGGATACACAAAATAGTTGAAGGAAGGCATTTTTAAACCTTTCAAGCAAATGCAATAGATAGGTGTTAATCCTGACTCCTCAAACATTATCAGCATATTCTCTACCTTAACAGATGCATAACATGGGACATTAGACAAAGTGCATGATCTAATTGTTGGTGGGCTTGCATTCATTAAGATAAGCATGAGGGTTGGAAGCCATCCAAAAACATGGCGATTGAACTAAGAAATTTAATTTCCATTGTACAATCTTCTAATCGTATAACATTAAAGTGGATAAATAAAAAGCAATGTACCTAGAAGGATTCGACACCAAGGTTCAAAAAATCTGTATATGCATAGCCCCTTGTGAAGCCATGAGCTCAACATCTTCCTAATCTTTGTGATATTGATCCTCTGCTCTGTCTCTGATGCTTCCTTCTTCTATATTTTCTGGTGAATGTATGAAGGCATTCCCCCTTTTCCCCTCTTCTAGACATGAAAAATCTCCATCATTTATATTTTCTTTCAAGTTCTACCAAGTATCTAATGAAACATGCATTCCAAAAAAAGAATAGAAAATGCATTAATTTTTTTGTAACTCCCAATCACAAAATAGTAAGATAACAAAAATCAAGGACTCCCTCATTAAGGCAATTAATTGCCACTCTATTGCATGCAACCCAAAATAGAGTCCACTTACTCTTGCATGAAAGAGTCTTTCTAAAAGATATTAGTTATTTAAAATGACGAAGCCAGAAAATCTTTTCAAGAGATATTCAAATATCAAAAATAATCAATTCAAAGTAAAGCAATGAATATTGTTGGAACTAACTATTTTAGTATAACCTTAAGACTAATTATGCAAAATAAATATTTTAATACAACTAAATATTTTTGACTAAATATTTTCTTTAAAATAATTATTCTAAATGTAATATAATAAATCCAAAATTGACTATGTGGTGTGTGTGTGCAGATTTCCTTCAACACAATTCACCTACAATCGGCTAAACACCCTCTACCTCGATGATAATTCCCTCTGTCGAGAGAGTGCTCATGTCGCATACACAATCGTAATTAGTTGACATTCAATTAAATAATATTAATAATAATATTTATTAAATATTAGAAATAAGGGTTGTGACAAAGAGAGACTAATCCAGTGCCTCAAAACACACAGATATAAAATTGCCTGCCTTTATTCCAAATTCTTCAAAAATAGAGTATATATAAAACAGGGTATATCTTCCTTCTAAAAACTATTTCTATCCCTATTCGATTGCTTCCATACTATATATATCAGGTGTTGTCCTGCTAATATAATATCTTCAAAGTTTATTATGTCACTCCTAGTTCTTTATTAGATGCAACTTAGATCTTTATTCCTTATTCTAAGCATGCAAATATCCATTCAAAAGAGCATCATGCATAAACTAAAGAGATTTAAAGTAACACTGAAGGTGTCCCTTAAATCAAGAGTTTTAACTTAAGTTCAATCAGGTCGTAAAGGCCACTGATAAAGAAAAGAAATAACTTTAAATAGTTTTTTAACAAAATCTTTTAAACCATGCAAAAGTAGCTAACAAGTGTCCTTCTTCTCTGATCCACTACTACAATCTTCTCCCAAAACTTTGGCGCCTTCATGCAAAACTCTAAAGATGCTCCTGAAAGCGCTCTAGAGATTCTGCACAGTCTTTATGAACAGCTCTGGAGATGTCTCCAACAACCTAATTGCCACAGCTCCATGGAACACAACTCTGAAGACTATGCAAATAGGATGTCTACACAACTCCATAGAATCCATCTCCAAAGATCCTTTAACACTTCTTCTGCAAAATTCTAGAGACCTCACAATATTCATTCTGCACTCCGAAGATGGCAAAACCTTCTCCAGAGTCTTCAAAAAAATTTCTATCCGAGATGAATGGGTTCTTGTCATAAAAAAGAGATATTTCTACACACTTTTGTTATCTCAAACTCAAAACATGAAACCTTTTAACCGCAACTGTTACTACAACATCACATCTCAATTTAACATAACAAAACAAGGTTTTAACAGTATTTAAAGTACAAACCAACAGATGGAATGGTGTTTAGTATAGGAAAAGGATACATAAAAGCATGTTTTTATGAGTACTATCTGACACTCATTAATTGGGGCCTTATAAAGTGGAAGAAATATTCAATAGTGCAATTGTGCATATGAATCCAATTGATGGTGATACAAGAACACTTATGGTAAATGGTCATAGATTATGTATGTATCAGAATTGAGTGAGCATGGAAGAATTCATCCAGATGATTAAAGAATGAGCATACATTTGTTGCGTGAAGGGAGTATTTCCTTCTTTGACAAATTGAAGTAAGTAAATTTCTGACTTAAAGAAGTACTTTAAAAAAAATTGATGAATAAGTAAAGTATAAATTTAAATGTTCATGTTTTCTCTAGAAGCATCATTTTAACAATGCTTTGGAAGTTATTCATGTTTTCTCTGGAAGCATGCTTTTAACAATGCTCCAAAAGTTGTTCATGTTTTTCTTCAAAAGCATCCTTTCAATGATGATCTAGAAGATTGTTTGTGTTTCCTTCAAAAGCATCCTTTCAATAATGCTCTGAAAATTGTCCATGTTTCTCTAGAAGCATCCTTTCAATGATGCATCGAAAGTTATTTACATTTTCTCCAGGAGCATTTTTTAATGATGTTTCAGAGCCATTCATATGAAACTTGGAGCCTTGTTTTTAACAACTCCGAAACAATACATGTCATCTCTCTAAAATAATATTTAGACAGTATTTTTGGAGTTCTCACCACCTCCATTGAATAAAGTTGTCTTTTATGCAATTATTACATAAAGTACAATAGATTGCTTTCAAAATTGGAAGTACATAATAAAATCAAATCTTCATCATGATTTTGACACATCGCACATCCTATAGCGTGGAAATTCCTATTGACGGAAATAATGGTGACATGTATGTACATCTATTCTAAATTAGGAAAGTAATAATTTCTATCATATAATCAGAATAATCCACATGACTTTCCTCAACTGGTAATTAAGTAACTGTTTATTAATGATGTCATTCTACTCCAACTGGTAGAAAAGATGGAAAAATAACAGTCCACACGAATAGCCATTATGAAGCTATATGGGGAAATAATTACCAAAACGTTATGTAAAATAGGTCCAACTGCCATTATTATCCTTTTTGTTTTAAATTTCCTATATAACTTCTCTTTCTCCTACCATAGCCATCTATACATTGAACTCTTCAAATTGTGACACAATGTCCTTTCCTCTAATAGCATATTTCTTCACAATAATCAATCCAATATGCAACCATGGGAATCTAAAGAAAAGTAGAACCTGATTCTGCTAGAAAATTGTTAGAATATTAGGCAATAGATAAGGTGTTCAAGGCAACAGGTTAGTTAATTTTTTTGCAAAAATTTGAAGGATACAATGCAAACCTAGTAGATAGATTCGTGCAGAACTTTTCATAAAACCATTCCATGGTATGTGGAGAAAATATTAAGGTTGGTATCGAAACCATTTCTTAGCTATTTGAAATTTATATAGAAGGTATTGACCTTTTCCATGACAAACATATTGCATACTAAGAAATGATAGATAAATTCTCATAGGAGGGTGAACCCCTTCCCCAAATTATAGTGGAAAAAAGGGTTTAACAAGGGCATCAATAGGGACACAATTCCTAAGCCCTGAAAGTCGGTAGTGACATGGGTAATGAAATTTTTCACATGTGAAGGATAATTCAATACAGTAATGGCACTAGCATTTCGAATGTTGACCCACCTGTGCCATGGAGCTAAAATCCTAAAATAAAAATTAACCTACTTGTGTATTTGTTTGAATCTTTAAAGATTATGATATAAAAATATATGAGCCTTTGAAACACCATGGCCTTAAACCATAAAACTAATAGGAAATGGATGAAGTTTTTACAAAACATTAAGGATAAAAAGTAGAAGCAAGAGTTGGAAGTGGGAGAAGCATCTAGAGTTGCTACCCTAGCTATGAAGGAAGTAACCCCTTCAACAATTATTTCTCCAAAAGTCAAACAACAAATTCTAAAGGTTTAAGCATCCCAAATGTATGAAAAAGATCCTAAGGATCTAGCCCAGCCATCAACTAAGACATTACCACCTAAGCTATCAGAAAAGACTCCAAAATCTTCATTGCTAGACAAAAGTCCAATTCAAACATGAAAGAATAGAGGTGATTGCTTCAAATGAAGAAAGGGAAACGAAGCCACCCATTACAAGGAAGAGGAGAACCAAATGAAGAATACAACTTAGGCCTGAAGAGGAGCATACAATGAGTTACTAAAGTTGCCTCTTGAGCCACTCATGATACGAACCATATGCAAGAACCACAAGAAGATGTATACAAGCATAACAGACCTAAATCAATAGATGTTTAAATGTAACTCTCTCTGACTCTAGAAGTTCCATCCCAAGAATTATCATAGGGACCAACATCTCCTTTAGGAGATATAACAATGGAAATGCAAGATTTAGCATCCCATTTTCCATAAGAACCTAGCAAGGAATTACCTTGGGAGTATGCAATGCTTGCTTCGAAAGATACTTCTATTAAAGTTCCTCCAAAATTGCATGGGTCTCATGTCACTGAACCTTTTGAGAAAGAAAGTAACACAATTTTGGAGGAGCAAATACCTAGGAGTGTAGAAGAATTTGATATCCCTCTCTAGCAGAACCTAACCAAAGGAAAGGCTCCTATGATGAATCCATAAGAGGATGAAGGTAGAAATCAAGATTAAATGCAACAAATACAACAAGCAATTGAACTACCAAAGGCATAGAAAACAACTTTCCAACAACGATAAGAAATTGAAAAATTAAAAATACTGTTGGCCGAAAAAAATGAGGAAGTTTTGTATTTACAAGAACAAGTAAATAAACCACCGGAAGTATCAATAGGGTTGACTCAAGATGAAGGCCTCCAAGAGATTTGCTAGAAAAAGATAAGTAAATTGAAAATTTCATGAATAATCTAGCAAATGGCCTTGTGGCATTCCTAAAGAAGAGCTAAGAAGATCAAGCAACACTAGCAACTACCACAAGTTAGATTGTTAAAATAGAAGAACTATAGGAAGTCCAGACAAAGCCACCAATGGAAGATAAAAAATTGAAATTGAACCAATTTCCTTGGAATGATTTCAAATTCTTATTCCTAAAGTTCTCTAGACCTAGATAGCTTGCTGCCACTTTCTCAGACATGCAGGCTTTAAAATTGATAGATTAAAAGCGCAGTTGGTAATTTTGCAAAATAAATATGATCAATTATATGAAGCCAAAATGGAAGTTTGAAAAATAGGAGAACTTCTTCTTACATGTACGAAACCCTCACATATGTATAATATATTTTTGAATGAGCAAGTATTAAGGTGGAAATTGTTAAGGCCATAAGACCCTAATGATAAAGAATTCCTAGAATCATACAAGATTTCTCCTCCAGAACATCAAAATCTATCATATGAATTCTTTACACATAATCTATTGGTTGAATGGCAAACAAATTTATTTATCAATCTTTTTGTTGGGGAAGTGCAGTTGAGATCTTTCATCTTTACCATGCAAAATCAAGTGGCTTGGAAGGGAAGGACAATAGAGTATTATCAAGTAGAGAAAACTATTGGATTGTTGATGAGACATTGGCATCATAAACCAAAAGCATTCCAAGATTAATTTAAGAGAATAGTCCAATATCTTGTGATGACAGAAAAATACATCAATAGTTTGAAACAATGTTACCAAGCATTACAAAATGTCATCCCCTGATTGCCTAAAGTTTCCTTTGCAGCCTGTGAAGAATGGTACAATTCTTTGCATGTACATCTTAAAAGACATGAAATCATTTCTCTAGGTAATCTTATGTGGTCCTCTTCATGGGATAAGGCAGTAGCAAAATGATACATCAACTAAGATGTGAATGGATTGGCATGAGGTTCAAACCTCCCTTACTTCTTCAATCGGTAACCCTAGTACATGTAAGCAATGAACAATTTGAATGGGAATTTCAAAAGTGGCATAATAATCTAGAGGTGGCAAAGGATTTGTTGGGACACTCATTTCTAGTCCTATCCTTGTGCTAAAATTTTTGAAATACTTAGTT
Source organism: Cunninghamia lanceolata (assembly GCA_027924645.1). Taxonomy (NCBI): domain Eukaryota; kingdom Viridiplantae; phylum Streptophyta; class Pinopsida; order Cupressales; family Cupressaceae; genus Cunninghamia; species Cunninghamia lanceolata. The sequence goes on along the minus strand of BSBN01001201.1, from coordinate 14,157,926 downwards.
TTGGTCCCCTCCCATTTCCCTGTGTGTTTTCCTATACATGGAAATCCTCAAAAAATCCTTTAAGTCCTAGTAACCCCTTCAAAATTTTAAAAGGGCCTCACTTTCGATAGGTTTGCAAACCTGCTGAAAATATTCTTGAGTTCCCCATTTGGCTAAAAGGCCAAAAAAGTGAAGGAATAGACAAGGAGAAGTGAAACATTGTAGAATTTTGAAAGGTTTGTGAACCTACCAAAAATTGGTTCTCAAGTTCTCAATTTCAATGAAAGGCCTACAGGGATGAAGGATGAAGAGAGAAGTAAGAAAAAAGAAAAATATGAAGTAAATGAAGAATTGTTTCGACAAGTTCGATGGTTTGTGAACTTGTCGAAACACCAAAAAGGTAGATGAGGTTTGTCAGTTCTCAAAATCACCGAAATGTTGAAGAACAAAGAAAATGGGACCACGAAACCGTAGATGTGCTTAATGTGATGTTTCCATGTGGATGCACCGCACAAGTTTTTAAGTTGTCAGTTCTAACAACTTTAAAATGTTGTGCCACTGTTGAAAGGTATCGGTCACAACAAAGTAGGCCCTCTATAAGTAAAAGGAAAAAGCAATGCACAGGGGCTTTCTCTAGGATAGATGGCAGCACCATGCATAATTTTAAAGCTACAACACTGGCACTCTCTAAGTGTTATACCATTGGTTGATGATGATGACTCGATGAGTGGGTGGGTCTAGCTTCATTAAATAAAAGAGAAATCAAGGAAGGCATATGGAGGAGACACTTGGTGCAACCACACAACAGTTCAAAGAAGACAGACCTGACACATTCTAAATGTTATGGCATTGGTTGTTTAATTCCAAGTCATAGGTAGTGGGTCCCATTTTTCTCTATGAGGAATCAATGGCTTTGAATTGTCTATCATAAGTTAAATATATCCAATGGTTCACGCATCACCAGGATAGTGTCAGAGCCAACAAGTGTTAGGTGTTGCACCATTAATCAAAGCAAGTGAGTCAGAAAGTCTCCAAACCTTATGAAGAAAATACAGAGGCATCTCTAAAGGGACTGTGGCAGCTCAACACTCCTCCAAGACACTTTAATTTTTCTATAGTTATTTAATTACACGATTGGTTGAATCTCAAGTAGCATGACTCATGGAATATGGTAGTACACTATGAGATTTTTGATTCTCATACATGGGATCTTGGTGAATTTTGAATGCCACGTTGGGGATGCCATTAATGTGAAATAAAGATAAAGAACCGATAGGTGGTGGAGTGGGTGCAATTCAATGCCGAGGTTACAGAGGTAGATGGGGTAGGTGATTCCCACCCAAGTGCAGCAGTAGAAAAGGGATTGATATATATACATGGTTAGAACATGTAAGAAGGGTTGGTTTTTGTAGGATCTCCAAGAAGAAAGTGTAGTGCTCTATAAAATTCAAACAACTTCCATATCAATGTATCAAGGAGAAGATATTTAGAGGCATATACAGGTGTACAGGTATAGCTAATTTCATATTGTGGACTTCTCCAACATTTTATGTATTTATTCAGGGAAACCTCTCAAATTTTGTTAGGGTTTCCTTATGTTATGTTTAGTAACATGAATGTACTCATATATTTGAGTGGTGAGATAGACTCTTAATACATTAAAGCCATTACAATGATCATTTCAGTGTTATGTGTGAATGAATGCATTAGAGTAATGGATAACTAAGTATATCCACCATTTGTTATCAATTTTTATTCACAACGCCCATATGTTTCTTTCCCTTGATAGATTGATGACTCTATAGCCCAAAATAGGCACCGATTTGATTTTGGTTAACAATCTACAACCACATAAAATGAACAAAATCTCTCATGTGTAAGGTAGAAATAACAACATTGTATATGCATTATTTGGTTATGTTTTAACCAGGGAAAGTCTAGTATAATTTCATTAACATTCAAGTTTCTTAGACCAAATGTATGCCCTTTGCATCTTTTATGTTTGAGAGATTCATTCATCAGCTTAGAAGGAGGATTTATAGTGTAGTAATCTTGTTTTAATCTAGTGATAGTATTGGGGATCAAAATTGCAACTTGGGTATTGTTGCAGTGTTGTAAATCTAAAGGTATTTTGTATTGTTCTTAGTCCCTATTGAGTGATACCTCTAGGAATACCCTCCTAAGTCTAGCTGAGATTGAAGAGAAGAGGAGACTACCACTCCTACTAGTTTTCCCTAAGTCCTCCTCAACTTATTGATGAGCCCTTTTCTTGTCTCCTTGATGACACCCCTGGCCTAGGAGATTAGGAAACATTCTAGGGTTTTGGATTAGCTATTTTGGGACCCAAAAGAATGGCATTGTTATTGGGGACTTTATGATTCTAGTTATATTTTTTACATCTCCACAACTCAATAAAGTTAATGTGGTTACAGTATTGCAAATTTTAAAAGCTTACAAAGTAGTCTCTTCCAAGTGAAGAGTGGCAACTCTATTTCAGGTCAACCCATAAATCAATTTACAATTGAAAGAGTTTACAATGGAATGAAGAAGATAGTACTAAGATTAGTCAGGACATGAAGATTCCTTAGAAAGAATGAGAAATCAAAGAAATAGGTGGAGAGTTAGATACACTGGAGAAGGCTATAGACAAAATGTTTAATACCAAGGAGAAGCGTAAGGAGATCAATATCAATACACGTCAGAAAACTATATTGATAACATGCTCATAAAAATAGAAGAATGAATAGAAATGAGTATGAGGTTCAAAGAAATGAAAATATAATTGGTAGGGAAAGTAGGGATAGATCCCGAGAGGCAAACATCTGAACATTTCACATTCTAAATCAAAATGAAGAGGTGCGTCAGCAGCCCAACATCCTACTTCAATCGCTAGGTCACTAAGGAATGAACATGGAAACATTCCCTATAATGATGAGAAACCAAAATATTCTGATACAAAAGAGACAAAAAGGATTCTCAATTAGGAATTAGATTTATTAGACCATGTCAAACAAAGAAGGCAAGAGCTTATACCAAAAAATGATTTGTTGCAAGCTCAACTTGCCCAGCAAGCATAGGCTTAGGCCCAAGCAACCTAATAATAATTTAGAAATCAATATCATGATCAAATTCCTCCCAATCAACAATAATATCAACATCAACAGAATCACCAACAAATGGGTCCCTAATCAGCCACCACAATAGCCACAAGTGGCCAACAATTTTCAAATGTTCCAAACCCCAAACTTGCACTCCAGAGACAAGCCCAAAGGTTTCTTCCAGCTAGGCAGCCATTAGGACATAAAGGTATAAACAACTTGAATTCTTTGGTATTCCTGATTTCCCTAATCCAATTTCAAATGAAATAAGAGGAAAGATTCCTAAGTTTCAAGGAAATAATGCAGTTACAAGTGAGGAACACCTAAGACATTTTATAAATGTTACAAATGACTATGAGATTAATCATGAAGATGTTGTGATGAAATTGTTTGTTCACTCATTAGAAGAGAGTGCCAAAGAGTGGTACAAGAGTCTTCGTGATAACAATGTAGATTCATGGGAGGAGTTCATGAGGGTATTTAGATTTCATTATAGGGATAGGATTGATCCAAAGTTTGCTATCTGTGAACTTACAACCATCACGAAGGAAGTGAATGAAATAGTGGTGGACTTGAATAGAAGATTCATCATGATAGTGAGAAAGGTACCTCCAAATCTTAGTCCTAATGATCCAATGTGTTTGGTATTGTATTGTGGTGCCTTTGATTCCAAAATTGGGTATTCTTAAAGGGATAAGAATCCTCAAACATTGAGGGAGGATTATGCTACAACCATAGACATTGAAGGCAACATGAGAGCATTAGGTAAGCATGTTAAAAGGTTTGATGTAAAGATATCCCAACCAAATAGGACAGCACTAAATAAGCCTCTCACAACTGAAGACAAATTGGACAAGCTCATTGGAGTTATGAAGGATTGGTTCTATAAGGTAGAAAGAAAATAAAAGGGACTACCACCTCAAGGTGTAGGGATAGATTTCAATGAACGGTAAAGGTTACACAACAGGCCTTATAATACCGACTGGTCAAAGAGGCCACAACAAAATGATATACAAGCAACCCCCAAGCAAGTGGATTTCAAGTTTTCTAAGAGCGACACATCTAATCCATTGAGGAGGGATCAAGTCTACTTTGAAGAGTTTTCATCTTAGTGTAAGGCTTTCTATCTTCCACATGACTCTGTCAATTGTGCAGTTGCTCATTCAATGAACAGAGAAGAAGAATTTCCTAATAAGGAAGGTGGTGCTAAGTACTATGAAGATGAGATCAATCAGTTTGATATTGAGGATTACGGCCAAATGGATAAGAATGCTAACTTTGACACTTATGATGAAGATGATCATGTTTATCAATATGATTATAGTGTAGGCCCTAAAAGGTATGAGTTTCCAACTCACAACTTTGAGCATCTAAGAGATCTCATGCACATGAAGTATCGGTAGTCCAAACCGCTAAGAGAAGACATGAAAGTCTTAACTAATTCAGCTATAATGCAAGTGCGTGGAGGTTACCAATTGAGGAATAGGCAAGTGCCTGTGAAAAGTAACCCTACTATAAAGCCAAGTAAAAATGGAGTGGATACTAAAAATAAAAAATAGAAAATAGATATTGAAAGAAGGGACAACAATACTCTCAAGAAAGTACTAAAAAAGAAGAAGGTCCCAATGCATCCATCAATAGTAAAAAGGAAGCATGTGGAAAAGACTCTAGTACATGTGGTGCAACCAGCTACCGAGTCTGCCCCAAGAGTGCAACATTTGAAGAATGATGCCAAGGAAGCCAAGCCCCAATTGCTAAAGGAGCAAGAAAAGAGACCTTATTTGGTAATGAGGTGGTACAATTGAAGAAAAACACTATTCCTAAAGGGCTTGTAGCACTGGAAATAATGTTTGATAATGTAGATCGTCAAAAGAGCAAAAGCAAGCTAATTGAAGAAGATAGTGTTGAGGGTGTGAACCTAGGAATTGAAGGTGCCCCAAAAATGGTTTACATTAGTAAGAAGCTGAGACCCAATGAGAAGAAAATGTTCATTGCACTGTTCAAAAAATTTAAGAAATGTTTTGCTTGGTATTATGATGAACTCAAAGCTTATAGGGATGATTTATTTTAGGATACTATTCCCCTCTAGCCTAATGCAATTCCTTTTAGGCAGAAATAGAGACTAATCAACCCCACTCTAGCTCCCAAAATACCAAAGGACTCAGAAAATTTAAAAGAGGTAGGTATAATTAAATCTATTAGACATCTAGAGTAGGTATCCAACTTGTTTATGGTGTGAAAAAAGAATGGGGAGATTAGATTGTGTGTAGACTTTAGAAATTTGAACATTAAGTCAGTCAAGGACAATTACCCTCTCCCTAGCATGGACCATTTACTATAGAGGGTGACTAGTTCAGAACTAATGTCCATGATGGATGGATTCTCAAGGTATAACCAGATATTGGTCAAGGAGTCAAAGAAATACAAAATAACATTTGCTACTCCTTGGGGTATGTTGTACCCAATCAATTTTTTTCTTCATTAAGGCATTTTGTGAAAGTCTAGAAAAATTTGTCGTCAAAAAGTCGAAAAGTCAAAATTTCTAAAACTAGAAATTTTCTATTTTTAGAAAGTTTCTAAAAATAGACGTCAAATTAGGTTTTCTGGGTTTCTTGAGATACAGATGCTGGCAAAATTTTATAAAAATAGAAATTTTCTAAAAATAGAATTTTTTATTCAGGAGTCATGTCTGATTTTGATTGGCTCATTTTGCTTCACAATCAAGGTGGTCCAGACGAAAACTGCAAAAGGTTGAATTTTCTCTACTGGGTTAATTCTACTTTTTCAGAAGGTGAAGCACGAACTCTGAGTCCATTATCGAGGAAGTTCATCTACTAGGGGTCAGATTCAAGTTTTCAGTGTTGTTCAAAAGGCAAAGAACTGTTGAACGAGTAACGACCGATGAGAGATGGAAACAATGCACGACAAATCCAAAAAATAAACAAAAGTTGAAAATCTCATAAATTTGGTTAAGTTTGGAAATCCTAGGCACCCCTGGAGGCTAGGGGCGCCCATTCCTTCCAGTGTTAGTTTTTTTTTGTTTTCTTGGAAAATGTCAAAACTGCCTCGTCAGACAACTTTTGAGTGGTCAAAATCAGTCAAATTCAGTCAACAGACCCAGAAAAGTTGGGATTCAACACAAATATATTTAGGCTATCAATTCCACCCTTCATCTAGCCTCAGTTGTTTGGCAAATCATGGGAATCAATGACAGAAAGCAACTACCGGCACGTAAAACAAGGAAACTACAGAAAAAGGTTGAAAATTTCCAAAATTTCTCTAAGGCATGAAACCTCAGGCGCCCCAGGAGGCTAGGGTGCCCGTCATCTCTAGACTTAACCATTTTTTCATGTTTCTCCAAAAAATGACAAATCTTCCTCCGTCAGCCTGGTCAGATTCATAGAAAATTAGTTTGGCTCAGTTTTTGAGGCAGGCAAAAGGTACAATCAATTTAGTTTTCATCAGGATTGCCTGATTGCCTAATCATTAGTCTTAGTTTTGTTCCAGCAGGTGAGATTTGATAGCCTATCTGGGTCCCACAGTCATCAGAACGCGCGCAGAAAATAGAAAAATGAAAAAGTTGAAAAATTCCAAAATTTGGCGAAGGCATTAAAACCCAAGCGCCTCTGGATGCTAAGGGTGCCTGAGTTCTCCAAAGTTAGACTTTTTCATGTTTCACTAATGTCATCTTCCAGCCATTTCCCAATCTTCGTCTGACAATAATTCCCAAAAGCCAAATTTACAGTCAAACGTCGTTAGATCGTCAGTTCAAGGCTAGGGATCAAATCAGAATTGATGAAACTTCAAGATGCCATGATCAGTCAGCTTTTTCAGTCAATGGTGATAGTTTACCATCTTGTTGAAGTTAGAAGAAGGCCACGTTGGAGTCAGAACAAGTGCAAAAAGTTTCAAAATGAAGGAAAAATTGACTAACACTTTTTCAACATCGCGTGTTTGATGACATCATCAAAGAAGTTTTTTTTTAAATCATCTCACACATGAAGCCATAGGAAGCTATAAAATAGGGATTCTTCCTATTCAAGTATATCTACTTAGATTTGTGCTTTAAAATTTTCTTTCTTCATGGATAAGATTCAAGCTTTATGCTTTCACAAAGAAAGTTGTTTTTTGCCCTAAAGTTTTATAAAGACAATATTTTGGCCTCCTTTATTCATTATTTTTGTAGGTTGCATCTAGAGGAAGAAAACATCTTTTTCTTCTCATGAAGATTTGAGAACCCAAATGGAGTGTTTTTTCAGTGTTCTTCGTAGTTTTGGGATTGGGAAGCATAGAGGCACGCTTTTTCAAGGTCTATTTTTCTAGGGCATCATTTTTTAGAAACAGGGCCGAAGCGTTTTTAGTTTTCATCGAAATGGGTTCATCTGGAAATTTGTCCTCTTGAAGATTGGAAAATTTTAATTTTTCTAAAATCTATTTTTTCGCTACTTTTTTGGGAAATCCTCTGCTTTTTCAAAATCTAACGATCTAGGTTGCTTCAAAACGGGATTGTCTACAAAACCCATGTGCCAGCTTTTTCTCTCGAAATCTACTTTTTAGAAGAAATCAGTAAACAATTTTCAGTCTTTTGTTCAAAATATTTCCAAACATAGGCGTGTTCTTAGTCATTCTTCAAGTTTTTTAGTATGCAATACTCTCCAATAGAAATCAAGCCTAAAACGATGTTGGTTCATGATTATCTAAGAACTGCCGAGACAGATTTGCATAAGGTGCTTCTAGTGTTTAATTTGCATGCTTTAGAAGATGCAGGAAACATCGCTATCAGGAATTTGAGTCACTCCAGGTTGCTTGCAGCAGCTTCATTTCTTGTTACAGTGCAGAGCATTGAATTTGTAATTGCTTGTACTAAACATTACAATTTAGTTACAAGATAAATCCAATCAACAAATGGACGTGTGCTCTATAGCCTCAGGTCCAATGACATTGAGAAATGAATTTCAATACCAATATGGAAGGAGAACTTAGTCATTTCTATTGAAGAATGCAAGATGGTGTGGCACAATGATAAAGAAAAATATCAGAAAAAAGATTGCTCAAAAGTGGTTGAAAGAAAAGTAGAACGTTTTGCCAAAGAACATTGGACGTGGAGAGTTCAAGGAGGAACATGCAATAATGATTACTCTGCTGAGCCGAATCATAGGTCAAGCAGAAGCTAACAAATTTCAGCCTTGGATGTTTTACATCATGTCCTAGATTATTGACAGAACAGAATACTATGATTGGTCAACACTAATCAGTGATAGTCTCCACCATCAGATAATTGATTTTCAAAAGGCCCATGAATTCCACATGATGTCATACCTCGTATATTTAATGGCTTTTCAGGGTTAGTTTAGGGGTTTAAATATTGTCAGAACTCTGGGCATTCAACATGTATATCACCATTTCCCACAGTTAGAGTTTTCTCAAGCTGAACGACATTACAAGCAAGTAAATGATGCATTCCTTATGCATGCGGTGCAAGATTTGGATAATGAGTTGCATAGACGATTTTCAAGTGATGCCAGATTGGCAATGGCGGAATGGGCTAATTGGTTTATCCAGTTTCCCACTTTCTCCTACATCAGAGTATATGGCTTCTCAGGAGAGCCAGCCTTTTGAATACAATGAACACTAAGAGCGGGGTGAATCAATGTTCTACAAAACCATTTATGCACTTGCTCTATTATCCATTTACCAAATTCAGTTATGTGAAAGCAGATTGAACAGATGAACATCAACCACAAAGACATAACACATGAACACCAAGATTTTTACGTGGAAAACCCAAAGAGGGAAAAACCATGGAGAGTGTTAGCTCTCAATATATTATTATAGCACAATACCGAAATACAAAAAGGCTCACTGCCTTAGGGCTCACTGCCTGGAGCTCACTGCTCAAGAAAAGGCTCACTGCCAATTTGAAGAAGAAAGAAGAAGAAGGGTGGCTCACTGCCAAGAATGAACTATTGTAATTGCATCTACATATGTATGGTGACAGTTCCAATTAAGCTCATAAATACTGACTTAGAACTCTTCATTTCAGTATGCCCCTATTTCTCTGCTCTGCTCTTACATATGCTCAAGATCTCTCTTTGATTACTGCGGCCATTCTATCTTCACATATTTCACATTCATATACATCACATCACACACTTCTCACCATCAAACATTGAAATCCATCCTCTATTTATATCTGCAACTAAATCTTTCTCATGATCAGGTCGACAAAGCAAACTATGAAATGTGTATACCAGGTGTTATATCCTATCAGCTTGTTTTTGTGTTAGATCTTCAATGCGGATCCAAACTATCATGCACATGTCTTCATATGTGTCGGTTCTAATCATACAACTACTTACATTTATCATCCAACTCATATTCCTTCTCCTCATAAGGAATTAACCATCTTGTCGGCTTGTTCCTTCATAACATATATGATGGGTTCCTCTGTCACATCACAACTTATGTTGCAGACCAAATGGGACTTCATGAATCATATTTAGCAATCATTATTGATCTCTTGACATGTCTTCAACTCCACAAAATAAGATAAATCTGTATGCCAAAATGCGGACCTTTGACTTGATGCATTGTCACACTGGAACACTGTCAAACTAGATGTCGGTATTGGAGAGCCTGTAGAATAAGATCTGCTAGACTTCTGGAGCTATAGCCTTGGATTATGATAGTCATGACCTATCTATAACTTACTTCAGAACCGCAGAACAAAACATGCTAATGCGGAGGAATGTGGACCCATTTACTTAGCATTATTCACTATCTCTGTCTTACTTATGCAGACCCGAATAGTCTTTTCATCAAATGACTTTCAAAGAAAGTCGTGACTTGACTAATGGAATGTAACATCAATAGATAACTATGAACATCATACCTGAGCCGCATCTTCATATCTTCACTTGCAAAGGAGTACTGATCCTTTTTCTGTCTCATACCTGAACACTTCCAATACTTAGCCAATTTAGGGATTTTTAGACTTGTGCATTGTTCCCAATCACAAATGAACTTTCAGAGTTATGTCTTTCTATCATACTAATGTGTTCTCCTTATCTTTTTGCCATCAATGACAACACTCAGCTTATCTTCATAGCAGTGTCTCTTGCCAACATAGCCATGTTGCCAAGATATCCTACAGATGAGGTAGCATTCATGGAATTTATGAGGCAAGTCTATGAAGTTCATTCATTTCTGCATAGCAAATGCAAGGCAGTTTTTAGTTTTCTGATTGGGATGGGTATTTACAGATGCAGATTTGGAGAAGATGCCAAAGTAATTGGTAGTGAATCGTCCAAGTACAACCTTAAGTTTTTTCTTAGGAGGTTTTCATATGATCCTCATGGTGTTTTTGCATCACACCTTGGTCAAAATTGTGTACATGCACCTACAGTTGAAGACTAATTATGCAGTTGAATTTAAAGTGTAGAAATGTAATTACAGTAGATTTACCCTTCAACAGTTGGTTGATGTCTTGTCAGAAGATGTAGAGGGCTCGTGGTGCAGTCACGGTAGGAGGGTTCACATAATGAACTATCTAGACTATGCAGCAAGAGTAAACACAATGGAAACAACTCAGAGAAATAAAGCAAATACAGATTTAGTCATTCAGTATATCATAAAATTCAAATAGAGATCAGTCGGCAACATGCAGGCTTACAATTAGGGCTCATAGGCTTGATTACATACATGCGCAAGATAAAGCTTTGAAGCTCCTCACAAAAATCTAAACTATCAGATACTACTATATGAATCACGACTCTCCTAAGGATCTATTACATCAATATATATCATATCCGAATCATAAGATTACTCCGCGTCGGCCAAGGAAGATTACAAACTCCAATGAAGAGCTATAACATGTGTACATGGATAGGTCAAGCCTAATTACATAGAACTCCTCTGGAAAATGAATGGAATGATGTGTGGATCTTTGGGAAAGGTCGGCCATGAACCAAAGATCATTGAATGATGTGTCATTAGGCTTCACAAATCGGTAAATGCTTCCGCAGGTCTCTCTTCAGCTGGTTGTCTATGATTATCAAGATGCTTTGTTCTAAGAAACAATCGATCTTCTGATAGCAATATCTTTCCGGTAATGATGTGTGGATCTCTAAATTATGGATATGATGTAGATGAATGAATGTAGATGCTAAGTCTAGCTCCGCAAGGTCTAAAATGCAACTGGACCAAAATACAGAAACTACTTCTGACTGAACTGCCTGAACTGAGCTGGAAAATGAAAAGGAACAAACTGAACTACAAACAAACTGAAATGCAAATGTTTTTGGTTGATGCAAGATTTCTCTTGAACCAGGGATACTCTTGCATCAGACATCCGAGGTTATTTAAAAAGTGAGTCCCTCACTTTGTTGGGGCTAGGGGAGAACCAAGACAGTTTACCTCAGCCTAAGAAATCCATGATGAATCTTCTTCAGGTATGCCTTTCCACTTCACAAGATATTCTTTGTATTGTCTTCCTCTAGTGCTACATCCAATTCTATTTTCAAAAATGTCTTCAATCTGCTCCAGTGCTTGTTGTGGTAACTACTTCTTCAAGTCTTCTTCCATGTTGTCACTGAACTCCATTTCATGATACTGATATAGATCTACAATGTTGAAAATAGGTGAAATACCCAAGGTCTCTGGTAATTCCACTTCATATGCATTTCCTGAATTAAATTTTCTAAGTATCTTACAAGGTCCAAACTTCTTCATCTTCAACTTATTATATGTCTCAACTGGAAATCTTACTTTTCTCAAGTACACCATCACTTCATCCCCAACTTCAAATTCCTTGTCTTCTCTTCTCATCAGCCTTCTCTTTGTACTTATTGTTCATATTCTCCAGATGCTTCTTCACTTGATTATGCATTGTCTTCATATGATCTACAAATTCTTCTGCTTCTGCACTTCTCTTTTCTTCCACACTGATATTTCTTCATTATGCAACTCCTTTAGGGTTTACTTTGATAACAATCTCAAAAGGTGTTCTTCTGGTACTCCTGTTCACTGAATTATTATATGCAAACTCTGCTTGTGGTAGAATCAAATCCCAACTTCCTGTCTTCTCTCCAGCCAAACATCTCAACAAATTCCCCAAACTCCTATTCACTACCTCTATCTGTCCATCACTCTGTGGATGAAAAGCTGAACTGAACTTCAAATATGTCTTCATCTTCTTCCAAAGTGTCCTCCAAAAGTATCCAACAAACTTTGTATCTCTATCTAAAACTATACTCTTAGGTAATCCATGCAATCTCACAAACTCCTTGAAAAATAGGTCAGTTACATGCACTGCATCAGTTATCTTCTTACAAGGTATGAAATGAGCCATCTTTGAAAATCTGTCAACCACTACAAATATTGAATCATGTCCTCTCTGTGTCTTAGGCAATCCCATCACAAAATCCATGCTTATGTCTTCCCAAGGTCTCTCCGGTACTGTCAAAGGTTTATATAATCTAGTATTCTGACTACTCCCTTTTGCAACTTGACAAACTCTACAACTCTGCACAAATCTCTGAACATCCTTATGTATCTAAGGCCAAAAGTAGTTTTCACTCACCAAGGCCACTATCTTATCAATGCCAAAATGTCCTGCCAATCTGCCACTATGTTTCTCCTTGATTAAATTGTCTCTCATTGAAATCTTAGGTATGCACAACTGATTTCCTTTGAACAACATATCTTCTTGATTGAAATAGTCCAACCACTTACTCCTATCTGTCACAATAGGCTCTCTACATGCTTTCCAAGGTTTTACAAAATCAATATCTCCCTCATACATGTTCTTTAATTCATCAAAACCCAACACTTCAACTCTCATCTCTGTCAACAAGTTTCTTCTCCTACTTAATGCATCGACAACTTTGTTTGATTTCCACTCCTATGCTTCAACACAAATGTATAACTCTGCATGAACTCTACCCATCTCATATGTCTCTGATTCAACTTACCTTGACTATTCAAATATTACAAAGCTTGATGATCTATATACAACATAAACTCCTTAGGCAACAAGTAATGTCTCCACTTCTTCAAGGCTTGAATTATGGCATAGAACTCTTAATCATCAAATGAATATATTCTCCTTGCATCATTCAACTTCTCGCTAAAATAAGCTACAGGTCTACCTTCTTGACTTAATACTGCTCCAATTGCATTTCCACTTGCATCAAAATCAACTTGGAATACCTTATTGAAATTTGGTAAATCCAAAACAGGTTGCTCTGTCACCTTCTACTTTAACAACTCAAAACTTTTATCTACTCTAGATGTCCATTTAAAATCTTTTCTGTCACCTCTCATTGTCTTTGTCATAGGGTTACAAACTGAACTAAAATTTCTAATGAACTTCTGGTAGAAACTAGCCAATCCATGAAATGATATAACTTCTCCAATGCTCTCCGGTGTAGGCCATTCAATAATTTCTCTTACTTTCTCAGGATCCATCTTCAATCCTTCCACAGAAATCACAAATCCCAAATATATTAGTTCTTCCTTCATGAAACTACACTTCTTGATGTTTATCAGCAATTTCTCTTCTCTCAACCTCTGCAGAACTTGTCTAATATGCCACAAATGTTCCTCTTTTGTCTTACTGAAAATCAGAATATCATCCAAGTATACAATCACAAACTTACCCAAAAATTTCTTCAAGACTTCATTCATCAATCTCATGAAAGTACTCAGTGCATTTGTCAATCCAAAGGGCGTCACTAACCACTCATACAATCCTTCATTTATTTTAAGAGTAGTCTTCCATTCATCTCCTTCTCTGATTCTGATCTGATGGTATCCACTCTTCAAATCTATCTTTGTAAAATATCTTGCTCCACTCAAACAATCCATGATATCATCCATCCTAGGTAAAGGGAATCTATACTTAACTGTGATCTTGTTTATTGCTCTAGAATTAGTGCACATTCTCCATTCTCCATCCTTCTTTGGTGCTAACACTACAAGTACTGCACAAGGACTTAAACTTTCTCTGATCAAACCTTTCCTCAACAACTCTTGTATCTATCTGTTCAATTCTTCATTCTCTGTCGGTGTCATCTGGTGTGCTTCTTTGTTAGGCAAACTTGCTCCAAGTATAAGATCCATGTGATGATTAATACTTCTTATAGGTGGCAATCCTTCAGGTACATTATATGATATGATGTCTTCATATTCTGTCAACAACTCTCTTATCTCCTCCAGTTGTGATTCTTCAGTCTCTTTCTTCAATGCTTCAGATTTCTTAGGAATCAAGGCATAACACATATTCTCATATCTCAAACCATCCAGAAATTTTCTTCCATCTACCAAACAAATTCTAGCATTCCCACATACTTCACTCTTAGGGTCATCCTCCAAAGGAATCAAAGTAATTTTCTTTCCATTTGATGTTATAGTATATGTATTCTTTCTCCCATCATGTATATCTTTTCTATCATACTACCAAGGTCTACCCAACAAGATATGACATACATCCATAGGCATAATATCACACAAGACTTCATCATGATAAGATCCAATATGAAATTTTACCAAACATTGTTCACTCACTAGTACCTTATGATCATCCTGAATCCATGCTATCTGATAGGGTTTAGGGTGTTTCAATCTTTCCAACTTCATCTTAGTCACCATCTCTTATGAAACTAAGTTATCAGAACTACGACTATCAATTACAACTTTACAACACTTACCTCCTGATTTGCATCTTGTCCTGAACAAACTTTTCCTCTGCGGTGGTTCCTCATTTGTCTCTATTTGAAATAGTGCTCTCCTCATCACCAATGATTCTCCTTTCTCCGGTTTACCAACAGAACAGGGGTCACCTAGTTCAATAGGTTCTTCTTCAACACAGGCTGCTCTTCCACAATTTTCTATCCACTTACTTGTAATACCCTAATTACATTCAAATGCTCTATGTCCTTCACCTCCACACTCGAAACAAGTACCTCTGAATGTTCTCTTATCGAATTCTCTTACTTCTCTTCTGTACGCTTCATTCTGGTATGAATTATAATTGTCTCTGGGATGAAAATTTCTGTCATTTCTCTGGTATGCATTAGTATCTCTGTCATCCTTCTTAAATGGGTTGTCAGGCTTGCTCTACTCTGAAAATGACCTGTCTCCTCCGGAATAAGTCCTACCTCTTTGAAATTTACCTCTTCTTCCTCTTTGTCTCTGATCATACCTCTTATTCAGCTTCTTTTCAACTTTTAGGGTAAACTAATATGCTTCTTCGAAAGATGTCATCCTCACCAAGCTTAGTTCTTCTTGAATGTTCAACCTCAGTCCATTGATGTATCTAGCCACTTTCTCCTTGCTTGCTTCACTATGTCCTGTCCTTATGATCATTTTATGGAATTCTTCAATGTACTCCTTGATGAGTGCCAGGTAGCACCCATGATAATACACCTTTTTACCTCTCTTTCTCATCCTTCTTATTCCATGGTCCTGATAATTGCACCAAAGCAGATTGATAAGATTTGTTCTAATTATATTAATGAGAGATGAATTACCAAACGTTATTATTTTTGATTGAAGGACTAATGTGCATTAAATTAATGGAAATATGCAGAAATACCCTATTTTTAAATCTACAGGTGTAGGTGTTCGGGCAAAGGCAATTTTGAGCATCTCCGGAGGTGGTCCTAATAATCTCCGAAGCTGACATAAAGATACCACACCAGTCTCTAATGTTTTCCAATATGATTGGAGAGATTTTGAGATAAGAGGACCAAAGGTAAATCATCTCTGGAGCTGGACAGAAGTCATAAGCATATCTCTGGAGCTGCAGAAAGAAGTACACACATTCAAAGCCTCCTTATTACAATGCAGATTTCTAGCGCCGCTGCCAGTCAACACTTCCATTGATAATTGGAGTGCTCCAGCGATTACTAATTCAGCACTTGAGTAATCGAATGAAGACTCTAGTTAACTACTAGAAGTTTTATTTCTCTTTTTGATTTTGCATGAGTTCTCGATAAACTAATTAAGTACCTATATTTCAGGGTCGCGCTGCCAAGTTGGTATTTGAAACTAAGACTCATATTTAGTGAGACTGTTGTTCCACTAAAATCAATTTTAATTGCATGATATTATTTTGCAGTTAAATAGCTGGTAGAATAAGAGATTGATGTTATCTCATAGATAGACTGATAGTTAGGGTAAGTGATATCTCATCGCTGGATTAGATATAAATATATAAAGTAGGAGCAGAAGAAAAATAGGCAGATAGTAATTGTAATCTCATTTTTTTGTCATAGACATTTTCTGAATACAAAAGGATACTGATGGGGTTAACTGAAGAAGAATTGTGATATTATATTCTTGTGCTGATTCATTGCCTTAGTCTTCAGTCTCAAGGATGAGCAGCAAGGGCTCACTCCCTCCTTCAAGGCAGAAGGCTAGTATTTGTTTATTTGTTATTCTGTTTCATATTCTGTTTAGAAAGATAGTTATTGTTTTCTCATAGATAAATGTATGCTTCAGTTGTATGGATTAGTATAGATCAACATTAGCAATTTACTGTTTAAGCTTTGTTTCCAACTTTCCTAGAATTTACTTCCATAGCAGATAAATTAGTGGCATTAATTTCCTAAATAAGTAGATATCATTAGAGTTAGTTAAATAGACTGGCAACTATAGGATTCCTAATTGTAGATAGCCAAGGACACAGCCCTGGATTTGACACATGAAAATATGATTAAATGTCAAGGACCAACGACATTCACATATTTCTCCTTTTGCCTCAGGTTTTGCAATCTTTTCAATAGCTCCAACTCACAGTCAGCAGGTAAGAACTGATTCTTCAACTTTGTCACCATCCTATCCCATTTTGTAATATTTTCTTTTCCTCTTCTATTTCTTTCCAACTGAACTTCTTTCCACCATATAGCAGTATGTCCTTTCAACTTTGTCTTCGCAAATTTCACCTTCTCCGGATCTTCAATTTCCTCATATTCAAAGTATTCTTCCATGTCATTTATCTAGTCAATCAATTCTTTAGGATTCAAATTGCCAGTGTAATTCGGTACATCCACTCTAGGTCTTTTTCCAATCTTTGAAATAGCTCATAGCATCTTTACTTGATCTAATTCTTCTTCTTCATCACCTCCTAGGGTTTCGCCAGTTTGTTCAATAGATTGAAATTCTTCTTCATCCTCACTTTCAACATTAGGTCTCGGTGTCAATCCTCTTCGCTTATCTTCTTCTATAGCATCCAATCAAATTCACATTGTTTTCATCTCCATCATCTCATCCATTCTTCCAGCCATTGTTCCAATAGCAGCAACTCTCCTCGGTAGCATTCTTCCTAGGATCAAGTGTAAACTGCCTCAGGTTCGGTGATCGGGCTATAAGGTGACAATTCCCTCACAATCAGAGATTGGTTGCAACACAAGAAACCTGCCTCAATTTGGTGATCTATCCACAACAAGATCTTATAGAATTCCTTCGCCAATTTTGCTCAATTCGCTCCCAAAGATTTGAACTTTCGCTCTGATACCACTTGGTGCAGTCACAGTAGGAGTGTTCACATAATGAACTATCTGGACCATGTAGCAAGAGTAAACACAATGGAAACAACTCAGAGAAATGGAGAAAATGTAGATTCAATCATTTAGTATATCATAGAATTCAAATAGAGATCGGTCGGCAACATGCGGGCTTACAATTAGGGCTCACAGACCTTATTACATACATGCGCAAGATAAAGATTTGAAGCTCCTCGCAAAAATCTAAACTATCAGATACTACTTTATGAATCACTACTCTCCTAAGGATGTATTACACCAATATATATCATATCTGGATCATAAGATTCCTCTGCATCGGCCAAGGAAGATTACAAACTCCAATGAAGAGTTGTAACGTGTGTACACGGATAGGTTGGGCCTAATTGCATAGAACTCATCTAGAAAATGAATGGAATGATGTGCGGATCTTCAAGGAAGGTCAGCCATGAACCAAAGATCATTGAATGATGTGTCATTAGGCTTCACAGATCGATAAGTGCTTCCGCAGGCTCTCCTTCAACTGGTTGTCTATGATTACCAGGATGCTCTGTTTCAATAAACAGTCGATCTTCTGATAGTGATATCTTTCCGGTAATGATGTGCGGATCTTTGAATTTTGGATATGATGTAGATGAATGAATGTAGATGCTAAGTCTAGCTCCACAAGGTCTGAAATGCAACTGGACCAAAATACAAAAACTGCTTTTGACTGAACTGCCTGAACTGAACTGGAAAATGAAAAGGAACAAACTAAACTGCAAACAAACTGAAATGCAAATGTTTTTGGTTGATACAAGATTGCTCTTGAACCAGGGATGCTCCTGCATCAGCTTGTCAGATGATGATGGTGAGGTTCTACTTCCAACATATTTCAAAGATCAGGTCAAGCAATAACCATTGTCACAAGTTAATTGGTCCGCCAAAGAAAATACCTCAATTGAGGAAAGAATAAGCCGAGTTATCAAAAATAATATGATATTCTTGAATGATAAGAAGAGGCAGAAAGAAGCCATTCCAGTTGTAGAGCCGCTAGTAGTTCTACCATATGGACCTTCCACTTCCAAACCAAAACCAAGAGTTAAGGCTATGAGCGTTCTTCCAAAAGGAATGAAGATGGCCAAGTTGAAGAGGAAAAAGTTTGAGTCTCCAGTCCATATTCAACAAGAATAGCCAGCAGTTGCATTAGAAGTTCCCACTGCACCAACACCGCATGTTGAAATAATACCTTCAGTTCATGTTTCTCCACCTCCATCACCAAGCTCTTCTCCCATTCATATAGATTCAGAGCCAGACTCGCTAGTTTATAACACTGAGACACATATTGGTTCATCGAGAATTGATTAAGTTAGAATCGAGCCTCCTAGAGAGGTTGGCCCATCTTGGCTTGAGAACATCTTGGGTCGGAAGAGGAGAAAGCCTTCATATTAGTTGAACTTGATAGAGCTTAATAGCATCTACCAAGACATACCAGATAGGAAACTTAAGAAGCAAGCTCACATTGAAAAGAATGCTGATGGAGAAATGGTCCTTGAAACTACAACACCGCTAGAAGATAAGAATTTTAAAGAGATTGAGGTTGATGACTTCAAGGTTGTCAGAGCCAATCTTGGTAGGAGTACTCAGCATACAGATCTAAATCTCTTCGAGGTTGCAGCAGATAATTTAAAGGAGAGGGTGTTGAAAGATGGAGAAGATAAAGCAGCCCTCAAGGCTGAAAATAGGCAGTTGCGGTAGTATATTTACAATCTTTTTCACGACACTTTGTAAGACAACTTACTGCTTCCTCAGATTCTAGAATCACTGGCCGATCAACAGCAGCTAAGTTAGTTGGTCATTTATGGGAGGCACATGAAGGATTGGGTGGAAGAATTTGTAACTAAAGGCAGATATGTACTTTCACATATCTATCAATTAAAGTACAACGCTCATGATCTACGTCAAGGCATCCAGGGGTTTCAACAAACTATGGCTGAAAACAAGCCAGTATTTGAGATCATAATCTCCAACTTGAAGCGAGCATATAATTCTGTTGATTCAACAAAAAATAAGATGGTTTCTACTTGGAAAGCACAATATCTTTTCATACTGAAAACCTATGAGAATATAACCTCAGAGTTAGCAGAATGGAAAGAAAAAGTGATAAGTGTTCTCAAGTTTGAGAGGTCTTTTCTTTCTCAGATCTCGTGCTCATATGAGAGAGAAGATGGCACCCTGTATGATCTCAGGGAAGTACAAACAAAATTCCAGACTCTCATCCACAACAATTTTAATGGTGATCTCAGTACCAGCAAGATGGATCGTTTTGTCACAATGACAGCAAAATTTGATAAAGTTGTGGGTGAAGTTCATGAATTCATTCAGATGGTTGCAGATGGTGAAGAAATGTTAGAAAATCATAATATCATCTTAGAGAGTATTAGTGTTCCTAGCAAAGATGCGGTCACTAAATTTTTAGAAGATATTATTTCCCAAAATACCAGTGGATGATGTCACTAATAAGGCAGCAATAAAGATGGGGATGTGACCTAAAAGAAAGCAACTTTAACTCAATACTTTTTGTTTTAAAGCATTTGCTTTCATTCAAAGCTTATCCATCCTTAAAATAGTAAAAAGTCACTTTGTAATAGTTGGAGCTTTCTTTGCTTTAAAACAAATTGTTTAAAGCAGTTGTTACTTGTAATCTTTGTCTTAGAATAGAAATAAAGCTTACGAATTGGCAAGTTAGTTAGATAAAATCAAGGAGATTTTAGGGTTCACTACTCCTTTGATTTATTATAAATAAGGGCAGCCTTTCCCATTGTTGGAGGAACTATAATTGTGATAGCAAAATTTGTTGTGCCTATTCTAGCCTGCAGAAATTGCTATTTCAAGTGCTTGTTCACTCTTTGTTATCTGTTATCCAGTGTTTGATCGCATATTGTATGCCTGCCTTTTGCTACAATATCGTTGTCCTGGAGTTGTAATAACTTTATGATATTGAGAATAGAAATCTCATGCCTTCCATTTACTTTGATTCTCTATCTCATGATCATCTAGTTTTATCGTCAGATGTGTGGCTTGTGTAATCTTACTCTCAGTTTTCATCTTAAAGTACAATGATTCTTCTAATGTGGTCTGGAAGAAATTTATTTGAGCTTTTTATGTTAAAACAAATCATTCTCTATTAACTTTTGATTCCAATTCTTTGAATTTACTTAGGTGACCAAAAGCATCATTTAGTTTAGGCCTAGCTATAGTTAGAAGTTAAAAATAAAAACCTCTGTTGTAGCGATAGAGTTTTGTAACCTTGTGCTCGTAGCTGAGAAGCAAAAAGATAGGCAAAATTTCATTTATTTATCTTTTAAGCAAACATTAGCAAATAGGGAACTTCCCCTCATAATAGAAGAGCAATTTATCTGTGCATAGTTATCTATTTCCAACTCACATTCCAAAGGTGCAAATTGAAATGCTAACAATTTTCTAGCACCCACCGTGGGGCACAAGGCATAAAACTTCAAGCAAGCTTAATCTTATGTCACAGGAATGAATATCTAGCGTCCTACTGCTCCTGTTCAACAACCAAATCTTACACCACCTACTATTCAACCAAATCTTGTACGTGTGGAAGGAGAGCAAACGGACATTATTAGTAGCTTGAGAAGTTTCATATTTGTGCAAAAGGAAAGTCCTATTCAGTGGAGAAACATGGCTACTATTCTTGATGAAGAAGAAAACAAAGCAGATCTTGCATCTGAAAGACCAGTATTATCACCTCCCACGTGGGAATAGATAATCCTGGCTTATAGGTTTATGCAAGAAGGGGGAAAGACGGTGCTACAAATCCATTTTTCCAAGATCTCCATCTTACAGAAGTTGGAGAAGCATCTGACACAGTTCCTGAAGTCAAGCAGGAAGAACCTCAAGGGGAACCAGCAATCCAGCCTAAAGTAATGGGTGATGCAAATAATAACAATCACAATAATCAGAATCAGAGACATCCACCCCCATTACCTTGGGGTGACAACATTGGACCTTTGGCCCTGCAAGCACATCATGAGCTACCAAAGGGGTCAAGGAAGCACTTTCCCCGGTTCCACGGTGATGGGACCCAACATCCTGATGAACACATCTATGCATTCACAATGGCTTGTGTCATTTTGCATGTATCACATGAAGATGTTGTTCTGCGTCTCTTTGTAGAGACTCTTGTGGGAAATGATGCCGACTAGTTCGATCATCTAGAGCCAAGCATCATTATAGATTGGGAAACTATGAGCGAGAAATTCTTGGTGAGGTTCAAGCCTGCTGAAGACAGTCATCGATTGTTCGCCCAACTATCAAATTCAAAGATGGAAAACAATGAACCAATGAGGGAGTTTGTAGAAAGGTTTTATCACCTAGTTACATGCCTTTCTCATACACTCAATCCATCTCCAGAAATTATGTTGAGCAATTTCATTAACGCTCTTCCTTCTGAGATAGCCTTCTTTTTGAGGTTGACCGATGCAACAGAATTATCCACTACATAAGAAAATGCCATCAAGTTAGAGGATAACATGGTTACCTCTAGCAAGATGAAGATAGATTCAATTAGACCTCTTGTTCAGAGTTCTATGGATCCACTACTACAAAAGGTAGCAAATGAAGTGAATATTATGAAGAGGCAGTTGCCTACTCAGGGGCAACCTGCACAATAGTCGTATCAGTCACCACAACAACAATATCAACCCCAACCACAATTTCAACCACAACAATAGTATCAACCATATCAGCCTAAGAGGAACAATTTCTAGCCTTTTAATAACTACAGGCCCAGGTTGCCAGCACCGCCACCAAGACAAGAAGTTGATGCTGCTCAAAATGCAGTATTTTTCTCCTTTCATGAAATCGATGCACATACTGGTACCACATGTCCTAAAAATTTAAGAATGAATCAGATTATGGGATATGCTAACACTGCACCCATTTCAAATATTGTCCCTTCTCCAAGCATGAATGTTGTCTTATCACCGACGGACAACTCCGATGGTGACTCTACTATG
Organism: Cunninghamia lanceolata; assembly: GCA_027924645.1. Classification (NCBI taxonomy): domain Eukaryota; kingdom Viridiplantae; phylum Streptophyta; class Pinopsida; order Cupressales; family Cupressaceae; genus Cunninghamia; species Cunninghamia lanceolata. The sequence goes on along the minus strand of BSBN01001201.1, from coordinate 14,135,300 downwards.
GGATACTTCCAAAGCAAACCTATTTTAATAAAGGAAGAACAAGAAGATCTTTGTCATTATTCTCTTGCGGTATGAGGATTTTTTGGTGCCTGTGTTTACACGTGCTCAACATTTCAAGGCATAGAAAGAAGAAGAGGATAAACTAAGATCAAAAGAAAAGGGAAGGAAGTGGCTTCCACTTCTAATGTTAAGTCTCCATATGAAAATGTCAAGGCTGCTCAAGATCCGTCTTCAACGAATTTTGATATAGTGGATTCTATGATGAAGACAAAGGTGTAGATTTCCCAGCTGGAATATCTTCATGATCATCCAGATTAGTTGGATAGGATTGTTAAGTATGTTAAGAAGGAGACTGTCATACAACCTACATTGCTTGAATCCTCCATTCCAACAGAAGAGAAGCCTAAGCCTTTCTATATCTCTCTGTACATAGGAGGCTATGAATTGAGCAATTGTATCATTGATTTAGGAGCTTTGGACAATGTCATGCCTTTGCAGGTGATGAATGCATTAGGACTTTCATGCACCAAGATGCATGAAAAGTGTTATTCGCTTGAGTCTAAGTCAGTGTCGTTGGTTGGACAATTGAAGGATGTTCAAGTATAGTTGGTGGCTTGTCCCAAGAAGAAAATAATGATGACTATCTTAGTAGCTGACATTCCAACTAGTTATGGGATGCTGCTAAGTAGAAGCTTCTACAAAGATCTCATAGGAGAGATACAATTGGATTGGTCATCCACGACCTTTCCTTTAAAGAAACACAGTTTCAAGTTGGAACCAGAAACCAAGTCTTGGTTCATTGTGGTGAAGTCTCAAGATCCTCAAGCACAAGTGCTATATCAAGAAACGGATCCTGGTACCTATGTTATTATGTCAGAAATAATCGAAGAGAGTTAGGAGCTTGTGTGCGCAGTTGGCAAATCAAAGGAAGAACCTGAAGAAATGCACAACTTGCATACTTTCTTTGAGGAAGAAGAAGTGCAACAATCTTCTCAAGAGCAAAGTTATGAGGAAGAGATCAAATATGTTGTAGAGAGCAATGATGAATCCAATTTGTTCTTCTCATCTTTTGAAGGTTGGTTTGAAGAACCTGTGTCAAATACATTCAAAGGAGAAGAGACCAAAGAAGCATTGCAATTGGAGCAAGAACAAGATCTTCATTTTGAAGATGATTCATCATTGGAGGAATTTCTCAAAACTAGAGATCATATAGAAGATTCATCATTGGATCTCGACAGTTTTCTACATCACTTGGAGAGTGATTCTTCAGTAGAGGATACTATAAATTTTCTTTTATAGTTTAGCCATCTTCATCTTTGTCTCAAGAAGTTTTCATACACACTAGTGAAGATTATGATGCTAAACGTTTAGAGGTTATCCATGAACCTGTGCAAGAAAGAGACATCACAGATACGATAAAGTCAACACAAAATGAAACATATGAAGAGACTTGTAGAGAAGAAAATTTCATGGAATATTCAGTCTTAGTCACTGAAGAAAATTGTATGGAGAAATTAGAAATCCTCGACAAGTGTATGGTGAGATATGTCGTATGTGAAATCGATCAAGCAGAAGAGGAAACACAAAGCTTAGATGAATCTGTCTTTGATTTCGCTTACCTATTAGAAGAAGAAAGGTACATGATTGCTGAAAATGAGACGCTACTAGATATCCACATTGAAGAAGATTGCTCTATGGAGGTTGACGAGACTCAAAATAATGAATGGCAAAGTGAGCTGCCAAGTGAAGATGTTATCCATCAAGTATACTTTGATAATGATTAGGAGCTCAAGCATTCAGACCTTGATGATTTATCAAATTATGAGGATTAGATGGATGAAAACATGACCAATGAAGGTGAAGAAGTACCTGAAACACTAGAAAAATGGGTGACAACAGTTGTGGATCCAGTAAGCCAAGAATTAGTAATGAGGATTGTGTATGAGCAGCTTAGATCATTTTCAGAGGATGATACATTGACTGAGTTCAAGGTTGCATATGTTGAAGACATAAATGAACGTCAAGTTCTATATGTTGTGACTAACATTCCCACAAGCATACTTTGGCCACAAGACCTTGCTCCATATCTTCAAAAAGAGGTTTTGTACCTTCACCTATTATAGAGGTTGCTCACTTTAGAGGAAGATGCTCCACCTGATCTCTGGCATATCAACCAGTTCCTCATGAACTTCTCATGGCCTAAACGTGACTACCCACCTGAATTGTGGCTCTTCGAGAAGATGTTGCAGAGAAAGAAAAGTTTTGTGTTGCCAAGACAATCTTCACACCTAAGCAGAGATGGTTCTTATTTTTCTGAACCAGTTGACGGTTTTGTGTGACAGTTTTTGTTCTTTTCATCCTCGCTCAAAAAAGAGCAATTGTGTGCACTTTCTATTCTCATAATGTGTTTCCCCTTTTCATGATGTGATCATTATGTCGTAATGTATTTCCCTTTTCGTAATGTGATAGTTGTGTTGTTTGTGTTTCTAGGAAGTTCCAACTCTTAGGTGATTTTAGGAAGTTCGGTCTTAGGTGATTTTAGGGAAAAGTCTTGTTCTAGGTGATTAGGAAAGTATCTTGACTATATTGCCCAACTGATAACACACTAGTCTAAGCTAGAAAGTCCAGAGATTCTTAATTCTCCTATGCCATAAGTATCTGACATGGTCCCCAGATAGAGCCAATTGTTGTACCTAATCAATTTTTTTACTTCATTAAGGCGTTTTGTGAAAGTCTAGAAAAAATTGTTGTCAAAAAGTCAAAAAGTCAAAATTTCTAAAAATATAAATTTTCTATTTTTAGAAAGTTTCTAAAAATAGACGTCAAATAAGGTTTTCTGGGTTTCTTGAGATACGGATGCTGGCAAAATTTTCTAAAAATAGAAAATTTCTAAATATAGAATTTTTGATTCAGGATTCATGTCTGATTTTGGTTGGCTCATTTTGCTTCACAATCAAGGTGGCCAGACGAAATCTGCAAAAGGCCGAGTTTTCTCTACTGGGTTAATTCTACTTTTTTAGAAGGTGAAGCACAAAATATGAGGCCATTATGGAGGAAGTTCATCTGCCAGCGGTCAGATTCGAGTTTTCAGTGATGTTCAGAAGGCAAAGAACCGTTGAACGAATAACGACTGGCGAGAGACAGAAAACGATGCATGACGAATCCAGAAAATGAACAAAAGTTGAAAATCTCATAAATTTGGTTAAGGCTGGAAATCCTAGGCACCCCTGGAGGCTAGGGGCACCCATTCCTTCCTATGTTAGCTTTTTTTTCATTTTCTTGGAAAATGTCAAAACTGCCTCGTCAGACAACTTCCAAGTGGTCAAAATCAGTCAAATTTAGTCAACATACCCATAAAAGATGGGATTCATCATAGATATATTTAGGTTATCAAGTCCACCCTTCATTCAGCCTCAGTTGTTTGGTAGATCACGGGAATCAACGACAAAAAGCAACTATCGGCATGCAAAACGAGGAAACCGTGGAAAAGGTTGAAAATTTCCAAAATTTCTCTAAGGCATGAAACCTTAAGTGCCCCAGGAGGCTAGGGCACCCATCATCTCCAGACTTAACCATTTTTTCATGTTTCTCCAGAAAATGACAAATTTTCCTCTGTCAACCTAATCAGATTCATAGAAAATCAATTTGGTTCAATTTTTAAGGCAAGCAGAAGGTACAATCAATTCAGTTTTCATCAGGCTTGTCTGATTGCTTGATCATCAGTCTCAGTTTTGTTCCAATAGGTGAGATTCAATAGCCTAACTGGGTCCCACAGTCACCGGAACGTGCATAGAAAATAGAAAAATGAAAAAGTTGAAAAATTTCAAAATTTGGCTAAGGCATAAGAACCCAAGCATTCCTAGAGGCTAGGGGCACCTACGTTCTCCAGAGTTATACTTTTTTGTGTTTTGCTGATGTCATCTTCCAACCATTTCCCAATCTTTGTCCGACAATAATTCCCAAAAGCTAGATTTACAATCAAACATTGTCAGATCATCAGTTCAAGGCTGGGGATCAAATCAGAATTGATGAAACTTCAAGATGCCATGATCAGTCAACTTTTTTAGTCAATGGTGATAGTTTGCCATCTTGTTGAAGTCAGAAGAAGGCCACATTGGAGTCAGAAAGAGTGCAAAAAATTTTAAAACGAAGGAAAATTTGACTAACACTTTTGCAACCTCGCGTGTTTGATGACATCATCAAAGAAGATTTTTTTTAAATCATCTCACACATAAAGCCATAGGTAGCTATAAAATAGGGATTCTTCCTATTCGAGTATATCTACTTAGATTTGTGCTTTAAAAGTTGCTTTCTTCATGGATAAGATTCAAGCTTTGTGCTTTCACAAATAAATTTGTTTTTTGCCCTAAAGTTCATAAAGACAAGCTTTTGGCCTCCTTTATTCATTATTTTTGCAGGTTGCATCCAGAGGAAGAAAACATCTTTTTCTTCTCGCAAAGATTTGAAACCTAAACAGAGTGCTTTTTTAGTGTTCTTCGTAGTTTTGGGATTGGGAAGCACAAAGGCACGCTTTTTCAAGGTCCATTTTTCTAGGGCATCATTTTTTAGAAACAGGGCCAGAGCTTTTTTAGTTTTCATCGAAATGGGTTCATCTAGAATTTTGTCCTCTTGAAGATTGGAAAATTTTAGTTTTTCTGAAAGCTACTTTTTTGTTGCTTTTTTGGGAAATCCTCTGCTTTTTCAAAATCTGACGATCTGGGTTGTTTCAAAACAGGATTGTCTACAAAACTCATGTGCCAGCTTTTTCTCTCGAAATCTACTTTTTAGAAGAAATCAACAAATAATTTTCATCCTTTTGTTCAAAATATTTCCAAACATAGGCGTGTTCACAATCATTCTTCAAGTTTTTTAGTATGCAATACTCTCTAATAGAAATCAAGCCTAAAATGGTGTTGGTTCATGATTATCTAAGAACTGCCAAGACAGATTTGCATAAGGTGCTTCTAGTGTTCAATTTGCATGCTTTAGAAGATGCAGGAAACATCGCTATTAGGAATCTGAGTCACTCTAGGTTGCTTGCAGTAGCTTCATTCCCCGTCACAGTGCAGAGCATTGAATTTGTAATTGCTTGTACTAAGCATTACAATTCAGTTACAAGAGAAATCCAATCAACAGATGGACGTGTGCTCTGCAGCCTTAGGCCCAAGGACATTGAGAAATGTTTTTCAATACCAATATGGCAGGAGAACTTAGTCATTTCTATTGAAGAATGCAAGAGGGTGTGGCCCAATGATTAAGAAAAATATCAGAAAAAGATTGCTCAAAAGTGGTTGAAAGAAAAGTAGAACTTTTTTCCAAAGAACGTTGGACGTGGAGAGTTCAAGGAGGAACATGCAATAATGATTACTTTGCTGAGGCAAATCACAGGTCAAGTAGAAGCTAACAAATTTCATCATTGGATGTTTTACATCATGTCCCAGATTGTTGACAGAACAGAATACTATGAATGGTCAACACTAATTAGTGATAGTCTCCACCATCAAATAATTGATTTTAAAAGGGCCCATGAATTCCACATGATGTCATACCTTGAATATTTAATGGCTTTTTAGGGTCAGTTTAGGGGTTTGAATATTGTCAAAACTTTGGGCATTCAACATGTATATCACCATTTCTCACAGTTAGAGTTTTCTCAAGCTGAACGACATTACAAGCGGGTAAATGATGCATTCCTTATGCATGTGGTGCGAGATTTAGATAATGAGTTGCATATACAATTTTTAGTTGATGCCAGATTGGCAATGGCAGAATGGGCTGATTAGTTTATCCAGTTACTTTCTCCTACATCAAAGTATATGGCTTCTCAGGAGAGCCAGCCATGTTGCCAAGATATCCTACAGATGAGGTAGCGTTCGTGGAATTTTTGAGGCAAGTCTATGAAGTTCATTCATTTATGTGTAGTAGGCACAAGGTGGCTTTTAGTTTTCTAATTGGGATGGATATTTATAGATGCAGATCTGGAGCAGATGCCAAAGTAATTGGTAGTGAATCATCCTTGTATGGCCTTAATTTTTTTGTCATGAGGTTTTCATATGATCCTCGTAGTGTTTTTGCATCACACCTTGGTCAAAATTGTCTACATACGCCTGCGGTTGAAGATTTCTGGGCTACTTCTGCAAATGAATTTGAAGTGCAGAAACGTAATTACAGTAGGTTTACCCCTCAACAGTTGGCTTATGTCTTGTCAAAAGATGTAGAGGGCTTGTTAGATGATGATGGTGAGGTTCTACTTCCCACATATTTCAGAGATTAGGTCGAGCAACAACCACTATCACCAGTTAATTGGTCCGCTAAAGAAAACACCTCAATTGAGGAAAGAACGGGCCAGGTTATCAAAAATAGTATGATATTCTTGAATGATAAGAAGAGGCGGAAAGAAGCCATTCTGGTTGTAGAGCTGCCAGTGGTTCTACCATCTGGACCTTCCACTTCCAAACCAAAACCAAGAGTTAAGGCTATGAGCATTCTTCCAGAAGGAACGAAGATGGCCAAGTTGAAGAGGAAAAAGTTTGAGTCTCTAGTCCATATTTAGCAAGAATAGACAGCAGTTGCATCAGAAGTTCCCGCTGAACCAGCACCGCATGTTGAAACAATGCCTTTAGCTCATGTTTCTCCACCTCCATCACTGATCTCTTCTCCCATTCATATAGATTCAGAGCTAGACTTGCCTATTCATAACACTGAGACACATATTGGTTCATCAGGAATTGTTGAAGTTAGAATCGAGCCTCTTACAGAGGTTGGCCCATCTTGGCTTGAGAACATCTTGGGTCAGAAGAGAAGAAAGCCTTCATATTAGTTGAACTTGACAGATCTTAATAGTGTCTACCAAGACATACCAAACAAGAAACTTAAGAAGCAAGTTCACATTGAAAGGAATGTTGACGGAAAAATGATCCTTGAAACTGCAACACCGCCAGAAGATAAGAATGTTAATGAGATTGAGGTTGATGACTTCAAGGTTATCAGAGCCAATCTTGGTAGGAGTACTCGACATACAGATGTAAATCTCTTTGAGGTTGCAGTAGATAATTTAAAGGAGAGGGTGTTGAAAGATGGAGAAGATAAAGCAGCCCTCAAGGCTGAAAATAGGTAGTTGCAGCAGTATATTTCTAATCTTTTTCACGGCACTTCATAGGCCAACTTACTGCTTCCTCAGATTCTAGAATCACCAGCTGATCAACAGCAACTAAGTGAGTTGGTCATTTATGGGAGGCACATGAAGGATTGGGTGGAATAATTTTTTGAAGGCAGATATGTACTTTCATAGATCTATCAATTAAAGTACAACGCTCATGATCTGTGTCAAGGCATCCAAGGCTTTCAATAGACTATGGCTGAAAACAAGCCAGTATTTGAGATCATAATCTCTGACTTGAAGATAGCATATAATTTCATTGATTCAACAGAAAATAAGAAGATGGTTTCTACTTGGAAAGCACAGTATCTTTTCACAGTGAAAACCTATGAGGATATAACCTCAGAGTTAGCAGAATGGAAAGAAAAAGTGATAAGTTTTCTCAAGTTCATGAGGTCTTTTGTTTCTCAGATCTCGTGCTCATATGAGAGAGAAGATGGCACTCTGTATGATCTCAGGGAAGTATAGACAGAATTCTAGACTCTCGTCCGCAACAATTTTAATGGTGATCTCAGTATCGACAAGATGGATCGTTTTGCTGCAATGACAATAAAATTTGATAAAGTTGTGGGTGAAGTTCATGAATTCCTTCAGATGGTTGCAGATGGTGAATAAATGTTAGAAAATCATAATATCATCTTAGAGAGTATCAGTGTTCCTGGCAAAGATGCGGTCACTAGCTTTTTAGAAGATATTATTTCCCAAAATACCAGTGGATGATGTCACCAATAAGGTAGCAATAAAGATGGGGATGTAACTCAAAAGAAAGTAGCTTTAACTCAATACTTTTTGTTTTAAAGCATTTTCTTTCATTCAAAGCTTATCCATCCTTAAAATAGTAAAATATCACTTTGTAATAGTTGGAGCTTTCTTTGCTTTAAATCAAATTGTTTTAAAACAATTATTAGTTGTAATTTTTGTCTTAGAATAGAAATAAGGCTTGCGAGTTGGCATGTTAGTTAGATAAAATCAAGGAGATTTTAGGGTTCCCTACTCCTTTGATTTAGTATAAATAAGGCCAACCTTACCCATTGTTGGAGGAACTGTAATTGTGATAGCAAAATTTGTTGTGCCTATTCTAGCCTGCAAAAATTGTTATTTCAAGTGCTTGTTCACTGTGTGTTATCTGTTATCCAGTGTTTGTTTGCATATTGTATGCCTGCCTTTTGCTATAATATCGTTGTCCTGGAGTTGTACTAACTTTATGATATTGAGAATAGAAATCTCATGCCCACCATTTGCTTTGATTCTCTATCTCATGATCATCTAGTTTTGTTGTCAGATGTGTGGCTTGCGTAATCTTACTTTTAGTTTTCATCTTAAAGTACAATGAGTCTTCTGATGTGATCTTGAAGAAGTTTATTTGAGATTTTTATGTTAAAACAAATCATTCTCTATTAACTTTTGATTCCTATGCTCTGAATTTACTTAGGTGATCAAAAGTGCCATTTAGTTTAGGCCTAGCTATAGTTAGAAGTTTAAAAGAAAAACCTCTGCTGCAGCGATAGAGTTTTGTAATCTTGTGCTTGTAGCTAAGAAGCAAAAAGATAGGCAAATTTAATTTATTTATCTTTTAAGAAAACATCAACAAAAAGGGAACTTCCCCTCATAATAGAAGAGCACTTTATCTATACATAGTTGTCCGTTTCCAACTCGCATTCCAGAGGTGTGAATTGAAATGCCAATAGGGTACTTATGTTTATGTGAGGATGCCATTTGGTTTAAAGAATGTAGGTTCAACATTTCAAAGGGCAATGGATGTTGCCTTTGCAGGCCTTATAGATGAGATCATGATAGTTTACCAAGATGATTTGATTACATTCTCTAAAGAAAGAAAAGATCATTGTAAACACCTAGAGCTGATATTTGAAAGGTGCCTTGAGTATGGGATTTCTTTGAATCCCAAGAAGTGTCACTTTAGATTTGAGGAAGGCAAGTAGTTGGGACACAATGTGTTAAAATATGGGGTAAGGATAGATCCAGAAAGAGTGAAAGCAATTGATCTTATCCCTCAACCTAAATTGGTCAAAGGTGTCCAATCTTTCTTTGGGAAAATAAAATTTGTGTAGAGGTTTGTCCCCAACTTTATTGAGAAGACTAAGGCCATTTCTAAGATGTTAAAAAGGGTACAATTAGTCATGTGGAGCAAGGAACTAGCTGAAGAGTTTATTGACATCAAGGAGGCTCTAAAGGATTCTCTGGTTTTAATTAGCCCAGATTGTTCTAAACCTTTCAACTTTTTTCCTTTGCATCATTTTACACCATAGTTGTTCTACTTCAAAAAAACAAGAATGGGTATGAGCAGCCTAATGGATTCTTTAATAAATCCTTGCAAGTTGTTGAGCTGAAATATTCTATAATGGAAAATCATGCCTATGTCGTGGTCAAATTTGTTAAAAAATTTAGACCATATATCATGGGTGCAAAAACTATTGCATATGTACCACATACAAATGTGAAAGACATCTTTATGTAGCAGGAGGCCTCTAGAAGAAGATGTAGATGGATCAACAAGATTCAGGAATATGATATAGAGGTGAAAGTCACCAAATTGGTTAGAGGCCAAGGTCTAGCAAAGTTGATGGTAGATGCAAACTTAGAGGTAGTGGAGGTAAATGAAGCAAGTGAAGCTCCTGCTATTGGCTTCTGTCATCTAGTTGATAATCCTTGGTATAAGGATATTATTTTATATCTGGAGAAAATGTTTTGTCTACCAGAGATGAATAGAAATCAATAAAGGACACTCAAGCTCTAATCCCAAAGGAATGTGCCAATTCATGGTGATCTGATGTGAAGGAATCCTTAGGGATTGTTATTAAAATGTTTGTATCAGGAACTAGTTGAGAGGGTCGTTCATGAATGCCATCAGGGTATTTGTGGAGGACATTTCAAAGCTAAGACCACAACACATAAAAATAATCAAGGTAGGGTATTGATGGCCCACATTATTCAAGGATGTTGCTATATGGGTGAGAAGATGTGATGCATGTGAGAGGTTTTCTAGTGCATTGAAGTTTGTAGGTGCCCTTCTCCTCATGATTGTCCCTATTGAAGCCCCATTCCAACAATGGGGAATTGATTTTATAGGGGAGGATTCAAGAAAGGTCAAGCAATGGGTACAAGTGGATCCTCATGGAAACTAACTACTTCACCAAGTGGGTCGAGGATATTCCAACCCAGAATGCTACATCAAAGGTGGTGGTAGAATCCCTAACAAACAACATCATAACTAGGTTTGGTGTGCCACATAGAATTATTGTTGATAATGGGATGTGTTTTAGATCTCTAGATGTATTGCATGTATGTTTACAATATGGGATTAATCTGACCCACTCATCTCCTTATCATCCCCAAAGCAATGGATATGATGAATCCAATAATAAAAGCCTCATGAAGATTGTTAGGACTCTAGATGTGAATAAGTAAATATGGGACGATAAGTTAAAATATGCAGTTTTTGCAAATGTACCATGGGTAAGAGTCTATTCAAGCTTGTATATGGACTAGAAGCTAAAATGCCACTTAGCATGGAATTAACTATGTATCGGTTGTTACACAGTATTGAAGAACATGAAGGTGATGTAGTTTCTCAACGGATTTTAGAATTAATAGAGTTGGATGAAAGTAGGAGATCTGTATATGATAAGGTCTCATCATAGAAGCAAATAGTGAAATATCTATTTGACAAGGGCTCACTTCAAAGAAATTTCTAGGTGTTGAACACAAAGAATACTAAGAGGGGGGTGAATCAGTATTCTATAAAACCAATCTTTCACATGTTCTTTAATCCATTTACCAAATTCAATAACACAAAAATAAAATAAACATAGGAAGAGTAGCTACAAAGTCATAACACATAGACACCATGACTTTTACGTGGAAAACCCAAAAAGGGAAAAACCACGGTGAGTGTTAGCTCACAATATATTATAATATCAAAATTGGATTACAGAAAGGCTCACTGCCCAAGGATCCACTGTCCAAAGAAGTGCTCACTGCAATAGGCTCAATTCCAAGAAAGAACTATTACAATTGCATCTACAGAATGCTAGAATACAGTTCCATTGATATCTTAATATACAGATTCAAAGGACTTCATCATTACTGCTTTGTTTGTTTGCTATGTTCTTCAGTCCTTACTACACTTTTTGGATCACAAGAGTCACCTTAGATCTCACACACATCGACTTCGCAACCCATTCACATTATATCATGATTCCAACATCAAAATCTATCAAGTATATATATCTGCAACAAGATATAACTCAAAACTAGGTTGGCATACCAAATATGAAACGTGTACACAAAAATTATACCTTGTCGGCTTGATCCTTTGCACAAACAACAATGTGAACCCATACAATCATTCAAGAACCTTCACATAGGTCTGGACCTATTATAGAACCACTTAGGATGACGATCTAAGCAATATATCTTTATTGCACATCGATCCACTGTGTGTCAGCCTTATACTTGAGTATACACTTAACCATATTGTCTATCATATCATAACTTCTAGTGCAGATCACATGGGACTCCAAAATTCATAACAAACATTCATTAGGCATCACCAATCATACCTTCATAACCACATATCATAATATTCTTATATGGCGAGATGCGGATCTTTGAACTGATGACTTTGTCTTTGTGAAACACTGTCAAATTGAATGCCGATACTTAGAAGCTTGTAGATGATCTTCTGATGAATTTCAGAATCTACAAATCTGGAATTAGATACTTCTCATATGTATTTACAACACCTCCAAACCGCACATCGAAACAATCAGTACCGAAAGAATGCTCACCAAAATACTCAGGTGTTCTGCACTGTTCCTGATTGAACTTTGTTTACCCGAACTTAGGCAATTCACAGTATGGCTTCCAGAGATTTTCAAGACATGAAACTTGGAATATAGCATTGTGTAATAACTATGTGTAACATACCAGAACCGCACACCAAAATCTTCATCTACGAAGGAGTACTAGCTGAATCACTGTCACTACCTTAGTAAACTGCTAACACTTTTCAATTTGACTAAGTCATTCTTTCTGGACCAAAAATACTATGCATAACCTGTCTTAAGAACTGTCTCCAATCATATTTGGTTGTTACCATCAATGACAACATCAAATCTCCAACATATTAGCAGTGTCTCTTGACCATGTTGCCAACAATCTCCCCTTTTGGCATTGATGGCAACACTTAGTGAAAAATGCTCACACTGCTCCCCCTTACTATGTACACTCTATTTTTCTTCTTCCCTTAAGATGTTTGGCCATTTTTCACTGGTTATTCTTCTCCCCCTTCGACATCAATGGCAAAGGTGTATGTATAAGTAACAAAATTGTGTCAAATTGCAAAATTGTTATACTTGTCCGCATAGGTACATGTGCAATCATATAGCTTCCCTACTAAAAATTGGAGAGGATGTCGGTGTATATAGATTTCAATTGAGCAATTTCTCCATCCCACTTAGCCTTAGTACTGCTCAAAATTTGAATGTTTCCATTCACTTGAAACATCAATTCCTCTGCTTTTTCTACAGTGGTAGGCACATCAGTTATTGCCTTTATTCTTGCTGCCTCTGCTAGAAGATCAGTCATAGAATCAATTTTGGATTCTATTATTTCTCTAAGTTGGCACATTCTGCTCTTAGTGGCTTCTATCTTACTTTTCAGACTGCTTATCTTTGCATGAATGCCCTCAATTTATGCTTTCTTGTTGATGATGGAGTCAGATGCTGGATCAAATGTTTCTGAGATTTTTATCAATTGAAGCTCCAAGTCATCTATTTTCTCCTTTATTTCTTTTGTGGTTTTAGGCCACGTTAGACAAAATTTATATATATTGCTGGCTTTCTTTATAACAGTATCTATGTTCTTAATGTTGTTGTCTAACAAAATTGTATCCTTGGCTAACTTATCATTCAGCTCTATTAGCCTCTTATTATTTATTTCTACCCTGACCTTATTATCAGCAGCTGTTTCAAAAGATTCAAAATGTAAACTTACAAAATTTATGAGCCTTTTGAGTTGCTCAGATGGTGCTAGAGATGTATCTTTCTGTAGTCCAGGCATCAATTTCTCCAAAACATCAGATGCCTTATCAATTAGCTCACTATCTTGAATGTAGGACTTCAGTATTTCTTCTTGATCTTTTACTTGGACAATTGACCCTAGCTTCAATTTCTATAGGGGTGACATTGAATCCAAATTGATTGGCCCTTGTAGTAGATTGGGTGAATCCAAAATCTGTCTTCTTGTTGTTTCTCCAAAAATTCTCTTACAGTGTTAACCAGATCTTGTGTGGCAGCAGTGTCTCTTGACCATGTTACCAACACTAGGTTGGAGATATCGTCCTTATGTGCAATGATAGATTAGAGGACAAAAGAAAGCATGGGAATTTTGATCCCTTATGGCTAGGACCATTTGATATTGTCAAAAAGCTTGACTATAATATTTTTCATCTCAAGAATCTGGATGGAGAGTTCATGGAGCTACCAATCCATGATCAACATTTGAAGCATTACTTCTCCTAAGTAATGAGGTACTCTTCTATTTTTGCTTGGTTTTCCTTTTGTGTTTTTCACTATGTATATACATTATGTTTTTTGCCCCATCCCCTTTTGAAGTATGCCCTTAGAGATCTTTTAGATTCTTGTTGTCCTTGTAAGACACACATTCCCAACTAGAGCCATTGTTGGGACCCTCTTTTTTCAGTCTTATCCTTGTGCTAATATTTGTGAAATCCCAAGTTTTGGTCCCCTCCTGTTTCCCCTGTGTGTTTGCCTATACATGGAAATCCTTAAAAAATCCTTTAAGTCCTAGTAAACCCTTCAAAATTTTAAAAGGGCCTTGTTTTTGGTAGGTTTATGAACCTGCAAACCTATCAAAAAGGTTTGTGAGTTCCTCATTTGGCTGAAAGGCTGAAAAAGTGAAGGAAAAGGCAAGGAGAAGTGAAATGTTGTGATATTTTGGTAAGTTCGTGAACCTGCGAACCTGCCAAAAATGGGTTCTCAAGTTCTTGATTTCGTTAAAAGGCCGAAAGAGATGAAGGATGAAGAGAGAAGGAAGAACAAAGAAAAAGATGAAGTAAATGAAGAATTGTTTCAGCAAGTTCACTAGTTCATGAACTTGCTGAAACATCGAAAAGGCAGACGAGGTTTGTCAATTCTCAAAATCACCGAAATGTCAAAAAAACAAACAAAATGGGACCGTGAAACCATAGATGCGCTTAATGTGATGTTTCCACATGGATGCACCATGCAAGTTTTTAAGTAGTCAGTTATGACAACTTTTAAACATTGTGCCATTGGTTGAAAGGTATGAGTCACAATAAAGTGGGCTCTCTATAAGTAAAAGGAAAAAGTAATGCACGAGGGCTTTCTCTAGGACAAATGGCAGCATCATACACAATTTTAAAGATGCAATGCTAACACTCTCTATGTGTTGTGTCATTAGTTGAGGATGATTACTCAATGAGTGGGTGGGTCTAGCTTCATTAAGTAAAAGAGAAACCGAGGGAGGTCTATGGAGGAGACACTTGGCACAACCATGCAATAGTTCAAAGAAGAGAGGCTTGACACATTCTAAACATTACAACATTGGTTGTTTAATGTGAATTTATAGGTAGTGGGTCCCATTTTTCTTTGTGAGGCATCAAAGGCTCTAAACTATCCATCATAAGTTGAAGATATCCAATGGTTCGTGCATCACCAAGATAGTTTCAGAGCCAACAAGTGCTACGCATTGCACCATTAATCAAAGCAAGTGAGTCGACAAGTCTCTAAAGCTTATGAAGAAAATATAGAGGCATCTTTAAAGGGATGCGTAGCAACTCAACACTCCTCCAAGACACTTCAATTTTAGAGTTATTTGATTGTACGAATGGTTGAATCTCAAGTGGCATGACTCATACAATACGATGGTACACTATGAGATTGTTGAGTCTCATACATGGGATCTTGGTGAATTTTGAATGCCACAGGCCTACACTTGGGACAACATTAAAGCACCGATAGGTGGTGAAGTGGTTGAAATTCAATGCCGAGGTTACAAAGGTAGATGGGGTAGGTGATTCCCACCCGAGAACAATAGTGGAAAAGGGATTGTTATATATACGTGGTCAGAACATTTAAGATGGGTTGGTTTTTGCAGGATCTCCAAGCAGAAGAAGATTTAGTGCTCTACAAGATTCAAACAACTTCCATATCAGTGTATCAAGGAGCATATATTCAGAGACATATGTAGGTTTATAGGTTCAATTGATTTCATATTGTGGACTTCTCCAGTGTTTTATGTATTTATTTAGGGAAACCTCTCAAATATTGTTAGGGTTTCTTCTTGTTATATTTAGTAACATGAATGTAATCATTGATTTGAGTAGTGAGAAAAACTCTTAATACATTGTAGCCATTGCAATGATTATTTAAGTGTTATGTGTGAATGAATGCATTAGAGTAATGGATAACTAAGTATATCCACCATAATTTGTAATTAGTTTTTATGCACAACACCCATATGTTTCTTTATATTTGTTTCCCTTGATAGATTGATGACTCTATAGCGCATAATAGGCACCAGTCTGATGTTGGTTAACCACCCACAATCTCATAAAATGAACAAAATCTTTCATGTATAAGGTAAAAATAACAATAGTGTGTATGCATTATTTAGTTATGTTTTAACCAGGAAAAGTCCAGTATAAGTTCATTAACATTCAAGTTTTTAAGACCAAATGTATCCCCTTTACATATTCTATGTTTTAGAGATTCATTCATCAACTTAGAAAGAGGATTTATAGTACAGTGAGCTTGTTTTAATCTAGTGACAATATTGGGGATTAAAACTGCAACTTGGGTATTGTTATAGTGTTGTAAATCTAAAGGTATTTTGTATTGCTCTCAGTCCCTATAGAGGGATACCTCTAGGAATAGCCTCCTAAGTCTAGATGAGCTTGAAGAGAAGAAGAAATTACCCACTCCTACTAGTTGCCCCTAAATTCTCCTCAACCTACCGATGAGCCTTTTTCTTGTCTCCTTGATGACATCCCTGGCCTAGGAGATTAGGAAACACTAGGGTTTTGGATTAGCTATTTTGGGACCCAATAGGATTTATCATTGATCCTAGAGAATTGGATGCTTCTCCACATCTAGTTTATGATAACAACTAGGAATTTGAACAATATTGTAAAAGAAGAGACATAGAAAGATAGCAACAAATAGGGAGACCTACATAACACCAAGAAGGAGGACCTACACAACCTTAGGTGTGGGGGAGTGATGAGGCAGAGATTGGACTCATAATATTTTGAATAAAGTACCTTCCTTTATTTCCTAAAAACTATGTCATGTTATTATTAATATGATTATATGATAAATTATTGGCTATTCTAACTAGAAGAATGATGTATGTATTTATGTTCTTCTATTCTGTGTTGAAAGGAATTCCAATGCTAACATATCTTGGTGAAAAAGGTTCATTTTTGATAAAATAGGGTAATAGAAGTTGATAGAGTTCATCTGACTCTAGAAGACAAACTTTAGAGGAAGTGGAAATGGATGCTCCAAATTTTTTGTGGCTCTAGAATGCTCGCGCCCCAAAGGTAGTTCTAGATAAATTATGGTAACAAGAAATTATCCCCTATTCATCACACATGTTCCCTGTTCATCGCACCTGTCCCTTGTTTGGAGAAATAGTTGAAGATATATGGCAACATGATTCATAAAGGAAGGAGACTCATGATGAAAGTCTATTTCATCAATTCCCTAATTTATTTGTTAATGAAGAAACAAAATCTTTTAGCATTTATGATTTATGTTAAAAACTTTAATAGTAGTTGTGCATGAACTGCATGATGTTGGATTATAGGCATGATTAGAGAACCTAGTATATAGGAGAAATAATATATAGTGTTGTGATGTTTACTTCTATATAGATGATTTTTGGAATGAATGTAAGAAAACATAGCTCTATTTTTACTGTCAACAAATCTAGCAATTGGTGTGTGATGATATTGTGAGTTCCTAGAGTTCCAATTTTCAGAGAGCTGGCCACTCAGTCAGGGAAGAAGAATAGTGATACATAGATAAGTGTTTTTAATTTTTAATGTTATTGTGAGTTACTATGTTTCTGATGAAGTGATGTTAATGTGAGTTACTCTGTTTTTATTGAAATAACTGTTTTTAGCAAATGAAATAAATTGCTTTAGTTTTTACATGCAGGATAATTCATTTTGTTTTGTTTCCAGTATTATTTGTATCGCTCAATGTTATGTGAATTGTTCAGTGTATTTGTAGTGTGCTAAAGAGCTATGTTTTGTAAAAATGATTAAGCAGTTTTACCTTAGAAGTTCATTTATCAAAGTTGTTTTGAAGAATTTAGTAGTGTAGATTTTCTTTCTCCAAATAATCAAGTAGTTGAATACTTTGTTTCAATTTTGTGATAACTTTTGAATGTTTTCATAGTTTAGATTTCAAATGTTTTTCTAGTTTAGATTTTGAATGCTTCCATAGTTTAGATTTTGTTTTTGCATAAGCATTTCTTCTATTCTATAGCTTAAAAACAACACTGGAATGAGATATTTGATTGCCTATTACATATAGCCATTAGAAACCACCCAAATTGACAACATAACAATTTATTAAAGTATTAGGTTTGACAACATCTCATCACCTATGTCACCAAGTGTGAAGCAAAAAGAGCATTAGGTTCTTGTTAGTACTTAATTGATAATATAATGGATAATCTACAATGTTAAGCAAAGTAAATCAAAGATCTAAAAATTGAGATAATCATAAGGATCACTTACCTACCAATAGGGGTCACTCACTTGCATCTACTCATAAGTCTATCGAGCTAGAGGAAACACCTTCACTATAAGTGTAGCCTCATATGATGCCTCCTCATCCTTCCTTGTCTTGGGATCATAGTCATATTTGGATCCCTCATCCTCTTCGTCATCCTAATCACTCTCTACATAAAAAATGTGGTGACCACGACATGGTTATCATCATCTTTGTCCCTGCCCTCATATTGACTATGCAATATGAGTCCTTGGAGTAAGAGGAGTTCATGGGGGCATACTTCTCCTAGCCTCTACTACCTCCTAAGTAGATCTATAGTATTGGGGCACTTGGGGGTAAATCTTCTAAAAATTCCTTCCTAAACTATTGGAGCACTTGTGTGACTAGATGGTTCTCCACTAAGCCATATTTATCTACTAAATGACTCGCCCCTCTTTACTAATCTCTCATCATGCCATCTCCTATCCATCTCTCCTCCATATCTATATTGAGATAATGTTAGCATTTTCAAAGTCACCACCACCTATATAGTTATGTTAGAGTGACCTAATCGATGCCACCTAATGGCCCTAAGAAGTGAATGATCTAGCTTAGCCATGGATTACTAGTAGGCTTTGATGTGCTTTAGTATCCACACCATAACCAAAGAAGGATAACTGAATGTCAGCACCCCATGATGTTTAATCTGATAGAGGTCATGGTAGACTAATGTTAGGATGTCAATCCCCATTGAAAAAATATTGTCGTGCTCTAATTGCTGGATGATAGGATCCCACAACCACCTAAGAAAATGCACCTTCTTATCCCCCAATATGCAATAAGCAATTAGGCCAAAGGGGCTTTTTACAGGGGTAGAATGTTAAGCATGCAAATTGAAGTTAGTTGAATTCCCTTCTTGTCTCTTGGTCTCTCAATTCCCATAAAAATAACTAAGGTTAGTCTCTTGTTCTCTAGCTCCCACTTTGCCAATGTCGACCTATCCCCTTAGATAGGGACACCCAAAATCCAACAAATATCATAAAGTGTCATTGTCCACTCTCTTGTAATGTTAGAGAACTAGAAGGTGTTTCATTCTACTTCCTATTAGGTGAGGATGTTACAAAAAATACGTGCCAAGGGTCACACAATAGGGACTTGTACCACCTAATCTAGTCTAACTTGTTAAATGACAACTTGATCTACTATAGAAAGTTCTTCCAATATGATTGAAAACCAAGCCTAATTTTGAGTTGTGTTCTAATGAATGTAGGTATCTTGTCAATTTAAGTGAACACCCATCACTTTAAAAATCATAAAAGTTCAAAACAATGAGAAAAAACCTAAAAGCCAAAAAAGTCAAACATTAAAAATTTAAAGAAAAACATGAATAATTCGAAAGCAGACAATAAAAAAACTAGAAAAGTGCAAACTACTAAATTACCCTTGGCAAAAGGGGTGATCTAGCAAGTCACCCAGGTGACCTACTCTAAAAAATGAGCTACCCAACTTGTTAAAAGGGTGACCCAAGTTGTGCCCCATCAAACCTCAATTTGCTCAAAAGTAAAAAAATAAGCATCAATTTTGAAAAAATGGAAACATGGTTATGTTTCCTACCTAGACACATATCTTTTGCAATTGACAACCCTAAATTTGATGGTCATTTCTATGTGAATATGAGAAAAGCTAAAATTAGGGAAAAAGAGGGTTTTTATCATATTTCATACTTGTGGGTTTTCCTAAGGTTGATTTGCAGTAATAGTTAGAATCCCCTTGTTGCAACCTCTCCATCAACTATAACCTCGTTCGATTTTCTCATCATTAATGTAGAGCCCAATTTTTCTCCTCCACAAGTGCAAATGAAGTTCAAAATGAGTCAATTTAGCATTAGAGGTTATTTTTCCATTCTTTGTGTAGGTCATCCACATGAGGTGAGGTGACATAGGTATATCTTATACCCTGACATCCATCCTCGTGTCCATGTTCTCTACATAATTTGAGCCAACATTTTAACTACATGCACTTGAGTCAATTTTCTTTTTTCATCTTGTAGGTTTTAGACAAATGATATGATTGAATGACAAAGGTAGTATCTCTCTAACCTTGCACCAATGGTAAGTACTTTTGTCAATCTTATCATTAGTCATATTTTTTAAATTACTATATACTACACATGATATTTATTTTCTATTTTATAGGTATGGATGCAAGAGAATGGAAAAGTAAGTACATGTAAGTTTAGGGGTCCCACATGCCTATTTTGTAAAACATCATCTACCTTCCATGTATACTATCATACCCGAGGGGGCAAATATGTAAGTGCATAAAAATGCTTGAGCATATATGTCAGCCTAATGTGATTTAGTGGTTCTACTCATGACCCGTGTGGCATGAACAAGACCCCCCTTAGCATTTTCAACCTTGATGGAAGTGTTTTATTAGCCTCTAGGACCCTTCCTTGCTCTTTTCTCATCCTTCTTTACCTTTTGCCTTGCTTGCATACCTTCCCGCTGCTTCAAAACTATAAATTTACCTATCAAATGGTAGGGTTTCCCAGGCATTCTTAGGCTTTCTCGAGCATTCTTAGGCTTTCCTGAGCATTCTCGAGGTTACATGAGCATCCTAGGGTTGCCTGAGTGACCTGCTTTACCAAAAGAGGCTACCTACTCCGAAAAAAGGGGTAACCTCAACATTTTTTATTGACGTGTGAAACTTTTAGTTTCAAATGTTTTATAACCATTTTTTTCCTTGAACTCAAGCATAAGTTTTTCTTGATTGTACCTACTTCTATTATCTCTTGAGTTCCCCTCTAATTGTGAATCTAAGCCTATTTATACACCCCCAATTAGATTCACAAAGGGTCTTTGGTCAAGTTTATTGGTTGCCTCTTATAGGAATTCTACTTTTGTTGCCTCTCTTGTCATAGCCATTTGAATAGGTTACAAGGTCAATTCTTGAGGTCCATATTAGGAAAGGTGCCTCGACATTTCTCCTAAGGTTAAGATTATAAATAGTGCAATTTTCAAGTTATAATATAAAAAACTCAATTTCTGGGCTATAGAGGTCAATTTTGGCCAAGATAAAAAATCTATGTTGTTCAACAATGGTTCTCATATGCCTATGACATGGACCTATTTGAGCTCTATAATTTTTTAAAAAGGGCCCAATTGACCTCCCAATTCAAAATTTATGGTCTCCAGAAGTTTGGCCTCCCACATTGGAAATGTAAAAACATCCAAGACACATAAAAGAGATGTAAGAGGGAGTTGCACTTGTTGACTAACTTATGACACATGTTATGACATTTCATAAGGCATCTTTGGATGGAGATAATGAAGCCAAAATGGAATACCTAAGTTGGTGAGTGGATTATGATGAGCTAATGATAGGTGGAAGGATTATGTTATTCTTAGCTTATGGACTCGTCTTGAGATTTGGGTGTTGGATATTCTAACTAAGGATTTAGGCACCACATTCTAAGTAGTTTTAGCTCATGGTTTTCTAGTTACCATTTGATGATTCAATGTATTGTGTCTCCTATTTATTGGGTGCTTGAGATGGTGGTTTTGATAGTGGGTTTCGTAGGTATTATTATGTTGCCCGAATTCCTCTAGATCTTTGGTTGGTGATATTCCTATAAAGGCTTAAATGAGCTACAAGTGTATTGTAACCTTTGATTTATAAATAATACATTGAGTTTATTTAGAGTGTGGAGTTTTTCTCCTAAAAGGGTTTTCCCCCACATATATCATTGTGTTATGGTAAATTGCTTTTGTGTTTATTTCCTTGTAATTGTGTGATTAGTTTAATTTTTTGCACATATCTCCTCTCATAGATTAGTGTAGGAAGTGTATTCTACACCTCTACTTACTTTCATTCCCCAATCCAAACTCCAAGATTTTCTTATAGTGTCCATGCTCTACACAACATTCAAGCTCTTTCTATAGTTATTTTGTAGCTTAAAAGATTTGAGTACAACAACTACAATGCTTTGTCATTTCCCTTAGTTTAGTTTTCCATCTTCCCTTGCTTCTTCCATCAAGCATATTACACTGGGCTAGAGAGGAGAGAAGATTGTGGAAACAAACTACTAAGGATGCACATGCCACCAACATCCTTGAAAGCATATCAGGTTGTCAATCTCTTAGGTGTGGGGGTTCATTATTTGCTCACAAGTTGTTAAAGTACTTTGCTTTGAAAAGGTTAAATTAGAATATTAAGTAAAATAGATAAGCTATCTTCCATCTTTCCCATCTCTGTGATATTCCATCACTATATCATGGATTTAGCATTAGTTAGATAAGATTTATTTTTTTCATTATATTAGACTAGTGTAGATTAAAATTGCAGATCTTAGTTTCATTTTAGTAGTGCTTTCTTTTTAAATCAAACACCATCAAAGATATCAACAACATAATCATATTCAATCAACATCATACAAAATAAAACATCTATTGCAAACTAGATAGAAAACCAAGGAAAACAAAATATTACTTTGCCCACATTGCATTCATTTGGTTATTAGAATAATTCTTGTTGGATTAGTTAGATAATTAAATCACACTGTTAGTTGGGAAAATACAAAAACATAGATTAGTTGTTCATTTTTTCACTTAGTTTAATCATTATCATCCATTTCATTAGTTTAAATTCGTTCAACTCAATTCTTAAAGTCCTTGTTAACAAGACAAGGCAAAAAACAAAATAAAACAAAACAAAGAAATCAAACACTTGCTAACAAGACAAGGCAAACAAATCAAATCAAAACAACCAAGAAAATAATCAATGCAATCTAAGTCAAACACAAAACACAGCTAGCACACTAGGACAAGGAATACCTATCTCTTCTCTCTCCCACCATGAAGATCACATGTATTGGGGTTAGAGAGGATTAAGTAGAGCTCATTTTAAATGAGCTTAGAACAACTCAACCAAACCTAGAAGGAATTGACCAAGAGCAAAGTCTAGGAGCAATTTTAATTTCACTACAAAATTTTAGGAAGGTAACAATACTTGATAAGCAATAGAATTAGCCTTTCTCCAATATTTAATTAAAATAGAAAACTATAAGTTAGACACTTTCCTAATCAACACTCAACATGAGCTTAATATAATTTATGCAAATAACACACCAAACCATACGAGAATTACCATTGCACCATCTCTTCAAAGGTTTGCTAGAGTTCACCCCTACATTACAACCACCACACCATGAATCAACATCATAATCCATCACCAATTGCTCCTTCCTCATGAAGATAGTGGTCAATTTGTCATCACAACTTTCCTACATACAAACATCATTGTCACTATTATGACACTCTTTCCTCGTGAAGAGGGTAGTCCTCCAAACTCTCCCTCATTCCATTGGCTTCTACCACATGAGAAGGAGTGATCTATGCACACATAGGACAAATGCGAGAAACACGTGTTGTCCCATATCCAACTCATACACAATAGTGGTGAGTAGATTCGGAGCAACACATATTCAACTTAGGTTAGTGATTTGGATAACAAGAGGTCCACAAGTGATTATGTGTTCATGCTATTTGGAGGAGTTATTAGTTGGATGAGTAAGTAGCAAACCATAGTTGTGTTGTCCACTATAGAAGCATAGTACATGGTTGTTGTACATGTAATGTGGTTATAGATATTGTTTTCAAGTATTATCTTTGTGAGTAGATAGGTAAAGATCAGTTGTGATAGTTAGAGTGTTCTTTGTTTGGTGAAGAATCCTATGTACTGTGCTCATACAAAGTATATTGATGTTAAATTCACTTTGACTATAAGATGGTTGAGGGTGGTAGAGTCATGATATAGAAGGTTGACATTTTGGATAATGTTGTAGATTATCTCACTAAGCTTGTGAGCATGAATAAGTGTTGTTGGTGTAGCGAGACCATGGGTCTTGCCTCTTCTAGCACCTATTTCATTTATTTTTAACTTTCTTATTATATCTTGCAATTTAAATATCAAGTGGAAGAATGTTAGGATTAGATGTGTCATTCACCTTGCAAATCCTAAGTTTTAATTAATTGTATTTAATTATGTAGATGAAAAATAATGCATGATCTCCAAATATCATGGAGTGGGAAAAATAGGACACCCGTATGAGAGTGGGGACATTATTTATTTATTATTCATTCTTTAGGATACTTCGAATATTTTGTAAGAAGTCACTGAATATGGAGGTTAAATTGGAAAGGTCAAAATTGGGAGTTATGGAAGTTCTTCCCAATTTGGGTATTATGACAAGGCATCGAATACCCTTATAGAGTGTTGAAAGGAAGCAAGGTGTGCATAAATGCTTCCTAGACCAATCTAATGAGGAGAGTATTGTGCAAATTTTTTATCCTTATAGTAACAAAGAAGAAGATACACAGTTCATAAAACATAAAATCAGCAATATACCATAACACAGATGTACGTGGGGAAAACCCTTTCGGGAGAAAAAAACCCACACTCCAAAATCCCACTCAATGTATTACAAATACAAAACAAGATTACATACACTTGTAGAGCAAGTTTCTTACAGGAGTACAACAACACTTAATTCCTGGAGCAATTCCGGTAGCATAACGGTACTTGCAAACTCAACCATACAAACTACTCCTCAAGCCTCCAATTTATAGACTTCTAACAAACAGGAAACCATTTATGGTTTACCAAAACCATGTACTAAACCTCCCATGAGGTGTGGTGCCCAAGATAGGCAAGATTCCGGTCCAAAATTAGGCTCTCACATCTAAAATAAATTCCCTTATTTTTTACCCTTACAGTTGTCATAGAATCCGTCATAACAAGCTTAAAAATAGCCATATACCAATAAGTGGGCATCTTTTGACAACTAATATACCAATTTTCAAGGTACCAACATGTGGCAAAAGTGCCAAATAAAAAACAAACTCCCCGAGCATAAATATTAAATACTACCAGAAAATATTAAACAGGAAAGAAACTTAGGAATTGACAAGGTTGAGACACCTTAATTCCCAACAAGTGCTTGGATTTTGGTCAATATGATGGTTAGGACAGAATCAATGATGCATAAGAGAGGTGTAAGAGGTTTGAGAGATGTAAGAGGAGTTACTTTTTATTTTGGGTTGCTTGACCATGACTATGGAGCATTCGATTTTTGCTAGTGGCTCATGGTTTTGACTCCTAGTTTTGAGATACCACTCGGTGGTTTCTTGTTTCTAATTTTTCTATATAATGGAGGCATAGGATATAGGTTTGTAAGATTCTTATGCAAGTACTCTTGTGTTGTCAAATTATTATTAGTCAAAGGGACAAGTGGATTGTATTGGTGTACTCTATTTTTTAGAGATTAATATAAGCTTGGGTCTCTTTGGTGCTAGAGTTTTTTTCCCACAAGGGTTTTTCTTTGTAAATAGTGTTCATATGGTTTGCATATTTATGTTTACTTCCCCATTGTTTCATTAATCTTTATAGTTTAATCACGTGTTTAATTGCATTGAAACACTTGATTATTAATATTCTCATTATGTCGTTCACCCTGTATTCAATGTAAAACAAGATGTTGCAACTCATCAAGAGGTTGAAAATAATGTAAGTTAAAATATTGATTAAAATTCACACAATAATGAGAATAAAAAACTAAAGTGAACCTCAATATTGTACCTAAAAAAGTTAGTACTCAAAATATATCAATGCCAAAGAAAAAATAAGGAAATAAGTAGATGAAAATAACAAGGAAGGAAAGAAGACATAAGTTAATAGCAGGGTTGGAAAAGTAAAACCTATTATTAATACAACACATAGAGATAAATAAGAAAACATAAAATTTAATGCTGACCAAAATCTAAAGAAGAAGATACAAATATCAAAGACAGGAAAAAATACATTATCGTTTTACTAAAAAGAATAATATCAATAATGATGTTGCAAGTATGTGCTATCGGTGTTGTCATTGATGTCAACAAGCTTGTGTTGTCATTGGTGTCAACTGTGTCAAGAGAATGAGTAGTTTGTGTTGAGCAGAGATCAAAAATAAGGTTGAGTAGAGTTGAGGATGTTGCAATGATATGAGCTATTTGATTAAGTTGTCTTGCTAAAGGTGATTTGGTTGCTTTGTAGAAGTGATGAAGATGTTAGGAATGTGCTTCTATTGGTTGGTTTCCAAGTGATTTTGAGAAAATTTGATTAATAAAGGAAATAATGTGTTGAAGACGTGTTATGGCTTAACAGAGTAATGTTCTAGTTTTGCTCCGCATTTCTTCCTTATTGAAGATCTGCTTCTGCGGTTTGAATATGTTGTTCAGAGATGTTATATTCCAAAATTTGTGCTCTGGTTCATTGTGCAAAGAAAGTTGTGTTCACCAGTGTGTGGATTGTGTTTCTGGGTTGTGCAGATGTGTCTGGGAGAAACTGTTTTGCTCCGCATTTCTTCGCAAATTTGTTTCTGGCTTTGTGGTTATAGATTTATGCTTATAAGGTCTATATATTTCTTCAATTCAAGTGGTTCGTGGTTTGGTGCTCTGCAAGTTCATTTCTTGATTTGCAATTGATGACAAAGTAATCTAAGTGCTCCGGTGTGAACTTTCTTCAGGTGAAAGATGTTGCAAAGGAGTTTGTTGGTTTTTCAAGTGCTTACAGATGTTTCTAGATCATGTTCAAGCTTGGTGCATGGTCCACAAGTCATCTTTTGGTTTTGAGGAAGCGTGCACTTAAAAGTTCATAGTGTTAACATAAGTTTGGTCGACTTGGTTGTTTACACTAATTGCGGTTGTGCTTTAGTGATTGTGAAAGCATGATGAAGCGTGTATGTATGGATTTAGGTCCATGCTAAGGTATGATGTGGTCCACATTCATTCCTTTCCTCCGTGGGAATGTTTTGGTCCAGACCTAATTTGAATTTTCTGGGTTAAGATGTGTTGCCAACCTTGGAGAATGATTTCAAGGTTAATGATGGTATAAATAAGTGTCAAGGATTCATTATTGGGAGGATGTGTGATGAATATCATGTCTGTGATGCGAATTTGATTAGTGTAGTGAGAGCTTTCATGTGTTAGGCTACTAGATGCAGTGAGCAGAAGGTGTCTACTATTTTTTAATATTGTTGCGAAGGTGATGTTTGTGTTGTGGTGAATATTGAGCTTCATTGGAACTGTACTCCATGCATATATTAGATGCAATGATATCAATTCATCCCTAGCAGTGAGCCTCCTCTTCTATCTCTTTCTTCTAGACACTGAATCCTTTGGCAATGAGCCTTTCTTTCTTTCTTCTGGGCAGTGAGCCCTCTGGTAGTGAGCCTTTTGTAATTCAGTGTTGCTACTACTTTATATTGTAAGCTTATCCTCGCCGTAGTTTTTCCCTTCTTAGGGTTTCCACGTAAAATCTGGTGTTGTCTTGTGTTTGGTGTTGTTATGATTTAGTTTTTGCTATTTGCTTTTCATTCTTAATCATCATAACAAGTTTAAAGGTTAATGTGGATCTTAATGTTTGTGAGGGTTTGAAGTTTATGATACAACTAATTCACCCCCCCTCTCAGTTGTCTTGTGCATTCAACAAACGTAACAATAGAATAATAGTGTTTCTATTATAAAGAAAATAGAATTCTTCTTTTAATTATAATACTCTAGTGATGGGACTTTATTTTGTTCTAGTTCCCTTGTTTAAATTCATACTTTCCAAAGACATTTCCAGACTTTCCTAGACATTATCCATGTTTATGATTACCTTTAAGACTTGAAAGCATTAAGAATAGTATACGATATGTTGATGAATGATTATGTGTGAATTAATGATTGTTTATAGAATGTGATAGTAATTTCTATTCATTATGGTAGTTTGTGATGTGTAAATACTATATGAAGAAACTAACCCTTGTGCAACAAGTACATAGTTACCTGTGGCAAAGGCCATCTATCAACCTGCAGTAAAGGAGGTGTTTATCTACAGTTGAGAACACAATAACCTACAACCAAAGGGAAAAGATTCTGAATCAAGTGGGCATGGTTTAACCATAATTCCTCCCACTCCTAGATTAAGAGGAGCTTAGATTGTGGTTCGTGATTACTCCAATAATGTTTTATTTTCATTTATGTATGTCTTTATAGTGAATAAGAAGAATCATAGTAGGACTGTGATATCTGGATTATCTTTGTAATAGTTTGTTTCATACTTCTAATTTGATTAGAATAATAATAAAGTCTTCTTCCTATGTTTGTGGGGAGAATGGACAAGTGTAGGATAGTTGTTTAGAAGTTTAATTCAAATAGGAGGCTCGAATCATATCTATATATGATAGATTATGTATATACAAAGGGAGTTAGAAGAGATTTTGTATTGTCAAATTCTTATTATTGTATTACATCTTCCAGAATTTAATAGAGAATATAGATTCAGATTTAGTCAATGAGTAGTTAATATAAGCAGAGATTTGATTTATATTTTATGAGATTACAGTCACTCAAGCAAGGGCCACTTGAGGTAACTGTAGTTCTCCTATTAGTTTATATTATTAGTTTACATTATTAGTTTATTAAGTTATTATGATTCATTAAATTAATGAATATTGAAGGTGATCACTGACTTAGTACATAGATTTTTTTCTGTTGTGATTAAGATAGTTCTTGAACAATTCTTTAGGAAGTTGAGTATGGTATTTGTTATTCCTTAAAATAATTACCTACCTGTAGTAGTTGTCGTTCTTTGCAATTTGAAGTTTGTTTCCTTCTGCATTGTTTGTTTCTATGCACAACTTCTAGGGTAAACTTAGGAATCCTTGACTGTACATACAGTACATGTACCATCCAAGAAGAATACAATTCCCTGGTTTCACATATTGAAATGTAACACATTATAGCCATTAGGTTACTTGATATAGGATATGTAGGTCCATTGAGTTGAGTGCACACCCTTTCTGCATCTATTTATTGGTTAATAATGGAGTTAGACATCTAGTACTAAAATTAACATTATTAATGTTATAGTGTCGAAACCATAGTAGGATTATTCATATAATAATAGTATTATTAATATTATAATATTCTTCATAATAATAATAATATTATACCAATAATATTGTACTAGTTGGTTATTTTTATATTGTGACAATTGAAATGTTGTTATAGGGAAAAAGTATTCTACTTATAATCACAGTATTATCATACATGGTTAGTTTACAAATTCTAAGACAATCCTCTGAGAAAGCCCTAAAATCCAACATTGTGGCTGATGGTTCCAAAAAACACAGGCCCTCTCCTCTAACACCACCACCAAGAGTAACAAAAAGGGGAAACAAATATCACAAGAAGGGAGAGTGACATATCAACAAAGAGTGGGTGGTTTTTGACAAACATATAGGATAGGGCAGCTCCTCTTCTTCTTCAGGCTCTCCAAAACCTAGGGGGTATTCCCTTTAGGTCAAAACACATGATAACAATTGGAACATAGATTTGACTACCATGCCCTAATGGCAGTCAGGGAAAATCTTAATAGACATCACTAACAGTAGATAATGAACAAGCATATAAGTGCATTGAAAGGTATAATCAATTTCAATCACTAAAGATGAATCGCTTAACATTACATACACACTTATATCTTGCTTCCACATCATTACAATCCTCTAAATATTTATTTGACACGAGCTCACCTGATATATCCATTTGCAAAATAATGGACTACAATGATGGGCCAAACTCCTACAAGCACAAACCTTTAAATATCCATCTGACACTAGCTCTCTCAGGATGTAGCGAAGGTAACAATGTTGGTTTGTGGATGCAGGCAAAAACTGAACTAATCTACTAACCTACTCCCAAACTATTGGCAAAAGATTTTGTTCATTTTAAATGGGTGTGATTGATATCATTTTCCAACGCTGGTGCCTATCTAGTGGGTTGTAGAGTCACAACTGGTCAAAGGAATGCAACAACAGTAAAACATATGAGAGTAGGTTTGAATACATCAAAGATGAGATATAAAACAACAAAACATGCTTAATAATCCATTACCACACCACATAACTCCATATATACCACATAAATGATCATTGCAAAGCCTATAATGTATTTAAATGCTGCTACATTTGTCAAATCTTCCATTTCATTCATCCACCAAATGTGGTAAGAGGAAAACCTAGTTGCAACTAAAATCTTCCTTGAAAGTATGCTTGTGATCATGGAGACATTCAGATGCTGATACCCTTTTCACAATTTCAATTTGCACATGTTTCGCAAGTGAATCTATTTTCTTGAAGAACTAGACGGGTGTAATTTGAAACCTTAGAGAATTTTTCTACACCTTCAACCATTTGGAAAACTAGAGAGAGACCAACCCCCTTTAAAATAATAAATAAACCAATATATACCTCCTTTTGAATCCACCCTTAATCTACATTGAATGAGGTCATGGTTATTAGGTGTTTCCCACCTAGAAAGAATGACATTAACCTCGCAAGGATGTAAGAGGTAGTTGGGAGAAGCCACCAACTACATTCATTAGGAGAAGTCGCCTACTGCATTCATGGCACCTTAAGGAGAGTAGTTGGAGGTAAATGAGATGTACATGGGTAGTTGGACGTTTGGACGCATCTATCAGGCTTTGTTTCTACCTTGGCACCTGATTTCCTATATTTCTAGGCCTTTTCTGGATGATGTCGGTAGTTAGGTACTTAATTGGAACCAAGTCGGGGTTTCGATGGTTCTAGGAACCACTAAAACCGCTAATGCCTCTTTTTCTCTCTTTTTCCATTTTGTTCCATCTTGTCAGTGGTTCGTTTACCACCAGGAACTTGCTCCTTGCTTCTTTCTTTCCCATTATTTTCACTTTGTCTTCATCTTTTTCTTGTGCGACCTTGTCGGGGTTTTGGACCCTATTGGGAACCTAGGAACCAAGTCAAAACTTCTAGTGGTTTCGGGAACCACTGGAAGCTCCAACATCTCCTTTTCTTATCTTCTTCTCCATTTCCATCTTTCTCTTTCTTTCACTCCACTTCATTCCATCCTGTTGATGGTTCGCTGACCACCAGGAACAATGAAACTCACTCTTTATCTTCCTTTGCCACTTTGTCTTCTTTTTTTGTCAAAAGCTTAGGGCATGACTAGGAACTAGGAACTAAGTTAGAGGTTCTAGGAACCATTAGAACCGCTAACAAGTTCCATACTTATTCATTCTTCACTTAATCACTTCCTTTGTCAGTGAGTCAAGGCCTAATAAGAACCAAGGAACCCATTGGAGGTTCCAGTGGTTCCAGGAACCACTGGAATTGATGGTGACTGGTTGTCATTGATGTCAAAAAGGATTTGAGATGGTGTTTGTCTTCTCATTGTTGTTCATGCTTCAACAAGAGGTTTCACATGAATGTGTTCTTACTTCATTCTTTGTCAGGAGTTTACTTGATTCATTCTTTGATGTTGGTCAGGGCATCAAGAAGTAGTGGTCCTTGTGTTTTGTGTTTGGGCTTCATATGACAGATTTGTTCATATTGACACAGATTACTTTCATATCACTATAAGGAGCTCGATGCATGTAATAAGGATGCATATTTTTAAAAGGGGAGCATTGAAATATATTTGGAGACCATGACTTTAGTCATATAAAAGAAGGGCATTGAATATATTTGAATGGAGGTCAAAAAGTTTTTTTAAAAAAACATAGAAACTATTTTATATACTCCTGTTTAAGAATATGAGGCTTTTAAAATATTTTTTATAAGCTTTAAGGAGTTTATTTTATAAAAGTTTTTTCATAAACTTTAAAAGCTTTAAAAGTTTTAAAGCCTATTTTTAAGTCTTTCTCCCGTGGCATGGAAGACTTGAGGAAATTATTTTCTTAAAAGAAAAAAAACATTTTTTTAATGCAGATTTTTAAGGGAGTGTGTTGAGAGTTTTTAAAAGCCTTAAAATAAGGAGTATATGATTTTTTTTTAAGGCAGATTTTATTTAAGCTTTTTAAAGCTTACTACTAGTCTTTCTCACGTGACTTTGAAGACTAAAGGAGGATCCTTTATTTTTTTTAAGAAAGTTTTCTTTTTGGGAGAGAAAATCATGGAAATGGAGATAATAAAAAAAGGGTATTTTAAATGAGATTTCAAGGAAATCTTAAGGCAAATCTTTGTTGATTTTTTTATGGAGATTTTTTCTTAATAAGGAAGTGAATGACTTCATATTCCATTTTAAATTTTTTTGCATTATTATTGAAATGAAATATTTTTGATGGAATATGAACAGGTGAAAGTAATTTTTGTATATGATTTTTTTATGAATATGAGAGAGATTTTATTTTCTCAAAAGGGCAGGTTGATCAAATTCATTGAAGATTTTTTGGCAGATTGATAAAATTGGTTGAAGACTTCATGCAGATGATTTTTTTGTGAAGGCAGATTTCACAAAATTTAAAGAAAAGAATTTTATTTTTGCAGATGGATTTTTGAGCAATGGGAAATAGAGATGAATATTTTTTTGAAAGAAGAATATGAAGAGAATTTGAATTTGAATGGGGTTTGATTTTTTTTAGATGAATTTTTTGGGAGAAGATGAAAATGTTTTTGCAGGTGAAAATGAATAGTTATCTTTGGAGAAGATAAAGAGTTTAAAGATTTTATTGAAAAAGTTATTTTATGAGAACAATTTGTTTTCAGATTGAAGATATGCAGAGAAGATAAACAGATTGAAGGGTTTTGTGATTTGAAGAATATGAAAGGTCATGAGAAGATGAAATTGTTTTTGCAGAATGCAGATAGGGATCTTATATTTATTGGCTTCACATGTATATTGAAAAAAAAATGAGTGTGTGGAACTGTATACAGAATGAAGATTTTTTCTATAACATCCTCTTGAATGATATAGATTGAATTAAGCAAGAAGATAATATGAAATTGAATATGCAGGAATGAATTGTTTGAGCATTAGATGCAGGATTGGAGACATACACATGGAGAAATCACAAATGGAGGTTGTATTATGCAGAGATGAAATATTGAATTGAATGGAAACAGAGTGTCCCTCTGATCTTGTTTATTACATTTGTTGGTGATTTGGTTTGCCAGTGAGGCCTTGTATTAGCCAGTGAGGCTTGTTGGTCAGTGAGACCTATTTGTTTACCAGTGAGGTATATCAATGTTGGAAGTGGGTGCTTCTGTTTAGTATTGGAGTTGGTGCTCCTAGATACATATTGTAGCCAGTGAGGCATGTTTTATCAGATAAGCCAGTGAGGCAGTTCTGGAGTGGTTTTTCTACCCCTGGAGGGTTTTCCACTCGTGCAATTCTTGTGTCTTGATTCATATTGATCATATCTCTATGGCTGTATGTTTTACTCATGAGTTTTGTTTATCATTCTCAGTTATGTGCATATGTGTTTGACAAAGTTATGTGCATATGTGTTTGACAATTCAATGATTACTTTCTCTCCTTATGCTCTCCAAGTTAAAGTTTGAAAAAGATTTGAAAATTCACACAACACTGATTCACCCCCCCCTCTCAGTGTTGTCCTTGACTCCTACAGGAATCACTAACAAGTTCCATACTTATTCATTCTTCACTTAATCACTTCCTTTGTTAGTGAGTCGGGGCCTAATAAGAACCAAGGAACCCATTGGAGGTTCCAGTGGTTCCGAGAACCGTCGAAATTGTCAACAAGTTCCTGATAGGCTCAAAAGGGCTGACAAAGGTTAGACTTGGTCATTTTTTGAGTTTTTTTCAAGATTTTTGAAGGCATTAAAATAAGACAAAACACATGGACATAATTTTAGCAGAAGGGGACCACACTTAGGATTTTGGGTAGATTTTAGGGTAAAAAACATGGCCACCAACAATGGCAAATCAATTGCTAGCATCTTCTACATAATTTTCCCACCTTCAAATTTAGCTAAGTATCACATATAAATTCATTTAAGTTCCACATTTATTTATTGTTTCCATTCCCAATTCATATATCTAGATGTTTTAAAAAAATTATAAAATGAGGGATTGGGCACTCACCCTTTATATATAATTAGAAAAACAACAAATCTGATACACTATTAATAGGTTAAAGCTCAGTAAGATTATTAGTTTTAATAGCCCTAAAATCCTACTTTGAAAACTAGGAGAAACAAAACAAAAACATTTCCCTAAGCATAAAAACTGACAATGGTCGATTAACCTTTCTTGACATGTGATTGGAGCATCATTTTCCTTTTATCCAAACTCTTCTCTAAAGACTAGACTTTCATAAGTCCTTAGAAGAGGACACACATTCATTGCCAAGGCTTTGAAAGAAGGCAACTCTTCACCAAAGGGCAAAAGACTAGACTAAGAAGGAGATTTTGAAAGGTTGTTGAGTAACCTAATGTTAGCATGCACCACAAAAGCTTGTAAAGAGAATTTGGTAGGACTTGAGAAGGTTTGGAGAGAGTAGCAAGCTTGATCTCGATTGAAGGAGTATTCAAAGAAGAACCTCTAGGAGGAAAAGAAGGAGCCTCTAAATTTTGTTGCAAATAAACTAAAGTTAGGGGAGCATAAAGATCAATGACAATAGACTAATGATTCACATTCACCCCTCACCACTAGGTAGCTTGCCTTGGGGGTCAATTCTTTTTTTTTTTCAAGCCAAGAGCTTTTGGGCACACATCAACCATATAACTAGTTGCAAGACAAGATTTGCATTTGAACATAATGCCTTTATAATTTAATTGTTGCATCCACACTTCATCACCCACCTTGAGACCAATTTCTACTAAAAGTGTTTTGGAGAGATCTAATTCCACCAAAATCTTGGCAAACATGAATTGAGAGCCACGACTGGAAGAAGTGAGAACCACGAGCATTTTCCCTAGGGAATTACCAATAGAGGAAAGGCAATAAGGGCTCTAATATTTTATTGGAGGATTGGGCAAACACACCCAAACTAGAGTTATAGATAAAGATTTTATGAGACAATTAAAATCTAGGAACCAAGGTTTAATACATAAAGTCACTTTGTCCCAAGTCCACAAACCACCCTCAAGCAATTTCTCCATATCATTGATAGTATCATAGAGCACCAAGAAGAAACCACTCACACATGGACAAACGAAAGGATCACATTTGATGAGAGGTTCCTAAGTTTTGGAAACCCAATCTCAAAGACCAACCAAGCTCGGCCAAAAATTGTCAAAATGACAAATTAAAGCATATTCTTTTAGCCCTTCTTCAATCTTTAAGATACCAGTCCTTACATTCACAACCTTTAGTGATTCATGTTGTGGTACAACATCGGTATGTATTCCTTGTTTGATATAATCTTCTAACAAAGAGCAAGCAACATAGGATTGGGAAGGAAATTGAGAGTGCAATGTGTTGAATAATTAGCTAGAGAAGCCTCAAAATGCAAGCTCGATTTTGAAGTGTGCAAAAAATGCTTGATAATATCATAGTGAAACTTAAAATACGAAATACCTGCTTATGCTTAAGAGAATCCACACAGAATATAGCCAAAAAAGAGGTCTTTACATTTTCCAAAATTGATGGAACAAAGACATAAGTAACAACTTTGAATGAATAAATGAAAGATTTTAATAACGTCCACAAGGCCACAACAGCCTTTGCCAAAAACTTTACTATTGTCAATCACATCAAACACTCCAACCAACAATATCTTCACTACTTTGTTCAAATTTGGAGGCCAGGGAAGCATATCAATAACTATAGAATCTTGCGAAGCTCCAAAGACATACAAACTCCATTTGCGCGATCAAAAGTGAAAGAAGCACTTAAGAAGAGCATCCGAAACCATATTACCTTATTTTTTAAATTACTTGTTAGTTAATTAGCTTACATATTTTATGTATCCTGTGATCTGTAAGGACGAGATACCAAATTCTCTAAGATCATACAAAAGAGAAAAATTCTATAGGAAGCATTACTTTCACATTCGCAGGGGGAAGAGATACCAAATTCTCCAAGATCATATAGGAGAGAAAAATTCAAATCGCATTAATTCCAGTTATCAAAGTAATTCTGTAACAAAATGTATCGTATGGGTAATAACAAATCACTTGCCACAAATATTCCTAGGCTGAAATTCTTCGCAAGATAATTGGAGGATAGCGTTGATGAGATAGGAGCACAGTATATCCAGTGCATTCCATAGATCCAGTCACTGTGTGATGCGCCTGTATGATGTGCTTAAAGAAAAAACATGTCAGGAATTCTCATCGCAGGTTTCTCACAACTGAGTGTACCCCTCACCAGCTACACCAAAATTCAAGATCCCAAGCCTACGCTTGGAGTTCGTGGCAATGCTAAAGTAGCGGCGGGCATGGGGCCGCTACTTGTAGACGTACAGTCCAAATGCAAGCCTCAAAGAGTGGAGTACTACAAGTGGCTTGCCGCTAAATTGGCAGAGGAAGGCAGGCTTTCAGAATTTGCAAGTTTAATATTGGCTATGAGAGAAGCAGGGACAAATATCACCAATTTTGTGCAGCAGCTGGAAATGGAGGTCGTCTGCGCAGGGTTTGCGCGTGAGATCGAGAATGGTGAGCTCTATTCAGTCTTGAAAACGCTGCGCAGCTTACACAGAGCAGGATGCCATTCGCCCAAATTTCTCAATAACAATGCCAGTCGATTCATTGCAAACGAGTGTCGAAAGCTTGTCGAAAAGGGAAATGTTAAGGAATGCACTCACCTGCTGCACATTTTATCAGGCCAGTTTTAAAAAACACAAGTGCCCAGTTTCTCAAATCATCTTCTGTATTAGGGCTTTTCTGTTTATATTCTTTACTGGTGTTGTGACATACGAGGGCTGGTATTTTTTAGTCCGAGCAAAACAATGAAAATTTAAAGCCTTCATGTTTTCAACAATTTGTTATAAAATCTAGGTGTATGTGAACATCCAATTGCCTGTCTTAAGTTTCAAATGCTTAGTGATTTTCCTCCAATCTTATATTAATTCGTTATGTTCTGAATTCATTACTCTTCATCATCTGCCTCACCACCATAAAACCAATGGCTACAAATTTTGTTTTTTTGAGCTGGTGAGCCTTAGGGTTTAAACACTAACCAACGCTTATCAGGACACACAAGTTCAAAGTGTGTGTGTGGCGATTGAGGGATTCATCTTCGTAGGAATCACATCAATGCGGGGATTAAACATAATCTTAGCAGACGATTCGAGGATTACACTTAATGCTATTAGGAATCACCCTACACCTGTGAATGGTGGAAACCCAACAGTCTGACCTATTTAGGAGAACTATACACATATACATGAAATAAAAATGTTATCATACAGATCCGACACAAGCCAAATAAAAGTTAAGATGAATACTGAGCTTAGTTTATGTCTTCAAGCACGCTTCTTCTTTTGGATCAAAATCTCCCTAGATATAAACTGTTAAGTCATGCTTAGAATAAAGCTAGTGAAGTTACTTTTCTTAAGCTAAAATCATTTCTGTTGGATGACACCCATTTCCTTGCTTGTTTGAAGCAAAAAACTTTCATAAATGCTCTTTATAACTATGCAATACGTTAGTCTCTATCTTAATTGTTATAAACTACATTACAAAATTCAATTCGCTAAATAACATGTAGACTGCATTTTGTGTGCTGCATCAAACCCTCCTAGTTTGAAAGCTTTGAAAGGATAGTAACTTCTGGTTTAATCTTTAATGCACAATTTATTTTGCTTGATCTATAACTGATGGGGATATTCCAATGTTCAACCTATTAATACAGATGTGAAATTACTAATGGCTGAAAATGATAATTGAACTAGCTATACTTAAAGGATTATGCTTAAAGACTGCATTTACAGAGACTTTTTTCTGCATACAATTGACTGGGAATGATTTGGCGATGTAAAGGACTGAGACAACATGAAAGAAAGGAAGTAACACTGACATAATTGACCATAAGAACACCTTGTGAATCCCGGAGAAACCTAATGTGGGAAAATCCAATGTTGAAACAGTTCTCTGCCTGTTTCAGTAAAACTGAATTCCAAAATACAATTATAAGGAGTGGCTCTCAATGGAGCGTGATGGACTGCTGTGGATATCAATTCAAATACTGTACAACATCCTCCTACTACTTTCCTCTCTGCATAATCAGACTACTTAGACCTTCTATATGTTACACGCTTCCTCAAACTGTTGCTACAACTCTACATGATCGTATAAGAACCAAATACACGCATTAATGCAATTTTATTTGGCTGATTAGATGCCTTTAACCATCACTTTTGCATGGGACTTGAAGAAGACAGGCTACTTAGCTGATATGGATCCCATCTGAGTCAGTTCAGATGCCAAAATTTCATATTGGAACAAATATGGCATGTGCTAAATTCCTCAACTTCATGTGTTGAATTTTTCAGATTTATTAAGGGTCGGTTTTCAGCAGGGCATTATGGCAGTATCAATTTTATGTAAAATCCCTAACCAAATCTGCCCTGAATTTTCTGATTTTAATGGTTTGACATTTTGTCAAACACTTGGCATGAAGTCTGATTTTATTTTTCTGAATATGTTTGTTTTGTAATAGCAGATGTATATGATAAAATAATGCTAATATCTCATGTACAATTGAAAGAAAATGATGGAACAATACATCTAACAATTGACAAACACAAGAGTAATTCAGATCTGCCTTTATTTTGATCAATCTCAATGAAAACATACATCAACATGAACTGTTACAAAGTGCCCAGAATTCGGATTTTTCATATCAGCAATATACAAATGTATACATACCAATTGTCCTCACTCCAAACATGCAGATGGTAAAGTATATCAGTCACATATCATAGGAAATGCTTCCTAGGGTAGGTGGCCGGCAATGGACACTTCATTTGGTACTTTTTATGACTCTCCAAAGGTCCACGAACCCTCATAAACTCCTGATTTATCTCTGCAGATGCAAATCAGCCTCCTCCTAACTCCCACACACCTCTTACAACATCATAACGTCCTCCTTAAGGCTGCGGATAGGGTGACTGAGGGCTGCGACTTCCTTACTGGCTGCGGCTGGTCTCTAGGGTAGACAAGCATAAAAAAACATAGCACCATCCATAAAAAGTCTTCAAATCAGATGTTAGGGTTTTAGAATATCTCCCAAATCTTCAATAACGATAACCAGAAATTTCAGTCCAATCTGCACTCACAAACCCTCCAAAATCCAGCGCTAGGGTATAGCATAAACCCTCTATAAATCCTCAATAAATCTGATATAAAACCTGCAATTGAAAACGTCCAGCAAATCTGAATATATTGCCCAATTTGTATTTGGAACAAATCTCACAAATTGGCAATCAAACCCTCCACCTAAACCTGCAAAATGTCTCCACAGAAACCTTGAAACATCACACCAAAAACTAGGGCACTGATCAATAAAGCTTAATTGTGAATTCTGAAATGAATCCACCTCAAAATGTAATTGGGTTTTCGTCCAATCCACCAATATTCCAAGGATTTTCGTCCTAGGAATAGGCTGAAGTTGCAGCTCACAAGGAAAACTCCAATATCAAATATCAAATCATGAATATGAAATGACTTGCCTTCACCTCTTTTTAAAGCCACAAGTGAACTTTCTAGAAAGAACTTCTAGAAGACTCACTTTTATTATTTTATTTTATTTTATAATCTTCCTTTTCCAAAAGTGACTTATTTTATAATTTCTCAGTATAATATTATAAAGTCACTTTTATAATAAAAATAGGTTCAGCTGATTAATTAAATATAAATAACCCAAAAATGACAGGATTATTTATTATTTAATTAATCAAATTATTCCTTTATAACTCCCGACTTAGCCTACGGAAATAAAATGGGCTACTCGACTCCCTTGGATGATCACTCGGAAAAAGGGGACATTACAATTTACTCATTTATGCTCAAAATATCTGCCTCAGCTCCTAATTGGTTCCTTGAAGATTCAGACATACTCCTCAGAGTCTCTTAACTGTCTTCAGACAACTGGCTGAGTGTGATGTCTTCCTTCTTTATCTTCTTTATGTAGTCATTTTTGTATTTTTTATTTGGGTTAGAGTGTGAACTCATGGTTTAGGGTCTTGAAGAGATGTTTATGCATATCTGTTGTTATGATCAATCCATTTTGGATTACGCCTCTCCAATTTGGGAGGCTTTTGGCCCCCAAAAGTTTATTTTTTCAATAGATGAGATGTAATTCCCTTACCTTTTCCTTGGAGTACCATTTCTCTTTGATTGGCAGGGTGTCCTTTCAGTTCATCTTTTCAATGTTCTTGCTTTCCCTTCTTTGTTTCCCTTATCTTCTTCTGCACTACTATGTCTTCCTCCAACTCTTCTTAATCATAGAATGCTTAGTCCTCTATTGAAGAGAACACTTGTCCCTGTTCTTCTTCATCTAGTATAGAGGCCTCAAAGAGGCGCAAGTTTTCAACTTTTACAACTACATTGTAATGTCCCCATTTTCGGATTCTCTTGCAGTTCAGTCAAAGCTGACTTTCTGGGTTGGTGATAGCATAAACAGAGGAGTATTTCGATGTCACCAGGGTGTTAGGGTGATCTAGGGGAGCTGGTTGACACTTTCCAGAGATATTTTGGACCACTTGTCCGTACTTACTATTTATAGCAAGTGCTTGCATGTCAACAATCTTTCTGGGTTTTTCTGGGTTTGTTCTTTGTGGTCCCCGGAGAACACTGCTATTTTTAGTAAGTGTTAGTTTGGCGTTGTTTTGGTGACTCGGTAGTCAGTTGTTGGCGCTTCCTGGCGTTGCGTTCAGCTCAGAGTTATCAGATGGTTTGTGGGTCTAGATGGCACCCTCTGTATGGGCTTAGTTGTTTTTGGCCGTTACTATTTTTAGTAAGTTCGGGTTTGGTGTCGAATCGGGATTTTGAGAGTGGGTTTGGATTCGTCTTGTTAAGACCTTTCCAACGAGCTATAGATCATTGGTTTTCGACATCATCTTGGCCTCCGTTTTAAAGTCCGTAAATTAAACATTATTATTTAATATTGGACCTTGGTGCCTAGGCACGACAACTTAATGTTGTTTTAAAAGAGGGGACTTTAAGGGTGATGTTGAGAAAATAATTAAAGAGAATTATAATAATTTAAAATGTATTTTCTCTCTCATGTTTTATCCCATATGCAAGAGGATTTTAGAGACTCCCAGATGAAAAAGTATAAAAGGAGGAAAAGACTCTTCATTGATATGCTTGGATTTATTATTTTCTCCTCTTTTTGAGATTTTCCTCTGTGAGGGTTTTTTCTGGAGCTTGGCTCTAGGGTTTGGTATTATCTTGTTGAGACGAAAACCTCTGCAAGATAGGATTCGAACCAGAGGCTCTTGGAGACGAAAACCTCCTTGAGTAGCAGCAGCATTGTATATGTGTGCAATACCACCCAAAGGTGCTAGATTGGCAAATACATTCAGTGTTTGCTTATGTTCTTCAATGGAGTTCGTGTTGGTGATAGTTGTGAGTTTAGATGATTCTTTCATTGCAGATTTTGGTGTGATCAGTATTATTGTTGCGAGTACAACAGCTGTTGGTGGAGTTTGAGTGAGTTTGTGGACTGCATTTTCATTCTTGCTGGTCGTACCACTTCGAGGCAGGCCGTACTTCTTGGTGGAGGATTATTTGGTATTGATTGGAGCTTATTTCTTCCTCTAACTTGGTCGCCTAGTCTCAGCCTTTAGTGCAGACCTGAAACAGTGTTATTTTCAAGAGATTTGCTGCTGCTTATTGCTGATTGATACTCCAGCTTGGCCGTACATCATCCTTGGTGGAGTGTGTGGTTCCAAAGGAGCCATTCTTGGTGCTTACAGCAGTCATATCCACTCTATCTTTGGCGTTGAAGGTCCTAGTTGATATTTCTTGCTTTGTATG
The DNA here is from genome assembly GCA_027924645.1 of Cunninghamia lanceolata. Taxonomy (NCBI): domain Eukaryota; kingdom Viridiplantae; phylum Streptophyta; class Pinopsida; order Cupressales; family Cupressaceae; genus Cunninghamia; species Cunninghamia lanceolata. The sequence goes on along the minus strand of BSBN01001201.1, from coordinate 14,093,563 downwards.
ACACTATTAATGATATACTGTTGATTTTGGAGGTTTTCTAGCTATACCCATTGTTGGTCCGGCTACAGCACCGGCATGAAGTTGTAAAACTCAATATGGGTATGTTATTATAATTCATATTTTGGCTCATTGCTATTTGGGTCATTGTTCGTTTATGCAAAATCATTGTACTTTTTCTGGGTTTTCCATATATGCTATATATTGTATGCTCTGGCAACACACATCTGCAGGAAAACTAAAACCCCTTTTGCATTCTTCTCTCTAGTCTGAAAGAACACAAATTAAAAATAAAAATAACACATAAAAAGATCATTAAAATATACAAACAGGTACGGCACATTACATATATACACATATAGAAGGGTAGTTGAGACTGAAAGCATTATTACAAATCTAATGTGTGATTTCAAATGGTCCATGTCACAACAGTTTAAGTTTCATTGCCTGTCCTTGGCTTTTATCTTTGCTCAAGTAAAGCCATACCTTATACCCAACTTGGAAACAATACTCCTTTAAATGATGCTCATGGAGAGCTTTGTACTTGGCGAGACTCCATGAGCTTCTCTTGCACTTGAAGGTGAATTTGGATTATTTTGTCAATGAAGATTTTAGCCCTTTTCAGAGTTTAGTTCTTTGTCATTCCCTTTTGGCTGTCCCAAAACATCATAATGGTCAAGAGGTAAGTACCCAAAATATGCTTCAAAAGGAGATTTGTTTGCAGATGTCTGCACTACTCTATTGTGAATGCTGAATATCTGCGAAATTTTTATTCCCTGCTCTTGGATGCCCTTTGTGTTATCTGCTTAAAAGTTGGACCAATGTTCTATTGGCTACCTTGGCTTGGCTATCTGTTTGAGGATTGAAAGTGGTAGCCCACTTGAAGTTGGTGTCCATTTTTTTCTACAATGTGCTCCAAAATCTTCCCAAAGACCTTGAACCTCTTTCTGAAGCAATGGATTCAGGAAACCTGAAATGCACCCAAACATTAGTAATACAAATTAACTGTTTACTTCATTCAGGCATATCCAAAAGCAAAATATCAGCACACTATTACAGATTGCTGTTTTTATAGCCTAGAAGGCATTCAAAATATTAAATTAGGGGTTGTTTAGGAAAATCACTGGAGTTTAAATAGAATTCAAAAAGTATCTTTAAATATGACCAGTGGGAGGGTAAGGGCCACTTCCCTCTGAAGTTGCTGATGTGCCATGCAGCCGAAGAAGATGCTCGAGGTTCGTGATGGACTCCAATTTAATGATCTCGACATTTAAGTTCATATAATATGTTTAACTTTGAAAGAAGAGTTCATAGTGTGCTAAGAAAGAGCCCAAGAAAAGGGCTTAATAAAACAAAGAAGTTTTGCTAATGACAATATGTCAGGCAGCTAACTTGGCCTAAATAGGACATAAGAACAAGCTTAATAAGGATAAAATGGTAAATGCCTCATTTGTGGGATTGAAGGGCCAGGGAAGGATAGGAAAAAATATGGATATGAAGTGTTTCAAATGCCTTTCAAGGACTTAAGGCTCACAGATATTCAACAAGCATCAAGAGGGCTATAAATATCTCTCAAAGAGCAATAGTCCAACCATTCTTTATATAGAAATATGCGTGTTTTTGTGCTGCTGTGTTTGAAGGAAGACAGTATGCAGACTTTGCCCATTTATTCTCAATAAAATAGTAAGTGTGAGTGAGGTCATGCATTGCTGGAAGAGCATATGCATCAAGAGGGCTATAAATATCTCTCAAAGAGCAATAGTCCAACCATTCTTTATACAGAAGTATGTGTGTTTTTATGCTGCTGTGTTTGAAGGAAGACAGTATGCAGAATTTGCCCATTTATTCTCAATAAAATGGTAAGTGTGAGTGAGGTTGTTTATTGCTGGAAAAGCATATTTCAGCCAACAATTCTTCTAATTTGTTATTATTTCACTTGAAATTTCAGGTGGCCATGGCTTTATTATGGATTACTGCACAAATGATGCAGTAGCTGAATGCGGGTCAAATGAACAACCGGTAAATGGCAACACAGAGCACACAACAGAAGCAAACAAGGAAGAAAAACTGGAGATTGAACAAGAAAACAATGCATTCAACTTGCAGAACCTATATGTGAAACCCGACACAATATGCTACTCAACCCTTAGAGAAATATGTGTAGAGACTCTTTGCTTCTCTCTAAAGCTCTACCGAAACCCAAATTACATGCCAATTCTCACTCTCTTGGCGACCAACTTGTCGATCAGAGTTGAACTCCATCAAATGATCATGCCTTAGAATAAATATCACCAACCACAAATCTGATTTGTGCTGACATGGAGAACTGAAGCATGTCATCACCATCAATGTGGGCCTAGAAGGAAATCTGATCTGCAAGGTAAGATCTGCTGTCTGCAAGTAGAACAATCACACCATTTATTAATAAATTTGAACCTAATGCTTCCTTGACATTCCAGAATTACAAACCATTTGAAAATCTAATTGCTGTTGTCTGATAGAAGCTGCCCTGACACTGACCAACAATTTTGACATTCTGACATCTGTTGACCTTTCCAAGGCATGCACACAAATGAGCTGTACGGGGAGAGATTCATGATGCTTGGGCTGAGATGTGCTCCAACTAATATGAGCTAGAACCCAAGGTTTGCGTGAGGCCAAACAATGTTGCGTTGACAAACACAGGGACAACCAAAATCACCCATACAAAATAGACAACATGCACAAGCAAGTTAGGCTTGTGCACAACAAACTACAACACAGAACAAATGCATGCGCACAAGTTACGCTTGTGCCTGGGGACTACCAAAGCAAAAAATAGATTTTCTAGCTGATGCAAGGTTGTGCCAACCCAAGGATGCTCCTGCATAAGACACCCTTGTTAAAAAGATTGTGAGGTAGGAGCTCACAATTTAGAACTGCGCAGTCAACTGATTTAGCCACCTAGTTTGCTTGCTTCGGCTTCAAAAATTCACGAGTCTTCCTTAGGCCTCTTACCCTTCCAGCGAATAAGATATTCAGATTCTTTGTACTCACTTTGCTGGGTCTTCTTGCCAACATGCGTGTTTAAGATCTACGCAATTCCTTCTTGCTGCTTTTCGGGTAGATCCTTTCTCCAATCAAGTGCTTCCACTGATTGAGCAACATTTGAATCTATACGTGCATGGTAGGAATATAGATTAGATTTATTGAATATTGGAGAGATATCCAACCCTTCTGGCAACTTGATCTCATATGTGTTCTCAAACAATTTGCGTATGATGCATCATGGATTGATCTTCCTGGGCTTTGACTTGTATGTTCCTCTGGGGAACTGCTTCCTTCTCGGGTGCACCATGACTAACTCACCCTCTAAGCAAGTCTTCTCTCGTTGATAGTCATCTACATGCAACTTGTACTTTGTGCTGCTCTCCTCTAGTTGCTGCTTGACTTGTGCACGAATCTGCATGTGCTGTGCGAAGTCTTCAACCACTTCACTTACATGCCTACCATCTTCCACTCTCAACATATCTAAACACATTGTGGGGATGTCCCATACACCACTTGGAATGACGTCTTCCTTGATGATTTGTTCATTGAGTTGTACGCAAACTCTGTTTGTGTCATCATAGAGTTCCACTGTATAGGCTTTTTGCCTACTAGACATCTGAGCAAATTGCCAAGACTTCAACTGGCAATCTCTGTCTATCTATCAATGATATGCACAATTAACTTACATCCCCAATTTCTCTAGAACTAGGGAACTTTGTATCCCTATCCGATGTACTGCTTTGGGCAACCCATGCAACCACACTATCTCTTGGAAGAACAATTCCACTATCTTGGACGTGTGATTTGACTTCTGACAAGGAACGTAATGCACCATTTTAGAAAATGTCCACCACTACGAAGTTAGAATCATTATCTTTTTGCGTGCATGGCAATCCAAGGACAAAATCCATGGACATTTCCTTCCAAGCTCTATCTAACGTGCGCAATGGCTTGTACAACCCAATGTTCTATGCCAATCCCTTTGTTGTTTGGCAGATCTTGCACCTCTCCATGAATTTGTGTGCATCTTTGTGCAAACTTGGCTAGTGATACCTCTCCTCCAATGTGTCTTGTGTCTTGTTTGCGCCGAAGTGTTCCTCGAGTCCACAACTGTATAACTCTTTGATGAGGTTCTCCCTCATTGAACTTCGTGGGACACACAATTGTTGCCTCCTGAATAGTTATCTCTCTTGCGTGCAGTACTCTTCATGTGGACCTCTATCTCCAGCCTCGAGCTCCATGCATGTGTTCCATGCATCTGCAAAATGTAGATCTGCAACATACAAATCCTTCATCACCTCCATGCCCACTAATTTAACTGTCATTTTAGACAACAATACCTGTCTCCTTGTAATGTCCTTAACTGGACTGTTAGAACAAATTCACCAAATTTTTACAATCAACACAAACCTAAGCTCTTTCTGATCACCAAGATCCTGATGTGGGCAAGGTGAGAGCATACGAAAACTGGGATGTTGACAAGAAAACAAATAATGCAACTCATTGGCGGCAAGCCACATAGTTTACAATCAACGCCAAACTGGCAGATAGTATCCAGATGATCAAACTAAACTAGCTGATTACGAACTACAGAGCTAATTAATGCCAAACTGACAGATAACAAGCAGATATGGATCAACGCCAAATTGCCTGATAATGAAATGCAACTCTTGGTGGCTACTCCATCCAATCGTTATTACAATGCAAGAACAGGAATTATCAAATCTGGTAGAAGACCGCTCAGAACATTACAACAATTTATAGCATTAGAAGAGTTGAGAATGATTAAATCCAGAAACTATGAACATCAACTATCATGAGCACTTAAAACCTTCAATGCCCAGATCCAAAACAACTACTAGAACTCATTATATTCACCAAACAAAAGTTGATTGAATTCAGAATTTTACCCACAAATGAGGCGCAATAGGTATGGCCTATACCAAGAAAGTACGATAGCCATAATAGCACCAATGATGACTGTAATCACCATAAACATCCTACAATCAGCATTAAATTCAATTTACAACAGTTGAGGTACAACCAATAGGAGATTTTATGCCCAGAAGTTAACAAACTACAAATCTCAAAACTATACGGTCAAGTACAACAGTAGTACATCTTGATATCAATCTGAAACAAGTCTGAAATCACTCAGATAGGGGTGGCCAATCAAATGAAAGATGCTGCAGGTGATATTAGGTAGAAATGTTCCCAACAATGGCGACGCTTTAACCCTCAAATGGTACGGCCAGGGCAGTACAAAGTACGACCTTCTTTCAAGACAGCACCTAGCACACTCATATTCAACAGTCAATGATAAATGGTGTCCAGTCAGCAACAAACATTGATGTTTTTCTCTGAATCTTCAGTCGCAACAAACTCAAACCCCAACAAGGAGTACAACTTAGCAAGAGAGATGGTACGACCTGCAAATGCTAGTTGGTACGGCCAGCATTGAAAAGGATCACCTTCACAAAAAAAAAGTTAAGATTTGCAAGCAAATAGCATTTGATACTCTCCCAAATTAGATACTCATACAAAAACCATGAAAATCACACAACACAGAAATTTGGAAACACATTAGCATTATTTTTGTATTTTTCTGAATAAATCACACCACACCAACAAATTGAAATTTTCATACCAATTGAAAATCTGAAAGTACTATGCAATATCAGCTCAATGGTAATCCTTGAATGGAATTACTCCTGTCGAATGGAGGGTTTTCGTACAAAACTCCATTTGCTAATAGGGTTTTTGTTCTAGGGCAAGAAATGAACACAAAACTCAATTTCAAAAACAAGAAGTTTTTTAGATAATTTGACGGAGAGTTGCAAATGAGCTCTCACTCCCTTTTTATAGATTCTTGGGGAATTAAAATAAAAAATATTCACTTTTTCCACCCAAAAATCTAATTTTAATTTATTTTAGTAACTCTGCTCCAAAAGAATAAATTATCACTGAGAGTTTTGACATGAATATGCTGATTTCACCTTCCATCCAGTTAGAATTCAACTAGTTGGAAACCTCCCTTCTTTCTGAGCCTCCCCACCGTGGGTGCCATCCTTTCCCCTGGATGGGAGTGGAGTAACCTTACTTACATAAGGCTTTATTGTGCCCCATTTAGGCAGCCTAGAAATAATAAATAAAGTTGTCTTTTACAATGTTAGTAAAAATGATAATAATAAGACCAACTTTAATTATTAAATTTTTTTCTTAAGCCAACCCATTAACATACGGGAAATTAGAAAATAGGCCAAGGGACCATGACGAATGCCTAAGGCCAAAAAAGGGACATGACGGTCCGCTTTGCCTGGAATTGCTTGCCCACAAGAAATTGCAAGTTTGGATGTTCCAAAATCTGCAGCCCTTCCCATGTTGCATCTTCCACAGGGAGAGTCTTCTAGTGAACCAAGTATTCGATGATGCTTTTGTTTCTCAACTTCCTTTCCCTCATGTCCACAATTGCTTCATGAACCAACACCAATTTGCCCTCTTCATCAAGTAGAGGCAACTTTGCTGAAGGAACAATATGTTGTCCAAGTGCCTTTTTGAGGCAAGACACATGAAACACATTATGAATCTTACTTCCTTCCGGCAATTCCAACTTGTAGGCAACTTCTCCAATCCTCTTCAAAATTTTGTAAGGACCATAGAAATGAGGCTTGAGCTTTTCAGACCCACTTACTTTGAGAGAAGATTGCTTGTAAGGTTGCAATCTCAAGAACACTATATCTCTAACTTTGGAAGTTCTCTCCAGATGGTGTTAGTCTGCATACATCTTGTGCTGATTCTGTGTTTGCTGGAGATTGTTCTTGAGTGTTTTCAAGATATCTTGGCTTTGACCAACCAAGTCACTAGCTCTAGGAACCCTGCTATCAGAAATAACAAGATCAACAAAGGATTGAGCTTCATATCCATACAAAACCATAAATGGCGTCATCCCAATAGACATGTGATAGGTGGTGTTATAACAATGCTCTCCTAGATAGAGCCATTTGATCCATGCCTTTTGATGACCAACCACATAATTTCTCAAGTAGTCTTCCACCCATTTGTTTACAATTTCAATTTGTCTATCCATTTGGGGGTGGTAGCTAGTGTTGGGGGTAAGCTCGGTTCCTATCAAATGAAAGAGCTCTTGCCAAAACAAGCTTAGGAACCTACTATCTCTATCACTCACGATGTTTTTAGGCAACCCATAGAGCTTAAACACTTCTTTGAAAAACAAATCAGCAACTTGTGGTGCTTTGTAATATGAAGAAATGGCAAAGAAGTGAGCATATTTCGTGAGTCTATCCACCACAACATAGATAGTCCTTACCATGCACTTTGGGAAGTCCAGTGGTGAAGTCCATAGAAATAATTTCCCACTTTTGATTTGGAATAGGTAGGGGTTGCAACAAACCAGCTAGAAATGTTTGCCTAGTCTTGTTTTGTTGCTTAAGGACATCATCCTTAAGTCCCTTCCATGAGAACATTTTTTTTGGATCTATTTATATGTCTTGAAGCACCTAGGAGGGCCTATTAAATGTGTATCATGGACTGCCCTTAAAATCTTACTTTTCTTTTATAGACTCGGACACAAGATAGACTCTATCTTTTTAGAGGATTAGTTCATTAACCACTACATACCTATCATCTTGCAATTTTCCTTTCAATATGTCAGTGGCAAAGGCATTCTTAGAATATTCTGTTGAGATGTGAGCCTTCCAATCGAGTGAAATTTCTGTCATAGAACATAGAATGGGTTTCCTCGACAAAGCATATGCTACTATGTTCTTTTTCCTTTTGACAATGTCAAATTCATAAGCTTGAAGTTTACTTATCCTTTTTTGCTGCCTTTCGTTCAGATCCTTCTGACTTAGGAAGCACTTCAAACTATTGTGGTCAATCTTAACCACAAACTTTCCAGCCACCAAGTATTGTCTGAATTTGGCCAATGCGTGCATGATGGCCAACATTTCCTTGTTATAGATTGAGAACCCTTTTTCTACCCCTTTGAGTTTGCGGCTCTCAAAAGCTATCGGATGCTTATTCTACATCAAAATAGCTCCAATCCCTTCTCCAGATGCATTACATTCCAACACAAAAGGAAGAGAGAAATTAGGAATGGCCAACACAGGGCATGAACTCATCACTTCTTTGAGTTTATCAAAAGTTTGTTGCGCTGAATTAGACCATGTGAAAGCCCCTTTCTTTGTCAAATCAGTCAAGGGAGCTGCCAATTGAGAGAATCCCTTAACAAATCTTCTATAGTAGCTGCAGAGGCCAAAGAACCCTCTCAGCTGAGTCAATGTGTTTGGGGGAGGCCAATCTAAGATGGCCTGAATTGTAATGTCCCCAATCGGACAGCCTTGGGAAATAGATGATTTTTCAAACATATGCTAGCTGAAGTAATAACCAAATGCTAAATGTAGATGCCCAAACCCTAGCTGATCAGCAATAATGGAGTAATGCAAACTCTTGTAAATCACATATACACTTCCAAACATCAAATTCAAGCTCTCAAAATGCTGATGTACATCTCAATTGCAATGTAAACAATAAGTCTGAATTGTATATGTCAAAATATATCAAATCTGATTGTTGATTTATGACTGATTTCTTATGAACAACAAATATAAACCCTAGGATAACAAATATGCTTAGATTTGATCCGTGACAACAAATTTCATAATATTGGCAACTCTCAACCAAACAATGGTATATTTTGCAAATTCTGCGAAATTATCAACAAACCAACAACTTGCAATTTATTTCAGAATCTTCCCAAAGAGTGAAAACAACATCCCACAATACTGATTTATATTTTTAGAGACTCTCAAGTGCAAATTAAACAAGTACATAACAGAGCTGAACTATTATTAGTTGATACAAATATGTAACCCTTGTATGCAACCTCACAATTAATCAGAAATAATATTGCAACAGAAGAAACCTTCAATGATTGACAAGCTACAGTAGAAATAAAAGGCGTTTACAGCCAACAACAATGTCCATGTATTGAAACTTACAAATGTCAATGTCCACTTGCAAATGAGGCGATCCAACTCCATACGGCTGTATGGCGACCCAATCCATGAATTTCAGCAAGGGTGTTGTGTATGGTGGCCTAAATAATGTGTAATCAGACTGTAATAAATGCAAATATGAGCAAATAACTGTTGTACGACTGGTGCTAGGACTGAACGGTGGCTTCCAAATGGTTTGGCAGTGGTTGGAACAATGTTAGATGCTTGGAAACTCCTTCACTAATGCTGAAAACTTTGAAACTCTCCAAAATACAGCAAACCCTAGGACTGGTCTGACTTACAATAGAAAACATCCACTCTAAACCCTAGGCGCAACACCAAGGGTGGCTGAAAACATTGACGATATGCTGGTGCAGCCACTTGGAGGGCTAAAAATAATGTCAACAATGGCTGGAAACCTCAAAGAGCAGCTGGTTCAAGGGTTGGAATATCCATAAACAACAAAAATAAATCATTCTAACCCTCCACAAACTAAAATCTTCAATAAATCGCTATAATGACATTGTAGCAATATGTAAACTTGGAAACTTGGTAAAAAATGTTGATTTGATGATGTGGTACAATTTGCTTGCAAATATGAATCGATCAACCACAATGCGATCCTTGACTAGAATTGCCTCAAAGGATATGAGGGCTTTTGTCTCCAAATCCAATTATGGAAAACCAAGAGGGTTTTCGTCCTCTGGATCTCCAACACCAAGGGTTTTTGTCCTTGAATGCTTCAATCTCCAAAATGGAAGGAATAATGAAATGACAAAATCGGATGATTTGCTTTGTGCCTTGACCTCTCTTTTATAGTTGCCTTTTTCGGGCCCTCTATTTTATTTTATTTTTTATTTAAAATACCTTTCCCTCCAAGGTATTTAAAAATATTTTTTATTTCATTTTTTTTATTTTAAGTATTTAAAAATATTGTTTATTTTAATATTAGTGTTTAAAAACACTTTTTATTTTAATTATATAAATATTATTAAGTTGCTCATAAAATTAGAAATTATCGGGCCCAACTTAAAATAATACTATTAATTATTTCCCTTGCTTAATCCTTTAGCCTATGGGAAATGAGGATAGGCTAGAGGTCTTCTCCATGTCTCTAATTTCAAAAAGGGGACATGACACGAATCTTCTCCTGATCAACTTGTACCTCTTGGGCGTTGATAACATGACCCAAATACATAATTTTGGTCATTCCAAATTCACACTTTGGAATATCCCAACGGATATCTGTCCTATGAAATCTGAATTATGTCTTCAATTTTCTGCACAAACCCTAAGTCTGAAGTCTGATTTTTGTTTTCTGAATTACAAATGATTATGACAGCGAACAATTACAATGTCAAAATGCTCAAATAACATAGCGATTAGGTATTCCTATGGAGTTAACTTCAAATATGAATTCAACATATGAAATGACCATCCAAAGTGCAAAACAATAACACATAATTCTGATTTCTGAACATGAATAGCTGCTGTTATAAAATCAGATTACCCAACTATGCAATTACATCAAATTCATAGGCTCACACTTGGCCAAACAACTCCCAATACTGCTGCTACAAATCAGATCAGAACCATACGAAATAATAATGTCAAATGCGGATTAAACATGAGCGAACTCCACAAAAGATATTATAATCTCCTCAATGAAAATTGGCGCTCCACAAATGTTATCAAAATGTCTTCAATGCTGATCGGCCACTCCACAATGGTGTCAAAATGTTTTCAATACTGATCGGTACTCCACAAATGAAATATCAACAAGGTCTGATCTGAAATCTTCACTCAAGAACCCTCCAAGCTGGCCGCTCACAACTGATGCACGGTCTGAAAGTAGCCTTCCAAAATCGGCGCTCAAGGCTGGTATAAATTCTGCATACAAACTTGTCAAATAGGCGCTCCAAGATGATGAAAACTATTCTCCAAAATGTCTCCCAAATCTGCTCCAAGGTATAAGGCGTGAATGCTCAAGAGATCCTTCAAAATTGACACTAAAATCTGGTCCAAAAACCTGAACCAAAAGGTGTAAATCCGTTCCCAAGATGTGATCCAAATCTGATCGGAACTGTTATGAAATTCCTGCTCCAAATTCGCAATGAAGTGCAATTAGAGCTCCGTCACAAACTCCTCCACAAGATGAGCTAGGTTTTCGTTCAACTCACTGAATATCCGCAAAGGTTTTCGTCCTTGGAATAGTTGCAAACAAAGTTGCAGATCCACAATGGGAAAAGTAAGAGACAAACTCATTCCATGATGATTTGAAATGATCCACAACACTTGCTTATATACATGCTTTCACCTTTTCCCCTCATGCTGGCCGACCACTCTTAATTACCATTTTTTATTTGTTTTCCCTTCAAAGAAGGCCGACCCTCCTCAAGGAAAGATTGGCGCCTAAAATCCAAATAACTCTGGCTGACCAAGGATTGGTATTTTCTATTTAAAATTTGATTTCCCTCCTCTATTAGGCTAACCAAAACATAATTTCCTTTCTTCAAAGAAGGCCACCCAAAAAACAAATATTTGAATTTTGTTTCTTTTATTTTTTCTCCCTCCAAGATGGGCCGACCAATATCAAGACTTGGGCGCTCAAAATAAATAGTTTATTTTATTGTAATTCCTTTTCCTTAGGCCGACCATATCTTCCTTATTTCTTTTTCCATTGGCGCCAATTTCAAATTGAATATTTGAAATCATCCTTGTTATAATCTTCTCCAAGTCGGCCTGCATTATTTTAAATATTTTTCTTCTCAAGATGATTCGCTCCAATAGGGGAAAAAATATAATAAATGAAAGGAATACATCAAAATCATTAGAAAAATATGCCAAGTCATCTCCAACCCTCAATTCCCCTTTTGAAAATCCCCGAGTTGGAAAACTAGTCCATCGGATCTCCAAGGTGATCACATCGAAAAAAAGGGACTTACACATTTGGACTCTTTGGCAAAATAGTGCTTGAGCCTCCAGAATGCCCAAAACTTCGTCCAAATGTTTCAAGTGTTCCTCCCAAGTCTTGTTGTAGATGAGTATGTCATCAAAGAAAACTAGAACAAATTTCCTCAATTGCTTATTAAACACTTGGTTCATACATGACTGGAAGGTGGTTGGTGCATTAGTCAAGTCAAATGGCATGAATAGAAACTCATAGTGTCTGTAATGACACTTGAAAGTTGTCTTATGAACATCCTCTTCATGAAGTCTAATTTGACGGTAACCTGATCTAAGGTCTATTTTTGAAAAATAGACCGCATCATGCAGCTCATTGATCAACTCATCGATTCTGGGAATCAGGTATCTTTTTTTAATCATTTTTTTGTTTAGAGCTCGGTAGTTGATGCACATTCTCATGGTCCCATCTTTTTTCTTGACCAAGACTACCGATGAAGCAAATTGGCTCGAATTAGGTCTAATATTGTAAGAACCCTTAGTAGTTCTGATCTGAATTTTAAGCTCACTGTCCTGAATTTTCTGATTGAGTTTTTTGATGTTTTGCTTGGTGTTTTGATGTTTTAATGCCACATAGGTTTTTGCAATGATATGATGATGGAAAAATAACAATATAGCATTCATATAACACCAAATAGATGACAGAAATAGATTGGACCAGCAAACAAACTATTCCAAATTGAAGATATGGAATTAGGTAACATAATTTGACATACCTGAATAATGAAGCTTGGCAATTTTATTCAAATGCTGATGGCTGATTACAACAGTCAGGTCTGACTTCAAATTCAGACTTACAAATGCATACAAATGTGATTCAAATATGATTCATACCCTCCTCCAATGATGAAATGTTGTCCTCCTTTGATGGCCGCCTTACATATGATGATCTCCTATGAAGAAATGTAGACAAAGCCAACAATATATGACTGATATCAAACCTGTAGCTGATGATGGGAAGTCTGATCACAAACCCTATCCGATTCTAGCCCAAAAACTCCTCAAAAGCCAAGCGGCTATGCCCAAGAATGAAGCGATTAGGGTTTAGGATGATTGTATGTCAATGTAGCTTCAATATTTTATCTTCAAATGCTAGTTGGTTATCCATTCCTCTTTGAAACCCTAGCTGTTTGAAGCTCTTATTCCTTGAAAAACCTGCAAATAAACTCAATAATGGATCCTAGGTGAATCCATCTCTCAAAGTGGGATGGGTTTTCGTTCAAACCACTAAAATCGAAGGGTTTTCGTCCTTAGATCACGCTGAAACAAAGTTGCAGCCAAGAGAAACTCTCCAAGAAGTAAAAATGCCAAAATGATTCAATGATGAAAATTACCTCAATTCACCTCCTTATATTTTCCCACACTTGGGCGCCCAAATAAAATATAATTTTATGCCCTTTGGAGTCCACCGCCATAATAAAATGATTTTATTTTATTTTCTTTTATTTTTCCATAATTTTGGGTGGCCAAAATAAGAGAGAAAATAATAATAAAATATTATTATTTTATCTTTTCACTTTTTCCTCTTGGGCGTTGATTTATGGGAATAAAATATAATATTTTAAATAATAAAATATTATATATTTGCCTTTTTCCTTATTTTCCCATTTTCCATCTTTTTTCCAATTTTCCAATTTTCCAATTTTCCAATGGGTCGCTCCACTTCTTGGCTAATTATTTTGATATTTTTGACTTTTCTATAATTATGACAAAAATACCAAAAGCCATTTGCCAACTTTGTTTCATCAATTAAAAATAGTTGAGCCATTAGAAAACCAACTTTCCAAATTCAAAGGGTATAACAATATTCACTTTTCCAAGCCTCCATATGAGTAAAGCTCAACCAAGACAAATATGACCCATATCAAGAAGCTCTTTAATGTTCTCTATCTCTTCCTTATGCTGTCTAGGATGGTGATAAGGAGTGGTTATCACGGGTTTAGCACCCTCTTCTAGTTGAATGACATGCTCAAACTCCCTATTAGGTGGCTTGCTCCTGGCACTCCATTTGTCATTTCACGAAGTACCACTTCTTTTTGATTTGATTGGAACTTAAGTTCCATGGTTTGAAAGTTTTGTGTGATCTTTCTCAAAGAATGCAACCATTGCACCCCCAAAACCACATCTGTATCTCCTATGTTAACCACATAGAAGTCGTCTTTCATTTCATAATTTCCCAAAGTGAGACTCATTTGGGAAATCTTCCTTGTGCATTGGATGGTGAAGCCATCGGCAACCATCACGATAAACCCTTCGAAGACTTCAGTTTTAAGACCTCGCTTTGCCACGAGCCCCTCATTGATGAAGTTGTGAGTAGCTCCAATATCAATGAGCATAGTGATTCTTTGTCCACGCAAAACTCCATGGACTCTAAAAGGGTTATACTTGGGGGTACCAAGAAGTTTGGCAAGGGTACCTCTTGAATTATCTTCTTCTTCCTGAATCTCTTGCATTAGCTCTTCTCCTTCACTCTCTGGCTTAGGTTCTTCAACTCTAGATTCTTCATTTGAAACCACCTCAATGTAATGCACTTGCCCCTTTTTGAGGCATCTATGGCCAAGTGCCCATGGTTCTTTGCAAGTGAAGCAAAGCTTTTTCCTCAATTCATTTTTGGCTTCCTCCTTCCTCGAGGGGAAATTCTTTGGCTGGTTGAAACTCTTATGGAAAGGTTTCTTTGGAGGAAAGGTTTTCATTTGGATTTTACTTTTTGGAATAGAAGTCTCAAGTGCCAAGGACCTCTTGATTGCCTCCTGCAAGGATGGAGGTTGGAAAGCTTTGACCAAACCTTTGAGAGGTTCAGATAAGCCTTCCACGAACAACATAATCAACCTCCTCTCAATGACATCAGGTACCATTATGGATAGCTTTTGAAAATCAACCACATAGCTCTCCACAGTTCCATATTGTTTTAGCTGCGCCAACTCCAGAAAATGAACCTCTTGGTCTTTTCTATCAAATCTTTCAAACAACCTCTTATTGAATTCGTCATAGGAGTTTATGAGGTTGTCCTTGAGTAATCAGCCCATGATACCACCATTCATGTGCTATACCCTCAAGGTGGAGAGTGGCAAACTTGATGGCCTTGGTCTTCCAACATTGGCCTGAGAGACAAGTATGTGTGTAGCTTTTGTATCTAGGCATGAGATGTATGCTTGTTAGACCCATCAAAGGTAGAAAGTGTCAACTTTCCCAAGGCATGTTGAAGATCTCTCTAATTTGCTTGAGGCCTAGGTTTAGGTCTTGAGCCATTTCTTGTCTTCTTCAAATTCGTAAAATTTGTAAGTGACATTTTAGCTTGGATCTCGGTTGGAAGAGCTTTGTATTCAAAATAGCAAGCTGTGATATCATCCACTACCGGATTTTGAACTTCCACCTGCGGAACTTATTCTTCCCTTCGGAGGAACGTAGGCCGGACGACCTAGCAACAGAACCAATAATGGTTCTCTGGGTGTAATTGTGATTGTTATTATGATTATTGACCCCAGAAGAGTGTTAAAAATTCCAATCACGACGGCTAATTACCTAATGCTTTGAAAACATTGAATCAATCACACAAATAATTGAAATTCACATGTGGAAACAAAGAACAACAGACATATATTTTACACCTTATAATCTGCTTTGCATTCCTTTGAAAGCTTATAAAGAAACCTTCACAACTATTCCTTTAGTTGCACGGAAATATTACACTGCTGAGTTATTAATTTTCTATCTTGCATCTATCTTTATACTATTTAGCTAAAAATCT
This sequence comes from Cunninghamia lanceolata, assembly GCA_027924645.1. Taxonomy (NCBI): domain Eukaryota; kingdom Viridiplantae; phylum Streptophyta; class Pinopsida; order Cupressales; family Cupressaceae; genus Cunninghamia; species Cunninghamia lanceolata. Next base: position 14,077,807 of record BSBN01001201.1, on the reverse strand, counting down.
AATCTTCTAGAAATAAAATTCTTATCTCACGCAGAAGATGACTTGGAAGATAGTCTAAATCATTAGTGCTTATCCGCACTTTGTTAAACTTAATTAACTAAATAAAAGACTTTCACTTTAATCACTAAAGTGAATTACAAAATAGAAATAACTTGAACTACTTGCACGTTCACATTGAACCTGTGCAGAAGTTTCGAATTGAGCTAAAAAACTCAACAAAGTGCTCCCTTCACCATTCAGGTTTCTAGGCATATTCTTATTATTTTGCATGGTATGAATCAACAGAGCCAACATGTCTGTTAGGCATTCTTGCGCTTGTACAAATTTGTTGTACCGTGCATCAGTTGAATCATCCTCTGCCATAGTTCTCTTCTCTCTTTCGGCTGTATTAAACGCTTCCACCACAATCTTTGGATTCTGTTGTTCTTCCCTCTGCTGATCTGTACCCTTCTTTTTCTCTCTTTGATAATAGTGGTACTCTCTGTCACTGTCGTGCATGAGGGGAATGTTGCATACAATTTAGCTTTTTACAGGCTGGCAAGATCACTAGCTTTGATACCACTGTAATGTTCTTAACTGGGTTGTTAGCTCAAATTCACCAAATTTTTACAATCAACACAAACCCAACCTTTTTTTGATCACCAAGATCCCGATGTGGGCAGGATGAGAGCATACGAAAATTGGGATGTGGACAAGAAAACAAATAATGCAACTCACCGGCGACAAGCTGCACAATTTACAGTCAATGCCAAACTGGCGGAGAGTATGTAGATGATCAAGCCAAATTGGTTGGTTACAAACTACAGATATGATCAATGCCAAACTGACAGATAACAAACAGATTTGGATCAATGCTAAATTGGCGGATAATGAAATGCAACTCTTGGCGTCTACGCCATCCAATCGTTATTACAATGCAAGAGCAAGAAATTATTAAATCTGGCGGAAGACCGCTCAGAAGATTACAACAGTTTATAACAGTAGAAGAGCTGAGAATGATTAAATCTAGAAACTATGAAAATCAACTATCATGAGCACTTTAAGCCTTCAATGCCCAGATCTGAAACAACTACTAGAACTCATTATATTCACCAAACAGAAGCTGGTTGAATTCAGAATTTTACCCACAAATGAGGTGCAATAGTGGTAAAACCTGTACCAAGAAAGTACATCTTTAACAACATCAATGATGATTATGATCACCATAAACAGCCTGCAATCAACATTAAATTCAATTTGCAGCAGTTGAGATATGACCAACAAGAGATTTTATGCCTAGGAAATTAACAAACTACAACTCCCAAAATTGTATGGTCAAATACAATAGTAGTACGACTTGATATCAATCTAAAACAAGTTTGAAATCACTCAAACAGGGTGGCCAGTTAATTTGAAAGATGCTGCAGGTGATATCAGGTAGAAATGTTCCCAACAATGGCAGCGCTTTAACCCTCAAATGGTACAGCCAGGGTAGTACAACAGTATAACCTTCTTTCAAGATAGCACCCAACACTGTCACGTTTAGCAGTCAATGAGATATGGCTTCTAGTCAACAACAAATTTTTCCCTGAATCTTCAATTGCAACAAACTCAACCCCCAACAAGGAGTACGACCCAACACTAGATAGTACGTGTAATGTCCCAAAAATCACTCAAACAGGGTGGCCAATTAATTTGAAAGATGCTGCAGGTGATATCAGGTAGAAATGTTCCCAACAATGGTAGCGCTTTAACCCTCAAATGGTACAGCCAGGGTAGTACAACAGTACAACCTTCTTTCAAGATAGCACCCAACACTATCACATTCAGCAGTCAATGAGATATGGCTTCTAGTCAACAACAAATTTTTCCCTGAATCTTCAATTGCAACAAACTCAAACCCCAACAAGGAGTACGACCCAACACTAGATAGTACGTGTAATGTCCCTTTTTGGGACATTTCCAACTTCATGGAAAACTCCAACTTTCCTGGAAAGTTGGGTTGGTCATATTGAGTTTTGGGCAGTGGCAACAAGTATGGAACTTCGAGATGAGTTTAATGATGCTTCTCGAATACAATTCTGACTGTTCGAGTGTGCTCCAAAATTCTTGGAGAACTAGGGCTTGCTTGGTTGTGAGTTTGGTTCATGGCATTGAGCTTAGTTAGTGTTCAGGATCTCAGTAGTGTTTTTTGAAGTTTTTTCGGCTTCCCGGTTTGCTCTCCAAACTTCTTGGAGAAGCCGTCTATTTATAGTAAGTCACCCAGTTGGTGTCATTCTTCATCCCAAACCTTTAGGATCGTTTTGGTATGGTTTATTTTACAATTTGCCTTAGTTTGGGATTTTCCGTAAGTTGGGTGGTTTATTGAGCTATTTAATTGTTAATTTCAGTGAAGTCTCTTAAGTTGCAAATATTAAAAATTAACTTAAGTCTAATAGCTCATTGGAAAGGGAATTTGATGTAGTATTTGGTGGAGCACATAAAGTGAGCTTTTAGACTTTGGAAAAAGAAATATTTGAAGAAAGTCAAAAAAGAGAATTATTATTGAGGAGAAATATGAAGAGACAAAAGGAAATAATATTATATTTCCCTCAAAGGGTTATAAAAGGAGGCCTGGAGCTCATTATGGAGTTTATGCTATTGATTTGATATTGTTATGTTGTTGGATTGAACTTGAGAGTTCTTCCATCCTTCTTAAGGACGAAAACCCTCTTGGAGAAGATTAGTTTCGGTGGTGAAAGATCCACCCTAGCTGGTAATGGTGATTTCATACAAAGATCACATATGAGCTAAAATGGAGATTTGTTTTGATGTTTTTTGAAATTCTTTTGGATTGCAAATATTTGTGAAATTGCTTGCTAACCTTTTTGTGGATTGAAGAGGTTTTAATGAAGATTTTATTTGCTGATCATTGGAATTTGTTCTTTCCTTCAAGCTGGCCGTACTGTCTGCATGAAGCCGTACCAGCTGAAGAATGAAGTTTTAAATAGAGATTTTCATGTTTGTTGTACAGTGGTTGCATTCAATGCTAAACACCCTGTTTAAATAAGATATTGTGAGGGTTTGGAAGTTTGAAGTTAAACTATTGCTGATTTATCTTGGCCATACCTTCTACCGTAGGGCGTACCATCCTCTTGCTGGGCGTGTGAGTTTTTGGGAGATTCGCTGCCTCAAATCTGAACATCTCTTCCTTTTGCTAGGCGCCTCTTCCATGGGTGATTCCGTACCATTTTGTGGTTGTTTAATGGGGTTTGTGATAATTTTGAGGAAAAAATACCTCTTCTAGGCCGTCTGTACAGCAGCTTGCAGGGGTTGTTTGTTTTGAGTTTTCATCAACAAAGTTGGTTGGGTTTTGTGATCAGTTTGCATGGTATTTCAGAGTGAGTTGATGCAGATTAGATTGTGTGTTGGCTTCACAGAGATCCAAAATCATTATATGATGAAATTTGATGGTTTTGACAAGTTTGTGTTCATTTTGTGTTTGCAGCAGTGGGCAAATTGAATATTTGGTTTAGATATTTATATTGCAGATTACAATCCTTGTGTTAAGCAATTATATTTCATTTTAGTGATTGTAATTCCTTGGAAGGTTATACCGCCAGTGGGAGTTGATTGTTTCATGTTTTGGCTACTTACCCCACTGAACAAGTGGTTTATTGTAATGGCTTCCCACTGAATAAGTGGATGTGCCTGTGTCATTTCTTATCTACCCACTGAATAAGTGGTGAATTCCCACTGAATAAGTGGATGTTTACTTTGTTGCAATATTAGTTTGTTAAGATCCAACTAACACCGTATGATCTCACCTTGCCCACTCTGGGAACTGGGTGATCAGAAAGTGTTGAGGACTTTGTTATTTTATTTGTTGCAACTTCATTTCAAAAAAAATGGGGTGGATTATTACAGTACGACCCTACAAGAGAGATGGTATGTCTTGCAAATGCTAATTGGTACGACCAGCCTTGAAAAGGATCACCTTCACAATGAAAATGTTAAGCTTTGCAAGCAAATAGCATTCAATGCTCTCCCAAATCAGATACACAAAATCCATGAAAACCACACAACATAGAAATTCTGAAACACACTAGCAATATTTTTGTATTTTTCTGAATAAATCACACCACACCAACAGACTGAAATCTTCACACCAATTGAAAATTTGAAAATACAATGCAAGATTAGCTTAATGGTAATCCTTGGATGGAATTACTCTTTCGGAATGGAGGGTTTTCTTGCTCAACTCCATTTGCTGATAGGGTTTTTATCCTAGGGCAAGAAATGAACACAAGACTCGATTTCAAAAACAAGAGGTTTTTTAGATAATTTGACGGAGAGTTGCAAATGAGCCCTTGCTCCTTTTTTATAAATTCTCGGGAGAATTAAAATAAAAAGTATTCACTTTTCCTGTCCAAAAATCTAATTTTAATTTACTCTAGTAACTCTACTCCAAAATAATAAAATATAACTAAGAGTTACATAAGACTTTATTGTGCCCCATTTAGGTAGCCTAGAAATACTCAATAAAGTTGTCTTTTACAATGCTAGCAAAAATAATAATAAGACCAACTTTAATTATTAAAATATTTTCCTAACCCAACCCATTGACGTATGAGAAATTAGAAAATAGGCTAAGGGACCATGACGAACGCCTAGGGCCGAAAAGGGGACATGACACTCTTGCTCAAGGTGTCTGCAAACTTGTTGATTTTACGTACATGGTGCTTAAACACAAAGGAGTAACTCTGTAGATACTCTACCCACCTCATGTGCCTCTCATTGAGCTTTTCTTGACTGTTGATAAACTTCAATGCCTAGTGGTTTGTGTATAACACAATCTCCGTTCGCAACAAGTAATGCCTCCATGCCTCCACTTGTGCAAACCTTGCACTATGGTGTAGAATTCTTAGTTGTAGACAGAATATTGCTGCCTAGACTCATTCAATTTTATTTTTCTGAAATATGCAATTGGTCTATCCTTCTAACTTAATACAACATTGAATGCCACTTCATTGTCATTGTAGTTGATTTGGAATACCTTTCCAAAGTCTAGGATTGCCAACACAAGCTCCTCAATCACCTTCTTCAAGAGTGCGAAACTCTTGGCAGCAACAACCTGTGATGTCCCGATGTTAAAGCATTGTTTAAATTAAAGATTTAAACGTCATGTCCATTTGAATGCTTCTAACAATAATTAATAAGCATATATAATATTATAAATATATAATATTTAATAAATAATATTACATAATATTATTATATGAATATTTTAATATAATTAAAATATAATATATTAGCCCGATATATTATTATATTTATAAATAACCAATATAAATATAAATATTAATAATTTAAATATTATTATAATCATTTATTATAATAATATAATACTATAAATATATTATAAATATAAATATTAAATTAAATATTATTAATAATTTATTATAATATAATAATATGTACATATATAAAACTAATATAGAAATAAATATATATATTTCCAAGTGTAAGTCTGATTCATATAGGCAGCGGTGGTCATAGTGGTCCACATGGAAAGGCAAATATTCATGAACATTGGTTGAAGACAAATCATTCATAAAACTCAAAGGCAGCGATCTTGTTTGGAATTACGGCTTAGCTGAATATTCAACGATATTAAGAGATGTAAATGGCAGCGATAAATATAAAATAAGCGATTCATTGTTTATGATAAAGGGTGCGATCATGTAGAAGGACGTCACCTTTTGAAAGGGATGTATCCCTTCACAAAAAACATGAAGATATATATTGTTTTGTGATTGGCATTTGAAGGAGGACAGGACATACAAATCAAATTCTAATTGAGCAGTCTAAACAAGGAATAGGAATCAAGTTCTATTAAATAGTTTCAGTAGGATAGAAAGCAGCGATTTGCTATATACATTTCCATTCATAGTGGTGTATACATTATCAATAAATTTAGTTCCTAGTGTAGGAACAACAGTAAATAAAAGGAATTTCTGAATCTTGTAGCAGCCTTGTGAGAAACAAGAATATACACAAGGTAATCATCATATTGGTGATCATAGGATCACTTGTGCATCTCCAAATCATCTAAGGAGAGAGAATCGTATATTGGTATGGTATATCTAACCCATATGTTTTTCTATGCTTTAATTTATTAAATAGTTATACTTAGTCTTATTCATGATATACGAGGGATGAGCGCGTCTTGCCGAGTCTTTAATCTTTCTCTATTGCCCCTATGAGGATTGTTTTGGGTTGTTAGGGAAGGGCGGTTTTGTTATTAATGTCACACTGTAGGTGACTCCCAAGTGGTGGTATTGACGGGCGTTCATGAAGCCCTTGGGCCTACGGTAGTGGAGAATAGTTATACCAACGCCTTAACGTAATGTTATCCCCTCCTCCACTAGGGTTGATGATTAGGTTAGATTAAGGACCGGGCTCGGTGTTAGCCATTCCCAAGTATATCATGATGTATGAAACATGTTAAATTATAAGTATGTTTAAGTATGTGGAAATACATTTGAATATATGTACTTACAAACAACATTATATTCTTGATTATTATTGTTGATTATGATCATTATACAATCTTAACTAACCCTAATGATTATAGATGAATATATATGTATTTTGTATATGTTGTTACTGTGTTTGATTGTAGGATTCCAATTCAGAATTACATTATTCAAAGAAATATTTATATTGGAAAGTGGTAACCCTAACCCTAAGTTGTCGCGATCATAATTCTAGGGCACATTCGGGAAGGGGACATCACACAATCGTCCACTATAACCCTCCCTTCCACATGTAGTGTGTTAAGGGTGCACCAATGTCACTGAAGTTCTTGATGAACTTTAGATGGAAGCTCGCCAACCCATGAAAACTTTTGGCCTCTGTTGTGCTCCTTGGTTCTAGCCACTTGACAATTGTGCGGACATTATCATGATCCATCTTTAATCCTTTTCAGGATGTTATAAACCCTAGGTATGCAAGTTCCTTCTTCATGAACATGCACTTCTTCAAGTTGATGTGCAAGTCTTCTTCTTTTAGTTGTGCCAACACTTGTTGTAGGTGTGTAGGATGATCCTCGCTCGTCTTGTTAAACATCAACATATCATCGAGATATATGACCACAAATTTGTCGAGAAACAACTTCAGAATCTTGTTCATCAACCTCATGAATGTGCTCGGGGCATTCGTCAAGCTGAAATGGCATCACTAGCCATTCATACAAGCCTTCTTTTGTTCTAAATACAGTCTTCCATTCATCTCCTTCTTGGATCTTGATTTAATGATATCCACTCTTGAGATCTATTTTGGAAAAATATTGCACACCACTTAAGCAATCCATTAGGTCATATATGCGAGGCAATGGAAATCTATATTTGACGGTGATCTTGTTTATCACGTAGGAGTTTATACGCATCCTCCACTAATCATCCTTCTTCGATGCAATTATTGTAGGCCCTACTCAAGGACTCATGCTTTCCCTTATTAGACCTCATTCCAACAGTCCTTCAACCTACTTGTTTGTCATGTCCCCATATCAAGGAACTGTTTAAATTAAAGATTTAGCCATAGTCCATTAATAAATATATATAATATTATATGATATTATCTATAAATATTCTAAATATAAATAACAATTATAATCATTAATATAAATATAAATATTAAAATAGCATATTATTATTATATAATAACAATATATGATAATAAATATAAATATTAATATTAATTATTATTATGATTATAATATAACAATACATGTTTATAAATATAAATATTAATAAATATTATTATAATATATATATTATTATATTATATAAGAATAAACATAAATACAATATTATAAGTTAATTATTATAAATATTATAAAGTCTATCATGACCCGATATTAAGACGTTTAAATTAAAGATTTAAACAACATATAAAAGTCGGTGAAATTGCTTTGGTAAAATATATATTTAAGTAAATATATATTATTATTAATACTTATTATCTAATAAATAATATTATTATTATTATATAAAGTGAGAGAAGTAGTTCCTATGAAATAAAATCAATGATCTTATATAAGGCAATCAAATATAAATAAAAGTATGTATGCGGCTATTAAGTTGGTTGACACCAGCGATCACCTTAATAAATAATAAATAAAAAAAAGACAAACATTATTAAAGCCGCAACCGTTGGAAAGGGTATATCCTTTTACCCACGGTAAACCCTTGGAAATATATAAAAGGGCATAAGGGTGTATGATGGAGAAAGGTGAAAAAGTATATATTACAAAATATATATACAGCAGCAGCAATATAATAAAAATAATATCAGTCATTCCATCGAGCAAGGAAAACATTGGAAAATAGAAAGAAGACCGTAGCGATAGGTAAGAAATACGAGGTAAAGCTCCACTAGGTAAGTAAGTATTTATATTTAATTTGTTCAATTGATAGTTGGTAAATATAAATGGTAAGATTATATATATATGTGTGTGTGTGTGTGTGTGTGTGTGTGTGTGTGTATATGTATGCGATCCCTATATCAAAATAGAACAATTAAATTGTAAGCATCGCATATAGAACTTAACTTAAGGGATCTTGTTAATATTAAATAATGGAATTAATCCATTAACTCCATATGAGAGGTGTGATGCATGGGAATGAACAATTAGCCAACATGGGTATATTGTGGCCCTTGTCTCAGTTGGTACTAAAGGTACCTCTTGGACAAGTGGAAGTGGCCAGTTGGTACAAAAGGTACCCCTTGGACAAGTGGAAGTGGCCTTTGGCTCCAGTTGGTGAAGAAGTCACCCCTCGTGCCAAAGGATTATTATATAGTGGCCTTGGTTCCAGTTGGTGAAAAAGTCACCCCTCGTACCAAGGATTATCATAGAGGCCTTGACTCCAGTTGGTGAATATCCACCCCTCGAGTCAAAGGATTAATAGTGGACCCATGATTGGCCAAAGAGCATCCTATCACCTCCTCTCATATGAAATTAATGATTAATGCATGTATCCAATGTGATGGATAATAATAGAAAATGAGAAATATATATATTGATAGTAAACATAAGATTAACAAAGGAAATGGGAAATGTATGTTGATAGTTATTATATGATTATTGATGAAAATTGTGAAATATATATTTGATGTGATCATAAGTTTATAAGAATATAAGGGCAATGCGATTATATAATTTGAATATTTTTGTATATATTGCAATAAGTTGAAAATAAAGATAGACTAGTGTACTAATGTTTCCTTTTGTAAGTTGAAATTTTGTGCAAGGTTGTGAGAATTTTGGCTTACTAGAAGGGGACATTACATTGTTCAACTTTGCAATCATGTTAGAACTCATTTTGTGTGGTGTCTTCTTTTTGGCAAAATGGAAATTGGAATCAAGTCCATGTAGTGTGAGATGTTGTGCATTGACGGCCATCCATTTGGAATTCTTGTGCCAATCACAACTGCGGACTCCTTGAGTAGTGCGATGATATTTGGTTCCTTAGAGTTTTGTGACTCCTTAACTCCTTTTGCATGGGCTTGACTACTAGCACATAGGAGCCTTGCAAGTCTCCCACCTGCTTGAGAAACTCTTCTGTTGACAACAACATCACTTTGCCCTTATGTGCATACTCTTCGTTGTCCTTCATGGGAAGTAATTTGAACTTCTTACCACCTTTTGTGATGATGAAGGTGTTCTTGTGCTTGTCATGTATTGTGTGTCTATCATATTGCCATGACTTTCCCACGAACACATGGCATGTGTCCATCAGAATCACGTCGCACCATACCTCATGCATATCGTCCAATGTGGAATTCAACTTGACATTGCTTTGTCACTGTGAGTTGCTGTCCCTTTTGCAACCAAGAGACTTTGTTAGTGTGGGGTGTGCGATTATTTTCAATCCCATCTTTTGCACCATTTTCGCGGATGCTGAGTTGTTGGTGCTGCCTCCATCAATCATCATCTTGTAGCACTTTCCTCCCGACTTGTACTTAGTTCTAGAGAGGCTCTTCCTCAACCATGACTCCTTATCCCTGCGCACAAGTTTTAGCGAGCCTTGTGCATCATAAGGTTCTCCCCAACCTCTAGGTTTGTTCTTTTTACTTTGCTTCTTGATGTACCTTCTTCATCAGTTTGTGTGACATGCACACACTTCTTTATGTGACCTTGCTCTTACATGGCATCTAGAGACACAAATGCTTGATGACCATTTCGTACACACTTGAAGCAAGTCACTATGAGTTGTCCCTTTTGCAACCAAGAGACTTTGTATGGAATGGGGTGCGTGATTGTTTTCAACCCCAACTTCTGCACCATTTTTGTGGATACTAAGTTGTTGGTACTACTTGCTTAAATGATTAGCTTGCAACACTTTTCTCTTGACTTGCACTTAGTTCTAAAGATTTTCTTCCTCAACTACGACTCCTCATCCTGCGGGTTTGAGTAGAACCTTGTGCATCATTAGGTTCTCCTCAGCCTCTAGGTTTGCATTTTCTACTTTGTTTCCCAACGTGCCTTCTTTAGCTTGCATGACATACACATGCTTCTTTGCACGACCTTGTTCTTGCACAACATCTTCACACTCATACGCGTAGTGACCTACTTGTCCACACTTGAAGCAAGTCCCATGGAAGCCTATGCTGTGGCCTTGCCTAACTCTACCTCTAGTTTTGTTGGAGATTTGCTTGCACTTTTGTAATGTTCTACCCCAATTTTTTTTCAGATTTTCCAACACTAACAACAGTGTTAGCACATGAAATGCAATTAAGTAAATACCTCCACACCTTCTGATCACTAAGTTCCCAAATCGGGCGAGGTGAGAGCATACAAGTGCTTCAGATTAACAAATATAATGCTTTGCAAGGAAACAAATACAACTTCCGCTTATTCAACGGGCATCCACTTATTCAGTGGGAATACACCACTTATTTAGTGGGAGAATGAACTTAAAAAACAAAGCACTTCCGCTTATTCAGTGGGAAGCCAACAATAGAGCCACTTATTCAGTGGGGTAAGCAATTAAAACAAAAATCTTATAGTCCACACTGGTGGTCATACCATCCAGGGGTTACAATAAAATATTGCAACAAATTAAATGTTCACAATGAAAGATATATGCTGCAAATTCATTTAGTAACCCTAATTTCTACTTGTTGGAACTGCTGCAACAAGTTAGCTCATAGAAATAACATGAATGATGAAAGGAAACACATGCTATCTGTGCAAATTGAACACCAAAATATACCATCCAAGAAACTATGAAGGAAGCCCTGATTGATGACCATTCTGCCACTGCTGTAGCACTGTTGCAGGTCTGAAACTTCTATGACAGCAATGAATAAACACAACATTAGTCCTAGATCATGGCTTTTCCCACCTCTGAACTCCTGGCAATGATTTCTACTAACATTGACGCCTCCCAAACAAGTGTCTTATGCTTCCAAAACAAGGCGATTTCCCTCTAAGATCTCATGTCTCCCCTACATGTTGGTACGACCTGCTAAGGATGTACGGCCTGCCATAGGGTCATAAAATCTGCATCAAACTCCCCACAAAAATGATCAATGTTGGTGTCCAAGCATAAGGAAAATTATCCTTAATTTTATTGCAAGAATGCTGATCCAAAATCCAGCGCCTAGGTTGCACAGGTACGACCTGCCTTCAAAGAATGCCAAACTCCATACCAACAATCATTAGATCATTCCAATAATCTAAAAAAATAAAATAACATCAATCTCCAATCCCAAATCTTCAGAAAATATCAAAATCCATTCAGCTCTGTGTGATTCATGAATAAAATCACCTTGAACCAGCTAGGGTGGATCTCTAACCACCGAAACTGATCTTCTTCTAGAGGGTTGACGTCCTCAAGAAGGGAAGGAGGAACACATAGGTTCAATCCAACAGCATAACTGTGTCAAAATCCATAGCATAAAGAAAACAATGAGCTCTCATCCTCCTTATAAAGGCACTTTGTAAGTTACACAAGAAAATAATTATTTCCTGGAAATAATTACCTTTTTTCTTCCAACTTAATTATTTCTCTTTTCCCAACTTGAACACTCACTTTTAAGTGCCTAAATAATTAAAACATCTTTTCCCCTTTCAAATGAGCTATAACACTTAGGCACTTTTTAATTATTTCCATCCTTTGAAAACAAAAGTGCAAATAATAATTAAATAGCTCATTAATACACCCAACTTTACGGAAAATCCTAAACATAAGCAAACTACAAAATAAACTATATTAACATACTCTAGGAAGCTTGGGATGAAGAATGATGCCATCCAGGTGACTTTTTAACAATAGATGGCTTCTCCAAGAAGTTTGGAGAGCAACCCTGTAATGTTCCATTTTTGGCGCATTGAATATTGTGAGTTTTGTGCTTGTTCCTAGTCTCTTGGAGGCTATCCGACATGTTTGGGAAGAACTCCAATGTTTTTGGAGTGGTCTTGATTCGGTTTGCAGAACAATTATTTGGGTTTTCCTTATGTAAATGCATTATTTCTCATGGCTTTGAGCTCAGTTGATATTCCGGGTAACAGTGTTGGTTTCTGAAGTTTGATCAGGCTTCTAATTTGCTCTCCAAGATTTTTGGAGGAATTTTCTATTTTTGGAAAGTCATCCAGAAGGCATCGTTGCTCATCCCAAACCTTACAGAGTATATTGGTTCAGTTTATTTGGCCTTCGGAGGCCGTTTGGGATTTCCCGCAAAATTTAATATTTAATGAGCTATTTTAATTATATTTTTCACTTAAGTTCCTAAGGGTGAAAAATAATTAAAATATTATTAAGTGTTATAGCTCATTTAAAAGGGGAAAACATATTCTTTTATGTAGGCACATAAAAGTGAGCATTTGAGTGGAGGAAAAAAGAAATAAATTAAGTTAGAAGGAAAATGTTATTATTTTCAAGAAATAATTCATTTCCTTTGTAACTCCTCCAGTGCCTTATAAAAGAGAATGAGCTCTCATTTGGAAGGGTTATGCTATGTTTTTGATATTGAATTTGTTGCAGATGGATTGAACCTGTGAGTTCTTCCATATTCTCTTGAGGACGAAAACCCTCTTGTAGAAATCTCTTGAGGACGAAAACCCTCTGGAGTTTGAGTGTAGTTTCACACAAAAATCACCATTGTGCTGGAGCTGATTAGAGTTGGAGTTTCTGAAAAGCTTTGGATTGGAAATTAATAGTTATTATTTGTAATCCTTTGTAGATGATTTTGCTTGTATTTTGATCATGTTTGTGGAGATTTGATACTCATCCATGCTGGTCCGTACATCCTCATGTCCATACTGGCAGATTGAAGATTTGAAAAAAATAAAATATTGAAGTTGAGTTTTGGGTTTTTATCTTATTGTAATATCATTGTCTATCCTATGCATCACTTTCCATGGTGATTTTGAAAGGATTAAAGTATTGTCTAATTTTCTTTGTGCATCCGTACCTTGCATAGCCGTACAACTGAAAGCTGATTTGGGAGATTGCAATTGATATTGAAGTTTGTCTGCCTTATGCATTTGCTAGTATCTTTGTATGGATAAATTGATTCAATTAAGACCAATTTGAGGAGTTTAAAAGTAGTCAATGATTTATGATGGTCATCCGTACTATGTGAGGCCGTACCTCTGCTGATATGAATCGATGCATATAAGAAAATATTGATGAAGTCTTTGAAACTTGGTTTGATTGTATAATTTTTACCTGCCCTAGATGCCTCATTTAAGGGAGTTATCTCAGTGTTTGGTGCTGCATTGAAATTTCTGGGAATGCCGTACCTGTAACAGGCCGTACGGCCCTGATTTGAGAGTTTTATTTGCTGTGAGATATGATATCAGTGTTTCAGAGTATGGGCTGCTCAGAAATGTTAATGTAATCAGATTTAACAGTTTTGTTTCAGAGTTTGGTATAAAAGTTGTGTGTATCAATTATTGTGACTTCAGACTACAATCATGGCTGCCGTACATGTTCAGATCAGCCAGCAAAGCTAAAACTCAGTGCTCGGTCAATTTATATCAAAATAAGTAGTCTTCTTCAGCAAAGCAATGTTCTATTTGTCAATTATGATGCAGGGTATGCTTCTCCATCAATGATCTTCAAGGGAATTACTTATCAAGTTCTAAAATCTTGTGCTTTGATTTTGATCTAATTGAGTATATTGGTACTTCATTGTAACTTCTTTCACATTAAGTACCCCTGGATGGTTTACCGCCAGTGTGGGCAAAGGAATCTTTATCTTTTTGTTCATTTTACCCATTGAACAAATGGAGAATACCCACTGAATAAGTGGATGGCTTTGTAATCTTTCATGCTTATTTTATACCCACTGATAAAGTGGTGAATTCCCACGATATGTGGATGCCCGCCGCAGCGGAAGAAGTGTATTTCTTTCTTGCATACTTGTTACTGTAAGCCAAAATCACTGTATGCTCTCACCTTGCCCATCCTGGGATCTTGGTGATCAGAAAGTGTGAGGCCTTTAGATGGTTTATGTTTTGATGCTAACCTTGCCATATCATTGTATGAATTTTGAAAAAAATCTAGGGGTAGCATCTTACAGTGGTATCAGAGCTGGTATGTTCTTGCCAGCCTGTTGGGGAGTTAATTTCTTGCAGATCTTTCAGTTGAGCGAGTCAGTTTTCAGCCTTGCATGTGAGTGATCAGCACTTGCATTTGTGTTCAGAGTTGGGCAGTTGAAAGATTCTGAGCAGTGTTGAGAGATCATGGCATCTCTTATGCAGAAAAGAAGAGAGACAGATGTCCTGGATGAATTAGAAAGAGTTGTTCAAGAGAAGTTGGATCAAAGGAAATATCATCATGAGGCCACTAAGATTATTGATGAGTACGAAGAACTACCAAATGACTATAAGCAGCAACTCCCTTGGAATGCTTTCTTAGAAATCATCAAAGAGGGTAATCTGGATAAAAAGGGATTTATAGAATACATTCAAAAGATAAGGAATGAAGAGGAGATGAAGGAAATGTTCTTGTGCAAGCCTGAGTTAACTACTTCAAAGGCAAGGACCAAGAACTTTTCTAAGTATTCACTTTCCAGCCCATCGAACAAGAAGCCTCTTATTTCGAGGAAGAAAGAGGTCAGCAAGAATGAGCTCAGGAGAAGAAGTCTTTGTTTCATATGCAAAGATTCATGGGAGCCTAATCATCATTGCAAGAACAAAGAAGCTGAACCAGTAACTTTCGTCACATGTCCTTTCTTTCAGGATGATGTGGAAACAAATAAAAAGGGAGATGAAGTCCTGATATCTGAAATACATAAGATTGAGCCTCTGTATGAGGAAGACAAAGTCATAAATCATGAGACATGCATAGAGGAGTTTGCTGATTTGGGGAAGGCTACAGTAGAAATTTATGAAGCTAAACCTTGCTTTGATGAAAAATGTGAGTCTAAGGTGTGGGACTTAGCAAGTCCTTCATTTGATGATGATCCTGAAGATGCCCCTACTCTTGAGGAGTTGAAGATGATCAATAGATTGCTAGACGGTGACTTTGCAAGTGAGCTTGAGCGCATTAAAGCAAAGTGTCTTGTCGAGGACATAGGAAACAATGAAATCATAAAAGATGAAAAGGTTGATGCTGCTGAAAATTTCAGAACAGCACCTAATGAAGAGCAATTCCACCATTCTAGTGATGGAAGTCTTGATTATGAGTGGGATTGTTCCATGCAAAGAGAAAAGCAGTTAGATTCCTCAAAGATCCTTGACGAAGAATGTGCTGATGAAAATTTTAAATCAGCAATTGGTGATGATTCAATGTTTGATTATGAGACTGCCTTTTCATTTGATCTAAGTGATGAAGAAAAAAATTCAACTCCTATGCAACTTGAGGAACTTAGTATCCTTGTAGAAGAGTCAGTTGTTGAGCATGTTGATGAAGAGTTTGTTGGAAGATTTGGATCAGCCTCAAAGGTCAGCTCAACATTGAATTTATGTGATGCTACTTCTTGTAGTCAAAATAGCTATGAAGAGGATAGCTTTAAAGCAGCTGATTTCAAGGATCATGCTTCTAAGGATATGACAGAAAATTTATTGTGTGCAGCTGATTTGAATTTTAAGAATCAATTGTTAGTCACCGAAGATAAGGTCGTGCAAATTCTAACACATTTGGATAGCTCACATAAGTTTGTTGAAGATCACATTTGGAGAGCTCAAGTTGAAAGAAGACAAATGGGCATGGAAAAAGGATCTTCACTTGAAGATTGGTGTATAGTCAGGGAAGCATTGGAAACTTTGAAATCTGATTATTTGAACCTGCTTATTGATAGAGATCATGTCCTTGAATTTGTTGGTCGAATATGTGATGCATTAAAGGGACGAGATGCTGAAATTGATAAGCTTACATTTAAGCTTAAAACAACTATGGATTCTTTAGAGAGTACCCAAATGGCTCTCTTAAAAGCTGAAAATCAGCTTGTTGATGTCCATCAATTCATGGAGCAAGTAGGAGTTGCTAGAGCCAATGAAAGCAAGCTGGAGACTGAAGAGCTTGGTTTGCTCCAAGGAGATTTTCACTTAGGACAGCCTCCTAAGTATGCAAATGCAGAATGGGAGTCAATTGATGAATTGTTTGAACATGAAGGTGAAACCAATTTCCAATCATTTGATAATACTCTTTTTATGATGGAAGTTGAGTTAACTCATGATAATCTTCTCCTCATGTTGAATGAAGAGAACCATTCTGATGTGAGTAGCACGGAGGAGGATAGTAACAGGGTATGGGATCCGGGTGAAATGCACTCATATGATGTTCATTTGTACAAAAACTTCTTCAACTGGAAGTTTTCAATAGTTGTTGAAAATGGGCATAAGTTTCAGGTATGCAAGGGATTAGATTCAATGATGGCTTACTTTTGCAATGGAGTTTATTTGCAAGATTCCTTGCAGGATAGTGGTGTTGGTAAGATTGTTTTATGGATAAATTTGGAGTCAAATTTATGTCATGAAGCTGCTGTCCTTCATCCAATCAGCCATCATAAATGTTCATTTGCATACATAATGATTGATTGGAGAGAAATTTTGATCATAACCTTGACTTATTCTGATTGTAGATGGCCTAAATTTCTTATTGTTCTCAAAAGATTTCAGTTTTATTGTTGCTATCCCATTTTGAGATCATTGAAATCTGATTTTCATGAGATTATCTCAGACTTAAGCAGCCACGAGATTGAACTTTTTGATGCTTTTAGCCTTTTATGGGAAGATGACAGAAGTTTTCAGCTGAAAGGAATAAGTGTTGCAGTTATTAATGCTCTTTTGGAGAGTGAGAATCAGCTGATTCATGGTTGTTCTGAATTGTTTTCAGCTTGTTATCAAGTTGAGTTATGTTCTTCCTCGGAGGGACATTACAATTTTTGGTTCCCAGTAGTTGTTTCATGTTGGATGATTGTATTGAGGATTGCTAACTCTTTCATTTATGGAGTTAATGATGTTTGGTATCCAGCAAGTTGTACGATTGGAAGAATGTTTCAGATGATTATACAAAGTGTCTGTTGTGCAGTTCACAGATATATCAGAGAGATGCAGCAGAAGCAATGTGAAGCATTCTTTAGATTGGTTTGGGATCCAGGCATATTATTGTTAATCATGCAGATTTCTTGGTTGGATAGCATGAATTGCTTGAGGACAAGCAATCTTGAGCAGGGAGGACTGTAATGTTCCATTTTTGGCGCATTGAATATTGTGAGTTTTGTGCTTGTTCCTAGTCTCTTGGAGGCTATCCGACATGTTTGGGAAGAACTCCAATGTTTTTGGAGTGGTCTTGATTCGGTTTGCAGAACAATTATTTGGGTTTTCCTTATGTAAATGCATTATTTCTCATGGCTTTGAGCTCAGTTGATATTCCGGGTAACAGTGTTGGTTTCTGAAGTTTGATCAGGCTTCTAATTTGCTCTCCAAGATTTTTGGAGGAATTTTCTATTTTTGGAAAGTCATCCAGAAGGCATCGTTGCTCATCCCAAACCTTACAGAGTATATTGGTTCAGTTTATTTGGCCTTCGGAGGCCGTTTGGGATTTCCCGCAAAATTTAATATTTAATGAGCTATTTTAATTATATTTTTCACTTAAGTTCCTAAGGGTGAAAAATAATTAAAATATTATTAAGTGTTATAGCTCATTTAAAAGGGGAAAACATATTCTTTTATGTAGGCACATAAAAGTGAGCATTTGAGTGGAGGAAAAAAGAAATAAATTAAGTTAGAAGGAAAATGTTATTATTTTCAAGAAATAATTCATTTCCTTTGTAACTCCTCCAGTGCCTTATAAAAGAGAATGAGCTCTCATTTGGAAGGGTTATGCTATGTTTTTGATATTGAATTTGTTGCAGATGGATTGAACCTGTGAGTTCTTCCATATTCTCTTGAGGACGAAAACCCTCTTGTAGAAATCTCTTGAGGACGAAAACCCTCTGGAGTTTGAGTGTAGTTTCACACAAAAATCACCATTGTGCTGGAGCTGATTAGAGTTGGAGTTTCTGAAAAGCTTTGGATTGGAAATTAATAGTTATTATTTGTAATCCTTTGTAGATGATTTTGCTTGTATTTTGATCATGTTTGTGGAGATTTGATACTCATCCATGCTGGTCCGTACATCCTCATGTCCATACTGGCAGATTGAAGATTTGAAAAAAATAAAATATTGAAGTTGAGTTTTGGGTTTTTATCTTATTGTAATATCATTGTCTATCCTATGCATCACTTTCCATGGTGATTTTGAAAGGATTAAAGTATTGTCTAATTTTCTTTGTGCATCCGTACCTTGCATAGCCGTACAACTGAAAGCTGATTTGGGAGATTGCAATTGATATTGAAGTTTGTCTGCCTTATGCATTTGCTAGTATCTTTGTATGGATAAATTGATTCAATTAAGACCAATTTGAGGAGTTTAAAAGTAGTCAATGATTTATGATGGTCATCCGTACTATGTGAGGCCGTACCTCTGCTGATATGAATCGATGCATATAAGAAAATATTGATGAAGTCTTTGAAACTTGGTTTGATTGTATAATTTTTACCTGCCCTAGATGCCTCATTTAAGGGAGTTATCTCAGTGTTTGGTGCTGCATTGAAATTTCTGGGAATGCCGTACCTGTAACAGGCCGTACGGCCCTGATTTGAGAGTTTTATTTGCTGTGAGATATGATATCAGTGTTTCAGAGTATGGGCTGCTCAGAAATGTTAATGTAATCAGATTTAACAGTTTTGTTTCAGAGTTTGGTATAAAAGTTGTGTGTATCAATTATTGTGACTTCAGACTACAATCATGGCTGCCGTACATGTTCAGATCAGCCAGCAAAGCTAAAACTCAGTGCTCGGTCAATTTATATCAAAATAAGTAGTCTTCTTCAGCAAAGCAATGTTCTATTTGTCAATTATGATGCAGGGTATGCTTCTCCATCAATGATCTTCAAGGGAATTACTTATCAAGTTCTAAAATCTTGTGCTTTGATTTTGATCTAATTGAGTATATTGGTACTTCATTGTAACTTCTTTCACATTAAGTACCCCTGGATGGTTTACCGCCAGTGTGGGCAAAGGAATCTTTATCTTTTTGTTCATTTTACCCATTGAACAAATGGAGAATACCCACTGAATAAGTGGATGGCTTTGTAATCTTTCATGCTTATTTTATACCCACTGATAAAGTGGTGAATTCCCACGATATGTGGATGCCCGCCGCAGCGGAAGAAGTGTATTTCTTTCTTGCATACTTGTTACTGTAAGCCAAAATCACTGTATGCTCTCACCTTGCCCATCCTGGGATCTTGGTGATCAGAAAGTGTGAGGCCTTTAGATGGTTTATGTTTTGATGCTAACCTTGCCATATCATTGTATGAATTTTGAAAAAAATCTAGGGGTAGCATCTTACAAACCCGGGAAGCCGAAAAAACATTTGAAAGTTGTGCTGCAATCCTGAACCTCAACTAAACTCAATGCCATCAACTGAAACAAAAAATAATTGAACCAACGATCTCCCCAAACAAGGAGCCCCTTACCATACCACATAGCCTATCGGAACTCAAGGAAATAGGCCATCAGATCCACAACTGGTTAGGCTTGAGGCTTGAGAAGGAGACATTATAGTCCTCCCTCCCTAGAATTGCTGCAATCCTGAACCTCAACTAAACTCAATGCCATCAACTGAAACAAAAAATAATTGAACCAACGATCTCCCCAAACAAGGAGCCCCTTACCATACCACATAGCCTATCGGAACTCAAGGAAATAGGCCATCAGATCCACAACTGGTTAGGCTTGAGGCTTGAGAAGGGGACATTACAGTCCTCCCTCCCTAGAATTGCTTGTCCCCAAGCAATTGCAAAACAGGATACTATAGAATGTGCTCACTTTCCCAAGTCGCATCCTCCACAGGTAGGTTCTTCCACTTAACCAAATATTCTTTGATGGTCTTTCTCCTCAAAGAGCGCTCTCTATGATCAATAATATCTTCTGGAATCGACTTAAGTCTTCCTTCTTCATCTAATGGAGGCAACACCAAGGAGGGAATAACATTATGTCCAAGTGTCTTTTTAAGGCGCAAGACATGGAAGACTAACTCATATGCCACTTCACCAATCTTCTTGACAATCTTGAATGGACCAAGGAAACGTGGCTTTAACTTTTCAGCTCCACTCTTTTTGAGAGAGGATTGGTTGTAGGGCTGCAACTTCACATAAACCATGTCTCCAACATCAAAAACACGCTCTATTCGCTGCTGATCTGCATAAAGCTTTTGCTGGTTTTGAGCATGTTTAAGGTTATCCTTCAAAGATTTCATTAGATCTTGAGTTTCGTGCAAAAAATCCTTGACTCTTGGTACTCTACTGTCACCAAACAACAAGTGAACGAAGTTAGGAGCTTCATAACCATATAAAGCCAAGGATGGAGACATCTTTATAGACATATGGTAAGAGGAATTGTAACAATATTCACCCAAATGTAACCACCTTACCCAAGCTTTTTGTTGTCCAGGAACATAATTTCTAAGATATCCCTCCAACCATTTGTTGACTATTTCAGATTGCCCATCAGTTTGTAGATGGTAACTGGTGCTAGGAGTGAGTTCAGTCCCACTCAATCTGAATAACTCTTGCCAAAAAAGACTTAGGAACTATCATGTCCCCATATCGCTAATTCTAATTGAATCAATTATGTCTTTTATTCATTCAAATTAAAGATATGAATGATCAAATCGAATACATTTACATTAAATAATATATTTAAAATAATAAATTAATATTATAGTCAATTAAATAAATAGATTTAATATATTTAAATAATAAATGGAGTAATATATACGAAAGCAATATTATAAATAATATATTATTAATATAATAACATTTATTAATATAAATATAAATATTAGTAATTAAATATTATTATATTATAAATATATATATATGAATAAATATAAATATAAATAGATATATATAAATAATATATATTATTGAATATTATAAATTAAATAAAATATAATATTATCAATTTTAATATTATTATACATTATTAAATATGATATATAAATATAAATATAATATATAAATATAATATATAAATATAATTATAAAATATAAATAATGTTAATTATACATAATAAAGTTAAGGCAGCAAAGGCTGTGATACATATTCTGAAGAGTCATTAACTATTATGTGACATATATATTAATAGGCATGTATTCAAGGAAAGTCATGACCGTTGGTTAAATATCTTAAAGAGTATAAAGGTAATAAGGCTGGGAGATGAGGAGGACACGAGGAGAAATACATAAAAAATATCAATTCAGCAATTATCACCGAATCATATACACAGCCAATGAATATTCACAATTGAATTCGACTATTAAGTAGATATAAAGCAGAAAAAAACAAAGAATTATAGGCAGTTGTAAGAAAGATAAAAGAGCAGATTTTTAAGCAGAAATAAAGTAAAGATAAAACAAAATAAATTCTGAGTTTGATACAGACATATCAGATCATAACAGCAAAAAGGAATAAAAAGAAGAAAGTCTGAAATGAATACAAATGAGAAGACTTCTGATTTATATACAGATATAAAAAAGTATATATATTTTTGAGTTGGAAAAGCATACTTGGAAGTAAGAGTTCTAAAGGATACAAAGGCAAGATTTATCCTCCTAGATAAAATTAGTATTGTTCCTATAAGGGACATTACAGGAACTTGCTGTTCCTATTACTCACTATGTTCTTGGGCAGCCCATGCAATTTGAACACTTCTCTAAAAAATAATTCTGCCACCTGTATTGCTGTAAACACTGCAGAAACAACAAAGAAATGTGCAAATTTGGTCAATCTATCGACCACAACGAAGATGCTATCCTTCCCTTGCACTTTGGGAAGTCTTGTGATAAAATCCAGGGTGATACTTTGCCATTTTTGGTTGGGAATTGGCAATGTTGCAGCAGACCAGCAGGGTATGTGTTCTCATTTTTGTTCTATTGGCAAACAGAACATTCTCTAACATGATCACAAACATCATTTTTTAGCCCCTTCCAAATAAACCTCTCACGAATTTGCTTATAAGTCTTGAAAATACCTTGGTGATCAGCCAAGGGAGTATCATGAAATGACCTTATAATCAATGGTTTAACCTTGGAATTGGGAACTAGAAAGATCGTCTCCTTGTAGAAGATGGGATCATTGTTTACCTTGTACTTCTCATCATGTGTTGTACCTTCAAGGACACTAGCTGTAAATGGATCCTTGGCATATTCTATTATGATCTGATCTCTCCAATCAACAGTAACCTCCACAATAGTATGCAAATGAGGCCTTCTAGACAAGGCATCCGCCACCACATTCTTCTTCCCTTTGACATAAACAATATCAAAGTCATAAGCTTGAAGCTTATTGACCCACTTCTATTGCCTCTCGTTCAAGTCTTTTTGATTGAAAAGATATCTCAAACTGTTGTGATCAGTTTTAAATTTTTAATAATGAATCTTCCTCCAACCAAATATTGTCGGAACTTGACCAAGGCATGCATAATTGCGAGCATCTCTTTGTCATAAATTGAATAACTTGTTTCAACACCTCTTAACTTCCTATTTTCAAAACAAATTGGATGCTTGTTTTGCATGAGAACAACACCAATTCCCTCACCAAATGCATCACATTCCAACTCAAATGGCTTAGAAAATTCAGGAAGGGCAAGAACACGACAACAAGTTTCTTAAAATGATCAAAAGTGTTTTGTGTTGCATTAGACCACTTAAATGCCCCCTTTTGGGTAAGATCAGTGAGAGGAGCTGCCATTTGTGAAAATCCCTTCACAAACCGCCTATAGGAGCCACAACCCAAAAAAACCCTTCAATTGAGTGAGGTTTTTTGGTGGGGGCCAATCCAAGATTGTTTTAATCTCTTCCCTATCCACACTAACCCCCTGAGCATTGATAACATGGCCAAGATAAACACTTTCAGTTAATCCAAATTCACACTTGGATTCTTTAGCATATAATGAGTTGGCCTCTAGGATACCAAGCACTTCATCCAAATGTTGCAAGTGTTCCTTCCAAGACTTGTTGTAAATTAGGATATCATAAAAAAAACTAGCAGAAACTTACGGAGCTGCCCACTAAAAATCTGATTCATACAAGATTGAAAGGTGGCAGGGGCATTTGTTAGGCCAAAAGGCATAACAAGGAACTCAAAATGCTCATAATGGCATATAAATGCAGTCTTCTCAACATCCTTCTCCCTCATTTTGATTTGATGATACCCTGATCTTAAGTCTATCTTTGAAAAGTAGATTGCTCCATGAAGCTCATCAATCCTCGGTATTGGATACCGATTTTTAACAGTTCTTTTGTTGAGCTCTCGGTAACCAATGCATAGACGCAGTCCCATCTTTTTTCTTAATCAACACAACAGAAGATGCAAATGGGCTCTTGCTAGGACAGATAAACCCCATGTCTAAAAGTTCTTTGAGAGTCCTTTCAATCTCATCTTTGAAACGCTTGGGGTGCCGATAGGGAGTTGATATCACAGGTTTAGCTCCCTCTTCTAGCTCAATGATATGCTCAATACCTCTTTCAAGAGGTCTCCCAAGTGGCAATCCACTAAAGACCTTGCTGTGCTTGGTTAGCAAAGTTTGCACATCAGGATGATAATTCTTCTTTTCTTCTTTTGGAGGGGTAGGCATGATGACACATCGGGCTGCACATTCTACTTGATCATGACGAAACAAACGTTCCATCCTTTTTGTGATGACAACTCTAGGTCCTCCAGTAGAAATCCCTCTCAAAACAACCTTCTTTCCACCAACATCAAACTTCAGCTCCATAGTTTGCAAGTCCAAACATATTTCACCCAAAAATTTCAGCCATTTTATAACAAGGACATCATCAGTGTCACTAATGCTTATCACATAAAAGTCATCTTTGACTTCGTAATTACCAATATGCATACTTAATTAAGGAATCCTCCTTGTGCATGAAAGTGTGAATCCATCGGCGACAATAACCTTGAATCCCTCAAACTCTTCGGGTTTCAGCCCTCTTCTTGCCACAACTCCATCAATGAAGTTGTGTGATGCTCCTGTATCTATGAGAGCAACAATACGCTGCCCACATAGTACACCTCGGACTTTGAATGGATCATTTCTTTGATTCCCAGTGAGTTGGACAAAAGAAACATCATGGTCCTTGTCAACTTCAGCCTCTTCATGAACCTCATCTTCTTCACTAACCTACGAATCATCTTATTGTCTTGAGTTTTCTAATTCCGATTCAACAGTCACATAGGCCTCTAATTGGTGGGATTTGCCTCTTTCACAACACTTGTGTCCTGGGGCCCAAGGTTCTTTACATGTGAAACATAATTTCTTCTTCCTTAGCTCGTTTTGAAGCTCATCATCCATTCTTTGAGGCAATGTTTTGGGCTGATTGACTTCTTTCTGGAAATGTTTTTTATCCTTCTTATGAAGGAAAGTCTTGGACTGAAATTTACTTCTAGGAGCTGTAAATTCCATGTTCCTAGCCTTCTTTATGGCCTCTTGTAAAGATTGTGTTTCCAAAGCTTTTACCCATCCTCTCAATGGTTTCATTGACCCTTCAATAAAGAGATAGGTCAGCCTTCCTTTAGAAATATCCATCACCATTACTGCTATCCTTTGAAAGTCTGAAATATAAGAATTCACAATGTCTCTTTGCCTTACTTAGGCCAGCTCTTTGAAGTGACTCTTAGGATCATGTTTGTCAAAACAATCAATGAGTCTTTGAGTGAATTCTACATAAGATGTGATGAGGCTATGACCTTGGGTGATCATGCCATGAGTCCACCAATCATGGGCATCACCATCAAGACGCATGGTGGCAAACTTGATTGCCTCACCTTCCAACATCGGTTCAAACAGAGGTAGCTATCAAGCTTCTGAACCCATGATCTAGCAGTGCATTTGGTTGACCCATCAAATGAAGGTATTGGTACCTTCCCAAGCTTCCGTTGAAGGTCTTGGTTTTGGATCCTTGGTCGATTTCTGTATTTGGGTTGATAGAAATCATGAAGGGACATCGCACTTAGAAATTCATCTCCCAAAGAAAGCCCCTTCTTGTTGATAATCAGCAAAACTTTCAGCCACAAATTGCTGTCCACCTCCTTGATTTTGCTGCTATCCCAAAAATACGAGCATCATAGGCCTAACTATTGAGGCCCAAGAGGTTCTAGTATTTATAGGAGGATTGTTCCCCTTGTTGGAGTTACTAGCATCACCTTGGTTTTCATTGTTTCCCCTATTCAGAGGAGTGCCACCACCCATACTCTGGTTCACCAACTGAGACAACAACCTTGTCATTTGTTGTTGACTTCTCACCATTTCTTGCTGCCCTCTTGCCAGATCATTCAATATGTCTCTGGTACTAGGATCTTGTTGAGCCCTATCACCCATGTTATTTTCCTCTTCTGACTCTGGATCAATGTGTAGTTGCCTTCTTCTGTATGTTATAAAATCTCTCTTCTGGATTCATTAATTGCACAGGCTGAAAATTCTGATTTTACCACTGAAAATCTGCAAGGATGTAGCAATCAAATCAGGCTGGTAGGATGACCAGCTCTGATACCACTGTAATATTTTACCCCAAATTTGTTTCAGATTTTCCAACAATAACAGCAGTGTTAGCACATGAAATGCAATTAAGTAAAGACCTCCACACCTTCTGATCACCAAGTTCCCAAATCAGGCGAGGTGAGAGCATACAAGTGCTTCAGATTAACAAATATAAAGCTTTGCAAGGAAACAAATACAACTTCCACTTATTTAACGGGCATCCACTTATTCAATGGGAATATACCACTTATTTGGTGGGAGAATGAACTTAAAAAACAAGGCACTTCCGCTTATTCAGCGGGAAGCCAACAATAGAGCCACTTATTCAGTGGGGTAAGCAATTTAAACAAAAATCTCATAGTCCACACTGGTGGTCATACCATTTAGGGGTTACAATAAAAGATTGCAACAAATTAAATGTTCACAATGAAAGATATATGCTGCAAATTGATTTAGTAACCATGATTTCCACTTGTTGGAACTGCTGCAACAAGTTAGCTCATAGAAATAAAAATGAATGATGAAAGGAAACACATGCTATCTGTGCAAATTGAACGCCAAAATATACCATCCAAGAAACTATGAAGGAAGCCCTGATTGATGACCATTTTGCCATTGCTGTAGCACTGTTGCAGGTCTGAAACTTCTATGACAGCAATGAATAAACTCAACATCAGTCCTCGATCATGGCTTTTCCCACCTCTGAACTCTTGGCAATGATTTCTACTAACATTGACGCCTCCCAAACAAGTGTCTTATGTTTCCATAACAAGGCGATTTCCCTCTAAGATCCCATGCCTCCCCTGCATGCTGGTACGACCTGCCATAGGGTCATAGAATCTACATCAAACTCCCCACAAAAATGATCAATGTTGGCACCCAAGCATAAGGAAAATGATCCTTAATTTTATTGCAAGAAAAAACTCTTAATGCTGATCCAAAATCCAACACCCAGGTTGGATAGGGACAGCCTGGAATGGTACGGCCTGCCCTCAAAGAATGCCAAACTCCATACCAACAATCATTAGATCATTCCAGTAATCTAAAAAAATAAAATAACATCAATCTCCAATCCAAAATCTTTAGAAAACATCAAAATTCATTCATCTTTGTGTGATTCCTGAATGAAATCACCTTGAACCAGCTAGGGTGGATCTCTAACCACCGAAACTGATCTTCTTCTAGATGGTTGACGTCCTCAAGAAGGGAAGGAAGAACATGCAGGTTCAATCTAGCATTATAAGGGTGTCAAAATCCATAGCATAAAGAAAACAATGAGCTCTCATCCTCCTTATAAAGGCACTTTGTAAGTTACACAAGAAAATAATTATTTCTTGGAAATAACTACCTTTTTTCCTCCAACTTAATTATTTCTCTTTTCCCAACTTGAGCACTCACTTTTAAGTGCCTAAATAATCAAAACATCTTTTCCCCTTTCAAATGAGCTATAACACTTAGGCACTTTTTAATTATTTCCATTCTTTGAAGACAAAAGTGCAAATAATAATTAAATAGCTCATTAATACACCCAACTTTATGGAAAATCCCAAACATAAGCAAACTGCAAAATAAACTATACCACCGTACTCCAGGAAGTTCGGGATGAAGAATGATGCCATCTGGGTGACTTTTTAAAAATAGATGGCTTCTCCAAGAAGTTTGGAGAGCAACCCGAGAAGTCGAAAAACTTTTGAAAGTTGCATTGCAATCCTGAACCTCAACTAAACTCAATGCCATCAACTGAAACAAAAAATGATTGAACCAACGATCTCCCCAAACAAGGAGCCCCTTACCATACCACATAGCCTATCGGAACTCAAGGAAATAGGCTATCAAACCCACAACTAGTTAGGCTTGAGGCTTGAAAAGGGGACATTACAGTCCTCCCTCCCCAGAATTGCTTGTCCCCAAGAAATTGCAAAATAGGATGCTATAGAATGTGCTCACTTTCCCAAGTCGCATCCTCCACAGGTAGGTTCTTCCACTTAACCAAATATCATCCACAGGTAAGTTTTTTCGGCTTCATAAGTAATCTTAATCACTGCACTTTGTCTTTATTAAGTGCTTCATAATGATCGCAGCCTTAGATAATGAATCGTTGCCAATATAATGCTTTATTATATATGTTTATAATATTTAGTATCTATATTATTATATAATAGTAGTATTTAATTTAGTACATTTATTTTTTATATTCATGTTTATAATATATTTATTGTTATATTTACATATTGTATATTATATATATTTATATTTATATTTATATAATATATATTATATTATAATTAAAATTGATAATATTATATTTGTATTTATATTTATTATTTATAAATACAATAAATATATTACATTATTAATATTATTATATATATGATTATCATCCAAATGGACCATATTTGGCAAAATCGATGTTTCTGTCTTTGTCATGATGTTTAAATCTTTAATTTAAATAATGCCTTAATACCGGGACATGACAGAGATCGAAGTGTGGCTTGCTCTGGACCTTAATCAAGGCGATTGCAAATCTTTTCTTTGTTGTGATATTCTCCTCAACATCATCTGGACTTATGACATTATCTCATACATCACAACCATCCCTCACGTTGTCATTGATATCTTCCATCACCACCATTCCTCTCCGTTGTGAGATTTCAATGACTTTGAGCTGAGCCTGAATTGCTCTCAACTTATTAGCTAGATCTGTGACGTGGGCCACTTGATTGTTTCTCACACCTTGTCCAACTCTGTGAGCCATCTTCTTTGGTTCACTTGCAATGCAACAACACTTGCACAAATGCTTAAGCTAATACAAACTCTTGTGAGCTCACCTCAAGGACTTAGAATGCTTGCCTTGACACTAAATGGTGCAGCCAAATGTGGGTCAAATGAACAATTGAGGAATAGGCAGACAAAGCACACAACAAAAGCAAACAAGGAAGAAAAATTGGAGATCGAACAAGGAAACAATGCATTCAACTTGCAAAAAGAAAAAATGAAAGAATAACAAATGGGCCACCTATTTGTGAAATTCGACACCCTATGCTACTTAGTTCTTAGAGAAATATGCACAAAGACTCTCTACACTACAATCTTTTCTCTCTAAAGCTCCACTCAAAACCCAAATTACATGCCAATTCTCACTCTCTAGTAGAGCAACTTGTCGATCAAAGTCAAACCCCATCAAATGACCATGCCTCAAAATAAATGGCACCAACCACAAATTTGATTTGTGATGACATGGAGGATTGAAGCACACCATCGCCATTAATGTTTGCGTAGGAGGAAATCCAATTTGCAAGATAAGATGTGCATTCTACAAATAGAACAATTAGGCCATTCCTTAATAAATTCGAACTTGATGTTTCCCTGATATTCCATAATTGAAAAACCAATAGAAAATCTAATTGTTGTTGTTTGATGGAAGTTGCATTGACATTGACCAATTGTTCTGACATTCGTTGAGCTTTCCATGGCTTGCGAGCGAATAAGTTGTGCGGGGAGAGATTCATGATGCATAGGGCTGCGTGGGTAATGCAAGAGCAGGATCGGAGATGAGCTCTGTGCAAGGAAAACATGTGCATGGGCTAAGATGCACTCCCACAGATATGTGCTAGACGTCAAGGTTTGTGCAAGGCCAAACAATGCTGCACCGACAAATACAAGGTGTGTGGGACAACCGAAATTGCCTTGACAAAACAAACAACACATGCACGCATGTTAGGCTTGCACACAACAAACTACCACACAAAACAAATGCATGTGCACAAGTTAGGCTTGCGTGTGGGGACTACCAAAGCAAACAATAAATATTTTTGGGTGATGCAAGAATGTGCCAACCCAAGGATGCTTCTACATCAAGAAAATTCCTACTACTTTACAAGAGGGTTAGCCAGGAAAACACCCCTAGCTGCTTTTGTTAGGATATTGTTGCCAAAACCAAGCTGATTGTAGTTAGAACCTAGTTTCCTTTTCTCTCCATCCTTTTTACATTCATAATTTTTATGAACTTCCCTAGAGTACACAGCTATCCTATGTAGTGACCTTCATGTCATGTTATTTAGTCTATGATTTTGAGGGCAAGGTTTGCGTTCTTTTTTCAAGACAAAAGTATCATTAAGGTCATGCTTCATCTGTTTATCCTAGGAATGTTGATAATGGCGAAAATAGTTCCATATGCAAGATCTTATCCTCTTCCTAGCCATCCTGCCCTATTTTAAATGCCAAATATGCCTCCTATTATGGTGCATTATTTTTTTACATAAAAAAAGAATTCAATATCTGTCTTGTAAGCATATTTTGTGAAGGGCCTATTAGACCAAGAAAAAATCCAAAATTTGTGAGTTTCTCTTCACCGAAACTAGAAGGGAGTTGTGGAATGCTTTCTTCCTCAATTGAGTTTTAAACTGAAACCTATGAAATTGATACATGTTTGACAAGTTCCAGTTCAGAAAAAAATATAGCTTTTGCATACTGATTAGTGGGTTTTGGGATTCAACTGTGTGGAAAAATTCATTTCCAATGTACACTAATGGACTCATGAGGCATGTAGAATAATATGCATGTTATGTTATAAATTTCTTTTGACACATCCGAAGATGTTCTTTTAGAGATGATTAGCTTTGAATTGTATATACTATGGTTTTCTAGCAAATCACAAATTGCAATATATAATGTTTCCTTTCTATGGTTTGAAATCAATATGACCATAAATCATTGGATACTATAGTTTTTTAGAAGCTAATTGTTGTAATCTGCCCATTGCTCCAGATTGCCATTTTCCTATCAAGGATTTTGTGGAACCAATGTTCATTATTCCACGATGTATTAAGCTGAAGAAGGTCAGAATGGCACTTAGGTATGACCCAAGTTGTTAGGTTGCATTAACTTTTCTGTTTCACCTAAATTACCAAGTTCATCCTGGAAAACCAAGTTTGTTTTGTTGTTCTTAATTAGCTTCTTCTTTCATTAGTTAGGATAGTTTCGTTGTACTGTTTCCTCTTTATGGAGTTCTAGAGATTTTTTCCATCTTTTTTCTTGGTACAAGTTATTTGTGCCCATAAACATATTGCTATGGAGGTGGCATCTGGCTATTCAAACATTAAAAAAATTAAAAGGCTACATATTTTGCTTTCTGCTTATGATATTACTATTTTGAGAGATCTTTATTTCTTTATTTTCATCGCTAAACTGAGTTTGGCTTCTCTCTTTAGATACACTGCCATCCATCCATTATCATATCTGCTTTTGTGTTCTGGATTTTAAAAGAAAGTCTATTTGGGTCTTAACATTCACGAATCATTATCGTTTTGATTGTTTTACTTCTTTCAATCTCCCTTTGGTGTAGTGATCAACTTACCAAGCTTAATCTGCTTTAAATATTCTTCTTGCTGAAGTTTTGTTTTCTACCATGTCACTTGTAGAGTGAAATTTGTCATCATTGTATATAACCATGAACATATGCATTTTTTTGATGAAGGAATATCTTGGGTGCCTTGATTTATGTTTGAGTTATGATGGATCAGTAAGCCTGTGTATGGTTGGACTGTTGCTGTCAATTGCCGTACATGCGCTCTCCCTTCCTATGTATACAAGTCAGATTGTCTTAATTAGGGTTTTCCATCCACAAATCTATTGCTTATAAATTTATAATATGAGTCAAGGCTGTGTACATCTGAAGACTATGCACGTTAAGGAAAACATCAAATTGCTTAACTTGCAAACAACAAACTGTCTTAAGTAAAGAGCTCTAGGACAAAGCCTTAACGGCGAATTGCCCAAAGTTTCAAAGATGATGTCTGACGGGGAAAACAAAAAACCTGAAAACTTAATAGTTTTTATTTTTAATCAAAAGCGAAAAAATGAATTTTATTCGATGAACTAAACAAATCAGAAGTTTGCTTTTCTTGTGTAACTGGTGCCTATGTGACAATTACAGAGGATACTTAACAAATAACTTATATCCAAACAGGTTTAGGCATAGACGGGCTTTGCTAAAGTACTATCGAAGAATGGTTATGGCTATGGAGGTCTTGAAGCTTAGCTTAGAGAACTGTCATGCAGGATAGGTGGCACGAGGCTTCTCTCTAAGTTACTGGATTCGCTCCCTTTGACCCTTGATCCGGGTCCGATTCGGCCCAGATTCGGATCCGGGTTCAGTTCGGAGGGGGGTTCGTGCAGGGTTCGGTAAATGCACTGTGGGTTCGCCCAGGATGAACCCGGGCGAACCATCACGAATCCCTCACATTTTTCTCTGCTGTCATGACGAACCAACGAATTTTTTCTGTGTAAATCTCCATTTTTTCCAGTTGATTCTCTGACCCTTCTCCGCCGAGCTGAGTAATGACCATCCGACGCACACATAAATGGATTGGGGATTGGATTCTCCATCTTATCTGTCACTAAAAATTAGCACTTGCACCCATAGGAGGTTCAAGGAATACGCTGATAGGAACAACTGGAGAGTTCAGAAAATTTTCGGGCGTGAATTTTTTTATGGCGCGAGACAATTTGAGCACTATAATGCTCACATATAAAAGCCTATGGGCTAATTATTATATTTATATTACATTATCATTATTTATATTATAATATTATATTTATATTATTAATATTTATTATATATTATTATGATTATATTAATATATTATTATATTCTTATATTTATATTATTAATATTTTTATTATTAATATATTATAACAGATAACTATATATTATTAATATATATATGTTATTTTTTTTAAAAAATAACGGGGTAAAAAATTTATTGAAATTCAGAAAAGAGCAGTACAAAACATCAAAGGGCCAAGGCCCCGAGAATCTAGAAGAAACAGCCATACAAAGCATGAAACAACATCATCCTTCACCAATACCATTCCCATCCTCGGCAAGAATCCTCTCCAAGTAATGTCGGAGCTCATGAGGAACCTGCTCCCACTCATCAATCTTCCACCCAGCTAAATGCTCAGAAGCCCACTTAGCCAAACAATCTGCTGCCCTATTCCACTCCCTTGGAATATGGACAAAAGACACCATCTCCATCAAAGAACTTATCTGCAGAATCTGCTACACCAGCATAGCCAACTAACATCAGATACCTTCTGTTTATTCAGCAAATTAATCAAAACCTGTGAATCAGACTCACAGATAACCTTGCGCCATCCCAAAGCATAAGCCCTCTCCAAAGCGTAGAGGATCGCCAAACCTTCCATAAGGTTGATAGTTTGCAATCCTTCATGAACAGAAAAGAAAAAAACCACCGATCCCAAAAAATCTCTGCCAGCGCCACCAATCCTAGCAGGCCCATCATTGCCCCTTGAAGAACCATCAGTATTGAGCTTCAGAATGCCAGCCGGAGGAGGTAGCCAACTCCCCACCCTTTGAACTTTCTTTTTCACTCGCCTTCCTCTCTTGACACAAGCAGAAGCTGGAGACAACCCCTGAATACCCAATCTATCCACCAGCTCAGCATCCTCTTTCTCCAAAGGGAACACCACATCACACTTAGTTGCCACCGTTTCCTGAATCATACCCATAATTGTGTGCCAAACTTGTTGAATCAACAGCTTCTCACCTCGAAATATTCTTCGATTCCGTTCCAACCAAATCTGCCATAGTATGAAGGAAGGCCCAACATACCACACATCTTGCAAGAAAGAGGCCATAGAAGGAGGTCTACCTAGACTACTCCAAAAATCCACTAGGGAGGAAGCATGAACACAGGGGTTTTTCCAAACTTCCCACCAAAAATGCCAAAGCTACAAAGTCAAGGGACAATGGAAAAACAAGTGAGAGGAGTCCTCTCCACATCCACACAAAACACACATAGAAGGACCCTGAAAACCCTGCTTCCTAATATTATCCCATGTCAAGCACCTATTCCAAGCCAAAGTCCAAATAAAGCAGTTACACTTCGGCCAAGAAAGCTTATTCCACACTTTCTTCCACCAGTGAACCTCCACCCCCTCTAGCCGGTGAGATAACAACACCTGATATCCAGAAGCAACAGTATAGACACCCTTAGGATTAGGAGACCAAGAAAGAACATCCCCTTCCTGGAGGGAGCTACAGCGTCTACGAGAAAGGATACTATGAAGCTCAGCACACTCCTCCTCCATACCAACAATAGGCCACTCATTAGGATTCTTCCATCTCGCCACCACCAATTGCTCATGAGAAGATAAGGACTTGAAGTCACTCACCCTTGACCATCCTGCCTCACAGAACCTCTGGCACAGAGTCACCAAATTAGGAAACTGAGAAACAATGGGAGGAAAACCATCCCAAGAATCAGACCAAAAATGAGCTTTCGTCCCTCTTTTACAAATCCAAAATAAGCCATCCTTGACTAGAGCAGCCCCTTTCTTGAGCGTACTCCAAATCACTGAGCCTTTCCCCACCAGGGGATAACGAGGAATATTAATATGAGGGATCCCCGGGAAGTATTTCTGTGTTAATATCCTGGCCCAGATCCCATCCTGCTCCACACACCTCTGCCAATACAATTTAGCAGCCAACGCCATCCCTGACAACGACGACTGCCTTAACCCAAGGCCGCCAAACTGCTTCGGGCTACAAACAATGTCCCATCTGACAAGGCTCCATTTAGAGGACAATAAGCTACCAGCCCATAAAAACTGTCTTGCTAAGGAATCCAAATCCCTAACAAAACCCAATGGGGTCACCTGAATCATACATCTCTAAATGGGGAGGGCCTGCACCACAGACTTGAGCAACTGAACACGACCCGCAAAGGACAACCAATGATGGGTCCAAGGATTAACTTTCACATGAAATTTATCTAGAATATTCTGCCAAGAATCCCTGGGTAGTCTTCCAACAGAGATGGGAATACCAAGATAGGTCAAAGGGAGAACCCCAGTCTGAAATCTCAAGATATGAGCAATTCGCCTCTGAATGGAACCTGAAGTATTGAAGAAAAAGATGGAAGACTTATCTTCATTAATCAATTGGCCCGAAGCTACAAGATGAACATCCAACACCTTGCGCAAATTTGAAGCTTCCCTAATTGTAGCCATACCCATCAAAGCAGTGTCATTTACAAACTGCAAGTGAGACTGTGGAGGTAAACCACCTCCCAACCCCCACTCCTGAATGAAACCTAACTCCACATTCCTTCTTATCAAAGGTCCCAGACCTTCAACAAGAAGAAGAAACAAGGAGAGGGGGTCACCCTGCCAAAACCCCGAGAGACACCAAAAAGCTCAGAGTGTTCACCATTTATTAACATAGAGGAGACCGAAGTAACACAACTCATAACGTAATAAATCCTCTCATCCCCAAAACCAAAAGCACCAAGAACCTTCCGAAGGAAGGACCATCGAACTCTGTCATAAGCCTTAGCCATATCAAGCTTGATGAACATCGCCTTATCTTTGGAACTGGCCATAGAGTGAATGGTTTCAGTTGTGATAA
This sequence comes from Cunninghamia lanceolata, assembly GCA_027924645.1. NCBI lineage: Eukaryota > Viridiplantae > Streptophyta > Pinopsida > Cupressales > Cupressaceae > Cunninghamia > Cunninghamia lanceolata. The sequence goes on along the minus strand of BSBN01001201.1, from coordinate 14,042,308 downwards.
CAACCCCATCCAGAATCTGCCGTCCCGCCACAAAACCACTCTGTTCCTCAGAGATCAGCACTTTAAGCCACTTTTTCAACCTATCAGCAATCAATTTAGAGATAATTTTATAAATCACAGTGCAAAGAGAGCTAGGACGAAATTGACTTAACCTATCCGCCTCATCACACTTTGGGATGAGAGCAAGGAAGGTAGAATTCAAAGCCCGTAACATCTGTTTATTCTTACGAGACTCCTGAACAACCGCCAACAAGTCCAGCTTGATAATCTCCCAGAATTCTTGAAAGAACTCAATTGGGAAACCATCAGGGCTAGGAGCTTTCCCCCTCTTCATTTGAAACACAATCCCCTCTAGCTCCTCAATCGAAATATCACTCATAAGATGCTCATTCGTCTCCCTAGATACCAAAGAAGGGATACAAGAAAGGACTCGAGCTTCCTCATCAGAACCCCCCTGCGAGTCCTCCCTGAATAATGAAGCAAAATATTGCACAGCTTCACGCGTGATTTCATGAAAAGAAAAAAGAGTTTCACCCCTGTCATTCACCAGAGCAGAAATAGAATTGCCATGTCTCCTAGCTTTCACCGAGTTGAAGAAAAAAGTAGTATTTTTATTCCCTTCCTGAAGCCACTCAATCTGAGCCTTTTGTTTCCAAAAAACTTCCTCTCGTAGCTCACACTCTTCCAATGCTTTCAAAGCCCTAGTCTCTTCCCATAGCAGGTCCTCAGTCACTCCATCCTCCCTGATCAACCTCGTAATACCATCCAACTCAGCCTGGGCAGCAGTCTTAGCATGGAAAATGTTTCCAAAGCATTGCCGATTCCAATGTTTAAGCTGATACTTGACAAATTGAAGTAACTTAGCAAAAGTATACATTGCTGTACCATAAGCAGGTCTACCATACCTCCACCACTGAGCAACATAGTCATGGAGAGAGGAGTCACGCAATCACATAAGCTGGAACTTGAAAGGAGACCGAGGCACACGAGTTGAAGAAATAGCCAGCTTGATAGGCCAATGATCTGAGCCCCTCCAATCCAAAATTTCAGAGCTAGAAGACCACAACCCACCAACCTAGTAGCAAGAAACCAGAAAGCGGTCAAGTCATTCTGCAATGCAATTATTCCCAATCCTCCGATTATTCCAAGTAAACTGGCCATTAATGGGCTTGATATCAACAAGATTTAAAGTTGAGATGTTATCCTGAAGGAGCAACGCAGAAGGCTCAAGCCTCGCAATACCACCCCGCTTCTTAGCCAACTCAGAAATAGCATTGAAGTCTCCAGCCATAATCCACGGATGGAAAGGAACCATGCTTCGGACAAACCGGATATGGGACCACAAAAGTTGCTTACCCTGAAGTTCAGTAGGCGTATAGATATTGGAGAAGAGAACAGACTCCCCCGTCTCAAAACAAGACACAATCATAGAGATAGAAGACTGAAAGGACAACCACTAAAGAGGGCGGATCTTCCAAGGATTCCATAAACAAGCCACTCCCCCAGCAGACCCTTGAGCACCAATCCACTGGCACTCTCCACTCCCCCACAACTTAGGCACTAAACCAAACATACACTCCACTGATAACTTAGTCTCCTGTAGGAAAAGAACATTAGGAGATTGACTTCTAACCAAATCACGAACAACTTTTTGTCAAGGGCCACTGTTCAAGCCCCTTACATTCCAGGATAGAACAATCATTTCAAGGGGCTCGAAAAATGAGAATCCAGAGTCTTAACAGACCCTGACTACCAAATTTTCCCCTGTTAATTTAATCTTTTCCAAATCCTTTTTTCTACCAAGCTTGGAAGACTTCTCCATAGCCCCTTTTTTTGGATCCTTTTGATGAAGACCCAAATGAGAAGAAGAAGACTTATTATTCTTCACCCCCTCAGTACTTGCATTCGAAACAAGAGGAGATCCATCCTCACCACCCTTCTTCCCTACAATAATAGGAACCGATTCCACCCGGACTTCCATTTGAACATTTGTGTCCATTTGCAAAGCTCTATTATCCTGCAAAACTTGAGTAGCTTCAGAAAGAAGGCCCTCCTATCCCGTACCCAAAGCACCCTGATCTAGATTCGCCAAGCTCGGATTCACATCCTGCTGGCTGAGATCATCTAAAACTTCAAATCTGTTGAAAGAATCTTCATCCTGCCTTTCCTTCAAGTCCTCTTTTGACCCTGACTCCTGTTTCGAGCCTTGACAGGAACGAAACCATCAGCCCTCTCCACATCACCAGGAATGGGTTCCTTCCCCTTATCAACCCTAGGGGGATTGCGGGGAGGCTGAGAAGGCTGGGAATCCACAGGCCTAGCCTTTGGGCATCTCCTCTGCAAATGTCCATATTCATGACAGAGACGACATCGAAAAGGAAGAGTCTCATAGTCCAACTGCTGCACCCAAGAGTAAGGACCCGCACACATATCCACCAAATCTGGCAAAGGTTTACTTAAATCAATCTCAACATAGATACGAGCAAAAGTCATCACCTTTTTAACTTGAGTCTGCTGTGAAGCACCAACTGGTTTTCCTAGCATCGAAGCCAGCAAGTGCAAAACATCATCACGCCAACATTCCACAAGAAACCTCGAAAGACGGACCCACATCGGAACTCGGTTTGGAAGCTCTTCAGCAGGATTGAAGCCCGCATGCCAAGGTTTAATAAATTACCCAATCTGATTATGAAAATAGGGGCCTCCTTCAAAGGCCTTGTTGCGATCTGCCAAGCAATTGAATGAAACCATGAAATAGTTATTTGCTAAAAGCATAACCTCCATTTCTCCCTCTGGCATCCAAGTCCATTGGGCCCATGATTCAAGAAATTGTAATGAAACATGCATCCCCATAAACTTGCACAACAATGCATGCTTCGAATAATAGTCAATATCTTCCGCAATCATCTCCAGCGGGATAACCAATTTTGGCCTCTCCTCACAACGTTCAAGACATCCATTGATCTTCGTAATTTGTGTACTACCAGACAAACCCGAACCAACCAACCCCGGATCTGGTGAGAACAACTTATTATTAAAAACCTTCGAAGCATGCAAAGGAGAATTCGCACCAACCGTTGCTGAGCGAAAATCCATCTTGGGACTAGCCCCTGAAGACTCCCCGATCGACATTGAAACTAAACAAGACCCAAGGCGGGCATGCAGGCCCCCGAGAAAAAAGAACCGCCACTAGGGTTTAACCGACCCACCACCCAGCACTGCCTTTGAACTGCAGACCCAAACCAACCAGGCACAAAAACCCCACCCGCAGCCTCCAACCAGGCACAAAAACTCCACCTGCGGCCTCCAACTAGGCACAAAACCCCCGCACGCTTAGGGAGAAAGAGACATCGATGCAGATGAAAAAAACTTTGCACTGATAAAAATCACAACCCCAGACCTCCCCAAAACGCATGCACTCCCCACACTTTGCACGGCCAAGAAAAAACCAGAGGATCGAGCTAGGGCACGAATGCCCTAGCGACATGCAGAGCAAAAAATCGACATCCTCCAATATATATATATTATAATATATATATAACGAACCCAAAAACGAACCCAACACTCAAATTTTTTTTTGCCAAATCCACGAATCGAACCCGTGAACGCGAATCAGGATCCGAACCAGAACCGGTAACTTAGGCTTCTCTATTAGTTTGCAAAAGTAAAACTACAGTGACTTTGATTCAGATGCCCTTACATGAATTTGAATGCCTCCTTACATAGGATAAGGAGTGTTCTAGAAACACTATTCTACATACAAAGACAATGATGATATGGGTCCTACCCCTTACTAGGTGGTGGTGTTTGCACATCATGTTTTGTACAAAAGATTTCCTATAATTCTCTTAATGCACTAACTATTTACAAAAGTAAAGATATACTTTACATATTCCACTTGGTGCTTACAACTGTCATCATCCCTGATAAAATAGGTAGGGCAAAGATTCCTACTGCACAAACCAAAAGATAATAGTCACATACCTGTTATCTGGCTTTATTTGATAATGACAAGCCCATTATCATGATTGATTTGATATCTGAGTTAACCGTCTCGGGTGGAACTTTGTGACCACAAACAAATTTGATATCACAGTGAATGTTTGCGCTGCCTCTAAGTTTAACAGAAACTCTTTCTTTTCTAGAAAGATTTGATGGAAATGTTGTCATTTATGTCAAATGTGGATAGTGTTGTCATTTGATGTCAAAGAGTTTGTTGTGGAGATTGTTGGAATATGTTGTCATTGATGTCAAAGCAAAATAAGAGTAGTCCGTTATACATTCTCGTTGAGGAAAGATGGTGAAATTGGAAGATCGATTTAGAGATATGTACATGTTTAAATTAAAGATTTAAACATAATGGAGAAAGTGTAAAGAGTTTTTATTAATGCTGCCCGACTTTCTAAATAATGAAATAAGGCAATGTTAATATGGGCCGATTCATATACCTTGGCACTAAAATGAAAGATGAAATTTAAATTTAAATCAAATCATGCTCTCAAGTGGCCGACCTCTCTTCCAAAGGCAGCGGCTATATATAAGACAAATTGTCTTAGTTTACAATACAAGATATGATACGATTTGTTATGCTAAAAACAACGATTTTGATATTCTATATGGTGCGAATTCTATTATGAAAGGGCAGCGATTAAGAGAATAAATAAAGTGATTTTGTGATACAAAAGACAGTGATTAAATATACCTAGTGGTGCGATCTTGGTTAAGGCAAACAACAGCAATTAGTTATGAATGAATAGCTTTTAAAGTCCACGAGGCCAAGAATAGCCTATGGGACCACCAGTGTTGCTGTATTAGTCTTCTGCACTTCAGTCCTTTTACTGTTCAAAGCGAGGATGAGACCCCCAAGCTTCACAACATTCTCTTCACTAAAAAGCTTATGCTAGGAAAGAGCTTCCAAACTACTAGTATATTTGTCCCTGATGTCCTTGAAAGCCTCACACTCCAAAATAAAGTGTTTTTCCGATTCCACTGCCTCGACAGTGTAGAAAATACACACACGTTCTTCCCATGTTTCTTTAGGCCTTTTCCACCGCCCTGTTTCACACCGAAGTTCATGAGAGTTAGTTCTTAATTGAGTAATAAGAATCTTAGCTCTCCACGAAATACAAGCCCCGATGTACACTTTTTGTTGATGGTCACAAGTAGGGTCGAATTCGTCAAGATAGTATTTCTTCTTCCTCCCAAGCACTTTCCCCCATAAGCGCTTGCGGAACTTATCCAACACAAAAGCCTTTACCTCTTCGCTATCAGTGGAGCAAGCATTCAAATAGATATTCTATTTGTTGTTTTGTCTCATCCAAGTCTTCTTTCTTTCGCTTATGGTGTCATTAAAAACAACTTTAGGCCATCTACCTACCTCCATTTGCTCAATTCTTTTCAAATACCTTATCAAACACACCATAGCAATAGCTTCAATAGGAGCTGCCCCTGTTTCACTCATCATTATCTCATTAGGAACCGAACCTTTTATTTTGAACTTGCTTGTGATCAAACGCTTTTGAATTCTCTCAATTTGTTTCCACTTTGAATTTGAAGTGCTGCTAGCCCACAATTCACACCCATACATAGAGAGGTGTGATTTGTTTATCCATGAGCAGTGATTTGTTTTGGAGAGGTGCAATTCATTGAAGAGTTGTGTGTATAGTGAAAAGCGGTGACTATTGATTAAATTGCCTCTTTTGACGAGATATAATAAGAGAGTGAAGGTATGATTTGAATGAAGGCAATTAATGATATATTTCTGAGTTTTGAGGGCAGAATTAGAAGAGATATAAGGGAAGAAAAATGAAGTGTATTTCAGACCTGTTTTGAAAGAGTATATGCAGCCCATGTATGAAGGATAAATAGTAAATACAAATATATGTGAAGAATATATGAGAAGATTAAGAGCAGATTATTAAGAAATTAGAGCAGATATAAAGACAGAAATTTATGTGAACATATTGACATACTTATGATCAGATTTATGAAAAGAGATTGTGCATGAGTTGTGAAAGAAGGCTTGTGTGAGTTGTAATTAGATTTGTGAAGGAAGGACATTGTATGAGTTGTGATCAGATTTGTGAAGGAAGGATATCGTGTGGTTTGTGATCAGCTTTGTGAAAGGAAGTGTATTAACTTTCAAATATTGTGAAGACATATCATCCATTGAAGAGTTCGTAGGTTGAAGCCTGTCAAAGAAGAGATTGGTGTTTCTTATTGAGTTGGTGCTTAGTTGCGGGGATTGGTGTCTCCAGTGGGTTGGTGCTCACAAAAGAAGAATTGTAAGAGAAGTAGGTTGGTGCCTACAAAAGAAGATCAATATTTTGCTGTGGTTTTCTCCCGCAAGGGTTTCCACGTAAATTGTGTGTTCCTCCTGTGTTGCATAATCGTTAGATTTTGTGTGATTGATAATATCGTGGTTGTTAAGTTTTGAAAAGTAAAAGATTGTTTGATACTAATTCACCCCCCACCCCGCCTCTTAGTATCACTGTGCGCTTTTTAAGAGTAAGACCTATGGAAACTTAGAACAATAGCCATCCATTAGAGTCATATAACTCATCCTTTGATCCTGATAAGCCCCAATTTGAAATTCCTAAATTATTTTGATTCTGTCTTCTCCATCTTTCTATGTATGGAATAAGTTTTAGTCTTGGCATGTCTGTTGGACCTGCAAAGTCTAAAACATTCTGAATTCATAAGAATGTTTAAGCTTTTTGATTCCATATTTGTTTGTTCCTTTATCATACCAATTTTCAACTATTGCCGTACCTGTATGGCACATAATCCCTAATAGTAAGGAAAATCGAATCAAAGATTTAGATAATCACAAATTGTTTCTTCTACAGAGTTGGTTCTGTAGAGAGTCATTTTTTGTTGGGATTATTAGATTACATCTATAGTTTATATTAACACATTAGTAATGTTGGTTAATAATTGTTGTTAGCAATTAATATTAGGTTAACTATTCGGGAGTTAATTTCCTGTATGGAGATTGCTTAGGGTAGTTTATAGAAAGAGGCTTTTATAAAGCCAAATGCAATCAATGTAAAATCAATCCCGGATTTATCATAATATAGTTTGCATATTATTTGTCTGCGAATCGTGGCGTAGTTTCAATTTTATGCACTGCATTCTAATCATGGTGTAAATTGCAATGGATTGTGTTCACGTTTCAATATGGTATTAGAGCACTCGTGGCTCCTGCTCTGTGAAGTCTCAAAAGCTTGATGAAAGACAAAACAGAGCATGGGAAATTGCACATTGTACTGTGCAAATAATGTTGCTGCCCAATCTTTTTTCTTTCAATGTGGCTGTAGAAGCAACATGGGTGTCTAATTCGTGCAAGGGAGAAGTTGAACGCTACAATGGGAAATAGAACACACCTATGAGGGAATGCGTTGCTTGTGTGGTAGAGATTGGAATCCTGCCTGTGCAATCCTTGCCAATACATGTGCAGTTTGAATAAAAGTCAAAAGAAATTGTGGATTTGCCAATAAGACGTGATCTGCAGAGATGAAAACATAAAGGGGTGTGGTTTGTCAAATTGCTAACTTTCTATTGTTTTTGTCTATTATTGCTCTTCCATTTCAGCGTGGTAGTTTTAATGCATGTAACAAGCACATTTGGAAATCTCAATAAAAAGCTCAGAGACACATTTGGATATCTAACATTGCAATCCAAGGAACTCAATATTTCTTTCTTCCTGAGATTCAAGTTGTCTCCAAATCCAAGGGTCGAAGAATTTTTTACACGCTTGTTTGCTGGAGGCTCTATTTTGAATGTTGAGTTGCAGTGGCCCACGGGGATTGGATTGAATGTGAAACATATATCCATTGGTGTGTAGGGAGGCATGCCTTTAAAGCTTGCAACTGTACTTCTGGTCACAGCCGCTTGTGTTTTATTTGTTTGTGCAGATTTCTTTCACAGAATATTTATTTCATTATGTTTTGAGGTATGAAATAATTCATTAAGTAGGAGAGGAACGTGGGTTTATGTGGCGCTTAATTATGGGAGTTTGAAAAGATGGATTCAGGGACAAATCTGAGAGGCCATAGACTTATAATAAAGAGAGCTGAATGGTAAAGTTGGAAGTTGAATCTTTAGTTAAGGGCGTTAAAATATGAGGTTATAAGTTCAAATCCTCCTCCTACTTTTGGCTTGCTATGATTTATGCCTTAAACAAGGATGTAATTGCAAATAAGTGCAAAACTTCTATATCAGTTTTTGTAAATCTATTGGTGAAAGGTTTTTGTAACTCATTGTCAAAGGTGGATTTTCGGTGGAAACTTATATCTTGAAAATGAATTTTTTATCATGTCACCTCATGCTTGTGCTATTGGAGTATTTAACACTTACATGCTACGTCTAATGACACTTTCAAAGATTCCAATGTTGCATTTGATGGCTAGAGCATAAAGAGGTCAAAGAGGAGGCTAGAGAACACAAGAGCTTGGAGGAATTTCCCCATCTCAAGATAGATTCTCTCTTTGAGATGGTGGATTGTTTGAGAAGCACCACCACATTCTGTCCCTTCTTGTAGTAAGGGGGGCTTGGCAGTTCTTGGTAATATTTGTGGATAGTGTAATCATTGAAAGAGGTGTGGTTAGTGTATCTATATTTACTAGTTTTGTGGATAGTTTAATCACTGAAAGAGGTGTAGTTAGTGTATCTACATTTATTAGTTTTGTTCTTGTTGTACACTAGTGGAGAGAATCGTTCCCTTCTAGCACTGTATGAGGGATTTTAACACTCTTAGAGCAGGTGGACTCTTGAGGATAATTGTTTGCTCATTGTGCAAGTATTGGAGGAGGGATTTTGACACTCTCAGAGGAGAATTGTTCTCTCATTGTGAAAAGAGATTGGGATTTGTTCCCTCGTGGTACGTAGAATTTGTAGAGTTACTTGTTCAACAGTTAGAACATTCACTGATGCGATTAGTGTGTTGTGTTCTAGGTGAGTTAGGAGATTTGGTAGAGTCGCTTCATTAGATTTCCATTTGGGGCTACTATGTTCATACCCAGTGTAGTGTTCCTTCGTTCCAATTGATGTAATAAAGGGGGGAATTTTGGGATTATTATATTACATTTGTAGTTTAGGTTAGTTTAGTTTATTAATCAACACATCAGTAATATTAGTTAATAAGTGTTGTTAGTAATTAATATTAGGTTAGATATTTGGGAGTTACTTTCCTGTATGGAGATTGCTTGGGGTAGCTCGAGTAGTTGATAGAAAAAGGCTTTTATAAAGCCAAATGCAATCAATGTAAAATCAATTCCGGATTTATCATAATATAGTTTGCATATTATTTGTTTGTGAATCATGGTGTAGTTTCAATGTAATTTCAGTTTTATGCTCTCCATTCTAATCATGGTGTAATTTGTAATGGTTTGTGTTCATGTTTTTAATATTCTTGATAGAAGGATTTTGTAGTATGGGCTCATCGTACTGAGCAAAGTATGAGGGCTCAAGTCATATGCTCTAAGTGTAAATTGTTGTGTAATTGCTTTGTTGTCAATGTTCACCAGTGGTTTTTTGTAACCTCTTAACCAATTTTTTTTGCTAGAGTAAGATTTCCACTAGTAATAGTTGAAGTCCAAAATCTAATATCCCTTGTTCCATTATTGGCCTATTCTATTTATATATTATTGAAGGCAAACTCTTGGTTTTAACTTTCGGCAATGTCTATGCCATAGTTGGAAAACTCGGACTCGTCGCGGACTCAGCACAGACTCAGGAAAAAACTCGGCTAGGACTCGGCAAAAAAAAAACCGTAGTTAAAAAAGAAATTAATGCATTTAGAGAAGATAAGAGCCTAATTTGATTATCAATTTGTCATAATTCAAAGATTACACGTCATATGATCATCAAACACTCAATAATTGAAATTTCATCATTCATACTCAGTTTTTTGCAAAGTGTAGTTGTGAAATGAGTCAAAAAAGCAAAAAAAAACAGGGTTTTATCTTTTTTTAACGTCCCAGTCGCTAGCGCGAGTCCCATCCAGGGACTCGCCCGGACTCGACTTGGGAGTCCATGGTGAGTCGACTTGTCGAGCTCAGGGACTTGCAAGTCTTGGTGAGTCCGCGGCGAGTCCAAAGAGTGCGAACTATGGTCTATGCCATACTTGAAGAAATATGCTTCAAGAATTAACCTTTGGCATTCTTCTAGGAATTTCTTCATCCTTTTGAGAGTTCTAGTAGCCAAGTCTTCTAGAAAGAAGTTTCCTTCTGAATCAAAGCTTCTAATTTTGTTAATTGATGCTTTTGCTAAGGCTTTTCTGAACAACATGTTAGCAATATAGTTTTGAGCTTTCTTGGCTGCAAGAATTTTTAACTGGCTACTATGGTAATTTAATTTAGCTCCTGCCCTATTTCCAGATCTATTCATGCAAGCTTCTTCTTTGCTAGTAGTCTTGATCTTTTCTAAACTCTAACAATTTTGCTTTCCATCCAACTAGATTAATATATGTTTTAACCTAAGTTACCAGTTTGCCCCCTGCCATGTCCAGATCCGGGACCGATTCACCAGGGGATTTTGTCTTGGCGTGCGTAAATGACTATTGGTTCATCTTGGATGAACCAAAACGAACTTGTCAAGAACCCAACAGAAAAATTGTGAGCCCCTTCCGAACCCTTTGCAAATCGCATTTAAAGATTTAAAAAATCTCTAGTTTTAATAATGTCCTACAAATATGTTAGTGTTTAATTTCGCACCTTTGAGTTGGAAAGAAAAATGGACAGATGTGCAGCAGAACCACTCTTTGAATTTGTAGGGGAAGCTCCCTATAAAATAAAACTTAACTAAAACTTTGCAATCTTTTTGGGTTTGCAATGTGCGAAAGGCTAAAAACTCATTCGACAACGAAGCAAAGATTTTGTGCTTTTTGACTGCAAATAGAACTTAGGCTACACAACTAAATACAGAGATTGAATAAAGCAAGTACACAATTTGGATTGATTGAACAATAACACCACACAATTGTGAATGCCAAGATGAGATCAACTATAAGGCGATGCAAAGATACGACTTATTCCTTCAATTACACCTGCGATACAAAGTTTGCAGATTTGTTGAATCAACCTAACCTTCAGCACAAATAACACATTTTAATGGATACTTGGAAGCAAAATAGGCATACTGGAATCCATTAAATGAACAAAACAATAACACGATCAGGTGAATATATAAGAGTGACAATCTAAGCAAATGAGACATGAGAATTTGTCCTTGCTTTTATTCACTGATTGAATACAATACTGGATACTGAACATTGAATACTTTTGATTCCTTCGATTAAACCCAGAGATCGAAGGAAACAAATGAACATAGGCGAGCTGATTTGACATAGAAACACTTAAGAACAAAGATGTGAAACAAATGCATAAGCACAAAGTCCTAAACACTTACTCTCAATCTCAACAACACAAAAAGCTTCCAGAAAGACAATGCATATATTCATTCTCAAAGTAATAAAGATAGTCAACACAGTTGAACAATAAAATGAGAGCAATAAAAGCTTCAACATTTTTCATTATCATTCAGCAGTTTAAGTGTGTAGAATACACTTATTTATACCCTAAAAATCAAAGATGCAAGGAAATAAAAGGAAGAGTTAACTAACACTCTCCACCCTAACCCTAATGCTGCTTGGCAAGCATGCAAGCTTATTAGCATTTAAAATAATAAAATATCTCTTATGCAATTCAATTAACTGAACTTGCATGTTATTACAATTTGAATTCCACTTAAAGATATTTTGCATGATTTCCAAAACAAAGCCAAAAATAGATTTATCTTTGAAAAGCAAAGTCAGTTCTTAAAATACAAACTGCTTTGGAAATCTCTCCAACTGCCCAAAATAGAATCTCCTGCAAATACTGAAAAATGGCTAAGTTTGGGAATTGAGATTTCTCTTCAATTCATCAACTTTAGCCTCATTTGGTATCATGATGGAATCGAGATGAACAGTCTTCATTTGTAGGATGACACTTGCATCTTCAATTGTCTTCAATAGATCCGTATACTCCTTGTCCTCTGAATATTCATGGATGAGTGCCGATTTGGCCTCAATAGTGATGGAAAAATATTGCATGGTTGCTTTGTGGCTTGGAAAAGCTCTCCTCTTCGCTGCCCCGCATTGAAAAAGGTAAAATCAGACCTTTTTAAGCTCGCTGTCCAAGAAAATCAGACTTTCCTTTTTACTGTCCAACTCTTATTTTTCATGAAAAAAGTGTATTTTTGCCTTTGGAAAGTCAAAATATGGAGCTGTACCTTCAAAAATGTGCCAGATCTGAGCTCTAGATGGTCAAGATTGATGGAAAATGCCTTTTCCCGAGGTGGGTATGCGACAAAAATGAGAAAAAATGGACATAACAGCCTTGAAAACTCCTTTTTCTATGGCTGTAGGTGCTGATTTTTCCTTAGAACAGTCATAACCAGCAACAAAAAGCTTCAAAACCCCCCAAAAATGGCTGCCAATGTGAAGTGCTGTCCTTCAAGCATGCAAATTCACCTTCAAACCTGCCTTGAATGGATGAAAAATGGAGCTTTAATGTTGAATCTACCTCCTCCAAATGGAACGCTGGCCCTAAAAGCTTTCAATCCACCTTTGATTTGATGAAATTCATGAAGAAATGCCTTTGTTTGATGGAAAATAGCTCCTAGCTGAACGCTGCCTTTAAACCCTCCTCATGCCTTTGGAAATGACAAAAACAATGAAGAAAAACCTCCTTTATAGCTGGGCGCCACCTCCTTAGGGTTTGAATGGGCTTTTTCCTAAAAATAGGGTGCTTGTTTATTTGCTCTCCATGCACAATAGACAAGTGAAGTTGAAGTGAATTTGAGTCTTATTTATAGACTTTTATTTCCGTTTGCTAAGTACTTTTTCCCTTATCTTTGGCGCCAAAAATAGAAGTCTTTACTTGTTTTTGGAGGTGGCGTTTTGGAGAGGCAAGTGGAGTGGGTGTTTGGAGCGCCTAGGAAAGGCGCGTTTTTCCCTTGGCGCGTGCGCCTTGGGAAAAGTGCGCTTTTCCCAAGGTAAAAATTTGCCTTCAAAAATTTCTCCAATTTTTTGACTTTTGCCTTTGACTTCTTTTTTGATCTCCTTCGTTGTTTTTTGATGTTGTTTTCACGCCTTTTTGCCTTGGAAAACTTGAATACTTTGCCTTAGAAATTTGATGGGAATCTCTTGAATCTTCACTTTGGATCATCTCGATTTTCTCCGCCTTTGAAGCCTTTGGGAGCGCGCTTCTAAGTGAAAGCGTTTCAAGAGCTCTTTTGGATGTCTTCATGCCTTAAAAAATTTCTTCGATTTTCATTTGGAGCCTTTTGAACTTGGAGCGCGCTTCACCTTGGAGCGCTTTGGAGTTGGAGCGTGCTCTTTTTGCCTTAATCATTTGGAACACATTTTTTGACGTATCTTCTCCGAATGACGACGGAATGCCTTGAAATTTGAAAATTGTGCTTATGAGATTTGGAGCCTTTTCTCCTTGGTGCGCGCGCCTTGGGCAAAGTGCTCTAATGCCTGAAAAATTTTCAAATTTTTTTCGAATTTTCAAAATTTTCAAAATTGAATTTTGATTTGCCAGATGTGTTTGCATTGCTTTCCTTGATTCCTTTGCATCATTTTAGGCTTCAATCCATCACTTTGGCATCCACTTCTAGATGATCCTTCCACAATTTGGAGCCATTTTGGCTTCTCGAAATCTCCTTTCATTTGGGCCTTGGATCCATCTCCTTTGATATGTCTTGTACCTGCAGGGTTAGCAAATAATGACAAGGCAACATGGTGCTTGGGAGATGTGTTTAGGCATTTTTTAGGGTGTTTGTATGCATAGACGAAGAATTTCATATGGGTACAACAAAATACAAATCGCGTGCCCTTCCCATGTTCCCGAACAGGTTGGGTTGTAATGTCCCCTTTTTCCGAGTGATCACCTAACAGAGTCGGTTAGCCTATTCTATTCTCGTAGGCTAGGCCGAAAGGGCAAGAGAATAACCTAATTGGTTAAATACTAAGTAATCCTAATTATTTCGGATTATTTATATTTAACTAATTTTACTAGGCAAATTTGAGAGGTGAAATGACTCCTAATACTTTTGTGAGCCACTTGATGAAATAAAATAAAATAAAGAAAATTGCTAAGGAGGTGAGCGACCTAGGGAGGAGAGTAAAAAATAGAATAAAATAAAATAAATGGAGAGCCAAGGGAGGTCGGCCAGGTGGAGAAAAAAAAGAAAATGAAAATAAAAATAAAAGTGCCAAAAGGAGGTCGGCTAGGGTTGAATTGGGCAAATGTTGGCTATAAAAGAAGGTCATTTGGAGGTCATTTCATCATTCATTCACATCTGATTTATTCATTGGAGATTTTACTCTTGGCTGCACTTTTAGTTTAGCATATTCCAAGGACGAAAACCCTTAGGAATATTTGGTGGATTGGATGAAAACCCAATTTCATTTTGGAGGTGAATTCGTACGAAGTTCACCCTTGCACTTCATTGGAGATTTGGAGGAGTTCTTGAGCATTCAAGGCATATTCTTGGAGCAGATTTGAGTGCCCATTTTGGAGGGATTTGGACGAAGATTGCTGCTAGGGTTTCTACCCTAGGTTGAGCGCCATTTCCCAAGGAGAGTGATTTCACAATTTGGAGCATAAAACCCTAAGCGCCTACCATTGAGGATTCACCCATCTAGGGTTTGATATTTGACATCATCATTCGCCATTTGTGGTATGTATAAACCTATGTTTAGGTCTGATTTGTAAGGGCAGAAGTCTGGGCTATGTTTGGGCATATTTGAGCCTATACATTTGATGTAATTTCAAATCAGAATATTCAGATTTGTAGCAGCAGACTTTCATAATCAGAAATCAGAATTATTTGTTATTTTGTTTGCATTTGATTGGACATATCATGTGGTTGAATTCATGGTTGATGTTATCATCATAAGGGTTCATTATTGGCATATTTATTTGAGCATTTTGGCACATATATGTTCGCTGTCCACATTTATTTGTAATTCAGAAATTAAAATCAGAATTCAGAATTAGGGTTTGGGGAGAAGAAAAATCAGAATTCTAGGGCATATCTTATTAGGGATCTTACAGTGGTATTAGAGCTATTGATCTTGCCAGCCTAGAGGGTTTTCTATGACAAATGTTAACTTATGAATCCCAAGGATAGAGAATACATCACATATAGGAGAAGACAGCAGTTGGGTAGTTCAGATTCTGAGGGAGAAAACACCATGGGTGATAGGAGTCATGAAGAGCCTAGCACTAGAGACATCCTATTACATCCCCTTCTCCTAAACAATGAAATGTTAGTTATGTTGTTAGTTGTGTACAACTGCTTTCATGTGAATATGAAAAATTATTCGTTGAATAATGTGTATAATTATGTGATAATGATTTTCTTTTATATGCGAATATTTTTCAATTGTATGTGAAAATGGATGTATGGGTATAATATATATTATTTTTTCGTATCGAGGAAATGATTTAACCTTCATTATTTGTCGAAGTGGTTGCAGGACAAATCAAATGACAAGGAAAAAGGGATATCAACAGGGAGAGGGTGATTGCAGGAATTGAAAAACAATAATAATGTCTAAGCCTAAGTCTTCATAGCCTTGGCCAAGGCACATGCATATAAGTATAAATATATTTCTAGTTGGTGAGAATTATTTTTCCTTATGTCTATTAAAAAAAAATATAAATTGTCTTACCTTTTGAGGAGCGCTTGGTAGTGTGCGAGCTGGAGTCTTGTTTTGTAACTCCCACTCTGCCTGCACGCAAGAAGGAAATGCTCCTTGCATGCGGACAGGGTAGGAGGAGTGCACATATAATTATTGGCGTTCATTCTTTCTTTGTCATTCATTCTTTTTACTCTATCTTGGATAGAAAATAGTATTCACACCATTTCTAAAAGCATTCGCAAGAATTGTAAGCTATGTTTTGATCAGTATTTTTGCATTCCGCTAAAGTGCTTCGTCTCTACAATACTGAAACTTGAATCACATATTCTGGAGCATTGTTTTGCATTTTTCGGAAGTATTTTCTACTCTGCATTTCAGTAATCCGAATCATACATTCCTTGGTGTATCGACTGCGTACTTGCTAACTCTGTCAAGTTATTATCATCAAAGCGGTCGCAAGAACAAATTGACAGTCCAGTCTTGTCTTGCTCGACACTTCCTTCAGTTTTTGATCAGTAAAAGAATTGTCTAGGCAAGACCATAGTTCCTTCATCATATTATTTGTCATGCAATAGAAATACATCATTGGGATAGCCGTAGTTATCAAATCATTCTATCTTTCTGTAATCTTTGTTCTGTGATTCATGATCGGTCTTCTGAATCAGTAAATGTTGTTCATCTATCAAGTCTTTCGAATATGTAGAAGTATTGTCCTTCCTTACACCTTATATATATATATATATATATATAACAATTATATCTGCTCATATATTTATAGTTTCCTTGAAATATATGACTTCGGTCACTAAATAAGAAAAGATATTTTTTTGTCTATATGTTTTTATGCTGCATCTCTTGTGAATCTATAAGTATGTCAAGTGGATCATACATGATTTTCTTTCAAACCTGCAACCAAAAAGAAACATATGAATTAATGTAAATGTCGAGCAAGGGTGAATGCTGACGACATAGTAGTGTCAGATAAATATATTAGAAATCCTTGGCCAAGGTTACGATGCAGTATAGGCATATGTCAGCTATCAAGTTCCAGATATACCACTGATCAGAGTGATCTTTCCAGTAGGAGGTACCTTAGGGAAAAGATCGATCAGAGGTATAGGATCTTGACACCAGGCTCAGAGGAATATTGTTGTTATTTGATTCCTCGTTAATCACTCGTGAAGGGTCGGGTTTCTTTAGTTGAAGAAGTACGGGAGACCACTTGGTCTTGGTTGGGTGGAAAAAGCCCTTATTGATATTTCTTTTTCCAGAATCCAGAGAAGGATCTACAAACAAATCAACAGGAAACTATTCAAGTTGTACTTTCCTTATCCTCTCTTCCTATTTTAATATTTGAGTTTGTTGAAAAGAAAGATAGTTAATTAAAGTTAGTTAGATTACTTTGGTTTACATGTATGTTGATTAGAAAGGATTATTTCAGCTGAAAATGAAAGTTTGTTGAAATTCAAATTTTATTGTATTCGTTACTTCTTTCATAAAAGTTAGTTAATCTTTCTGCTGAAATTCTATTATTAGATAAGTTTCTATTCTGTTAAATTAGAGTGGGTGTTACACATCCTCAATGATCTTGCTAGAGGATTGCGTGACCTATTGCAGCTCATGCCCCAATTTGTGCGGCATAACATGGGTAACAACAATAATAGCAGGGACAATTGGCCTATAGGAGGAGACAATGGAAATAATGGAGAAGCTAGCAATTCTGGGAATGACAACACTCACACTAGAGCTACTCAAGCTTCAGTCGTGAGGCCTCTTATGCCTACTTTCTTGGATCAGCTAGGACCACAAGATGGTGGACAACCGGTTGCCGGTGAGAGTTTCAACGATTACATGAGAGAATGACAATCCCTAGGTAATGAATTTCAAGCTGCTAAGTCTCTACAGGATTTATGTCAATTGAAGTGTAGAAACAGGCCTAGAGCATAGAGGAATCATAACCGTGATTTGCAAAGGAAGTTGGGAAAGGTAACTATCACTCATTTCAATGGTTCAGGAAGATGCACAGCACGTGCATGGATTCAAAAGATGGACAACTATCTTACCTTGAACCCTATGTTTGAGAAAGAAGCAATTCAATTTGCTACTCTACACTTGGAGGGAGATGCACAAGATTGGTGGTACAATGGGATGGTTACACAAGGTCATAGCCTTATCACGACGTATGTTGATTTCTCCCAGAGGCTGATTGACAGGTTTGACAACACTAATCCCGAGCAGTTTTTCAGAGAGTTAGCCCAACTCAAACAAAAGGATTCAGTAGATGCCTACATATTTGAGTTTTAGAAGCTTGCAGTGTTGTTTCCAAATGTTTCTGAGGGTAGATTGACCTATCTCTTCATTTAAGGACTTGAGGAGCCTCTTCGTGGTTGGGTGAAAGCCCTAGATCCACCTTCATTGCAAGATGCTATCAAGAGGGCTAGAGGTATGCAATTTTCAGCACCGTCCAAGTCCAAGTTTCAAAGCAAACCCTTCTCTGCATCAAGAAATGACCATAAGGAAAATTTTCAGAAGGATTGGCCTAGAAGAACAAATCCTGACATAGAAGCCAAGAATGAACTAAGGAGAAAGAAGTTGTGCTTCTCATGCAAGGAATCTTGGGAGCCCGATCATAGATGCCTTGGTTAAGGCAAAGCTCATTACATAGAGGTCACTTCCAACATTGATGATGGAGTTCAAGACACTAGTTTGGATAGTGATAATGAGGAACAGCAATTGGAGCTTGATGCTAAGGCTACAGATACTATGGCACATGGTACCATTGCTTTTTTATCAGGTGTTCCTAAGTATCATCCTTTTAGAGTGAGTGGAGTTGTGAAGGGACAACATGTCTCATGTTTGGTTGACAGCGGTGCAACACATAACTTCATTAATGAGGGTTTGATGGTGAAGAGAGGATTGTAGATAGATGATTTTCCTGGATTCAACGTCATGTTGGTTGATGGATTCAAAATGAGATGCACTAGGAAGATTTCACAATTGAGCATTCAGTTGGATAATTATACATTTATTGATGATTTCTATGTCATGGGGATTGGTGAGACCAATATTGTGTTGGGAATCCAGTGGTTACATTCACTTGGCAGGTATATCTAGGATTTCCAAAAGATGGAGTCAGAGTTCACGTCAAAAGGGAAGCAAATAGTGTTGAGAGCTATAGATAATGGTGCAGTAAGGGTTGTGATAGCAAAGAGGATGGAGGTTCGGACTAGCTTTGGGACAAATGTTATAACAAGTAAGGCATGCGATTTTCAGCAGGATACACTTCTTGGACCAGCACCTAATGATGAGCATCCAACAACTGAAGAAGATGTGCATGAGATCTATGAAGACACCACCAAAAGGTATGAAGAAAATGCTGATTCTATGACTGTGAGCAGCAGTCCATTATCTTCACATGATTTTGTTAGTCATAAGGTGATAGATAAGCTATATGTGGATGACATTGGTAAGAAGCACTATCTTGTGGATATTCAAAATTTGATAGCTAAGCATGAGATAGCGGTTGTGGATCCAAGCTACATACAAGCTGATTTTGAAAATCATGGCATAGAGGGTGTTGTGAAGACTCAAAACATGTATGATGAATGGTTAAAGATGGTTAGGGAAGCCAAGTTGTTAGCCACTCAAGCAAAACAACACCTACAAGAGATTAAGCAAAAATTTGTTCACATGGATCATGAAAGGAAACAACTAGGTACATTTCTTGATCAATCTTCAATACTTCAAAGGGGAGAAATTATGATGGTAGAGCATGAAGAAAAATAAGATTTGCATGAAAGTGTTGAGAGGTATATGCATATGGATTTTGGGTTTCAGCTGGACTATAATACAAGGCATGAAAGTATTCATGTGAATAGAGAAATTTCAGATTTGATTCAATGGTTTTCATCTTACACATTTGGTGGCTGCCCTACATTGTTGATCATGAAATTTTCAGACTATGCATTAATGTTTGCAGCTGATTGGATAGATTTGTGTGCATGGGATTGTCACTGCATCACTTGGAGGTTGAATGATGATGAGATCTTATTAGTTTATGACATCAGAAGCATTCCCAGGATGACTATAGATCTGATTTTCAGTTTTAACAGTGTTGTCATTATTTGTACCAACAGTCTAGAGAGGATGTGCATGCTTGGTTATGCACACATGATGAACACCTTTCAAGCCCATATGAAACAATTCAGATTTAGATGGATAGCTTGTGATGATGACTTGTTAAGAGACATTTATCCTTTCATTTTTAGTTTATATGATGGTGCAATAATTTGGGATTTAAGCTTTTGTATGATTGGTGGATTGCTTCACAATGATTTGTGGAATGACATTTGTATCAGAGTGGAGCAGCGAAAACTTGGTGGGTCGCTTCACAATGTTTGGTTGGATGACAGTTGTATCAGAGTGGAGCAGTGGAAGGCTTGGATCGGGTGGTTGTATTTAGGAGAGCATTGTTGTAATACCACCTATCACACGTCGATAGGCATGTCACCTTTCAGAGCCTTGTATGGGTATGACGCTTTGTCTTTTATAGACTTAGCATTTGAGGTCAGAAGAGCTTCCAGAGTGAGAGAGTTGATGCAGGATAGCCAGGACATGCATAAGACATTTGAGGTTGGTGATTTGGTATCCTTGCTCCTATAGCCATATAGACAGACTACATTGAGGAGTGGTGCAGGAAAGTTGAAGCCTCGCTTCTACGGCCCTTATGATTGTGAGGGGAGTTGGAGAGGTTGCATATGAGTTGGAGTTGCCCGAGGGTAGCCGAATTCATAATGTATTTCATGTGTCTTGCCTCAAAAGGGCAATTGGAAAGCATATTACTTCTTCTCCAGAGCTTCCACCATTGGATGAGGAGGGGAAATTGGTACTTGTTCCTGATGCTATACTGGATATTAGCGAGCGCAAGTTGAGGAGCAGGGTGATCAAAGGGTATTTGATTAGATGGAGAGACTTGCCACTTGAGGATGCTACTTGGGAAGGTGAACAGATTCTGCAACATCCAAGTTTGCAATTGCTTGAGGGCAAACAATTTTGGGAAGGGAGGACTATAATGTCCCCTTTTTCTGAGTGATCACCTAACGGAGTTGGTTAGTCTATTCTATTCTCGTAGGCTAGGCCGGAAGGGCAAGGGAATAACCTAATTGGTTAAATACTAAGTAATCCTAATTATTTCGGATTATTTATATTTAACTATTTTACTGGGCAAATTTGAGAGGTGAAATGACTTCTAATATTTTTGTGAGCCACTTGGTGAAATAAAATGAAATAAAGAAAATTGCTAAGGAGGTGAGCGACCTAGGGAGGAGAATAAAAAATAGAATAAAATAAAATAAAAGGAGAGCCCAGGGAGGTTGCCAGGTGAGAAAAAAATGAAAATGAAAATAAAAATAAAAGTGCCAAAAGGAGTTGGCTAGGGTTGAATTGGGCAAATGTTGGCTATAAAAGGTCATTTGAAGGTCATTTCATCATTCATTCACATCTGATTTATTCATTGGAGTTTTCACTCTTGGCTGCACTTTTAGTTCAACATATTCCAAAGACGAAAACCCTTAGGAGTATTTGGTGGATTGGACAAAAACCCAATTCTATCTCGGATGTGAATTCATACGATGTTCACACTTACACTTCATTGGAGATTTGGAGTTCTTGAGCATTCAAGGCATATTCTTTGGAGCAGATTTGAGCACCCATTTTGGAGGGATTTGGACGAAGATTGTTGCTAGGGTTTCTACCCTAGGTTGAGCGCCACTTCCCAAGTAGGGCGATTTCACAAATCTTGGAGCATAAAACCTGAGCGCGTACCATGGAGGATTCACCCATCTAGGGTTTGATATTTGACATCATCATTCGCCATTTGTGGTATGTATAAACCTATGTTTAGGTCTGATTTGTAAGGGCAGAATTCTGGGCTATGTTTGGGCATGTTTGAGCCTATACATTTGATGTAATTTCAAATCAGAATATTCAGATTTGTAGCAGCCGACTTTCATAATCAGAAATCAGAATTATTTGTCATTTTGTTTGCAATTGATTGGACATATCATGTGGTTGAGGTCATGGTTGATGTTATCATCATAAGGGTTCATTATTGGCATGCTTATTTGAGCATTTTGGCACATATATGTTCGCTGTCCACATTTATTTGTAATTCAGAAATTAAAATCAGAATTCAGAATTAGGGTTTGGGGAGAAGAAAAATCAGAATTCTAGGGCATATCTTATTAGGGATCTTACATGGGTTCAGATGACTGTTGGATTTTCTGTATAATTATTTTGTTTAAATGCATAGTTCCATGAGGATGCGTCCTCCCCAAAAAATCAGTCATTTCCCAGGGGGGACGTCCCTGGGACGGGGGGGATATTGCCGAAACGCCCCCCCGCCGCCTCTGAAACGTCTCCCGTCGGGGAGACTTCTTGACGTCCCCCGAATTTAATTTTTTAATCATTTAAAAAAAAAATCATCAAAAATAAAAACCTAACTTTATCATATGCATTTTTTACATTTCATTTCAAGTTTTGTGGCTTGTGCATATTGGATATCCTGGGACTCTTGAGTCTTTGTCGATAAGACTAGACAATGAGACATGTATGCAAAATGTGGAAGCATAGACATGTATGCAAAATGTGGAAGCATAGACAACTTACAAGGCACGTTGTGAAGTGTGAACTGTTTGACAGAATGCCTCAATCGGAATGTTTGACAAAAATTACAATGCATTTCAACTTTCAAGTGAGCTTAACACTTGTTTGCATAAAGCTTCTCGAGCAAAACATTTCAGAAAATTTGATATGTCAATTTCTATGCATCAGCTTAACCACAGAAGTGCCTCTACAACACAAACAGGCCAAAATTTTGTAAGAAACTTGTATGGAAGACATATTTCTTTGAGGCGTTCTGTCAAACAATTCACGTGCCTTGTCTATGCATCTACAGTTATACATCTTTTTATAACTATTTTTTCAAGTATTTTATGTATTTCAGCACACCGCCCCCCCGCCGCCGTCCCCCCGCTGTCCCTTGCTGTCCCCAAATTTAGGCCCCCCGCCCCCGGTACCGGAAATGTGTCCCCCCCTCGTCCCCGTCCTTGAAACTCCGTGGAACTATGTTTAAATGTGAATCGTGTGCCCTTTGCGTGTAGATAACTGTTGCGTTTTTTTTCCACATAACCCAACATGAACAATTGGTCAAACAATTATATTAAAATTCTATAGTAAGTTTAGGGCTCGTGCCCTTAATGTGGAAGTTTAATATTTTTATATACTACAAATATGTAAGTTTAATATTCTATAATATTATTTATATAATATATTAATAATGTTAATTAATATACCGTAACTTTATTTAATAATGTTATTTAATAATTTATAATATATTAATAAATTTTATATATGATATACTAATAATAGCTATAGCATATTTTAAAAATTAATAATATATTATAATATTTATTAATATTAATTTTCTTTATAATTTTATTATTATAATTATAATATAATATTATATATTAACTTTATTAATTGTATAAGGCTTACAAATATTACTATATATTAAAAATATTAGGAAATATATATATATATATATATATATATATATATATATATATATTTGATTTTTATATGTTTTTGTATTGACGAATCCAAAACGAACCCAACCCGTAAAATGTTTTTGGCCGAACCCGCAAATCGAATGGGCAAACCTGAATCTGAACGAGTACTAGGATCAGTAACTTAGATTTTAATAGCTTCCAACAAAGAAAATGGCTTTTGAATGCCCTTGCATGTCATTTATTACATTTAACCTTTTCCAAACATGTTAAAGGCTTAACATAATTTTTTAATTAATCCTTTTTAATTCCATGCCATTTGAACTTTATCACTGATGTCTTACATTTCAAATGGTTTTTTTATTTACAACTTGGTCTTCTAAATTTGACATAGTCCTAAGGATAAGCTCAATCATCAAAAATAGTTATAAAATGGTTCGACAAGCAATACGACACAAATACCAATAAACCAAACACATCATGGATAGTAATGATAGATAATAATGCAAATCTAGAGAAATGGTGTGTGTGGACTGGTGGAGTCTCTTCCCATATTCTACCTATGACTGAAATACCTCTTTCCATCTGATGTATTTTCTTTGATAACTTCCTTGAGTGATCCTTTCAATGCGTAACTTAACATTTAATCATTGTTGGCATCAGATCTTAAATAGTCATTAACACCTTTTTTTTGTGTCAAATTAAACAATCATTAAAACAATATAATAATCTTCACACCAATATATAATTATATCCAAATGGTTAATATTAATAATCAATTATCAAATATTAATCCAACTTTTGTGTTAAAAATAAGTTCAATTAAACTCCAAGTTTCTGGGGATATGGAATTTTGCTTTCTAGTAAGGGTTAGGACACAAAACATTTTTCCTTAGCATGTGATTAATTACCCTTAGGAATTGGAATTCAGATTCCTACCACATAGATTTTTCAGTTCAATATAGTTCTGTTTGTTTTTCTTGCTTAATTAAATCACACTGCTTAAGGGGAAACAATAGTAAATGTGTTGAAAAGAAATGTGGGATAAAGTTTTGATGACAATTAGTGCTGCAATAATATTGGCTGCAGATATGTGGATCTTCTTCCACTACCCCATGTTTGGTTCAATTTTCTTATTCGTGAATTTGGAAAACAAGGTGACCTGATATCAGCTTTGATTGCTTTTCAAAGATCTCAAAGGGCAGCTTCGAGTGCAGATATGTATTCATATCGTGATATAATAGATGTCTGCGGTCTCTGTGGGAAACCTGAACAGGCTAGAATTATCTTCAAGGTTGGTGAGAAATCCTACATGCCCCTTGCTTTGAACGATGTGCACCTGTTGCCTGTAATAATAACAAAATACTTTCAAAAATACCCTTATTATGAATTGCCTCTCTATCATGTTATAATTTTACCTTTGTGATGCAGGAGTTGCTCAATCAGAAGGTTACTCCAAATGTTTTTGTGTACAATAGCATCATGAATGTCAATTCAGGGAATTTGAATTATGTTTTGCAAATATACAAACATATGCAGGTAAATCTCGTAAGATATTAGTTTGCTTTTTCATAATCTCTACATTAGGGTAGTTTACTTTTGATAAAATGTGACATGGGAAGCCAAGTTGCCCCTAAAATCTGAGTATTTTTCTCTTCTTGGATGTATTCGTTGCATCATTGTCTCATAGATATGGTATGGTTGTCATCTAAAGTCTAGACTATCACACAGACCAGTCAAAATGATCATCCATGTATGCTATAAATATGTAGCATCATCTTATTTCTATATTATGCTGCATTTATAGTTTCCTAGCATCCAAATTGACATAGCCTGCTGTTGCTCAACTACACGTGGTCTCTTTCTCTAGTCATGTATAACATTTTAGAATTTGTTGGAAGTTTAATTTTTCTTGCTTTCTTATATGGTTGCCTTCTCGATCCATCCATCACAAGCAACACTTGCATTGAGTAACACAATACCGCTATTCTTAGTTATCTTCTGGAGGACACTTTTCTGTTTACTAATTAGCCGATAGGCTTTTATATGTGAGCATTATAGTGCTCGGAATTGTTTCACGCCGTAAAAAAAATTCATGCCGGAAAATTTTCTAAATTCGTCGGTTGTTCCTATCAGTGTATTCCTTGAACCTTCTATGGGTGCAAGTGCTAGCTGGTATCTCAGTGGAACAACTATATAGGCTACTATGGTATGATGCCTTATAAGTTTGATTGCTTATTCTGTTTGCATTTCTGTCCTCTAATTCTTTATCACCCACCTACATAGCCTGTTTGTTCTAGGGCATGCTAGGGGAGCCATGTAAAACAAAAGATTTATCCATGGGAATTAGAGTGCATGTATCTATTTTTAACATTGTTTTTAGAACTGCATAAGGTAGTTATTGTATAGGAAATGTCAAAAGCTATTCTAGCAGTAAAGCCACTCAATATGCACAATAGAAACCATTCATATTCATGGGAAAGAAGCACAATAGAAACACAATAGGAATTAAAGTAGAATCACCGTCAAGACAAGGATAGAAACAATTCATAAATCATTGGATAGAATCATGGAAGTGTACAATTTCTAGATTGTAATATCCCCAATGGGATCTGCCCTAAAATTCTGAAATTAATTTTCTGAATTCTGCCCTAAATTTCTTCACTTTAGATTTCTGCTCTAAACCCTAAATTCTGCTCTTATTTTCTGCTCTTAAACAAATTATTACAGCCAACTCATAAATGCCCAAACATGATAAATAAGCATGGCAATTGATGCTACCAATTGATATTGATATCAAACATGAATTACACCATGAAATACACAAGATATACCCATCAAATGTCACACTACTAGTCTGATTTTCAGAATAGAAGTCTGCTGCTGTAAATCAAAATATGAAGTCTGAAAATTACATCCAAAACAAGGGCTAAAACATGACAAACATAGCCCGGAATGCCGTTGTCCAAATCAGACCTAATACATAGGTTTGTACATACCAAAAGATGGTGAAATGATGCTCCACAAACCCTCAAAATGATGGCGCTTGGGTGAATGATGGTGGCTGCTAGGGTTAAGGTTTAGAAATCCTCAACAATGATGAAATCGCTTCCAAAAGCCAAGTCGCCCTTCTCAAGGGTGGCGCTCCATGTTAGGGCAAAGCCCTTATGCAATGTACTCACAAGATGCCACAAAAGCCACCTCCAATGCTGGTCCAAAAATCTGAATATGCAATCACGCTCCAATCCTCCAAAGATCTCCAATGAAGTGCAAGTTGAACTCCGTAATGAGTCCACCACAATGATGAGCTAGGGTTTCATCCAACTCACCAAGAATCACAAGGGTTTTCGTCCTTGGATTCGTGCCCAACAAATGTTGCAGCCAAATGAGATAAACTCAGTGAGAAAGTATGAATGAGTGATGATGAAATGATTTGCAAATGACCTTGTATTTATACACAATCCTTCTTCTCTCCTCAAGGCCGACCTCCTCTTGGCAATTCTTTTGTTTTTATTTTATTTCCTTCTCCTATAGGGCCGACCTCCCTTTAGGCGCCAAACATAGAGAAATATTTTATATTATTTTTTTATTATTTTCTCTTTCCATTCTCCAAGTGGGCGAACCACTTAGGCATATCATACATCATGATTTTGACCTCCAATTAGGTCGTCCTCCTCCAAGGGAATTTATCTTACTTTATTCTTATTTTTTCCTCAAACTCCCAAAGTCATTTCCATCATTTTTCTTCCTTCTTTCACTTTTCTTTTCTCTCCCTTGGTCGCTCATCTCTAGGGAAATTTTTTTAATTACTTTGACTTCTCCAATAAATCCACAAAAATATACAAAGCCATCCCTTATGATCAATTTGCCCTAATAAAATTGGCTAAGTACGAAGTCTAGCCAATTAGGTTATCCCCTTGGCTCTCCAGCTTAGCCTATGGGAATAGGATAGGCTAGCCAACTCCACTAGATCACTCGGAAAATGGGGACATTACACAGATATGAACCACAATACAAGTCAAAGAGGATACAAGAGAGTCTGCCCCACGACTGTTGGAGCCTGAACATGCAGTCAGGACACATTGGGAATACCAATGTGACAACTGCTGAAACTCAAATGTAACCACCCAATTATATTCTCATAAGTTGAAAGTCATCACTTGTAAATTACATAATAAATGTATCTGCTAAACACAAAGGCATTACTTTATTTATATCATTATATCAAAATACTAGAAAATATCAGTCTTATTATATATATTTCTGATCATTTCTAATGCTTACATTGTTTATTTATCATTTTTTAAATATTTTATCATCCAATTTCTAGTACCAATTGATCTTCTCACTTGGTGCTTCATCCAACTCCTTAGTATCCTGCTTCAAATCATTCTTAACCTGTACCTGCTTCTCCATCTATTGCTTTGCATGATTGTCACACTGGAATCGCATATTATAATGAAATGTAGTTTTGTGTTTCCATGTATTGACATCTTACTTCTGCGATAGCACCTTTTCCTGTAGCTGGTTTTTAATTGAAATCCGTTATGCAAGCATTTCTTGTGTCTCCCTCCCCAACTTTTACTTCCCAGCTTCAAATTTATCTACTTTCAGATTCTAAAGCTGAGCTATGGTGCCGACTCTCCATAAATAGAAATTGGAAGGAATCTAGAGCAAACCAAACAGAAGGTTATGCTGGCAGCTCAAGTGGCTTTGGAGATGTTTCCTCTTCCAACCTAGGGATCACTTCTCAAGCTCAAACATCCAGCCTATACTGCTGTTGAAAGTGCTTCTTTTGGCCATGCAAGGTAAGATCACATATATGCTGAATCTCCTTGGTCAAGTAACTTGTACGCTGCCTGGATGCCAGCGTATCTAAATTCTTCATCTCATGAACCTTCTTGAACAACTCAACCTATTGCCTATGAAAATTTGTCAACTTATGAAAAACATGGAAGGAACTTCCCCACATCAGCTTGGGGAAATGCGACTGTATGCTCTTAACTACTAGAAGTAGTCTCTAAGGAATAGCTCACATATTATGCAAGGCTAAATAGATGTTCTCCATGTTTTTGACTCAATCTCCCCATCTTATGTTGACTTTGTCTCACTATCCTAGGCAATTCCAAGATTGTAAGATAAACTGGCCCTCTCATCTGCTCCATCTGTATACTAGGCTTTGGATCTGGCTGGAAATCTGGCATCTCTCCCCTTTCTGGCTTTCCATCCAGGGGCATGTTAGTGCAAACTAGGATCAAGTTTAGTAGAGAAAATCCCATCAAGATTCAATATGCACATACTCAGTAGTAGTAGGTAAGGGGGAATTGGGTTGGGATCTAGGTGGAAGAGAAGCACCAATCCAGATCCTAGGTGGCCCGCAGGACAAATCAATCTTAGTGAAAGGTGGGTTTATAGATTATGCACATGAAAAGAAGAAATACAAGTATTCCAACACACAATTAAAGAGAGCGAAAGATTTTTAGCAAAATGCGCTACTTCTATTCAAACAAAAATGAATAGGCCCTAGGGTATAATTGGAAGTCACAGATAGCAAGGCTAGGAATGAGAATTCCCACAACCAAAAAGGGCTGAACACATCAAATTGGTTTGCCTAAAGTATTCAGTTATCCAACCTTCCTCATGTAGAATCAAATTTCTATATATAGTATACAATATGGTTACAATTTGAGAGAAGGTGAAATAGTTCATATCCCAAATCACTTGATCTTCCAATTGCTTGGCGGTTGAGTTCTCTGATGGTTGGTTGTCTAATCTTACAGCTAAAGAGGAAGCTTTATGTGGATGCCATGTATGATGGACTGCTAACTGTGCAATGACGGCTAGGTGAGCATTGAGTTATGTGTGGTGGTGCATAATGATTTAGTGATTTGCAGGTATGTAATGTCCCCAATCTGGATTTTTATGGAATATTTGATTTTTTTTTGGTATTTTTCTGATTTTGAAACTAAAACAAAACTGTAACAACAAACTGAATTGAAAATAATTGCTGATCACAAGTGGCTGGAAATTGCACAACAATCCCTCAAAATGCTGGAATTTATTATTAAATGCATTACATACAGCAGAACTGAATAAAATATGTCAAATACATCAAGTATAATTGCTGTTTAATGTTTGATTATGCATAACGGCTGATATAGAACCAATTTAAGAATATAGCCAACTCTCACAAGTGAATGGATTGATCAAACAACAGTATAAGTTGCAAATTCCCCAAATTTATCAGCAAATCAGCAACTTCAAACAACTACTGGATAGTAGAAATAATACCATATATATATATATATATAAAATAAACCCTTCAAATTACATATTACTCAGATTTTTACTTTCAGCAACATAAATATGTGATATCCTGATATTAAGGCATTGTTTAAATTAAAGATTTAAGCATCATGATAAAAGACGGTGAAGTTGCTTTCGTGAAATGCTGTGTTTAGTCAATTTGAATGATAGAGATAATTGCGTATGTATTAATATTTAAATAAACATATATTATTAATATATAATATTTAATAAATAATATTATTATATAAAATTATAAATATTTTAATATAATTAAAATATAATATATTTATTTTAATTGACAAGATATACTATTATATTTATAAATAACAAATATAAATATAAATATAAATATTAACAATTTATATATAATTATATTATATAAAAATAAATATAAATAATATAAATACAAATATTACAATCATAATATATTTAAAATTATAAAAGTTATTAAAGCAGCGAATATATTCTATGAAGAATATAAAGAAGATTAGGAATGACAAGGCTGCAATACCAATTCATGTGAAGGATTGCGCTTCATAAAAGACAAGGCAGCGATCATTAGGAAAGCAAAAATAGGCAGCGATCACCATAATACAAAGAAGCAGCGATTAATGAAGAGGAGACAGCGATTTATGAAGAGGCGTCTCTTCAATACAGATGTCTCCCAAGCATCACATCTATTCGGTTGAGCTTTTCCATGAATCGTTCATGTATAGAGATACTATTCATCATGACATGCTCTATCTCTGAAATATCACCCTTCAACTTACACGCTTTACCCAACAAACCATGTAGTCTGTCAATAGCCTGCATACCATGTTTGCATATTCCATAAATCTATTCTTGCATATTCCTTCTATGTGTAACTAGCTGATCTAGTTGCTTTTTCTAATCATTTGAAGGCAATATCTGTGGCATTCATATTGAAGAGCTAGGTGTGGGATGCAATAGATGAGCAATGAACTCTTGAAGCTCTTTGATTTCAACTTTAAGGTTAGCCTTATCTTCATCGTCCTTTAGGACTCACTCCTTGAGGTTATCTGATGCAACTTGGAAGAAATTGAGGTCTCCTTGGCATGATTTTGGGCCCAAATTGGTCTCAATAACTTGAAAGTCAGTAGGCTCAACCTTGTGAACTGTTTTCCTCTCGGGGGGGAATAGCTGTCTCAATAGTCAAATGACCTGCTGTGTTTTTTCTTCACTTGTGATTGCCTCTTTGGCTTCTTTGGAGCTGACTTTGCAAGAAGTGAGGAAAGAGCTTAAAAATGGTTTAATTTAACTTAGTGACGCTTACAATTTTCAGTTAAACACACATTGAAAATTATAAGTGAAACAAGATTGGATTGAAACACACAAATACTAAACACGGAATGATTGCACACAAAGTTACAAGACTTCTTTTGACAATAATTGCAATACAAAGCTTACAAGAAAGATCAAATTGTATTTAACACAAGAAATTGGACAACAAAATTCAGAACTTAGTGAACAACAATTTCAACAAGAAGTAGGCTTGAAAATCACTATTAGGAAACCCAGTGTAAAATGGCATTTATTTATAAGGTTACAAAACATTTCATGAAGATAAATTGAAGAAAATAATTGTTACTTCTACTCTAGGAATAGCTTGATTGCATGCAATGCAAACTTTATTACAAAATATTCTATCTTCTAATTCTAAATCTAAAATCATGCAAGTGTCAGTTAGATTGATGATTAAGATTATTATAAAACTAACAATAGATTATCTAGTATTCACATCACTTGCATGATAAGAGATCTAAGAATAGATTTCTCCTAAGAATAGAGTTCTCTCCCATAATAGAATTCTCTCAAAATAGCATACTTGACTAAAAATAGAGATAACTAAAAATAGCTACTCAACAACCCCATTGGAATTCCGTGGTGCTGAAATTCTCTGAAAACACTGAAGAAACTGATCCATTTGGCTTCTCTTGGCACTTACATTGGATCCAATTGCACAATTGGAGTTTGAAGAATTGAAATAACCCATCCTCTTATGTGTTTTCTGAGTTTAGTTGGCCCCTGATGCGGTTTTGTTTTTTTGCATTTGACAAGCACATATTCACATATATATATTTCGAAAACACAAGAAAAGAGAAGACCCAGATGCTTAACAGTAATGTAAATTCAACATACATAAAAAATAATCAATACCCATATCATAAAATGCCAACGAGTGGAAGTTATTCACATACCCATTATACTGTCCAAGTTTCATAGGGCTGGTAATGTCTGTTACAGCAGTTCTGGAAACTACAACCCTCTACAAGACTCTCATACACAGTATTTTATTTGCTGATACAATATTGCAGACCCAAAGGAAGAGATTACAGCCAAGACAGAAGATAGAATGAGTCCCAAAGAACATTCGCTGTCCCACAAACAATACCCACGTCCTTCTCCAGGTGGTACGGCCTGCACAGTGGCAATGTAAGTCTTGGACACAATGGATATCACTGTCTTCTGCTCACAACAGGGTGTGTTCCATCTGCAACGAACTCCAAGAATGATGGACTGTTGAATCCATGGAATATGCCACACCAAACCTCCAAATGTCTCCCTGCTGGTACGGCTGGCCCTTGGGGAGGTACGGCCAGACTATGGGATCAAAAACTCCTCAAATCATCTCCAAAGTCACAACAAATGCTTGCAATCTGTTTGTCATTGTTCCTCACTAATTACCAAGCCAAAAACTTGAAGATTCAACAATAAAAATGCTTCCGCGACAAGCTCCGAATACCCCAAACTGAATTAAATGAAGTGCAATTGTAACCACCGAGTATGGCTACCTCTAACACCCTTAGATGATCTCTCACATCCGCAGAGTGCTGCTACTGATGGTGGTTTTCGTCACCAAAAGTGTAATGTCCCCATTTTCGGATTCTCTTGCAGTTCAGTCAGAACGGGTTCTCTGGGTTGGTGACAGAATAATCAGAGGAATATTTTGATGTCACCAGGGTGTTTGGGTGATCCAGTGGAGATGGTTGACACTTTCCGAAGGGATTTCGGACAACTTGTCCGTACTTACTATTTATAGTAAGTGCTTGCATGTCGTTAATCTTTCTGGGTTTTTCTGGGTTTGTTCTCTTTGGTCCTCGGTGGTCATTGCTATTTTTAGTAAGTGGCAATTTGGCGCTGTTTGGGTGACTTGGCAGTCAGCTGTTGGCTCTCATAGACATTGCACTGAGCTCGGAGTTATTAGATGGTTTGTGGATCCAGTTGGCACCCTCTGAGTTGGCTTAGTTTGCTTATGGCCGTTACTATTTTTAGTAAGTTCGAGATTGGCACCGGAATGGGATCTTGAGAGTGGGGTTGGATTCGTCTTGTCAATACCTTTCCAACGAGCTATAAATCATTGGTTTCCGACATCATCTTGGCCTCCGGTTTAAAGTCCGTAAATTAAACATTATTATTTAATATTGGACCTTGGTGCCTAGGCATGACAACTTAATGTTGTTTTAAGAGGGGACTTTAAGGGTGAAAAGAATTAAAGAGAATTATAATATTTTAAAATGTATTTCCCTCTCATGTTTAATCCCATATGCAAGAGGATTTTAGAGACTCCCAGTTGAAAAAGTATAAAAGGAGGAAAAAGCTCTTCATTTGATATGCTTGGATTATTATTTTCTTCTCTCATTGAGATTTCCCTTGCTAGGGTTTTGGAGCTTGGCTCTAGGGTTTGAGGATTCAAACTTGAGGCTCTTGGAGACGAAAACCTCCCTGGGTAGTGGTATCCCACAGGTGTGAAAGATCACCCAACGGTGCCTTCTATGGTGGATACATTCAGTGTTCACAAATGTGCTTGCAATGGAGTTATTTGAGGTTGTACTTGAGCTGATTTGATATATCTTTGTAAATCATTGTTGTATGCTGGAGTTGATAGTTTCAAGGCAGATTTCAGTGGATAGAAAGGGAGTTGCTGCTGTTGTGTGTTTCCACTTGCTGGCTATACTATCCTAGGAGGGCCGTACTGTTAGAAGAGGAGTTTGGGAGCTAGTTTGGAGCATTAAACCATTAGATATCTGATCGTCTAGCTGCTGCAGGTGTTTTCCATCAGATTTCAGAGGTTTTGCTTGAGGGTTCATTGCTGTTTGCAGCCATTCATCCCAGCCATGGCCGTACCAAGTCAGGAAGAGGCGTGGGTCTTGTAGAGGACTTCTTTCCTTGCTTTTGCTGTTACATTCTTAGTCTTGGAAAGGCGTTTGAGATCCTTATTACTGCTGATAATATTTGTATGCACATTCTATATCATTCTATGGAGTTTTAATTACATTTCCAGCCATACCCACTTGCTGGTCCATTTCCGGCGGTTGTACCAAGTTGCATATTTCCATATGGGTATGTGATAGTAATTGTTTATTGGCTATTCTACTATCTGGGTTGTCATTAGTTTCTTCAGATTCATTGTATATTTTCTGGGTTTCTATTATATGCAATATATTGTGTGCTCCGACACTACATCTGCAGGGAAACTTAAAACCCCTTCTGCATTCTTCTGTCTATCTGAAATATCACACAAAAATCTAAATAAAATTCACACAAAAGATTTAAAAAAATACAAACAGGTATGACACATTACAAAAAGCCGAATGGTTTCTCCAAACCCTAGTCTCCTTGCAGAGCCAAGTAACATAAAATTGCCATAGAATAGAATGAACTCACTCTTTTCATTTTTGCTTTTATATTTTCCCTTTGAGGGGTCGACCACATGAGAGAGGGATGTTTTTAAACATTAAATTGCTTTATTACTCCTCCCTTGGGCGCCCAAGTACTTTGTGACTTATTTTTGCATTGTATTACCTTTTTCCTAAGTCACCATTTCAATATAATAAAGTCCAATATTAATTATTAATATTAAATTACGGACTTTAATATGAAAGCCCAAACGGTTTTGGAATCACATAAGTTATGGACCGTTGGAAAGGTCTTGTCGAAACTCTCTGCCTCCCATACTGAATTTCCAAAAATAGAAGAAACCCTAACTTACTAAAAATAGTAAGTTCTCCGAAACCAACCATCCGGACTCCGAGAGCTCCCTAACCACCTTGGTTAGCCTACGGGAACCAAGTATAGGCTAAAACCGCTAGGAATGGGGACATTACAGTCCGCCCTCCCCAAGATTGCTTGCCTCAAGCAATCTCAGATCTGGATGCATCAGAATCTGCTCATTCTCTCAAGTAGCATCCTCTACCTGCAGGTTCTTCCATTTTACTAGATATTCCCTGATGACCCTCTTCCTCAATGTATGCTCCCTGGTGTCAATGATGGCCTCATGTACCAAAACCATCTTCCCCTCTTCATCAAGAGGAGGCAGCTCTGTAGAA
The DNA here is from genome assembly GCA_027924645.1 of Cunninghamia lanceolata. Classification (NCBI taxonomy): domain Eukaryota; kingdom Viridiplantae; phylum Streptophyta; class Pinopsida; order Cupressales; family Cupressaceae; genus Cunninghamia; species Cunninghamia lanceolata. Next base: position 14,007,389 of record BSBN01001201.1, on the reverse strand, counting down.
GAAATCACATTGTGCCCCAATGCCTTTTTGAGGCGAGACACATGGAAGACGTTGTGCACCTTGCTATCTACCGGCAATTCCAACTCATAAGCCACCTCTCCAACCCTCCTAGAGATCCTGAATGGTCCATAATATTGTGGCTTAAGCTTTTCTGCACCACTCTTCTTAAGAGTGGATTGTCTGTAAGGCTCCAGCATAAGATACACCATATCACCTACCTCAAAAGAACACTCAAGCCTGTGTTGATTTGCATACTACTTTTGCTGGTTTTGCGCCTTCTGAATGTTTTCTTTCAAAGACCTCATTATGTCCCGACTCTCCTGCAAGAGGTCTTTAGCCTTAGGTACTCTGCTATCTCTAAACAACAAGTCTAGGAAACTCTGAGCCTTGTACCCATATAGTGCCATAAATGGTGACATCTGAATTGACATATGGTAAGTGGTATTATAATAGTATTCGCCCAAATGAAGCCACTTGACCCATGCCTTCTGCTACCCTGCAATATAATTCCTGAGGTACCCTTCCACCCACTTGTTGACTATCTCAGTTTGCCCATCCGTCTGGGGGTGTGTAATGTCCCCTTCTAACAAGGCAAAAATTTCACAACCTTGCACAAAATTTCAACTTACAAAAGAGGACATTAGTATTCAATTCTTCTTTCTATAACATAATTAGAGTTAATAATCAAATATCAAATCTATATATTTTCCACATTTATACTTAAGGCTTGTAACCTTATAATCATAATCACATATTTTCTCTTTACATATATAATCATATTAAGTTCATGCATTTCATATTCACATTCTTTCATTCATAGTTCCCATGATCTATCTCGAGGGAGTCCTTGAGTAGCCTTGTCATTAATCAACCTCATCTCCCATATGAGCATGGTTTGTTAAGGCGCTGGTATCCATCCCATACGGAGGTCCAAAGGCTTCACACAACACCCGGTGTTCTTCGCCATTTGGCTTGAGGGACTTCATGCAACACCCGACATTCTTCACCCTGTCGAGGGTCACCTACCGTAGGGCACATTATTAATCATTATGAGCTCATATTACCTTAGGCCCAAGAGCTTCACACTACACCTGGTGTTCTTCGTCTCTTGGCTCAAGGGACTTCACACAACACCCGGTGTTCTTCATCCACTTGAGGTCACCTAGGTCCAATTTCTACCCTTCCTTAACTTAACTCCATACTCATAGGATGATAAGATGATTAAGGATGAGGCTCGAACGCCCCTTCTCAATTATATCATGAAACCATGAATTATAAATCAACATTTGATATTACTATCTTGTTGATGGCCATTCACATTACTTGGCAATATCCAATATGCTTCCTTATAGGAATATTATTCATCATATAAACATTCTTATGCCTTATTCATTCATATTCTATCATAGTTATGAGCATTTTCATGTCCATTAGGATTATAACATTTTTACCCTATATCTTAATTTGTTCCATATACTTATTCATTCTAATAAGCATTCTCATATCACATCATAATCCACTGTTTTATCGTTTTGTCCCTTCCTGCCAACATCGGTGTGTATACTGACTTGACATGATTTTATATGGACCACTGTGTCATCCACAGGCTTAGACTTTGGAGTTCTCCCTGTTCGTTACCTCGGTGAAAACTTGGCAAACAGGCGCCGTGTGTAATGATGATTCTAAAAAAAAAAAAAAAATGAAAATCGTAAAGAGAAAATTTTCGTCCACTGGTGAAAACCACCCTTGGTGGCGCCTTGGATAAGTACCATGATGAAAACTTGGTAAACAAGTGTCATGTGTAGAGACACCCTGTCTCATTTCACTCCTTTCTGTTTCATTTCATGTTCACTTCCATATCATTTCATTCCGTCATCGCTCCGGTCAAGGTCATTGCATATTCCATTTCATCCATATGTACATATATCCATCCATCCACTTTCTATGAATTTACCTAGCTTGAGATAGGTTAGCTTAGATGATCTTGGCCACTAAGGGATGGGAATGAACACAAGTGCTTGTACTTTACTCCTCAAATATCAGATAGTCGTGCTGGCAATTGGGTTTGATCTTTCGATCAAGAAGTTCTTTTATTTGATTTAGTGTGTGGGTGTACATGGAAATGTTGAAACTTGATTTTTGTTTATCTTCAGAATATTTAAGAAGCCTTTTAATGAAATTTACCTTAAATCATACATCAAGGATGTAGTGTCTTGATCCAATTTATGATTCCTTTCCCTTGTGAGTCCATTTTTTGATTGGTTAATAGGATGAAGAAGATGATTTGGAAGTTCTGAGTTAAGATTGAATCCTTATTTTTGAAATGTTTCAGAACATTCCTCCCGTGGAGTCGCCAGATGTTGTGACCAAATCACACATCGCCCCATTCCAAATGGGGACCCCCAGTTTTCTTCATAGGATTAGTCGTTTTTAGGATAGTTGTTTATCTTATCTCTGAGTTAGTCGGTTGATAAGCTTGCTAGGGTGGTGTAGAGCATTCCTTAGGTCAAGTTGAAAAGGATCCATATGTGAGAATGATGTTTTGGACTTAACATGTCTCAATGAGTGAAGATTTGCAGAGAAAGTGGCTAAGTAGGAGTTTAGGCGCACTTTACCACTCATTTCACCCCAGATGAGCGCCTAAGTTGAAGATAGCTTGCATTTAATTTCCTTTCATCATGGGCGTCTAGGTGGAACATGAAGTTGAAGTCTTAAGAAGCACATTAGGGGTTTAGGTGCATTTCCTTGTTTGTTTTACCTCATAAGTGCACCTAGCATAGGGGTATAGTTCATTGTCAATTAGGGGAGCGCCTGGGAGATCAGAAGGCCAAGAGTCAAGGTCATCATAGACATTTATTGCCAAGTTGAAAACCAAGGTGCACTTTGTATGGGAGAGATCAAGTTTGAGCGCCTTGGGAGAAGATTTAACCTTTGAAGGTGTCTGGGCGCTTGTTATTGCTCAAACCATCATTATGTTGCGCCTATAGCAAAGGACCCTTGACTTCATAAGTTTGAGTGGTGGGTTTCTTTTATGACTTGTGGAATGATTTTCAAGAATGAGCAAAGAGCATTTAGGCGCCAATTTGCATTTGTATAGCCTCAACACTACGCCTAGAGAGCATTGGAGTTTGAGATTCTAAGGGTTAACGCCTAGTGAAGGGAAGTTGCATGAAATATTAAACAAACGGTGAAGTTTCACAATGTTAAAACAAGCCATAAGATAAGGCGCATTTTTGCTTCCATGGAGTTCTATATTTGCGCCTAAGAACTTCACTTGCATTTTTTTTGAAAGCTTGAGGAAGTGAAAGTTTCAAGACCATCTCACCAAGTCTTCACAATGTCTTTGAACCTATTCATGATGAGGTAAACACCTATTTCACGTAGGGCGCAATTTCATATTCAAAGCATTATAAATGTGCGCCTAGAGATTGAAGAAGATCACATCCAAAGTTAGGCATAGATTTGCCTTTCTCTAGACTTCATTTGGCACCTCTAAGCAAATCAATATCACTACGAGTAACTCAAGGCACACCTTCTTGTTACTGTGATCATCCTGGGCGCCTTGGAAAGAGTTTGTCACCTTGAAGTTAAGGCGCGCTTTTATGATCTTGTGTAAACGCCTTGAAGGAGAGTGATATGGCCATTATAGAACATGTATAAGAATTAGACGCCAATTCCACTTAAAGCAACCTTCAATAAGTGCTTATGATGAGTCATTATTTTTTTAGAGTCATTTTGGATATTCAAACCTAGTAAACATTGTTTCAAAAGAGTTTAGGCGCTATTTTCTTCTGTGTTCACCTATATTGGCGCCTAGCACCTAAATGGCCTTTCATTATCAAGGGGCACATATTGAAATTTTACTAGTGTTTAAGAACCCTTAGGAATGAAACAAGCATCATCTAAGCACAAGGCACATTTTCTTGTTTGGAGAACCTCATGAGGGCGCCTTGGTAAGTGGAGGGAGTATTGGAGGTTTGAAAGTAAATTCAGATGTTGTTTTGGCGCTCCTTGCCTTCAAATTCATCTACATTGGCGCTTAAAGTGGAACTAGCTTACAATTACAAACGATGGGAGGTTGAGGTAAGTGAAGAGAAAGTCTCCGAATACCTATGATGAGTTAAGGTGCTCTCTAGTATCCAGACAACCCTACATTGGCGCCTTGACAAGACATCAATCCAAAACTATAAGGTAAGTGCGCCTTGAAAGGTATGAACTCTTTGAAGTACTTAGAGTTGATTTCAGCTCACAAAATGTTCCAAATTATAATCAATATGCGCCTCAAAGTCAAGGAATCATAAGGTCAAGTGCATTGAAACAAGGAGACTTTTTGAGAGGTTGGATGTGAGGCAAAGCTTTGAACATGTCAAACAAAGATTAGTCATAAAAGACTCTAGGTGCTTCTTGTGCCTTTACTTGCTAATTTTGGCGCTCTTCATGTAAATCCTTATCAACTTTGGCGCCCTAGAGTAGTTTTAAACTTTGAAATTTTAAACAATGCATTAAATGCCTAACTAGGCCGACCCTCTTCTTGGCCGACCAAATGAAGGTAAGTTTACTATATAGGCTCAAGCGCTCCTTGCCATTTTAACATCATTCACTCACAATCTCTCCAAGGAGCGATTTTTTTAAGAAAGAGCGGTGATTTTGGAAGGGCAGGTCTACATTTTTGAGACTGATTTTTGGTCATTTCATAACTGATTTTCATCATTTTTACAGAAATCTGCATTTTCTAGGTCTGAAAATTGGTGTAAGGTATGTTTCAGCCAGCTTTTATTTCATAAATTTGCCTTTTATTTACTTAATTTTGCAGATTTTCATAGTTTTATCATAAAAAATCAGGTTTGTGAAGTTAAGTTCATCATTTCAAGTCACTTATTCAAGTGTTGTTTTGTAGGTAGATGGGTATGACGGCAAAGGAGCGTCAATTGATGATCAAGATGGATGCCAAGTCCACCATACCCGACTCCAAGCTTGAAACTCATTGGAAGAACGTGGGAGACATTAACATGGGACACGTCAACTTGGAGGAGATGAAGGATTTCTTGCTCGTCATCACGAGGAATGAAGACATCAAGGCTATTGCAAAGAGTGGAATTGTTCAAGCAGCATGCTTCCCACCTACTCTACCTAGCACTGAGTTAGTGTTGGAATGCATTCAACACTATGACAAGGAGAGAAGACAAATTATGGCTAAAGACGGGACTGTTTTAGCCTACCTACAAAGAGAAGCCATTCAAGAGATCTTCAACATCCCAAACTGGAAGGCAGTGTTCATTTGTCCTACAACTGCCCAATGTACCTTTGAAGGCAATCCCAAGCACTACATGCAAGAAGTGAGGAAGAAGTGGATGATAGATTCATCAATCAAGATATACAACTCTGAAGATCCAAAGTTTCACAAGGCAGATTTCAAACAAGAGATAAGTTACTTCATTATGTTTTTGAATTGAGTAACAAATAGGCCTCAATCATCGACTTTTGAAGGATGGATGTATACATACTTTGATCATGTGTTTACAAAGAATAAAATGGTTGATTGGGTTGGCCTTATAAGCCACTGTCTTGATGAACAATTTGAGAAGTTTGATGAGACAAAGTCTTTCTTCATGTCTTCCTATCTTGTTTACATCTTGGCAAGAAATGTGGTATATAAGGGATTGACAACTACAGGAGAAGTAGGAGTAAAGTCCGGCCAAATCCTATCACATCAATGCTATCCACAGCTCGATTTGAAGAATATCAATCATTATAAGAGGTTTAATGATGCATTTGCTATGTACATAGTGAGAAAGTTGAGAGGAGAACTACATAGAAGACTAACAGGTGCTGCTAGGAACTTCATTGAACAATATGGAAGATACTACATTCAATATGACAAGTTCACCTATATCAGAATTCAGGGCTTCACATCCTTTCCATATAGATTGCCAAGGTATCCTACCAATAGGATGGTGTTGCTGGAAGTTTCAAGACAGTTATTGGAGTTCCATAAGATGCAAAGGGCAAGAAAGAAGGCTAGAGTCCAGTTTCCTCTCAAACTGGGGAGATATTATTCATGTCCATCACTTCAGGCAGCCGAACATTCAGAGATGGAGCTTCAAGCGTATCATTTGCATCTTCATGATTCAAGGAGGGAGAACTTCGATCCGCATGGAGCTATTAAGCAATCATATTCTTCCTACTAGCATGTTGAGCAACTTGAAGATCATTGGGCAAATGCTATTGATGATGATATAAGGATGCATAAATGTTCAAGGTTAAGATGGGATCTGGTGAGAGCTACAAAGGTATTGAGGATTCCTGATCAGCTAGATGATGATAGAACTCTTTCAGGTGATGAATACAACAAGATTCGGAACCTCCCATATGATACTGACTGGACTAATAGAGAAAGAGTTTATGATGAAGAGTTGATAGAACCTATCATTGCTATCACTAAGGAACATGTAAAAGAGCAAGTACAAGCATTGATAGATGAAGGGAAGAAGCTCACTTACGCCAAGATGGGAGAAGTTGAACAACAAGAACAACATAGTGCACCTGGTAGGAGTTCATGAAATAAAGATAATGAAAGGGATTCAAGTCAAACAAGGAAAAGAGAACAACTTGAATCTACACAAGGAGAATCGAGCAAGAAGAAGAAAAGAATAAGTATTGAAACTGCTTCATCTAGACAGCCAGGGGATACTCCAATGAATCAAGATATAGTTGTACACGTTGTTGAGGATGTAGTCTCGCATACTCCATTTGAAGAGGTGCCTTCAAGTCCACATGATACTGAGATCATTGATGAGCCTGACACTGAAGACAAAGATGAAGCTGAAGAAGAATCATTGCCTATGTAAGGGAAGCAAGTACAATAGTTAGGGGATCTTTCATCATTACCGGAGTGGCTACAGGATAGAATTAAAGAAAGCTGTGAAGTTGAAAAATATCCTCCTATTCCAGTTGAAGAGTTGCTTCTAGACATGTCTACTGAAAAACCAAAGAAGAAAGCAACTACTCTTTCAAAGATAACCAAAGAGGAAGCTGGTGTAAGGAAAGTACATGTAGCTGTTCCAAGGCTTGAGAAGAATGTAGAGGATATTACACCTGAAGATTATGACATCAATACAATCAACTTGGGTCCATTGACTGAAGTGCAAGTAGAAGAACTTCAGTATTCAATTGATAATGCTCGAGCTATCATAAGGCAAGAAATAGAAGGCAGGATTAAAGCTGAGCAAAGGTGTCAAGCCTTGGAGCAATATATTCAACACTTAGTTCATCCTATCCATCAGCAGGAGAAAGCATCTACACTCCCATCTCTTCTTCCTCCAGAAACAGTTGTACATCTTGAGGGTTGAGGTCTTCATCTCACAGATTGAAAGATTGGATGAAAAGATCAAAGGAAGCAACATATAGACATCTGGAAGATATTATGCAAGTGTATGATAAGATTGCTGATCTCAAGGAAAGGGTGCTTGCATTGTTGACAGCTTGTGCTGAGTTCAAGGTCATCAAAGAACAATATATGCCGCATTTGAAGAGCTTGATGGAAGCTTCAATTGATGAGTTAATACATGCTGAAGTGATTGAAGAAGGCATAACATATGATTTCTCTTCTTGGTATTATTGCTTTCGCAATAAAGGGCAGTTACTTGATAAAGTTGAAACAGATATGTCAAGAGTAAGGAGTGTACTTCAAAGGATTGAAGATGGAATACATGCATCTTTGATGAAAATATGCAATCCATTTAGAGAGATGACTCTTGATAATATGAAAGAACAAGTTCAAACATTCTACTTCCAAGAGGATGATGTTTCTGATGAGAAGCTTGATAGTATATTTTCACTTGCTATCCACCTTGATGCCAACAAAGCTAGGATGACCGATTGGGAGAAGACACTTGGCCTTTATGCAGATTATGTACTTGAAGCTGAAGGAACCACTAGGAATACGCCAAGTGTACCTTTTGATGATGTCAAGAAAGTGGTGTCCAGATTCATTGAATTCCATAACACTAGTGATGGTTATTCACATGGAGATTCCTCATAGGCTATGGATTTGTCATCCTTATCTTCTTGGGAAATGTGCCTTTGTTCCCTCTTTCATATACTAAAAATAGGAGTTTGCTGTAACTACTTGTGAGGTGGCATGATCTGGTCCATTGGCTTTGCCAATTGATCTTGACCCTTCATGTATTCTTGAGGTCCCTATAAGGGCTCGTTTTGCTCTCATTTGTAATATTGAAGACTCTGAAAATTGTTGCAAGAGCTCTCTGAAATAATATAAGACTCATTGTTTGGTGATTCTATATATGTTTCAAGTGTTGCATGGTTTCTGATTCCTTCAAGCGAATGTTAAGATTATATTAAGTTTCTTTTCAAGTGTTATGTTAGTTGGTGGAAGGTTTTATTATTGTTTGTGGTGAAATCTTTATGTGCACACCATTTGTAGTTTGTGGCTTGCAAATTTCAATGTATGGTTGGTCTGAACGAATTGAGCTTAACTTTGATCTTTATGTTTGTTGAATCCTCATGAGCATAAGTGATTTGAATATCTTGTATAACTCTAGAAGATAGCATCAGCCTTGTGTAGTTGTTTAATTTGGCAAAGCAAGAGTTGGTTTGATTTCATTTGAGCAGTAATCATCCCTTACATCTAGGATTTGATTAGTTTCACTGAACCCTTCATCTTTTGTCTTTTCTTCTTCCATCTTGTTAGAATTTAGGATCAAGTACTTTATTGCTATATCATACGTCATAAATTGTAGTACTTAGATACTCTAAGTGTTTACCTCCATTGAAACGACGAGTTGTTTGAACAATTGTGTAAGTCCCTTTGTGTTTATGAGTAAACTCTACTAAGTCATTGAGCTATCCATCATGAATCATAAGAAAAGGAACTTTGGAGTCATCTTGTTTGATCACTTTGTTTAGCATTCAAGAGGCTTTATTCAAGAGAGAGTTGAATACTTCGTGTTTTACTCTATTGTTGACTTGTCGAAAAACAATCATCAACATGACCCATACTGCTTAAGCTGTGCAAGCTCCCTGAACTGTAACTCTGGGTCCTTGGTATCAAACTGCTCGATAAGTCTGTTAGTGAACTCATCGTAGGTGGTGATGAGGTTGTGGCCAAGTGTAACCAACCCGTGGTACCACCACTCATGTGCTAACCCGTCCAAGTGTATAGTGGCAAAGTTAAGTTCCTCGTCCTCTGGCATCGGCTTAAGTGTCAGGTAGTTATCCAACTTCTGCACCCAAGCTTTGGTTGTGATCTTGCCACTCTCGTCAAACCGATCTATAGGGACTTTGCTCAAGGCATGCTGGTAGTCCCTGTTAACTCTGTTAGCTCTATAGTCTCCTCTACCACCCATAGCTCCCCTCTGTCTCTTCTGGTTCATGTACTGCTCAAATGTCAGCATATCCCTAATATCTAGAGCTAATGTCATGTACTCTGCATGCTGCATCCGGACATCATTTGTCATGGAAAGCTGAACCTCTAGTTCATGCTGAACCAATGCCTCCTCTCTGCGTGGAAAGGTCGGTTGTAGGGGTCTAGTGACCAATCTTGGGGTAGTCCTGGTGTTACGACCACTACCCTGTCCTGCATGTCCACTACCCTGTCCTGCATGTCTGCGATGACCATTGTTACAACTACTGGTCTCTCCCTCGGGTGTGGTATTGGTGTGAACTACCGGAATTACCTGGTTGAACCTTCTAAGTAGTTGGGACATCATATCAAGCATAATATCAAATTTTCTCTCTGTTTTTGTGTTAGGACTCTCTGGCTGGTCTGGTCCTCTGTTTCTGTCCCCCATATTACCTGTGATGCTATCACTGTCACTCGAAGAGTTTCTATGCATACCCAAAACTCCTGAAATTGTCTCACCTTCTGAAATCTCAGGTGGGTGCCACTATTGAGTGTCTCTACCATAAACAAACGGATGTGTATAAACCGCCTTCCAATCACTCATAAAATTTGAATCACAGGTTGGCAAGATGCACTAGCTCTGATACCACTGAAATAACCCACCATCTTATGTGTTTTCTAAGTTTAGTTGGCACTTGATGTGGTTTTGGTTTTTTGCATTTGACAAGCACACATGCACATATATATATTTTGAAAACACAAGAAAAGAGAATACCCAGATGCTTAACAACAATGTAAATTCAACATACATCAAAAATAATCAATACCCATATCATAAAATGCCAATGAGTGGAAGTTATTCACATACCCATTATACTGCCCAAGTTTCACAGGGCTGGAAATGTCTGTTAAAGCAGTTCTGGAAACTACAACCCTCTACAAGACTCTCATACACAGTATTTTATTTGTTGATACAATATTGCAGACCCAAAGGAAGAGATTACAACCAAGACAGAAGATAGAATGAGTCCCAAAGAACATTCACGGTCCCACAAACAATACCCACGTCCTTCTCCAGGTGGTACGGCCTGCACAATGGCAATGTAAGTCTTGGACACAATGGATATCACTGTCTTCTGCTCACAACAGGGTTTGTTCCATCTGCAACGAACTCCAAGAATGATGGACTGTTGAATCCATGGAATATGCCACACCAAACCTCCAATTGTCTCCCTGCTGGTATGGCTGGCCCTTGAGGAGGTACGACCAGACTATGGGATCAAAAACTCCTCAAATCATATCCAAAGTCACAACAAATGCTTGCAATCTGTTTGTCATTGTTCCTCACTAATTACCAAGCCAAAAACTTGAAGATTCAACAATAAAAATGCTTCCGCAACAAGCTTCGAATACCCCAAACTGAATTAAATGAAGTGCAATTGTAACCACTGCATATGGCTACCTCTAACACCCTTAGATGATCTCTCACATCCGCGGAGTGTTGCTATTGATGGTGGTTTTCGTCACCAAAAGCCGAATGGTTTCTCCAAACCCTAGTCTCCTTGCAGAGCCAAGTAACATAAAATTGCCATAGAATAGAATGAACTCACTCTTTTCATTTTTGCTTTTATATTTTCTACTTGAGGGGTCGAACACATGAGAGAGGGAGTTTTTTAAACATTAAATTGCTTTATTACTCCTCCCTTGGGCGCCCAAGTACTTTGTGACTTATTTTTGCATTGTATTACCTTTTTCCTAAGTCACCATTTAAATATAATAAAGTCCAAATATTAATTATTAATATTAAATTACGAACTTTAATATGAAAGCCCAAACGGTCTCGGAATCACATGAGTTATGGACCGTTGGAAAGGTCTTGTCGAAACGCTCTGCTTCCCATAATGAATTTCCAAAAATAGAAGAAACCCTAACTTACTAAAAATAGTAAGTTCTCTGAAAGCAAGCATCCAAACTCCCAGAGTTCCCTAACCATCTTGGTTAGCCTACGGGAACCAAGCATAGGCTAACACCGGTAGGAATGGGGACATTACAAGAATAAACTCAACCTTAGAAATCAATTTCTCAAGATTTTTTTATTCTTTTTATTCCCTTAGAATATGAACTGTGATATTTGCCAATTTATACATGTTATCCACTTGTTGATCTTGTTGGTATGAGTAAAAGAATGAGACGAGAGAAGAGGCTTGTTTATCTCAAGAGGAGATGACAGCCTTATATTATTGAGGAATGTCTAATAATAGATGATAGTTACAAAGGCCATAAAGATGGTGGTTACAAAAGAGCAGGAACAAAAAGATGTGTAAAATCAGTTACACTATTGTTTGTTATTATTCTACTATAACATTATATCCTACTATATCCTAATATCCCCTCAATGACTAAACCGGAAGGATTTGGAGGCTTAGTCATTAAATTACGAGATGTGCACAAATAGAAAGAAATATATGTACGAGCAACCTTTATGACAGTAGGCACATGAGAAGGATATGCAAAAATAACATAATGAATATACTCTACTTTGGGGTTATCAATTGGTTTGCTTGTCTTCCAAGGTGACATATGATTTGGTGTAGTCATCATCGAGCTCACCTTCAAAGTACCACTGGGGCCTCTGAAGCACAACGGACGAATGTTGTGGAGAGGAAGTCTCGACTAGAGACGAACTTTGTATGGGCTAAATCTCAGTTGGAATGGAGACACCTTTAGTTTTGCATTGTTGATACATAGGTGGAAAAGAACCACCCAAAGGTTGACGCATTGGAATAGCCCATGAACTGGAAGGTACATTTGTTAATGGTTCCACAACACTAGCTTCTATCTTGACCTCCTTAGATATATGACCCGACCATGGTTCCTCCAACGCAACATGCAAAACAGGATCAACAAATTTGTACAAGCCTTTGTACACACCACCTAGTCTAATGCCTCGAGCAATCACCTTATTCTATTTTACATCACAAACAATGCACTCTTCCCACAAAATTGAATTAGAATGTTATGATTTTTTGTAATTTGTCTAATATAGAGTAAATTTTTGTTCAAACATGGAACATATCTAATATTTTGTATTAAAAGTTTGATGCCAGCATTGAGTGCAATTCTGACATCACCTATCCCTTCAACTGTATGTGACTTGCCGTCACCAAGTGAAACAAAATCTTTTGTGACTCTCATCAGTAGTAATCTTGACATACTAGTCCTTTTGACACGTGAAGTGTCTCGATGCACTTGAGTGAAAGAACCAGCAACTGTTTTTAACACTATCTAAAAAAGCCATCAACGCATGCTCTCCCATTGGTCTTTCTCAGCAGTATTTGCCACATCAGCTTCATTTGTTGCTTCTAGGATAGATCATACTATCTTTTTCTGCAATCATTCTTCACATGCCCAAACTTGTTACAGTAAAAACATTTCACCTTTTACTTGGATTGAGTGGAAGAAGTGTTGTTAGAAGAATTTTTAGATTTGCCCTTAAACTAGGCAGCAAGATCACTTTTAGTGATCCCAAATGTAGATTCCCCTATCTGCTGTTGTCTTTACTCCAACAATAAATATTGACTGACCTTATCAAAAGACAGGTTTTGAGTTTCATCCAATAGATTCAACGACTCTACAAATGTCTCAAAGGAAGGTGGGAGATTGCTAATGACTGGTGGAACCATGTCCTTCTCGTTGACCAGTTTGTTGATGTCAACAAGCTAATTCTTAAGATCCTTGATTTTTAAGAGATGTTCAGACAAAGACCCCTCTAGACAATTTGATAGAAAACAACAAATTTTTGAGATACATAACTTGACATTTTTTAAAACTTGATATTTACTTTTTAAGCTCACATGAGGTATGTGTAGATGTAGCACTTTGGGCTTCGGCAATTAGATCATTTGATACTTTCAACTTTAGAATTAGTAGGGCTTCCTTATGATGTCTGTAAAAGTAACCGGGGATATTAATGGGCCTTGTTTATGTGTGTAATAGGATTCTATCACATCCTAGATACTCAATGATAGCTAGTATCTTGTGACTTCATATGCTATAATTGTTTACTCATTAATTTCTATGACTTGGGTAATACTAGGTTCTGAATATTGGCCATTTAGCAAATTGGAAAGTAAACTTTTCCCAAAAATATTTCAACTCTCCAAAATATTGGAAACCCCCTTTTTAATTTTGACCCAGAAAATAAAATTTTTGCGAAAATGTTCCCACACTTATTAAAAAAAACTCCCCTTTCAAATTTGACACTTTTTAGAGAACAAGTTGAATACAAACTAGACTTAGGGTTTGGCAGAAAAATAATAAAATAATACCTGAAATTATTGTTGTCTAGATTGACGTGACTGGTAAATACCATGTCCTTACGACCTTTAGCTCGCCCTTGCAGACTTCTCATTTGACTTCCGTGTTGCTTAAAACGGGAATATACCAGTGATTGTTCAAACTTTGCAAATCTGCGTCATTTTCTAGATGCATGTGGCTGTTAATGTGCCCTAAATTGCTATTGTCACACGAATCGATGTTGCTTGAGACTCTTGTGCGATTTGTGACTATAAATGCCCGCTACTTGTGCTTTTCAGAACCACAATCCTCTGTGAAAGTTTCTACCTACGCGACGAGACATTTAGTTATGCAAATAACGTGTTCGCGATTGCAACAAATCTCACGAAATGCGGCTGTGACTGTGAAAAATGGCCAGGAAAAACTTGAAGGACCCTGCGACTTTTTCAAAGAAGACTAGATTGGGCCCTAGTCATGACAATATTGATGTAGACCCATGATGTTTTCTACTTGCGATTGTGGAAACTCACAATTTTTCTGCCCTTCCATTGTGCTTGCGATTCAACGAGTGATCAGATTTTAACTGTACTTGTGATTTTTCATCAAATCCATGATCTTTGCAATTGTGGACTTATCTTTTTGCTTTCTTCGACAAACCATGCTTGCTCTGATACCATTGTTAGTATGAGCAAAAGATGGGACGAGAGAAGAAGCTTATCTATCTCAGGAGGAGATGGTAGCCTTATATTATTGAGAAACGTCTAATAATAGATGACACTTACAAAGGCCATAAACATGGTAGTTACAAAAGAGCAGAAACAAAAAGACAAGTGTAATAAACAGTAATATTAGTTACAATATTATTTGTCATTATTCTAATATAACACTATATCCTAATATATCCTAATAGATCTTTATGAAATCTTTCTCTGATTAGTTGTTGAATTATGTAATATCCCGAATAGGATATTTACTGAATTAACTATGCAGAAATGAGCTCTGATACCACTGTAAGAACCCTGTTTTGACTAACTGATTTTTTTTGCCTTGCTGACCTGAATTTTCTGATTTAGTTTTCTTGCAAAGTAATTAATATTTTCAAGATCCGCTTTCACCAATGAGTTTAGAATATCATGTAGATGGAAAGGTTCAAAGCATAGGTCCAAATAGCAAGTATATGAAACATAAACATTAGGCAACCAATCAATGCACATAAACATGAAAGAACATACCCGGCAATGTTAGCTTTTCTTCCTTATTGATTTCGAAAGCACGTTACAATAGTGAGCTGCAAGATACAATCAGCCAAGTCTAATTTAAAAATCAGTCCTCCAGTTACATCCACAAATGCCAAATAACATGTCCAAACCCTAGCCAAGTGAATGGAAGATGAAGCTCTATGATAGTATGATGAAATCTTCAGCTAGGTATGTCTGATATACAATGAAAATGCCCTTCCAAAGGTTTGATATGACTGATATAAATCTGCAACCACTGCTGTTATAAATCCTAATGCAAAAGTCCACAAAAAGTGCCAAATTGTTGCTCCAAACTCAAGCGGCCTTGCATAGGATGAAGGCGATTTGTGTTGGGATGAATTATGGATGATAAAACCCTCCTGTAGAAGCCAAGTAACACTCAGATCTGAAGATGAAACCCTGCTGATCACTGTTGTTACAAAAATCAGAATGTGTATGAAGGCTGGAAATCACCACAAATCACTCTCCTTGCGAAGCGATCCTTTTCTAAACCCTCTATATACAATTATTGATGAACAAAGCTCCAAATACAAACCAAATCTGCAAAAGAAACCTCATGAAAACATTCAAATCAAGCTCCATGATGAACTCCATGGGAATTCACCTCATCATAGTGGATTGGGAGCATTCACCAAACCACGAAGTGCCAAGGGAACACCCCCTTGAGCAACTAAAATTCACTTTCAGCCAAGAGAAAACTCTCAAATGTAAAATTTGCCAAATGATCAATAGGTTACCAAATGATGCCAATCACCTCTATTTATCCTTTTCTCTCCAAGGGCGTCCCAATTTGCCAAATTATGTAAATCCACCAATGAAATTTAATTTTCAATTTGACAATTTTCAATGATTTTCACCTCATAGACACCTTCATTTTAAAAACAACAAAATAATAATATTTTATTATTTTTTCTCTCACCTCTAGATGGCCAAATAAAATAATATTATTATATTTTATTATTTTTTTCCTCCTCTCCAAGTGCCAATTTTCCTTGGATAAATAATATTTTTTTTAATTTATTTTTTCTTTTCCTCTTGGGCGCCAATTTCCATAAAAATAAAATAATATTTTATTATTTTTTTAATCTTGTCCTTGAGCGGCGATTTTGGGGATAATAAAATAATAAAATATAATATTTTATTATTTTATTTTTCTCTTTCCTCCTTGGCGTAAATTTCTTGGGAAAAATAATAATAATATAAAATACAATTAAAGATTGCATTTTTTTTTTCAATCTTCAAGTTGTCCAACATTTATTTTTCCCATCCTTCACTTTTTGCCTTGGCTTGAAAATGATGATATTTTGGCTTTATGAAAAATATTATAAAATAATACTAGCCAAAATACCAAATAAAACAAGTATTGAGCCAACATTCTAGTTTTCCATCCTTCAAGGTCCAAGCTCAACCCAAACACAAGTCTAGCTCAAAAAGGGGACATTACAAGTCCTGCCACCCCAAGATTTGCTGCCTCAAGCATTCATAAATACCAAATTAGAACCAATCAATATCAGGACCCCAAATCCATCTAATCTCTCCATACATACTCACATATATCTCCTCAAAGTTGCTGATGTAAAAGATCCTAGGTCCGCTTCCGCTGTCGTAAACTGATGCAAACTCACCATTACTCCATCCCCAATGGTTGTAGTGACAAATCCATGTCAAGATGCAATCAGTCAAGCCAATAATGAAGATGTCGATGTCAAACAATGAGTCAACAAAGCTGAATATCCCTCTAACATGGAAGTGTAGCATAAACAAATGATGGATGTCATAGACAAGTGCAAATGAAAGTGTATCCAACCCTGTTATCTCGCAGTCATAAATCAGGATAACGACATACAAACTGAAAATATCATTTAGAATGATACAAAAAGTGCCATCCATAATGCATGATGATAGGAAACCATCATTAGACCAATCCTCAACAAGAATATAGAGATCTCCACTATACCAAACTGTCCCAAACACATCCAATAAGAAAGCATCATCAAAATAATGTTGTGTCAACTCAAGGGAAGGCTGATCTAACTCTCCAATGAGAACTAATGTATCATGCAAATCTGACTTTCCTTCATCTTGATCTATCCATGTGTTCATATCATTATTAGCAACCTTCATTACATCTTCCTTTTGAAAGAAAAGGTTTCTAATGTAGGATTCCCTTTCTTATCTTGCTAGATCTATGTTGTTGACTTGTTCTTTGATTTGTTGAAGGTGCTGTTTTGCATTGGCAACCATCATCTTAGCCTCTTTGGCTCTTTGTTTCTACTCTTCATTCATTCTTTTCGACTGCCTTACTTCTTCTATGCCAAAATACACAAAATCAGTCCTCTTATGGTTAACATCTTCATGTCTAACACTTGGATTTTGAATGCCTTCAATAGGAGATATAACAACACTAACTTCTTCATGAATAGGGGCTGCTATCTCATGAGAATGATGGGATAAGGTGCTGCTGTCCTCAAACAAATCAGGAATGATATCATGCCATTCTATAGTGCTTTCATCCATTTCAAACCTCAAATGCTTTCCATCAAATGCTGATCCAATACAAGTCTCTCCATGTGAATCACATATGTCTTCATGAGACAATTCATGGCCCATAGCTATCATAGATTTGGTTGCTATTTGATGTGGCAATGTGCACTTGAGCGCTCTCATAACAATTTGTTTCCCATCATGTTGGAAACTCAACTCCATAGCTTGTAGATCTTGGATGACTCTTTGTAGTGAATGTAGCTATTGCATGCCAAGCACAATTTCTTGATCTTTCAAATCAAGAACATAGAAGTCATCACAAAGTGTATACTCACCAAATAGAATGCTAAGCTTATTCACTTTCTTCTTGCAAAAAATAGTAAGTCCACCTGCTATAGTAACATCAAAGCTCTCAAAGTCAACACAATGCAGACCTTTTTTCTTTACCAAACCCTCATCAATGTAGTTATGTGTAGCTCCACTATCAAGAAGTGCCATAACCTTGCAACTAAACAATGTGCCCTCAAATATGAATGGATTATATTTTGAAGCTCCTGAAAGATAAGCAATCCTAGAACCTTTGTTACTATCATTTTCAAGTTCTAGTGTTGGCTGTCCTTCATCATTTCTTGAATTAGTATCATCATCCACCTCATCAATTACCTCTATATAATGCACCTTGTCTTTGCCAAGACACCTATGACCAATTTCCCAAGGTTCTTTGCAAGTAAAACACAACTTCCTACGAAGTTCATTTCTTTCCTCAAAATCCATCTTAGATATACCTTCAACTTTATTTGGAGTGGGCTGCTCACAAGATTTTGATTTGCATTCTCATCTTTGAAACTCTTCTTTTTATGGTGTGAATGTAGGAGTAGTGTCCAAATCAAGTGCAAGCTCAATGGCCTCATCAAGTGTCCTTGGCCTATGAACTTTGACCAATCCTCTTATCCTGTCATTCAAACCCTCTACAAACAACATAGTGACTCTCCTATCCGTCACGTTAGGAACCATCACTACAATCTTCTGAAACTCTTTGACATGAGTCTACTCTACCAATTTGTTTCAATTGTGCTAACTCCTTGTAGTAGACTTCTACATCCTTGCGGTCAAACCTGGTAATGAGTTTATTAGTAAGCTCATCATATGAAGTTATCATGTTATGATGCTATGAAACAAGTCCATGGTGCCATGAATCATATGCTAGGCCCTCCAAATGCATAGTAGCAAAATATATAGCCTTTTCCTCACTCATTGGCTTGAGTGTAAAAAAAGTATCCAGCTTGTGTACCCATGCTCTAGCACTGATTTTGCCGCTGCCATCAAAGTTAGGGAGAGGAATTTTGTTCAATGCATCTTTGTATTCCTTAGGTTGAGTTGGTTGTTGTCTTCTTTGCCTTTCAACTCTACCTCTTCGCCTATCCCGCTTTTGAGTCATATAGTTGTTGAAGTTTATGCGATTTTTGACATGCTCTGGAAGTGAATCGTACTCCTCAACCATGGAAATCAAATCATCATCAAAAGCCGGTTCCTCTTCCTCAACCTGTATCTCCTCCTCAATCTCTTCTTCTCTAGGAAGAAAGGTGGGCTGCATAGGCCTATCCGTAGTAGCCGTGCGTGTCCTCCTTGCATGAGGTGATCCAACAACACTACCTGTACCTGTATTAGCTGGATTAGCCTGATTAACCTGCATATTATTCAATGACTGTGTCAACACCTCTAACATCCGATTCTGTGTAGCCATCATCTGTGTAATATTACCATTTGTAGTATGCTGTTCTGATGCCATCATGTATTGATCTGCTATCATATCCCTCATCATGTCACCAATGTCATCATGTTGTGGATTACCTTGTCTCCTGTCTCCCATTGTACTGGTTTGTCTATGATAATGATGTGGAAGTGGATTGATGTAGTAGCTTATAACCCCATAGGCTGGCATGATCCAAACTCTGATACCACTGTAATATCCCGAATAGGATATTTACCAAATTAACTATGCAGAAATGAGCTTTGATACCATTGTAAGAACCCTTTTTTAACTAATTGAATTTTTGTGCCTTGCTGAGCTGAATTTTCTGATTTAGTTTTCTTGCAAAGTACTTAATATTTTCAAGATCTGCTTTCTCCAATGAGTTTAGAATATCATGTAGATGGAAAGGTTCAAAGCATAGGTCCAAATAGCAAGTAAAGTATATGAAACATAAACATTAGGCAACTAATCAATGCACATAAACATGAAAGAACATACCCAACAATGTTAGCTTTTCTTCCTTATTGATTTTGAAAGCACATTACAATAGAAGTGGGCTAGAAGATGCAATCAGCCAAGTCTGATTTACAAATCAGTCCTCCAGTTACATCCACAAATGCCAAATAACATGTCCAAACCCTAGCCAAGTGAATGGAAGATGAAGCTCTATGATAGTATGATGAAATCTTCAGCTAGGTATGTCTGATATACAATGAAAATGTCTTTCCAAAGGTTTGATATGACTGATATAAATCTGCAGCCACTGCTGTTATACACCTTGACGCAAAAGTCCACAAAAAGTGCCAAATTGTTGCTGCAAATTCAAGCGGCCTTGCATAGGATGAAGGCGAATTGTGTTGGGATGAATTATGGATGATAAAACCCTCCTGTAGAAGCCAAGTAACACTCAGATCTGAAAATGAAACCCGGCTGATCACTGCTGTTACAAAAATCAGAATGTGTATGAAGGCTGGAAATCACCACAAATCACTCTCCTTGCCAAGCGATCCTCTTCTAAACCCTCTATATGCAATTATTGATGAACAAAGCTCCAAATACAAACCAAATCTGCAAAAGGAACCTCATGAAAACACTCAAATCAAGCTCCATGATGAACTCCATGGGAATTCACCTCATCATAGTGGATTGGGAGCATCACCAAACCACAAAGTGCCAAGGGAACTCCACCTTGAGCAACTGAAATTCACTTTCAGCCAAGAGAAAACTCTCAAATGTAAAATTTGCCATATGATCAATAGGTTACCAAATGATGCCGATCACCTCTATTTATCCTTTTCTCTACAAGGGCGTCCCAATTTGCCAAATTATGAATAATTTCAAATCTACCAATGAAATTCAATTTTCAATTTGACAATTTTAAATGATTTTCACCTCATAGACACCTTTATTTAAAAAACAACAAAATAATAATATTTTATTATTTTTTCTCTCTTCTCTAGACGTCCAAATAAAATAATATTATTTTATTTTATTATTATTTTTCCTCCTCTCCAAGCGCTGATTTTCCTTGGATAAATAATATTTTTTATTATTTATTTATTTTTTTCCTCTTGGGCGCCAATTTCCATATAAATAAAGTAATATTTTTTAATTTTTTTTAATCTTCTCCTTTGAGCGGCGATTTTGGGGATAATAAAATAATAAAATATAATATTTTATTATTTTATTTTTCTCTTTCCTCCTTGGCGTCAATTTCTTGGGAGAAATAATAATAATATAAAATACAATTAAAGATTGCATTTTATTTCTATTAGTATTTTTTCTATGTCGGCCATATTTTTTCTATGTCGGCCGTATTTTGTTAATGCTCATCTATGACTTGTACATTGTATATATTGAGCGCTTTTGCTCTCTTGTAAACATCAATTTATCAATCAATTCATTTGCAATTTCAAACTCTTTATGGTATCAGAGCGGTTCGTTTTTTTGGGCACCGAAAATTTTGAAGTTCGAGTTTTTTGTCGTGTTTTCGGTTCGTGACTTTGTTTGAAGGCAGATTTTTGTTTAGGCTCCTGTGTTTTTGTCTGAAACGGATTACCTGTGTTTAATGACGCGATTTTTATTCCTGGTTTCCGCGCGGGCATCACAGTTGGAACGGAATCGGTTGGATACACGCTTGGTCGCATGAAAGGGCCGCGCCATTTTTACCAGTCGCGTTTTTCGCGGCTCCTCTTGCAGACACCTGCCCGCGATGGTCGCGGCTCCTCTGCAGGCCTCATCCCTTTTTCATCCGTGCCGTCGCCTGTGAAGGCCGCCACCTGTGAAGGTCGTGTCCTCCTTAAACGCCGCGCGGGGGTTCTGGAGCCTTCGTTTTTTCGCAGGTCCTTCACTGCGTCTTTTCTGCCCGCGATTTCGCGCCAAGAGGAGGTCGCAGTTTGTGCTCACGGCTTCATTTGGGCCGTGGCATCTCTGCATTTTTTCAAAAATTTCTGGGTGCCTAGGGCACGGAAATTTTTCGTCTAGGGTTTTGTACCCTCAGCATTTGACGAAAAATTTTTCCGAACACATATTCCTTCTGGGTTTTTCGAGCTCTTTCGTGGGTACCTGTCAGTTTTTTCCGTACCTCAAAGTTCGTGCCTCGTTTTTCGTGCAACCGTACCTGTCTTAGATTTTGTACCTGATCCTGTTCTGCTCCTCAGTTCAACGCTGTTCAGTTTTCTGTCGTTTTCTTGCATTGGGAGACGTGCAAATGGCGTCTTTGACCAACTTGATGCTGGAGGGCAGTCAGCGATTTAATGGCAGAAACTATAATATCTGGAAGCAGCGTATGATGACTATTTTTGAATATCGCCGCCTTGATGAATTGGTTTTGGAAAAAGAAACTCGTCCTCCCACCGCTGGTGCTGATCAGGACAAGTTTGATGATCGTAACAGAGAGGCTGTCATGCTTCTTAAGCTTTCTATTACAGATGACCAGTTGCCGCAAATTCCTTCAGGCAAGACAGCGGCTGAAATTTGGAAGCACTTGAAGGAACTTCATGAGACCTCTGATAAAAGCCCGGCTTTCTTTTTGAAGAATCAGTTGTTCTCCATCATGATGGACGAACGTATGTCCTTACAGGAGCATCTCACGAAGATTAAGGACATTCGAGATCAGCTTGAGGCTGTCGGTCGAAAAATGGAGGAAGAGGATATGGTAGTCATCACCCTCAAAAGTCTACCTAAATCCTATGTAAGATACCCAACTAATTCTACCAAAATTTTTCCTTAGACAATTTTACTTGCTATCAACTCATCAACTACTTCAACAACACAAAGTTATACATCAAAGATAACTACTTGAATGGGAGTTGGATACTTGTTTATTCACTTGATTTAATCAACTTGCAAGTGCTTTCAATAGCATGAAGTACAGCTTATTCAATGGAGTTACAAAAGAAAGGCCTTGAAGCTTTGATGATTACAATGGGCGCCTATACTTGATCGACTCAATTGAACTCAACGATGTCAACTGAATGTCAACACCTCACAGTACAACAAGGGAGCATCACCTTGTCAGTTGAGGGAGCATCACCCCAACACTTGAAACTCGCAGGCCTCAAGATTACAAGCTCAACAGCTTTGCAGAGAGAAGTTTGTCAAATGCATAGATGCCAAATGAATGAGAGAGCTCCTCCTTTTATAGGCCTTCCAAAGGCAATGAAGGCACGTTTTTCAATGCATGAAGAGGAACCAAGGCACGCTTCCCAAGAAGCATATTCAAGGGAATATTCCATCTGATAACTCATTCTGAGTTGGCAAGCTTACATAGAGACCTTGACACGGATCCCGAAGACATTCTGTCGACCAATGAGAGCTCAGGTAGTTACAACTACCTTATCTTCTGACTAGGCGCCAACTGAAGGGAGTGAAGAGCAGGATAGGCGCCTTTCCAGGCTAGGCGCTTCCTAGAGGTGGTAGAGATTTAGAAAGTGCGCCCACACTTGCAAGTGTCCTCCTTTATGATCTAGGCGCCAAAACTAGGCTATTCACACTGGGAAGTGCGCCTTGGATGCAAAGTGTCTTTCCTTGTCATTTCTTCAAGTCTTAGTTGATTTGGGAAGTAGAATGCCTCTCCCTAAGGTGAGCTCCTTACTTGTCTGGCGTCCTTAACATGTGAAAAGATGTTCATTGAAGGTCTTCTGACAACATTTGATGTTGTTCTCTGTCTAGGCGCCCATTTGAGGTGGTTCCTGCATGGAATTGCGCCTTACTAAAGCTAGGCGCCAATTGAAGGTTGTCTAGCCTTGAAGGTACTTCTCACTCTTAGAAAGATGACTTTGTCAACCTATCAAACCACTCCTTAGGCGCTTCTTTGAGATCTCAGAGTGTGTATCAATCCAAAGCGCCTTATCAGTGGTGAAATGGCGCCTAATATCCTGGGAGTGAGTCTTAACTTCATGCAAATCTTCAAGGAGTTTCCAAGTCCAAAGCAAGATCATGGGTGAATAGAACTGCGCCCTAGGAAATGACTAGATCCTAGGCGCCAATCTGGAGTTACAGTGAACTTGACATGTGCCTCAACTAGTTTAGGCGCCCATTTGAAGTGATAAAGACCTAGAAGAGCGCCCTCACTCCTTCAACACATCTCTAATCTTAACTGACAATCTCAACTGCAAGGATGATCTCCTAATCCAACCAAGGCGCATTTTGAAGGTGGGATGAGCAAGTGAGGCGCCAAACTAGTCAAAGCTTCCAATTTCAGGCGCCAGAGCCAAAGAGTTTTACACAACACAAGCGCCTGGCTAGGAATTCACTTTTAAGAGACAACACTTAGCTTTAAAACTTTCCATCTGCTTCTATCTGGGCTAGGCGCTCCATGGAGGATCCTGGAAACCATGCATTGGCGCCTTCTGGTTCTAGGCGCCCATTCTTGGTAGTTTGATTCACAATTGGCGCCTTGTATGCTTTGGATATCCTGTCAACAATCTCCACTTGCTAGGCACATTCCTTAAGTTGATCAATTCACAGTCTAACCAAGCGCCCTGACCACTTGGAGTGATTGGAAACTATCTTTCCACTTAGGCGCACTTCATGGAAGATCAAGCGCCTCACAAAGATCTCTTGCAAAATACTTAGTGCCTAAGGTGTATAGACCTTCTTCACCATCCAATTCATCTAGAAAACTTCATTTCTTATCAAGGCGCCCTGTTGGAAGAGCTTCCTAACATGCTACTTGATCCTTGGCGCCACATGAAGTTGGAGGAAAAGAGAAAGCCTTTGATGATGATGTGATTGTCATATTGCACTTTCAAACCCTGATAGCAAACCTTAAGTCCTTAGGCGCTCATCTAGGAAGTCTGATGTGAAATTGGCGCCCAGACTTCAAGAGTCAACTTCCTATTAAATTGGCTTCCAGACTTAGCCAAATTTCAAGTTTCTGACTTTGTTCCTGCAAAACAATAAAACGGAGTTAGTCAAAAACCAATTCATTCCCTTATCATTCTGAATTAGCCTCCGGGAATGAGCAATAGGCTAATCCATTCTTCACTTGATGATCAAGCCGGAAACGGGGACATGACATCCTACAAGCACTTTATCGAGACTCTCAACATTACGTCTACGAATGTTGATCTGAGGTTTCCTGCATTAAGCAACAAACTCCTGCAGCAGGATCGCTGGAAACAGCAGTTTGGTAGCAGTGCTTCCTCGTCCTCTTCAGAACAGGCATTTGTAGCTAAATCCTTTCAGAAGGATTACAACAAATTTCAGTCATCTCAGTCATCACAGACGAACGGTTCAAATCAACCTCCAGGCAACCCTAAGAAGAAGAATGTGCAGTGTAATTACTGTCACAAATTCGGCCATATGAAGAAAAATTGCCGTCAGAGGATAGCTTCTGAACAGAAGAAGCAGGGAGGCTCACATCAGAAGGCGCATGTTGCTGAACTTTCTGAGCAGGAGTCTGCCTTTTACGCTTTTATGGCTAAAAGGTCTTCAGATCCTGTCAAGACTTCTGCTTGGTACATCGATTCTGGTGCGTCACGTCACTTTACTCACAGGCGTGATTGGTTTACTGACTTTTCTCCCTTCAGTGATTCAGTTATCTTTGGCGGAGGTGAGGAGTACACAGTTGTTGGCAGAGGCACTGTTCAGATACAGTCTGGTGGAAGGAACCTTATCTTCCTCAATGTGTACTACGTTCCTGGTATGGAACTCAATCTGCTTTCAGTGAGTCAGATCATGAGGCATGCTCCTCGGTTGGATGTAGTGTTCAGTGCTCACAAGTGCTCTATTATTGATCGAGAGACTCGTCTTACTGTTGCTGTTGGTCTAGAGGATCATGGCCTTTATCGGCTAACTGACACTGGTGATTCTCCTGAAGTAGCTATGGCAGCCCGTGTTTCCTCTCTCAGCACTTTGTGGCATCAGCGATATGGACATCTCAACATCCATTATCTCTCTCAGCTGTCCTGGCAGGGCCTTGTTTCTGGCCTACCTGATATTCAGAGACAGCATCTTGGAGTATGTGGCGCCTGTCAAGCTGGCAAACAACATCGGACTCCCTTCAAGGATGGAGATTCTTGGCGTGCGTCTAAGGTACTTCAATTACTTCATGCTGATATTTGTGGTCCTATGAATACATCTTCAGTTACTGGTTGCAAATATTTCTTGCTTATTGTTGATGATTTTAGTAGAAAGATGTGGGTGTACTTTCTCAAACAAAAATCAGATGTATTTAGTATCTTTCAGAAGTTTAAGTCCTTGGTTGAAAAAGAGTCTGGCTGTAGCATCATCACTCTTAGGACAGATAACGGGGGGGGATTTTGTTCTGGTGAATTCTCCGACTTCTGTGATACCCATGGCATCAAACGCCAGTTGACTACACCCTACACTCCGCAGCAAAACAGTGTTGTTGAGCGTCGCAATCGTACAGTTGTTGAGATGGCTCGTTCTATGTTACAGCACCGGAGTGTTCCTAATAAGTATTGGACAGAAGCAGTTTTTATTGCCGTCTATCTCCTTAATCGCTCTCCTACTCAGGCTGTTAAGGGGAAGACTCCAGAAGAGGTTTGGTCTGGTCGCAAGCCTAGTATCAGCCACCTGAAGGTTTTTGGCTCTCTTGCATATGTTTGGGTCCCAGATGCTCAGCGCTCGAAGTTGGAATCCAAGAGTCAGAAGCTCATGATGACAGGGTACAGTGACAACCATAAGGCCTACCGACTGATTGATATTGACACTGATCGTCTTATCTTCAGCCGTGATGTTGTCTTTGATGAAGATAGAGGACCTTTTCAGTCTTCTTCCTCTGAGCAGCGTTCTGAGGATCCGCCTCACAATGTTCTTCCACTAGGTCCACCTGATGGGAGGGCTGATGCAGAATCTGTTTCTGATGATGAACTACCTGAGTTTCCTCTAGAAACTAATCCTCTTCCTGCTGCTCCTATTGCTGATCCTGAACCTCTTCCAGCTCCTCCAGATGTTAGCACTTCTACTCTCTGGCCTAAATGGTATGCTAAAACCATTAGTGATCTCCGGGATGGTGAGCTCATTGAGAGTAGAACTTTCAGACATAAGAACAAACAGCCGCCTACAGTCAATTTTGCTCTCATGGCTAATATTAATAGTGTTTTTGAGCCTCAGACATACTCAGAGGCTAAAGGTATACCTGAGTGGGAACAGGCTATGGAAGCTGAATTCCAGAGTCTTCAGAAGAATCACACTTGGGCCCTTTCTGATCTTCCTCCAGGGAAGAAACCCATTAGCTGCAAATGGGTGTACAAGGTGAAATACAAAGCTGACGAAACTCTTGACAAGTATAAGGCTCGTCTTGTTGCTCGTGGGTTCTCACAGACAGAAGGCATTGACTATGAGGAGACCTTTGCTCCTACAGCCAAAATGAGTACCATCCGGCTTGTTCTTGCCTTAGCAGCCCAGTTTGGTTGGAAAGTCCATCAGATGGATGTTAAGAGTGCTTTTTTGAATGGCGACTTGCAGGAAGAAGTCTACATGACGCAACCTCCAGGCTTTAAGGTTGCTGGTCAAGCACACAAGGTCTGTAGACTCGTCAAAGCGCTCTATGGTCTGAAACAAGCCCCTCGGGCTTGGTACATGAAAATAGATAAGTACCTGACAGATCATGGTTTTCAGTGAAGTCCATCTGATTCAAATCTGTATATCAAACTTTCTGGTGATGATATATTGCTTGTGGTTGTCTATGTGGATGACTTAATCATTACTGGCAGTTCCGCACATTTGATTGCTGAGATCAAATAGGATTTGTGCCGTACTTTTGATCTGACAGATTTGGGCTTGTTGCATTATTGCCTAGGAGTTGAGGTTTGGCAGACTGAGCACAATATCTTTCTTTCTCAGTCCAAGTATGCTCGCAGCCTCCTGGACAGGTTCAGAATGCAGGATTGCAAACCTGCCTCTACTCCTATGGAACCCGGGCTTAAATTGTCAGCTCAGTCCACCTCACCAGTGGTAGATGAATCTTTGTTCAGGCAACTAGTAGGCAGCCTCATTTATCTTACTGCTACTAGACCTGACATTAGTTTTGCAGTGAGCTACATCTCACGCTTCATGACAGCCCCCAAGGCTGATCATTGGACAGCAGTGAAGCGTGTGCTGCATTATGTGAGTGGCACTCCTGATTATGGACTTCTGTACACTCGGAGTTCTGATCCTATCCTCCGAGGTTACACAGATTCAGACTGGGCAGGTTCTGTTGATGACCGTAAGTCTACAGCTGGGTATGTGTTTAGTTTGGGATCTGGTGCTGTCACCTGGACTAGTAAGAAGCAGCAGGTAGTGGCTCTCTCCTCGACAGAAGCAGAGTATCGGGGAGCAGTTAAAGCAGGTTGTGAGGCAGTTTGGCTTCGACGGATGCTTGCGGATATGCATGTTCCTTAGGTAGGTCCAACTCCCTTGTTCTGTGATAATTAGGGAGTGCTCAAACTGGCCAAGAATCCGGTCTTCCATGAACGAACCAAGCATGTGGAAACTCATTGTCATTACATACGACAGCTGGTTGAAGACGGATCCCTTCAGTTGCTGTATGTTCCTACCTCGGAGCAGCGAACAGATATCTTCACCAAGCCCCTCGGTTCTGATAAATTTGTAACCTTCAGGGGGTCTATAGGTGTTGTTGATAGATTGAGCATTAAGGGAGGGTATTAGTATTTTGTCTATGTCGGCCTTATTTTTTCTATGTCGGCCGTATTTTGTTAATGCTCATCTATGACTTGTACATTGTATATATTGAGCGCTTTCGCTCTCTTGTAAACATCAATTTATCAATCAATTCATTTGCAATTTCAAACTCTTTAATTTCTCCTTTTTCAATCTTTAAGTTGTCCAACGTTTATTTTTCCCATCCTTCACTTTTTGCCTTGGCTTGAAGACAACGATATTTTGGGTTTATGAAACATATTATAAAATAATACTAGCCAAAATACCAAATAAAACAAGTATTGAGCCAACATTCTAGTTTTCCATTCTTCAAGGTCCAAGCTCAACCCAAACACTAGTCTAGCTCAAAAAGGGGACATTACAAATTCTCCTCGTACTTCATCTAAGTCAAGAATGACTCCTTTCTCATCAACATATTCACATGGAATTTGAGTAACGAATACAGATACAAACTCCTCTACCTGAAATAACTTATTCTTTTGTTTCGTGAAAGTATGTATTCTCCTTAACTCTCAAAGGTTCAATTGTAGTCTTGTAAATAAGTGCAGTTTTATTTTCCTTATTAATTTATAAATGTCCTCTTCGCAGATTTGTAATATGAAGATTCTGGTGCAAAAATACCAAATTTTTAAAGCCTAGCCATCCGTATTATGTTCCAGCGCTGTAGTGCATTTGTGTGTGAGCACAATTAGAGCATGTTTGAGATCACTCACATGAAAAAGCACAATAGGTTGACCCAAAAGTGTTTTCAATAACCTTGCTTTTGTGCAATGCAATCTTTGTCTTTGTGTCAAAAAAGGTGGAAGGGGATGAGGTTCTTGATGTGATTGACTTGGATGACATCAATTCATATTTTGATTGGATCACTGAAGATATGCGGCTCTTGTTTATTGAGGACATCACTAATTTCGATAAGGAATTAGCAGAAGAGGCAACGAAAGCAAAAGTGCAGGCAGAAGCGGAAGCATTAGGAGGGGCTGTACAGGATGATGACATGATTGAGGATGAATTGTTCTTGAGGAGTCTTTATTAGTTAGATCTAGGGTGTAACCAATGAGCAGCTTTAGTCAGATGAGAAATTTGTAAAGCGTTTTATGGATTTGTAATTTGCTATGGTGACGACTCTTATTTCATTTTTAATGCTTTTTAACAGTATTTTGCATGTTATTTAAATTTATTTTTGAATTCACATATTTCCTAATATGCCGAACTTTTGTCGAGTCATGAGTGCAAGTTAAAATTTTAGGTTGCTGAGATTTTGCTGAGTCCAAGTTTTAGAACTATGATGCAAATCCTTTTCAAATCTCCTTTATATATTTTTGTATTTTGCCTTCTTGTTATCTATGTAACTAAAATAAATCAAGTCCATTATCCCCCAACACCTCACAAATCTAGGACAAACCACTTGAAGACTCTATCTTTGTGGGTTTTGACTTATATTCAGTGTCTGCAAATGACATTTGATCCAAGTTTTGTCCGGTAGTGTTGCCAAAAATTTAGTGTAGGAAATGTGACCCAAACTCTTTTAAACATAGATGCACTCCATACGCATAATAGAAATAATTCATATTCACATGAAGAAATCACAATAGTATTATTGATAGAAACTAGAGGGGAATCAACATCAGAACAAGGCATAGTAGGTATGCTCATAAAAAAGTGCAAAACGATAGCCTAAAATGTATAAAATTTGTTGGGGAAAAAATATTGTGGAAAAATGATAAAAAAAAGACACATACTTTTAAAGTGAGTATGCCAAAGCATGTAGTACTTTCTTGATATGGAGTTTTCGATTTAGGGTCAACTAAGGTTAGTGAGAAACAGAGGTTCAAACTGACCCACTCTCCAAAAAACTGAACTGGTTATATGTATGGCTGGCAAAATGTAAAACCGAGTTTTTTCCCTCTATTTGGAGGTGTTTTCCTGTTATGGAACAAAATTAGAAACAACTCACAGCATATAGGATACAATAATGGTATTTATTCTCATTATTGACATTGTCATTAACATAATGTACAGTTCTCTAGATATGACAATAATACTCATGGAAAATACAAGATAGCTCTAAGTGAATATTGAATCATTAACTTATAGTCAGGGGCCAGAGAATGTTGTAACAACGGTCTATAATCACTCTACATTACATAATAGTTGTTTTTATGCAAACACAAAACCATTACTTTATTCATAACATAATGCCAAAAAATAACAAAATATCAACATCTTACTGTTTATTCGTTTCTGATCCTTGCAGTTCTATGCTTGTTAAATAAGATTTTTTGATGGTAATTGTGGTGTATTTATCTCTTTTTATTTAGTTCTGTCTATCCGACCTCATAATATTGTTTTTAGAACAGCATGAAGTTGTATGCTTGTTTGAAGATCAATTTTCCATTTTAAATTTTTAATGTTAGACAATTCTAGTCCATTTTCACTTTCTTTTAAATTCTCGCATTTCCTTTCTACTTGTGTCTTATTCTTCTTTAATCTTCTCTATGCTCTGAAAGCTATATTTTTTCGTATAGGATTCCATTATACACACTAATTTTGTAAATGTTGTGAATATATGAGCAGAACTCAGGTGTGATTGCTGATATGACAACTTATAATATATTATTAAAGACAGGGTCCATTGCTGGAAAGGTTGATTTGGCAGAATGTTTTTATAGAGAAATTCTACGCAGAGAAGCAGCTGGGGAGTTGAAAATGGATGTTATAGCTTACAGTACAATGATCCAGGTAGTTTAAAGTATAATTTCTCCTCTGCATCAACTAATTGTTCCCATGTGATGCATTTCATTAAATGATCTTGTATTTCATCCCGTTCTTGTGGAGTGATAACACTAAAGGAGACTGTTAAGGAATATCGGAATTGTAATGCACAATATTCAGGTTCAGAAACATGGTGGTCAGTTTGTAATTGATTTATTACTTTGTGATGGATTTTCCTAAGGTTTTTGGGAAGGCGAAAATGTGGGCATTGGCAATGGAAGTGAGAAGGGATATGGTAGCTGCTGGCATAATACCAGACGTAGTCACATGGACTTCACTGATAGGTGCATGTGCTAATGCAGGATTAGTAGAGAAGGCTATTCAGATTTTTGATGAAATGGTTTTATCTGGCTGTGAACCTAATACACAGTGCTGCAATACGCTTCTCCATGCTTGTGTCAAATCTTGTCAGTATGCTCAAGCATTCCATTTATTTAACAATTGGAAGAAAAATGGTCTCTATGAGGCAGGTGCAAAGATCTCCTTGAATTCAGAAAAAATACATACTGAAAATAACAACCATAGAATGCAGCTGTCAAGTCTTGTTTTCTATAATGGAGTATCCAAGACGGCTGAGTTCAAACCTACAGTTGTCACATACAACATTATGATGAAGGCATGTGGATCGGCTCCTTATCTTGTAAAATCTTTAATGGAAGAAATGGAAATGATTGGTCTTGTGCCAGATTGTGTAAGCTGGTCCATCCTCATTGATGCATATGGAAATGTGAATGATCTAAGAGGGGCTTTGCAGGTAAAGATATTTGTCACACCTTCCTACAGAACCTGCTTATTTGGGACTTAATACTTTACTTTTATTCTTTAGTTTAGGATTGAGATTGCATTTGGTTATGTTTTTCTCTTTCAATGAAAATTGAAATTAACACTTTCAAATACCCAACTTAAGCTTTATACCTCCCCACTTCTCCCATGTACCCCAATAGGCAAAGGATTCCCATCTATCATAAATCATTCAAACTGAGTTTGCACACTTAAAGTCAAATCTTGTCTAATATTTGCAACTTTCTCTCCTAAGTGGAGAGCTATCTTTCTTATCCTAAGTGGAGAGTTATCTTTCTCAAAATAGATTTGCATCTTGTACTCCAAAGGATATTGATCGACACCAACCAAATTGGATGCTTTAGACTCTTGTAGCTGTCTCTGATCATCTAAGAATCTCCTAGAAAAGCTCCTCATCAAGAGAGACAGGTAGTAAAAAGGAAATTGGGATAAGTCTGTAATCATCCCCAAATCCCTCTAGCTGTGGAGCACTTCTAGAAGATATGGTCGATTGCCTGCTCTTTGCCACATAGTGTAGACTGTAGACAGCACCTGCTAGCCGCATCACTCAATTGTGCTTTGACATCTAAACCTTGATGCATTACCAGCCAGCCCAACACCTTGTGTTTAAATATTATCGTGATTGCTATCTCAGCTCAAGGTCCTTGACTTACCATTGCTAATTCAATTGATGGAAAATAACATTAGATTGTCTTTGTCTTATAATTGCAAAAAGAATTTCTAGTGTCCCTCTGACACCCACCTGCACTATGCATTTGCAATTTGAAAAGACAGTTTACAGGAATCATCTTATATAGTTCTTGAGAGGCTATTTAATTTGTTGATATCCTTAGAGTTGCATGGATATGACATTGACAAAACACACACACACACATCAAAAAAATAGAGCATAATTTCTTTTAACACAAATATAAAGTATAAGAGGAAATTTTCATTTCGTAAGAAGTAATATAGGCTCATTGCTACTATATTCGAAAATGTTTATAAATATAATTTCATAGTCAAAGAAAATATGTCAATAGAATTGCATGCTACCAAAAATGTCATCACTATTCTCCTGATATTGGAGTTCTACAGCATTAAGATTTCTTTAGAGAGCCAAGATAGTTTGATTGAATACAACCACTAACCATGCTACCAAGAGTAGATGAAGATGAACTAGAGGACCCTCCTTCTATGTTAGAATTCTTAACCATGGGATTGAGATGTATCAATGCATTTATGGATACATCAATGCCGCTCATTTTAGGTTGCACATTGCAACGTCCACTCGGTCCTTTATAGTCTACAAGAGAATGTGATAGGTCCCTTGTGAAGATGGACTAGAGGAACCTCGTACTATGTCAAAATCCTTAACCATGGGATTGAGATGTATCAATGCATTTATGGATACATGTAATATGTTACCCCAAATTTTTTTTTCAGATTTATACAATTTATCACAGCAGTGTTAACATAACAATGCAACAAAATAGAACCTCCACACTTTTGATCACCAAGTTCCCAGGATGGGCGAGGTGAGAGCATACAGTGTTTTGGTTGATCAAACAAATGCTAAGCAATGAAATTAAGTACAATCTTCTGCTAATAGCAGGCATCCACTTATTTAGTGGGATTACTCCACTTATTCAGTGGGTGAATGAACAAGAAAGATAAACATTACAATTCCTCCACACTTGCGGTTGAACCATCCAGGGGTTATGAGTGTTTACAACATACAATATAATGATTACAATGTAATTATCAGGCTGGAACACACTCAGAAATATACTAATTCAACATCTCAACACACAAGAATGACTTAGCATAATGGACAACCTGCACCAACATTAGCAATCCAAATCTTGGAAAGATAACCAGCTGGAAGTCTGCAAGGAAAACACTACTGAAATAAGTTTCTGATCAGAAAAAGCTGAATGACTCTTGCTGTACGGACGGCCCAGCAAGTTCTAGGCTCCACAAACCATGCACAAATGATACCAAATCCATCATCAAACTCTATTACAATAAATCTGACTTGGGTGCCAGCAAATGAATTTCCAACTTCGTCTCAAACACCAAACAAAACCCTCACAGAAATCTCATATCAGCCAACACTATACGGCGCACCTCAGATGTACGGCATGCTCATAACAATGGAAATACAGCTCCAAAATCCACGATTTATCAACAGTAATAGGCGCCTACACAATACAAATAAAGCCCAAGCATCATTTGCCACATATCAAACATTATTCCCTGCATAGCAAAATCACCCTCAGAAGCATGGTACGACCTAGCATGGGTACAGAAGAAAATCACAAGAAAAAACACAAACTTCCACTCACAAAAACTTCTAAATTCTATCACAAAACTGCCCAACTGAAAACACAAAACAAACTCCAAAAGATATCATTGAATCCAGTTCAGCTCTATGCAACTCCTGATTGAAGTCACTTGTTTTTTTGCTCGGGTGGATCTTTCACCACCGAAACTGAACTTCCTCTAGAGGGTTTTTGTCCTCAAGGAGGTAGGAAGAACTCTTAGGTTCATTCCGGCAGCATAACAATATAGAATCAACAAGCATAAACCCAACAATGAGCTCTCACTTCACTTAAATAGGCACTTGAGAGTTACACAAGAATATAATTCTTTCTTGGAAATAATTACTTTTTCCCTCAAACTTAAAATAATTCCTTTTCCCAAGAAATTGCACTCACCTTTATGTGCCTAGTCAATTAATAAAACATTTTCCCATTCCAAATAGCTATAACACTTAAGTCACTTTTTAATATTTCCAACCTAGGGAACTTAAGTGCAAATAATAATAAAATAGCTCATTTAATTATCACTTTTGCGGAAAATCCCAAACTCCATAAATTTGATAATTAAACTGAACCAATATGTCATGACTCGATGTTTTCCAATTGAAGATTGAAAAGACTATCAATTGCATACATTCCTACATTATGACTTAGACTATATTTATGCTAAAAGACAAATCTCTCTTAGGCGAAGGAATTTCAAATACAAAGAGGTTATGGAGACTCGCGGGCATTTATAAGGAGTACCGAACCGAAGAAGTTTACGCAGCATTAAGACTGATCTCTCTTGCATTCGAAGGTGGTGAATATCGACAAGACTTTCTTGGCATTCTCCGTGAGTATCTATACTCAGCGTAGTCATTGTGTATTAGCCTGTCAGCAGTCAACTCATGGATAGGAAGATTTGAGTGCCAATACATCGCTATCACTGGAGCACCGTAATCACTTGTTGGGCGGCGATCATTCTTGTCTGCTTTGTCAACAATAAAGATCGATTTGTAGTGACTACTAGCATACATTATCATTGGAGCCTGGCACCGATCATGATTAAGAATGAAATAATAATAACAAGCTCAAATTAGGCACAAACACTCATTAGGTGCAACCAAATCAAACAAGTGCACAATTAGGAGTAATAGGTACATATCCATTGCCCACCAACCACCATGAGTCATTAATAGGTGCAATCATCAAGTGCATCCAAAACATTCAAGTGTAAGACTAGTGTCACATCATAGATATTGAAATGGTGAGCACTAAAAAAAATATTGCAGATCAAACCATTATTGCATAGTAATGTCAAACCGTAAAATATTATTGAATCGAGATATTCTCGAATCAATACAAATGGAGTTATAAAGCCTTTCACTTTTCCCGTGTATCAACTACCAAAACAACCTACGAGAATAACCACCTAATCTAACAAGAGATTTATTTATTATTAACTAGTAACTAACCTATAAATTAACATTTGCATGTTAACTTATTTATTATCATATAAACTATATAAAATGATGTAATAAATCCAACACTCGCCCCTTATTACATCAATCCGAACAAAGGATGGAACACATCGGCCCTTCTGGAAACTTTGATGAAGCACCTTCACCAATTCTCCTCGCTTAACTAGGAAACACCAAACTGAACTCATCAATGGATCTATTGACTGTCAAACCTGAAAATTCTTTGTACCACATGAGAGAACATAATCCCACCCTCCATGCACCATGAGAGAACAACTCTCTCCGAGAGTCCACAACTCCATCGAGTGTGTCATAATCCCTCCTCTAGTGTTGCATATAAGAGAACAACTCTCCTCCTGTGAGAGTCCACTTTCCATCGAAAGTGTCAATATCCCTTGAGAGAACAATTCTCCTCTAAGATGCCACATTTCCTCTGAGTGTGTCAAAATCCCTCGTCCAGGGAATAACTTTCCTCCTTTGAGAGTCCATTTTCCTCTGAAAGTGTCAATATCCCTCCTCCAATGCTATGGGAATCAAATATCTCCTCCAATGTACAAAAGGAAATACACCAAGGTGAATACATAAATTGCACCCACAAGTATTGCCAAACTTGCCGAGCCCCCCCTTGCTCCATGAAGCGACACAAATTGAAACTGGTGCTTCTCATGCAATATATCATCTCTGAGTGAGATGCTAGCTCGAGATGACAAAAACCCCTCTTGCCACCGGTTCCTCCTACCTCCAATTTGACCCTGTTACTCTTTAACTATTAGATGTAGCATTCAAACCTTAAAAGGTCCTCTTAGGTGTAACATAGATGGCAAGAGTACAAACACTATATGTAGCCATGTTTAAATACAAAAAACAATAGGTGTCGGGCTCAACCGAAAATGCACCTTTTACAATATGACTAAATTATTCATAGAACACCTAATTTCTCCATTAAAAATAATGCCTTATAACAAAAGAATTTATAAAAAAATATGCACTAATAGGTATTGAACCTATAACCTCTCACACAAATTATCAATTCCTTCATCAACCAAAATGAACTTTCCAACTTAGAAGCATGAACCTTCAACTTGCATTTGAGAGCATACTTGAATGACTTAACCAAATCTTATCAACCAACTTATTCAAACTCTCAAGCCAAAAAAAAGGCTTCTCTATGAGTTTCGAACTTTTAACCAATCACTTAAAATGAAAACACCTTTACTTTGAGCCCCAACCAATTGCACTATATTACCATCCTTAGTCTTCAAATCACCAATGTAATTTATAAGGAAAATTGAAACCTTTGACAAGTGAGATTGTTTTTCGAAAAACTCTTTGCTTCCTTTATTTATTTGTTTGTTATGCACCTCTCAAGATAATCAAATAAATAAATGGTAGAACTTTAGAAAGGTGAATTAAAAAAATTCACGTCACTATTTTGCTCCTCACTCTTCTGCGTCAAACTGTTCATTATATACTAGTGGCACCCTCAAAAGATTTCTGGGTTTTGTTCTCCTCTTCATTAGCTTTCTAAAACATCTTAGAATTGTAAATTTCGTTATGATACAAGAAAGATATCACAGTTTTCATGAGACTGCATTAGACTACTACATTTTTTCTCCAATTGGCTGCTGCACAGTAACTACACCATGATTTTTAAACTCCCAACAATGGTTTCACACACCCAGGAATGGTTTTACATGCCCAACAATGTTTTTGAATGCTCAACAATGGTTTTAAACGCCCATCATTGCTTTTAAACGCCTAGCACTGTATTTAAACACCCAGCACTGTATTTAAACACCCATCAATTGTTTTAAATGCCCATCAAAGTTTTTAAACGCCCAACAATATTTTTGAATGCCCCAACATTGATTTGGAATGCCCAGTCATTGATTTAGATGCCCAGTAATATGTAAATTGCAGCAAAATAAATTTTAACAGCCAACAAATGAAATTTTATTCCTTTTTTATATATATTTAAAATGCCTCTTCAAATTTGGATGTAGCAAGAAGATTCTTCTCTCTATACGTAGTAGAAAGAATAATGACTTAACATCACTTTTATCTTCTACAATAATACATTGCTCAGAATCGGAGATGCTCTGATACTATATTGAAATGGTGAGCACTAAAAAAGATTGTTATGTCCCCATTTTTCGAGTGATCACCTAGTGGAGTTGGCTAGCCTATCCTATTCCCGTAGGCTAAGCTGGAGGGCAAAGGGGATAACCTAATTGACTAGATTTCATACGTAGTCAATTTTATTTGGGCAAATTGATCATGAGGGATGACTTTGTATATTTTTGTGGATTTATTGGAGAAGTCAAAGTAATTAAAATAATTTGCCCTAGAGATGAGTGACCAAGGGAGAGAAAAGAAAAATGAAAAGAAGGAAGAAAAATGATGGAAATGACTTTGGGAGTTTGAGGAAAAATAAGAATAAGTTAAGATAATTCCCTTGGAGTTGGAGACCTAATTGGGGGTCAAAATCATGATGTATGAGATGCCTAAGTGGTTCACCCCACTTGGCGAATGGAAAGATAAATAAGAAGAATAAAATGCCTTGCCTAGGCCGGCCAAGGAGAGAAGAAAATAAAATAATTTCTACTTGAGTTGGGCGCCTACCATGAGGTCGGCCTCATGGGAAAAGGAAAAAAAAAGAAAATAAAAGGGATTATCTAGAGGAGGTCGGCCAGCTTGAGGAGGAAAGGAAATTGGGTATAAATATAAGGTCCTTTGCAAGTCATTTCATCATCATTCACATTCATAATTTCTCTTGAGTTTCATACTCTTTGGCTGCAATATTGCTAGCCTTCATTCCAAGGACAAAACCCTTAGGAATGTGGTGAGTTGGACGAAACGCTAGCTCATCCTTGTTGAGGATTCATCACGGAGTCCTAATTGTGCTTCATTGGCGACATTTGGAGGAGAAGAACTTCATTGCATAATCAGATTTGGAGATCAGTTTTGGAGCAGCACCTTGGTGGCATTTTGGAGCATCTTGCATTAGGGTTCGCCCTAATTTCTAGCGCCATTTTTGGAGCAGATCTGAGTGCCCACCGTTGAGGGCAAATTTGGCATAATTTGGAGCAGCAAACCCTAGGTGCACCTCATGGAGATTTTGCCTAGCTAGGGTTGATATTTTGTCATCTATTTTGCTTGTAATTGGTATGTAAATCATACTTTATTGGTCTGATTTGTAGTGCAGAATTTCTGGGCATTGTTTGTCATGTTTGTGCCCTAGACTCTATTGTAAAATCAGATCCGAACTTTCAGTTTGTAGCAGTTTATTCAGAAAATCAGACTTGGTTGTTGGATTTAGATGCTCTACATTGTGTATTTCATGGTGTAATTCATGCTTGTTATGAATGCGAACTTGTAGCATCATTTTGCCATGATTATTTGTCATGATTGGATATATATATATGTTCGCTGTAATTGAATGTTTGAAATCAGAAAATAAAATCAGAATTCAGGGTTTTGAGCAGAAATCTAAAGTGCAGAAAATTAGGGCAGAATTCAGAATTTTAATTTCAGAATTTAAGGGCAGATCCCATTGGGGATATTACAAAAATATTGCAGATCAAACCATTATTGCATAGTAATGTCAAAGCATAAGATATTATTGAATCGGGATATTTTTGAATCAATACAAATGGCTTTATAAAGCCTTTCACTTTTCCCATGTATCAACTACCAAAACAACCTACGGGAATAACCACCTAACCTAATAAGAGATTTATTTATTATTAACTAGTAACTAACCTATAAATTAACATTTTCATGTTAATTTATTTATTAACATCAAACTATGTACTAAACTATATAAAATGATGTAATAAATCCAACAATAGATATGTGGGAGATAAAGTACATTGACATTTGTTTACCAACCAACCAAAAAATATCTGAGCACCATCACAATGCATGCACAAGGCAACTCTTGAATACAGCAAGTTAACAAGTACATCACAATCAATCTGCAACATCATTTGATCTACACACTTTGTTACTGGTTCTGCACCCCTAGGCCTGGGTCCCGGTTTGGTCCGTCTCAGGTCCGGTCTGCCCGGGGATTCGGCCAGGGTTTGGATTTGGGCTTGTGGGTTCGTCTGGGCGGAACCCGGGGAAACCCAGGGAGAACCCGATCGAACCCGGCCTCCCCTTGCAAAAAAAGCGCACATTTCTGTTTTTTTAATTATTTTTTTGGCA
Organism: Cunninghamia lanceolata; assembly: GCA_027924645.1. Taxonomy (NCBI): domain Eukaryota; kingdom Viridiplantae; phylum Streptophyta; class Pinopsida; order Cupressales; family Cupressaceae; genus Cunninghamia; species Cunninghamia lanceolata. The sequence continues at coordinate 13,967,553 of BSBN01001201.1, read as the reverse complement.
TTTTAAAATCAATTTAAGTGATTTGACCCTCACCCTAACCCTAAAACATCATTTGGAGTCATTTTAAAGACAAAAAAATTCATATTTACCTCATTCTAAATGCAAAATAGAAGAGTCTTCCATTTTGAGCTAAACTCTCATTTTTGCTTGCCATCAAACAAATAGAGTTGAAGATTGATTAGTGAAGGATCCAAAGTGATTGGTTTGCTATTCCTATGCGTGTGCAATAGCTGATTTGCTACAAAGGAGATTGTAGAGGCAGATTTTTGCAAAAGAGGTTGGTTTTTTTGGTTTTTTTTCTAGATTTTTGTTTTGTTTTGAATTTTTTTTGGTCTTTTTCTAAATTCTTCTATCTAGTATGAATCAATGGCACATGTGTAAAGCTTTTAAACTCAATTAGGTTCTATATTTTATTTTTTTTGTTTTCATTTGTTTGGATTCTTCGAATGTGTTGTTTATTGAATTTGTTGGCATAGGGATTACAATGGCAATCGGTTCAACTTCGTTGGAGAAATCTAAGTTCAAAATAGATCCAACTTCACCCCTTTGGAAATATGTTAATATGTTACAACCAGTTCCAGGCGGTGGGGGTTATGTATGGATTTGCAATGGGTGTGAGGTTTAGTATAGAAGCTCTTACAGTCGGGTGAAAGCCCATTTGTGTAACATTCTTGGGATGGCTATCAAATCCTGCCCAGGAAAAAATAATGTACCCATCCCACAAGAGCAAGTCCTTTCATATATTCAAGAGCAAGAAAAAGCAGAGGAAGCAACAGGTCGTAAATTAAATCACCCTTTGCTAAAGAAAGGATCTTGAGGAATGAAGCCCCCTCAATCACCATCTATCCTTGAACCTGTAGAGAGCCACCCATTTTTGGCCACAGTTGAAGAACCTGTAACACATAAGAGATCAAAGGGACCATTGGAAATGGCATTTCACAATGAGTCTCATGAGATTGCTGATCAACATATTGCAAGATGTGTCTATGCGAATGGATTAGCTTTCAATGTTGTTCGCTCACCGTATTGGCAACAAATGGTGAAAGCAATTAATGAAGCTCCAAAAGGGTACAAGGGCCCAGGTTTTGAGAAGGTGCGTAGCACCTTATTGGAAAAGGAAGTGAAGTTTGTAGAGGATTCATTGAAGCCCATAAGGGATTTTTTGGGCTGAGACATGTTTATCCATCGTTTCTGATGGATGGAAAGATGCAAAAAATCAGCCATTGATCAATGTTGTTGCAGTGTGCCCTAAAGAAGGCAGTCGATTGTGAAGGGGAGGTGAAGGATGGTCCATTTATTGCTAATATTCTTTGTCAAGCCATTGAGGAAGTGGGGCTTCGAAACATTGTTCAAGTCATAACAGACAACGCAAAAAATTGTAGAGCAGCTGGTTTATTGGTTGAGGAGTGTTACACATCTTTTGGACACCTTGTGCAGTCCACTCCCTCAACCTTATGCTACAAAAAATTGGCACAAAAATTGATTGGATCAAACAGGTGTATAGTGAGGCAGAAGACATCCAAATGTTCATCACCAACCACCATATGTCACAAGGCATATTTAGAACATTCTCAAAATTGGAGCTGCTAAAGGTAAGTGAAGCAATTTTTTCTAAGTTTATGTTTTGAGTTTTGTAAATTTTTTTTTAAGAAGCCTTATTTTTATTTTTATTTTGATTTTGATTTGTATAGGTTGCTGAGACCCGTTTTGCCTCCAACACAATTGTCTTAAGACGGCTTCTGAAGGTTAAAGAGGCATTCTCTAACATGGTCTGCAGCCAAAATTGGTCCATATGGAGGCAATCTAGCACTGCAAGGGCAACAAAAATTAAGCAGTTGATCCTAGATGACACTTGGTGGGATCGTGTTGACTATCTCCTCAGTTTTACTGAGCCCTATTGAGTATGAAGCGTTATACTGACATGGATAGGCCTTGTTTGGGAGAGGTATATTATGGCATCGACTCAAATGATTGAGAAGATGAAAGCCATCATAAATGAAAAAGAGCGAGATCCTAGAGAAACTTTCTTCAAACAAGTACACAATATTATTGAAGAGAGATGGAACAAAATGACCACCCCATTGCATCTTCTTGCCTTTGCATTGAGTCCCAAATATTATAGTGCTGAGCTCCTTTCTGTGTCGACAAGGATTGCCCCATATAAAGATGTTGAAGTCAGCCAGGGGTACAAGGCAACATTTCGTAGACTCTTCATTGATCCTGACATACGAGATGTAGTTAGAGTCGAGTTCATGGATTTTGTGAGCTCCAATGACATCAGTATTGATGCTCTTCGTGACAAATATAAGGTTGATGCTCATAGGTAGTGGTTCTTCCATAGCCAATCATTCATACACCTACAACCTCTTGCAATCAAAATTTTAGCGCAAGTAAGTTCTATTATCTTTTAGATTTTTAAGTTTCATTTCTAAATTCTAATTTATAACTCTATCTCGCTAATGTTGTCTTTATAGGTTGCTAGTTCATTAGCATCTGAGAGGAATTGGAGCACATACTCCTTCATCCAATTAGTAAAGTGTAACCGATTGCACTCAAAAAAGACGAAGGACTTAGTGTATGTGCGTTCCAACTTGCGCCTCCTTTCACACAAAGAAAGGGACTACAAGGAAGGGGACACAAGGAAGTGGGATATCGAGCCAGAGCATACTGACTTGGATGCTACCATTTCCCACCTTGCTGCACTTGAAGTTGATGCTGATGTCGAGCTTGGTAGTGGGCATGAGAGTGTTAGTGCCAGTGCCAGTGCTAGTGCTAGTGCCACTTTTTGTGGTTCTTCTAATATACCAATACCCGCATCATCTAATATGGATTGTGGTATGATATTTTTGAAGACCCATATGACGATGATGCCTAATTAGTGATGGCTGATTGTTGACATTTGGCATTATAATTTTGATTTTTGAATTGTAATAACTATATATATCATGACATTCGTGTTTGACTAATTGACATTGTAGTGTTTTTAATTTCTAATACTAGTGTGGCTTTGTTTATTAAATGATCATATTCATGATGCTATGGTATTCTGAACTTAATTACGGCTGCAATTATGAATATATTTCTGAATTTTATATGTTTTTGTATGGACGAACCCAAAATGAACCACACCCAAAATTTTTTTGATCGAACCTGCGAACCGAACCCCCGTACCAGAACCAGTACCAGTACCAAGATCGGTAAATTAGTCTACACACATGCGACTCTGCATCACAATGCACATAAACAACATTCAGAGTCCATCTACATCACAATACATCTTTGAAGAGAACAACACAAGTGCTTCGTGCATCGTCAACTATTCACCATAACAATTTTGAAGTCTCCATTTGAATCTAGCACACAAGATTCCCTATGGCATATGAGAGGAAAATAGCAACAATGTCCCCCCCTTATGGAGGAAAGAGCAGAGAACAACATAAGGACCCCCTGAATGGGAAGTATTGAAAACACACAACTCTAAAATGAAGTGATCATAAGTGCACCAACTCAAGGATGCCCTTGCAGGTTTTTATCACGAGTCTTCACTAATCCACCCTTTAAGGTTTTCAACTTAATGGGAAGTTTTAGTTAAGCTCCCCTTTTGGTTTCTGAACTTAGTGAACAAGTGCATAGACAAACATATCACACAAGTGATTATCAAGAGTCCACGCACAAATCACCAACCTCAAACATACACTCTCAAGTTTGATCACACACATCTACATCGATTATTGCATCCTGCATCCTCACAATGTCAAACTAGATTAGGAACAAGTAGGAATTTGGTACAATGCATTCCAACATATACTGTAATGTCCCCATTTTTGTGAGCATCAATTTTCTGAGGGATTAGCCTATTTCCTGACCCTCGTAGGCTAACGGAGTTGTTCAAAGGGTCTTGTTTGGCAGATGTCTGGTTGCCTTCTTCATTAGAGCTCAGTTTGGTTCAGAATTGGCCTTCGTTTGACTCAGTTTCTCACACTTACTATTTATAGTAAGTCACCATTTCAGTGGAGTCAGTATTGCTATATTTAGCAAGGGACCTGGACAGGTCTTGGATGCAGTGTCGATCTTCATGATTAGTTGGTTGGGCGAATTATTGAGCATTTAATAGGTTATTATCATTAAAGGTCACTTTAATGATAATTAAATAATATAAAGTTTTATTATAAAGTTTATAATGTCACTTTATGATCAATGGGGCCATGACCCTCAATTAAGTGACTTAAAGTGCATTAATTATATTTTAAAAGGAGAGCCTATATATTAATGCATTTAATAAAGTCAGTGGGGAAACATTAAATATCATTTTGAATGGTTTAAAAGCATCATGGGGAAATCGACCCAATTGGAGATGAATATAAAAGGCACCAAAGCAAAGGAAAAAGGTATCATTGGATCATTTCACATATTGGATTTTGTGCTTCTGGAGAACTTGGCTCTTGAGGATTGAAACCTAGGGTTTTCAGAATTCTTGGCTTGGAGAACGAAGATTCTTCATTGTCCCTGCTACCTGAGGGTGTGAAAGATCACTTGAAGGCTGCATCATTGGTAGCTTCATGTTAGAGGCTGCATTTGTGCTTCATTGGATTTATAGGAGAGATTCAGAATAAGGGTTTCATCATCAGAAGTTTGTTATCTGGGTATGAATGCTTTCAATGTAATTTCATGACAATAATAATTTTGATATAATATTATATTTGTGCTTCAACTTTTCCTTGTTCTGTAAATTTTATGCATTATCTGGTAAATATTTCAAGAAAACTTCAAAACATCAAACCAGTAGTTGCAAAATTAGCTCAGGGAGAATGAGGGATATTACAGTGGTATCGGAGCGGTTTCCTGCCATCCTGTGTTGGGAAAACGTTTCATGAGTAAAAAGAAATTTTTCAGAAAATGGGGTTTTGTTAATATTCGGAATCAAAAGATTTTTCAGTTGGGGTTCTATTGTGGAATTAAATATTATAAGAGAAGCTGAACAATTCGAATGCCTGGATTCGAATTCTTTAATTGATAATATTCTGCCGATTTTCTCCATAATCGTGGTACCTTTGCAAAGTGTGGGGATACTAATATAATCTAAGAGGGATCGATTTTATGATGCAAGTGCAGATATAAATAATAAAGATATCTGTTCTAAGTGTAGCCCGTATTTAATTCATGAAGAATTATTATCGGGGTTTTAAGAGTTTGCCGCTAAAGACAAATCAGAGCAGATAAAACAAATTCTTGAATAAGACAAACTTTGACCATCTAACCCAATCGGCCAGGAGTGAAGTTTTGAGACTGACGTGGATAAAGACAAAATCAAAAGGAGTTCAGTATAAGACAAATCGAAATAGAGCCAGATAATTTAAGATAAGCGATCAGTCAAAGGAAAATACATTTTAATTGTTACGATAGTCTCTATCATCGATTTTTTTTTGGTCTCTGCAAATAAGACAAAGGAGGACGATATTTCCTTTGGTTCGACGCCAGAAGACAAATTTAAAGCAGATAAAAATTAAATCGTGAAAGAGACAAATAGAGAAGTCAGCGCCAGTTTTCGTCTTTAATACTTGGCCGCTTTATTTCAGAAGAAGACAAAATCGTGGCAGACATTAAGGAAGACTATTGATTAATGTTTTGAATGGAAAAAGGGAGAATCGTGGATTTCCTTAGCAGCACTATATTGAGGGAGTTTTGTTGAATTTATGAATGTTGCCCCCTTTTTTTTAAAAAAGGCGTCCTAACGCATTCTTTGTTTTTCCCTTCCAGTCATTTTCGGCCTTTTTCACTTAGTTTCTCCTTTCAAGCCAAATTCACTTAGTCACTTTAGTAAGTCGGAGATCTTATAAGCATTTTTGAAGTGAAGTCAGTGGGTTCACAAGTTCTTGAACTGCTCGACTTGCCGACTTAGTGTTTTGTTGTGTCTCCATATGAAGTCTTTCCTTTGTAGTCGGGAGGTCGGGGATTCTTCGAAGTTTTGAATCTCCGACTCCTAGTTCAAGAGTTCATCTTTTGCCCAGCTCGCCAACTTCGCGTAGCACACTTTCCCAAGTGGTGTTGGCTGCATTGGCATACTGTACGGAAGAATGACACTTGTCACTTTGCATTCAATTCGAGGTACGTGCGGACAGTGGCACAATTCTCGGAGGGAAAGTCGAGGCATGCATTTATGAGTTATAATGGCAAATATGCCGCCAACATTTAATATCTTTCTTGGGTGAATTTATGAGAAGTGACTCGGATTCATTCTTAAGCCGCCTAAGGTGATATTATATGCAAGGGAATGCGTTGCAGAAGAACAAATGGCTAGTCTGCTACGTGCGAAATTTCAGCACAGTTCCATCTTCACAGGTCAGCATAGGTGGTAACTCTTTCCTCTCTCTATAAAGGTTTCATATCTTCTTTGAGGAGTTAGAGATTTTCATTTCCCATGTATCTGCACAAAGAATTCTCTGTTGGTGTTTTATCTCACCCTCTGCTCTCTGCGTGTATCTCCAAGTCTCTTGCTTTTTGGTTTTTGGAACACATAAAAATGAAGTTTAAATTCCAAGGGGCCCCCATGGCTTCCGTTGTGGAGAATGGCCTTTCTGGAGTGAGGGATACAAATTTGGGGCACGTGGATTTAGATGATTTTTGTAGGAGAATACGGTCTGAGAAAAGAACTTCCTTGGCAGAGAAAATTATCAGCAGCGGTTTGCATAAAGGTGTTGGTTTTCCGCTCGCTGTGCATTGTCCCGAATTAATGGTTGCATGTGCCAATGGTTATTTCCCAGACTCTTAGGAGATAAAGACTCCCCAGTGGTGTTGTGGTGGCAAGAATTGATTCTGAATCTGTTGCTTCGGCCTTGAATTTGGAAGAGTATGAAGATAACTTTGATGTTTTTGTATCTTTGGCCTGGAATTACTACAATGAGAAAAAGGACTGGTGTCGTACCTGCGTTGCTAAGCATTGGCTTGAAGAAGAGAAGACTAGTAAGTCTCAGCTGCTTGCTAATCTGAAAAGGAGCCATTTCAAAGAAGAAATCTCAGATATGATAACCCTGTTGAACAGAGTAGTTGGGAGCCCCGAGTCGGATGTTTTCGAGTTTTGGATGTGCAGATTTATTTTATTAATCTGCGGAGATCACCAAATTGACTGGCCGAAAATCATCAGCGAGTGTCTACACGAGCAGCTGGTGAATTTTACACGAGGCATGGGCTTTCATATGTGTTCCCAGCTGGTCTATATCTTGGCTCGAAGAGAGGTTGCTTGGCCTGGTCTGAGGACTCAAAGGAGTTCTTCAGCAAGCACACATGTGTATCAAATTTTTCCTCAATTGCAAAGAAGTGAAGGTATGAAAGATTTCAGACGCGTGAATGATGCTTTTTCTATGATGCTAGCTAAAAGAATTGATGGCTCAATAGAGAAGATTTTCTGTAGAAGCGTTTGCATTGGTCACAAAATTTGGGAGTGTTTATATTCAGTTTGATCGCTTCTCGTATTTGAGAATTGGGGGTTATGAAAATGCCCCATTAAAATTGCCTCGGTACCCCTCTGATTATTTGGTGTTGTTGGAAGTATGCCGCCAAATGGCAGCAGTAAATGTCAAATACTAGGTGATGAAAAAGAAAGGATATTCTTTTCCTGTGTCTTTGTCTTTTTATTCATGCAAAAGCAATGATGGTGCTCGGAATGTGGATAAATTGTTGTCTGAATTCAACCTTCATAGTTTGTCTCCCCGTGCATCATTTGACAACAAAAATTTTGTAAAAGAAAACATGCATGGAGGTGGTTCCTATTCACATCTTCCTCAACTTGAAGATTTTTGGGAGGACTGTATTGATGAAAGAGAAGTTCAAAGGAGGAAATGGATGAGGTTGACTGTTGATCAAGTCCGTGCCTTCAAGTTGAACATTCAGGTCCCAGATATAATTGATGATTTTTCAGATCTTTTGGGTGAAGAATATGACACAGTGTCAAGGGAACCTTTGCCTCCAATAAAATGGTCTGAAAAGGAGGTTACTGATATTATGTTGTTGTCATTTCATGTTTTAAGGAAAACAGAAAAGTGGTTACAGACAAAGGCCAAGGATTGTGCTGGTTCAACAACACCAAGGGACTCAGCCTCTCAGAATCAAGTCAGATCCCAGACTGCCACCTCGCACAGAAGGTCATCTAGTTTGGACCCGACTCTGCAAACAGTCGGCTCACAATCGAATGGCGACGGTGAAGGGCCGCCTGAGGAGATTGGCAGGTTGAAAACCACCTGTGAGCAAGATGTTCAAGTGACGAAGAGAAATACCAAATTGGCTGCCTTATCATCTAAGGCTGACCATGTGCCCCTGCCAAACAATCATGTAAGTGATTCCGATTCTTTCATCTTCTCGCAAATTGGAGAAGATAATTTGTTGCATTCTTTACTCAGTCCACCAAATTCCCCTCAACAAAAAGAGATGCCTGAGCAAAGCCCTCATCCTGCACCAATAATGGCGACTACCAATGCCGCTAATGCGCCAGCCTCATCCCCGAATTGGTTGAAAAAGGTAGTCCAAAAGAAGAAGAGGTACACCATTCCAGTTGATGAGGGCATCAATACTGTTGCCAGCTTGTTGTAGATGGTGCCAAAACCCAAACGTGCGAAGAGAATGTCCAGAATAGTGACCGATGCCACCTCGGGAAACCAATTTTTAGAGATTGCAGACCCACTGGTTGAGAAGAATGAGGATGAAATAACTGAAGTAGACTTCAGAGTAAGTCGAGTGGATCTAGAGCCATCAACTACCAAAGGTGATTTATATCATATGCACTATTCAGTGGACAACATCTCTAAAAGGGTGAAAGACTTGCAAGATGAAAATTCGAGGCTACTAGCACATGTAAGTTCTCTATCCTCTTTTGCCAATGCAATTACTGAAGTGATAACTCCCTCAACTAGAACCTCCTCCATTGTCAAACTCCCTACCCTCGACCCGAATCTGCTTCAACAAGTTAAAACTTCTTTATCCCTAAGGAAAGCTATGGACCAACGGGTCGAGAGGATCATCTTTGATGGTCTCATATTTATTGAGGAGGCAATGAAATTGTTTGATTCCATACATGCTAAAAGAGAAGTTTTGATAGTAAAATTTGAGAAAGCTCAAAGTGACCACCACAGTTTGAATTTAGCCTCTAAGGAAGTGTAGGAAATTGCGAACACGGACGCCGGTATTCTGATGGCCAAAGAAGTCATAGCTGATCCTAAAGAGCTAGATACCGCTGTGTGGGCTGATGCATTAGAATGGAAAATTTGTATTATTTCTACAACTGAAGAAGAGATGGGAAAGGCAGTGGCAGTTTATTACAAAGAAATGATGAGGATTAAAAGAGATTTCACTGCTTTAGAGGTAGAGGCTAATGGATCAGATGATGAAAAACTGTTGGATGTTAAGGTGATCAAATAAAATTTCAAAAAGACAGTGACAGAGGAGATAGTAAATTTCAATGCAATTACATGGGAGTCATTGGGGAGACTTTCTAAATTGGCAGCCTACATTAGCACTTGCAGAGGTGGCATCGATGAATTATATCGTAAAGTGACTGACTCCGACCGGGCTATCATGAAAAGGAAGCGTCGTATTAGCATGACTGGGTCTCCACCTGGCATGGCGTTAAACCTGTTATCAACAAGTACAAGGCATACAAAGCCAGATTGCGAGCACATGTACCCCAAGCGGGGCAAAGTGTCATTGGAGGAGGCGGACAGTCGAGGGAAGATGAAGAGATGGACGAGGTGGACGATGGCAATGGGGACTTGCAAATTCTGAATTGATTTAATTTTCATGCTTTTAAGTTATTTCATGCTTGCTCTAAAACTATTGGCTCTGGAGGGCCCCTTTATTATTATTATTGTTTAAACAATCTTTTAATCGGTTGTTTCAAGAAGCCGTTATGGTTTTCAAGACAGTTATGGTTTGGCCTAGCTATATATTCTAGATGGCTGGTCGAATTACAGATCTTTTCTTTTTGGCAAAACTTTGTTTCTGAAAAGGGTGATAGATAATTTTGTTTTTCAGCTACTATGATATATGCAATACAGTTAATACAGTGGAGATTTAGATGATCATGGACTTTGTGTTATGATTATCTGAATTCATGTTCTTAAGTTGGATGTGTTTCTGTTGATGTTAATGGTATTCATGTGTTTTGGTGGTTGGATGTTATTAAATCTTGCTCATTGCTTTGAATAATCTATCTGTTGATATTTCATTTAAGGTGGTGAATTCATGTGCGTATGTATGATACCTTCAGTATATGTTATGCAGTTGGAAGTCTGTGAACTTCTAGAGTTAGAGTTAGAGTTGTAGATTTGCCTTTATAACTTTCTGGTTAAAAGCTTTGCCTTTATCTTGCTTTCTGGTTAAAAGCAACCTCAAGTTTATATTCCTTAGAATATCTGTCGAAGGTAGCTGCACCTTGTTAAATAAGCAGAGAGCTTGTGTAGAATACCGATATATTGGGCTCAACTGTTGATTACATTTGTCACTTGTCCGAGCAGGAGTATATAGAGTTAGGTGACAAATCTGTTAACCAACAAATTTTGGCGACTCTACTAGGGAGACGATTTGTTGTATTAAGGGAATTTCTTTTCCTCTTTCGACCCTTCCCAAAGGAATCGCTTAAGAAAACTTTCCAGGTTGGACTCGATCTTGTGAGTGATTTGATAGCAAATCATAGCATAGATGGGGACGACGGACAAGACAGAGCGGATCATCGTTAACCTTCCAGCTAATGTAAGCCATTTGCTCTTCTCGGTCGCAGATTTATTTCTGCAATTTTCCATTACCTCCTCCCAGTGATTCGATATGCATGCTCCTGCAAAAAACGGGGCACCAAGGTATTTGGCCTGAAGGGAGGAGATTGAGAAACCAAGAAGATTCACAATTTTCTTTTGGACCTGTTTTTTGGTGTTGAAGAAGAAGATTTCTGATTTTTCGTTGTTCATCGTTTGTCTTGACAGTTTGGTATATTCTTCCAAAGTTTCCTTGATTGCTTCTGCTTCCTTCATATTGGCTTCTCCAAATAAGACTGTGTCATCGGCGAACTGGGCATGTGTGATAGGGTCAACATTATCGGCCACTTTTATTCCTTCCCAAAGTCCCTCATCCCTGCGTTTCTTAATGGCTCTTCCCATTGCTTTTGCCATAATCACAAAAAAGAAGGGGGAGATGGGGTCTCCTTGCCTCAGACCATTCGTAGCCTCAAAGAAGCCACAAAGGGACCCACTGACCAAAATGGAATACCTGGTTGTAGAGATACAATAATGAACCAAGTCCAACCAATGATCATTAAAGCCGAACTTGCTCATTATAGCCCTTAAGAAGTCTCGGTCAACCCTATCGTAGGCCTTCTTAACATCCAATTTCAGCATCATGTCCTTTATCCTTTCCTTAGACATTGTGTGGATTGTCTCACTAGTTATTATGATGCTGTCACTAATTTCCCTTCTTGGAACAAATCCATTCTGCTCTTCTAAAATTATCAAATCTAGAACTAACTTTAGTCGGTTGGTCAACACCTTGGAGATTATTTTATAGACAACATTACATAATGAAATCGGTCTATACTCATTGAAGGACCTGCAATCCGATTTTTTGGGGATGAGAGCAATGGTATTGTTATTGATATCTTTGACAAACTTCTTCTTCAATCTGAACTCCTCAACAATCTTCCACACTTCATTGCCAACGAAGGGCCAACAGTTTTGATAGAAGCTTGTGAGGAAACCATCCGACCCAGGTGATTTATCAGGGTTCATCTGGAAAACTGTTGACCTGACCTCCTCCATTGAGACTGGTGCATTAAACATGTCATTGTCTGCATATGAGATGAGTTTTGGGATGTAATCGATAGTTTGGGGGTAGGTTCTGTCTAAAGCTCGTGGCTTGTTACCCAATAATCCACGGTAGTGTTCAATAGCCTCCTTTTCTATTTCTGCCCAGCTTGTCACTATTGTACTATCCGATCTCTTGATTTCATCAATTCTCTTTCGTGACCTTCTTGCTTTTGTTGATGCATGGAAAAACTTCGTATTGCAGTCACCTGCCTTTAGCCAGACCTCCTTGGCCTTGTCCCACCAGTAAATCTCCTCACGCGCCAACACCTCCTTGTGTTCTAGCTTCAACCTTTGTTCTAACTCAAAGTCTTCTCTAAACATGCCAAAAGTAATCACTTGATTATTTAAAGTCTCCAACTCTTGCTCAATGCGAAGCTTTTCTTCGAATATATTTTTGAAAACCTCATTATTCCATTTTTTCAACTTAGCTTTTAGGTATTGTAGTTTTTTGATAAAGCAATAGCTGACAGTCCCTGACACGTGACATTGTTTCCACCAACATTCCAGGTTTATTACAATAGTCTCATCCTACCATCACATACTTTCAAATTTGAAAGAGTTGCACCTGGGTCTCTCTTCTGTTTTGATTTCCAAGGATACTGGATAGTGGTCGAACACTGATAGAGGAAGAATCTTTGCTTCCACACTCATTGAATCATTTAGCCAGTTAGGGGAAATCAAGAACCTATCAAGTCTTTCTGAGATGTTGGAAAATCCAATGCGCTTGTTAGTTCAAGTATAAGTACCATTCGAGGGCTCACAATCTATCACCCCCACATCTTCCACAAATGTTCTGAAATCTTGAATATTTTTGTTTACTTTATTGAGGCCAACTCTGTTTTCGCTCAGATTAAGGATTGCGTTGAAGTCATCACCCATGATGTATGGGGCCGTATGTAGGTTTTTAATTCTATCTTTGATCTCCATCCAAGTAGCCAACTTGTCCTCCAATTTGGTTGGCCCATATATATTGAACATAAAGAATTGGAAATCAGTGAAACAATTTTTTACCAGACACATCATCCAGTTTGGCTGTGATTCAATTAGTTTGATTGAAACATTATTGTCCTTCCACAGGATTCCAAGCCCACCCACCAAACCACATGCCTCCTGAAATAATCTCGACCAGTTCTTACAATACTTGACGAATTTTGCTGCCTCTGAACTCTCGAGTTTAGTTTCTTGTAGAATAACAATGTCCGCAAGAAGCTTTTTGAGGTGACGCTTAACTAAGCGTTGTTTGTCAAGGGCATTTAAGCCCTAACATTCCATGTTATACACTTCATTGTTCACCAAGGAGGTCTCTCCTCCCTTGGGAATCATGAATTTTTTAATATTGGTGAAGCCCTTCTCTGCTGCTTCCTCTTCTCGCTTTTGTTTCTCTGATTCCTTCCCTTACCTTTCTTTGTTTTTGCCAAGCCTAGTGCTTTCAATGCGGACTGGCTAATACACCTTTGGTCTACAATTCCCAGGTCATCATGATCTGACTCTTCCCAACCCTCCGACCCGTCTTCTTCATCCGACAAGTTTGCCTCCAACTCATCTAGTCCCCCACTTCCTGCGATACCTCCTGCACAATCGGGCCCTCCCGAATCGTGCGTATTCTTCGCCGCTTCATCCTTTGAACCCGTGGGTGTGGATTTGGTCTGTAGGTCTTCTTTTGCAGTAGCATCCTTCTCCTTAGGGCTATTTTGCGTCTCTTCATGGCTTTCTTTATTTTCCTCCGCAACCACTTGAACATCGTCCAGCTTTGGATCCGCGCACGATGTTCAAGTGGTAATATAATATAATATATCAAAATAGTAAATATAATATATAATAGATAATATAATAATATTTTGTTTTTTAACTTGAAATCTTTAAAAAACACCAAAAAAAATTGAGTTTGATGTTTTTTTTTGAAAAAGGTGCTTTTTTCCCACGTGGGAGCGCTTGGGAGCGGACAAGGCATGGCCCTGCCTATTCTCGGCCCTGCCTCGTCGTCGAACCAGGATTCGCTCCCGTCCAGTATGGGACTGGTGCCCCAAATACGAGAACCTTGCAACTTAGGTCTCCATACACTCCAAAGAGTGTTGATGACTATGGCGTTCAATGCCTCTCACACCTTCACAAGTTGTCTCAAGACGATTGTGTGATGCAAAACGAGTTTCAGCAACCTAACAACGTGTAAAAATAAATAAATTAAAATTTTAAAAGTAGCAACTTAGCAAAAATTTAAAAATATTAAATATGCTAAAAGTAAAAAAATAAAAATAAAATTACCTTCAACAACTCCAATTTGGAGAAGGTCTTGAAGATGGCTTGTGACATATGATGATTCGTCACAAACATTTGAATCTCCTCGGCCTCCGTGTAGATTTCCTTGACCCACTCAATTTGTGTGCCAATCTTTTGCAATATCAAATTGAGAGAGTGAATGACACATGGTGTCCATAAAATATGCCCATATGTACCCTCCACTATTGAATCAGTTGTCCTACAATTATTAGCATTGCCCGTTACAACTTGGACAACGTTTTCAGGACCCACCATCTCAATGGCTTGTATGAGGATATAGGCAATGAAGCTTGCATCCTTCACTTGCCCCACACAATCAACTGCTTTAAAAAACAAAGCCCCTTTAGGGGACACTGCAATGACATTAATTAGTGGCCTATTTTTGCAATTCTTCCATCCATTAGAAATGATGGACACTCCTGTTTTAGGCCATGTATCCTTGATTCCTCTCAATGGCGACTCTACGGAAGCTTTTTTCTTGCAAAATAAGGTGGTGCGCACCTTTTCATACCCAAGACTAACATAATCAAGGTGCCATGGCAATTGCGGTCACCATATCCCGCCAATATGGTGATCTAACAAGGTTGAAAGGAAGCCCATTGGCATAAATGCAATGAGCAATGCTTTCATCTGCAAGCTCCCTTGCCTCATTCTTGAAGGCTTTTTTCAATGGGCCTCTTTTACGGGAATGAGTAGTGTCTTCTCAGAAGATGATGGTGGCATGAAAGGATGTGGGCCAATCGGTTCTATTAAGCCACCAAGAGGTTTCTGTGATCCTTTCTTGGAAAGGGGATGTACTCTTTCCTTTGCTCTATTACTTACTGTGTCGGCATCCTCTTGTTCCTTGATATATCCCAGTATTTGTTGCTTTGGCAACCCTTTTTATTCAGCCTTGGACAAACTTTTATACTTAAGCTGGTTATAGTGCAAACATGAGCTTTCCCTCGACTATATGAGCTCTTATATTCATTCAAACATTGGCTAGAATGCCAACCATAACCCCCACCACCAGGTATTTGTTCGATCATGGTTGTATGTCACTAAAGAGGTGACGCTGCATCAATTTTAAATGAGTTCTCTACAGTAGACCAACTGAACTAGAACTATGAGCCACTCTATATGAAATTATACTACAAAACAAAACAAACATTACAAATTTACAACCCTACAACTTTTAAATTTTTTTTGGCATTATAACCCCTATAATATGTATATAAAGGTTTAAAAAAATATTTAATACTTTAAAAAAAAGATTTTGAAAAAAAATGAGAAATCTTGAAAAAATTCTTGAAAACGTGAAAAAAATTACAAGATTCACTCACCTTTGTAGATAAATCTTCCTTGAGCAGCTTTTCCTCTCCAATTGGTGTAGGTCTTTCACTCTTGTAGCCTTCACCTTCGAAGAAAAATGCAACAACCTTCAACAATCAATTATGGTAGCTTGGAGGCAAAAAAATGAAGTTTTACTCTTTTGTTTTCATGAATGGAGGCAAGAAGTGTTTTGTGTTTCCCTTTTAGGGCGAATTAGAGCCTTTTAGGGTTTTTTGGGTTAAAAAAATGTAAAAATAAAATAAAAAATGACGCTTTTTTAAACGTCCCTGACGTGGGTGCGCTCGGGTTTGCCTAGGGTTCTGCCCGGGGCACCCAGGCAGAACCCTCGGGCGTCCCGGACCCGCATCAGAACCTGGAACGTCCTGAACCGGGCACTCGGCCTGCCAAGGAGAACCGGGTAACATAGCAAAAATGTAATAAACATGGATATTTTTCTTGGAAATTCCTATGTAATGAAAATAAAATCTAAAAACTACGCATACACTATGGTTTTATTGACCAAGACGATGACAAGTGTCCAAAACTAAAAACAAACATCATGCTGGAAATAGAACAGGAAGAAAAGAATAAATATCTACTAGCCGTGACAAGTCAAGCTAAAAATAGAGATTTGTATTAAAGCAATTTGAAAAACAAAGAATGCAAGATGCCGTGCGAGTGGTTCAAGATGTAAAATTCCAACTACTGCTGATGGATGAACATTGACTGCCAATTGAGGAACATGTCCATGGATCATGGATTGACCATGAATTGTCAAAGATGAAGGTGCACCTAGGAAGATTAATCAATTACAAGGAAATATTAAAGCTTTGAAAAGTGATGCATTTTCAAGTTTATGATGCTGAAGGTTATTACATATGACTTTCTCATGCACACGAACATTGATACAATGAAGAATAAGGTGTTGAGCTGGTAAGGGATGTGCAAATGAATTGGCGTTGGTGGTGATTGATTCCACATAGTAGCAGCACGATCCCAGTCCACAGCTTCAATAGTCAATAATTACGATTCTGTCTATTTTGTTTTTTTGGGGGTGATAGTTTAGGCAGATTAAAGGATACTTGCATGGATTTAGCATCTAGTTGAGCACCAAGTACACTAATTTTGATTAAGTTGCTTAACATATTCTAATTAAGTTTAATTAGTATACTGAAAATGTATTATCAAATGTTGCGACTTTTAATGATATACTCATATATAGCTTAACTTATTGCCATTTACGAAATCATCAAGCTATAACAAACTATATCATTCTATTGCAAAAAATGGCTGTTATTTGCATAATGTGCATACTTCTGTATTTTGTTATAATTCTACTGTTACATCTGTTATTTGCTTTTCATATAATGTCTAAAGAACACTTTAGGCCCTATGCATGCTAGCAAACTGTTTTGTATTGTGTATTGCCACACTTCTATAATATTCTAACCTTTTGGTGCAGACTTTCAGCAAGATGCATGAAACTGGTGTACGGCCTGATGTCATTACATATACTACCGCCATCAAGGTGATTTTAAAAAAAATATGTGGCACCGTATTTTCAATTTTGTACCATGTTGGCACATTTTTTTTCATCCTTTTTCTTTAACATATCAAGCAACTTAGGGTAGTTCGTATTCCTTGTGGTGAGGCATGTTGCAAAGTTTTCTGTTTCTTCATATTCATGTTTGAATATGATTCTTTCATGGTGATGTCAAAATATGTAAGGAAATCCTTGCGAAGAATGGTAGTGAATGGACAAGATAAATTGACAAAGAACATTATTAAATAATGTGAAGTACATAGGTAGCTGAGAAAATTTTGCAAGTTGGAGAATCTATTATGAAATAACAGGAAGCTTACAATTTATGTTAACGTCAACAGGTTACAGTTCATCTTAGAACCTAGCATTAAATACTAGAAGTTGTAATAAGTGGTGATTATAACCACCTTTTACATGAATAATAGTTGTGATGTATCATTTTGACATGGCATTTAGTTCAATAAAATTTACATTTCAAACTTAAAATGTATATTTCTTCTTCATATGGTTCAGATCTTATACTCAATACCCCTTAGATTTGAGCTTGTGCCAAAATAAACACAACTGATGTCATTCAAAAGGAGTTGTGACATGTTAGGATCGGGGGTGACAGAGGATTCAGTGCTTGGGATCATTATTGTATGGCTGTTTCTACTTGTTTTGTAATAGAATATTTGTGTAATGACCAAGCCCAATAGATCAGTAACTAATCCTCATTTAACCATAATTTAACAACAATATTTTATTTTATTTTAATTAAAAAATGAGATGTACAATGTATGCCACCCAGCCGATATCATTTACAAAACACATCATTAGTTGTATCCACATATCACTAAGTATCTGATGAGCACACACTTATATTGAGAGGTGGGGGGGGAGTGAATCAGTATAAGCTAATCTTTTACTTTTTCAAAACTTAATCAACCACAACAACCATAAACATACAAGATCTAACAATTAGGAGCACAACAAGAACACAAGATTTACGTGGAAACCCTTTTGGGAGAAAACCACGGCAAAATATTGCTTATATAAAATTCTCTTACAAACTTTGTAGGCACCAACCTACAGGGTACACCAATCCCCTTTAATCTTTGTAGGCACCAACCCACTGGAAACACCAATCCCCACTTATAGAATTTAGGCACCAACCCATTGGAGACACCAATCCCCACAACTGAGCACCAACTTAGCAAGAGACACCAATCTCTTCTTTTAGGAGGCACCAACCTCTTATGCAAAATCACCTTCGGATGTTGCTTCTGTCATGTCCCCATTTTTGCAAGTAATTTAAAAGTGTCCTAATTGTAAATTAATTTTATAAAGTACTTTAATTGCTTTATAAAAATAATATTTTATTAAGTTACTTGAGTATTTAAAAACACTTTATAAAATAAAGTGTTATTGTGTACACAAAAACAAACATTTAAAATGGTCATGTGTAAGCATTTAAAATTGTATAAGTGTGACCATGTACACAAAAACCTTTGTGAAGGTTTTAAAAGGAGAGCTGAGATCCATTTGGGATTGTTGGTATTTCTTCTGAATCAGCATTAGGGATTGCCAGTTCTAATGCACAGGCAGATTCAGCCAACTGAATACAAGAGGTTGCGTGAGCTCCTCCCCTTCACTTCTGGTTCTGCCGCACCAAGGGGGGTATCCCTATAACTCAAGATGTAACCTTGACTAGCTCAAAGATAGAAAGATCTAACTTGACAACAACAGGCAGAATACTCTCATGTATGGACCAAGATCTGCATGATAGATCACAAGGCTGGCAACATTCTTGGACATGGTGTCTGGTTGGGTATGAGAGCATGCAGGGGGTTCCTAATCCTACTCCTACAACTAACAGGTGGAAGTATGAAGTGTTTTAGTTTGAATTTTGGATGCAAAGCTGGACATGGTGTATAACACAAGAACACAGCATGATTGGTGCCTATCCAGGGCTTGGAGTCGGTAGACATACACCTGTGAATGATCAGCATGAATAGCTAAAACTGGATTTCAGGGGGATACACATGATATCTGCCTTACAGATATCTCCCAATATAGAGTGTTGAGCTATCTCTACTTATGGCATCCCTACTGCAGTATACCCTTCCCAATGTTCAACCTGAAAACAGTTTAATCTACCCCTTGAGCAGAAGTTAAAAGATCAGACATTCAACATAGGAATTCTATGCTCTAGAATCTAAACATTACCCAAATATCCAGATCCAGAAGAAGAATACATGCAATACTGGAGACAGAATTAACACAACACATGCTAAGATAGCATTACTCATATAAGATCAACCATGAAATCAGTGGATTCATGCCAAGTCGTACAACAGGAGATACATAAACTCACAAATTAGACTGTACAGAGCAACCAGATCAGCTGGTTTTGGATTACAGAGCCAAAAATCCTCAACTTTCAACAACCTTGAATGAATAACACCCTTTGCATTATATAGCAGGAGGGTGTATTCAGCATTAACTACCAGGTTGACCAAAAATCCCGCCAGATATACAGTATCATAGAAATGGCGCTCAAACATTAATGCAGCAGGTAGGGGAGGAGACAGGAAGATTTTTCGAGCCCTGCGCCACCGCCTAGGGATCCAGATCTTCAACCGGGTACTAGATCAGCCCACGCCATCGCCCATACCTCTGCAACAATCGCCATTAATGGCGCACCAACCCGCGGCCTTGGGAAGAACATCGGACAGTTAATCGCAACCATTTCCCGCCGAGATTCATCATCATGATATTTGAAAATGCAGGATATCAATATCCCACATGCACCCCGCAGCAACCTCATTAACACTTTATATACTAGGTCATGAGCATATATCATGTCGGCGCTTTTGCTCCTGACGACACTAGTATAAGACCTCATCATCATCATCCTCCAGCAGCATGATATCCTGTTGCCCGAAATATCACCCTGACGTCATCATCATATCGCAATACAACCGCATGATAATCGCCTTCATCGGCACAACCTGATCCATCGGAGGAACATCCTCCTGCTGAGCCTATACCAAAAGTCTGGCCGATGAACATCCTGATGACGTCATCATCATATCCTGCTGACATCATCATCATATCTGCCTACTGCGCACCTCCTCATATCCGGATGACGTCATCATCATATCAACATCAGGATGATATTCGGAAGACAACCGGATATTTGGAAATATCATCCTGATGCACAAATATCAGGTTGCACTGTAGCTCCGTTATAAGATCAGGGCGAAATATGAATATGATGATGCTTGAAAAGATCACCCCCACTAGATAATGCACGAAGCCAGCAGGCGGATATCTCCATGATATCAGCATCATCATGACGCTGGAACAAACATACACCTGGGTGATATGAAAATATCACCCCCTCCTTCGGAAATATCATGATGCAGATAGGCAGAAAGAAAGATATCACCCTGATATAAGGATGACGTCAGCATCATCAGGATGACAAAACAACGAACAAGAAGTGATACAACATCATCAGGATGATATTGACTAAGATCATCCTGACGTTCAAAATATGATGACCCCAGTGAATATCGGGTCGCACTTAGAACTCTTCAACAACATCATCAGGATGATCATAACCAAGATCACCCGATGATAAAGATATCACCCCGGCGAAATATCATGAAGGCAAAAAATATGATGACCCCCGCAAGCAACACGGTGATAACTGGAAATATGATGATGATGATGACGACCCTTAAGAAAAAACAAGTCAGGTCGAACAACTCAAAGAATAACCCCTTCAGAATAACGGGGCAGCATCATCATCATGTTTGCGCAAGGTGATAAATGGAAGATCACCGGATACTTTGAAAAATCACCTCCGCAAGCAAATCAGGGCGCACTGTAGCTCGTCAGCATCATCAGGATAAAAACCAAACATCACCCGATATTTCAATATGATGATGACGATGAGAAACCGGTCGACGGAGAACATGATGATGCTGACCTTCATCGAAACAAACATGATGATGATGACCTCCTCCTCAAGAAAATATGATGATGCAGCTAAAAACTGCTGAGGAGGTCCAACACTTAGAACATTTTTTGGATACTTAGGGAGTGTGCCTGAATGAAAATTGCTCAAAAAACTACCAGTCAATTCAGGCACTAACAGGGATCATGCTTGTGTTGATGTTTATGTCTTTTGTCAAGATTTTGTATTCAGCTGATGTCAAGGTGATGTTCCCATACATTTGTAGAAGTTGGTTTGGTGATGCTCCCTTACTGACATTGAGGTGAAATTATCTCAGATTTTACATTTGTGCTTCAAAGTGTTGTTCGACATTTTCTGTGGGTTTTCGATGTTAGGTTGGAGACCATTTAATAAAACTTCATTGAAGATCTTTGTTTGGAGACATTGTTGAAAAGTTTGAAGTTATATACAGATTGTTTAATGCAGAGGGTTTTTGCAAATTTATTGATTTATAAATAAACATAAATTTGCAAATCTCATCAATATATATATATATATATATATATATATATATATATATATATATATATATATATATATATATATATTTGGTATTTGTTCCAAGTTTGTATCAGGTGTTCGCAGATTGCTTGGTAATGATTATATTATAATAATATCCCATTTGTATTGTTGTTGGTAAATCAGAGACAAACTTTGTCAGTTTCAAATGAGACGTGGGACTCTCTTTACATAGTAAGGTAAGATATTCATTTTTGAAATCTTTGAAAGAGAAGTTTACACTTGTCGGGGCAAGAAGAATTTGTGGAGTTAGAAGGCACATAGGCAAGCAACTCTACATGGAATCGTGGGGCCCTTTCTCAGCCAGCACAACAAGTTGTGAAGAAAATTATTAAGGAAACTCATTCTAGTGGAAAATCGACCCCACATCAATATCTATTTGGTCATCGATTATATGAGGAGAGTGTTTTATGTTTGATATTCAAGTGAAATTGAAATATGAGGAAATCATGGATTTTAGCCGCTGCCGACTTTCATAATTTGTTCTCATATTATCTGATGATTATAAAGAAGCCCTTTTGATGTTTAATCGACATCACTCTGGCAATCTGAAGACAACTCCGCTTGCCTTAGGGAAATCGTGGAATTCTTGAAGACTTCCTGAAGATAGAGCCAGTTCTGAATCGTAGGTCCCAGATATGTTCTGCGTGGATATCAAAGGAAGCGCAACTCTTAGTTTGATGGAATGATCATTTTGTCTAAAAGTGACTCTACAAAAGCCCATTTGGCTCGTGGCAGAGTGATATTGAAACTGCTCTCTCTCAAGGAAAGTTTGATATATATTTGTTTTGAGTTGATCGAAGATTTCCTTGTAACCTAGCACATGATATATATCTTGCGTGAGGAATCAAAGTCACTTTGGCATCGATTAAAGCTAGTATAAGGCTGTCATCAGTAAATAACTATACTTGGGATGTTTGAAGAAGGTAACTGTATCGTGGTCTCTGAATCATCAAGTGGAATTGTGAGTTTGTGAAGCGGCAAACATCTTTCATTGAAGGTCTTTGAAGTTTGATAAGGAACTAGTAACAATAATAGTATTTCTTGTCATCATTATGCATATTCCATTGTTTTCATCCGTCTGCAGCTTAAAGAATCATGAGTTTTCAGCAGGCACAGTGATCTGATATCATTGGGATTAAGCTATCAATATCTTGCATTGTAAGTTTGATTCATTCAAATCTTTAATTTGAATGAAGTATTCTATATTTTCTATTGACAGTATTGTGTATCTCTGTCGTAGTATTGAGTTGAAAATTCATTACCAGATATAAAAGCTGTTTGTTTTCTAAGTAAACATTACAAGGGTTCATTTCATAAATCAAAGTATTAGTATATATCTAGTCTGGGATAATACAGTGGTATCAGAGCCATGATCGTTCCAGCCTGAGGGTCATCAATAAGAGTTTGCTTTAGTTCTATAACAGGTTTCAATTGTGGATTTGGAACAATGGGTCTATTTCTGTTTGATAAGCAAGTGATAAGAGATATGATTGATAGTCAGAGACATGATACAACAACAGAGAAAGACTAATGAGAGAATTCAGAGGACGAATGCCAACATTGAAAGTATGGTTCAGGCTTTGATGGGTAAACAAAATAACAGAAACAATCGGGCTAATCAGAGAGATGCTAGTAGTGCAACAAGTTCACATCGAGCTAGAAGGACATGCACATGCACACCTACAGTTGAGAGGCCTATTCGTCCTACATTCATTCCTCTAGCGGATGAGGAAGACATGTTCAAGAGTTCAGTACAGATTCATGAGAATGAGGATGAAGAAGAGTTACTTGTTGAGGCCACAAATGAAGAACACATGAAGGTTGAAGAAAATGATATCATAGATGAAGACCAATCTGATTTGGAGGAGATAACCAAATAACAAATTTTTATGGAGGTGTTGAGTCTCATGCATCACATCACTTGGAAAAGCATCTAAAGGTAAATGATAATCAGATTGTTGCAGCTCTAGCTCATTTTGATGATATTCATGAGGTGATTGCAGCGATGTGTTGGAAGGCTCTAGATTTTAGAGGAAGTTCATCTCTTATTGTTTTGCAAGAATTCAAGGAGGCTTTGATGATAGTGAGTTTGGCAAAGGAGAATTACACACATGCAGGTTTTGTTTGCAGCCATGAGACAACAATTATAGCACATGATACACATGATTTTCATTTGGTGACATCTTATAGGTTAGTACTTGTTGATAGCCATCTATTCTTGGTAGGAGAGATGATAGAGTTTGTAGAAGACACCACAATTGATGAGCATGATATGAGGTCTGATTTTCTAATGTACAACAACAGTCCTATTTCCTCCCATAGTCATGGCATAGCATCCAAATCTATGATAGATATTGGTAATGAATTGTCTCATGAAAACATAAATGATGCACTTGGAGAGAATTATATTGAACCAACATTTGATGGTAAGCATTTACATTTTGAGATGGATGACAATTCTATTGATTGGCATGACATCATACCTGATTTGTTTGAGGACAGCAGTCCTTTGGCTTTGCATTTTCATGAGATAGACATGCTAACACCTTTGGATGATAGTTATTTGTGGTCTTCTAATGATAGCATGCAAGATTGGAGTGTGGGATATGGTAATTTTGTTGAAAAACAGGACACTACACAATCTGATTTTTTATATCAGACTTTTGAAGAGGTGGAAAAGATACAAGGAAAGTGTGACATTTGGCTAGAAAAAGCAAGAGAAGCTAAGCTAATTGCTAATCAAACAAAACAACACATTGAAATGGTAAAGATAATTAGGCAATCAGCCTTGTTTACTTATTTTGGATCAGTCATTGGTGATTTGCATGAGGATGACAATGAGGATTCAGATTTGCATGATATATTGATTTCTATTGGAGAGGATCAGCCTCTTCTTGAAGAGACACCACATCTTTTTGATGATGCTCTGTCATTGGCACATGTGGATGGTTATTCTTCATTGTTGAGTAGTGAAGTATGTGATTTCAGTTTTAGCACAACAGGAATGGATACATTTGTTTTTAACATCTTTCATCTATTCATGTTACTATTCAATGGTAGAAGGATTTTCAGCTTCATTGGTTCATTGCTTGGTATCTACACCTTCATGATTGGCATCTATATTGGTATGGATGTGTTTGTGTCATTGTGCGACAGCGGAAGCGGTCCCATGATCTTCTACATCAGCAACCTTGAGGAGATAGGTTTGAGCATGATTGAGGAGCCTAGACTGATTTGGGATCTAGGGATTGATTGAGTTCAGTTTTTCTTCCCATTGCTTGGGGACAAGCAATGTCGGGAAGAGAGGGCTGTCATGTCCCCATTTTTGCAAGTAACTTAAAAGTGTCCTAATTGTAAATTAATTTTATAAAGTATTTTAATTGCTTTAAAAAATTAATATTTTATTTACTTGAGTATTTAAAAACATTTTATAAAATAAAGTGTTATTGTGTACACAAAAACAAACATTTAAAAAGGTCATGTGTAAGCATTTAAAATTGTATAAGTGTGACTGTGTACACAAAAACCTTTGTGAAGGTTTTAAAAGGAGAGCTGAGATCCATTTGGGATCATGCTTGTGTTGATGTTTATGTCTTTTGTCAAGATTTTGTATTCAGTTGATGTCAAGGTGATGCTCCCTTGCATTTGCAGAAGTTGGTTTGGTGATGCTCCCTTACCGACATTGAGGTGAAATCATCTCAGATTTCACATTTGTGCTTCAAAGTGTTGTTCGACATTTTCTGTGGGTTTTCGATGTTAGGTTGGAGACCATTTAATAAAACTTCATTGAAGATCTTTGTTTGGAGACATTGTTGAAAAGTTTGAAGTTATATACAGATTGTTTAATGCAGAGGGTTTTTGCAAATTTATTGATTTATAAATAAATATAAATTTGCAAGTCTCATCGATATATATATTTGGTATTTGTTCCAAGTTTGTGTCAGGTGGTCGCAGATTGCTTGGTAATGATTATATTATAATAATATTCCATTTGTATTGCTGTTGGTAAATCAGAGACAAACTTTGTCAGTTTCAGATGAGACGTGGGACTCTCTTTACATAGTAAGGTAAGATATTCATTTTTGAAATCTTTGAAAGAGAAGTTTACACCTGTCGGGGCAAGAAGAATTCGTGGAGTTAGAAGGCACACAGGCAGACAACTCTACATGGAATCGTGGGGCCCTTTCTCAGCCAGCACAACAAGTTGTGAAGAAAATTATTAAGGAAACTCATTCTAGTGGAAAACCAACCCCACATCAATATCTATTTGGTCATCGATTATATGAGGAGAGTATTTTATGTTTGAGATTCAAGTGAAATTGAAATATGAGGAAATCATGAATTTTAGCCACCGTCGACTTTCATAATTTGTTCTCATATTATCTGATGATTATAAAGAAGCCCTTTTGATCTTTAATCGGCTTCACTCTGGCAATCTGAAGACGACTCCTCTTGCCTTAGGGAAATCATGGAATTCTTGAAGACTTCCTGAAGACATAGAGCCAGTTCTGAATCGTGGGTCCCAGATATGTTCTGTGTGGATATCAAAAGAAGCGCAACTCTTAGTTTGATGGAATGATCATTTTGTCTAAAAGCGACTCTACAAAAGCCCATTTGGCTCGTGGCAGAGTGATATTGAAACTGCTCTCTCTCAAGGAAAGTTTGATATATATTTGTTTTGAGTTGATTGAAGATTTCCTTGTAACCCAACACATGATATATATATCTTGCGTGAGGAATTTAAGTCACTTTGGCATCGATTAAAGCTAGTATAAGGCCGTCATCAGTAAATAACTATACTTGGGATGTTTGAAGAAGGTAACTGTATCGTGGTCTTTGAATCATTAAGAGGAATTGTGAGTTTGTGAAGCGGCAGGCATCTTTCATTGAAGGTTTTTGAAGTTTGATAAGGAACTAGTAACAATAACAGTATTTCCTATCATCATTATGCACTTTCCATTGTTTTCATCAGTCTGCAGCTTAAAGAATCGTGACTTTTCAGTAGGCATAGTGATCTGATATCATTGGGAGTAACCTATCAATATCTTGCACTATAAGTTTGATTCATTCAAATCTTTAATTTGAATGAAGTATTCTATATTTTCTATTGACAGTATTGTGTATCTCTGTCGTAGTATTGAGTTGAAAATTCATTACCAGATATAAAAGTTGTTTGTTTTCTGAGTAAACATTACAAGGGTTCATTTCATAAATCAAAGTATTAGTATATATCCAGTCTGGGATAATACACTTCTATGGATGATGCCCATAATTTTCTTCACAAATCTGATTATATTTCCTTCACAAATCTGCATGTATTTCCTTCACAAATTTGATTATATTTCTTTCATAATTCTTCTCCAACTTTCTTCAATACAAATCTGAAATATTCTTCATAAATTTTCTGCTCTAGGTCTGCTATAAATGTGCCATAAATCACCTTGAAAGTTCCTTGAAAGGTCTGCTCTTAATCTGCCATAAATCACCTTTAAATCTGCTCTAAATTTCTTCAAAACAAATCTGAAATATTCTTCTTAATTTTCAGCTCTTGGACTGCCCTAGATCTGCTCCAACATTCTTCAAAACAAATCTGAAATATTCTTCATAATTTTCTGCTCTTGGACTGCCCTAGATCTGCTCCAACATTCTTCAAAACAAATCTGAAATATTCTTCATAATTTTCAGCTCTTGGACTGCCCTAGATCTACTCCAACATTCTTTAAAACAAATCTGAAATATTCTTCATAATTCTCTACTCTTGGACTGCCCTAGATCTGCTCTAAAACGAATGGTATTTGATTTGTGTTGCTTGTTCAAATGACTCCAACTTCATTATTCTTTTATACCCCATCACACCTCTTCATAGAGGGAGGTTGGCCTTAACTTTAATCTTATTTATTTTAGTTTCTCTAATGCAGCGATACCACAATGAGGGTCGGCCTAAAGGAGGTCGGCCTCATACAAAATTAATATATTTGATTTCTTTCTTGAATCCGAAAGTGGCACCAATATAGAGGGTCGGCCAACATAAAAGACTTAAATTTAATTTCTTTCTTGGTTGGCCATCTCCACCTTTTGAGTTATGTAATAAATGTCTTTTATTCTTCCTTGTCTTTAATAAAATCATCATCACGGAAGTACTCCTTTGACATCAATGACAATAATATGAATTCCTTCTTTCCTTTGACATCAATGACAACAATATTTCCAACAATCTCCCCTTTTGTCATTGATGTCAACCTTGCAAAGAAATAACCTGTGAATACAACAAAAACATATTACTCCCTCTTTCTGCACTGCTCCCCCTTTCTATATCTCTCCCCCTTTCTATATCTCTCCCCCTTTGACATCTGTAATGTGCCGTACCTGTTTGTATATTTTTTAAAGATCTTTATATGTGTTTTTAATTATTTTATTGTGTGATCTTTCAGACTAGACAGAAGAATGCAGAAGGGGTTTTCAGTTTTCCTGCAGATGTGTTGCCGGAGCATACAATATAGAGCATATAACCAAAACCCAGAAAATATACAATGAATATGGAGAAACTATTGACTACCCAGATAGTAAAATGGCCAACAATGAATTACTGTGACATACCCATGTCTAGAAATGCAACTTGGTACAACCGCCGGAAATGACCAGCAAATGAGTATGGCTGGAAATGCTTTAGAACTCCATTAATTGATATAGAATGTTCATACAAATGCTATCAGCAGAAAATAGAGCCTCCAACGCCTCCCAATGATCAGGTATGAAGCTGGAATGTGAAGGAATAATCCTCTAAGGAACCCATGAATCACCTCCAGGTTGGTACGACCATAGAAGCAGAAATCGCCAAAAAATCACGATTTTTTGTAAAAATCACGAATCGCCCAGTTAAGCGATTTTTAACCTAAAAAAATCAGATTTTTATATAAATCGCACTCAACAGTCATCATTTCATTTCTAGGGTTTTAGTATTTTGTTTCCAGCGGGCGTCTAGGGCTTTCTGCATTAATTTTCCCTGCATGCGGACAACCGATGACTTTAGAAAATCTTCTGGCATGAATTTTTTTTGGAAAATCTTCCGGCGTGAACTGTTTGACGAGTTTAGAAAATCTTCCAGCATGAATTTTTTTTGACGAGTTTAGAAAATCTTCCAGCGTGAATTTTTTTTACGAGTTTAGCATGGAAGAAATGGATCCAAAAAATGGTTGGAAGAAATGGGAACAAACCATTCCGAGTTATGTAATTTGAATTTTTTTACGGCGTGAGACAATTTTACGAGCACTATAATGCCTTTTATCAATTGCTTCCCCCATATGCCATTTAATTATTTAGATGCCTCACTAATGATTTAGTATTTATTATTCTATTTATAATATTATATAATAATAATAATATTTATAATATTATAATATAATATTTGTGTTATTAATTTATATTTACATCAATATATTATAATAATATAATTTTATATATTATAATAATATAATATTATATATTATATTAGTAATATTTATTATAATATTTCTATATTATAATATTATATAATAATAATAATATTTATAATATTATAATATATTATTTGTATATAATATTAAAATATAATATTTATATAATTAATCTATACTTTTCCACATTAATATATTATAATAATATAATATTATATATTATATTAGTAATATTTATTATAATATTTCTATATTATAATATTAAAATATAATATTAATATTTTTAATATATAATCTATTATTTGTATATAATGTTAAAATATAATATTTATATAATTACTCTATACTTTTCCACATTAATATATTATAATAATATAATATTATATATTATATTATTAATATTTATTATAAATATAATAATATTATTAATAGTTATATATTATAATATTAAAATATAATATTTATATCATTAATCTATATTTGCTACATTAATATATTATAAAAATATAATATTATATATATTATATTATTAATATTTATTATAAATATAATAATATATTATAAATATTATTATATTTATATATTATATTATTAATAGTTATATATTATAATATTCAATATAATATTTATCATTCTATTATAAAATTTATATCATTTAAAAAAGATCAGGGTTTCCTTTCCTTTTTTATATTTTTCAATGTTTTTGGGAGATCCGAATTTTTCCCGATTTTTTCACGATTTTTTGAAAAAATCTTATACTTTTGGTTTGCCGATTTTATCTCCAAACGATTTTTGCTTCCTTGGGTACGACTATGGCTGCCAATGAAATCTGCAAATAGAAGTCTGAAATCTCCTCGGTACTGCTGCAAATACAATCTGAAATGAGTTACTAGGCAGAACGACCAAGCTGGACCAAGATAGTTGATAAAAGCTCACAAGAATGGGTTGCCAAGAGGTACGGCCTGCTCCCAAACAGTTCAACCAGCAACTAGAACCAACAGTCACTAAAACCAAGAAATCTACCTTGTTTCCATTGTGATACTGATCTCCATGGTTGCAATGAAGGACTGAAGTAAAGATGCAATGGAATAGCTCAAACTCCTCTTCAAAATCTTCCACGATTGACTCCAATGAAGCACAAATGTGAATGCCGAATACATCCACTCACAAAGGCACCGTTGGGTGGTCTTTCACATCTGTAGAATGCTGTCACTAATGGAGGTTTTCGTCTCCAAAAACCTCTGGTTTGAATCCCTTCAAACCCTAGAGCCAAAGCTCCAAAACCCTAGCAAGGGAAATCTCAAAGAGAGAAGAAAATAATAAACCAAGCATATGCAAATGAGAGCACTTTTCCTCCTTTTATACTTTTCCAACTGGGAGTCTCTAAAATCCTCTTGCATATGGGATAAAACATGAGAGGGAAAATACATTTGAAAATATTATAATTCTCTTTAATTCTTTTCTCAATATCACCCATAAAGTCCCCTCTTTTAAAACAACATTAAGTTGTTGAGCCTAGGCACCAAGGTCCAATATTAAATAATAATGTTTAATTTACGGACTTTAAACGGAGGCCAAGATGATGTTGGAAACCAATGATCTATAGCTCGTTGGAAAGGTCTCGACAAGACGAATCCAACGCCACTCTCAAAATCCCGTTCCGGTGCCAATCCTGAACCTACTAAAAATAGTAACGGCTAAGAGCAAACTGAGCCAACACAGAGGGTGCCAACTGGACCCACAAATCATCTGATAACTCCAAGCTCAGTGCAATGTCTATGAGAGCCAATAGCTGACTGCCAAGTTGCCCAATCAGCGCCAAACTGCCACTTACTAAAAATAGCAGTGACCACCAGGGACCAAAGAGAACAAACCCAAAAAAACCTAGAAAGATTAATGACATGCAAGCACTTACTATAAATAGTAAGTAGGACAAGTTGTCCGAAAACCCTCCGGAAAGTGTCAACCAGCTCCTCTAGATCACTCAAACATCCTGGTGACATAGAAATACTTATCTGATTATGTTGTCACCAACCTAGAAAGTCAGCTTTGACTGATTTGCAAGAGAATCCATAAATGGGGACATTACAACATCAATGGCAAAGGGAAGTAACATACTTCTTTCCTACATGATGTGATTCTCCCTCTTTTCTGTGATGCTTTCCCTGTTTGTATGGCTCCCTCTTTTTGTAACTCTCCCTTACTATAACACTTCCTATTGACGTCAACGACATCATTTTTCCTTTTTGAAGATATTTGGCAAGGTTTTGTGGCCATAGTGCATTTGTTGGAATAGTAACTACTACATATCGGACTTGATTTTATTCGTCCATGTCTTCGACATATGCAACCCTGAACTCAGTCCATGTATCATTCTCTGGAAAAGGTTGAAGTTGTTCAAAGAGAATTTCCATCACCTGTTCTTTCTTGACTTCTTGGATCTACAATTGACAACAGCTATGTACGTTGTGATTGGGATACCACTTTATTATTCTCTTTGATTATATCTTTGTCCATCCAATCCTCATATCTGAATTTCAAAAAACCATCAAGGTTTGAATCTTCAAACACTTGATCATTGTCAAAATATACTTGCTGAAAAATATCTTCTTCTGGTAGCTCACTTTTCCATCCATCATCCCATATTGTCGGCCCTTGGATAAATTGAGTCTCGTTAATTTCAATAGAGCAATCATCTTCAATGAATATGTCTTTGAGAATGTGAATACGAATCTCTAGTGGCGTTTCATTTTCACTGACTGTCCACCTCTCTTCTACTTTATGTGTTGAAGCATAGAAATCTTGTGTTGAATCTACCATCAATGGAACATGATTACAATCTATAGTAACCTTTTCTTGTATAGGTTCATTGACAATCTCTGAGTGTTTGACTCTATCTTCTTCACCGATGTGTAAGGAATCTATTGAGGACGATGGTGAAGATGAGTCAAATTGCACTCATGGAAATTTTTGACTTTGAAGCCGAAAACCCCTACGAGAATAATATCTTGGTCGTCTTGCTCATCTTTGATCACATCTGATACATGTTCTTCAAACCACACTTTGAATGATGAAAAGAAGAAATTAGATTCATCATTGCTCTCTAAAGTATATTTGCTTCTGGTTCGCAATTCTGATCACGAGAGGTTTGTGTCACTTCCTCCTCAGAGAAAGTATGCAATACTTGTATTTCATTAGGTTACTTTTCCATCGATAGTCCTTCTTTGGCCTCAAAGAATTTACACAAAGTAGGCAAGATTTTTGCCTCTGATGGATATTCTTGCTCCATTGGTAGTTCTTGATTATGCAAACACATGATATCACTTGAAATAGGATAATGGAAATCATTCCTTCTTATATCAGATTTACATCTGTAATGTCTCTGTTTTTGGAATGGTCGCCATTGGAGAGAGATTGGGCTAATTCCCACACTTCGGGATTTTTAGGAGACATCTTGAGTATTGGAGATGACTTGTCATTTTTCTGATGTCTTTGATGTACTTATCTTGGATAAGATAATTTGTCTTCCTTGGAGCGAGCTATTTGGGAGAATCACCATCATGCCGAGATATCATGTTGTGTTGTATGGATGCCATGTTGACATTAGGAGATGCTCTCATTCATGCCAAGAGAAGTATAAGGGTGCCTTGCTCATGGTTATATTGTATGAAGGTCATTGGGCGAATCATGATAGGGGGATCAAATATTCTCTAACACCTCACCTTGGCGCCCAATGGAGAAATAAAATATAATATTCTTTGTACCTAGGCTAGCGCTTGAAGGAGAGATGAAATATTAATCAAATCATATCTTTAATTTGATTTGTCTAGGCGCTCATGTGGTTTGAGGATGGTCGGCCCTCTTGGAGCGAAATTTACATTCAAAAATATATTATCCCTTGCCTAGGTCGGTCCTATTGGAGGAGAATCATGTTGTGTATATATACAAGTTCATTTGGCACTTGCAAACCATCATTCAATCATCCATTTTTCATACACACTTGGAGAGTTATCTCTTGGAGAGGATCTTGGGACGAAAACCTCAAGCATCCTAGGAGGAGTTGGACGAAAACCTAGCTTCTTCATTGGAGGATTCCGTGACGGGGATCTACTTGCACTTCAA
This sequence comes from Cunninghamia lanceolata, assembly GCA_027924645.1. Classification (NCBI taxonomy): domain Eukaryota; kingdom Viridiplantae; phylum Streptophyta; class Pinopsida; order Cupressales; family Cupressaceae; genus Cunninghamia; species Cunninghamia lanceolata. The sequence goes on along the minus strand of BSBN01001201.1, from coordinate 13,934,499 downwards.
CTTCATCTAGGGCAGATTTTACATCAGCTTTGAGAGCACATCTTGGGTGGCGATGTGACTAGGGTTTTACCCTAGGGCTGGAGTGCACCACTTGGAGGAGGATCGACTTGCATTTGAGGCATATTCTTGGTGATTTGCTGGCTGCTAAGGTTAGGGTTTGGGCAGATTTACATCAGCAGACCTGCAGTCTTGTTCGCCCTCTTTGGAAGGCCATATTTATGCTCATTTTGGTATGTAAACATTGCTAATTATATTTGCTATCTTCTTGGGCTTGTGGCTGTTCACCCTAGCCATAGTTTGTACTTGGTGACTTCATATATTCAGAGTTTACAGCAGCAGACTTTATATTCATGGTGGATGTATCTATGATGGTTGTCAATGCGTATTTCATGGTGTAATTTACTTATGCATTTGGGCCAATCATGTGATATATTCCTTTGATGCTTTGATGTGATATACATTGGTTGTTATAAGTGTTTTCAATCTGAAAATTATAAAAAAATCAGAATTCAGTATCTAGGGTTTGAGCAGAAATTAAAGTAGAGGACATTTGGAAAGCCCAGAAATCCAAAATAGGCGAAAATATCCCCATTTGAGATATTACAGTGGTATCAGAGCCATAATCTTGCCAGCCTGGAGGGTTTGATCAGACATCATGGGAGAAGAAAGATCTTTGCTTGAAACTCTTAGACAAGGTCAAATTGAATTGAAGAAGACACTTGAACAATGGTTGTAAGGACGAGAGGCTACACAAATCATTGAAAAGTACAATGCTCTTAATTCCAGGATAGCTATTCCTTTTGAACTTTACTTGAAGTTTCATGAAGATAGAAATCCGGGAAAGAAAGATCTATATGATTACATCAGAAAATTGAGAAAAGACAAAGAAAAATTAGAAGATACCCTTGAAGAAAGGTTAGAGAAGAAAGAAGAATCACTTGTTTGTGACTTGTAGCCTACAAGTGACCTTGAGGAAGGCAATAATCAATGAACATTCATTGAAGATTGTACTCCTAGCCCTAGAGAAGATAAAGACGAGTTCATTTCAGCCTTATGAGGACAAAGGAGAATTACCCAATGAAGAACACATAAGTGTCCAAGAAGATTACAAGGCTGAAGAAGAGGCCGCCATGGAAGAAGAAGGACTACTTGTTGATAACTTGCATCATTAGGATAGGGGCGAAGAAGCATCATACATTGCAAGTGGCGAACACCTAAGACTTCATGATGATTACAAGATCAAGGAAGGTACAACCATGAAGATTAACAAGTTGGATCAGCTACAAGAAGGTATGAGTTCATTTAATGTTCCTTTGGTAGATCCTAGCATTGTTTCATCACCTTTGCATCACCTTGGTATGGAATCAAATGGTAGTATGGGTATCTTTGAGATGAATGTTGTTCATAAAGACAATTCAGAAATTTCAGCGGGAAGTGATCAAAGTGGATTGGATAAGATTGATTTGACACTGCAAGATAAAGAGGTCATAGCTGTGAACACATCTTCTAGATCAGCCATTGAGGAAGATCATGAGGTAGAAGATTCTACCTACTACTTTGATGGGGATCCCTTGATCGAGCATAATGATGACCTAATCTGCACACATGAGTATAATGATGCCATGAAGAGAGCTGAATTGGAGAAGCACGATCATAAAGACCTTGGGACCCATAAGTCTCGTCACTTGGAAGGACAGTTGGAGACAAATGGAGGTAAGCTTGTCGCTGCCCTAAATCATTTTGATCATGTTCATGAAGTAATGACAGGTTTGTGTTGGAAAGCTCTAGAGAGGCATGAGCACTTTGAAGAGGTTCTTTACCTTGCCGGTTTTCAAGAGCTCCAAGAAGCCGTGGCTATGGTGAAGTCAAACTACTTCCATCTACTTGCGGATAGAGATCACTTATTCAAGATGGGTGAGATATATGCTTGTGCTTTGAGAAGGGAGGAAGATGAAGTGGATAAGCTCACCTTGGAGCTTAAGGACACTATGGATTCTTTGAAGAGCACTCAAGAGGCCCTTCAAGAATTGGAAGATCAAGTGAAGAAACTTCGTTGGGACTTGAGCATGGCACACTCTTCATCATACACATCAGAAATTCAGACTTCTATGGCCGCCACATTCAAGGAAGGACAATGCAACATGGAGAGGGCAAAGAATGGAGACATGGAGGAAAAACTTGAAGGATCTGATGACGAGGTCATGAAGATAGATGGGGTATACACACATGGGGATTCATCTTGCAGCCATGGGACAGAGTTGGTGACACATGACACTCTTGATTTTCCATGGGAGACATGCCTTGGACCTGCCCTAGTTGATGATCACTCAATCATGGAGGAAGAGGAGATTAGGGTTTACGAAGACATCTCTCTAAAGCATGAGGTAAGGCCTGATTTTCTGATTTGCAACAGTAGTCCAGTGACTTCACATGATCATGACATGACAGCCGAAGGGATCAGCCTTGAGGCTTGTGGTTTTTATGGAGAGATTTATATGGGACCGACATTTGTTGGAGAACATGCAACAATGAAGCAAGAGAAGTTTGGAGTGGTTGAAGATGCTATAAAGAGGTATAACAGCAGTTATGATTTTCTGATTTGGAATAGCAGTCTTTCACCTTTGCATAATCACATGATGGCAGCCCCTACACTTGAGAATGCGATTGGGAAGACTTCTCCTATTGTTGGCACTCCATTGGGAATCAGACATGAAGACTTCATGAATTGTCCAAGACACAAGATGACTAATTTGATATGTTGTGGCATGGAAGAGGCAAAGAAGATTCCAAGCACGTGGCATAGGAGGGATGAGCATTGTACGGTGGTTAAAATGAAGCAATCAGATTTGCATAGTGCGAGGTATGAAAAAATTGTTTGTTCACTTAGCTTGCTTCATGAGGAGTTGATGTCACATCTTGTGGAGAGCCACTTGAGGGCTCACATCATAGTCTTGGATGGCATTATGGAGTGTACACTTGGTGGATCAGCCACTAGTGTAGATGGAGCTATGAGTAATCCAGTTTGGATTGGGCCCTTGACCATTCATGGAGCACAAGAAGAGTATGCAGATTTGGATGAGTGAGGAAAAAGGTATGATTCAGAAATTTTTGCATCTGATTTGCAGCATGAGCTGTTTGGTTTTGAGAGCCCTTTGATGGCTCAAGCAGTAGAGGAGCTTGGAGATGTTGAGATTCTACTCAGTGGATCAGCCCCTAAAGTCATTGCTTCACTTGAAGAGGGAGTCATAAGAGATGATTCTTTGATCACTCATGGAGGAGGTAAAGAGTTGGGTGATACTGTGATACAACTCTTATCATCCTATTGATCCTTTGGTGATATTGGAGGCTATCCTCATAATACCGAGGCACTTGCATTGGAGGGGCATACTTTAGAGATATAGTTGGTTCACATGTCTAGGTATGGAGATGTTCTCATTCCTGATTTTGAGATACTAGGGTTTGATTTACAGTTGGACTCTGACATTAGAGTTGGAGGTGAGCATGATGTCATTGACATTCCGGCCCTAGTACATGAGGTTCTTTTGCATATATGGATGAGAGATGATTATTCTACTTCATGGTGCATGGATCTCATACTGAGTATATGGAGGACAACAGTTATTTTGGAGTTGAGAGGAGAGTTGGATCATCTCCTCATCTTGGCAGAGCAGCACAGTGATGAAATCCTATCATCCTTTGTCATGAGTGACATCCTTTGCACTATCATGGAGCTGATTTGCTATCATGAGGTTGTTGTTTGGGTTCCTATCAGCAGCTTAGTGGGAGTAGTTATACACCTTCTTGCACCTATGTCGGGCATGCTTCACAGGAGGTCTACGAGAGTTGGAGGTTGGCTTGGTGTTGAGGACTTTCCGAGATCCTTCCACTACCCCATGCTTTGCACAAGTGGAGTGATGATTTGGGATCCAGGCGATGGCACTTGGGATCTAGTTGGGTTGCTTCACAACCTTTGGGACATGGATGATGACAACGTGAGGCAGCCGAGGCTTGGTGACGGGTGGACGTGTTTCAGAGAATACACTCTTCGCCACTTGTTGACAGGGATGTTTCTCTTTGAGGCTTCATCCCTAAGGAGTGGCACCTTGGGAGCTTTGGAGAGTATTGCACTTGTGGTTACAAGATTACTTTTAGAATCTGGAGGATGGTGCTTGGTTGGGCTCGAGTGTGTATGGCTACAGCTATCGGAGTTCACTTCACATTGCATTCTTCACATTCTACTTGGAGGATGCAGCCACCAGTGGAGGATTTGTACGGCCACCTGGCATGCAGACAAATGGAGATACATGTCATTTGACACTATCTCACAGGATACATACTTGCCATTGCTTGAGGACAAGCAATTCCGAGAAGGGAGAACTGTAATGTCCCCGTTTTTGGAATGGTCGCCATTGGAGAGAGATTGGGCTAATTCCCACACTTAGAGTTTTTTGGGAGACATCTTGTGTATTGGAGATGACTTGTCATATTTTTCTGATGTCTTTGATGTACTTATCTTGGATAAGATAATTTGTCTTCCTTGGAGCGAGCTATCTGGGAGAATCACCATCATACCGAGATATCATGTTGTGTTGTATGGATGCCATGTTGACATTAGGAGATGCTCTCATTCATGCCAAGAGAAGTATAAGGGTGCCTTGCTCATGGTTACATTGTATGAAGGTCATTGGGTGAATCATGATAGGGGGATCAAATATTCTCTAACACCTCACCTTGGCGCCCAGTGGAGAAATAAAATATAATATGCTTTGTACCTAGGCTAGCGCTTGAAGGAGAGATGAAATATTAATCAAATCATATCTTTAATTTGATTTGTCTAGGCGCTCATGTGATTTGAGGATGGTCGGCCCTCTTGGAGGGAAATTTACATTTAAAAATATATTATCACTTGCCTAGGTCGGCCCTATTGGAGGAGAGTCATGTTGTGTATATATACAAGTTCATTTGGCACTTGCAAACCATCATTCAATCATCCATTTTTCATACACACTTGGAGAGTTATCTCTTGGAGAGGATCTTGGGATGAAAACCTCAAGCATCCTAGGAGTTGGACGAAAACCTAGCTTCTTCATTGGAGGATTCCGTGACGGGGATCTACTTGCACTTCAACTTCATCTAGGGCAGATTTTACATCAGCTTTGAGAGCACATCTTGGGTGGTGATTTGACTAGGGTTTTACCCTAGGGCTGGAGCACACCACTTGGAGGAGCGACTTGCATTTGAGGCATATTCTTGGTGATTTGCTGGCTGTTAGGGTTAGGGTTTGGGCAGATTTACATCAGCAGACCTGCAGTCTTGTTCGCCCTCTTTGGAAGGCCATATTTATGCTCATTTTGGTATGTAAACATTGCTAATTATATTTGCTATCTTCTTGGGCTTGTGGCTGTTTGCCCTAGCCATAGTTTGTACTTGGAGACTTCATATATTCAGAGTTTACAGCAGCAGACTTTATATTCATGGTGGATGTATCTATGATGGTTGTCAATGTGTATTTCATGGTGTAATTTACTTATGCATTTGGGCCAATCATGTGATATATTCCTTTGATGCTTTGATGTGATGTACATTGGTTGTTATAAGTGTTTTCAATCTGAAAATTATAAAAAAATCAGAAGTCAGTATCTAGGGTTTGAGCAAAAATTGAAGTAGAGGACATTTGGAAAGCTCGGAAATCCAAAATAGGCGAAATATCCCCATTTGGGATATTGCAACATCATTGTGTAAATCCCATTACAGAGTTGCCATCGGATTCGTCTAAAAGATGTTCAGGATCATCCAAAAATCCTTGATTTTCATTTGAAGCCATTAATATTTGTATGAATTTGAGCATTTTAGAACAACTTTCTCCATTGTGTTCATTTGTTCTGTGGAACAAGCAATATATTTGTGGAGGAGAAGACACTTCTGCCACTTATCTCATTAGTGAAGTAGGCACATGAGACCTATCACTGACATAATTAATAAAAGCATCTTGTCTACTTGGAGGAGATGGATCTTGCTGCAGAGGCGAGACGTTCAAAGGAACCAATGACTTGATTGAATCTTTGTGAATCTTTCCTAAAGTGATCATATGATTCTCCAACTCAATAGCATATTCCTAAGGCTCCCTCAATTTTGTAGCATTTGCTTGCTTGAGAAAGAAAGCAACTTCTGAAAATTGAGCATTGATGAAACAATTGAGAATAATTTTAGAAGGATTCAGGGTGTCCACAACTTTGGCAACTAGACGATTGAATCTAGCTACGAACTCTCTCATCGGTTCACCTTTGTCTTTCTTGGCATTTGAGGGTTGTGCAAACAAGACATGATTGTCTTTTGCAGGCTTGAAACGAGCAAGAAATTTCTCACTCATCGACCCCCAACTCGTGATGGAACTAGCAGCAATGTGGTTAAACCAATCAGCTACTGCACCTTGCAAGTTTTCCACAAATAAGTGAACTGCAACATCTTCATGTGCAATGTTGAGAATTCCACACACAGTGGTGAAGGCTGAAATATGCTCGTCGGGATGTTATTTGCCATCATTGTAGAAGTTTGGAAAATTCTTCCTTGATTTACGAGGAAGCTCATTATTTTTTGTCAGTGCCAATGGACCAATCTAATTTCTCCATGGGCCCAATGGAGGTGGACGATTGTTGTTGATGTTGTTACCCTCTTGATCAGCCATAGGAAGTCTTCTTTTGAAATTGGAAAAATATGTGTGAACTCTGAACCTTTTTAGAATGGATAAGACGATAGTCTTATATTGTTCCCTAGTAGAGTCGCCAAAAATTGTTAATGTTTTACTTCGCACCTTTTAGTGCAACTCAAAGCGGAATAGATGTGTGGTAAAACCACTCTTTGAATTAGAAGGGGAAGCTCCCTATAAAATAAAACTAACGTAAAACTATACACAATGTACTTGCAATTTATAGACTTTACAATGTTTTCAGATGTGATTTCACGTTTATGCTGAATAAAACATAAAAATGCAATATTTTTGGGTTTGCAATGTGCAACAGGCTGAAACATGCTTTCAACAGAAGCTTCACTCATATAAACATTGCCATATGATGATAACTGATATCCACACATGGGAGATAGCTGACTTTGTAGCTTTACGAACTTCAACATTGCACCACATGCACCAAAGACTTCTTTTGCACCACATGGATCAAAGGGTTCTTTTACTGCACATGGATCAAAATTACTTTCTAGATAGATAAGATACAACCTTGATTGTTGGTTCTTGCACTTAGTGGGTCGTACTATTGTGCCTTCATGGCATTTGCACCTTAGCAACTTTCATGGATTTCAATCTACATTTAGGTCAATTTCAGGTAAGTAAAAACTGGCTCAAGGACATCAAATTATGAAAATCAAGGTAGCACTTTATCTTTAAATGCTCTTCTAGAATTAGGCTAAGGTATGTATATACTAGTTTTTCATAGAGTCCAAATGCTTGCTATCTTCCTTTATCAACAATCATGATTATTCATGTTTCTCTTTTCTTTTAGAAAATCTCTTTTGAGTGGAAAATGTTACATAGGTGCATAGGTGGCTAGCTTATCGTGCACAAAGGAAAGTCATGTCTTTCTTTAGATCCAATTTCATTAGATCTTAAATATAAGTAATCTTGTTTTTAAATTTGCACAAGATCCACTTGCTTGCATAGCTAATCAAGACTCAATGTTCCATCAGTGGAGCATAGCATGCGCAAGAGGCCAATAATTTTCTTCTAATGCTTTGGCCTGCAATTGGTAGGCAACAGAGAGGCAGAGGAGGTGACTGTTGTAGGCTCAATAATATTGTCTTCTAATTTTTGTTTACTTAAAAAGCCCGAAGTTGTGGGAATGATGTGCCTTGCATCTAATCATCCAAGTGAGAGCTTGGAAAACTATCCAGTAACTACATTTGTAGTCCTAATTAGACATCGAGTGGGATCTTTCCACAAGGGGAGAATAACTATTAATATATATGGCACAATTTGCAATTTAGTTACTGCTGATATGATGATAACCACATGAATTCATCATTGTATATGACCTGGTCCAAAATCGGCTTTTTATAATTTTTTGGTGAATTGATAGAAGACAAAATTATGATATGAACATGTGAAGCTTTTCTATGACACTAAAAGTGGATTAAATTTATTTATTGCATTGTTTTGTATGGTAAATTGGCTTGTAGGACATAATTTGACTCATTTACAAGATTCATCCGAAACTAAAAGTAAGAGACATTTAAATTTGCTTCTTGAATATAAATATCAATTAGAAAAGTTCTTACATGCTTTTAGTTTGATTGTAGGCATGTGTGAAGAATAAAAGTCCTGAAAAGGCTTTTGTGATCTTTGAAACAATGAAAAAATATCGCATGCAACCAAACTTGGTGAGACCTCTATATTTGTGTCATAGTTATAATATATAGTGTTATTTTTATGCCATACATTTCTTTTGGATGCTTATGTACATTAATTCTAACTTTGTTTAGGGCATTTGCATTTTTAGACATTGTCTTGATTCCTTATCATGAGTGCTTACTCTTCTATTTTGATGAAAGGTTTGTTTGGGATATGAAACTTAGATTAATGACATTTTGGTTGTCTTATTTTCACTAGGAAGCATACCCTTTACCTAGCTCTCTTCTCATTGATGCCTACATGGGGTATGTTTCTTTAATGATAATTGATTGCCTGTGCTTGCAGCTCCATTTCCATGATAGCCCATCCAAAATGTGCCTTTCCATTCTATTGATCCACTGTATGATCCTCTTGTAACAGTTGAGCAGACACTCATTGAGAGAGTTTAAAGTATTACATTGCACTGTATAATCCAGTTTAAGCACACTACCCTTCAAAGTATCATCTAGGTACAATTTGATGCAGAGTTAATTGGTCTAGAGAGTATTTCATGACTAATTGGATGTCTCTACAGAATTTGATCATTAGATGATTTAGCTACTAGCTATGAGAGATATCCTTATTACATTTTTGTTTTGAGATGCGTTGATCTATTTTGGTCATTCATGGGCATAAATATATTTCTTCTCTTTGGAGGGTTCATCCTCCTACATCTCCTTGACAAGTAGGTAGCAATGCTGGTACCATAAGGCTGTGCAACTTCTGTATTATTTGAATAATATTTCCATTGATTATGTCTCCAACCTTAGGTTGTCCTTTCATAGTCTTCGTAATCTTCTTCCCTTGAAAAGGGTAGCTTAATAAGGTGTTATAGAGAATAGTAACATATGATACATCTAGATTACCTCACATTCTAACACCCATTTTTTGAGTCCCAAGCCTGCCTATTATGCCAACCCGTATTGAATTTGAGGAGGCCTTATTAATGCATCCAAACTATTCAAGGATCATTGAGCACAGTCTCAAATTTTCTCTCGACCAGATGGGAATTCAATCACATCGGATCTGTATTGAAACAGATCATCATATCCTTTGAAAGGAGAGTACTTACAATCTTTGCACTCTTCAGGATGTGGAAACTGAATAGCATTTGATTTCTGATGTTCCACTTGATTTCTCAATCTGGAAAATAGCATTTGTGGATGGGTGTAAGTCTCAAGTGATTTTCCAGCTTGAGCAGAAATATTGCTGGACTTAAGGTTGCTTTACCAATTTTTTCTAAATTTTATTAGGAATAATGTTTACTGGAAACCCCCCATGAAAGTAGGGCATCAGAAAACTTGGAACCTCAATTTTGATTTTGATTTTAGAAATAGCATCTTTTCCTGGCAAATTCTTATGTATCCAAATATTGTGCTTGTGACACCTACAACTAGTCTATGTTAATTGTTGAATACAATCCAAAAGCAGCTTCACAGGTACAGTTATTCTGGTACCATCCATAAAAGCAGAACTTGAGAATTACATATGAATAATTGCAATCAATTGCAGCCCATCAAATTTCCTGCGTTTTGATGTGTTGCAAGGCACAATAGTCAAACCCCGGGAATCACCCAGCACACTTTTCAATCTAAGTTGGATACCACCGAAAATGATTTAATGCAGAAACTCCTCAACTCTCTTTGAGACAACCTTTGGCACTTTCTATTGGCTTGTTTTAGCTTCCTTATTCAGTTTGAGTAGGCTTTTTGTAAGACCCCTAAACAGATCTGCACTAAATTTCTGATTTTTATTTTTGTCAAACCCTTGTTATGAAAGCTGCTAGGGTTTATTTCTGAATGTTTTTATTTGGAACAGCAGATAGATATGCATAAAATAATGCCAAAATACAACCTCTAATGGCTAGATATTACATCAAACATTTGTCATACAATAAGATAACTCAAATCAACCCTTTACTTGATTCAATTCAGTGAATCACAAATTCCCAGTTCGCTGTAATAAACTCATAAATACTAAATCAGATTGTAGAGATGAAATAGATGCTTGAAATTAAAGATTTGAAGTGTTACATACCAATCACCAATGCATATGACAACTCCACGTACATGTATAATGTGCAGATCCAGTTTTGGCGGCCAGCAATGAGGCAATATCAGCAATACATATTCAAACTCAGATCTGTCCCTCTGAAATATGATGGACAAACAATGGATGATGATAACTTCCAAACCCTAGATGGGCGAACTTAAATGGCACTTGTTAATGCACCTTAATGCCTCCAAAAAACTCCACGATTCCTTCAAATTCGGTTAGGGTTTCCTTCTTCAAGGTGGCGCTCCATCATGAATGATATTGGCATGCTACAAGAGGGCGGCGACTAGGGTTTTGGACCTTCAAAGGTCTGAAATTCGGCTCCTCATGGATGCTGCTCTCCTAGGGTACAAACCCTTATAATATACTTCAAATAAAACCACAATATGAAGCTTGAAAACCTGCAATCAAATCTGCATATGAATCTTCCTTGCCAAAATTGTATTTGGCCACAAATCTCACAATTTTGGCCCTAGGTCTTCTTCACACCAATCTGCAGAAATTAATATAGCTTTGTAGCTCAATCCTCTCCTCCAAATCGCCAATGAAGTGCAAATGTGAATTCCGTAATGAATCCACCTCAAGATGGAATGGGGTTTTCATCCAATCCACTTATATTCCTAAGGGTTTTCGTCCTTGGAATATGCTGAACCTATGTTGCAGCCAACAAGAGAAAATCTCCAATACAAAATGATAAGATAGAATGCCTCAAATGACTTTTTTTTCCCCTTCTTTTATAGCCACCAATGAAACCTCCACCTTGGCCGACCTCCTTTTGGCAATTCACTTTATTTTATTTTGTTTTCTCTATCAAGTGGCTCACTTTTATAATAAAGTCATTTTATATTATAAATAGGTTAGCTTTCTATTATACATAAATAGAATATTCTGAACTAATATGAATTGAATAGAGAAAGCTAACGCAATTCACTTTTATAAATAGGGAATCAATTGCTGAAAAAGCTAACTCCTAATGAATTCTAGATCCCCTACAATGTGCAAAAAGCACTTATTTATACAATTTGCAAAGCAATTGCATGAGAACAAACTAAACTCCTAACTGAACTCTAACTGATTGCATGAAATGCATATTTATTACAAATTAATCTGCTCCACTTAAAATGGAATTGCAAACATGCAACTGAAGATCTATTGAGGATTGAGCATGTGACCTCTAGTTGTAGAGAAATAGCTTTGGTTTGAAAAGTTATATCCCTTGCATGAAGGAAAGTGCCTTTTGCAACTGAAGTGATCTCCTAGATATAGAAAGGTAAACTGGAGTTATATCAAGAAGAAAATAAACAATTTTGTGTAGGCGCGCCCCAGAAGCAGCAAGGTGCGCTTTTGCAAAGGCCAAATACACTGCATCCTCTACTACTCATGCGCACTAATTGCTTTGATCAGGCGCGCTTCATGTCTGGTCAACGCGCCTACTCACTAATCCTTTCTACCTTGGATGAGACGCGTTTGGCATGGAAATGATTTTTTATTTTATTTCAGTTTCTTTGACTTGCATTTGACTGGGCACGACTTGTTCTAAATACTGGCAGATTCTTGAATGCTGGTACATTGATTTTGGTGACATGGCGTCTGAGTTTTTCTTCGTTGCAGGTGTTTGATAATTTGCATAGTCTTCTTTTTTTGAAGTGGCGTTTGAAATCTGATCTCTGCCTTATTTAAAATAACACACACCTTGCCTTTGAAATGGCGCTTCTGAAATATGAGGGAAGTTTGTGAAGTTTTCTTCTTTCATTCTTTTTGAAGTGCCTTTAGATGCTGATGAAGAAGGCACTGAGAACTCTTCATGGTCACTTTCCTTTGACCTGGGCATGTTAGAAATGTAAAGGAAGCGCAAGAATGATTTGATGCTGCTAGAGATTTGTCTTTTATCCTTTCCTTAGGCGTTTTTGAAGTGCAGACTAGTATGTTTGAAGCTATTTGTCTTCATAGGCATGTTGATTGTTTGATTTCCATGCTTTGAACCTGTGTAGCTTTCTCTAGCATGAGAGGTGCGTTTGGATTTTGCTGATGGCGTGAGACTTAGACGTTGATTCCTCCATGCTGCTGGTGGTGTGAGGATGGATGCCAAAAATGGTGGGTTTTGAAGACCCAGACGTGATTTGGCGTGATTTTCTCCTCTTTCTGCGTGCGACGTCTTCGTGAAGGAGGCATTTGCTAAAGATGAGGTGCTTGAAACTTTCTCGAGGCGTGATTTCCTTTGTTGGATGCGTTTGAAGTGTGCGTGAAGCTCTTGCTGCTTTGAATTAGAGTGTAAACTCTTGCATAGGCACATATGAAAGGTTACAAACACTTTTTTTTATCCTTCTGAGTGCTTTGTATGCTGAAGTCTTCATGTTGAGGCGTGTTTGGAGCTTGGAGGAGGCGCTTTGTCTTCACATTCTTTTATTTTTTATTATTCTGAAACCTTTCCCTTTGTAAAAGCGCGGAGGAAACCTTATACAAGCGCTTTATTTATTTCATTCCATTTACAAAGCGTGCATGACTTTCAATAGAGGCGCCTTGATATTTTATTTTTGGTTTTATTTTGATTCTCCATTGCCTTGTATAAAGGGGCGTTAGGATAGACTCATGTGTGCCTTTCAAAAGGCACATTTCTTATTATTTTTTTTAATTATTAATTTTTAGATTTTTAAAATTTTAAGAATTTTATTTATTATTTTAATAATCATTATTAATAATAAATCTTAAAATAATAATAAGTTTTTAAATTTTTAAATTCGGATTTTTAATTTTTGTCCACAATAACGATTTTACTTAAAGTTTATTATTTTAATATAATTAACAAATAATTAATAATAAATTATTAATTATGAGTTAAAATATTAAAATCAAAATTTTATGGACAAACATGACAACATAACATTTTACAAAACTTGACAATTCGATACATGGATTCGGGCATATGGATGCGACAACAAGAACACATGAATTTGACAAGATATTTGACTCGAACATGACTTTCAACATCTTACGAGGAGTTTGACATGGGCAGACAAACAATAGACTTGTAAACTATTAATTATGAGTTAAAATATTAAAATCAAAACTTTATGGACAAACATGACAACATAACATTTTACAAAACTTGACAATTCGATACATGGATTCGGGCACATGGTTGCGACAAGAACACATGAATTTGACGAGATATTTGACTCGAACATGACTTTCAACATCTTACGAGGAGTTTGACATGGGCGAACAAACAATAGAATTGAAGTGAACATCTTACAAACACTAGATATTAAATGCGACGGCTCAAATATTGACAAGGACAATTTCACTTTGAGAAGAACTAAGAAACAAATAAATTTTGAGTTCGAAGGTAGCTCCCTGCATATTGTAAATGAATACAAGTATCTGGGTTTGGATTTCCGCAATAATCTAAGTTGGGAGACATGTAGGACAAAAAGGATACAAGGAGGATGGAAAGTTTTATACATGCTGCAAAACAGATGTAGATCAACTGAGTTATGGGATTGGAAAACAAAGAAGAGTCTTTTTGGGCTGCTAGTCACGCTGGTGGTACGGTATAGTTTTGAAGTTTGGGGCAGCAACATGTTGGCATCGAAATGGAGACAAATAGAAAGATTACAGAGGCACCTAATCACAAGCAATTTTAAAATCAAAAGCATGGTTCCATATGAGATTGTATCAGCAGAAGTGGGGGCTTTTCCGGTTGAGGCGATGGCGATAACTTGGTTATTAGGCTATCTGAAGAGAATCGAGAACATGGAAGGACACCGCTGGCCCAAAATTGCAGTAGAGGAAAAGTTAACCAGAAGGAAAAATACATGGATGAAGCAAAATATCAAGTGGGTGAACAAGTGGGGCATTTGCATACATGAATGCCCAAACACAAACATGAAAATCAAAATGTAAGAAAGTCTAGGCAGCCATGTGGACTAGGCAACTCGGGCGAAAAAGAGAGTACTATGTCGTACATTTTAACCCCACACATGACCACAAGCAAAAGTACTATATAGGAGTGGCTATCAAATGGAAAGCTAAAATGTTAATGGCCCAACTCAAAACTAGTTCACACCATCTTAGGTGTGAAACGGGAAGCTGGAAGACGCCCAAAGAGGAGTGGGCGGATAGGATTTGTCGTCTTGGTTCGTCGGGTTTAGTGCAAACAGAATGGCACCATGGAATGTAAAGCATACGAGGACATCTGGATCAAATACATGGATGTGCTAAATCTGGGGTCTATAATGGCCTTGTTTGAAGAGTCGAGGATAGTTAGAGTGGCAGATTACCTGTGTAGAATTCGTAGCAGGAGAATAGTGATCAGCAGTGAAATAGAGAGTAGTCAGGAGTAATAGGGTGGTTGCCAGTTGGTTCTTGTGTTTTGTGCGGTCTGTTTTGCCTCTGAGTCCCATAGACTGTGGTCTCGTGGACGTCATTAAAAACTTTTATTTCATTTCATTTCTTGCCACTAAAACACCTGATTACAATCAAGCACACTTTCTAGTCATGCATGCCACTTAACCTCATCACGAGTGTGCCTCTTTCTTCATCTTTGTCACTTAAATGCTGATCTAGGTGCTTCTTTCAGGTATATCTGTCACTCAAATCACTTACCTTCAATTTTTGGCTCTTAGGCATGCCTTTATGTAGTCCCTGCCATTTAACCTTGTATTCTTCATGTTGGCACACTTTAGGCTCACTCTTGCCACTAATGACCTGTTTAGGTGTAAAGACCCGCACCAATTTTTTTTATTTTTTCAATATAGGAAATGCAAATGCAAGTCTTGGCACTTTCTGATCACCAAGTTCCTAGTGTGGGCAAGGTGAGCGCATATGGTGTTTGGACAACACACAACCTATCTAGACGAATGCATTGCTGAAATGAAAAGGCGACAAGCTGACCAGAGCATGTAGGAGGCAGAGTCGACCCAAATCAACATCGTTTTGGTAGACAAGCATGCTTAGAGAATGCAAAGCCACTGGCAGATTACAATGGAGTTCGATCAAGCCAACATGGCTGATTGCATGCAGATCCGATCAATGCCAAAAAGGGCTATGAAATGTAGAGGGGTGTAGCGGTGAACTAACCAAGACCTATGTTGAAATACACATAATTGGCAGTGTAACATTCGATTTTACAATATTATGAGCATGAAATATATGGTTTGTGATAGTACTACCATCCGTAATTACAATAAGTATGCAATATGCATTACAAAAGATTGTATTGGAAAGTAAGATAATTTGCAACACTCTGATATATTACTCAAATTAACTAACACACTTCTACAACACACATATTAGTCTAGAATATTCAAAAAAGAACAACTTGCTTCTCACATGATATGCACACTGAAACACACCAACATATTCCTTATTTGCTGATGAAGATTACCCACAAATGACTGGAAATCAATCCAAAAGCTAGTAGACCACTGAAACTGTAGAAACACAAAAAAATCCTGTTTGAATTGAAACACTTTATTGCCCAAATTGAGATAAAATACTGATAATTTTCAATTCCAAGCAAATCAGATGAAGAATAGACAGTAAATATTGCTGTACAACCCTATATTGGCAAATAGGGACTACCAGAAATCACTTCAAGCTGCTGCAGATGAAACAAAAAGGGTACGACCTTCCTAATACCAGTATGGCCTCCCTAAAAGACTTAAAATATTATGATATCATAACAAAGAGTGTACGGATCGCCAGGCAAAGGTACGCCAACCAATATGGAAGGTACTACTGAGATAAAATAGTCAATAAATAGTCAAACAAGGTAGTGACTCATTCAATATTTCCCACGCCCCCTTCAACATCGTATGGTTTGTTTACTAGCTTGGTAGCGGTTGGAATCATTGGTGCGGCTCCTTTTAAGGGTGTACGGCCAGAATATTAGGGAGTATGGTGGGCCATAACATCCTCAATGTGATGCAACTTGGTTCTTCAGTTTGGTAGGGCCTCATGATGCCAACTCTGTACTAGCATATGCAAACTCAACAAAGAATCAACTTAGATTCATTAGTAATAAAAATACATCAGAAAACTCAAAGGAATAAATGAACTGGAATTTCCAAACACATCAAAAATCTCCATGATATCAGAAACTGGAAAATAATTGAAACTCTAAAATCTCACTATTAGCACCAAGGTGATTTCTGGGTGAAATCACACAGCCAACTAGGAGGGTTTTCGTCCTTAGGCAAATAGAAGAACACAAGTTCATTCTCAGAGCAAGCAATGAATATTTGACAGTAACCCTTCTTCTGAAGACCAAACCTCTTTTTATAGGTTTTTTAGAGCTATTTTAGGAAAAAACATTTTTTGTTTTTTTTTGCTGGTTTTTTGAAAAAAACATTTTTTTCCTTAATAAAATAACATAAAGTATTCTTATGACCACTTTTCAACACCTTGAGGAACCCAGCAACACTTTATCTGCACATTTAAAACACCCTTTTAAATAATTAAATTTAAGTTGTTGATTAAAATATTAATCAAAGGTACCTTTTTGACAACTTAATTTAATTATTTAACTTATTTTCCCTTTACCAACACCCAATAGCCTACGGGAAAACTTAAGAAAATAGGCTAATGGTTACCAACTACTTATGCTCGAGAAGGGGACATTACAGTCCTTCCTCCTCAAAATTGCTTATCCCCATGCAATTGCAACTTAGGATGCTCCAAAATCTTCTCTCCTTCCCAAGTAGCATCTTCCTTTGGAAGGTTCTTCTATTTGACCATGTACTTCTTGATGTTCCTGTTTCTCAATTTGCACTCTTTGAAATCAATAATTGTTTCAGGAATTAAAATCAACTTCCCTTCTTCATCCAAGAGAGGTAACTCAATAGAAGCAACCACATTATGGCCAAGTGCCTTCTTAAGGTGAAAAACATGAAAAACATTGTGCACTTTGCTACTTTCCGACAGTTCCAACTCATATGCCACTTCACCAACTCTTTTTTTGACCCTGAATGGACCATAGGACCATGTTTTAAGCTTCTTTGCTCCACTTTTTTTTGAGAGAGGACTGTCTGTAGGGCTGCAATCTCAAGTAAACCATGTCATAAACCTCAAATGAATGCTCAACTCTATGCTAATATGCATACAACTTCTGTTGGTTTGAGCATGTTGGAGGTTGTCTTTTAGAGATTTCAAAATGTCTTGGCTTTGCTGAAGTAAATCTTTTGCTCTTGGTACCCTACTATCCCAAAAAACAAGATCAATGAAATTTGGAGCCTCATAACCATACAAAGCCAAAAAGGGGGACATTTTGATGAACATATGAAGTAGTATTATAACAACACTCCCCCAAATGTAGCCATCTAATCCAAGCCTTCTGCTATCGTGAAACATAATTTCTTAGATATCCTTCCACCCACTTATTGACAATCTCAATTTGCCCGTTTGTCTGTGGATGATAACTTGTGCTTGGAGTGAGCTCAATTCCTGATAATCAGAACAACTCTTACCAAAACAAACTTAGCTGTCCCTATCACTTACAATATTTCTTGGCAAGTCATGTAGTCTAAACACTTCTCTAAAAAGCAAATCAGCAACTTGGGAAGCTCTGAAATCTGAAGAAATGGCAAAGAAGTGTGCAAATTTTGTTAATTTTTCAACGACATATATACAATCATTACCTTGCACTTTTGGCAATCCAGTGATGAAGTCCATTGAAATGCTTTCCCATTTCTGATTTGGAATGGGCAAGTGTTGCAACAACCCAGTTGGAAAAGTGTGCTCATTTTTGTTTTGTTGACATACTTAGCATTCTCTGATATGCTTAAGGACATTATCCTTAAGCCCCTTCCAAGTAAATCTCTCTTGAATTTGTTTATAAGTCTTGAAATATCCTTGGTGACCAACCAAGGTAGCATCATGAAAAGTTCTTAAAATCTTCTCTTTCACCTTGGATTCGGGCACTAAAAGGATTCTATCCATGCCTTTGCCACTTGAAACCATCTTAGGTGCACCAATTTGACCTTTCTTCCACTAAACATTCATTATACCCCCTACCAAGTGCCTGTTTCAGTTACTACTGCCCCTTAAGATTGATGAAACAAGTCCTAGGTACTTATTTACTCCATCTATGTCACTTAAAGCTATCTTCTTGCACATACATGTGGGAGACATTTGTCACTCAAAACAAATGGCTCTGCCAAAAGAGCCAATGTTGTAATTAGAATCTGCTAGGCGCTCTTTATCACCCTTATTGTCACTAAAAGTCTAAAACCATCATGTTGACCACCTCTTTCATGCAGGTGTGTCACTCAAACACGTTGTATCTGCTCCTTGGCGTGCACACCGGCCTCCAACCACCTAAAGGTATGCTCTCATTGTTGAAGTGCCTCCTTTCCTCACTTCTATCTCCTATCAACACCTAGGCGCCCATTTATGCATGCTTTTAACCCTCGGCACACCCTGTTGTTGATGCTGCCACTTACTTGTGACATAGGCACTTATTTCAGTCACTCTCGCCACTAAAGACTGCTCATAACTGCTCTGATGCTTGCCCAACAGATGGAATGAGCGAGAATGACCAGTCTAATCATATAAATACCTAAATACCGCTTGTTTTAAGTTGTTTTTCTTGCTTTAGGGAAAGTAGGTTGGCCCTTTCTGCTATAAAGGCAGGTCCATCTATGTCTACAACTTGATTTTACTCCTGCCAAACTGCCCTTCATGTATCCTTCTTCCATTATATATTGGACAAAGGATAAAACAATAATCAAAGATGGCGATCATTTCTCAGAATACACCAACTGATAGTCTAGGTCATGGATGGGGTCATGACAAATGGCTTCTATAGGCAACACTTTGATAAAACAACATGTAAGACAAACCTTGACACTGAAAGTTTTGTGGGGGTGTAACAACCCCAGGGGATTGCAATATTTCGCTCGTTTCCTCTAAGTTGTGGCCAATGACAATATTCCATTGTCAATTATTATGACTGGAGATGAGTGTCCAAATATGGATGTAGAGAGCTTCTGGTGTGACCTGAATAATGGTTACTGAAACAATTAAATAGGTTTCTACAATTTGCAACTTCTGGATGACGTTGGGGAATATTGTATGGTCAATGGCATTGCTTTCATTTCCACTTATTCTCATTATTATAATGAGATGTTCAAGAAGAAAGTAAAAGCAATGCCATCATTTATACTTGTAGGTGCTCACAAACATGATCAGAACTGTTGCTTGACAGAGAGGTGGCAAGATTTGGAGCAAACTTTGTTGAGGACCAGATGGTCACAAAAAGTGGATGGGTGCACAAGTGTTGGTCATCATTTGTTGGTGAACAACGAACACTGTTAATTGTACAACACACCTTCAGTAGATCAATATTTTGTGAAGGAATATCAAATGGTGATATTTCATCACTGAGGTGCATGTCATTACTAGCTCTGGCCCTATATGCTGCTTTCTTGGCATTTGATTCAGAGTAACTACCAAGTATATATTTTGGATCCCCTTTTGCATGCATGTTCTTAATTATGGAAAGGATTGTTTTTTGCAACTTAATTCAAAAAAGACATAGTTTTCATACTAAAAGGGCTTGATAATATGACTGCTTTTCATCACATTATTATATTTGTCTTCCAAAAGGCATTTGCAGTGGCTAGAAAGAAAGAAAGGAAAAAAGAAAGAAATTAAATTAATGTCCATGAGTGACCAAAAGTAGGCCAATGGGATTGGAGAGTACACTAGTATACAATAGTAAGTTCTAGGAAGAGAAAATCTTGGAGAGACCCAAAAAGGGGAAGAAACAAAAACAAAAGTACAATACAACTGTGGACCACTGACACGTGGTAAGTAAACCAATATAAATAGCCAAGTAGTGGGAACAAGATCCCCAAAGAGCGAAAGTTGAGGAGTATTGGAGAGATAAGAGACAAGTCCCATCACATATCTTTGTTTGGGCTTGAGATGGAGGAGTCATTGGTGTCATCGTCGATCATTGTGAAAGGACCATTACAAGATCTGATAGTGCTCATTGGGGAGTGTCTAAGGCTAGGAGGAAGTCAGGGGATTCTAAGAGGAAGCAAGGCACTCCCTCTAGAATCACACTGAACAACCAAGGCTGATATAACTCCTGTAGTAACGAAGAAGCTTGTAATATGCATTTGTCCCTATACTTGGGGGTGGTTGGAGAGGAGTAGATCTATGTCATTGAGGAGCTGAGTCATGTTGCCAGAAAGAAGTAGAACCACGTTATTGAGGGGGAATGGTTGGGGCATTGGAGCAGAAGTGATAAGGCGTGAGAAGCACTATCTCATAGGTCTATTTGCATTTCTGTGAAGTAGCAGCATCTAAAGTTTGTTTAGAGCCCCTAATCTCCTGGATGGGCTAGAAGGAGGTGATCAACTTGGGGGCTCAAGGATCCCTAGAGACTCCTTGTAAGGATTTGTGTTAAAGGGTGACAATCTCTTGTAGATAAAGGACTAGGCACTGTTGGTCTAGATATCTAAAGAAAGTAGAGAGAATGTTGCCTGAGTCCTATAGAGGCAATAGTATCTCCCCTAGATTTCATAGTAAATGGGGCATTTGAAGATGAAGTGCTCCTTAGTCTCCACCTCTTGAAGGGAGCAAAGATGGTAGATCTAGTCCTAGTGAAGAATATGATGATCCGTCTCAATTTGTAATTGATGGGAACACACCCTTAATTGGCCAAGGGAAAACCTCAAGCCATGTGACAAATGATGTTGGAGACAGTGAGGATGACATAAGATACCATCCTCCACCTATAAGAAATACTCTGTATAAAAAGCAAACTTTAGACTGAGTGGTTCAGGAGGGGAGGTCTAGGTCTGGATGTATTGTCTGTAAATGTCCTCTTTGACAGTTCTAGTGATGCTCTCCTTCGAAGGAAGGAGTCAAGCAAGAACGTCCAAGGAATATATGAAAGAAGGTAGTCTGTCAATAGAGATGCTAATAGACAAAAGGAGCGAGCTAATCTTAGAGTACCAATAATGTTATTGTCTATTGGAGCCCAATGAAGCAATCCACTAAGAGGAATGAAGAGCTAAGTATGGATACCTCTCATGACTAGAAGCTGAATCCCCATGGATTTGAGTCAGTGGATGTAGAAAGTAAGCCAAAAGATAGTCTTGAGATGTAGCGATTGGGCGACAAACTTGGCTTGGATGATGCTTTTAGGAACAATCTGCTTGCAACAAATCATGCACTGCAGCATGAGAGTCTGGACCCTCTCAATATGGACCCAACGATGAAGCTAGGTCCCCAAACCCCAGACCATATAAAATTGTAGGCTTGATGCTTGTAGAAAATAGATGCATCTTTGATGCGATATCTTGGAATTGCCACCGATAGATGATGTAGAAGTGAAGAACAAGTGCAAAAATTCTATCACAAATGTATATTCTCCTTGACCTACTTAAGATTCACTCACTTAAAAATGAAAAACAGGTTAGCTACAAATGGAGCGGAAAAGTTAGTATTTGTTCATTCTGACCTTTGTAGAAAGACGGGGAAGAATATTGAGTACCTCAAATGACCAAATATATGTTGGGATATTGATCCCAAGGATGCTTCAGAAATCAATGAGGTCTCTAAAGATGTACAATTGAGATTGGTTGGTTTTCCATTGGATGCCATAGAAGGTGAGTATGACAGTGTTAATGATCATGCTAAACTATTTTTGATAACAAGATAGAGTATTGTAATCATGTAAAAATGAGCATTGTACAAAAATCCATTATCCTTAATTAGAGGAAAAAGAGTTGGAGGGCGTAAAGGCCATAGTATACAAAGCTATTACTAAAACTAGGTGAGAACCCATTCTACTAGGAAAAATAAAAGAGAAAATTTAGATACAAGCTTCGATAACCTGCTAATTATAGTTTTTAATTTTCAGGAGGTATAGAAATTAAAGGCAACATACCAAAGATAGGAACTTAAGGAGAGTAATTAAGCAGTGTGTTCCTTGGGATGTTCATATCCATTGTGTGACTTTCCTCATTTTGCGAAAGCTTGTAATGTTCCCATTTTCAACCTAGTCGTCCTAGAGCCACTTATCCTCATTCAAATCGTTGGAGTAAATATTTAATTATCAATTTTGGTAATTTGAGGAAAATTAATAATTAATCAGTATATTTATATTTTTGGTGCACTTAAGTTATAATGTTTAATTTTATAAAGTGACTTAATTGTGGGATGAGGACACATTTATATTTTTTCTCCTAGACTTATTATTAAAGTGAGCACCACTTTGGAATATGAGAACTTTATTAAGTTGAGGAGAAAAAAGATTATATTTTCAAGAAAGTGGAGTTTGTAACTCCCAGATGCCTTTATATGTTGATGGAGAGCTCATTTGGAGGGTTATGCTTGGAATTTGTATTGTTACTCTGTTGGATTGAACCTGCGTGTTCTTCCATTTCTCTACCTTCTTGTGGATGGAAACCCACTTGAAGAAGATCAGTTTCGGTAGTGTGATATCTACCCTAGTTGGTAATGGTGGTTTCTACTTCAGGAAATCAATGGAGCTGATCAGAGATTGATTTATTTGTAGTGTTTTTGCATTGTAATCCATTTTGAATAGTTGGAATGTAGTTTTTGATATTATAGTGTGCAGTTTGGGTTTATTTCTTTATATTGTGTGGGTTTTTCATAGTGGCCGTAACTTGCTGGGCCGTACATGGTGTTTGGAGTGAATTATTATAAGAAATTGTTATAAGTGTTTTGTGGCAGTGTTTTAGTTTTAGGATGCTTTGTTTATGTTGAGCGACCTCTTTAAGGCAGATTTTGATGGATTTTGTTAAGTATTGTGTCTGCTGTGAACACTGCCATACTTGCAGAGCCGTACTGCTGAAAGTACGATTGGGTGATAGAAATTGATGAAGTTCTTTTTGGGTGCAATGCTTGTGGGAATATTTTAGTATGTCTGAACTGCTTCATTCAAGACTATTTTCAGGAGTTTTAATGCATCATATGAATTGTTGAAAGCATTCGTACCATTTCAGTGCCGTACTCTACAAAAATGGTACGATGGTGCTAGATATTAATAAGATTGATCTCTAAGTGCAATTGTGTTTGCAATGTCTTTTATGGACTAAATACCACCTTTCAGTAAGATTTTAGTGGATATCCATTGCAGTTTGAACTTATTGTGAAGATTCCACACTGCCATAGCCGTACATGCCTGAAATGGGTCGATGAAGATGTAACATTCAACCCCCAATTTTTTTTTTGAAAATGTAAACAATGAAAATGCAGTGTTAGTACAATCTTGCATGAACAACTAAAGACCTCCACACTTCTTATCACCAAGATCCTAACTGGGTGAGGTGAGAGCATAATGTGCTTTGGTTTACAATAAGCATTGTGCAACATGAAATACATTCATCTGCTGTGAGCAGGCATCCACTATGCAGTGGGAATTCACCACTTTCGGTGGGTAAAGAACACGAAGAAAGATTACAAACCATCCACTTATTCAGTGGGTATTCTCCACTTATTCAGTGGTTAAAGTGAACAAGAAAGATAAAGGATTCTTTTGCCCACACTGGTGGTAAACCATCCAGGGGAAACTTAGTGAATGTGCATATAAAATTACAATGAAATCAAATGCAGTATAAGTCAATTCAATATTGATTAAAGATTGTTCTTGGCATGATGGTGTAGCAAGTCATTGAAAGTTACCTTGCATATCAATCAGTAGCATCAATAACAAGAACTACTACTGTCAAAAATGCAGTTAATATTTCAAAGTCACTGCTGATAAATCTGAGTTTGCAATTATGTCTTCTATTCCTGCTGTATGGCAGACCTGAGATATGGGAACATTCACAAATAAAAAGATCAACCATAAACCACTTCCAAACTGTTATACAACAAGTAACATCCAATTCACAACACCAAACAAAGAATAATCTGCTCTGAAATGAATCTGATCTGCACCATAAAATCAAGTCTTCTACTAATTCCGTATGGCCTGTGTCATCAAGGTCTTTCAAATAACATCAAGTTTCTGCCCAGATTTCAAAAGACATTACTTTGGCAGCATTCCCACATCAATACAAATATTTCACATCCATTATTGGCATCAGACAAACCACATCAAACTCCCAGTCAAGAAATCGACCCAGCAGCAAGTACGGCTCTTACTTAGCAATTAAATATTAAATGAATCTAAAAACTGCCCAGAAGAACAGAGGGAGTGATCAAGATTACTTGTCAACACCAAACAACAACATCTCATATGATATTTATATCAAACAACAAACATACAGTCCCAAATCTTGAAATCATCCCCTGAACTGTACGGCGCTGATCAAGGTACAGATGCATTAATCAATTTCTGAGCAGCTCATGGCAATCTTTCATTGATCTCACACCAAAAATATTACAATCCCAACACCAAACAATAAACAAGAATACACAACAAAAACTCCATGGAGGAACAATGGCAAACTCTGTATAAGTTTGCTCCAATCTCCATCTTTAGCACAATGGTGACTTCTGTATGAAACCACACCAACTTCAGCTAGGGTGGATCTCTCACCACCGAAACCGACCTAATTCAAGAGGGTTTTTGTCCTCAAGAAGAATTTCTACAAGAGGGTTTTCGTCCTCAAGAGAAATGGAAGAACTCACAGGTTCATTCTGGCAACATAACAATACAAATCATCAGCATGTTCAAACAATGAGACCATCTCCTCCTTTTATAACTTTTTGAGGGAAATAAAATATTATTTCCTCTATCCCTTCATATTTCTCCTCAAAAATATAAAAAATAATTCATTATGTGTGCACAACTTAAATTCACCTTTTTAATTTAAAGCTCCTTTTAGCTCCAAAGACCCCTTTATCAAAATAAAGGAAATATTTGATTCGTGAGGTCCCAATATGATGCATCCATGATTTAAAGCTTTTCATCCCCTTTCCAACGAGCTATAACACTTAAGTGTTAAATGAACATTTGCCAACCTTTTTAATTTAAGAGCAATAATTAATTGTTTAGCTCATTAAATCAACTGATTTTATGGGAAATCCCAAATATCACCAAGGTGCAAAATTAAGCATACCAACATACTCCATGATGTTTGGGAAGATGAATGATGCCTTCCGAGTGACTTTCCAAAAATAGACGGCTTTTCCAAGAATCTTGGAGAGCAAACCGAGAACCCGATCAAACATCAGAAAGCATCACTGCGATCCTGAAAACCATCTGAGCTCAAAGCCAAAACCAATTGCTCTGTAAAACTAATCTGTGGCCACTCCAAGAACATTGAAGTTCTCCCAACAAAACCGGATAGCCACTAAGAGACTAAGGACAAGCGAAAATGCTCACAATAATCAATGCGCCAAAAATGGAACATTACAGAAGATCAGAAATTATTATTGACTCCTTTGATCTGTTTGATGATTGTGGAATGATTGTTATGCTTGGGATATTCTTGTAAGCCATTCATGTTGGAGATTGGGAGTAGGTTTTGATTGTTCTGAGCAATCCGTACCTTCCTGGAGGAGGATGCCGTACAGTTGAATAGGGGAGTTTCTGTGTATGCAAATGTCAGATCAGTTTCTGAGTGTGTATGAGTATATTGTATTTAGATAAAATTCTCCCTTGAGCTGAAACAGTTGTATGTGTTGGGAGTGATCTACTAGTGTTGGTGCTATCCTTCCTTGACATGGCTGTCTGTACCAGTGGCATATGATTGATTTTGCAGCGTTTGACCTTTCAACTATCCTCAGATCAGAATCATATTGGTCATCAGATGTTTCTTTAGGGATATGATTTATATTGTTGTGTTGCAGGTGCCTCTTTGGTATAGTGTTTCAATCATATTTCTGAGTTGATGACTTCTGATTTCTAAGTTGTGATTTATGAACATTGTAATTACTTGTTATTGCAACTCACTAAGTACCTCTGGATGGTCCAACCGTCAGTGTGGAGAAAGAATCTTTCTATTTTGCTCTCACCCACTGAATAAGTGGAGTATTCCCACTGAACAAGTGGATGGCATTGTAATCTCTTTTTCTTGTTCTTTACCCACTGGAAAGTGGTGAATTCCCACAACTTGTGGATGCCCACCGCAGCAGATGAATTGTAATTTCTTGTTGCATAATATCTCATAGTAAGCCAATCACTGTATGCTCTCACCTTGCCCATCATGGGATCTGGGTGATCAGAAAGTGTGATGCATTTAGTTGGTTTGTGCAATTGATGTTAACATTGTCATATCCTTGTTCTTTATTCTGAAAAAAATTGGGGTAGTATCTTACAAAGCTCACTGAACAATATTTGTTGATCTAGGAGATGGCTTGAAGATATTTTGAGAGTAGTCGCCCTTGTGAAGCTACTGGTCGAATACTGGTGTGTGAGGGGTATTGACTTGTCTCTTGGCACGAGTGTTCTGCTTCTCAGCCAATTGGAACTTTTGTTTATCTGATGTGAGGATGTTCTCAATTGCCTCAGCTCTACTCTGCAACTTCTTATAGTTAAGTGTAAGATATTGATTTTCTTTGCCCTTTTATAAATGTTAGATGCTTTTAGATTGTTAATGGAGACAGACACATAACAATTTCATGAGGCTTTCATGCATTTCTTTATCCATGCTTTGGGCATCAATCCTCTTGGCAATGTCGAAATTGCATCATTGGTATTGATTAGAACAAATTGAAGATTGGCTTTGTGTTGTCTAGTCCCACTGGGATTGTATGGCTAATTTGCAATAGTATTTAAAGGGTTTGGACCTTGGTGAGGCACCTCTTGGGTGGAGTTTGGGAGCTGACGTTTGGGGTTTGGATTCCCAAAATTGAGGTAAGTTTGTGTTGTGCCATGGATAACCATGGCAGGATGATCCTTCTTAAAATTAGGGATGTAGTGAGGCTATATATTAGATTATGATTATATAATATATAATTATAATTTATTATAGTTATATAAAACTATAATTATTTATTATATAATAAATTATAATTATAATTTATTATATAATATATAATTATAATTTATAATACTAAAATATTAAAATTGCTGCGCCGATGTCTCGTGCTTCTGCAAATGTGCCTTCCCTGCCTTGCGCTAAATCTGGCAATGACGGTTCACTCTTGCAATATGGCCCTCCGAATCAGTTTTGTGGGGATTCCACCCTTGGGCCATGCTTCGACATGGCTCTGTTGGGTGTTTCTCATGGCACGGTGAAGGATCAACTGTCAAAGTTGCCCTCGAACCCTAGCACGAGGAGCCCTCTGGATCTGCCCCCGAAACCTGCGAGCAATCAACAGTTGAATTTCAAGGCGGCGTTAGGCCTTAATGCTCATGTTTCAGAAGGAGGATGCCAACACTCTCTCATTGCGTTCCTGCTACAGAGCACTCTCCTCGCAACTTCGGGTGCCAGAGGCCTCCCTTTCATGTTCTCTAGGTGGCTTCTATTCCGGAAATCTGTATGGACAAGTTTGTCAGTGATAGAGAGGAGTACCTTCAAGATCATGCCCTAATCTGCAGGTTTTTGCGAACTTGGCCAAATCTGCGAACTTTGCACACCTGGATAAGCAATAACTAGAAAGAATATTTGGAGGATATCAGCATCTACCCTTGTGCCAAAGGGTTTTTCATTTTGGAGTTTGAGTCTATGGATGACAAGGAATTTGTTCTCAACACTGGCCCCTGGTTTTTTCAAGGAGACTTCCTTTGCACCAAGCCTTGGTTCCCTTCCTTCGACCCACGATCTGAGACCTTCTCATCGGCGTTTTTGTGGGTGCGATTACCTTATCTCCCCCTGCAGTTCTAGGAGATTGATTGCTTGAAGGCCATTGCCAATGGCTTGGGAAAATACCATAGCATTTCAAAAGAAATAATCAACTACGAAGGCTCCACATGTGCTCGCCTATGCGTCGAAATGGATCTTTCCAAAGGGCTTTCTGCAGAGATTTCTTTGAAGGTAGGTAATAGAAGTTGGAGACAAATTGTAGATTATGAAAAAATTGATTTCACATGCAGGAAATGTTTTTCAACAGACCATTCAACCTCCCAATGTAGAAAGTTCACTCGTGTGAGAGCTAATTCTTCAATCAATCAGCCCACCTGGTGGGTGGGGGTGGAATCACATCATTATGTCATTCCTCCCAAAACTGAAAATGGTTTGGCTCCCACACATGCACTTAATGAAGTTGATCCTAAGTCTTGTGCACCCTCTTCGCTGGATCTTTCTCATGGGACCCTGCAGGAACACAGTGCAGATACAGGTATTTTTGAGGGCTCTTTGATCTCAATGAAGAATCCAACCACCCAACCTAAAAGTCATGAGATCTCTTCGGTGTCCTTTGAAGATCCAGTGGTCATACATAGCGATGCAATCTCAAAAAACAACCATGATCTGGAATCCCCATCCAGTGAAGAACAAGAATGGACGGAAGTGAAACGGAGGAAATCTCCACCATCAAAACCAAAGCTTTAAATGGTATTAAGATCATCAAAAAAGGGGAAATAGTTCCTCTAGGCATTCATCCAATATAGCTCAGATCTTATGTGAAAAGGAAAATAGTGGACAAATGGAACACATCTCTATTTTGGGGCCTTCTAGATCACAACAAATATCCTCTTGGCTGCAAAGTTTGTGTCTTTTGGAATAGGGATTATCTAACAACACATCTTTGTGTTGTTCTTTGTTGCATCCCTTGTGGCGAGGGCTTGCATTTAATCAATTGGATCTTTATTTTAATGGGAGCTGCCCCCTTGGCAGTACTTACCAATAAAAAAAAATTTATAATTTATAATTTTATTATTTATATATAATTATATAATTTTTTTTTGGTAAGCTGTGGGTTGGGGGCCCACACCCATATAGCATAATCAACCAAAAAAGAAGAAAGCTTCAGACCTGAAATCAGGGAGCAGAAAAGACAAAGAAAGACAGAGATAAAACTTCAAGGAGACTCTTGCAAAAAACCAACACTCAGGAAACCAACATAACCAAACTAAGCTTGCTCACAAGCAATCAACCTTTCTTTTGTTTCTGTTTGCTCTTGGTGAGGAGCACTTCTATAGTCCAATGAGTGCCACCATCAATGGCATCCAAGGCTTCCATCCTTAGTTTTTCTGCTTCGGATTTCCTTCCCTTGCGCTTGCCGCTCTAGCCCAAGTTTGGTTTTGAAAGCTTACTTGCTGTTTGGGAGATGGAACGAATATCTGAGCAAGCTAGGACATCAGCTTGATCCAGAAGATCATGATCCTCTGAAAGAGCCATCCAAAGCTCCTCATCCTCAAAAGCCACAACATTATCTTGCAGATCCGAATCAAAATGCTCCTGCTGATCATGAGCATCCTCAGCCTCAACAATTGGATTGCCTGAACTCTCAGAACCTTGAACGACAGTCCTACTATCTGGGGGGACCGGGGAGCGATGATCCAAGAAAATACCATGATTTCTCCAAACAAAATTTGCCTCAGGATTGCCCTCCTTGCGGACCCATCTTTTGAGATTAAGGGCCCACTGACCATTACCAGTTTTAGTTTGGTAGCCAGCAATCTTATGTCCGAGTTGATTACACCTGAAGCAATGCTCTGGAAGCCCTTCAAAATTAATATATTGCAGCCAAGAGAAGAGTTGATTCGGACCATGTGAGGTAGTGGCCTGGGAATATCAACTAGGGCACAAACTCTGAAGTACCGTTTGGGGGTAGATCCATCATCAACTTTGATGAAGGTACCACTTTGATTGACCAGGGATTCAACGAGTCTTGAATTTCACATTACCAAAGGTAGATTGTAGAGGCGCAGCCAGATCGGAATGGAAGAAATTTGAGCATTTGCAAGATCAAAAAAAGGGGTCCAAGGGGTCATAAATAAACCAGATCTCCCAAAAAACCATAGACCATTATCCAGAACAAACCTGCAATCCTCAGAACTTTGAAAGGTGACAAGAAGGAAACCAAAATCTAGCAACTCCACAGAGGGGGCAGTCAAGTTGCCCCAAGAACTCTTGCACCAAGCATCGAATTTATCCACAGTAGGCCTCCTCCCCATAGATCTGAAAACCAAAGCCCATGAACCGATGTCTGAGGATGCCTCCATGATGCAGTCATCCGAGATATGGAAGTCAACCGGCTCAGATGCCAAGTCCACCTTAGTATCGCCTAAAAACAAGGATGAGCACGAAACATAATTAGACACCAACAGAGGGGATTGAGGATCTGGAGCTAGAGAAGTATTCTCCCCGATCGGTGCAGAGGGAGCCGCATTCAGAGAGACAAACCCTAGATCAGCCGATGGATTGAAAATTAAAATTTGTTCCTTGCAAAAGCTACTGCAAGCATGGAAAGGATTCACTAAGTTTTTGCATAGTTTGTAATTCTGCTTCTCAGGTTGCACCTGCCCCATGGGGGGAGAATCAGAAGAACGACGCTCAACAATGCCCAGAGGAAGGGGATCGAAGCCCCTACCCCTAGACTCCACCTCGCCTTGCAAGCCGAAATTGGACTTACCTTTGCACTGCGCGTCCGACACCCTCCTTCGCTCTCCCTCAGAGATTCGCCATGCCTTCCCATCACCCTGCTTCTTGCCGTCGTTCATTGCTTCGCTCTATCTCCCGCTCGCTCGTGCCATTAACTTACATCTACTATATAAATTATATAATATTATTTATTATATATTATATTATAATTTTTAACATTATATATAATTATAATATATTATATAACTCTATAATTTATAATTTTGTATATATTAAAAATTATAAAAATAGGAATACTCATAATTGTCAATAAACAAAATATTTAAATACTTCTAAACATAGTCCTCATTAATATATATTTATTGAGAAACTATATTTAAATATTTAAACGAAATGAACATATATATATATTGACAAACTATATTTAAATATTTAAATGAAATGAACATGGTGTCCCCTCGACTAGGGCAGAATAAGGTTTTAATAATTTATTATTCGTCAATTTCAACTGTAGTAATAATTTTCATGCAGACAGAGTGATGACTGATGGCAAAACGAGTTTTAAATGTTGAATATTTCACATTTTTTCATTGCCGCTCACCTAGACATGTCGGGATTGTTGCGGGACGCGCGAGGCATGGCCTAGGGTTTGCCTCGGGCACTCCGAGTCCTCGGGGTGGACCCTAGGCAAACCTCCCTATGTCCCGACCTCATACCAAAACCAGCAATGAACCAATCCGGACATGGCGGCTTACTGGGAAGAACCTGGTAACATAGCTGAAAACCCTTGGAAAGAGGAGTGTGGGATAGGTCCCTAGGAGAAAGCACTTGAGCTATCCTAGTGTAGCCTCCTTCACTCTTGAAGACACTAAAAAGAGAATTGTATTGATGCACGATGCTAATGTTTGGGAATATATTACCTGTAGCGTGATGCATGGCTTTGACCAAAGGATTCATTTGAGCATTTGGTAGGAAAGGCATGAAATTGTGGCTCTTCCTCATCCACATTTATGGCATGTGCTTCCTTTGAGTTGCTCTCATTCCTTTCTTCTGATTTGAGGCTTTGCGTCTTGTTTCCTCTAGGCTTATTCTGCTTTTTGTATACATTCAGAGAAGTGTTCGGATTATTTCCTTACATAAATTTTTGAACAGGGAAATAATCACACCAAATTTGATGAAGCCCAATAATTTTGAATCGCCTCAATGAAGCAGATCAATTATATCCACTTTATGTTTTATTTCTTTCTTTTTATGAGTCGAATTTGATATTGATGTATAGACATACACCCATAGACATACCTTGTTTGAGCATTTCTGATGTTTTATTGTATATTTATAATTTTATTGTCATCACTATTCATACAATCGATTATTGCTGCATTATGGTGTGTGTGTCTAATTAATGTATGACTGTATGTTTATACTTTATCATATTTATATATCTTGTCTTCATCACAATTGTACATTTATTGGATAGTCTTTCAATTTTTATATATTCTAAAGGAAAATACTATATTTTGCAGGAGGGTGGGCAAGGTCAATCTTCTCCATTATTACTTTTCTTTTTTTTTTGGATTCCTTTAGCTGTTTCTGAAATAAAACTCAATTCTTTTCTCCCTTGGTCCTCAAATAGCTGAACCATAGGGTGACATATTATGAAGGGGATTATACCTCAAACCCTGGTTTGTACATGTTAATCCACAATATGCAGCAAATTTGTGTATGGCATAATTGTGTGTTTTATTGAACTAAGTAAACTAGTCTTGAGTCTTGCAAGGTCATGCTAAAATAAGACTTGTCTTAGTTTGCCCTAATAACAATAAGGAAAGACCACATGCAATCGGGGTAAGGACATTGATTCCTGTAAAATTATATCTATAAAGTCAAGCTCACAAAAGTTACAATTTCCTTGCAGGGGCATTTTATCTGGTATTGTTGAAGTGATGAATAGTTACAAGTAGATACGAGTAACTAGAAATATGAGCATATGCCAAAAAGTGCAAGGTATTCTGTACATATATGATATATGCATTATAAAGTAAAAATCATCTATTTGTCATCTCTAAGAAATCTATGTTTTTAAGCATGAGTCTACTATGACTTGTGCTCCAAATGTCATGAATGATTTCATAGTGTCTAATGACAGTTGGGTTTTGGTAAAATAGGAAAAGATACACATTGCATCCTAATAAAAGATGCCAAATTAAATTCATCAATATGAAACTAATTTGTTGTAAATTACTGTTTTGGACAAATCTATATAATTTTTTAAGAACTTATCGTTTATGAAATGAACTGCTTCTCTACAGCATACATCACACAAGTGCATAAACATTGTAATAATTTGTTTAGGTGACATACAATTCATTGTTGAGAGCACGGCGTAATTATGGCAATCTTGCTGAAGTGCAGCAATCATTGGCTATATATGAGGAAATGCGAACAGCAGGGTAAAGGTTAAACAAGTAGATTGTTGGAAATGCTTTATCCTGCTAATACTACATCTTGTCAATAAAATCACTTCTTGTAGTTGCTATAGTTGTATCTGGTAGAGCATGTCTGACAGAGTGGAAGTATGCAGGTATGCTCCAGATGATAATCTTTTGAAAGGATTACTTGAAGAATGGGCAGAAGGAGCTATACAACATAATAATTACAGAAATCAACATCAATTGCTTAAGGAAAAGACAATTTGGAAAGAAAAAGAAGATACCAGACAAGTGGTCTCATATGCGGGATTGTTTCAAAAAATTGCTACACATGCTCGACCAGATAATATAAATAACCTAATACGAGTCGACAGACTGAGCAAGGTGACCTCTTTAAAGTAGAACTTTCAATGGAAACATTATCCTTGTGTGCTTGTTTAGTATATTTCCAATTTCACATGTGGTTTGAAATTTTAAAAGTCGAGGGAGATGCAAGTGCAGAACAGCCTCCTGTTAAAGCACTTTATACAGAGAAATCAAGTTCATGTTTTTATTTATTTATATTCATATGGTTGAAATTTTTGTGTCCCAACTTGTTTCTTCTGAAACATTTTCTGTTCCACAACTGTTAATGATGCAATGTTATTTTTGCAGACAGAAGCTCGGATTGCTGTTCTTGCTGTTTTACGAATACTTAAAGAGCGACATGGCATTGGTAAGCATTCTTACCAAAAGAAATTTGAATTTGTATACCCTAATTTGGCTACAAATTGGCAAACCATGGGGTGTTTTTTCATGTGTATTATCCTTGAATTTTATCGATACTTTCACTTCACTATCATAATTTATTGGTGTGTTATATGTTCTTTCTTTATATCCTAAGCTGGTTTGATGTGCCTGTTTCTTATCCTTGGAGTTCTCTTCCTTTGTTAGATATCAAGTGATATAAGATTTCTTTGAATAGGATTTTTGATATCTACAACATTCTATATGTACAATGCTTTATTTGTTTAGAGGATCTCCAGTGGGATCTTGAGTTGGCTTGGTATTTGGTGTATCTTCATTGTAACCATTAAGATCTTATCACTATCTTAATAAATAGAAACAAAATATTTATGCCTTGAAAAAACCAATTTCATCATATATTGCATATATTCTCTAATTAGGGCAAATTTCAACATCAAAAGGTACACCAAGTGAATCTTCAAAATGTGAGAATCTCTTATAAAATTAATTTTAAAAACATAAACATCATCCATTATGGTGAGAACAAATTTAGCTAAAATAAAAATACTTTTATTTCTTATAAATTAATTTACTAAAGCTTGTAGAGTAACTTGTCCTGGTTATTTTAACCATACTTACTCTACTCGTCATCTAATATATCTTTGAGTTCTAAGTAGAAGGTACTAATTTTAGAGACAATAAGCAACATGAAACTAAAAATTAGCATTGGTTCTCCAAGTTTCTGAGATAGGGGGACAGGAGGACATGGGGATGGCAAAATTTTTCCTAGATTTGGGGGACAGCAGGGAGATGGTTAATAAAATAATATTTGTAATTTAAAATTAAAAATAGCTTAAAGTAAGTGAAAATAAGTGATCCAATAATCCATTTGATAACCATGACATAACATGATTTTTTAATTTTACTTTTATCAATAAAGGTTGCAAAGTATAAATGAGTTGAGAATCACAACTATAAGTGACAAACATCAAAATGACAAATGGAAATGCCAAAAGAAGACATGCATAGCTAGTTGAGCAACAAGCTTAAAAAGTAGTCATCATCCAACGGATATCTCGAAAACTGCTCATTGCTAGAATTGCTGGAGTGAACTGTATCTGCAATATGAGCTCAACCAATCCCAGCCACACATCCTGCTCCTCATCAACTTGTTTTTTCTCCTTAGGCTCTACATTCCATTGTGTTGTTGGGCTCTACTTGTACTTAGGTTTCTTGCAACCAATAAGATGCATGAAACTATATACAACAAGTTTTTCATCTTTCTTACAGGTAGGCTTGTTCCTCTTAAGTGAGTATATAAAACTATATGTGGATTCGTTCCTCTTACTTGAGTGAATAAAGACATATGTGGACCAATTCCTCTTAGTAGTAGAGGAACTAGAAACGTGTTACAGGAAATGAATGGCAAGTGTGTGTAGCAATCCTAGAGATCCGTATAGGCACCATCAATAGAATGGCATGTCTTGTGCCAAGTGCTTGTTAATCTTTGTTGAACTCTTGTAGCCATCGAGTTCAATAAATCTAATCCATTCAACTCTAACCAACAAAGTTTCCTTTGAAATATACATTTTCTTGAGGGCTTTCATAAGGTTATTCCTCCCTTATGGTCGTCAAGGGGAAAAATCCTCCCAAGTTTCTCCACATACCACTTTGGATTCAATGCATATTTTTTAGCCATGTGTAGAGGGTTGTTCCTCGTCTCCTACCCTTTATTAATAATGGGTTGAATATGCTCATGGTAGAATTGTAGGGTGTGGACTCTCTCATGAATAGTGGCCTTCATCTACTGAGCATGGTGTCAATGCACTCATTGATCTTCCCAAGGATAGGATCATCAAAATCGCCAAATCTGATTACACCAGAAATAAAAGATATAGATGTGATGTATCTCACATTTGACCAAAAAACATCATTGACAACATTCTGCTTCACCCTCTTCCCCATCTCTGTCTTGGAATCCCCCCACCTAATCCAATCATGTATTATGATCATAAGTTGCAAGGGCTCTTGCAACTCAAGCACCCTCTTCTGTAGATTAAAGTACAAAACAAATTGGGTCCCAACTGGTTTGCTGAATCCCTTCCTCGAAAAAAGATTGAAACAATTCCAATGAGTTGTGGTGGTTGCAAATGAACTTTTGCTCCTCCCTTCATCCACCACAATGTTTTTCATCCACTCAATTTTCCCAATGTCCTTGACTGCATTGTTTATGGCAAGCACACAAGGGGTCCAAGGTGAACTGAACTAATCTGCCTGCTTCCTTGCACACATATGGTACTTAGCCCACCTATAGTACATTTTGAGGACCAACCTCTTTAATGACATCTTTTAGAATGTGAAACTTATATTTAGTATCCTTGTGTTTTTTTAACCAATCTGTTGCCCTAAGGAAGACCATTCTTAAGATGCAACTATAATGTTGATGAGTGGGTGGTGTCGAATATTCATCCATCCAACCATGATTATGTTGCAGCCATGTGATATCCATGTGGCCTTCATCTCCTTCACTAAAAGGTTAACCTTTAAATAGCTTTTTTCCAATATTTTGGTCCTCAATTTGGTCTCGCTAGGAGAGACATAAGTAACACAAATTTGCCTACCTTAGTGATTGCTTCCTAGTAATAAGAAGATTGAGTAAATTGTATAGTGATGCCCCCCCTAGTATAATCTGATTATCTCAGGTCTCTTCTCAAGTTAGAGCTTTCCACAAGGGCCAACCCCTTTATTATGGATATGTAAAAAGTGTGTTTTAGCCCTCGTAATGCTACCCTTACATTTGTTTGGGCAAAAGATGCATTTCCATTGCCAACTTCTACCTAAATTAACTGCCTTAGTAGTCGTCAAGCAATGCAGCAAACTGGAAAAAAGGGTTTTTTTTTTTTAAACGGGCCCTTGGCATATGGTGCCAACATCTTGGAAGGGCAATCAGATTGCATTGTAGTCTTAGTTTAACTGCCTGTTTGGGGGGTTTGGGTGGCCTCACCTATTTCTGCCACATTTTCCTCAATTTCATCACTGAAATCAAGGATGTTACTGTCACTCAAGTAACTCATCTTGATCCTAAAAAGGAAAAAAAAAATGAATAAAAAAAAAACAAATTTTTTAATGCATTTCAGCACATTTCAAGCCCCTTGACCTTCCCCCCCTGCCCCCACAAAAAAAAAAGTCCTTTGTGTGCATTGTAAGTGACTTTTTTTAATGCATTGCAGCATGTTTCAAGCTCCTCCCCCACCTACCACCCCGACCCTTGCCCCCATCCTCCCCCCCCCCCCCCCCAACAAAAAAAAACACTTTATGTGCATTGTAAGTGAAAAACAATTGCAGTATCGTGAAACATATAATAATAAAAAATCAAACTTAGAACATAGAAGCATAAATAAGTTAAAAAACAAGGTTTTAGATGTCTTGTAGTAAAGAAAACCACACTAGCTTACTCATTTTCAATTACTAAAAAGACAAAAATTTTAAAAAAAGTTGAACATGTTACACCATAATGAGTTCATGAGGACTCTCTTCTCATTCACACTTCTAGTGATCTTGAACACCATCTGTCCTTCATTTCTTGTAACTGCGAGATGAGTTTCTTCAATATTGTTCTTCATTGTTCTCCATTAATGGGGTCCAGTTGGCTTTAACATCATATTGTAAATTTACACATATAAATGACGAGTGAGTCAGAATAAGGGTCAAATCTTGTTTAATATTATAATAAAGGAATAGATCCCATTTTTAGAATAAATTGTCAGATAACGAGTAATGTCCTGTTTTCAAAATAAAAGCTTCATGAATCAATAGGTGGATGGCTTAGTTGGGAAATTGTAAACTACTTTACATACTATGCGGGAACTTGCTTTAGTGCATTTGGAGGTCGAGTAAAGTGTTGGCCACCTCCATGCCTCCAAATACAAGCTATGCTCACAAGTTTGTGGAGACAAACTTCAAACTTGGAAACAATTATACAGAGTTTACTGCTCCACAAGATGTTGCCACATATGGAGCACTATGCGCACTTGCATTGTTTGATAAATCAGAACTTCACAACAACAATTTCTGGAATTTCTTGGAACTGGTGCCCGATGTAAGGGAACTTATTCACAACTTCTATTCAAGCTGATATGCATCATGCTTGGAATATCTCCAAAATCTCAAATCCAAATTACTGCTTGATATACATCTTCATGATTGTGTAGAAACACTGTATGATCAAATTCGGCATAAAGCACTAATCTAATATACGAACCCTTTCACATCGGTTGACCTCCATCCCGTGGCAAATCCATTCAAGACAAGTGTGGCTGGGCTTGAAAAAGAGCTTGAGGCTTTGATTATGGACAATCAAATTCAGGCCCGCATTGATTCACATAACAAGATCTTATATGCTTGCCATGCTGATCAGCGTAATACAACATATGATTAAATGATACAGTTCGCAGGGAACCACAAAACCTCCTAAATCAACAACTAAGGAGATTGATTAGAAGTGGCACCATAATACTTAAGGAAGAAATGATGCTAGTCTCATACTAGCGATGGGGAATAAAAGGGAATTAAAATAAATTAAACTTTAAGTTATCAAAGGGCAGCGATTGAATAAGAGGGGATGTGACTCTTTCAAAAGGCAGTAGTTTTATGTGAAGGGTTGTGACTCCCTCAATAATAAGATATAAAAGGGAGGACATCCAATGAGTAGGAAAGCCAGCAATCAAGAAAAAACATATCAATCTTGAAGACATATTACAAGTAAATATTACAGCCAAGAGGCTAAGCCCCTCAAAGGCAAATTCAGAGATTTAAGGACGAAAACTCTTAACCTCTCCAATCAAGTTAGTGGACGAAAACCCATTACTTGACCATAAATTAAAGACATTCATTCAAGAAATATAGCTGCAAATTTAAGGAAGAATAATAGCAGAAAATAAAGATAAGTTCTATCTTCAGAATTATCCATAAGTTTATAAAACTGAATATTATAATAAAATTCATAATTTCAGATAAAGTCATTTATAAATTTAATGCAATTATCCTTTTGAGTTAGGATTATTGTTTTAAGGCAAAAATAAGAAATTTCCTAGAAAGGGACATTACAATCGGTATAAGAGCTTTGATCCTGCTAGTCTGTGGAGTAAAGCTAAAATGTTGGATGCATTCTAGTTAAAGAGACTTGAAGGTCTAGTGAAAGGAAGAAGACATGGACTAGATTCAAGAGATATTGTACAAACTTGAGGCTCCCAAAATTATTGACGAGTATCAAAGTTTGTCAGATCAAGAAAAATCTTGTGTTTCCTTTGATGAGTACTTGGAGGGACTTGGGTATCTGAATACTAACAAAAGAAACCTATATGACTACATAAGGAAGGAATTGATGAAAGAATCAAGATCACAAGGAGAGGCTGTGGAAGTAAAAACAAGAGGAACCTAAAAAGGAGGTCAAAGAAAAAAGTTCTTTGGTAGGCGAAGACATTTTATTGGTTTCTAATGATGGCATGCATCACCAAAATATTGATGAATTTATGACAAAAGAGGTTCGACTTGATGGATCGGAAGAATTCAAGTTGAAGGAAGATGCCTCTAATGCTCTATCTTTTGAACTTCAAAATAGCAAGCCATTGATGGATATACAAAGTAGCAAGATAAATGAATATGCAATTGAGAAGAACACTTTGGTTAGCTATAATACGAGGATTTTAAGTCACAACAATGAAGATGTTGAGGATGTATCAACAAATTCACTTTTTGTAAATGAGGATGTCCAAGAAACATCCCTCCAAATTTCAGGTTTGGAAATAATTGAACCATGTAATAATAATTTGCAAGATATGGAAACAATTAAATCATGTGGTGATGATGTGCAAGAGAGTAGTTATGCTGGGGTGAGGAATGATTTGTCTAAGATTGACCCCCATGAGGGGGAATTGCAAGTTTATCCAGAAAACTCCATGATGATACACACTCCCTACATGAAGATTGACTAGGAAACATTCAAACTCTTTGGTTCCAAGACTGATAAGTTTGTTGATGGGTTAGTTGGTAGTCATGGGAAGGAGAGTTTTGACTTGAGAGGTCTAGGAGAAACCAACTTGGACATTGAAGAACAATGGACGCGTTCACCAAGTTGTCATCCCACAACAATTGAAGTTAAAATGGATATAGTCACCCTGTGGAGTTTGATGCTAAAAGAAGTGAGAGATATGACATGCAGTAAAGGACATCGAGATCCCTTTATTCAAAAACGGAATTATCTTTGCATAAAGGAGTGGGATCCTGTAATGTCCCCTTCTAGTGAGCCAAAATTTTTGCAACCTTGCAAACAATTTCAACTTGTAAAAGAGTACGTTAGTATTCCATTCGCTTAATATTTAATCATGATCACATGTAAAATCATAAACTATAGTTATTCCACATCTTTACTAGTTGAATATCCATATTCATGATCTTTCTCATACTACTATCCATACATGATTCATGGATACACCTTGTGAGAGACGTTCGTGAACCTACCCATTAATCAGACCACTCACCACATATGAGAGGGTGCGTTAAGGTTTCACAAGACCCACGGCCGTAGGCCCAAGGCTTCACCTCACACCCGGAGGTACTTCACTCTTGGCTCAGAGGGGATTATAGCCAGCTCGAGGTTCACCTACCATTAGGCCATTAACAATCTCTAGGTCCTACGCAACCATCGGGTCAAGAACTTTATGCTACACCCAGCAATACTTCGCTCTTACCCTAGGTCTAAGACCTTCACACTACACTCGGCAATACTTCGCTCTTAGCTCGGAGGGGCAATACCTTGCCAGCTTGAGTGCTAGACTCTAGATTTACCCTCTAACCACCAGTCTCATACGTGTAAGGTGTGTAGGTGGATTAAAGGGGAAGGCTACTAGTCCTAACCCGGTATTCCATGGTCATGTTGTGATCTCATCTTACTTGTTCACTGTATATTCATAGTCAATTCCCTCATAGGGATATGTTCATTAATCTAGGCATCAACATGCCTTAATTCCATATGTATAAAATCATTCCATATGATATTCTTTATTTTCAATTGAAGGATGTTATCTTGCTAATGAATCAATATTCATTATTCACATGCTTTTATCCATGATTCCTTATGTTAAATACATATTCTAAATGCCATGAGTTAAACTATCTCTACATTTTATCATATACTAGTATTCCAAACATCTCTACTATTTTACTAAAGAGTATATCTGGTGTGATCTTGCATAGATTCAAAACCCCATATCAAACATATATATAATCTAAGATCTATATACTATATTCAGATATTTATATCGAGAATTGATCTATCATTTCATGTGCTTAGATTAGAGACTAAGTAACATACATGTAATCTAAACATGACTATATTATTCAGATTCTAAATGTTATTGTTAGCAGTAATCGATCCTTATATTTTGATATAATCTAGAAGCATAGATAAAGCTAGAAGATATCATACCTTGGTTTGTAAGGTCCGCTGCTTAATCGATTCAAATGTCAATCGAATACTCAATCTTAAGACAATATTTGATTGAATGTCTTTTCAGATTTAACTTGCTTGAATGTAGACTCCTATGAGTATCGACGATCAGGCCTGTAGTTGATTATATGTGTGAATGGTAAAGATCTCCCGCTGACTGTATATAATAATGGGAGGTCGATGATACTGCTTAGAGTGGTTTGTATGTGATGTTCGATGGTCTGAGGGTGTATGTTGCTTATCCTGTATGAGAGAGCGCTGATGTTGTGACTCAGAATCGCTGATTCGATGATATTTATCTGATTTGTATGCAATGAATTCCAGACTGTATGTAAAATGCTTGTTCGCTGCTGCTAGTTAAGATGCTGATTGGATATGTAAGAACGGATTCATCCCCTGATCATCTCCTTGCCACCCTCGATCACCTTATGTACTTGATCGGGTGTCCTTTCCTTAAGAGACGTCTCTCCATGGCGCCTCCTTCGTTATGATTAATTCACCTTTAACTAGCAGTGCTCCTTAATCTTTAATAATCGTTACATTGTTAACTTGATGACAATCGTTCTCATTACTAAAAATAATTGCTCCATCTTTATAGATTCGCTGTTTGTATTCACCTTTAGGCAGCACCAACTTATCTTTATGTAATTTGCCTTATCCTTGATCGCTCATTGGGTCTTGTATCATTCGTTTTTACTTTGTTTATGTATATGATCTCTTCATGTCAACATAGCACGATTGTATTTATGAAGATCGATTTATGTATGCAATGGAATCGGTGTTATCATTCCAATCTTTAATTGGAATGATATAATCGAGGACATGACAGATCCTGGTATTCAAGACACTCGCCCAATTCATCATAACAATGGATGCAACATTTTGCTATCTTGGATTTTAGCAATGACAATCAAGAGTTTGTATTCATTGCCCAAGATCTTGGGTGAAGATGAAATGAGAAAGAAGAAGATCAGGACAACTAATGATCTCATTCAATATGATCAAGCCAATTCTTCTTGTCCCTTTTCAAGGCCAAAATCTAATGCTATGAATGAGCAGAATTTTTACAAGTAGAGTCTATTGTTTCATCACAGACATCTAGCACAACCACCTAAGAAAGGATGGCACGTGAAAATGGAGTTTTATAAGAATGAGGTAACTTGTGAAAGCTCCCTAGCTGCTATGGGACATGGCCATGATATAGAATTTCCCATCTTCTTATTATGGTATTCATTGGAAGGAACCTTTGTAACATCACTCCACAAAATTCACACTAGTGCACATAAATTCATACAAGAGAGGGAAACTAGTCTATTGGATTACAATAAGAACATATTCTTACTACCTATCTATAAAAGGACTCTAGTGCGGAGTAAAGATCTTTTTGTTCTCATTGGTAATGGAGCAAAGGAATTTATCTCCACCATTATTCCAAGGCAGTCAGTACCATCTATAGTACATCACTATAATGCTCCTATGTTTTACATTTTGGATAAATGGAGAGGAAGGAAAGCATTGGTAGAAAACACCACATTTGTTTTTACACCAAAGAGTCAACCAATGGCTGATCCAAAACTCACCTTCAAGGGTGTATGGGATAATAAAAATCAAAGGGAAGCTATATTCCACACTAATCCAATCATAATCAGCCCATGTCATGAGGTTGAGATAGAAGGCATAGAGATACCAAGAGAACTTAGGGAAAGTGAATCAGATTTTATCATACGAATCAAGATTTATACAAATGTGGACCACCCAATAGACAAATCTCTGTTTGAGTTTAGTATAAAATCTAAATTTATTGGAGGTGAGAACATCTATACTTTAGATGATGGAAAGGATGTTTCTACTTTTGAAACTCATGATGATCATTTTGAAGAGCGATATTTAGAACCTGGAAATATCTCAAATAAGATTACTAGAACCAGCAATTATGATAACCACCCCTTGAATCTTGAGTTGCCCAATGAAAGGAGAGAAGAATCTTGGGATATTTCTAGAAACCC
The DNA here is from genome assembly GCA_027924645.1 of Cunninghamia lanceolata. Classification (NCBI taxonomy): domain Eukaryota; kingdom Viridiplantae; phylum Streptophyta; class Pinopsida; order Cupressales; family Cupressaceae; genus Cunninghamia; species Cunninghamia lanceolata. The sequence goes on along the minus strand of BSBN01001201.1, from coordinate 13,890,958 downwards.
TTTTGGATGTGAGAATTCCGAAAGTAGACCGAAAAGATATAAAATCATTTCAGAAAAGAACATTGCATTTGAGGTCCTAGATGTGTGTCATGCTTCTAATTTTCATTTTAATATATGGGAATGTCATGTTCCACCCCAAATTGAAACCAATTTTTTCCAACACCCACAAAGAATTTGTCTTCTATCATAAAGGCATTCCATCAAACACTTTGCATAGTAATTGTTTCAATGTATTTTCAATGTGTTTGGGTATGAGATCATTCAAAATGCAATTTGAAACAATATTTGTTCAAACAGAAAGCCCACAATGCATAGAAATATCATGAACATTTCAACAAACCCTTTGCATGCATAAAGAAACAATTAATATCGACAATCTAACCCCAAACTCTAGTATTATATATTGATCTTCAATTGCTATGCTTGCTGTTACAAACGTAGAATTACAACAGCTATGATATAATATCAAATGGTGTAAATCCACAATGTTATTATGTTGTTGTCACATAAATACATGTTGCTATAGCTTGAAACAATGGTGTTGTACATGAAAATATGAAAGATCTGTCTGTTCCACACCTCCCATCACTACCAAACAGTAATATTTTCCAGCTGTAGCTACACTCTACTCCAAATATTAAATACTAGATGCCTTATATATGCTGCGACTTCAAGGAAAGGGTTGCTGCTAGCATTAAATAAAATATATTTAGCTCCAACTATGGCGCCAACACCCAATACAGCAAGAACCAAGATCTCAAAAACTCCTAGCAATTTCTATCAATCACAATTTATTATTTGAAGAATCTCCAATAAATTTGCATAGTAAACCTGTAATGGCCCCTTTTTAGTAGAAGCACTTATACTTGAATTTGCATTCAAAAGTGATTCACAAAGAGACATTAGTAACATTAGAGATCAATAAATTTCAATGATAATATCTAATAAGATCAAAGATAATATAAATATTTCATTCTTGTCAAAGGATTATTCATTTCCTTCGTGTCATTCAATATTGATGACTATTCTATAATATATTCCATAAGTACATCAGGGTAGATATTAAACATATTTCAAGATCCATATCTTCCCCTCCTATTCTTCATCAAGGAATTAGGATTTACATGACTAGGGCGCGCTGAAACCATCTCCTACCCAGCTTCGGAAAACTAAGTCCCAGCCCTTGGGGTCTATACATGGAGTTTCAGATCCAACTTTGGGAAACTATGTCCCAGCCTCGAGATCGATACGAGATCTCTGGACCCAGCTTCGGGAACTATATCCCAGCCATTGGGGTCTATACAGGGGATGGAATTACTCCGCCTTTCCCTACAATACCCATGATTCCTCATTGGATGAAGTAATAGAGGTTACGGAGATATGATCTTTATGCAATATCCCCTTGTACTATGCATGAATAGGGTTAGAGAGATCGTACCGATATGAATTCGTCTTCTTGAATGATTTACAATATTCTAGTGATCCTATAGATCACAAAGATAATACTCTCTTATGCATATTGTTCCTTCGATAGGAACTAGATTCACACCATCATTATCGGATGGATAATATATATATATATATATATATATATATATATATATATATATATATATAGCAGTACCATGCTTTAGTAGCTTTATCTCAATATAGATATATATATATATATATATATATATATATATATATATATATATATATATATATATATATATATATTCATTCTTGATTAGATTGATAATGAGCATCATATGATCATATAAGTAATGGTGATAAGAATACCTTGTAAGTTGTTGTGATGGCTGCTTGGAATAGTTGATATAATTGCAGATATAACACTAGATATATTGCTGCTTGGAATAGAGGCGATAAACACTTGTATAAGAGACTATATAAGATACTTTGTCTTCTTGAGAATAGATTGCTGATAGAATGGCTTGTTGATATATGTGTAATATACATAATAACTCTGCTTGATATGATAATAATGTATGAGATGCTTATTCTTCCTTCAAATGATATTTGGAATGCTGATGTATATATATATATAAGATTACTAATCTCTATTTGATCTGCATATATTGTGTTTGAATGATGGTTATCCCTTAATATCTTCCTTCAATATATTCGTTGTTAACATATTAGTTATGATGGCTGCTTGGAATAGTTGATATAATTGCAGATATAACACTAGATATATTGCTGCTTGGAATAGAGGCGATAAACACTTGTATAAGAGACTATATAAGATACTTTGTCTTCTTGAGAATAGATTGCTGATAGAATGGCTTGTTGATATATGTGTAATATACATAATAACTCTGCTTGATATGATAATAATGTATGAGATGCTTATTCTTCCTTCAAATGATATTTGGAATGCTGATGTATATATATATATAAGATTACTAATCTCTATTTGATCTGCATATATTGTGTTTGAATGATGGTTATCCCTTAATATCTTCCTTCAATATATTCGTTGTTAACATATTAGTTATGATCACTGTTGCAATGGCTGTGTAGATCATTTGGTGATGAGGTATCTAATGTAATTATTAGATGATGATGAATGCTTGCTTTATGCTCCAATATTTATGGGTAGAATGCTGTTGAGGCTACTGAGATATATTATGATGTTACGTGTTGATGATGAGATCAATTCCTTCCTTGTTGCTGAGTTTTTTATGCTTAATTCCTTCGATGGAATTATGAGTGATTCCTCCCTTCTTCCATGACTTCCCACTGAATTCCCTTTATATCATTTTGATTGGTTGCTTCTATCAATGGTCGCCATTCTTCAATGAGATGTCATTTCATAAACATTAGTTTCTTCCTTACTAACCATCGACCCTTTAATCATCAAGTGTTACGTATTGATTTGCCTCTTTGGTTCGTTGCTACTCATATACTAAACGTTGTCCTCCATTTGGCCGATTATTAAATGTTCACCGTTCCTTTATAGGAATTGTTTGCTAACTTGGATAATCGCTATCCTTAATAAGCGATGTCATATGACAATTGCTACTCTTTCAATATTTAGTATTTATTAATTATATTATTATATATAAGATCTGATAATAATATTTATATTATTGTATAGTAATAATATTTAATATTTATAATATATATAATTACAATAATATTTAATTAATATTTATAGTAATAGTTATATCAATATTTATATTTATATTATTATTATTTCCATATTTATATATTATATATTTAATAATATTATAATTATTATAATTATAATGATATATAAATTTGTATTTATACAATTAAATGAAATAATATTATTTAATAATTATATATGTTTATTAAATTTGATTATATGCACGATTATCATCAAGAGTGACTTCTCTGTATTATCTTAATGTTTAAATCTTTAATTTAAACAATGTCGTAATATTGGGACATGACAAAACCCTTCACGGCAAACTCCAGAAATCTGCAATGAAATACACAGGCAATCTCTGTATGAAACTGTTCCAATACTCCAATGTTCAGCACAAGCGTAGATTTTGGATAAATCTACCAGCAAACCTTTCCTGCACAACTGTAACTCTAAATGAGTCACATAGTATTAACCAGGGAGGATCTTTCACCACTGTAGCTAATCTTCTCCAAGAGGGTTTTCATCCTCAAGAAGGTTGAGATGAACCAAGTTCAATCCCACAGAACCACAAGGGTTTCACAAGAGGAAAAATAATAATCTACATAATCCAAATGAGCTCTCACAACCTCTTTTTATACTTTTCCGCTGAACTCTCCAAAAGCTTATATTTTAAAATTCACTTTTTAATTTAAACTCCCTTTTAGCTCCGAAAAAGACCTTTTTATTAAAATAATGATAATTTGACACGCAAGGTCCCTGTTTTACGCATGTCATGTCCCCATATCAAGACACTGTTAAAGTAAAGATTTGAACATGATAATAGAAATAATTACATACATTATATATTATTTAATAAATAATATTATTGTATGAATATTTTATTATAATTAAAATATAATATCCATATTATAAATAACAATATCTAATAATATAAATATGAATATTCTTATAATTATCTTACATTATAATATAAATACAAATAATATAATATAAATCATATATCATTTATTATGATATAAATGATATAGTATAAATAATATAAAATATATCATATATCATTTATTATAATATAAATGATATAATGTAAATATAAATAAAATAAATAAACATCTTTTAACCTATCCTCTTATGATAACGGAGTTAGGTATGGTTAGAACTAGTTTTACCACAAAAGAGAATTAATATAAAGTAATAAAAATAATAAGAGACATACCTCTTCGAACATATCCCTTGAAAGGGAAATAAATAAAGGTTGTAAGATAGAAGGAAAACATCATCGAAAAAAGATATTTTTTAAGAGAACACTTCTGAGTTAAATACAACTTTGATATTGAAAATAAATAAAAATAATAAAGAGTAATCGTATTTGATTTATTTAAGAGCATAGCACACATTGAGAGATTGGAGGTAAACTTGTTAGGAAGAAGTAGCATTAATACCTCAAAGGTAGATAAGACCGGCGGTGGAATGGACAATGTTACATCATACTTAGGCAATGGATAAGACCTGCGGTGGAATGGACTATGCTACATCATACAAAGGTAATAAGTAAGACCTGCGGTGGAATGGGCATATGTTACATCATACAAAGGCACTTAGTAAGACCTAAGGTGGAATGGGCATGTGTTACATCATACAAAGGCACTACCCGTAGAGGATGATTCATGCAATCTAACAAGAGATAGTACCCCATCTCCACTAATGTTTGAAAATAAATAAAATTAACATATAATAGACAACCCTAAGTATGAATCCACTTAAGGATTGGATAATTGAATTATTGATATATGTTGATATTATAAGAAGAATTGATTACTAATGTTCTCTTTTACAAGTTGAAATTATGTGCAAGGTTAAGAAAATTTTGACTTGCTAAAGGGGACATTACAACGCATCCATGATTTAAAACATTTCATCTCGGTTTCGATGAGCTATAACAATAAGGTGCTTTTTAAATAATATTTGGTGACCTTAGTAAAATAATTAAAATAAAGCCATTAATATCTCCATTTTGTGAAAACTGCCGAAATGCATCAGAATCGAAAATTGATTGCACTGGAGTGATCCCGATGAAGAATAATGATAAACGGAGCCAACTGGGTGACTTACTATAAATAGACGCCCTCTCCAAGATTCTTGGAGAGCATACTAGAAGCTAAAAATTACCTCGAAAAATGGCATATGAGTCCTCCAGACCACTTGAGCTCATTGGAATCATCAAAAAACTCCTCTGATAATGTTGACACACATCCACAAGGTTAGTGCCAACTGCACTGCAAGGGAACCCGAAAATGGGGACATTACAGTCCGCCCTTCCCAAAGATTGCTTGTCCTCAAGCAATGCCTACACAACACCAGAAACACCAGACTGAACTAAACTACAACCACATGTGATCCCAGGGTCCCACATCAACCTTGGAGATCTATAGTACCATCTACTAAAGACACTGTCCTGCAAGGTACTAATATGAGACACCTAAAAACCTTCTGTAAGAAGAGCAATCAAATACTGCATCAACTCAGTCAACTCCTCAGGGAATTGCTTTTCGGAAAAACCCAACTGTAACATTGTAAGAATACAGTCAAGAGAGTCAGCATCAACTCTCCCATTCCCAACAGTTGTTGGACTACAAACCCAAGTGATCCTTGGATTCCAAGTTAATCTCAGAAAGAAACCACCACACTGTCGTTGCACCACTCTAATATAAACTATAAAACCATTGTGCCGCAACACTCTCCTTTCCTGGAACTCCCAGAAGTAATTATCTCTAGACCCCAAACTTAAACATTGGTAAGGGCTGAAACCCATACCATGAGACATCTCCTGCTAATGCATCTCAATAAAGTCCATGACTGCCATCCTTGTATCAAACATGATTTTGGGCAACAAGAAGAATAGTTTGCTCAACCCAAAAATCAAACTCTCCCGAAAAGAAGTGGACCAATCTCTGTCACAATTCTGAAATCTGCCAACCAGGCAATGCCTCTACTGTCATCAGCTGTACTCATATCATCGACACTTAGTCTCCAAGTGTGAAAGAAAAGTTCCAAACACACCAACACACCCAAACCACTGCAATCAGTAAGGCATCATCTGACGATATGCACACTATCTTCATAAAGTATCTGTAGTGCCTGTCACTCACCAGGGTGGAAGCAATAAATAGAGGAACTGTGTCCAAAAAAACTCCCATAACCATCTGTCCTAAAGCATGCCAAAGCTCGAAATCAATCTTTTCACAAAAGAATATCACCATAACCAATGTGGAAATGTAAGGGCAATGGTAATCATTCTGAAATCCTATTGAAAACATAGGAGAGATGAGTATGGAAGTAGTTATAGAGTCATCTCCTATGATCAAACCATTTCTATCAACCATCTCCAACCACTAGATACTCCACTGCTGATCTAAAAAGACAAACCAACATAGTTGTGGGTCAGAGCTGAAGTCATGTGTAGGCTGATCGGAAAGTGGACAACAGTGCTAACGCTCATTGTTACAACTCCAAGAGCCTCTAAAACATGAATCATAGCATGTGAAAACTCGCTGTCCTGAACCCACATTGAGAGTAAACTATCAAAGTTTACATCACAAACCTTAATAAGATGAACTTTTTGAATTAGGAAGGTTCAAAGTAAACAATAATAACTACTGTCCAAAACCGAAATCAATGAGGTACAATATGATTTTAGTGCTCTACACCAAGGACAACAGCAGCACTAACGGATTTTCCAAGTATGAGCATGCGTGAAAAGCATTGTGTTGTGCCAAAACAACTCAGAAGTGCTTGGAAAACACCTCCAAGCAATCACCAACTGAAAATCCTCACTACCTTGACAAAGAATAGTGTGCCAACTCTCTTGAATGAGAGCAAACCATGATGTAAAGTGGCTGAGCTGCAACCAATCAACAATCTTCAAACGAAAATTCTGATTCATTCTTTGCCAAGTGACATCCCAAAGAGTGATCATTCGTTCAATGCTCCAATCCTCACTTAAAATCTTCTTCCAATCTACCTTTAGATGAAGCAATGGAATCACATAGTGGCTGGTAAGAAAAAGAACAGCACCTTTAAGTCTGAAATTTTGATCCTTATCACTCCAAAAGTCACTTTATGACTCCCAATAATCTCTGTCAATTCTTGTTGAGAATCCCAAGCATGGATACCCAACCAAGAATAATCTCCAAGGATCAATACATCCCATGAAGGGAATGCATCTCCAACTACATATGGAAAACATGCAACACTACTCATAAACTCAGTTAAGGTATGAAATGTCACACTTGTTGGCCAATTCCAAAACTCAAGACCAAACTTCATGCAAGAATGAAGCAACTCATAACGAATACCAACAAGGAAATGATCCTCAACTGAAATCATTAATTTGCATACCCAAGTTACCTTCCAATTCCTCATGTAGCAAGGAATGATGATGCCTCTCAGTGTCATCTCATTCCAAACGCAATCTTCATCTGTCTCCTCCTTTGCACATTTCATAGCCGGAGGTCTCCCAGGAGGGTAACCATACTCCTCATAAAGTGAACCTGAATCAAAACCAAGTTGAATACCACACTCCAACTCAAGTTCTGAATCTTCTCCCGGATCCCATACCTTGTTATTTTTACCAAGTGCAATACTACAATTAAGAATAGCTCCATCATCCAACTCAAAGAGTGGATTGTCATAATTCATATCAACACCCATCTCCATTAATGGGTTATCAGTAATCACCTTAAATTTATTCTTGCAATCATATTCATGCAAAGGAAGTGAACTGTTGCTATGATGAATACTAAAATCGGAAGCTTCATACTTGTCATCAACGACTCCAAGGCTGTCCCAAATCACCCGAGCCTTTCCATTATCATTTTCAACAGTAAACTATGGATCCAAATCATCAAAGTCCCTAAACCTCTACTCAAAGTTAGCTTCATGTGTTGGTAAATCGGATTTGTTCTCAAGAAATAAATCAACACCATCAATGCCATCCTCCATGCATGCATTGTGTTCTAAAATCAGAACATCATCACAATCAAAAGGAAATTCATCCCATGTAGGATCCTCATGATACTTAGGTGTCATCACACCTGGATCCCGTGTTAAAAGGCTGATTGCTTTGTTCACTGTGCTCCTCCTGTGATGTTGTCTTTCTAAATAAATCACTCTCTAACTCACCAATACTGATGTCAACGTAAGTATCTCTCTCCATAGGCTTGGTTTGAAAGTTAAATCCAAGGCCACCTGTATTAACATAACCGGAATAAGATAAAGGATCATCAAAAGTTGTTTTGATGTCATCATCATATTTTCTTTCTCCATGCCCTTCATCTGAAATACATGAGTGAACTCAACACAATCATCTGCTCCATAGGAATCATAAAGGAAGTCATTAGAATCATCACTAGTTGAGTCTGAACTAGGATCCAAAGCTATTGTTTTGTCCTTTTCTTCATGCCCCACCTCATCTATAGTAGCTGCATGCATGACCAAAGAATCCCCCTAAAACCCTGTCACATAGTCCTCATGAGTCAAGGCACCATCTCCATCCAAATGTTCTGCCATAATCCTCTTTTTATTTTCCTGCTTCTCACTATCCAAGAAAGGTTTCAATTTCTTATCACATTGATCAATCACCCTTCTAGCTAATCTCCCTTTAACTAATGGAATTCCAAGAATCCCCTTCTTCCTGTTAGCTGATAGAATAGAATACAGAGACTGTGACACATCTTCACTCTCATTAATAGTCAAAACCATAATGTTTTGCATGGCTGCCATAACATCGTTATCATGTTCTATCCTGACTGAGGTAAAGAAATGGTGAAACATGCTGTAGATCAAATCATGCAATCCCAAATCCAACACAAGGTTACTCAATCTGATTTCTGCAAATGTTTTAAGTATAGCAACCCTTCTAGAAAAATGAGAACATGTGATATCATCAATATCCAGAAAACTGTCCACCATCAGTTGAATTACCCCTTTCATTGTGTTATCATTGTATGGAGTAGTAGGAGCTGCAATTCTCATGATTTCACTTAAACAAAAGGCAACAAGTAGTCTTACATCATTATCTTTGTGTCTCAACAATTTTCTCTTACCCAAGGAAGTCACTATAGGTTTCATATTTGCTTGCATTCCCTAAGAAGGTGATTGATTCACCATGTATAAACAACCCTCAACTTCCTCCAAAGTACTGAGAAGAACATCTTTTGGTTGATATAGGTCTTCAAGATCCTCACCTACATGGTAAAGCTTTACTCCTACCTTAACATCGATGAATTTTGCAAATGAGATTAAAGCATGAAACTCTGCTCCCATTGCTTGGTATTCCTTCAAAATTTCTCCTTCCGTGAATGGCTTCATGATTTGCAACCACTAAACAAAACTTTTAGCTGCTGAAATGTTGAATACTAACTGAGGAAACTGCAGCAAAAATTAGAACTCCAACAGGCTGGCAGGAAAACTAGCTCCGATACCACTGTAATGTTCCACCCCAAATTGAAACCAATTTTTTCCAACAGCCACAAAGAATTTGTCTTCTATCATACAGGGATTCCGTCAAACACTTTGCATAGTAATTGTTTCAATGTATTTTCAATGTGTTTGGGTATGGGATCATTCAAAATGCAATTTGAAACAATATTTGTTCAAACAGAAAACCCACAATAGATAGAAATATCATGAACATTTCAACAAACCCTTTTCATGCATAAAGAAACAATTAATATCAACAATCTAACCTCAAATGTCATGTCCCTATACTAATGATTTCTAATTGAATCAATTGTGCATTATTCATTCAAATTGAAGATATGAATAACATTAAAATATTGATTATAAATCCTTAAAGCAATATTATAAAAGTAATATAAATATAATATATAATATATTTATTTAAAATATATTATTAAATATAAATAACAAATATAATTATTAATATAAATATAAATATTAATAAATATAAATATCAAAATAAAATATTATCATGATAAATATTATTATATTATAATAAATATAAATAAATATTATAAATTAAAGATTATAAATTAAATTATATATATATATAAAGTAACTTTATTAAATATTATAGAGGGGCAACACTGTTTAATACAAATCATAGGCAGCACCAAGGCGAACATAAAGCAAATAATTACTATGAGATGGCCGATCCTTATAAGAAGCTAATAACATAAGCATTGCTTTCAACTCTATAACTGCAAACTTTTTAAAGAAATTCCCCAACGATTCATATACCAATGATGCTAGCGAATAAAAGGTAATTAATATTGTTTAAGAACAGTCACGTCTCATGACCGATGGGCAAGCAAAAAAGTATAAATAGGGATCGGTGGATAGCAAAAAAGGGGAATCACAATACAAATATCAATCAAGCATTTTCTGAGTCTAATATATCTTAAGAACAGAAATACACTGGAATACAAGCAAATACAGTTTAAGAAATATCAATTACAATTATAAAATTCAGGCATCAATGGAATGATCATTACACAATAATAAATCAACATCCCTCTTAGCATACCAGGTAGATCAAGCAGTGCAATAAAGGCTTTCAAACTACATACAATAAGAATATAATCAAAGGAGCATTCAAGACAACAATACCAATTTATAGATATTTATATCCGCGAAAGGTGCAAAGATTGCACATTCATTTGGTCCAGCCTTCATTGGTGGATCTGTTATAAATCTTATTGAGTTCCTAGTATAGGGACGATAACATAATCAAGAGGAATTTCATATTCCTTATAATAAGCTTGTGTGAAAGCTAGGAACTAATTATATTGGTGATCGTAAGATCATTTGTGCAACTTTGAATCATCTAAGGAGAAGAATCTCATATTGGTATGATCTCTCTAACCCATACGATTATCCTTAAATAGTTATACTTACCTAACTCATGATATACGAGGGATGAGCGCAACTTGCCACGTCTTTAATCTTTTTCCTTTGCCCCTATGAGGATGTTTGGGTTGTTAGGGAAGAGCGGTTTTGTTATTAATGTCTCACACAGTAGGTGACTCCCAAATGGTGGTATTGACGGGCGTTCATGAAACCTTTGGGCCAAGTGGTGGTATTGCCGAGCGAGCATGAAACCCTTGGGTCTATGGCAGTGGAGATTAGTTTGTTATTAATGTCTCACACGGTGGGTGACTCCCAAATGGTGTTATTGACGGGCGTTCGTGAAACCTTTGGGCCAAGTGGTGGTATTGAGGGGCGTTCATGAAACCCTTGGGCCCATGGCAGTGGGGATTAGTTATCCAGCGCCTTAACGTAATGTTTTCCCCTCCTCCGCTAGGGTAGATGATTGCGCTAGATTAACAATCAGGGTCGACGTCATCATTCCCAAAGTATATCATGAGGCCAAAACATGGTTAAAGTATAAGTATGTTAAAGTATGTAGAAATACATTTGAATATATGTATGCACAGGTAACATTACATTCTTATTCATTGTTAGTGATTATGATTATGATGTATTGATTTCATTACTAAATTGATCTTTAATAGTACTAATGTCCCTTTCTAGTAGTTATTCTTGTGTGCAGGTTAAGAAATCAAAAATATCCTAAAAGGGGACATTAGATCAAACTCTAGCATTGTGTTAGCGTTTAGATTCGCACCTTTCGGTGCAACTCAAAACAAAACGTGTACAGTAAGACTTTTCTTCAAATTAGGAGGGGAAGCTCCCTCAGACAAGAAATTTTAAAAAGACAATACAATTAACCTATCTTTTTGTTTTCTCAAGGCACGAGCACAAGGTGATTTAAGCTCTTCTGCAATCCTAAAGAAGTTTTATGAGTATTGCGAAAGAATAACTAATTTAAAAGCATACTTTTGATTTCTCTAAGTAAATTCAGAGCTCAAAGAAATCAAAGGAACATTGGCGATTTGATTTGAAGGAAAACACTTAAGAACAAAGAAGATCTGGAACGAATGTTTAAGCATAAAATCATAAACACTTGTTTTGAATCCTTAACATTATAAAGCTTCCACGAAGATAATGCATATATTCATTCTCAAAGTAATAAATTACACAATACAATTGAACAATAATATGCGAGCAATAAAAGCTTCAGCATTTACCATTAAGAAATTAAGTGTGTAGAATACACTTATTTATACCCTAAAACAAAAGGTGCAAGGAAATAAAAGGAAGAGTTAACTAATACTCTCCAACCTAACCCTAATGCTACATGCAAGCATGTGAGCTTATTAGCATTTAAAATAATAAAATAAGTCTCATGCAATTCAGTTAACTGAACTTGCATGTTATTACAATTTGATTTCCACAAAAAGATATTTTGCATGATTTCCAAAACAAATCCAAAAATAAATTTATCTTTGAAAAGCAAAGTCAGTTCTCAAAATGGAAACTGCTTTGGAATCCCTCTAGCTGCCCAAAATAGACTCTCCTGCAAATACGAAAAAATGGCTAAGTCTGGGAATTGAGATTTCTATCCAATTCATCAACTTTAGCCTCATCTGGTATAATGATGGAATCAAGGTGAACAGTCTTCATCTGCAGGATGACACTTGCATCTTTAATTGTCTTCAATAGATCCAAATAGTCCTTTTCCACCGGGTACTCATGAATGATTGTCGATTTGACCTCCATGGTGATAGAAGAATATTGAATGTTGATTTTGAGGCTTGAAGAAGTGTTCTTCTTCGCTGTCTCGCACTTCAAAAATCTCTTGGATTTGGGTTCTAGATGTTCTAGAATAGTCAAAAATGCCTTTTCCCAAGGTGGGTCTGCAACAAAATGGATAAAAATAAATGGAAATGCCTTCAAAAACCCTTTTTCTATGGCTGGAAGTGATGATTTTGCCCATGGAAAACCTGAACCAGCACAAAAAGCTTCAATTTCTCTTGGAATTTGGTCTGCAATGTCGGGAATCTGCCTTTAGATCAAGAATGATGAACAAAATCATGTCACAATGTGCAAAATCTGCCCTTGGTGAAGCGCTGCCCCTAAAACCCCTTCAATCTGCCTTCATTTGACAAAAATCATGAAGAAAAAAGCTCCTCCAGCTTGAGCACTGCCTCTATTCCTCCTAGATGCTTTTGTAAATGATAAAAACAAGGCATAAATGCCTTCTTATAGCTGGGCGCTGCCGCTAGGGTTTGGAAATCTGCTTTTGTTCTATATTTAGAGTGCTTTTATTTGCCTTTCATGCAAATTTGGAGAGCTTGAGTTGAAGTGAAGTGAGTTCTATTTATAACCTTTAAGAGCTTTTGAAAATGATGTTTTTTTCCTTGCTTTGGTTGGCCAAGTTTAAAGTGGGCGTTTGCTTTGAGTTTAGGCGCCTTTTAGAGAATGGTGCCGGCACCTTTAGGGAAAGTGCGTCTTTCGCTTGGCGCGCATGCTTTGGGAAAAGCGCGCTTTTTCCCTTGGTCGTTGCCACTTCAACAAAACACTTTAAAATTTGCTTTTGTTTCACTTAAAACACTTCAATTCATTTCGCTTTCCTTTGGTGTTTTTTACCTTGACTTAGTGCTTCAAAATGAAAGTTTTGCCTTAGGAATTTTTTGACAAAAATCTCTTAGATTTCTCACTTTTGACCATTGTTGGCCTTTTCTGCTTCTGAAGCCTTTGTACTTGGAGCGTGCTCTGGGGTGAAAGTGCTCCAAATGCACTTGGGAGTGCTCTTGATCTTGCCTTGGAGTGTTTTGGAGTTGGAGCGCGCTTCGCATTGAAAGTGCTCCTTTGACTTGCACCTTCGGAGAGACTTTCGAGACGAACTTTCATCAATGAACATGAGAAGGCTTCTGATACTTGAATTTTGCATTTTTCACTTTGGAGTGCTTTTGCCTTGGCACGCGCGCCTTGGGAAAAGGGCGCCATTTTCATGCCTTAGAAAAATTTTCAAAATTGCATTTTGAGTTGCCAGATCTCTTCCCTTCACCTTTTGCCGTTCCCTTGCAGTGTTTTAGTCTTCAATTCGTCACTTCTGACCTCCGCTTCTAGACGATCTTTCACAGCGTCTTGCCAATTTGGCTCTTTGAAATTTCTCTTCATTTGGGCCTTGTTTCGATCTCCTTCGATATATCTTGTACCTGTGGGGTTAGAAAATAATGACAAGGCGACATAGGGCTTGAGAAGTGTGTTTTGGCATCACTTTTAGGGTGTTTGTATGCAAAAACGAAAAATTTCGTGTCGGTACAACACACTATATATTGATCTTCAATTTTTATGCTTGTTACAAACGCATAATTACAACAGCTGTGATATAATATCAAATGGTGTAAATCCACAATGTTAATATGCTGCTGTCACATAAATACTGATGAAAGTAGATTGTCATTGATGTCAAAAGGTTTTGATATTGATCATACAGGAGTTGTTCATGTCATCAGGATCAATGGTTAGATATAAGAGATGCTCTCATTTGATTAGGAAGGATACTAATGTTCTTGATTCATATTGGTTCATATTTGATCATGATGTTATGGTTTTGAGTTGATTATCAATCAGGATATGATGCAGATGTTGTTCACAGGATGCTTGATGGAATTCATTTGGGATGATGACAGTTGGATATCAGTGTATTGATATTGACTTGAATTCATCATGTTGCAGAAGTTCATCTTCATAAGAATGGAATTAAGTTGCTTTGATGTCTTGTGATGATCACATCGTGGTCACAGGTCAGAAATAATGCAGATATGATCAGAGTTTGGCAGAGATGAGATTGAAGGAGAAGAAGTTGAAGGGATTTTGCAGAGAGAAGAAAATAAATGATATATTGAAGATTTTTTTTATTATGCAAATGAATTTTTATGTTGCAGGAGAAGAGTTGAATATGAAAGGTCATGAGAGGACATTCAGATTTTTATATAATAGAATTGCAGATGGAATAGGTGAAGTGATTTTATATGCAGAGAATACATATTTGTGAAGATACAGATGATGTTGGGAGATTATGAACAAAACATAGATTGAAGATATTATGAAACAAACTTTCAGATTGAATCATATCCAGCATAAAGATAATATGAAGACAATATGCAATTAATTGTGCAGAGATAAACTGAATGAGGTGAATTGATTTTTGATTGAAGATGAAATGCAAAGGAAGACATTGAGATTGTATTGTGTATCAGATAACTTGATTGTGCAGAGATCATGAAATTGATGTGTAGATTGTATTGAGTATGGTTGAAAATACAGAGAAGACATGTATAATGGTGCAAATCAGATTGATTGGCAATCAATTCTTGCACACAAAATCTTATATGTTGATCATGGTGATTGTATGTTGCCAGTGAGGCACAATGTATGCCAGTGAGGCTTGTAGGTCAATGAGACCTTTTAGTTGTCAGTGAGACACAATTTTCAGCCAGTGAGGCCTTGTAAAGAAGTTTTAAAAGTTAAGCCAGTGAGGCAGTTCATAAGTGGTTTTTCTACCCCAGAGGGTTTTCCACTCAATAAAAAGCTTGTGTCATGCTTCTCATTGATTTCCTCTGTGCGTGTGCATATTAATCATTTGATCACGAGTTTTTGTTTACATCTTTTATCATAAGTCTTGTGCATTTAAACTCAAATCATTAATGTTCTCCTCTCTATTTGTCTTGTAAGATAAAGTTTGCAAAAAGTTAAAAATTTACACAACACTGATTCACCCCCCCCTCTCAGTGTTGTCTTGGACTCCAACAAATATATGTTGCTGTATCTTGAAACAATGGTATTGTAGATGAAAATATGAAAGATCTGCCTATTCCACACTTCCCATCACCACCAAACAATAATATTTTCCAGTTGTAGCTACACGCTACTCCAAATATTAAATACTAGATGCCTTATATATGTTGCGACTTCAAGGAAAGGGTTGCGGCTAGCATTAAATAAAATATATTCATCTCCAGCTATGGCGCCAACACCCAATACAACAAGAACCAAGATCTCAAACACTCTTAGCAATATCTTTCAATCACAATTTATTATTTGAAGAATCTCCAATAAATTTGCACAGTAAACCCTTTGCGGCAAACTCCAGAAATCTGCAATTAAATACATAGACAATCTCTGTATGAAATTGCTCCAATACTCCAGTATTCAGCACAAGCGTAGATTTTGGATAAATCTGCCAGCAAACCTTTCCTGCACAATTGTAATTCTGAATGAATCACACAGTATTAACCAGGGAGGATCTTCCACCACCATGGCTAATCTTCTCCAAGAGGGTTTTCGTCCTCAAAAAGGTTGAGATGAACGAAGTTCAATTCCATAGAACCACAAGGGTTTCACAAGAAGAAAAATAATAATCTTCATAATCCAAATGAGCTCTCACAACCTCCTTTTATACTTTTCCGCTGAACTCTCTAGAAGCTTATATTTTAAAATTCACTTTTTAATTTAAACTCTCTTTTAGCTCTGAAAAAGCCCTTTTTATTAAAATAATGATAATTTGACAAGCAAGGTCCCTGTTTTATGCATCCATGATTTAAAACATTTCATCCTGGTTCCGACAAGCTATAACATTAAGATGCTTTTTAAATATTTTAAATAATATTTGGTGACCTTAGTAAAATAATTAAAATAAAGCCATTAATATCTCCATTTTGTGGAAACTACCGGAATGCATCAGAATCGAAAACTGATTGTACTGGAGTGATCCCGATGAAGAATAATGATAAACGGAGCCAACCGGGTGACGTACTATAAATAAACGCCCTCTCCAAGATTCTTGGAGAGCATACCAAAAGCTGTAAATCACCCTGGAAAGTGGCATTTGAGTCCTCCAAACCACTTGAGCTCATTAGAATCATCAAAAAACTCCTTTGATAACGTTGACACACATCCACAAGATTAGTGCCACCTGCACTGCAAGGGAACCCGAAAATGGGGACATTACAGGGAAACTCATTATTTTGCTTTGACTCAAAGAGATATCCATGTGCGAGGGTTGGGCCAACCCAATTGGTTCTTTGAAGATGTAGTTGATGCCAAAAGAGAAATTGATCTTTGGATTGATGCTTCCTTTACTTGGTTTCAAACTATGCTATCGCAAGATGTGTTCTTGTTTCTTCTCTCCGAGGATAAGAGAAAACTTCTCTTAAATTATGGACTTTGCCAATTACCAACTCTTGGTTTTGTTGTTGAGAGATATTGGGAAATACAAGTACATGAACTGGAAGAATATTGGAGAATAAATTGTCCTCATACTTTAGAGGATGTTATCAACCTTATGATTTTAAAGGACTATGTTGGCGGTTGAATTGAGGCAAGTATACTAACAACAATTCTTCAAGGACAATCAATGTCTAGGAATTACATATCTACAAGGTTGATTTGGGATCTTGGCTGGTGACTGCTTGAGGACAAGCAATCTTGGGCAAGGCGGACTGTAATGTCCTGTTTTCAAAATGAAAGCTTCATGAATCAATAAGTGGATGGCTTAGTCGGGAAATTGTAAACCACTTTACATACTATACGAGAACTTGCTTTAGTGCATTTGGAGATCGAGTAAAGCGTTGGCCACCTCCATGCCTCCAAATACAAGCTAGCTGCTTACAAGTTTGTGGAGACAAACTTTGAACTTGGAAACAATTATATAGAGGTTATTGCTCCATGTGATGTTGCCACATATGGAGCACTATGCACACTTGCATCGTTTGATAGATCAGAACTTAAGAATAAAGTTATAGACAACAACAATTTCTAGAATTTCTTGGAACTGGTGCCCGATGTAAGGGAACTTATTCATGACTTCTATTCAAGCTGATATGCATCATGCTTGGAATATCTCCAAAATCTCAAATCCAAATTACTGCTTGATATACATCTTCATGATTGTGTAAAAACACTGTATGATCAAATTCTGCATAAAGCACTAATCCAATATACGAACCCTTTCATATCAGTTGACCTCCATACCATGGCAAATGCATTCAAGACAAGTGTGGCTGGGCTTGAACAAGAGCTTGAGGCTTTGATTATGGACAATCAAATTCAGGCCTGCATTGATTCACATAACAAGATCTTATATGCTCGCCATGCTGATCAGCGTAATACAACATATGATTAAATGATACAGTTCGCAGGGAACCACAAAACCTCCTAAATCAACAACTAAGGAGATCGATTGAGAAGTGGCGCCTATATCATATAAGTTTATGAAGATAATACTTAAGGAAGAAATGAAGCTAGTCTCATACTAGTGATGGGGAATAAAAGGGAATTAAAATAAAATTAAACTTTAAGTTATCAAAGGGCAGCGATTGAATAAGAGGGGATGTGACTCTTTCAAAAGGCAGTAGTTGTATGTGAAGGGTTGTGACTCCCTCAATAATAAGATATAAAAGGGAGGACATCCAATGAGTAGGAAAGCAAGCAATCAAGGAAAAATATATCAATCATGAAGACATATTATAAGTAAATATTACAGCCAAGAGGATGTAGCCCCTCAAAGGCAAATTAAGAGATTTAAGGACGAAAACCCTTAACCTCTCCAATCAAGTTAATGGACAAAAACCCATTACTTGACTAGAAAATAAAGACATTCATTCAAGAAATATAGCTGCAAATTTAAGGAAGAATAATAGCAGAAAATAAAGATAAGTTCTATTTTCAGAATTATCCATAAGTTTATAAAACTGAATATTATAATAAAATTTATAATTTTAAATAAAATCATATTTATAAATTTAATGCAATTATCCTTTTGAGTTAGGATTATTGTTTTAAGGCAAAAATAAGAAATATTCTAGAAAGGGACATTACATAATGTTTCTATTAATGATAACCAATATAAACCTATGTTACACGGAGTTTTGGGATGTGGGACATGGGGACGAGTCTTGGGGATGGGGGCCCAAGGGCCTAGATTTGGGGATGATAGGGGGACGACGGTGCAAATATATATGGTACTTAAAAAATAGTCATAAAAATTGTATAAGGAATAACAAATGAAACCTTGAAATACTCAAACATATTGCATTGAACAATGAAAATGCTGAATATTGGTATATTTATATTATATTCAAAATGATGATTACATTCAAAATTCAAATACAATTGGCCAATGGACCAATGCCTCTAATCATCATTCATCCCCAAGTCTATGCCAATCTCATCACTTAACCTGTTGGACTCCTCAAGGTCAAGTTCCTTCAAACCAATACCAACCAACATTGGCTGTGTTGCATTATTATCAACCTGTGTTGGCTCTTCTGACTCTACATCCCATCGGGTTGTTGGACTCTCCTTGTATGTAAGCATGTTGCGGTCAGTGAGACACATGGCACTATGTACAACTTCAAGGTTCTTCGCCCTCCTAGAGGTAAGTTTGTTCCTCTTAACAGAGTGGATGAAGCTAAAGTAGACTGGATGAAGCTAAAGTAGACTAGTTCCACTCAGTAGCAGAAGAACTAGAAACTTGGGATAGTAAACGGATGGTTAGTGTGGTTGTTAAAGAATTAGGCCCATGCATAGTCTGCCATGGAATTGGATCCTCTTGTGCCACAGTCTCCCTATCCACCTTGGCCCCTTTTGGATATCCCCAAAGAATGGAAAATTTTGTTCACTTAGTACACATGATGTTGCCCTATATAGAATCATACATCTTTTGGACAGCCTTCATGAACCCCACCTTCACCTCAACATCTTGTATAGAGGTAACTCTGCTAGGCCTTTGCACATACCACTTTGGGTTCAATGCATAGGCAACCATGTGCAAGGGAGTGTTGAGCTTCTTCTATCTGTGACGAATGATTGGCTGAATATGTTCATTGTAGAACTGCAATGTGGGATATTTCTCTTGTACAACAACCTTCATTTGGCCAAGCATATTGTCAATGCACTCATACACCCCTCAAAGGCTAGGTGCATTAGCATCCCTATATCTAATGACTTTAAAGACTGGAGTAATGATGGCAACAATGTATCTCACATCATCCCACAAAGTGTCACTCTCCACCATGTCCTTCACCCTCCTCCCTTGCTTTGACTTAAAATCGGACCACCAATTCCACTCTGTTGTCATGACCATTAGTTGCAATGTCTCTTGCAACTCAAGCATCCTCTCCAAGAGAATGTAGTACGATGCATATCTAGTCTCTACAGGTTTCAAAAACTCCTCCTTGGAGAAGGTCTTGAAGAGTGCATGTGAAGTGTGGTGGTTGCAAATGAACATCTGCACATCTCTAGCATCGTTAACTACCTCTTTGACCAACTAATTTTGCCCATGTCCTTGAGTGCATTATTCATGGCATGCACACAAGGAGTCCACCAAATATGCTTGTAGGCTGCCTCAATCAATTTCTCTACAACTTTGCATATGTATGCTACATTTGTCACTGCTTGCACCGCATTCTTTGGCCCAACCTCTTCAACAACATCTCTAAGGCTTTGGAACTGGAAATCAGCATCCTTGTGGTGCCCTAAACAATTGGATAGCCCTAAGGAAGTAAGGGCCTTTGTACATGTGACCGTGATGTTGATGAGTGGATGATGCCCGATGCCTGTCCACCCATCCATGACTATGCTACATCCACTAGTGACTCAAGTAGCCTTCATTTTCTCCATTAGAATATTAATCTTGGAATAGTTTTTATCCAAGATTGTTGTTTTCATGTCCCCATATCGCTAATTTATAATTAAATCGATTATGTATTATTCATTAAAATTAAAGATATGAATGACATTAATATCCATATCAAATATTGTAAACCGAATATATTTACATTAGATAATAAATTAAATATTATATATTCAAAATCAAGTTATTTATATAATTAAATATATTATTATATATAAATAACAATATATAAATATATTATCAATTTAAATATTATTATTATAATAATAATAATATAATATACTATGAAATATAATATATAACATATGAACATAAATATAAGTATAATATCTAATATATAATATATAAATATTTAAATATTATAATCATAAATATATAAAGTTAATATATATTTAATTAACCAAGATATGTTATTAAAACAAATATAACAAATATGGATATTTATAATATAGATATACATGTTATGAATTTAAATATTATTACATTGTAAAGTAAACTTTTGTCTTATTTAATATACTTATAAAAGACAAATAGTAGGTGTTAAGGCAGCAATATAAAAAGGTATTAAGTAATTAATAAAAGATGCCAACGATCCATATATAATGGGCAGCGAATAAACTATTATAGGCAGTGATTCGTTTATGTAGCGAATATTAGTCTTAGGAAAAAGCTACAATGGTTGGAAAAAGACCCTTGGAAATGTATAAAGGGTCATAAAAGAATATTATTTGAGATATACAGCAGACCATCACAAATAAGAATATATTTCTGAGTTGTAATATATATTTCTGATATATATATTTAGAGTACCTAATTGGGAAGGAAGATATGTGGAAAGAATGAGAAGAAATATATATATAGAGCAGATAGGAAAAAAGAATAATACATTTCTGAATATGAGGCAATAATAATATTATATTCTGAATTTTAAGAATATATAGATATTCAGATCTAATAAATCGAATATACAAGAATATATCATGGAAAGTATGAAACAGTTCCAAGGATTATAAAAGGGCATCAAAGGAATACACTCAGCCATCTGATCATTGAATCACAACTATAGCTGATATAAGGGATCTCTTATCAGCAGTCAACCTTATAAGAGTACAGCGAACAATAAACACATTGCAAAGACGTCTCAGCCCCATCCATTCGGCCAGCATATTCATACTTTGGAAACCAAATAATTTCTGTTATAGTGATTTTCATCATAGCACATATAATACCATTGAATCTGTAGGCCGAGCATCATATCTACAGCCACGACCTCAGGATCATCCAATCTTATCAGCCACAAAAGAAACAAGGTATGAAATTTAAATTTTAAATATGTATCTTTGCTGCATTATGTAATTGTCCAAGGACTAATCCAATAATATGATGAGCATGAAAGAAGTGAAATTTTCATAATGAAATGTTAGTTATTATATGAAATAAGGCATATTACTTGTTGAATCATATGAGCAGTTGGAATAATGGAATTAGTCCATTAACTCCATATGAGAGGTGTGATCATGTGGATGGACAATTAGCCAACCATGGGTATGTTTTGGCCCTTGTCTCAGCTGGTGCAATGGCACCCCTCGAGGCAAGTGGACTTGGCCTTTGGTCACAGCTAATGAAGAAGTCACCCCTCATGCCAAAGGATTATTATATAGTGGCCTTGGTTACAGCTGGTGAAAAAGTCACCCCTCGTACCATGGAATATCATAGTGGCCTTGACTCAGCTGGTGAGTATCCACCCCTCGAGTCAAAAGATAAATTAGTGGACCCATGATGGTAATTGACATAAGGCATCCTATCACCTCCTCCCACATGGAATTAATGATTAATGCATGAATCCAAATATGATGGATAATGATGGAAAAAGTGAAATGTATAATGATGTGATCATAAGAGTATAACCCTATAAGGCAATGTGATTATGTAATTTAAATATATCTTGCATATATTATAATAAGTGGGAATTCAAAGAACAACTAGTGTACTAATGTTCTCTTTTTGTGAGTTGAAATTGTAAATAAGATTGTGAAAGTTTGGACTCGCGAGAAGGGGACATTACAGTTGTCCTCAATTTTGTCTCCCCTGGTGGCACATATGATGGTCCCACTCTTATTATTTTTGCCATAGCTTCATTATAATAAGGAGAGCGAGCCACATGGAATGAAATGCCATTGGCAAATAAGAATTTGCTAATGGCATCATCTACCTCATCTTTATTTTGCACATTGATCAAATATGCCATCGTGTTTGCAGCATCACTACTATTAGTCATTCTACATTCCCCTAGGCTCCGTTGTCTTTGAACTAGATGGAAAAGTAGTAGTACGAAGTCGTGGATCTTGGGAAGTTCTAGTACTAGTAGAAGTACGACCCTTTGATGGCAGACTAGTAGGTACAAGTGTTTGGTCACACCACCATAGTTGAAAAACTCAGACTCGGCAATTACTCAGCGGACCCAAAAATTTTAAAAACTCGAGACTTGGCAATAACTCGGGGAATAACTTGGCAATAACTCGGCAAAGTTATCGAACATTAAAAATACATTAATTTTAAAAAATATGCTTTAAAAACATGCATATTACTAAATTTATGGACCATATTATTGATTTCCTTCAATACATTTCTTCTAAGTTGCCTAGAATTGGCGTCGGATTAGGATTTGTAGCAAATTTTTTTCCCCTGGTACGCGTACTATATATATATTATAATAAATTATGATATTAGATATAAATATTGTATTAATATAATAATAATATATAATATATTATATTAAATTTTAATAATAGGCACGCTGCTATTAATATATTATTATATATTATATATTAAAAAATATTAAATTTAAATATAATTGTATTAAATATTAAAATATAAAAATATTAATATTATATTAAACCTAAAAGTATTAAAATTTAATATAGTATATTCAATTTAAAATATTATACTAAATAAACATACCTGTGAAGTAACAATAAACATATCGTATTAGAGTTTTAAACTAAATAAACATATTAGATTTAAAATATTAAACTAAAATGTCTGGAAGTTTTGAAAAAATCGCACAATATATATAGTTCATCCAAAATCTCTCCTTTCATATGATAGTCTTTTTAAAGTTTTGGTTGTAAAATTTTTTTTTAGAAAACCTTTACAGTTTGTCGAAAATCTCTCCTTTCATATGAAATTTTTATCTTACCTTTCGATTTAGCCGTCCTGGAGCCGCCACGCGCTAGGGTTTTGTGGCCTACACTTACAGTTCGTCGCGTGCTACTGCTAGGGTGTTGTCACTGTGGAGCTACGGGTCGTCGTCGTCGGTCAAAATGAAGCAAAATAAAACACTTTTTAGGTTTCGTTTTATATCCTTTGTTTGGCTGATTTTTCTGAGCAAAATGTCGCGGAATGGGCGAGTTAGGCGAGGTTTTTAGGGATAAATTGCCGCAAGTTTTTGAAAAAACTCGGGCCGAGTTTTTACCAATATAACTTGTGGCAGAAAATGCATCGCAAGTACTCGCGAGTCACCCGCATTTTTGGCGGGTTTTTCAACTATGATCACCACAACCCTACAATATATTTATTTCAGCTCTATTTTTGAGTGATAATTCCTTACATACATCTACACCTTTGCCTAAGACATGAAGGAGGTGTGCATTAACTCTTGTAATGCTGCCTTGAAGTTCAGTTTTATAGAAATGACATTTCCATAGCCTAGTGCCCCCTGTTGCACCAGGTTTTGCTTGTGCTTTGGTTGCAAATTGCCTTAAGGGGGGCTTCTTGATGCAGAGGAAAAGGACTCACTCACAACAAACTTTACACATTCCAACAATGGTCCAATACAAATGATGCAAATGTGCACATTAGTTCACTCTAGGCAATGTGTCCCTAAGCCTAAAACATGGGGGCAGCAATTCAGAGCTTTTTGGTCATAACTTTCATTTTAGACCTGCTATTAAAAATATAAGACCTGTTTGGAATACTCTTTTGGCTCTTACTACACATATCTGAAAATGGGCTAGGGTTACTTTGCACGGAATAGGTCAAAAAATGGATTGTTGCAGAATTGGGAACCCTAAACTGAATCCTACCTCTTTTTACTAAAATTGCTCTAAAATGCACAAAACTCAATGAAATCACCTGCAACAAAAAGAAAATGAAAGAAGAAAAGATTCTCCATCTTCCCCAACTGGTTGCAGGTTCGTACTGTACCGTACATGGCCGTACTAGCACGTTTTCAGACTGCAAATTTTGGAAAACATTGTTAGAACAGAGCAGCCTTCACCAAAATGTCCATAACTTTCACAAATCTCAATGAAAATTGATGCAACAAAAAGCGAAACAAAGTAGATTCACAGCTTAACAAAATCCAATAACTTTCAGATCATTACATGGGCCATACAGGCCGTACACAGTGAAAGAACAAGACTGCAACGTTAGGAAAAATAGAAAAGCTTGCTTCTATTCATCAAAATTACCAAAAATCCGTCCTCTTCTTCTATTCGACTTTTGAGGGTGTCTTTTTCCATTTTACAACTAATCCCAATGATTTTGTAGTTTCTTGCTTGCATGTAACAATTTCTTGCCTTTTTGACAATTTGTCCAAGTTGCATGATAGCTTTTTGTAACATTTGGCAACTTTTAGACTTTTAAATCAAAAATCCAATTAACGCATAAAAAATGAACCCATATGATTCTAAATGGTTATAAATGACCTTATGAGACTCCAAAACACTCTAACAAACCTAAAACCAAAAATGACAAAAGATATGCTTCTGAGGCCCTGATGCCCCTGCACCATACACCCAAGGGGAAGAAAACTCAAGTCCCACTTGAGTGCAGGTCTGCAACACTACAACCATGCTTAACAATATCATCTTCAAACATCCATGTAGCATCTTCCATGGGAAGACCCCTCCATTTGACCAAGTACTGAAAGTAGGTCTTGTTTCTTGTCTTCTTGAGTTCCCCTGTGTCAATAATGCACTCCACTCCATGGGTTTGTTTGGTGGAAGGTCCTGGATCCATTCCTCATCTGAACTTGTTCTATTACCTGCAACAACATCCCCTTTGAAAGGGTACAAGTCAGATGCATTAAATATAGGTGAGATGCCAATCCCACTTGGTAATTCAATCTCATATGCATTAGGACCAAACTTGTGAACAACTCTGCAAGGTCCAATCTTCTTCTTCTGCAATTTGGAGTATTGTCCCATGGGAAACCTCTTGTCTGGTATCTTCAAAATTTTATCTTGAACATCCAACATCTGCTCCAAAGAAATGTATTGTGCAAAGCTGCCCTGCACCTCTTCTTCTGTGAAACGGTCCAAGAGTTGTCTCATCTTGACCTTAGGTTTGTCTAAGTCTTGGTAAAAGTGCTTAAACAGGACAAAAGGAATGATCTTTCCTTCATCTGTACCTCCGAGTCCCTTAGCAAATTCTTCTAATAACTTGGAAAGGCAATTAAAAGCAGCATGCTAATAGAACTAGTTTCCTCACCCCCATACTCGGGGCCTCAGATTCAACCCCCATAGGCTCTGCCTTTTGCTGACTCTCTTCATTATTCATGCCATGAGAATAACTCATAGTGACACTGCAAGAAATGAAAGTTATGGTCACCATACATATGTCATAATGTCATTAAATTAATAAATTATGCATAGGCTCAAGACACAAGGATTTTCTTTTTGTTTTTCTTACTTCAAGTTGCACAAAGAACAAAAGTAGAGGATACACAAAAAAAGGAATCCTTGTTCTTCAACCTTCATCAAACAAGGATTCCACTTTTGTTTTTCTTACTTCGGGTCACACGAAGCACAAAAGTAGAGGATACACAAAAGACGAAATCCTAATTTGACTAGTATTAAAAACTTACAAATTTAAATAACTTATGCAAATTTGCAAATAAACATTTCAAAATTAAATAATTTGAATTTAATAAATACATTAAAAAACCTAAAATATTGCTATTATAAATGTAAAGTTAATACTTAAACCTCTAAACGCTGTTTTTAGGGTTGTCTAACTGTTGTTTTTGATAAAAACAGCAGTTCAACAAACTTAAAACAACATTTTATAACCATAGACGATTTTATGAATAATTTATAATTTTATTGTATATTTAAATTGTAAAAAAACAAAAAAACTATCACATAATCATTGATTTCAGTTTTAGCCATTTAGGAATGAACAATTAAAATAAAAATCCAAATCTTAAAATATGAAGAGCCTTGAAGGATTGATGGCTTTCGACTTGAGCAATGTGTTGAAACTTGAACACTTGGCACTTGCTTTTCCTCTTGCTAATGCTCTCCTCCTTCCTTGCTCTCCCTCTTGCTATGCAACTTGCAGCCTTGCTCAATGCTTTCAAACTTTGATAATGATTTGGAGTGAGAGTTTGAGGTGTATTTATAGTTTTTTTTTGGAGTGCTTAGGGTGTCTGTTGGGTCCATAAGGTTTTAAGGTTAGGTTTGGGGGCACAAACTGTTGGCAAGAGACACTGTGTGGCTTCATTGGTGTTGTCATTGATGGCAACAAAGACCATTCCACACATCTGCAGGACATGGTGTATCTTTACCGGAAGTCAGATTGAAGGATACTTTGGTCCGGTAAGCAAGAACAGAGCATGCAGCAAGGTCCGACAGTCAGGTCCGGATCTCTTAGAGGAAGTATCCTTGTAAAGTGCGAACTTGGGAAAGTCAAGAGGAATACCTTGACTGATAGATTCCAAGGATTGAGCCTCTGATGATAAAAGAGTGAAGAGATATGAGCATCTAAGTATTGAAGCTCGGTTTGGTAGAGTAGACAGAGGAAGAACTGATCAACAGAGCATCAAAATTATTCCGGATGAGATATTGATGGTGATCAAGGTTCTTAAGGTATCATCCATGATTGGCCGACATGTTAGATGACTTCTATAAGTATCTCCTTGATTCGCATCACTTGGTAAGCAAGGATTCAGTCGACAGACTAGAGTTTGGGAAAATATTGACTATTCCAGATGCCGACTAGAAAGAGGATGAAATCCTTTTTGCGGATATATATACCAGATGGATTTGGATGTGAAGAAGTGTGTAGTGTGATAGTGTGTGCGAATAAAAGCAGAAGCGCACTAAGGCAGGTGCGGCATGTGACA
This sequence comes from Cunninghamia lanceolata, assembly GCA_027924645.1. Classification (NCBI taxonomy): domain Eukaryota; kingdom Viridiplantae; phylum Streptophyta; class Pinopsida; order Cupressales; family Cupressaceae; genus Cunninghamia; species Cunninghamia lanceolata. Next base: position 13,863,148 of record BSBN01001201.1, on the reverse strand, counting down.
GGACAGCAGCACCAAAGAAGAGAAAGAATGAAGAGCAATAGATCAGTGTACTGAGCCTAAACCGGAACTGAACTTCAGCATAAGTGGATGCTTCTCATCAGTTCAAGTATCTTGTTACTCTCTTATAACTTGTAGACAGTGAGTCTCTTGTAGGCAGTAAGCCTTTTGTGAGCAGTGTGCTCGGGCAGTGAGCCCTAATTGGAATGTGCCATTTTGTACTTCTATTCTTCTAACAGATAATACATTCTTGGGTTAATCACCCTGTGGTTTTTTCCCTTAACAGGGTTTCCACGTCAAAAATATTGTGTCATGTGTACTAAGTTTATTTCTTCTTTCATTTTCATTGAAGGTTATGCATTTTGATACTGTACTAGTGGCTAAAGAAGAACAGAAAGTTAAATTAATCAAGATAACTGATTCACCCCCCCTTTCAGTTATCAACAATTGGTATCAGAGCTAAGTTCCTCTAAACAGAGCCTAACAGCTTGAGGAAGATCAGGGAAATCAAATGGATGTGTATGGTATGAAGGAACAACTTCAGTCTGCCCTAGATGATCTTGAGCAATCCAACTCTGAAGTCAATGAATTGAAGGAAAGACTCAAACAGGCTGATGATTTCATAAATGAACTAAAAGGGAAATTGAGTATCTCTATGAAAAAAGAAAGGATCTACTTTAGCAATTGGCAAGTCAAGGTGAAGCTAATGGTACAAATAAAGACCTAAAGGAGAAAACCAAGTTATGTGAAAAGTTATCAAAAGAGGTCATTATGGTAAGACATGAAATGGAATCAGGAGTTATAAAATTCACTCAAGAAATTGAAGAGAAAAGAAAAACTGAAGATGATCTAAGACAATCTCTCAAGGAGAAATCAAAAGACTGCCACAAGATGGATAAAATAATCATACATCTTGAATCTGATCTTGAAGATGCTAGAGATAATGAAGAAAAACTTGAGGATCAAATTGACACTTTTAAAAAGGATCTTCAAACAACAAATGAATACAAAGAGAAATTCAAGATAAGTTCTGCTCAACTTGCAGTTCTTCTTGAAAGCCAAAAGAGGGTAGATGACAAGCGTGGCTTGGGATATGAGAAAGGTGAAAGCTCCGGATTCGGTCAGAAGAATTTTGGATGAGGAAATCCAAGGAACAAGCCTAGAAGACCTCCGGTAAGGCAACCTAATGCTCAAAGATATCCATCCTTCAATGGTTACTGCCACAACTGCAATAACTTTGGTTATAAAACTAATCAGTGCAGAAAGAGAATAAATCAGAGTAATACATCCTTCTCTGGACAGTGTTTCAACTGCAAAAGGTATGGTGACAAATCTCATGAATGCAGAAATATGCAAATGAACAATTCATTCAATGGTAGATGCTTTGCTTGCAATAGAATGGGACATATGGCTAATCAATGCAGATCAAGAGGATATCATTCAAATGTACAAAGAAATGTTTGCCACAATTGCAATAGATCCGGTCATGTTGCCAAATTTTGTAGAAGCAAGAATCAGGACAAAAGGGGTCCGGTGCATCATAATCAGAATCAAGACAAAGGAAAAGGAAAAGTAAATGCGGATGAAGTTAAAAGTGAGATGAACAAGATTTGGGTGAAGAGAAGTACAGAGAATGTAGGGGATGGATCCGCACCAAAATCTGGTGCTGATATTCCTTCCGGAAACTAAAAGGTGAGCTCTGGCTCAGGGGGAGACACAAGGAAAAACCTTTTCCCCCAGCCAGTTAATTGGTGTCGGAATTGGCACAAGGAATGTTGCGAATTAAAGGGTTCACAAAGGAACATCTAAATAAGCTTTGGTAAAGAGATGAAAGTTCCGCAAGAAGTTTTGTACAAGTTTATCTTCCAAGTTTGATCCGGTTAAATAGTCATTTAGTAAAAACATGATTTTCACAGTTAGATCCGGCATGATTTGAATTTGAGGTATCTTGATCTGAGGCTAAATGAAATGATTGTAAAAGGTAGATAGATTGCTAATATCCACCGAGAGTAACTTTAAGTGCATCTTAGTGATCCGGAAAAATCTCTCAGGACAAGGAGAACAGAGCAACCGGAATAACTTAGGTTGCGCATTTATTGCAATGTGGAATTAGGGTCTGCTCAGAGTTAAAAAGGTTCATTTGATCGTCATTTACACATTCGCACTCGAGAAGAAGAGAAAAAGAGCTCTACAAACAAATTGTCTCAAGTCTCTCAAAAATCAATGACAGAAGACAATTCTTCCAGCAACCCGATCCAGCTCATCCCGTGAAACCTAGAAGTGTAAAAAGGTATTTTTCACTCTTGATCAAACTTTCTCTGAATCTTTAAGATGACTACTCTGAATGTTGTAAAGATCTTTGATAGGCCTCACCCCAAATTTAAGAAACATCCCTACAAATCTCTAGAAGTGGATCCCTTAGGGGCATTTTCCAGCATTCCACATGGGGTTTTGCATGTAGAAGACGTTAGGGTTTACATTCATGCAAACATTGAAGACTTTGGTGAATCCAAGCTGATGGACATCTAACACAAGGAACTGATAGATGATTCATTTGAACTAAAACCTCAGTATAAGACCGTCTGGGATAAACATTTCGGTCAGTACATCCATTTCCCCTGTTTTGAAGATGAGTGGGTCCGGTATGTGTTGAGCAGAGTACATGATAACTTCTTATGGTTGAATAAACCGTTCAAGATCACCAAAGATGCAATTAGAGCAGTAACCGGTTTACACTCTTCCGAAGGGTTACCCGTTCTCAAATTTGTCAAAAACCAAACTGTGACTGAGGCCACCGGATCAAAATTTGATAAGAGAGCAATGACCATAGAAGATATCACTGATCCGGATATCAAGTTTGCATCTATGATAATTGGCTATAAGATATATCACTCCAACAGAGAGAATTCAGTATCCGGAACTGCTGTGTATACCGCTTATGAAATGCTGAGAAAGAATGCAGATTATGATGTCTGTGAACTCCTTCTAAGCCAACTAATGGAAAACTTACAGAAGATAAAAAAGGGACAAAAAGAACTCTTTTAAATATGGTGGATTGATATTGTGTTTGTTTTTCTACTTTATGAATGAGCTGCCTGGATCCAGTGGTTGGGTATGGCAGAATGACAAGACCTATTGCAATTCAAATCAGATATTACTTGCATGGGCTTGGGGATGCTAAGGCAAGAAATACAGCTCTTTGGGGTTACTTCAAGAATTTTCAAAATATGATGCAAACCAGAGAAAGAATTCCCCAATCATTGGTTGAGAAGTATAAAGATACAGTGTGTTTCATGGTAGACACTGATCAATGCCTAATAGAGGCAGTGGAGCCAAGGACAGTCTGGATCATGCCAATGGGATATGAAGTAGATGAGAAAATTGTAGAGCTGCATATCCAACATCTGCTGAGCCAGCCCAAAGACTCTAAGGCAGAAAGGTTTGGAACCTTCCAAGAGCTAAGTGTAAAAGTTCATGTGGAACTTAGGCAGCCTGAAATCAAGAGGAAAGTGAGAAGGGAAGTTGAAAAAGTTGCCAAGAGGCATGGAATCTCAAAAGAGACACTTGATGCCCACAGAGAAAAGACGGAAAGAGCAGAAAAAGAAAAGGAAGAAGCAGAAGAAGAAAGTGCTCCGGTAAAAGCCCCCTCCCGGACCAGATCTTCTAAGAGCTCTGCACCTGCAACTGCTAAAAGCTCAAAGGCATCTAAACCGGAAGCAAAATCATTCGGTAAAGCAGAGAAAAGAACTAAGACAAAGGCCACAAGGTCTTACATCAGTCAGAAGGATGATGAAGAAACTGAGTCAGATGAGGAGGTAAAGAAAATGAAGAAGAAGAAGAAGAAAGGATCCGGTGAATCTTCTACAGGTCAAGACAAAGAAGAGATGGCAGAAGAATTTGTTGAAAGGCCCACTCTGTCCTTAGATGATGTAGTTAAAGCAGTTACTATGGATGGGAACCTGCAACCAATAACAGAATTCTATGATGCATATAATGATGCAGATAGAAAGATCTTGGAGGAAGCCACAGTTAAGTACTTGAACATATACAATAAGGCTTTTATTGAAATCATATCTCTCATTCCCAAAAGCCTAGAGAAGGAATTAGAGATAAGAAAGAATAATGCTAGGGCAAAGGATCTTGAGATCCGTGATCAGATAGCTATTCAACTATATCCTTCAATCAGTCCTAGGTAGAAGAATATGATCTTCAAAGATTGTAAGGATGAGTTCCGAAGCAAAGCTAGAATGAATCAACTCATGCTCGGAGAAACTGACAAAGTAGCAAAGGAGACAGAAGAGATCCTTCGGAATGCATACAAAAGATTCAACATTCCTATTATAGAGGACTTAGGTAATGATCCCTTGGCTACAGATGTTGAAGAAGTATCTACTGAGACAGTGGCAGAAGAGGTAAAGGAGACAGGTGAAGAAAAAGGTAAGGACTTAGATTCCTCTGCTCCGGAAGAGGAGGTCCATGATCAAGTGAACATCTCTCCTCCGGCTTCCCCTGCAGACTCCGGATCCAAAGAAAAAGATAGAGTACAAGAGAAGACCAGTCAAAAAGTAGAGGAGAAAGAAGTGAAGGGAAGAGAAGGTCAAGCTGAGAAGAACACAAGTAATAGTGCAGAAGGAAGGAAAACTTTGTCTCCGGCAAGAGACACTGCAGAAACTGTCAAGGATTTCTTGACTAAAGAAACGATGGAGATTGATGAACCGGAGTTACTTCAAGGACCATTTGACTTTGATTCTCTCTCCCCGGTTCAAACAATGAAGATAGCATCCTTTGCTCAAGCAAAGGCTAAAGAGAAACTTCTAAAGTCTCACATGGAAGACTGTGAGCTGCTAGAAATTGCATCTGGTGTGCTTGAAACGATCATGCCAACCTTTCAGAAGGATTCCTCAGCTTCTTCATCCGGTAATCGCAAGTCTCTTGTTAGTTCTGTCAGCATTCATTTTGAATCTTTAGAGAAATCAGCTGAGGTGAAGGTCTAGAAAGAGTTTTTGGATAAGAGATTCTCCGAGTTACAAGGCTTTATAACCAATGATAGGAGAAATATGGATATTGGGATAAAGAGCTTAAAAAATGCTCTTAAGGATGGAGGAGAAGTATATAAATTTTGTATATCCTGGACTAAAGTAACAAAGGATATTGAGAAGAAAGTGAAAGAACAAGAGGATAAACTATCAAGCCTCTCTTAGAATTTTGATCCTTCCACTGTATCCATAATAAACCAGGAATGTCAAACTATTATAGTCATGAATGAGATTAAGAAGCTTGAGAAGGAGAGGAAGAACATATTAAGCAGGATGGGTGAACTTAGAGGGATGATTATCCCTAAATTAGAGGCCATGCATGAGGCCTTAACTGATGCCCAGACCACAGCTCGAACTAGTGATCCGACAGATCTTAAGAGGGCAGAAGTTTTTGCATTCCTGTTGAGTGGTCACATCTCAATTTTGGACAGGATGAAGCAGAGTTGGGCAACAGAATTTGCTCAGTTGAAGATATCTTTTGCAGATATATTTCAGTATATGTAAGTATAGCATGTATATATACTTATGTGGCTAAGTATAGATTGTTTTTGGGAAATTTTGGTGTGCGGACCCTACCCTTTGCCATTGATGTCAAAGGGGGAGTGAGGAGCAGTGAAAAATGTGGACTCCAGCTAAAGGGGAGCTCCGGTAAAGTGTACAATAGAACAGAGCATCAACCAAGGGGGAGTGTAGTATAACACTTAGTCATTTTTCACTAAGTGTTGCCATCAATGCCAAAGGGGGAGATTGTTGGCAAGAGACACTGTGTGGCTTCATTGGTGTTGTCATTGATGGCAACAAAGACCATTCCACACATCCACAAGACATGGTGTATCTTTATCGGAAGTTAGATTGATGGATACTTTGGTCCGGTAAGCAAGAACAGAGCATGCAGCAAGGTCCGACACTCAGGTCCGGATCTCTTAGAGGAAGTATTCTTGTAAAGTGCGGACTTGGGAAAGTCAAGAGGAATACCTTGATTGATAGATTCCAAGGATTGAGCCTCCAGTGATGAAAGAGTGAAGAGATATGAGCATCTAAGTATTGAGGTCCGGTTTGGTAGAGTAGACAGAGGAAGAACTGATCAACAGAGCATCAGAATTATTCCGGATGAGATATTGATGGTGATCAAGGTTCTTAAGGTATTATCCATGATTGGCCGACGTGTTAGATGACTTCTATAAGTATCTCCTTGATTCGCATCACTTGGTAAGCAAGGATTCAGCCGACAGACTAGAGTTTGGGAAAATATTGACTATTCCGGATGCCGACTAGAAAGAGGATGAAATCCTTTTTGCGGATATATATACCAGATGGATTTGGATGTGAAGAAGTGTGTAGTGTGATAGTGTGTGCGAATAAAAGCAGAAGGGTAGTAAGGCAGGTCCGGCATGTGACAGGACAGCAGCACCAAAGAAGAGAAAGAATGAAGTGCAGTAGATCAGTGTACTGAGCCCAAACCGGAACTGAACTTCAGCATAAGTGGATGCTTCTCATCAGTTCAAGTATCTTGTTACTCTCTTATAACTTGTAGACAATGAGTCTCTTATAGGCAGTAAACCTTTTGTGAGCAGTGTGCTCGGGCAGTGAGCCCTAATTGGCATGTGCCATTTTGTACTTCTATTCTTCTAACAGAGAATACATTCTTGGGTTAATCACCCCGTGGTTTTCTCCCTTAACAAGGTTTCCACGTCAAAAATATTGTGTCATGTGTACTGAGTTTATTTCTGCTTTCATGTTCATTTAAGCTTATGCGTTTTGATACTGTACTAGTGGCTAAAGAAGAACAGAAAGTTAAATTAATCAAGATAACTGATTCACACCCCCCCCCCCCTCTCAGTTATCAACACAAACATCAAGAAAAATGTCTTTTGAAATAAGAGATCTAACAATAGGATTCTAAATACAGAGAATGTTCAAAAAAAATGTTTGGCTAGAAATAGGGACAATTATAAATAGCTTCTCAATAGCTTTCTAAATGCTGAAAAAAAATTGATCGACTTTGGATTCACATGGTACAACCACTGAATCTACCTTAACAATCAGAGTTTGAAGTGATTCTGACATCTAAAACTAATGTCTCTAGTTCTGCTGATTTTTCTTCTCCTTTCTAGATATGTATTGTGATTTTAGCCAATTCATACATATTGCTCACATGTTAGACTTTCCAAATCTATCCTTTATCAAATGTTGAAATTCACCCTATACAGCATCCAAATCAAATGTATTACCCTTTTTATCAACATACTTACTTGGAATTGTAGTCACAAACTCATAAACAAACCCTTCCACTTCCTTCAATTTGTTCTTTTGTTCACATAAAGTAGAAGAAGCTTTATTCAACATTTTCATTAGAAAATTGTATTGCCTGTTTGATGTAAACATCTACTTTTCCTATAACTTAGTCAAACTCATGGTGTGGATAAGTTTGAGGTTTTCAAAAATTTGTTCATAAGAGGAAGTTTCTAGTCATACATTTCTGCATATTTGCGATCCCTTGTCTAAACCTCCTTCGCTTTGGATATCAAAGCATACAATTGACCTAACATCCTGGTACCTTGTTGGCAAATATCATCAAACCATTGTTCCGTATTCTTTCCATATCGACTAGTTGATCTGATTGCCTCTACTCATCAATGGACTCTAGAATTTGATGCACAAACTCTGTAGGGTTAGAAATAGGTTGCAAAAGAAGAGTTATGAATTCTCAAGACTATTTGATTTCAGCCTTCAAGGCTACTTTGTTTTCACCTTTTCCAGGTTGCAAAAGAAGAGTTATGAATCCTCAAGGCTATTTGATTTTAGCCTTCAAGGCTACTTTGTCTTCACTTTTTTAAAGACTCTTTGCTTGATATTTTCTATTACAACCTCCGAGATGTTAACATCATCGAGATGTGTGCTAGCACCCAAATTTGTCCTGGCTATCTTGAAATCAGCCGGGTCAACATTGTGTGTAGTTTAGTCTTTAGGAGGAATGGTTGTTTCTATAATCAAACTGCCATATGCAGTTCTCTTCATTCTAGATTGCTGCTTAGGCCTCTTTTCCTCAAAATCTTCAATTGTGGTAGAAAGCATGGCAAAATTGATTTGATAGGAAGGTGGGAATTTCTTCTTTTTGGTAACCATTGATTTTACCCACTTTGGTGCCTCTTTTCCTCTTTCTTTTACACTCTAGGGCTTTCTAACAGGAGAAGAATTGCCAATGATAGAGGGTGCTTTAGGAGAAGGAATTGGATGAACAAGAGACATTGGAACTTGAAAACGGGGTGGAGATGGAATGGGAGGATGAATCTGAGATTCCTGTTGAATGGATGTTAAGGCAACATTTGTAGGAATGTCAGGAGAACATGGCCTAATGGGTGACGAAGAAGGATAATTGGAAGGGGAAGAAGTAGGAGGAAAAGTGGGAGTAGGAAACAAAGGAGTAGAGAATATAACTATTGGCTCACACCTTGGCTGAGTTATGGAAAAAATGTCTTCCCTCTTCTTAGCAACCAACCTCAATTCGCCAATCTTGAGGGCTGCCTTTGTATCATCAACCACCTTTTCTTTTAACTCCTTTGCTTCATTTACACTCTGCAATTGTGGTACGTGTCACTATTCTCAAGGAAGATGAAGGACACACATTCATTGGTAGTGGCTTTGGAATCTGAACTTTCTCTTTTGCAGCCCCTAAAGGTCTTCCTGCCATTTTTGATTTTAGAAGAATCTACTTTGACTTAGGAATACTTTGGCTCTTTCCTGATTTGAAGGAGTCTCTTTGTTTGCCCAATTTACCAAAGGCCGCTGATCAATATTTTTCTCAATGAATTGGGGAGAAAGAATTTCAAACTCGTTGGGAATTAGATCCCAATATGATTGATAACTAATCACTGCAGAACCTTAAGACTATGTGATCCAAATGATAGTTATGTTGATGTTACAATTCAATTAACAAATATTATTAAAGAACATAAAAGCATACACAATCCACATACACATGAGCACATGAGACACAAGGATTTACATGGGAAACCCTTTTGAGAAAAAAACCACAAGTAAAAGAGAGTTAACAATTGTATTAATTTGTGAAATAGACTTCAAATACAATCAGTCTCCTTACACCTTACTCAATCTGTAGATTATAGCATACAACCTCAAATCTATGCTTCACAACATCACATCATGAGGCACAACCTCTGCATCAACTTATTCCATTTGCACCATGGACTAGATGTACCCCTAAATCATTAGCCTAGGATCCAAACCGATTCAATAGTCTAACTGCTTATGGAATACCAATTGTCTCACAACCATAACATGACCATACCATGACATAAACTTGCTACATGTCACTCCAATAGGACCTCTCCAAATAGATAATCAACTCATTTTCTTAGATCCTCTCTCAACGACAATCAATGATAGTTGACCAAACACACCTGATAGCGAACATGTCTTCTTGCAATACCACCAAGACCAAACCATGGCTTGTAGTAATAGAGACAACACTTCTGATAACCTATGGTAATCTAGAGTATCTACCAGAACATCTACCTGTCCTCTACTATCACCACATGCACTCCAACAATGTTGCATGTGCACTTGCACTACCATACATACTCTAGCAACATACTCTGTTCAAGATGTGGTAACCAATTCTCAACAAGACCTCATGCATTTGGTACCATGGAAACATTGGCTATAAGACACCTCCATGCTAAACCACAAAGTCTAACTCCCATTTCATTCTACCACACAGGCTTCCAATGCAATTTACCAGTCTGCAATCAAACTTGTCAACAAAAACTAGTAAATCCCAAACCTTCTCACTTAGGAACTCTTTGTAGGTGAATAGCACACTAAAGTTCCAATATTTTCCCACTTGATATTCACTATAGGAGAGTTACAACATAAATTGAGAAGAAACTATGCATGGGAAAGGGATAAATCCATTGCGCACACCACAAAGACTTCACTAGACTTACAAGTTTTGTCAAAAAGTTAGCTATATTCACTCGAGTGTCAATTTTTTCCTTATGAACCTTACTTGCCTTTACCATCTCCCTAACAAAATGACATTGCACATCTACATATTTAGTCTGAGCATGATAAAAATTTGGGTTCTTTGTGAGACAAATTGCACTTTGACTATCACAGTTCAACACTCTTTTGCTCTTAAAATCAATTCCAACATAAAATCTTTGTAATCACACTGCTTCTTTGTAAGCATGTGTCACAACCATATACTCTATTTCAATAGTGGATAATGCAATTGTGGGTTGTTGCTTACACATCCAACTCATTGCTCCTCCAAATAGAGTGAACATATAGCTATTTGTCAACCTCCAGTTTTTTAGATCTCTAGCCCAATTAGAATCTACAAAACCCTATATATTCAATGCCTTGCCAACATCATTAGTACCATGATAATACAAACAATAATCTGAAGTTACTTTCAAGTACCTGAATTTGTTTTTTGCATGAGTCTAGTGTTTTCTACTAGGCTTTGGCTTGCACCTACTAAGAACTTGCATTGCTTAGGCAATGTGGCCTTGTACAAACCATAGCATACACTAGGCTTCCTATCACACTTGCATATGGAACATTGCACATGTCTTCCAAAGTCTACAAACTTAGGACATTTTTCCAAATTTAACCTTGTGTTTACCAATAAAAGGATGCTTATAGGCTTACTGTTATGCATACCAAATCTCTACAAAATAGTATTTATATAGTACCTCTAGTTCAACCACAGCTTCCTATTAGCTCTGTCTTTGGTGATTTTCACACCTAGTATGTATCTTGCAGCCCCTAAGTCCTTCATATCAAATTTCTTAGACAATTGAGCCTTGAGTTCCCTAATTACTGCCTTATTATTTCCAATGATTAGCATATTGTTAACTAATGACACAATAATTAACATGATCACCTACCTGCTTGTAGGACACAACGATCTTCTTTACTTCTTGCAAAACTTAGTTCCATCACATATACATCAAACTTTTGATACAACATACACGGTGATTGGTTTTGTGCCACCTTGTTTCTACTTTTGCTCTTTTCATCCAAGTTTAACCTCTTCGTGTTGACATGGCATAAATTGGTCTCATGAATCTTCAGGAATTCATTAACCAAAACTGATGCCACTTCAACAGATTGAGAAGAGTACTACATTTTGTAAAAGCTAGGGTTTTCTTTGATAGATGAAATTTGAATAAACCTTTATATTGTTGTTGCACTTTTGATGATGAATCAGTTCATTGTAAAGATGACAAAGCTTAGGCACTTTCAATAAGGTGTATCAGCCAAGGGTTCGAAGATAAAAACCATTGATACAGGGGGATGCGTCCCCCCCCCGGCGCTCTCGTCGGCCATAACGCCTTGGGGATGGGGACAGGACGCCCCCCACAGACCCCTTTTTTAATGATTTTTTGGGGACGTCCCATGGACGCCCCCTCGACATGGGCAACGTCCCCTGGGAACGCCCTATTTTTGGGGAAAAAACCCTAAACGTGAGTCGCGAATTGCTGCCTTGGAGTCTTCAATTTTGGATATGAATAGAAACCAACACGATTTGCAGGGTGTTGACTGTTGGACGTGGGTCTTGGATGCTCACTGTTCACTATGTTCATGTGTTGATTTACAAAGTACAAACAACCATACTGAGCGATTCTACCACCGAGGTTTTTGTTTTCTTCTTCAAATATTATTTTCCTATTGTTCTGTTGTTTGTTTTGGCAAACGATTGTTGGATTGTTTCTTCTGAATTTTGTTTTGAAAATAAATACAATTGAAATGTTTGGATTCTTATATATTAAATAATAATAACCAAATTTATTAGACTTAAAAGATAAAACATCAAAATGAGTTGCATGCTTACTGTCATGGAAAGAGCACTAAATTTTTATAAGTCTTGTTCTTTTCTCAACAAATTTAAATTTAACTGTTTAAAATTGTTGATGACCAACGACCACATATAGGCATTTAAAATGAAAGTTTTTTAATTTTCAGTTAATGTCTTATCACAGATAAGTCGAACTGTTAACAGCAATATTAGTGTTAACAATAAATTAATCATTGATAATTATTAATTTTACTTTTTATATTGCTGTTGCATCAGGGTCAAGATTTCTGATTTGCTGATTGAAACTTGAACTGTGAAACTGAAGATGGATTCTTCAAGTGTGGATGCTGATTAAGATTTGGAGAACGAAACATCAATTGATGAGGATGAGGAATTAGACAGCCAAACAAAAACCCCAGGCAGAACCACTGACAGTTCAAGTGTAGCTGCAAGTGTGTTAAAAATCGATTGCCCTTCACAGTTGTTATCACAATATGCCAAAGGGCCATTTAACAAGAAAGATCCTTTAAAGCAGCATGCAACAATAATAGACACAAATAGAGCACCTAAGTCAGGTGGAAGTCGAAAATGGAAATGCAACATTTGCCCAAAAGGTATTTGGAATGGCAACATGACGAGGACCAATGCACTCTTTTTGCATATCCCTAGTAAAGGAGTTGAAGGTTGTAAGGATCTCACACTTGAAATGAAGGCCGAGATGATCAAACTGTATACAAGGGAAATCACTACAGCATCAATTTCTAGTACACCGATACGAGAAGGTTCAACTTCAGGTTTACCACCTTTATATCCGTCATTTAGGGTGAGTGTAGTGGAGTCAAGGGGGGAAACAGAAAGCTACAGGATCATCCTCACCAAACCCAATCACAGATATGTTCAATGCACAAGGAAGGGAGGCTACAAATGAGGCCATTGCCAATTTCTACTTTGGCAACAACATTCCTTTCCATGTTGCTCGATCTCCTTTAGACAAAGAAATGTTTGAGAAGGTAAGGCACGCTGGTCCTGGTTATGTGGTTCCTAGTGAGACTAAATTGAGAACCACACTCTTGGAGAAAAGTTATTCCAAGGTTAACTTGTTGATGGAGGAGACGAAGGCCAAATGGGTGACACATGTTTGTAGCATAATCATGGATGGGTGGATGGATATTAGATGTCGTCCACTCATCAATGTTATATTTTCATGCATTGATGGACCTTACTTCTTGCGAGCAATTGATTGCTCAGGAAAACACAAAGATGCCAAGTTTCAGTTTCAGATCCTGAGAGATGCCATTGAAGAGGTTGGTCCTCAAAATGTAGTGCAAGTGATTATTGATGCAACAAATGTTTGTAGGGCAGTAGGTATGTTGGTTCAATCTACATATAGGCACATCTATTGGACCCCTTGTTGTGTGCATGCTATGAACAATGCACTCAAAGACATTGGAAAGATAGAGTGGGTGAACCAGGTGGTGGCGGATGCAAGGGAGGTGCAAATGTTTATTTGCAACCACCACATGTCATTGGCATTGTTTCGGACCTTTGCAAAGAAAGAATTCCTCAAATCAGTTGAGACTCGATTTGCTTCCTATTTCATTCTACTAGAGAGGATGCTTGAGTTGCAAGAGCCATTACAACTTATGGTTATGACACAAGATTGGAACACGTGGATGGAGTCAAAGACTGAGTAGGGGAAGAGGGTGAAGGAGATTGTGATTAGTGATACTTTTTGGTCGAATGTGAGATACATAACATCTTTTGTACAGCCTGTTTTCACTATCATCAGATTTGGGGATTCTGATAGTCCTAGTCTTGGGGAGATGTACAAGTGCATTGATAGCATGCTTGGCCAAATGAAGGCTGCCATTTGTGCGAAAGACCCCACCCTAGAGTTGTACAATGAGCATATTCACCCCATCATCCAAAAAAGGTGGAGAAAGTTGAACACCCCTCTACACATGGCTGCATATGCTTTGAATCCAAAATGGTATGCGGAAAGAGTTGGTAGAATTCTTCCTATTCATGATCATGAGGTGAGGAATGGGATCATGAAAGCCTTCAAAAAAATGTATAGTCCAGAGGAAGCTTCATTGATCGGAGTTGAGTGGGTTAAGTTCACAGAACTAGAAGGCTACAAGACTTCGGCAAGGACTGATAGGCTCACTATGGTACAGGATAAGCCAGTTAGTTGGTAGACAATCTATGGACCTCCAGGACCATTGCGTACACTTGCCATTCGTCTTCTCTCACAGGCTTCTAGTTCCTCAGTTGTTGAGAGGAACTGGTCCACATATAGCTTTATCCACTCTCTAAAGAGGAATAGACTTACCTCTGCGAGAGCGGAAAAGCTTGTTGCAGTGCATAGTGCCTTGCGTCTAATTGGTCGCAAGACACCTCAGTATAGGCAAATCCCAGCGCAGAGGTGGGACGTAGAGCCTGAGGAGCCAAAACAACTTGATGATGACCACAATGTGTAGGTGGCATTGGAGGATCCACTTCCTTCTGACAGTTCCAGTGATGAGGAGTTTCCTACATATGTTGCTGATGATGATGATTCTGATTTTTGAGTTTTCAGTTATAGATATCGTTTTTGGCAATTTAATTTTGTCATTTTGATGCTTGTCACTTGTATAATCATATTATGAGACTCTAGAGTCTAGTATCTACTTGGTACTTTGAACTTTCAAAGTTCAAACTACTTATAAGTTTTAAAGTTTATAACTTGAATGTTTGAATTCAATTTGAATTTTGAAATGGATCACGATTTTCAGCTACTATCAGTATGAATTTGATTCTTGAATGATCATTGATATTCAATTGTTCAATGTTTAAACTTTAAAGTTTACTGTTAGTGTTTACTGTTTAGTTTAAGACTTTAAGTTACCTCAACATGTATCTCATTTTAGTTTTTAACTTTTTAACCTATATATATTTTTATTAAAATATATTATATAGTAGTCCCCTCGCTATCCCCTTGTCGTCCCCAAATTTTTGGAAAAATTTTGCCGTCCCCGGCAACCCGTCCCCCAGTCCCGGAAACTTGGAGAAACACTGATAAGAATTGATTATCAATTAAAAACCCTAGGCACTGTCTTTGTTTGAAAGCCTTGAATTTTTTGAGCTAAACCCTCATCGAAACAAAAACCCTTGATGATTATTCACTAAAATCGGGTACTGTTTGATGAAAAATCTTTTGAAACACAATCTCCCATTGGAACACCCTTTGAAAATTTGCTGAATTTGATAGAAAATTTGCTGAATTTGATGGAAAATTTGCTGTAGACGACTAAAACTTGCTGATAATTGATAAGAATCCTTTAAAATTCAATCACTTGACCAAGATTGATATGGAATTCACTGAAAAAGGGATGAATGATGAAAGTAACCCTGCTGATTATCAAAGCAACCCTGCTGATTTGATGAAGGATGCACCTGCTCTGCTGCTGTTCGCCAAAACCGACTGCTCTGCCAAATGAAAAATAATGAAGGGTGAAGATCTATTTTAAAAAACATTACTGCTATTTCAGCGATAATCTTCTATATTAATAATTTGCTCCTCCTTCAAATCTGCTATTAAAAACTGCCTTTCTCCTTGAATGATCAAAAACCTATAAATAGCAGATTTTGACTTTTGTTTAAGAAGTTGCCTCTATGAATAGGTGCACCTCTGTATATACAACTTGAATAAATCTTTTTTAGAATCTAGTTGGCCCATAACACTATAATAAGCATGCACCTCTATTAATGAATTATGTAAACCTTGAAAACCCTAGTTGGCCTATAACAGGCATGTGCCTTGACATAGATTTATATGTTTTAGGTGAAAGTTTGTACTTCCTGTTTACATGTTCACGCCTATGAGTGCATTTGCATTCGTCTTGTTTTCAAAACAATTGTTTTGCCCTATAAGGGCACATGCCTCAAGACTGCTAATGTTACCTTTGCTGATCAGAAACCTGTCAATACACACTTGGGCATGTGCTGACCTATAACTCTGCAAATTTCAGTTTGGGACATATCTTCTGTGTGTACTGGTGAATGCCAGGTATAAGACATGCAGATTTTGAAATTGAAAATCGTTTCACATTGTTAGGCATGCACTCAGACACTTAATTGCAATCTCTGACCTTCAAAAGCTTGCCTCTTTGCTTCCAAGCATGCATCATGACATCTGTTCACATGTCTTTCATCTTTGAAATCTCTCCTTCCATAATCTGGCATGTGTCTATGAGTGCACTTACAGATTTCAACCTTGAAATCATTTCTATACACATTGCCATGCTCTTAGGCATGCTGATGCAAAATTAACTTGAAATCTGCCCTCCCTGTATACTGGCACACGCCTAACAGTAATCTTGCATACTTTTCTTGCCTTACTAACTTTCCAATTACCTCTTCATCAATTTTCTTCCATTCTTGCCGTGAGGTGTTTTGGAAAGCTTTGATTATTAACCTTGCGAAGATACAAATGCAAGATGACAAAACAGCATAGACAAACAGGACAAAAACATGACCAATTGATTTGACTAAAAGACAAGAGTTAAGCTTGTAATTTGGCACATACAAATTTTTTTGTGTGTACAGCAGCATCAAAACTAAATTGACGGCTTCATCTTTTGGAGTTCCTTTGGAGATGATCCCTATCACCTCTGTGATGCTAATACATGATAATCATCATTGTCTCAAAAAAGGGAAAATCCTTGCTACAAGCTTCAGTAAAATACAGTGGCATATCCCTTGTTCAGAATTTCCTTCCACATTAATATCTACCTTATATCTTTCTCCTAAAGAATTTGAAAAGTTTGTTTGTACTCCTTAATTTGAAATCTCCCTTAAATATCACCTTTGCAGTGGCCGAATTTGTCACCTTAACCTATATCATAAGTTGTTGGTTTCTTGACAAGGTGGAGGAATGCTTATTAGATTGCTTGACCCTTCAATTTTTCCTATATTTATTGGCTTTCAATCTGCCAGGCATAAGTCTGTGAGCTTGCTTGGTCCCTTTAAACAATGGTTAAAAAGACTAGAATTGGAACATTATACGAAAAGCTACTTCTATCAGTCCGTAATCTTCCATTATGCATCTTCTCTTCTGCATAGTTATAATGATGAGCGGCAGTTCTCTTTATGCTTTCAGGCATGTTGTTTCAAGTTCAGTTGCAAATTTTAGATTTCTGACCAGCTTCAATTCTTGCCATACTTTTCGATATTCTCAGATCTTGTGCATAAAAACTGAGGGCCAAGTCTCTACTATCTTAGAAATTGCATCCTCTGCCAGGATTGGTTTGCACTTTGAAATTCCGTCATAGTTCAATTTAATTATATTTCTTTAGGTGGGTCACATTTCTCCTTAGTACTCCAAAATTTCTGTTTTCTAACAGGCTAGTAATAATAATTTAAAGGAATCCTAATTTAATGTTTCCCCCGATTTCCTAATCTCCTTAATTAACTCTTTAGAAAAATCCTAAACTTTTGGTGAATCTCTCGTAGCTTGTATACGAAAGAGTGAAATTTTAGGATGCAATAAGTGTATTTTATGACTAGAAAGGTTCGATATATGGTTCAAATAAAAAAGAAAAAACATTTATAGAAGAGTTAAATTTAAGGACGCAATAAGTGAAGTTTATGACAAGAAAGGTTTGATATATGGCTCAGACTAAAAAGAAACGACATTATCTGTAGTGTTATTCTAATAAATTGTTTGTTGTCCCAATGGGCAAGAGTGATTTTAAGGCTAAGAATATAATTATCTCTGTTTGTGTTGCTAGAGTTGGATAAATGTGGCCATAATAATTTTGAGAAGCAGCTGCTTGTTTTCATTCTACCAAATACCGGAATATGAGCTCTGCAAACATGACCATGTAAATTGGATGTCTTTTTACTAGCATTAGCTGTTACATAGTTTTATGATTTATCAAATATTGAACTAGCTTAATATTCTTCCTGCATGTTCTGGCCGGTCTGGTTTCATTTTGCTTTGCTTTACAATTTGTGGAAATCTCAATTTCAGTGTTATCATGTGCAGAGAATCCAATCAAAGATGATTTAACAATCATCACTGGATTAGGTGACACCCAAGACTCACGATATGATGCTATTGTTAGAGTCCTTAAAGATGAGTTGGGCCTTGTTGTCTCCGGTCATAAAGATGTTCTTGATCTGAAAGGACACATAGCTTCTGAAGATGAAGTATGTCAAACTACTTATCATCAAAGAGTTAGTAATAGGATTTCTTCTCATCAAGATACCAGTATGTACATAAATGCTGGCAGTCAATATGGAAAGTCAGGAATTCCTATCCGAAGGCCTCCAACCCTTGGGTGGTTGAGGATATCGAGCAAATCATTAAATCAGTGGCTTGGGAAAAAGAGGTCGCCAGAAAAAGATACCACAGGGGCATCCATCATCATCCATTCTTAAATCAGAGCACAATCGAACAATTGATCAAGATAACATAATAAATCGATAAAATTATTTGTTGAGTTTATTTCATTAATCCAACAGTTTATCCTGCTCTAGGCATTGAGAATCTAATGTAAATCAGAGCCCAGAATGTTAGGAAAGGGCTTACCTACTTATGGTTACTGTGGGATTCAAACATGGAAAACTTTGTAAATTATGATTCAAGTGAATTTAATGCTATAGGCCTATGATCTGCCAAGTTATTTGTATATAAATCATAAGTTGAACTACATCTCTCCTTTTGTGTAGATAGACATCCAGCTTTATGGGAAGTGTTAGTTTCAGCAATCAACCTCTCCCAGTGACACTTGCAGTATTGTGCCAAATTAATGGTGTGAATATGCACTTTTTCTTGATGATAACTCTGATGGGCATTCTTAGTTATGTAAATATCATATTATGTAGTCTAGGTAATGTTGCAGGGAGACATGTCTCCGACCCCCTGGGATGCATCTCCGGTATAGGGACGCGTTTCCGGTCCCAGAAACGGGTACTGAGACGTCCCCCAATACAGGAAACGTCCCACCCACGTTTCCCACCATCTCCTCCAAAAACCCTACTTCGTTCTATCTCCACAATAAGAAACGACATAATTAAAAAAAACAAAAAAGAAACCCATTGAAAATTGCCACGCGATTGTCATTTTTGTAGGAAAATGTCGCGAGATTGTTCATTTCCGTTGTGCGATTTGTCTTCGGTAGCAGCAAGCAAAGACCCTCAAACCAACACGGAATAACTAGGTTGCAAGTATTTTTGAATACCTCATTTTGTAAAATTTTCCCTATGAGTCTGAAAATGGAAAAATCGTGTAACAGTGTTTTAGGGTTGAAATCCGCGTCATAGCTGAAAACACATGAGAACACTGGGTTTAATAATATATTAAATGTTTTGATTTCTCCATATTGTGTTTGGTTTAATAAATTATTGTTTCTAACAAATTAATAATTATATTGTGTGTTTTAAAACTGGACTAAATAGATTAAGCATAAGAATCAAATCAAATCCTACAATACCTTCAAAGAATAATCGAAGGACAATAATAATGAAACAATGCAAAATAACACAGATCTTACCACCTATGATTGTATTGCATAACGGTAGCAAAAGTGTGAATGGAGGATAAGTGTGTTCAACAATAATGGATGAGTGCTCAAAGCAAATGTTCAAATATTGTGAAGGGTTTGTGAATGAGTGAAGGGGTGTATTTATAGCTTTCACATGAAGGTATGTGCACATGACATAAACATGCAAAAAAAACTTGTTTTGAAGAGTTAATTGTTTTCTAGGATAAAAATAGTGATCTGATTTTCATAAAATAGAATTAATTTTCTATTAAGTGAGTTGATTGATAAAAACAAAAATTGAAAGCCAATTAGACTTATGCATGATTTGCTTTTTGACATGCAATGAATAAAATTAAATAATAAATTGTTTAATGTATATGCATGGAAGATATATAAAAGAAAAAGATAAATTTAGAAGATGAGAAGATAAATTAGAAATAAATTTGTTGAAAAATAGGAAATGAATAAAATATTTGATTTTATTTATTTAGGGGATAAGAAAAGTGAACTTAAATAAATTAGAATAATTTATATAATTATTGAAAGAATAATTAGCCAATTAAATAATTGAAATTATTTAATTATTTGTAGATAATAGAATTAAAATGATGAATTAATTAATGACAAAGGTGAAATTAATTAAACAATTAGGAATTATTTAATTAATGTGAAAATAAAAGAAATAAAGTTGGAGGGAAAGATGATTTAATTAAACAATTATGAAAGTATTTAATTATTGGTGGAAGGGGGAATAAATTGATGACAAGGTGAATTTTTTTTTTTTAAGATAATGTGTCTAGTAAACTTTTTAACATGATCGGTGATGCTTGTGCGACACGCCCTCTGGCTCCACGTGAATGCTTTTGCCTGGAGCAATGAATCGATGAGGCCACAACACGAGGGACTTCATCCCCTAGCAAGAACGCTTCAAACTTGCGAGCTCGTTGGCCCAGCGAAGGCATAAAGCCTGCGAGCTCATTGACCCAGCGAGCGTTTGAACTCTGGTGGCCGCCACTACAACCGAGTGACTTAACCACCGAACCACACCCTTATCGGCGATGACAAGGTGAAATTAATTAAACAATTAAGAATTATTTAATTAATGTTGAATTAGAAGAAATTGATGAGAGAATGATGCATATGATAGGATGATAATGTGTTAGTCATTTTTAGGTGTCTACATTTTGTCCCTAGTTGAGACAATGCATTTTATGACGTTATTTCAAAGAATTACTGATAACGTGGATAACAAATTGAATATTATGCTCCAATGTAATGAGTGATAGAGGTAGGATGCCCCCTCGAGAGGGTAACTAGGAAAACATTTTTTTTGGGTGGACTCTTGATAAGAAGATTAGGGTGAGGATGAAAAAGAAGACAAGATAGCCATAAACGGAAGCGGAGGTTGACACAATGAAGAATTAGGGTAGGCAAAGAAAAACTAGGGCTTGGGAGGGAAGAATTAGGGTTGGGGAGGTTACAAATAGGCTCCAAGGGGTCATTTTCAACTCATTGACACTCAAATGTTTAGAATTGTCACTTAGAGCTTAAGGATATCTCGAGAGCTTAGAGTAGGATACATTTGTAGAGATGACGTGCATTCTGAGGTCAGATCATTGCGTGGAGAGGGTCAGGACATACGGTCGACTAGCTGGAGCACCAGGAGTGGTAAGTATATCATCCTCTAGTCATTTATTGCATTTATGAGGGTAATAAATGCGGGTCAAAAGGGGGTAGACTAGGTTAGATCAAAAGCACAGTTTTAGATAGTTTGGCATAAATGAGGAATTTTGTGGCACTAATGATGCGCAATGGCGCATTTGAAAGAAATGAATCGCATATGATTTGCATTAGGGATTTCTAGGTTTGCGCTAATGATTAGCAGAATTGCACAAGTGAGCCACAAAGTGGCACATCTAACAAAACAAGCCGCATTTGATAAAAAGTATAGCGCTAGTGATAAAATAGGTCGCATTTGATGTGCTAGGTAGGGTTGCATGTGATTGTAGGCAAGTGCAGGTGAAAGCCAAAATGGCGCTAATGAAAAACAATCTTGAGCAAATGAAGAACAGAGTTGCACATTTGATGAATATCATGGCGCAACTGCAAGTAGAATGGCACTTCTAAGAAAAGGGGTCGCTAATGAGTTAAAGTAGGTTTGTTTTGATTTGCGAAGAAACTAACAAGTTCAACTTTGATGGATGTAGGTTGTGCTTCCACCCTTGATGTCATGAGCGACATTCAATGACATTAGATCTAGTTGTTAACTTGGACGAGGATGAGGATTTGTTCTTGGAGGTGATGGGACTATGGTATACCGCACACACGCCACCTGTCAGGGTGCATTGAGCGATGATGGCTGCTTTGGTGGAGCGTTGGTACAATGAGCGCAGTTCGTTCCTATTTCCCACATGAGATATTAACATTTCTTTAGAGAATGTCTGAAGGATACTCTGCATCCTGATATATGGGGAGTAGGTAGTCTATGACACCGACACAGGAGAGAGTGCACTAGCTCGACTATTGATGACCAGGGACCTAGGTATTGAGGACAAAGAGTCTGGCTCAGGCGATTTGACAAATTACATTTGGTGGTAGCTGGACTGGTCGGAGGGGTCTTGATGCCTAACAGACAATCCCGTGGATTTTCAGCTGGATGGGGACGGGTGTTAGAGGGCATGTTTTTAGAGGGATAGTTTATGGCTATGCATGGGGCCCCTACTTGTTGGGTTAGTTATATCAAGACATGCATTAGGTAGTCTATCAGTATGGCTCTAGCATGGCAGCATGAGTTACTTTACTTCATGTTTGGGCATGGGAGCACATAGTTGTGATGCACCCTATTTATGCATGTCAGAGGGAGCATGGACAACCTTTTGTTCATCTATATGAGGAGGTTGTGACACACAGTCGGCTCAAGGAGCTTACATACCGGCGGCGGGTATTAGATGAGTTCGACATAGTGATATGGAGACCATGGCGTGATTGTGAGGTGTGGCTTGATGATGCTAGGCACCTCCTATATTACAAACAGGGGAGGTATCTTTTTTGGAGGACTATGAATATCATTGAGAGATACCTTCCAGACATAGTGCTTAGATAGTTCGAGTTGCCCCAATCAAAGCCTATTTAGAAGGCTATTTTTGCGTGGACCCAGAGAGGTTCATGATTGGGGTCTATAGATAGTTCTCGATGTTGCTCTAGTTGAGTTTGATGCAATGGCTCCAGTTCAGTGGGACCCTATGGGTGGAGAGGCTAATCCAAGGACTACACCAGAGTATGACACCTAGTCGTTGGCACAAAGGCTAGTTAGATTGACCATCCCTGGGGAGGTAGAGTATGACGGTGAAGGAGATCAAGGGAGCTAGCTAATAGAGAGTTAGCAGTAGAGACGAGTTGATCCCGACGACAGAGGCAGAGAGTGGAGGCAGAGGAGGCTCTGAGACAGGAGCAGGTATAGGTAGAGGTTGGCCAACAAGATGTGGCCATGGGAGAGCAAGATGTGTAGGATGTGGAGGTGGAGATCGAGACAACTAGACTGCAGTGATTACTAGATGTAGAGGTACACAAGTGACAACATGCTGAGCTAGTAGCAGTTAGGCTTCATAGAGAGCGGGATGAGGCTAGAATAGCAACACAACAAACACATGCTATAGCACAGACACATGCTATGACATAGGTACAGGCACCAGGAATAGAAATAGGGGATATGGCCAGAGTGATGGCAGAGAGAGATGGTGCTATAGTGATGAGACTTAGGTCAGAGTCACAGTTGCAGCAGGTTACACAGGAGTGAGATACTGTAATATAATAGCCCTATTTTTTAAAAACTACTACTCAAATGTAAATGCAACAATAGTATCTTCCACACCCTTCTGATCACCTAGCTCCCAATATGGGCAAAGTGAGATCATACAAGTGTTTCAAACTTAAATAATGAAAATACTAAGCAGCAAATTACAACTTCCACTTTTTTTAGTGGGCATCCACTTATTCAATGAGAAGCCTATTACAATTCAAACCACTTATTTAGTGGGGTGAGAAACATGAACAAGAGAGAAAAAATTCCCACTGACAGTACTACCATCTAGGGGTTACAATCACCAAATATTGCAACTATGAAATATATCACAATGAGAAATAAGGTTGTAATATCATCAACTAATTTTGATTTTTCAATCTATTCACTGTTGCAACATACATATCATGGAAATAAGGCAACTAAAAGCATCCAAACCCAAAACAAATGCATACCCATTGAAGCTCCGCTAGTGTAGATGGAATTGGATACCCAAAGATCATTGTAGCATGTTGAAAACACTACAATCTCATAACTAGATCACAATCTGAAGATGTGCGGCCCTTGGACCAAATTATACAACATCAAAATTGATCAACAATCCAAAGAATAAAATCACTATAGTGAGTAAGTTGTCATAAAAATGTATAGTGTTGTAGATGAAAGCCCAATGAAACCTACCTGTAACCCCTTCTAAATACCTCCCAACAACAACACTACAATGTCGAATGCATCCGCTCCAAACCAACAAGACACGAAATGTGTAGTGATCAGAAACCTTCCTCAAAAAGGCAACACATAGGCAAATAGGGTGCTATGCACCAAGTATGGATCAACAATAATCAACAAGGTTCAATATTCCTCCACAAAAGTGAGCGGCTACTGTCTTCAAGCACAAACGTCACTACTAGTAGTTGACATGCCTCATAAAGAAGCCTTAAAAACCTTCGAACTACCTTTGAAAGTGTCACATGGCCCTAGGGAGGAGTGGCCAATTCAAGAAAACCAATGCAACACTAGGAATAGTAACCATCAATGAAACAAGTGTATTAAATGATAATATTTACTCTAATTACAGTGCCATAGCTTAAGCAATAACTCTCAATCATCTGCAAATATAATATTGGCACAATCTTTATTATGTTTGCCTTCAACTCTAGCTCCAAATCCAACTAGCAACTTTCAACACACAGGCAATCTTTGTTTGAAATTGCTCCAAACTTCTGCGTTCAGCACAAGTGTGATTTCTGTGTGAAATCACCACAACCAGCTAGGGGGGATCTTTCACCTCCGAAACTAATCATTTCCAAGAGGGTTTTCGTCATCAAGAAGGATTGGAAGAACACACAAGTTCAATCCAATAGCATAACAATATCAAATCAATGGCATAACCCCAACAATGAGCTCTCAACCTCCTTATATAGGCACTTTTAGGTTACATGGGAATTATTTCTTTTAAAAATAATTAACTTTTCACTTCAATAATTCTCCCTTTTCCCATGTCTAGGCACACACTTTAATGTGCCTAATCAATTAATAAATCACTTTACCTTTCCAATAAGCTATATTACTTAAGTCACCTTTAAATATTTCCAACCTTAGGGAACTTAAGTGAAATTAACAATTAAATAGCTCAATTAACCACCCAACTTATGGAAAATCCCAAACTAAAGAAAATTGCAAAATAAACCATACCAACATGATCTCGAAGGTTTGGGATGAAGAATGACACCAACTGGGTGACTTACTATAAATAGATGGCTTCTCCAAGAAGTTTGGAGAGCAAATTGGGAAGCTGAAAATACTTTTGAAAGCGTCACTGTGATCTTGTGATAACTCAATGTTTTCCAATTTAAGATTGGAAAGACTCTATGTGATCAACTCATTTGCATTAATCCCTACACTATGAATTAGCCTATGTTCATGCTAAGAAGGAAACATAATCAGAATAAGACAAAATCTGTCATGCCTCTCGTATATTCATCGACCTCTTCAAGTCTGATATGAAATCTGAATGGTCTCTTTCATCTGTGGTATTCTAAGATGATATAAATATGATCTACTGACATGACAAGACTCCCTTAATTCATGAAGTGCCATGAGCAGTCCATAACTTCGCAATTAACTAGCATCAAATCAAGGGAGTAATACTAGCACCGGTTAGAAGAAGAGTAGTCAAAGTTGAATAGAATAAGACAAATACTAATAAGATAAAGGACTACAAGATAAGTAATAAACAAGATTATGTATTACTACTGGAGCGCCCATCCTTAAGAAAGAGGTGTTCATTCTCGAAGGAACATGATTCTTCCAAGATCGGGACTATTTAAGGGAGTCCAAGAGATCGATCAAAGGATCATTTTTGGGAGCATCAAGCGATCAACAAATTCCAATATACATTCAGTAATTGCGAAACTTAGACAAATTACCCATCAATTCTGGAATATATATATTCAACAATCATCATCAAGAAAACAACAAATCTCATAAAGTCATAGATTTGAAGATTATCGATTGGAATTAAAGATACCTTGAGCAACGAATATAACAAGCAACAATGAATCTAATACAGATGTCAATCTGAGTAGCAAACGATTGAATTGAATTATAGATTGAGCAACATCATTACATCCAAATCGACAAGGACTGCAAATACTAAAGGTATGCAAAGTTCATTGTTTATTGTCATCTTAGGGATGAGAAAGCGGCCTCATTGTTAATCCATCTAACAGTATTGTCATCTTAGGCATTTGCTGATTGCTTGATGCTCATGAAATCTTAGGGATGAGAAAGCGGCCTCATTGTTAATCCACCCAACACTATGGAAGTGAGATTGATAGTTAGAATAGCAATGGACCAAATAGTGGATATGACTCGAGGTGGTGAGAAATCACCCTCCGAGACAAGTGAATAGGCCTTTGACTTGAGATGGTGATTTATCACCTCTGAGCCAAAGGAGAAAATAATGATGGGCCTTTGATCTAAGTATCGAAGGAATAATGATGGGCCTTTGATCTAAGTATCGAAGGAATAATTATGGGCCTTTGATTTAAGAAACAAAGGAATAATGATGGGCCTTTGACTCAAGAGTCAAAGGAAAGAAAGAAATGGGACCCATGATAGTTGGTATGACATTGCCTCCTAACGAATCTTCTCTCATAGGGTGGAAGGTTTGATTAATAGTAGGCCTAAGATTATCTCTCCCAAGGTAGATCATGAAATATGGAAAATGGACTTGTGAAAAGATGAAATGCATATAATTATGATTAGTTGAAGTAGTTACATATGGTTATGGTCAAGTATTAAAGGGAATTGAATAGTAATGTGCTCTTTTACAAGTTGAAATTGTTTGCAAGGTTGCGAAAATTTTGGCTTGTTAGAAGGGGACATTACAAGTGGTATCAGAGCTATCATTCTGCCATCTTGTGAAGCCATTGCATGTAAACATATAGAAGGACAAGAAACAACCAAGAAAAAATGAATAACAAATTGAGAGCCTTCATTGAAGCAACCACCAGACCAAAATCAAGCTACTCAAGCCCTATTGCAAACCGTGCAAACTTTGAGAAATGGCATGGAAAGTTTAAAGGCACAATCAACTAATGGGAAGGAAGTAGCCTCCAACCAAGCTGAAAATAGCAACTCTTCATTAAGCCCAAGGATTCCACTACCGTCTTTCCTACCAAGCGAAGACACTCTAAGGACGGAAAATGATACTACACAAGACATGAGCACTGAAGACATTGCTAGAGCTTATGCCAGCCTAGAGCCCAAAGTGAGAAGAGTTGTATCTTTCAACGATCTTAGTAACTCAAAAAGGAATGAGTTAGCAAGGAAAAAAGACCCGTCAACAAGGATTTGAAACAAAAATCCAACAAGGTGAACCTTCCAAATTTTGATGGAACCAATAAGATCACCCCGCATGCATGGCTACAAAAGTTAAATGACTGTTTTCTACTTAGCCCAATGACTAAGAAAGATGCCCTCCAATTCACCATCCTACACTTAGAAGGTTTGGCCTACGAATGGTGGTATCACAGGAAGCACACTCTAGGCCATGAATCCATTACATCCTATGAAGAATTCTCCAAAAGGTTCATCAAGAAATTTGATCGATGACATCCTCAACAAGACTTCAAGGAGCTGGCCTTATTAAGGCAAAGAGGGACCATGGATGAATACGTAAATGAGTTTAAGAAGATAGTCATTTGGGTCTCCGAAGTGGAAAATGATAGACTCACATTCTTATTCATTGAGGGATTGAATGAGAAACTACGAGACTTCATGGGAGCACTTAAACCCACAACACTTGATGATTCCATCGAAATGGCAATCCAATTAGAAAAAACCAATCCCTCTCAACCATTCACTAAACCCCTCTATAAGAAAGGAAATTTTGATAAAACATTCCACCCTAAAGGAGAAAAAAGGGATAGAACTTCATGTTTTAAATGTGGAGAACTGTGGAAACTGAGTCATATGTGTCAAACCTTAAGAGACCTGAAGGATAAAGGCTTATGTTTCAAATGTAAGAAGAAATGGGGAAAGGATCACAAATGCAGGCAAGTTTGCATCATAGAAGCCTTGTCCTACGAGGAGGAAGAAAAACCAACCAAAAGGAGAAAATGTGAGCCCGAAGAGAAGGTTACTCTAGCTGCTATATCCAAGGTATCTAAGCACCATCCCTTTAGGCT
The DNA here is from genome assembly GCA_027924645.1 of Cunninghamia lanceolata. Lineage (NCBI taxonomy): Eukaryota > Viridiplantae > Streptophyta > Pinopsida > Cupressales > Cupressaceae > Cunninghamia > Cunninghamia lanceolata. The sequence goes on along the minus strand of BSBN01001201.1, from coordinate 13,835,267 downwards.
TAGATGCAACCTTAAGGGTAATAAAATAACAGCCTTAGTAGACAGCGGGGCCACACATAACTTTATAGACGAATCCTTGGCCAAACAAATGAAACTAGACACCCAAGATTTTGAGGGATTTATGGTATCCTAAGCCGATGATTCCACAAAAGAGTGTTAAAAAATGTTAGCCAATTGAAAATGTTCTTAGGAAAGCACCCCGTTCAAGATGATTTCTATGTAGTGAATATGGGGAACACTGATATGATCCTTTGCACTCCATGGTTGCACTCTCTAGGACGAGTCACACTAGATTTTCCCAAACTTGAACTCTCTTTCGAAGACCAAGGAAAAAAGGTTACCCTACACGGACTCTCTAATGGATCACCCTGAACGATCTCTTCAAAGAGGATGGAAAGAACTTTTAGGCATAACCAAGTAGAATGGGTAGCCCAATGTATGATACTTGACAAATCAACTCCCATGGGTAAAGCCATACACAAATATCCAACCCATCCTTAGGAAACATAAAAGGATATTTGATGACATACCACTAGGTTTACCTCCCAAGCAAGGGTTCAAACACATGATTGAAATGGAGAAAGATGCCAAACCTGCCTCAAGTGATGCAGGAGCATCTGGGTCCATAGGCGATCCTTGATCGCCTAAAGATATTTTAGTTTTATTTTCTTGTTTTGGTGTGTATTGGCATTTCCTGGCACCTCTCTACATTAAGAAGCCTCAAATTGGATTAAAATTACAAAAATGAAGTTTCGCCTCGACACAATTTTAAAGTGAAGGTGATTTTACATGTATTGGCCAGTTTTCAGGTGAAGATGAACATTTCGTCGAAAGTTATGTAAGAAGTCATCTTTCAACATCTGGTGCATGTTCTTGAAGTTGTGTATGAATTAGAATTGCTCGAGAATAGCAAGATCCACAATGTATTCCACATCTTCTGACTCAAGAAGGTGCTTGGTCAAAACGTCACTCGGTGTGAAGATCTACCACCTCTCGATGATGAAGGGCAACTAACTCTAGAGCCTGAGAGAATAATAAATACCAGAGAAAGGAAATTAAGACATAGAACTATTATGGAATATCTTATCAAGTGGAAGAACCTACTCGAGGATGATGCCACATGGGAAGGGAAGGAGATCCTCCAATATCCAAATTTAAACATTGCTTGAGGACAAGCAATCTCAAGAGGGGAGGCCTGTGATAACTTGATGTTTTCCAATTGAAGATTGGAAAGACTCTATGTGATCAGCTCATTTGCATTAATCCCTACACTATGAATTAGCCTATGTTCATGCTAATAAGAAGGAAACATAATTAGAATAAGACAAATTATGTCATGCCTCTTGTATATTTATCGACCTCTTCAAGTCTGATATGAAATCTGAATGGTCTCTTTCATCCATGGTATTCTAAGATGATATAAATCTGATCTACTAACATGACAAGACTCCCTCAATTCATGAAGTGCCATGAGCAGTCCATAACTTCACAATTAACTAGCATCGAATCAAGGGAGTAATACTAGCACCTGTTAGAAGAAGAGTAGTCAAAGTTGAATAGAATAAGACAAATACTAATAAGACAAAGGACTACAAGATAAGTAATAAACAAGATTATGTATTACTAATGGAGCGTCCATCCTTAAGAAATAGGTTTCATTCTCGAAGGAATGTGATTCTTCCAGGATTGGGACTATTTAAGGAAGTCCAAGAGATCGATCAAAGGATTAGTTTTGGGAGCATCAAGCGATTAGCAAATTCCAATATACATTCAGTAACTGTGAAACTCAGACAGATTGCCCATCGATTCTGGAATATATATATTCAACAATTATCATCAAGCAAACAACAAATCTCATAAAGTCATAGATCTGAATATTATCGATTGGAATTAAAGATACCTTGAGTAGCAAATATAACAAACAAAAGTGAATCTAATACATACATCAATCTGAGTAGCATATGATTGAATTGAAATATAGATTGAGCAACATCATTACATCCAAATCAACAAGGACTGCAAATACTAAAGGTATGCAAAGTTCATTGTTTATTGTTAAATGATACTGAAATATGAATGGAATATGAAATAATGATAAAAGTCTAATGAAAATTCAGTAGTTATGTTAGTAATGGAATGTAAGTAGGATAATGTAAATGTTCTATTATGCATCTAGGTAAGGAATTGAATATCATATATCTCAAATACTTGCATTATGTTTGAAATATATAAAATCATGATGATTAAAGGATCTTATGTTGAAATATGGAAGATATAGTAATGCAAATAAAACTATGGCATGGATATAAATTTGATATTATTTATACATTATGGATAGGATAATGGAATGGCTCTCTATAGATGGTTATGGGCATGATCATGAAATCCTAGGGATGAGAAAGCGACCTCATTGTTAATCCACCCAACACTATGGAAGTGAGATTGATAGTTAGGATAGCAATGGACCAAATAGTGGATATGGCTCGAGGTGGTGAGAAATCACCCTCCGAGACAAGTGAATAGGCCTTTGACTTGATATGGTGAGTTATCACCTCCGAGTCAAAGGAGAAAATAATAATGGGCCTTTGATCTAAGTATCGAAGGAATATTGATGGGCCTTTGATCTAAGTATCGAAGGAATAATGATGGGCCTTTGATTTAAGAATCAAAGGAATAATGATGGGCCTTTGACTCAAGAGTCAAAGGAAAGAAAGAAATGGGACCCATGATAGTTGGTATGACACTACCTCCTAACGAATCTTCTCTCATAGGATGGAAGGTTTGATTAACAGTAGGCCTAAGATTATCTCTCCCAAGGTAGATCATGAAATATGGAAAATGGACTTGTGAAAAGATGAAATGCATATAATTATGATTAGTTGAAGTAGTTACATATGGTTATGGTCAAGTATTAAAGGGAATTGAATAGTAATGTGCTCTTTTACAAGTTGAAATTGTTTGCAAGGTTGTGAAAATTTTGGCTTGTTAGAAGGGGACATTACAGATCCCAAAGAACAACTGAGCTCAATGTCATCAAAAATAATCAAGAAGAACTGAACCTGTGCTCTCAAAGAATTAGGGAGTTCCCTTACCATTACTAGATAGCCTATGGGAACTCAAGAAATAGACTATTGGTCACAAACTTGGCTAAGCACCAATTAGGGACATTATAGTCCTCCCTCCCCAAAATTGTTTGTCCTCAAGCAATTTCAAGTCAAAATGACCATAAATCAACTCACAATTCTCCAAAACAACTCTTCTTATAGAATCACCATCACATGTTAACCCTCTCATGACATAAGTTATTGGCAAACACCTGGAATGTTTCAAAACATTCCTCTGAAATATCCATGCTTGAATTGATGCTATGAAGGCTAAAATGTAATTTTCCCATAATTGAAGCCTTTTGCCAACATCCCTCCAAGGTATAGAAGCCCCAAATTGAGTCAACATGTAGTTGTCCAAGGAAACAGTCATTAGATCATAACCTGATTTTATTAAAATCAACATTCTAGAAGTAGGACAATAGTTGCATAAATAAAATCTCCAAGTCTGATCAAGAAAATTGAGCATTGAAATTCTCAAAACCAACTTGGGAGAGGCTGGAAATGACACCCACACATCTTCCAACTGGAAGTTCCTCCTTCCCAAGTATGAATTGTATTACTAAACCCCATGAATAAGTGCAAACAAAAGTTTGAGGTGGTTGACCTATAGCAAAACAATAGAGTTGAATTGAAAATTTGATCTACTCTCCTCCAAGGTACATCTCTCTAGTCGTCGTAACCCTCCAACATACTTTGTTGGTGACCTCTTTGCTGATTTAAAAGTAATGAAGCAGCTCCACCATGCATGTGTTGCTCACTCTCATCGTCAATCTGAGTGCTATCAACAAAAGGAACCTTTGAAACACTAGGTTTTTTGTTATCATGTAATAATGCATCATTATTCAAATCATCTTCCCACTTCCACTGAAAATCTAAGACAACTTCAATTTTTCCATCTTGCATCTTTACCATTTCAGCATTCATATTCAAGGATCTACTATCAATTGATGCTTCCTCATTCCACTCAAAAAAAGGATTATGATGAATCAAATCAGTTCTTATATCATAAAGTGGATTATCAAATGAGTGAAAATCATGATTAGACCCTTGATTTACCAAATTTGTGTGCAAAACAAATTTTGGTCTTGACTTATTTGTTGTTCTACAAACTCCAGCAAGCTCAAAGTCATCTTTTGGAAGTTTCTTAAGAATATACTGTGGAAATCTCTACTTTTTTCATTGGGTATGGTTTGCACATCATCAAAAGTTTCTTTCTCCATTCTTTTTATAGTGGGAACTTGAGATGCACCATTTGACATTCCCTTCAAAACCACTGTTTTACCATTAGCTTGAAACATGAGTTCCATGGTTTGTAGATTCAAGCACATCCCACCCAATGATTTAAGCCATTGAATGCCCAAGACAATATCAAAACTCCCAATACTAACAACATGAAAAACATCCTTTACCTCATAATTTCCCAAAAGAAGACTCATGTTTGGGATTCTTCTTGTGCATTGAATAGTGAACCCATTTCCATAACATTGAATCCCTCAAACTCCCTAGTTTGAATGCCTCTTTGTGCAACAATGCCTTCATCGATGAAATTATATGTTGCACTAGTATCAATCAAGGGAATGATTCGTTGTCCGCATAACACACCACAAACCCTAAATGGATCATTCTTTGATTGACAGAACAACTAGGTAAAAGTGTTACCAACATCTTTCTTGTTTTTAGACCCTTCTGGTACTTCTTCCTCACTTAACTCTGAATCAACTTGTTGTTTTGAAGTTGCAGAATTTGATTTAGCAATCACATAAGCTTCTAATTGATGAGCTTTGCTCTTTTCATAACATTTATGACCTGGGGCCCAAGGTTCTTTATAGGTGAAGCACAATTTCTTCCTTCTTAGCTCATTTTAGAGCTCATCATCCACCTTTGGCACAATTGTTTTAGGTTACATATGTTCTTTCTACAATTTCTTCATGTCATCCTTCTTATCAAAGAATGTCTTGGACTGAAATTTACTTCTTGGAGCTAAAAACTCCATGTTTCTTGCTTTCTTAATGGCCTCTTGCAATGATTGTGGCTTCAAAGCTTTGATCCATCTCCTCAATGGCTTTCTTAATCCTTCAATGAAGAGGTAAGTCGACCGTAACTCAGAAACATCAGGTACCATAACTGCTAATCTTTGAAAATTGCAACATAGGCATCAACTGAATCTTGTTGCCCTACTTGGGCCAACTCTCTGAAATGACTTTCAGGATCCTTCTTGTCAAAATGGTCAATGCACCTTGAGTGAAATCAACATAGGAGGTGATAAGGTTATGACCCTGAGTGATCATATCGTGAGTCCACCAATCATGGGCATCACCATCAAGATGTATAGTGGTGAATTTGATTGACTCATCCTCCATCATTGGGTTCAAACAAAGATAATTATCAAACATTTGGACCCATGACCTAGCAGTGCATTTTGTAGACCCATCAAATGAAGGAATTGAAACCTTCCCAAGCTTCTGTTGGAGTTCTTGACTTTGGTTCCTTGGTCTATTTTGTATTTGAGTTGACATAAATCATGCAGAGACAAAATTTTGAAACTCTTCTCCCAGAGGCAGCCATTCTTGATGGTAATCAATAAAACTTTCACCCACAATCTGTTGTCCACCACCGTGATTCTGTTGCTGTCCCAAAAATTTGGGCATCATGGGCCTAGCTGTAGAAGACCAAGGGGTTCTAGTATTGACTTGAGGAATGCTCCCCCATTGGAGGTACTTGCATCACTAAGATTAACATTAATGCCTCTATTCTGAGGGCTTCCACCACCAATATTCTTATTTAACAGCGGTTGTGACAACAATCTAGTCATTTGTTGTTGCCCTCTTACCATCTCTTATCCTCTTACCAATCATTCAAGATATCTCTGGTACTTGGGTCTTGAGGAACCCTTTCACCCATATCATTCTCTTCTTCATAATTTGAACCAAGGTGTTGTCTTCTTCTGTAGGTAATGTAATCTCTATCTTCAGGATTCGTAAAGCATGCAAGCTAAAAATTTATGATTTTTTACTGACAATCTATAGAAGGTGTTAGCATCCAACAGGCTGGCAGGAAGACCAGCTCTAATACCACTGTAATATAACACCCCTATTTTTTTTGAAACTACTATTGAAGTGTAAATGCAACAATAGTATTTCTCACACCCTTCTGATCACCTAATTCCTAATGTGGGCAAGGTGAGAGCATACAAGTGCTTCAGACTTAAACAATGAAAATATTGAGCAACAAATTATAACTTCCACTTTTTTTAGTGGATATCCACTTATTCTATGGGAATACTAAAAATAACAAACAAGGCACATCCACTTATTTAGTGGGAAGCCTATTATAATGGAAACCACTTATTCAGTGCGATGAGAAACATGAACAAGAGAGAAAACAATCCCACTGATGGTACTACCATCCAAGGGTTACAAGCACCAAATATTACAACTATAAATTATAATCACAATGAGAAATAAGGCTGCAATATCATCAACTAATTTTGATTTTTCTATATGTTCACGACTACAACATACATATCATGGAAATAAGGCAACTGAAAGCATCCAAACCCTAAACAAATGCATACCCATTGAAGCTTTGCTGGTGTAAATGGAATTGGAGACCCAAAGCTCACTATAGCATGCTAAAAACACTGCAATCTTAGAACTGGACCACAATCTGAAGATGTACGGCCCTTGGACCAAATTCTACAGCACCCAGATTGATCAACAATCCAAAGAATAAAATCACTATAGTGAGTAAGTTGATGTCATAAAATTGTATAGTGTTGTAGATGAAAGCCCAATGAAACCTGCCTGTAACCCCTTCAAAATACCTCCCAACAACAACACTACAATGTCGAATGCATCCACTCCAAACCAACAAGACACAGAATGTGTAGTGAGTTGAAATCTTCCTCAAAAAGGCAATGCATAGGCAAATAGGGTGTTGCGCACCAAGTATGGATCAACAATAATCAACAAGGTTCAATATTCCTCCACAAAAGTGAGTGGCTACTATCTTCAAGAACAAACGTCACTACTAGTAGTTGATACGCCTCATAAAGAAGCCTTAAAACGCTTCGAACTACATTTGAAAGTGTTAGGTGGCCCTAGAGAGGAGCAACTAGTTCAATAAAACCAACACAACACTAGGAATAGTAACCAACAATGAAATAAGTGTATTAAATGATAATATTTACTCCAATTATAGTGCCATACCTTAAGCAGTAACTCTCAATCATTTGCAAATATAATATTGGCACAATCTTCATTATATTTACCTTCAACTGTAGCTCCAAATCCAACCAACAACTTTTAACACAAACAATCTCTATTTGAAATTGCTCCAAACTTCTACATTCAACACAAATGTGATTTTTGTATGACATCACCACAAGCAGCTAGGGGGATCTTTTACCTCTGAAATTGATCTTCTCCAAGAGGGTTTTCGTCATCAAGAAGGAATGGAAGAACACACAGGTTCAATGCAACAACATAACAATATCAAATCAATAGCATAACCTCAACAATGAGCTCCCAACCTCCTTATATAGGCACTTTTAGGTTACATGGGAATTGTTTCTTTTGAAAATAATTAATTTTTCACTTACTTCAATAATTCTCCCTTTTCCCATGTCTAGGCACACAATTTATTGTGCCTAATCAATTAATAAATCACTTTACCTTTCCAACGAGCTATAACACTTAAGTCACCTTTAAATATTTCCAACCTTAGAGGACTTAAGTGAAATTAACAATTAAATAGCTCAATTAACCACCCAACTTACATAAAATCCCAAGTTGAAGCAAATTGTAAAATAAACCATACCAACATGATCCTGAAGGTTTGGGATAAATTAGAATGACACCAACTAGGTGACTTACTATAAATAGACGTCTTCTCCAAGAAGTTTGGAGAGCAAACCGAGAAGCTGAAAATACTTTTGAAAGAATCAAAGCAATCCTAAACAACAACTGATCTTAATGCCATTGAAAAGAATCAAGAAGAACCTGTACTCTCCAAGTTTCAGGGATTTCCCTTACCATTGCTAGATAGCCTACGGGAACTCAGGAAATAGGCTATTGGTCACAAACTTAGCTAAGCGCCAATTGGGGACATTACAGACACATCTAGGGCTATGATTGGCACATATCAGTCTACAATAGCCCTAGTCACATAGCTCTCTCAGGTACATCAGTAGGTGGTTAGATTGACTTGGGAGGCCAAGTACTACAAGGGTTTATATCAGTGTCGTGCACCCTGCTTAGAGGCAGCCCAGCTTCGCAGAGAGGAGTAGATTAGGGGCCTCCTCATCGAGGAGGTTAGGGGGATTAGTCATGGGGCCTCCACCACCATGAGCATCAGGACTACAACAACCTCCTCTGACAGGACCACAGCCATCAGGGGTTGGTACTGAGCCTTCGGAGGGGAGTTCTACATGATGCACTTGTGTAGACATTTTTATATATTTTGATGACTTACGATGATGTACCTATATTTATGTATGACATGATCATGCCTATGGGATTTTATACAATTTTGTATATTTATGGATCATGTAGCCCTTTGTCAAGACATGTACATGACATTTATTTTTTGATATATATATATATATAAGAAAGATGACATGATTTTGACAACCTATATGATGTGTTATTTATCATGTACATGATGTTTATAATGCTTATATATGATATGATGATGTCATTATGATATGGTTGACATATATTATGATCATGGATTTATGTGATGATGTACTTAGTTATGATGTTATGGATGACATACTGTAATAGCTAGATGATATACTTATGTTATGGATGACATATGATGTATGATGTTATGGATATCTTTATGGATGGACTATGGATATCTGATGCCTATAATGTTATGGCTAACATATATGTTTTTGCATGATTTTTATGAATGCAATAGAAGAATATAGTGATGATGTTAGTATGAATAGGAAAATATGGTGTTTAGAATATAGAAAAGATGGTTGATCAAACTTTGTAAAACCTATGCATTTTTTATTAGGATATATGGGCATATGGATGGAGTGATTTTGCTTTGGTTATGCTTTATAAAAATGTAAAGAGCAATCCTTATTTTGATATAGCATATGGATATTATGCACCATGGTATATAAGACCAAGGTGACGATGTATCCAATGCATAGAATGTTAACTATGCAAACAAATAGTTTGTTCCTATTCATACTAGACATGATAGAACCTTGTTGGATATGTGAATGGAAAATAGTCTTAGTGTAGAATGATCCTAATGCACAAAAAGTATTTGAATGAACTTAGATGCAAAGGATATTGGTATGTAAGATGCTATTCCAACACATACAAGATAAATATTATCCTTGGGAGGATAATAAGAATATCCCACAAACACAACATACGAAAGCAATGACAATGCCCCAATCTATACTTATCGTAACATACTAAGATATAGAAAGATCAAGGTAGTCTTGATTAGGTATTAGAAAGGAACAAAAAGATAAACCAAAAGAAATCGACCAACTAACAAAACAAATACACATCCATCATATCTCTTTCCAAAGAGGGTGCTCATAGTAGATTGGGTCTTATTGTAGGAAGGATACATTCGTTAAAGGCTTTGGATTAGGATAATGGTTTTACCGAAATAGGAAAATGACATACAGGTAAGTGCACTACTTCAAGAGTAGTCTTTTGCTTCTGATTTGGTAAGTACTAGAGCTTTCAAAAGATGTAGAGTTCATTTTCTACTTGAGTTAGTCAAGTCAAGGTGATAGGTGGATACAATGGATTGTGATAGATGGATGAATTGAATGTTTGAGTTTTATTATGGTTTTTGGTAGATGAAAGATGTTTACAGAGAAAGCACAGAAAAAATGACAATTCCTCTCAAGACAACAAGGATCCAATCCTAGAACTAAGCTAAGGAAAGATGTCCCCAGTCAGGTACATGATTTATTATGGAGAATGATGGATGGACTTGTTATGAAGTGCAAAGATGAGTGGATAACAAGTTACACTATCAATCTCCAAGCCATGATAGATGTGTATGTAGAAATGCTTAGGTTAAGACTTTATTATGGATGGATGGTAATGTTTTATTATGGGATGGGATGGAGTGATATAGATGAGAACTTAACAGACGATGGATACTGGCACTTACACATAGCACTTGTTTGTCAGGTTTTCACTATGGTAATTATCCACGACACTTGTTTATCAGGTTTTTACCAGAGGACGAATTATTTTATTTTTTTACTTTTCTTTTTTTTTTGTATTTTTCTTTTTTTTTTGGTTTTTCTATTTTTTTAAATTTTTTTAGATTTTCTATTTGTTGATTTTTTTGGATATTTCTGCTAGGGATACTCTAAGGATCAAGCATAGAACTTTTTAAATATGAACACTATTGATGGGTTCATCTAAAGGAATTCCTTCAGGTGTTGATAATGTATAAGCTCCTCATCCATATACTATTGTAACAATGAAGGGTCCCAACCAATTAGGTTCAAACTTTCCCTTTTTGTCTTGATCCTGCTGGTTTCTCTGATTTTCTTTTAGAACAAGATCACCTACTTGAAATCATATTTCCTTGATCTTCTTATTATATCTAGAACGAATATGGTTGTGATAGACCTGAAGATGATTAAGCGTTGTAAGACACCTCTCATCTAGTAATTCTAACTCATGTGATCTAGCAATTTTGTACTCTTCTCCATCAATGAGATGTTGCATGGAAACTCTAAGAGAAGGGAACTCAACCTCGATAGGTAAAATAGTCTTAGTGCTATAGACTAATACGTATGGAGTAGAACTGGTTGGGGTTCGAATACTAGTGCGATATGCCCCTATGGCGAGATTAAGCTACAAATGCCAATCACAACCAGTTTCATTGACTGTTTTCTTAAGGATTTTCAGTATAGTCTTATTGGAAGCCTTGGCTTGGCCGTTACTTTGCAAATAATAAGGGGTAGAGAAGCGATGCTGAATATGGAAGTGAGTGCACAAGGCACGAACATGTTGGTTCTTAAAAGGTCTACAATTATCAATTACAATAGCAAGTGGAATACCATACCGTCAAATGATATAATGTAAGATGAACTTAGCGCTGTGTTTTCCAGTAATGTAAGTCATAGGGATGGCTTCTACCCACTTTGTAAAATACTCAGTGGTAGTAATTATGAACTTATGACCTTTAGAGGATGATGGATGGATTCTACCTATGAGGTTGAGTCCCCATTGTGAAAATGGCCAAGAAGTACTAACGGGTTACAACTTGTGTGTTGGCACATGAACCAGGTCTGTGTTGTTGACATTGAAGGAACTTCTTAGCAAACTGGTGGAAATCATGTTCCATAGTGGGCCGATAGTATCTTGTATGTAGAAACTTCTTAGCAAGGGTTGGACCAATGGAATGTACCACATGGATACCTTCATGAACTTCTCGTAAAGCAGTGTTGGCCTCTTCTGAGTTGAGACATCTAAGTAGGATACCATCGAGACTTTGTCGATATAAGGTATCACTAAGGACAGTAAATCGGGAAGCATGGTAGATAAAGGTTTTCTTTTGGCTGCTAGTGAGGTTCAATGCAAGGGTGTTATCATGGAGGTAATCATAGATGTCTTGGTACCAGGGAGAATTGGGGCCAACAAGTTCACATATTAATTCAGTAGGTGGAACACCGAAAGCTAATACCAAAAGTTGTTCTACCAAGAATTCACAACATCGAGTATTATTCAACATATCGAGGAGGGATCCGATTGTTTCCATAGCATATTTAGCTTTGTTGTTCAATCTAGGAATCTATTCAAAAGATATCTTAGAAAAATATTCCTTGAAGTCATCCACCATTTTTTATAGGGAAGAAATTTCTCATCTTTAGTCTGATATTCATTTGCAACCTGTCGAATGACCAACTGGGAATTTCCATAGACCTATAGCTATTTTATGTTCCATTGTACTACCATTTAGAGTCCTGTAATTAAAGCTTCATACTTGACGATGTTATTGGTGCAAGGAAAAGCTATCTGATATATGAATTAGGAATACAATCACCATGTGGTGTGATGAAAAGGACTCCAACTCTTGAACCATGCTGGGTATATGAACCATCAAAGTAGAGCTACCACACAACTAATGGATAGACATCTTCATCTAGAAAATATGAAACCATAGGATGGGTGTTTGTGATAGGTGCCTCCGCCAATTGATCGACAATAACTTGTCCTTTTATTGCTTTGTGATCAACATACTTAATATCAAACTTACTAATCTAATCATGACCCATTTTGCTAATATGCATGTAAGATTTGCCTTAGATAGGAGGTATTTTAATGGATCTACCTTAGAAATAAGCTTAGTTTGTTGATTAAGCATGTAGTGTCATAATTTTGGGAAGCGAACACAACAAATAGACATGCCCATTGCATAGGAGTAAAATTAAGTTCATAACCTACTAAGGTGCAACTGATATAATACCTATTCTTTTCCAGATTCATCATGTTGAGCTAGGAGGGCTCCTAGTGTAGCTGGTTTTTCAGAAATATATAATAGTAAAGGCCTTTTTGAAGCTAGTGGTACCAACATTTGTGGTGTAGCAAGATACTCTTTCAATTGGTCGAATGCCTGTTGACACTTACTATCCCATCTAAATGACACATCCTTACATAGTAGATGCAAAAAAGGTTAGCATTTGTTGGCAAGCTGAGCGATAAAATGCATAATAGACTGTAGTTTACCTTGGAGGCTTCTTATTTGTTTTAGATTAGAAGGTAGAGCCATCTCAACTATAGCTTTTACTTTGGTAGGGTCTACTTTAATTCCTCTACCAGACACTATGTATCCCAACAATTTCCTTGATGTAACGCCAAATACACATTTCTTGGGGTTGAGCCTAACCTGATATTGTTCCAACATGTCAAAAATCTATGCCAGAACCTGAAGATGACCATCTCTAGTAACTGATTTTCTCAAAAGATCGTCCACATAATCTTCCATGATAGTGTGAAAAAGATTGTGAAATATCACAGTCATTGCTCTTTTGTATGTTGCTCCAGCATTTTTCAAACTGAAAGGCATGACTTGCCAACAATATGTTCCCCAAGGACATGTGAAAGTTGTCTTATGCTGATCCTCAGGTTCTATAAGAATCTAATTATAATCAGAAAAACCATCCATTAAAGAAAGCATTTTGTGACCAACTATTAAGTCTACTATGATTTCAATGTTTGGTAGATGGAAATCATCCTTTGGACATGCTTTCTTTAGATCCCTAAAATAGGTACAAATACGGTTGCCCCCAGTGACTTTGGATATAGGTACCAAATTAGAAACCCCTTCTGGATAGTCAATGAGATGAATGAATCTCACATCTAGTAACTTTTGAAGTTCTTCCTTAACAAGTAATGGGGTATATGCACAAATATGAGGGACCAAAAAGTCACCACATGACTTTTTGGTCCCATTCAAGTCATAATGCAACTCGCGTTATAACACAAGCAAGTAATAAGGTGAGCATGTTTTGCAAAATTAAAACTCTCTCTCCCTCTCTCCCTCCCTCCCTCCCTCTCTCTCCCACTCTCTCTCTGTCGCATTGGAGTTTGAATCGCCCATGTCATTTCTGAGAGAGAGAGAGAGTTTAGGGTTTAGGGTTAGGGTTTAGGGGTTAGGGGTTAGAAAGAGATAGAGAGAGGATACCAATAGAGATTCGCAGAGATAGAGGAGATAGAGGGGAGAGATAGGGAGATATAGAGTGAGGGACATGTCCAGAGACATAGGGAGAGAGATTGAGAGGTAGAGGGATGATAGAGATAGGAAGATAGGGGAGAGATATGGAGATAAAGGTTTAGGATTTCTTGGGTTTAGGGTTTAGGGTTTAGGGGTTTGGGGGTTTAGGGTTAGGTGTTAGGGTTTAGTGGAATTATTTAGGGTTTATGGTTTAGGGGTTAGGTGTTAAGGTTTAGAGGTTTAGGGTTTAGGGGATAGAGAGAGAGGATTGATAGGGAGATATAGAGGAGACCAAGGGGAGAGATATAGAGATAGAGAGTGAGGGACATGGCCAGAGACATAGGGAGAGAGATTGAGAGGTAGAGGGACGATAGGGATAGGGAGATTAGGGAGAGATAGGGAGATAGAGGTTTAGGGTTTATGGGTTGGGGGTTGGGGTTTAGGGTCCAATTATTTAGGGTTTAGGGTTGCATGTCAAAAATAATCTCTATCTTTATCTCTCTGCCTCCCCTTTTTACTTCATCTCCTATGTCTCTCTCTCCTAGGGTTTCTTAGGTTTAGGGTTTAGGGGTTAAGGGTTAGGGTTTAGGGTTTAGGGTTTTGAGGTTAGGGGTTAAGGTTTAGAGGTTTAGGGTTTAGAGAGAGAGGACTGATACATAGATAAAGAGGAGACCTAGGGGAGAGATAGGGAGATAGAGAGTGAGTGACATGGCTAGAAACATAGGGAGAGAGATCGAGAGGTAGAGGGATGACAGAGATAGGGAGATAGAGGTTTAGGGTTGCTTGGGTTTAGGGTTTATCGAGTTTAGGATTTAGTGGTTAGGGGTTAAGGTTTAGGGGCATTATTTAGGGTTTAGGGTTTATTGTTTTAGGGGTTAAGGTTTAGAGGTATAGGGTTTAGGGTTTGGAGAGAGAGGACCGATTGGGAGATATAAAGGAGACTGAGGGGAGAGATAGGGAGACAGAAAGTGAAGGACATGGCTAGAGACATAGGAAGAGAGATTAAGAGTTAGAGGGATGATAGAGATAGAGAGATAGAGGTTTAGGGTTGCTTGGGTTTAGGGTTTAGGGGTGTTATTTAGGGTTTAGAGTTTTAGGGTTTCATGTCAAAATAAGTCTCTCTATCTCTCTCTCTCTCTCCTAAACCCTAAATAATGCCCCTAAACACTAACCCCTACACCCTAAACCCGAGGAACACTAAATTTCTATCTCCCTATCTCTCCCTTATCTCCCTATCTCTATCATCCCTCTACCTCTCAATCTCTCTCCCTATCTCTCTAGACATCTCGCTCACTTTCTATCTCCCTATTTCTCCCCTCTATCTCCTCTATCTCTCCCTATCTATCTCCTCTCTCTCTACCTATCTATCTCTCCATATCTCCCTTATCATTCCTCTATCTCCCTATCTCTCCCCTCTATCTCTCCCTCTCCCTTATAGACGAAGGAAATGGAAACAAGAAAACTAGGACTCTCTTTCTCTCCCTATCTCCCTATCTCTCCCCTCCATCTCCCCCCACTCTCCCTCTTCCTCCCTCTCCCTCTCCCTTATCAAAAAATAAAATGGAAACAAGAAAACTAGGACATGCAAAGAGGGATGAAATGGAAACAAGATAAAATGAAAGTTGATTAGATGGGAAGAATGATGAGAGGAGAGGTGGAAAATAGTAAAATAGGGGAAATTGGTGGGGATCTAAAGGGAAATTAGAAAGGAAAAGGAAAACTAGGAGGTAGATAAGTGAGAGAGAGAGTTTTTTTTTCCCATTTCCTTCATTGATAAGGGAGAGAGAGAGATAGGGAAATAGAGGAATGATGGGGAGGAGGTAAGAGATATGGAGATAGTGAGAGATAGATAGGTAGAAAGGGAGAGGAGACATATAGGGAGAGATAGAGGAGAAAGAGGGGAGAGATGGGGTGATAGAGAGTGAGTGAGATGTCCAGAGAGATTGAGAGATAAGGGAGAGATATGGAGATAGAGGTTTGGGGTTTCTTGGGTTTAGGGTTTAGGGGTTAGGAGTTAGGGGTTATGATTCAGGGGCATTATTTAGGGTTTAGGGGTTTAGAGAGAGAGACTGCTTTTGACATGCAACCCTAAACCCTAAACCCAAGCAACCATAAACCCCTAAATCCTAAATAATTCCCCTAAACCCTAAACCCAAGCAACCCTAAGCCTCTGAACCCTAAATAATTCCCCTAAACCTAAGAAACCCTAAATCTCTTTCTCTCTATCTTTATTATCCCTCTACCTCTTAATCTCTCAATAATGCCCCTAAACCCTAAACTTGAGAAACCCTAAACACTTCTCTCTCTCTCTCTCTCAACCCCTAAACCCCTAAATCCTAAATAATGCCCCTAAAACCTAAACCCAAGCAACCCTAAGCCTCTAAACCCTAAATAATTCCCCTAAACCCAAGAAACCCTATATTTCTATCTATGTATCTTTATCACCCCTCTACCTCTCAATCTCTCAATAATGCCCCTAAACCCTAAACCTGAGAAAGCCTAAACACTTCTCTCTCTCTACCCCAAAACCCAAGCAACCCTAAACCTTTATCTCCCTATCTCTCCCTAATTTCTGTATATCTATCGTCCTGCTACCTCTCAATCTCTCTACCTATGTCTCTAGCCATGTCCATCACTCTCTATCTCCCTATCTCTCTTCTCAGTGTCCTCTATATCTCCCTATCGGTCCTCTCTCCCTAAACTCTAAACCTCCAAACCTTAACACCTAAATAATGTCCCTAAGCTCTAAACTTGAGCAACCCTAAACCCCCAAACACCTAAGCTCAAGAAACCCTAAACCTCTATCTCCCTATCTCTCCCCTATCTCCCTACCTCTATCATCCCTCTACCTCTCAGTCTCTCTCCCTATGGCTCTAAACATGTCCCTCACTCTCTATCTGGAGAGAGAGAGAGAGAGGTGTTTAGGGTTTCTTAGGTTTAGGGTTTTGGGGCATTATTTAAGGTTTATAAGTTTAGGGTTGCTCAACTTTAGGGAGAGAGATTGAGAGGTAGAGGGATTATAAAGATAGAGAGATAGAGATTTAGGGTTTAGGGGAATTATTTAGGGTTTAGATGCTTAGGGTTTCTTAGGTTTAGGGTTTAGGGGTTTAGGGTTGCTTGGGTTAAGGGTTTAGGGTTGCATGTCAAAAGTAGTCTCTCTCTCTCTAAACCCCTAAACCCTAAATAATGCCTCTAAATCATAACCACTAACCCCTAAACCCGAGCAACCCCAAAACTCTATCTCCCTTTCTCTCTGGACATCTCACTCACTCTCTATCATCCTATCTCTCCCCTCTTTCTCCTCTACCTCTCTCTATCTATCTTCTCTCTCTACCTATCTATCTATCACTATCTCCATATCTCTTACCTCCTCCCCTATCATTCCTCTATTTCCCTATCTCTCCCTCTCTCTTATCGATGAAGGAAATGGAAAAAAGAAAACTATGACTCTCTTTCTATCTCTCTCTACCTATATATCACTTTCTCCCTATCTCCCTATCTCTCTACCTCTCAGAGAGAGAGGGAGAGCGAGAGTGAGGGAGAGGCAGAGGGAGAGAGGGAGAGAGAGAGAGAGAGAGTTGTTTTAGTTCTCCATAACGTGAGCATGTTATAACATGCTCGCGTTATGTGAATGCACAAAACATGAGCACATTATAACGCACTCGCATTATGCATTTCCTTGGTTATTTCCAAGCCTAAGGCTTGGATTTATCTTGGGCTTCCAACCCAAAGTCTTGGACTGTGTTTAGGACATCCAAAGACATGTTTTTCAGACTGTAGAAAAAACCACATAATCTAAAGCGTGCTCCCCATTAAGTTTGCACTTATTTCGATGAAAACTCAAAACAAATACCACCATAATCTTAATCTCTCTGTTAGCTATCTAACCATATAATTTTTTTCACATTTTGAGTATATTAAGGGTTTCATTTTTAATTTATTTTGTTAGTGTATCTATTTTTTGTCAAAAACCAGTGTCTAGTATTGTTGACCTTTTTTTTAACCGTTCATCGAAATTTGAAATAAGTTACATTTTTAGAAACTAAACTTCATTCTACACATATTAAAAAAAAATTGATTTTCAATTAGTTTTCAAAAATTTTAGGGGGGAGCACGCTCAACTTTTTGTTTTTTAGGATGTGTCCACTTTGAAAATTACCAAAAAAATTAATTATTCATGAAAAAATTATCAGAAAAATCAAGGGTAAACTGCATGGTTTTAGCTAATTTCTCACCGAAGCGATTTTTGAAGTACTAAAAAATGTTAACATTTTAGGGGGAGCACACCAGACGTTATGTTATGTTTTTTTGAGAAAAAAAGACCAATTTGTGTGCTCCCCCTTTTTGAACCCCTTAATCTCAACCATTTTTGGAAAAAAAATTGTAGTTTAGAAACTAGATTTGGAGCACTATGACTCTTGTTTTTGTTCCATCTTCAAATTTTGAGTGTAGCTATCATCAATTTCTCATCCAACATCAATATTTCCTGATATCATAAAAAAAATGGCATCTTAAGACCCCCTTTGGTCCACCATCTTTGTGCACTTACCCAATGCTACCTAGGGATGCATCTTTTAGAGCTTATGTTTAACAGGCTTGGCATTAGGAAAAATATTGCTAAGTGATGGACCACTAATGAAGGATCCAATCCAGGCATGTCTATGTATGAGCAAGCAAATATACAATTCTTTTTAGAAAGAAAGTTGTAAAATCCATTTTCTCTTGCTCTGAAAGAGATGATGCTAGAAAGGTGATCTTTGGATTTTGTGCAGTACCCAAATTGATTTCTTGTGATTTCTCAACCAAAAGTGGAGACTTTTCTTGATATGTGGAAGTTAGGGGAAGGTCAAATCCTCCATTCTCAGGTGCCTCAAAGAGGTTTTCACCATTGGATCCATCCTATATTTTTACTATTTTGGGATCCGATGGCACCATAGTGTGGTCTTCACCTGGGGATCTTATATTTTTATAGTTTTTACTTTTGCGACTAGAGGATTTGGCCTTCTCACCAAAGTATGTTGTGACATTGAGGTAC
Source organism: Cunninghamia lanceolata (assembly GCA_027924645.1). Taxonomy (NCBI): domain Eukaryota; kingdom Viridiplantae; phylum Streptophyta; class Pinopsida; order Cupressales; family Cupressaceae; genus Cunninghamia; species Cunninghamia lanceolata. The sequence goes on along the minus strand of BSBN01001201.1, from coordinate 13,816,406 downwards.
ATGATGAAACATGCTTAGTGGTTGCCTAGGGGAATATCATCACATAGTCCCATGAATTATGTGATGGCTACATCATTCTAAAAGATTTCAAGAACCAGAGGCTCTTGTTGGTCCCAATCAATAAGGTCAGTGTATACAAGTGTAAGGATTTGGGTTTTGGTTATGGATGTAAGGGAAATGGAGGTTATCATGAAGATGGAGGTTTCTTGGAATAAGTCAGTGAGATGTAAATAGGAATCATCAATGGTATCCTCGTTAGAAGTCGTAACTATGGGAAAAGCTTTTTCTACTTCGTCAAGAATATACTCAATGTCTGAGGACCTTTATACCTCCTTACCATATCCTAACCCTTGTCTATTATGTTTCCTTTTTACAATAATGGGTTCTGTGCTTTTTTTCCATGCAATCCAAGACCACCTTGGCCTTTATAACCCATGTTCTTCACAATGCGAAGACCTATAGTATACTTCTCAATTGGGAGTGTAGCTGGATCTTGGGCTTCTTTGTATATCCAAGAGGAAACATATTAAATAGGTTCGTTCTACAAAACCTCCCAATGGATGAATTTTATGGGTTTAACTTGTATAACAACTTTGGGAACTACTTTTTCTAGTGGTGGTTTGCCATAAGATCTAGGCGATAGTGGCAAATTTCCCACATAATAGGATTTTTGAAGCTCATATTCACCAAGCCTTTTTCTTTATATTGGACCTTGACCTCAGGAATGGGTGTATTAGATGTAGCTTTGGTCAATGTAGATGGATCAATGTAAGAGGAAGATGGTTGGGTTGCATCATTGTTAGGGACTTGGTTTGAATTTTGGTATTTTCCTTACATAGTTCAACAGATTTCAAAAGGTTTAGGATCTCCCGAGATAGTAATTTATGTACCATTATATGGAAATTTGAGACATTGATGGTATGTAGAGGTAATGGTCTGCATGGTATGTATCCATGGGTGACCAAGGATGATATTGTAAGGGAGGTCAAGGTCCAACACTTGACAATGAGTTTCTACTATTGCAGGACCAACTTGGATGGGTAGATGGATAACACCTTTAGTTTCTTACTCAACATAATGATATTGTTTGATAGTTATACTTGCTGTTAAATGGAGCCTAATCAAACTTGAAGGTTAAATTTTCCCCACTTTTATCGGTGTAGTTTCCCCCCAAATTATTTAATGGGGGTTTGGGGGCAGCACCCCCAAGACGGGGTCAAGGGGTAGCGCCCTTGACGCGCTCCCTGTCATGATATAGGGTGGTATCGAGGAGTTATTTTTCTATAAAGGCATTGGGAGTTATTTTTCTATTCACTGATATAAAAAAACTCTATTTTGTAACTGACATAAATCTTGATAAAAATAGCTAAGGGTTAGGGTTTTCGTTGATATTATATTGTAGCATTTGCAGTGGTATTGAGTTGCAGTGATTGCTAGTTGTAATCGGTTTGATTTATTGGATAATAATATTGGACTCTCTATTGGTGGATGTAGCCCAAGTTTGGGTGAACCACATTAAAAATTGTCTCTCGTTGTTATTATTTCTGTGTATTTTTCATTCCTCTATTTAATCTTTATTTGCATTTAATTGATATCTTCTGCATGCAATTCCTAACAATACTTTTATCTAAATCAATAACATCCTTAGAGTATCCCAACTATTTTAGAAACTTTAGAGAGTGGATATTTAATCCAAAACCACCATCTATAAGGACTCTTTTGACTTTACATTGATGGATGCAAACTTCTAGGTGTAAAGTGTTTTTATGATAAGGATTATGTGATGGAAGGTCTTTCTCAGTAAAAACTAGGTGATGGGGTGAAATAATATGCCCTATCATGGCTTGGAACTGGTCAATATCAATGTTATTAGGGACATATGACTCTTCTAAGGCCTTCTCAAGGATTTCTTTATATGTCGGTGATGCTCGAAGAAAGTCTAAAATGGATATTTGGGCTGGTGTCTTTCCTAGATCTAGTCTAAGATATTATACTCAGAAGTTGGAAAAGTATTAGGTGTTCCCCATGAAGGGTAACATGGCCATGACGATTTGTAACTGCACAATTTGGTGCTTTTCCCTTGATAGAAAGGGTAGACACATGAGTATGACTTTCTTCTATATGCCCTACAATGGAATCATAGGAATTAGACGCATGATTTACACTTTTACTTTTGTTGGGAACATTTCCTTTAGCATGAGGAGGGATTGGATCCTTGTATATGTTTTGAATTAGATAACCAGGAAGGGCCCAAACCCATAACAAAAATCCAAAAAGGTGAATAGTTAGAGTTTTACGAGTTAAACAAACACAGAAAAAGCATAACTAATAGCAGAAAATAATCACAGAACCAATGGCTGCTAAAAAGGCCAACATCAAACCAATAATAGAATCCTTACTGCTTAGATAGATTCTTAAGGCCACTGATGGTATGCCATTCCCTATTAAGAAATTCAAGCTTATCTTCAAATGAGCTCTCTTGCACCTTCTTGTCCTGATCGTCCAAGGAGTCCTTGCATATCTCCTTTCCTTTGTTGTCTCTGCTCTTAGCTTTCGTCCTATTAGTAGGTCCTATAGTAGTAGTCTACAGCAAATTATTACCCGAAGATATCCCTATTTTTCCCTCTCTAGTCGCCTTCCTTTTTTCCATTTTAGCTTGAAACACATACAATGTGGTGGCATAGTTCTTGATAGTTTCTTTGCTAAAGGCCACTATTTCCCCCATGTTTTTCTTTATTCTCTCCTAATTTTTCTTTATCCTATTTAATACCTCTTCCATGTTTTCCCATTTTTCTAACATTTTGGTCAGGTTCTCAACCTCTTGCCATAGTTCATCCTCATTTTTCTTTGGCCACTCAAAGGTTTTTAAGTTGAGTACCTACCTCAAAGTGTTGGATTTTTCTTTTCACATGATGCATTTGGACAAGTTGCCACTTCAGGACTTGATTCTGAAGGTCAAGAGCTTGGTATAGGGTAGCCACCTTGTTAACCAGCTCCTGGTAGGACTTACAATCACATTTCTCAATGTTGGGAGTAGTCACAAGGGGGATATAGGGGTGGGGGTGGACTGAATCTTCTTAGGGGAAATGTCTCGAGCTTGGGGTTTGGGACTTTTCTTGTCAACAATCTCCAAAAATTTTCTTTTGCCCTTGAATTTATCCATACTGCCTGTGTGAGGTAATTCAACAACAACCAGGGAATCTCCCAGATCTTTTATTTTGCCTTTATCTTTCACTCCCTAAATAGGGGAATCAATCTGAATCTTCTATTTGCCTTTGCTGGGAGCATTAGAAATTCCTTTTTCAAGGCTAAGCTCAGGGGGGGTTCTAAAAGATTACCTTGTTCTTCTTTTTACTCATCTGTGTCAGGGTAGGAGTTTATTTTGTGACCTTTACAGGAGTAGTCTCAACCGCGCTAACAAGGGTAGTTTCAATAGAGGTTGAGGTTTAGTAGTTTAAGTTTTCTTACTGAAGGGAAGGTCATTAGACACATTCTCTACAAGTGAGGGATTGTAGATCCTCGACTTAAAGGCTAGGGTAGGGGTAACAGATAGTTCAAACGTGTAGATAGCATAAATCAACCCCTGGTGGAGCGGGAGGGTTTTTCTTTGACCAGGACCTTTTGAATAGAATCCTCTAAAGAGGTGAATAACCAGTAAGGAAAATTAACTAGAATATTATGATGAAAATGGTTGAGTAGTGAAAATAGGTATGAGTGAAAATGTTTAAAGTGGCCATCAAGAGTAACATGCCTCATAAGGACCTTAGCTACTCTCTTTCACACTCTAGGAAGGTCATCCCAGTAGTAGCCATTTTGCAATCTATTCACTTTTTCACCCTCCTACAAGAACCTTTGCATGTCCTCCTGGTAATTGCCTTTCACCTTCTTGGGAAGGCAAATACCCTCCATTTTTCTATTTTCAGACCAATGACCTCTGCAATGAGTTCTTCGGTCACCTAAGGGAATTCCCTTGACATAGATGACTCCAACTTTCCATGAGATGGCAAATTCTCAAAAAAGAAGATTGTTGAATTTGTTCATAGTCATGATATAAGGGGTGAAGAGAAACCTCTCTAGAATCCTGCAAAGCTTGGTATCGTTCTTGAATATATCATGGTTGCTTGGCTCCATTTGCAACAGATCCCCTCCCAAGGCAGATAACTTAGGAACAACAATTTCAAACACCACACGATAGTTAACCGCAGTAATGAGGATAGCTAACAAAATGTAGTGTGAAAGATTAATGTTGAGGTCAAACCATAACTTAGCATAATTAGTATCAGTCCTTTGAATAACCTCGCTCATGTGTGAGGTCCCCTCCTTGCTAGAGGTACTCATAACCTTATGTGGATTTATTTCCTTCATTATTGATAATGGCTTTGATATGATTTGGGATGTTCTCCCCTTCATTTTAGTTGATTATGTTATCGACTTTAGTGACAAGGTTGGCTAGGGCATTAGCAAGCCCATTCCATTCCCTAAAAATGTGGTGTATAGCCGCCTTCTCCAAAGTTGATATCAAGTTTTTACTTATATCAATAAGGTCTTTAAAGGACTAGTATGGCTTAGCCTTGGATTGAAGCATATTGAGGATGTTTTTAGAGTCTCCCTCCACAACAAGGTTCTTTATGCCTTTTGTTGATAATCATTTTTATACCTTGGAAAGTAGTGTTGGCTTCCACAAAATTACTATTCTGAACTCCCAAGTTCTTTACATAAGCTCCCACCAATTGACCTTTACCTTCCCTTAAGAGACCACCCCCTCCCGCCTGACCAAGATTTCCTTTAGAAGCCCCATCAAAGCTAAGTTTGATCCAACCTGTGTTAGGGGGGACTGCATCCTTGTATATGTTTAGATTATTTTTGAAAAATTGTTTAGGAGGATCATCCATAGTTATGTCACCTTTGTCGATAAGATTCTAGATGAGGTTTTTGAGTTTTATACATCTAGGTGTTTTGTGTCCTTTTAACCTATGGAATTCACAATATTCATTGTCTTTATACCATGAGGGTTTAAATTGAGGTTCATCATATTGTCATGCTTCAGGTAATGTGATGAGACCTGTTTGAACTATTTTGTGTAGGATAGATTCAATGGATTCTCCCAATGCAGTAAATTTACATCTAGGCATTGAATCTTATTGAGGTCGCTCTCTAGGAGTAGGTATGACATTTTTGACTGGTTGAAGATTAACAGGTGTTTGGACATTTTGAATGTGTTTAGCATCTACAACGCAATCATTGACACCATTTTTATTTATAGACCAAAAACAAGGTTTTTCACTTGATTGTTGGGGGTTGTCTTTGGTCTCTTTGAAGATCTTAACTAGACCTTTAGCAATAAGGTCCTTTTCGATGTTCGTTCTTTAGGATATAATCTCATCAAAAGAATTGGCACATTGGATTTGTAAGTGAAAACCTATTTCTAGATTTAAGTTTTGGATGAATATGTGTACCAATTGTTTCTCAGGAATAGGCCATGGGAATTTGCTAGCCATGTTTCTTCAATATTGTAGGAAGGATATAATGATTTCCCCATTTCTTTGTTTATTGAATCATTGCGTAGATTTTTCATGGAAATCTCATGTTCTATGTTATATGAAAAATGAGTTACAAACTTTTCAACTAACTCATTAAAAGTCTTAATACCTGGGATTAAATGAGAAAACCATCTTGCCCTCAAAGACTGCAAGAGGTGCATAAGATATGTATCATTGCAGGACACCTCTAGGCAAGCAACGTAGAGTTCCCTAAGATGTTCTTTTGGATCTCTATTTTCATTAAATTTTTTAAATTTGGGCATTTCAAAGTTATGGGGAAAAGGAATCATAGGGATAGATCAATCGACAGGATAAGGACAAACATATTCTAAAGAGAAAGTTTACTTTGTATGTCTTAAGGTGATATCTGAGATTTGTTTTTGTAGATGTAAGAATTTATGATCCATTTCTGATGTGGTATTCTAATATGTAGCAAGACCCTAATAGTTAGACAATGGGGTTTGTGATACCTGAGGAGGATTGGTGTGGGATATATATGAATAAGGATTACAAGTTTGGGGGTGTGATACATGTGGTGGATTGGTGTGGGGTATATATGAGTAAGTATTATAAGTTTGGGGTTGTGATGAAAGATACGACAATGGGTTAGATACTTGGGGTGTGTATGAAGTGATGGGTAGATTGGGTTGAGTCATGGATGACATAGTTGAAATGACTTGAGGAATAGATGATGAGATACTAGAGGAAGCATGACCAAATGATGTGGGAAATTGGTAAAGAGGATTGAGAAATTGGTTGGTGAATGGAAATGAAGAAATGTTATGTGGTGGTGGTGTAGGTGTGGTTGGTATAGTGGGTGCTTAGACATGGTAGAAATAAAAATAGGATTTGATTCTCCCATAGCATCAATAGAAATGTTTATAAGGTCTTGTTCCTTAAGAGTAGAGGTATCAAAATCACTAGGCAACTTAGCTCCTTTCTTAGCAAGTAGGAGGAAGTATCTATTAGGATCTGATGCTAGGAGCCTATCTAAAGCTTGTAAAGTGTCAGGGTCTTGGAATTATTCAGCCGAGTCTATGGGTTCTTCATGATATTGTTGACCTAGATTTGTGGAAGATGAAGGATATAATGTATATCCAATTTGAAGGAAGACATTGGGAGGCATACCTGTAGTAAAATGTTTAGCATCAATGGGAGTCTTTGGATCATTTTGAGGAATATGTGGGTCACTTTGATTAGTTTCCATGTTTTTCTTGTATTGAGATCTAGTGAGAGGCATAAAGTATTTCAGACTTGTTATGGATGAACAAGAGAATGAAGAAGACTAGCATTCACATAGATCAAACCCTCTTCCACAATAACATTCAAGGACAAAACTAAGCCAAATCACTACCAAATGGAGGTGGACTTAGCTACAAATTTTGTACTCATGAGTGCTATGGAAAGATCTGATTTAGTCAAGCCTTTTTACCAAACCCTAGGTCAATGATATACCAGACCCTACTTCTACAAAGATCTGATCATAATAGAAGATATACAACAAATAATTAGAAACCAATTGCATAGGAGTGATCAGGGAGATGTCAAAACCTATGTCCTTGAAGTAGGAATGTTGGAGGATGATTTTGGGTGCACTTGCATCTCGAAAGGTGGAATCGTTAGAAACTGTAAACTGGAGAAATGTTATAGAGACTACCGTGATGCCAAATCTGGAACTTGCAGGGGTAGAAAGACAAGGATGCTAGCACCCAAGTCCTACATGAAGTAATATTCCCAAAATGTTGTTGGATCCCAAAACCTTAATCCTTGCTCAGTCTTCCTGTGTCTTCACTTTTTTGGATCTTGCACCTGTAACCTGCACACAAGAAGAAAAGGGGTTTGGGGGTTATGGTGTTTAAGGACTTGCCTCAGTCAAATCCTAGGATAGCATTCAAGCTTCCCAACACCGTTTATAAAGAGAGTGTTCCCTTGCAGGGCAGAGGCCAAACATGAATCAATATGATGAAATCAAATGATGATAAACAACAAAGATATCACCTATGTGATGAATCCCTTAGGAGGATGAATGCTCTTCAACTCATAATGAGAGATAGATGATAACTTCAAACTTGCAACAAAACACACTATGACAATACAAATCTGCTCTAGAATCACAATGAATGCTTTGAATGTTCTTTTATCCAATGCTTCAAGTTAGCTATCTCTATCTAGGTTCATAATGAATTCAAAAACACACTTATATATGCTTTCCCACTAGCATTCGTCAAATTAACCAAAAGAGCCGACAAGGAGAAACCTTTTTAAAGGTCTTCTATTGACATGCATTTGAATTCACCCCGACCAATTAGGGAGGACTTGGACACACATGCCCAAGTCCCAATGCACCTTTTTGGTCTGGGGTAAGGCAAAGTATGGGCCCCTTGTTCCCAATTTGCATTGGTTTCAGGGGATTTTACATCAGGATGAATATTTAGAATGTATAATGTAATCACAGGGACCTAGGAGCTAAACAAGGAGGTAAAAAGACATGTCCACTTTTTACTCCATAACATTTATCCCCCACTTTAATGTGTGTATGATCTTACGATCAGTACATGCATTAAAGTATGATTGAAGCATATAAAACACATGTCAAACACTAGAGCGTAGAAACACCCTAAGTTTGAAGGACCATTTCTAGCCCCTAAGCTTAGGCAAACATAAGAAAATACATGATAGTCATGCAATACAGTAAGGAAGCATGCAATACATGAGAAGACATGAATGCATGCAATACATGGAGAAGACATGAATGCAGTCATGTAATACACAAAGTATACAAAAAGAAAAAAAATTATTAAACAATTATATAACCCTAACTAGGCGATGGGGGGAGCACATCGCTACGTGTCGCCATCAAAAGAACAAAACACAGCATGGGGGGAGCTCATTGCTATGTGCTACCACAAAACATGCAATACACATGAAAAACACACAAGACACGCAAGGAAGACACATAGAAAACACACAGAATACATGAGACTCGTAGAGTATGGCATCGACACACTACACGTCTTCTACACAACAAACATGGGCAATAGGGAGGATCTCATCACTACACTCCACCATCTAACACGCCAAACACACATGACAGTCGAGCTATGCTACCACAACCACCAAAGACATGCTTAAGGGTGAATAACTCAAGATCCAACCCACCTTCACAGAGGACTTTCAAAAGGATGTGTAATCGCTCAAGGGAAGACATAATCCTACCTTCTATAGAAGGGATTTCAAAATGCAACCCCACCTGCATCTGCATATGCCTTAAGGTGAAAAGGAAGAATGCACACAAATTATACAATCCCACATGCATCATATAGATTCCTTACAATGAAAAGGAGGTATACGTAAAACAAAACAAAGTACATGACCCCACCTGCATCTGCAGATGCCTTATGGTGAAAAGGAAGCATATGCAGACATGCTTTATCAATAATTTACTACAATATGCCCCCACCTTAAAATGGTTGATCTCGCTTTCTGATATCAAGCACAATTAAGGTAGAGTTGAAAACACACAAGAGAATAAAGCTTTCATAAATCCCATGCCCCTGTGCTAACAATCGCCGAATATTCCCAACAATCACACATGTTAGTATCAAATTCTAATCATCAACAATATTCATGCATATAAATAAGGTGGCATACTATTGAAATGCACTGGACAATTGAGAGGGGGGGTGAATCAATTGTATCAAAACCTTAACTATTTTTGTACTTTAAAACATTAGTCACTTGTCCATTGATATTATGATTAAAACATGAAAGCATAAAATCAGAAACTTAAACACAATTGCAAGATCAAACACAAGAGACACTAGATTTTTACATGGAAAACCTTGTTAAGCAAAAAACCACGATGGGGGTTAACCCACAAGATATGTGTGTGTGTGTGTGTGTAAAGCTCAATACTGAAAAAAAAAGGCTCACTACCAATAGGGCTCACTACCCAGAGCTCACTTCTCAAGGAGGCTCACTGCCAAGGGTTTTGAACTGAGATGATAGAATCTATTCCATGCCTAAATTCAGTTCCATTGAAGCGCAATATTCTTCCTCTCCTCTGCTCTACCTTTTACACTTCTTTCCTTAACTTCGCATCTTCACTCAAGGACATATTTTCCACAACCAAATTACAAGTATATATATCATTCATCAACATTGGAATGTACATCAAGGTCCGCATTACATTCATCAACCATTGGAACAATCTCCAAGGTCGGCATTACAAACATTTACAAAATAGGTCTTGACCTAATACAAAAATTAAGCTAAGGAAGTATAGAAAATATGTATGTGGATCATGCCATGCCTTAGTTGGGACTCAAACATGATCTTCCATGCCACAACATGCTTTTGCAATCATCAATAAATCTCTGCAATTACTGGAATTAACCAAGTCAGCTAAGACTGGTTACACGCTACCTTGTCTAGGAACAATCTTCAACTTTGATCCAAAATACTCCTTGCAGACCAATGCAAAGGTAGGAACATGATCAAGAGGTATCCACAAGCATATTGTAATCACCAAGAGCAACCGCACAAACTCTAACCACTTTGTCCATGAGATTCTTCACACCAGAGCATATGAACTTTACTGTCTTCAATTGTCATAAAATAAAGATAGCTTGCGAACCACCAAATCATGAACCATTGGAGTTGTAGGCACTTATCATCATCGCAAACTTCCCTCTAGAACTGCAGAGCAAAATACTTCAATGCGAAGGAATGCGGAGCAAAATACTTTCTCCCTATCACTAGTAAATAATTAGAAAAAGAAGGTTTTACTTTGGTGATAGCAACTCACTCAATTCTTCATATCGAGGGCTCAAACTCAAGATTTAACATCTTCAGACATGCCTCTAAATAACTTCCAATCTGTAGATAAAGATCTTCAATATACAAGAAATGTGGAGCAATCATCTAGACTATTCTTCAGTATGCAATACACTATCTTCACTATAATTCACTACAACTCTCTGTTCCTTCTGGAGGAGGAAATTTTCTCAATATCCTCAACATACAAATCTTCTAGACTAATTGCAAGATATGATACAGTTGACACCAATGACAACAAAGATATGTTGACATCAATGACAACACCGATTAGGCACATACTTGCAACAATCTCCCCCTTTGTCATTGATGGCAACATATGATGTGAAAAACTGTAAGAATCATCAAGACAAGATTCTCCCCTATCTCTTTACACACCTACACTCTTTCTCTCTGAGTTTTTTGCATGATTTATCTCCCCCTTTGACATCAATGGCAAAGGGCACATACTTGCACTCTGCTGCTTTGAACTAAACTCTCTTCATCTAACTACTCCCCCTGAGAAGTAGCACATATGAGCATCAAACCAGATCTTGATGTAGAACTATGAGCATCACTGGACTAATGCACTCTTGTGCATCTTAGTTTAGAGCAAGAGGGGTGATAACTCCTAACTTTTCTTTGAGATACTCAAAAGTATCCTTAGGCAGAGGCTTGGTAAAAATGTCTGCAATCTGATCTTTTGTAGATACATACTCCAACTTGACTTCAATCTCTGTCACTTTTTCTCTCAGGAAGTGATATCTTATGGATATGTGCTTTGTCCTTGAATGCATTACTAGACTCTTTGATATGTTTATAGCACTTGTGTTGTCACAAAAGATTGCAATTGGATCTTCATACACATCTCTGATTTTTCCTTCAATGTCTACTTCATCCATAACACTTGAGTGCAATTGCATGTTCCTACAATATACTCTGCTTCTACAGTAGACAGAGATATTGAGTCTTGTTCTTGCTTAACCAAGATACTAGCCTTTTTCCTAAGAAGAATGCACCTCCACTTGTACTTTTCCTATCATCCACATCTCCATCCCAATCTACATCTATGTATGCACTGAGAGTGAAATCATTATCTTTTGGATACCACAATCCATAATCTATTGTACCTTTTAAATATCTCAGTATTCTCTTTACTGCCATCACATGTGATTCTTTAGGTTCTACTTGAAATCTTTCCACAAGACAAACTGCATGCATTATGTCAGGTTTGGTTTGGGTCAGATAAAGTAATCCTTCAATCATAGATCTATACCTTTTCTGATCTGCCATAGGTCAGTCATCATTTTTTCTCAACTTACAACCAGTTACCATGGGAGTGCTTACCAGTTTAGACTCCTCCATCCCAAACTTCTTTAACAACTCTTTCACATATTTAGACTGAGAAATGAAGATACCTTTATCTGATTGATTAATTTGCAGACCTAAAAAGAAATTCATCTCACCAAACATTGACATTTCAAATTGATTTTGCATTTCCCCAGCAAAAACTGTGCACACACCTTCATTGCCTCCAAAGATAATATCATCAACAAAGACTGCAACAATTAGGATTTGTTCATCATTAATCTTGAAATAGAGATTGTTGTCGGTAGTACCCTTACTGAACCCTAATTGTATCATATATTTATCCAATTTTTCATACTAGGCCCTGGAGGCTTGTTTTAGTCCATACAAAGCTTTCTTCAATCTGCACACCATGTCACTCTGATCAGATGACTAGAATCCTTCGGGTTGTTCAATATAGACTTCTTCCAATTCTCCATTCAAGAATGCAAACTTCACATCCATTAGATATACCTTGAAATCTTTGTAGGCTGCAAATGCTAAGAACATTGTTATGGCTTCAATTCTTGCCACAGGTGCAAATGTTTCCTCAAAATCTATCCCTTCAACTTGAGAGTATCCTTTGCATACTAATCTTGCTTTGTTTCTTACCACTTCACCATTCTCATTCATCTTATTTTTGAAGACCCATTTGGTGCTAATTACATTTTTATCTGCTAGTCTGGGAACAAGATCCCAAGAATGATTCTTCTCTATCTGTATCAGTTCTTCTTTCATAGCCTTTACCCAATTCTCATCATTGTAAGCTTCATTTACAGTCTTAGGTTCAATCTTGGAAATCAAACAGAAATGTACTTGCTCTTCTACAACTCTTCTTTTGGTCATAATTCCTTTACTCTTATCTCCTATGATTTGATCTTTAGAATGATTTACTTTTATATACCTTGGTGTCTTGGTGACAATTTTTGGAGCTTGTGCCTCTTCATCTGAACTATCTTCATGCTATACCATTTCTTTGCTTATAGAAGCATTTGGTTCATCTGATTCATATCCACTTGATACCTTTTCCTTGCTTTCATCAACTTTGACATTTGCACTTTCAATGATCTTCTTCAACCTGTTATTGTAGCACCGGAAGGCTTTGCTCTTGGTGGAGTATCCAAGGAAGATAGCTTCATCACATCTTGCATCAAACTTACCTAAATCTTCATCTCTTTTGATATAACATTTACTACCAAAAACTTTGAAGTATTTCACAGTGGGAACTTTACCATGCCACAATTCATAAGGAGTCTTTGAACTGTTACCTTTGACTTGAACTCTGTTTAGAATGTATACAACAATGTGAATTGCCTCTCTCCAATATACTTCTGGTAGGTCAGCCTCCTTCACCATTGTTCCAGAAGCCTCTTGAACTGTCATGTTCTTCCTTTCCACTACTCCATTTTTTTGTGGAGTTCTAGGTGCAGATAATTATCTTTTTATCCCTTGATCCTCATAGAAGAAGTTAAATTCATTTGATGTAAACTCTCCACCTCTATCAAACCTCAAGCACTTGATTTTCAAATCTATCTCATTCTCAACCATTTCCTTGAATGCTTTGAACTTTTCTAGGGCTTCTGCTTTTCCCTTTAAGAAGGTAACCCAAGTTATTCTAGAGTAATCATCGATCAACAACATAAAATACCTGTCTCCTTGTAGACTTCTTACTCTAGTAGGCCCACAAAGATCTGTATGCACTAATTCTAGTAGACCTTCAATAGATTGGTCCTTGCTCTTAAAGCTTGTTCTTGTCTGTTTTCCAAATTAGCACTCCTTGCATAATGTATTAGTAGGATTCACAAGTTTGGGCAAATCTCTTACAGCCTGGGTGGAACTTATCTTCACAATGTTGTCAAAATTGATGTGACACATCCTTATGTGCCATAGCCATCTTTAATCAACCTAAGCCAACAAGCCATAGTTATCATTTCCTTTCAAATGATAGATATTGCCTTTAGTCTTTTTACCAGTTGCAATCACTGTTCTAGAGCTTTCCATGATCTTGCATCCATTGTCCTTGAATCTCAAGTCATAACCCTTGTTGCACATTTGACCAACACTCAAAAGATTATGTTTTAATCCCTTCACATACAAAACATCTTCAGTGTTATGCTTGCCATCAAAAGAAATGGATCCTTTTCCACAGATCTTACCAACTATGTCATCTCCAAATCTAACCAGTTTTCCATCATATCTTTCCAGACTTACAAACTTACTTTTGTCACCAGTCATGTGATGAGAGCATCTACTATCAATAACCCATTCATCTTTAACTTCAACAACCTGAACAGCCAATGCAATTTCCACTAGTTTTTCTTCCTTCACACAGCTAGTAGGATTAGTAGACAAAGGTTCTTCTTTAATAGAAATAAACAAGCATTCATTACCAGAAGTACTAGCATTATCCATATCACCATCTGATACTCTTTCATCATCATCAAGATCTTCAACGTAGTAACATTTCTTTGGAATCTTAGGTCTATCAAGTCTTGGCCTAGGAACTCTTGTGGGACATCTAGAAGCATAATGACCAACTTTACCACAAATAAAACATTTAAAAGGTAATTTGCCTTTGTACTTACTAGTACCTATGGGCAGAGTGTTAACAAAGTTGGCTTCAAGTTCTTCAAGCTCATAATCTAGTTCCACCTTGTACTTGTCAGATCTGGGGGTTCTTTCTAAAGTGCTGGCCTTGCAAGCAATTTCTGTCTTTGGAAAGGAATCACCAAATTCTCTCATTTCAAAGGTTATCAACTTCCCAAGCAGCTGATCTTTTGTAATCATTGTTACTATCATTATTTCCTCAATTGCAGCCACTTTATGACTATATCTTTTAGGCAGTGATCTAAGAATTTTGTTTATAATTTCAATGTCCTCAATTTTTCCTCCCACACTTTTAATGCTTCTCACAAGTTTGTTGATCTTTTGCATGAAGGATGTTATGTTGTCATCTTCGCTCATCTTCAAACATTCATATTTTTCCTTCAAACTCTGTAACTTGGTGCACTTCATAGATTCATCTCCTTCATATGGATTCTTCAGCTTGTCCCAGATTTCATGAGCAGTTTCCAGCTCCATAACCCTTGTTACTTCGATATTGGATAAGGTGCTTACCAAGGCATCTTTGACTTTTATGTTCAACTCAAATTGATTGATCTCATCTTCAGTTTATGGAATGTTGGGAATTAAGGTGTCTCAACCTTGGTAATTCCTTGCATTATTTATGTTTGTATTTATTAATTCATTGCTTATGTTGTAAATATTTGTAAATTCCATATTGTCATATTGTGGGATGTGACACGGTGATGTGTCATCCTACATAGAATATGACAACTTGTAATTTTGTCCTCACATGAGAAGATAGGTGTCCCACTTTGTGGTAGGAGCATTTTGCCATGTGTCAACATCTTTCATGTTGTGTAAGGGAATGTTTGACTGAAACAGTTATGACAGATTCCTATGACGGAATTATGACATGTAAGAGTCAGAAATAGAAGCTTGTAAGACAAGTGAAGACATGTGTCATGAAACATCTTTGAAAAAGGCATATTTGGGCACCCCAAGGTGGACTATGACATGTTGTAAGAGAATATGCTATTTATAGCTTGTGTATGACAGATTCTCTTAAAACTGTAAGTTGTAACCGCTATGATAGATTCTATGACGGTTGTAAGTGTCGTAAGAGCATTTGTCATAGCCCATTTTGGAAATAGGCAACCTCTTTGGGATGGGAGTTGTGGACAAGTGTCAGGCACATTCTACAATGTTGACCAAGTGTCCTTAGGTGTGGGTTTTGGGCCATGAGGCCAAGTTGGACGCCCATCCCAAGATAGGTCCAATATTGCCTTGTATATTCTATATAAACAGAAACTTGGAGAGGGAGTTGTATCACAGGATTGATAGGTACTGTTATGCTTCTAGATTGACTCCAGATACGAGTGTTAAAGACCATTGAAGCTTGCATTGCAAGTGTATTGTAAACAACATTCAGTTTTGATAATACATTGTGCAGGTTTCTGAGTGTGGGGTTTTTCACCCAATAAGGGTTTTCCCCACGTTATATCTTTGTCTCTCTTCTTCTGTCTTCTTTCTGGTTCATGTGTATTGTTGTAATATCTCTGTTAGATGTTCTATGTTGCTATAGTTGTAAGGATTAATTTGTATTTGCATAGCCCTCTCCTCATTAGATTAGTGTAGGAAGTAATTTTTGCACACCTAGTTTCCTTTCAGTTGGTATTAGAGCCTGGCCAGTTTTGGTCTTAGCTGTTGGGTAGGGGTTTTTTGAGCTGATCGTAAATTGAGTGGGAGTCTGTTTAGAGTATTCTAAATTCTATTGTAGCAAGGAGATGGCAAGCACATCTGGAAGATTTGAAGTGGAAAAATTCAATGGCACTAATTTCAAGTTGTGGAAGCTCAAGATGGAAGACATGCTTGTTGACCGAGACCTTTGGCAAAGTGTTAATGGAACTAAACTGGCTGCAATGTCACAAGATGATTGGGATCTCAAGGATCGAAAGGCTAACGGTCTCATAAGACTTAGTCTTGCTGATTTTGTCTTGTTAAATGTCCATGAGGAGAAGACTACAACCTTGCTTTGGAAGAAGTTGGGAGATGTGTATCAAGCCAAATCCCTGGTTAATAAACTTTTTTTGAGAAAGAAGCTTTATTCTCTTCAAATGGAGGATGGAGGATCTGTTGCCAAACATATGAATGCTTTTAACATGCTGGTTGCACAGTAGACATCTATTGGTGTAAAGATGGAGGAGGAGGATCAGTGTATGACCTTGCTTTTTTCTTTGCTAGACTCGTGGGATCACCTTGTCATGGCTATTGGAAGCACCACATCCACATTCAAAATGGATGAAGTGGTTTCTTCACTATTATCTGAAGAGATGGGGAGAAAGTCTTCTGATGCAGCCAAAGAGGCTCTTGTAGTTCGTGGAAGACCCAAGGAGAAAGCGAAAAAGAAGGAAAGAAGGACAAGAAAGCTGAGAAGGGTAGATCCAAATCCCGTGGGAGATCCAAATCTCCTAGAAAGTCTAAGGCTATCTGTTGGAATGGAACTATGCTAAATCTTGGCATTTCTGAAAGGAATGCAAAGAAGAAAGGAAAAAGAAGACCCTAGATTCAGATTCTAACAAATCACAAGATAATGGTGATGCTTTCATCGTAGCCCTGGCAACCCATGCATCTGATGATGTGTGGCTGATTGACTCTGGTGCACCAATCCACATGACCTCACGTCGAGATTGGTTTACTAAGTATGAGGAGTTCGATGGTGGAAAGGTGTACTTGGGTGACGACTCTTATTTGAAGATTATTGGTCATGGAAAAGTCTCTATCCGATTCCCTGATGGTCAAGTGAAGGGGATCTCTAGGGTTATGCATATCCCACGCTTAGCACAGAACCTATTTTCTATAAGTAGTTTAAATGATGCAGGTGTGCAGGTTGTCTTTTTGAAGAAGGATGCAAGATGACTATAGGAGCTATGGTGCTTGCTAAGGGTACTAGGAGAGGTACTCTGTTTTAGCTAGAGGCATGTATTTCACAATGCAATAGTTCTTCTGATTCAAGGAAGAGGGCAGTAGTCACTTCATCCCCACCATCTGAACAAGCAGTTAAGAAATCTGTTGTTTCTAGTTCTAATGTTTGTAATCATGCCTTGAAAGTTAAGCATCTTGCTGAAAAGACAATGCTATGGCATAAGAGATTTGGCCACATTGGTGAGAAGGGTCTGCGTACCCTAAAAAATAAAAACCTCGTTGAGGGGTTAGATGATTGTAATCTTGAGTTCAACTTTTGCTAACATTACATTTATGGAAAGCAAAACCGTGTTTAGTTTTATTCAAGTTCTCACAAGTCTTCTAGTGTGTTGGACCTTGTTCATTTTGATGTATTTGGCCCTATTAATATTCCTTCATTATCAAAATTTGTATATTTGTATCTTTCATAGATGACTACAGTAGAAGGACATAGATTTACTTTTTCATAAGCAAATCTAAAGTCTACAGTAAGTTTAAGTTTAAGGCCTTTGCTGAAAATCAAACTTGTAAAAAGATTAAGTGTTTGAGAACTAAAAATGGTGGTGAGTTCTGTTCCATAGAATTTGATAAATATTGCAAGGAACTTGGGATTCAAAGACATAAGACAACTCCATACACCCCATAGCAAAATGGAGCCGCAGAAAGGATGAACATGACACTAATGGAGAAGGCTAGGAGTATGCTTAGTGGAGCTGGCCTAGAACAAAAGTTTTGGGATGAAGTTGTTGCCACTGCTTGCTATCTTGTTAATAGATCTCCTACATCAACTCTTGTTGGAAGGTCACCCATGGAGGTGTGGTCTAGTAAAAATCCTTCAATAAGGCATCTTCATGTTTTTAGTTGTGAGGCATATGCACGTGCCTAGGGAGAAGCGGTCAAAATTGGAGAACAAGGTTGTTAAGTGTATCTTCATTGGCTATGGTGTTGGTGTGAAAGGATATAAGATTTGGGACCTTGTGGCTGAAAAAGCATTGTATAGCAGAAGTGTCATCTTCAGAGAGCTTACACCTTCTTCCACTATTTTACAGCCAGAAGAAAAAGAAAAGAAAGAGGATGTTGTTCAGTTTCCTCCTACCCATGAGAAGACTGAACAAAAAGACAATGTTGGACCTAATGATGAGGAGAGCTCTAGCAGCTCTGAAAGCTTAGATGAAGAAGCTAGACCTCAACCTCATCTCTTGAGGAGGTCTACACGGATAAGAAAGCAACCTGAAAGGTTTGGTTTTACATTGATTGATTCTAGTTGTACTTTTGCTTTGCTTACTAATAGTGATGAACCTAGAACTGTATTAGAGGCTATGGACATGGAAGATGCAGGTTCCTGGAAGGAGGCCATGGAGGATGAAATGTCTTCTTTGGAAAGGAATCAAACTTGGGACTTGGTGCCTTTGCCTCCTGGACGGAAACCCATTGGACGCAAATGGGTGTTCAAGAAGAAATTTGGTGCAGATGGCAGTGTTGAGAAGTATAAGGCCAGATTGGTTGCGAAGGGGTATTCACAAGTGGAGGGTATAGATTATGGTGAGATCTTCTCTCCCATTGCAAAGTTAACATCCATTTGATTCCTGTTGTCTCTTGTAGCAGCTTATGACTTAGAGGTAGAACAGATGGATGTGAAGATAGCTTTCCTTCATGGTGATTTGGAGGAAGAAATCTACATGTCACAACCAAAGCATTACATGGTGAAAGGTAAAGAAAATTTTGTTTGCAAACTTAAGAAGTCTTTATATGGTTTGAAGCAAAACCCTAGGAGATGGTACTTGAAGTTTGATGCTTTTGTGTTGTCAATTGGATTTGTGAGATCAAAATCAGATCACTGTGTGTATTATAAGTTTGATGGTGATCATATTCTCATTGTTGCACTATATGTTGATGATATGTTGCTCATTGGAAAGGGTAAGAATATGATTTCTGATTTTAAATCTTAGTTGTTAGCACAATTTGAAATGAAAGATTTAGGGGTGGCCAGGTACATTCTAGAATGGAAATCAGAAGAGATAGAACCAACAGAAAACTATGGTTAAGCCAGAGTAATTATGTGAAGACCATGTTGGACAGGTTCAACGTGGCAGATTGTAGACCATTGTGTGTTCCCATTTCTTTGGGGACAAAGTTGTCTATTGAGGATTGTCCAAAATCTCCTAGTGAGGTGGAGAACATGAGCAGAGTACCTTATGCTAGTGTTGTTGGCAGTTTGATGTATGCTATGGTCTGCACAAGACCAGACATTACCCAAGCAGTGGGAGTCCTTAGTCGATTTATGGCTAATCCTGGATGGGTTCATTGGGATGCAGTTAAGCGAGTGTTCAGATATTTGAGGGGTACTTCCGAGTATTCCATATGCTATCATGGTAATGTTACAAGACCTCCACATTCTGTTGATATTCGTGGATTTGTGGATTCAGATTGGGCAGGTGACATTGACAATAGGAGATCCACCAGTGCTTATGTGTTTACACTTTTTGGTGGTGCTATTAGTTGGATGAGTAAGCGACAACCTGTGGTTGATTTATCCATGACAGAAGCTGAGTATATGGCAGCAACTCATGCTTGTCAGGAAACCATTTGGCTTAAGAGATTGTGTTTAGATATTGGTGTTGATGTAGGTCAGATCACGATCAGTTGTGACAGTTAGAGTGCAATTTGCCTTGCGAACAATCCAACTTTCCATGCTAAAACAAAGCACATTGATGTTCAGTTTCACTTTGTGCGAGACACGGTTGAGGATGAAAAGGTAAATTTGGAGAAGGTAGATACTTTGAAGAATGTTGTAGATGCATTGACGAAACCAGTGGGCACATAAAAGTTTAGATGGTGTTCGGAGTCTATGGGCCTCTTGGCCTATAGTAGTTAAATCCTGTTAGTCTATTGGCTCTTACAAGGTGTTCGACAAGTGGGAGAATGTTGGGAATTAAGGTGTCTCAACCTTGGTAATTCCTTGCATTATTTATGTTTGTATTTATTAATTCATTGCCTATGTTGTAAATATTTGTAAATTCCATAATATCATATTGTGGGATGTGACACGGTGATGTGTCATCCTACATGGAATATGACAACTTGTAATTTTATTCTCACATGAGGAGATAGGTGTCCCACTTTGTGGTAGGAGCATTTTTCCATGTGTTGGCATCTTTCATGTTGTGTAAGGGAATGTTTGACTGAAACGGTTATGACGGATTCCTATGACGGAATTATGACATGTAAGAGTAAAAAATAGAAGCTTGTAAGACAGGTGAAGACATGTGTCATGAAGCATCTTTTAAAAAGGTATATTTGGGTGCCCCAAGGTGGACTATGACATGTTGTAAGAGAATATGCTATTTATATCTTGTGTATGACATATTCTCTTACAGCTGTAAGTTGTAACCGCTATGACAGATTCTATGACGGTCGTGTCGTAAGAGCATCTGTCATAGCCCATTTTGGAAATAGGCGACCTCTTTGGGATGGGAGTTGTGGACAAGTATCAAACACATTCTACAATGTTGACCAAGTGTCCTTAGGAATGGGTTTTGGGCCATGAGGCCAAGTTGGATGTCCATCCCAAGATAGGTCCAATATTGCCTTGTATATTCTATATAAACAGGTGCTTGGAGAGGGAGTTGTATCATAGGATTGACAGGTACTGTTATGCTTCCGGATTGACTCCAGATACAAGTGTTGAAGACCATTGAAGCTTGCATTGCAAGTGTATTGTAAACAACATTCAATTTTGATAATACATTGTGTAGGTTTATGAGTGTGGGGTTTTTCACCTGATAAGGGTTTTCCCCACGTTATATCTTTGTCTCTCTTCTTCTGTCTTCTTTCTGGTTCATGTGTATTGCTGCAATATCTCTGTTAGATGTTCTATGTTGCTATAGTTGTAAGGATTAATTTGAATTTGCATAGCCCTCTCCTCATTAGGTTAGTGTAGGAAGTGATTTCCGTACACCTAGCTTCCTTTCACAGACCATTCTTCAGAATTTCATACTTGCCTTGAGTTATTTTCTAAACACTATAACCCAAGCAGAGGAGATGGGTTTTCATGCGAATCTTCCAAGCAAAGTAGTTTGTCCCATCAAACTGTGAACTTTCCTTTTTGTATGACATCTTGGATCAGCCTCAAGCAGTTAAGCTTTCTTCTGAGGTACTTGGCTTTGATACCAATTGTTGAAATACACCAGACAATTGAGAGGGGGGGTGAATCAGTTGTCTCAAAACCTTAACTACTTATATACTTTAAAACATTAATCACTTGTCCACTGATATTATGATTAAAACATGAAAGCATAAA
Organism: Cunninghamia lanceolata; assembly: GCA_027924645.1. NCBI lineage: Eukaryota > Viridiplantae > Streptophyta > Pinopsida > Cupressales > Cupressaceae > Cunninghamia > Cunninghamia lanceolata. Next base: position 13,794,878 of record BSBN01001201.1, on the reverse strand, counting down.
ATTAGAAACTTAAACACAGTTGCAAGATCAAACACAAGAGACACCAGATTTTTACGTGGAAAACCCTATTAAGGGAAAAGCCACGGTGGGGGTTAACCCACAAGATATATATGTAAAGCTCAATACCAAAAAACAAAGGCTTGCTGCCAATAGGGCTCACTGCTGAAGGAGGCTCACTTCCAAGGTTTTTGAACCGAGATGATAGCATCTATTCCATGCTTGAATTCAGTTCCATTGAAGTGCAATATTCTTCCTCTTCTCTACTCTACCTTTTACACTTCTTTCCTTAACTTCGCATCTTCGCTCGGGGACATATTTTCTACAACCAAATTACAAGTATATATATCATTCATCAACCTTGGAATGTACATCAAGGTCGGCATTACAAACATTTACAAAATAGGTCTTGACCTAATATAAAAATTAAGCTAAGGAAGTATAGAAAAGATGTATGTAGATCACGCCATGCCTTAGCTCGGATGCAAACATGATCTTCCATGCCACAACACACTTTTTCAATCATCAAGAGATCTCCACAATTAATTGAATTAACCAAGTTGGCTAAGACTGGTTTCACGCTACCTTGTCTGGGAATAATCTTCAATTTTAATCCCAAATACTCCTTGCGGACCAATACAAAGGTAGGAACATGACCAGGAGGTATCCACAAGCACATTGTAATCACCAGGAGCAACCGTAAAAACTCTAACCACTTTGTCCATGAGATTCTTCACGCCAGAGCATATGAACTTTACTGTCTTCAATTGTCATAAAAGAAAGATAGCTTGTGGACCACTAAATCATGAACCATTGGAGTTGTAGGCACATATCATCATCCCAGACTTCCCTCTAGAACCACAAACAAAAATACTTTCTCTCTATCACCAGTGAATAATAAAAAAAGTAGGTTTTACTCTGGTGATAGCAACTCACTCAATTCTTCATATTAGAGGCTCAAACTCAAGATTTAGCATCTTTAGACATGCCTCTAAATAACTTCCATTCCACAGATAAAGATCTTCAATATACAAGAAATGCGGAGCAATCTTCTGGACTATTCTTTAGTATGCAATACACTGTCTTCACTGTAATTCACTAAAACTCTCTATTTCTTCTAGAGGGGGAAATTTTCTCAATATCCTCAACATGTAAAGCTTCTAGACTAATAGCAAGATAGGATACAATTGACACCAATGACAACAAAGATATGTTGACATCAATGACAACACTGATTAGGCCTATACTTGCAATACATACCACATAAACAAACTAAGGCTACACTTACGAGCTTAGAGCTGAGTATAGTCGTTAGGTTATGCTTCAGGTATCTTAGAACCAAGTGTAGCTACAAGGTGAGATACAAAACATTCCAAAGTGCATAGAAGCAGATATAGTGGTTTGTTACAAGAGAATTCACAATGTGATACACGATCACATCACAACATGAGGTGATTCTACTAATCAAGTGTTGGTAACATATTAACCCCATCTTCATTTATGGACTAGCTCCTTTTTTATTCTTGTTGTAGAGACACATAGTCCTTATCAATATTTATTTATTGTCATCATCTGCCGACTAGTAGAGCCATGGAAGAATGAAAACATGAAAAATGAGAGAGGAGACTCTTACACATATTGTTCTTAAGGTTATTATTGATGTCAACACTGTCACAAGGTTGTCATTGATGTCGGCACTTGAATGTGTGATGGTGTTCATGGTTGGATGTCATGTCCTATCTAGCAGAGAAGATATAGTTCATGGTTGGATGTCATGTTGAATATAATGATGTTACTGAAGTTCATGGTTGGATGTCATGCCTTGTTTAGTGCAGAGTTGAGTGTGAAGTTACATTAATATGGGAATTAGAAGCACTAAGATGATCAAATGTGTTGTGGATGTTACTGGTGGCTTGAAGCATATTGTATGATCTTTCCTACTACTCCTAAGAATGCATGTGTTGATACAAAGAAGGTTTGGCCTCCGGAAGTTGGTGACAGTCTCTGCTACAGGATGACTACCTTTGAAGACTGTCTAGGAGATTGCTCTGCATTCCTCCATTTTATTAGTTATGGCTATGCAATTCTAGAACTATGTTCAGGGTGTAGTGAAGGTGATAATTCCAAAGTTTCAGATCAGTTATCCTTTGATGTGAAAGTTATGCATGATAGAGTACCGACATGTGTTTTGGTAGAGTGAGGCAGTGTTGAAGGCCTATTGGAATGCTCTGCATTCCTCCAAAAGTGAATGGTTACCTTTGTAGTTTTTAAAATATGGTTATGGATGTGTTGTACATTCTCTCTTGCAATTTCAAGTTTCTTGGTGGTTCGCAAGCTCAGTTTTTCAATGAGAGTATGTTGTAGTGTGTTCTGGATGACTGGTTGTTCTCAGAGTTCATGGTTGAAGATGTGCAACACAAATTTTTTGTTGTGTGGAGGTAAAGGGGTGTTTGGAGATGTTGCATGTCCTATAGACTCATCTAGAAGAGTTTCATGAAGATCTTTCTTGTTTCTAGTACCACACTAGGTTTTCAAGTTGTTATGGTCATTATGCATCAAGTTTTCATATGTTTTGCTTAAGAATGTCCTATTTCCAAATGAACAAAGTATGTGGATGTAATTCATTGGTGTTTGAAGCTATGAAGGATGTTTTGGACCTGGTTAAGCAAGTGTTGATGTCTACAAGGCATGGTCCTTCTGCTGGTGTAGCATGTAGTCTTGTTTAGGACTTGTCCTCTACACATTTCATGTTGTATACTGTCTAGCCAACTTGTTAATGTATTTTTCGTATTATCTCTAGCTGACAAGCAATGTAATCAATGTAATATCATGTATAAATTGTAAATCAAATTGAGTTAGGTGAGGTGTGATTGTAAAGTGATTGATAGGGCTCTATTGCAAATATGTGCTTGATGTGTTGTCATTGATGTCAACATATCTTCTGTCAGAAACAGTGAAGACAGTGCAGAGGAGTGATCAGTATTTCTAGTAAAGTGAAGATAAGAGTTCATGGATTAAAGGGTTTGTATAGGGTTGCCTAGTGTTGCTCCAGTTGAGATTTGAAAGGTCTGCATGAAGATTTGGCAAAGTTATGGCCCTCTGAGTAGAACATGTTTCTGTAGTTGTTCTGTGGTGATAGAGTGGCAAGAAGTTGGTCCGGTATGAGAATATTGTGATTTACGGATCTAGAGGCATGTCTGGGATGTTGGTGTGTTCCCTCAACTCAAGTGGCTCATGGTTTGGAGATCCAAAAGCAATATTTCTAGTATGACAGTCATGGTAGTGTGTGTTCTTGAGGTTTAATATAAAGATGTGAGTGATTCTGGTGATGCGAAGTGGTGTGGTTATTCATGTTGACTTAATTGTGCTTGTGGTGATCTCTTGATCATGTGGCTGTTGTGTTGGTGGTCCACATTGACAAAGGAGCTCGTGATTGAAGGTTTCCTCTTGGTTGTTTCTGTTCTTCCCAGTCTTGGTCGACCGGATGTTCCTAGCGTGTTGTAGATGATCTAAAAATCATTTTATGAAGCATGGCATGTTAATAGAGGGAGATTCAAGTCTTAGCTATGATTGGCTGACAATGTAAAGATCCGCATTAAGTTTGGCCGACCATGTTGATCATTCCAAGATGGATGAAGTGTATAAATACTTGTTGAAGAATTGTCAAACATCATCCTTGTGCAAAATAGATTAAATCCGAATAAAGGATCAGAAGTAGAGTAGAGAAGAAAAGAAGCGAGAGTAGTATAGAGTGTGAAGTTAGTAAAGAAGAATCTGGGGCAAAGCATAAGTTTTTGAGCATTCATTGAAACTGAACCATGCATGAAGTAGATGCTATTTTTCAGTTAATTCATTATGTTCTAAATTAATTTTGTAGGCAGTGAGCCTCCTCTTTTGAGCAGTGAGCCCGAAGGCATGTGCCTTCTATTTTTCTAAAGTACTTTTAACAGGGTACAAATCTTTGTGGGTTAACCCCAATCGTGGTTTTTCCCTTAATTGAGTTTCCACATCAAAATCTTGGTGTCAAGTGTGTTGATTATGTTTCTGCTCTTATGTTGTTGATCTATGCTTTAATGTTTACATCACTAATTTGGTAGTAAGATAATAAAGAAGGTTAAAAGCAGAAAAAGATTAAATTGTGTGACAACTGATTCAACCCCCTCTCAGTTGTCCGGTCTAATTCCAATAATTGGTATTAGAGCTAGATCCTCTTATAAAATCCTTACCGCTTGAGGAGATCTAGGATGTCGACCTACAAGAAGGATACTCTAAGATTTGATGGAACAAATTATTCTGTTTGGAAGAATCGCATGGAGTTCCATTTACAATGCATGGGCGATGCCTACTGGGCAATAACCAGTGTTGAGTATAAGCCTCCGGAGAAAGGTCCTTCAACTCCAGATCAAGTCAAAGATGCTAAAAATAACTTTTGAGCTAAAGAAGCCTTATTGAGTTCCCTGACTGATTCTGAAATGACAAATGTCTTTGGTCTAAAAACTACTTATGAAATCTGGAAAAATTTGGAATATATGTATGAAGGTGATCAATATGTCAAATATGCCAAGCTGCAAAGTCTGAGAGGAAAATTTGAAACTATGAGGATGAGTTAAGATGAAAACATCACAATCTACATGCAAAAGGTAAATGAACTTGTGTGTGGTATCAGGTGTGCTGGTGGAACTTTGGAAGAATAAAAAATTGTATCAAAAGTACTCAGATCTTTACCTGATTCATACAAACATAAGGTTGCTTCTATAAAGGAGATCAGGATTGTCTCAGATGTTACAAGAGATCATCTAGTTGGCAAAATTTCAGCTTTTGAATTAAGTGAGTTTGGTGATTCTCTTCCCAAATCTGAATCTGCATTTAAGGCCAGTTTATATGGAAAACAAAGATATGATCCGGGTAAAAGCTCTTCTTCAAGATCAAATAGATTAATGAAGACAAGGAAGGATCTTGAAGATATTGAAATTGTAACTGTTGATCTTGAAGCTCTTCTTGCCAAAAGATTACCAAGAGGATCCAGTAAGTATGAAGGAAAATTGCCACTCAAATGTTTTTCTTGTAATAAGATTGGTGATTTTGCCTCAAGATGTCCGGAGAGGTTTTGTTGACCCTATTCCTACATTTTAAAATTTAAACTTTTTATGCACGGGAATGCAAGTTAGTTTTGATAGTTTTAATTATCTCCTCCAAAGTTTTAAAAGCCACCTGAGGTGCCGATATGAGATAAGCCAAACTAATATGCACATCGTATTTACACCATCAGTAAAAATATTAAGTTTTAAAAATTGTCTTGAAACACCGATTGAAGAAGAATTTGATTATATTTACTGGGTAATCTGAATGGTTTTAGAAGCATTGCCAAATACCGAAAAATGTTTGGTAAGTGCTTTGGATTGCGATGAATGAATAAATTTATCTTCAAAGGCCCGTGGAATACTGTTATAAATCATAACTCAAAAGTGACAAGTTTAGTTGTGAAAGGCTTTCAAAGTTCCGATAAAGGGGTTTCATTTATTTGAAAATAATGTCACGTGTAAAGAAGAAATGGGAAGCTGCCAATCGTCACTCCATGTTCTCATAGAAGGCCGCCTATGTTTGCGTAGAAATTTGCATGGAGAAAGACAGTTATAACCTCCCAGAATATACGGCATGTAATCAAGTTTACTTTCAATCTTTGCCAGGATTCTCCTAGCTTGTGCAAATGGTGATAGCGTAGATAAGGCCATAGAATTCTTTTAAACAAGTGCAATTGTTAGGTTCCACCACCTTCGCAAAAATCCTCCCAACTGCACCAAAATGGGAGCTTGCAAACAGGATCATGGACGTCCATCAGAGCATAATAGAAAGTGGATTTTCTACCACATGTAGCAGTTGCAAATGCGAATGGTAGAAGCACAACCAATGCACATAAACTACATGATACAACACCTTGAGAAAACGTGGTCTCGTAGAATCCAAGGACTAGATGATACGCACATTATGGATTTATTGAAATGCCGTAGAAACTTTTAATCAAGTGCATTTTGGCAAATTTAAAACCTAACTCGTCTGTCTTCGCCAGTACCCTCACAATGTATGCCAAAATGGGGGATTTGCAACAAGATATGATCATCCATCAAGTCATAATGAAATAGACATTTTTTGTTATATATTATAGTTCAAAATGCTCTATCAGACATGTCTACAAAATGTAAATGAACGGACAAGACGCAGCAAAAGAAACGTCATCTCATGTTATGCAATATTTGTAATGGTTGTAAGATATTTGCAAGATAAATTCATTGCAAATGTTTTTTGAAACTTCATTGAAATACATTTTTCAAGGTGTAAAGCCAATATCCATAACATTTGCCAGTATTTCTCCTTGCTTACACATCGAAATAGGATTTGAAAACAAGTCATGGCATCTGGCAAAACATAAAGAAATGAGATTCTTGTTAGATCTTCTAGTTGCAATTATGCTAGCCGTGAGCCATCATTTCAATGGAATACAATGACATCAAGTCCTGCACAAAATGGATACGTTGAAAAGACTTTATAAACTTTCAAGAAAATGCAAAGCCAGACCCGACGCTGCTACCATTGCCATCATCCTCCCCAATGCAGTTAGTTCGGAGGTCATTGCTATAGAAACATGCTTGGATTCGAAATTGCTTGTCGCAATTGTATTCAAAAGATGTTACTCCAGATGAGAAGCAAAAGTTAGTTGAAGCTTGTAGAAAGGGATTCAAGTTGCATTTCGAACAAATGAAATCCGACACACTCCTCCTACCCCACAAAATGAGATGCATGCAGGAATGAGTTATTTTCATGATACCATATGAAGAGGAGGTGGTCCAACCCATCTGGCTATATTGTCTCAGCCCCCATATACAATCCATGGATCCTTGCAGGTCATTGTCTAAGGGGAAGCCATAGAGCAATCATTTGGCGAGGAACACTTATCTTTCAAAACTCTACAGCAGTTTACTGCCGCCACTCTGGAACATGGAATACATCCTCTAGTTTCTCCAAAACTCGAGTGGCGTAAACTGATGGATGAAATGGCCATTATTGCTACTAAGGAGTACAGATCAATTATTTTCAAAGTAGTTATTTTAAGTGCCTAAGTCAGCTAGTTACTCTAAGTAGCTATCTTTACAAAAGAAAGTTAGTTATTCAAAATCAATGCACTTAAAGAGGGAGTTGGTTACTCCAAGTAGTTATAAAAAGTGGTTAAGGTAGTTACTAACCTCGCCTATATATACTTCATTGTATTTCAATCAAAGGGAGTTCCACTTTTTCACATGACAGTGTATGAAAGACTTGAATAGTGTTATTCAAGTTTGAGAGCAATAAAGAAATGTTTTGAATGTGTGTTCAACTTGATTTCATGTGTTGTTATTGGTATTCGTATGTTTAATCAATAATGATCATGTGCTTTCTTTTCTAAGTTGCATTGTGAGAAAGATATTTCACATCAAGTTTTGGTATCTCTACTTGGATGCATGGAACTTAAATTCATAAGTTTAACTCTTATTTCATCATTAGTGTTTGTTGTTTCTTTGTTTTTATTCTTATAATTCTAAAAATCTAAATACCCCTATCATACGAGGGAGCTGCCCCTCTTAAACGCAGAGAGCAATCGACATAGACCTGTGATTGTTCAACTGTTGTGAGCAGGTTGTTGCTAATCCAAGGGCGAACAGAGTTACTCAAGAAGATTCTTTTCAAGCAACAAATCTGTTTACCAACAGATTTTCAAAACCAAACCCTAACAGATATTGAAATCAGAACAAATGTTACTATGTCCAAGAAACTGGTGAAGGAGTCACAGATGATGAATCTGATCATGGAGATTCCCCTAAAAATGATTGGGTGTTCATTGCCATTAAAGAATAAGATCCAGTGTCTACTGAATCTGCTAGCTATGCAAATATGGAAAGTGCCTTGGCTGCTCAGGTTGTTGAGAAAGATGAATGGGTGATTGATAGTGGATGTTCTCATCATATGACTTGAGACAAGAGTAAGTTTGTGAATTTTAAAAATTATGAAGTTTGTGAATTTTAAAAATTATGAAGGTGGGCTTGTGAAATTTGGAGATAACTCAGCTGGTAGAATCCGTGGTAGAGGATCCATCTCTTTTGATGGTAAGAATAGCACAAATGATGTTCTGTATGTGGAAGGATTGAAACATAATCTTCTCAATGTTGGATAGTTGGTTGATAAAGGTTATGATCTTCGATTCAAAGATGGAAAGTGCAGAATCTTGGAAAGTTGTGGAACTAAAATTGCATTCGGTACTCAAACCATAGGTAACATTTTTCATTTAAGTAGCTCTGGCAAAAGCTATTTGATTGCTCAGATAGATCAAAGTTGGTTATGGCATAGGAGGATGTGTCATGTGAATTTTGATAATATTGTCAAAATAAGTACCACTCAGGCTGTGAGAGATCTTCCAAAACTTGTGAAACCTAATAGCATGTGTAGAGAATGTCAATTGGGGAAACAAAGCATATTTCATTCAAAAGTAAGGAACAAGTCTCAAATGGATGATTGGAACTAGTACATACTAATCTCTGTGGTCCTTCTAGAATTAGGACTGTGCAAGGAGATAGATATTTCATGTTGCTGATAGATGACTACTCTAAGATGATATGGGTAACCTTCCTAAAAGAAAAATCAGAAGATCTTGAAAAATTCAAGGTGTTTAAAATGATGGTGGAAAATGAAATTGGTAAAAAATTGAAATGTCTGAGATCCAACAGAGGTGGAGAATTTACTTCCCATGAGTTTGATGCTTTCTATGAAAAGCGTGGCATAAAAAGATAGTTATTTGCTCCTAGGACTCCCCAACAAAATGGAGTTGTGGAAAGAAAGAACCAGACCATTCAAGAAGTTGTCAGGACCATGACGATGGAAACAAATGTTCCTCAATCTTATTGGAGAGAAGCTGTAAGTACTGATGTCTACATTTTTAACCAGGTGCAGATTAGATGTAATTTCAGTAAGATCCCTTATGAACTATGGTTTGGTCATCCTCCTACTGTGAGATATTTCAGAGTTTTTGGTAGTAAATGCTATATCAAAAGAGATGAGGATTTAGGCAAATTTGATACAAGAAGTGATGAGGAAATATTTTTGGGATACTCCTCTCAAAGTAAGGCTTATCGGTGCTTTAACAAGAGGTTGAAAAATATTGTTGAAAGTGCTAATGTTAGAGTTGACGAGAGCAAGGAAGGACATTCTAGGTTCTGCGGATATGATTCAGATGATCAAAATGAGAGTCATAACCATTATGTGCTTTAATCATTATATCCATAGGATCATAAGTGTCTTGTGCTAGATCATGCATGTATAAGAATTCTTTAGTTATCACATTAGTCATACAATTAGGATTGATAAGGACTCCTCTTGTAGGATTCCCACTTATTCTTGTTGTAATGTAAAGAGGTCCATCAATGTCTCTAATTGTGACCTCATGTGGAGTGAATGATATGACGGGTTCATGAACCTTCCTTTTCTTATTAGATCAGGGAGGAATCATACCACCCTTGTTTTGATTGAATGCCATCTATGTTAAGGATGAGACTTTTGAACAATGCACTAGATTGAGGAAACCGGGTTTTTGAATCTTTTTGTAAAGTTCAAGAACACACAAGTATCACTATAAACCAAGTGATCCCAATGTTAAAGTGTTGTACACAAAGGCCAGTATAGATCTCTTTAAGATGTATTGCAAAATGTAAAAGAAAGGTTATATTCTTATGTTGAAATACACAATGTGTAATTGCAAATATAAGAATTTTGAAATCTAAGACATGTGATGATGCAAGGATATCATACCAAATCAGATTTGATGAAAATGTAATGCAACCAATATGATTATACAAGAGGATTAACCCAAAATGCAAGCTTTTTAATGCCTAAATATGTACCTTTCTCAAGATCATGCAAGAATCTGAATTGAACATTGATAAATATGCAATGAAATCAATGTAAGATCTAAATTTAAATATCAGAAAGATGCAAATGCTTGAAGCTATGAGTTCACCAAAATGTTATGGATAAAAAAGAGAATGAAAAAGAGTAGCATGCACACTAGATCAAACCCTCTTCCACAATAACATTCAAAGACAAAATTGAGCCAAATCACTACCAAATGGAGGTGGGCTTAGCTACAAATTTTGTAGTTAGGAGTGCTATGGAAAGATCTGATTTAACCAAGCCTTTTTACCAAACCCTAGGTCAATGATATACCAAACCCTACTTGTACAAAGATTTGATCATAACAGAATATATGCAATAGATAATTAGAAACCAATTGCATAGGAGTGATCAGGAAGATGTCAGAACTTGTGTCCCAGAAGTAGGAATGTTAGAGGATGATTTTGGGAGAACCTGCATCTCGAAAGGTGGAATCTTTAGAAACTATAAACTAGAGAAATGTTACAGAGACTGCCCTGATGCCAGATCTAGAACTTGTAGGGGTGGAAAGATGAGGTTGCTAGCACCCAAGTCATGCACGGAGAAATATTCCCAAAATGTTGTTGGATCCCAAAACCCTAATCCTTGCTCAGTCTTTCTATGTCTTCACTTTTCTAGATCTCACACCTGTAATATGCACACAAGAAGAAAAGGGGTTTGGGGGTTATGGTTTTTAGGGACTTGCCTCAGTCAAAAACTGGGATAGCATTCAAGATTCCCAACAACGTTGATAAAGAAAACATGCTCTTGCAAGGTAGAGGCTAAACACAAATCAATATTATGAAATCAAATGATGATAAACAACAATGATATCACCTATGTGATGAAACTCTTAGGAGGATGAATGCTCTTCAACTCATAAGGAGAGATAGATGATAACTTCAAACCTGCAACAATACACATAATGACAATACAAATTTGCTCTAGAATCACATTGAATGTTTTGAATGCTCTTTTCTCCAATGCTTCAAGTAAGATATCTCTATCTAGGTTCATAATGAATTCAAAAACACACTTATATATGCTTTCTTGCTAACATTTGTCAAATTAACCAAAAGAGCTGACAAGAAGAAACCTTTTTAAATGTCTTATTCCTACATGCATTTGAATTTTCCTCAACCAATCAGGGAGGACTTGGGTGGGCATGCCCAAGCCCAAGACACCTTTTTGGTCTAGGGTAAGGTAAAGTATGGGCCCCTTGTTCCCAATTTGCATTGGTTTTGGGGGATTTTGCATCAGGATGAATATTTAGAATGTATAATGTAATCACGGGGACCTAGGATCTAAACAAGGAGGTAAAATGACATGTGTCCACTTTTTACTCCATAACAAGACCTTTGGTGAATGATAGGTATGGATGTGGTGATTTGGAATCTTGTTCAAAAAGTGGGAAGACTTCAAAGATGATTGGACAATTTATTTTTTGGATAAAAGATGATAACCAAACAAGGCTGAGATAAATCTAGATCAATGTGATAGGTTTTGGATTGAGATTGTCTTTTAAGAACTAGACTAATGAGCTTAAGAAAGTACTAGATGGGAAGTGAAGTTCACCAAATCAAGAGTAGCCACTTTCCTAAGATAGCTATTTCACTAATGATAGGTACTAACTTGGTTTCCAATTTGAGTGAGGCAATCTTCTCAAACAAGTGACAAGCTGATTATGATAGCTAGATGATCAAAATGATTGTGTTGGTTGATGATGATAAAGATGTCAAATAGTTTTACCTATAGTCTCAATGGGGAAAAAATCTCTAAAGTCCAAAAAGAGATGTGATGGGAGATGATGATGGATAGATGACTGAAAGCCTGATGGTAGATAGTCTGAAGAAATCTTAGGTATGTGTGTAAGTTCAATCTAATGTAAGAGATCGCTAAATTTGGGTAGGTGATGATTGGAAAATCTCTATGAAATTAGAAGCGCAAGACTATGTATCAGAAGTGCAACGAAAAAACTTAGAAGTAGACATAAGATAATTCAAATGCACAATAGAATGAATCAAAAGTGCAATATTGTAGATCATTAGTGCTAGGGAATGACTCAAAAGTGACTACATGATAGTTCAAATGCGCAGGTTTGGAAATAACACTAGGTAGAGGACAAGATCAAAAATGCAGGACTGGTAATCAAAAGTGTAGCTATGTATGTCAGAAGTGCAGTTATGGCTATCAAAAGCACAACAATGGATATCAGATGCACAATAGAATTTATCAAAAGCATAATGCTTTTGATCAAAAGCACAATTCTGGATATCAAAAACATAACTCTATGTAATGGACTCAGAAAGTAGTTAAAATCAAAAGTGCAATAGTATGGATCAAAAGAGGAATTTTACAAGTCAAATGTGTAAGGAAAGTTGTCAAATGCACAATTCTATGCAGGTAAAAGTCTCATGAAGCAGTAAGTCAGAAGTGCAATAGTTTTTGTCAAAAGTGCCACTCTGTCAGTTAGATGCATAGCTCTGTCAGCCAGATGCACAACTCTGTCTATCAGAAGCACAATAGTATGGATCAAAAGCATCATGTAATGATTCAAAAGTGAATTTCTATAGCTCAAAGGCAAGATTTTGTGGCTAATTATTTGGATAAATATTTTGGTAAGTTCTTTGGCAAGAGATGCAAACAATAAGACACAATGGTTGTTGACTCTACAGAATTGGGTACATAAGGCTATTAACCTTCGTGGGTAACAAATGGTGTATACTGGTAGATCACATGAAAACATGCCAAACACTCTTGTACAATCCTAATATTATTCAATCAAGGAGTGTTATATCTTGTGGACTCACTAGGTGTGACTTCAGTCCCCACTATTAGATAATAGCAATGTTAATCCCCTTCATACCATTTACCGTGTTATGGATGGATAGGGAATGCAAGGTCATGTACCACCTTACATCCCTTACCTTGGAGATGAATGTCTTGCCCAAATTTTATTCTATCTTAAATAACGAAGGTAATAGTGTGAGCACTTCGCCCCCTGTTGTAGCGATGCACCACATGATATGACAACTGAAGGTCTTATCTAGGATAACAAGGTGTCTAGGGAGCCCCTGATATACACTAGGTATGGTGGGGTCTAAGTCTTTGAATAGGATTCCACAGTGACATGCCACAAACATCACCAAACCAAGTCTTGGCAGACCAAGGGTCTTGAGGATCAATTGGGATGCATTGGGTTCACCATTGAGGTACAACTTTTGCTCCCCCCTTTATATATCCACTAGAACATGTGGTTGAGTTAGTCATTAAGGGTGATGAAATCCCTTAACAGGCCTTCTAGAGAGGATACCAAGTACTTTTAATTTTCAAGATTGCCTTTCGATGCGAGAGAAGAGCATATGTATTGATATTGGGTCCCCAAGAATGAAAGTAAATAAAGCAAGTAAAAAGAATTAACTAGTGCTTTTGATCTCCAAGATCACCTTTTGGTGCAAGGAAAGAGCATATACACATAAAAATTCAAGACATAGCAAACAAAGTTCATTCCATTAATAAAATTGAGGTGTGCTACTAAACTAGTGAGAAATCAAGTCTTCCAAAATACATCCTGCACCAGATATATTAGTACTTTAATTTTTGCTTCTTTGATCAATGATAAGAGGTTGCACAAACCAGGTTAGATTCCAAAACCAACTTGTTAGATTGAAAATATAAAATTAGGATTTCCAGAATCAGAAGTGTTAGTCCCATAATCAAAAGCACCATAGAATTAGTCAAAAGCATAACATAATTTATCAAAAACACAACACAATTTATCAAAAGTGCAACAGAATTTATCATATGCAAAAATAGAATTGATCAAAAGTGCTAAGATATTAATCAGATGCCCAAAGTAACTTATCAAAAGTGCTATCAAGATAAATTAGAAGTGGATGGTATACCTTTCAGAAGCACCACTTTATCAATCAAATGCACAACTATGTCAATCAGAAGTGCAACTCTGTCCAAATATACAAAACAGTAAACCACAGAGAGTTAGATGCATAATTCTTTCAATCAAAAGTGAACCAGAATGTATTAGATGCCCCAAGAAGTTGTTCAAAAGCATTACTTTGCTAGATCTGCACAATCAAGAGGTAAAAACCAGAACATGATAGTTAATTAGGTTAAAAATCAACTAGGTGTGTTCACAAATACATCAGCTTGTGAAACAACCAGAATCAATGCCTACAAATAAGTCAGCTTGCGAACAAAAGATGATGAAAATAAGTGCCAAATAACCTTGTAGAAAGTTAGAAACTAAAAATAGAACACATAAATTAGAAGCACCGAGGTTTTAATCAAATGTGTCACTCTATTCATCAAAAGTGCCTAAGTTTCCATCAGATGCGCCATTCTATCCTGTAGAAGTGCCATGCTATGCTTTAGAAGCATTGTTTTGTCAATCAGATGTGCAACTCCATACTTGTAGCTTAAAAAATCACAAATTCTCAAGCCAAATTCATTAAAAATTAGGGAGTGGGTCCCACTAGGTGTGTCAAAATGTGTATAGGGAAAATAAACTAAATAGATTAAGCATAAGAATCAAATCTAATCCTACAATACCTTCAAAGAATAATCAAAGGACAATTATAATGAAACAAAGCAAAATAACAAAGATCTTACCACCTATGATTGTATGTATTCCTTGGTTTAAATGTGGATTACTCTATTACTTTGTATAATGATGGCAGAAAAAAGAGTGAATGGAGGATAAGTGTGCTCAATGATAATGGATGAATGCTCAAAGTGTTGTTACGAATGCTCAAAGCTCAAAGATTGCGGAGGGTTTGTGAATGAGTGAAGGGGTGTATTTATAGCTTTCACAAGACTTTGATCAATGGTGGAGAAAATTAGAATGAATCAATGGTTGAGATAGATTAAGAAAGCAAAAAGGAATGTGCACATGACATGTATGTGCAAAAATCTTGTTTTAAAGAGTTAATTGTTTTCTAGGATAAAAATAGTGATTTGATTTTCATAAAATAGAATTGATTTTCTATTAAATGAGTTGATTGATAAAAACAAAGATTAAAATCCAATTAGACTCAATGCATGATTTACTTTTTGACATGCAATGGATAAAATTAAATAATAAATTATTTAATTTATGTGCATGAAAGATATTTAGAAGAAAAAGATAAATTTAGAAGATGAGAAGATAAATTAGAAATAAATTTGTTGTACATGATGGAGGAAAATAGGAAATAAATAGAATATTTGATTTTATTTATTTAGAAGATAATAAAAGTCAACTTAAATAAATTAGAATATTTTATTTAATTTTTTGAGGAATAATTAACCAATTAAATAATTGAAATTATTTAATTGTTTGTAGATAAGAGGAATTAAAATGGTGAATTAATTAATGACAAAGGTGAAATTAATTAAACAATTATGAATTATTTAATTAATGTGAAAATAGAAGAAATGTGGAAGGGGGAATAAATTGATGACAAGAAGATTATGTGTAATTACTTTCTTGACTGGTTGCCTCCTTCAACACGACATGCCTTTGTAATATTGTAACAATAACATTTAGTCTCATTCAACACACCATTCAACGCAAAAGTGTCCTTGGAGGGATTTGAACCTTGGTTTCCATCATGAGAATCGAGTTGCCTAACCACTTGAGCACACCCCACTTGACATTTTGTAAAAGAATTTATTTTACTTTGTAATGTTGTAATAATTTCATCTTTTCATTGCTATCGATTAGATAAAGCTTTTGGATGGAGCTACGAACCGAAAGAGGGTTTTGAAAGGACCCCAAAACCTTGTACATCAAGACAAAGCAAAACTGCAAAGACCCAAACTAGGTCCTTATAGAATAAATATAAACTTTATCTATGAAAGAAGAATAATATCAAATTAGTATTAAGTTTAAGCAACTTATTTAAAAATGTTAAAGTCAATCTTACTACTCAAGAATTATCATAGCCAATATGGGCTATTTTTTCCATTGGGCTTATTCATCCATATGGGATGATCATTACCACATAGTTCATTTAGACCACTTTTCTATCCATTACAAGATAGGTAGATGAAAATAACCATTCGACCTATAAGGATAGACAACTAATCAATATGCTCTGGCATTTAGGCTCATCGAAACAAATCGGGTTCTTAGTCACTTATAGAAAAATCAAAGCATGCCCATACTATTGTACCAAGGTTTTCTGCAATTATATATATATGCTCTGGCATTTAGGCTCGTCGAAACAAATTGGGTTTTGAGTCACTTATAGAAAAATCAAAGCATGCCCATACTATTGTACCGAGGTTTTCTGCAAGTCAATATATATATATATATATATATATATATATATATATATATATATATATATATATATATATATATACACCCTTCCTTGGGTTTCAACTATCAACCAAGTACAGGAACAATTCACCTCATGAATTCTTTTTAGTATCAGTGACTATCATTTTATCTTAGATTATAATTATTTGGTTCATCATCTTATTCAAATTTATGTTTAAAAGATAAGACACAAAACCTCACAATATACTTTGTACCCGAGTACTGGAAACATTCTTCATTTTCCAAATTGCCTACATACCTTGTATCCACAAGATCAAGGTACAAAAGGAATCAACATGTGAAATATATAGTTTTGGTTTAATCTATGTTTATGCAACTTTGCCACCCACTTACGTGAAACATGGACGGAAACCTAAAGAAGCACCTACATGCAAACACCTAAAAGGGGTGTTTGATGTGAAGTTTAGTTTATTTGATGTTCAAGTTTACCTAAGATGCAAGTTTTGTTCAAGGAAGATTTCCCATTCTCTCAAACTTAAAAGTTTTGTTTTCCTTATATCTCCATGGCAATTTAAAGGGATGATGACACTGACACCATTGTTGCAGCTATGTTAGGCAACAAGTGTAGTAGTTCAAGTACAAGGGCATGACCCATAAATGTGAACTAGAGGCACCATTTTTATCAAACATTGTGATGAGTTAGGTTTTTGGGATAGAACACTCATTGTTTTTTTATCACCAAGATTCCTATTGGGAGAGGTGAGAGCATCAATATGTGAGTGTTCTTTTAAAAAAAAATAATCAAACATAAATATGACCATTTTAATCCTTTAACTCCCTCAAAATGATTTTTAACCAAGTTAGACTAACACCAAGAGATTAGGCACCATTTTTATGATAACCAAAATCCATAAAGGTGAGGTTAGAGCATACAATGGAATACCTAATCCTATTTGGAAGTCCATCTAGTAAGTTCCAGATATACTTAAGTTTTCTTTACCAAGAGAAAATAGTAACAAATTTACATTAAACAATCTATTAATTACCATGGTCAACGTCAAAAGTTCAAAAGAACATTCATTAATACCAAATACCTAACATGTACTATACTATCAAATTGAAGATTACAATATATTCAAATATGGTACTATTTTCAAACTGACTATTCAACATTAATAAACAATATAAGCCATTTAAACAAAACAAAAACTATCAAGATAGAATAATAACTACCAGATAGAATAATAACTACTTAAGTCAAGATGGTAAAGTAGATTGTTTAGAATAATTTAATCCATAATCAACAACTTTACAAATATTATCCAAAGTAATAACTATAAATACTATGTTGAATAATGAAAACTTAACTAAGAATGATTTTTACTAAAAAATTAATAGCTATGTGTTGTGCCCAATCAATTTTTTTTGCTTCATTAAGGCATTTTGTGAGAGTCTAGAAAATTTGTCGTCAAAAAAGTCAAAAAGTCAAAATTTCTAAAAATAGACGTCAATTTTAGGTTTCTGGGTTTCTTGAGATACGGATGCTAGCAAAATTTTCTAAAAATAGAATCTCTGATTCAAGAGTCCTGCCTAATTCTGATTGGCTGATATTGCTTCACAATCAAGGTAGTTCAAACGAAATCTGCAAAAGGTCAAATTTTCTCTACTGGGTCAATTCTACTTTTTCAGAAGGTGAAGTAGAAAATCTGAGGACATTCATGGAGGAGATTCATTTGCCAGGGGTCAGTTTCAAGTTTTCCGTGTTGTTCAGAAGGTTGAGTGACCGTTGACTGATGAAGAATGAAAAATGTAGCATGGTCAATCTGGAGAGCAAAGAAAAGTTGAAAATCATTAAATTTTTCTAAGTCTGGGAATCCCAGGCACCCCTGGAGATTAGGTGCGCCCAACCTTCACATAGATAGATTTTTTGGGCATTTTTCAGAAAACATTATAAGGGCCTCATCAACCCACTTTTGGGTGGTTACAAATAAACCAGATTCAGTCAAAAGGCCCGTAAAAGCTGGATATTCATCTCAGATATGCTCAGGCTATCCAGACCACCTCTCATTCAACATCAGTAGTCAGCTAGATGGCCAGAAATGAAGTCGAATGACACCTATGACATGCAAAACAAAGAAATGAAGAAAGGTTGAAAATTTCCAAAAAATTTCGAAGGCATGAAAACCCAGGTGCCCCTGGAGGCTAAGGGCGCCCAACATCTCCAAAGATTTCTAATATTTTTGTATTTTTTAGGAAAATTGTAAATATTCCTCCGTCAACTCGGTTAAACTCATAGAAAATTATCTTGATCTAGTTTCCAAGGCAGGCAAAAGGTACAATTAATTAAGTTTTCATTAGGCTTGCCTGATTGCCTGATCATTAGTCTTAGTTTTACTTTGACAGGTGAGTTTCAAAATCCAAACAAGGGCCCACAGTCACCGAAATGTGCACGAAAAAAAAACAAAAAATGAGCAAAGTTTGAAAATCTCAGAAAATGACAAAGGCATGAGATCCTAGGTGCCCATGTCTAGTCTGAGCACCTGGTTTCTCTAGAGATAGAAAATATTGTGTCCCACTGATGTCTCCTTCCAGCCATTTCTTGATCTTCATCCGACGATGCTCTCCAAGAATCAAGATTGTAGTCAAACGTTGTTAGATCATAAATTGAGGATAGGGATCAAATTAGAATTGATAAAACTTTAAAATACCATGATCAGTCAGTTTTTTTAGTCATTAATGACAATTTGCCATCTTGTTGAGGTCAGAGGCAGGCCTCACCAGAGTCAAAACGAGTGCAAAATTTTCAAAATGATGGAAAATTGGCTAATACTTTTGCAATCTCATGTGTTTGATGACATCATCAAAGAAGCAACTTTTCATCATCCTCACATGTGGAGCCATAGGTAGCTATAAAATAGGAATTTATCTTATGCGAGCATATAAACTTGGTTTTTTGCTCAAAGAGTTGCTATCTTCATGGATAACCTTCGAGATTTATGCTTTCACAAAGAAAGCTACTTTTTCAACCTAAAGTTCTATAAAAACAATCCTTGGGCCTTCGTTATTCATTATTTTTGTAGGTTGCATCAAAAGGAAGAATAACATCATTTTCTTCTCATGAAGATTTGAGAACCCAAACAGAGTGTTTTTCAGTGTTCTTCATGGTTTTGGAATTGGGAAGCATAGAGGCATGCTTTTTTAAGGTCCATTTTTTAGGGCATGATTTTCCAAAAACAAAGCCAGAGCTTTTTCAGTTTTTATCAAAATGGGTTCATCTGGAATTACGTCCTCTTAAAGATTGGAAAATTTTAGTTTTTCTGAAATCTACTTTTTTTTACCACTTTTTTGGGAAATCCTCTGCTTTTTTGGAATCCGATGATCTGGGTTGCTTCAGAATGAGATTGTCTACAAAACCCACGTGCCATCTTTTTCTCTCAAAATCTACTTTTAAAAAGAAATCAGCAAACAATTTTCATCCTTTTGCACAAAATATTTCCAAACATAGGCATGTTCACAGGCATTCTTCAAGTTTTTCAGAATGCAGTGCTCTGCAGCCTCAGGCCTAATGACATTGAGAAATGTTTCTCAATACCATTGTGGAAGGAGAACTTTGTCATTTCTATTGAAGAATGCAAGAAGGTGAGGCACAATGACAATGAAAAATATCAAAAAAGAATTGCTAAAAAGTGGCTGAAAGAAAAGCAGAATGTTTTGCCAAAGAACTTTGGACGTAGATGACTTCAAGGTGGTCATATCCAAACTTGGTAGAAGTACTCAACACACTGATGTGAATCTCTTTGAGGTTGCAGCAGATAATCTGAAGGAGAGGGTGTTGAAAGATGGAGAAGATAAAGAAGCCCTCAAGGCTGAAAATAGGCAGTTGTGGCAATATATTTCCAATCTTCTTCATGGCACTTCGTAGGCCAACTGATTGCTTCCTCAGATTCTGGAATCACCTGACAATTAGCAACAACTAAGTTAGTTGGTCATTTATAGGAGGCACATGAAGGATTGGGTGGAAGAGTTTATAACTAAAGGTAGTTATGTACTTTCACAGATCTATCAATTGAAGTACAATGCTCATGATCTACATCAAGGCATTCGGGGGTTTTAGTAGAGTATGGATGAGGATAGGCTAGTATTTGAGATCATTATCTCCGACTTGAAGGTAGCATATGATTTCATTGATTCAATAAAAAATAAGAAGGTTTCTACTTGGAAAGTACAGTATCTTTTATAGTAAAAACCCATGAGAGGATATCCTCAGAGTTAGTGGAATGGAGGGAAAAGGTGCTAAGTGTTCTCAAGTTCAAGAGGTCTTTTATTTCTCAGATCCTGTGTTCATTTGAGAGAGAAGATGGTACCCTGTATGATCTCAGGGAAGTACAGACAAAATTTTAGACTCTCGTCAGTAGTAATTTTAATGGTGATCTCAATGTCGACAAGATGGATTGTTTTGCCGCTATGACAATAAAGTTTGATAAAGCTGTGGATGAAGTTCATGAATTCCTATAGATGGTTGTAGATGGTGAAGAGATGTTAGAAAATTAGAATATCATCTTGGAAAGCATCAGTGTTCCTGGCAAGGATGCGGTTACTAGCTTTTTGGAGGATATTGTTTCCCAAAATATCAGTGGGTGATGTCACCAATAGAGCAGCGATATAGATGAGGATGTGACTAAAAAAAAAGTAGCTTTAACTCAATGCTTTTCAATTTAAAGCATTTGCTTTCATTCAAAGCTTATCCATCCTTTAAATAGAAAAAAATTCACTTTGTAATAGTTGGAGCTTTCTTTTCTTTAAAGAAGATTGTTTTAAAGCTGGTGTTAGTTAGATCTTTTGTCTAGAATAGAAATAAAGCTTGCGAGTTGGCAAGTTAGTTAGCTAGGATCAAGGAGATTTTAGGGTTCCCTACTCCTTTGATTTATATATAAATAAGGGTAGCCTTGCCCATTGTTGAAGAACTATAATTTTGATAGAAAAATTTGTTGTGCCTATTCTAGCCTGCAAATTGTTATTCAAGTGCTTGTTCACTTTGTGTTATTTGTAATCCAGTGTTTGATCGCATATTGTATGCTTGTCTTTGCTGCAATACTGTTGTCTTAGAGTTGTAATAGATTTTTGATATTGAGAGAGGAAGTCTCATGCCTTTCATTTCTCTGATTCTTTGTCTCATGTTCATTTAGTTTATCGTCATATGTGTTGCTTACATTTTCTTACTTTCATTTTACATCCTAAAAGTACATTGAGTCTTCGATTGTAATTTGGATAGGTTTATTTGAGCATTTGTGTTAACAAATCATTCCCTATTTACTTTTGATTCCTAAGCTCTGAATTTACTTGGGTTATCAAAAGCGTCATTTAGTTTAGGCCTAGCTGTAGTTAGAAGTTAAATAAGAAAAACCTTTGCTGTAGTGATAGAGTTTTATAACCTTGTGCTCGCAGCTAAGAATAAAAAAGGTAGGCAATTTAGTTTATTTATCTTTTAAGAAATCATCAACAAAGAGGGAACTTCCTCTGCTAATAGAAGAGCAGAACTTATCTATGCATAGCTATCCATTTCCAACTTGCATTCCAGAGTTGCAAATTGAAATGCCAACACTATGTGAAAATGATAATCTTAACTTAACAAATTGATAATACCTTACTATTATCAATGATGATAACAACTTCACTAAGGTTGATAACCAAAATCATCTAAAAGTCATATTATAAACTTGATAAATGTCAAATCTGAACATAAATGGATCAAATGATTGTAACCCATGTAACAGGACAAAATGTTTGGTCAAACACTTAATGAAATGTACAGTTTAAATTAAAACAATTTCCTTTTGAAGAAAAAAGAAATGAATTTACTCAAATCCCAAACCGTAAAACTTGAAAGCAACTACCAATTCATTGAGGATGCGATTAAAACAACAAATTAGAGGTAGAGATGAATGTTGGCTGAGCTAGGATCAACATGGTAAAGAAGAAAAAAATGTTACACAAGGAACTATACGACAAAGATGGCAAGGACCATTAGTATTTACTAATGAGATTTCGATCAACCTTTGCCCACAAACTAACCACAAAAATAATTCAATAGTTTATCATTAAATGGAAATACACAAAAACCTATTTTATTAAGTGTCGCCCACTGACCGACTAATAAAAATTCCATGTTACAAATTGTGATTTGATCTAGTTTCCCATCGTCCTAGTCTCAAAACTATCTCATTCTTAACTAAGGTGAACAAGACGAATCATCGAGCCAAAACATATTCCAATAATAATTCCTCAAATGTATAATGCAATGATTCAATATAGGCAACTCATGAAGATTTGGATTTTTATATATAATGAAAATTAGAGCTATTGTTTGACTTGTAGGAATTAGATGTATATGATTAAATAATGACCAAGGTTCAAGGTACACGATTGATGGATAGTTCTATATGCAGTTTCTATCCAAAATGTGGAAGCATAGAAATGGAACACTACATAATAAAAAGTGTGGGAACATAGTCATGGCGCAGAAACTATTTGAGAGAATGCTCAAAAGAGATGTCATCTCTAGAAATGTAATGATCACGGGATATGGGCAAAGTGGATTAGTTGAAAAAGTTAAGAGACTTAAGAAATGCCATTGGCAGGTATAATGCCATTGGCAGGTATAATGCCATTGGCAGGTATAATGCCAAATTCCATGACCTTGGAAAGCTAAGTGGAAGCCACACAAGAGAAACAAAATGTTTGACAAAATTCCTCAAAGATTAGTTATCTCATGGAACACACTTGTTTGCAAGGAATGCACAAACGAATGTGTTGAAAAGGCTTTAGAAATTTCCAAGAAATTGAGAGGTAAGAGTGATATAACAAATAGAAATAACCACACTATACTTCAAGCTAACCTTGATTCTTAATTAATTTGCATTTACCAAAATACTCCCAACCTATACCAAAATGAGGGCTTTGGTCTAATGTAATAATATCCATGCATGTCTTGAATATAGAGGAATTCCAATAGAATATTGTAATTTCAATTGCACAGGTCATATAAGGGAAAAATGAGAAAACATGCATTTGGTTTGTGAACTATTTGACAAAATGTCTTAAGGTAAATATAGTTTCCTTGAAACAATGATTGCAAGAATAGCACAAAATGGATTTGTTGAAACGACTTTAGAACTTTCATGCAAAAGCACTTGGCAGGTGGAAAGCTAGACTCAACAACCTTTACTAGCATCCTCCCTATCTCTGCAAAAATGGAGTTTGGGAAAATAGGGAAAGGACTTCCATAATAACATAATGAAAGGCAAACTTGTTGACAAATATTATGTAAATTGCTCTAGTCGACCTATATGCAAAATGCAGAAGCACAAACAATAATTGAAGCAACAAATTTGCAACAAAGGGATGGAAGGAACTAGAAAACAATCATGGAGGTTTGAATGCAGACCTCTTTAAAGAACTTTGAATTAGAACCAAAGCTTGATCCGTATGGGGAACAATCCAACCTTTTTTGGAGAAGATCTAGGCTCAATCAAAGGACAATTCATAGGTAGTACAAGTGAATTTGGTTTTCTCTTATCATTAATGGGAGACCCTTGCACATTCTCTATGGGATCCACAACCTCAGTGTCCAACTCCTTACAAGCCACTTTAGTCCTCATAGTAAAGTGCTCTTTTGTCTCTAAATATTCTTTGATGTTCTGATCTTCTTTCCCATGATCGGAAGATGGTATGATACTTCTTGTCCAAATGTGGTGCTTCTTCTTGGTATCTTAGCATGAATGGGAGAAGTGCCCATCTTTATGGTAGTGAAGGCAAACCTGCAAGGACTCTTATTCAATTCTCTACTCCCATAATAAAAGCTTGGAACATAGTTTAATAGCATTTGACAGAACTTCGGCAAAAACCAAAGGTTTCATGGATTTTGTGACTTCATCAATAGACAATAACTGACCAAAAGAGTTGGCAATGCCTCACATGATCTCCTCATCTTGGTATTTGAAAGGAAGGCTTGGGAGCCTAACCCAAATAGAGACCTTGTTAAAGATTTCCTTGGCAAAATCAAAACTTATAGACCATTTTTTTAGAAAAGACCAGATTTACCAAGCAACCAAGGACCTCCCAGAAGGATCCTATTTCTATCCTCAAGGATTTGAAAATAGAACAAGAAAATATCATTGTTCATGGCAGTAACCCGAACCTGACCAAACACTATCTATCTTTTTAGAACCCAATGTTAAAGCACATCTATATTAGGATGAAATTCTGAGAATCTCCCAATGAGGGAATTCGTTGAATGCAAGCAGTAGACCTATCCACAATAGCATCATGAATCTTCAAAACAATGCATAATATTTCCAAGATATAAGAGGCTTCACTGAGTCTTAGATCAAACACATGCAAGGTGGGATTAGAGGGGAAATTGGCTGCCAAAAGCTCCAAGGTTGAACGCCCATCATGAACTTTATTCTGTGCTTTAGGGAAATCCCATGAAGCATTTGAAATATGTCCATCTTCTTCAAATCTAGCAACAAAGGCCTAGCCATTCTCCCTAGCCCTACAGGAAGAGACATTGCCAGGCCCACAAGGCGGCACATACTTGTTCCCAACACCTCCTTGTTGTGCATCTATGCACAACTTAGTAAAAACAAACTCAAAAACAATGATAGAAGTCACTACAACATCCTCATAGATCTTCACATCTTGCACTATAACTATCTCCATATGAGCATCCCTAGATGCATCACTTTGGACTTGCCTTTCATAGGGAACATCATTTGAGACACTAATTGTAGGAGCAACTTATGATCCACCAACACACGAGAGCTTGTAGTATGGGAAACAAAGGGGACCTATTGCTTAGATGCCACACACCTTAGATTTGAAAGGAGAGGGAAACATAAGACCCCTCTTTAAAGCATGACCAAGGTTACTAGCTTCAGATCCAAATGGAAATGGCTTCCCAGAAGACAACATCCATGCCTACAACATAGACCTCTACACCTCCAACCAAATTTTCATATGGATTTCATCTTGATCCTTGTCATACAAGGTAAACCACTCATCTAGGTTTGAGTCAACCAAGTCATTGTCCTTGCCATCATCCTCCTCTCCTTCATCCAAACTAGTCTTGCTCCCACCCTGTACTAATTTTGAAAATCTTCTCCTTGCTTTGATTCCCGCTCTTGACCATTTTGGAAATCATCTACTTTTTAATGTTATAATGTATTATCAATTAATATGTTAATTAAACTAGTAGGGAAAAATATATTACTTTATTTATTATAAATATGTTATTTTATTTTGAAAGATGGCATGCATGAGCAGAGCTCTCGCCAGGGTTGCTTACGACCATTGAGGCCCAGGCTGCATGGTGTTCTGGTTTGTTGCATGTGCATTTTTCTTATGGATTAGTGATCCTGGCATTTTGTTCTATGTGGGGGTGGGTTTTATCTATGTATCCGGTGTTGGGTCTGCACTAGTTCCTTTCTTATGTTTCAAACTTCATTTTGCTGGTTTCTTCCTTTGTTCGAGCAGTCTTGGATTAGGGGGTTTGGTGGGAGGATTGCTTTCAATGTTTTGTCTTTTTCTTTGCGTTGGTTGTGTGGTTTATACCGGGCGGTGCTTTTGATCCTCCTTTGTACCTTGTAGAGTATTAGCTTTGGGGCTTCGTGGGCTTCTTTTTGTCTTTGGCTACAATTGCATCAGTGGTGGGAGAGTTGATTCGTTTTATGTCTGGGTGCATCTTGCTTGGTGGGGGTGTGTGGTGTGCTTTGGGCAGAAGTTTCTCCCTTCGGTGCATGCATGCCCATCTTGGGTTTTGGGTCAACTGGGGTTTGGTGTGAAGGGGTGTTGGTAAGGGTTTAATGGGGTTGTTGGACAATGGATGTGCCTTTGGATACGGTGGTGGGGGAGGTTTCTATGGAAGACAATGGTGATGGGTTACCCATCTCGTCTTCTCCTGGGGCGAGTTTGACAAGATCTGGTGCTTCCAAATTGTAGAAGGTAAATGAGTGCTTGGAGAGGACCTGTGTTCATTCAATTCTAGTGATTCAAATAGTGGGAGTGGCTGATGACTTGGAGTACTATAGTAAGCACGTCTTGATATACAAATTTATGGGGATGAGGGTTTCCTTGCCATTCCTTGATCCCTAGATTCGTAAGACATGGATCCCAGAAGGTGATTTTGATATTTTGTTGGTACCAAACAACTTTTTTTTGGTAGATTTTTCATGTGTTTCAGATCGAAATAAGGTGTTTGAGGGTGGACCTTACTTTTATAATCAAGTTGGCTTATTCATAAAGCCATGGCATGCGGGCTTTAACTCAGCCGAGGAGCTACCCTCCAGGATTCCTGTGTGGGTTTGCCTTCCTCGATTGCCGCTTGAATGTTGGAGAGATGAAATTTTGCAATCGATTGCTTTACTGTTGGGAAAGCCTATTGGTCCTTCTCAACAAACTTTGGAGAAGAGGATTTTTTCCTATGCTCAGTATGTGTTGAAATAGATTTGAGCCAACCTTTGCTAGATTCTATTGATTTGACTATTGGGTCCAACTCTTGGACTCAACCATTAGATTATGAGACATTACCTTTCAAGTGTTGGTTGTGCCATGAGTATGGTCATCTTAAGCGGAGGTGTCCTCGTGCTTCTAGTGTTGGTGGTTCAAGTAATGTGATGGATTTGTCTAACCCAAGGGCAGAGAAGGGTAAAGTGCCCATGCAGGGGATGACGCTTGATAAGGATGGGTTTGTGCTAGTTAAGTCTCGAAATAAAAGTCGTGGTCAGAAGAGGACTTTACGGGATCGTCAGGAGGAGGAGATGTTAAATAGGTTTGATGTGTTGGAGGAGTTAGTCCATGAAGAGGGGGTTCCTCTTGACATGCATGTTGAAGCTACCTCAGTAGCTGATCATAATCCTGAATCTGAGCCCATTACTATTTCAGCTCTTGTTCTTGTGGAGCCTTCTAGGATGGTGATGGATTTTGATGCTCCTGGCCTTGATGTTGGACTAGATGACTCTTGTACGTTGGTGGCAACTTCTAAGGTTTCTACTACTGTTGGTGTGAGCCCAACAGGTGGATCGGGATATGAAGCTCCTGGTAAAAAGAAAGCTCCCTCTTCTTCTCCTATTTTGGGTTTACAAAAAAAGCCCTTGAAAAAGGGTGTTCTTGATAAGCCCTAGAAGGTGGGAAGGAAGAAGGACTAGGAAAAAGTCAAGATGGCTGGTGAGATGTTAGTGGAGTCTAGTTCAGTGAGGACACTGGATGCTCACTTCTCTCAACCTTTGCGATGATTGTGTTATCATGGAATGTAAGGGGTATGAATAGCATCCCTAGACAAAAGGCTATTCAGGATTTGGTTCGTGTTCATTCCCCAAAATTGGTTTTCCTCCAGGAGACAAGTTATATATTGATGGTATGTTGCAGTGTGCTTCTAAGA
This sequence comes from Cunninghamia lanceolata, assembly GCA_027924645.1. Taxonomy (NCBI): domain Eukaryota; kingdom Viridiplantae; phylum Streptophyta; class Pinopsida; order Cupressales; family Cupressaceae; genus Cunninghamia; species Cunninghamia lanceolata. The sequence continues at coordinate 13,767,210 of BSBN01001201.1, read as the reverse complement.
TTTGGAATAGAGGGCTATGCTAGTGTGTGGGTGCATAAGGTAGTTCTAGTGGCTTTACTTGCCTTTGGGATCCTTGACAGATTTCTCTAGTTTCGTGGTGTAAGGGTAAAACATGGATCAATCAATTGAATTATATTAAACCCAAACATCAACAGAATAAATGAGAGCAAGAAAGATTGAAAGAAAATATCAAAGAATAACACAAAGAAAACCTTCCCTGAAATCGATGCTTCTGTTGTTTGCCTATTACAACCGTCCTTTTGCAGATGAAGTAAGCCCTCAGAGAGTGCACTCCTTTAAGCTGTGTTCGAGGAAGTCGATGGTAAATGGCTGTTGTGATATGCAATGAAGATGAGCTTCAAAGCAAGTATGTGATCTCAAGCTAGTGAATGGTAAGAGGGTGCCAAAGGCGTGCTGGTGAATTTCTGCAGAGTAACAATGTAGATAGCTTGGATCAATAGAGTGGAGGGATGAAGCTTCATTTATAGACTTGGAAGAATGGGAATCAATGGTTGAGAGGAGATATGAAGATCAACGGCTGAGGATGGTTGAGGAATGTGCAACCAGTAGGAATGTGACAAGTGTCCCAGGTCCATCATGAAAGAGGGGATGTGACAAAATTGATTAGAGAGTTAACTCCATTGACTGATCAGTTAACAACTTGATTGATCAGTTAGAAGAGTGGATTATGGGATTGACTGAATTGATTGACCAGTGAACTGGGTTGATTGAGGAGTCAACAGAATAGATTGACCAGTGAACTCAAATGACTAATTAGTTAACAGATTTGATTGATTAGTTAACTAACTTCTGATTTGAGAAGAAATAGGCCATGTGGGTGAGAGAAAAATAGGTAATTAAATATTTAATATATTTAATTACATGTGCAACCTGATGAGGTGGACAAGGTGAGGTGGAAAGGTGAGGTGGATTTTTGGAATTTAGAACTTAGGATAGAGGAATTTGGATTAATTAAATAATTTATAATTATTTAATTGTGTAGGACATTTAGAAGAATTTTAATTAAATAAATTGAATTTATTTAATTATGGAACAGTGAATCGATTAAATAAATTTAGAATATTTATTTAATTGATAGAAGAATGGAATAAATATTTAGAATATTTATTTAGGATGAATCATGTCATTTTTAGACATATACATTTTGCCCCTCTTTGATGCAATGCAGTTTACAGCGTTGCTTCAAAGAAATCGATAGTCTGAATGATGATACATGCCCCAGTTTGCCCCTGGTACAAGTTTAATGATGATAGGATGCCCCCTTGGGAGATTGGACGGGAAAAGGGCAAAAGATTCAGAGACAGACAATCTCACGAAGACGAAGGGGTTAGGATAGGTTGGAGGAAAAGGGATGAAGAAAAGAGTTGAATGATACGTGATGCAAGAAGCATGATGACACACACAAGCAAGCGAGCAAGTATGCACAAATGATACAAGAACAAACAAGGTATTACCCTTGTCAAGCAGTAAACCAATGATATACTGATAATGATATACGACAATGTTGTCATGGTGGGGAACGATATATCCCTAGACCAACACAGCAGGCGTGTTGTCATGGCGGGGAATGATAGATCCCTAGAGCAACATGAAGGATAGTGTCTGGTTTCAAGAAATGAAGCATGTCGTGTAAGACGCGTGTATTGGTCTGATTTTGACAATGCAACATCCTGTATAAGACAATGGATTGATTAACTGATCGAGTTGGTTTACGACCAGACAAGGATCAAGATCGTTGATTGTGATTGGATCATTTGTGCAAGATTGACTTGACTTGATTGGTATGGATTAAGGATGGAGCTTGCATTTGGATCATTGCTCAGACTGACTGGACAAGGATGAAAGATATGATGATAGATAGAAATCTGATTGATAGAAGAAAGACTCGATAGAAGGACTCACAAGCTTTTATTTGTATTGATACTTTGCATTGTTGGATCTTTATTGCATGGGGTATTGTATGGATGTATAAATGGATATAGGATGGATGCTTTGCTATTGGAGTGCTTTATTTCATCATTGGGCATTGTGTTTTTGGTACATTTTCTGAAATGTTGTAAGTGAATACAAGCATCTAGGTATAATTGAACCGAGATGACCTGAGTACCGCTTACATGGATTGTGATTTAGCAAGTTAATACAAGCATCTAGTCAAAATTGAATCTAGATGACCTGAGTACTTCTTGCGTTTCAACAAACAAGGATTGCCCCCGTTCATGTTATACCTTTGATTTCCTCAATGATCTTTTGCTGATCATGTCCTTAGACAAGGCTTCACATTACTAAAGTTTAATCCACAAACAACAAACAAAGAAAGTAATCATGCCCCCATCATAGCATCTCTAGCTTTTGGCATCCTTGAGTAGCATAGGAAGGTATGATAGCAAAATCAGGACTCGAACTGTTAACCATGTTTCCGATCTACAAAGCATATTTGCGTTGATATGTGTTTATTTCTTGCCTTAATTTGCATAAAATCATTTAGAAGACCTTGGGTATTTGCTTTGCATTGGATAGGTTAAGATGCTCACAGTCAAGATGTCTGCTTGAGGTGCAGGTTCTGCTTGTATTTGTTTGCTTGGTGAGAAGTTTGCACAATCCTTATTGGGGAGACGGACCCTAATGGACTGACCTAGTGCCTCGGGGGCTCATTGCTAAATGGCCTTGCCTACGTGACGACGCAGAGGCAACGTAGTTTAGGGTAAACCCTAATGGACCATGGATGGACTAGAAGAAAGACGACAAGAATGAAGACAAGAAAGGGGATGAATGGGACCGTGGGAGAAATGGAAGCCTCGGGGGCACATTGAAAAATGGCCTTGCCTACGTGATGGCGCAGAGGCAACGTAGTTCACGGACTTGGACTATGGACACTGACGAGAGACACTGTACTAGGCTCACATGAAGGAGACGGTATGGGACAAAACCTTGGTTGACAAGGCCACAAGGTGAGTATCAAGCCATGATAGGTAATTGTCAAGTGTTTATTACAGGACAGATATGGGTCAAATGGGAAATGAGCGAAGGAAGAATGGACTCAGGGTGGTTGGATTCCCAAAGATGGAGAAGGTGGTTTATCACAAGTAATGCCTGTTTATCAGGTTTTCATCATTTGCTTTTATTTGCACGAGAAGCTAGAGAGTAAACATGATGCCTGTTGGCCAGGTTTTCATCATGATACCTATCCAAGGCGCCTGTTTGCTAGGTTTTCACCAAAGGACAATTTTTTTGTATGCTTTCTATTTTTTTTCTGATTTTTTTGTATTTTCTCCTTTCAACTTTTTTGATTTTTTGATTTTTGATTTTATTGTGCCCCCTTGCATTGGGGTTCTCCTAGGTATAGAATCGGCGAAGGTGCATGCTGTTGATTGGATCATCAAACAACTCATCCTCTGATGTGGCCAACTGATATGCCCCTGATCCGTAAGTAGCTACAATCACATAGGGCCCAAGCCAGTTAGGTTCAAACTTGCCTTTGTTTTCTCTGTCTTGTTGATTACGAGGGTTTTCTTTGAGAACTAGGTCCCCAACCTTAAAGCATCTTGGGTGAACCTTGTGGTTATAGCTTCTTGACATCATCTGTTGATATGCTTTGAGATGATCAAAGGCTTTCTGGCACCTTTCTTCTAGCAGCTCTAGTTCTTGTAACCTAGAGACTCTGTATTCTTCATCTGATATGAGACCTTTCAATGACACCCTAAGAGATGGTTGTTCGACCTCAATGGGGAGGATGGATTTTGAACCATAGACAAGGGCATAGGGTGTAGCACCTATGGGAGTGTGTATACTGGTTCTGTAGGCCCACAGAGCGGGATTGAGTTGGACATGCCAATCATGGCCAGCATCGTTGACAGTCTTCTTTAGGATTTTTAGAATGGTTTTATTTGATGCCTCAGCTTGGCCATTACCTTGGGGGTAGTATGGAGTGGAGAAACGATGTTGGATTTTGAAACGCTCACAGAGCTCTTGGACATCCTGATTTTTGAATGGTCTTCCGTTATCCATGAGAATAGATGAAGGAATACCATATCTGCAGATAATGTAATTCAGAATGAAAGAGGAAATTTGCTTACCTGTGATGGTGGTTAGGGGAACGACCTCAATCCACTTTGTGAAATACTCAGTGGCGGTTATGATGAATTTGTGGCCGTTGGAAGAGGGTGGATGAATCTTTACCACAAGGTCAAGTCCCCACTGGCAAAAGGGCCAAGGTGTCATTAAAGGTCTCAACTCTTGAGCAGGTGCATGGATCAGGTTCCCGTGTATTTGGCACTGTTTGCACTTTTTGACGAACTGATATGAATCCATTTCCATGTTTGGCCAGTAATAACCCAAACGCATGAGTTTCTTGGCTAAGGAGGGACTGCTGGAGTGTGTTCCGCAGATCCCTTCGTGTACGTCTCGCAAGGCAGTTATGGATTCTTCTTGTTCTAAACAACGGAGCAAAGTACCATCCAGACCACGTCGGTAAAGGGTATCGGCTATGATGGTGTAACGAGAGGTTTTTCGTATGAAAGTTCATTTTTGGTTGGAAGAGAGGTCAGGTGGGAGAATATTGTCCTTAAGGTAAGTGTAAGTCTTACTGTACCAAGGTGAATCAGATTCGACTAGAAGGCATATGGAATGGATCTCAAGGAGATCATAAGTTGGTTGCCGTATAGTTTCCACTAGGAACTCATACCGTGACTCATGTTCAGGTATTTCTAGAAGAGAGGCTATGGTAGCCATTGCATCTACTGCTTTGTTCTCGATCTTGGGTATTTGCTCAAAGGAGATGGTCCCAAAGTGTTCTTTGAAGTCGTCGACCATTCTTTTGTAGGGGATGAGCTTTTCATCTTTGGTTTGATACTCATCGTTGACCTGATTGATGATAAGTTGAGAATCACCGTAGACATGTAGTTCTTGAATTTTCCACTCAGTTGCCATCTTAAGACCAATCACCAAGGCTTCATACTTCGCTATGTTATTGGTGCATGGAAATAACAAACGGTAAGACTTTGGAATTGTGTCACCTTGGGGAGTTATGAACAAGATGCCTGCCCCTGATCCATGGTTTGTGTAAGACCCGTCGAAGTAGAGTTTCCAAGAAGATGTTGATATAGTGAATAAGGACTCATCGAGAAACTCAAACTGCATGGGCTTGTTGTCTTGTAATGGTGCATCGGCTAGTTGGTCAGCTATGATTTGTCCCTTGATGGCTTTTCTGTCCACATATTCGATGATACTCACTGAGAAGCATTACCCACTTTGCCAGGCGACCTGTGAGAGCAGCTTTGCTGAGAAGATACTTCAATGGGTCTATTTTTGCAATGAGCTTAACTAGGTGTGCAAGCATGTAATGCCAGATTTTTTGTGAAGCAAAAACTACTGCGAGACATGATCTTTCTACTTGTGAGTATTGCAACTCATAGCGCACTAAGGTTCGACTGATGTAGTATACAACGCTTTCTTTGTTCTCGTAATTTTGCTGCGCTAGAAGAGCTCTAAGAGCAGTAGGTGTAGCCGATATGTAGAGAATTAGAGGCTTGCCTTGGATCGGAAGCATGAGAATGGGTGGATTCATAAGGTATTCCTTTAGCTTGTTGAATGCTTCTTCACACCTTTCATCCCACCTAAATGGAATGTTCTTATGCAGGAGATGGCTGAAAGGTTGGCACTTGTCTGCCAGCTGTGATATGAATCTGTGGATGGCCTGCAGCTTGCCCTGTAAGGATCTCAACTGCGTTAGAGTCTTGGGTGGTGGCATGTCCATTATAGCTTTGACCTTAGCTGGGTCTACCTCTATTCCGTTTGCTGACACGATGAAGCCTAGCAGCTTGCCTGAAGTTACCCCAAACACACATTTCTTTGGGTTCAGCTTGACTTGGAATTGGTCCAACCGTCGAAAGACTTTTTCTAGGATATCCAGGTGTGAGTCCCTTGTGAGAGATTTTGCTAAGATATCGTCAACATAGTCCTCCATAGTTACATGCATCATGTCATGGAATATAGTTGTCATGGCCCGCTGATATGTAGCACCTGCGTTTTTCAGCCCAAAAGGCATGACATTCCAGCAAAAGGTACCCCATGGGCAAGTAAAAGCTATTTTGTGTTGATCCTCTGGTGCTATTTTGATTTGATTATACCCTGAGAATCCATCCATGAGTGATAGCATTGTATGTCCTGCAGTTAGGTCGACTATGATATCGATGTTTGGCAATGGAAAGTCATCCTTGCAGCATGCTTTGTTTAAGTCTCGTAAATCATTGCATAGTCGAACCCGGCCATCCGGTTTAGACATTGGCACAATGTTGGATATCCATTCTGGGTAATCTATGGCTCTGATGAACCCCACATCTAACAATTTTTTGAGTTTTTCTTTGACCAAAAGTGCTATGTGAGGATGCATTTTTCTCAGCTTCTGCTTTACTGGTTTTACTCCTGGATCCAACGGCAAATGATGTAGAATTAGGTTTGGGTCCAAACCTGGCATGTCTGCATATGACCAAGCAAAGCTGCCTCTCTTCTTCTTAAAGAATGGTACAAACCTGGTTTTCTCTGGTGGTGTGAGAGATTTGGCAAAGTGGATAATCTTGGGCTGCTCTTCGGTTCCAATATTCATGGGCTCTATCAGCTCCACCACAATCTGTGACCTTTCCTGGTACATATCACTAGGGAGAGTGTCAAGCATTCCATCGTCAGGTGCCACAGTTGGGTTTTCACAGTCAGATGCGTCCTTTCTTTTTACTATTTTGTGATCTGACACTACCGCAAGGCGGTTTTCACTGTTAGATCCATTTTTGATCTTGATGTTTTTGCGACTGGAAGGCTTGGCACCCTCCCCAAAGTAAGCCACGGTATTCAGTTCGATAGCAAAACCAGCTTTATGATCTCCCTTTGGCAAGTGGTCCCTAAGTTCCATATAATCAATGTAAGCATCATCGTTCTGGAACATATCTAATTGGGGGGTTCCTTGTAGATCCCAGTCAATAAGCTCAGGGTGTAAGAGGGGAAGGGAGTCAGATGAGAGACCTGATTCATTGATGGTGTGAATGGAAATGTTAGGAGCATTGGTGGGGGTAGTGTTCCGGGTGGTACTTTCCTCCAAGTTGTTTATTGCAATGGAATTTGAACTTTCCTCGAAAGCCATAATCTCAGGGAGGGGCAAATCAGACTCCAGTGGTCTGTCCTGTTGCATTTGTCCCCATGGTAGGGGCTAAGAGTTTGGATGGTGTCAACTTCTTTGTCATCGTAGGAGTGCTCTGATAGCTCATCCCACTCATACTCATTTGAATCATCTGAATCTGTGTCGCTATCCACTTGGAGTGTTTGGATTGTTTCTACAAGATAGGCATTTTCCTTGGCTTTACCCTTGCCTTTGTATCCTAGGCCACTTGTGTTTCTAGCCGAAGAGGATGAAGAAGGTTGTATAGGTTCAATGATTCCTTCTTTTCTGAGGCCGATGGGGCCTTGTCCTTCGTACCCCATCCTGTGCAAAATAGTCTCACCTCGCCCATAGAGTTCTGTAGGGAGTCTAGGCGGCTCTTGGGGTGTGTTTTCTTCTTCAGCATAAAGCCATTGCAGGAGATCTCGCTCCTCTGTTTCATCAGATAAGGTCCCCCATTTTACAAAGGGATTTGTGGGAGCTATAGGAGGAGCAGATGGCTTTGGAAAATGTATGGGTGGATGCTTGGGTTTGCCAAAAGAGCGAGGAGACAAAGGCATTTTGGCAAGGTTGAGGCTGTGCTCAATGGAGTATTCCCTCGTGCTACTTTCTTTTATGGTAATTTTCTGTGGTTTGGGTCTTGAGGAGGAAGCTTCAGTGGTATGGTCCTGTTGCAGGGTAGAGGAAATGTAGGCTCTGTTGTTGGGTATGACACATTCGGGTTTTGCACGGAAAGAATTGCAGTGCTGGTAGGGGTCGGGGTCGCCTTGAATGGTGACCTGCTTGCCATTGTACGGGAACTTAATGCATTGATGATAGGTTGAGGGGACAACCTTCATGGCGTGGATCCATGGTCTCCCTAGTAGGATATTATAAGCAAGCTCCCGATCGAGGACTTGGCACACCACATCTTTAATTACCGGTCCCACTTGAATGGGTAGGATAATTGTTCCCTTTGTGGTTCTTTCTTCCTCGTCATATGCTTTGATGGTAATTTTCCTCCTTGGATCAACTGCCTGTTCGGAGAACCCCAGTGCAAGGACTAGCTTCAATGTGCAAATATTTAAACTGGCACCCCCATCAATGAGAACCCTCTTGATGCAGTGCTTGTGTATGAATGCGACAATGTGCAGAGGGGTGTTATGAGGTTGGGAGACAGAGAGGTCATCTTGCTCAGTAAAAGATATGGAGTTGGAAGATGTCAGATTGCCTACCATGGTCTGAAACTTTTCTTGGGCCAGATTAGTGGGGACATGGTTTCCACTAAGGCTTTCTCAAGAATCTCCTTATGAGAAGGAGATAGACGCAATAGCTCCAATATAGAAATGTGAGCTAGAGTTTTCTATAACTGGTCGATGACATTGTACTGATAGAAATTGGATGAAGACGGTAGCGACCTTGGAGGGGCGGTATTGAGTGTGACCTTACCACTATGGGTAATTATACTACAACCAGTTCTGTTAGGTCCTAGTTGTTGGTTGGGTGAGATGACATTGACCTGCGGGATTTGCTCGGAAATGCAGTTAATGGTGTAGTCAAATGGTACACTTGCATAGTTGGCATTACTAGTCCCGTTGTTCTGATTTGGCTGATTGCGATTATTATTGTTGTCATTACTATTGTTGCCGTTGTTGTTGTGGCCATTGGTGTTGTTGTTGTTGTAGTTATATGGCCTGTTGTGATTCAAAAGTGGATCCCTGTAGGCTACATGAGTTTCATTGGAGGTATGCTGTTGTGTCCCTCCCTGGTTCTGATCTAGCACATCTTGGATGACATTTTTGAGGCGTATGCAGTTGTTAGTTGTATGCCCCCTTCCTCGATGATATTCACAATAGTCTATGTCCTTCCAGTAGGGAGGTTTGACTATAGGCTCATAATCACTTGTTGGCGGTAGAGAAATTTCATTGTTTGCCAACAACTTCCTTAGTGCAGACTCTTGAGACTCACCCAATGGTGTGAATTTTCTCCTTGGATTTGAATTGAACCAAGGTTTGGGCTCCTGAGAAGGTGGTTTGTTGGTTGTACCATTATTTGCTTCTCCCTTTAGAGTGAATATGGGTTGTTGCTTGGGGGTTGCCACCTTGGCATCCACTACTCCATCGTTGACCACATTCTTGTTCTTGGTCCAAAACTTTGATTTATTCGTTGTGTAATTGGAAGTAGGTGTGTCCTTGTAGAGCTTGAGAGTTCCTTTAGTGATCATAGCTTTTTCAATGAATAGGCCCATTTCAATGACTTTGGAGAATGATGTAGGGCATTGTATCTGAATTTGATAGCTAAGATCAGTGTTTAGGTTGTGGACAAACATTTCCAATAGCTGCTTCTCAGGCATATCGTAAGAACACTTACTAGCTAGCTGTCTCCATCGTTGTAAGAAGGTGGCGAATGACTCACCACTCTTTTGTTTGGTGTTGCATAGATCTAGCATAGATACCTCGCGTTCGATGTTGTAAGAGAAGTGCGTTATAAATTTATTGACAAGTTCATCAAAAGTTCTGATTCCTAGTGGAAGATGCGAGAACCACTCCATAGCTTGACCACCTAAAGATCGTGGGAATAGTCTCATCAAGTAGGTCTCATTGTGAGCTACTTCTAAACACGCTGCAGTGAATTCCCTGATATGATCCCTAGGGTCCCCCTTCCCTTTATATTTGTCAAACTTCGGCACTCCAAACTGATAAGGGAAGGGTTTCATGACCAAACTTTTGTCAAAAGGATATGGAGCTATATCTTCTAAAGAGTAGTGCTTGGAACTTGTACCCGTCTTAAGGTTGGATATTTCTTGCTTTAGACTTTTGATTTGTTGTCTCACGTCCTCCATAGGAGCATTTTGATCTATGGGATTCTTTCCTCTATCATTTGCATGCGGGACTGTGTCATTCATGCCTCTCTCATGATCATCACACCTCCGCTCATGATCATTGTCTATATTTTCCATGATGGAGCTTATGTCAAAGTCTGCGGGGAGTTTGATTCCGAGACTAGCAAGATGATGGAAGTATTTATGGGGGTCTTCAAGAAGCACCTTCTCTACCAGGCATTGGAATTTTCTATCTTGGATGTGCGCTACTAATTCTTCATGAGAAATTTTTTTGTCATCGTCACATGGTGGGACGAGGTAATTGGATGAGTCGGCCATTTCTATTTGCTTGTTGTACTGGGATCGAGTAAGAACCATGCAAGGTGACGTGGGATGGAGGGGACTGGGGCTAGAAATTTTGGCAAGGTGCCGACGGAGACTGCAGTGGATGGGATATCTAGGATAAGACTTGGGCAAAGGATTTTCTCACTCAATGACTTCAAGTAAGACGGTTGACACAAGACGGTAGCCACTAGTAAGGGTAGTTGATACCTGTCTTACTATATATGGACTAGTCATTCAACAAGACTACTAGCAAAGGTATTGTGACCTACTAGGCTTACGTGAATTCACTAATGACACAAAAAGGGACCTATGTCGAACCGGTATGGGATAATTTGACTTTGGGACAAGAAGTGTTTGGACAGAAAGTGAATGGGATGATCGACCAAAGAGAGAGACCTGGGTGAAATGGATGAAGACTGACTGCAAGGTTGAATCTGATCTCAGAAAGTGAAGCTAGGCTGAAATGGGTGCATGCGCAACTTTGATTTTTTTGGCAAAATTTTAGATTTTTCAGTTATTTTTGGTATTTTTCGCTGGAACAAGGCTTTCTTGGTCTGATTTGATGAATTAATAGTGTTGTACCCAACCAAATTTTTTGCTTCATTAAGGCATTTTGAAACAAGTCTACAAAATTTTTCGTCAAAAAATCAAAAAAGCAAAATTTCTAAAAATAGACGTCGAGTTAGGTTTTCTGGGTTTCTTGAGATATGGATGTTGGAAAAAATTTCTAAAAATAGAAAGTTTCTAAAGATAGAATCTCCAAATCAGGTGTCCCGCTCAATTCTCATTGGTCGATTTTGCGTCACGATTGGCGTGGTTCAGACGGAATCTTCAAATGACCAAGTTTTCTCTACTGGGTCATTTTTGCTTTTTCACAAGGTGAAGCATGAGCTCGAAAGTCATCAACACAAAAAGGTTCACCTACCAGAATTCTTTGACGAGTTTCCAACGCTGTTTCAATGAAGCAAAACTGACAAACGACCGCCGACTCAACGATGCACACAAAACGATGCAAGATGGATCCAAGGTGAATTGAAAAGTTGGAAAATCATAAATTTGACTAAGTCTGGTGAAACTGGGCGCCCCAGGAGGCTTGGGGTGCCCATCTTCTCCTGTGTTAGTTTTTTTCACGTTTTTCAAGAAACGTCGAAAATGCTTCCGTCAGCTCTTTTCCGGTTGGTCAAACATTTTCCCGCCTTGTCAAAGTCGAAGACAGGCCATATTTGAGTCAAAACGAGTGTTGAAGTGTCAAAAATGAAGAAAATTTTGTTAACACTTCTTCCAACTCGCGCATTCGATGACATCATCAAAGAAGATATTTTTTGTCATCTTGCACATGAAGCCATAGGCTCCTACAAAATAAGGATTCTTCCTATTCGAAGACATCCACTTGGATTTATGCTTTAAAAGATGCTTTCTTCTTGGATGAGGATGAAGTTTTCTTCTCACACAAGTAAAGCTGCTTTTTCGACCAAAAGATTTATAAAGACAAGCTTTGGGCTTCTTTATTTCATTATCTTTTGTAGGTTGCATCCAGAGGAAAGATTTTATTTTTCTTTCAACGAAGATTCGAAGACCCAAACTAGGTGCTTTTTCAGTGTTCTTCATAGATTCGGGTAGAGGAAGAAGAGAGGCTTGCTTTTTCAGGGTCCTTGTTTCAAGGAGATCATTTTTAGAAATCTGACCAGAGCTTTTTCAGTTTTCGTCGAGATGGGTCCATCTAGATTATCATCCTCTTGAAGATTGGGAGTTGTGCTTTTTTTTTGGGAAACTACTTTTTTCCTGCTTTTTCGAGAAAATCTCCGCTTTTTCAAAATCTGACAATCTGGGTTGCTTAGAAATGAAATTATCTACAAAACTCATGTGCCAGTTTTTTTAGCTCACACTCTGCTTTTTCTAAAAATCAGCAAATAATTTTCAGCCATCTGTCCAATTCTTTTTCCAACATAGGCGTGTTCACAGTCGATTTTCAAATCTTCCAATATGCAGTACTCTCCAACACAAATTAGGCACAAAACAACAGATCATGGCAGAAAATAGACCGGTATTTGAGATCATTATCTCCGACTTGAAGATCGCACTTGATACTATTGATTCAGCTGAAGATAAGAAAACAGTTTCTATTTGGAAAGCGCAATATCTTTTCACAGTAAAAACTTATGACAGTATGAGTTCAAAGTTGACAGAATGGAAAGAAAAGGTAGTCGGCATCCTCAAGTTCGTCAGATCCTTTGTCTCTCAGACCCCGTGTTCATATGAGAAAGAAGATGGTACCTTGTATGATCTCGGGGAAGTGCAAGCAGAGTTCCAGACTCTCGTCCGCAACAACTTTAATGATGATATCAATGCCAGCAAGATGAGTCGTCTTGCCGCAATGACAGTGAAATTTAACAAGGCTGTGGGTGAAGTTCACGAATTTCTTCAGATGGTTGCCAATGGTGAAGAAATGTTAGAGAATCAGAATATTGTTCTAGAGAGTATCAGTGTTCCTGGCAGAGATGCGGTCACTCGCTTTTTAGAAGATATTGTTTCCCAGAATATCAAGGGATGACATCACCAAAAAGCTAGAATGTTGATGAGGATGCATTTCAAAATAAAGCAGCTTTAAAACATATGCTTTTTGTTTTAAAGCATGTGCTTTCATCCTAAGCTCATCCATTCTATATTTAGAAAGAAATCACCTTGTGATAGAAGGAATCTTCTTTGCTTTAAAGCAGTTTGCTTTAAAGCATTTGTTTATTGTATCTTTGTCTTACAATAGTAATAAAGCTTGCGAGTTGGCAAGTTAGGGTTAATCAAGGAGATTTAGGGTTCCCTACTCCTTTGATTTTAGTATAAATAAGGGCATCTTTGCCCATTGTTGGGAATGGTAGTTGTGATAGAAAATTTGCTGTGCCTATTCTAGCCTGCAAACATTGTTATTCCAAGTGTCTGTTCAATTTGCGTTCATTGTAAGGGAATGACTTTTGTGATAGCAAATTTGCTGTGCCTATTCTAGCCTGCAAACATTGTTATTCCAGGTGTTCATTCACTTTGTGTTCAGTGTTCTCCGGTGTTTGATCGCTTACTGAATGCCTACCTTTTGATGCAGTATTGCTGTCCTGGAGTTGTATTAAAATTTTTGATATTGAATAGAAATCTCATGCCTACTTTGCTCTGATATTCTATATCGATTCATCAAGTTTTCATCGTCAGATGTGTAGCTTCTGTGGCTTTCATTTTCAGCTTTCATCATTAAAGTACTCTTAGTCTTGTGGTGTAAATCTGGAGGAAAACTACTTGAGTTTTTGTGTTAACAATCATTCCCCGTTCACTTTCAACTTCCTCTGCTCTGAATTTACTCAGGAGGTTGAAAGCATCATTAGTCTATGCTAGTTGTAGTAGAAGTTTTATTAAAAAGGAAAAAACCTCTTCTGCAGCGTTTAGAGTTTTATAACCTTGTGCTCGCAGCTGAGAATCAAAAAGAAGATAGGCAAAGTTTCATTCAATTTATCTTTTCAGCGAACATCAGCAAGAAAGGGAACTCCCCCTTCTAATAGAAAAGCAGTTTATCTGTGCATAGCTGTCCGTTTCCAAATCGCATACCAGAGGTGCAAATTGAAATGCCAACAGTTTTCTGGCGCCCACCGTGGGGTACGAGGCATAAAACTTCAAGCAAGCTTAGGCTTATGACAAGGTAATGACTCTCTGACGTCCTTCTGCTCCAGTTCAACAACCAAATCTTACACCACCTGTTATTCAACCAAATCTTGTACGAGTGGAAGGAGAGCAAACAGACATCATTAGTAGCCTTAGAAGTTTCATATTTGCGCAAAAGGAAAGTCCTGATCAGTGGAGAAACACAGCTGCTATTCTTGACGAAGAAGAACACAAAGCAGATCTTGCAGCAGGAAGACCAGTACTACCACCTCCCGGGTGGCAATAAATAATCTTGGCTCACAGGGTTTATACAAGAAAGGGAAAAGGCGGTGCTACGGATCCTTTCTTTCAAGATCTTGATTTTGCAAAAGTTGGAGAAGCATCCAACATAGTTCGTGAAATTCAGATAGTTCCTGAAGTCAAGCAGGAAGAATTACCAGAAGAACCAGTAATCCAACCTAGAGCAATGGGTGATGCAAATAACAACAATCACAATGATCCAAATCAAAGGTGACCACCACCATTGCCTTGGGGTAATAACATTGGACCTTTGGCCCTACAAGCACATCATGATTTACCAAAGGGGTCAAGGAAACACTTTCCTCGGTTCCATGGCGATGGAACTCAACATCCTGATGAACACATCTCTGCATTCACAACAGCTTGCGCTATTTTGCATGTATCACATAAAGATGTTGCCGTGTGTCTCTTCATTGAGACTCTCGCGGGAAATGCTACCGATTGGTTCAATCATCTGGAACCAGGAATCATTACAAGTTGGGCAACTATGAGCGAGAAATTCTTGGCAAGGTTCAAGCCTGCCGAAGATGGTCACAGATTGTTCACCCAACTCTCAAATTCAAAGATGGAAAACAATGAACCAATGAGGGAGTTTGTGGCAAGGTTTAATCGCTTAGTTACACATCTTTCTCATACTCTTAATCCATCTCCACAAATTCTGTTGAGCAGTTTCATTAACGCTCTTCCTTCTGAGATAGCCTTCTTTTTGAGATCGGCTAATGAAACAGAATTATCCAATGCATAAGAAAATGCTATCAAGTTAGAGGATGACATGATTACCTCTGGCAAGATGAAAATGGATTCAATCAGGCCTCTAGTTCAGAGTTCTGCAGATCCACTGCTACATAAGGTAGCAAACGAAGTGACTATCATGAAGAGACAGTTGCCTACTCAGGGGCAACCCGCGCAATAGCCGTATCAGTCATCACAACAACAATACCAACCACAGCAACAGTATCAGCCTCAGCAACCATATCAGCCTAAGAGGAACAATTTTCAACCTTTCAATAACTATAGGCCCAGGTTGCCAACACCACCACCAAGGCAAGCAGTCGATACTGCTCAAAATGTAGTGTTTTGTTCCTTTCATGAGACTGATGTACATACTGGAGCCACATGTCCTGAAAATTTAAGGATGAATCAAATCATGGGATATGCTGATGCTACACCTATTTCAAACATTGTTCCTTCCCCAAGTGCGAATGGTGTCTTCCCACAGACGGACAACTTCGATGGCAACTCTACCACGGGATACTTCCAGAACGAACCCGTTATAATGAAGGAAGAACAAGACGATTTTCGTCAATATTCTCTTGCAATGAATCATGAAAATCTTTCAACTCCTGTGTTTACACGTACTCAACATTTTAAAGCACAGAAGGAAGGAGAGGATAGACAAAGACCAAAAGAAAAGGAGAAGGAAGTGGCTTCCACTTCCAATGCTCAGCCATCACGTGAAAATGTTCAGATTACTAAAAATTCATCTTCAACAAATTTTGATATAGTCGATTCTATGATTAAGACAAAGGTGCAGATTTCTCAGCTGGAATATCTTCAAGACCATCTAGATGAGCTGGATAGAATTGTCAAGTATGTCAAGAAAGATACTGTCATGCAACCCACATTGCTAGAATCTTCTGTTCCGGCAGGAGAGAAGCCAAAGCCCTTCTATATTTCTCTGTATATAGGAGGTTATAAATTGAGCAATTGTATCATTGATTCAGGAGCCTCAGACAACATCATGCCTTTGCAGGTAATGAACGCTTTGGGACTCTCGTGCACCAAAACGCATGACAAGTGTTATTCGCTTGAGTCTAAATCGGTGCCATTGGTTGGACAATTGAAGGATGCTCAAGTTCGATTAGCGGCTTGCCCAGAGAAGAAAATAATGATGACTATCTTGGTAGCTGACATTCCAACTAGCTATGAGATGCTGCTAAGTAGAAGTTTCTGCAAAGATCTTAGAGGAGAAATACAATTGGATTGGTCATCTGCGACCATTCCTTTAAAGAAAGGTAATTTCAAATTGGAACCAGAAACCAAGTCATGGTTTGCGGTGGTGAAATCTCAGGATCCTCAAGCACAAGTGCTATATCAAGAAACGGATTCCGGTACATATGTTATGTTGTCTGATATAACTAAAAAGAATCAAGAGGTTGTCTATGTGGTTGACAAATCAGAGGAAGTATCCAAAGAAATGTGCAATTTGCAAACTTTCTTTGAAGAAGAAGTGCAACAATCTTCTCAAGAGCAAAATTACAAGGAAGAGATCAAATAGTTGCAGAGAGCAATGAAGAATCTGATTTGTTCTTCTCATCTTTTGAAGGTTGGTTTGAAGAACCTGTGTCAGATATATCCAAAGAAGAGACCAAAGAAACATTGCAATTGGAGCAAGAACAAGATCTTCTTCATTTTGAAGATGATTCATCATTGGAGGAATTTCTCAAAAATGGAGATCATATGGAAGATTCATCATTGGATCTTAACAGTTTTCTACATCACTTGGAGAGTGATTCTTCAGTAGAGGATACTGTAAATTTTCTTTTACAGTTTAGCCCATCTTCACCTGCATCTCGAGAATGTTTTATACATACTAGTGAAGAGGATGATGTTGAATCCATCTATGAACCTGCACAGGAAAAAGACTTTACTGATACTATGCAACCAGTGTGGAATGCAACAAATGAAGAGGTTGATGGAGAAGAGTAGTTCATGGAATATTCAATTTTGGTCACTAAAGAGGATGATATTGAAAAATCAGAGATTATTGACAAATGTCTTTTGAGATACGCCATGTGTGAGATTGATCAAGAAGAAGAAGAGGAAACATATGATTCAGATGAAGCTGTCTTTGATTCTACTCCTTTTACAGAAGAAGAATGATACATGAATGTTGAAGAAGAAGTGATGATGGATATCCGCATTGAAGAAGAGTACTCTGTAGAGGATAATGAGATTCCATGTAATGAATGGGAAAGTGAGCTATCAGGTGAAGATGTTCAAGAGTTTAAGCATTCAGATCTTGACGATTCATCAGATTTTGGAGAGTGGATGGACGAAAACACAACCAATGAAGAAACCCCATGTAGCACTTGAAAAATGGGCAACGACGGTTGTGGATCCTATCAACCAAGAATCAGTGATGAGAGTCGTGTATGAGCAGCTTGCACCTTTTCCAGAAGATGACGCATTGACTGAATACAAAGTTGCGTGTGTACAAGATATAAATGAAACTCGTATTCAATATGTGGTGATGACCATTCCAACAGATGTACTTTGGCCACAAGACTTTCCTGTATATCTTCAGAAGGAAGTTCTGTATCTTCACTTGTTACAGAGGTTGCTTGCATTGGAGGAAGATGCTCCACCTGATCACTGGTGTATCAATCAGTTTCTCAGAAACTTCTCATGGCCTGAACGTGAATACCCTCCTGAATCATGGCTCTTTGAGAGGCTGTTGCAGAGAAAGAAAAGTTTTGTGCTACCAAGGCAATCTTCTCAGCCAAAGAGAGATGGTTCTTACTTTTCTGAGCCGATTGATGGTTTCATGTGACAGTCCTAATCTATTCTCATCCTCGCTTAGGAAAAAGAGTGCATGAAACACTTTTTGTTCTCGTAATGTGTTTCCCCTTTCTGTGATGTGACCGTTATGTTGTAATGTTTTTCCCCTTTCTGTAATGTGACAGTTGTGTTCCTTGTGTGTTCTAAAGTTCCAACTCCCTAGGTGATTTTAGGAAGTCCGGTTTTAGGTGATGTAGGAAAGTCTTGTTCTAGGTGATTAGGAATGTAACCTGACTCTATTGCCCAATGGACAAGGCACTGGTCCAACTTGCAAAAATCCAGAGATTCTTGGTTCTCCTATGCCGTAAGTATTCGCCATGGTCCCCAGACAGAGCTAATTGTTGTACCCAACCAAATTTTTTGCTTCATTAAGGCATTTTGAAACAAGTCTAGAAAATTTTTCATCAAAAAATCAAAAAAGCAAAATTTCTAAAAATAGACGTCGAGTTAGGTTTTCTGGGTTTCTTGAGATATGGATGTTGGAAAAAATTTCTAAAAATAGAAAGTTTCTAAAGATAGAATCTCCAAATCAGGTGTCGCGCTCAATTCTCATTGGTTGATTTTGCTTCACGATCGGCGTGGTTCAGACAGAATCTTCAAACGACCAATTTTTCTCTACTGGGTCATTTTTGCTTTTTCACAAGGTGAAGCATTTGCTCAAAAGTCATCAACACAGAAAATTTCACCTGCTAGAATTCTTTGACGAGTTTCCAACACTGTTTCAACGAAGCAAAACTGACAAACGGCCGTCGACTCAATGATGCACGCAAAACGATGCAAGATGGATCCAAGGTGAATTGAAAAGTTGGAAAATCATAAATTTGACTAAGTCTGGTGAAACTGGGCACCCCAGGAGGCTTGGGGCGCCCATCTTCTCCTGTGTTAGTTTTTTTCATGTTTTTCGAGAAACGTCGAAAATGCTTCCGTCAGCTCTTTTCCGGTTGGTCAAACTTGGTCAAACTCAGTCAAAAGGCCCATAAAAGCAAGAGATTCATCTCAGATATGCTCAAGCTATCCAATCTACCCTCATCCTGATGCCTGTCCATGGAATCCTGAAATTGGCTAAGTCTGATGTCCTGAAATCCTGAAAAATTGACTAAGTCTGAAATCTGGTGGATCCTCAAGAATCTAGAATCTGCATGTCAAATCCCATGGATCTGAGACCTATCTCAAACATCCTGAAAGTATATTTCAAAATATTTAAAGTATAGGAAATTCAATATCTAAACATATACTTAAATATATTTTGAAATATACGTCAGATAGGACCTTCGAATTTTGGTGAAATTCAAGATTTGCGGCAGAAATTGAAAAATTCCAAAATTTTTCTAAGGCATGGAAAACCAGGCGCCCCAGGTGGCTTGGGGCGCCCAAACTCTCTAGATTTAGTTTATTTTTGATGATTTTCTCAAAAAAACATGAATCTCCTTTCGTCAGCTCGGTCCGATTCAGAGTTGATCAGTTTGGCACATTTTTCGAGGCAAACAAAGAGTACAATCAGCTTAATTTTCAGCAAGCTTGCATATTTGCCAGATCATCAGACTCATTTTCATCCAAGTTGATAGAAATCAATAGCCAAACAGGGGTCCTGTGCCTCCGGAATGCGCACGCAAACCAAGAAATTGAAAAAGTTGAAAAAACTGAAAAAATAGCTAAGTGTTGGGAAACTGGGCGCCCCAGGAGGCTTGGGGCGCCCATCATGAGCAGTGTTAGAATATTTTCATGTTTTCAGTGTTTTCCAACATGCCTTGTTACCAATCTTCGCCAGTTGGCAGTTTCCGGGAGGTCAAACTTGGTCAAACAATGTCAGATCGTCGAACGGAGGCAAGGGATGGAATCTCAGTTGATCAATCTCCAAAATGTCAGGATCAGTTAGTTTTTTCAGTTCATGATCGACATTTTCCCGCCTTGTCAAAGTCAGAGACAGGCCATATTTGAGTCAAAACGAGTGTTGAAGTGTCGAAAATGAAGAAAATTTTGTTAACACTTCTTCCAACTCGTGCATTCGATGACATCATCAAAGAAGATATTTTTTGTCATCTTGCACATGAAGCCATAGGCTCCTACAAAATAGGGATTCTTCCTATTCGAAGATATCCACTTGGATTTATGCTTTAAAAGATGCTTTCTTCTTGGATGAGGATGAAGTTTTCTTCTCACACAAGTAAAGCTGCTTTTTCGACCAAAAGATTTATAAAGACAAGCTTTGGGCTTCTTTATTTCATTATCTTTTGCAGGTTGCATCCAGAGGAAAGATTTTATTTTTCTTTCAACGAAGATTCGAAGACCCAAACCAGGTGTTTTTTCAGTGTTCTTCATAGATTCGGGTTGAGGAAGAAGAGAGGCTTGCTTTTTCAGGGTCCTTGTTTCAAGGAGATCATTTTCAGAAATCTGACCGGAGCTTTTTCAGTTTTCGTCGAGATGGGTCCATCCAGATTATCATCCTCTTGAAGATTGGGAGTTGTGCTTTTTTTTCGGGAAACTACTTTTTTCCTGCTTTTTCGAGAAAATCTCCGCTTTTTCAAAATCCGACAATTTGGGTTGCTTAGAAACGAAATTATCTACAAAACCCATGTGCCAGCTTTTTTAGCTCACACTCTGCTTTTTCTAAAAATCAGCAAATAATTTTCAGCCATCTGTCCAATTCTTTTTCCAACATAGGCGTGTTCACAGTCGATTTTCAAATCTTCCAATATGCAGTACTCTCCAACACAAATCAGGCACAAAACAACAAATCATGGCAGAAAATAGACCGGTATTTGAGATCATTATCTCCGACTTGAAGATCGCACTTGATACTGTTGATTTAGCTGAAGATAAGAAGACAGTTTCTATTTGGAAAGCACAATATCTTTTCACAGTAAAAACTTATGACAGTATGAGTTCAGAGTTGACAGAATGGAAAGAAAAGGTAGTTGGCATCCTCAAGTTTGTCAGATCCTTTGTCTCTCAGACCCCGTGTTCATATGAGAAAGAAGATGGTACCCTGTATGATCTCGGGGAAGTGCAAGTAGAGTTCCAGATTCTCGTCCGCAACAACTTTAATGATGATATCAATGCCAGCACGATGAGTCGTCTTGCCGCAATGACAGTGAAATTTGACAAGGCTGTGGGTGAAGTTCACGAATTTCTTCAGATGGTTGCCAATGGTGAAGAAATGTTAGAGAATCAGAATATTGTTCTAGAGAGTATCAGTGTTCTTAGCAGAGATGCGGTCACTTGCTTTTTAGAAGATATTGTTTCCCAGAATATCAACGGATGACATCACCAAAAAGCTAGAATGTTGATGAGGATGCATTTCAAAATAAAGCAGCTTTAAAACATATGCTTTTTGTTTTAAAGCATGTGCTTTCATCCTAAGCTCATCCATTCTATATTTAGAAAGAAATCACCTTGTGATAGAAGGAATCTTCTTTGCTTTAAAGCAGTTTGCTTTAAAGCATTTGTTTATTGTATCTTTGTCTTACAATAGTAATAAAGCTTGCGAGTTGGCAAGTTAGGGTTAATCAAGGAGATTTAGGGTTCCCTACTCCTTTGATTTTAGTATAAATAAGGGCATCCTTGCCCATTGTTGGGAATGGTAGTTGTGATAGAAAATTTGCTGTGCCTATTCTAGCCTGCAAACATTGTTATTCCAAGTGTCTGTTCAATCTGCATTCATTGTAAGGGAATGACTTTTGTGATAGCAAATTTGCTGTGCCTATTCTAGCCTGCAAACATTGTTATTCCAGGTGTTCATTCACTTTCTGTTCAGTGTTCTCCGGTGTTTGATCGCTTACTGTATGCCTACCTTTTGATGCAGTATTGCTGTCCTAGAGTTGTATTAAACTTTTTGATATTGAATAGAAATCTCATGCCTACTTTGCTCTGATATTCTATATCGGTTCATCAAGTTTTCATCGTCAAATGTGTAGCTTCTGTGGCTTTCATTTTCAGCTTTCATCATTAAAGTACTCTTAGTCTTGTGGTGTAAATCTGGAGGAAAACTACTTGAGTTTTTGTGTTAACAATCATTCCCCGTTCACTTTCAACTTCTTTTGCTCTGAATTTACTCAGGAGGTTGAAAGCATCATTAGTCTATGCTAGTTGTAGTAGAAGTTTTATTAAAAAGGAAAAAACCTCTTCTGCAGCGTTTAGAGTTTTATAACCTTGTGCTTGCAGCTGAGAATCAAAAAGAAGATAGGCGAAGTTTCATTCAAGTTATCTTTTCAGCGAACATCAGCAATAAAGGGAACTCCCCCTTCCAATAGGAGAGCAGTTTATCTGTGCATAGCTGTCCGTTTCCAAATCACATACCAGAGGTGCGAATTGAAACACCAACAAACAGCAAGAAAACACAGCAAGCACAAAGAATATTTTATAGTTTTTCACTATTTTTGTAGTTTTTTCGACTCTAGTTTGGACTAAACTGAACAAAAGCAAGCACAAAAATCCTAGGCGAGAAATGGATTATAAGGGTTTTGGGCCACTAGAACAAGAGGTATTTAATGCGGGCAACCGTTTAAGTGGTTACACATGTGGCAGCACTACTCTCCGTTGTGGAGTCTCCCAGCCTCAAAGGGTTGCGCCTTAGAGGGTTTTGGAGGAGGTTGGCCGTCGGTGTAACATAACAGCACTTGTTGCAGGAAGTTTTCACCTCAAGCACAATTTATTTTAAGTGGCTTGGTAGGGCTTGGCTTTAGCCTGTTACCACTCAAGGTCATTCCCACTTGGACAAGCGTGCATCCAAGGGCAGGCCCCTCCTAAAGGTGAAACAAATAGAATACAAGTCTGGCACTCTGATCACCTAGAAAAGGGGAGAGCATAAGCCTATTGTCATTCGCAAGCACATAATACACTGGTTAATCCAACCTAGTTAAAATTAGAAAAATTGAATGGGCTAATCTACTCAAGCACAGAACTTTGAAGTGATTTTAGCAAGATAGCATTGGTTCAGTTTTAATCCTAGAAATCAATGGTGAATTCAGTTTTAATCCTCGTAGCACGAAATAGTTAACTTTGAAGTTTTGGTCTCATGAGATAGCAGTAGTTCAATTTTAACCCCAAAATCAATGGTGAGTTCAGTTTTAATCCTCATAGCACGAAATAGTTAACTTTGAAGTTTTGGTCTCACGAGATAGCAGTAGTTAAATTGTAACCTCAAAATCAAAGGTGAGTTTAGTTTTAATCCCAGATAGCAATAACTTGGAAAGTGTTGCAATGCTAGAAACAAATGATCCAGTTACTTCTTTCTTAATTAGAGCTAGGTGATGATTTGAATGCAAGTTGCATGAACAATGGGTTACTCCTTCTTAATTAGAGCTAGATGAAAATTGTATGCAAGTTGCATGAACAATGAGTTACTCCTTCCTAATTAGAACTAGATGAAAATTGTATGCAAGTTGCATGAACAATGAGTTATTCCTTCCTAATTAGAACTAGATGAGAATTGTATGCAAGTTGCATGAACAATGACTTACTCCTTCCTAATTAGAACTAGATGAGAATTGTATGCAAGTTGCATGAACAATGAGTTACTCCTTCCTAATTAGAACTAGATGAGAATTGTATGTAAGTTGTATGAGAATGCCTAAATCAGTCCTATTTAACACTTAGTGAAAAATGATTGTTTTCAATGGACGTTTTGCACCAAACTGGATTAACAGTCTCCTGATATCCACCTGTAGCCCACAAAAACAAAAATGAATCAAGAAGTTTGCAAATCAAATGGATAGGTGAGAAACACATAATCTGAAAATTTCATGAAAATGTGAGTTTTGACAGCAAAATAAATATGAAAATCAGAATCTTCACGAAATTTTATGCTGTTTTAAAAAAAATTCATGAAAATTCGATAAAAAATGCTAAAGTTACAGTTGATTGAAGTTTGCAAGGTAAATGGGAGGTTTCACTGATTTTACCTAATGAAGTTGATCAAATGGGCTAAAAATACCTTCACCACTGTGAAGTTCTCGAGATCAGCTTTCCGATGACTGTAAATTTGTGACAATCCGACTTTCCTGCAAAAAGTTAGACAAAAAAGAAAAAAATGCCCTATTTGACTAATATTACCATTTTTGAGAATACAAATAAAGAGTAAAAATAAAAATAAAAAAAAAATGATTTTTTTTTATTGTTTTTGTTTTTTTGAAAAGTCAAACCCTAAACCTATTTTTTTTTTTGGGTTTTTTTTTTTTTTTGATATTTATTTGTTTTTGTGTTACTTTTTATGTTTTTATATTATTTTGTTTTTTGTTTCTGTGGTGTTGTGTGCAGGGTGGTGGGCCGGTGGCGCTGCAGGGGTGACGGATGGCAGGGGCGGATTGGAGGTCGGCGGGAGGCGGATCGCAGGCAGGGGAGGGGACTTGGGGTGGGGGGATCTGGGTGCGGTGAAGGGTGTGGGGGTGGGGAGTGCAGGGTTTAGGCACAGGGGAAAGGGTAGCCTGGGAAAGGGGAGGCGGGGATGGAAGGTAGCGCGGGCGGCGTGCAGGTGGTAGGAGGGTTTGGGGAGGGAAAGGGGAGGGTAGGGAGATGGGGCGGGAGGGTAGGTGTTAGGGAGGCCGAGGAGCCTGGGGAGGGAGCGGGGGAGGGTAGGGCAAGGGTGGGGCAGGCAGGGCCTGCGTGGGCAAAGCCCACGAATTTTTTTTTGTTTTTTGTTTCAAAATGTAATCTATTAAAAAGAAAATTTGAACTTTGTTTTTTTTTTTTTTGTTTTTGTGTAAAATTTTTTATTTTTTATTTTTGTGTATATGTATTTTTTTTGTTTTTTTTGTTTTTTTGAATATTGCTAAAAATAGAAAAAAATGAAATGCAATCTATAAAAAAAAGTGTTTTGTATATATATTTTTTGATTTTTTTGGAAACAAAACAGAAAAATAAATTTAATTCTAAATGCTGTCTAAATTTTTATTTTTATTTTTATTTTTGGTTTTTGGATTGTTTTTATTTTTTATTTTTGTTTTTGGATTGTTTTTATTTTTTTTTACTTTTACAAAAATAGGCTCAAAAGTAAAAAAAATTTCAAAAAAATTTAAGTAATGAAAACTAGACAAATTATATGTTATTTCTTACCTCTGAGGCCTTCCGGACTCAACGGCGAACTCGGTTTGTGTGTAGGAGGTTGCTTGTGAAAGTCGATTCCCAAAGTTTTACTTGAAACACACCTGAATCTGCAACAACAAAACCTCTAAAACAAACACTCACAAATAAAATGGGTCAGATCATGGTGGGCGCCAAAAATGTAAGGGTAAAACGTGGATCAATCAATTGAATAATATTAAACCCAAACATCAACAGAATAAATGAGAACAAAAAAGATTGAAAGAAAATAGCAATGAATAACACAAAACAAACCTTCCCTGAAATCAATGCTTCTGTTGTTTGCCTATTACAACCGTCCTTTTGCAGATGAAGTAAGCCCTCAGAGAGTGCACTCCTTTAAGCTGTGTTCAAGGAAGTCGATGGTAAATGGCTGTTGTGATATGCAATGAAGATGAGCTTCAAAGCAAGTATGTGATCTCAAGCTAGTGAATGGTAAGAGGGTGCCAAAGGTGCGCTGGTGAATTTCTGCAGAGTAACAATGTAGATAGCTTGGATCAATAGAGTGGAGGGATGAAGCTTCATTTATAGACTTGGAAGAATGGGAATCAATGGTTGAGAGGAGATATGAAGATCAACGGCTGAGGATGGTTGAGGAATGTGCAACCAGTAGGAATGTGACAAGTGTCCCAGCTCCATCATGAAAGAGGGGATGTGACAAAATTGATTAGAGAGTTAACTCCATTGACTGATCAGTTAACAAACTTGATTGATCAGTTAGAAGAGTGGATTATGGGATTGACTGAATTGATTGACCAGTGAACTGGGTTGATTGAGGAGTCAACAGAATAGATTGACCAGTGAACTCAAATGACTAATTAATTAACAGATTTGATTGATTAGTTAACTAACTTCTGATTTGAGAAGAAATAGGCCATGTGGGTGAGAGAAAAATAGGTAATTAAATATTTAATATATTTAATTACATGTGCAACCTGATGAGGTGGACAAGGTGAGGTGTAAAGGTGAGGTGGATTTTTAGAATTTAGAACTTAGGATAGAGGAATTTGGATTAATTAAATAATTTATGATTATTTAATTGTGTAGGACATTTAGAAGAATTTTAATTAAATAAATTGAATTTATTTAATTATGAAACAGTGAATCGATTAAATAAATTTAGAATATTTATTTAATTGATAGAAGAATGGAATAAATATTTAGAATATTTATTTAGGATGAATCATGTCATTTTTAGACGTATACAGGTGGTTCTCTAGTAGATTCTCCATCTCTCTTGTTGCGATCTGTTTGGAGTCGGGTGAAAGAATTGTCCTCTCCAATATGTATGCCCCTTTGGATTTTTTTGGTAAGGCTCTTTTGTGGTCACATGTCACTTTTTTGAGATCTTTGGATCCTTTCCTTCCCTGGATTATGGTAGGTGACTTCAATGCTATTGTCTCTTTAGAGGAGAAAAGGGGGGGTAATTCTCATTTGGACTCTTCCTCTGATCTTGTTAGAGACAACATGGCTTGTTTAAGGTTGTTGGATATCAAACCTGTGAATGGGACATTCACTTGGAATAATAGAAGGCTTGATGATGATGCCATTTCTGAAAGGTTAGACAGATTTTTGGTTTCTAGCTTTTGGGTTGGTGATAAGTGGTTGTCAAGTTCTAAAATTTTGGATTGGCGTGGATTGGACCATTGGTCGATTAAATTTTCTACCCGTTAGGCTAGTTGCTCCAAAAAGTGGACTTTTAGATTTCAACTTATGTGGCTTAGGGAGGAGAGGCTTCATGATTTGGTGTCTAGATGGTGGGCTAAAGGGGGACCTACCTTCAGTACAACTATGTATTCCTTTGTGAAGAGGCTTCAATATATCAAATATAAGTTGAAGCGGTGGAACATGTATCGATTTGGCAATGTGTTTCAGGAACAAAAGGGCTGCTCATGAACACTTGGATTCTGTTACCCGGCAGATTAGGGATTAGGGTCTTGATGTGGATTTGAGCAAATTGGAAGCTAGGGTTGTTAAAGACATTGAGGAATGGGAGCTTCGAGAGGAAATTTTTTGGAAGAAGAAAGCTCGTATTGATTGGCTTCAAGAAGGGGATAGGAATACTTCTTTTTTTCATAATTTGGTAAAGGATAGAAGACAAGGTAATATTATATCTACTCTCCACTCTTCTGAGGGCTCTATTCTTTCTTCCTCTTCTGAGATCTCTAGAGAAGCTATTCATTTCTTTTCTGCTCTATTTTCTAAGGATACTCCGCCTACTAGTGATGAAGAAGCTTCTATCTTGTCTTGTATCCCTTCTTTGGTGACTGTGGACATGAATGACTCTCTTCTTAAGCCTATTTCATTGAAGGAGTTGGAAGGTATTGTGTTTTAGTTAAAAAAAGGAAAGGCTCCTGGTCCTGATGGGTTCCCGATGAAGTTCTTTTAGGAATTTTGGGAAGTGATTAATCTTGATCTTCTTGAAGTTGTTCAGGAGTCTTTAAGGAATAAGCAAATGTTGTGTGCCATGAATGCCACATTTCTAGCTCTTATCCCAAAATGTGAAGGTGTTGATTCTTTGGATCTTTTTTAACCAATTGCTCTGTGCAATGTGATTTATAAAATTATTACAAAGTTAATTGCTAACCCTCTTAAGCCATGGTTGGGTAGGCTAATTTCAGAGGAACAAAGTGGATTTGTTGTGGGTAGACAAATTTTGGATGGTGTTGTTATTGCAGTAGAGACTATTCATTCTGTGGCCTCTTCTAGCGAGAAGGCTATGTTTATTAAGTTGGACATGGCCAAAGCCTATGACAGGGTTAAATAGGATTTCATGTCAAAAATTTTCAAGGCTTTTGGGTTCAACAGTGATTGGATTGATTGGGTCATGAGTTGTGTGACGTCTTCCTCTTTTTCTATTATCATAAATGGGGAGTCTTCTGAGCTGTTTGGTGCGTCTAGGGGCCTTTGACAGGGGGATCCATTATCTCCTTACTTATTCATCTTGATGGTTGAGGGCTTGGGGAGGATCATTATGACCCATGTTACAAATGGGCTCATCCAAGGATGGAAATGGAGCAACTCTCTACCTCCTCAAACTCATCTTCAATTTGTTGACGATACTACTTTGATGGGTGTTGCTAAAGTGGCTGAAGCAGTTTCTTTGAAGGAGACTTTGGATTGTTATTTGGCTGCATCAGGGCAAAGAATTAATGAGAGTAAGTCTTGTATTTATTTCTTTAACACCCCCACACTCATTTTGCAATGCATTGCCAGGATTTTAAGATTCCATGTGGGGTCGCTTCCTTTCATTTATCTTGGTATCCCTCTGGTGATTCACTCGCTTCCTAGGTGTTTTTGGCAGGAGGTAATTGCCAAATTTCATAGGTTGGTTTGCCATTGGACTTGTAGATGGTTATCTACGGTTGGTAGAGTTACTTTGCTAAAATCAGTGGTGCAAGCTCTCCCTTTTTATAACTGCTTTGTGTTAACTATCCCTTCAAGTTTCATCAAAGATTTTGAGGGCCTTTATCGATAGTTTCTTTGGTCGGGTAATCTCCTTTCATGGAAGTGGAGCTTGGTCAAGTGGGAAGTGGTTTTTCAGCCAAGGTAGGAAGGTGGTTTAGGTCTACGTAGGGCAGATTGGAATGGTCAAACCTTGGCTACCAAGCTGTACTGGAGATGGTGCTCACATCAACATCAATATTGGGCTTAGATTCTTACCTTAAAGTACCTGGGGGAGGTGGATAGTGCCGAGGTTCCTTGATTTAGTTTTATGGGGAAAGGCTCCATGATCTGGGATACCCTTAAGAGGGGGGCAGAGTTGATTAAGCAAGGCCTCTTTTGGATTTGCAACAGAGGCTCTAATGCTCTTTTTTGGTATGACTCCTAGGATGGCTTTCTGCCTATCATTTTATCTCACCCTCATTTGTTGGGTTTATGTAGTATTTTTGTTGAGGCTAGTTGGAGCAGAGTGATGGATTTTAAAGCCCCTCAGGCTTTGGGGTAGACTATTGTTTACAGGTGGAAGGACATGCAGGAATGGCCTTTGGGTGGCTCTTTGGAGGATAGGATGGAGTTGGCTTCCATTTTGGCTAATAGGGTTTGTTGTTCTCTCCTAGAGCATGATGTTCTTGCGTGGGGTCCAGACCCAAAAGGGAAATTTACTATTGCCTCAAGTTATCATGTGTTGGACAGACAAGCTCTCGGCACTATAGAGGTTCCTTGGTGGAAGTACATTTGGAATAAATTCTCTTGGCCAAAATTTAAGTTCTTCTCTTGGGTAGTGGTTTATGGTAGGTGCTTGACTTGGGATAATCTTTGTAAGTGTGGTTTTCAAGGTCCTTCAATGTGCTTTTTATGTCTGAAAAATGGTGAGATAGTTTCTCATCTTTTTTTTCAGGGCTCCTTTGCCAGGACTATCTGGCATTTCCAGTGGGGGGCCTAGAATTTGTAGTGCAGTCATTCCTCTTCCTTAGATGAATTTTGGTGAAATCTTGGGACCACTTTGGTGAAGACTTATTTTTTGCACACAACTTGGAATATTGGTCCCAGCTTACTTATTTTGCACATTTGGTTGGAGCGGAACCATAAGATTTTTTTGAACAAGAAGCTTCAGGTGGGTCAAGTTTGGTTGCACATTCTTGGAGCCTTACAGGAGACTTTGTATGCTAAATGTGATATGTCGGCCCCTATGGATCCTGGTGATGCTAGAGTGGTCCATAATTTGGGGATTTCTGTTGGTGGTAGTGGCAAGCCTAAGATTGGGTAGAATAGGTGTTCTAGAGGGAAGATCTTTAGGGGGGCATTGGTTGCCTCCTCCCACTGGAGTTTTGAAAATTAACACTGATGGGTCTGCAAGGGGCAATCCTGGGCATGTTGTAGTTGGTGGGATTGGTAGGGATAGCTTTGGTGTGGTTGAGTTTTTATTTTTTGAGTATAAAGGATAGCATTCTAATAATCTTATGGAAGCTTTGGCTATTCTTTTGGCGTTGAAGAGGGCATGGGTCCTTGGTTGGAAAAAGATTATTTGTGAGTCTGACTCTCAGGTTGTGATTGACATGCATAACAAGAGGTAGTTAGAGGATATTAGCTGGCAACTAGTAGGGGTGGTAAAGCAAATCACTAGTCTTGGAGCAATTTTAGATTCTATCACCTTCTCTCATATTCCACAGGAATGGAATAAGGTGGCTAATGGTTTGGCCAAATGGGCTTTTGAGAAGATAGGGGCATGGATGGTGGATGATTGGGACAGTTTACCTGGGGACCTTGCTCAGGAGTTGAAGGATCTGGTTATTGAGGATATGAGATGTTGCATGAGTACTTCTTTATTTTTGTTTGGTGTTGCTTGGTCCTTTTGGGTTTTCCTGCTTGATTATGCTTTGTATTACTTCCTTTGATTAATAAAGTTTTTACCCTCTGTTTTAAAAAATATGTTATTTTATTTTAGTTCAGAATATTTAAGAATGATTTTATTTTATTTACATTGTTTATTGAAGAATTATTTTTATTTACTTAAAATATCTATAAATAAATAAAATAAAATAACTTCTCTTTAAATAACAATAAAATATACAATGTAAAGGACTTATTTTACTTTAGGAGTTATTTTATTATATTCATGTTAGTTATTTCATTTTCCTATTTTTCTTTTACTTAGGAGTTATTTTATTTATTTTAGAGTTATTTTATTTTACTTTACAACTATTCAAAAATTATTTTATTTTATAAATAAATTTGTTTTGTAATATAATTTATTTCGAATTGTAATGTTGTAATAATTTCAACTTTTCATTGTTATAATTAAATATTTAAAGTAATATATATCTTAACTACATGAAATGGGAGCCAAGAGCGATGGGCAAGAGAAATTTGGTGTAGGCAGGCCCTTGCATGGGGTACCAAGGTTTCCAGAGAAAGTGACGACATCGATAAGTACCCTTTGTGGGCTTCCTGTGTCTGGCTTAGAGAAGGAGCAAAATAGCGGGTCCTACTAAGCTTTGAAGTTGAGTAGGATAAGAAAAATGGTCAAAATTCCTCTAGTGACCCATCAGCCTGAAAAGACCTTTTTAAAAGGCTCCAGGAAAATATTTGAAATGATGGGGTGGAAATCATCCTATTTGAGGATGGTGTTTGTCTTAAAATCAAAGACTTATCAGTGTGCAAGACCATTGCAAAAATGGGCAATGTTCTAGTTGGCAAAGTCTTCGGTAAATGACCTGACATTGAGCCGATTCACAAATGGGTATCTACAAAGTAGGCTATTAAAGGAAATGTGGAGATTTTTGCTCTTCAAAAAGGCCTCTTAGTCTTCTCCTTTTCACTTACAGAAGACTATCTCAATATTCTCTTGCAACATCATTGGTTCCTAGGGAAGTAAAGCATTGCCCTTTGCAAATGGCAGCCTAGGTTTAATCCTTTAGAAGCTCTATCAACTTCAGACCCTACCTGGGTTAGGATTTTGAGGCTCTCTTTGGAGTATTGCTAATTCTTTTGGCCAATTCCTTGCCCTAGATAGTGTCACTAAGGATACAAGTAGATTTGTGTTTGCAAGGTTTTGTGTCAATGTGGAGCCTCATAGAATCATTCCTACCTCCATTTCCCTATAATCCAAATTTGTTAAATGGAACCAGGATATTTTTTATGAAAACTCATCCCTATATTGACATAAGTATTCTCGAACTAGACATCTTATTAATGCTTGTCCAAGAAAAACTTCTATGAAGAATAGATCTGGTCCAGCAAGAAAGAATAAAGCCCCTTTGGTAGTCCTTGGTAATTCCGAAGGTCTCCAAACCATCATTCTATTCAACTAGTGGAAGGTACATTTCCAACCTATCTGGATCTAGACATCTTTTGAATTCTTTTCTAAGATCTGCTTCTTCTGGGAAGATCAACTCTGGAATAGTTAATGAGCTGAAAGCCCCTTTGGAGGTCCTAGAAGTCTTAAAGGATTACATACCACTTAATCGGTAGTTCTTAAGGAAGGTGAAATTCCCAACAGTTTGTAGGGAATCTTTGTGAGCAAGGCTGAGATGGTTGAGAACCCCCTCCAGGAATCAGTTTTGACATGTGTTTATTCATATTTAATTATGTTTGAAATGACCTTTCCTTAGGTCCTTCTAGAGTCACCTTTTTTTGTAAAGGTGAATTCATTGAGCTCTGGTGATCCTACCCTAGGATCTCTGACAATAGATGTCTCATCTAAAGAAGTTTTTCTTGAAAGGATTGGGTCTCCCATTACTCCTTTGAACAAGCTAAATGAAGCTATTGGGTCTTCCCCTTACTCTCCTGTGACTAAGGGGAAGGGTACCAAGAAAACTGTTGATGTAGGCAAGGATCCTAAACCAAGGAAGAAGTATCTTAGGGAGGTCAGATAGAAGGAAATTGCCAAAGATGTGGCTAATGGTAGGCAAAGAACTTTGAAGAAAGTGGGTTCTAGAAGAGGTAAGAGATGATTATTACATCTTGGAATGTGAGGGGACTCAATGATCCTCATAAACAAAATGTCCATAGAAACCTCATTAAAGACATTAGACAAGATATCCTTTTGACCCAAGAAACTAAGATGAGATTGGAAGCTTTCAAGAAAGCTAGAAAGAATATCTAGCCCTATGCACATTATTTAGTGGAGAATGCTAAAGGTGCATTAGGTGGATTAGCAACAATGTGGAATCCTAATGCATTAGAAGGTATGTCTCAATCTAATAACAAACATTTTTGAATATTTTATTTAAAAACAAAAATAGTCAAATGGAATGGATTATGTCCAATATATATGTGCCCAACAGTACTTCCCACCAAAGGAAGACCTGGGAGAATCTTATGACCTGTAGACAAGCCTTTATCAATTATAACTAGATGTTGGAAGGAGATTTCAACTCCCCTCTCTATCCTTCAGAGAAGATGGGAGGGTTAACAGATTATATTGAAAGCGTGTTAGATCTTGATAATCTCCTTCATAATGGGGACCTCATTGATATTGAATTGGAAGGCTCCAAGTTTACTTGGTCTAAAAAAAGAGAAGGGGACAACCTTATACAAGTCAAGTTAGACATGGTTCTCATCAGAACCAATTGGGTTATTCTTGACAAATGCAAGATTATGGCCCTCCTTAGAATTGGGTCGGATCACATTCCTCTTCATCTCACCTGGGAATTTACTAGTAAGAAAAACAACTACCCTTTCAGATTTGAAGTTATGTGGACCATTCACCTGGACTTGAAAACCCTTAGCAAGAAATGGAGGGATTTAGATACTAAAGGCTCGGACATGTTTAAAGTTACCATGAAGTTAAAAAATATAAAACAGAATCTCAAGCACTAGAATATGACCTCCTTTGGAAACATCTTTGTTCAAAAGCAAGAGATTAGAGATCAACTGAAATAGATTCAAGAAGAAATGGACTCGAGGGGGCATCTCAGGAATTATGTAAAAGAGAAAGTATCATCCTAACTAACTTGCACAATAAAATAGAGAAGGAGATCTTTTGGAAACAAAAATCAAGAACGAAATGGTTGAAAGAAGTAGACTGAAACACCACATACTTTCATCAAATGACTCTCAAGCATAGGAAGATGAATAAGATTATGGAGATGGTTCTATATAATGGAATCATCATCAAGAAAGAAGAACAGATTCAGGAAGGAGTCAGATTCTACAAAGATATGCTAAATCCCAGCTCCCTTCCAAGTGAAACTACAAAAAATGAAATGCTACAAGTCATTCCTAACATCATTTCGAACTAGGATCATGAAGAAATGGACAAGGATATCTTTGAGGAAGAAGTTAAAGGGATGGTCTTCTCCTTAGATCCCTACAAAGCCCCTGGCCCTGATGGCTTCCCTCTAGCCTTTTTCAAATATAATAGGATATTATTAAATAATGTCACCTTGGTTGCCAAAGAGTTTTTTAGAACTAGTGAGATATTAAAAGAGCTAAATAACACATTCATAGTGTTAATCCCCAAAACTGTTGGAGCTAATAAGTTGATGGATTTCAGACCAATAAGCCTTTGCAACACCATTTACAATTTTTTTCCAAGTTGCTGGTCCATCATATTCAACCATTCTTTAATAAAGTCATCGATCTAAACTGCAACGGTTTTGTCTCGGGTAAACAAATAACATACGCTAGCATCATGGTCCATGAATCTCTTCATTCCATGGAGAAAAGCAAAAAAGAAAGCATGGTTCTAAAATTGGATATATCAAAAGCTTACGACAAAGTCTCTTGGGGATTCCTTCAAAAGGTTCTGAGAAAGTTTGGGTTCAAGAATAATGTGCTAAAAATGATGGAGAATTACTATTCTACTCCTTCCTTTTCTATCTTGATTAATGGTAGTCCCAAAGGTCATTTCAGTATAGCAAGAGGATTGAGACAAGGAGACTTGTTTTCCCCTTATTCGTTATGTTGGCAGAAGTTCCAAGTAGAAATTTTGAGGATGGTATCCACAAATACATTTTTACAAGATTCAGATTTGCCTCCCTCTTTAACCCGAGCTCTCACCAATAGTTCATCAATGATATAATTCTTCTTGGGGAGGGTACTATGAAGGAAGATACAGAATGGAAAATAATCCTTACTAACTATGCCAAGGCTTCTGGTCAGCTTATTAATCTGAATAAAAGCAACATCTTCTTCTTTAATACCTCTCCCAAGCTTCAAAATAGAGTTGCTAGGTGTCTTAACTGTAACATACATGAGTTGCCTAATACTTACTTAGGAATGTCTCTCATCCATGGAAAAATTCATAACTCTACCTGGTACAACTTGATTGGAACTAGAATGCAAAGGAAACTGGCAGCCTAGAAAGGAATACTTTTGATCCATGCTAGAAACTTCAACTACTCAAAGCCACCTTGCAAAGCACTCCTGTGTATCTCTTTTTCCTATTCAAAATCCCTAGAATCATGGCTGAAAAGCTTGAAAAAATTCAGAGACATTTCCTTTGGTCAGGGACTGAACAGAAACAAATAATTTATCTTGTTGTTTGGAATAGAGTCTGCTCACCCAAGGGAAAAGGGGGTCTTGACATTAGAAGAATCAACATAATGAATAAGGTCCTTCTGAATAAGACTGGATGGAGACTTGTCAAGTCAAACAATGAGTGGATTGTTCCTATGAAAGCCAAGTATCTCAATGGGAGGGAAGGGATTTTTTTCCTTCAAACTCAATAGCTTCCCATTGGATCGAATATTTGGAATAATGTGGTTAAAACCAAGCCCACCCTCTTGAAGGGTCTTAAACAAAAAGTGGGGAAAGGTGACCAAGTCAAATTCTGGGAAGACCCCTGGTTGTCTATAGTCCCCCTTCAAAACAATCTCATCTGCTCTATAATCAAAGATGATTTAAAGAGAAGATTTGGAGATCTTATGAAAAATTACTAGACCATTGAAGGCAATCAAGTCGCTTGGAACATTTCCCTAGATTGGTTTGATACGCCAAGGAAAATTGATGATTCTAAATTGATTAAAATCTTAATAAACCATAGATTCCATGGTAGATTTCATCAGGACAACTTAATTTGGATAGTTGATCCCTTTGGTAGATATTCAGTTAAGTCAGGATTCAATGTCTTAGATGAATCCCAAGGTGATTCTTTCAAATGGAAGAACATATAGATGAACAACATCATTCCAAAAATTCTTTTTTTTGTGGATGGTTTGTCAAAGGAAAATATTGACCATTGACAATTTACAAAGGAGAGGTTTTCAGTTGGCTAACAAATGCTCTTTGTGTAAACAAGAAGAGGAAAGTATAAACCATATTTAGATTGATTGTATCTATGCTTGGAATGTTAGACAAAAAATATTGGATATGTTCAACATATCCTGGGTTAGGAAATTAGATGTGAGAAGAATCATTGATAGCTGGAATTCCCCTTTCAACCATCCTTTGATTAAGGAATTATGGTGGCAGTTTCTTCTTTCTATAGGATGGGGCCTGTGAAAAGAGTGAAGCAATAGGATCTTAAGAGACCAAAACAAACCTTGGGAGGTGATTCTTGACAGAATTACCCTCAATATTATTGAAAACATAAAGGTGAACAGTCTTCAAAAACCTAAGTTCAACCCTTCAGCCTTAGAAGAGAATATTGCTAAAGGATGGAGCATTTTAGAAAGTTTGAAAGTAGTTGACCTCACCAAGTCTATCAAGCATAGAGACACCAAATGGACCCCCATTGACTTAGGATGGCACAAGCTTAACTTTGATGGTTCGTCAAAGGGAAATCTTGGTCAGGCAGGTGGGGGTGGCTTATTGAGAGACAATATGTGTCAAGTTATAGGTGCCTTCACTAAAAACCTGGGTCTCCAAACTAACAACTTTGTTGAAGCTGCATCTGCTCTTCAAGGCATCACCTTGGCTGAGAACAAAGGAATCGGTAAATTGATCATCGAAGGTGACTCCAAAAATATAATTGATATGATATCTTCTAAAGCTATCCCAAGTTGGTTGAATTCAAAGATATAGTTGAAGAGATTAAAATTAAGTTAAGGAACTTTGAGGATATTAAAGTTGTCCATACCTATAGGGAAGGAAACTATTCGATGGACTCTTCGGAAAATCTAGGCACTCAAATTGAGGGCCTTACTTTTTGGAATGATTCACATTCCCTCCCAAATCATACAAGATCTAAAGTAAATGAAGATGCACCCATAAAAAAATAAAATTATTGGCATCCCTTGTGGTGGCTCCCCAGGGTGTTAGTGCAGGTCAGGTGAGTTCTATGCTTCAAGTTTCAACTTCTCTCACTATTGGTCCCACACCTCCTGAGGTGGTTCATGTGGGTGGTTCAACTCTGTCCCCTATAATGTCTCCTTTATACAAAGATTCATTTAGGGATTATCCCCATGCATTGGACCCAAAAGGGACTTCAAAGGTAGTTCCCCCTCTTCTCTCTCCTCAGTTTATGGACTCAGAGAACTGTGTTCCTTTTACTATTGTCAAAGGTGGAAGAGAGATCTTTCCAAGTTTGTTGTTCAGTCACTCACTTAGAATAGGATTGTGAAAATGACTTGGAGAGGGCATGTCAATGTGTAGGCTCTTTCTTTTGGTGTTGTGTTGTTCCCAATAGCCTATCCATATCTGTATTGTTTATGTTTCCTTAGGTTGTTCCATTCCTCATGGAACACATTTTGCTTGACTTTGGCTATTTTGTTGTAAAAGGGTTTGGGCCCTTTCAAAAACCTACTTTTACCAATATTAAAAACAAATAATTTCAAGCTTTGCATTTTCTATTCTTCTAGTGAAACTGGCAATTGAAATGAAGTTTTATCCATTAAGACAAATGGTATGACACTATGGAGGAGATCTTTTCTTTTGGATTCAAAGTGATTTGGATTGAAATTGCGTGAAGTCATCTATAGAGTCTAAAGATTAGATTAGGAGGTTGATGCAACAACATCCAGAGGTGTAAGATCAATCTTGTATCACCCCAAAAAAAATAATGTTGTTTTATTTTAGTAAAAGGATAAAAATAGTAACCTGATATTTTTAGAAAGTTTGCATTTGAGCACGTATGGACTTGAAAATTTACCCAGAGATCCAGAATTGTAAATTCATCCTAATGTAAAAATTAGCTAGAGATCATTTGTAGATAGTGAGATATTAAAGTTTCAAGGTCCAAAAATCCTATACAAATATTAAATTTGAATTTTGGACTTTTAAATGATTGAATGGGGCTCCAATGAATGTGTGATCAATTTTTGATTTGGGAAAATCATCATGTGGATCTCTTCACAAGATTTCCAATGCATCAAACAATTTGTCAATTGGGTACACAGATCAAAAGTTTTGGCCTTCGGAAGTTAGGTCACCCATTTTGGAAATGTGAAAACATGTTGGACACTTAAAAGAGTTGTAAAGGGGAGAGTTACATGTGGTGGTGTGTGATTTGACACATCATAAGGCATCTTTGATTGAAGATAATTTCGGTGCCACTTTTGGGTGGTTTTAGCTCATGGTTTTGTAATTACCATTTGATGGTTTCCTATATTGTATCTCCTATATATCAAGCGCTTGAGATAGAGGTTGTGTGTGAGAGTATGATATATGTTGAGTTGTCTCCAAATCTCTAGTTGGTGATAGTCATGTGAAAGCTTGCCTTGCAAGTATATTGTAATCTATTGATATTTCTAAATAATATATTGAACTACTTTTTTGATTGGGTTTTTTTTCTCTTGAAAGGGTTTTCCCCATGTAAATCGTTGTTGTTCTCATTAGTTTAATTTGTTTTTGTGAGTGTGTTGGGTGGATTACACCCTCATCAAGTAGTATCAAAGACAATTTGTCATGAGTGTGTAAATAGATCGCCTAATAGTGAGGCAGTTTATGTCGGGACCTTGAGATAGTGAGTTTGAAGGTGGAAGTAGAACCGTAGATTTGAGGTAGCTTCACATTAAGAAATTTAAACATTAAGTGTAAGAGAAGAAAGAATAAAATCAAGATGCCTCCAGGAAGAAACTGTGGTGGTAGAAATGTTGTTGTCATAGAAGAAGGGTTTAAAGCTCTGCAGAGGTAGATTAATGCAATCCAAGAGGAATTGAGAAGAGAGTTTGAACTGAGAATGAGAGATGAAAGTGAAGATGAAGATGATGCACAATCTAAAGAAAATGAGTGAGAAGTGGAACCTAAACAAGTTAGACTATTGAAGACCATAATAAAAATTGGAAAAGGCCAAAGATAGATATCTCTACATATTTTGGTAGTCTCAATCCAGAATAATTGATAGATTGGATCAATGATATGGAGGAATATTTTGAATATGAATAAATAGAAGATCCTAAGAGGGTCAAGTTTGCCAAGACCAAGCTCAAAGATCATGCTGGAATTTGGTGGAAGAAGGTGCAGTTAGAAAGAAATCAAAAAGGAAAAGAGAAGATCACAAGATGGGATAGAATGGTGGATAAATTGAAGAGGCGGTTTATTCTCGTGGATTATAAGTTGGAACTTTTAAAGAAAATGCAAGGTTTGAGATGAATGAACAAGATGGACAAAGAATACACTAAAGAGTTTTACAAAGTTATCATCAGAGCAGGTCACATAGAGGATAATAAAGAGAAGGTAGCCAGGTATATCAATGGATTGAAACCTAGTATCTAAGAAGAATTAAGCTTGGTCATATTGAAAACTATTGAAGATGCATATCTGTTTGTAATGAAGGTAGAATAAAAGTTGAAATTTTTTTGAGAATAAACAAAGAGGATGAGGTCATGGTGGAAGAACTAGTGGAAGTTTGTATGGGGGTTGTAGACAACAAGATGATCACAAGAAAAATGAAGATGTAGGCACAGTCAAAATAATAGAGGTGAAAATGCATACCGCCATCAAGGATAGAATGATGGGTACCAGAGAGGAAGAGGTATATTTGGAAGAGGATTAGGAAGAGGAGGATTTAGAGGAACCTATTTTAGATGCAGTGAACAAGGGCATAGGGCATATGTCTGTCAAAAAAATTAGGGAGGAACAAACAAAAGACCAAAGGGTAATGCTAGAGTTGCCCATGTTGATGAGGAGGCCAGATCTAAACATTCAAAAAATGCAAAAAGATGAGAAGCTCTTGTTATCAGAAGAGCCTTGCTAAAAGAAGAGGGAAAAGAAGAACCAACACAAAGAGAGAGCCTATTCTGAACAAGGTGTAAATCAGGAGGTAAGTGTTGTGATGTGATTATTGATAGTGGAAGTACAAATATCTAGTCTCTGAAGAGATGGTTAAAAAGTTGAATCTGAAGAGAATAGAGCATTCACATCTCTATAGAATTGCTTGGTTGCAAAAAGATCATAAGGCTTTGGTTAATGAATATTTTTTGGTAAAGTTTAATATTGGAGATTATCATGATAAGGTGTTATGTGATATTACACCAATGGATGTATGTCACTTGTTATTGGGAAGGTAATGGAAGTATGATAGGTGCGCTATCCATGATGGTTGTGCTAACATCTATGCTTTAACAAAATATGGAGTAAGACATAGGTTAAAACCTGTGAGAGAAGTTGAGGGAAGGTATGTAGTAATGCTAGGATTTTTTTGGTAGATAGTAGAAATTTTTTGGATGGAATGAAGCACGAACATATGTGCTTTTCCTTTATTCCTAAAATCAATAAATAGGAAGGAGAATATGTACCCATAGAAATTGCTTATATGTTGGATGAATTTAAAGATATTGTTTCATATAATGTACCTGAAGGTTTGCCAACAGTGAGAAACATAAGTCATTAGATGGATTTGATACCAAGAGCTAGTTTTCCTAATTAGGTGGCCCATAGAATGACTCCCATGGAAAATGAGGAGCTAAATAGACAAGTTCAAGAATTCTTGAAAAAGGGGCTAATCAGAGAGAGTTTGAGTCCATGTGCAGTACCTGCAGTAATAGCACCTAAGAAGGATGGAGAATGGAGGATGTGTACTAATTCCAAGGCCATCAAAAAAATCACAATCAAATACAATTTGGATGATATTCTATTTTTTAGCAAAACCTTGGAGGAACATTTGATACATGTTCAAGTAGAGTTTTTGAAAGGTTGAGGGAAGAGAAACTATTGATAAATTTAAAGAAGTGTAGCTTTGTGAAGGAGTTAGTGTACCTGGGATTTGTGATCTCAACTGAGGGTCTTAAGATAGATCCCGAGAAGGTAAGGGCTATCATAAAATGGCCTACACCAAGGAGTATTATTGAGGTAAGATAATTTCATGGATTATTAGTTTTTATAGAAAGTTCATTAGGAATTTTAGTAGCATATGTGCACCTTTAACTGAAACAATGAGAGGAGATATAATACAAGAGGTGCTCCCTCTCACTGCACACACTCAATTTCACCACACAAATAGAGACCTTACAGTAGAAACTCTCTCTTCATAAACGCAAAATGTAAATCCACACAATTCACAACACAATATAGATTGCAAATAATAAATCCATGATGCATTTTATTGTATTCAAATAGATTACACAAATATGAAATATCAAAACTACCTTTAAATTCATGGCCTTCAATGGCCTCTCATGCTCTCTGGCAACAACACTCTCTTCATCTATCTACAACCTTCAACAAACATTCCATCTTCAAGACTTCTCTTGGCCTTTCATGGCCTCTCATATGCAACAAACATGTTGCACTCTTCCTCTATTTTAAAGCAGCTCTACCACCTATCTCATGGCATCCATCTACTTTTAAAACTCCCTCTTCTCTACACAATATCCAACTCCATATGAGGTGCTTCACTTTCAACTACAATGACTCTCCTTCATATTCCTGCCTCTCAAATATGCACAAACATTTCTTCAAACTTATGCCATAGCAAATACCTATCATATCTTCACATTGAAGGCATATATTCTCCCAAATTCCATGCTGGAATTTCTCCTCTATGCCAGGGCTTCCTCCTATTTTTTGCCTATGTTCAATGTTAATTTAAAACAATGAAGACATACCTCATTGAGGCATTGAATTTCTTCTTCTCTGCAATAGATTCAATCTGATTTGTTCTCTATTTTTCTTTTGAGAACACCCCTTGGAGATGCTATAATA
This sequence comes from Cunninghamia lanceolata, assembly GCA_027924645.1. Lineage (NCBI taxonomy): Eukaryota > Viridiplantae > Streptophyta > Pinopsida > Cupressales > Cupressaceae > Cunninghamia > Cunninghamia lanceolata. The sequence goes on along the minus strand of BSBN01001201.1, from coordinate 13,725,853 downwards.
TTCCTTTTCAAACCTCTCTATCCACCCTTGTTTGGCCTTTCATCTCTAGCTTTTTATTTTATGTTTTGTATTTCATAATTTTCAGCCTCATAATGAGGCATTTCTACTCCATAGGCACTCCTTTTTTTTCTTTTTTTCTTCAAGAGCAAAACTTATATCTATAAAGTAATAATGAATTTCCCTTTACTTGGCATGAGATGTTTCAAGAAGCAAAGGAGGCAATTGGCATTGCAAATATTTAGCATTTGAAGTGGCACCAAAATCTAATGTTTTCCTCACCTTAGGCGTTGAAATTCAACAATGAATTATAAAATTCAAATTTGAATTGAAATATGCCTCTCCATGGATATTTAAATGCTCCAATTAATTCATAAAAGATAATGACTAATACCTCCTAAAGCTGTAATAAAAATTTTGAGAAAATTCCATTTGTGCGAAATTGGGTGCCGACAGGCGAAATTTTGAAAGTACTTTGTTTCACCCAAAAGTTTGCCCAACTATATATTATGACTCCCTCAGGTCCTTTGCAGAAGGATTTTGATCCAAAATTCTAGAATCATGATATTTTTTACTTTCTATAAAATTGACAACACAAAATCTGGGTATTAAAATCTCCCAAATGGTGAAAGATATAACCTTGATTATTTTTTCAAATTTGGTGAAATACCTTCAAGAACACGCCTATCAAAGGATTTGTTGCCAAACCTCCAAGATCTCCTAGAACAATTGTTTCTATGAAATCAACATGTGTGTTGAAACTGTCACATTACAGAAACTCAATTCTTACTAATCTGAAAGCATGAAGTGTTCCCAAAGCTGAGAGATGCCAAATGATGACCACCACACACCAAAATTGGAAGAAACAAACTAAATTTATTTTTGGTTGATTTCAATTGCTCGTGCACCTGGATGCTCTTGCATCAAGATAGAAAAGAATTTAAATGGACTTTAGGGGCAGCCAAGAGTTTTGATTTGTTGAAGCAAAAAGTTATAGAGCAACCTATTTGAACACTTCCATGTTTTAACAAGGTATTTCAAGTAGATTGTGATGCTAGTGGTAGTGCCATAGGAGTTGTATTAAGTCAAGAAGGAAGACCCATTGCATATTTTAGTGAAAAACTCAATGATACTAGGAATAAGTATTATGTTTATGATTAGGAATTTTATGCTATTGTTCAAGCATTAAAGAAATGGAGACATTATCTTTTACTTAAGGAATTTGTTTTGTATATTGATCATCAAGCCTTACAGTATTTGAGTAGCCAATTGATGTTGAATCAAAGACATTTGAAATGGGTTGAGTTTTTGCAAAGCTATACATTTATGTTGAAGCATAGAAGTGGGAAGTCTAATAGAGTTGTAGATGCCTTGAGTAGGAGGCAAAATTTGTTGGTGGATATGAGAAATGTTCTTGGATTTGAAGAACTCAAGCATTTGTATCTAGAGGATCCAGATTTTTTAGAGGCATGGAAGGCTTGCCTAGAACCTGTCACCATGGATAGAACACAATGGTTGGATTACATAATCCAAGATGATATGTTATTTAGAGGAAGCCAATTATGCATTCCAAGAAGTTCCATGAGAGAGAACTTGATAAAAGAAAAACATAGTGGAGGATTAGTAGGACATTTTTAGAGAGATAAGATAGTTGTCTTAGTAAGTGAGAATTATTATTGGCCACAATTATATCATGATGTGAAAAAGTTTGTACAAAGTTGTAGGGTATGTTAGATGGATAAGGGATTGAGTCAAAAAACTGGTTTATATCAGCCTTTGCTTGTACCTAAAAGACCGTGGAAAGACATTAACATGGATTTTGTACTTGGCTTTCCAAGGACTTAGAGAGGTCACGATTCTATTTTTGTGGTTGTTGATAGATTTTCCAAGATAACACATTTCATTGCTTGCCAGAAGACAGATGATGCAGTTTATATTGCAGAGATATTTTTCAAGGAGGTGGTTAGACTTCATGGTCTACCTAAGAGCATAATTTCAGACTGAGACACAAAATTTATTAGATATTTTTGGAGGACATTGTGGAAGAAGTTGAAGATACATTTGAAGTTCAGTTCTGCATATCATCCACAAATTAATGGTCAAACAAAAGTTGTAAATAGAAGTTTGAGCAACCTTTTGAGATATTTGGTAGGAGAAAAGTCAAAGGGATGGGACTTGATTTTGCCACAAGCTGAGTTTGCATACAACTTAGTTAACATGAGTACATGAAAATCACCATTCCAGATTGTATATGGAAGTAGTCCAAGAAATGTTTCAGAGTTGAGGAAGATGGATAAAGAGGAAAAGAGGAGTGCAGATGTAGACACTTTTGTAGAACACATGAAGAATCTACATGAGGTAAGGAAGCATATCCATAAAATGAATAATTAGTATAAGGAGAAGGTAGATTAAGAAAAAAGATTCAAAGAATTCAATGTTGGAGAAGAGGTTATGGCCCATCTTCGAAAAGAGAGATTTCCCATAGGAACATATAATAAACTAAAGATGAAGAAATTTGGACCTTGTAATATTTTGAAGAAGCATGAATCAGGAAATGCCTATGAAGTTGAGTTGCCAAGTGGGATCAATATTTCACTTGTGTTCAATATTGTTGATTTGATAGAATATCATGAAGGAAGTATAGAAGATGGACAAGTAGAAGGATGGTGGCATATTCCAACTCACCTATTTCAGAGAGGGAAGAAATTGAAGAAATCTTAGAGACTCGTGTGGGAAGGAGCACAAGAATAGGCAATATGAAGAATATTTGGTGAAATGGAAAGGAAGACATGTTCAAGATTCATCATACTTATCCAAAGTAGAGGTTGACAACTTCAGTCTCCAACAAACAATGGAGATGTGACAAAGTCACTTCTCAAATAACCTTGGGTATCTGATGTAGGAGCATCCAGAGGTGTAAGAGAAATCTTGCATCACCCCAAAAAAATTAATGTTTTATTTTTAGTAAAAGGCTAAAATAGTAACCTGTTATTTTTAGAAAGTTTACATTCAAACATGTATGGACCTGAAAATTTACCTAGAGCTCCAGAATTATAAAGTCAACCTATGGTAAAAAAATTAGCTAAAGATCATTTGCAGATAGTGAGATATTAAAGTTTCAAGGTCCAAAAATCCTATAAAAAATGAATTTGAATTTTGGACCTCTAAATGATTGAATGGGGCTTTAATGAATGTCTACTCAATTTTTGATCTGGGAAAAGCATTACATAGATCTCTTCACAAACTTTCCAATGCATCAAATTGTTCATCAATTGGGTACCCAGATCAAAAGTTATGGACTTTGGAAGTTAGGCCATCCATTTTGGAAAATGTGAAAACATGTTGGACACTTAAAAGAGTTGTAAAGGTGGAAGTTACATGTGTTGGTGTGTGATTTGACACATCCTAAGACATCTTTGATTGGAGATAATTTAGGTGCCACTTTTGGGTGGTTTTGGCTCATGGTTTTGTAATTACCATTTGATGGTTTCCTGTATTATATCTCCTATATATCAGGTGCTTGAGATAGAGGTTGTGTGTGAGAGTATGATAGATGTTAAGTTGTCTGCAGATCTCTGGTTGGAGACACTCCTATTAAAGCTTGCCTTGTAAGTATATTGTAATCTTTTGAGATTTTTGAATAATGTATTGAGTTGCTTTTTCGAGTGGGGTTTTTCTCCCAAAAGGGTATTCCCCACGTAAATTGTTGCTTGTCTCATTAGTTTAATTTGTTGTTGTGAGTGTGTTGAGTGGAGTACACCCTCATCAGAGGTATTCAAAGATCACAAGAATCGAGAGAAGAAAGTATTATTATAGTAATAATTTTATTTGGTAGTACTTTGGTTCATAATAACTTATGTACATGCATAAATAATAATCTCATTTTGTAGTGCTTTAGTTTGTAATAACTAATGTACGCACTTAATTAATACTTATGTGAAAGTTAGAATAATTATTTTTACGTTGTAAAAATAATAATGTATATTTATATTTGTACTGTGATAATTATTATTAGTTTTCTATTTACATGAATTTAGAATAAGAGGTAGAAGAAATCAACCAATCAAATTGCCAATAAAGTATTTTTAATTGTTCTAACAATATTTTTAGTTAAGAAGTTTAGATCTTAACTTTACAAAAAGTAAATATTTGCTTGAATAGAAAAAATAGCATATAATTTGCTCTTAGGTGCATGTTGTGCCTTGCACACACACCCCATTTTATCAAATGGAGACCCCCTTTTCTTTCACTTTGATCTAGCTTAGTTTGGTCTCAGTTAGTTGCTTGAGAGATTGATGCCTTGAGGTCTTGATTGCAAAGCCTATTTCTACACATTTTGGGTCAGATTGTATATGTTTGGGTTGATAGCATTTTAGATGTCTTTGAAGATCAAGTTTAAGTCAAGTTGGACCTCTTGGATGAGATTTTAAGCCCCTTTTGTGCTAAAAATGTAGTTTACTGCACTTTGCACTGATATCCTGTGACACCGAATATCAGTGTCAGGCTTCCTTATACAAGATTCTCCACTAAAAAGGGAGTTCACTGGACTTACAGAGAAATATGCCTCATTGGACATGTCCTGTGACCAACTGAATCCCTATAGTCCGGTGACAATCAAATATCCCACCAAAAGACACCTGTCAAGGCTTTGCGCTAAAAGTTCATTGTACTAGATCTGCACTAAAAACACACTTTGCTGGATATATTTGGTCCCCCACAAAATACCCACAAGTCTTGTCTAGTATAAAACCCTGTAGAATGATGAATGCATGACACCCTCTTGCTATACCCCACCATTAATGGTGAACTATCACCAATATAAATTGCTCAAACCACTCATTCTCATGTTTATTTTGCACTCAAATCTTTGATATCCTGCACTCCTATGTGTATTGAGTGATTTGTGGCGATTTGTGAAGATTTGAAGTGGTTCATGGGCATTCGCAAGAGGTGCACTCAACCTTTCTTCCCCTTGAATTCTATATTCATAGGTCGGCACCATCAACCCACTTTTTTGCATTGAAACATCATAGTCTAGGGTTTAATTTCTTTTGGCCTTTTATAGTTAAAGATCTTTTGGTCAGTTTGTTTGAGTTTTTATGAAAAATTTTCAAAATTGTTGGCACATGCTTTGAATTTGGGGTTTTTTGCACATAGTAGGAAATGTGTATGTATGTCAATGTGTATATATCTCATGGAGAGGGTTTCGATTTCCTTTGAAATGCTTTAGTAATGCCTTAAGAACTTCTAGATTAATACTCTTAGAATTTGCATGATTAAAAAACTTTAAAATCATTAAACTTTGTAGACAAACCCTAAATCTCTGCTACCATCTTTCACTTACATTTGCGCTAAAAATCCTCCTCACCTGATTTGCATGAAAACTTGACCTCACTAGAGATATCCTATGACCATTTAAAACTCTATTGATCCAATCTAGCCCAAAAACTCTGTCGACCTAAATAAGACCAACATGGACTTAGCGCTAAAATTGATGGCATAAGACTAGCGCTGAAAATGCCAATCACCAGATATATTTGGTGCCTATCAAAAATTCTGCTAGGTCCTGTGAAGTCCAAATACCCCGTTAATAGGTTTTGTGCTAAAAACTTGCATCATAGGATATTGCGCTAAAATGACTTTGCACTAGATATGTCTGGTGGTCACCCATTCCTCCGCTATCTAGTAGTCGAACGAATCCATGCTGGGTTTATTACATGGGTCTTTGCAGTAAAGGATGGATGTACTAGATTGACACTAAAAAGAGGATCTACCGAATATATTTGGTGACCCACGATTTCTTCGCTGATCCAGTGACCCATGATTTCTCCGTTGATCCCGTGACCACCAATTTCTCTGCTATATCCAGTGAATACTCAAATCCCTGCCAACCTTATTAAAAAGTCTTAGATGCATTGTTAAAATGTTTTTTCAAGGAAATTGAAGGTATTTCACTAGTACAAAAAGAGCAATGTATTACTACAAATTGCTTATAAATGACCAAACATGGTCATGTGACCATTAGTAGTTTATTGCTAGTCATTTATAACGCGATCAAATTGATGACTCAACCATTTTTAATCATTTATTGGTTGTTTCGATTGATCAATTTGGTATTATATTTAGTCATTGATTTAGGCATTGATTGCTGTAATCTGGTCACTTATTTAGTCATTTATTTTTCACTAATATATTTAGTCATTAATTTAGTCATTGATTGTTGTTAATTGGTCACTTATTTAGTCATTTTTATTCACCGATTTATGTCCATTGGTAGTGTATTTAGTCATTAATTTTAATCATCATTTTGATCAATTTGGTAGTATATTTAGTCATTTTATTCACTGATTTAACATTGGTCATGTATTTAGTCATATTTATTCACTGTTCACTGATTTCTGTCAATTGGTAGTATATTTAGTCATATTTATTCAATGTTCACTGATTTTTATCAACTAGTAGTATATTTAGTCATATTTATTCACTGTTCACTAATTTCTATCAATTGGTAGTATATTTAGTCATATTTATTCCATGTTAATGATTTATGTCAATTGGTACTATATTTAGTCAGTTTAATTATTAATTGACATCAATTAGTAGTATATTTAGTTATTTTAATTGACTTATATTTGAGGATTTAAACATAAAACATAGAAATACACATCATAATCATCAATTAATTGCATACAATATAAAGATAGCCATTGAGAAGGCAAAATCGCTGAACTTTATTAAAAGAAAGGTGTTCTTACAACTTGCACAAGTTTCAAATATCTATCTTGCTTGAAAAATGCTTAGAAATAGAGTATTACAATGTTTATTTTCATTCACAAGATTGAAAATCTAAGTTACAATGCACAAAAATGACAAGAAAGAAACTTCTCCAAGTTTACAATGCTTTGCCAAAAAGTGAATTTTCAGTAACTGATTCTCAACCAGCCTAACTGCTGCCACAAGTCATCTAATCTGCCCCATCAGTCTAGCACTTATCCTTCTTAAGTGCAACCAAAGGAAATAAAAGTTGTCATATGTAGTCAGGTCTGTGATAGGATATTCATAATGTGAAACATGGACTAGATTAGGCTTCCTTAATGAAACATCAGTGTATTCTTGTGTCTTGTATTGTCATCAACATTACTTATGGGATATGCTTTTATTGAGTTTGAAGATATCAGGTCCTCTTAGGGCATGGAATTAGATTCTTCCTTCATTAATGCATCTTTAAAAGCCTCTTTTTGAGTCTAAATCATTCACTTACCCTGTCTCTATTACATTGGACACTTGGTAGCCAGTCATATATATCTAGTGTCCTTGGTCTTCACTACTCATTGTGGTGACTAAACTATGCATACTTGCTTCCTAGATGGTTGCCCTACAACTTTCATATACTTGCCTTTTAATTAATGCTAACACTGTAGTCCTCTATTCCTTTGCTCATGCCACTGAAATCATGTTTAATGTACCTGTATCCCTAGGAACCATTGGCCATTGCCACTCACCATGAACATCTTACCTCTATACACTCATTATCTCTCTGTTATAGAATAGTCACCCATAAGTATACAGAATTTAGACTTTCATTTGTAGACTGTCATAGGTTTATGAAACTATCATATTCCTGCAACTATAATGCCATGTAGAATATATGCCTTGTAATAATAACATTATTGGTGGTTGTCCTTTTTTCTATTTAAGACTTCTATAAATTTTTCTACTAGTTGCTTCCAAAGTCTTGACTTATGACTATAATCTTCCTTATTGATCTTTGTGCATTGCCAACTTCCCTTCCTTTCTCAAAAACTAACACACCACCCTTGATCACAGCAACTTAAGACTCATCTCACTTTGTCTATGACATGAACTGTGTACTTTATCTCTTACTCACTATCATTTATTCTCCTTGAGTCTTCATGATTGAGTGTTGATCATGTCCCATATATGAAGCTCTCTCCTTCAATGCACCCAACAATAACCCTAGAATCTTTTCATAAAAGGATATAAGGCAGTGATGCTGAATGTTTAGGTAGGAAAAGCAACATAAAATCAAGTCCAAAAAACCCATAAGACTTAAATATATGTCTTTGCATTGAAAAATGTGTTACAAAGTGTGTTTCTCAATGCTATGATTGAGAAAATTGACAATGGCTTTTTTTTGCTTATACAACTCCAAAACAGACAAAAAACACTAAGATCCCTGAACAACACATTAAAACTATTGCATAAAGCAGTGGGCCAAGCTGTCTAACACTAGTACATGATAAACATCAACTATGTCATTTTTTTCAAATATTTTAGTGGCCACTGTGTGAAGGTCCCTTCTTTCTCTTTTAGACGGACAACTCCATCTATTTTGTCTTCATAAGCAAGGGGTATGTTACTTGTGACCTTTAAAATATTTACATTTGCATCTCTTGTTCCTTTAAATTTGACTCCATGTACAATAGATAGTGAATGAATCCGCCCAATGCCCACAGACGTAGCACCATCACTAGGATCCAACACCCAAACTTTATCCCCTTCTTGGAGTTTATCAATATTAAATGTTTGCAAAAACAAAAAAATACACATTATATTATTTTTGACAGCTGTACGTAATGTCTTATGTCTTGGAACAAATCAGTTTTTGTATGTACTTTTTTTGATTTTGTTGAATAACAAAGAAGCAACTTTTTACTCTGAAAAATAAAATAACCATTGTGAGGTACAAACAAATGGAGGGAAAGACTACAATAGTGCTAGATTGTATGAGTACTCCAGAAAGAGACATGGATTGGCAATGAAGTCCCCCCAACTGAGGACCATGATATCCCTGAACACAATGCACTAATGCATAGTCAAAATCTATGTATGCACTCTATTACAACTAAGCCCTAAGCTTCCATATTGAAGTTATATGTTCTCCATTATTTCCATAATTTATGTATACTAGCTAATTACACTTCACTACTATTCTAACCAACTTCTATCAAATAGGTAATGATTACCCTTATTTACATAATAAAACAACCATTACTTACTTGAATAATACTTACTTGCATGTGGTTTCATAGCACTCACCTCAAGTTCAGCACGACTACTACTATGAATATCATGTGCATGCTTGTCAAGTTCATCATCATAATTATCACTATCAACATTGACATGAAGTTGTATAGTTTTGTAGAGAGCTCTATTGAGGCGGCCTTTTTCTTTTCATTTTGTTTTCATATAATTGCTCTGCATGTGGTTTAATCATCATGCAAAAATTAATATAAGTCAAGTAAAGAATGCAAAAGCTATAAATTTTTGTCCAAAAGAACATTCTAAGCATGAAGAATCAATGACAAAACATTGGGACAAATTAACTTACAACTTAAAGAATGAAAAAACTATAATTTTTTGTCCAAAAGAACATTTTAAGCATGAAGAATGACAAAAAATTGGGACAAATAACTGAAAACTATTATATTACCTCAACTTCAACATAACTATGATGACTGTGTTGGACATTCTTGTCCAGTTCATCATAATCATCACTATCAATATTGGCAGCTCTATTGACATCATGAAGGCATTTTTGCTTTCCTACTATTTTGAAAAAATTGCTTTGCATGTGGTTTAACCATCATGCAAAAAAATATACAAAGCATTCAATAGTCAAGTAAAGAATGCAAGCTATAAATTTGTCCAAAAGAACATTTTCTAGATCACTCCAACAATAAAGAAATTGAGTTGGATTCTCCTATGCTCAGATTTCAATAATCTACATATTAAGAGGCATTTGTATACAAAATTGCCAAATAAGAAGAAATGAGATCAATAGAGCTTCTTACCTCATCTGAATCCGTGGATTTATTCTCATTCGATGCATAAACTATAGGGTTAATGGAGGCAACCAAATGTGAAACTTGCTGACTAAGACTGTATATGCAATTCAGTACATGTTGGTACCCTTCATTTGAGTTCACATGATCTGGAGAGGTTGATCCTACTGGGCATGTAATAGATGGTTGTGAAATCTCTGTTGATGAACTAGATTTCCACTTCATCCTACTCTTAGATTTACTAGGATCTAGTGCTGCCATATAATTGACAATATCTTTTGCACCTGCTTCTCTATTACTATTTTCCACCTAAAATACAATATCAATTTCAACATATATTCAGTTCAATAAAAAATCAAAATAAATAACACAATGTAAATTAAACCTAAAATCCATACACTTACTCCAAATTTGTCCATTTTGGCCTGCAACCCACCTTGGCCAAATGTATATCCAGCCCTCACATTATCTCTTGCTCTCTTGCCTTTGTTACTCTTTGCCAAATATTCTTCGAAATGCATACTTTCTTTCAATGCCTCCCACTGTTTGGGACATAGAGTGGATTCTAACCTCTCTTTTCCCTCCATGATTGCTTTTCTGTAATTGTATCTAAAATTGTTCATCAAAATTCTCATCTTTTGCTTGTAATATTTTCAATAGATTTGTCCACCAATAGTCTCAATAGCATTTTCCATTTTTTGTATAACATTTTCCACAGATCGTGGATCTTTCTCTACAAAACTTGATTTGCAAATATCCAAATGGGCCCTACATCTTACACCCAACTCAGAGGCCCACTTTGTAGCATTTGGCCCAATGGGCTCACCATCTCTCAATACCTCAAGCAAGAATGGCTTCTTGCCTTCTAATTTTCTTGGTTTTGCATTCCTTTCTGTAGATCTGTACAAATATTGACTCAATCTTTGTCTTTTGACAAAAGCACCGGCATCTTCTATTAAACCACTACCAATATTTTTGGCTGATCCACTAGTTCCATCAAAAGTTCTAGATGCAGCAGGTGCACTCTGAGGCACAACAGATGCAAGTAGTCTCTCTCCATGACTTTCATTAACTAGAACTTCATGCTCCTTGGCCACATTAGGTGTGGCATCAGTAGGTAGATCACGAGAACTGGTCTCTACATATTTCACTTCAAACACATCCTTTAATCTTGAATAAATCATTTGCAAACCTGCTATTCCTTCAATGCTTTGATGTTTTTCAATAATCTCTCTTAGACTTTGTTCTAAGAGATCATCACAACATTGCACATCACCATGTGCTATATCAGGCTACACATGATCACTAAGTGCTATATCAGGCTGCACATGATCACCATGTGTTATATTAGGTTGTACGTCACCATGTGCTATAGCAGGCTGCACATCAACATATGCTATATCAGGCTGCACACGATCATCATTGCAACTATTGTTTTCACCAACTGCATTTGTTGAATCACAAAAGCGGTGGCTTATATGAGATGGTGACACTATATCTTTTCTTTCCATTTGTTTTTTCTCCACATTTCCTTTGCACTCTTTTTGTTGCCTATAAAATGAAAAATAATATCATATTATGTCTTATATACATAAAGCTCTTGCCTATAAAATTTCAATAAACACTATTAAACAAATAATATACTACTTAGTGGATTTACAACTTGCCTTTTTGTCAAACCAAGTCTTAATAAATATTCATTATTCTTGGCCACTTTTTCTCTACGAAGGCACTCATAATTTGTCAGTAAAGTTTTAGCATTATGATCACTATCATCTAATTTGCGCCTTACAACCCTTCTTTTCATTTCCTGAAGTCCAAATAAACAATAATGTATAAATCAACAACTTGAATCAGTAAAACTTTATTGAGTTCATAAGTTGATAACTATTGACTTTCCAATCTGTTGATAACTACAAATAAAAACTTAAAATAGAATTTAGTTTATAGATTAAAAAGAAGTTGCAGTCAAAAACCAAGAAGATGTTTACAATTACAGGTATCAGACAAATTTTCCTTAGGGATATATTCATAAGAAAAGAACTCATAAAAACATAACACAAGCAGGATGAAGAAAAAACATAGTCTAGTTCATCATGAGGTGTGTTAGAATCATTCAAAATTTCACATAGTCCCACTCTGTTTCATACATTTACCTTCCATAAATCCATAATTAGGGATTCATATTCCTTTTAGAATTGTTCCAGGAGTCATTTATGAGCATCTCATATCAGGTCTATGTGAAAGAAATTTATATTTTTGACCATTGATGTGTTTTTGTCTCTTACCGCAGCCCCACAGTACATGCAAACAACCTTGGCAGGTGTGCGGGAATTAGAGGATGTGAATACACAGTTACCACCTCTCTGCAACATGCAGAAATTTAGTTGCGGTGTTGCAGTATAAACTCAAGTGGCACATAATATGTTATCGCACCCCCACGGTAGGTAAAGAGATGACTGGAAGTAATGTGGTAGGAAGGAGTCAAGATTAAGTGTTCACTGTGCCCCCACGATGATTTCAAGTCGAGCCTACAGTATTGCGGTATAAGGAGTTCAAGTAACCAGTAATGCTACATACCACGGCCCTGCGATGCTAATAGCTTTGACTAGCGGTAATGCAGTAAACAATGAATGAGAGACCAAAGGCTCCCGCAGCCCCGCGATGGTCAGACCAAAGCTTGGCAATGGCACGGTAAAAGACATAAGGGATAACATGTATCCTGCCATCATGTGGTGGTGTGCAACAAGGCTTGCAGGGTGGTAGTAAGTGGTGAAGATGAACGTAATTGTCCAAGAGGTCTTGTGGTCCCACGATTGCCCTAAGTTGGTCTTGCAGTGATGTGGTAAGGAATTAAATGTTGAAATGACTTTAGTGCTGCCCCGAAATGGTTATCATTGATGCTTGTGGGATTTTGGTTTTTGAGGAAAGGAATGCAAGTCTTGAAATACTTGCTCAGCCATTGAATTGGATCAAATCAATGGTCTGTGTTTGAAAAGAATTGAATGCTGAGATTTGTTGATTTCGTGGCACGAACTAGGTTAATGGTGAAATGACCAGCTTCATGACATGATAAAACTTGGGATTTCTTTGTATTTATTCATTCCAGTGAATTCAGTGTTGATTGCAGAAGGCAAATTCAATCTTTGTGTGCTCTCCTCAAGCATTTTCCAATTGAGTATGTCCTATCACTCTTTGCATAAAAGTTGGTGCTTGGTTTGTGCTTTGTTTTCAACTAGTCTGGTAAAGCAAGTAAAATATCAAAACCCTAGTTCATAGAGGCACTAAAATATGACACCTAAAAAATCTGAGTCTGTGAGTAAGAGCACTGACCCCCCTACTCCCAAGAAATGATCACTTCAATAATCATTGTTGGACATCCTACCAAATTCATTTGACAAGGGGTCTAAGAAATTGTTCAAGGATGTTGCAGAAGGATGTTGGGATGCTACAATCCCTATCTCTAGATGGAACCTTTTTGGTATTTTTGTGATAAGAAAGATGGACAGGGACCAATTGGAAACCCATGGAATTTGGATTTCACAAAGGTTGTGGTGCCAATTGTATTTGTTGATGTGGATTTGATTAGAACATTGGCACAACACTATCACTCAGCCACCAAAACAATCAGACTACTAAATAGGTCACCATTAGTGGCTATGAACAGGAATGTAATCATAGACTGCTTCATGTTGAGCAAGCAAGCCCTCACACAAGTAGATGTGCATAAGAGTGAGTAGGAGTACAATAGTTCAAGAAAAACACACAAAAGGGATGAGGTGCCCATGCACATGAGGAAAGGGGCAAATAACAGAAGAATTGAAATCCCATCCACTGTAATTGAACATTTCTTTGTTGAAGATTTTGTTGCCTATTTCAAAAGAACATATTTTGCTTTGTGTCAAGTGTTGGGTATTGATGCCCAAGGTAGAATGCATGTTGGCCTAATGATGATGGCCATGAGAATTCAAAATCCAGAAGCTAATGTTGAATATAATTTTGCAACATTCATTGAAAAGAAACTGCATGATGGATTTTTGCAAATAAGAGAAAACAAAAAGCCCATAGATTTCAAATACTACTCTTTGTTATGTCATTTGATTTTGTATAAAAATAGAAGGGAGTGGCCTAGTAGAATGGATTTGAGCATGATTGATGAAAATAGACAAAGATTGCCAACACAGTGCTGGTGTTACAAATGGGATAGCCATTGCAAGAATTGTAATTATGTTGTGTTTCATGATGATTTCTCAATTAGAATAATGAATTCTGTTCGTAGCTTTTCTCCTAGATTGACAAAAGAGATTAAGGAAATGTTGAGGCCTCTTGCTCATAGGCTAGAACAGGGTCATAGGCATAACTATGCTGATTGGTTTTTCTTACCAGTTCATACTATAATCAGGGTATATTGGTGTACTCAGCCACCCCATGTGTTGCCCAAATTTGTGCCAGATAGAATTGCATTCCTTGAATTCATGTGGCAAATGATGTGGATGGAGAATGATGTAATGAAGAAACAAAAGAAAGGCACATTTCTTCCCAATTCCACAGTGTTTGGTGATTGGTCCATTGGTTCTAATACTTTAGAGGATTTGCAAGCCTATTTGAAGTCTAAATATTTTTTGAAACCAGGTGTAAAGAGGGTTTGTGATCCAGAGGGTCACATGAACTTTGTTAGAAAAACCATCCTCACAAGAATGGGAATATCCCATCAAATCAATTTTGATGAGGATGTGATCAGAAATCTCATCACCTTTCAAGAAGTGTATAATAGGGTAAGAAAATGGGAGATTTTGAAAAGGATTGAGGATGATAGGAGAAAAAAAAATCCTAATTTTCCTAGATTCTTTGATGAAGAGAGGGATCCTTTGAGAAGAATAGATCTGATAATTGACAATTTTGAAAGAATATATAGCAATTCTAAGAAGCATCCTTCAAAGGCTACCAAGCTTAGTGTCAAAAGACCATCAAGAGTTGTGATTCAAGAGCCTGCACCAGATGCAATGTCACTATAGGATCTAGCTCATGTCCCTGATTCACCACCTACCAAAGGCAAAGGATTGAGGATGTTTCTCCACTGGTTCCATATGAATTGAGTAAAGGAGGGGTGACATTGATGAAGTGTCTAGTATCCTGAGAAATATGGGAGATGAAGGAGAAACAGATCAGCCATTTGTTGGCCAAGAAATAGAAGCACACAAACTAGAGGCCAAAATGGACAAATAGGCACAAGGGGAGCCTAAATTAAAAGAAGATGAAAGAATTGTGGCTTCTATGAGATTTATGGAGGATGATGATTTCATTAATTCTCCTGAATTCAAAGATTTTTGGATTAAGATGAAGATGAAAAAATTTCAAGAACAAGTGGAAGTAAATAAAATGGGTGTTGATGAATCTCAGCATCAACAAATTGTTTCACAAACTTTCAAGAATATGAAAATAGATGAAATAAGTGTCATCCCTGATGAGGCTAGACAAATGGCATTAAGGAGCAACATGCTAATCATTCCCAGGCTTGAGTTGAAGAAAATGTTTTTGTTAGACCAAGTCAGGAATCAAGATGACCCCATGCTAGTTTCTCAATTTGACTGTGAGGAAGATGCCAGTGGTTGTGGTTTCAATCCAAAAATAAAGACTTTGGCAATATGGGCAACATAAAAGGACACTAGCAAACCAAGATTACTTGATGTGGTCCAAGAAATAAGGGGAACAATAATGGTCAAGACATTCTAGGACACATCAGAAACTGAAGCAACTACCCTCACTATGCATACTGCAATGTTTACACGAGTTGCTATTGTAAAGCTAGAGCAAAGATTGTTTGATTATGATAGAACTCAGATGGACATGAATGATGAGGTAAATAGATTGTATCTTGAAAATGTAAACCTGAAAAAACAACTGAAGGGTGAGAATTCTTCTTAGATTCAATCCATTATGCCATTTCAAACACATGTGCCACAAGAGACCAGTGATACTACAGTGACTACTGAACAATTCAATGTTTTGAAATTTAAGTTGGAAAAATAAATTGAGGAATTGAAAAATCTAAAATGAGAAAATAAAGAATGAGGCAAAATTAAAAATTCTTGAAGTGTTTGAGAAAATTTTGGAATATAGAGTGAAAATGGTTGTTGACGAGTTGAGAGATGTGCATGAATGTTATTCTTCCTTGTCTCAAGCAATAGAATGGTTGAAAGTAAATTTTTCTGTTTTAGATCCCTTGTATCAAAGATGGCAATCAACACATCACACACTAATCAATCCTAACAGAGAATGAAAAGATCAAGGAGTTTGATGTGTGGAAGGGTGAATTTGGTCATATAGTTTCTAAGGTCATGGAATTTTTGAAAAAGGATGAAGATATCAATATTCTCAACTTCAACATCATTCTGGATAGAGTAATTGCTTTGGATGCTAGATATACAAAGTTTGTAATTGATGTCAAAGCATTGCTGGACAAAAGGTGGAAGGATCACTAGGCCAACTTGCTCCAAATTCAATATTATAAGTGGCCTAGTGATTTTGTTGTGTTTGAATGGTAGGATAAGTATCTTCAAGCTAATGAATAGATAGGCTATACATGCAGGGGAGCAAAAAGCATCATGGCCTCATGACTACACAATATACCAATGGGAAAAAGAGTATTTGGCTCCTCCAAAAGAATAGGGCCTTGAAGATGTTGCAATGGAAGAACCGAGCCTTCAAACACTCTATCATGGAGAGGGGGACTTTACCAGTTTGGGATGATCATGGGTTTCCTATGTTGATTAACGGACTACAAGTGTATTGCAAGTGTTACGGGCTTCCAATCAATATTGTCTACTTTCTCTATTTTCTATTAATTATGTTTTAAGCAAAATTAATGTTTAGTTTATATGAAGAGGAATGAATTTTGAAAAGATGCCATATTTTATAATGGTCTGAAGCTTGTTGCTTCTCTTATAAAAGAGAAACCAAGACTGCATTTTGATATCATCATCATAGGCATTTATAGAAACATATATGAGGAGACTTCTTTTATATTGTAATATCTAATTGAAGCAATCAATGGAGAAGAAGATTTAATCTGGTGCATGAATGATGGTTAAGATATCTAAGAGATCATTTCTTTGTTTGTAATGAGGAGGCTTAGTTCACCTAATGTTAAGATATCTATATATATTATTAAATCACAAATGTTTGTCATTATTTCCATCACACAAGCATATTCGATGCATGTGGAGGCTAGAATCTGTATTACAAACTAAAGCTATCATCTAGGACATACAAGAAAAGACTAGCATCTAGAAAACATATAAGACATACAAGAAATTATATTCTAACTAAACAAAATTAATTTCAACTAAAGTAAGAAAACTAAGAAGAATGATTGAACCTAACTTTAAATGCACTTCAAATCAACAGTGAACATCTCAGGTTTTGTATACAATGTACCATTTGTATACAATGTACCAGTAGAATAATGATGATTACATTCAAAAATGTATTAGTAAAACAATAGTGAATAAGCATACCTATACTCAGATATTTATTACATTCACTAATAAATTACACCATACATATAACCAAAGTTTAGGTGACAAGCTAAACTCTTAAAGTAACAGGCTAGTTAAGGTGACAAAACATCATCATAATTATCTACATTGCCAACAAGATCAGAATCCAGATCACTCATGTCTGCATCTGCTTGATTTTCTTTCTCATCCTCATCTATGACATGTTGCTCATTCTCTCTCCCAATCTCTTCATTGGTAATCAAAATCTCTTCTTCAAACACTCCATCATAGTCTTCATCCACTTCTTCGAATGTTTCTTGTAAATTAACATATTGCCCATCAAGCATTATATCGACAACTTCCATGAATTTTCATCTAGAACAAGACTCTATTTGAATGACATACAACCATCCTGGACTTCATAGATCATCAATTAGAAATGATTTGTTAATTTGAAGAGGGGAAACATACGACTCATCCATCTCTAATAAAAATTGCCCTGTATTTGCGTGTACAAATCCATACTCATCAAATTGTATTGTAGATGGTGGGATCCACTTACATTTTAATAATATAGGACTATTTTCACCAAAATCCACTTGAATAATTTCTTGGATGAATCCAACATAAAATTTATTCTCAGTTTCATGAAGAAATTCAGCACTAACAACACAATCACAACTTGTCTTTTCTTTGTCTTTTTCTTCCACTCTTAAATGACTACCATAGGCCCACATTCCACTAAAACAAATAGCCCATACATGTAGAGATTTTGAAAGCTCACTTTCTCTATTTTTACATCTTGACCTTCTTCTTTTGCATGACTGACTACATTAGCAATCCATTCTTCAAATTTTGGAAAAGAATCACCTCCAATCAAATCATGACGTCTATGCTTTTGAGGTTGATGTTGTATCCAAGTTTGATTCTCTTCTTCATATTTTCTACATAGAATATTAACATACAAATAGTAAGATTAATAATATAAATGTGTAAATGCAATTGAGTAGATAAATTATTGTGTAATTTTTTTACCTATGCCACTTATCGAACAAAGTTGTGTTTTGAAGAATATAGGCATGTATCGCACTTCTTTCTCGATGTGATAGCTTGAAGCGACATCCATTGCCTTCTAATACTTCACCTACAACTCTTTCATCTTCTTCATCATCCCATACACATCGTTGACATTTTTAAAATCCTTCATATATTATGGCCCCTTGCATTGAATATCCCTCAGACATGTTGCCTTCTGATTTTGCCCTAGTACGAACATTTTTTTTCAAAACCTTCATATATCATTCTATAGGATACATTCATCTCGATCTTACTGGGCCACAATGCTCTAGTTCATATTCTAGATGTATCAAAAGATGAATAGAAATGTTAAAGATTGTTGGTGGAAATTCCCATTCCAATAGACAAAGGAATTCAACAACCTCCTCCCTCAAACTATCAAAGTTTGAAGGATCTAATACATGTAAACGCATTCTCTTTAATATTAGGCCCAACCTTATAACTACCAATCTTGGCCCCTTTGCTAAACTTGATATATTTACCACAATAGGTAAAATATTCTCGATTATGACATGTTAGTCATGGGTCTTGAGGCCTCTTAAGCCATTAATGTCAGTTTGGCTTCTAATACTACTACTTACATATCCAATGGGAAAGCGAGTCTAAGACAACAACTGTAAGAATTGTACACATTGTTCCTTTGTCCAGACATAAGGAGCACTAGGTTTTCTATATTTTTCATCAACACATTTTTCAACCCAAATATTTCGATGAATCTTTAGTTGTTAAAAGTCTTCACATGATGAAACAATATCAAAAGCACCAAAAAGAGTTTCTATAATAGCATAGGCTATATTTTTCTTAGTATGCATAAATTCAATAGTATGCCTAATGGTTGTATCCTTAAAGTATGGCAACTTATAGAATATGCACAATCATTTTACACCACTTTCACTACATGGATCATATCTACTACCAGCAATCCCATTATTTTCAATAAATGACATTCTTTTTTGTCCATTCTCAACAATGTAATCACTTGTTATTAGAAATGGTGCTTCATGATTCTCTTCTTGACCATTGAAACGTGTCTTTTGTCAACAATATGGATGATCTATTTTAAGGTAAGCACAAATGCAAAATTCTTGAGTGCCTCACAAAATCCTTAAAGTTGCAAGCATGACATCCATGGTATCCATGAACACTGAGACCAGACAATGTGCCATATGCAAGAAGATCATGAATCGTAAACAATAAGGAAGCTCTTAAAGTGAATTTGATTGAATGACCATCCCTTAAAGATTGAATTACTTCAATTCCTTTCCACAATTCTATTAGTTCATCATATAATGGCTCTAGATAAGAATTAATTGTATCTAAAGTCACACTTTTCTTTCCTGGTATAATCAATGATAACATTAAGAAAAATGGTTTAGTTGCTAACCATGGAGGCAAGTTATAATTATTAAAAACACTGGCTAAGTTGACCATTTAGTACTTTGATCTGAGAATGGGTTCACCCCATCTAGAGCTAAACCCAACCTTATATTACAAGGATCTTAAGAAAAATTAGGCCATCTGTTATCAAATTCCATCCACGTCTTAGAATGAGGCACATGTCATTGTTTTCCATTAGTGCTCTTATTTTGGGCATGCCATTACATAAGTTCATCAATGTCTCTGCACCTATACATTCGAAGTAATTGTGGGATTATTGGAAAGTTGTGAAGAACCTTTCTAGGAACCACAACTAATTTCAACCCTTGTCTATACCTCGCTTCATGACATTTTGGACATTCACTCTCACTTGCAGATTATTGCAAAATAATACACAACCATTGACACGTGTGTGGATGTTTTCATACCCTAAGCCTAGCTTAGTGATTTGAGTTTTACATTGACTTTGTTTGTTGGTAACGTGAAGTTAGGTGGTAACAACAAACTTAATAATGCAAATAATTGGTCTACACTCTCATTTGTCCAACCATGCACCACTTGTAAGTTAAGAATTTGAAGGATTGTTGTCAAACGACTTAACTTGCAATTAGCATACACAGGCTTTAAAGCATCCTCCATCAACTTAGCCCAGTCATCATCTAGACCCTCATTCAACATTCTATCCACTTCAAACCCTTCGTCTAACATTGTTGTCTCTTCATCTATGTTTGGTGCCACTTCATCTATGTATGTTGTCTCTTCATCTCTGACACTCTGCAATTCTATCATATCTTCATAATAATTGTAATCCCAAGGGCTTATACCACTATGCCCATATCTTATCATATGCCAAAGAACCAGGTTTCTTTTTCTCACCTTTCCATTGCGACAGTCTTTACATGGACATGGATATTTGTCCATGTCCCTCTCATTGGCTACTCTCTCATCAAATGCATGGTATTGATCCGTAGTCAACCTTCAACATTGATCCATCTGTAATGTTCTACACATAGCAACAAAAATCTATTAGCAACAAAAATCTAGCTTTCGAATGCATTTGGTTTGGTGTAATTTCATCAAGTTTTGTGTGAGATATTGCAATTTTGGTGAGTGCAGGTCTAAACCTTACCTAGGGTTTCTAGGGAGCAAAATTTGATCATGGGTAGAGTTTCCACCATCCAAAAATCCTAAAAAATTGGTGGAAAGCTCTATCCCATGCCTATCCACATCCCTACAAGAGGACAACTCATGACTGGCACATGTGAAGAAGATATGATTAACTGTGTGTGCAAGTTTGCTGTGAGATAGTCCTAAAACCCTAGGTTCTTTGTTGCTTTGAATAATCTATGCACTATATGTCAATGGAGGGGTGAAGAATCATAGTGGCATGTTGTTAGGGCCTGCACAAGCCTAGGAATTCATATGACAAGTCTTCTTACCTTCATGGAGTCATCACCTCGAATGCACCTAGTGACAACAAGACCTAAATTGCATAAATCATTGTGTTAATCACTTGGTTAGGTCATGTACATTTGGAAACCCCTAGACGATGTTGTAATAGGTCTGAATAAACCAAGTTCCCATATTCCATGTTGTCTTCAATGATTGAGTGTCACTAGGGTGTTGTTTCCATGTTTGAGGCTTAGGAGCAAATTGTCAAGAATGAACAAGGGTGCAGATTTGCATCAAGTGTATTGAAACTTTGTTTGGAATGTGTCAAGATTATTGTGTGAGTCCTTCCTCTGCATCATTTTCTACCTCTGCATAAATCTTTGTGGTCAGTTTTGTGCATTTTTTACTTGTAGGATTCTCACAGTTAGTTAAAAAGGTAGTGTCCATGAAGGAATGGAAAATATGCTTAAAGCCTTTGAATTATACCCATACTGTGCAGTGGCATTGAATCATTTAGCAAACCATTTTTTAATCATACGGCAGCATTTTATTGTGGAACAGTTGACTGAGATAGCTCTTGTTTCAATTGACCACCCTCTCATGAAATCTCATTCATATTATAATCTTGCACGATCTTATCATAGTAAAGGTGATTATGACACTACTGGCCACTACTACATGGCATCAGTCAAGGAAAGCTAGAGGCCAAAGGATTTTGTAGATAGGTTCAAGTGAAGCTAGGAGACATTAAGAGATCTCTCTCAAATTTTGAAAAGGTTCTGGAGGTCCACCCTGAGAACTGTGAGAGCTTAAAAGTTGTAGGCCATATATATGCTCAACAAGGATAGGTAGAGAAGGCTTTGGAAATTTTAAGAAAGGCAACTCACATAGATCCACATGATGCCCATGCATTTATCAAGATGGGTGAGTTATTAATATCATCAGACCCCAGTGCAGCCTTAGATTCTCTTAAGACAACAAAGTCTCTTCTAAAGAACAGTAGAGAAGAAGTACCCATTCAATTGTTAAACAACATTGGGGTTCTTCATTTTGAGCGTGATGAACTAGAGTTGGCTCAACAAACTTTTATGGAGGCATTAGGAAATTGCACTTGGGTTGAATTCATAAATAAAAGCCTCAGTGCCAATTTTGTAGCTTTTCCTATGCTCTTTAAGGATATGGAATTCTTCCATCGACTAGAAGAAGGTGGTGTTTCATTTGAGCTACCATGGAATAAAGTCACAACACTATTTAATCTTGCTAGGTTGTTTGAATAGCTACATGATGCTGAAAAAAAAACTTTTATATAGGCTAATATTGTTCAAGTTTCCTAATTATGTGGATGCATATCTACATCTTGCATCCATGGCTCAAGCTTGGAATGAGATCCAACTAAGCCTAGAATTGATTAGGGATACACTTAAGGTGGATAAAAACTCATCAAATGCTTTATATATGGTTGGCAAAATAGAACTGAAAATAGATGACTGACTTAAAGTGAAAGAAACACTTAAAGCTGCAGAAAGTGAATCAAATGCAAAGAATGCTTATCTTGACATTTCACTTGGAAATTGGAATTATTTTGCAGATTTTTGCAATGAGAGGAGGGATCCAAAGGTGGAGGTACAACATCTTGAGAAGGCTAGAGAACTGTATTGTAAAGTGTTGGCACAGAGACCAGGAAATGTTTATGCTGCAAATGGGGCAGCCATTGTGCTAGCTAAAAGGGGTCAATTTGATATTGCAAAGGAAATTTTTACACAGGTACAAGAAGCTACAGTAGGAAACAACTTTGTTTAGATGCTTGATGTGTGGGTAAATCTAGCACATGTTTACTTTGCACAAGGACAGTTTGTGCCTGCAATGAAAATGTATCAAAATTGTTTGAGGAAATTCTATTTTGCTACTGGCACCCAAATTTTATTATATTTAGCTAGAACACATTATGAAGCAAAACAGTGGCAAGATTGTAAAAGAACATTATTAAGAGCAGTAGATTGTAACCACTATAAGTTTCTAATCACAAAGCTATAGATTTTGTGTTTATAAATGTAATGAGGCTTTCAAATTACATCTGAATTTGCTACAGAGGGTGTCCCCAAATCTGACTTTGCTGCAGAGGGCCTCGTTGACTTCAAATTCGTTGCAACAAACTATGAATTCCTCGTCCACCTTTTCATTTAAGTCTCCAGGTCCTCTCCTCTTTATTGTCCATGCAAGTAGCTACTATAACTCGATACGCCTCAGTGCGAAGTAGCTCTGGGAAAGTACTTTGATCTCTACATTCTCGACCTTTTATTTTTCAACAGCTCTAAACAGTCAGAGATATTCCAAGCTGAGTGCGTGAAAAGCGTGCTAGAGTGCCTGCAAGTGAAGAGTGTGATGGTGATGGTGATGGTGATATTCAGTAAGAAGTTGGAGATTTGAGTGCAAAAAGAAGGAAGATACAGAACAAAGTATGATGGCGATGCAAATAGTGAAAAATGTTGGAATGAACATGAATAGTAAATCACGGCAATACATCCTGCCAATAATTTCCCAAAAAGTTCCTTTTGAAATTTTGACTAATTTGTATTTGGGTGACTAGCTATTTAGTCAATTTATTTTTGTGACTAAATAATTTTTTAGTCAACAACCAAATTAGTCACTTATTTACTCATTTATATCCGAGTTGCAAAAAATTAGTAGAATTTAGCATTTTTAGTTATTGTCACTAAAAGTTTTAGTCACTTAGTCATTTATTTGCCAAAATTCTACTAGTGTTTGGTTAGAGAATTTGATGTATTGCATGATATTAATTGCACTTATATGTTTTTATTTGATTTTGAGATATTATGTACTTAGCTTAACCATTTATTATGCATATCCAATGAGGCCATAAAAGCTCGTTGGCCTATTTTTCTCTGCTTATCACTTGTAATTTTGTGTAATAGATGGTAGTATATGGGATATAGTAAGAATCTTAGTTGATTTTAGAGGATTTTAGCTGAGATAATGGATTTTAATGCAATTTGATTAAGCATTGTCTTAGTTTAAAGACTCCCAGCTTAGGGTACAAACTAAAAGTGTTTAGTTGTCTAGAAACCTAAGTTAGAAGTTCTTAGGACAATAAACTATGAAGGTTTCTCATTAAGTTTTGTTCTGCAGATTAGGTGTTTTCCCGAGCTATCAACATGAAGTACAAATTCAAAGGTATTCCTCTTGTGAGTAGGATCAACTTAGTTTGGAACAACATAGGAGATACTGATCTTGGACATATCAACATAGAGGATTTTAGATTGAGGATTTTGGACCCTAATCCCACTCCTAAAGACAAGAAGATCAGATACAATGGGATTGCAGAAGCAACTACCTTCCCAACCTTAGTGCAATGTCTTGAACTCATTGTAGCATGTGCAAAAAGGTATGATCAGATGACCAGGACTATACAAACACACGGAGGCTAAGTATTAGTAGATCTCAGTGCTTTGGCATTGGTAGAAACATTTGACATCCCTCCCTTTCATGTCCTCACCATAATAGATAAAGAGGAGGATGAAAATATGTATAAGGATCTAGAGACTTATAGGAAGCAGATAAATGAGGGTTGGATGAAGAACAAAAGGTTAGCTATGTCAAAGGTCACTCAAGTTTTATATAGAAGTGACTTCAAAGAGGAGATTGGGGACCTAGTAACTCTTTTAAGCAGAATCATGGGGCTACCTTCAACTTCTACATTTGAAGGATGGATGTTTTTATATATAGAGGAGATATTGCACGGAGATAAAAAGATACACTGGGCCCAAATCCTAAGCAATAACATTCATGAGGCCTTCATTACATTCCCCACTGATAAAACATTCAGGTGGACTTCCTATGTGGTATATGCCCTAGAAAGAATTGTTGTATATCCAGGACTTTCAAGATTGGGAGAAGTAGGGAAAGGAGAGAATCAATACAAGGTGTATGAGAGTTATACTCAATTGGAAATCTTGCAATCCCTAGTCCACTAAAAAATGGTTAATGATGCCTTCACCATGCACATTACCCAGATTTTACAGAATGATATGGTTAGGAGATTGTCCCCTAAAGTAGCTAGTGTTGTATAGCTGTATGGGAGGTGGTATATTCAATTCTAGAAATTTACATACCTGAGTCCAAGGATTCACTGGAAGACTTATAAGCTACCCCGGTACCCTACATACAAGGTGGTGATCTTAGAATTAACAAGGCAACTACTCACATGTGCTGAGAGTTTGAAACACTTCTATCAAATTCCCTATATTGCTAGGTACAGGAATGTTTGTCTATGTTTCCCTTGGGGTAGCCGATCATTCAGATGCAGAGCTCGAACTACTAAACTTGCATTACTATCACAAGAGAACACATTTTGATCCCTTTGGGGTAATGGAGAGATATTTTAGTAAAAGAATGTTTCATAGAGAGCACCTTTAAGACTTCTAGGCTAATTGTCCAAATGATTATGAGGTTTTAAGGAGATGGTATTCCAGGATATCCTTGGATTTTATTAAGAGATTCAATATCATAGAAGTCCCTGATCAAGTGATAGAAGATAAAAATGTGGTCCAAAGATGACCTTGGGAAGATTTATTCAATCAACCAATCCCTCTCCCCAATTGGGTAGAATCAGAGGAAAGCTCTTTGGATGCAGCAATGGAGAACCCCATCAAATACAATAAGAATTGAGTGAGAGCACGAATTGCAACTCTAACACGGGTAGGTGTAGCCCTTACCTATACTAAGAAACAACAAGAAAGGATTAGTAGTGATGAAGAGGATCAACCTATAGAGGAAGAAGATGATGTAGGGCAAGGAATTATGAAGAAGATATCCCTCTAGCAGATAAAGGGAAAGGCAAGAAAGCCCCTCCTAAAACACAGAAGAAAGAAAATCCTCCATCCTCTAGAACAAGGGCTGCCAAGAGGAAGGACATGCCTAGTGGAAAAGGAGAAATATCCAAATCCAATAAGCCTAAGACATTAACTCCTGTAGTTCCTCTTCTCACCACACCTGTTGCCATTCCACAAAACCTAGGTGCAACTACCTCTTCCTCTACTGTAATTGATGCTTCATCAATCATCTTTTCATCCACCATTGTAGCTACATCTTCCTCTTTGGCAATAAGTAAAGGTTCACCCATCTTTCCTTCTCCACCTATCACTTCCTGAGTCATTTCCTCTGTTTCCTCTTTACCTTCCATTTCCACTATTTCTATATCATCTATCTCTTCAACCTCCACATCCACACCTTTGTCTATCCCTTTTCTTCCCACTCCATTTCATCCTCTTCATCCTTCACACAATTCTCTTTGCCTCCCATTTCCACCATCCTTACACCATCCTTTTCTTTGCCATCATTCAACCTTTCTTCACCCATTTTCATCTCTTCCATGCTTTCTTCTCCTTCCATTCCACCATCTCTAGGTTTTGCTTCCTTTTCTAATTTGTCTCAAGTGTATTTCCACCCATTGCCACAGATTCTCTTGTTGTGATGAATAGCTCTCTCTCTCTCTCACCCCATTAATGATTCAACACAAGTGCCCTTACTTATTCCTCAATTACTTGGTATAGAGAAAATATGTGTTGAATTAGAGTCTCAAGAGAAGGTGGTTATCAAAGACAACACATAAACCTCTCACTGATCCTAAAACAATTGAGGTAGTTAATATTGACGATAGTCCAATATAAGAGGCAACAATAGATTCAGTTTTGGAAATTGCTCAGAAGGTAGTCACTAAAAATATACAATATATAAAGCAATTAGAATCTTCTCAGGATGCTACAGCAGATAGTGAACATAATGCAAATGAGGACAAAGGGACAGAAAGGGAGTTAGAAGCAGAAAACATTCATGATTATTCTTTGAATAGAGGAGACAGTTGCATTGACTCTCCCAAACATACTTCTATAGCTCCAGATTGGTTGTGATAGAGGTTGGGCAATAAACCTCCTGGAGTAGAGGTAATGTCTTTGGACTTGGATAGCTTCTTGGCTAGGTTGGAAAAACCAAAGAAACAAAAGAAGGCCAAGGTCCAATCTAGAATTTATAAGGATACCATATGCTCCCGCATTACTAAGGTGGTAGTTCCCATAGAGCGAACTAATAAGGAGGAGATCATATGGCAAGAAGATTACACTGTCACAACCATAAATTTGGGGCCAGCTTCCAAATTACAAGAAATTGAGGAATTCAAGGGCTCTGTGTCTAGTATTCTGGACAAATTGAATAAAGATGAATTAACTAAACAATAGCTTAGGCAGCAAAATGAAGAATTAAGATCTTGTATAGAATATCTAATAAAGCCAATGTCATCTGATGGCGAGCCAGAGACTCCACCTTCTCTCATATGTAAAGAGGAACTAGAAAATTTTGACAGTATTAAGACCACTGCAGCCACTACAGAGGAATGGTTTCACAAGGTATATGCAAAAGGCTGTGAGATAATCGATATGGTATCAGAATTACAAAAGAATTTTTGTATCTTGAAATCTAAATGGGAAGAAGTTAATAATGTCTGCACTAATTATGAAGATTATTACTCCCATATATATCCTAGAGTGCAAGCTATGAGTAATCTCTTGGATGCGACCTTGTTAGCAGAGGGTATTTTGGCTCAGGATGGGTTGAAAAAGCCAGAGAAGTGGTTAGAGTTAATAGGGTTGAGAAAAGATGTCTTTGGCAAGGCCAGGAATTCCTTTGATCCACCCAGAGCGCAAGTTTTGGAAGTTATTTATAAAAATAAATGATGTACTGAGAGTTTGTACAAATTTGGATCTTGATGATACTGCTCCGATGAATGCTCAGGAATGCAAGGATAGGCTGAAGCATACCATCCATGGTGATTTGCCTCTCAACATGATTGGAAGATTGGAGAGAATAAGTGACCTCAGAGCTGCATTCAAAGAGTTTAAAATAAATAAAAGGTCCAGAGATGCAGTCTACTATAAATTTTCACAGGAGGTTGATCGGATTAAGTTCAGAATGGATTACATCAAAGATTTAGATCTAGTTTATATTAATCCAATATTAGCAACTCTTACAACATACAACAATAGGAAAGTTGAAGACAAAAAAGTTAACTTGGATGATGAGGAGCAATAAAATATTCCAGTCAGCATTTGAAATCCTGTCTTTCCACTTTAGCTCTAGTTTTCAAGGGTCATGTGACTTTATTTTGACAATATTTTATCTTGTAAATGGCTCTTTGTCATATACAGCCAAATGGATGTTCATTTTGTCCACATTTAATGTATTTAGAGGCTATATTTTGTCTTTTTATATCAAGACAAAAGCAAACACAAAAATGTAACTAATTGATGTACCAGATTAAATGCTATGTAAATATGGACCCTTGGTGTTGAGTTAATCTCCACCATTCATGAAAAACTCAGTATGGTGCCTTCCCTATAAAAGGACCATCCTTTTCTCCCATCTATAACACATCTTTGATGGTGAATTGTTGAGACTCTACCGAAGTGATCAATAAAACAGATTTTGTAAGATTGTTGGGAATTTGTCTATTGTGTTATCTCTTTTTCTTTCATGATTCACATCAATTTGGAATTAGTTAAATGTGCTTTTGCAATGTTAGATGAGTGTTAAAGATATTCAATGAATGCTTTGGTCCATACTATTAGTGCTTTTTTATTGTAAGTTGTTGTGTATAGTTAGCCTGGGCCGTACTTTTGAATTTAGTTTGATTGCATTTTACAAATTAAACTACACTATAATCTGGGTGATTAATGAGTAGATGTAATTTGCAAATCATAAATTTCCGTTGAAGATTGCATCATCTCTTAATAGTATTGTGGTTTTTGCAACCTAGTAAAGTAAGAGGTGGTTACATTGAAAGCATTTGTCTATCTGCAGCATTTCATCCAATTGTGATTGTCACTTATGATTACACATTCTCTCTCAACCCTTTACCTTTTGCATTTTATTTAAACAAGCTTTGTTAGATTTAGGCTATAAGCAGCAAAAACCTTTACAAATCTGCTAAGAATTCCATGGGGTTTTGCACACTTTGCTGTCATAGTTTCATTAAACCCTACTCGTACATGTAAGTCCCCTTATTTGTAAGGTCTAAACTATTTCTTGTTGAATAAATCTAATTATGATAATGTGATATTAGTTATACTAGAAATTAGAATTTCATATATTCATAAAATTATGTTTCTAGGTTGGCAGATGAAGGGTCACACTACTTTGGAAAACTAAAAGTCACGATTCTTAGTAATAAAAGGGTGTTTTTGAGAATTCTTGATTCACTTCTTTCTTCTTATGAACCAGATAATCTGGATTGTTTTATGGAAAAAGAATGATCAGGATTTGAGGGGATGATTTGTGGTTATCTACATGATTCATCTTAACTTGTCGCACTCAATGGGAAAGATCTTCTTGCTATTTCAATTTGTAGGATGGCTTAAGGCTTTCTATGTGAAATGGTATGTATTAAGGGATTGGCCTTCTTCCAATATCTGTAAGTGCTTCCTTGTTGACAACCTTTGTAACAATAGTATGAATTGGTTAGCCGCAACAAGATTATTGTTATGGAGATTGATTTAACCATAGGTTCCATTTTATTCTTGATCGCAAGGCTTGAAGGATGTTTGTCTCATATGTTAGTTTTGCTAGAGCACTATGTTATTAGAGGATTATAAATTTCTTGACTCATTGTTGTGTCTATGGTATTCATTATCATTCTAAGTATCAATAATTGATACATATAAAACAATTTATTAATTTAGAAACCATTAGCATTCATCATAGATCGATATGATGCAGATCCAAACCCTGTGACAAGGTTGAGTTCCTTTGACACTTCTATGAAAGATGAGAGTATCATTGCTAGGCACTATATTAAGTCATCTCATAGTATTAAATAGAATTATGGGCCTAAATTCATATGAGACTCTAACCGATTGTTATGTGTATCCTGCAAACATTTAAGTCTAAGTCGCATTTTATATGTATCTTGCAATCATTGTGTTCTATGAGATGATATTCATTTCAAGCATAAATGTCTTATTATAGCACATAACTGCCATTTTATGATGTTAGATCTTTTATAGAAATAGTCATTTATTGGCGTTAAGTCTTCCATATAATCTTAGGATAGGATTTGCCATAGATTCGCGTTAGAATTCTCATATTATTTTTGTTAGTAACTGCCATATGATGGCAACAAAATTCATATCATTTCTTGTTATTTACTAGTTTTGAGCAATAATCATTTAAGTATGCTACGGGAAAATAAAATGAGATTGTATTGTTCATACACCAAATATTGTTTTGATATTTGGACTTCTTTATGAGCCGTTATGTCAAAGAATTGTGCATGCTTTGTTTATCCTTTCAAACTCATGTAATAGATGAGTATTTTAGATGTCATATTTTTAGACATCATTTAATAGATGTGTATTTTCAGAGTATTAATAGGATTCTCTTTATTGCTTTATATTCATTTCAAGGAGACATGTTATAAAGATGCATGTTCAAGGGTGCCTTCATCTAGACGAAGAAAATGAATGAGTCTAGGCAACAACAAGTCATTATTTGGCTTTCTATGTCTCTGTGATTTTACTGGTTCATGTCTAGCTCCATGCCCAGCAATTTTAAATGAGGTCAAATGATCTTCATCCATGTATGTTTCTTAACCAAATACAATTTCCCATAGACGTTAATCCAATTATTAGTATAACCTTTTAATTTCATCTCCTTCCAAAACATTTCGGTTCTATATCATTCTTTCTTTTATAATATTTAATCTATCCAAAATATTTACCTTTCATAGTGGTGTACACTCTAACACCGTAGATTTAATTGGTTTTAGTATTTTATGGTATCCTCAAAGAAATATTAGTGGGCTATTTTTCCGTTGTAAATCATCCATAGTAAACAGTCTCATGAAATTTCTTGACAAGATGTTCGAATTTAATGTTTTTGTCTCAATATTAGTCCTTATTCTTGCAATCTAACTTTAATGAAAATATCTTGTCTATGTTTTCAATTGCATACCCTGCAATCTTTGCACTCCATGAGATGAAACTTTATGATTAAATGCCAAGAATTCGTGTTTATGCCTTTTCATTTTCACATATGTGTCTATCAGAACAATTTCAATATTTTGATCATATTCAGATGATATGGATTTCATTTGAAGAATTCTAAATCATTAGAGTTTAGCCTGATTTTTGTAATATTTCTATCTTTAGACCTTGCAGTTTATAAATAGAAACTTCATACCAAGTATTCATCCAGTTTTGCAATCATCACTTTTTGTACCTTGCTGAGTTTGGAGGTCCTTATTTGATGTTTTGACAATTATTGTATGATTATCTATGAACGATACCCATACTTTCTCTATGCTACACATGCGGTCTTTAGATAATATTAGATATATGTACATAGTTTATGTTTGTGCACTGAGATTCGATAGTAGAATGTAGTAGATTCAATAGAATACATAATAGATTCATACAATATCAGTAACTGAAATTAGCTTATATGATAGAGAGTCTTAATATTTTAGTAACGTAGATGAGTTGTGCCTATCTCAGATCTAAAATAAAAATGGGCCGATAGCAAATGTTGAACTATTGAATGAAAATAGAGATATATTGACATAGTATTTCGATCAAATTATAGATGTTAATTTAGATCTTATGATGGTTAATGATGTTCTAAGATATTAAGGAGATGTGATAGGATAATTAGGTATATCAAAAATAGGCAATTTCTTGTTGAAATGGTCAAAGTTCTCTAATCTAGCTTAATGGCAAGGGTTTCAAGTTATAGTGTTAAATTAGATCATAGGAATGTTATTGTATTAGGATATTTGAGGAAATTATGTCTAAAAGTTTACTAAAATTGACTTTGAGCTAAGTATGATGGTTTAGACTAGAATGTGGAATTTCTTTTTTAGTGTTGACTTTGACGAAGTGTGATTACTTGATTTAAAATACCACATTATCCTTCAAATTATTGATAGATTTAGGAAATGTTATTGAAAACTAGTCCTTGAGAATATTAATTGTAATCATTTTATTGTGGACAATCTCATAATGTATCAATGTTCAAATGATGACAAGTTATGTATTTGAATATTGCATAGTAGGTAGTGCATGTTTGATGAGAAGAATATTTGACTTGGTTATGTTTCATAAGCTCAAGTATGAGTTGAGATTGTCAAACTACGGTGTCTCTGCGCTACGCATACATAGGCAAGGCCATCATGGATGAGCCCCCGAGACATTAGGTCAGCCCCTTAGGGCCTTAGGCTTGTTATTTTATGATATTTATTCTGTATTTCACTATCTGAAATGTTTGATGTTTGATTTTGTGAATCTAATGTTTATAATGAATGTGCAGATCCAGGTTTGTTTGTTGTGTAGGATTACCAGAATTGAGAATGTATTTTCCACCTTCAGAAAAAGATGAACCTAAGACATTTATTGTCAATGTGCATATTTATATAAGAAGTATTTATATCTTGTAATTTATTTACCATAATGTTGTAATTCATTATTTGATTTAAGAAAAACTTCTCCTGTAAATCTATATTATTTCATTATTTTTGACTAAATCTAATTTATTATTATTATTTATTATTTTTTTTCTTGAGTGGGCATTAGATAGGTATCAGAGCTCCAGGTTGCAACACTTGAGAGCTTTGGGGAAAAGTTGAACCTATTTCACTGGTGTGAAACATGGATAATTTACATTTGTATGTGATTGTAGATTAATGAAATGATTAAGATGACTTCAATTATAAGATATTTCAAAAGCACTAATGTTTTATTAAGATGTATTGCAGAAAGAGTTGTCATTTTCCCTAACTGAATCTTTCTGGAGATAAGGTTGTTGTGAATATACTGGATTGTTTGAAAAGTGGAGGGTTGAAAGGCTAATGAGTTGATTCAGGAATGAACGGTCAAGGTATGATATGTAAGAATATTTCTATTATGACATGATCATTAATAAAAGGTCTGATGTATAGATGGGTAATAATTTGATTGACGTAAGGAATTTTGTTTATCTCTTTGGTCACTTGAATATATTTTAGTGATAAAATTATGAATGATGATGATGGTAATATAGATGAATGGGTGTGAGAGAGACAAAGAATTGATATTATGAGTTAATGGAGATTTTGTTGATATGTTACATAAATCTTAAACCTCATGTGAGGATCTTTCTCTTTTAATTTTCTTACTGGAAGCTTTGTGAAATAAAATGTTTGTTTAATGATTGTATATTGTTTATTATTGAGAAAGAAAGTATTTTATCTATATACTTTACAAGGAAAAGCATATGTTGTGGAAAATAAGTTTGAATAGATTTGTACTGTTAGACATTGCTAATGCTTCTGAAATAAATCTTGTTTAGAAAAAAGTTTATGAAGGAAATTGTGTAAGTTGCAATGATTTAAAAGAGAGTTATTGGACATGCTGGAGAAAGAAGGAAAATGCTGGAAATAATTGAGAAAATAGATTCTTGGAAGAGGAAGGAGAGCTAGAGAAAAAAAAACTAAAAGAAGTTGCAAAGAATGGGGATTCAAATTTGAAGAAAAGAGGTAAGAAAATTTGTTGTTTATGTTGATGTTTTTCTCAGATTAATAATGAAATTCAATTATTTATTATGATACTAACATTATTTTCTCTGTGTGAGCCATTATTTTCTCTGTGTGAGCCATTATTTGCTCTGTGTGAGCCTTGCTCTATGTGAGCCATTATTTGCTCTGTGTGAGCCTTGCTTTGTGTGAGCCATTATTTGCTTTGTGTGAGCCTTGCTCTGTGTGAGCCATTTATATTTCTTTGTGTGAGATTTTGGGAGATGTTGTGCTCTATTGAATGGCGATAAGGGATCTACAAATGTGATAAGAGAGCTACATTGTGAAAAAGGGAGTTTTCTAAACTTTGATTACTCATAACTATTGAATGTTATAACTGCATAAATTTCATGGTCTAGTTCTTTGTGGTATATGTTGGAGCTCCATGTGGTTTGAGACCACCACATTCCCCTCCTCCCCTTAGATGGCTCGTTTGAAGTCACATAGTAATTGAGATGTTTGGTTCTATGAGAAGATTTGAAATATTTTTTTCTTATTTGTTTTAGAGAGCCAGCGGTTTGAAGATTTCTTAAGATATTTGGTTGGTTATTGTCCTTTTGTCTCAAGGACTATTCTAATAAAGATTTTGGTTTTGATTTAAACTATTGCTTTTATGTTAATTAATTTGTTTTATTTATTGATTTATTATTATTTTTAATTTGAAATCTTTACTCATTGGAACTTCTATATTTTGGAGGCTTTATTGTTGCTGTCTTGAGTGAAGTAGTGTGAATTGTGTAGATTGTCTTGACATGTTGTATAGGGGAGAGATGCCTTGGGGAATGTGTATTGTGTAATTGTGTAAGGTCTAATCTATGGCATTAAGGTTATATTTAGCACTAATCATTTTGATATTATACATGATGAATGAAACTGATATTTGTGATGTTTAAATTGTAAGAGAATATATATTGCAATGAATTTGATTATCAGTAATTTATATTGATACTTCTATGATAAATAATGAATAAATTCTTGTATAATCATTGCTATGTTGGTTGGTTACTCTGTGTGAGCTATGACTGCTCTGTGTGAGCTATTATTTGGTTTATTGGAACTATTGTGGTATGGGATAACTAGAACCATCTGGAATAAATTATGGCTGGAGGAAAAAGGTAAGAAAATCGATTGTATTTCTATTTTATATAATTACATGATTGAGATGAATGTATACAAGTAAAATTTGAAAATAAATATGTTCTGATATTATTCTTATGATAGTTGGTATTGGTGATGTGATGGGAAGAATTGCTAAGAGTTATTGATTTTATTATGAAAGAAAGTGAGATAAAATTTATTATTCTTGTGATGGAATTGCTTATTTGTTTAACATGTTGAACATCAAGAAAAGGTTTATCTTTAATTGCTCAGAGGGTGGATTTGATTAAGTCAATCCTATGGTTGGGTGGTGAGCAAATCAAGTACGTTATTTTTATGATCAAGTGAGCAAAATTGGGTTGATAGACTAAATCTATTCTTGTGCTATAAAGATTAGTATAGATGAGTAAATCAGATTATGTGAGCTAACTCTGGTTGGATGTGTTGAAGTTAAGAAATAATTCAATTCTCTTGATGACTTCCAGGAGGAAGTCCATGCTTAGGGGGGAGAATGTAAGGTCTAAACTATTTATTGTTTAATAAATCTAATTATGATAATGTGATATTAGTTATACTAGAAATTAGAATTTCATATCTTCATAAAATTATGTTTTTAGGTTGGCAGATGAAGGGTCACACTACTTTGGAAAACTAAAAGTCACAATTCTTAGTAATAAAAGGGTATTTTTGAGAATTCTTGATTCACTTCTTTCTTCTTATGACCCAGATAATATGGATTGTTTTATGGAAAAAGAATGATCGGGGTTTGAGGGGATGATTTGTGGTTATCTACATGATTCAGTTAACCTATAGCACTCAATGGGAAAGATCTTCCTGCTATTTCAATTTGTGGGATGGCTTAAGGTTGCTATGTGAAATGGTATGTATTAAGGGATCGGCCTTCTTCCAATATCTGTAAGTGCTTCCTTGTTGACAGCCTTTGTAATAATAGTATTAATTGGTTAGAGCCGCAACAAGATTATTGTTATGGAGATTGCTTTAACCATTGGTTCCATTTTATTCTTGATCGCAAAGGCTTGAAGGATGTTTGTCTCATATGTTAGTTTTGCTAGAGCACTATGTTATGAGAGGATTATAAATTTCTTGACTCCTTGTTGTGTCTATGGTATTCATTATCATTCTAAGTATCAATAATTGATACATATAAACCAATTTATTAATTTAGAAACCATTAGCATTCATCATAGATCGATAGGATGCAGATCCAAACCCTGTGACAAGGTTGAGTTCCTTTGACACTCCTGTGAAAGATGGGAGTATCATGGCTAGGCAGGATATTAAGTCATCTCATAGTATTAAATAGAATTATGAGCCTAGCTTGATATGAGACTCTAACTGATTGTTATGTGTATCCTGCAAAACATTTAAGTCTGAGTCGCATTTTATTATTACGCCGAGATAGTCACAGCACGGTGGAGGTTGAGTCGAGACAGGTGGAGGTTGAGTCGAAACAGTCACAGTAGGGTGGAGGTTGAAGAGCGCAAAGATTCCAAGATTCCATGTAATTTTATAAGATTCTAAAATTTTAAAAAAAAAACATATAAGATTCTATGCATAATAATAATAAATGCTCCAGTAAAGCCTCTATGCATGCACAAGAATGATAGCAAATAAAAAAAGAAATTAAAAAATAGCAAGTTGGCCTCATGTTATTAAAACTTTTCATTTTATTAAAAAAAATAGTTTAGTAATAATAGTAGTTGTTTTAATTTGAATTTAATTTAACTAGCATACCTATATTTAAAAAATATATATAAAGTACGCCAAGAAATTAAAAGATAAAAATAATGGCTAAAAATAAAAGAAAGCGTGCCAAAACCACATCATAATCCCAGACAAAAGTAAATAAAAAATTATTAAATATAAAAAACAAGAAATAAAAATTGATAATTTGTTAAAAATAAAAAAATGAAAAAAGAATAATATATTTTTTTTAAAATCAAGGAAAACTTTAAAATAAAAAGGGAAACAATAATGGTTAAAAATAAAAGAAAGCATATCAAAATAAAAAAGGGAAACATCAATATGAATTCCTATAATGTAGCCAACTTAACTTAATTATAGTAACTATTGTTTAAAATTGATTTTTTTTAAAGGAATGTAATGTGTTAGATGAAAATTAGGATTTGAAATTACTAAGACTTAAATTTGATGTTAACTTATTTAACATTTTATTTTAAATTTAAGATTTTTTTTTTAATTTTCCTATTTGTTGTTTAATTTTATATAAAATATTAATTGTATTTAAGATATTGGAAATTGCATGTGATAATATTTTAAAACAAAAAAAATTGTTTCCTTGAGGCACAAAAATCAAATCAAATCAAATCTGTACTAAACCATTTTGTTTTTAAAACAAGAAATAAATATTAATGTTAAATTTTGTATTGATCCATTCCTTACAAAAGAAACAAGAGAGATTTCATAATATTGTTATTTGAAGACATACATATTTAAATCTTCTTCTTCCTCTTGTGTATCACCATGCACATAGCTGTATATATAAAAAAAACCTGTAAATTTATCTTTGTAGACCATTTTTGCATTATGCAACACTTGAAAACTTCAAATTTGTGATCTTAACACAAAACAAGATAATTCAAAGGTAGGGTTTCAAAACAAAAAATAATGTAAATTAATAAACACATAAACAAGAGTGACAAAAAAAATATAACTCCGAGAATGGGGTAAGGAGGTGAGAAGAGGGCATTTCAACATTGTTCCAGAAGCTTCTCCTCCATTGTGCATGCAGAGATAAATCAAACATAAGAAGAAATTGAGAAAAATGAAAAGGAATTGAGTAGAAGATATGTTTTATATGCTTCTTAACTAATTCTATTTCTTTTCCTTAAATTTAGCTTCATATACTTATTCCATGAATTTAGGTTACCAATTTATTTATTTATTTAGTAGTGTTTTTTTAGAAACGTTGCCTTTAAATTTTAATTTATTAGAATTAGTGCTATTTTTATTATTTCTTTTTAATAAGTTTTTTTTTCAAAATTACATTTCAGTGAGAAAGTTATTTAATTGTAATTAAATTATTTAAATTAAAATTAAATTAAGTAATTAATTTAGTTGTAGAATAAATATAAGTGGAATCAAATGAGATTATTGGTTTATTTAAATTAATTTAGGAGTGTATTATATTTAAATTAATGTATGCAAATAATTTTAAAAAGGTAATTATTATTTTATTTAATGCAAACAATATTAGGGGTAAGTGATCATTGAGTGCAAATGAAATGAATATCCAAATTCATTTTTGGTTGATATAATACATTAATTGGTATTTCCTTTTTATTAAAATAGAGCAAAGTAGAGTATGGAATGGACTATTTTAATTAAGGTTAAGGTTAGCCTGAAAATTAGGGTTAAGGCTAAAATGAGATTTAAAAATAGGGTTAGGGTTACAACTATAATTAGGGTTAATGTTAGAATTAGAGTTAGGGTTAGGGTTACAATTAGGATTAAGGTTAGTATTAAGGTTAGGGTTAGGGGTTGAATTATGGTCAGGGGTAGGATTAAAGTTAGGGTTAGGGTTAGGGTTAAAATTAGAGCTATGTTTAGGGTTAGAATAAGCTTTAGGGTTAGGGTTAGAATTAGGGTTAGGGTTAGGATTAGAGTTAGAATTAGGGTTAGGGTTAAAATTATGGTTATGATTAGGGTTAAATTAGGGTTAGGGTTAGGGTTACGAATATAATTAGGGTTAATGTTAGAATTAAGGTTAGGGTTATGGTCAAAATTAGAGTTAGGGTTGGAATTGTAGTTATAATTAGGGTTAGGATAGGGGTTAGAATTACAATTACAATTAGGGTTACAATCAAAATAGGGAGAAAATTAAAATGAGAATTAGGGTCAAAAGTACTGTTAGGGTTAGAGTGAGAATCAAGGTTAGGGTTATAACTAAGGTTAGGGTTAGAGTTTGAATTAGAATTAGGGTGAAAGTTAGAATTAGAGTTAGGGTTAGAATTATGGTTAGGGTTAGAATTAGAATTAGGGTCAGGGTTAGGTTAGGATTAGGGTTACGACTATAACTAGGGTTATTTTTAGAATTAGAGTTAAAGTTAATGTTACAATTAGGGTTAAGGTTAGTATTAAGGTTAGGTTTAGGGGTTTAATTATGGTCACTATTAGGGTTAGAGTTAGGGTTAGGGTTAGGGTTAAAATTAGGGCTATGTTTAGGGTTACAGTTAAAAGTAGGGTGACAATTACAATGAGAATTAGGGTCAAAAGTAGGGTTAGGTTATAATAAGAATTAGGGTTAGGGTGAGAATTAGGGTTAGGGTTAGAAATAAGGTTAAGGTTAGGGTTAGGGTTTGGGTTTCAATTATGATTAGGATTAGGGTTAGACTTAGGGTTAGGGTTAAAATTAGAGCTATTTTTAGGGTTACAATTAAAAATAGTGTGAGAATTAGAATAAGAATTAGGTTCAAAAGTAGGGTTAGGGTGATAATTAGTGTTAGGGTTAGAACTAAGTTTAGGGTAAGTGTTCTAGGTTTAAATCAGTGTTAGAATTAAAATTATGCTTAGAATCAATTTCATGGTTGGGCTTAGATTTAGGATTAGCATTAGGTTTAGGTTTAGGTTTAGAATCAGGGATATAGTTATAGTTAGAATTATAGATAGGGTTAGAACTAGGGTTGCATATAGGCTTATGATTAGAGTTAGAATTAGGGTCAAGATTCATGTTAGGATTATAGTTATAATTAGAGTAAGAAATAAAATTAGGGTTACTAATAGGGTTAGGGTTATTATTATAATAAGGGTTAGGGTTAGAGTTATTATTATAATAAGGGTTAGAGTTAGGGTGAGAATTAGGGTTAGGGTTCAAATCAATGTTAGAATTAAATTTATGGTTAGAATCAAGTTTATGGCAAGGGTCAGAATTAGGATTAGTGTTAGGGTTAGAGCTAGAGTTAGAATTAGGGTTAGGGTTATAATAAGGGTTAGAATTAGAATTAATGTTAGGGTTAGGCTTAGAAATAGGGTTAGAGATAAAATTAGAATTAGAAATAAGGTTAGGGTTAGTGCTAGAATTAGGGTTAGGGTTAGAGTTACATTTAGAATTAGGGTTAGGGTTAGGGTTAGAGTTAGAATTAAGGAACTACTATTAGAATTAGAGTAAGAATTAGACTTACAATTACGGTTATGGATAGAATTCAAGTTAGTGATAGACTTAGGGATAGGAATAGAATTAGAGTAATGGTTAGGGTTAAATTTAGGCTTAGGGTTAGGGTTACAGTTAGAATTAGGGTTAGAGTTATGGTTAGAGTTAGAATTAGGGTTACTATTAGAATTAGGGTAAGAATTAGACTTACAACTAGGCTTAGGGATAGAATTCATGTTAGTGATAGACTTAGGGATAAGAATAGAATTAGAGTAATGGTTAGGGTTAAATTTAGGCTTAGGGTTAGAGTAAGAATTAGGGTTATGACTATAATTAGAATTAATGTTAGAATTAGGGTTAAGGTTAGGGTTAGAATTAGGGTTACAACTATAATTAGGATCAATGTTAGAATTAGAGTTAGGGTTAATATTACAATCAAAGTTAAGGTTACTATTAGAATTAGGGTAAGAATTAGACTTACAATTAGGGTTAGGGATAGAATTTGGGTTAGTGATAGACTTAGGGATAAGAATAGAATCAGAGTAACGGTTAGGGTTAAATT
Organism: Cunninghamia lanceolata; assembly: GCA_027924645.1. Taxonomy (NCBI): domain Eukaryota; kingdom Viridiplantae; phylum Streptophyta; class Pinopsida; order Cupressales; family Cupressaceae; genus Cunninghamia; species Cunninghamia lanceolata. Next base: position 13,685,304 of record BSBN01001201.1, on the reverse strand, counting down.
TAGGCTTAAGGTTAGAGTAAGAATTAGGGTTATGACTATAATTAGAATTAATGTTAAAATTACGGTTATGACTATAATTAGAATTAATGTTAGAATTAGGGTTAGGGTTAGAATTAGGGTTACGACTATAATTAGGATTAATGTTAGAATTAGAGTTAGGGTTAATGTTACAATCAAAGTTAAGGTTAGTATTAAGGTTAGGGTTTAGGTTTCAATTATGGTTAGGGTTAGGGTTAGAGTTAAAATTAGAGCTATTTTTAGGGTTACAATTAAAAATAGCATGAGAATTAGAATAAGAATTAGGTTGATAATTAGTGTTGGGTTAGAACTAAGGTTAGGATTAGGGTTAAGGTTCAAATCAGTGTTAGAATTAAAATTATGGTTAGAAATAATTTCATGGTTGGGGTTAGAATTAGGATTAGTGTTAGGGTTAGGTTTAGAATTAGCGATACAGTTATGGTTAAAATTATAGATAGAGTTAGAACTAGGGTTGCATATAGGATTATTATTAGGGTTAGAATTAGGATCAAGATTCATGTTAGGATTATAATAGGGTTAGGGTTATTATTATAATTATTAATCTAACCCTAATTCTTATCATAACTGTAAGATTACACTCAACATTATTTTATAAGCCTCAAAACCCTCAATCTAACCGTATTTCTAAATCTATCCCTATTTAACATAATTCTAATACTAACACTAACCCTAACCCTAACCCTATTTCTAATCATAATTCTAACCCTAATTATCACCCTAACTCTAATACTAATCATAACCCTAATTCTAACCTAATCACTAACCCTAACCCTAATTTTAACCCTTAACTCTAATCCTAAATATAATATATAATATAATATAAAATTTTAATTATTAATATAATATAATAATAATTTTTATAAATATTATATATAATTATTATATAATATATTATAATAATATATTCAATCTATATTATAATTATTTATAATAATTCTTATAATTATATAATATAGTTAGAATTAGGCTTGCCGCTCCGGATGCTACTAGTATACCTATATTTAAAAAATATATCTAAAGTACGCCGAGCGATATCCTTCTCGAGGTGCCTATTTTTTTTATCAATTTACCACACATAGGCACCTCGAGAAGGATATTTCTCGGCATTCTTTATATATATATTTTAAATATAGGTATACTAGTATGTATCCTACAATCATTACATTCAATGAGATGATATCCATTTCAGGCATAACTACCTTATTATAGCATATAAATGCCATTTTATGACATTAGATCTTTTATAGAAATAGTCATTTATTGGCGTTAAGTCTTCCATATAATCTTAGGATAGGATTTTCCATATATTCACGTTAGAATTCTCATATTATTTTTGTTAGTAACTGCCATATGATGGCAACAAAATTCATATCATTTCTTGGTATTTATTAGTTTTGAGTAATAATCATTTAAGTATGTTGCGGGCAAATAAAATGAGATTGTATTGTTCATACACCAAATATTGTTTTGATATTTATTTGTCAGATTTCTTTATGATCCGTTTTGTCAAAGAATTATGCATGCTTTGTTTATCCTTTCAAACTCATGTAATAGATGAGTATTTTAGATGTCATATTTTTAGACGTCATTTAATAGATGAGTATTTTTAGAGTATTAATAGGATTCTCTTTATTGCTTTATATTCATTTCAAGGAGGCATGTTATTGTTGAAAAGATGCATGTTCAAGGGGTGCCTTCATCTAGAGGAATAAAATGAATGAGTCTGAGCAACAAGTCATTATTTGGCTTTCTATGCCTCTGTGATTTTACTGGTTCATGTCTAGCTCCATGCCTAGCAATTTTAAATGAGGTCAAATGATCTTCATCCATGTATGTTCCTTAACCAAATACAATTTCTTGTAGACGTTAATCCAATTATTGGTATAATTTTTCTTTTATAATATTTAATCTATCCAAAATATTTACCTTTCATAGCGGTGTACACTCTAACACTGTAAATTTAATTAGTTTTAGTATTTTATGGTATCCTCAAAGAAATCTTAGTGGGTTGTTTGTCTGTTGTAAATCATCCATAGTAAACAATCTCATGAAAGAATCTTGACAAGCTGTTTGAATTTAATGTTTTTGTCTCAATATTAGTCCTTATTCTTGCAATCTGACTTTAATGAAAATATCTTGTCTATGTTTTCAATTGCATACCCTACAATCTTTACACTCCATGAGATGAAAATTTTATGATTAAATGCCAAGAATTCGTGTTTATGCCTTTTCATTTTCACATACGTGTCTATCAGAACAATTTCAATATTTGATCATATTCAAATGATATGGATTTCATTTGAAGACTTCTAAATCATTAGAGTTTATCCTAATTTTTGTAATATTTATATCTTTAGACCTTGTAGTTTCTAAATAGAAATTTCATACCAAGTATTCATCCAGTTTTGCAATCATCACTTTTTGTACCTTGTTGAGTTTGGAGGTCCTTATTTGATGTTTTGACAATTATAGTATGATTATCTATTAATGATACCATACTTTCTCTATGTTACGCATACGGTCTTTAGAGAATATTAGATATATGTACATAGTTTCTATTTGTGCACTAAGATTCAATAGTAGAATGTAGTATATTCAATAGAATACATAATAGATTCATACAATATCAGTAACTAAAATTAGCTTATATGACAGAGAGTCTTAATATTTTAGTAATGTAGATGAGTTATGCCTATCTCAGATCTAAAATAAAAATGGGCTGATGGCAAATGTTAAACTATTGAATGAAAACAGAGATATATCAAGATAATATTTTGATTAAATTATTTCAGTTTGACACCATTCCTTATTTAAGAGTTATGATTCAGAAATATTGAGTTCTTGCTTAAGGAAAATTATAATTTTATTTTGGATAAGGTTTTGATTCTTTTAGATATAAAATTTGTATGAGTATGTTGATTATTTCACTATGACTCATATATTGTTAATTAGGTAAACGTAGAGATTACTATTTTGTTAGTAGATAAATAAGTATGTCTTGACAAGTTGAAGACTCTAGAAATGTTAATTTAGATCTTATGATGGTTAATAATGTTCTAAGATATTAAGGAGATGTGATAGGATAATTAGGTATATCAAAAATAGGCAATTTATTGTTGAAATGGTCAAAGTTCTCTAATCTAGCTTAATAACAAGGGTCTCAAGTTATATTGTGTTAAATTAGATCATAGGAATGTTATTGTATTAGGATATTTGAGGAAATTATGTCTAAAGGTTTACTAAAATTGACTTTGAGCTAAGCATAATGGTTTAGACTAGAATGTGGAATTGCTTTTTTAGTGTTGACTTGATGAAGTGCGATTACTTGATTTAAAATACCCTTCAAATTATTGATAGATTTAGGAAATGTTATTGAAAACTAGTCCTTGAGAATATTAATTGTAACCATTCTATTGTAGACAATCTCATAATGTATTAATGTTCAAATGATGACAAGTTATATATTTGAATATTGCATAGTAGGTAGTGCATGTTTGACAAGAAGAATATTTGACTTGGTTATGTTTCGTAAGCTCAAGTATGAGTTGAGATTGTCGAACTACGGTGTCTTTGCACTACGAGTATGTGGGCAAGGCCATCATGGATGAGCCCCCGAGACATTAGGTCGGCCCCTTAGGGCCTTAGGCGTGTCATTTTATGATATTTATTCTTTATTTCTATATCTAAAATGTTTGATGTTCGATTTTGTGAATATAATGTTTATAATGAATGTGCAAATCCAAGTTTATTTGTTGTGCAGGATTACCAGAACTAAGAACGTATTTTCCACCTTCGAAAAAAGATGAACCTAAGACATTTATTGTTAATGTGTATATTTATATAAGAAGTATTCATATCTTGTAATTTATTTACCATAATATTGTAATTCATTATTTGATCTAAGAAAAACTTCTCCTATAAATCTATATTATTTCATTATTTCTGACTAAATCTAATTTATTATTATTATTTTCTTGAGTGGGCATTACATTGTTGGTACACATAAAACATATCCACTGAAGTTATTCCTACAAGCTAAGACCTAGTTGTATAAACCTTAGGGCCATCCTATTCTAAGGTTTTGGGATAGGATTCCTTTCAAGAGAGGTGAGATAGCCTACATTTTGCTTGCATTGATGCATGCTAAAACCACCATCAACAGAATTGGCACTAGGAGGGTAACCAGCTTAAACCTCATATAAAACCTTTTTGTTTCAAAAGGTAATGCTAGGGACTAGACAAAGGCATACCAGATCTAGTTCAGCTGGAGAAGAATTGTTATCCTTGACCCAATTTAGAAGAACTGGGAGAGATCAAGGGGTGCCAAGGACTCCCAGGGCACAGTCTGCCCCCAAAAATCCAGTCATAGTTCCAATTAATATCCCCAATATGGCTTTCTTTTCTACCAATAATCCCTCTCTGATCAATTTTGCCAACTATCATGATTTACCCAAGAATCTCGATAAATGATGCATTAAGTTCTATCCTAGTGATCCTGAGAGAACTCCTAACGAGCACATAAAGATTTTTGAAAGTAACATGCATATGCAGTAGGTATAGTATGAAGATGTGGTCTGCAGGTTATTCCCTTATCCACTACAAAATGAGGCATATTATTGGTTTTTTAACCTACCCTCAACCTCCATTAATTCTTGGCGAGCTTTGAAGGAGGCATTCTTGAATCGATTCTGGATGCCCATGACTCCTATAGACCTTTACAGATCTTTTGTGGAGATTTGCAAAGCTGAAGGAGAGCTAATAAGTTCTTTTAACAAATGATTTCACATGGCCTTTAGCTATCTCCAGGCTCCTTTCACTCTGACCCAGCTGGTTGCTCTACCAATTGATTATGCAGCTTTGGACAAGCTTACTTCCATGTTTGTTAGGAGGGCTAATTAGCCCAACCCCAACAACTCTGGCACAAGCATATGCTGAAGTTGTTACAGTCAATTCACAGCTAGGGTAGGTTGCAGCAGGGCCTTTAAATCATATGGTCCCCATGTCCATGTGAAACCAAATACCACTGATTAACCAGGCCTTGACCCACCAAACCCCAGTGCTAAACCCCATTCCAATTCCTGCATCAACCCAAGACTTAGTTGTTCACCCTGGGGCACCAATCACAGAAATACCACCCACACAAATTCCTTTCCTCCAGTCAACTAAGGTTACAAAATCTAAGGATGACAAGGATGACATCAGAGAGTTGGCAGAGCAGATGAAGAAGCTCATAGTTGAGGTGACACATTTAAGGAATCAGAATGCCTACTTGCAGCAATAAAGTCAGGGTCAAAGCTAGTACCAAAATTAGAATTATCAAAGGCCCAACAGAACATGGAATACTTGACCTAATAATGGTGGAGTCCCCTCACCATTGGAGACTCAGAATATAGAGAATTGTCCACCAAGCTGAGTGATGTTGGCAAAAGTGGCATTATCTTCATGGTGTAGGATTCACAACACGAATGCACACTCTGAGTTGGACTATCATGAATTCCAAATTGCATCCAATATTTTCCAGAGGGAGGTCTAGAATGCAAAAGCACAAAAGACTCCACCTATGGGGTATGAATTGGTACCCACTCAAAGGTACGACATTGCCCTTGTGTTAGATAGTTGCATCTTTCCTTTCCAAGATGAAAATCAACCTAAGGAAGAGGAGGTTGAGGAAGTGTGTGCTTATCAATAATATAATAGAACCCCATATAATCTCAAAAGTAACAAACCAAAGGGTCCTTTAACCACTTCCATACCTCTGAATAATTACCAAGTCCCACCTGATCCTAAGGCCTCCAATAACCCTGAGCCTTCTAAATTTGTAACCTAGGCTGTAAATCAAAGCCAACTAGTCAAACCTTCTCAGAGGTCTGAAGTAGCTAAGTTAGGACAGTATGTGGTAGATATTGAGCTTAAAAAGATGAAGGTCAGTCTGTCAGTATTCAAGCTAATGAAAATTCCAAAGGTTAGGATAACCTTCCTTCAAGACATTGGAGCAAATATTAGGATTGACCCTTCCCCCAAAGAAATCCCACAAAAGGATAGTCTTGATAAAGGAAAAGATAGAGTTCATGTCATAGACATAGAACAAAAGGTAACTTTATACAAGGAAAAGAGAGAGTCTCCTCCTTTTCTGCTGATCCTCAAGATATTTGGTAAAAACCTTCACAACTATCTGGTAGACTCAGGGGCCTCTACTAATGTAATGTCTTTATTAGTTTGTAAGGCACTGGGCCTAACTCCTACCAAGTCTTCCAGAAAGGTTACTCAATTGGACAAAAAAAAAGTCAATGTGATGGGAGACATGAATCGAATTCACATGCAATTATCATCAGACCCAAGAGTGCAGTAGTACATAGATATCCAAGTGGTTGATATTCCTAACACATATGGCATGTTGCTAAGTGGAGATTGGTCCAAAACATTGAATGGTTACATGGATACTGACTTTTCTCATATATGGCTAGCATGGAAAGGGATGGCTAACCAAATTCGTATTGAGAGAGACCCTAAGATGAAACATATGATCGCAGAATACAACCAAACAAATTAAATCTTATACTTAGAAGTGGATTTGGGAGTATATCTTCCTCAGATAAATCACGTGGAAGAAGTGTTTATGTTGAGTTGCAATCGGTTCCTTGACCCGCCACTTACCAAGTGTCAAGAGAGTATAGAGGCATGTGTTCAATCCAATCAGGGGTCTTCCTCTGATGATGAGCCAGGGATTTTTGAGGGATTTAGGAGCTTTGTAGCTAAGCTTATGTGTGATTAGTTAGTAATTGGGAAAAAGATATGAATGGAGGAGTTGTTGTTGCCTAGATGGTGTTGTATGCACAATGCATCACATTTAGAGTTTACATGTTCCTTGTGTTAGTAGGTAGTGTATCAATTCCAAAAATGCTTGAAGTTGGCTTCTGCTCCAAATGAAAAGAAAACTAGACCAGTCCCTGCAATTAGTCATAAGATTGCATCACAAGTTAGATCGGGGGGCACCTCTAGGAAAGAGATTACAGACCCCCAAATCTGGACATCAAGATTTGACGGGTCAAGGTCTAGACAAGGGTCCGGTGCAGGTTTTGAGTTGATCAACCTGCATATATGCTACAATTTCCCTATACCAACAATATTGTGGAGTACAAATCATGAGTGCATGGACTGTTAATGGCACTCCAGAAAAAGGTTAAAGTAATTCAAGTGTTTGGTGATTCAGAGTTAGTGGCCAAGCAAATCATATGGTAGTATTTGTGTCACGATAAAAGGCTAAACTGGTACCAAAATCAGGTCTGGGATCTTGTAGAGTGTTTTGATGGTTTTAATATCCAAGTGATCCCAAGGAAACAAAACCATGTCATTGACACCTTAGCACAGGCTGCCAGTCCATTGGAACCACTTGCCATGTCCAATCTGAAGAAATTCACTGTTGAGTTGGTTCCAACTCCTTCTGTACTGGATAATATTACTCACTTTCAAGTCTTTGAAGATGACAAACATATCATTGATTTTCTTACATCTTTGGATGTGTTCGCTGCATAGATAATTGATGAAGAAGATGTAGAGCTAGCTGAAATAGACCTAGAAGGAGTTTTAAATCTGAAGACCAACATGATTCCTCATAGGATGGTGGAGCTGGAAAGGTTATTTGACTCAGACTAGTTTAGGACTCGTAAGAAACATGCTGACTCTACTGGGGGAAAATGTGAACCTTCTAACTTGGGTACAGAAGATGAAGTTAGAAATGTATTTATTGGGAAGATATGTACCCCTAAGGAAAGGGAAGGAATTATTCGGGATTAAGGTATTATCATGATGTCATTGCTTGGAATTATGAAGACCTGAAGACATATGATATAATGATCTATCATAACTCACACCATACCTTTCAAGATAGGAGTTAAGCCATTTAGGCAAAGACAACGACCGGTGAATGCTCTCTTAGAGCCATTAATTTTTTAAGAAGTTCAAAAATTGCTGATAGAAAGAATTATCTTTCTAGTGAGGCATTCCACATGGGTGGCTAATCTGGTATCAGTATGCAAAAAGATTAGTGAAATACAATTGTGTGTAGACTTCAAAAATTTGAACAGAGCTTTAGAAAGGGACAACTATTCACTGCCATCTATTGATGAAGTACTACAAATAGTTAATGGGTCACATATGATGTCATTCTTGGATGGGTATTCAGGCTATAATCAGGTGATGGTTGTTGGGAATTTATGTTAGTGTTCACATGTTCTAGCGTGAGGTAAAGTGAGTTAAATTAATAACTCACATAGTTATTATGAGTGTTAGGAATATTTGTTAGGTTAGTTAAGTCATATGTATAGAGATATTTTGTTGTACGAGTGTGTTTGTTTGAGTTGTTAAAACAACTCATATATTTAGAGGAGTCGTTATAGGAGGTTTCCTAAAATATAGGAAATACAACTCCTATATATATGTAAGTAATTTGTATTTTTGAATGAATCAGAATAAAGTATTATTTTTTGTGTGCATAGTATTTGTAACTGCGGCACAACATTCTGATTTCCAATATGGTATCAGAGCAAGGTGACTGTCTTGGAGATTGATCGATTTAGGTGGTGTGATCAGGTATTATATTCCAAATATCTCAGCCATTTTGCAAGGCTACTGGCTTCATTCCTCATTTAGTGTTTAAATCTTCAAGGATTTCACACATCGAAGGCTCCCGTGTGTATATTTGGTGGAAGGTAGCAATCAACTCACCCCCTCAAAGCCGAAGGGTTTTCAAGAACCCACTAATTATCACAGGCCGCCAACATTCCCATCCAAGTCTTTATCATAATTGATGGGCACTGATTGAAGACTTTGTATTCTCTTTTGGGTCCTCCTTTCAGGGCATCTCTACCCTTCTACATCTGCAACCTTCTGTAGAATTACATGGCTTTAGAACTGAGATTTGGGCACCCAAGGCACCACACACAGCATCCATGGCTCCTCTGATCGGCCTCCAACAACTCAGATTGCACAGATCCACTATTTTTGCAGTTTTGCTATGAGGTCGTGTGATTTCCACGGGCTTATAGATTCGTAGCAGTTAATAGAGGAGGGTGGAGAGAAGCTCTGTTGCATTATTCCAATGGCCTTTCGATTTTCCGTCAAGAAAAGTAATTGCAAAATCTTGAGCATCTTTTTGGCTAAGCGACATAGAAGGTGAACAATTGGAAACATTGACGCAGTTTTGAGAGGAAAAATATTGCTAAATTATTGGACGTTTGAACGCAACTTTGACGATGGTGTTGATTGGTGTTTGTCGACCCTTCACATTTATTGTGTGTTATTCTTTCCAGATCGTGGTCGTAGCATCTCCAACAGTAATCAATGGTTTATCATGCAATGATTGCTATGTAATTTCCATTGTGATTATGTTGTGATCTCTCCAAGCGGGGTGCTTCATCTCCTTTAGCCACGCTCAAGAGACACAAATGTGAACTACACACCAGGTTTATCTTGTTCTACCCATTCTGTTATATGGTTGGAGCTTGTCTTGTACAGGCAATGTGTTCATCTCTTGATTGTCATGGCCCCTATTATTGACTGTGGCATTTTTATCAGATCAAAAGTTTTTGAGGCTGTATTTCCGTCATATGTGTGCTAGTGGCTTTTTACTATCACTAGATCGATCCCGATCCTTAATCAATATACCTCATTATTGGCTACAGATCCTTCACTCTTTGTAGTAGTTTATTGTAGGTTGGAAGTCATGCTGTAGCGATTACACAAAGGTGGTATTATTTTATCAAGTCATGACTTATCATTGCCAAGTTCGATAGTTTTTTATGTGGCTGCTATCTTTATCAAACAAGCAAATCATTTCCATTCAATCATTCTTTAGATCGGGCTTATTGAGAACTCACAGGCCTGTGTTGAAGGCTTTAGCTTCTATTATTATTACATACAAATCTTTGATGTGGATTTTATCATTGAGTGTGGCATTTGCCAGCTTGGTCTATAGCCTGAGAGTTCATATCATACACTGGAATCCTGAAAGAGTAGTAACCGTTTTGATGATATATCTAGTTTAGAACATCTTTTGGGTGTAATATTTTATTGGATCTTTGTAGAAGGATGATTATAATCTATTAGACCATTGTATTTGTATTAGAAGTAGCATTAGGTAGAGTCATCAAAGTATGAGTCTATAGATTGAGTTCTCAAAATATTTTTATTTTATGTCAAAGTCAAGTTATATCATTTTAGAATAGGGTCTATCTTTAAGAGTTGTTATTTGTTATGTCATCAAAATTCAAAAGTATCAAAAAATGCTCAATTGGAGTGCACGATCAGTGGTACTCGACACTCCTTGTAAGAAGTTCACATCAAGGGGGAGGATATATTTATTCCTCACAACTAATGAAATGAGCCTCAAAAGCCAAATCTACTAAGTAGCCAACACATTGGAGGAAGGAGGAAATAGAGGCTAGAGGATACTCAGTGACCTCTTGTCAGTCACTAGCAACGAGGCCACAAAATTGCATTAGTGACAAAACTATTTGTGCCAAAATGACTAAAGCCAAGATCAGTTTCGAGGTGGTAGCAGCAACCATCTCATATCATTTGTGATTAGAGTGGCAATGATCTATATGGTGGCTGCATACGTGACAACAAAGACTTGGGTTTCAAGCTTTGTAAATTGTAGATGGATGTGTTTATCACCATTCACAAGATGATATAAGTGGTTGGATGTGTATGTCCCCAATCACAATTTTTTTGATGAATGGATGTGTCTGTCCCCATTTAAGAGATGGTGAAGTGATTGGAAGTGTTTGTCCCTAGTCACATGAGTTGGTGATTATGATTGGATGTATTTGTCCCATCCCGCAGCGTTTCTCAGTGAAATTGACTGAGTGGAATCAACAATTGATCCTGTTTACCTAACAAAAGCATAGGCATAGGCAATAGAAGCAGAGGTTAATACCTCCCACCCACCAACAACAACAACAACTCTAGGGGGGGCTAGGGGAGGGGTCGGGGGAGGGGTAGGGGGAGGGGGTGCATCTTTCTGTCTTTCTGAGAACAGAGCCCACCCAACCGAGGCAGGCCCTTCTCTCATTGACCGCCCTACTTTTCATAATTGAGGATTGAAACCCTCCCATTATAACGAGAGGAGGGAGGGGGGTGACCCACTCCAATTACTGCCCTATCTATAGTAATGGGGGGCGACCGCCCTACAAGGCCCCCTAAGGGCCCACCCCATGGCCTTTGGGGAGGATGGCTAACCCCAGATGCAAACTCATGAACACCCAATAGAGGCAGAGACAGAGAGATCTAACGAACGAAAGTAGGCTGACACAGAGGGATCTAATGACCGAAGGCAGGATGGGATCAAACCAGTTCAGTTATATAGGTAGGGGGTAGGGGCCGCTATTAGAAGGAGGTGGCTTACCATCTATCTCCTCCCACCGGGGATGGGTTGGGCCCTACTATTGCCACCCAACAACATTTCTACCATATGGGGGGGCACTCCCACCCACCTGAGAAACCCACCCAACAACTAATCTACAATATTGAGGGGGGCCCTCACCTGAACTGATCGTTCAGGAGAGAACTAATCTACCTCCCAGGGGGGCCAGGGCACGTTTAGTTTCTGCCAAGGTTTCAAGTTTGCCTTCTGCTTTAGCCGATGCTAAGGAGGATTAGTGAGGATGCATTCGTAGCTCCCACAAATATAGGCGGCGAGTATGGCCTTTCACTTTTAACTAATATTGAATGTGAGGGTCTTACTATCTTCACGAACTGACAGTAGGGGCTTAACAGCTTAAGTTACAGCCGAGAGAAGGGGTGCTACTAATGCTGCTACCCATAGAATTTGAAAGGGCAACTGGATTTGCTGCGCCTGGGTCTACTAGTTCTAGTTCTGGGTCTGCTACTTGTGCTACTGGATCTACTGCCCCTTTCTCTACTTCTAGGTCTCAACCTAGTAGAAGGGAGGCCGCTGGCCTAGGAACTGGATATGCGTATGGAACTGCTCCTGGTGGGTATGAATATGTTCCAACTACCTCTGTCTTTGTAACCTTTGGCTTCATATGGACCTGGAACTGTTGAAGCAACAGACTCCTAGTGCCTATCCCACGGTGGCTACTGCTATGGGTACCTATGCTTTTTATGCCTTTGCCTCTTACACTGCTGATGCTGTTGGATCTCGATCAACCCATAGAATTATAGGGGGATCTGGATCTCTATATTATCTACGTCACTATGGAACCAATGGAACCACGACTATTGCCTCTACAACGACTTTAGGTACCGTAGCCTTTGCTACTGGGTCAACTAAGTAAACTGGTGGGTATGGGTATGGGTCTACAGCTACTGCATCAATGGCTTAATCAATGGCTTAATCGCCAGAAGCAACTGGGCCAGAATCCATTGCTAGTGGGTAAGCTGTTGTCTTTGCTAGTGATGCTGCTAGCTATGTATCTCACTCACAAACATCTGGATCTGGATCATTAACTGGACCAACTGTATCCACTTATGACACACCTACCCTTGCTTATGGGTATGCTTATGTCTTTGATGCTCTTGGTGGTTATGGGTATGGAACAGAGCGAAGGGAAGCTGCGGGGTATGAGTATTGATCTAGATCTTTACGGTCAACAAGATCAACGTATGCTTCTTAATCGCCTGGACCTGGTCCTGCTATTGTAGGATCTATAGAAAGGGCTCATAATTGTTGTGAGAAGATGTGGGTGTCCTTATTAATGACCTTGATGTTGGATAGATGTGTTTGTTCCTATCCAAACCTGATATAAGACCTTGGATAGATGTGTTTGTCCCTATCCAAACCTGATATAAGACCTTGGATAGATGTGTTAGTCCCTATCCTTAGATCCATGGATAGATGTGTTTGTCCCTATCCTTGGATAAAGTTAGGAAGCATAGTGAGGCTAGTTCCACTATTGTTCGACATGAGTAGATGTGTATGTCCTTACTCTTATCGTATATTGTTTGGTGAGCTACTGTGTGTGGTCATCAAGTATTGTGATATTCTTTCACCCCATGTTCACACTAAGGGGGGGTGTTGGGAATTTATGTTAGTGTTCACATGTTCTAGTGTGAGGTAAAGTGAGTTAAATTAATAACTCACATAGTTATTATGAGTGTTAGGAATATTTGTTAGGTTAGTTAAGTCATATGTATAGACATATTTTTTTGTATGAGTGTGTTTGTTTGAGTTGTTAAAACAACTCATATATTTAGAGGAGTCGTTATAGGAGGTTTCCTAAAATATAGGAAATATAACTCCTATATATATGTATGTAATTTGTATTTTTGAATGAATTAGAATAAAGTATTATTTTTTGTGTGCATAGTATTTGCAACTACAGCGTAGCATTTTGATTTCTAATAATGGTTGAGTATGTTGATAGGCTTAAAACTACTTTCACATGTAAATGGGGTATTTACGCATGTTGAAGGATGCCATTCAGTCTAATAAATGCAGGAGCAACATTCCAATGTGCCATGGATATTGCTTTCAAAGGTTTAGTAGGTAAGTGTATTATCATTTTTATGGATGATCTAACCATATTCTCCAAGAAGAGGGGTGACCATATTTCTGATTTGAGGATGCAGTTAGGGCAAAAATTAGGTTTGAATCATAAACAACAAACTATCAAACCCTAATAAGCATAATGAAGTACAAGATAGCATATAAATCAAATAACAAAGCAAATGTAAATTGATCTCTACACTAAGCTTGGTTTATCTCCATTGCTCTTCTCAACCTCGCATGGCCATACAAGATTTCAAAGGTTGAATATGGAAGGAATGTTGGTTACTCATTCCAGCAGCATAACAGTACTAAAAAGCTAGATGATCAAATGGCTTGTGTAAGGTTTGATTTATAGAAAAGGCTGATTTGAATGAATGGTTGAGATCGATTAGGTTTTCCCACTCCATGAGGAGTTGTAGTCATGTGACAAGTGTGCAAAGGGGAATAAAGGAGACCTTATTCAAATATTTTATTTGAATTAGTTTGACATGTGAAGTGTATTAAGTGGAAGTTGTAGCATGTGACATGTGTTTGATTGTGATGAGAGGTGAAGGAATAATTCAAATATTTTATTTGAATTATTTGGGACATGTGAAAGGGGGATTAATTAAATAAATGGGATTTATTTAATTAATTGTCTAGGTGATTAGGATGGAATTAGGAGTGGGATTATGCAAGGGACCTAGGACAAAATGTTGCAAGATGTCTTACAAGGTGATGTTGCAAGACATGGACAATTTTAAGTGTCTACATTTTGCCCCTCTTTGAGATGATGTTTGAGATGATGAGATTTATGTCGAGTAACATCATTTCAAAGAAGCTAATGAAATGAGATGATGATGATAGGGATGGGATGATGATGCCTCCTTGAGAGGATAGGTGGGTTGGACAAACACGAGTAGGCTCTCAAAATGAAAGGGATTGGTCAAGGAAGAAAGATAAGAGAATGGATAGAAGAAATGAATGATGTGTTATGCTGCAATGAAGGTGATCAACCATGAAGTTTGATATAGCAGTAGATGTTATGCACCAAGGTATAAGGACTAAGGTGATGATGTGTCTTGTGCACCCAACGTAATACAACCTTATCTAATGTATAAGGAAGAAAACTTAGAGAATTAAAGTCCTGATGCACAAAAGGTATGATATGACCTTAGATGCAAAGGTTAGTGCAAAAAGTCATTCAACATACACAAGATATGAATATTAGTTGGTTTAGATTTGATACAAATGCAAGATAAAAATGATAGCACACACAAGCAAGAAAGTAAGCACGCACAAATGATACAAAAATAAACAAGGTATTGCACCTGTCAAGCTATAAACCAATGATTGATTGATTGATTGATTGATTGTCACTAGTGTTGTTGGCCATGCGAATCAATACCATGATTTGATTAATGATTGATTGATTTGATTTATGTCAAGATTAGGATCAAGACCATTGATGTAATTGAATAATTTGACAAGATTGATTAACTTGATTGGTATGGATTGAGGATGACCTGCATTTGAATCATTGGAGTGATTGACCTGATTTGATGATGATGATGATCATGAGTTGGATGAATTGAATTGAATAATCAATTGATTTGAATGATTTGATTGGAGTGATTTGATTTGATTGAATGGATGAATTAAATTGATTTTATGAATGATGATTGGATGTGAAGAATTGATTTGACTTGATGATTGGATTAAAGAAAGATTTGGACTTGATTGAATTTTGATGATGAATTGATTGAATTGATTTGGTTGGATGAATTTTATTGCTTGGGATTTTAATTGATATTTGATTTTTTTGTATTTTTGAAATGTTGTGATTTTTTTTGAATTTTTGAAATGTTGTGATTTTTTTTGTACTTTGGGAATATTTGATTTTTTTGTATTTTTGAGATGTAATTTTTTTTTAATTTTGATATGTTTTGTTTTGTTTTTTTGGTGTTTTTGGAATGTTTTGATTTTTTTTGTATTTTGAAATCTTTTGGGGAATGGCATTAAGGATGACATTTTGAATAGCCTTCATGCTAGATACCAATGACAAGGGAAAGCCAAGTCTAGGTGCAAGGATAATGGTGGGATTGAATGAATGGATAAAAGGGTGGGCGATAGGATGGAATGGATGGATGTATGCATAAGAGGGCAAGGATGTGATCTCCAAAGACTATGTTGCATAGGAATAACATGCCCCATTCTAGGTGGAATGCTTAGGATTTTTCATGACAAAGTATATGATGATAGGATGATAAGATGGATTGGTTTGGATGAGGTATATCAAGAGATGTCCAAAGCATTTGTCAACATTTTTCCTCCATATCCTTATCAAGATCAAATAGAAGGGAAGGAGGATGGATGGATTCAATATGATAGGTATATGTATGTAATGGATAAGGATGGTAAGATAGAATATGATAGGATGGAAATGGATAAGGTAGATAGATAGTTTGGATGAGACAATGTGCCCCCAATTGTAAGTGACATACATGATCAACCTACACATGATGCATGTTTGCCAAGTTTTCATCATGGTACTTATCCAAGGCACCACCAAGGGTGGTTTTCACCATTGGACGAAGTGATTTCTCTTTACTTTTTTTTTTAATTTTTATTTTTTTTTACTTTTTTTATTTTTTTACTTTTTTGAATTTTTTTTGAATATTTGGATAAGATGGGTGGAATATGAATGAGAGGGACTCAAGTTTCTAGTTCCATGAAAGGTGATAGTCCCATCAGATATGAATGTCATCACATGGACCATGTCAAGTGTCATTATGCTCATTGATGTTGGTAAGAGATGGCATGAGAGTGAGATGGAGTAGGTAGATAGTGAATTATGATGCGGATTATGTAGGACTTATGCAAGGATGGATGAAATACTAATGCAAAAGCATGGAACATAGGAAAGTGATGGGTGAAATATGTAGGATAATGGATAAAAGATGGGGAAATGGAGGTATGTGGGAATGTTGCAAAATGGAAGGGAACCATGACCAACGGTTGCACACACCACGATAAACATTGAAGCTTTTGACTTGAAGGGGGTGTGGGAAGCAATGGGGATGTTTGCTTAGGAGATGGTCAATTTAGTGACTTAGGCACCCTCATAGACTTAGGATTTTTATGATTTATGCTTTGCTTATGGGATGGAAGAACTTGAGACTTTTGAATGGAATGGGATTTTTGAATGGAAGAGGATGCTTGGGATTTTTGAGATATGGATGCTCCATTTGAATTGACTTCTTTTTTCTTAGGTACCCAAACCATTTTAGTTTTGGAATTTTCTTTTGGATTTATGGACTTGGATAGCTTTTTGGACGTATTTTGCTTTGACTTTTTGAATTGATGTCCTAAGGCATGAGGTCCTTAGGATTTTTGACTTTATGAGTAGAGGCATCCAAATGTTTATTTTTGAATCCCATAGACAGGGTGGAAGCTTCATGTTTGGTTGATGTGTGCATTGATTGGTCATGATTAGGAATGTGAGGGAATGCATAATGGATAGATTTAGTGTTGGGAGAAGTGGTGGTAAAATGGATGGAGGGATATTAGGAGTTGGAAGTAGCGGGGGTAGAGTGGATGGTGGAAGGTGTATGGTCACATGCTTTTGACACTTGTGGGATAATGGAGGTGGAAGGTCAACATATGTTTTGGGTACATGATAGGATTTATGATGGAAAGTGGTGGACTTAGGAGGGATGGAGGAATTACCAACATCTTGAGATTGTTTACCTTGGGGTGTGTATCTAAGGCCATATGAATGTGGAGGGATGTTGACATGGATAGGCTCCAAAATTCCTTATTCATGAAGGCCTAAGCCTTTACCTTGATAATTCATGTTTTGGAGTATGTGATGGACAATGGGACTAGGTGTATTTTGGAAACTAGACTTGAGTTCATTATTGGATGGAGAAGGAAAAGTGGACAAAGGTTGTTGGTGTCCTAAGGATGAACGCTGATGAATGAATGTGGATAGGCTAAGGGGGTATGATGGTGGACTTGAAATGGGATCAATGGTGGATGATGATGAAGGATCATTAGGATCTTGATTATCATTGTGTTCACTAAGATCCAAGGTATTGGTTTGATCTTCTATGTTTGCTTGGGAGGCATGTGTCTCATCATGACAAGTGGATGTTGTGGGATCATGGATAGGGCTAGATGGAGAATGTATAGGAGGGGTGATAAGCTCTTGACTATGGAATGCATAAATTTGACTAATAGCATAATCATGGCCTTCTTGATCATAGAGGGGATCGTGATCATAGATGGGAGATTGATCATGAATGGGGTCAAGTGTGTTATGGATGGAATCATTAGAAGGGATTTGATCTTAATTAGAATGAGGGATAGATGTTTCCTCATGCTTAGGATTGTGCTCTTGACATAACTCTTGTGGTTTGATGGGGGTGGAAGTGGAAGTGGATGACTCTTGTAGAGGTTTGATATGTTATGGACCACATGGTGGATTTGGAAGACTAGGCATGATATTTGAAGTCTCTTTGATAGGATGAATGACAGGACTTTGATGACATGATGATGATTGATTCCTTGCTAATAGCCCTTGGATCACATCCTTTATAAGTGGATGGATGGTAGAAGTTGAAGGCTTAGAATTTTGATTAGGTGGAAGGATAATTAGATTGGATGAATTAGGACTAGGAGTGGATAGGTCCCATGGTGGAGGGATAAAAGGGGTGTTGGATGGATTAGACTTAGGACTCTGACTTTGTTTGG
The DNA here is from genome assembly GCA_027924645.1 of Cunninghamia lanceolata. Taxonomy (NCBI): domain Eukaryota; kingdom Viridiplantae; phylum Streptophyta; class Pinopsida; order Cupressales; family Cupressaceae; genus Cunninghamia; species Cunninghamia lanceolata. Next base: position 13,667,021 of record BSBN01001201.1, on the reverse strand, counting down.
ATGGAGGGTCAAATGGATTGAATGGATTGGTAGATTTGGATAACTCCATATGTTTACTTTTTTAATGTTTGAACTTAGGGCATGGAGTTGATGGGTTGGCAAGTGGATTGCATGGTAGTGTTAGGGTATAACTAGGAGGATCTTGGATTGGCTTGTGATTGGATGGTGGTATAACATGCTTATAGGAGGGATAAGCTAGACTAGTATTCCCCTTGTCAAAGGTGGCATTAGAACTTGAAGGCATTTGGACTTGTTGCAAAGGTGGACTTGGGATTGCATGTTCCTATTGTGGAATGAATTTATAGTTTGATGGATTAGGTTGATATGAAGTTGAGGGGGATGCCACATAGGATTGAGGTGGAATGTGTGGTTGTGTTGGTTAAATTTGATATGTGGATGGATTGAATTTTGGACTTGTCTCATCTCTAGAACATGGAGGGCCTCCTCGAATTATGACCTTGGTTCTAGGATTGTCTTCATGATTGGGATTAGAAGGAGGGCCTCCTCTAAGTATGAACTTAGGTTTTGAATTGTTTCATCATTAGGATTAGAGGGAGGGCCTCCTCTAAGTATGAGTTTGGGCTTATGATTAGGATTAGGCTTCCTAAGAATCAAGACCATTTTGGAAAGCGATTGACTAGGACTAGGATGATGACATTGAATGATTAGGATAGATAAGATATGATATTGATTGAATTGGAATGAATGTGTTAGTGAGAATGCTTAGAATGATGTGTTTTTGTGTTTGTGTTTATAGCTTGATTTGGCAATTTGTAAACAAATGATTTTATATGTATGCACATGAATCACACATGCAAGACACATAAGCAAGTTTGACTTTGAAATTTGAATGCGATGATTAAGAAAGCACTTTAAGACACATCAACAAGCGTATGACTAATCAAGTGGGTTTGGCCAAATAGGTCTTAATATAGGTTGCACAAGTTGACTAAGGATGTCCTAAATATACTCAAGGTACAAGGGACCCAATTCTGTGAAATGAAAGTGAAATAGTGCCAAACAGCTAGGAAAAAGGGGTAACCCACCCTTCACCTTCACTTCCCAAAGGTATAAAGTTCTTTGGGCCTTATCCCAAATGGCAAGATTGCAACTCCCAAAGAGGGTGTCTTTCAATTCACACCTCACTTTTTATACTCCGCTGAAATGCTAGAGTTGAGGTCATCCCTTGGAGTTGTGTGTCTCAAAGCAGGCCTCCTAGGAAGCGTATTGCAAAAGCAAACCAAGTGGGTGTTTTTGATCTCCAAGATCACCTTGTAGTGTGAGGAGAGAGCATACGCACACACACACTTGATTCACACTTGTATGTGTTAATTTCCCTTTAAGAAATCCAAATGTGTGGTGTGAAATTGAATGGACGAAAGGTGTTTTTGATTCTCAAGGTCACATGAAGCGCATGAGAAGAGCACACACACCATTAACCACACTCAAGTCCAACAAGAAATGCAAGAACTTGTTTTTATTAAACCCAAGTCAAAATGTGTGATGGAAGACAATGGTTTATTTTAAGCCCAATTTTGATGTGTGAATGAAGACAATAGTTTATTTTAAGCCCAATTTTGATGTGTGAATGAAGACAATAGTTCTTTTTGAGTCCAAATCAAAGTGTGTTTACAAACAAGATTGATATGAAGAAATGGAAAGAGATGAAAGATAAATGGAGTGAACCTAAAAATTTCTCTCCAAATCTACAGTATATGATTGATTCCAATGCTTCTACAGCTCCTTAGATGCACCTAGAAGCCATGAAAACAAGAAGAAATTGAGTAAACTTGCAAACAAGTGTATTATGTGAAAAAGAGGAAATCTAGTAAAAATCTGATCAAGATGAATAGATATAGCAGAATGAATGTCATGAACAAAAAATTTAGGAGATTCTATGCAGTTTTAAAAATAAATCATGAAAAATGGATCAAATTTGAAAAACATATAAGCATTTGAAGTTCAAAATTAAGTTTGACTTTGACTAATAAAAAAGGTGAAAATGCCATGGTCACCTAGTGAAACCTACACCAAAACAAATTTGGCAAAGTCACCTTTCCAACAAGTCCTTTTTTGCAAATTTTTGATATCGTATGCCCAAGTTATGAGGAAAAGAAAAAAATTCCCTTTTAGGGAATGTAGGAGGCAATGGTTCAAGGTTGGCAGTTAGTGTTAACAGTTAATGGTTAGGAGAGACCAGTCACATTGTGTAGTTAGAGAACAATGGTTACTATTGGTAGTTTAGGCTTAAGTAGCCTCCTGGTCACCCATGTGAACAGGGGTCAGGCAGATGCAAAAAAAAAGCAAATGAGAGGGAGGCTACTAGCCCATGCCCCCCTCTTGGTCACCAATGTGACCGTATGTGAAAGACGGGATGTAGGTACTAAATGTGATAGGGTCAGTGGTGTAGACACCCAAAAATGACCCTTCACATCACATCACTTGCATACATCATTTCTTCCCAAATCACTTACATTCAACGTTAATTAATTTCATCAAATTCATCTATTTCCTCTATTTCCCCTAATTTCAACATTAATTAAATAAATTATATCTATTTAATTAATTTCATTAATTTCCTCTATATTCTTCTAAATTAAATAATTTTAATTATTTAATTAAATCACTATCTTCTTCAAATATTCAAATCCACATTAATTAAATAAATCAATTATTTAATTAATTCAACAAATTTCCTCTTAGCCCTAATTAAATAATTTTCATTATTTAGTTAATCAATTATTCTTCTAGATTTAAATAGATTGTCCAAATTTATTTAAGTTGACTATTATTTTCAAAAAAAAAAATTAAATATTTTATTTATATCTTGTCTATTCTTCCATCATGTAAAATAAATTAAATCAATTTATTTGTTTAATTTATTTAAATCTTCTTATCTCGTCTTTTCTTCAATCATGCATAATTAATTAAATAAATTTATTTATTTAATTTCTCAAATATTCTTCTAAAAATAATCTTCTTCTTCCATGTATAATAAATTAAATAAATTAATTTATTTAATTTGTTTTAATCTTCCAATTCCTTTAAGGCTGGTGCTGTGCAAATGGACTCGGATCTTAGCTTGGTGGTTTCTGAGAGGTTGGAGTCTCTTGCAGATACGAGGATGGGAGAGGGAGTGATCTCTAATCCTTTGGTGAATCCGGGGTCTGATTCAGTGAAAGGGAGCAAGGCCTCTCCCACGTTGGGACTTCTTCAGAAAGACCAAAAAAAGGGGGTTGTTGAAAAGCCATCCAAGGTTGGCAGAAAGAAAGACTTAGAGAAGATTAAGATAATGGGGGAAACTTTGGTGGAGTCAGGATCAATTAAGACTCTGGACTCTCACTTTTCAAATCCTCTGAAATGATCATTCTCTCTTGGAATGTTAGGGGCTTGAACAGTGGCCCTCGACAAAAAGTTGTTCAAGATTTGGTGAGGATTCATTCTCCTGATGTTCTTTTTCTTCAAGAGACTAAGTTGTTAGTTGAAAGTATGGTTGGATTGTTGCCAAAACTGTGGGGGCGGGGTGATTGCTAGTGTATTGGGGCTCATGGTAGTGTTGGGGGTGTGGCTTGCTTATGAAATCCCTTGAAGATTCGTCCTCTTTGGTGGATGTCCTCTAAGTCTTCTATATCTACAGTTGCCTCAAGCTTGGAGACGGGGGAGACTATTCTTCTGTCAAACATCTATGCGCCTATTGATTTTTAGGTAAGCAGTCTTTGTGGTCTCATATCAATTTTATTCGAGTCTTGCTCCCTTTTTCCCTTGGATTATTGATGGAGATTTTAATGCCATTATTGAGTTAGATGAAAAGAAGGGTGGTATTGCAAGATTGGATCCCTCTACTTTCCTTCTCCATGATAACATCCTGGCCTTGAATCTTGTTGATATCAAGCCTAGTAATGGTCCATTTACTTGGAATAATCAAAGGCTAGGGGAGAATTGTATTGCTAAGAGACTCGACCGTTTCTTGGTTTCCTACTTTTGGATTGGTGGTGGGTGGTCTACTTTCTCTGAGATTCTTGATTGGAGGGGCTCAGACCACTGGCCTATTAAATTATTAGCTACTTCGGCTTGGGTTGCTCGGTCCCCCCCTTTCAAGTTTCAGCTTATGTGGTTAAGAGATCCTTCTTTGCAAGATTATGTGGCTGAATGGTGGCAATTGGGAAGACCCACTTATGGCACTGCTATGTATTTTTTTTCCAAACTACTGTAGTTTGTGAAGTATCAACTTAAGCACTGGAATAAGCAGTGTTTTGGAAATATTTTTCATGCTAAGATTGTTGCTCAAGCTGACTTGGATGTTATTACTAGGGAGATAAGGGAGTTGGGTCTTTCAGAGGATTTACTCAGGGAGGAGACAAGGGCTTTAAAAGTCTTGGAAGAATGTGAACTGCATGAGGAGATTTACTGGAAACAAAAATCTCATGTTCAGTGGTTACAGGAGGGAGACAAAAACACTGCTTTCTTCTTCAATATTGTGAAAGCTAGGTGACATGATAATTCTATTCCTGTTATTGTGAATGATAGGGGTGAGCTTCTATCCTCTTTACAAGATATATCCAGAGAGGCTTCATAGTACTTTGCTTCATTATTTAGAGAGGATCATCAAGATGTTGTGGTAGAAGAAAACTAGGTTTATCTTGTATCCCCTCCTTGGTCACTAAGGAGATGAATGAGCATCTTCTGGGTTGCATTTCTCTTGAAGAGTTGGAGGCTACTATTTTTAGATGAAGAAGGGCAAAGCCCCGGGCCCTAATGGTTTTCTGACTGAATTATTTCAGGAATTTTGGGACATCATTAAGCTTGACTTATTGGAGTTGGTTTAGGAGTCTCAGAGGAATAAGAAGATGTTGAGGGCTCTGAACTCCACATTCCTAGCTGTCATCCCCAAATTTGAGGGGGTGGATAGGCTAAGTTAGTTTCAGCCTATCTCCTTGTGTAATGTGGTTTATAAAATCATTTCCAAATTGATTGTTGAAAGTTTGAAGCGATGGCTTAGATGGTGTATTTATGAGGAACAAAGTGGTTTTGTGGTGGATCGACAAATTCTTGATGGGGTGGTCATTGCTACTGAAACAATTCATTATATGGATTCTTCCAAAGAAAAGGTGATGTTTATCAAGCTAGATATGGCTAAGGCTTACGATAGGGTCAAGTGGTCTTTCCTACGCAAAGTTCTTATTGCCTTTGGTGTTGCTGAGGAATGGGTTTAGTGGGTTATGAGCTGTGTTACTTCCACTTCTTTTTTGGTGTTGGTTAATGGTGAGCCTTCTTCCCTTTTTTGTGCCTCTAGAGGCCTCCGTCAAGGGGATCCTCTCTCTCCCTATTTATTTATTCTCCTTATTGAAAGTTTGGGGAGAGTGTTGAAGCGTAATGTGGAGTTGGGTTTTATTCAGGGATGGGTGTGGGGGAATAGTTTGCCTCCCCAGTCTCACCTACAATTTGTCGATGATACTCCTTTGATGGGTTTGGCTATGGTTAAAGAAGCCACTTATCTATGCAAGGCTTTAGATACTTATTTGCAGTCTTCTGGTCAAATGATTAATTAGGATAAATCTTTTATCTTTTTCTTCAACACTCCAAGGCTCATTTAGAGGAGAATTTCTCATATATTGAGGTTCCAGATAGGTTCTCTCCCTTTGACCTATCTTGGCATCCCTATCTCTTCTAGTTTGCTTCCTAGGGAGTCTTGGCAGAATGTTCTTGATAAGTTTCAGGTCAAGGTTAGCCATTGGATGCATAGATGGTTGTCATTTGCTAGGCGTGTTCAATTGCTCAAGTCGGTGGTGCAGGCTCTTCCTATCTATAGATGTATGCTCTAGGTGGCTCCAGTTGGATTTATTAGGGATTTGGACTCTATGGCTAGACAATTCCTTTGGGTGAGCAGTTTGTCTTCTTCTAAGTGGAGCCTGGTGAAATGGGATAATGTGTGTAGTCTGAAGCAGTTTGGAGGTCTTGGATTGTGGCAGTTGACTCTGACTGGGTTGGCATTGGCTGCTAAGTTGTATTGGAGGTGGCGTTTGGAGCAGGATCATAACTGGGCCAAGATTCTTACTCATAAGTACCTTCAAGGGGTCCCAAAGGAGGAAATTCCTTGTTATCCTCTAACGAGGAAAGGTTTTGTGATTTAGGGAACGCTTAAGAAAGGGGCTACTCTAATTAAGGAGGGTTTGTTTTGGATATGTCACAGGGGGGCTGAGGCTCTCTTTTGGTATGAGTCATGGGATGGTTTCCCTCCCATCTTGCGCCAACATCTAAATTTGCTAAATTTTTGTCAGAAATTCTTGGAGGTAGGTTGGTTGAGGGTGATTGATTTTAAGACTTCTTACTCCTGTGGACAGATGGAGGTGGCTAGGTGGAAGGATCCCTGTGATTGGCCAGTGGTTGGTTATGAGAAGGACTGTGTTTCTCTTCAGCACATTTTGGTTGGTAGACAATGTAGCTCTCTTAGGGATAAGGATATTCTTGCTTGGTGTCTAGATCCTAAGGGTGTCTTCACTGTGGCTAGTGGATATCAAGAGCTGTTGGTTCACAAGTTTGGGGGGGTGGAGGTTCCTTGGTGGAGACATGTGTGGAACAAATACTCTTGGCCAAAGTGCAATTGCTTTGTGTGGACTTTGGCCCGGAATAGATGTTTGACTTGGGATAATCTTTAGAAACAGGGATTCCATGGCCCTTCAATGTGTGTTCTTTGTGGCTACAGTGAAGAGGACTCTTCCCATTTGTTTTTCGTTGCTCCTTTACTATGTTGCTTTGGAATTTTTGGTGGGATGTTTAGAAACATCCTTGTGTTCTGTGTCTTCCCTTGTTGATTTCTAGAGTAGCATGGGACGACCTCCTTCTCAGGCCTCTTTCCTCCAAATTGTGTGGTGCATTGGTCCTACCTTCATCCTTTGGCAAATTTGGTTGGAAAGGAATCGTAGGAATTTTTGTGGGGATAGATTGATGGTTCAATAGGTTTGGCACAAAATTGTTGGTATGATCTAGGAGACAGTGGAAGCTAAATGTGAGGTGACGCTTCCCTTGGAAAGGAGTGATGATGAGATTGTGATTATATTGGGTCTACATATTAGAGTTTTTGATCTGATTTTTCTGATTCACAGGGTTCTTTTCTCATCATACTGATCATAATTGTTAGATGAGCTAGTTTATTTGTCTCTCAATCATCTCACATACTTCCTAAGATGATTTATTTAGGAGTATTTGGTGTTTTAAAGTCAATCTATCATTTCATGGTGTTTTTTTATTTGTTCTTGATTGCAGGCTACAGATCTCATCATCTATCAACATCCTAGGTCATCACAGAACCATCCAATCATCTTTTAATCTAGCTTTTTGATGAAATATTATTATTTTTAGGTCTGTCATAGTGAAGCACTTTTGCACATTAGTCAAGTGCTTTTGCACCACAATCAAGCACTTTTGCATGATAGTTAGGTGTCTTTGGTCAGCAGCAGCACACCTTTGCATCACAGTCCAGTGCTTTTGGTATTTTTTGAACTACCTTTGAAACTCAGTAAAGTGCTTTTAGTCAATTGATTTGTTTTTGCTAACTACTTGAGTTTTGTGGAACTAAACCAACTTGTCACAGCCTCTTATCACTCAAATAGGGCAAATAGATTTATAATACATCTTTGTAGGACGAGCATTGAAGAATTGCAATCTCTTTTTTTCACTAAGTCTTAGGAACAATTGTTATCTTAAGGGACAATGCACATGAATGATCTTTTTACAATCTAAGTCTTAGGAACAATCGCTATCTTAAGGGACAATAGACATGAATGATCTTTTTGCAATCTAAGTTATCTTAAAGGGACAATTGACATCTATCATTTTCAATCTTGTGTGGTTAAGTAGTTGCACCTAGTTATTTTCCTACTAAATAGGATAAATGAACAACTATTTTCTATGCTTGTAAGGTGATAGGTATATGCTCTCCCCTTGCAACATCTTGGGTGATAAAAAACTAGACTCATCTATCCTTTATTTTTAGTTTATCATTTAGAAGGGCCTGCTTTTGGATTGCGCTTTATCCAAAAGGGATAACCCTAAGTGGATTTTTCCTTTGAACCACAATATAAATTGATTGAGGTGAAAGCCAAGTCCTAACTAGTGTTAGCCTTGCCTTATGGTGCCAACTCGAAAGGAATTGTACGTAACACTCTTGTGAAAGAAATTTTGCACTTGTGTAGGGTATATGAGATTCCTAGTAAAGTTGGTCAAAGCTTTTAGTAGCTTACCGCATGCTCAGAAGGCGTTGGTCCCTCAAAGTAACTAAAACCCCCTTAGCTAGTGAAAACCTGATTCAGCTCCAAACGTTGCAGTAATTTTCAATGCGAGGGGAATCAATACAAGCCCTCAAGATTACTCACTATTACCTCCCTTGAGATGAGATAAAAATCCTCGGTATTGAATAAGCTACTTGTAGCTTTTTGGGGAGAGGGTGATTATGTCATCCTTCTAGTGTAGGAGGCTCCTATCTATCCTCTCTCACAAAGACAAAAAATATACACATCCATTATTTGGTGTGATGACATTTGAGTCAACAGAGATCTAAGTTGTGAGTTGATGTACTGCAATGAATCCATGTCTTTAGGGATAAAAAGTGCTTGATTTGTTTGCAAATTGTCTTATACTTGTGAAAACTTGGGCTTTTTCGTGAGCCTCAAACATACACTATCTGTTGCATCATTCCTTGGCCTCTTTGTCTACTGTGTGTTCTCTTGTCAAAGCAAATCCAATCCAAATTCAATAAAAAAATTATCAAAATTAGCCTTACAGTATTACTGACACCATTTCAGGGCCTTTGCATAATCTTGAAGCACTTTTGAAACACAGTCTAATGCCACAATAATGGGTTACACTTTTTGGCCAAACTTGACATTGAAATCAACATTTTGAACTAAATCTTCACTTTCTGACACCTATAGCCACTAAACTGTTAGGAATATGAAGATGATGTGAACTAGTGGTTTGTGAGATTTTGTTTGTAGATTCTAAATATATTTTTTTTAAAAAAAATTGAAGTTAAATTGTAAAAAATTTTGCGTCTCCTTTGATATCTAGTTTTTAATAGTAAACAACATTTTTTTAAAGTGATGTGTATTCTATAGCACATAACTTTTTTTCTACAAAGGATAAAATTGTAATTCTTTTGAATTTAGATTGATAACACTGATATATAGGGCATGCATTTGGTTTCATAATGTTTTGTTGATTATATATTTTTTAATTAAGTTTTGAAGTCAAACCAATTATAATTTAGACAGAGGTGTATTCCGTAAAACATAACTTTTTCTATATGTATCGAAATTCAATTTTTCCTTTTTTGTTGAAACAAGGACATCAATACCTAGGGCATAGATATTTTTCAAAAAAAAATTTCACCAATTTACTAATTTTCCATGTGTGTAGAATAGAGAACTTGATGTTCGGTGACAAACCTACATTCACAAGAAATAAAAAATAAATATAATAATCAAATTAAATATATTTAAAATTATACTTTTTGGGAAGCTTATAATAAGGACTACATACTTACAAAACATAAATTTTAAATGAATTCATTTGATCTCCCAAAAGGTAAATCAAAAGTGGTTTTTTCTCAGCATTTTGATAGGTGTAGAGGAGACTCCAATAGGTATAGTTTAAAACTAGCAAGATTCTATCCAAGGGTGTTTCAATCCAAGGGGGTTTGATCAAACCCTCTTCAATTAAAATCCTTTAAATGGAACCTTTCAAGGCTTAAATCATTATATTTTCTAAAAATATGGGATTTCAACAAAAATCAAGATGTCCCAGAAAGTGTAACCCATTATTATGGCAGAACCTAGTAGTAAAGTGCTTTTGGTATCACAGTTAAGTGCCTTTGAAATACAGTAAAGCACCTTTTAACCACAGTCCAGCCCCTTTGGTCCTTGTTAAACTGCCAATCATTCATTTAGCCCAAAACATAGCAAACTCAAGGTTTTGATCATATAAACCTCTGAGCTAGCATCCCTTAGTACTTTTAGACATATTCCATCAAACCATCAGACCATTTCATTCATTGTTATAGCCTAAACTTGGACTTTTTGAACCATTGATCCTCTTGAGATTACTATCATCAACTCTATTTCACCAAACAAACCTAAATCCTTCTATCGCTTTTGTCTAGCTGTGTAATTTGGTCTTCACCATAGATTCTAGATCACATCAAATCCCCTAGTTCACCTTTTGATTTGAGATTGATCACATCTCTTGGGTCTTTGAAAGAGGAACTAGCATCCATTATTGGTTTTTATGAGCTTAGAGAACAAACTTCTCTTGACTTAGTTTACGCCATTAACACTATCTGCCTTCATTGGGGTCAATAGTCTACTCACATGAACATTAATCCATATCCAACCAGCAATTCTATCTAGAATTTATAATCTTCCACAAGCAACCCACATCAAATCCACCAACATAGTGATCTCAACTTTGTCAAAATAGTCCAATATCAATCCCTCAATCTTATTGTGTTTGAAATCATTTTATTGTAAACACTAGACAACAATCTTATCCAGCCATGGAGGCTAAGCAGAACACTCCTAAACAAGCTCGTCAAAACATTCCAAATAAACTAGCATCAAAAACACAAAATAGTCCTCATGACGTTATCCAAAACAATCCTCCCGAAGATAATATCATAGAAATAGAAGCAATTCAGTATACCACAGGGTTATCTTCTCATGATCTTATTTCAATTGAAGATACCAGTAATCAAAACCCCTCTCAAGAAGAGCAACACTTTCAAGAATGTCAATCCTCTTAAGAAGAAGGACTTCAAGATCTAGACAAAATCAAGCAAGATCCCAAAACCATGGTATCTCTTGACAAACTCATTCACTCTAATCGAGATCACTACTTTCATTTGCTTGCTCAAGATGGAGCCAAATTGCCTTGTGACTTTGATACATCTAATATTAAAGAGAAAGATCCTTTTCAAGATGCCCTCAATGCTATGGGTAGACCGCAAGTAAACTCTGTCCAAACCATGCCTACCATATCTACACCAATTCCTGAATTATCTTCACAAGAGGAATTACCTAATCCTTTCACCACTCAATATGGCAATCCTCTTTATCAAAACCAAAATCCAACAGTGGAGAGACCAATATCACCCCTCCTTACTCCCATGGAAATCTATAATGCTCAACAAGAATGTCTTCACCATCAATTCAAACCTTGCATTGGCTACCCCACCAAGTACATCTTTTTCACCTAACTATACACATATGGATGCTTATGTCACTCTGCCACAAGTGTCACAAGTCCAAACACTCCAACCACCTCAACATCCAAACAACACCTATATCCCTCCACCTCAACATTCCTCAAACACCAATACTAGTTATGTCACTCCACCACAACCACCTCAAAATCCAAACAACACGTATATCACTCCACCTCAACATTCCTCAAACACTAATACTAGTTACGTTACTCCACCACAACCACATCAAAATCCAAACAACACCTATGTTACTCCACTACAACCACCTCCAAATCCAAATCAAAACACATACATCATCCCTCCACAACAATATCAAAACTCACCAAATCAATACTCTTATCTCTTACCCCCACTGAATCCATAAAATCCACCTTTCTTCGTTGATCCTACCCAAAACAATCCCTAAACATCATATGACCCATACAATCTTAATGCTTCCAATACATCTTATGGGTAGCAACAACCACCCCAAATCTAACAAAATTTGACCTTACGAACACCACCATCGGCTTATGAGCTTAAGATTGATGCAATGCAAAAATAGATAGATGCTATTTCACTTGGTCATGTCAAGAAAACTTTCTCATTAGAAGAGGTTTGTCCATATCCCTTTGATTGATCTTTAACAATGATCCCTTTCCCACCTAACTTTGACATACCTAAATTTGACAAGTACAAAGGAAAGAGCCATCCTAAAGACCATCTTAGAGAATTCTACATTGCTTGCTTTGAGGTTGCTCATAATGACATGTATCTTATGCACCTCTTTCCTCATAGTCTTGGAGGACAAGCAATAGAATGGTTCTCATACCTACCCATGGGTATTAAGACTTTCAACAAACTAGCAGAAAAATTTTCTACCCATTTCTCATACAATAATGATAATGATAAATTTCCATGACATACTTGTGTAACAACAAGCAACAAAATGGTGAAACCTTCACCTCCTTCATACAAAGATCAAAAAATATGGCTAGAAAATTCCCATTTAAAATACCTAACAAACAACTCATTAGCATCTTTGTGCAAAATATAAATCCGGATCTAGGGTTTCATTTACAAATGCACAGTGCTACCTCCTTCAATGAGATCAATCAAAAAGGGACTAATATCAAAAAAGCACTCATTGCCAAAGGTATAGTTAAAATCTTTAAGGAGACCAAAGATAACCCTCCTCAACAATAATCAAATGATAAACCTAAATTTTGGAACAAAACAAGAACATTGTGAATGATGGTGTTGTGGATGCTAAGCACATCCAAACCCTTCAACTACCACTCAATCTATCAAAGGTGACCCCATATACCCATAGGGAACAACAATAACAACCACCATAACAACAACAACAAGACTATCCCCCAAGATACCATTTCACCCCATTAAATGAACCTATCGAATTAGTCCTTAAGAAACTCATCCAAAACAGACTCATCATGCTACCTGAAGCACGTCAATATGATGAACCCACTTTCAAACCAATGTGGTATAAGGATAATGAATATTGTGAGTTTCATATAACAAAAGGACATAGAACCTCATCGTGCATGAAATTGAAACACTTGATTCAAACCTCATAAATAGAGGTGAAGTCACCTTCGACGAACCTCCTTAACATACATCCAATAAAGACCTCAATGTATACAAGGATCCATTCCCACAACATGGTAAAGTTCAAACTCCTGATAAAGGTAAGAGCATTAACAATGCCTTATATTCTTATGACTCCATTGTACGTCGTGATGGGTTGAAATATTGACCTCTTTTTTTGTTATTTTTATATGTTTTCAAAACTTTTCCATATGATCATCTAGACACTTTACCAACATCACCATCATTTTATGTTGTCTTTCTATACACTTTTCAAGACTCTAAATCTATGTTATTAATATGGAATATGGTGATGATATTATCAATTGAATGATTTAAATATGAGTATGCATGCAATATAGATGGAATCCTATGGTTTAGTCATAAAGGTTATTTGTGTGCATATGTTTTGTAAATTAACCCCTGTGCAGCAAGAATGTGTCATCAAGGAAATGAGCATTTGCAGTGAAGTAGCAGACATGAGAGTTAAAGGAAGTGAAGTTAGGATGCCAAAAGTGTAGGCAGCTGGAGGATGAATGTGAACCATCATGGACTAAAATAAATGCAGAAGAACTAGACTTGTTTCAAACACATCTTCTATGTGTTCTTCATGCGAACCGTTGCATAAGAATTCTTATTTGAATAGGACTCTACTTCCTCTATTTAGTTAGATTAATAAATTGATCTTAAACCTATACCCTAGTATCTAGGGATGGATTGATGGTTGATGTTAGTTGGTAGTTGCATAAAACTCTCTCGTTTTTGTATAAGTGAGGAGGGATGAGTTAGATGTCAAGTTAGTTACTTTATTTTCTAGTTACTCAGTTGTTACTCCGTTTTTTAATATTTGAATATCCAAACATGTTTTATTGAGGAATGTCATTATTGAATACAATCTAAAGAGATTCTATTTATGATTTGAAATGAATGAAACTATGTGATATGAAGATGCGTGAATATCTGAATTAGATTTGATTTCCAGTTAAGTGAGTCAATCCCTTGAGCCAGCCACTCAATGTATTGATCCTCACTTCATTTATTTCCTCATTTCTTTATGCATTATTGTTAAATATGTTCTTCATTTGCATATAAATACATTATGAGTCAATTATAATACTTTGATTGTTAAATTATAGTAGTATGGTTCATGAACATGTGCATGCTTGGTCTACTTTGAGTCCTCCAGAGGTTAGCATTAGTTCTCTTACCATTTTGGATGTTTTGGGTTAATACTATAATTTCCTGTTGAATACAATTATCAACAACTTATGCTGAAGGTACCCGTAGCCGCTAGGTTCTGTAGCTATTTTTTATGTTCTTGCATTTCTATGAATTCCAGCTGAGTAGAATTGCCTAAGTAGGTTTGGATGAGATAGTTTAGGAAAAATATGAACCCTGGAGGCACATACAGTGCAATGCCATAATAAGCTTACGCTCCTTGGTTGATAATTTAGTGTAGGAGTACAATGATAGAGTGGACTGTTTAGATAGGTTTACCCCTAAATTAGGTTAAGTCTACAACGCATTAGTTTTCCTCTATAGGTTGTATTAAAGAAAGTCAAGTATCTACCCTAACTATTAAGAGTAAAGCTTTGGATTGTGTTGTCACAACTTGTTGTGGTCGTGTTACCCTTAGTGGGCCAAAACCAAATCCTATAGTCACTTTTGATTATAATCTTGTTGATCATCTAGGGAAGACCCTCGCACAAATCTCTATCTTAGACCTTCTAAAGTCATCTCCCGCTCATATAGTAGTGCTTGAAAAAGCCTTACAAGAGTCATCCATTCCCAACAATATAGTTGTCATGCATTTTCAAGCCATTATAGGTAATATTGTCTCACCTTACAATGTGGTCTTTTCTGAAAAGGACCTTCAAACTCATGATCCATGTCACAATGATGCCCTCCACATCGAAGTTTTCATCCATCAACGTAAAATCAAATACATACTTATAGATGGTGGTGTTGGTCTTAATATTTGTTCCCTCAAATTGTAAATACAATTAGGATACTCTGAGGATCACATAGACCCAAATCAATCTAATATTGTCAAAGCATATGATGATGTAGAATGTAGGACAGATGGTGTAATACATTTGCCTATTCAAGTGGGTCTCATCATGCTAGAAATAAGATGCCAAGTCCTAGATATTGAGCTACCATATAATATTATCCTAGGATACCCATGGATTTATGTCATGAAAGATGCGCCTTCAACATACCATCAATCCCTGAAGTTCCCATTCAATGGTGTTGAAATTACTATCCCGGGAGATGCTCATCCATTTGAATTTTGTCATGCCATGCAAGGGCATTACAAGAATAGTAAAGAAGTACCCAACAATGATGTGGTCCAACCATCCCCTTTATATATTGATCCAGATACCTTACATAAAGCCTCTGCAGATACATCCAATCCCCTCCCAGAAATCAAAGCCCATATCAGAGACATAGGATTTGGCGAGTATGATATTTCAAAATCTTATTGTGTAGGGAGGATGCCTCTCTCAACAAAATCCTATGGCAAACCTCCTATTACTAAGGTTACCAAAAAGCTTAAAATACTAGCTCTTCTCACAAAGTTTACTGAAGGGCGTTTGTTAGAAGATGAAACTATTGAGGACATATCTTCTTGGGTCTACAAAGAAAAAGAACTAGTCACAATACATGTCAATAAGTATGGTAATGGCCTTAGAATTGTCAAAAACATGGGCTATAAAGGCAAAAGTGGCCTAGGAAAACATGGCCAAGGTCAAATGGAACCCATTACAATGACTAAGAAATACAATCAACAAGGGTTAGGATATGGTAAGGAGGTACCAAGAGCCTTGGACATCAAGTTTATTCTCAACGAGGGAGCAAAAGCGTGGCCCATAGATTTGATCTCTAATGAGGATACCATCGATGACTCTTCCATATACATCATAGACTTATTCCAAGACACCTTGATATTTATGATATCACCCATCTCCCTTACTTAAACCACAAAAACCTAGAATCTATCCCTCATTTACCCTGAACTTATCGATTGGGACCAACAAGAGGCCCCCATTCTAGGCATCTTTTAGAATGATGAGGCCATCATGGAATTCATGGGACTACGGGATAGTATTCCGCTTCATGATGACAAGGCTGGCTTTATCATGGAACTAAATCAAGCCTCTTATTTTGGTGAGAATGCCAATTCCTCCAGTCACAAAATAGAAAATAAAAATAGATCCTTAGGTGAAAACCACAATGTGGCACCTCTTGATTGTAAAATAGTAAAAATAAAGGATGTATCCGAAGGTGAAAACCTCTTTGAGGTGCCTAAGGATGAAGGATTTGACCTTCCCCTACCATCTAAGTATCAAGAAAAATCAACTCTCTTGGTAGAAGATTCAACAAAGATAAATCTAGGAACAATTCAGAATCTAAAGGTCACATTTCTAGCAATATCACTATAAAAACAAGAGAGGAAGGACCTCGTGACATTTTTCTCACAAAGGAAAATCAACTTTGCTTGGACCTATGCTGACATGCCTGGGTTGGACCCTTCCCTTGTGGTTAATCACCTAGTTGTCTCACCAAACGCCAAACCTGTCAAATAGAAGCTTCACAAGATGCACCCACAGATAGCCCTATTGGTCAAAGCAGAGCTTGAGAAATTGTTAAATGCTAAGTTCATACGACCTGTTGATTATATAGAGTGGGTCTCAAATCTTGTACCTATTTCTAAACTGAATGGGGGCATCCACATATGCACAAACTTCCAAGATTTAAATAAAGCATGTCCGAAGGATGATTTTCCACTTCCAAACATAGATATCATAGTGGACTTGATAGCAAGTCATGATATGCTTTCTCTTATGGATGGATTCTCAGGTTACAATCAAATTAAGATAGAAGAAGAAGATCGACATAAAACAACCTTCACATGTCCTTGGGGTACTTACTATTGGGTAGTTATGCCTTTCAGTCTCAAGAATGTAGGAGCTACTTGTCAAAGAGCTATGATAGTAATATTCCATGAATTGTTTCACACTATAATGGAGGACTATGTTGATGACATATTGACAAAATCTTCTAGAGTAGACCATATTCAAGTTCTAGGGTAGATCTTCGATTGGCTCAAGAAGTATCAAGTAAGGTTAAATGCAAAGAAATGTGTCTTCGGTGTCACTTCAGGTAAATTGTTGGGGTACATTGTATCTTGTAGAGGAATTGAAGTGGATTCAGCAAAGGTTAAGGCTATTGTAGAGATGCCTCCAACTAAGAATATCAAAGCACTAAGGAGCCTTTAAGGGTGGTTACAATCTATCAGATGCTTTATTTCACAGCTAGTAGATAAGTTTCAACCATTCCAACACTTGCTTAGCAAGGATGTCTCATTTTAGTGGGATCACAAGTGTCAATAGGCATTCGGTTAACTTAATGAATATCTAGCTAATCCTCTAGTTTTGGTACCACCAGTACTTGATAGACCTTTGATTTTGTATATCTCCACTACATCTGCAGCTTTAGGGGCTCTTCTTGCACAACATGATGAGTCAGGTAAAGAGAATGATATCTATTATATCAGTCTCACCTTGGTTGGGTATGAACTCAACTATACTCCTATAGAAAGGGCATGTTTAGCGGTAGTGTTTGCTTCCCAAAAGTTGTGACATTACATGTTAAACCAAACAACAACTCTTATCTCTAAGATTGATCCATTAAAGTATCTTTTATCCAATGCAACTGTCATAGACCGACTAGCTAAATGGGTCATGATCTTGAGTGAATTCACCATAGAGAATGTTGATCAAAAAGTTATCAAGGGACAGATTCTAGCAGATCAACTAGCTAAAGCTCCAATCACATATGTAAATCCTATGATTGCTGACTTTTTTGACAAAGGTCTCTTCACTCTAGCTACCTCAGTGGAGTGGAAGTTGTACTTTGATGGCTCCTACACATAGCATGGCTCAGGGGTAGGAATCATGTTTATGAACACCGCAAAATGACTACATTCCAAAATCATATCAGCTAGCATTCCCATGCACCAACAATATAGCTGAGTATGAAGCACTTCTCATAGGTCTTCGCATAACAATAGAATGGAATATCAAGGAACTTCAAGTCTATGGGGATTCTCAACTAGTTATCAGACAAGTCGCTGATGAGTACCAAACTAAGGATGACAAGTTGATACCATATAAGCAACTGGTTGATACCTACAAGCCTCATTTCTCTAGCATCACTTTTGAACAAATCCCAAGAGTGAGTAATAAGGTTGTTGATTCTATGGCTACCTTTGGGTCACTTGCAGACATGCCTGCCAACACTCAAAAAAGTGAGTTCTTAATTGAGCAACTATTAATACCCGTCATTGATGTTCCTACAACTAAATTCATCTATGAACTTGTTGGTCCCAATTCACCTTAGTATGAAGACATATATGAATACCTCAAAAATGGTACCTTTCCCTTTGAACTATCCAAAACCCAATGCAAAGCCTTCATCTGTTGAGCCTCTCATTTCACTATTTCTGGGTGACACCCTTTATCGTCAGAGTCTTTATGGTGTCCTTAGATGTCTTAACTTAGACAAAGATAATGCTACCTTAAGAGATATACACAAAGGTGTTTATGGATCACATTCCACCAGTCCAACTCTTACTAAGAAGATGCTCTGAACATGTTATTATTGGCCAACTATAGAGCAAGATGTAGTCTAATTTGCTAAGAAGTGTCTACAATTCCAATAGCATGGCGACCTAATACATGCACCAACACATGAGATACAACTTGTTAAAACTCCATGGCCTTTTTCATAGTAGGTACTTGACCTCATGGGTAAAATCCATCCATCCTCATCTAATGGCCATAAGCTTATCATTATCGCCATTGAGTATTTTACTAAGTGGGTAGAAGCTATTTCGATGACCTATATCACCGGTAAACAAAGAGCCAAGTTTATCCTCAATTATCTCATTTGTCGGTATGGGTTCCCCATTCCATTGTCACTGATAATGGTAGACCATTGAAGAATCAAGATGTCGGTGCCTTATGCACATAATAAAATATCCAACATCACTTTTATACCCCCTATTATCCTCAGTCAAATGGTAAAGTTGAGGCTTCAAACAAGACCATACTCAAAATCCTAAAGAAAATAGTCAATGAAGCTGGTTGTGATTGGCATCTACAACTAAATCTTGCCTTATGGGCTTATTGCACTAGTATCAAAACACCAACTGGTGCTACACCTTTTTCCTTAGTCTATGGCACTAAAGCCATTTTACCCATCGAGGTTGAGACCCCATCTCTAAAAGTCTATGCAGCACCTGATTGATGGAGAGGAGTATCGAATTTCCAGATTAGCCAAGCTTGAGTTACGTGATGAGAGGTGTCAAACAACACTAAACCATCTCCATGTCTATCAAAATCACCTCATCGTAACTATAATAAGAAGATCATAGAGAGAAGGTTTTAGATAGGTGATCTTGTCCTTAAGGAAAATAAGAGGAACTAATCAAATAGAGACAAGAAAGGTAAGTTTGAGCCTAATTGGTTAGGACCATCTGTTATCATTGCAGTCTCTGGATCAGGAGCTTACACTTTGTCAACACCTAAAGGCATTCCCTTGGATGAACCCATTAATAGTGTTCAACTCAAGATATTTTATGCTTGATCCTCAAAGTATCCTTAGAAAGTACAAAAAAAATCAAAAAATATAGAAAAAATATTAAAAAATACAAAAATACAAAAAAAATAAAAATAGAAAAATCCAAAATAATATGTCCTCTGGTGAAAACCTAGTAAACAGGCACCTTGGATAAGTACCATAGTGAAAACCTGGCAAATAGGCACTATCCATAGAGTCAACATCCACCATCAATTAAGTCATGAATCCATCTCATCCATAGCAATCCATAATAAATCTCCATCCATCCATCATTGTTTTGCATTTCTACTTTCCTATCTATCATGTCTTAGAAATTGTCAGTGTCAGTTATCTTTTAGAATCATCTAGTGTGAATTCCTCTAGTGTCAGTTCATCCACTAGCACTATCCTATGTCAATTCATCCTATGTCAGTTCATCCATTGTCAGTTTATCCATCGTCATCCATAATAAAACCTGTACCAGAATGGGGACAACTTTTTCCTTAACCTAGGTTTAGGAATGGATCCTTATTCAGGGTATGACAATATTAATCTAAATACTTCTCTTCATCACCATTCTCCATCATCATCCATCACATCATCTTATCCTCTATCATCAAATCTCCTAGAACTACATATCATCTCATCTCAATCTTAAAGTACCTTGATCCCATGGATATGGGTATGTAGGCAGTCTGGAATACGAAGGAAGTATCTAGTACTCAGGTGCATAAGACTAGATGTCATTGTTTCCCCCAAACCATTCTCTTTTCACCCACCTCATCACATTTCCTAGAACTACATATTATCATCTTCATCTTTCATCATAATGTTCCTTGATCCCGTGGATACAGGGTATGTAGGTAGTCTAGAATATAAAGGCGTATCTAGTACTCAGGCACATATGATCCATCATTCTTCATCCCAATCCATTTAACACTTCCACCTTTCTTGTCTTCCATTTATCACAATTCGTCCATCCACCTAGACTTGACTAACTCAAGCAGAAAACAAACTATGCATCCCTGAAAGTTAAAGTACTTAACAAACCTAAAGCCAAAAGACCTACTTGCGAAGACATATGCTATCCTACATATCGA
Source organism: Cunninghamia lanceolata (assembly GCA_027924645.1). Taxonomy (NCBI): domain Eukaryota; kingdom Viridiplantae; phylum Streptophyta; class Pinopsida; order Cupressales; family Cupressaceae; genus Cunninghamia; species Cunninghamia lanceolata. Next base: position 13,646,450 of record BSBN01001201.1, on the reverse strand, counting down.
TTGCCAACATTTGCTACATCAATCATTTTATCCCAAAATAGATCAATAGTCTTTACAGATATATCTTTCCTATAATAAGGCTGTTATCTATCGTATCTATCCTATCTACCCTGAGCACCCTCTTTGGCAAGAGAATATATTGGTTGTGTGTTTACTTTGTAAGTCAGTCAATTTGCTTTTTTGTTTATACTTTTTGTCCCTATCTAAATTACCTATTCTAGACTGCCTTGATTTATCTATATCTTGGTATGTTGTGATGAAGTATGGATTGGGGCATAGTCATTGCTTTTGTATGTTGTGTTTGAGGGATGTTCTTGTCCTTTTACTATGGCTAATATTTCTTTTATGCATGTGTTACAGCCTAGCATCTTACATATTAATAGTCTTTTGCATTTATGTATTAAGATTATTTTATGTTCAAGACTATGGCTCATTCACATATCCACTAAGGTTATATTATGTCTAGTAGATATAAGTTCAGACCATTTTCTTGCAAAGTCAATGTCCATGCACCAGATATCTCTGCACCTTGGTTTTATATATCTTGGTTGCATAAATATCCATGTGCTATATTAAAATCCAGGAATGCTCTTTATAAATATTTGCATAACCATTTCAACAAGTATCCATTTATCCATCCATACATCCAAATTCCCAATATAATTTTCATACAAAGATTGATGAATAGAATATCATTTTCTATCTATCATATCCTATTCTATCTCATTTTCTCCTATCTATCATCAAAGTCTTCTGCATACCTGCAAAACCATATGTTAGTCCATCATCATATAAACCCATAATCATATCATAATGTCATCATATCCGTACATCCATAAGCATACACATCATCATACAAACCCATAATCATATCATAATGTCATCAAAATCCATACATCTATAAGCATATACATCATCATGTGAATCCATAATCATAAGTACACATCATCATGTCCATAACATATAGAAATATATCATAATAAGTATGAACATCCATAAACACCATCATGAATCATATAGATCATCGCATATGCCATATATCATCATCAAGGGTCATCAAAATAATACAAATGTATGTATATACATCAATGTACATCAAAAAGTGGTACTATAGTGCATCATGGCTATCAAGAGCCCTCAATATATATACAATCAATATGTACAAGTACATCAAATATTCAAAATAGTGCAAACATATATACAATTAAGTGTTAGTGTGTGCTAGTGTGTAGAGATACCCTCCTACTGTGTTCCTTGTGCACCTCCTACACTCGGTGCAGGTCCTCTTGTTGGTGTCCCTCTAAGCGATCCCATCATTGAGGACCCCGACCTCCTCGATCTGTGTGAAGATGAAGCCCCAAATCTGCTACGCTCCCTAAAACTCAGCTCCATCTTGTCCGCAAACACTACTTCAAGGTAGAGACCTCTATAGTACTTTGCCTCTCTCCCAACTGTGACCAGTTCACCCTAAACTTGGGTAATCTCTGCCACAAGTGTCATCTAATTTGCACCCACAACACGGAATGCAACATCTCTCTCTTGCCTCACCCTCTAAAGAGTGGCCTCCACAACCAATCTTAGCTACATTGTGGCATCCCTCTCTACTATCAATTGGGCAATCTGCCCATCATCTGCTAGTGGTGGTGGTGGCACTACTACTACCACTGCATGTGCTGCTGCCACTGCTTGTGCCTCAACCTACCTAGCCTCAGCCCTAGCAGTGTCTCAGTCTCTCCTCAATCTCACCATCCTTAGCTCTAAGTGAGTCCTCCTCGCTATCTCCTCCTATAGTAACCTCTTAGCCTGCTATAGCTTGGTCTCTACCGACTATACCACCGGATGTGGTGGCCTCACCTCTGCCATCAACACATCATCCTGCTCTCATCCATCATCACCTCTGACCTAGATCTAGGCTAGGACATGTTGTTTGGCCTCCCAGAGTGTCCTCACCTCATGGCCCGATGTTGCCACCTCTCTCACTGCTCCCTCTACCCCTAGTATAGTAAATCTCACTGGCTTGTGTGTCTACTAGTATGCATCATATGTAGGAAGTGTGCCAGGATCCACCTCCCCAAGGATCCAATCCCACATTGCTGGGGCAAGTCCTTGTAAATCTACCAAAGCCGTAGTAGCAACAATCTTAAGAACCTAGTCCTCGACCTCCCTCTGAGTACAGGCATGTATAGCATCGCCTACGGTCTCCTCTTGTGGTAGTCCAAACTATCTCAGTACCCTCTCGGGTAGGTACCTCTCAATCATGTCAATGCGACGACCAAATAAGTATCTCACCTATCTATAGTAAATAAGCTACTCATGATCATCCTCCCAGGTCTCACAATCTCTCCAGGGGTGCCAAACAACGATGTCCATCTTGTCCACCTATCTCCAATAGTAACTCACAATGCCAAGTCACCTATGAGTAAGTACACCATCATATATGAAAGCATAAGGCTTGTTGTGCTCTTGGTAATGTTGGGAAATAGGTCTAATCACCGGGATGTGATCCCAAGCCCATACCTATAGCAAAGTCACCCCTGCTGATAAATTGCTCCTTGACTTATAGGTACAATCATGTAGGTCATGATATAGATAACCTAAAACACAAGATCCCTAGGGATATCGGATGTCATGTGTGAACATCCCTTATAAATGGTGCCCCATCCAATTGATAACCCCTTGGAGCATATGTCTAGACATAGGAATCCTCCACTCAGAGCCACAACAATCCACCTAATCCTGTCATAGAGTCGAGGCACTCGAGCCCACTAGATCTCACGATCCTACACACCAAGGTCATCAGTAGCAAACATCTCTCTCATGCCCTCCTCACCTCCCTTTGTGTCATAATCCACTCGAGCACCACCAATCAGAATCCACAGGATGCACCATTTATCCTCTAGTGTAATTGTAGCCTCGCCTATGGGGAAGTGGAAGGAAGAAGTCTTGCTATGCCATCTCTTGACAATCACTGTCAACAAGGCAAGGTTAGCCCTAATAGGCGTAAGATGGGCCACATGCCATAATCCTACGACCTTAAGGAATACATCCTCCTCCCAACCTATCTGAATCACCTAAGCTACATTGATGAAATGTCTCTCTATAGACTGGAAAGGTAGAAGGACAATCTGCATTCACGAAGACCACTTGTTAAACATATTACAAAATTAATCCTAGTCCTAAGTCTAATTCAAATTCAACATGGTCAACTACTAGGTACAACATGGCAAAATCCCTAGGTATACCCTAGTCAACTCTAGTCAAACCTAAGTAACCTAATTCTTCTAAGGAAAACTAGGACAAAATCCAACCAAACCAAAAGTGCTTCAATTTTATCAAGTGCACTTAGTTGTCCTCCATTAGCGCTTTGTTGTCATACAAAGGTGCTTTAACCCTATAACCAAGTGCGCTTACTTTTACAATGATGCCTCGCTATCATCCACAAGTGCCTAGATGTCATGCAAATGTGCTTCACTCTTACACCTACGGCGCTTTACTATCTTGCAAAGGTGCTTCACAGTTACCAAATACACCTTACTATTGACCAACTGTGCTTCACTACTGACCAAATGTGCTACAGCATTAGTCATATGCACTTCACCCCACCCTAGCGGCCAAAGGCACTTTGGTATCGCCAAATATGTGATAGCATGCACTAAAAGCACTTCAATGTACCGAAAGCGCTTTAAAATGTGCCAAATGTGCCTAATCATTCCTAAGCTCATTTGGCTAAAAATCTAAAAACCCTAAAAAATGACCTAAAAAAAGTAACAAAGGGCAGGTTTTTGATCACTTACCACTCTTAGAGCTCCTACTGGTCTCCTGTAGGTCTGCACCAGCTCACCCCAGTACTTATATATAGGAATCAACATATATGCAAGTTGTTGAACCTCTCTAAGCTATGGTGTCCCTCCATTCTCACTTTGGATGCGTAGGTAGTCTGGCTAAGGGACATGAAGATGAAGGTAAAATAATAGGAATATTTAGGGTATGAGTTAATTATGTTAGACACTTGATGTTGTACATTATATGATGTTAGGATTATGGTTATGATGATGATGCCTTTGATGACACTTCTGATACTTGAGGTTTTATGCACATGTTATGATTATTATGTGATTATTTTATCATGATTGTTATGCGATTATTTTATGTGAATGATCTTATTCTGATTTCTATGTAGCTGATTATTTATGGGTTGATTCGATTACTAGGTGTTGTTCTTACTAATGTGCTTGGGTGAAAGGGAGAGTGTCACATCACTCACTTGTGAGTATCCTACAACATTGCAATTTCCTTTCACAGTTGTAATGTCAGAAAATGTCCCCTTGGGGGTTTTTCCCTCTTAAGGTTTAGCTCTCGGGTCTTTAATCTGCATTTAGGACATCTTGCATCATATTTTGGCATCCCGATGAGAAAACCCCTGAGTTTCATGATGAATGGGACCTAGGAGGATCCCTTGAGATAGACCCTGTCCAAAATAGGGGGGATGACTTGGGTGCCTGCGCCCTAGTCCTGCCCTATTTGGGTTAGGCCCAAATTTTAAGTGTCGGTTTATAACCGTTATTTGGTTCCTAGGTTGACATGGTAAGTTTGAATTACGAAATTCTTGGCGGGAATGTTTGTAGTTGCATATATAAGCATGTTTAGGCATACATTTATAAACTAGAAGACAACTAGATGACAACTAGATGGTTATTGTGATCTTTATGCATTCTAAAGGTGATTCAAGGCATTCATTGTGTGGAAGAGCAGATTTTGTGTTGTTTATGTGTTTGTATTTGTAGATTTGAGCATCCATCCCCTCATGGCATGAAAATATTCTTCCTTCCATGAGATCTTCACTAGAAGGTGATATCAATTGTGCTTTTGATCATTTATCATTTGGTTTTTGCCTCTGTCCCACAAGGGCACGCACTCTCTATCTATCAATGATGTTCAGAAGACTTGAATGTCTCTCTGGGGCTTGACTGAGGCAAGTCTCTAAACACCACAACCCCTTCCCTATTTTTCCATGATTGTAGGTTACAAGTTGAAGAAGTAGGAAAAGTGGAGTTGCAGGAGAGTGTTGTAGAGTGTCAGAATTATAGATCAAAGTTGAAAATAGGGACCTGGACTTGGGTGCCTGCTCATTAGTCCTCTGGATCCCACAACGGAGAAATCTCTGAGATAATAGGAATAGGTTGCAGATAAAGTTCCCAGATCCTGACAAAAATTAGGGCACTCAACTAGGGTGCCCACTCATTAGTCCCTGACTGTTCTACTTTAAGAACTTCAAAAATTGATACACATTTGTCTGTTATTTTACATCTTTCTGTAACAACATTTCCAATAATTTGTTTGTTTTCTTTTGTATTTGCATAATTAGGGTTTTGAGTATAATTGGGCATAATCAAACAATCAAATCACACAAATCCAATTTTCCCTATATTTTGAGTTATCAAGGGCCTGATAGTAGATTCCTACTCGACCCAAGGTCCTTGAATGTTTAATGGTGAAAGGAGGATACACATAAACCAAATCAAACACCCACTATCCACAATTTTACCCTAAACATTTTGGTGAGCACGTGTTGTTGAACTTTTTGGCACCTTGCTAAGTGTTTTTCTACATATTTATAGTTAATTTATTCATTCATATCATCATTCATCTTATTGCATTGGAAAATTACAAAAAAAGTGAAAATTTTGAAAAAATTGCATTCTAGTTTCTATTTTGCATTAATTAATTTGAATTTCATCAAATTTATGATTTTTGCATTAGGGGTAAGTGTAAAAAGATGGGGGGCCAAAAAGTGGCCAAATTATTTTTTAAAAAAATTAAACAAAATGTGAGCGCCTTATAACACGCTCGCATTTTGACTTATTATAAAAAAAAAAGGTTTCTATGTCATTTCATTTCTTTCTTCTCCTCTATGCCCATGGCCTGCAAACCCTAGAAAGCGCGCTCGCGTTTTGCAAAACTCCATTCAACACAAAAAGCTTATCGATTCGTCACCAAAATGCCGCCATGACGTTGAGCACGCCAAAGGAGTGAGTTATATTTTTTTTTTGTTTGAATTTGTTTCTAAATAGGTAGGTTTGAGTTGATTTTTGATGTATATTTCGTTAATTGTCAGGAAATGTTAATGCACCTCCTCCTCCTCCTCCTCCTCAAAATCCACAAAATCCTGAGGAGGAAATACTTGCAGAACAACAACCTCCTCCATCCATTCCTTGACATGCCCCTAGAACACAAGAAAATATAATGGGGAAAATTCAAAAAAAACAAAAAAGAAATTGAAGATATAATTGCAAGGTTGAAAGATCCTTCCACTTCAACCTTGCATAGGTCCACGCTTGCTGAATCTCTTGAATCTATGTTATCAAATGTAGATTCAATTAGCAAGCAAATAACTAGTTGGACGGATAAGAGAAGAGAGTTCAGAGATTATTATGCAGACAAGTTGTCATAGCAAGATGTGAAAAAAATACAAATCACAAAATTAGACTTATGTTTCATTTTCACAAACCCACAAACAAATCAACCTCCACCCATTACATGCAAGAGGTTCCCTGTCCATTGGTGCAACAACCAAGTGATAAGGGACAATTTTGGGCAGAGGTGGTGGATGGTTTTTGACCATCCTCCATGCAATAATAATGAGGTCCCGCAATACTTTTTGAGGAAACTCTACTGCGAGTTTGTCCTCAATAAAGTGCCAAACTATTTTGATATGCGGGACTTCCAGGGTAGAGGTGGGGGGTCAGTACAAGATAGACCAGGGGCACGTCTTGACCCACAGCAGGTAGTGAGACGAGTAATCAGTAGAGCAACCCATGAGCATGTTTCTATCCCTTCCATTGTGAAGGAGAGTGTTGAGGTCGATACACTTCAGTCCATTAGTGCCTTGACCCAGAGCATCATAGAGCATGCCAATCCTGCAGCACAGAGTGGGTTGGGAGATAGTGCGAGGAGTAGGGTCACACACCATGCTTGTTAGGCTTGCGGGTCAGCCTGTGGTTATGACCCCATGGATAGTCAAGACACAGGTGCACAGGCTACATCTGTAGCTGAGCAGATGGTGATGACAGATACCCTCTTGAGTGAGACTTTCAGCCTTAATACTCAGGTAAATATTAGCAAGTTTATTGAATTTAATTTATTAATTTTCATTTTTGAAATACAAGATTAACTAATTTAAATTGATGATTTTAATGAAATATCAGGGTCATAGCGTCGATATAGTTTTCAGTGGTTCTCCACCTGCATTTTACACTAGATCATCTACTGTCGGGGTATGTAACTAGTAAACAATTATAAATATTACATGTGAATAGCATCGTTATATGAATGGTATTCTAATATCTGATTTTGGATGTTGAATAGGTTAATACTGTAGATTTCACGGCAACACCTGCCAGCGGTGGTGGACTTCAAAGCTTTATGGAGGTAATAAAATAAATAGTTTAATGAATGAATTGTACTTACTAGATTTTTGTATGTGACTTGTGTGCTTTATTGTGTGTACTTCCATGTTTAGATGAACGTGTGTGTATGTTAGGAGCCATGATTTGCATCACTATTATAGTTTTTGTAATTGAATAATGTTATTTTATTTCCAGATGATGCAGGCTGCGGAGACACCTCCCCATGTTCATAGGGCAATGGAGCAGGGTGTGGCCTCTGCGATTCATAGCTCCATGGCATTGACAGGGGTATGAGGCAGACTAGTAAATTTCAATTTACGTTCATTGTTATAGTTGTCTATTTTTGAAAAATCAAAAGATTATTGATTTGAAGTTTAATTTCTATCTAGATGGTTTCTATAGGACATGACATCACCAGGGCCTATTCCTGCTACTGAGGCAAGTGAGGAGACAGATTATATGTTAGCAGTAAGTGATTATTTTGTTAAATGTTTCATTTTTTATAACATGTAATTTCTATATATTAATGTCTATACTTTTTATTGTAACAGGTAAAGACGCAGGAAGAACTAAAAAGGAGGAGTAGCCCTCGGGTTTGTAGTAGACCACCCACATGCGTGTCTCCATCCCCTAGAAGATCAAAGGCTGCCCGTGATCTATTCTCTTCACCAGCCAGAGGGGAATGACTTTTTATTGTGTTCCTTTGTTGTATGCCTATATGGCATTTGTGGACATATATTTTGTATTGTATATAGTTGACATTGTATGCCTATATGGCATTCTTGTAAGCCTATATGGCTATTTTGTATATATGTTATACTTATATCGATAGATATTGATGTATGCCTATATGGATATTTGGTTAATACAAATCTTTTTTATTGATGGCATCCATACTTGCATTATAAATCTACGTTTGAATGGATATTTGTAGATGGCTACTTCAAATATTTAAAGTCCAATTGTATTACATAGGATGTTTGTTGATCCAATAAGCAAGCTATTGTTATTCAAGTATCACCTAAACCTCATTTTGGAACTAAAAGATAAAAGTTGTATTTAAAAAAAAAATGAATCATCATGTTGAACAAAAAATATTAATATTCTTTATGAGTAGCATACAATCTCAACTATATGCAATACAAAAAAATGAATCATCATGTTATTCTTTATGTTTGAGATCTTGAAAATGACTAAGTCTAGTAGCCTGATATCCTGAAACACTAGGATGAATATCCAAATCATTAGGATGATTGCACCTTGAGAAAAAGTCATTAAGATGAGCACCTAAAGGAGACTTTCTTAAACATTCAAACATTGAGCAACAAGCATGAAGGGTTAAGGCGCAATTTGCAACTCATAAAGCCTCAAAAGGGCGCCCAACTTAGAGAGAGCATTCATTTAAGACAAGGCGCCCATTGACACCTGTTCCACCATAAAAGTGTGCTTAAGTTGGAAGGAAAACAAGCCTCTAGTAAGTGAAGCACACCTATTGTCTAAACCACTTCATTATGGCACCCTAGCATGAGGAGGAGTATATAAGTCAATAGAAAATGGCACCTAGAATGCAAATGAAGGAATAAGTGGCATTTTCAATAAGCATCAATTCACCTTGAGCTTTCAATAAATACATCAAATTGAGCCCCATAAGCCTAGGCACCCTTTGCCTTCAAAAGAACCTTTTATCGACATCAAGAGTTGGTCGTATCAGCGTATCGGCAGACCTTGGTTAAGCTTTGCCGATAGTGGTATGTCTTGCCAACGAGTGTGGTTTGAAATCGAAGACATCGGTGTATCGGAAGATAATCCCATCGGTGCATCAGAAGAGTAGTTGAGAGATTCACCGATGAAGGGGGTCACACCAACAATCAAAATCCATCGGTGTATCAGCCCAAACAAGATTAGAGTTCACAGATGTTTGGAGTCTCACCAATGGGTGTGGTCTGAAGGTTGTCATTGGTGAGATCGGTGTGTTGGCAGAAGAGTTTTTGAGTGTGCTGATGGTATTAAGTCCTACCGATAGGCGAGGGACTTAGAGTCTCATATCGGAGTGACAAAGACATCGGTGTGAAAGGATATAAAGTCACCGATAGTGGTTTGTCTAATGGATAAGAGTCAATGATGGGATGTTTGTCAGAAGTGAAATCAAATGGAGTCATGGTGGCATCGGCCTATCAGCCGATGAAATTTTAAGCTCACCGATGGTATGTTGTCTAGCCAATAGTGAGTTCGAAGGTTTAAAAGTTGATAATTCTATGCTTCCACTGTGTGCTCTGCATCAGACACTCATCCCTACTATAGTCTAGCATTCTCTGAGTTGGCAACCTAATCCAATGACTTGACACAGATCCCAAAACCACCTATTGGACCAATAGGATCCTAGGCTCTCACTTCATGCATTATGATTTCTAGGCGCTAGTTTGATGCTCCATCACAAGGAAAGTGCGCCCACACTTGCAAGTGTTTTTCTTCAAGATCTAGGCGCCAGTTGAAGGTTGTAGTTGCCAAGAAGAGCGCCTAGCAAGAGGAAGTCTTTTGGAGTCTCTAAAACACATCAAACACTTCAAATGCTCAAAACTGTTCAAGGAATGCCCAATGCCCCTTCTTGATGATAGGCACCAAAGTGTGGGTGGAATTGCATCTTGATGGCATTAGGCGCTATCTAGAGTATGCTAATCCATGGAAATGCGCCTTCTTGCTTAGAGTAATTCAAACACTCTAAGGTCTTCAGTGATCAATTCCCCAACTTATGAAATGTCCTTCATTTTAAAACACATTGTAATGCTCCAGAGAGATGACTATACCTAGGCATCAATTTGGGTTAGAAATGCCTCCAAAGTGCGCCTTCTCTTTCAGAATGCAAAACAAGGTCCAAAGGTGCTAATAAACTGAAGTGCTTCTTTGGAAAAGTCCCAGAGGTTAAGATGCGCCTTGTCTTAATGAGGTGCAACTCTTGGGTAAGAAAGCTTGTAAAGTGCGCCTAACTCAGTGAAGAGGTTGATAACTTCTAAACCCTTCCTAGAACTTAGATTGCTTCAACTGAAGATCATCTTGCACCAATACATCACCAAACTTCCAATCACAAGATCAATTCAAACTTAGGCACTCATTAAGAGTCTTTCCAATGTTGGCGCATCTGAGAGGTTGAACTGGCAAGAGATGGCGCCTAGCTTCCTAGACCTTGTTTCAATATGTTTGAGTTCCAAAGTTGACTCAATGGTATCAAGATGGCGCCATAGAGTCTTTGGACTAGTTCCTTAGAGTTTCAAAAACATTTTGGCTCCTTGAAAATTCCTCCTACATGCTTGGGCGCCATTTCAAGGTCCTGGAACCATGATGTAGCGCCTTATTACTCTAGAAGCCCATTCATGATTGTGCAACTTGAGATTGGCGCCTAGAGTGAATAGGCTTTCATCTTGACTTAATACACTGCCTCCTTCTGACGATTTTTGGGGTAGTAGAAAACCTTTCACCACAGGCAAATGTCTCGGAGATATAAAAAACTGAGAGAGGTTATTATAGAGGCACTCTACGTGATCACGTTGCCTCAGACGGAATGTTTCTAAGTGACATGGTTTTCGAGTAACATCTCGTCAAAAATTGCTACCTTTTTGCACTTTGGACTCTTCAAGGATATCATCGGTACAATGTAGCTCAGACTGTTTCGACATGTTTGGGTGAAAAATAGGACCATGCCTAGTGTAAATGTACCCATCTGGATGCATTGGAATAGTCAATTTGGTCGCATCACGAGCAAGACAAAAGTTACATCCCTTTGCAACTTTACACTGCCTCCTTCTGACGATTTTTGGGACAGCAGAAAACCTTTCACCACAGGCAAATGCCTCAGAGATATAAAAAATTGAGAGAGGTTATTGTAGAGACACTCTACGTGATCACGTTACCTTAGACAAAATATTTCTAAGTGACATAGTTTTCAAGTAACATCTCGTCAAAGATTTCTACCTTTTTGCACTTTGGACTCTTCAGGGATATCATCGGTACAATGTAGCTCAGACTGTTTCAACATGTTTGGGTGAAAAATAGGACAATGCCTAGCGTAAATGTACCCATCCAGACGCGTTGGAACAGTCAGTTTGGTCACATCATGAGCAGGATGAAAGTTATACCCCTTTGCAACTTTACACTGCCTCCTTCTGATGATTTTTGGGGCAGCAAAAAACCTTTCACCACAGGCAAATGCCTCAGAGATATAAAAAATTGAGAGAGGTTATTGTAGAGGCACTCTACATGATCGTGTTGCCTTAGATAGAATGTTTCTAAGTACACGGTTTTTGAGTAACATCTCATCAAAGATTGCTGCCTTTTTGCACTTTGGACTCTTCAGGGATATCGTCGGTACAATGTAGCTCAGATTGTTTCGACATGTTTGGGTGAAAAACAGGACCATGCCTAGCATAAATGTACCCATCTGGATGCATTGGAACAGTCAGTTTGGTCACATCACGAGCAGGATGAAAGTTACACCCCTTTGCAACTTTACACTGCCTCCTTCTGATGATTTTTGGGGCAGCAGAAAACCTTTCACCACAGGTAAATGCCTCAGAGATATAAAAAACTGAGAGAGGTTATTGTAGAGACACTCTACATGATCGTGTTGCCTTAGACAGAATGTTTCTAAGTGACACAGTTTTTGAGTAACATCTTGTCAAAGATTGCTGCCTTTTTGCACTTTGGACTCTTCAGGGATATCGTCGGTACAATGTAGCTTGGACTGTTTCGACATGTTTGGGTGAAAAACATGATCATGCCTAGCGTAAATGTACCCATATAGATGCGTTGGAATAGTTAGTTTGGTCACATCATGAGCAGGATGAAAGTTACACCTCTTTACAACTTTACATTGCCTCCTTCTGACGATTTTTGGGGCAGCAGAAAATCTTTCACCACAGGCAAATGCCTCAGAGATATAAAAAACTGAGAGAGGTTATTATAGAGGCACTCTGCATGATTGTGTTGCCTCAAATGGAATGTTTCTAAGTGACACAATTTTTGAGTAACATCTCGTCAAAGATTGTTGCTTTTTTACACTTTGGACTCTTCAGGGATATTGTCGGTACAATGTAGCTTGGACTGTTTCGACATGTTTGGGTGAAAAATAGGACCATGCCTAGCATAAATGTACCCATCCAGACACATTGGAATAGTCAGTTTGATCGCATCATGAGCAGGACACCAAAAATGCAAAAGTTGCTTTGTGCAACTTGACAACATTGACACTTTTTTGCAACATGACTCAAAGACTCAAACTGACCCCAAATGACTCAAAGTGACTTAAAATCACCTTAATTTTGGCACCCAATGTACATTATAGAGGTCAAGGCAATCCTTATCATTCAAACATCTTAGATGAGCACATAGGAAAGGAAAAATATCTTTGACAAATTTTAATTTGAGGATACTTCTCTAGAAATTTACCATAAAACTGTGTTTGAGTCTCATCCAAAAAATCATTTGGATGTGGCTCGTGGTTTTGACTACCAATTCTCCTTCTTACCACATCCCTTTGATTCAGAGATACCCTTGTGTAATTCTTCCAAAAGTCTTCAATTAGTGATCTCAATGCTTCAACAATTGGTTTATCTTTTCGTGGTAGTCTCCCCAAGAATGCCCATAATTCATTGGCATTAATGTCCTTAATTCTTTGGTGTCTTCCAATGGCTCTTGATAAAGTTTTCCTATTAATTCTCAATTCTTGACTCGTATTTCTAATGAGACGAGCTTTCCTCGTTTGACTACTTACTATAGTCGATGTAATCACACGCCGTGTTGCATTACTATCTTTTGTGCATGAGGTGTTACCCACACTCTCATTCGCACTCATTAGATTCTTGACCATAGATTTTTCACTTGAAGCCTCTGATGTTCTCAACCTAAGAATCTTCATGATAGACCTATACTTTATACTTCGCATCATTTCAACGAATAGTTGACATCTTGCAGTCTCATTTAACTTTTCAAAGAACAATCTCCAAATCTTATTAGCATATCTTCTACAAGTGCATTTTGGAATCTTACCTTCCATTGGCTGTAAAATATTCTCATCAATATCAATCAAATACTTCGGCTTTCTATGCAAAATTCTAGGTGGTGTTAAGTTAGGTAAATTCATCTCAACATTAGGAATTTCATCAATATTTAAATGAGATGGGCAAGATGGCATACCTTCGATCGAAGATGGAATAGATGACATACCTTGAGGTTGAGGTGGGAATGATGGCGTACCTCCTTCATCACATGTGAGTGATGATGTACTCTCAACTTGAGATGTGGTAGATGGTGTCCCTACATGTTGACTTGCGGTAGAGGACGTGTCTCCAACTATGGTATTCAAATCTCTCGTACCATGAAGTTTTTGCATTCCATCTCTTTGTGCCGCCAATACCGTATCTCTTTGTGATGGTTGTGTTTCCTCTTCAATTGGTATGTCTTCATTTATCATGTCCAATTTCCTCTTCTCACGAAGTTCCCTCATAGCCACTACTTTCTTTGCATTCTTAGCTTCTATCTCTTCCTGTGTTGGTTCAATTCTTGATCATTTCCTTGGCATGACAGAGAATTTATCTGTAGCATGATAAAGAGACCAATATTAGTTCCTAAGAAATGAATACAAGATAATAGTGGGATTGTATTTTTATCATGTTGTAAGGATTTATTCTTGTATAGTTTGACATCATGGTATGTTAAGGTTTGTTTATTACACATAATTATTAAAGACCCCAAGTGTAGAAAATATACATGGCATCATGTGAGATTGTAGGCTACTTTCTTGATTGGGAATGTGTCTATTTTAAACATGTATGATAAAGCATGATAAAGTAATTCAATCTGAAATAAGGAAAATGTAAAGAACATGCATGTAAAGATTTGACATACCTAAAAAATGAAGATTCGAATGGAGAGAGTACCCAATTATGTAGTGTTTTTTTCTTCTTGCATCAAACTCCTCAACAATTTGAGTTTTTCACCACTTGCTTCCTTTTCAATGTTAAATTGAATAACACTCAAATATAATTACTAACAACAATACTATTAACCAATCTATGATGTTAAATTCCTAAAATTGAATCACAATTAACATTGCAACACTACAAAAATTAAAACTCGAATAGATATATATCAAACTTGGTGTGAAAACCATGTTATTTCCTCCTCAAGTTGGCAAAGCAGAAAAGATGGTGGAAAGATCATGCAAAAGTGGTACAATGTGTCAAATGTGCATGTGAACTTCCCAATAGCATGAAAGCACTTCTTTTTTGTTAGAGCACACGCAGAATCAGTATGAAAATAGAGCATGTGGGCCTGGATCATGGGGGTCAACACTTTCTTACCATTTCTATAGCAAGACAAAACATGAGCGCGTTATAACACGCTCGCATTTTGTCCTTCTATAGACTGATCACATCCTTTGCATTGATCACATCTCTTTCCAAACCTTCCCCTTCAGACTTGAATGACCACAAGGTTTTTGAGAGAGAACTTTTCCTGTTTCCTGCAAGAGATTGCCAGATGCTCTGCCATATGATAGGCATAACAATGAAGGGGCAAGCCCTCATAATCAAGTTCTTGATAGAAAATGCCCATCGAGGAAGAAAGACAGATCTTCTTTAGAAGCAGAAGTTCTAGTTTGTGACAAATCCTTATCCAAGCATAAATAGCAGGGGTTCTGTCAAGCGATTTCCAATCCACTTCCACAAATTCTCCTAAAGACTTCCTGATTGATTCCAAAACATCGACACCCCAAAACTGGAGAGGCAATCAATATAATCAAACCCATTAATCTACATTTGACGACAGAAACCTTCAACACTATACCTTAAACCCTAATCCCTCAACCCTCAACCCTAAACCTTATCCCTAAACCCTAATCCCTCAATCCTCAACCCTAATCCATCATCCCTCAACTCTAATCCATCATCCCTAAACCCTAAATGTTATCCCTATTCCTAAACCCTCAACAGACTTGATACTATACCTTAAACCCTAATCCCTTATCCCTAAACCCTCCAACCCTATCCCTAATCCTTCTACCCTTCACACTCTACTTTAACCCTAATCCCTCGACCCTCAACCCTATCCCTAAACCCTTGACCCTCGAACCTCAACCCTCAACCCTCAACCTTAAACCCTAATCCCTCAACCCTTAACTCTGATCCCTTGACCCTCAACCCTATCCCTAAACCCTCGACCCAAAACGTCAAATCCTAATCCCTCAACCCTTCACTCTAATCCCTCAACCCTAAACCCTATCCCTAAACCCTCAACACTATACCTTAAATCCTAATCCCTCAGCCCTCAACCCTAAACCTTATCCCTAAACCCTAATCCCTCAACCCTCAACCCTAATCCGTCATCCCTTAACTCTAATCCCTCATCCCTAAACCCTAAATGCTATCCCTATTCCTAAACCCTCAATAGACTCGATACTATACCTTAAACCCTAATCCCTTATCCCTAAACCCTCCAACCCTATTCCTAATCCTTATACCCTCCACACTCTACTTTAACCCTAATACCTCGACCCTCAACCCTATCTCTAAACCCTTGACCCTCGAACCTCAACCCTCAACCCTCGACGTCAAACCCTAATCCCTCAACCCTTAACTCTGATCCCTCGACCCTCAACCCTCAACCCTATCCCTAAACCCTAAACCCTAAACCCTCAACCCTCAACGTCAAATCCTAATCCCTCAACCCTTCACTCTAATCCCTCAACCCTAAACCCTATCCCTAAACCCTCAACACTATACCTTAAACCCTAATCCCTTAGCCCTCAACCCTAAACCTTATCCCTAAACCCTAATCCCTCAACCATCAACCCTAATCCGTCATCCCTCAACTCTAATCCCTCATCCCTAAATCCTAAATGCTATCCCTATTCCTAAACCCTCAACAAACTTGATACTATAACTTAAACCCTAATCCCTTATCCCTAAACCCTCCAACCCTATCCCTAATCCTTATACCCTCCACACTCTACTTTAACCCTAATCCCTCGACCCTCAACCTTATCCCTAAACCCTTGACCCTCGAACCTCAACCCTCAACCCTCAACCCTCAAGATCAAACCCTAATCCCTCAACCCTTAACTCTGATCCCTCGACCCTCAATCCTATCCCTAAACCCTAAACCCTAAACCCTCAACCCTCGACGTCAAACCATAATCCCTCAATCCTTAACTATGATCCCTTGACCCTCAACCCTATCCCTAAACCCTCAACCCTAAACCCTTAACCCTTAATGTCAAATCCTAATCCCTCAACCCTTCACTCTAATCCCTCAACCCTAAACCCTATCCCTAAACCCTCAACACCATACCTTAAACCCTAATCCCTCAGTCCTCAACCCTAAACCTTATCTCTAAACCCTAATCCCTCAACCCTCAACCCTAATCCGTCATCCCTCAACTCTAATCTCTCATCCCTAAACCCTAAATGCTATCCCTATTCCTAAACCCTTAATAGACTCAATACTATACCTTAAACCTTAATCCCTTATCCCTAAACCCTCCAACCCTATCCCTAATCCTTATACCCTCCACACTCTACTTTAACCCTAATTCCTTGACCCTCAACCCTATCCCTAAACCCTTGACCCTCGAACCTCAACTGTCAACCCTCAACATCAAACCCTAATCCCTCAACCCTTAACTCTGATCCCTCAACCCTCAACCCTATCCCTAAACCCTCAACCCTCAAGGTCAAATCCTAACCCCTCAACCCTTCACTCTAATCCCTCAACCCTAAACCCTATCCCTAAACCCTCAACACTATATCTTAAACCCTAATCCCTTAGCCCTCAACCCTAAACCTTGTTCCTAAACCCTAATCCCTCAACCATCAACCCTAATCCGTCATCCCTCAACTCTAATCCCTCATCCCTAAACCCTAAATGCTATCCCCATTCCTAAACCCTCAACAGACTCGATACTATAACTTAAACCCTAATCCCTTATCCATAAACCCTCCAACCCTATCCCTAATCCTTATACCCTCCACACTCTACTTTAACCCTAATCCCTCGACCCTCAACCCTATCCCTAAACCCTTGACCCTCGAACCTCAACCCTCAACCCTCAATGTCAAACCCTAATCCCTCAACCCTTAACTCTGATCCCTTGACCCTCAACCCTATCCCTAAACCCTAAACCCTAAACCCTCAACGTCAAATCATAATCCCTCAACCCTTCACTCTAATCCCTCAACCCTAAACCCTATCTCTAAACCCTCAACACTATACCTTAAACCCTAATCCCTCAACCCTAACCCTAAACCTTATCCCTAAACCCTAATCCCTCAACCCTCAACCCTAATCCGTCATCTGTCATCCCTTAACTCTAATCCCTCATCCCTAAACCCTAAACACTATCCCTATTCCTAGACCCTCAATAGGCTTGATACTATACCTTAAACCCTAATCCCTCTACCCTCGACACTCTTATTTAACCCTAATCCCTTAACCATTAACCCTATCCCTCAACCTCAACCCTCAATCCTCAACCCTCAACTCTCAACATTAAACCCTAATTCATCAACCCTAAACCCTAATCCCTCAAACCTAAACCCTATCCCTAAACCATCAACCCTCAACACTATACCTTAAACCCTAATCCCTATCCCTCAACCCTTAACCCTCAAAACTTAAATCCTATCCGTACACCCTCAACACTTGACACTATATCTTAAGCCTTAAACCCTCATCCCTAAAGCCTCAACCCTCAATCCTTAAACCTTCAACCCTAAACCCTATCCCTAATCCCTCTACCCTCAACACTCTAACCCTAACCTCAACATTAAATGCTAATCCATCAACCCTAAACCCTAATCCGTCAACCCTAAACCCTATCCCTAAACCCTCAACCCTCAACACTATACCTTAAACCCTAATCCCTCAACCCTCAACCCTAAACCTTATCCCTAAACCCTAATCCCTCAACCCTCAACCCTAATCCATCATCCCTCAACCCTAATCCCTCATCCCTAAACCCTAAATGCTATCCCTATTCCTAAACCCTCAACAAATTCGATACTATACCTTAAACCCTATTCCCTTATCCCTAAACCCTCCAACCCTATCCCTAATCCTTACACCCTCCACACTCTACTTTAACCTTAGTCCCTCGACCCTCAACCCTATCCCTAAACCCTTGATCCTTGAACCTCAACCCTTAACCCTCAACGTCAAACCCTAATCCTTCAACCCTTAACTCTGATCCCTTGACCCTCAACCCTATCCCTAAACCCTAAACCCTCAACCCTCAACCCTCAACGTCAAATCCTAATCCCTCAAACCTTCACTCTAATCCCTCAACCCTAAACCCTATCCCTAAACCCTCAACACTATACCTTAAACGCTAATCCCTCAACCCTAACCCTAAACCTTATCCCTAAACCCTAATCCATCATCCCTCAACTCTAATTCCTCATCCCTAAACCCTAAACGTTATCCCTATTCCTAGACTCTCAATGGGCTTGATACAATACCTTAAACCCTAATCCCTTATCCCTAAACCCTACAACCCTATCCCTTATCCCTTAACCCTCATGATTAATAGCCTTGAACATAAAAAATTTTATAGGGAACATAACGCAAGCACGTTATAACGCACTCGCGTTATGTCAAACATGACAAACAACAGACTTACGGGAAAGGAAAAATGCAAAGCAAAACATAACGCGAGTGCGTTATAACACGCTCGCGTTATGTCCTGCTTTGAGAATCCCAAGCCTTGGGCTTGGGATTTGCTTTGGATTTCCAACCCAAAGGCTTGGAGTGCCTTATGAATAGTTACAGACGTGTTTTTCCATATTCTTCAAGATTTCACATAATTTCGTTCGTGCTAACCCTCAGATTTGCACGTGTTTCAAGGTCAAACAAATTGAACACCTGGGTAATGTTAGGCTTTCTCTTAGCTATTTGACGATGTGATTTTTTTTACATATTAACAATGTTAAGCCTTTCATCTTTAATTTCTTTTGTTTGTGTGTCCATTTTTGGGCAAAAACCACTGTTTGGTCTTTTTTTCATTGTAAATTAACTATTCCTTCAAATTTCAAAAAAATTACATATTTAGAAACTAGACTCCATTCTACAAATATTAAAAAGAGAAAAAAATGATTTTCAATTAGTTTTCAAAATTTATAGGGGTAGCACGGCCAAAATTCTATTTTTTAGGATGTGTCCACTTTGAAAATTAGTAAAAAATCAAATATTCATCAAAAAACTATCAGAAAAATCAGGCATAAACTACATGCTATTAGCTAATTTCTCACTGAAGCGATTTTAAAAATACCAAAAAAAAGTTGACCTTTTGAGGGAGCCACAAAACATGCTATGTTATGTTTTTTTGACAGAAACAACACCAATTCTGTGGCTCCCTCTTTTGAACCCCTTAATCTATGCCATTTTCAAAAAAAAATAGTAGTTTAGAAAGTAGACTCAGAGCACTATGAACATTGTTTTGGTTGCATCTCCAAATTTTGAGTGTAACTATGCTCAATTTCTCATCCAAGGCCAGTATTTCTTGATTTCAGAAAAAAAAAAAAGTGGCCACTTAAGACCCCTTTTTGGCCCCCCATCTTCTTGCACTTACCCTTAGATCTGGGCTAAATTGCAAAAAATTACAAAAATTCAATCACTTGCACTATATTTTCATCATAAAATTGCTAGGGTTTTGTCAGAAAATTAAATTTTTCATATAACCTAGTAATTTCAAAAACTAGGGTTTGTAGGTAAAATCTTGTTTCAAATTTTTCTACTAATCTTAGGCACTCATTTGAATTTGCATTTGTCTGTAGTGTTACATTTTAGTGTAAATTTGCATTTAGATCTCAAAAATTTGCATTTTACATAGAAAATTTCAACAAAAACTATCATTTTTCATTGGTTTTTCATTAGACTTGCACTTGCATTTTGCATTGTAGGGTTTGAAAATCATTTTCAGATCTAAGTGGAAATGTTTTTCATCATAAATCATATTGCAAGACATTCATATAGCATTTTGTATTAAGATCTCATACCTCGGGCTTGAAAAACCTTGAATTTCACTAGATTTGGCCTTATCAACTCTCTACATTTGCACCATAGGAATGTTGTGAAGAATATTTTTGCACTATTTAGTTGTTATTAGGGTTATTATTTGCTTCTCCTCCTAAAAATATTCACGACACCTTTTTATTGGGCTCTTGTATTGAAAATTTGGTGAAAAATTGCACATTTTTGCTATATTTGCCCTAGGGTTTGACCTAGATTTGCACTCCAAGCATGTTGTGACAAATTTTATCGCTTGAGGTGACTGATATTATTGCTATTATTTTTGGCACCTCCTAAAATTCCTTACAACGCTTCTTTCATTGTACTCCCCATTTCCCATTGAATTACCTCTGTCGAATTCTGCACTCTACTGTACTCCCCACTCCCGCCAATAATTTCCCAATTCACTATAACCCTATGTGCAATACAACCCACTCCCGCCAATAATTTTCCAATTTGAAATATTTTTTTAATTACCCACTTTAATATCAAATTGTCTAATTTTATTTGTGTGACTAATTATTTAATCATTTTTATTTGTGTGACTAATTATTTAGTTGTGTTTTTTACCCGATGATCAAATTAGTCATTTATAGTTGTGTTGCAAAAAATTAGTAGAATTTAGTCATTTTTAGTTGTTGTGACTAAAAGTTTTAGTCACGTAGTCATTTATTTGCCAAATTCTACTAGTGGAATTAAGTTTAAGTAGGACAATCTTAGCAATCTAAGTAAGAAGACAAATAACTTGTTATTTAATTGCTAAAGAAGTTGTTTTTGTTTACTTTAACTCAAGTAGGCTCTTTTATGATATATTTCTAGTGGAATTCTAGGATGGATAATAAAAAAGAATTTACCACATTTAAATAACCAATCTACTTTGTTATTTTACATCTTGGGTTATCTATTTGTCTTTTCGATTATGATGTGTAGTTGCTAGTAGTTGTTCTAGTTTGTGTTATGCCTTATATATTTCCATACATTCCAATATTATATCTTGTTATTATATATACATATACATACATGAGGTATATATGTTTACATCTCTCTCTCTCTCTCTCTCTCTCTCTCTCTCTCTATATATATATATATATATATATTTACGTGGATTTTAGGTTGTTATAAAAAGATGCATAGGTGCAATGTTATGATTTAGATGCTTAGGTGTATAATATGTGTGTGTATACATACATACATACATATAATATGTAAATCATGTATATATAGTATTTAAATAAAAGTTATATTATATAAATCAAATGTTGAATTGTTAATCATAGTATACTAAAATATTAGTGTTGATATATAAAATTGTACAGGTTTCAACACCAACATGGGAAGTTTCAGGAATGTGGGACTTGCTACTTGAAACAACCTCCAGATTTTAAAGAAGCTAGCTCTTCTCTATCTTAAATGGGTTTTGAGGAGAAGGACAGAAACTAACATGATTACAGATACAATTTAAGCAAATCTAACTATGGTGATGCACCTGAATAAAAGTATTTCTCTCAAATTAAGCACAGTGAAACTATCCTCAAGATTTAGTTATATTAAAGAGCAGATACTGCATGATTAACATAAACAGATGCAATGAATAAAATCAAAGGCTCACAATCAAACACTTTGCAATGACACAGGAAATATCAACCAAGGCACAGAACTCAGTCCTTCTCATTAATTTTCCAGCAACATAAAAGGCACAGATACATGCATAGGTACATTAATTTTCTAATCAAGAATAACAAAATAAAGGCAACTGATATCAACTGGTCACATCAAAAGTCTCCAACTTATCTCTTAAATCTCTGACAGAAAAATATCTCTATCTCTATATGTCTAAAAATTGTATGAATCTATCTCTCGATCTATTACAAATGTTACATATTTATAGCCTAAGATCTGACTCTAGATTATCTACAACAATTGAATCCCAACGGCCCAATAGAACTGAAGGTAACTGGAAGTCTCTGACAGTTAAGATCTTTCAAATCTGCAACAGTTTCTCTTTCCTGCAAGCTCATTGGTTGGAGCAAAATATGTGTGGCACACCTCCTTCTATAAGGGACAGACACTTCATGAGACCCGCGCACTTGAAACTGAAAAGACTGTGACAGATGGCAGCGTCCGCACAAAACTTTGAGACTCCTTCGTCTCTCAGGAAAGAACAGGAAACTGACACTTGTCACATTCCACAGCATGCTAAACTATCTACGTGTCCTTATCCATAACAGCTTCAAAACTGTGTCTTTATACTCGGAGGAACTCTGCTGGCAACAACTGTCGCAACCCGCATCATTTAGAAACTAACATATTAATAATAGGACCCACAACTTAAGCACTCACTAGCTTTCAAAAGGAGAAAACAGGGACAGGTGGCGGCACCTGCATTACTGCTAGAAACATTAGAAACTCTTTGAAACTCCCGCAGAAGCTGACACTTGGCAGGTTCCGCGTCACTTAGAAACTTTTAGTTATTACCGGAAAAGGGTCATAAACAAAATAACTTTATTGCCGCATCTACCATGTGGCATTCTCTACAGGCTTGAAACTTAAACATTGTGGCCCACCATCCATCTTTTACTTAGCATCCATAAGATACAGAAACAAACACGCGGCAAACTCCGTAGCAATATCAAAGAGACACATGGCAGCCTCCGCACTTGCATTGAAACTTTAGGGACTGTCTCCACTAATGACACGTGGCGATCTCCACAGCAAGCTAAATTTTGAAACATATTAAAACATAATTGCTACGTGGCACGCTCCGCACAAAAGTTATAGTTAGAAACAAAACCGCAACTTTTAACTGAGGCTCGACACTTGGCAGCTTCTACATAGAGCATAAGAAACCTATGCAGTAAGACTTTGAAACATTTATAGAAACAGAAAAGAACCCGCAGACTCAGCGTGACTGAAACAAAATGTAGAGTTTTTACACTCTACAGTTCTTAGCGACCAATAGGACTTCTGAGCCTGCTTGGAAAGAACCCAAAACTGGCAAAAATATATGTATTTAAAATACAACATAGAGTCACAAATTCTGCAATGCCGTTTGAAAAATAGACCATTCTGAATCAGAGAGTCCTTGTTTACTCTGTAAATCTTGAAAAGAAAAATCAAGATTAATTATATCCTTGTGGGAAAATGTCTGTAAAATTTAAACCACGGCCTTTAACTGAAACTCCAGCTAGGCCATAGGTATCAACACAGCTTCCACCTCCTTAACTGATGAAGAATCACTTAAACCCTAGAAAATGGTTTGATCATTTTGCCTGGTTAAGAGTAGGGCCTTGATATCATCAATCATCAGCACTGTGTTATTGTCTGGAAATAGTGAAGGAAGACCCAGTTGCACCAAATCCTCTATATGTTTCTTCATATCTTTGACTCCTTCCTTCACTGTATCTAGGAGCTCTTGGCAATTTGTAGCTGTAGAGTTACAACTTAGAACCTCATTTACCTTTTTAGTAGCGATCATTCTGTCATTGATTCCTGCTGCTAACAGAGTTTCATCTATTGTATCATATAGTTTCTTTAACAAAAGTTTAGAGTCTGAAACTCTCAAAGAAATAGTTGACAAGGTGGCTTGCACCGAAGTTTCAACTTTCTCACATAGCTGTTGTGCATTTAACATAAATGTTAAGGATGGCCTTAGCTGAATAATCTCCTCAGAGATTCTTTCCCAAACTGAAACATAAAGCTCTTTCACCAGATTCAAAACTCCAGCATTCTGTGGCCTATTAGCTAACTCAATTGTTAGTTGTTTTGTTGTTTGTTGCTCTGCTAGGAGTTGTGCCTAAATTGTACCAGTAGCATTATGCTCACTCAGCAACTTCTACTGAAATTGTGTGGCTTGCTGCAACTTCTCTTGATACTTCTTCTCCAAGGTGGCTTTCTCTTGTCTCAGAACATTCCCTGCAACTTTTTCCTATGCTAGCTCAAATTTAAGAGAAGCATTTTGGGCTTGTGCAGCCTAATGTATCTGAGAAGAAATGATATTTTGCAACTATTTATTCAGACTCTCAATCTCATTCTTCTTAGATTGAACTTCTCCAGCAAGGTTGCTACTATTCACCTTCTCCTGAGCTAAATCATTCTCAACTTTCTGCAACCTCCTAGACACTTTCAAATAATCAGTTGCAACA
The DNA here is from genome assembly GCA_027924645.1 of Cunninghamia lanceolata. Taxonomy (NCBI): domain Eukaryota; kingdom Viridiplantae; phylum Streptophyta; class Pinopsida; order Cupressales; family Cupressaceae; genus Cunninghamia; species Cunninghamia lanceolata. Next base: position 13,621,849 of record BSBN01001201.1, on the reverse strand, counting down.
GCAGATGTAGTCTCATTGAGTAGCTCGACCCTATCTTGTGGCCTAAAAAGAGACATATCCATAGCTATAGCATTCATTGAATAGTCTTGGGGCTGCATCTATTCATTAGGTTTCACCACATTTTGGGACAAATGTGTGACTATCAACTGTTGTTGAATGGGGTCAAAAAGTGACCTCATGTGTGGCACAGCAAGGCTCTTGTTTTCCTTCTTTCTCTTCTTGTCCATTTTAGCTTCTCTAGCCCTTTTTGTTGTGTCTGCTTGGGCTTGGAATGTAGGAGGTGAAGCAATGTAGCCTCCAGTAAAAGGATGACCTTGAGGTAGGCCATAGGGAATGGCCGTTAATTATTGACTAGGGGAAACTTGAGGAGGGGCTCTTTTTGGCACAGAGGGGGAAAAGAGTGGTAATGAAATGGCCTGCGAAGACATGGCCTATGAACTAACAATTGGGGCAAGGGCTGATGTAAGCACAACAAAAGTGGTAGGGGGGTACAAATGTTTGGCTAATTAGGATTGCCACTCCTAAAGTAGAAGAAAGAGATAGAGGGGAAAAGGGAGAAGAAACACTTACTTGAGCAACAGAAGATGTGACTAGCAGTTGTTGTAGTAGTGGTTCTGCTTCTTCTTCTGACTCTTCTTGCAGGTGCAGTTTCTTGTGTTTCCTAGGTCTCTCTCCTATTTCCTCCTCTATTTCTAACTCTGTTTCTTTCTCTTCCACATTTACCACCACTGGTGGTTTCAAAGGAGCAAAACTGGAACCTCCAGATACTGAAGTTGTTGGAGTCCCTATGGTTGGTGATGACACCACACCTTTTTATTTCTCTAAAGTGCTGAGAGATTGGGGCCATGAAGATACAAGAGCAGCAGATGAGGCCTGTCTTGTTTCTTGCATTGTGTGGGGTGACTCTGCTTCCTCTTTTGATTCCTCACCCTTCTTCTGAACTTTACTTGTGTTAGCGCTAGAGACTGGGGAGGGATGCCACTCATCCCAAATTGACTCCCATTTCTCATCTGTGTCAATATTCTTGAAAGAATGTGTTAACTCAGAAATCTCTTGCCTATACTTCCAATAGGCTTCAATCTTCTCTGTTTTCCAGTCATGGTCCTTTAATGACTTCTTCAAACCAGCAGACATTCTTATCTTAGGGTCATAAACCTTTTCTTTAACATAAAAATTCTCCCATGGCCTAGGCCCTTCATAAGGCAAATTAGCTAGTTCTACATATAGGTCTGGGTTGTCTTCTTTTGGATTTCTCCTATCCTCCCAGAAAGGCTAACCCTCATGTACTATTTTAGCATGGACCTTGTTGTTTCTAATCCAGGAGTCCAGAAAACTGTCTGGATCATACTCCCATTTATCTTCAATGATGAAGAATCTAATGGCAGCTAGCTTTCTTAGCAAAAGATGTTCAGTATCTCTAACTTCTGGTGCCATATTCCTTTTGACCCATGGGATGTCATACATCTTCTTTTTCTTTTTCTTGGTGCCAAACTCATTATCAACCACATACACCTGTCGGGTTACTTCTAAGAATGCTACCCTAGGGGTTAATATTTTAGGTAGCAACATGGGCTCTTCATTGAAACCATGGACTCTGATGATAATATTGTGTGCCCCAAGGAAATAATCACAGGGGATTGGGCAATTGGTCATGAAACCCCTAATAATTTGTGTCAATCTATGTTCTACAGGCTCAGGGCTTAATTGGCAGAAGGCAGGGGCCACAACAAGTTCACAAAACTCATAAGGGTCTAAAGCCTTAGATAACACATGTCCATGCAGACACAGGGATAGTTTTATTTTGACCAAAATCTGGGTCATACATGTTCAATTGCATATATTGTGCGAAAAGATTATGGTTCTGATATAACATGAGGTGGAATAGAAAAGCAGAATACCTAAAAACTCCTTTGGACTTGAAATTCATGAGTTGATCAATCATGGTGTTAGCAATTTGCTCTGAGAAATCCAGCCGGTATTCTTGTGTTTTGTCCACAGTTTTCAATCTAAAAATGATAGCTATTTGCCAATCGTGGACTGTGTTGTCTTCTCTTAACCCAAAAATGAAAGCTATCATTGACAGTGCCTCTTGAGTACTTTGGTTGAATTGTGCCCTCCCTGTGGGTAGTGTGGGCATCTATGTGTTATCATCTCCTAACTACATCTCTGAATTGAGGAACCTAACCATGTTGATTACATTTGCCCATGTCTTTTGCATTTTAGCAATAGTGGGAAATGTGGCCGTTTTATCATGTTGCAGGGCCAGCATGTCCCTTATGGCCTTGGGCGTAATATGCACTATAAAAGGGCCTATTGTATGGTATTTGATGGTGCATGAAATAGCTCCACACATAACTCGATTAGCTTGGGACACAGGTGCACACTCAGAACTGGGAATTGTGCCAACTACGAGGTCCATATTCTCATACCAAAAGTTTCAGACTACCCGCTTTTTGCTCAGAGAATACACCTCTGATGTGCCCCTTCCCAGAGAGTCTTGGTAGTCTTTTGAAGGGTCATGTCACAAATGTCATCCGCGTAATCCTTCATCTTCGCTGGGTCAACAGAATACCCTACCTCAGGGACCCTTGTTCTTGAATAGGCTCTCCTTGGTTACGCGGTCGCTGAAGCATATGATTTGCTGCTCAAAAGCCTGTCAATTAATTCATAAATTATGAGTCCCTCTTGAGAAGACTGTGTTTCAGACATAGCTGTATCTGTGGGGAAAATACGGGAAGCTTTGACACAGGAAAGGATGAAACTGCTTCATAAGAATGACACAGCTGAAAGGTGCTTGCTAGGGATGGAAATTAGAGGCAATAATGATTCAAACCAGAGAGATGGAAACAAATGAGAGCCACACATAGGATTTAACACTAATTTATTGGGGCTTTAATGACACATCTTATCTTATAAATGGAATTAACGCTGAGAAATAGTTAGTGTATCTTTTTGAAATCTGCATGGAACGAAGTGTCAGATATGTTACGGGAGTAGCTATCTTTTCTAAAAAGTGTGTACTTCCAGGGATTTTGGGGATTGCAGAACAAACTTAATAAATGTGAGATCAAAAGAGAAGGGGCTTTGCACTGCTGACACGTGTTCACAGAACACTTATTGAAAGGTGGGAAAAGAAAGTGAGAAAATAGGAAAACAAGAAAAGGAAACTAACTAACTATGATACATAAGAGCCCCTGCTTAATTGAAATGCTTCAGATAGATCCCATTTACAAGAATCTCTTTAGGTTCACCATCCATAGTCTCGAGCTTAAAAGAATTTTGTTGCTTACAAGAACAAATTTTGTAAGGACCAGTCCACAGTGATTTAAATTTGTTGTGTTGACTTGGCTTGGCAGCTCTCTCATCCCATTTCAATACCAGTGAGCCAACTTCAAAAAAGGGATTTGAAGTCTTCTTATTAAAATAGTCCTTAACTATTTTCTGATGTTTCATCAGTGACTCATGTGCCTTTTCTCTTTTCTCTTGTACTTCTAGCAGTTCAGCAAGTCTAACTTGCATGGGGTCATTCTCTTCAATCTCTATCTATTTCAATAATTGCAAAGCAGGGATCTCTAAGCTCAGTGGCATTACTACTGGTTTACCATAAACTAATTCATATGGAGACATCTTTTTCACTTGCTTTGGTGTGATCATGTCAACCCACAGTGCTGTATTAAGTAGTTTATGCCACTCTCTATGATAATTTGTCCCTATCCTTTTTATGAGTCTGATAAGGTTCTTGTTAGTGGATTCTGCCAGGCCATTACCTTGAGGGTAATAATTTGAAGAAGTCTTCAAATAAATCCCATTCCTTAATGCAAACTTAGATATCTTTGTTCCCAAAAATGCTTTAGCATTATCTGATATAATGGTACGAGGAGGACCAAACCGAGCAGTAATGCCTTCTAAAAAGTCTAATATTACCTTTTCTGTTGCTTCTTTAAGTGGTACTACTTCACTCCATCTGGTAAAGTAATCTGTGGCTATGAGGATCCATTTGTGTCCCATACTTGACACTGGATTGATCATACCAATAAAATCTAGACCCCATTGAGCAAAGGGTTCATCCACAATTATGGGGCTTAGAGGCATTGCTGCATTTCTCCTTTTCCCTGTATAAAATTGACAAGCTTGGCATTCTTTAACCAGCTGATAGCAATCTGTAAATAGAGTGGGCCAGAAATATCCTGCTTGAGTCACTTTGATTGTTGTGGTCCTTGCTGAAAAGTGTCCACCTGAGGCTCCATGGTGTAATTCATGTAGTATTCTCTGAGCTTCATCTTTCTCTATACATCTCAAAAGTATACCATCAACATTTCTTCTAAATCAAATATGGTCAATTAGTACAAAATGAGCCCCTTGCTGCCTATAATATCTTCTCTTATCATGGGAGAGCTCATTTGGGAAAATCCCATGCTTCATAAACTATATTATGCTTGTGACCTAAGAATCTTGATCAACCTCTTAGATTTTCAATACATTTTCACCTTATGTTTCTTGTGTCATCATTCTTTCCATGTCTTGAGTCATATATTGGCACAATCCTTTTCCCCTGACCAACTTGGTGGGTCTTACTTCTACATCATATTCTAGGATCTTTGTGATCCAATTGGCCCTTTTCTCAGTGATCTCACCCTCCATAATATATTCTCTTACACTAGGATGAGCCACTAGTATCAGGATTTTGTTTCCTGTTACCATATGCTAAATTTTTTAAGGGCTTTGACCATGGCATATGCTTGCTTCTCCACAAAATTGAATCTAGCCTCATATTCTCTAAGAGTTTTGGAGAAAAACGCTATTGGGTGCTCTCCTTCTTGCTGCTCATCTTTCTGAGTTAAAATAGCAGCAACACTGAATTCTCCCCCATACACATACATTATGAAAGACTTAGAAAAGTCTGGGTTTCTGAGTACTGGGGCTATTGAAATAGCTTTCTTGACTTCTTCAAAAGCCTGTCTCCCTTCTATAGTCCATTTGAAAACCAGATCCTTTTTAAGCAATAGTGTCATTGGTCTAATTAGACCTGCAAAATCAGATATGAATCAGCTAACAAAGTTGATCTTCCCAAGAAAGGATTGAACTGCTTTCTTATTAACTGGTAGAGATAGATTCATTATGGCAGTGACTCTTTCTGGATCAATAGAGACTCCTTCCTTTGACACTATACGCCCTAACAGTTTACCCTGAGGTACTGCAAAGATACACTTCTTGGGATTCAGGGATATTCCAAACTCTTGGCATTTTTTAAAAATAGCCTCTAAATGGTCAAAATGATCTACAACATTTTTAGAGAAAATAGTGAGGTAATATAGATAAATCAAGATGATTTTGTTTATAAGCTCCCCCAATGTTGCATCCATTGCTCACTAAAAAGTAGCTCCAGCATTTGAAAGGCCAAAAGGCATCTTAGCATATGCAAAGATTCCCCACTTTGTAGTGAATGCAGTCTTATGTTGGTCTTCATCTGCTAACCATATCTGATTGTACCCAGAGAAACCATCCAGCAAGGAAAACCTTTCTTTTCCAGCCACAATCTATAAAATTTGTTTCATAGAGGGCAGGGGGTAATGATCTTTCAAAGATGCTCTATTTAGATCCCTAAAATCTACAAAGAGTCTTATGTCACCATTCTTTTTTCTTATTGACACTAGGTTTGATACCCAGGTTGAATGCTTAATTGGAAAAATAATCTTTGATTCTAGGAGCTTTTGCAACTCATCCACCATTAAAGGTTCAATTTTAGAATTCACTGGCCTTTGTTTCTGTCTGACTGGTTTAGATCCTTCAGTAAGTTCTATGGTGTGTTGGATGATATCTTTGTTATAGCCATACAGGTCTTCATAGGCCCAAGCAATCACCCTATTTTTCACACAAACTAATCAACCTTTCCCTTTCTTGTTGGGTTGTAGAATTTCCAATTTTTAATTTTCTTCCTTCACTGAATTGGATTTTAGAATAATCTTCCTTATTTGCCTGAAACCTCCTCTTCTCTAGGCTTACATCTTCTGGGTCAAACAAGTTTTCTAAAGTAATTAGTTCTTTAGGAAGTTTTTTTGACTTTAGCTAGATAATTTGGTCACCATATGCTTCCTCAATTTTAGGATGTAATTGATCAGCAAATTCTCTTGATTGTTGTAAGAATGAGAGTACTTGGAAATCATTATCAAAAACTTGCCAATTTTGGTCATTATCTGGAATAGTTGGCCTTACTATAACTTTGACTGACTCATTGTTAACTAACAGATCATTTGCTGGGTCAAACTGTGAACCAATCTGTGTCATTCTATCTACCTCAGAATTTTGGGCTCTGGGAACTACCTCAATATTGAAAGCCTCAAAACCATCTATTAGGTCCCAAATTTTGTGCCTATAGGATCTCATTCTTACATTTTTGGCTACTGCCTTTTCTCTTATTTGTTTTACTACCAGTTCTGAATCTCCTTTTACTATCAGATTCTTTATTCCTTTTTTCTTTGCCAACATGAGTCCATGCACCAAAGATTCATATTCAACATCATTATTGGTACAGGCAAACTAAAAGAGGATGGCACTTAAAATTTTCTCACCATTTGGGGCAATAAGGCAAATTCCTGCTCCAGCACCATTTTACTTCTAGCCCCATCAAAATTTAGGGTCTAGATTTCTGAGTCTTTTTCAGATTCTTGACTCTATGATGCTTCTTTCCTTAAAACATTAGGGATCTCTTGGTCTTCTTCAAATATGACATAAGTGCCTAGACCTGTAGAGTCATAATTTCCATAGGGATCACTCTGCATCATAGTCAATAACTGATTATTCTCTTCTTCATGTTGGTCATGTTCAGTCCAGTCACCTAATTATTCAACAAAGATTCTCTCCTCCTTATTCAGCATAGCATGGGTTGCTTCTAATTTTGGGGTTGGTTCATTTGTGATATGGTCTTTAGATAATGGTTCTGACAGTATTTTCATCTTTGTCCCATATTTGGTTCTCAAGATGAGGTGTGACCAATCTAGTGACATGTAACCTCCTATCTTGGTTGTGAAATCTCTGGATAAGCATAGACCAAATACAGGGGGAATATCTATGACTACCACATCTTGATTTACAATTATATTGGGGCAAGTATATAGTTGCAATGGGAGTTGTTTAATTTTCCCTATTGTTTGCACAGATTTCCCATCCAATTACATGACCCCTCTTGTAAGTGGCTCATATTTTATCTTCAAAGCATCTGCTATTTGCTTTGGCATTACTGTAGTACTGGCCCAAAGTCTATCATTGCATTATGCAACAGTTTCTTCCCAACTATTAGAGTCAAATAAAAGGGATCTGGTTTAGATTTACCTACCTCAGATGCATTGTTCAACAGAGCTGTTGTTTGTAGAGGTACAATATCTTTGAGATGCGACTTTTCTTTATCAGTAGGTCCTCCTTTAGCACCAGTGTGTTTAGGGACTTCTTGGTCTTGCAGAGCTTCTTGCAACAGTGTCTTCTGCTCAAGAATAACGAACATATCCCAGATTGATACATGCGTTGGAGTTCTTTTTAGTTGATCCACCACATTCACAGGTCCTAATGTTTGGGTTTTTGAGTAATAAGGGTACCTTGTCTTTTCCAGAACTTGGCCTAAGGCTACTTGATTTTGCACAGGCTAAGGCATTTCTTGTGTAGAGACTATGTTCTGATGACTTTGAAATGGAGGAGCTCCCATGATCTCATTATTTGTGACTTCAGGCTGCTCCATCATTCTCCTCTTTGCTCTGGTATAATAGTCTGACTATACCAGTGGTCTCTTTGAAGTAGATGCCTCATTCAGAAACACTGAATCTTCCTCTTCAATCCATGAAAATAGAGCATGCTCAGGAGCTATTTTCTCTTTTTGTTGTATGGACATCCCTTGCATTTGGGCTACCATGACTGTATTTTGTACACTAGGAGACTGATATGGTGGAGTGTTAGAAGTTGCAAATTGTCCTTCTAACCCTCTTTGTTCTACTATCTTTTGATGTATATTTCCTTTGGGACAGTCTCTAGACATATGGGCATTGTTGCAGGGAAAGCACCAATCATTTGTGCCATCTGCAAAATTATTTTGCCCTAGAACGATTTCCCTGTTGGGATTAGGAGGAACAGTTTGTAAAGGTGTAGGGACTGTAACCAACTGGTTTGAAGGCTAAGGATTAGCTTGCCTTTGAGGACCTTGATATTGATTTGGCTGAAAGGGAGGTCTATTTCCTTGGTAACCTTGATAAGGGGGCTTTGGATAGGGATTTTGTTGTCTCTTTAGATTAATTATCTCATTTGAGAAGGTTCTTAAAATATTCTTGACATCATCCATTTCATATGGTTGAACAGGGGTGGTTACCTTAGCAGGTTATTGAGGAAATGAATACATAGACACAAGTGGGGCTGTAGGATTAGGAGCTTCTTGAGGCAAAGGTAAGGTAATTTCTAGGAACATAGGCATAGGAGGCCTTGGGGGCAATTTTTCAGCATCTATTAAGTTATTTTTTAGCCTTGACTACCAACTTATATGCTTCTGGTAGTGTCTAACCTCCAAGAGATTGAATCATTACTGATATATCTGAGTTTAAAGCTTTAAGGTGAAACACAATAGCCATACCTAGTAATGGTCTTGTTGTAGCAGGAATTCTCTCCCAAGTCTTTTGAAATCTAGAGTTGAAATCAGTCATGGCTTCTTGTGGTGCCCTTTTGATAGTAATCAATTATTGTAGCAAGGAAGATTTATCACCTTTTTTTTAAAATCTTGCAAAGAAAGTGTCCCCAAGCTGATCCCATGTAGATATTATGTTTGGAGTGAGAGATCTATACCAGTCCAGGGCATTTCCTTTGAAAGAGGCTGCTAATAGTCTTATGGCCACATTCTGTTGAGTGATAACATGTACTGCACATACATCAGATACATCTTGCAGATGCTCTTCAGGTGTCTTAAAATCTTCCCCACTAAACTTAGGCAGAGCCTTCAGAGCATTGGTTGGAATAGCATCCCAAGTTGCTGGTGGTATTGGGAGAATTAGAGGACTGTCAGTGTTCTAATTTGCATAGTTCCTTGGGGCTACAAGTGCTCCCATATTTACTCTTTGTGCTGCTACAAATTGATTCATTCTTCTCCTTGGATTAGCTACCAATGATGGCAAAAGAATACCTGGATTAGTAGAAGACTGAGCTCTTGTTATAGGTCCATAGCTCTGACTCCTTGTGGCTCTCTGGCTCATATGATCTTGATAGAAACTTTAAGAAAGGTCCCACCGGGCGTGCCAAAAACTGTTGATGTATAAAATTGCGCAGGTTCCAACACCAACATGGGAAGTTTCAGGAATGTGGGACTTGCTACCTGAAATAACCTTCAGATTTTAAAGAAGCTATCTCTTCTCTATCTTAAATGGGTTTTGAGGAAAAGGATAGAAACTAACAGGATTATAGATACAACTTAAGCAAATCTAACTATGGTGATGTGCCTGAATAAAAGCATTTCTCTCAAATTAAGCACAGTAAAACTATCCTCAAGATTTAGTTATATTAAAGAGTAGATACTGCATGATTAACATAAACATATGCAATGAATAAAATCAAAGGCTCACAATCAGACACTTTGCAATGACACAGGAAATATCAACCAAGGCACAGAACTCAGTCCTTCTCATTAATTTTCCAGCAACATAAAAGGCACAGATACATGCATAGGTACATTAACTTTCTAATCAAGAATAACAAAATAAAGGCAAATGATATCAATTGGTCACAGCAAAAGTCTCCAACTTCTCTCTTAAATCTCTGACAGAAAAATATCTCTATCTGTATTCTCTATATGTCTAAAAATTGTATGAATCTATCTCTTGATCTATTACAAATGTTACATATTTATAGCCTAAGATTTGACTCTAGATTGTCTACAACAATCGAAGCCCAACGGCCCAACGGAATTGAAGACAACTGGAAGTCTTTGACAGTTAAGATCTTTCAAATCTACAACAGTTTCTCTTTCCTACAAGCTCATTGGCTGGAGCAAAATATGCGTGGCACACCTCCTTCTATAAGGGACAGACACTTGGCGAGAACCATGCACTTGAAACTGAAAAGACTATGACAGATGTCAGCGTCCGTACAAAACTTTGAGACTCCTTTGTCTCTCAAGAAAGAACAGGAAACTGACACTTGTCGCATTCCACAACATGCTGAACTATCTGTGTCTTTATCCACAACATCTTCAAAACTATGTCTTTATGCTCGGGGGAACTCTGCTGGCGACAACTGTCACAACTCGCATCATTTAGAAACTAACATATTACTAATGGGACCCACAACTTAAGTGCTCACTAGCTTTCAAAAGGAGAAAATGGGGATAGGTGGCATCTTCCACGCGCACAATAACTAATAGGTGGCAGCACCCACATTACTGCTGGAAACATTAGAAACTCTTTGAAACTCCCATGGAAGATGACACATGGCAGGTTCCACGTCACTTAGAAACTTTTAGTTATTGCCGGAGAAGGGTCATAAACAAAATAACTTTACTGCCGCATCTACCACGTGGCATTCTCCACAGGCTTGAAACTTAAACACTGTGGCCCACCATCCATCTTTTACTTAGCATCCATAAGATACGGAAACAAACACGCGGCAAACTCCACAGCTATATCAAAAAGACACACGTTAGCCTCCGCACTTGCATTGAAACTTTAGGGACTGCCTCCACTAATGACACGTGACGATCTCTGCAGCAAGCTGAAACTTGAAACATAACCGTGGCGTGCTTCGCACAAAAGTTATAGTTAGAAAAAAAACTGCGGCTTTTAACTGAGGCTTGACACTTGGCGGCTTCCACATAGAGCATAAGAAACCCATGCAACAAGACTTTGAAACATTTACAGAAACAGAAAAGAACCCGCAGACTCGGCGCGACTGAAACAAAATGTAGAGTTTTTACACTCTACAATTAGTGTTAAGTATAAGGCTTATAGATGAAGGCTATGTGTTTAAAAAGTTTAAATACAACAAAATTTGGTGGGCTCTTAATTGTATCCTAAACCTAATACTAGGATTCAAACCATTTTCATTGTTCATTGCATATCAAGCGATTGTTCTCTCTAGGTAGTAATAGAGTTAAGTTGGCAGGCTACAAATTTCTTGTTAGCTTGGTATCTAGTACAAAATTGCTAGTCTATATGCTTTAATCAGAGGTCCTAGATTTATTTGATTGATTTTTTCATAACATGCATTAACTTTTACTTGTAACTAGGAATCTTCTTGACTTCAAAGGAGTAACTTGACATTTTGTTATTTGCTTGGTGTTAGTTTTATATAGAGGATTGTTGCACATGTTGTTCCCCATAGCCATTAACTCTACAATTGTTCTTCTTTATTCATGAATGTAGTTTTGGGGTTTAATTTGAAACTAGGTGTTGCAACCTATAAAGTCTTTTTGCTAGGAATTATTGGGATGCATCATGGTGGTTTGGTTTTGTTGGTGGGTATCTATGATCGTGACTATTCTTTTAAATTTTCCTTTGGGTTTTAGAGAGGTCAATTGGAATTATAATTCACTAGTTGTAGAAGGATTCATTAGGGTTATGTGGGAAGAGTTGAGGTGATTGACTTGGCCAAAGTTGATTCCTAGACTTCCTTATTCTCTATGGTGCCTAGTAACACTCTTTATATAATCTTGTTAGAGATATTATATATATGAATATATGTGTTTGGTAAGTAAATGGGCCCTCTTGCATTATATATGGCTATTAATCTTGATAGAATGCTTTGAATATTATGATAATGATATTTTTAAAATGTAATTTTTATGCTTCTTAAAGCTATACTAGACTTATGAATAGTTGTGAAAACAAATATTAAGTGGATAATATTTGCTTAGTGAAGAGATATATGTGTTAAGTTTGGTTTGAAATAACTATTGAGTGTTTTGATTGTTGTTAGGCCTTTATACATCAGGGTTTGTTGTTTAAATCTAATAAGAAGAATCCATTAGATTGTATGAGCTTGTGCTAGTGTGACCCTTCAAAGGGTTGTATTTTCTGTTAAAGGTTGTAGGTTGTATGGATAAGTTAAGCTCTTCATTTGAAGTAGTATGTAGAAGGTTATAATCTTGGCTATGTATACTAAGTTTAACTTGATGAGGTTGTTGAAATGTTAAGGGGTCTTTGGTTGGGCCATCACTTTATTAAACCCTTGTATGTTTTTGGGTAGTGCATTTGATCTTGTTGTCAACTTAGAACATGGTTGTATGTTATAATTATGTTAGTCATGATTGTTAATATTGTAATGCTTATAATCTAAACAAGACATTTGAAGGGTTTTATAATAGAATCTTCCAAGGATTTTTGTAAGCCTAGAAGGTGAATCTCGAGTCTATGATAATTCTTGAAGTATTATCTTAGGCTTATAACTAGTTGATTGTTTAGTTGGAATGACAATAGCTCAAGTTATGCCTTGTGTTTGGGACTTGAGGGATAGGTGGCTTAGGCAATTTAGTTCATGGATGGGGTCATATGATGAAGAACATTTCATGTAGGTTTTTGGTCTCAAGGAAATATTTTGTTAGTTATTGTTCAATTTGGAAAAAGATGATCTCTCTATAAAAGTTATATTGTACTAAGAAATTTATAAGGTTTACTCTTATAGTTGAAAAGTGAGATAAGATGTTGAAAGCTTGTCCCTATTCTTTCAATAGAAATATACAAGTTGATGTTGTAATTGTAATTCTGTCAAGTTACATATATAGTTAATTATTTCCAATGAGTAAGGTATTTGTTTAAATTAATTTATATATGAAATGGAGATTGCTAATCAAATATGATAATCCTAAATAAAGAATAAATTTGTTAATATTTATATAAAATCAAATATTTTAGAATTATACTTGTAGACACCTGAGATTGACCTTATCCTAACAACACTTTCGATGCCACATTATGACACCTTCATCCTAAGAGTCCCCTTTACCATGTCCCCTTCCATTAGACAATTAATTAAATAAATTATATTTATTTAATTAGCATATTTACCATAATTCTCAAATTAATTAGAAAAATTATATTTATTTAATTAATTCAAATTTCCCTCATCACCTCCTACTGTCACAATCTGTCCCATCAAACATGCCAAAATGAAGACAAGAAAATAATAAAAGGAAAATAACATAAAGATAATGCAAAACACACAACACCTTTACTCAAATAACTATTGCTTAATAGAGTAGAAATAGAGTGCATCCTAGGTCCACTTGATTTGCTCTTGATAATGATTTGATATGTTTATTGCTCACTCTAGCAGCATAACATTACATTTCAATGCTCTTGATGAAAATGGATTGGTTGAGGTTTGATTTATATATTTTTGATATGAGGAATGGAGGGCTAATATTAGGAGGTGCAATGGATGGTTGAGATTAAGAGGTGTAAGATAGGAGCTTCTAGGACATTCTTTATGTGAATGACTAAGATTGAGAGATGTTGTATGAAATGAGTGATGGAGATGAAAAGTTAGTTTGACTTTTGTGCAAGTGTCCTAGTTTAATGAACCTAGCTAACTAACTTTAGCTGGACATGTGACACTTATCTATTATTTGTGCCAAGGGAATGAGGATTACGACAAGTGGAAAATAATTAATCAAATAATAAAATTATTTAATTAATTATTGGATAGGATTGATGTGGGTGGATTAAATTAATTAAATAAATAAAATTTATTTAATTAATTTGACTAAAAGGGAAAATGGATTAAATTAACTAAATAAATATAAACCATGTGTCTCAAAACCATGAGCACACAAAACTATTGACCCCTCATTTAATTATAGGAACAAAGTTTTCACTTTATGCTCCAATTAATTAAATAACTAGTATAGATATCTTAAATACATCTATCTAAAAAATGTGAGAGATATCAATTTGAAGCTATTTTATTTACTTCACATTACAACTATTTTATTTACTATATATATGATTTTCATTAATTTTATAATTATTTAAGGTTTATATCTTGCCCATCAAATTTCATCTAATTAACAAATAAAAAATATCTCAAATTAACAAATCAAATTTAATTTTTTTATTATTATTACACTACTACAATTTTTTATATAAATTAATTAAGATTCAAACCCAATGTTACAAACAATTTTTACAAGTGGCTTCAAATAAATATCTAATGTGTTAAGATGTGTAGACACCCTAAAATGACCGTGTCATCGAATCACTTGCATTTCATCATCTGTCGTATCACCTACATTTCAACGTTAATTAAATAAACTAATTATTTAATTAATTTCACCAAAATCACCAAATTCTTCTAAATCACATAATTTCGACATTAATTGAATAAATTCTCTTTATTTAATTAATTAAATTAAATTCCTATTATTCTACCAAAATTAAATAATTTCAATTATTTAATTAAATCATTATCCTCTTTCAAATTTCAAGTCTACATTAATTAAATAAGTTAATTATTTAATTAATTCATCACAAATTCTATCTTATCTACAATTAAATAATTCCACATTATTTAATTAAATCAATTGTTCTTCTAAATTTAAATAAATCATGCAAATTTATTTAAATTATCTCAATTCCTCTAAAAATAAATAAAATCAAATATTTTATTTATAATCTTTTGTTCCTCAATCATGCACAATTAAATAAATAAATTTATTTATTTAATTTTAGTTATCTTCTAATTCCTCTTAAAATATCTTGTTAACTCATGTGCACAATCAGTCTTATTTTTAGAACTCTAAAAAAGGCAAAATTACAAGTTGAGTTATCTATTCAATCAATCTTGTTTTCATCATATTTTATTAAAAATATCCTTATGGATTGACACATGTCATGTGCACATTCATCATGGTTATTTGAGTTATCTCCTCCATTGATTCTTCTGAATTATCTAGACCGTTGATCGATTTTCCTTGAAACCTATATAAACCCCCCTCATCTCCTTCACAAATCCTCTTCGATCACTTATTCTCAAGCATACTTAACATTGCTTTGAGCATACATCGCATCGATTGAGCAACTTCATGATCTCTTAACATTGATCTTTGAGCACCTTACTTGCTTGTTGCAAACTTGGTTTCGCAGCACTATTGAGCAATCCACATTCATCCAAAGGGAACAATACAAATCTCAGTAAAAGCTGTCATATTTCATTGATTTATTAGTAATGGCTTTTATTTAGATTGGTTCTCTTTATGTTATTGGGTTTTTTATTTAATTTATTTTTTATTTAGTTGATTTTCCTCATACACATTCTGGCATGCCTGGTGGGACCCACTAATCCCACTTTTTCTTTGAGAAATTAATATTTTTTTAAAGTTACAGTATGGAACAATACAAAAGACACAGAAAATCACTTTTGGTAGTATCCTGAAGCGCTTCTGGAGGCACAGTATAGTGCCCACAGGCAATACTGCGGCGCTCCTGGTAACACAGAGCCACACTTTTGGTGAAACAGTCCGGCGCTTCTGGTAGTATCGTAAAGTGCAGTTACCAAAATAGATTTTTTTTTACCTTGTTTAGTGATTTCACAGGATTTTTCTCACATATCTACCATTGATCTAACTGACAAGCTGGTTTATTTATCTTTCAAACTGTTTGTTATACTTCCTAAGCTGATGTATTTAGGAGTATTTTCTATATTGGAGTTAACCCATCTATTTTGTGACAACCTTTAAGATTTCATTGATTCCAAGGTACAGATCTATCAAATATTACTTCTTAGAACATTAAATCAACCGTGAAATCATATATGGACCTAGTTATTTTGATAAAATATAACTTTTTCTGGATCTGAGTCTTGTGTAGCGCTTTTGGTTATACAGTAGTGCACTTCCGGCAGCACAATACAACACTTCTGGGTTTGTTTCAGCGCTTCTGGTGGCACAGTGAGTCACTTCTGGTCTGCAATACCGCGCTTCTGGTAGCACAGTGCAGTCCTCTCGGTTCACAGTAAGTCACTTTCGATAAGACAGTACAACGTGTTTGGTCAATTTGTTTTGTTTTTACTAACTTGTGAGTTTTTTTTAGAACTAATTAACCTATTACAGCTTCTTATCACTCACACAGAGCAAACTGGTTTTTCTAACATGTTCATGCAGGATGAGCGTTGAAGAAATTTTGATTTATCTCACTAAGTCTTAGAAACATATTGCCTTCTTAAGGGATAATTGAACAAATCATTTCGGCAATCTAAGTCTTAGGAACATATTGCTTTAGTTAAGGGACAATGGACATGTATGTGAAAACACCTCAATTTTCTAAGGGACAATGGACATGAATGCCAAACACTTCAATTTCATAAGGGACAATTGACAACTACAAATGTGTGTGTGCCTAATTTAGTTGCACCTTATTTTTCTTATAACGGGACAATTGAACCTTTGTTTGACGTGCTTGCTCTTACATTTCAGTTATTCCTTTAGAAGGGCCTGCTTTTGGATTGTGCTTCATCCAAAAGGGACGACCCTAAGCGAAGTTTTCCTTTGAACTGCTATATAAGAGGGATAAGGCGAAAGCCAAGTCCTAACCGACGTCAACCTTACCTTGTGGTGCCAAACTGAAAAGAGATGTACTAGCTCTTTGTGGAAACAATTTTCACATCGAGCGAAGTGTTTGATACTCTTAGTAGGATTGGTTAAAGCTTTTAGTAGCTTGTCGCATTGCTTGTAAGGTGTTGGTCCCTCAAAGTTACTAAGAACCATTCTAGATAGAGACTACCCGATCTACCTCTGAATGTTGCGGTAATTATCAATGCAAGGGGAATTGATTTAAGCCCTTAAGATACTCACCATTGGCTCCCTTGAGAAGAGATAGTATTCCCTTGGCCATAAAGCTCTTGTGACCTACTTGAGCTTTCCAAGGGGAGGGTGAGATATCCCTACCTATTGTCTCTTGCAAAGATACAAAATATCCGACACCTTTATGGAATGATATTTTTATCGACGGAGTATTAAGCTATGAGCTGATCTACTGCAATGAAACCTTGTCTCTAGGGATAAAAAGTGCTTGTTATTGATTGCAATTGTCTTATATCTCTGGAAACATTGGGCTTTTACTGAGCCTCGAACATACACT
Source organism: Cunninghamia lanceolata (assembly GCA_027924645.1). NCBI lineage: Eukaryota > Viridiplantae > Streptophyta > Pinopsida > Cupressales > Cupressaceae > Cunninghamia > Cunninghamia lanceolata. Next base: position 13,604,759 of record BSBN01001201.1, on the reverse strand, counting down.
ATCTGTTGTGTCAGTCCCTTTTGCCAACTTTGTTTGCTGTGTTTTCTCTTGCCAAAGCAAATCCAATTAGAAACAGAACCAAATATATCAAAATTTGCCTTTTAGAAGCATCAGACACTACTTCAGCACCTCTGGTATTACAGCAGCTCGCCTTTGGTATAGCAGTACCTCACCTCTGGCAACCCTACTTTAGCGCCCTTGGTATAATAGTAGCTCACTTTTGGTCATAGTAGCTTGCCTTTGGTATAGCAGTACCTCACCTTTGGTAGCTTAGTCCACCGCCTTTGGTATTAAAGTAGCACGCTTTTGGTTGCACAGTCCTACGCCTCTGGTCAAACAGTATAGCACCTTTGGTCCAGTTACTTGTGCATCAGAGTTTGTCTTTTCCAAAACATAAGCAAAATCTTAGCATTACTTTTTGTCCTAGTGTATTCCATGGTAACCACTAGGCTCCAGCAAACTATGAAGTCCAAACAAGTTGCCCCTACGAAGTGCAAATCACCTCCTCATACACTGCAATTAGGCTGTCTCAAAATTACTCCCAAGGTTACTCCTAGGACACCCGTGGAAAGATCTACCAACTCTCCCAACATGCCGCAGTGGGACCACCCTAACACTCCTCAAGAATGTAGGGTCCCTTTGGTAAGTATACCTCACTATACCACTGGCATGCCTTCGGATTTTGTGCCACAAGGATATACTATTGATCAAGGCCCATCTCAAGAAGGTAGGGTCCCTTTCGTAAGTGCACCTCAATATACCACCGGAATGCCTCAGGATTTCGTGCCACAAGGTTATACTGCAAATCAAGCCCCACCTCAAGAAGAGTGACACTTTGAAATAGGTCAATCATGTCAAGAAGATGGGCAAGATCTTGATGAATTCATACAGGATCCTAGAGCCATAGTCGCCTTTGACAAAATCCTTAGTGAGAACCAAGATCATTTCTTTTGCTTGCTAGCAGAGCAAGGAGCCAAATTACCCCAAGGTTTTGATCTATCCACTCTTAGCAAGCCTAACAACATCCAAGACTATAACGGCAGTCCAAACCATGTCAACAGTGACCACACCCTTACCCAAACAAAGCTCACCAGGGAGAACAATTGCACAATATGAGAATCCCCTTTATCAAAATCCAACAAAAAAGAGAGCCGTATCACCACTTCTGACTCCTATGGAGATCTACAAAAACCAACAAGAGACTCTACATCCTCAAGCCGAACTAGCAAGACAAGCTGCTCTAGCAAAATCAAATATACAACAACCTCCCAAAGTGTCCACACCAATCGTAAGTGGAATATTGGTTACCCCATCACGAATAGGTTTCCCACCAAATTACAATCCGGGGAACAACTATGTAGCCATGCAACAAGGGTCTCAACAAATACCACCTCCTATATCATCAAACCTTCATGTCTCTCAACCAACTAGTGTCATGCAATCCCAACCACAACATTCTTCTACACTCATCCTCAATCGACCTCAACCATCACAAATCACATCTACCTATATCCCTCCTCCACTATGTTCATCAGCGCTCAACTTCTTCAACACCTTGCCTATCCACCCTCAACATTCCCAACATCAAGTTTCCCAAAGCTATGTTCCGCAATTGCAACCTAACCCAACGAACTTTAGCTTTCCTCCACCAAACTCTTTTCTTCAACCATCACAAAGCCAACATTCTTACCTAGAGCCACCCCCACCTCCTCCGAATCAAAATGTCCAATTCCAAACCAATCTAAACCCCACGTACAACACATATGACCCCAACCAATCATACAACCCTTATAACACCAATGCCCATGGCTTACACTACAATCTTCCGTATGGGGATCAACAACCACTTCTAGGACAACAGGAGATGTTTCCAACTCCTCCCACAATGATGGAGCTAAAAATCATGGAAGTTCAACAACAGCTATCTGATCTTACATTTGGCCACACCAAGAAGACCTTCTCGTTAGAAGAAGTGTGTCCTGATCCTTTTGATCGGTCATTACCCATGATCCCTTTTCCTCAAAATTTCACTATTCCCAAGTTTGATAAATACAAAGGAAAAGGTGACCCAAAAGACCATCTTAGGGAGTTCTATCTTGCTTGCTTTGAGGTCTCACATAATGACATGTATCTTATGCATCTCTTTCCTTGCAGTCTTGGAGGTCAAGCTATAGAATGGTTCTCACACTTACCCATGGGAATCAAGTCTTTTAATGAGCTAGCAGAGAAATTTTCCACCCATTTCTCCTACAATGCAAAGCATGAGATTTCCATGACTGATCTATGCAACAACAAACATAAAAATGGAGAAACTTTCATTTCTTTCCTTTAAAGATGGAGACAAATGGCTAGCAAATTCCCATTCAAAATACCTGAAAAGCAACTTGTTAGCATATTTGTGCAGAATCTCAACCAAGAATTGGGTTTTCACTTGCAAATTCTTAGTGCTACAACCTTCGTTGAAATTACCTACAAGGGAATCAATATTGAGAAGGATCTCATTGCTAAAGGTGCGGTCAAAATCTTCAAAGAAACTAAAGACAATGCTCATCAATAGACAAATGATAAACCAAAGTTTTGGAACAAAAATAAAAATGTGGTCAACGATGGGGTGGTCGATTCTAAACATGTCCAAACCTTGCAAACGTTGTTGCAGCTTTCCAAACCAAGTCAAGCTCCAAATCAATAGCAGCAACAACAAAGGCAACCATATCAAAACCAACAACAACGACAACAAGAGTGACCTCAACCAGATTACCCTCCGCGGCGTCAATTCACTCCCTTGGGAGAGCCCATAGAATTGGTCCTATAGAAGCTTCTACACAAAGGGCTCATCACCTTACCCGATGCTCCCCCATATGGTGAACCTGTTTACAAAACTGCCCGTTATAGAGACAATGAATATTGTGAGTTCCATAGGAGCAAAGGGCACAGAACTGCATCATGCATGAAACTCAAGCACCTAATCCAAAATCTCATCGAAGGCAACCAAATCTCTTTTGAAGATGATCCACTAGCTCAACACACGAACAAAGACCTCAACATGTACAAGGAACCATTCCCTCACCATGGTCCACCTCCTCCTCAGGATAAAGGTAAAGGTGCCAATCATGCTTCCACTTCCTTTGACTCCATTGTGGGTCATTTTGAATAGAGTCGAGTGTCTACCCTCACAATCAAAGGCAACTCTACGGATTGCGCTGTTATAACTCGTCGTGGTCGTGTCACCATTCGTGGTCCTACACCTAGTCTCCCAACTCAATCTGATTATAATCTTGTCGAACATCTAGAGAAAACGCCAGCACAGATCTCTATCTTAGACCTTCTTCGGTCATCACCCACACATAAAGTGGTGCTAGAAAAAGCCCTCCAAAAGTCTTTCGTTCCTAACAACATAGCGGTCGCAGATTTCTGAGCTATAGTAGGTAACATTGCTTTGCCCTACAATGTGGTCTTCTTTGAGAAAGACCTCCCTTCCCATGATCCGTGTCACAATGATGCCCTTCATATTGAGGTTCTCATCCATAAGCACAAAATCAAACATATACTCATAGATGGTGGTGCTGGTCTCAACATCTCTTCTTTAAAGTTACTTAAGCAATTGGGATACTCTGAGGATCATGTCAACATTGATCAAAGTATTACAATCAAGGGATATGATGATGCTAAACGCCACTCTGAAGGTGTTATCCACTTGCCTATACAACTGGGCCCCGTTATGCTCAAAACCAGGTGCCAAGTCCTTGACATTGAGTTGCCTTACAATATTATCCTAGGTCACCCATGGATCCATGCAATGAAAGTTGTTCCTTCAATGTACCATCAGTCCCTAAAGTTCCCATTCAATGGTACAAAGATCACTATCCCAGGCGATCCCAATCCTTTTGAATTTTGTCGTGTCTTGCAGGGTAGTTATAAGAATTACAACCATGTGCCTAAAAATGACAAAGCCCTTGAATCCCCACTATATGTTGATCCTAAAACTCTGACATAAGCCTCTACAAGTAACCCTAATCCTCTGCCTGAAATCAAAGCGCACATCCGTGATATAGGCTTTGGAACGTATGATATTTCAAAATCTTGTTGTGTAGGGCGGATGCCTTTATCCCCTAAATCTTACAGCCAACCGCCCATTGCCAAAGCAACCAAAAAAGCAACTATTCCTCCCCCAACATTTCTAACCCAATTCCAACAAGGACAATTATTGAAAGAGGAAACTATTGAGGACATTTCTTCTTGGCTCTATAAAGAGAAAGAATCAGTTACAATACCAGTCAAGCAATATGTCAATGGCTTAAGGATAATCAAAAACATGGGCTATAAAGGCAAAGGTGGCCTTGGGAAATAGAATCAAGGCACAATGGAACCCATTATTGTGACAAAGAAACTAGACAAGAGGGGTTTAGGATTTGGTAAGAAGGTACCACAAGCCTTGGACATCGAAGGTATTCTCAACAAGGTGGCCAAAACTTTTCCCACCGATTCGATGTCTACTAAGGATATCGTTGATGACTCTTCCCTCCATATGACCAATCTATTTTCAGAATCCTCCATTTTTATGCTATCCTCTGTATCCTTAACCTACACCACAAACACCTAGAATGTAACACTTGTCTACCCTGAACTTATCGATTGGGACCAACAAGGGTCCCCCATTATAGATGTATTTCAGAATGACGAAGCTCTAGCTGAGTTCATGGGACTCCGGGATGGTATCCCTCTTGGCGATCATAAAGTAGGTTTTGTAATGGAACTAGAGCCAACTACTTATTTTGGTGAGAATGCCAAATCCTCCAGTCACAAAAGTGAAAATAAAGAAAGATCTCTAGGTGAAAACCAAACTGTGGCACCTCCCGATCACAAAATAGTAAAAACAAAGGATGTATCCAAAGGTGAAAACCCAACTATGGCACCTGAGGATGAAGGATTTGACCTTCCCCTACCATCTAAGTATCAAGAGAAGTCAGCTCTCCTAGTGGAAGATTCTACAGAGATAAACCTTGGGACAGAGCAAAATCCAAAGACCACATTCCTAGCAGCATCATTATCAGAAATAGAGCACAGGAATCTTAACACATTCTTCTTATAGAGAACCATCAACTTTGTATGGACCTATGCTGATATGCCAGGGTTAGACCCTAAGCTAGTTGTTCACTATCTCACAGTTGATCCAAAAGTTAAGCCAGTCAAGCAAAAGTTGAGGAAGATGCACCCACAGATAGCCCTCGTGGTAAAAGTGGAAATACAGAAGTTGTTAGATGCAAATTTCATCCTACCTATTGACTATTCAGACTAGGTATCAAACATTATACCTGTGTCTAAGCCCAATGGGCACATCCGCATGTGTAATGATTTTAGAGATCTCAACAAAGCATGTCCCAAAGATGACTTTCCACCACCGAACATTGATATTATAGTAGACTTGACAGCAAGTCATGAAATGCTTTCTCTCATGGATGGATTCTCAGGCGACAATCAGATAAGGATAGCAGAAGAAGATCAACATAAAACAACTTTTACTTGTTCGTGGGGTAATTATTTTTGGTGTGTCATGCTGTTTGGTCTAAAGAATGCAGGGGCAACTTATCAAAGAGCAATGACAGTGATATTCCATGACCTCTTTCATCATATCATGGAGGACTATGTGGATGACATACTAGCTAAATCTTCTAGGGTAGATCACATTCAAGTTCTAGGACAGATCTTTGATAGGCTCGAGAAATACCAAGTACGCCTCAATCCAAAGAAATGTGTCTTCGGTATAACATTAGGGAAGCTGTTGGGATACATTGTATCTCATAGAGGCATCGAAGTAGACCCCAAAAAAGTAAAAGCTATAGTGGAGATGCCTCCACCAAAGAACCTCAAAGCATTAAGAAGCCTTCAAGGAAGGTTGTAGTCCATTAGGTGCTTCATCTCACACCTAGCAGATAAATGTCAGCCATTTTAACACTTGCTCCAAAAGGATGTCTCATTGCGATGGGATTATAAGTGTCAAGCAGCATTTGATCAGCTCAAAGAGTATCTAGCTACACCTCCTGTCTTAGTACCACCAGTTGCTGATAGACCTTTGATATTATACATCTCCACTACAATTTCAGCCCTCGGGGCCCTTCTAGCACAAAATAATGAAACAGGAAAAGAGCATGCAATTTATTATATCAGTAGAACCTTGGTGGGATACGAACTCAATTATTCACCAATGGAAAGAGCTTGTTTAGCAGTAGTGTTTGCCTCACAAAAATTGCGGCATTACATGTTGAACCAACACACAAATCTTATAGCCAAAATTGATCCATTGAAGTATCTACTAGCAAAAGAAGCTCTTACAGGTAGACTAGCTAAATGGGTCATGATCCTTAGTGAGTTCAACATTGAGTATATGGATCATAAAGCAATCAAAGGACAAGCCCTAGCAGATCAACTAGCAGAAGCACCCATGACAGATACACACCCTATGGTAGTAGACTTTCTAGATGAGAATCTATTCACTCTCTCCAACTCAATAATGTGGAAGTTGTATTTTGATGGTTCCTACACACAGCATGGATCAGGGGTTGGCATCTTGTTTGTCACACCTCAAAATGACTATATTCCAAAGTCATATCGGCTTGCATTCCCTTGCACCAACAACATCGCCGAATATGAAGCACTCCTCATAGGTCTCAATACAGCAGTTCAATGGGACATCACAGAATTACAATTATATGGAGACTCACAACTAGTCATTCACCAAGTCACAGATGAATACCAAACAAAGGATGAAAAGTTGGTCCCCTACAAGCAACTAGTGGATGCCTACAAACCACACTTTTCTACCATCACATTTGAGCAAATTCCAAGAGAGCATAAGAAGGCGGCAGATTCTATGGCTTCTGTAGGGTCACTGATTGACATGCCTGCTAATACACAGAAATGCGAATTCTTGATCGAGCAATTGTTGATACCAGCCGTCGATGTTCCCATTACTAAAATCATCTGTGAACTTGTTGGTCCCAATTCCCCATGGTATGAAGACATCTATGAATACCTTAAACACAATACCTTTCCCTCCGACCTATCATCCACCCAATGCAAAACCTTTATCCGTCGATCCTCTCATTACACCATTCTAGGCGATACACTATATCGCCGGAGTCTTGATGGTATCCTCTTACGATGTGGGTATGTGTAGGATCATCGCGGGCCAAACAGTGGCAATAGGAAAAAAATCGCGTTTTTACTTAGCCAAATTCGCGACTTGGCAAAGTTTGACTTTGAAACGGATATCCATTTTGATAACGGATATCCGTTATCAAAATAGATATCCGTTTTCTTTTTCTCTATTGTTTTCATTGTTTTTTATTTTATTATTTTAACATTTTTAGCATTTTACTATTTAGGCATTTTAGCTATAAAATACAATCTAAATTTTAGAAAGATTGTATCTTACGAAAGGGGCAACCTTGTCATCTTTTGGAATGCATGATTTCTTTTAGTTCCATCCATTTTGGCATCATTTATTCTTGTGATTGAGAATTCTCTCCACCCTTGATTGAACCATTACTTCCCCTAACTAATTCTCCTATCCTCTTGACTCTCAATCAATTCTTTAGTCCACTCCCAATAAGTCTTCTATAATCTCTCAATCAATTATTTAGTCCACTCCCAATTAGTCTTCTATAATCTCTCAATCAATTATTTAGTCCACTCCCAACCAACCCCACCATTCATGTTTCTTCTTCTACTATTAATACATCTCTCGCCATCATTTTTAGGGGAGACTATCTATTTCTTCCATTTATGTCAAATTCTTGTTAATATCTCTTATTCCATTTTCCATTGATCCCAACACATCATGGATAGTGAGTCACCTCAAAAGAGTTAAGCCATATTTTCATTACAACCCCCACAATAATTATTATACTTTTACAGTCCTAACTTTGTGAGCCTTTTCCATTTCAATTTTAAGGATTTGAAGGTTCTTACACTCTCCATAAAATCTCCAAGTTCTCAAGGCATCCTTATTCTTCCCATTGTCATCAAGAGGATGTTCTAATTTCTACAAAGGAGGATACCAAAATGTTGGATCCTTGAGGACAAAAGCTAGCACAGGTGCCATAAAAAGATTCCTTGAAGCTTCGCATGTTCTTTACATTATTTTAAAAAGATTTCAGTAGTAATTAGAAAACTTAAATTTGCCTAAGAAAAGTAACAATTTGTTGCCTCTTGTTGCCTCTTCTTGGTTATTTTAAAAAGCAACATGGTGAAGTGACACATCCTTATGACCAGCATCAAGAAGAACAACAGGAAGTGTATTTGGATCTTGGAAAAGATCAGGAAACAGAGGAACATCCAGTTGATGAGAATAAAGAGCAAGATAAAGAACAACCGGATGACTGAGATAAAGAGCTCAATGTGGAACATTATATGACATAGAACCAACAAGATGAACATCAAGTTGAACAATGAAAAAGTGGTATTAGTTGCACCTATATAGAGAAGTGGTTTAGAGGTTGGTTAGGGGAATTATTTAGGATTTAGAGGTTTAGGGTTGCTCGGGTTTAGGGGTTTAGGGTTTACAGTTTAAAGAGGATAGAGAGAGGGGACTAAAAGAGTTTGGGAGAGATAGAGGAGACAGAGGGGAGAGATAGGGAGATAGAGAGTGAGAGGCATGTCCAAAGACATAGAGAGAGAGAGAGATTGAGAGGTAGAGGGATGTTAGAGATAGGGAGATAGAGGTTTAGGGTTGCTTGGGTTTAGGGGCATTATTTAGGGTTTAGGGTTTAGGGTCTTGGGGTTAGGGGTTAAGGTTTAGAGGTCTAGGGTTTAGGGTTTAGAGAGAGATAAAGGACCAATAGGGAGATATAGAGGAGTCCGAAGGGAGAGATAGGGAGATAAAGAGTGAGGGACATGGCAAGAGACATAGCGAGAGAGATTGAGAGGTAGAGGGACAAAGGTGATAGGGAGATAGGGGAGAGATAGGGAGATAGTGGTTTATGGTTACTTGGGTTTAGGGTTTAGGGGTTGGGGTTTAGGGTTTCTTAGGTTTAGGGGTTAGGGTTTAGGGGCATTATAATTTAGGGTTTAGGATTTATTGTTTAGGGGTTAGGGGTTAGGTTTAGAGGTTTAGGGTTTTGGATTTAGGGTTTATAGAGAGAGGAATGATAGGGAGATATAGAGGAGTCTGAGGGGAGAGATAGGGAGAAAAAGAGTGAGGGACATGGCCAGAGACATAGGGAGAGAGATTGAGAGGTAGAGGGACAAAGGTGGTAGGGAAATAGGGGAGAGATAGGGGAGAGATAGGGAGATAGTGGTTTAGGGTTACTTGGGTTTAGGGTTTCTGAGGTTTAGGGGTTAGGGGTTAGGGTTTAGGGGCATTATTTAGGGTTTAGGATTTAAATTGTTTAGGGGTTAGGGGTTACGTTTAGAGGTTTAGGGCTTTGGATTTAGGGTTTATAGAGAGAGGAATGACAGGGAGATAGAGAGAGGAGATCGAGGAGAGAGATAAGGAGATAGAGAGTGAGGCACATGGCCAGGGACATAGGGAGAGAGATCAAGAGAGGTAGAGGGATGATAGAGATAGGGAGATAGGGGAGAGATAGGGAGATATAGGTTTAGAGTTGATTGGATTTAGGGTGTACCTGGGTTTAGGGTTTCTCAGTTTTGTAGATAGCTAGATAGAAAGAGAGAGGAGACAGATAGGGAGAGATGGAGGTGACAAAGGGGAGAGATAAGGGGATAGAGAGTGAGCGAGATGTCCAGAGAAATAGGGAGAAGGATTGAGAGGTAGAGCTCGATGATAGAGATAGGGAGATAAGGGAGAGATGGGAGATAGGGTTTAGGGTTGCTCGCGTTTAGGGTTTAGGGTTTAGGGGTTCGGGGTTAAGGTTTAGGGGCATTATTTAAGGTTTAGGGTTTATGGTTTAGGGGTTAAGGTTTAGAGGTTTAGGGTTTAGTGTTTAGAGAGAGAAGACAATTAGGGAGATATAGAGTGAGGGACATGGCCAAAGCATAGGGAGAGAGATTGAGAGGTAGAGGAATGATAGTGATGGGGAGATAGTGAGATAGGGAGATAGAGAGATAGAGGTTTAGGGTTTCTTGGGTTTAGTGTTTAGGATTTAGGGGTTTATGGTTTCTCAAGTTTAGGGTTTAGGGGTTAGGAAATAAGGGTTAGGGGTTAGGGGTTAGGTTTAATCATGTGTTAATACAGGTTGTGGAGTGAGAAATGGGTGGTATGGGAGATCGGAAGACTAGTTTAAAGCTGGGCCGATGGATATATGTCACAACAAAAGGTTCAAAGGCTCGTCAAAAGTGGAGTGATCGGAGCATCAGTATAAGAATTTTTGAGTTGGCCGATAGTGTTTATCTTGCCGATAGGAAGAATGTATATGATTTGATGTTATTTGGGACTTTGAGAAGGTTTCTTAAAGCTAATTAAGCTTTAATCTATTTGAACTATGGGTTTTGATGGGTATTTCACCGTGTTTTGAGAGCTTCCACTATGTGCTCTGCATCAGACCAATAGGGAGATATAGAGGAGTCCGAGGGGAGAGATAGGGAGATAAAGAGTGAGGGACATGGCAAGATACATAGAGAGAGAGATTGAGAGGTAGAGGGACAAAGGTGATAGGGAGATAGGGGAGAGATAGGGAGATAGTGGTTTATGGTTACTTGGGTTTAGGGTTTAGGGGTTTGGGGTTTACGGTTTAAGGGATTAGGGTTTCTCAGGTTTAGGGGTTAGGGGTTAGGGTTTAGGGGCATTATTTAGGGTTTAGGATTTAAATTGTTTAGGGGTTAGGTTTAGAGGTTTAGTGTTTTGGATTTAGGGTTTATAGAGTGAGAGGAATGATAGGGAGATAGAGAGAGGAGATCAAGGAGAGAGATAAGGAGATAGAGAGTGAGGCACATGGCCAGGGACATAGGGAGAGAGATCAAGAGAGGTAGAGGGATGATAGAGATAGGGAGATAGGGGAGAGATAGGGAGAGATAAGTTTAGAGTTGATTGGATTTAGGGTGTACCTGGGTTTAGGGTTTCTCAGTTTTGGAGATAGCTAGATAGAAAGAGAGAGGAGACAGATAGGGAGAGATACAGGTGACAAAGGGGAGAGATAAGGAGATAGAGAATGAGAGAGAGAGATTGAGAGGTAGAGGGACAAAGGTGATAGGGAGATAGGGGAGAGATAGGGAGATAGTGGTTTATGGTTACTTGGGTTTAGGGTTTAGGGGTTTGGGGTTTAGGGTTTCTCAGGTTTAGGGGTTAGGGGTTAGGGTTTAGGGGCATTATAATTTAGGGTTTAGGATTTATTGTTTAGGGGTTAGGGGTTAGGTTTAGAGGTTTAGGGTTTTGGATTTAGGGTTTATAGAGAGAGAGGAATGATAGGGAGATAGAGGAGTTTGAGGGGAGGGATAGGGAGATAGAGAGTGAGGGACATGGCTAGAGACATAGGGAGAGAGATTGAGAGGTAGAGGGACATAGGTGGTAGGGAGATAGGGGAGAGATAGGCAAATAGTGGTTTAGGGTTACTTGGGTTTAGGGTTTAGGGGTTTGGGGTTTAAGGTTTAGGGGTTTAGGGTTTCTCAAGTTTAGGGGTCAGGGGTTAGGGTTTAGGGGCATTATTTAGGGTTTAGGATTTAAATTGTTTAGGGGTTAGGGGTTAGGTTTAGAGGTTTAGGGTTTTGGATTTAGGGTTTATAGAGAGAGGAATTATAGGGAGATAGAGAGAGGAGATGGAGGAGAGAGATAAGGAGATAGAGAGTGAGGCACATGGCCAGGGACATAGGGAGAGAGATCAAGAGAGGTAGAGGGATGATAGAGATAGGGAGATAGGGTAGAGATAGGCAGATATAGGTTTAGAGTTGATTGGATTTAGGGTGTACCTGGGTTTAGGGTTTCTCAGTTTTGGAGATAGCTAGATAGAAAGAGAGAGGAGACAGATAGGGAGAGATAGAGGTGACAAAGGGGAGAGATATGGAGATAGAGAGTGAGCAAAAGAGATTGAGAGGTGGAGGGACAAAGGTGATAGGGAGATAGGGGAGAGATAGGGAGATAGTGGTTTATGGTTACTTGGGTTTAGGGTTTAGGGGTTTGGGGTTTAGGGTTTTTCAGGTTTAGGGGTTAGGGGTTAGGGTTTAGGGGCATTATAATTTAGGGTTTAGGATTTATTGTTTAGGGGTTAGGGGTTAGGTTTAGAGGTTTAGGGTTTAGATAGAAAGAGAGAGGAGACAGATAGGGAGAGATAGAAGTGACAAAGGGAGAGATAGGGAGATAGAGAGTGAGCGATATGTCTAGAGAAATAGGGAGAAGGATTGAGAGGTAGAAGGATGATAGAGATAGGGAGATAAGGGAGAGATAGGAGATAGAGTTTAGGGTTGCTCATGTTTAGGGTTTAGGGGTTAAGGTTTAGAGGTTTAGGGTTTAGTGTTTAGAGAGAGAGGACCAATAGGAAGATATAGAGTGAGGGACATGGCTAAAGCATAGGGAGAGAGATTGAGAGGTAGAGGAATGATAGTGATGGGGAGATAGTGAGATAGGGAGATAGAGCTCGATAGAGGTTTAGGGTTTCTTGGGTTTAGTGTTTAGGATTTAGGGGTTTATGGTTTCTCAAGTTTAGGGTTTAGGAGTTAGGAAATAGGGGTTAGGGGTTAGGGGTTAGGTTTAATCATGCATCCTAGTCATTCCCCTATCATTCCTATATATCCTATCTCTCCCCTCTATCTTTCCCTCTCCCTTATCGACGAAGTAAATGGAAACAAGAAAACTAGGACTCCCTTTCTCAGGTTTAGGGTTTAGGGCTTAGTGGAATTATTTAGGGTTTATGGTTTACGGGTTAGGGTTTAGTATTTGGAAGAATTATTTAGGGTTACTTGGGTTTAGGGTTTAGGGGCATTATTTAGGGTTTACGGTTGCATGTCAAAAGTAGTCTCTCTCTCTCTCTAAATCTATAAACCCTAAATAATGGCCCTAATCCCTAACCCCTAACCCGCATCTACCTCTCTCCTGTATCTATTCAAAAGTGCCTTTAAAATACTATGAGATACCTTAGTATAAGTAAATCATATAAAAATCAAATATATATATCATCATAATCCTATATAAATTTTGATAGTATTTTATAGCTAAAATGCCTAAATATCATCATAATCCTTTATAAATTTGCTTGTATTTTATAGCTAAAATGCCTAAATACTTAAAATGTATGCAATGCTAAAATAATAAAATAAAAAAATGAAATACAATAAGGAAAAGGAAAACGGATATCCATTTTGGAGATCATAAAAAGCAAAAAAGACTACATTTTTGCAAACCCGCGGCTTGCAAAAACGCAGTCTCATCTTCAAAAAAATGGATATCAGAGCTGAGGAACGGATATCCGATCCAAAGAGGTAAGATTTCATGCATTTTTTTGTTTGTTTTGTATTTTCAAGCAATTTTTTTGGTTTTTATGCTAAGTGGGTATGTTTTATAATTTAATTAGGTAAAAGGATGCACAAAATGAAAACCCAAACCCTCCACCACCAAACCCTCCCCCTCCAACAGTAGAAGAGAATATTTAAAGAAATATTGATCATATAAGCAGGATCATAGAAATGTATCACCGCCACCCTCGATTGTCTATAATGACATCAAATTTAGAGGGAATCATTAATCATATTCAAACCTTGTCCACCCAACACGAATCATATCGGCAATGGCGAGAAGCCAAGAAGGCCGAATATGCTGACGGTTTGTCATATGAGGAAGTCAAAGATTTAGAGATTACAAAAACTATGTTGGCCCAACACTTTGTCAATCCTAAAACCAGATTGCATGTTGATGTCCGTAAGCCCAAATTTTTAATCAAATGGTGTATTCATGAGGGCATTAGTCAAAACTTTTGGGATCGTTGGTGGATGGTTTTTGATAAACCACCCAACAACAATTTAGATGTGCCTTTGTATTTCCTCTGTAAACTCTATGCAGATTTCGTCATGGGTCAACATGTTAATTATTTTGATTTTAGAGAGTTTCAAGGAGTGGGCAGAGGAATGCCTCAAGATAGACCTGGGGCAATTAGACAAGTACAAGGTCCCTATATTCCCCCTCCTGCTATCCCTTCTCCACCCCCAATGCAGCACCCAGACGTTGTTGCAAGTGAAACACAACAGGGCCTTAGTGCCATACACTCTTTGACTGAGCATTTGATTATACAGACATCTCAGTTTGCACAAGCACATGATGAAGGTGATGATATTGGATCACCTGGTACCACTAGACCGTCGTCGTCCAAACATATATGTGTGCCCCATCATTGCATTTCTTGCAATCATTTATGCTTTGGTCCTATTATGGAGAGTAGTGAGTCACCGTTGAACACATCAGAGTATGATCTCCATTCACGAGATGAGGCAATGGGGTCCAAAACTCAAGCTGAGGGGTTAGGGACAAGAGTAGAAGCTACCAGATCAGTAAACATTAGAGAAGGAGAAATGCATGAGCACTCTTTTGTGCAGGTAAAATTTAAAGTTAAATTTTATGGTCTATTCCATTTGAATATATAAACAACTTTATTAGTACTAATGTATCTAAGTGGGATAGCAGTTGATGACAGAGGAGGAGTTGACAGAAGTTCATCATGCAACTTTGTCTGCCATCCAATTTGGCTTGGACTTGCCGGTATAATTTGTTGTACACATTAACTTTTTTTTTATGCATTTATTTCTTTGAGAGTAATTATATATTAATTTATATCCTGATGTTAATTTTATTTTATAGCCAATCAAAAATGTGAATGATGTGGCATCTTTGCCAATAGTCTTTTCTCAAACTCCTGATCGACCCAAGGGACTATCATTTACAGAACAACTTTCTCAACGCTAACAAAGGGTGGAGGTAATTTGATTGAATTGTACTTTAATTGATAATTTAGAAAACTTAAATATTTGATTATAGTCATTTAGAGTCTTACATTCTTGTCCTTTTTAATTGATGCAAGAGGCCTTGATGGTGGTATGTGCTTGTTTTCTAGTGGATAAGTTTTTGTGTAGTGCATTTCCTATTTTAAATGTATGCATTTCCTATTTTGTTTAATAATTATATATTAATTTATTTCAATGTTACTTTGCTTTTATGTAGTCTGTTGAGAATGTGAGTGATGTGCCACCTTTGCCATCATGCTTCACTAGGACACCTGATCGTCTTAAGAGAAAATCATTTGCAGAACGATTGTCCAAACAACAACATAGAGTCGAGGTAATTGAATTGAATTTTTCTAAATAATTGATAGTTTATCTAGCAGTCTTATAGTTGATTGTAGTGATTTAGATGTATGTTAATAAATGAAAGTTCTTAATTGTAGTAGATAAGAATCTATTTACTAACTTTAACTTGTGTTTTGACTTGTTAATGCAGGAAACTTCACCTCCATCAATTACTAGACATTTTGGTACAAAGAGGACACTTTTTTAGGATCCATCATAGATTGTGGATCCATCACAGATTGTGGATCCATCACAAATTGAGGGTCAAGTGGACTTGTAGTATTTGATGTAGCTATTTGGCATGTAGATTGTATATAGATTTTGAGACATGGCATATGCCATATTTTGTAAAAAATATTTTGAGTTGGCATATTTGCCAAATTTTTGTATATGTCTACCATTATGGACTAGATTTTAATGTATATACACCTTGATATACAATATAATTTAAATTCCTTATGTGCAAGTCATGATACTTCCCATGATGCCATACATTATGATGATAGTTCTTTAGTCCATTGATGATATGTTTAGCATTGAGAATGGTTTTAGATCAAGAGAATGGTTTTAGATCAATAGAATCAATATGAAAAAATTCCTTATATATGCCCTAATCAAATAAGGTCATGATAAACCATTTCATCATGTATTTAGTCTTCATCTTGTCAAATTTTGTAAATATGTCAAAGTTGTCATATGAAAAATGTAAAAAAAATGCAAAAGTATGGAAGATGAATAGTCAAGTACTCAAGAGTCAGTTGGAGACTATTGGTTTCCCTCAAATCATGTATAAATATGCATAAACCTTCATGGAAAAGGCATTGGAGATGTATTGAAAACATTTTGAAGATGAATTGAAGACATGTTTGAATGAAATTAATGTCAAGAAACTCTATGTCAAGGACACTGGGGGCACATTACAAACATAAAAAACTTACATCTTGGGGGGAGGTGCCAATAAGGCCAATAAGGATACTATTTCAGTTGAGTGTGTGGGTGTATGCAAATCCCATTTATGGCCGAGAAGCTCTCTATTTACTATTATTTACACATCAGAGTATGACTATCCTAAAACAACATCGTGTATATGCTCATAAAAGCCATCAAACTTTGAGAATAAACTCGTCATTAGATAAGAAGTGGAAGGCTAAAGTCACATTCCCAAAAACCTCTTAAAATCACATGTCTCCTCTTATGAAAACTAGGGTCTTTGCTGATACATTGTTCTGTAAGAGCAAAGTCACTTAAGATCCTAAGAGCAAAAACCTTGCCAGTGCCATATTTTTTGTTCTGCTCATCGTGGGGTCGAACGGACTGCCCCAAAGTGTTGGGGTGGGGGGGTAAATGCTAGGGGAGGTCTCGTTTCATGCGCCAAGTGTCCCAGTCATTTCGGGCAAGAGGCTACGGGCAAAGTCCCTTAAGATCCTTGACACCAAAAAACTGCCAAACTTTGACCGGGCAGTTCTCAGAATTCATGATAGTTGGGAATGCTCTGTTTGGACCTACAGGTGCACATGACATCCTTCCACAATAACCTCTCTCATTTTTGGTCAACTCCATTCCGTTTGACCGTGCCGAAATCAAATGCATTGGCGCAAAATGCTTCAATTTGATGTAGTGGAAAGGTGCTAGGTGCGACATTTTTCATTCCATAGCTCACGTGGTTGAACGGACTATACCAATGTATCGGGGTGGGGGGTTAAATGCTAAGGGAGGTCTCATTTCATGCGCCAAGCGTCCCAATCATTCTGGGCAAGAGGCTACCGGCAAAGTCCTTTAAGATCCCTGAGACCAAAAAACTGCCAAACATTGACCGGGTAGTTCTCAGAATTCGTGATAGTTGGGAATGCTCTGTTTGGACCTACAGGTGCACGTGACATCCTTCCACAATAACCTCTCTCATTTTTGGTCAACTCCATTCCGTTTGACCGTGCCGAAATCAAATGCATTGGCGCAAAATGCTTCAATTTGATGCAGTGGAAAGGTGCTAGGTGCGACATTTTTCATTCCATAGCTCGTGGGGTCAAATAGACTCTGTCAACGCGTCGGGGTGGGCGGGTAAATGCTAGGGGAGGTTTCATTTCATGCGCCAAGCATCCCAGTCATTCCGAGCAAGAGGCTACCGGCAAAGTCCCTTAAGATCCCTGAGACCAAAAAACTGCCAAACTTTGACCGGGCAGTTCTCAGAATTCATGACAGTTGGGAATGCTTTGTTTGGACCTACAGGTGCATGTGGCATCCTTCCATAATAACCTCTCTCATTTTTGGTCAACTCCATTCCATTTGACCGTTGTGAAATCAAACGCATTGGCACAAAATGCTTCAATTTGATGCAGTGGAAAGGTGCTAGGTGCAACATTTTTCATTCCATAGCTTGTGCGGTTGAACGGACTGCGCCAACGCATCGGCGTGGGCGGGTAAATGCTAGTGGAGGTCTCGTTTCATGCGCCAAGTGTCCCAGTCATTCCAGGCAAGAGGCTACCGGTAAAGTCCTTTAAGATCCCTGAGACCAAAAAACTGCCAAACTTTGACCGGGCAGTTCTCAGAATTCGTGAAAGTTGGGAATGTTTTGTTTGGACCTACAGGTGCATGTGACATCCTTCCACAATAACCTCTCATTTTTGGTCAACTCCATTCCATTTGACCGTGTTGAAATCAAATGCATTGGCACAAAATGCTTCAATTTGATGCAGTGGAAAGGTGCTAGGTGCGACATTTTTCATTCCATAGCTCGTGTGGTCGAACGGACTGTGCCAATGCATCGGGGTGGGCGGGTAAATGCTAGTGGAGGTCTCGTTTCATGCGCCAAGCATCCCAGTCATTCCGGGCAAGAGGCTACCGGCAAAGTCCTTTAAGATCCCTAAGACCAAAAAACTGCCAAACTTTGACCGGGTAGTTCTCAGAATTCGTGAAAGTTGGGAATGTTCTGTTTGACCTACAGGTGCACATGACATCCTTCCACAATAACCTCTCTCATTTTTGGTCAACTCCATTCCGTTTGACCGTGTTGAAATCAAACGCATTGGCGCAAAATACTTCAATTTGATGCAGTGAAAAGGTGCTAGGTGCGACATTTTTCATTCCATAGCTCATGGGGTTGAACAGACTGTGCCAATGCATTGGGGTGGGCGGGTAAATGCTAGTGGAGGTCTTGTTTCATGCGCCAAGCGTCCCAGTCGTTCCGAGCTGTAAGCTACCGGCAAAGTCAAAAGTTGCTAGGATTGAAATTTTGCATTCCACAGGTCCTGGGGCAGAACGGTTTGCGCCAACACGTCGGGGTGGGCGAGTAAATGCTAGGGGAGGTCTCGTTATAGCTCGAAAGGACTGGGATGCTTTGCACACAAAACGAGACCTCCCCTAGCATTTACTCGCCCACCCCGACGTGTTGGCGCAAACCGTTCTACCCCAGGACCTGTGGAATGCAAAATTTCAATCCTAGTAACTTTTGACTTTGCCGGTAGCTTACAGCTCGGAATGACTGGGATGCTTGGCGCACGAAACAAGACCTCCACTAGCATTTACCCGCCCACCCCGATGCGTTGGCGCAAACCGTTCGGCCCCAGGACCTATGGAATGCAAAATTTCAATCCTAGCAACTTTTGACTTTGCCGGTAGCTTACAGCTCAGAATGACTAGGATGCTTGGTGCACGAAAAAAGACCTCCACTAGCATTTACCCACCCACCCCGATGCGTTGGCGCAAACCGTTCGGCCCCAGGACCTGTGGAATGCAAAATTTCAATCCTAGCAACTTTTGACTTTGACGGTAGCTTATAGCTCGGAACGACTAGGATGCTTTGCACATAAAACAAGACCTCCCCTAGCATTTACTCACCCACCCCGATGTGTTGGAGCAAACCGTTCGGCCCCAGGACCTGTGGAATGCAAAATTTCAATCCTAGCAACTTTTGACTTTGTCGGTAGCTTACAGCTCGGAATGACTGGGATGCTTTGCACACAAAACAAGACCTCCCCTAGCATTTACTCACCCAACCCAATGTGTTGGAGCAAACCATTCAGCCCCATGAGCTATGGAATGAAAAATGTCGCACCTAGCACCTTTCCACTGCATCAAATTGAAGCATTTTGCGCCAATGCGTTTGATTTCAACACGGTCAAACGGAATGGAGTTGACCAAAAACGAGAGAGGTTATTGTGGAAGGATCTCACGTGCACCTGTAGGTCCAAACAGAACATTCCCAACTTTCACGAATTCTGAGAACTGTCCGGTCAAAGTTTGGCAATTTTTTGGTCTCAGGGATCTTAAAGGACTTTGTCAGTAGCCTCTTGCCCGGAATGACTGGGACGCTTGGCGCATGAAACGAGACCTCCACTAGCATTTACCCGCCCACCTCGACGCGTTGGCGCAGTCCGTTCGACTGCACGAGCTATAGAATGAAAAATGTCGCACCTAGCACCTTTCCACTGCATCAAATTGAAGCATTTTGCGCCAATGCGTTTGATTTCAACATGGTCAAACGGAATGGAGTTGACCAAAAATGAGAGAGGCTATTGTGGAAGGATGTCACGTGCACCTGTAGGTCCAAACAGAACATTCCCAACTTTCACGAATTCTGAGAACTACCCGGTCAAAGTTTGGCAGTTTTTTGGTCTCAAGGATCTTAAAGGACTTTGCCAGTAGCCTCTTGCCCGGAATGACTGGGATACTTGGCGCATGAAACGAGACCTCCACTAGCATTTACCCACCCACCCCGACACGTTGGCGCAATCCATTCGACCGCACAAGCTATGGAATAAAAAATGTCGCACCTAGCACCTTTCCACTGCATTAAATTGAAGCATTTTGCGCCAATGCGTTTGATTTCACAATGGTCAAACGGAATGGAGTTGACCAAAAATGAGAGAGGTTATTGTGGAAGGATGTCGCGTGCACCTGTAGGTCCAAACAGAGCATTCCCAACTGTCATGAATTCTGAGAACTGCCCGGTCAAAGTTTGGCAGTTTTTTGGTCTCAGGGATCTTAAGGGACTTTGCCGGTAGCCTCTTGCCCAAAATGACTGGGATGCTTGGTGCATGAAACGAAACCTCCCCTGGCATTTACCCACCCACCGCGATGAATTGGCAGAGTCCGTTCGACCCCACGAGCTATGGAATGAAAAATGTCGCACCTAGCACCTTTCCACTACATCAAATTGAAGCATTTTGCGCCAATGCGTTTGATTTCGACACGGTCAAACAGAATGGAGTTGACCAAAAACAAGAGAGGTTATTGTGGAAGGATGTCACGTGCACCTGTAGGTCCAAACAGAGCATTCCCAACTGTCACAAATTTCGAGAACTGCCCGGTCAAAGTTTGGCATTTTTTTGGTCTCAGGGATCTTAAGGGACTTTGCCGGTAGCCTCTTGCCCAGAATGACTGGGACGCTTGGCGCATGAAACGAGACCTCCCCTAGCATTTACCCCCCCACCCCGACGCGTTGACGCAGTCCGTTTGACCCCACGATGAGCAGAACAAAAAATATTGTTCCAGTTGACACATTCTCAATCATTGACATGGATGATATCTCAGTACTATTCCTTTAGGCACAATATGAGCTTCCAATGGAAGGCGCAATTGTGAGGTTAAGATGATGAAAAGTGTGCCTCATTCACAGTCATGTTTTAGTTGTCTTCAATGATGATTCCTTGATTCAACTTAATCCTTTGATAATACATTTTAACCTCCTTGTGAAAGCGCACTTTCAAGGTTGCTTGAGCAAGAGCTAGTGCCTCAACATCAAGGCGCACTTTTGGTGTTCTAGAAACATGAACTAGCACCTCAAATATTAAGGCACTCATTCTAGGTTGTTTATTCAATAATTGGCACTAGTCACATATGGTGTAGAGAGGTAGATGTGCACCCAAGTCATCATTTGATGCCTTCAATAACTATAAACTCCTTTGATGATGCATTTTATCCTTCCTATTCACTATCTAGCCTTAGGCGCACATTTTAGGTTGATCAATCATAATCTAGTGCCCTAAGTACCAAGGCGCACTTTTAGATTAGTTTGATAAAGGATTAGCACCTTCATTTCTAGGCAGAAGTTTGGAGTTGAAATACATCAAAATAACAAGTTTCTTCATCACTTCAAAACATATTTAACACTTTGAAGATCTCCAATGCATAATTGAATATCAAGAAACCAATGTATCATTTCATGAAGGTCTTAAGTGTTGTAAATATGCATCTTCTTATTTAATCATGTGTTGTAAATGAAGGAATGCAATGATTGCAATATGTGCACAAAACAGAATTTTTGATAAAGATTGAAAGGAAATGTTAAGAAAATGCAATTGGCGGGTGTAAATCCAAAGTGTGGAAGCATAGACAAGGCATGTGAATAGTTTGGCATGACACCTCAAAGAGATGCTATCTCATGGAATGCAATGATTGCAAGATATGCACAAAATGGATTTTTTGAAAAGGCTTTAGAAACTTTGAAGCAAATACAATTGGAACGTTTAAAACCAAATTCCATAACCTGTGCAAGCATTCTCCCTACTTGTGCCAAATTAGGATCTTATATATACATATATGCACATAATGTCATGAAAATAATGTATAGTGTATATATCAAGCCATATAGGCATGTACAAATAAAACCATATGGGTATATACAATGATATACATTGATAACATACAAAAGTATGTTTACAAAGCCAAATACACATATGTAACAAAATGTCCCAAAATCAAATCTCCTATGGATTGCTATCAAATAATCTATGGCTCTTGCTAGGCCATGAAGATGGTGAACCAGTCAATGACTCATCTTCCATCGCTCATCAACTAGACCTCCTCGATAGAGATTTTTGAATTTCTACCTATTAATACAATCAAACAATGTGCACATTAATATAGAATTTAATATTCAAAATATATAACATGACATAAGTAATCAATCACTTACCACCAATTGGTGATCCCTTTTGATCATTTGTTGTCTCTCTTCTTCTATAGAGCTGGATGGGTAGGGGAGGTGACGTCCTGTGAGAAGCATGAACAAGCAGATTTAAAAGTAAACATGAATATCATAAATATGTACATTAAATGCTGCGCTTATTATAGGACTGTTCTAGTACTATTTTAGGACTGTTGTAAGACTGTTGTAGTTAAAACTATCCTAGTAGACATGTATAGGACTATTATAGGACTGTCATCTCATGGAATACAATGATGGCAAGATTACTATCAAGATTAGTATGAAGATTAATTATGACTGTTATAGGACTTTTATAAGAAGGCAAAGTAAGGAAGCATAGGCAAGGCACATGAACTGTTTGGTGGAATACCTCAAAGAAATGAGAATTTTGTCAAATGTTGTAGTTGCAATTGCCATGTGACACATGTATGTAATATGTGAAAGCATAGACAAGGCACATGAACTATTTGGCAAAAGAAATCAAATACATGTCACCTCATGGAATGCCTTATGTAGAAAAAGGTACAAATGTGCAATATTAAGAAATACAAATGAGAACTAAAAATCATACCTCGAGCATAGTCAAAATAACCTACGATGCCATACAAAATGATTTACAATGCCATGCACAATAATCTACGATGCCATCTAAAATAACTTTATTTGCTGTCCTATATAGTCAAAAGCATGCATTATAGTTATTAAAGTAACAAGATTTTTAATAAAACAATTCTAAAAAATAGAAAAAACAAGAACAAGTTAAGATAAAAAATGTCATACCTGTCCATCTGGAAGTTTAAATGCTAGTCAAGCGTACCTGAGGGGTCATCTCTTACCTTCAAAGTATCCAATATTGCTTCATGATCAGCATTACTAATTGTCCATAGTTCTTTTGATTTTGGTCTTCCACGATGTTTTAGTAACTTGACATTTGTTGCTCCAACTAGGTGAGAATACATCAATATGGTTTTATGCTTCTTAAAGTCTTCAAAGGCCGGGATGCCATTCTTTTTAACCATATATGTTCATAACCAAGTCCCAGCAATAACAACTGATCCTGTAGGATATGTGAACCCATCATCATCCGTCATAGGTTGTGTTAGCTTTTGTTTTCCCTGTACACATCATGCCAACCAATAGTCTGACCTCTCTTCATTTCCATGCGGTGCAACAACTGCATAAACATGACCTGGCTATACAAGGTCTGAAAGATGTTCATAGTCAAATGAGCTCTCCATGTCATTGACGGAAGATGATTGACCTTCATATAAAGGGACTAAATATTGTGGAATCCATGCATCTACCCACTCACTTGACTCACAATTGTTCCAATTACATTTAATACAACTCTGACAAAAACAAGCTAATTCTCGTGTCCAAATAGTCCATGTACTTGCATTTGAGCTTTGAAATGAATGCATCTTTGATGATTCACTGATTCTCTGACATTCCAATTTCTCTATCACTATCCCATCATCAACCAACCAAAAGAACCTGCGCACTTCAGAATCAAGAGCCACTCCTCATGACAATGCATAGTTACACCACTTAACAATGGAATCTGCATCACTGAATGTAGCACCACCTCTAATCTTTAGTTGTTCTTTAAAAAGAGCTCTCTTCACGCATGCACCTGCTCCATCATGTTCACCTTTTCCATGCCCGACTTCAAAAAAATTCCAAATATGAGGTATACCCTTCTCTACATGCATTTTGCTCAACCAATAGAAATTACGAGCATTCTTGAATTGACCAGTGCAATTATCTGACCAAATGAGATGTTGATCTATTCTAATATCTTTTTCTTGCAAGAACCCATAAAATTGTTGAAAACAATATTGCACAAACTCTGCTAAATGAGATCGATCATCACTCATGTAAAAATGGTATTCTCTAACAATCTTCCTGTTCTCTTCTGTACTCTCGGGGGCATGTCTGTATGTGATGTGAACAAAAATAGCAATCTGAATAGAATTGTAGTACTGGGATTGAACTTCATTTTGGGGTTGCAATGTATAGTTTTTTGCAAAATCAACTACAGAGACAATAGTTCCAATCGGGAAAGAGTCTTTACACATCCTGAACTGTTGATCTAACCATTGAGACCTGTGGCTATGTCTAACATACTTGTAGAAAAGATTTTTCTTAAAATCATCAATAAAATCAGCAATACTTACCTCTCTTACAATCAACTCACATCTGGAACCTTCACCTCCACTTTTCAAATTGTATTTCACTATCTCATATCTCTTTTTCTCAACCATTCTCTTTCCAAAATCATGCTCGTTGCCCTCATGAAAACATGATACAAACTTTGATAACCCACCACATTGTAAACACTTTTCATTTAAACAATCATTCTTGTAGAACATGCAACCATCATCTCTAATACATAGAAATAAATCCAATAAGTCCCTAGATGACTTTGGTAGTTGAATTGCACCACACTCCTATAACATTTCGTTAGTGTGCAAAGTAGAACGAATATTGCATAATAATTCATGGTACATAGAAAATTCTACATGGTATTTGCAACAACATGTATTACGAACTTTAAGAGGAACACAATAAAATGGCTTAAGCGATTCAAATGCTCTTTGTGAGATTGTCATACCTGGGTGAGTTTCACAATATTGTTTGTACAATGTTGTTGGGCTACATTCCAAGTAATGTTTAGGATGTGGTGTGTGGTCTTTATCACCAATTCTTAACTTTACAACATCTTTTGCATTCGGTGATACGCTAGAGTTAGTGTACCAAAATCGTTCAATTTCTTCCTTTGTGCTATGAATTAGCTTCTTGTCAACTCGTGGAAGCCTACCACTAAAAGCCCAAGTATCATTGGCAACATGACTATCTAGCCTTAATCTTAATGCTAGTGCTTTTGACAATGTTTTACGATTCAATCTTAAGTCAACACAAGTTTGCCTCATTAATCGAGCATTTCTTAATTGTTTGCTTACTATTGAGGTTGTTATTACTCTACGGGCAGCTCTTTTATCTTTCTCCTTGCTAGTCTTTCCAATAGAATTGAGTGCATTGAAAAGGCTTCTTACAATAATTTTATTCCAATCAGACACTTTGTTTAACCGAATCTTTAATTTCTTTAGTAAAGGTCTCATTTTGTACATCTTTAATAATTGCACAAAAAGTTGGCATTGTTCGGTTAATGTTTTCTTCTCAAAGTATTCATTGAAGAGTTTTGTAGCCCACAACCGAACCGTTTGTGATGACCTCTTGCCTTCAAGTTTTTCCATTATGTTCTCATCAATTTCAAGTAACCATTTTGGGGTTTTTGGGTGTTTTCCAATTTCATCACGGTTATTCTCTTCTTGACAAATGTCCTCTCTTCTTATGAAATTTGGAGATACATTGATTGTTCTTGTTTCATCCATGTTTTCAACCTCATCAATTTTATCAACAAATGGATTATGGAGTGCAATTTCAATATCATGATGTTCATATCCACTTTCTTCAAGTGCACATCTTCATTTTTCTTCTTCTTCTTTATCCATGGTATTGCTATTATGAATAGGTGTTTCATAACATTTTTCAATATTTTCATTTGCAATATCATGGTGAATTTCATTCTTATCTAACATTTCATTATAATCAAAATTAACATCTTCAATTTGCATGTCATTAGATGGTAAAGAAGAAGATTCACCTTGATGAGCATCCGCCAAACCCACCCTTCCAATCCTCTTCCTTTCCCTATCTTTTTTCCTAATTGCTTCAATTTCCTCCAATGTAACTTTCCTCCTCCTTTTTGCTTTACGACGACTGTTGCTCCCCATTAGGGGAAAAAAAATATCACCCTTATGATTGTAACAAGAAAATTGTGTCTCCAAAAGTGTATAAAAATATTCCTTTCACTGTCATAGCCAGAAATCATGAGTATTTCGACAGCAGATGGTCTCTGGTTGCAGAAGTCGGACCCAGAAATATTCCTTTTGTCTTTTTTTTGCTTTTCCAAAATGGATATCCGTTTTGGAAACAGATATCCATTTTCAAAACGGATATTCGTTTTGGAAAACCCAATTCTTTGCAACGGACACTTGCAACATCCATATGCCTACTACAAAATAGATATCCGGTTTATTATGTACATTTGGATTCTATACTAGGGATTCATTGTATTATTCAATAAACTTGTGAATTACCATCTAATTTCAATGTTTACACACTAATCCACCTAGGTATCAACTTAATAAAGCTCTGGATATAAGCCATTATTTGATTTTAGGCTATCATCAAATGAGGAGCTTCTAAAGGCAAAAATGTTGTCCCAAAAGAAGACTCAATGTTATTCGTAAAGACATTAGATTGTTAAAATACAAATTCAAGGTTAGATATTCCTTGGGCTATTTTAGTATAGCAAAGCAAAATTGCAATATATGACTATCCTAGGAATTAGAATGGTTGATCATAGGATATTCATGGCATTTTGATATTAATGGATGGATTGATGGATGTTTAGGGAGTTTAAGTTTAAATGTAATGTATGAGAATTCTAATTTATGAAGGATCTAATATGTCTTATGTCTTATTTGCAGGCCATTCAAGAAAGAAATGAAAAGATACCAAGGACTATCATAACACCTATTATAATTAGGTGCATCAAAGGATTGTCATCCAGGACCTTACCAATATGGGAAGTTATCAAAACCATGTCATGTTTAAAATTAAAGGCTTTATCACCTCTTTGTCCCTATAGGCCTATTAGAACAATAGGTCACATTTTATTCATATACCGGGGTTGAGAATAAACACTAAGCATTTGTAGTTATGGCAAGTGTAAATGGAAATAGATCACAACTTTAGACAATCTATCCTCTCCTAGATTGCACTGACTGAGTGGAAATTACAAATTCCCTATTAATGTCCTTTATATACTGAAGGTATGGGTGAGAAAGGTAAACTTTGTATGTTGTAGACAAGTGATGCAGAGCAACACAGCAAAAGCTTACAAACAAGGTGTAAAATACCCATTAACCCACCAATTGCTCAAATAGATTTTAAAATATCCTTCCCAAGGTCCAAATGAGACCGAAATACACTCTTTCTTTACTATCGGCAAGACATTTCTAATGTCTCATCGAACTATGCTTCATATGTTCTTCCTTTCTCTACTGTCGGCCAGACTTATCATTATCGGTAACCTTCAAATTTGTTAGCCCGATGTGGGACCTCTCGCCGATGTGTAGAATCTATCGCTCAGGCTTATGCTGTCGGTGTGACTCCTCCATTGTTCTCTGATATGTATAAGAGGATGGATCAAAGTAATTAGCATGCTCCCTTCAAAGTAAGGACATGAGAATAGAGCACTTGTGAGATGGTTATTGTAAAGGGACAAATCAATTAGAGACATGCAATTTCCTAGAGAATTTGGAATGTTTCCGCTCAGGCGATTGTAGGACAAACAAAGATGTTCTAACTTCCCCAGACCACCAAATTCTGCAAGTATACTCCCCTTCAAGTTGTGTGAAATTCTTTTCCAGTGAAGTTGTGAGTAATTGGCAAGAGATTTGGGAATAGAACCCTCTAGTCCATTTCTTCTTAAGTCAAGTATCTTCAACGCTTTCAACTACTCAAACCAAGGTGGAATCCTTCCCTTGAAAGAACTAAAAGAGAGATTTAAAGTGCATAACAAGGAGAGACCTCCTTCGGATGGAAAAAGGGTACCTTTTAATTCCAATTGAGGGAGAATTATGGCCACCACTCTATTGGTATGTTTCTTGTACCAAACACTGGTCCAGAAGCACACATTTTCTGAAATGGTAGAAGTCTAGTTGGAGAAATGTGGTCTCCTCGACTACTATTATTGTAGGATATGCATAAATAGGTTTCTTGAAAAGGCTTTAGAAATTTTCAAGCAAATGCAATTGGCAAGTGTAAAGCTAGATTCTGCAACCTTTGTCAGCATCCTCTCTACCTCTACCAAAATGGGAGCTTTGGAATAGGGTATGGACATTCATCAAAGCATAATGGAAGTGGGATTTTTGTAGATATTCTAGTTGGAAATGCTCTGGTAGACATGTACGGAAAGTGTGGAAGCATAGACAAGACACATGAACTGTTTAAAAAAATGCCTCAAAGAAATGTGGTCTCATGGAATAAGATGATTGCAGGATATATACACACTTACTCTAATGTGAGATTCACCACCCTTGTCTATCGGTAAGACCAATACCCTCGGTGAGACTTTTTACTTGCATTCTGACGTTATAACTCTCCCCAATGTGTTTACCGTCCATTAGTCATCGGTAAGACTTCTACATTGGTCAGACATTCTCTTCGATTTCCAATATCGTATCTCACACCGAAAGAATAAATACCAAACTACACCATCGGCCAGACCGCCTCTATTGGTGACACTTTTCTTCTCACCTCTGAGAGTCCATCTCTTTCTGATGTTCCTTCTGTCGGTGTGACTCCCTCTCATCGGTGTAGTTCTCAACTGTTCTTCCGATGTGCCGATAAATAACCCATCGGTGACACTTAATGATTGTCACCCCGATATGACTTGATCTGTGAGATCAATGTTGTCGGCTCAATGGAACTTTGTCTCTCCGATAACTATTGTCAGTCTGATGTCTTCGATTTAGCCTATACATAACATGACTTGTTATCACCAGTCAACTAACGTATCTTTTCCCAATTTTCCTGATATGGCCGGTCAACCTTTGTATCCTTTGACATGTACATTCACCATTTACAACCATGATAAACGATAGCAGGATATACATGAAATGTCCACGCATACATAAATGATATACCCATGGATTGTATCTTCGGTGAAACAATACCAATGGTACAAAATAAGTTGCTTCTCTTCATCCAAAACCAATGGCACAAAATTTTTCATAGATCAACAAAACGGATATCCATTCTGAAAACGGATATCCGTTTCCAGAACGGATATCCGTTTCTAGTTGCTTTTACCGAAGCAAAACAGATATCCGTCTTGCTTTGGTACAAAGCAAGACGGATATCCGTTTTGATTGTTGACTTTTTATGGATTGTAACGTGTTTTAATGTTTCAATCTCTTCTTCGAACTTCACCCTTCGTGCTGACGACTTTTTTTAATGCAAAATTGATAAAACGAAAAGGGTTTATAGAAAAAATTGTTAGCTTTCTAAAAATATAAGATTTATTTGGTTATCATTTTATTAAATAATTATTAATAATTTTTAATATACCGTGTCTCTGAAATCCTGATGGACACACTAATTGAAAAACATCCATAACTTTCAAACCATTTCACCTTTTTGAGATCCGAAACCTGTGTCACACTCTATGCTTTTCTGGCTATAGGTTAAAAAAAATTTGAATTTTGATTTTTTTTTTATCGAGTTAGGTTGGCTGGAAAATTACTTTTTATTTTTAAAAAAAGTCACAGTAAAAAAATCATAACTAATTATTTTATTAGAAAAAAATTTCAAATAAATATGCATCACATCCGGACATGAGTCCTCTACTTATTTTGAAAGTTTCAAAAAAATATATATATATTTTTACTCATAGTTAAGTTGGCTGGACAGACACCCACTTTTTATTTTTTTCTGAAAAATTTAATAGCTGTTCATTGAAATATTCAATTTTCACTAAGTAAATTTAGTTTTTTTTTTTTTAAAATAGTAGCCTATAAACTAAATTCAATTCTCTACAAATTTCATTCTTACATCTTTTTCAAATTGTATAGATAATCCATTCAAAATTTCACATGAACTTGATAAAGTCTGATTTTTTGTATTTTCATTACCACTTAGAGGTATAGTTTGGCCCATCATGATCCTGCACATACCCATGTCTTAACGTGGAAGAAGCCAAAGCTACCTTATGAGACATACACGAAGGTGTCTATGGTGCACATTCTACCGGTCCTAATCTCGCTAAGAAGATACTCAGAACAGGTTATTACTGGCCTACAATAGAGTAAGATGCTGCACAGTTTGCTAAGAAGTGTCTACAATGCCAGCAACATGGAGATTTAATTCACGTACCAGCTCATGAACTATAGCCTGTGACTACTCCGTGGCCCTTTTCTCAATGGGGTCTCAACCTCGTAGGACAAATCCACCCATCCTCATCCAATGGCCACAAGTTCATCATTACTGCCACTGAGTACTTTACGAAGTGGGTGGAAGCCATTCCCATGACCTATATCACCAGTAAGCAAATAGCCAAGTTTATCCTAAACTACCTCATTTTCCGGTATGGTATTCCCCAAGCCATTGTCACTGATAATGGGAGACCATTCAAGAATCAAGATGTCCGTGCCTTGTGCACATAATACAATATCCAGCATCACTTTTCAACTCCCTACTATCCACAAAGTAACAGCCAAGCTGAGGCTTCAAATAAAACCATTCTCAAAATCCTCAAGAAAATAGTCAATGAAGATGGTCGTGATTGGCACTTGCAAGTCAATCTCGCCCTATGGTCCTACCGCACTAGTATCAGAACACTAACTAGTACCACACCATATGCCTTGGTCTATGGCTCTGAAGCCATCCTACCTATAGAGGTCAAGATCCCATCCCTCAAAGTATCCATGCACAACCTGATCGGCGGAGAGAAGTATCGCACTTCTAGATTAGCTGAGCTAGAACTACTAGATGAAAGGCGCCTTGCCGCGCTTAATCATCTCCATGTCTATCAAAACCGCCTCCGGTGTAATTACAACAAAAAGATCAAGAAAGACGGTTTCAAGTTGGTGATCTTGTACTCAAAGAGAATCAAAGAAATCAAGCAAATTGAGAAAAGAAGGGCAAGTTTGAACCTAACTAGTTAGGTCCCTTTATTGTCACATCAACATATGGATCAGGAGCTTATACTTTAGTTACACCTGATAGCATTGCTTTGGATGAGCCACTTAACAGTGTTCATCTTAAGAAGTTCTATGCCTGATCCTTAGAGTATTCCAAAAAAAAAAACAAAAAAAAACAAAAAACAAAAAAATCTGTCCTCTGGTGAAAACTTGGTAAACAGGCGCCTTGGATAAGTACCATAGTGAAAACCTGGCAACCAGGAGCTATGTGTAGAGTCAACATCCATCGTCTATCGAGTCTTGTTCATTCCATTTCACAATAAACTTCATCCATCCATCCATAATAAAACCATTGACCTTGTTTGCTTTTCCATCTCCCTATCTAGTATAGCTTGGAAATTTGTCAGTGTCCATCATCGTCATCCCACGTCTTGATCTGTGTCAGCAGTTTTCACTGGCTCGCCCTAGGTCAAAGATTTCTATGTCTTCTTCGTCAATCACCCATGCAGCTTCCTCTACCAGAATGGGGGCAGTTCCTTCCTTAACCTAGGTCTAGGAGTGGTTCCTTGTTCGTGGTTCACAACAAGCTCTTCAATCTTTTCTCCTTTCCACAGATAACACCCTTTAATGGACACATCGCTCCTACAATAAGGCGGTTATCTTCTCAGTGCATTTCCTACATCATCACACCAACCAGAACTATATATCATTTCTTCTCAATCTTAAAGTACCTTGATCCCATGGATATGGGTATGTAGGCAGTCTGGAATACAAAGGAAGTATCCAGTACTCAGGTACATAAGATCTCCCCCTCACCACCTTGACCCATTCATCACTCTATCCAGAACTACATATTATCATTTTTTCATCTTTCCTCGTAATGTGCCTTGATCCCGTGGATACAGGGTATGTAGGTAGTCTGGAATATGAAGGAAGTATCCAGTACTCAGGAACATACAATTCATCATTCTTCACCCACCCCAATCCATTAACATGCCATCTTTCTAGTCTTTCGTTTATCAAAATCCCTTCACCTCGACTTGACTAACTCAAGCAGCAAGCTAACGCATCCTTTCAAAGCAAAAGTTCTTAACAAACCTGAAGCAAAGCAACTTGCTTCCAGAGTCGTATACTGTCCTACTATTCTGATTGCCAGCATTAGCTAAATCTAGCTTAACCAAAGCACCAAATCAACAAGCTTGTCTTCTACAAAGTGTTCCATTGTCGAGACCAACACACGCATCTCCTGCGACATGTGGCATTTACTGCAGCAAGACATTGTCTTTTTAGGTAGATAGCCCCCTTTAACGAACACATAGCTCCTAAGATAAGGCTGTTATCTTTCCTATCCAATCTACCCTGAGCAACCTCTTTGGCAAGAGAATATGTCAGCTGTATGTTTACTTTGTAAGTCAATCACTTTGCTTTTTAGTTTCTCATTTGTTCCTTTCCCATTACCTATTCAAGGCTACCTTGATTTATCTATAATCTTGGTATGTTGCGATGCAGTATGGATTGGGGGCATAGTCATTGCTTTTGTGTGCCATGTTTGAGGAATGATCTTTAGCATCTTTCTTGGTAGCATATTTATCTTGTGTGTGTTACGACCTAGCATCTTACATATTAATATTCTTCTTGCATTTACATGTATTGAAGATTATTTTATGTTCAAGACTATGGCTCATTCACATGTACCAACAAGGTCATATTATGTCTAAGGGATCTAAGTTCAAACCGCTTGCTTGCAGAGTCGACATCCACGCACTCGGATATCATAGCACCTTGGTCTTTTATACCTTGGTGGCGAACTATCCACGTGCTATATCAAAAATGAGGATTGCTCTTTATATACAATTGTAAAACCAATGCAACAAGCTCATCATTCATCCATTCACAACAAACTTTATATCATTTTCATTACAAAGATTGATCAACAATCTCTGTCTTCCATCTCCTCTTGTTCTTCTCTCTGGTGCATATCTGCAAAACCCACATGTTAGATATCACTAGTCATAGCACCTACATCACATCATCATTAGTCATAGCATCTATATCATCATACATCTCTGGCATCATACATCTATAAGCATCATATAAGCAATATGTGTCATCATATAAATCCATAATCATACATACCTATCATCACATCCATGTCATCAAGAAGTGCATACACAAAAGCATGAACATCAGTGAGCATAATATGTAATCATATATATCATGCGAAGGTCGTCATATATACAAAATGTCTATGTCTACATCAATAGTCCATATGTATACATCCAAATATACATTAGTATAGTACATCAAGGCTATCAAGAGCCCACAAAATATACATCAAGATGCACGCAGGCATCAGTCCAAAATGATACAAAATGATACAATATACAAGTGTACATGCTCTAGTGGGTAGAGCTGCCCTCCTGCTGTGGACCCTATCCTCCACCTATGCTCGGTACAGGTCCCCCTATTGGTCCTCCTCCCCCTACTAGTCCTCCTCCCCCTGGTGGCACAAATGGTCCTCTAACTGAGGACAATGACTGCCTTGTCCTGCGGGACCCGAATGCTCTGAACTTGCTCCTCTCTCTGTAGCTCGGCTCTCACTGCACTGCTGGCACCACACCTGCATATAGACCCCTGTAATACTCAACCTCTCTGCCTACTAATACTAGCTCTCCCTGCACCTGGACAAGCTCAATGTATAAGGTCCTCTGATCAACACCCAGTGCATGGCATACCTCCTCTCTCCCCCACCTCACTCTATGTAGTGTGGCCTCTGCTGTCAACCATAGCTGTGCCTCTACATCTCTCTCCCTCATCACCTAGGCTAGCTGCCCATCATCCACTGCTGGTGCGGCCAGTGCCTGTACATGTGCCTGTGCCTGGATCTGTAACTATGCATGTGCATGTGCCAGGGCTGTCTATGTTGCTGTTGCTACCTGTGTCTACACCTGTGCTAAGGCCTCGGCCTGTCTCGCCTCAACCCTCGCTGCATCCCTATCTCTCCATAGCCTCACCATCTGAAGCTCTAACCGTGTCCTCCGGGCTATCTCCTCCTGTAGCAACCACTCAGCCCTCTGTAAATCAATCTCTACGACCGAATCCCTCTCCTCAACCATCTCCACATCTGCCTGCTGGACTCCAGCCTCCCCCACTGCCTACTATCTGGCCTCTCTGGCCTATCGTCTTATCCTTGCCTCCACACCTGGGACCAATACCTCCCCCACTGCCCTTGCCACACCTGGTGTAGTCAATTGCACTAGCCTATGTGTCTGCTAGTATTGATCATACTTTGGAAGTGTCCCTGGATTTGCCAGTCCTGAGTCCCAATCCCATCTCACGGGGAGAAGTCCCCACAACTCTGCCAATGCTATAGCTACTGGAATCTCTGCATCCCAGTCCTCTACCTCCCGCCGTGTCCTCGCATGTGTCGCCTCTCCCACTGGCAACCCCTGCGGCACTCCAAACTATCTGAGTACACACTCGGGCAGGTATCTCTCTATAGTATCTGTCCACCTCCCAAATAAATACCAAGCCTATCCGCAGTACATAAGCTACTCATGCTCATCCTCCCACTCCTCACACAGTAACCATGGCCTCCAAACAAATAGGTCCATCTCATCGATCTGCCGCCTCCAATGGCTAACTGATCCAAGCCTCCTATGTGTAATGACTCCCTCCTACAAAAATGCGTATGGCTCTCCCCTCTCCCGGCGGTGCTGTGTCATGGGTCTGATCACTGGGATATGCTCCCACACTCACACCTGTAGCAAAGTCACTCCAGCTGAAAGACTCCGGCCTCTCCTATAAACGTAGTAGTGCATATCTCGGTACAACTACCCTAATACACAAGGCCCCATGCATGCTGTGTCCCATGTATAAACATCTCAGATAGCACCATGCCCCATCCAACAGATAAACCTCTGGATCACCTATCTGGGCACAGGAAGCCACCAATCAATGAAGACACTATCCACTTGATCCTATCACAAAGTCGCGGGACATCTGCCCACTGAATCTCGCCATCGTCTATCCGTAGGTCATCTATGCAGAATACCTCTACCAAGCCTGCCTCACCCTGCACCGGGTCAAAGTCCACTCTCTTTCCATCAATCCAAATCCTAAGGATGTGATATACATCCTCCAGCGTCACTGTCGCCTCCCCTGTCAGAAAGTGAAACGAGCCTGTCTCACTATGGAATCTCTCTACCACCGCTATCACTAGGGTGAGATTCGCCCTAATATGTGTCAAGTGCGCCACATGCCATAACCCTGCATGCTCTAGGAACGCGTCCTCCTCCCATGACAGCTGTACTACCTCATGTGCTATAGGGTGTTGTCGCTCCCTCGACATCAACGGAGGCATAATCCTCTGCATCCACAACAACCCACTTGTCAATCAGTTTAACCATTTCTTCATAGTCCTACCGACTTCTACCCTATGCCACAAACCCTAGGACCAACTCTCCCCTTCGCTAAACTAGGATAGTCAAACCCTTTGGTCCACCCTAACTATTGCATTCTCTTACCTCACCAAAGGCACCTTGTTTTATACAAAAGTGCTACCCTGTCTTACCAACCGCGCCATACTGCTTATGCAGAAGTGCTGCACTATCTCACCCCAAAGGTGACTTGTTTTACAAACGTGCTTTTCCACCCCTCCAACCGTGCCTCACTGTGCTACCAAAGGTGACCCAATTTTTCTCCCTCCCAACCAACCGCGCCTAGCTACCCATCCAACCGCGCTGCACTGCACTGCCAGCTGCACTGCGGCTTCCTACCAATTGCATTGCGGTGCAGTGCCCAAAAGCCAATAGCGCTTTATTTTTACCAATAGCGCTATACTTCCCTACCAAACGCATTGTGGAGCACCAAAAGTGCCTAACCTGACTACCAGGCGCGCTAAACTATCCTATAGCGCTTTTAGTTGACCTAAATGACCTCCCTAAACCTAGCCCTAAACCGTCCTCAAACATCAAATTAAATTAAGGTTTTCAGACACTTACCACTGCAGGAGCTCCTGCTGGCCTCCCGTATGTCCGCACTAGATCTGCCCGATGCCTATGCGCTGGAATCAGCATCTCTCCTCGCTGTCAGCTCCTTCCACACAACTCTCTCACCCTAAGTTTGAAGGCTCTACTCTCTAAATTTAGAAGCTCTTAGGGTGCAAATGAGGAGTGTGGTCCCCTTAGGACCTATTTATAGTGTCCCTCCCACTTTTTTTCTTCCCACCCCATTCTGATTTTCCTTCTACCTTGATGCGCAATCATCTAGTCGAGCGTCAACCCAGTCATGTTGTCGCTTCCCTGTCTTTCCGCTTGAGGGAGCATATGTTGGGGCAACTACCCACACTGGGGCATCAAAAATTGTATCATGTCTTCAACAATCATTTTCTTTGACGCAACACTATAAACTGCATTGCATCAAAGAGGAGCAAAATGTAGACACCCTAAAATGACCGTGTCATCGAATCACTTGCATTTCATCATCTGTTGCATCACCTACATTTCAACGTTAATTAAATAAACTAATTATTTAATTAATTTCACCAAAATCACCAAATTCTTCTAAATCACATAATTTTGACATTAATTGAATAAATTCTCTTTATTTAATTAATTAAATTAAATTCCTATTATTCTACCAAAATTAAATAATTTTAATTATTTAATTAAATCATTATCCTCTTTCAAATTTCAAGTCTACATTAATTAAATTAATTAATTAATTAATTAATTCATCACAAATTCTATCTTATCTACAATTAAATAATTCCACATTATTTAATTAAATCAATTATTCTTCTAAATTTAAATAAATCATGCAAATTTATTTAAATTATCTCAATTCCTCTAAAAATAAATAAAATCAAATATTTTATTTATAATCTTCTATTCCTCAATCATGCACAATTAAATAAATAAATTTATTTATTTAATTTCAGTTATCTTCCAATTCCTCTTAAAATATCTTGTTAACTCATGTGCACAATCAGTCTTATTTTTAGAACTCTAAAAAAGGCAAAATTACAAGTTGAGTTATCTATTCAATCAATCTTGTTTTCATCATATTTTATTAAAAATATCCTTATGGATTGACACATGTCGTGTGCACATTCATCATGGTTATTTGAGTTATCTCCTCCGTTGATTCTTCTGAATTATCTAGATCGTTGATCGATCTTCCTTGAAACCTATATAAACCCCCCTCATCTCCTTCACAAATCCTCTTCGATCACTTATTCTTAGGCATACTTAATAGTGCTTTGAGCATACATCGCATCGATTGAGCAACTTCATGATCTCTTAACATTGATCTTTAAGCACCTTACTTGCTTGTTGCAAACTTGGTTTCGCAGCACTATTGAGCAATCCACATTCATCCAAAGGGAACAATACAAATCTCGGCAAAAGCTGTCATATTTCATTGATTTGTTAGTAATGGCTTTTATTTAGATTGGTTCTCTTTATGTTATTGGGTTTTTGATTTAATTTGTTTTTGATTTAGTCGATTTTCCTCATACACAAGATGCACCACAAATAAATATTTATTTTACATAATTAAATAATTCATTTTTATGCAAGGTGTACAATACACCTTTTTCATAACATGACATAGGTTCTAGCAATCCACAATTAATCAAATCAATCTTGTGCACTACATGACAATCCCACACATTATCCTAACATGACATAGGTTCTAACAATCCACAATTAGTCAAATCAATCTTGTGCACTACAGGACAATCTCACACATTAGGTCATATTTTAGGCACTCATGTTCGAGCCAAGGGTGTGGATTTAAACCAGAAGGAATTCTACAACTATTCAAAACTCAAATCATTCCTCAAACCATGACCATTGATTTATTTACCAATAAAAATGAAATCTACACAACGTCAACATTTAATTTTTCATCGTAATTCTGAAACATAATACCTAATTCTTTTTTATTTAATCTATAAACATTTATTATACATAATTAAATAATTTGTTTTTATGCAAGGTGTACTGCACACCTTTTTCCTAGTATGACATAGATTCTAGCAATCCACAATTAGTTAAATCAATCTTGTGCACTACAGGACAATCCCACACATTAGGTCATTTTTTAGGCGCTCATGTTCTAGCCCCAAAGATTGTGGATTTGAACCCAAAGAAATTCTACAACTATTCAAAACTCAAGTCATTCCACAAACCATGAGCATTGATTTATTTACCAATAAGAGTTCATCTACACAACATCAACCTTTAATTTTTCGTGGTAATTCCCCAAACAAAATACCTAATTCTTTTTGTTTAATTTATAAACATTTATTACACATTTATATACATTTATTTAATTAGCCAAGATCTATGTAAAAGGGATCTTATTCCCTCACAACATGAAGGAAACCTATTTTCCCATTGAGAACTAGGTTTCCAAGTTGGGTATTTATCTTCTTTTAATTAGTCAAGATTTATGTAAAAGGGATCCTCTTCCCTCACAACACTAGGGAAACCTATTTTCCCATTGAGAACCACGCGAATCTCAAGTGATGAATCATCTATAAGAGAGTAGGAGCTGTTCAAATAATAGGAGGATTTGCTTTTTCAGCTCCACAATTTCTTTCACCACTGAAAAATCTAGGATGTGCTGCGGAAACATAGCTCATGTAGATTTTTACTTGAAAAAATTCCATGTTTCAATTCATCTTTTCTAGGGATCACAATATACAGGGATGAGTTTTCTCCATTAATTTCGCTCATTGGAGTCCTTAAAGGCTTGAGTTTCCAAGATTACATCAAATTTTTTGCTCAAATCTAGTTTCCAGGATGTAAAATCTCAGCTCTATATTTAGATGCCTCCTCATACAGGGAACTCTAGAACAATTTTAGATTCTCCGGTCACCGTGAAGACCACCGACGCAAAGCGTGGATTGCAAAATTAATACTTGTGGAGGAGAAAGAATTTGATAGGGTTTAAGAAAGGGAAAAAATAGGTTAGGGTTTCTAAAAGATTTTTGATGAGGCGGAAAGGAGCGGAAGCGGAAGGGGGCGGAAAAGT
This sequence comes from Cunninghamia lanceolata, assembly GCA_027924645.1. Lineage (NCBI taxonomy): Eukaryota > Viridiplantae > Streptophyta > Pinopsida > Cupressales > Cupressaceae > Cunninghamia > Cunninghamia lanceolata. Next base: position 13,565,798 of record BSBN01001201.1, on the reverse strand, counting down.
TCCCAATAATCTCCGCTACCAGCAATTGGGTGGCAACGGATGGAGATGCCCCACTTGTGCCATGGCCGGTGCCTCTTTCTGTAAGAAGCATATTCTCCAGTGCCTGTGCTACAAAGCTCAAAAGAAACCCCAAACAACCCTCAATGGCGAAAAAAAGCAGCAATTGTGCTACAAAGCTCCAAAGCAACCCCAAATAACCCTCAATGGTGGAAAAAAGTAGCAATTGAAAAGGCCGAGGGTTAAAAATACCATTTCCCCTTGTAGGAGCAAGAGGTCTGTGCCTATGAGAGTCGTTAATGAGCAGGAGAAGCAGAGGACACAGGTTCATTCCACAACAGGGAAGAGGAAAATTAGTGAGAACATGGATTGTAGCTCCAAGAGCACCATGACAAAGAAAGAGATGAATTTCACCGTTGCTTTTGAGGTGGATGATGTGGCTTCTCATTCCACCAGGCAAACAAATGAGAAATTTTGAGACTGGGAAATTGGTAGGTATTTGAGAAAGTATTTGGGAAGTGGAGTAATGGAGATTGCCCTAGATTATGATAGTGACTATGACTTCCGCAAGGTGGCTAGTCTGGAGCTTTCTCAGTGATACTTGTGACTAAATTAACAAAGATGTCATATAGCGGTGCTAATTTTCCTATAATCTCTTGACAGAACAACTTTTCTTTTTTTGCCCTTAATGTATCTTGAGCTATTTCTTTTTCTTTTGAAAGTTTTGACTTTGATTTCTATTATGTACCTTTGTAAGTTTGGACTCTGATTTGAATCCCTATTCTATACCTTTGTAAGGTTGGTGCCTCTTAAATAAGAGATCAGTGTCTCTTGCTGAGTTTGTACTCAATTGTGGGGATTGGTGTCTCTAGTGGGTTGGTGCTTACAAATTTTACAAGCAGGTATTGGTGTCTCCAATGAGTTGGTGCTCATAAAAGAAGAATTGTAAAAGAATTAGGTTGGTTCCTACAAAAAAGATCAATATATAAGCATTTGACAGAATAACTAAACATCAAAAAATGGTGAAAAGGGTTTTTGATAAAAAAATCCAGATAGAGAAAGTTTGTAGTTGGGGATACTATTTTACTGTGGGATAAGAGAAGGCAACCTAAAGGAGCACATGGAAATTTTGATTCATTGTGGAATAGCCCCTTTCATATCAAAGATGTGATTGGAGATAATGCTTTCTTACTGGCCTACCTAGATGGAATTCCACTACCTTTTGCTTATAATGGGCAAGACCTGAAACTCTAAAATTGGTGAAATGAGTAACCCTCATCTTGTATCATAGCCCATTTCCTTTTCGCGTTTTGTTGTTCTTGTCTTCCCATTGTTTTATTGGTGAATCTGTGCCCTAGAATAAGGCTTTCAAGATAGCTTACAATTCTGAGTTCTTTGCATCCTAGTCTGTGTCCCCAATTAGAGCTTGTTGTTACCCAATAATTTTACTTTTAAGTTGTTCATCATAGGTTGGGTAAATTTTCTTTATAAGTCTTTGCCTTTGTGAAAATCCTTGTAAGTTTATGATTTTTTCTTTCCCCCTTTGTTGGCCCTTTTTCATTGTTTCAAACTTGATCGGTGATTCCTAAGTTCTCAAACTTGTCGATCAAGCGCTTTGTCTTTGTAGTGTTCATTTTGTTTCTAGTTGACCGATCCTACCAATCGCTAACTCATCTTTCCTTCTAAGTTTCCATATCGACCCATCTCATGTTTTGTGAACCTTATAACTCCCCGATCAGTTTAAGTTGTTCCCAAGACTGTTTCCTTGTCGATGAAGAAAGAGGTCCAAGTAAAAGTGTATATTAGCGGAATCATCAGTTTGCAAACCTATATTTTTGCCAAGTACCCATTCTTAGGTTTTAGTGTTTGTCGATTGAGAGGTTTGTCGATAAAGAGAATGGTCGGTGACGAAGGAGTTTGTGTACATTGCTCATGTTCCCAGTTAGCTAATCTTTCCATTCGCCATTTTTTGTTTAGACAAGGGTCACTTTTGCTGACATGCACAAGAAAAGAGGAATAGTATTGTTTGTAAATTCGTAGGAGTTAATCCTCATGCACAACTAGTCACATCAGATTCAAAATTTTCATAGCTCATTAATGAATGTATCTCAATTGAAGATATTGGTATTGATGAGGGTGGCTGAGGTATTTCATGCTTATTTCTAAATTTACCATTTTCAGTAACATTTGCTCTAGGGCTCCAGTGCTCCAGTACTAGTTTGCAACTTCATCTGCTCATAATCTATAGGCTTCAAGGTTAGTTGATTGCCAACTTTCTTTTCAAACTCATTTCGATTGAACTACAATTTTTGAGTTTGGTCTTATTCTTCCAATCTACCTAAATTTTCACGAGTCCCATAAATGCCATCAATTTGAGACCTTCTAGAGACCCTTTTCAAGCCACATCCTGTTAATTGCTATTGAGAATTATTGATTCATACGCCTGGTGGATAGCAAGGTTGGTTAGGATGAAGTATAAGTACATGGGTTTTGATGTGGCTTCCATCATCGAGAATAACCTCGTAGAGATTAGGGACATTGATTTAGGTCATATAGACTTGAATGATTTCTGGAATAGAATGAGTACAAATCCAAGGTCAGCTCTGGCAGAACAAACATTTTCTAGCAGCCTTGCCCATGCAGGGGATTCCCACCTACTATTAAGTGCCCTAATTTGGTTCTTACTTGTGTGAAAAAATATCATATTGAGTCCCAGGAGGTTAGGTCATATGATGGGATTGTGATTGCTAAACTAGATGTTGAAACAATGAGCCATGTCCTCAAATTACTGGAGAGAAAAGAGTTGACACAAATGTCTATTGAAATTGGATGGAGTTACTTCCTTGATAGAAAAGATTGGTGTCTAACACCTATTGCCAATTGTTGGCTTAAGAATGAGAAGAAAGGGAAGTCCCAAGTTCCCAAAAACCTGGTAAGGGCACATTTCAAAGATGATATATTGGATATGATCACTTTATTACACCAAGTGGTGGGGAATGATGATTCTAGTTCTTTTGAGAAATGGATGTGCCAATTTATACTTGTAATTTGTAGTGAATCACAACATGTAGACTAGGCTAGTTTAATCAATGATCATATAGATGACCAGTTTGTGACCAGTTGGTGAATTGCCACAAGAATAATACTTTTCACGTGTGCTCCTATTTGTTCTATGAAATAGCCAATGATCGGGTGGTATGGTTTGGTTTAAAAACCTATGGCACTCTTTCCAACAACACTCCAGTGTACGAGTACTTCCCATAACTGCAGGAAGAGCATGGTATTAAGGACTACAGGCATGTGAATGATGCCTTTTTTATGTTTAATGTAAGGAGTATTGATGGAAATCCAAGGGTCCGAATATCTCAAGAGGCTGTGTAATTTGTCATGTAGTTTGGGAGTTTCTTTATTCAGTTTAATAGGTTTCCCTATGTAAGGACTAGTGGCTTTGAGAATGCACCATACAAATTGCCTAGATATGCTAGTGATTTTATTATTTTCCTTTAAGTTTGTAGATAGATGGCTCAAGTAAGCAAACGGTATCATGACATGAAGAAGAAGGGTTATCCCTTTCCTACTAGTTTAACCTACTATACCTGCAAAACTCATGATGATGCAAGGAATGTGGAGAGAATCATATGCAAATTTAATTTTCATTTGTTTACTTCAAGGCCTTTCTTTGACAACAAAAAATGTGTGAAAATGAATTTTTATGGTGGGTCATCCTATCATCACCAATCCCATTTGGAAGATTATTGGGAAGATTGTAATGATGAGTATGAAGTCTAGAGGAGGGACTAGATGAGACTCACTACTGCTCAGATCAGAGCCTTCAACTTGGGATGGGGCATTCCTGACATCATTGATGATGGTTCAGACATGGTGGATGAAGGATTTTATAGTGAGAGCTCGAGAGCACTATCTAAGTTTAGATGGTCAAAGAAGGAGATCCCTGACATATATGTGTGTTCCTCATTTGTATTGGATAAGACTTAGAGATGGTTGAAAACAAAGGCTATCGTATGTGATGGAGCTAGTTCTCTTCAAAAGGAACATACAACTCAAGAGAAAAGGTCTCCTAATACCCCTACTATTCAAAGTTATTTTCTCAATGTTTATGCTACTAGGTCAAGGACTGAGAGGGGGGGTGAATCAGTTGTCCAAAACTTTCTTCAATTTCACACTTAAATCTTCTTAGTGATTAGTATTATAACAATCATGAAACATAATGCAATTAAACAGCAGGCAGAAACTCATCAACACATAAGACACCAAGATTTTGACGTGGAAAACCTGGTTAAGGGAAAAACCACAGGGTGATTAACCCAAGATTGTATTCTCTATTAGAAGAATAGAAAGAACAAAATGGCACATGCCAATTAGGGCTCACTGCTTGAGCACACTGCTCACAAGAGGCTCACTGCCTACAAGAGACCCACTGTCTACAAAGTAACAAGTATTACAAACTTGAACTGGAGAATAGCATCTTTACCATGCTTGGATCAGTTCCATTTAGGCCCAAAACTTCTGCTCTGCCTTTCACTCCCCTCTTTGCTACCACACTCTCATCTCCACTAGACACACTCTAGAATGACTTCACAATCCCTTATTTATACAAGGCATCAACTTAGGAACAATCATCTAAGTCGGCAAACACCTACAAGAACATCCGCAAGACGTGTAATACATCCGGTCGGCCAGTCTCAGAAAGAACACCAACATCCAGTGGTTATTCTTCAAATATGAACTTTAACTTCAATGTGGACCACCAACATGAACTGGACACGATCCATAGATCACCACAAGCTTTCCTGAATCACCAAGAACATCCGCACTTCATCTGTTTACTAGAATCCTTCTCTCCTTCATCTAGAACCTCAAGAACACAGTCTGTCATCACTGTCACCAAGGAATAGGTTCTTCTGGACCTTCAAACCATGAACCAATCTTCTTGACACTTTACAAGGGCATCCTCAACACTTCCTCAAATCCGTAGGATGGGATAATGCATTTCTGGATCTCACTGGACCTATCTGTGTCACTATGTCACCTCTAAACACCTGCCAGAACCGGTTCTACTTGAGCGACCATAACTTCTTCAGATCTTCATGCGAACCTCTGAAAACTTGACTAGAGCATCTCAAGACTTATATCTACAAACCCTTTAAACCGCATCCTCTGATCCTCTACCTATCTTGGACTTTTACCTTGTTGTCATCATTGTTCTTCACTGTTCCTGATTAAGACTAATTTTCTCAATATCCTCAGCACACAGCTCATCCAATCCTTCTCATTAATGCAACATGAGTATGTTGACATCAATGACAACACCAGTTAGACCCATACTTGCAACAATCTCCCCCTTTGTCATTGATGGCAACATATGATGTGAAAAACCATCAAGACAAGAACTTCTCCTTACTGTCACAACTCCCCCTATCAGCAACAACTACTCACATGTCTTCTATTCCTTTACTGCTCCCCCTTTGATCATCAACCACTTGTTTTTCACATGTCTTCTCTCCCCCTTTGACATCAATGGTAAAGGGTGCATACTTGCAACTCCAATACTTCAGAATCATACCTGCTGCTCCCCCTGAATAGCAGCTCCCATCAATCCGGATCACAAGATATGACTGTGATGTCCACCGGACTGATGCACCTCAGTGCACCTTAGTTCATCACCAGAGGGGCAATAACCCCTAACTTCTCCCTGAGATACTCAAAAGAGTCCTTAGGCAAAGGTTTAGTAAAGATATCTGCAATCTGATCCTTGGATGACACAAACTCCAATCTAACCTCATTCTTGTTCACTTGCTCTCTCAAAAAGTGAAACTTAATAGATATATGCTTAGTCTTTGAATGCAACACCGGATTCTTGGATATACTAATTGCACTTGAATTATCACAAAAGATTGTGATAGGCTCGTCATACTCCACTCTTATGTCTCTTAGCATCTGCTTCATCCACAAAACTTGAGTGCAACTGCCTGTTGCTGCAATATATTCTGCTTTAGTTGTGGACAGAGATATTGCCTCTTGTTTCTTGCTTAGCCAAGAAACCAATCTCTTCCCCAAAAAGAATGCTCCACTACTGGTACTCTTCCAGTCATCCACATCTCCTACCTAATCTGCATCTGTATATGCATGAAGAGAGAAATCATGGTCTTTAGGATACCACAAACCATACTCTATTGTCCCTTTTAGATATCTAAAAATCCTCTTGATTGCCATGACATGAGATTCTCTGGGATCAGCCTAGAATCTAGCAACAAGACCAACAGCCTACATTATATATGGTCTAGTTTGAGTGAGATACAACAATCCTCCAATCATTGATCTGTACTTGTCTGGTCTGCCTTAGGAGAGTCATCATCTTTTCTCAACTTACATCCGGTTGCCATGGGAGTATTCATTGGCTTTGAATCTTCCATCCCAAATTTCCTCAACAATTCTTTCACATATTTGGTCTGAGAAATGAAGATTACTTTCTTTGTTTGAGTAATTTCCAGACCCAAGAAGAAATTCATTTCACCAAGCATAGACATCTCAAACTCACTTTTCATTTGATTTGCAAAAGTTTTACACATACTATCTCTTCCTCCAAAGATGATATCATCAACAAATACTTCAATAATCAAGATGTTTTCATGATCAATTTTGAAATATAAGTTACTGTCAGCAATACCTTTGTTGAAACTAATCTTCAAAAGATGCTTATCCAATCTTTCATACCAAGCTCTTGGGGCTTGCTTCAATCCATACAGTGCCTTCTTCAACTTGCAGACCATATCACCATGATCAGACAATTGAAAACCATCTGGTTGCTCTATATATACTTCTTCCAAGTCACCATTTGCAGACTTGACATCTATTTGATATACCTTGAAATCTTTGAAGGATGCAAAGGCAAGAATTAATCTGACTGCTTCAATTCTTGCCACCAGAGCAAAAGTTTCTTCAAAATCAATTCCTTCTATTTGAGAGTAGCCTTTGCAGACCAATCTGGCTTTATTTCTGATCACATCACCAACTTCATTCAGTTTGTTCTGGAAGACCCATTTGGTTCCAATCACATTCTTGTCTTTAGGTCTAGGAACAAGATCCCAAGTGTGATTTTTCTCTATTTGCATCAGCTCTTCCTCCGTTGCTTTAGTCCAATTTTCATCATTGCAAGCTTCATTCACTATCTTAGGTTCAATCTTTGAAATCAAACAATACTCTTCTGAATCTTGAGTGATTCTCCTTCTTGTTAGAACTCCTTTGCTTTTATCACCTATGATCTGATCTTCAGAGTGGTTCAGTCTTACATGCCTAGGAACTTTGGGAGTTTCTTGTACTTCTAATTCTTGCTCAGGCTCATTATGACTCATCTCTTCTTCCTAAATTACCAAATCTGTTTGATTCTGAGTACCGGAAGGAGTTTGGGCTCCTTGAATCAGAACACCATTTTGATCATCTTCATCATATTCATAAAACCTTGAAGGTTTCTCGATTCCTTCATCAACCTTCACATTTGTACTTTCTATCATCTTTCTCAATCTCTTATTGTAACACCGGTATGCTTTGCTTTGAGGGGAGTAACCCAAGAAAATTTCTTCATCACTTCTAGCATCAAACTTGCCTAGATCTTCATCTCTTTTAATGTAACATTTGCTACCAAACACTCTGAAATACCTCATAGTAGGAGTGATGCCAAACCAAAGTTCATAGGGAGTCTTACCGGTACTGCTTTTGATTTGAACTTGATTGAGAGTATAAACTGCAGTGCTAACAGCTTCTCTCCAAAACATCTGAGGAACATTTGCTTCCATCATCATTGTCCTAGATGTTTCCTGGATGGTCTGGTTCTTTCTCTCCACTACCCCATTCTGCTGTGGAGTCCTAGGAGCAGACAACTGTCTCTTTATACCATGCTTCTCACAAAAATCTATGAACTCACCGGATGTGAATTCACCATCTCTATCAGACCTCAGACATTTCAATTTTAATCCAGTTTCATTTTCTACCATAGTTGAAGATTTTGAACTTCTCAAAAGCTTATGATTTCTCTTTCAGAAAGGTAACCCACATCATCCAGGGATGGTCATCAATTAATAGCATGAAATATCTATCATCTTGTACACTCTTGATTCTTGTCGAACCACATAGATCAGTATGAACTAAGTCCAATAATTCAATAGAAGATTGATCCTTACTCTTGAAAGTGATTCTGCTCAGCTTACCCAACTGACATTCTTTGCACAAGCTATTAGTAGGTTTCACCAATTTTAGAAGATCTCTTACAGCCTGAGTATTACTTATCTTGATGATATTATCAAAATTCACATGACACATTCTCCTATGCCATAACCAACTCTGATCAACTTAAACAAATAAACAACTTTTACCAGTGCCAACCAAGTGGAAGATATTGCCTTTATTTTGGGTAGTAGATGTAATCTTTGTTCCTGAGCTTTCAAAGATTGAACCGGAGATCATAGCCTCTATCCACCAACTGTCCAACACTGAGAAGATTGTACTTCAGGCCTTCAACATATAGAACATTACCAGTTTTGTTCCTTCCATCAAAAGAAATAGTTCCTCTTCCTCTAATTCTACCAGCAGAATTATCATCAAACTTCACCACTCCTCCTTCATATCTTTCCAAATCTATAAACTTACTTTTGTCAACTGTCATATGGTGAGAGCAACCACTGTCAATGACCCAATCATCCTTTTCTTCAACTTGGGCAACCAGAGCTCTTTCTACAACTTTATAACTGATAGATACAGAGGATATCGATTCTTCTTCCTTGATGGCAATAAACACCCATTCACTTCCAGATTTGTTTCATGTCTCTGATTCATCATCTGTTACTCCTTCATTATCATCTTCTTCATGAACATAGTAACAATTCTTTTAGAACCTTGATTTGTTAGGATTTTGTCTTGAAAATCTTTCCAGACATTTTGAGGCAAAATGACCAATCTTATTGCAGTTAAAACATTTAAAAGGCAATTTTCCTTCATACTTACCGGATCCTCTTGGCAGTCTCTTTGCAATGAGGGCTTCAAGTTGAGCGGTTTCTACTTCTTCTTCCAGGTCTTTTCTTGCTTTTTCATACCATGACAGTTTTCTTGATGAGTTCTCTCCTGGATCAAACCTTTGTTTACCTTTTACAGAGGCACTGACTTTGAATGCAGATTCAGTCTTGGGGGGATCATCTCCAAACTCGATCATTTCAAATGCAGCCAATTTGCTAGCCAATTGATCTCTTGTGACAGTTGTATGGGCTCTGAATTCATCAATGGCAGCAACCTTGATTTTGTAAGAAGCAGGAAGGGATCTAAGAATTTTGCCAACAATCTCATTTTCATCCAAGACTCCACGAGCATTTCTAATTCCACAAACAAGCTCATTTACTCTTGGCATAAAAGTAGTAATATTTTCATCATCTCTCATCTTCAGGTTTTCAAATTTCCCTTTCAGACTCTGTAACCTTGCACATTTAACATACTGGTCTCCTTCATGCAAAAGTTCCAATTTTTTCCAAATCTCAAAAGCAGTTGGTAGGTCAATAACATTTGAGAGCTCTGTATCAGATAATGCACTTAGAAGAGCTTCTATAGTCTGCAGATTATTTTCAACATCTGTGATTTCATTTGCAGCTTTTGGACCACCCTGTGGAGGTACATACTATGTTGTAACCATGGTCCAGTATGCCGAACCCATGCATTGCAAGTGACACTTCATGCGACCTTTCCATAGATTGAAATTTGTTCCATCAAACTTCGGGCTGTCCTTCTTGTAAGACGACATCCTAGATCTCCTCAAGTGATTAAGCTCCTTTTAGAGGAACTTGGCTCTGATACCAATTGTTAGACTTATGGCACACAACTGAGAGGGGGGGTGAATCAGTTGTCCAAAACTTTCTTCAATTTCACACTTAAATCTTCTTAGTGATTAGTATTATAACAATCATGAAACATAATGCAATTAAACAGCAGGAAGAAACTCATCAACACATAAGACACCAAGATTTTGATGTGGAAAACCCTGTTAAGGGAAAAACCATGGGGTGATTAACCCAAGATTGTATTCTCTGTTAGAAAAATAGAAAGAACAAAATGGCACATGCCAATTAGGGCTCACTACCTGAGCACACTGCTCACAAGAGGCTCACTGCCTACAAGAGACCCATCGTCTACAAAGTAACAAGTATTACAAACTTGAACTGGAGAATAACATCTTTACCATGCTTGGATCAGTTCCATTTAGGCCCAAAACTTCTACTCTACCTTTCACTCCCCTCTTCACTACCACACTCTCATCTCCACTAGACACACTCTAAAATGACTTCATAATCCCTTATTTATACAAGGCATCAACTTAGGAACAATCATCTAAGTTGGTAAACACCTACAAGAACATCTGCAAGACGTGTAATACATCCAGTCGACCAGTCTCATAAAGAACACCAACATCCAGTGGTTATTCTTCAAATACGAACTTTAACTTCAAAGCGGACCACCAACATAAACTGGACACGATCCATAGATCACCACAAGCTTTATTGAATCACCAAGAACATCCGCACTTCATCTTCTTACTGGAATCCTTCTCTCCTTCATCCAAAACCTCAAGAACACAGTCTGTCATCACTGTCACAAAGGAATAGGTTCTTCCAGACCTTCAAACCATGAAACAATCTTCTTGACACTTCATAAGGATGTCCTCAACACTTCCTCAAATCCGCAGGATGGGATAATGCATTTTCGGATCTCACCGGACCTATCTATGTCACTCTGTCACCTCTGAACACCTACCAAAACTGATTCTACTTGAGTGACCATAACTTCTTCAGATCTTCATGTGAACCTCTAAAAACTTGACTGGAGCATCTCAAGACTTATATCTACAAACCCTTTAAACTGTATCCTCTGATCCTCTACCTATCTTGGACTTTTACCTTGTTGTCATCACTGTTCTTCACTGTTCCTGATTGAGACTAATTTTCTCAATATCCTCAACACAAAGCTCATCCAATCCTTCTCATTAATGTAACATGAGTATGTTGACATCAATGACAACACCGGTTAGACCCATACTTGCAACACTATTTTGGATAATGTGCTACCTAGTAATATAGATAGTAGATTTGTTTTTCCATCCCCCACTTGGCTTAAGAAAGTTGTGGATAAGAAAAGAAAATACACTCCCATGGTGGATCCCAGTTTTGACACAATGGCTAAGTTACTTCAAGTTAGTCCTCAGCCTAAAAAGGATCAGTGAATGTCTCAATGGTGATTGACCCACTCTCTGGAAATCAATTCCTTGAGATTGTTGATCCCATAGTAGATAAAGATGAGAAGAGTGTCACTAAAGCTGATTTTAGTGTTAGCAAAATTGATATGGGACCTATAACATGCTGTCTCATATTACTCAAAATTACACACGCAATTTACTAAGAAAGTAAATGAACATGTTAAACATGAAAGAATATTGTTTTGCATTTGCATAATCACATAGAAATAAATGCATATCTTTTATGAATATTTTTCAAACTTGAAAATACAATATATTCAAAGATAGAATCATAGTGAAATCATATCACTTTACAATTACAATCTGCACTTGGCAAAAACATAATTTTACATAAGTTTGACAATCATAAGTCATAACATGAAGTCTACTCCATCTAGAATCTTGATGTCTGTCTCACAAGTCTCAGTGAGTCTTCTGCTACAGAGGGAGAGCATCATCCAAGTATTTTACTTCCAACCACAGACTGACGATCCCCTGTAATTCTTCCTTCCTAGAAGTGGCCCTACCCTTCATGAAGAGTATAGAAATAAGAAACCTATTGGTTACCATCTAAGTTTTAGTGATGTGTCCTACATAACTCAATCGACCATACAACTCTAGACAATCTTCTAGCTAAGTATGATCATTCTGACAAGTCATGCCATCTGGACATGGTGAACCAACTAATGCATGCAGAGACAAATGCATCACTTTGGCCAAAGTTTCTATATAAATAGGCATTTTCAATAAATGTAGACATGTGTTCACACACCTCTAACTTGACTTGGAAACTACCTCATCCTATAATCTGACTTGTTTGATTAGAAACTCTAGACATGAATTATCTTGGCTAAACTTGATTCCTAGTTAATTTGACTTTGAATTTAATCCTTAATCTAGGATGTATACACTATATAGGTTTAGAAGATTTTATCCTTTTAGAGAGTCGCTAGTTGCATTCTTGTAAATATCAGGGTCTATGACTTCTTATCATTCTACTCAATGGCTCAAAGATTAAGCACTCTTGTGCTATATGTCAAGTTTTAACTCTAACAAGAGATCATTTAAATTTATCAAAGTGCTTCTTAGACTCTTATCTAATTTATATTGTCTTGATCTATGGTTTCTCAACCATTTACTATCGACCATAATATACAATAGACTAAAACAATTTCATAACCGACTTGAGAGTTTTTAAGTTTTCTAAACCCTTCTAGATTGATTCTAGAGTTTAACTTCTTTATCCCAAACTCATTGTATAACAAATACTCTTGTTTTCCCAAAAGTAAAAGTTTATAAAAATAAAACATAAAAACATAAACCTCTAGTCTTCTCTTGACCACTTGGGCAATGTTTAAAATCACATTTCTCATAACATGCAAAAACTAAGCACGAGGTACACCCTCTTCATATAAAATCTTTAATGAATACTATTATTTTCATAACTAATCTGGTGACAAAGTCTATCTTTCAACCTAGATATGTTTGATTCTACAATAATAATATTTCTGACCTCTTGGTCTTCTCAAGTCCTTCGACTCTCTACATAGGATAGGTTTTGAACTCACATAGAATATCTTTCAAATATCATGATGATACTTATCATTGTTGTAGAATTCTTATGTGATGATATATCACTATCCTTAGATGTTTCAAAAGATATTTATATCATTTCTATATATTCTACAATAGGTATATATCTAACAAAAAATCATTTGATTGAAAATAATAAAACTTATACAGTCTTACTCCTCACAGCTCCTAGGTTAAATTCAAAGCTTTAGTAAGGCTCCGTCTTTGCAAATACATACATAACTCTATCTAGTTATACATCGTGACCTTAAAAAGATATGGCTACAATACCATGTATCCAAAAGTGAGAATAAATATGAATATGCCATCTTTTTGCTCACCTTGGGTGTTTTTTAGTTGAAGGAAATACTATGGTTTTTCGGGTGTAAACTTAGTAAGAGATATCTTTCTACAAACCCTGAAATCTTCTGTGTAAGTAGAGTTATTCAAATTCATTTCTCCACAGTTCAGTGTCTACCAACTACTAAGTTAACAACATAATGACCCTATAAGTTTCATGACATAGCATTAGCATGAGAAAGTTGTCATCTACAGTTATTTCAAAAAAAACTATAACGTTCAAAAGTTAAACTCTATGGTTTTCTAACTACTATATAAATAGCATAACCACTATCTCCTTCAAACTTCATTTCTCTACTATATATTCTCTATACATTTAACTCTTAAGAAAACATATTTTTGTTTTATTCATACAGTAATAAACTTTTGTAGTTCAAGAATGGAAACAAATGTTTTTCTAAGACATTCTTACCTCCAAATGTCATCAGTTTCCAATGCTTGTGCAAGCTCTAACTATCTCCTAGATACCTAGGCTTGACTTCACTTATCCTTCCATGTATATATATCTTTATCCCCATGATTTTCTAGATAAGGTCAAAGCTCTCTGCATTAACAGAGCTCACTCCTTACTCAGTTTCACCGCATGCTACCTCTTATCTAAAATTACTCTATCAAAAGCATGTTTTTCCACAATGTGATAACACAGCTCCCTTTATTATCATCCCTCCATGATAATATAGCCTTTACAAGGCTTAACTTTGTTGGGATAAGTTGCCATTAACTTGCAATCCTAACCAATTCATGTGTCTCCAATGTTCTTGGAATGTGTTCCCCAACATATAGAGACTTTGAGAGATTGATTATTTATTAATTAAAACACTTTGACTTTTGCATATATGTTCTAAATGGATAATATCAAACTTGGGCGCCCACTTTGAGATGGGAGCCATGAAGACCTTGTTGACTTCTCCTAAATCTTAAGATAGAGTTTGATAACTCCTAGTCAGTGGGAGTTTGACTTGGGTCCTATTTTTAGACTTGGAGTTGTGCTTTTTTATGTACATGAGTGGATATTGTTGAGACACCTTGCATGGATATAATGTTGGAGTTAACTACAGTATTAGAAATGCATGAAGTGGGTATTGCTTGCATGTGGTTAGAATAGTTTGCATGGACTTGTATGTTTTTGCATGTAGCTTACATGCACTTGCATGTTGTTCATATTTACTTGCATGTTGTTGCATGTCACTTGAATGTGCTTGCATGTTGTTACATGTCACTCCTATGGACTTGAATGACCTTGCATGTGCTTGCATGGTATTGCATGTGCTTGCATGTTGTTGCATTTGCTTACATGTTGTTGCATGTCATTCCTATGGACTTGTATGACCTTGCATGTTCTTGCATGTCAGTTATATGACCTTGCATGTAGTTGCATGTCATTTTTGTGAGATTACTTGCAGAACACTCCAACTCCAGAAACTTGCAGGATGGTACATCTCAGTGATTCAAGAAATGGCTATCAGTTGCATCTTGTTAAAAATTCTTCCATGTCAATTTTAAGATGTTACTTGCAGGACACTCCAACTCCTGAAAGTTGCAGGATGGTACTTCTCATAATTTCAGGTAATGTGTATCAGTTGCATGTTGGATCCAGTGTTTCCATGTCACTTGCATGTATAGAACAAGATATTTCAGAATAACCGTGGGGACATCAATCTTGCATGTTGTTTGCATGATTTTGATGTGTATTTGATCACTTCAGTTAACAGAAACTCATTGGGCAAGTATGGACGCCCAAATAGAGGAGTTCCCAATGTTGCTTTTACTTGGTGATAAGTTTGATGATGGAAAAGCTATTTTTAGCCAACTTGGGCACCCACATCTTGGAGGATCAGTTAATTCAGTGTTTGGACCATGTTTGAGTTCAGTCTTCTCACTTTAAGTGAGCTTATTTTTGCATGAGCTTTGGAAGCTATGTTATCAAATGTAATTGATTATATTTTGAGTTTTAAGCTCTTGTTAAGAAGTTCTTGAATTAAAAAGAAGTTCTTGAATTAAAAGAGGGTGTTTTTATTTAATTGAGAACCCCATACATTTTCCAGAGAGTTGATTTGAGGAAAAAAGACTTAGAGAAAAAAGCAAGAAGTTTTTGAAGTGCATCAAAGACTTAGAGAAATTTCAAGTATTAAATGTAATCCTTTCAAAGAAGATTTAATACAAGAAGGAAATATCTTTGGGTGTGGAGTTTTTTCCCAAAAGGGTTTCTCCACATAAATACTGTGCAAGTTCTTCTCTTCTCTTCTCTTCTCTTCTATATTGAATTGAATGTGCAAATCAATTATTGAGTAAATTGTTACAAGTTAATCTTTATTTCAGCTTTGCTACACAAAATTTTAAAGTTCATAACAACAATTCTACCTTCATTTTCAACATTTCATATCAGAGCTAACGATTGTGTAGAATGAGGGATGCCTTTCTCTTAAAGTGTTGAAGGTTTTTTGGCTACAGTGGGAGCTTTGTTTTGTAGGTTTTGCAGAAATGTGAGATTGGAAGCCATTGTATTTTTCTCTCAAATGGATATTGTCAAAAGAATCTTTGTTGGGCTCTTGAGGCTTAAGGTTATGGATCTTTATGGAGTTGATCTTGTGGTAGTGATTTGGAGCTCCATTTTGACAATATATCTATATTCTCTTGTTTGGTGGTTTTATTCCTTTACCTTGTGGTCATGTGCAGTGAAAGGGTGTTTATGTTGGGTGGTTACTTCTAGTACCTTAATCACATGGAAAAACATTCATTTCTTGGACTACAGTTTGGAGTGCTTATGTTGGGTTCATGGTTTCAGTCCATGGTTACATGAAAGCACTGGATGATTTATCACTAGTTGTATGGAGGTTGTGGAGTTGGTATTTTTATGATATGGACACTCCTAGACAACATGGATTCTCCTTTCTCATATTCATGATATTTTGAATATGTAGGTTTTCACAGTTTTCCTATTTCAAAAGATTGTGGGTTTGTAGATGTGTGATATTCCATTATTTTAGATGACATATTTGATGGTGTGAATGTTTGGATGTTTAAGTGGTTTCAAATTTACAGAGATATGGTTTTGCAGGTTTTACATGTTAATCAAAATTGGTGGTTTGTAGATTTGTGGAAAATTGTGTTCAGACACTTTCTGGATGGAAACAATTTCAGATTTGTAAGGCTGCTTGTTGGGTTCCTATGATCTATGGTTTTTCCTATGTGGATTTATTTGGCAAATTAGATCTAGAGTTGATTCTAGTGTTTGAGTCTTAGAAATCTACATGTTATACCTAGTTACATTTGTTTTACATGCTACTGATGTGGGGTTGAATCTATTTTTTCAGTTATTAAAGGTTGGAGCACTGATCATGTTTTCTCCTATGAGATGTTACATATGTGTAGATCTTGTGAATAAGCTGATATAGGTTCTATTTGTTAGGCCTCTTCTTGGTCACCTTGATTACATTGGTATTTTTTGTATTGAGACAAAAGGGTAGTTTGGAGTACATGATTTAGTTATTCATTGGAATCTATAACAATAAGGTTATGTTGCATAAGAAGCTTTTTTCACTTTTAGTGGAGTTTTTGGTAATGATTTTGATCATGATACCATGCATAACTTGGTATCACTTTCAGTGGGAGTTTTGTGCAGTTGCATAATGTGTTATATCTTCTTTGTTTAAAGATATTGGCTCTAAATTGTTGTTGTTGCAGTGTTGTGAGCCATGCAAAATCTTTGATTAAAAGATGGATGATCTTTTGCAATGGTTGTTGGAGTCATAAGAAGCTCTTGGATTATGCCTTTAGTTTGCAGTAAGGGTTCACTGATATTTTTGGTTCTATTGAAAAAGGATGTTAGATCTTCATGTTTTTTGAAGAGGTGTTGACATCTTGGTT
The DNA here is from genome assembly GCA_027924645.1 of Cunninghamia lanceolata. NCBI lineage: Eukaryota > Viridiplantae > Streptophyta > Pinopsida > Cupressales > Cupressaceae > Cunninghamia > Cunninghamia lanceolata. Next base: position 13,548,715 of record BSBN01001201.1, on the reverse strand, counting down.
TTCCATGGAGGACTCTTGGAGTTTTTTGGTGAGGTGTTGAGTTTACAACTTATCAATTTTTTGATATATGATCCTTGGTTTAGAGGATGTATAGTATTATGTCATGATACACTCTTGATCATGAGTTATACAAGTGCTCTTAGAAGCAAGATATGTTCATTGGAGCATATGATCTTCTTTTTGAGAAGATGTTAGATCATGATGTCTTGATATATTCTTGATTCTATAGTTGGAACTTTGACAATGGTTTGGTTAAGTTCTCTTTGGTTTTGAAGTATTAATCATTTTCTTGGAGCTTCATGATTGTGCAGATTGCATTTGAAGTTGGCATGGATTGATTGTTGAAAACTTATGGATACTAGACATAATTGGGTGAGGCTTGATATCTCTTGAACTTAGAGATATGTGTTGGAAAGATTTCTCATTATGAGATGTCAACAAAAAGACTGAGAAGCCTACACTTGGAAATGGACGTGAGTCCATTATAGACCTTATGAGAAGGTTGTCCTTATTATAAATTTTTATTGCTTGGTGTTATATGCAAGGACAATCTTGTATCCCACTCTTGGTCTACTCGGCAGGTAAATGATATAATAGGTGTTGCCCACCTGATTAGTAGATGCATTCTTTATATGTATCTTGTCTTCTCTTTTACACTAGTCTTGAAAAGGATTGTTGAGAAGTAGATGCATGGGTTTATGGATTTCTGTCATTCTCATTATTATTTGATCTTGAGCTATGGAACTAGTTCTAAGGATTTGTTTTAGAGAGGTAGAGAAATGGTTTGTGAATTTTTGGGCTTATTCCCTTTGTTGTGGGAATGTTTGGTTAGTTTGATCTACTTTTAGTGAGAGGTTAACATCTATTGCTGCCATGTTTTCATCATAATTTGGATGTTAGATGTTGATACCTTTTTAGTTTGGGAGTGTTGAAAGAGATCTTACTTTACATAGTTTTGGCACAAGTTAGTGTGGTGTAAAGACATGGTATGATTTTGTAGTTTCTCTTTTTCCTGGTATATTTTCTTCTTCTTGAAGATTCTCATGTTTATGGAGTTGAGGTTTGCATTGGAGTCAATTTTTATTGTTGTTAACAATAATTTGGTAACTCCTTGATCTCTTTCTTCATTGGTTAAGAGGACTTGGAAGAGTTATTCAGAGATTGGTAAAGAGAGATGTTTTATGCATATCATTATATGTTTTGACACTATATGGTAGAGGATTTAGCCACATCCTCTAAGAGAAGTGCTATAGGATGATTTGTAATGCCTTGATCTTATTTTAAGATTTGACATTACCCATGCAGTGGGAGTTCTTGGATCTATATGCTCTTTATTGTCACGATATCTTCTTGGTTGTCTTAGTTTGCAGGTTATTGATGTGAATATGATTTTGCATGTTTCACTATTTAGATCTACGAGCTATGCAAGTTTAGTGGGCTGTCTTTACCCATTGGTTGCATTGAAGACTTGGATGTGGATTGTCAATATCCACAGATCCCTTCAGTGTTATTGCATATTTTGTTTATTGACCTTATCTTTTGTCATTTGTACATTGGTATGTTGCATTGAGATGAGAGGATGGATGATTATCAGGACTGTTTTATAGGGACTTGATTGCAGTTTTGGGTTGGTATGTTGATGGCATGGAGTTCTACCTATGATGGTTTTGTTTACCTTGGTTTTGAGGTATGGATATTTTGGAGGAGCTAGCAACTTGTTGTGGTTTCTTTTCCATTTGGTATGAGTATGGCAGACACTCAGAGTCTTATGTTATCAAATGATTTGATGCTTGTGTTCATGTTGAGATTGGTGCAGGTTTCAGTGACAGTTGATATGTTTCACCTTGGCATGTTTCTTGTTTATCATGGGTGACATGATGTAAGGAGTTCTTGTTTCAGATGATGGTTATCATGGTTGCTTTTATAGGTATCTTGTTGGAGCACAAAAGTATGTTGAAGAATCAATGGTACATTGATGGCTAGGGATGTTTTTCCCTATGATTTAAAGTTTGATTCTATCATTTAGAGTTATTGCAATGTATAATGTCAAGTGGGAGAATGTTGGAATAAGTTGCCATTAACTTGCAATCCTAACCAATTCATGTGTCTCCAATGTTCTTGGAATGTGTTCCCCAACACATAGAGACTTTGAGAGATTAATTATTTATTAATTACAACACTTTGACTTTTGCATATATGTTCTAAATGGATAATATCAAACTTGGGTGCCCACTTTGAGATGGGAGCCATGAAGACCTTGTTGACTTCTCCTAAGTCTTAAGATAGAGTTTGATAACTCCTAGTCAGTGGGAGTTGACTTGGGTCCTATTTTTAGACTTGGAGTTGTGCTTTTTTATGTACATGAGTGGATATTGTTGAGACACCTTGCATGGATATAATGTTGGAGTTAACTACAGTATTAGAAATGCATGAAGTGGATATTACTTGCATATGGTTAGAATAGTTTGCATGGACTTGCATGTTTTTGCATGTAGCTTGCATGCACTTGTATGTTGTTGCATGTTGATGCAGGTTGTTCATATTGACTTGCATGTTGTTGCATGTCACTTGCATGTGCTTGCATGTTGTTACATGTCACTCCTATGGACTTGAATGACCTTGCATGTTGTTGAATCTCACTTGCATGTTGTTGAATGTCACTTGCATGTACTTACATATTGTTGCATGTCATTCCTATGGACTTGCATGTTCTTACATGTCAGTTATATGACCTTGCATGTAGTTGCATGTCATTTTTGTGAGATTACTTGCAGAACACTCCAACTCCAGAAACTTGCAGGATAGTACATCTCAGTGATTCAAGAAATGGGTATCAGTTGCATGTTGTTGAAAATGCTTGCATGTTAGTTTTAAGATGTTACTTGCAGGACAATCCAACTCCTAAAAGTTGCAGGATGGTACTTCTCAAAATTTTAGATAATGGGTATCAGTTGCATGTTGGATCTAGTGTTTGCATGTCACTTGCATGTATAGAACAAGATATTTCAGAATAACTTTGGGGACATCAATCTTTCATGTTGTTTGCATGATTTTGATGTGTATTTGATCACTTCAGTTAACAGAAACTCATTGGGCAAGTATGGACGCCCAAATAGAGGAGTTTCCAATGTTGCTTTTACTTGGTGATAAGTTTGATGATGGGAAAGTCATTTTTAGCCAACTCAGGCGCCCACATCTTGGAGGATCAGTTAACTCAGTGTTTGGATCATGTTTGAGTTCAGTCTTCTCACTTTAAGTGAGCTTAATTTTTGCATGAGCTTCGGAAGCTATGTTATCAAATGTAATTGATTATATTTTGAGTTTCAAGCTCTTGTTAAGAATTTCTTGAATTAAAAAGAAGTTCTTGAATTAAAAGAGGGTGCTTTTATTTAATTGAGAACCCCATACATTTTCCAAAGAGTTGATTTGAGGAAAAAAGACTTAGAGAAAAAAGCAAGAAGTTTTTGAAGTGCATCAAAAACTTAGAGAAATTTCAAGTATTAAATGTAATCCTTTCAAAGAAGATTTAATACAAGTAGGAAATATCTTTGGGCGTGGAGTTTTTTCCCGAAAGGGTTTCTCCACATAAATACTATGCAAGTTTTTCTCTTCTCTTCTCTTCTCTTCTATATTGAATTGAATGTGCAAATAAATTGTTGAGTAAATTGTTACAAATTAATCTTTATTTCAGCTTTGCTACACAAAATTTTAAAGTTCATAGCAGCAGTTCTACCTTCATTTTCAACAAACTTCTCCCTTACGACGGAGATTCCTTGCCAAAATAAAGCCTATTATTACTCTTCATGGTGCAAGTATTTCAATCGTGGAGTGACTGGTCATTATGACCACTCCCCATTCTAATTAAGAGCTCCCCCATACTCTCCAAGTTGTCGTGGAGATAAAGGGGTCAAGCCTCCATAACTTAACAAGAAGTTGCAATTATACCACCCTCTTTAAAAATCTCATCGACCATAAATCTATAGGTTTAAACTAAAAATTTATATTAAATAAATATATATTTAACAATGTAATGTAGATGCATACTAGGTATACTTACATTGTTTCAAGCACTTGACAAGATACAAGAATGGGGTCGAGGTATTCTCCCCCTCTCAATATCGCTCAACGCCAACATATATAGGTTATCATAATGGAATTTCAATCAGAAATTATCGATAATGAAATTAATTAACCACTAATAAATAAATTTTCTCTTGAATATAATCTATATTCATATCACATAAGAATTAATGACTATCGACCATTCCTTGTTGATGGTCAAGTTCTAACCTAGCTAAGTTTTTGATAAAACCTATGCTTAATGGATCTTGATGACAAATTGATAATTGTTGATTCAAAACCAAACTTAGACCAATTGGTCAAACACATGTAGTGCCCCTCCATTCTCATCTTCGATGTGCAGATAGTTTGGCTAAGGAGCATGAAGATGAAGGTAAAATAATAAGAATATTTAGGGTATGTTAGACAGTTGATGTTGTACATTATATGATGTTGGTAGATGTTACATTCATGTTGGTGACATTCCTGATTATCCTCATGTGTGGTTTCATATGACAGTATGTTTTAGTGATAATTATAGATTTATGAAGTCAAAATGAAAGTAGAAAACGTAAAACAAGTTCATAAACAAGCATTATACCTTTCACAATGAGTCACAAATCTTTGATAGGGTGGAAGGAGTTACACCCAAACTCCTTAGATTTACCCAAGTAGATGAATGTGGATTGCTCTTTGAGATTCAACACAATAGGATGAGAGATTTAGATTTAGATGGAGATTGAGATGGAGATAAGGAATGATTTTGGCATTATGATGTTGGGTTAAGAAGATTTTGGAGAGATTTTGGCATAGTAAGGATGCAAGAAGAAGTTGTTTTGAATGGCTTGGGTGAGGGTTTTATTTATAGATTTTTGGAATAGTGATGGAGGGTGAGGATTAAAAGATGAGATCAAGGGCTAGAAATGCTTGAGAGTTAGGGTTAGGATTGGATTCATAGCCTTGTGACAAGTGTCACAAGAGGAGTGGATGAGAGAGATCAATGGTTGAGGTTTAGTCAATGGGATTGGAGGGCTCTCATTATTTGCAAATTAAAAATTCACATGGGAAAAGGTGGTGAGGATAAAAATGAATTAAAAATTTATTTTTGGGAAGAGTGGATATGACAAGTGAATTAAAAATTCAACTCATGGGGGAGTGTGAATTAAAAATTCACTTTTATGTGGAGATGTGAAGGTTGAAGGACACATGTACACTTACATGTGTAAGAGGGTGATAAATGAGGTGTAAGGAAGATTTGACCCTTTGAATAAAAAATTAATTTTTATTCAAAGGTGTGTAGGAGGATGGAATAAGCAAGGTTAATTAAGTGTTAAGCTTAATTAATCTAGGTCTAGGGGATAGGTAGGCTAGGGTAGCTAATTAAATAATTGTTATTTAATCAACTAGGCTAGGTTTAGGTTGATTAATAGGCTAGATTAATTAGATAAGCATGATTTATCTAATTAACAAGGATTAGGGAGATGGACAAATTAACTAAATAAATATTGTGAATATTTATTTAATCAATGAGGATATAGTTATAAGGTAAAGTGATAAATTAAGTGAATTAATTAATCACAAAGGATGGGTAAATGGTCAAGGTAGATGATGAGGGATAAATTAATTAAATAAAATAAATTTATTTAATTAATAGGGGGATAATTGGTGGTGTAGAGATACGGGAAATTAGTTTGCGAAGCAAGTCAATTTTAGGTGTCTACATTTGCCCCTCTTTGAAATGGTGTTGTGGCTAAGTAACATTATTTCAAAGAAGTTAAAATATAGAGTTGGATTGAATAGAAAAAGGTTTTGGCTTAGAAGAATAGGATAAGGTTTAGGGATAATTGGTAAGGGTGATGCCCCCTCGAGAGGACATGTGGGTTGCAAGAACACGGGTGTGCTCTCGAAATGGATGGAACAGATTGGTTGAAGTGGTTGGAGGATAAGGGGTGAGATGAAAGAATGATGATGGATGGATGATTAGATGATAGATGGATTGGAAAATGGATGATTATTGTGCTGAAAATGATTTAGAGCAATCCTAGGTTTGATATAGCAAAGTAGATATTTTCACCAAGGTATAGAAGACCAGGGTGATGATGTGTGTCCAACACTTTGCATGGACTAGACACGCAAACAGGAGGGTGATCCCATGCATGCCCAAGATAGTACAACCTTGTCTAGATGAGGGAAGGGGACTCATAGCATAAACCCTTAATACACAAAAGGTATGATGAACCTTAGATGCACAAGGAGATCAATATGCTAGAACCGACCCTACGATCCACAACATATGAATACTAGCTTGGAGTAATGAGACCGACCCACAAGCACAACATACAAAAGAAAGACTATGCCCCATTCTAGATATTTTTGCCACATACCATGATAGAGTGAGATCAAGGTAGCTTTGATGTGATCTTCGAATAGGACAAAAGATAAAAATAAAAAATAAAAAGACCAACGAACCAAACAAGTAGCCATTTATCTCTTGCCATGATGGATGATGATTGATGGATTCTAGGAACAATATATCCTAAGGTAGGAATCAATAGATGATGTTGTAAGATTGGCTCAAGATATGATGTTGACAAGTTGTGGTTGATGTTGATTTGATAGTTGATAATTTTTGTTAAGTTATGATGCAATACTTGGAATATTGCGTGTGGATCTAGTGTAAGCTCAGGGGATAGGGACCATCCAAGTGGGTTGGATGGGTGCATCTTATGTACCTGAGTACTGGAAACTTCATTTGTATTCCAGACTGCCTACATACCCTGTATCCACGGGATCAAGGCACATTAAGATGCGAGTGGTGAATATATGTAGTTCTGATTTGTGATGATGATGGAGGAAGATGGATAGTCGCATGCTTTTGCAAATGATATGACGATGGAGGAGGGATGGTGACATATGATTTAGGGGTGTGATGTGATGCATCAGATTTATAATTGGGTGAATGGATTTTGGAGGATGCGTGGGTGGTACCAACATGTTTATTTTGTTTTCCTTGGGATGTATAGCCAAGGCCATGTGAGGATGGATGGAATGTGGTGTGGATGGGCTCCAAGATACCTTGTTCATGAAGGCCTAAGCCTTTACCTTGATAGTTCATGTGTTGGAGCATGCGACATGCAATGGGGTGTTTGGTGCTTTGGAAACAAGATGCAAGTCCATTATTTGTTAGAGAAGGATAATGGTGGATGGAAGTTGTTCACCTCCTATGAGGGAGTCACCACGGATGAAGGTGCTTTGTCCAAGTGAATAAGAGGATAGATTTGGGATGAGATTGGTAGATGGAGGTAAAGGATTCATGGGGGATGGTAAAGGGGTGGGAGAAGATGGTGTGAGAACAATAAGTTGATCAATAGATGGGAGGGGATCGGGGATGGGATTAGATCGGAGGGTTAGATCTTGATTGGGAGAAGGGGTTGATGTTTCAACATGCTTTAGATTTGATTCTTGACATAGCTCGTGTGCTTGGATAGAAGTGGGAGTGACTTGGATAGATGTGGTAGGTGCTTGGATGGATGTGATAGGTGTTTGGATGGAAGCAATAGGTGCTTGACTTATGGGTGTTTGATTCATTGCTAATAGCCAATGGATGGTATCCTTCATGAGTGTATAAGTTGAAGAACAATGTAATGGATGGATAATGATGGTGGATGGTGTAGGATTAGGATTGGGATTGGATAGGTGGGTGATAGGATTAGGTAATGATGGTTCTTGGATAGTTTCAAGGATAGGTGTGGGATTAGATGGTGGTGTTGGAGGGGTGGGGGAGGTGAAGGACTCTATAGCTTTGCTTTCATTTTTTGATGTTCTTTGGAGGAAATCCCACAAGGATTCTTTGGATGTTGTGGGCTTAGGATTTGGAAGATTTAATGGTGGATTAGATAGTGTATGGGTGATAGGGGTTGGTGGATTGGGAGATACATAAGATGATGGATTAAAGTTGGTAAGGTTGGGGGGATATTGTGATGGGAGGATTGGAGGATGGGGATTAGGAGATGGGGGATTTGCATGGGGAAATGGTTGTTGATGTAAGCTTTGGATTTCAGATATAAGGTGTGCTAGATTGGTGTTCCCTTAATCAAAGTTAGTGTAACAAAGGTTGGGGGATGGATAAGTTGGAGGTATTGATTGGTTGGATAGGTATGATGGTATGGATGTATAAGGGGATGAAGATTGGTATGATGTTAGCAGGGACGAAAGATAGGGTGTTTGTTGCTATGATGGAGGTTAGTATGAGGTTGATGGTGTGGATATGTAAGATGTAGGTTGGTATGATGAAGGTTGATATGATGTGGATGGGGATGAAATGTAGGGTATTTGTTGGGTAGGGGCTTGGGATTCTCCAATGATGAGGTACGCTAAGGGTATATCCCTAATGTCATTTTTACATTTTTCCTCAGCATTAGGATCCATGTTCTCATATATTTTTCTAAGTCTTTGTAATTGTTGCATTGCTACATAAGGATCCATTTTGTTGGGGAGGTATGGGATGATGGATGATTGCGATGTTGGGGATCAAATTTCAAGACCTTAGGGTGATTCAATTTGCTTCAAAGGATGGATGATTCCCTATACTTAAGGTGGACTAATGACACTTAAGTAATAGAATTGATTTGGTTGATTTGATTGGATGATCAATTAAGGTCTTGATTTTTTATTGGGTTGATTCAAATTTGGAGTTTGGTAGTGATGTTGGGGGACTTGGATGTTGATTGCGATCGATGTTGATTTTGGATTGGATTTGGAATATGGTTTGGAAGATTATGGATTGATGTTGGTTGGATTTTGGATTTTATTTGGATGAGATGGGATTAGAATGATGTTGATGAATTGGATTAAGGATGATGAGGATGGTTAGGATAAGATTTGGATTGAATGATTTGGATGATGATGTGGATAAGATAGGTGGTTAGGATGATTAGGATAGATGGGTGATTGGATTAAGATGAAGTAGATAAGAATGATTAGGATGATGAAGATAGATTATGACTAAAGAGGAAGTGGATTAGAATTTGATCAAGCTCAAATAAAGGGATTGGATAAGCTCAACTTATGGGGTTTGATAAATGGGGGGATGGTTGAGTGGTGTTGGGAGGAAAACCTGGCTCAACGTGAGGGGGGTGCGGGGGGTCGGACGTGACCCCCCGCTGACAGGGGTTCGAGGGCGTAGCCCCCAGCTGGATTGTTTTTTTAAAAATGGGCTTATAAAATTGATGTTTTTGATGGAAAAATTTGATTTTTGGACATGGATGAAGAAGGTGCTAAAACAGATGGAAATGGCACTGAAACAGAGAGGAATGGCGCTAAAGGATGTGAATGGTTGGATTGATGGATGAATTTGATTTTTCTTGGCAAGTAGACAAACAATCAAGAAAGAAAACACAATGGCCAAAGGTTTTGTTTGTGAAAGATTTATCAAGCACGCACAACCTAAGGTGAAGCAAGGACAATACTTGTTGAATAAGTAGAGGGATTTTGGCTTCTCGAACAATGGTTCGTAGTGGGGGTACATCCGGGGGATCAACACCTTACGAGCATCCAATAAACCACTTAAGGTTTTGACTAGCTCTACTAGGGGTTTCATATACACAAGGTACTACTCCCTTTCAAGCTAGCATCGAATAGTAAGTGCTCATATCGATTCAGACTTGGCTTTCACCTTATCCTTTTTTGTATAGCAAACCAGATGAAAGTACCGCTTGGGGTCGCCAATGAGTTCTCCGAATGGATGTGTCTCAAGGGTAGGCCCACGTTCTAAAAAGAAAAATAGAATAGAACCATTTCTCTTCACCCAAGATCCCTTTGAAGGCAAGGGGAGTGGATACTTTGATTCTACCCTATGGGATAACACAAACGTGCAAATGCACAAGACACGGCAAATAAAAGCTAATATTTGTTTTAAGCCTAAATTGAAATGTGCCTAAAGTTGTTTGTTGCAAGCAATGATTAATTTTAGGTGCACCAAAATCAAATGTTCTTTATACTAAGGCACACAAAGATTCTTTTTAGGTGCACCAAGATAAGATGTTTGATTGTAGATTGTTTGCAAGCAAGATTGATTTTATGCACCAAATTTAAGTGTTTTCTAAACTAAGCACACAAAGGTTCTTTTTAGGTGCACCAAGATAAAGTGTTCTCTATGCTAAGAAATCCCTGCAAAAGATGTTAGTAGCTTCCAAATTGTGCCCCAGGATGATTTGAAATATCCTATAGAAAAGGGGCCTAACCCTGCACAAATCTCTAAGCTAGTACAGAAAAATAGCGCCAATCCAGAGGCAAGATAGTGCCAATAACAAGATAGCACCAATATACAAGATAGCACCAATACAAAAGATAGCGCCAATACACAAGATAGCGCCAATATAAAAGATAGCACCAATACACAAGATAGCACCAATATACAAAAATATGACACAATAATAAGAAATAGTGCCACTGTGGCTGAAGATGTAGTTTGCTTGATTGTTACAGAAAAAGGTGTCAATCTGGGCCCCGTTAGTGCCAATACGAGACAGTGAGGGTCAAAGGTCTCAAAAGGATTGATTTTAGTTACAAAAATGATTGACCAAAGGGGGGAGTGGTTGTTTTCAGTCCCTAATCATGAAAATACCATAAACAATGCCTCAAATGATGTTTTAAACAACCAAATAAACAAGGATTAGAAAAAAAGATATTGGATAGATTTTAGGAAACTTTTGCCATAGTTTCCCCTTGTCTCTATGTATTTCCTACAAAAACTGAGAGTTATAGATGCTAAAAATGATAGAAAGCAAGAAAAAAACACAAAAGATTCAAGCCAAAATGTTAGTGGTTTTGTTGTGCAAAAATAGCGCTAATACAGCCGTAGATAGCGCCAATTCTAGCAGCAATGGTGCCACTATTTAGGTAAATAGCACCACACCTACAAAATGTCTTGAAACACATGCAAAACTCACAAAATATGTTAGATAGGGACCTTGTGGGTCCCACCGAGCATGCCAATGTAGATTTATGAAGTTAAAATGAAAGTAGAAAATGTAAAACAAGTTCATAAACAAGCATTATACCTTTCACAATGAGTCACAAATCCTTGATAGGGTGGAAGGAGTTGCACCCAAACTCCTTAGATTTACCCAAGTAGATGAACGTGGATTGCTCTTTGAGATTCAACACAATAGGATGAGAGAGTTGGATTTAGATGGAGATTGAGATGGGGATGAGGAATGATTTTGGCATTATGATGTTGGGATAAGAAAATTTTGGAGAGATTTTGGCATAGTAAGGATGCAAGAAGAAGTTGTTTTGAATGGCTTGGGTGAGGGTTTTATTTATAGATTTTTGGAATAGGGATGGAGGGTGAGGATTAAAAGATGAGATCAAGGGTTAGAAATGCTTGAGAGTTAGGGTTAGGATTGGATTCATAGCCTTGTGACAAGTGTCACAAGAGGAGTGGATGAGAGAGATCAATGGTTGAGGTTTAGTCAATGCGATTGGAGGGCTCTCATAATTTGTGAATTAAAAATTCACATGGAGAAAGGTGTTGAGGATAAAAATGAATTAAAAATTCAACCCATGAGGGAATGTGAATTAAAAATTCACTTTTATGTGGAGATGTGAAGGTTGAAGGACACATGCACACTTACATGTGTAAGAGGGTGATAAATAAGGTGTAAGGAAGATTTGACCCTTTGAATAAAAAATTAATTTTTATTCAAAGGTGTGTGGGAGGATGGGCTAAGAAAGGTTAATTAAGTGTTAAGCTTAATTAATCTAGGTCTAGGGGATAGGTAGGCTAGGGTAGCTAATTAAATAATTGCTATTTAATCAACTAGGCTAAGTTTAGGTTGATTAATAGGCTAGATTAATTAGATAAGCATGATTTATCTAATTAACAAGGATTAGGGAGATGGACAAATTAACTAAATAAATATTGTGAATATTTATTTAATCAATGAGGATATAGTTATAAGGTAACATGATAAATTAAGTGAATTAATTGATCACAAAGGATGGGTAAATGGTTAAGGTAGATGATGAGGGATAAATTAATTAAATAAAATGAATTTATTTAATTAATAGGGGGATAATTGGTGGTGTAGAGATACGGGAAATTAGTTTGCAAAGCAAGTCAATTTTATGTGTTTACAATAATCTTTGTTGCGACACTGATAATTCATATGCTCTGACATTGTTTTACATTTAGGTGATTATGATGTTGATCTTTCTATGAATGTTATATGTTATAATTGATTGTTATGCGATTGATTTTGTATCATAAGATGTTATGTTGTGATGTTTTGTGTGGATCAATCTTATTATGTGTATCATGCGATTATCTAATGATGGTTCTTATTTAGTCATTCAGTAACTGATTGTTGTGTGTTGTGATTATGTGTTTGATGTGTTGGTGAAAGGGACAGTGCCACATTACTCATGTGTGAGTACCTTGCTACGCTACGATTCCCTTCCACAGTATAATTAACTATATGATTATATATGTGTGTGTCTATTTGTTCAACTGTTTGGTTGCTACAGGATGCAAGTATCAGGCATCGACTCCACCTGAATTGATAGGTCTGAGTGTGCCTTAAAACTAATGGAACTGTTGAATAGAGATAACATATGGTTCCCTAGTTAGCCATCATCCTTGAAAAGGATGAGTATCCAGTTTTGCACCCAGTTAGTGTTGTCTTTATGGGCATGATAGTCAGTCGCTGTCGTTGTGGTCATGCTTTTCGATCGTGCATAGTGTCAGGTATTGTTTGGCATTTGGGTTATTTAGTTTGGAATTGTTTGATTAATACTTTGGTTAATTGTTGCATTAAAATAATATTATTAGTTATGAAGGCATTTTTGATAATTAAATAAATACAAATGCTTTTATGTAAATTTAAGTTTATGGGAAAATATATTATTTTAGAAGTTAAGTTAATAAATAATAATAATAATAATAGTAATAAATGTAATTCCAACTAGAGATAAATAAATTAATTAATATAATTTAATGTTGTGTTAATGGCAATAAAATAGATAATATTTGCAAGTTGTCATATATATATATATATAGAAAATATTAAAGTAGATAAAATTAAAAAGAAATCTTGTCTAGTTGTAAATGAAATAAATAGCAAATTCTAAAATAAATAAAATCAGAGAGAAATAATTGTTTGGTTAAAAATAGTAAATTGTAAGAAAAATAAATTATGGGGGTGGTTATGCATGCTCAACTTTATTTTTGAAATCTCAAGACATAATTTGGGGAGGAGCGTGCATTTCAAATAGAGAATATATTTTATGTTTTGGGGATCTCTCTCTCTTAAGAAGTTTTCATTTTTCTTTTGGCACCTTAAACCATAGTTTCCAGAAGAAAAAACTTGGGGGAAAATGGATGCGAGCTAGAAATTTTGTGAAGATGTGATAGAAATAATATTCCAGGTATGGACTGAGATATGAATCTGATTTATTGTTGCATTAAATTTAGTAAAATATTCTATGAATTCTCTTCTACATTTTCTGAACCCAGTCTATTGTGTTAGCAATAACTTTATTTTTACAAAGTGGATTTCTCTAATTTTTTTATATATATGGTGTATGTCCTGGGTATCTAAATCATATCCAAGAATCAGCCATACCCAGTTTGTTAGTTTTGAGATATGAATATTTTGACTGTCTACCTCTCACTCATTTCGTCTCTATTTTAGCAGTTTGTTGCGTTAGCCATAAATTTAATTTTATGAACTGGGTTTCTCTTATTTTCATTAAATATAGTGTACGTCCTGGATATCTAAATCATATCCTAAAATCAGCCATACCCAATTTGTCATTTTTGAGATATGAATATTTTGGGATTGTCTACCTCTCACCCATTTCGTCTATGTTTTAGTAGTCTGTTGCTTTAGCCATAAATTTAATTTTACAAATTGGGTTTCTCTATTTTTTTATATATGATGCACGACATGGATATCTAAATCATATCCAAAAATCAGCCATACCTAGTTTATCATTTTTGAGATATGAATATTTTGTTATTGTCTACCTCTCACCCGTTTCGTCTCTGTTAAAACAGTTAGTTGTGTCACCAATAACTCTATATTTTTGAACTGGGTTTTTCTAAATTTTTTTAACAAATTCATGTTGTGTATATCTTACAAGCATTGCTTTCTATCATATGACTCTCTTTGAGGTATTCTACCAATCAGTCTACGTGCCCTGTCTATGCTTTCACACTTTGCATTGTTGGTAGCTTCTAAAGCCTTCTCAACAAATTCATTTTTGTGTTGATTCTGCAATCACTAATATCTATGAGATATTGTCCCTTTGAGGTATTTGTCAAAAAAAAATATTACCTGAGCAGTTCCAACAATTATATCTTCTTATCTATGCTATGGTAGGTGAATATGCTTTCAATTATAAATAACTTTACTTATTTTGGTTGTTTGTTAGGTTATAAGAAGGCTATTAAATCTATATAGAATAGAAGTAGAAGAATTCAATTTGGATAGAGTGATTGTATAGTAATGTTGATAAATTTAATTTAAATTGATATTGATTTTATTATAATTTATTAGTAGAAATATGATAAGTAGGTTTAGAATTAGGTTTGTAAACAATGTATTTAAGATTTGATTTATAAGTCTTGAGAATTATTAGTTAAAATATTGATACTCGTGGATACTTATATCTTATGATCATATTATAACTGCTACTGGTGATTAAAAAGTTATAGTTCTGTATTATTGAGATAGATTCACTTTATAATTCTTAGATGATTGATCATGCTTGGATTAATGTTACATTCCTTAAAAATATTGTTGAAGGGTATTAGTTTATGATGTGCTTTGAGAGTGAATGTGATGTGAAACCATTGTGTTTTTAATGGTGTCAAGTGTTGTGTCATTTAGGGAAGTTGTTTCCAGAGGCCTATGAGGGTGTGATTGTGTGGGGGTTGGCTATGTGTGCATCATGTGAGTTGAATGAAATGCATTATTGAAATATTGTCTCCTATTCATGTTAGTATGATACATATGCAAGATGGATAATGACTTACTTAGTGTACCTATTCATGTGGTTATGATGACTATACAAGATGGATAATGCCTTGCTCAGTGTACCCATTCATGTGGTTATGATGACTATGCAAGATGGATAATGCCTTGCTCAGTGTACCTATTCATGTGGTTATGATGACTATGCAAGATGGATAATGCCTTGCTCAATGTACATATTCATGTGGTTATGATGACTATGCAAGATGGATAATGCCTTGCTCTATGTGATGTGAAATGAAGTGTATTATGTGTTGTAAATGCAACATGATGAGAATGTGGTAGTTCATGCTTGGTTTATGTTTTGGGACAAGAATTGGTCCCTGTGATTATGATTTGTATGCAAGAAGGTAAATGCCTTGCATTGTATATGTTACTTGTCATTGTGATGTTAATTGTCTTGCTTGATGGATAGGGTCTTCTAGATGCAGGTAGGGGAGTGGCTTTCAATGTGGGGCTGGTGCCCAAAGTGGCTGCCAAGATAACTCATTGGAAGTTTTTAATCCAGTGATAACTTAATAATAAATTTAGAGGGTTGGGTAGTTTCCACACTAAATAAGATAATTGGATGACTCACCCATGCCTGTAGTACTCATTCAGGCTAAGGATGGGATGAGAAGGCCATGGTTAGCAAGATCAACTTCCTTGTCCTCACGAAAGGAATGCTGGTTCCGCATGTGTCACCCTATGGGGCCGGCATCTAGTGAGAGACTGCCAGGATAACCATAGATGGGGGTTGGCGTTTAGACTGCTAGGATAACCCATGGATGGGGGCTAGCGTTCGGTGAGAGACTGCTAGGATAACCCATGTTAGGACCATGTGATGACACTCTTCCCTAATGCAACCTAGCACTCTCTAATGTGTGTTTTTCCCTTTCATTGTGTGATTTCCTCTAGAAGTGTTGTTTGTGTTACTTGTGATGTTCTTATTGACCCGTGTTGTATTGAAGTCTTGTGTAGTCCTTACACCTATTAGTCTACTGTCTTTCTTGATTGTTTTCTTAGTGGGACCTTATTGTTATCTCCTAGCATGAGGGATGGACCGTAGGGTTCCACATGGTCAGGTGGTTGTGCTTTTATCTCCATTGGTTTCCCTTGTTATTGATCATGTGATAGAAGGATGTACCTTGTATGGTAGATTTCAGATCTTGCTCTAGCTTGAGGAGACAGATACTTATGATCATGTTCCAGTCTTGTATCTCAGTTGAATCATGTACTATTATCTTGATGTATGTACTCCAATGTAATCTGGATAATGATATTGTAAATAATGTAATGTTGTACTCTCTCTAAAGGAACTTGTTTATGTACTTGTGATCCTATGCATAGGATCCTGATGTTACTTATCTGATGATATAATATGGAATTGTATGTGTTTATTTATCAGATGTAGTTAGACTTAGAATGAACTATGTTAGTTAATTCATAATGTTGGTTAGATCTTGTTTTAGTTCGTTAGTAATGCAGCCATGGAACCCTAGAGAATAAAGCTTAATTTAAATGTTATGAATAAATATATGATTGTTGTTATTTCTTTTCTTTAAAAAAATATATTTGTCCTTTTTGTATAGCATAGTTGTGTTATTCTCTGGGTTCCTTGGCGGGACGTTACAACACAACTTACCAAACTCAACGAAGATTCACTAAACTATGAAAGCACAAAACTTAGATGGAAACAATATGTTCTTGACCATATGTCTATTCTCTTCTCTCTGATGATGCTCTCCCTCTCTTTCTTGGAGGGTGGAAAACGTACTTCCTAGTTACAACTTGCAATCAACCAAAATGGGATTAGTGTATCGTTAGTCAATTCCATAAACCTTATGAATAAATAATCATAACAAGATATAATCACGTCTAAATTTCATTCGTATAAACATAAACTCATGATATCATTAATTTATCCTGATATTTTTACATAATGTCAAATAATTAAATCATGCATAATCAACTACTAATTACGTGCAAGTAAAAAGTAAAACATAGTCAAAATTTGGGGTGTGACAAGACCCCCTACAGTAGAAGGTGATATTTACCATGTGAAATTGTTAGTGAACGTATTAGCTAAGAGGGTGAAAATGGAGAAGAAAGAAAATGAAAGGCTACAGGAGAAAATCAATGTTCTCACTTCATATATACAATCAATTGTTGATGTTACTTATCAACCCCTAGATACTACACTTGATACTCCTGTGAAGGGTGTAGGCGCAGAATTGATAAATCAGACTGGAAGATATCAATCTTTAGCGAGGGATACATAATCTTGGATTGATAAAGTAACTATTGAAGGGTTATTGTATATTGAAGAGATCATGAAGATACATGGTGACATTTTGACTAAAAGGAAGACGCTTAATGTTGATATGTAGATAATCAAGAAGGAAGAAACTTTACTCATGATTGCTACTAGAGATTTGCAAGAAATAGTCAAAGTGGATACCAATATCTTAGTTTTTGAAAAAGTTTTCAATAAACCAAAAGAGAATGAATCGGTTGCATGGTTAAACATTGTGGAGTGGAAACTTTCGATGGTTAAGCAATTCTTGGTTAAGATTAAGAAAATATTAAGTCAATATAATGCGAACCTATTTGATAGTAGATCTAACTACTTAACCTTCGGAACTGATATTTTGGATGAGAATGAAGAGAACCTCCTAGATTTAAATGATGTCAAAAAGAGTTTCAAGAAGTTGATCTCTGAAAAATTAACTAGCAAAAATGCAGTTGATGGTGCCTCGGTTGAGAAAGTTGGTCATGTTTCCTTTTATCTTACCAACTTCAAGAGAGAACTTGTGGATATCTATAGGAAACTTGAAGAAGAAAACAAAATGATTAGCATTTGGAAGATCCAAGTAAGCATCACCATTAGTTCCATTGGTGAAATCATTGCTCCAGTTATCAATAAGTTCAAGGATTTCAGAGTGAAGATGAATCCTCTGGAAGACAAATCAGTCATAGGTGAGGAGGCAAATGAGGAGGAATCGAGCAAAAAGGGAGATCAAGAGGTTGTTTCTTAATTTAATTTCTGTTATTTCATACAATGAACATTTGGACTCTTTTAAATTAAGTAAACCTTATTTAAATATTTTATATTTAAGTGTTTATTTAATTCCTATTAACTTCCAAGAAGCCGTTACTTTCAAAGACAATTTCATTTTTGAGGCTCTATATATAGCTTGTCTGAAGGATGTGTTGTCACGTGAAATTGCACCCTACTTGGAAAAGGATTCCAAGCATTCCAATGACACAATGGGAATGATCTCGAAGTGTGGGACCTTGCTAAAAGAGATCAGACTTTTGGAGAAGGCCGGCTTCCTTGCCTGATTATCACCTAAAACTACTGAACTCTTTGGGGGAAAAGGGAGAAGGAATGCTTGTAAAGTAAAACATGAAACAGAAAGTTTGAAAACACAAAAGGGGTGATGCCCCAGACAAATTTAAAGAAACTTCACAGAACTAAAAAATGCACAACACAACCAGGTACAGCAAGTAGATATACACAGATTAGATGATTCTAGCAGAGGCAAGAAGCAATATGATTGAGAGGAATCAAAGACATTCGAAGGCAACCATATGTAGATTCACACAACTAGAAAAACAACATAAGAGGTAAAGATAACTTGCATATATTCAGTAAGAAGGCAAAGTTACAGTATATGAAATCTCTGTTTGGAAACAGAAAGACTAGAATGCCCAAAAATTTCCAACCCTATTTACATCATAAGCCTCAGCTTATATAGCATTTCAAGAATGCCCTAAGTCAGTTACACAATCACTCAGAGAGCTGTATCAGCAAAAGATCTCTGAAAGGACATCCCAGTTGCCAGGAGTAATGGCGCAAAAGATATGGAACAGGGCAGGTAGGGAGATATTTGTGAGTCTTCAATGCAAGCAGCTCACTCATCGATCTGAAACTAGGCGGTGAAGAAATATCTTTTACCATCAATGCGAGCTGCCTCCTCTTGTGCTGCAATAACTACGAGAAATATCTACATCTGCCCCAAAAATGGTCGTTGAAATGTCAACTTGACCAACATATGCAAATCCAGATCTGAAATTGAAAAGTGAGAATATTCCTCTGAAAAGTCTGCCATATGAAAGAGAAGGCAAAAACATGCATTTTTGCCTCTTACATCATGTCAAAATTCACCAGGACGGAGGAGATACAAGTGGTCAAAGCTTCGGTCAACTGCCTGAAAATATCGCCATCATGAGGGATATGATGGTGATGTCACCATCATGGATGCTTGGGGGTGATATTAGAAAGATTGGGGTGGATAGGGGGTGATATTTGGAATATCGGGAAATGACGGTGACGTCATCGTCATATCAGGGTGATATTTGGACGAAGGGTGATATTGCAAATATCTGGGTGATATTTGGATGAAGGGTGATATTCAGAATATCAGGGTGATTTTACAAGGATAGGGTGATATTAAGAATATCAGGATATGACAGTGACGTCATCATCATATCGGGGTGATATATGGAAGAAAGGGTGATATTGCAAATATCGGGTGATATTTGGGCGAAGGGTGATATTCAGAATATCGGGGTGATTTTACAAAGATAGGGTGATATTCAGAATATCAGGGTGATTTTACAAAGATAGGGTGATATTCCATTCAAAATATCACCCCATCAGGTTTGACCAGATCATGACCATGCATAACTTTCTTATTTTAGCGAATTTCAGGGTGATGTAAAAAACAAACTTGCCTATTTTTTCAAGTTCTTTCACATGGTAAGCTTCAAACCCTGAGATTTGGGTTCATACTTCCAAGATCACAAACATAGATTTATATGGGGATATGCACACTGACTAATGCTGCTTGAACTATTTGACACTGGCTGGAGGAAAAATAGGTCAACAATTTGGTGACTTCTAAGGGATGTTTGCCTACTAAACAATTAGATCAGCAACCTTGAGCATCTATTGGGCATGGCGTCACTCATAGACTAAAAATATACAGATATTGTCTGACTTTAGCAACTTAGCACAACAATGAAGAACATTGGAAGACCCACCAAGACAGAAATGTTGAAAACAACCCCTCAACTGTGCTAGACAGCACTTAGGGAAAGCAAAAGGGATCAAAACTAATGTGCAACAACACTTATTGAAAGCATAGAGACCTGATCTACCTATTTACAAAGCACTCATAACTCAAAACACTTCTTTAGGTGTATCCCATTGACTGGGATAGGCAACTTTTGTCCCTCCATACTTGATAACTGAAATGCATTGTGCCCCTTGCATTCACTAATGAGAAATGGGCCACTCCACATGCTGTCAAACTTGGAATGCTTTCCTGGTCTGCTTTTCAATTCATCCCATTTGAGCACCATATCACCCATTTTGAAATTCCTGGGGGTGGCCTTCTTATCAAAATTTCTTTTTGTTTGAAGCTGATGATACTCCATAGATTTCATGGCTTTATCTCTGCTCTCTTCAAGCTCCATAAGCTGAGCATCTCTAACAGCCATGGGGCCCTCTGCTTCAAACAATTCCAGCTGATTCATGATGTCTAGTGCTGGCAGCTCCATAGATATAGGCAATCTTGCCTCTTTTCCATACACTAGCAGATATGGGGAGTTCCCAATAGACCTTTTAGGAGTGATTGTATCTGCCCATAGAGCAAATTTCAGACTAGTGTGCCAGGTCCTCTGGTTATCCTCCATTGATCTTTTAATGATCCTTATGAGATTTTTGTTTGTAGATTCAACCAAACCATTACCCTGTGGGTAATAATTTGATGAAGAATTCAAATAGATCCCATTCTTAACACCCCAGTCAGTTATCTTTAGGCCAACAAAGGCTAGAGCATTATCAGAGATGATTGATTCAGGCACTCCAAATCTGGATATCAAATCACCAGAAAAATTTAAAACAACACTCTCATTGGATTCCTTCAGAGCTACTGCTTTAGTCCATATTGTGAAATAGTCTGTAGCTGTGAGCATTCACCTATGGCCTACACTTGATGGTGGGTTAATAGGACCTATAAAATCAATGCCCCATCTCATAAAGGGCTGCTCTACCTGAAATGGCTGTAGAGGTAAAGCTGGCAACCTCTCTTTGCCTGCAAAGAGGGCACATTTTATACATTTTCTAGCCCATGCATGGGCATCCTTAAATAAGCTGGGCCAGTAATAGCCAGCTCTCATTACTTTCCAAGCAGTTGTCCTTGGGGCAAAATGACCCCTTCTTGTTCCATCATGAAATTCATGTAGCAGCTTGTCAATCTGATCTTCATCAATGCACCTTAGCAATACACCATTGAAATCCCTTCTGAGAAGGATGCCATCTGTGAGGGTAAAATAGTGATCAATCAAATGAATAATAGAGGACCCAAACATCAACAAAATAGAGAAACAAAGAAGATTCAAGTAAACAAAGCACTGAACAAACACAGCAAACCTCTTCCGTTTCGAAACTTCTGTTGTTCGCCTATCACGAATCGTCCTTTCGCAGATGAGATGAGCCCTCAGAGAGTGCAATCTTTTAAAGCTGTTTGAGGAAGTCGATGGTGAACGGCTATGGTTTGATATGCAATGAAGGTGAGCTCCAATGCAACAATGGTGATCTCAAGCTTGTAGATGACAAGTGGGTGCCAAAGGCGCGCTGGTGGTATTTCTGCAGAGTAACGATGTCAAAAGCCTGGATGATTAGAATGGAAGAATGAAGCTTCATTTATAGACTTGGAAGAATGGAAATCAACGGTTGAGAGAAGATATGAAGATCAACGGCTGAGGATGGTTGAGGAATGTGCAACCAGTGGAAACGTGACAAGTGTCCCAGCTCCATCATGAAAGGTGGGATGTGATAAAACTGATTGGAGAGTTAACTCCATTGACTGGTCTGTTAACAGAATTGACTGATCAGTTAGAAGAGTGGATTGTGGAACTGACTGGATTGATTGAGGGTTTGACTCAACTGACAGGTTAGTTAACAGGTTTGATTGGTTGGTTAACTGACCTCTGATTGGAGAAGAAATAGGCCATGTGGGTGAGGGAAAATAAGGCAATTAAATATTAAATATATTTAATTACATGTGCAACTTGATGAGGTGGAAAAGGTGAGGTGTAAAGGTGACGTGGAATTTTGAATTTAGAACTTTAGGATAGAGGAATTTGGATTAATTAAATAATTTATGATTATTTAATTGTGAAGGACAAATAGAAGAATTTTAATTAAATAAATAGAATTTATTTAATTATGGGATAGTGAATTGATTAAATAAATTTAGAACATTTATTTAATTAATAGAAGAAGGGAATAAATATTTAGAATATTTATTTAGGATGATTTGTGTCATTTTTAGGCGTATACATTTTGCCCCTCTTTGATGCAATGCAGTTTACAGCGTTGCTTCAAAGAATTTGATAGTCTGAATGATGATACATGCCCCAGTTTGCCCCTGGTATAGGTTAAATGACGATAGGATGCCCCCTCGGGAGATTGGACGGGAAAAACGGCGAAAGTTTTGGAGACGGATGATCTCACGACGAAGAAGGGGTGAGGATAGGTTGGAGGAAAAGGGACGCGGTCAGGGATGCGGGAAGAAAACGGGAGGAAAAACGGACACGGGAAGTAGTCACAGTCATCACCTAGCCAGAATTAGGGTTTGGAGGCTATAAATAGGAGCTGGGTCCACAAGAATAGTCATTTGCACACTTGGTTGATCTGGATTGGAGGAAGAGAGCTCAGAGCAAACTTAGAGCAGCATGGCAGCCAGAGCAGCAGATATACCATGCGAGGAGCACCGATTCGAGCAAGTCCGACGATTCGGGCGGCCAGCAGAGGCAGGACCCCCGGTATGTGCTTCGAAAAATTTCCCCTAGGGTCGAGTTTAGGCGTCATAAATGCATGTAGAAAATAGGTGAAACGAATGCGCCAAAACGTAGAACGGCGCATATGCCTCGCGAAGCTGCGCTTTTGCATTTTCGCGGCGCATATGTTAGTTTCGGCGGCGCATGCGTGAAAGCTGCGCTTTTGTGCATTTTAGCTGCGCATGCGTAATTTGGCGGCGCTTTTGTATTTTTGCCACACATATGTGAAATATAGCAGCGCATTTGAGAAAGTTGCGCATATGTGGATTCTTGCAGTGCATGCGTAATTTCGCGGCGCATGCGTGAAGTTCTGCGGCACATGTGTGCACTGTAGCAGCGCATATGCATTTTGCGGCGCATATGTTGATTCATGCGGTGTATATACCAGAATCGGTGCTTTTACCACCTGTAGTGGCACATTTGCTTGGGATGGCCAATTACTTAGCCAAATTGATTCGATTAGCGTCCTGTTTGACGCAGAAATCGATGAGCTATCTCCGAGATTGCAGGAATCTAGTCAAGAGATGTAGTGTGCTGTTTTGATCAATTTGAAATGCTAAGTTTAGTTGATATAGTTTAGTAGATATGTTGAGTATGGTATATGCAGCTTGAGACTGACGCCTTGCTTTGCGTGCTTGTAGGAGGAGATACGAGAGACTCTGCAGTCAAGGGAGACGTTCCCTATGCCTTTATTGCAGAGATACATGCTGACGGAGGCTGACAGAGTGGCGCTTGGTGCCATGGGTTTAGATTACGTTTGCTTTATGCCCGAGGTGTGGGCGAACCGAGGACTATTGACAGCTGCCGTGGAGAGATTCCACAGTGAGGACGGGACCTTCCACTTCCCTACTGGAGAGATGACGGTGACCCTGGAGGATGTCTACAGGATACTGCACTTGCCCATGGTAGGCGAGTTAGTGGAGTACGATGCACAGCGGGACGCGGGACTCGCCGAGTGTCAGCGAGTATTTGATGATCCCGAGCTGGTGGGACAGGTCATCCCTTGGCAGGATATATATGACTGTTATGACTACTTCCCTGGGATTGTGGCTGGATTGATTGGGGGCGTTGTATGCCTGGACAGGAGATCGCACGGGTTCCCCATTGGATGGGGCAGGATCATGGAGTGGATGCTAACTGAGGGCACCCGATATGCGTGGGGACCCTGCGTGCTAGCCCACCTTTACCATGACATGCATCAGGTGGTGTACCACCGCAGCACGAGTCTATCGGCTGGGGTGTTGTTGTTACAGTTCTGGCTGTGGGAGCACATAGCGGTGACCAGGCCGATATGTGTCTTTGCTAGGCAGCGAGGAGAGCCATACAGCTATGGCTATGCAGGAGTGATTTCCCAGCACAGGCTGGGGAAGCTAGGGTATTGGAGGCACACTTTGGATGGGGTAGATGTGGTCGTCTGGCGGCCATATCTGGATTGCGAGCCCTGGGATGATGAGGGAGATGAGCTACCCTACTGCTTCCAGACCAGGTGGTTGATAGGCCGGACACGGCACATACTGGAGAGGCAGATGGTGGGCCGAGTGCTGAGACAGTTTGGGCGGAGACAGGGCATGCCACAGGGACAGGCCATGTTTGCTCGGACACATGCAGAGAGGATCAGATGGGGGCCGATGGCTTCTTACGAGGAGGCTGTGGCAGAGTTCCAGCAGTTGCCTTACGTGGCATGGGACATGCGGAGAGAGATAGCAGACGCGGGGGTTACACAGGAGTACGAGGACTGGATCACTGCACATCCTTTCCCGAGATATTCAGGACCCGGTATGCTGGTGCCTCGTATTGATGAGGCGGACTCAGAGGAGGAGGGAGAGGCTGGCCCAGGGCGGAGGGGCGCTAGAGGAGGATGAGGACGACGGGGTGGCCGAGCTGCAGAGAGGCCGAGGCAGCGGAGGAGGATAGATCAGGCTGGGCAGGCAGTGCCAGGACAGGGAGAGGTACAACAGCAGGTGCCGCAGCAGGCACAGATGCCACCACCCCAGCAGGTACCACAGTAGCAGGTGCCGCAGTAGCAGGTGCCACAGCAGCAGGTGCCAGGACAGGCAGAGGCAGCACAGGGGCCAGTGCAGGGTGAGGCTCATGAGAGGACCATAGCCAGCCTGAGGGGATAGGTGCGAGAGCTGCAGGCACAGCTGAGGAGAGTGGAGAGGAGGCGAGACACAGACGCAGCGGTGATTGCTGGTTTGACTCGCGAGAGAGACATGGCAGACGCACGGGTACGCCTTATCCGTGTAGAGCGGGATACTGTAGTGGCCGCCATGGGGACAGATGCAGCTAGTTCTTTTCTGGTTGGGCAGGTGCAGCAGGCACAGGCACAGGTAGGCCAGTTGCAGACGCAGTTGGCACAGGCGCAGACAGACCTAGCTAGAGCGCAGTCACAGGCACAGTACTACCGAGGCTTGTACCATGGTGCCGTGGTGTCAAGCCAGAGGGCAGGGAGCTTCCGGAGTCAGTCCGGGGTGGCTCACAGAGCGGGCCCATCCCAGTCAAGGGCATCCGTGATGGGACCTCAGCAGTCAGGAGCTGGCAGTGGTGGCCCACAGCAGCAGGGGTAGACACAGACCAGATTTTGGGCATTTTTGAGACATGTATCACCGTCTATTTAGACGTATATTGTATATGACACTTTGATTTTTGAGAGAGATGGTGATATTGTACATTTGGACCTCTTTTATATGATAGTATATATGATGATGCACTCTGTGTATCTATTGCATGTGTTATGAGATGATGATTTTACTTCTATTGTATGATGTGATTCATTGCATAGTTAGATGGTCTATCTGATGTTATATGAGATACATTTTGATATGCTACTATATGATTTCTATATGTTTCTAATGTGACAAATGAATGCCAATTGTGATATGATGTCTATGTGATGATGCAAATGTATGTATATGAATCATGATTTCTATGTTGTGATGTAACTGTATATGTGATGTCTATATGATCTAATGCAAATGTATACATATGTGATATGGTTTCTATGTGATGATGCTGTACAGATATATGGGACACTACTGGTTGTTTATATGATGTAATGCTTTGAATGTATGCAGTTGTAACATGAGTACTATGTGGTGATGCAGTATAGTGATATGATGCACGTGGATATGTTTTGTGATTTTCTGTGCCTTTGAGATGCGATGTGATGCAGATGTATTGGTGATCTAATGCATTGGATGGTGCATTCTACTAACCTAATCATGTGCGTGACTAGTTCCTACGAATGATATGATATGCTCCTATATGCTTTGCTTTTGTGAAGTCCAAATGTACTCTATCGACACAAGAATGACATGATGGATAGAAGAATGGTTGTGATAGAATGACCTAGAAACTTTACTTGATATCGTTACTCTGCATAGTTGGGATAATGAGGATTGTATGGGATACAGATGCATGGATGTGTATATGGATATAGGACGGATGCTTTGCTGTTAGATTGCTTTATTTCATCATTGGGCATTTTGTTTTTGGTACTTTTCTGAAATGTTGTAAGTGAATACAAGCATCTAGGTATAATTGAACCGAGATGACCTGAGTATCGCTTACATGGAGTGTGATGTAGCAAGTTAATACAAGCATCTAGTCAAAATTGAATCTAGATGACCTGAGTACTTCTTGCGTTTTCAACAAGCAAGGATTGCCCCCGTTCCTGTAAGACCTTTGATGTCTTCGATGATCTTTTGCCGATCATGTCCTTAGACAAGGCTTCACATTATTAAAGTTTAATCCACAAACAACAAACAAAGAAAATAATCATGCCCCCATCATAGCATCTCTAGCTTTTGGCATCCTTGAGTAGCATAGGAAGGTAGGATAGCAAAAATGAAGACTCTGTAACTTAACCCTAGGTTCAAATCTACAAAGCATATTTGCATTGATATGCGTTTATTTCTTGCCTTAATTTGCAGAAAATCATTTAGAAGACCTTGGGTAGTTGCTTTGCATTGCATAGGTTAAGATGATCATAGTCAAGGTTTCTGCTTGAAGCGCGGGTTTTGCTTGCATTTGCTTGCTTGATGAGAAGGTTGCATAATCCTTATTGAGAAGACGGACCCTAAGGGACTGACCTAGTGCCTCAGGGGCTCATTGCTAAATGGCCTTGCCTACGTGACAACGCAGAGGCAACGTAGTTTGGGGTAAACCCTAATGGACCATGGATGGACTAGAAGAAAGACGACAAGAATGAAGACAAGAAAGGAGACGAATGGGACCTTGGGAGAGATGGAAGCCTCGGGGGCGCATTAGAATAATGGCCTTGCCTACGTGACGGCGCAGAGGCAACGTAGTTCACGGATTCGGACCATAGACACCGACGAGAGACACTACACTAGGCTTACATTGAGGAGACGGTATGGGACAAAACCTTGGTCGACAAGGCCACAAGGTGAGTATCAAGCCATGATAGGTAACTGTCAAGCGTTTGTTTGTGGGATGGATATGGGTCGAATGGGAAAAATAGAGGAGGAATGGACTCAAGGTGATTGGATTCCCAAAGATGGAGAATGCGGTCTATCACAAGTAACGCCTGTTTACCAGGTTTTCATCACTTGCTTTTATTTGCACGAGAAGCTAGAAAGTAACATGACGCCTGATTGCCAGGTTTTCATCATGATACCTATCCAAGGCGCCTGTTTCCCAGGTTTTCACCAAAGGACGATTTTTTTGTATGTTTTCTATTTTTTTTTATTTTTTTTTTATTTTTTTGATTTTTTTTATTTTTTGATTTTTTTGATTTTTTGATTTTTTGATTTTATTGTACCCCCTTGCATTGGGATTCTCTTAAATATAGAACCGGCGAAGGTGCATGCTGTTGATTGGATCATCAAACAACTCACCCTCTGATGTGGCCAACTGATATGCCCCCGATCCGTAAGCCGCTACAATTACATAGGGTCCAAGCTAGTTAGGCTCGAACTTACCTTTCTTTTCTCTGTCCTGCTGATTGCGAGGGTTCTCTCTTAGGACGAGGTCCCCAACCTTGAAGCATCTTGGTCTAACCTTGTGGTTGTAGCTCCTTGACATCATTTGTTGATAGGCTTTGAGATGGTCAAAAGCTTTCTGGTGCCTTTCCTCTAGCAGTTCTAGCTCCTATAGTCTGGATACTCTGTACTCTTCGTCTGATATGAGACCTTTCAACGACACCCGAAGGGATGGGAGTTCGACCTCAATGGGAAGGATGGCTTCGGAACCATAGACGAGGGCGTAGGGTGTAGCACCTGTGGGAGTGCGTATGCTGGTTCTATAGGCCCACAGAGCGGGATTGAGTTGGACGTGCCAATCGCGACCAGCTTCATTGACAGTCTTCTTTAAGATTTTTAGAATGGTTTTGTTCGAGGCCTCAGCTTGGCCGTTACCTTGGGGATAGTATGGAGTGGAGAAACGATGTTGGATTTTAAAACGCTCACAAAGTTCCTGGACATCCTGATTTTTGAAGGGTCTCCCATTATCCGTTATGATGGATGAAGGGATGCCATATCGGCAGATAATGTAATTCAGAATGAAAGAGGAAATTTGCTTTCCTATGACGGTTGATAGGGGAATGGCTTCAATCCACTTTGTAAAGTACTCAGTGGCGGTTATGATGAATTTATGGCCGTTGGAAGAAGGTGGATGAATCTTTCCCATGAGGTCAAGTCCCCACTGGCAAAAGGGCCAGGGTGTCGTTAGAGGTCTCAACTCCTGAGCAGGTGCATGAATCAGGTTCCCGTGTATCTGGCACTGTTTGCACTTTTTGACGAACTGATATGAATCCATTTCCATATTGGGCCAGTAATAACCCAAACGCATGAGTTTCTTAGCTAAGGAAGGACCGCTGGAGTGTGTTCCGCAGATCCCTTTGTGCACGTCTCGCAAGGCAGTTATAGATTCTTCTTGTTCTAGACAACGGAGTAAAGTACCATCCAGACCACGTCGGTAAAGGGTATTGGCGATAATGGTGTAACGGGAGGTTTGTCGGATGAAAGTTCATTTTTGGTTGGAAGAGAGGTCCAAAGGAAGGATATTGTCTTTGAGGTAAGTGTAGGTCTTACCATACCAAGGTGAATCAAATCCTACTAGGAGGCAAATGGAATGGGTTTCGAGGAGATCATAAGCCAGTTGTCAAATGGTTTCTACTAAGAACTCATACCGTGACTCATGTTCAGGTATCTCAAGAAGAGAGGCTATGGTCGCCATTGCATTGGCTGCTTTGTTCTCTATCCTGGGTATTTGCTCAAACGAGATGGTCCCAAAATGTGCTTTGAGGTCGTCGACCATCCGTTTGTATGGGATGAGCTTCTCATCTTTGGTCTGATACTCGTCGTTGACCTGGTTTATGATAAGCTGTGAATCACCGTAGACACATAGTGCTTGGATTTTCCACTCAGTGGCCATCTTGAGACCAATTACCAAGGCTTCATATTCCGCTATATTGTTAGTGCATGGGAATAACATCCTGTAGGACTTTGGAATAGTGTCACCTTGGGCAGTGATAAACAAGATACCTACCCCCGATCCATGGTTGGTGTAAGACCCGTCGAAGTAGAGTTTCCAAGGAGATGTTGACAGAGTGAATAAAGACTCATCGGGGAACTCAAACTGCATTGGTGAAGTGTCCTGTAACGGTGCCTCAGCTAGTTGGTCAGCGATGATTTGCCCCTTGATGGCTTTTCTATCCACATACTCTATATCATATTCGCTAAGAAGCATAACCCATTTGGCTAGTCGACCTGTGAGAGCTGCTTTGCTGAGAAGATATTTTAGTGGGTCGATCTTGGCAATGAGTTTGACAGGATGTGCCAACATGTAGTGTCAGAGTTTTTGTGAGGCAAAAACCACCGCAAGGCATGAATGTTCCACCTGTGAGTACTGCAACTCGTAGCCTACTAAGGTTTGACTGATGTAGTACACAGCTCTTTCCTTGTTCTCATAGTCTTGCTGCGCTAGGAGAGCCCCAAGAGCAGTAGGTGTAGCAGATATGTAGAGAATCAAAGGTTTTCCTTGGATCGGAGACATGAGTATAGGAGGGTTCATGAGGTACTCCTTGAGCTTGTTGAATGCCTCTTCACACTGCTCATCCCATTTAAATGGAACGTTCTTATGTAGGAGATGGCTGAAAGGATGGCATTTGTCTGCCAGCTGTGAGATGAACCTGCGGATGGCCTGGAGCTTGCCCTGTAAGGATCTCAACTGTGTTAGAGTTTTGGGCGGGGGCATGTCCATGATTGCTTTGACCTTGGCCGGGTCTACCTCTATGCCGTTTGCTGACACGATGAAGCCTAGTAGCTTGCCTGATGTGACCCCAAACACACACTTCTTCGGGTTCAGTTTTACTTGGAATTGGTCCAGCCGTTGGAAGACTTGCTCTAGAATATCCAGGTGTGAGTCCCTCGTGAGAGATTTTGCCAAGATGTCGTCAACATAATCTTCCATGGTCACATGCATCATGTCATGGAATATGGTTGTCATGGCCCGCTGATATGTAGCACCTGCGTTTTTCAGCCCAAATGGCATGACATTCCAGCAAAAGGTACCCCATGGACAAGTGAAAGCGGTTTTGTGCTGATCCTCTGGTGCTATTTTGATTTGGTTGTACCCTGAGAATCCATCCATGAGTGACAGCATTGTATGTCCTGCCGTGAGGTCGACTATGATATCGATGTTAGGCAAGGGAAAGTCATCCTTGCGACATGCTTTGTTTAAGTCTCTAAAATCGTTGCATAGTCGAACCCTGCCATCTGGTTTAGACACTGGCACGATGTTTGATATCCATTCGGGGCAATCTATGGCCCTGATGAACCCCACTTCTAGCAATTTCTTGAGTTCTTCCTTGACCAAAAGGGCTATATGGGGATGCATCTTCCTTAGTTTCTGCTTTACGGGCTTCACCCCTGGATCCAATGGCAAGTGATGTAGAATCAGGTTTGGGTCCAAACCTGGCATGTCGGCATATGACCAAGCAAAGCTGCCTCTCTTCTTTTTAAAGAATGGTACAAACCTGGTTTTCTCAGGTGGCGTGAGAGATTTTGCAAAGTGGATAATCTTAGGCTGCTCTTCGGTTCCAATGTTCACTGGCTCTGTTGGCTCCACCACGATCTGTGACCTTTCTTGATACATATCACTTGGGAGGGTGTCAAGCATTCCATCGTCAGGTGCCACAGTTGGGTTTTCACCTTCAGATACGTCCTTTCTTTTTACTTTTTTATGATCTGACCCTGCCGCATGGCGGTTTTCACCGTCAGATCCATTTTTGATTTTGATATTCTTGCGACTAGAAGGCTTGGCACCCTCCCCGAAGTAAGCCACAGTGTTGAGTTCGATAGCAAAACCAGCTTTATGATCTCCTTTTGGTAAGTGATCCCTAAGTTCCATATAGTCAATGTAAGCATCATCATTCTGGAACATATCTAATTGAGGGGTTCCTTGCAGATCCTAGTCGATAAGCTCAGGGTGTAAGAGGGGAAGGGAGTTAGATGAGAGATCTGATTCGTTAATGTTGTGAATGGAAATATTATAGGCACTGGCGGGGATAGTGTTCTGGGTGGTACTCTCCTCCAGGTTGTTTATCGCAATGGAATCGAAACTTTCCCCGAAAGCCATAACCTCAGGGAGGGGCAAATCAGACTCCAGTGGTCTGTCCCGTTGCGTCTGTTCCTCATGGTAGGGGCTGAGAGTTTGGATGGTGTCAATCTCCTTGTCATCATAGGAGTGCTCTGTTAGCTCGTCCCACTCATACTCGTTTGAATTATCTAAATCTGTGTCCCTATCCACTTGGGATGTTTGAATTGTCTCCACAAGGCAGGCATTTTCCTTGGCTTTACCTTTACCTTTGTACCCTAGGCCAATTGTGTTTCTAGCTGAAGAGGATGAAGAAGGTTGCATAGGTTCAACGATTCCTTCTTTTCTGAGGCCTATGGGGCCTTGTCCTTCGTATCCCATCCTGTGCAAGATAGTTTCACCCCGTCCATAGAGTTCTGTAGGGAGTCTAGGCAGCTCTTGGGATGTGTTTTCCTCTTCAGCGTAAAGCCACTGCAGGAGATCTCGCTCCTCTGTCTCATCAGATAAGGTCCCCCATTTTACAAAGGGATTTGCGGGAGTTGTAGGAGGAGCAGATGGCTTTGGAAAATGCCTAGGTTGATGCCTGGGTTTGCCAAAGGAGCGAGGAGACAAAGGCATGGTGGCAAGGTTGAGGCTGTGCTCAATGGAGTACTCCCCCACGCCATTTTCTTTTATGGTAAGTTTCAGTGGTTTGGGCCTCGAGGAGGAAGCTTCGGTAGTATGGTCTTGTGGCGGAGTAGGGGAAATGTAGGCTCGGTTATTGGGAATGACGCATTCAGATTTTGCTTGGAATGAATTGCAATGCTGGTAGGGGTTGGGGTCGCCTTGTATGGTGACCTGCTTGCCATCGTGTGGGAACTTTATGCATTGATGGTAGGTGGAGGGGACAGCCTTCATGGCGTGGATCCATGGTCTCCCTAGTAGAATATTGTAAGCAAGCTCCCGATCAAGGACTTGGCACACCACATCTTTAATTACCGGTCCCACTTGAATGGGTAGGACAACCGTGCCCTTTGTGGTTCGTTCCTCCTCGTCATAGGCTTTGATAGTAATTTTCTGTCTTGGATCTACTGCCTGTTTGGAGAACCCCAGTGCAAGGACTAGCTTCAACGTGCAAATATTTAGACCAGCGCCCCCATCAATGAGAACCCTCTTGATGCGGTGCTTGTGCACGAATGCGACAATGTGTAGAGGAGTGTTGTGGGGTTGAGATATGGAAAGGTCATCTTGCTCTGTAAACAAGATGGAAGTGGAGGATGTCAAATTACCCACCATGGTTTGAAACTTTTCTTGGGCTAGGTTAGTGGGGACAGTAGTTTCCACTAAGGCTTTCTCAAGAATCTCCTTATGAGAAGGAGATAGACGCAAGAGCTCCAATATAGAAATGTGAGCCAGAGTTTTTTGCAATTGGTCGATGACATTATATGGGCGGGAGTTGGACGGAGATGGTGATGACCTTGGAGGAGTGGTGTTGATCGTGACTCTACCACTGCGGGTAATTATACTACAACCAGTTCTGTTAGGTCCTAGTTGTTGGTTGGGGGATATGACGTTGACTTGCGGAACATGCTCAAAAATGCAGTTAATGGTGTACTCAAAGGGAACGCTTGCATAGTTAGCATTACTCGACCCACTGTTCTGGTTTGGCCTGTTGCGATTGTTGTCATTATTGTTATGGCCATTGGAGTTGTTGCCGTTATCGTTGCTGTTGTGGCCATTGTTGCGATTATTATATGGCCGGTTGTGGTTTAGAAGAGGATCCCGGTAGGCCACGTGAGATTCATTGGAGGTATGTTGTTGTGTCCCTCCCTGATTTTGATCCAATATATCCTGTATGACATTCTTGAGGTGGATGCAATTGTTAGTCGTGTGCCCCCGTCCTCGATGATACTCACAATAATCTGTGTCCTTCCAATAGGGAGGTTTGACTATAGGCTCATAGTCACTTGTTGGCGGTAGAGAAATTTCATTGTTAGCCAACAACTTTCTGAGGGCCGATTCTTGAGATTCTCCTAATGGTGTGAATTTCCTCCTTGGATTCGAATTGAACCAAGGTCTAGGTTCCTGAGGGGGTGGCTTGTTGAGTGCACCGTTATTTGCTTCTTCCTTAAGAGTGAATATGGGTTGTTGTTTAGGGGCTGCCGCCTTGGCATCCACTACTCCATCATTGACCACATTCTTGTTCTTGGTCCAAAACTTTGACTTGTCAGTTGTGTAATTGGAAGGAGGTGTGTCCTTGTAGAGCTTGAGAGTTCCTTTAGCGATCATAGCTTTCTCAATGAATAGCCCCATTTCAATGACTTTGGCGAATGAGGTAGGGCATTGTATCTGAATCTGATAGCTAAGATCGGGATTCAAATTGTGGACAAACATTTCCAATAGTTGTTTCTCAGGCATGTCGTAAGAACACTTACTAGCTAGCTGTCTCCATCGTTGTAAGAAGGTGGCGAAAGACTCACCACCCTTTTGTTTGGTGTTGCATAGGTCTAGCATAGATACTTCGTGTTCTATGTTGTAAGAGAAGTGCGTTATGAATTTATTGACAAGTTCATCAAAAGTTTTGATTCCTGGTGGCAGGCGCGAGAACCACTCCATAGCTTGACCTCCTAAAGATCTTGGGAACAGTCTCATTAAGTAGGTCTCATTGTGAGCTACTTCTAGACATGCTGCAGTGAATTCCCTGATATGATCTCTAGGGTCCCCCTTCCCTTTGTATTTGTCAAATTTCAGAATTTCGAACTGATAGGGGAAAGGTTTCATGACCAAACTTCTGTCAAAGGGGTATGGTGCTATATCTTCCAAGGAGTAGTTCTTGGAACTTGTGCCGATCTTAAGGTTGGAGATTTCTAGCTTTAGACTCTCGATTTGTTGTCTCACATCCGTCATAGGAGCATTTTGATCTATGGGTCGTTTTCCTCTCTCATTGGCATGGGGGACCGTGTCATTTGTGCCTCTCTCATGTGCATGTGGGACTGTGTCATTTGTGTCCCTCTCACGTTCATTGTCTGCATTTTCCATGATGGAGTTAATGTCAAAGTCTGCGGGGAGTTTGATTCTGAGACTAGCAAGATGATGGAAATATTTGGTGGGGTCCTCAAGGAGCACTTTCTCCACTAAGCGTTGGAATTTGCTATCTTGCATGTGTGCCACTAATTCTTCACGAGAAATTTCTTCATCATCATCGCGTGGTGGGGCGATGTGATTGGATGAGTCGGCCATTTCAATTAGCTTGTTGTACTGGGATCGAGTAAGAACCATGCAAGGTGGGGTGGGATGAAGTGGACTAGGATTAGAGATTTTGGCAAGGTGCCGACTAAGACTGCAATGAATGGGGTATCTAGGACAAGATTTGGACAAAGGGTTCTCTCGCTCAATGACTTCAGGTAAGACGGTTGACACAAGACTCTAGCCACTAGCAAGGGTAGTCAATACCAGTCTTACTGTGTAGGGCTTAGTCGTTCAACAAGACTACTAGCAAAGGTACTGTGACCTACTAGGCTTATGTGAATTCACAAATGAAACGAAGAAGGACCTATGTCGAATCGGTATGGGACAGAATGACTTGGACAGAAGGTGACTGGGACAACCGACGAAAGAGAGAGAATTGGGTGAAACGGATGAAGATTAACTGCAAGGTTGACTCTGACCTCAGAAAATGAAACTAGGCCGAAATGGGTACTCTGAACAGCTAACGATAATTTCTCAAAAATAGGGCAAATGCTCACTGTCACGCATGCGCAGCAAGAATAGGTAAATGCGCCGTAAGTCGCTGTAAAAGCGTAGCTCTGGTGAAGTATGTATGCGCAGTAACAGTGTGTAAATGCACAGCGAAAAAATATATGCGCAGCAAGTCGGTGTATATGCGCAGTTCTGGTATTTTTTTGCAAATGTTTTGGATTTTTCTCTGTTTTTTGGTATTCTTTGGCTGGAAAAGGTCTTCCTGATCTAATATTATGAATTAATTTAGCAAGAAAACACAGCAAGCACAAAGAGTATTTTGTAGTTTTCCATTGTTTTTGCAGTTTTTTGACTCTATTTTGGACAAAAGCAAGCACAAAATCCTAGGCGAGAAATGGATTATAAGGGATTTGGGCCACTAAAAATAAGAGGTATTTAATTCGGGCAACCGTTCAAGTGGTTACACGTGCGGCGGCGCTACTCTCCGTTATGGAGTCTCCCAGCCTCAAAGGGTTACGCCTGAGAGGGTTTTGGGGGAGGTTGGCCGTCGGTGTAACATAACAGCACTCGTTGCAGGAGGTTTTCACCTCAAGCACAATTTATTTTAAGTGGCTCGGTAGGGCTTGGCGTTAGCCTGTTACCACTCAGGGTCGTTCCCGCTTGGACAAGCGTGCATCCAAGGGCAGGCCCCTCCTAAAGGTTAAACAAATAGAATGACAAGTCTGGCACTCTGATCACCCAGAAGAGGGGAGAGCATAAGCCTATTGTCATTCGCAAGCACAGAATACACTGATTAATCCACCCTAGTTAAAAGATAAAAACTAAATGGGTTAATCTACTCAAACAGAACTTTGAAGTGATTTCAGCAATATTGCAGTGGTTCAGTTTTAAATCCCAGAAAGTAGATGTGAGTTCAATTTTAAATCCACGTTGCACGAGATTGTTAACTTTGAAATTCAGGTCTCACGATATAGCAATGGTTCATTTTAACTTCAGAAAGCAGTTATGAGTTCAATTTTAAGTCCACGTTGCACGAGATTGTTAACTTTGAAATTCAAGTCTCACGATATAGCAATGGTTCATTTTAACTGCAAGATCAGTGATGAGTTCAATTTTAAATCTTAGATAGCAATAACTTGGAAGTTGTTTGCAATGCAAGCATGAAATAAACCAGTTACTTCCTCCCTAATTAGGACTAGATGAAGATTTGTAATGAACAACCATTTTACTCTTTCCCAGAAAATGAAATGTGAGCTAGTTAGATGCAATTACATGTAACTAAACCTGAGCCTATCCTGCAAAACTGCTCCAGCAAACACCTGCAAAAGGGTTAGCGTTAGCAAAATCCTCTAGAAAGTACTAAAACTTGAGCCAGTTACAAATGCGCAGCTTCAGTGATCAGATGCGCAGAAGTGATCAACAGAAGCACAGCATTAACGAATGCGCCGTAGTTTTGAACGTATGCACCGTTAAAATGAATAAATGCGCAGTTTTAATGTATGCATAGTAACAATCTTCAGATGCACCGTAACAGTCAACAGATGCGCAGTTATAACGGAAGCGCCGTAACAGTCTGTAAAAGCGCAGTAAGAATACACAGATGCGCAGGATTTTTAGAAGCGTCGTAACAGTCTTCAAAAATGCCGTAAAAATGAACAGATGCGCCAAACTAATCTGTGCGTGACTCTGCGGGACCTGTACGGAACCTGCCTTCAAAAAAGCTCAAAAATGGTGAAATAAAGGGGCAACGGCCCCACGGTGGGCGCCAAAAATGTGAGGGTAAAATAGTGATCAATCAAATGAATAATAGAGGACCCAAACATCAACAGAATAGAGAAACAAAGAAGATTCAAGTAAACAAAGCAGTGAACAAACATAGCAAACCTCTTCCGTTTTGAAACTTCTATTGTTCGCCTATCACGAATCGTCCTTTCGCAGATGAGATGAGCCCTCAGAGAGTGCAATCTTTTAAAGCTGTTTGAGGAAGTCGATGGTGAACGGC
Source organism: Cunninghamia lanceolata (assembly GCA_027924645.1). NCBI lineage: Eukaryota > Viridiplantae > Streptophyta > Pinopsida > Cupressales > Cupressaceae > Cunninghamia > Cunninghamia lanceolata. The sequence goes on along the minus strand of BSBN01001201.1, from coordinate 13,511,545 downwards.
TATGGTGTGATATGCAATGAAGGTGAGCTCCAATGCAACAATGGTGATCTCAAGCTTGTAGATGACAAGTGGGTGCCAAAGGCGCGCTGGTGGTATTTCTGCAGAGTAATGATGTCAAAAGCCTAGATGATTAGAATGGAAGAATGAAGCTTCATTTATAGACTTGGAAGAATGGAAATCAACGGTTGAGAGAAGATATGAAGATCAACGGCTGAGGATGGTTGAGGAATGTGCAACCAGTGGAAACGTGACAAGTGTCCCAGCTCCATCATGAAAGGTGGGATGTGACAAAATTGATTGGAGAGTTAACTCCATTGACTGGTCTGTTAACAGAATTGACTGATCAGTTAGAAGAGTGGATTGTGGAACTGACTGGATTGATTGAGGGTTTGACTCAACTGACAGGTTAGTTAACAGGTTTGATTGGTTGGTTAACTGACCTCTGATTGGAGAAGAAATAGGCCATGTGGGTGAGGGAAAATAAGGCAATTAAATATTAAATATATTTAATTACATGTGCAACTTGATGAGGTGGAAAAGGTGAGGTGTAAAGGTGACGTGGAATTTTGAATTTAGAACTTTAGGATAGAGGAATTTGGATTAATTAAATAATTTATGATTATTTAATTGTGAAGGACAAATAGAAGAATTTTAATTAAATAAATAGAATTTATTTAATTATGGGATAGTGAATTGATTAAATAAATTTAGAACATTTATTTAATTAATAGAAGAAGGGAATAAATATTTAGAATATTTATTTAGGATGATTTGTGTCATTTTTAGGCGTATACACCATATATTAAAACATATGGAATGGATTGCAGTCTAAAATATCTTCTTTTAGTTCTGTCTAGACCTGCTGGACACTTACCAGTTTGCAAAAATTGAGTCATGTTATTAACCCAATTGGTGCCTACTGTTGTTGTATCATTATGATGCTTCTCCTCAATGATCAGAAGTACCTCCTGTTCCTTTTCTACCTCATTCTCAGAACTGGTAGCAAGTTGTTCATTGAGTCCTCTCCCTCTGACAAGCTTGGTTATCTTGATCTCCACATCATATTCCATGACTCTGGTGATCCAGCCATCCCTTTTCTCATTAACATCTTTACTTAACAGGAACTCTTTCACACTAGGGTGAGTTACCATCAAATGTATCTTGTTATTAGAAACAAGATGCCTAAATTTCTTTAGACTCCTTACCACTACCAGGACATGTCTTTCAACAAAGCTATACCTCTGCTCATAATCCTCCAGCCCTTGACTGAAAAAAGTGATTGGTTGCTCAAAACCCTCACTCTGTTGCTGTACCAAAATCGTAGAGATGGTATCCAGGCTTCCATAAGCATACAGAATGAAATCTTTAGAAAAGTCAGGATTTACCAAGGTTGGCGAAGCCGCTAATGCCTCCTTTATGGACTCGAAGCTGAGTTTGGCTTCTATTGTCCAACTGAAAGTTGTATTCTTTTTCAACATAGACGTCAAAGGCTTCAAAAGATTCGCAATGTCAGGGATGAATCTTCATAGAAAATTAATTTTGTCGATAAAACTTTGCAATCCCCTTTTATGGCTGGGTAAAGGCGGCTCCAGAATAGCCCTTACCCTTTCAAGGTCAATGGTGATGCCTTCCTTTGACACAACGTGCCCTAACAACTTGCCCTCATGCACAACGAATATGCACTTCTTGGGATTGAGTGATATCCCGAATTCCTTGCATCTTTCAAATACTAGCCTCAGATGAAATAAATGCTCAGATGCATTCTTGGAAAAGACTATTATGTCATCGAGGTATACTAGCACCAACTTATACAACAAACCCTTAAAAGCCATGTCCATAGCTCTCTAAAAAGTAGAGCCAGTGTTTGAGAGACCAAAGGGCATCCTCTTGTAGGCCATGGTACCCCATTTGGTGGTGAAAGCAGTCTTGAACTGATCCTCCTCCTTGACTAACACCTAATTGTAACTGGAAAATCCATCAAGCAAAGAAAACCTTTCTGAGCCAGCCACTACCTATAGAATTTGCTCCATTGAAGGCAATGAGTAGTGGTCCTTTAGGGAGGCCCTATTGAGGTCTCTGAAGTCAACACACAGCCTGATCTCTCCATTCTTCTTCCTCACAGGGACGAGGTTGGAGACCCAAGAAGTATGTTTGATTGGAAAAATGATTTTTCCCTCAATCAGCTTGGTCAGCTCTTTGATCATCAGGGGCGCTAGCTTTGGATTTAGAGGTCTTTGCTTCTGCCTCACGGGTTTAGTATCTGGTTCTAATTCTATGGTATGCTGGGCAATATGAGGGTCAAACCCTCTTAGGTCTGAGTAATCCCAAGCAAAGACATCTTCAAATTCTTGGCACAGAGCAATAAAAGCTATCTTATCCTCAAGTGAGAAGATTTTACCTATTTTGAGAAGTTTACCCTTGAAAATTTCTAGCTCCTCATAATGCTCCTCTTTTACCTGCATGCTAGTCTTGCTTTTCTTCATTTGATCACCAGTGCTAAAAATAGACTCCAAGGTTACCAATCCCTTGGGCAGCTTGTTTGTTCTCAGCTGAACAATCTGATCATTGTCATACTACTATTTGAGTTTATCCTGATTCATCATGGAAAACTCATCCTCCTCTAACATAAACCGTAGAATCTGCTCATCACTCTCAAAAACATGCCAATGAACATTATTATCAAGGATAGAGGGCCAATCAACTATTTTTACATGAGGTTGTACCTTCTCCCTTTGGATATCACTGGGGATGTCAAACTGAGCCCCAAATGCAGCTAACCTATCAACATGGGAGTTCTGACTTCTTAGAATGGAGATCAGATTGAAAGCATCAAACTCTTCAATCATGTTCCATACTCTATGTTTGTAACACTTCAAAACATCACTCTTTGTAAGATGCAACCCTCTTACCTGATTCACAATGAGTTCACTATCTCCAAAGACCTGCAAATAGCCTATTTTCCTCTTTCTTGCCCACTGCAAACCTTGGATTAATACCTCATATTTAGCAGTGTTGTTTGTGCATGCAAAGGCAAAACATAAAGAAGAATAATATTTTTCACCTTATGGTGACACCAGCATTGCACCACCTCCAGATCCATTCCTATTTCTTGAGCCATCAAAATACATTTTCCACACCTCATTTAGCTGCTCTAACTATTGTTCAGCATCTTTTACAAGATTTGGTATTGTTGTTTCATGCTCATGCAGTATGTAAACCCCCATACCATTTTCTTGGATGTGTCCTTTAGAATCATCCACACTATTTTCTAAGGCCCACTTCCTTAAGAGTACCTCTGGTATGCTTTCAACTTGTAGTTCTTGAGAAGCAATTAATTCAAGATCATCAGAAATAATGCAATTTGCATTAACAACACTTGGTGTGTAAGGCTCTATGTGATAATATGAAAGCAACTCAGATTTTAAAGTTACTTTGGTGCCATATCTGGTCCTAAAAAACATGTGGGACCAGTCTGAGGATAAATATCCTCTTATCTTGGTAGTAAATTCTCTTGATAAGCACATGGCAAAATAAGGAGGCAGATCTATGATGAACACCTCCTGTGAAATGGAAACATTTGGGCAAGTGTGCAGAGTGAGACCTAGGTCTTTTATCACACCCACAGTACTAACAGTTGTGCCATCTAATTGGAGTACACCCTTCTCAAGAGGCTGGTATTTGAGCCCTAATTGGTCTGTAACCTATTTAGGCATCACAGAACTGCTTGCACCACTGTCCACCATGCAATTATGAACTAACTTGTCTCCAATTATCAATGATACATAAATTGGAGTGGTTTGGCACTTTTGTTTGGCAACTTGCTATTATCCTGGGATGAATTGGTAAGGACAACCCTATTTGGGTCAATAGTTGTATCACTGGATACTTTCAAATCAAATAAGGCAGACTGCAACATCTTCTTTTGGCCAGGGATAGCTAGGGAATCCCACATGGACATTGTCACATTCATCTTCTTCATATTTTCAATAATATTGAAGGGTGGAATGGCACTTACCTTCTAATTTTGTAGCAGCAACCTCTGCTTGCAAATGAGGCATCTCCCTTGCTGCTGCTGAAGTGTTTCTTTGTAAAATGTAGGGAATATGTGATGAAGAAGCATCAGCATGTCCCCCTCCTTTATTTGCAGCTTGCTCAATCTCATAACCCCTCTTCTTGGCTCTTGTATTGGCTGCAACTAAGGTGTTATCACTGTTTACACCACAGAATTCACCTTCCTACCAGTTCATGAAGGTAGAATCACTCTGAGGTTGCTCCTACTATTGCACAGCTCCATCATGAGGTGTATTTGGTTGTGTGGCTGCAACATTCTGCACCATCAGAGCCTGATTTATCACCCCATTCGAGCAGGCTTCCTGATTGTGTGACAAATTGCATTGAAAACACCATTCATAATCAACTGCAAGGTTGTTCTAATCAGGGACAAGGTCCCTTACTGCATTAATAGGTGCCGGATTATAAGGCTGAAAAGACCTTTGATTCACATTTTGCCTGGCACCTTGGTAGTTGCTTTGATAAGGTGGCCTATTAGCTTGGTAAGGCTGATTTTGGCCTTGAGGTTGTGGCTGATAAGGCTGTCTATTATGGGATTGCTATTTTTTTAGGTTTACCAGCTCATTTCCAAAAGTCTACAAAATACTCTCTATTTTTTGTTGGCCACTTTTTATCTCTCTCAGCTCTTGAGATGAACTAGAGGCAGCAGGTTCAGAACTGGCAGTGCTTGGTAATGTTGCTACTATAGGTAAAGGGGCAAAATATGGAATTGACAATGGCATTGAAGCCTAAATCTCAGGAAAGATGGGCACTGGTGGTCTAGGTGCTATTTTTCTAGCCTGAATCATGCTATTCTTTGCTCTAATAGCTATTTCATATGCACCAGGTAAGCTAGTACCTCCCAATGATTGAATCATCACCAAAATATCACTATTTAGGGCTTTCAAGAAATATAGAAAAGCATATTCAGTTGGAGGTCTTACCATGGCAGGAATTATATCCCATGTCTTCTGAAATCTGAAGTTGAAATCTATCATTTTCTCCTAAGGAGCTCTCTTTATGGTAGTCATTTGTTCAACCAATGACAGGTTATCTGATTTGTCTTGAAATTGCTTGCTTAATTTGTCACCCAGATCATCCCAGGTTCCTATGGTCTGCATTGGTAGACCCCTGAACCATTGCAATGTTTTCCCTTTGAAAGATGCAGCCAACAACCTGATGGCTACATTTTCTTGGGTGACATGATGTACACCACATAGAGAGGCTATGTCTCTAATGTGCTCAATAGGGGTAGTTTGATTCTCCCCTATGAAATAGGGCAGGCTCTTCAAAGCTACCATAGGTATGGCGTCATGTACTCTTAGGTTTAAAGGGCTACCCCCATCAAAAGTCACGAATGGCTGATTTCTTGCCATCTAAACAGCTGGAGGTAGATTTACTTGAGTTGTTATAGGGACTACAGAGGCAATTGGTCTGAAATTTGGTGGAGTTGATTGTATCCTTTTAGAAACTAGAGTCCTTACTGCAGTTCTACTCTGCCTCCTAGGTGGAGATAGTTGCAAGTAGTCAAATGAGTTTGAACTCCTGGTTTGAATCTTTCTCATAAAAATGTATCAGCAAAACTGATCTGCTTGTCCTTCCTCAGTATGAGTCGCCAGATATGCAGATTTAACCTCTTACAGGTCTGAAAATCACTGGTTGCACATCAAAACCAGTAATAAAAGTTGTACCAGTCCCACCGGGCATGCCAGAAACTGTTGTCACGTGAAATTGCACCCTGCTTGGAAAAGGATTCCAAGCATTCCAATGACACAATTGAAATGATCTCGAAGTGTGAGACCTTGCTAAAAGAGATCAGACCTCCAGAGAAGGCCAACTTCCTTGCCTGATTATCACTTAAAACTACTGAATTCTTTGGGGGAAAAGGGAGAAGGAATGCGTGTAAAGTAAAACATGAAACATAAAGCTTGAAAACACAAAAGGGGTGATGCACCAGACAGATTTAAAGAAACTTCACAGAACTAAAAAATGCACAACACAACTAGGTACAACAAGTAGATATACATAGATCAGATGATTCTAGCAGAGGCAAGAAGCAATATGATTGAGAGGAAGCAAAGACATTCACAGGCAACCATATGCAGATTCACACAGAACTAGAAAAACAACAGAATAGGTAAAGATAACTTGCATATATTCAGTAAGAAGGCAAAGTTATAGTATATGAAATCTCTATTTGGAAACAAAATGACCAGAATGCCCAAAAATTTCTGACCCTATTTACGTCATAAGCCTCAGCTTATATAGCAATTCAAGAATACCCTAAGTCGGTTACACAATCGCTCTGAGAGCTGTATCAACAAAATATCTCTGAAAGGACGTCCTAGCTACCAGGAGTTATGGCGCAAAAGATCTAGAACAGGGCAGGTAGGGAGATATTCGTGAGTCTTCAATGCAAGCAGTTGACTCATCAATCTGAAACTAGGCGGTGGAGAAATATTTTTTACCATCAATGTGAGCTGCCTCCTCTTGTGCTGCAATAACTACGAGAAATATCTACATCTGCCCCAAAAATGGTCGCTGAAATGTCAACTCGACCAACATATGGAAATCCAGATCTGAAATTGAAAAGTGAGAATAGTCCTCTGAAAAGCCCGCCATATGAAAGAGGAGGCAAAAACATGTATTTTTGCCTCTTATATCATGTCAAAATTCGCAAAGATGGAGGAGATACAGGTTGTCAAAGCTTCGGTCAACTGCCTAAAAATATTGCCATCATGAGGGATATGATGGTGACGTCACCATCATGGATGCTTGGGGGTGATATTACAAAGATCAGGGTGGATAGGAGGGTGATATTTGGAATATCGGGATATGACAGTGATGTCACCGTCATATCGGGGTGATATTTGGACGAAGGGTGATATCGCAAATATCGAGGTGATATTTGGATGAAGGGTGATATTGCAAATATCAGGGTGATATTTGGATGAAGGGTGATATTGAGAATATCGAGGTGATTTTACAAGGATAGGGTGATATCTAGAATAGCGGGATATGGCAGTGACGTCATCGTCATATCGGGGTGATATATGGAAGAAAGTGTGATATTGCAAATATCGGGTGATATTTGGGCAAAGGGTGATATTCGGAATATCGGGGTGATTTTACGAAGAAAGGGTAATAACTGGAATATTAGGGTGATTTTACAAAGATAGGGTGATATTCGGTTCAAAATATCACCCCATCAGGTTTGACCAGATCATGACCATGCATAACTTCCTTATTTTAGCGAATTTCAGGGTGATGTAAAAAACAAACTTGCCTATTTTTTCAAGTTCTTTCACATGGTAAGCTTCAGACCCTGAGATTTGGGTTCATACTTCCAGGATCACAAACATAGCTTTATATGGGGATATGCACACTGACTAATGTTGCTTGAACTATTTGACACTTGCTAGAGGAAAAATAGGTCAACAATTTGGTGACTTCTAAGGGATGTTTGCCTGCTAAACAATTAGATCAGTAGCCTTGAGCATCTATTGGGCATGGAGTCACTCATAGACTACAAATATACAGACATTGTCTAACTTTAGCAACTTAGCACAGCAGTGAAGAACATTGGAAGACCCACCAAGATAGAAATGTTGAAAGCAACCCCTCAACTGTGCTAGACAGCACTTAGGGAAAGCAAAAGGGATCAAAACTAATGTGCAACAACACTTATTGAAAGCATAAAGACCTGATCTACTGATTTACAAAGCACTCATACCTCAAAACACTTCTTTAGGTGTATCCCATTGACTGGGATAGGCAACTTTTGTCCCTCCATATTTGATAACTGAAATGCATTGTGCCCCTTGCATTCACTAATGAGAAATGGGCCACTCCTCATGCTGTCAAACTTGGAATGCTTTCTTGTTCTGCTTTTCAATTCATCCCATTTGAGCACCATATCACCCATTCTAAAATTCTTGGGGGTGGCCTTCTTATCAAAATTTCTTTTTGTTTGAAGCTGATGATACTCCATAGCTTTCATGCCTTTATCTCTGCTCTCTTCAAGCTCCATAAGCTAAGCATATCTAATAGCCATGGGGCCTCTGCTTCAAACAATTCCAGCTGATTCGTGATGTCTAGTGTTGGCAGCTCCATAGATATAGGCAATCTTGCCTCTTTTCCATACACTAGCAGATATGGGGAGTTCCCAATAGACCTTTTAGAAGTGATTGTATCTACCCATAGAGCAAATTTTAGACTAGTGTGCCAGGTCCTTTGGTTATCCTCCATTGATCTTTTAAGGATTCTTATGAGATTTTTGTTTGTAGATTCAGCCAAACCATTACCCTATGGGTAATAATTTGATGAAGTATTCAAATAGATCCCATTCTTAACAGCCCAGTCAGTTATCTTGAGGCCAACAAAGGCTAGAGCATTATCAGAGATGATCGATTCAGGCACTCCAAATCTAGATATCAAATCACCATAAAAATTTAAAACAGCACTCTCATTGGATTCCTTCAAAGCTACTGCTTCAGTCCATCTTATGAAATAGTCTGTAGCTGTGAGTATCCACCTGTGGCCTGCACTTGATGGTGGGTTAATAGGACCTATAAAATCAATGCCCCATCTCATAAAGGGCTGCTCTACTTGAAATGGCTGTAGAGGTAAAGCTGGCAGCCTCTCTTTGCCTGCAAAGAAGGCACATTTTATACATTTTCTAGCCCATGCATGGGCATCCTTAAATAAGCTAGGCCAATAATAGCCAGCTCTCATTACTTTCCAAGCAGTTGTCCTTGGGGCAAAATGACCCCCTGCCATTCCATCATGAAATTCATGTAGCAACTTGTCAGTCTGATCTTCATCAATGCACCTTAGCAATTCACCATTGAAATCCCTTCTGAAAAGGATGCCATCTATTAAAACATATGGAATGGATTGCAGTCTAAAATATCTTCTTTTAGTTCTGTCTAGACCTGCTGGACACTTACCAATTTGCAAAAATTGAGTCATGTTATTAACCCAACTAGTGCCTACTGTTGTTGTATCATTATGGTGCTTCTCCTCAATGATTAGAAGTACCTCCTGTTCCTTTTCTACCTCATTCTCAGAACTGGTAGCAAGTTGTTCACTGAGTCCTCTCCCTCTGACAAGCTTGGTTATCTTGATCTCCACATCATATTCCATGACTCTGGTGATCCAGCCATCCCTTTTCTCATTAACATCTTTACTTAACAGGAACTCTTTCACACTAGGGTGAGTTACCATCAAATGTATCTTGTTATTAGAAGCAAGATGCCTAAATTTCTTTAGACTCCTTACCACTACTAGGATATGTCTTTCAACGAAGCTATACCTCTGCTCATAATCCTCCAGCCCTTGACTGAAAAAAGCAATTGGTTGCTCAAAACCCTCACTCTGCTGCTGTACCAAAATCGCAGAGATGGTATCCAGGCCGCCATAAGCATACAGAATGAAATCTTTAGAAAAGTCAGGATTTACCAAGGTTGGTGTAGCTGTTAATGCCTCCTTTATGGACTCGAAGCTGAGTTTGTCTTCTGTCGTCCAACTGAAAGTTGTATTCTTCTTCAACATAGACGTCAAAGGCTTCAAAAGATTCGCAATGTCGGGGATGAATCTTCGCAGAAAATTAATTCTGCCGATAAAACTTTGCAATCCCCCTTTATGGCTGGGTAAAGGCGGCTCCAATAGCCCTTACCCTTTCAGGGTCAATGGTGATGCCTTCCTTTGACACAATGTGCCCTAACAGCTTGCCCTCATGCACAGTGAATATGCACTTCCTGGGATTGAGTGATATCCCAAATTCCTTGCATCTTTCAAATACTAGCCTCAGATGAAATAAATGCTCAGATGCATTCTTGGAAAAGACTCTTATGTCATCGAGGTATACTAGCACCAACTTATACAGCAAACCCTTAAAAGCCATGTCCATAGCTCTCTGAAAAGTAGAGCCAGCGTTTGAGAGACCAAAGGGCATCCTCTTGTAGGCCATGGTACCCCATTTGGTGGTGAAAGCAGTCTTGAACTGATCCTCCTCCTTGACTAACACTTGATTGTAACCAGAAAATCCATCAAGCAAAGAAAACTTTTTTTGAGCCAGCCACTACCTACAGAATTTGCTCCATTGAAGGCAATGGGTAGTGGTCCTTTAGGGAGGCCCTATTGAGGTCTCTGAAGTCAACACACAGCGTGATCTCTCCATTCTTCTTCCTCACAGGGATAAGGTTGGAGACCCAAGAAGTATGTTTGATTGGAAAAATAATTTTTGCCAATCAGCTTGGTTAGCTCTTTGATCATTAGGGGCTCTAGCTTTGGATTTAGAGGTCTTTACTTCTGCCTCACAGGTTTAGTATCTGGTTCTAAATCTATGGTATGTTGGGCAATATGAGGGTCAAACCCTCTTAGGTCTAAGTAATCCCAAGCAAAGACATCTTCAAATTCTTGGCACAGAGCAATAAATGCTCTCTTATCCTCAAGTGAGCAAATTTTACCTATTTTGAGAAGTTTACCCTTGAAAATTTCTAGCTCCTCATAATGCTCCTCTTTTACTTGCATGCTAGTCTTGCTTTTCTTCATCTGATCATCAGTGCTAAAAATAGACTCCAAGGTTACCAATCCCTTGGGCAGCTTGTTTGTTCTCAGTTAAACAATTTGATCATTGCCATACTACTGTTTGAGTTTATCCTGATTCATCATGGAAAACTCATCCTTCTCTAACATAAACCGTAGAATCTGCTCATCACTCTCAAAAAACTTGACAATGAATGTTATTATCAAGGATAGAGGGCCGATCAACTATTTTTACATGAGGTTGTACCTTCTCCCTTTGAATATCACTGGGGATGTCAAACTGAGCCCCAAATGCAGCTAACCTATCAGCATCAGAGTTCTGACTTCTTGGAATGGAGATCAGATTAAAAGCATCAACTCTTCAATCATGTTCCATACTCTATGTTTGTAACACTTCAAACCATCACTCTTTGTAAGATGCAGTCCTCTTACCTGATTCACAATGAGTTCACTGTCTCCAAAGACCTGCAAATAGCCTATTTTCCTCTTTCTTGCCCACTGCAAACCTTAGATTAATCCCTCATATTCAGCAGTGTTATTTGTTCATGCAAAGGCAAAACGGAAAGAAGAAGAATATTTTTCACCTTGTGGTGACACCAGCATTGCACCACCTGCAAATCCATTCCTATTTCTTGAGCCATCAAAATACATTTTCCACACCTCATTTAGCTGCTCTAACTGTTGTTCAACATCTTTTACAAGATTTAGTATTGTTGTTTCATGCTCATGCAGTATGTAAACCCCCATACCATTTTCTTGGATGTGTCCTTCAGGATCATCCACACTATTTTCTAAGGCCCACTTCCTTAAGAGTACCTCTGGTATGCTTTCAACTTGTAGTTCTTGAGAAGCAATTAATTCAAGATCATCAGAAATAATGCAATTTGCATTAACAACACTTGGTGTGTAAGGCTCTATGTGATAATCTGAAAGCAACTCAGATTTTAAAGTTACTTTGGTGCCATATCTGGTCCTAAAAAACATGTGGGACCAGTCTGAGGATAAATATCCTCCTATCTTGGTAGTAAATTCTCTTGATAAGCACATGGAAAAATAAGGAGGCAGATCTATGATGAAAACCTCCTGTGAAATGGAAACATTTGGGCAAGTGTGCAGAGTGAGACCTAGGTCTTTTATCACACCCACATTACTAATAGCTGTGCCATCTAATTGGAGTACACCCTTCTCAAGAGGCTGGTATTTGAGCCCTAATTGGTCTGCAACCTGTTTAGGCATCACAGAACTGCTTGCACCACTGTCCACAATGCAATTATGAACTAACTTGTCTCCAATTATCAATGATACATAAATTGGGAGTGGTTTGGCACTTTTGTTTGGCTACTTGCTATTATCCTGGGATGAATTGGTAAGGACAGCCCTATTTGGGTCAATAGTTGTATCATTGGATACTTTCAAATCAGATAAGGCAGACTGCAACATCTTCTTTTGGCCAGGGATAGCTAGGGAATCCCACATGGACATTGTCACATTCATCTTCTTCATATTTTCAATAATATTGAAGGGTGGAATGGCACTTACCTTCTGATTTGATTTTGTAGCAGCAACCTCTGCTTGCAAATGAGGCATCTCCCTTGCTGCTGTTGAAGTGTTTCTTTGTAAAATGTGGGGAATATGTGATGAAAAAGCATCAAAATGTCCCCCTCCTTTATTTGCAGCTTGCTCAATCTCATAACCGCTCTTCTTGGCTCTTGTATTGGCTGCAACTGAGGTGTTATCACTGTTTACACCACATTATTCACCTTCTTGCTAGTTCATGAAGGCAGAATCACTCTGAGGTTGCTCCTGCTGTTGCACAGCTCCATCATGAGGTGTATTTGGTTGTGTGGCTACAACATTCTGCACCATTAGAGCCTGATTTATCACCCCATTCGAGCAGGTTGCCTGATTGTGTGGCAAATTGCATGGAAAACACCATTCATAATCAGCTGCAAGGTTGTTTTGATTAGGGACAAGGTCCCGTATTGCATTAATAGGTGCCAGATTATAAGGCTGAAAAGGCCTTTGATTCACATTTTGCCTAGCACCTTAGTAGTTGCTTTGATAAGGTGGCCTATTAGCTTGGTAAGGCTGATTTTGGCCTTGAGGTTGTGGCTGATAAGGCTGTCTATTCTGGGATTGTTGTTTTTTAGGTTTACCAGCTCATTTCCAAAAGTCTGCAGAATACTCTCTATTTTTTGTTGGCCACTTTTTATCTCTCTCAGCTCTTGAGATGAACTAGAGGCAGCAGGTTCAGAACTGGCAGTGCTTGGTAATGTTGCTACTGTAGGTAAAGGGACAAAATATGGGATTGGCAATGGCATTAAAGCCCGAATCTCAGGAAAGATGGGCACTGGTGGTCTAGGTGTTATTTTTCCAGCCTGAATCAGGCTATTCTTTACTCTAATAGCTATTTCATATGCACCAGGTAAGCTAGTACCTCCCAATGATTGAATCATCACCTAAATATCACTATTTAGGGCTTTCAAGAAATATAGAAAAGCATATTCAGCTGGAGGTCTTACCATGGCAGGAATTATGTCCCATGTTTTCTGAAATTTGAAGTTAAAATCCATCATTTTCTCCCGAGGAGCTCTCTTTATGGTAGTCATTTGTTCAACCAATGACAGGTTATCTGATTTATCTTGAAATTGCTTGTTTAATTTGTCACCCAGATCATTCCAAGTTCCTATGGTCTGCACTGGTAGACCCCTGAACCATTGCATTGTTTTCCCTTTGAAAGATGCAGTCAACAGCCTGATGGCTACATTTTCTTAGGTGACATGATGTACACCACATAGAGAGGCTATGTCTCTAATGTGCTCAATAGGGGTAGTTTGATTCTCCCCTGTGAAATAGGGCAGGCTCTTCAAAGCTGCCATAGGTATGGCGTCATGTACTCTTAGGTTTAAAGGGCTGCCCCCATCAAAAGTCACGAATGGCTGATTTCTTGCCATCTAAATAGCTGGAGGTAGATTTGCTTGAGTTGCTACAGGGACTACAAAGGGAATTGGTCTGAAATTTGGTGGAGTTGATTGTATCCTTTTAGAAACTAGAGTCCTTATTGCAGTTCTACTCTACCTCCTAGGTGGAGATAGCTGCAAGTAGTCAAATGAGTTTGAACTCCTGGTTTGAATCTTTCTCATAAAAATGTATCAGCAGAACTGATCTGCTTGTCCTTCCTCAGTATGAGTCACCAGATATGCAGGTTTAACCTCTTACAGGTCTAAAAATCACTGGCTACACATCAAAACTGGTAATCAAAGTTGTACCAGTCCCACCGGGCGTGCCAGAAACTGTTGTCACGTGAAATTGCACCCTGCTTGGAAAAGGATTCCAAGCATTTCAATGACATAATGGGAATGATCTCGAAGTGTGGGACCTTGCTAAAAGAGATCAGACCTTCGGAGAAGGCTGACTTCCTTGCCTGATTATCACCTAAAACTACTGAATTCTTTGGGGGAAAAGGGAGAAGGAATGCTTGTAAAGTAAAACATGAAACAGAAAGCTTGAAAACACAAAAGGGGTGATGCACCAGATAGATTTAAAGAAACTTCACAGAACTAAAAAATGCACAACACAACTAGGTACAACAAGTAGATATACACAGATCAGATGATTCTAGCAGAGGCAAGAAGCAATATGATTGAGAGGAATCAAAGACATTCACAGGCAACCATATGTAGATTCACACAAAACTAGAAAAAGAATAGAAGAGGTAAATATAACTTGCATATATTCAATAAGAAGGCAAAGTTACAGTATATGAAATCTCTGTTTGGAAACAGAAAGACCAGAATGCCCAAAAATTTCCAACCCTATTTACATCATAAGCCTCAACTTATATAGCATTTCAAGAATACCCTAAGTCGGTTACACAATCGCTCAGAGAGCTATATCAACAAAATATCTCTGAAAGGACGTCCCAGCTGCCAGGAGTTATGGTGTAAAATATCCGAAATAGGGCAGGTAGGGATATATTCATGAGTCTTCAATGCAAGCAGCTCACTCATCGATCTGAAACCAGGCGGTGGAGAAATATCTTTTACCATCAATGCAAGTTGCCTCCTCCTGTGCTGCAATAACTACGAGAAATATCTACATCTGCCCCAAAAATGGTCGCTGAAATGTCAACTCGACCAACATATGCAAATTCGGATCCGAAATTAAAAAGTGAGAATATTCCTCTGAAAAGCCTGCCATATGAAAGAGGAGGCAAAAACATGCATTTTTGCCTCTTACATCATGTCGAAATTCGCCAGGACGGAGGAGATACAGGTGGTCAAAGCTTCAGTCAACTGCCTGAAAAATATCACCATCATAAGGGATATGATGGTGACATCACCATCATGGATGCTTGGGGGTGATATTACAAAGATCGAGGTGGATAGGAGGGTGATATTCAGAATATTGGGATATGATGGTGACGTCATCGTCATATCGGGGTGATATTTGGATGAAGGGTGATATCGCAAATATCAGGGTGATATTTGGATGAAGGGTGATATTGCAAATATTGGGGTGATATTTGGACGAAGGGTGATGTTCGGAATATCGTGGTGATTTTACAAGGATAGGGTGATATTCAGAATATCGGGATATGACAGTGACGTCATCGTCATATCGGGGTGATATATGGAAGAAAGGGTGATATTTGGGCAAAGGGTGATATTCAGAATATCAGGGTGATTTTACGAAGATAGGGTGATATTCAAAATATCAGGGTGATTTTACAAAGACAGGGTGATATTCGGTTCAAAATATCACCCCATCAGGTTTGACCAGATCATGACCATGCATAACTTCCTTATTTTAGCAAATTTCAGGGTGATGTAAAAAACAAACTTGCCTATGTTTTCAAGTTCTTTCACATGGTAAGCTTCAAACCCTGAGACTTGGGTTCATACTTCCAGGATCACAAACATAGCTTTATATGGGGATATGCACACTGACTAATGCTGCTTGAACTATTTGACACTGGCTGGAGGAAAAATAGGTCAACAGGATGTATTTGGGATCTTTTGGAAAATTTTGTTTTGGTGATTGATCACCATTTTAGTTTCTCTGTTAATACTTTTATGATATTTCTTATGCATATGGAATGAGTTTCAAGGAGGATAATTAGAAAATTTGTGAACTTTGAGTTACAATTTGTTTATGTACATCCTTCGTATGTTGAATGTGCAGTAATTAGCCCTTTGAGATATTTGTTTATCATATGGTGGAGATATTGGTTACATCTTTCTTTTTATCTAGCTCATTATCTAAATGATCTTTTTTGTATGTTGAAGGGTTTAGATGGTGATTTGTTTATTTCTAGTTTTATATATGTGTGTATGTGTACTGCAATGGATAAATTGTTTTTAGTGAAGCTTTGCATTTAAGCTTAGTTGGAAAATATCCTTTCCTTCTTTCAGGTTAAAAGCAAACCCATTTTTATTTTTCTACTTACATATCATATGAGGGAGTTGCCCCTCCAATTACAGAGGAAGGTTATTTCCTGGTAGTAACCTCTCCAACTATTAGTGCATTTGTGGCTATTTGTTGGGCAAAATTTCTATTTAAGAGTGTAACAAAAAATCTACTCACTAACACTATGCTAACATTAGCAAAACCATAATATCATCCCTAGTTGACAATAAAAATTTGAACACATTATATTTCCCCTCTTGATACTTAAAACCCTAATATGATGACTTTGCCGCTAACAATTATTATTTCATTGATAAATAGGCCCCTTTGAATCTAGTTTAAAGGTTAACAACCCTCGCGAACATTTCCTTTCCTATTTCTCTAAGATTCCTCTTCCTCTTCCACTTCCTCTATCTCCATTAATCTCATAAGAAAGCTTATTGTAGATCTTCAGTAGTTTTGAGTATATTTTTGAAGGAATTGACATTCAAGTTTTATTACACACTTCAAATACCTCATTCTATACATAAATTTTCTAGTATCTCATTAGTCATTTTGTTTGCTTAGATCTTGTGAAATAATTTTTCTATCTACTAACAACATTTTTAATTTAAGTCTCTATGATTTTGGGTTTAGGCTTCTCCTCTTGACCCCCCATTGTCATTTGGGAATTTCTTCTTTTTTTGCCCCGTCTCTCTTCCTTTGGTAACAAAAACCCTATCATTCTCCTTTGTAGATTCATTTAATTGAGTTGTATTCATTCTCTTGAATCCTCAAGAACATTTGAGTCTATTCATTACTACTCCTCTTTTTATGGAAACAATATTTGCTTTCGCATTTATTTTATGCAAAAATACAATATTCTCACACCTTGAGCTCTTGTATTAAGCTCAACCTCTCTTTCTCTACTCTCCAAAAACTCTAAAAAGATTCAAGCTTTCCCCTCTTTGTAACACTTGGTATTTTACTCTCAATTGTTCCCCTTTTCTTCTTGGGGCCAACAATCCTTCCTTTCTTTATTTTTTGACAAGTATTTTAATATATTATTAATGTTAAAACAATATATATCTATATATTCAAGGTAAATCCCTATTGTCTATTCCCTCTTGTAAATACCAATGATTTCATCTCCTAATTTCATTTTGCACACATAGAATTACAAAAAAAAAAAAAAAAAAATCCATTATAATATATTTCATTTATTTTATGCTCTTAATTATAGACACACTTAGGCTAATTGCACACACATATATATGAAAATTTTATTTGGCTTCCCATGAAGGTTGAATGATCAAAATAGGGGTTTGATTGCCTTGGTAGGCTCCTATGCAACTGCCATTTTTCTCTATATCAAACAGAGGTATACACCCACCACATCTTGATAGATTTAAGGATCTTCATTTGTTAATAATTTAATTTACCAAGTTGTTTAATTCAGTTAAGATTATATATATATATATATATATATATATATATATATATATATATATATATATATATATATATATTAATTTGTTCTTCTTTTCATGTATACCTTTTATGCTCTATCTATTGTATTTTTCCATTTTGCATGTTTTTGTTCATTTAAAAATATATATATACATGGAGGACTCAAGCATGGTCACTATAATGTACTCATAGGTGCATTGGTGTCCTAATAACAAAAATCTACTTTGGTTCCTCCTAAAAATAGTCTATATCAATCACAATATCCTCTAGTCCATCTATCTCAGCCAAGTTCCATCTTTGATCCCTACTATTTGTTAAGTGTTTTAAACACTCTTGTCCTTTGTTACATTCATATACTTAATTGTTATTAAAACCAAATACATCAATTAGCATAAACCTAGTTCCTATTTTAATATGATTTCCTTCTCGATCATATTTAGATTAGGAATGAAGTTTAAGTAGGACAATCTTAGCAATTTAAGCAACAACACAAATAACTTGTTATTTAATTGGTAAAGAAGTTGTTTGTGTTTACTTTAACTCAAGTAGGATCCTTTATGATATATTTCTAGTGGAATTCTAGGATAGATAATAAAAAATAATTTACCGCACTTAAATAAAGTAAGTTATCTATTTCCTATCCATAGGCATTACTTAATCAACTATTGGCACTAACCAATCTACTTTGTTATTTTAGGGTTATCTATTCATCTTTTCGATTGTGATGTGCAGTTGCTAGTAGTTGTCCTAGTTTGTGTTATGCCTTACATATTTCCATACATTCCAATATTATATCTTGTTATTACATATACATATACATACATGATGTATATATATTTACATATATATATATATATATTTATGTGGATTTTAGGTTGTTATAAAAAGATGCATAGGTACATTTGTTATGATTTAGATGCTTAGGTGTATAATATGTGTGTGTATACATATACATACACACATATAATATGTAAAGCAAGTATATATAGTATTTTAATAAAAGTTATATTATATAAATCAAATGTTGAATTGTTAATCATAGCATACTAAACTATTAGCATTAAGTATAAGGCATTTGAATGAAGGCTATGTGTTGATTAAATATTTTAAATACAACAAAAATTGGTGGGCTCGTAATTGTATCCTAAACCTAATACTAGGATCAAACAATTTTTATTTTTATTGCCTATTGAGCAATTGTTCTCTCAAGGTAGTAATAGAGTTAAGTTAGTAGGCTGCAAAGTTAAGTTAGTAGGCTGCAAATTTCTTGTTAGCTTGGTATCTAGTACAAACTTGCTAGTCTACATGCTTTAATCAGAGGTCCTAAATTTATTTGATTGGTCCTTGCTACTTGTAACTAGGAATCTTCTCGAATTTGAAGGAGTAACTTGACATTTTTTATTTGTTTGGTGTTAGTTTTCTATAGAGGATTGTTGCACATGTTGTTCCTCATAGCCATGAACTCTACAATTGTTCTTGTTTATTCATGCATGTAGTTTTGGGGTTTAATTTGAAACTAGGTGTTGCAACCTATAAAGTCTTTTTGCTAGGAATTATTGGGATGCATCATGGTGGTTTGGTTTTGTTGGTGGGTATCTATGATCATGATTATTATTTTAGAATTTCCTTTGAGTTTTGGAGAGGTCAATTGGACTTATTATTCACTAGTTGTAGAAGGATTCATTAGGGTTACGTGAGAAGAGTTGAGGTGATTGACTTGGTCAAAGTTGATTCTTAGACTTCCTTACTCTCTATGGTGTTTAGGAACACTCTTTCTATAATCTTTCTAGATGCGTGCATGTGTGTGTGTGTGTGTGTGTGTGTGTGTGTGTGTGTGTGTGTGTGTGTGTGTGTGTGTGTGTGTGTGTGTGTGTGTGTGTGTGTGTGTGTGTGTGTGTGTGTGTGTGTGTTTGGTAAGTAAATAGACCCTCTTGCATTGTATATGGCTATCAATCTTGATAGAATGCTTTGAATATTATGATAATGGTGTTGTTAAAATGTCATTGTTATGCTTCTTAAAGCCATGCTAGACTTATGAATAGTTGTGAAAACAAATATTAAGTGGATAATATCTTGCTCAGTGAAGAGATGTATGTGTTAAGTTTGGTTTGAAACAACTATTAAGTGTTTTGATTGTTGTTAGACCTTTATACTTCATATTTTGGATTAAAGGGTTTGTTGTTTAAATCTAATAAGAAGAATCCATTAGATTGTATGAGCTTGTGCTAGGATTACACTTCAAAGGGTTGTATTTTCTATTTAAGGTTGTAGGTTGTATGGCTAAGTTGATCTCTTCATTTGAAGTAGTATATAGAAGGTTATAATCTTGGCTATGTATACTAAGTTTAACTTGTTGAGATTGTTGAAATGTTAAGGGATATTTGGTTGGGTCATTACTTTATTAAACCCTTGTATGTTTTTGGGTATTGCATTTGATCTTGTTGTCAACTTAGAACATGGTTGTATGTTGTAATTATGTTAGTCATGATTGTTAATATTGTAATGCTTATAATCTAAACATGACATTTGAAGGGTTAATAATAGAAACTTGAGTTTTTGTGTCCAAGGATTTTTGTAACCCTGGAAGGTGAATCTCGAATCTATGATAATTCTTGAAGTATTATCTTGAGCTTATAACAAGTTGATTGCTTAGTTGGAATCACATTAGATCAAGTTATGCCTTGTGTTTGGGACTTGGGGGCTAGTTGGCTTAGGCAATTTAGTTCATGGATGGGGTCATATGATGAAGAACATTTCCTATAGGTTTTTGGTCTCAAGGAAATATTTTGTTGGTTATTGTTTAATTTGGAAAAAGATCTTCTCTCTATAAAATTTATATTGTGCTAAGAAGTTTATAAGGTTTACTCTTGTAGTTGAAAAGTGAGATAAGATGTTGAAAGCTTATCCCTATTATTTGAATAGAAATATACAAGTTAATGTTGTAATTGTAATTCTGTCAAGTTACATATATAGTTAATTATTTCCAATGAGTAAGGTATTTGTTTAAATTAATTTATATATGAAATGGAGATTGCTAATCAAATATGATAATCTTAAATAAGCCATAAATTTGTTACTATTTATATAAAATCAAGGATTTTAGAATTATACTTGTAGACACCTAAGATTGACCTTATCCTAACAACACTTTCAACACCACATTGCAACACCTTCATCCTATGAGTCCTCTTTACCATATCCCCTTCCATTAGCCAATTAATTAAATATATTATATTAATTTAATTAATTCAAATTTTCCTCATCACCTCCTACTACCACAATCTGTCCCATCGGGCATGCCAAAATGAAGAGAAGAAAATCATAAGAGGAAATTAACATAAAGATAATGCAAAACACACAATACATTTATCTCAAATCACCCTTTCTCCTCTGATAAAGTGGAAGTAGAGTGCACCCTAGCTCCACTTGATTTGCTCTTGATAATAATTTGATATGTTGATTGCTCACTCTAGCAACATAACATTACATTTCAATGCTCTTGATGAAAATGGCTTGGTTGAGGTTTGATTTATATATTTTTGATATGAGGAATGGAGGGCTAAGATTAGGAGGTGCAATGGATGGTTGAGATCAAGAGGAGTAAGATAGAAGTTTCTAGGACATTCTTTATGTGAATGACTAAGATTGAGAGATGTAGTATGAAATGAGTGATGGAGATGAAAAGTTAGTTTGACTTTTGTGCAAGTGTCCAGGTTTAATGAATCCAACTAACAAACTTTAGTTGGACATGTGACATTTATTATTTGTGGCAAGTGGATGAGAATTAGGACAAGTGGAAAATAATTAATTAAATAATAAATTAATAATTAGATAGGAATGATGTGGGAGGATTAAAATTTATTTAATTAATTTGACTAAAAGGAAAAATTGACTAAATTAATTAAATAAATATAAACCATGTGTCTCAAAACCATGAATACACAAAACTATTGATCCCTCATTTAATTCTTGGAACTAAGTTTTTACTTTATGCTCTAATTAATTAATTAATTATTCTTCCCACACATAAAATAACTAACCCAATGTTACATACAACTTTTACAAGTGGCCCAAATAAATATCTAATGTGGCTAAATACATCGATTAAGATGTACCACAAATAAATATTTATTTTACATAATTAAATAATTCATTTTTATGCAAGGTGTAGAACACACATTTTTCCTAACATGACATAGGTTATAGCAATCCACAATTAGTCAAATCAATCTTGTGCACTACATGACAATCCCACACATTATCCTAACATGACATAGGTTCTAACAATCCACAATTAGTCAAATCAATCTTGTGCACTACAAGACAATCCCACACATTAGGTCATATTTTAGGCACTCAAGTTCAAAGCCCAAGGGTGTGGATTTGAAGCAGAAGGAATTTTACAACTATTCAAAACTCAAGTCATTCCTCAAACCATGGGCATTGATTTATTTAATTATGTAAAATAAATATCTAATGTGGCTAAACACATCAATTAAGATGCACCACAAATAAATATTTATTTTACATAATTAAACAATTCATTTTTATGCAAGGTGTACAACACACCTTTTTCCTAACATGACATAGGTTCTAACAATCCGCAATTAGTGAAACCGTTCTTGTGTACTACAGGACAATCCCACACATTATCCTAACATGGCATAGGTAATCAATCTTGTGCACTACATGACAATCCCACATATTAGGTCATTTTTTAGGCACTCATGTTCGAGCCCCAAGAGTGTGGATTTGACCCAGAGGGAATTCTACAACTATTTTTTTCATCATAATCCCCAAAACAAAATACCTAATTCTTTTTATTTAATTTATAAACATTTATTACACATTTATTTAATTAGACAAAATTTATGTAAAAGTAATCCTATTCCCTCAAACACTAGGGTTTATAAACATTTATTACACGTTTATATGCCTTTTTTTAATTAGCCAAGATTTATGTAAAAGCGATCCTATTCCCTCACAACACTAGGGTTTATAAACATTTATTACACATTTATAGCATGCATTTATTTAATTAGCCAAGATTTATGTAAAAGGGATCCTATTCCCTTACAAAACTAGGGAAACCTATTTTACCCTTGTTCCTATTTCAAGCCATACTTGGAATAAGTTAAAAACGAAGATAAACATCCGACGCCAATCTCAAGTGATGAGTCATCTATAGAAGAATAGGAGCTGTTCAAATAATAGGAGGATTTGCTCTTTCAACTCCACAATTTCTTTCAACACTGAAAAATCTGGGATGTGCCGCGGAAAAATAGCACACGCAGATTTTTACTCGACCAAATTCCATGTTTCAATTCATCTTTTCCAGCGATCACAACTTACAGGGATGAGTTTTCTCCATTAATTCCGCTCATGTTGCCAGGTCGTCCTTGTGATCAAATAAAGGTTTGAGTTTCCAAGATTACATCAAATTTTTTGCTCAAATCTGGTTTCCAGGATGTAAAATCTCAGTTCTATATTTAGATGCCTCCTCATACAGGGAACTCTGGAACGATTTCAGATTCTCCGGCCGCAGTAAAGACCACCGACGCAAAGATCAGATTGCACAATTAATACTTGTGGAGGAGGAACGAGTTTGATAGGGGTCAAGAAAGGGGAGAAATCAGGTTAGGGTTTCTGAAAGATTTGTGATGAGGCGGCAGAAAGGAGCGGAAGGGGTGGCGGAAGCGGAAGGAGGCGGTGAAGTTCCCGATAATCTCCGCTGCCGGCGATCGGGTGGCAGCGGATGGAGATGCCCCACTCGTGCCATGGCCGGCGCCCCTTTCTGCGAGAAGCATATTCAACAGCGCCTGCACTACCAAGCTCAAAAGAAACCCCAAATAACCCTCAATGGCGGAAAAAAACAGCAATTGTGCTACAAAGCTCCAAAGCAACCCCAAACAACCCTTAATGGCGGAAAAAAGCAGCAATTGTGCTACAAAGCTCCAAAGAAACCCCAAACAACCCTCAATGGCGGAAAAAAGCAGCAATTGAAAAGGTCGAGGGTTAAGGATACTCTTTCACCTTGCAGGAACAAGAAGACTGCGCCTGTGAGAGTCGTTAATGAGCAGGAGAAGCAGAGGATAAAGACAGAGGCTCATTCCACAACAGGGAAGAGGAAGATTAGTGAAGACATAGATTGTAGCTCCAGGAGCACCACGACAGAGAAAGAGACGAATTTCACCGCTGCTTTTGAGGTGGATGATGTGGCTTCTCAATCCACCAGGCAAACAAACGGGAAATTCCGAGACCGGGAAATTGGTAGGTATTTGAGAAAATATTTGGCAAGCGGAGTAATGGAGATTGCCCTAGATTATGACAGTGACTATGACTTCCGCAAGGTAGCTGGTCTGGAGCTTTCTCAGTGATACTTGTGACTAAATTAATACAGATGTCATATAGCGGTGCTAATTTTCTTGTAATCTCTTGACAGAACAGTTTTTTTTTGCCCTCTATGTATATTGAGCTGTTTCTTTTGAAAGTTTTGACAACCCTCGTGAACATTTCCTCTCTTTCTCTAAGATTCCTCTTCCTCTCCTACTCCCTTTATCTCCATTAATCTCATAAGAAAGCTTATTGTAGATCTCTAGTAGTTTTGAGTATATTTATGAAGGAATTGACATTTAGGTTTTATTAGTAGTTTTGAGTATATTTATGAAGGAATTGACATTTAGGTTTTATTGCACACTTCAAATACCTTATTCTAAACACAAATTTTCTAGTATCTCATTGATCATTTTGTTTGCTTTGATCTTGTGAAATATTTTTTATATACTAACAACATTTTTAATTTAAGTCTCTATGATTTTGGGTTTAGGCTTCTCCTCTTGACCTCCTCATTGTCATTTGGGAATTTCTTTCTTGTTTTTTGGTTTGCCACATCTCTCTTCCTCTGTAACAAAAACCCTATCATTCTCCTTTGCAAATTCATGTAATTGAGTTTTATTCATTCTCTTGAATTCTTAAGAACATTTGAGTCTATTTGTTGCTACTTCTCTTTTTATAGAAAGAATATTTCCCTTCTCATTTATTTTATGCAAAAACACAATATTGTCTCACTTTGAGCTCTTGTATTAAGTTCAACCTCTCTTTCTCTACTCTCAAAAAACTATACAAAGATTTGAGCTTTCCTCTCTTGGTAACACTTAGTATTTTACTCAAAATTGTTCCCCTTTTGTTCTTGGGCCAACAATTTCTTTATTTTTTAATAGTATTTTAATATATTATTAATGCAAAAACAATATACATTTATATATTCAAGGTAAATCCCTATTGTATATTCCCTCTTGTAAATACCAATGATTTCATCTCCTAATTTCATTTTGCACACATAACATTACAATTTTTTTTTTCCATTATAATTATTTCATTTATTTTATGCTCTTAGTTATAGACACACTTAGACTAATTGAACACACATACATGGAAAATTTATTTGGCTTCCCATGAAGGTTGAATGATCAAAATAGGGGTTTTACTACCTTGGTAAGTTCCTATGCAACTGCCCTTTTTCTCTATCTCAAACATAGGTATACACCCACCACATATTGATAGAGTCAAGGATCTTCATTTGTTAACAATTTAATTTACCAAGTTGTTTAATTCAATTTAAATTTGATATATATTAAGTTGTTCTTCTTTTCATGTATACCTTTTATGCTCTATCTATTATATTTTTCCATTTTGCATATTTTTTGTTCATTTAAAAAAAAATCTATGCATAGAGGACTCAAGCATGGTAACAATAATGTCCTCATAGGTGCATTGGTGTCTTGATAACAAAAATCTACTTTGGTTCCTCCTAACAATTTAGTATGTATCCATCACAATATCCTCTAGTCCCTCTATCTCAGCGAAGTTCCATCTTTGATCCCTACTATTTGTTAAGTGTTTTAAGCACTCTTGTCCTTTGTTACATTCATATACTTAATTGTTATTAAAACCAAATACATCAATTAGCATAAACCTAGTTTCTATTTTAATATAATTTCCTTCTCAATCATAGTTAGATTAGGAATTAAGTTTAAGTAGGACAATCTTAGCAATCTAAGTAAGGAGACAAATAACTTGTTATTGAATTGGTAAAGAAGTTGTTTGTGTTTACTTTAACTCAAGTAGGCTCTTTTATGATATATTTCTAGTGGAATTCTAGGATAGATAATAAAAAAGATTTTACCACACTTAAATAAAGTAAGTTATCTATTTCCTATCTATAGGCACTACTTAATCAACTATTGGCACTAATCAATCTACTTTTTTATTTTACATCTTGGGTTATCTATTCGTCTTTTTTTTTTTTTTGTGATGTGTAGTTGCTAGTAATTGTCCTAGTTTGTGTTATGCCTTACATATTTCCATACATTTCAATATTATATCTCTTATTATATATACAGATGCATACATGAGGTACATTTACATCTATATATGCATATATACATATATTTACATCTAAATATGTATATATTTATGTGGATTTTGGGTTGTTATAAAAAGATGCATAGGTACATTGTATACATACATTGTATTGATTCAGATGCTTAGGTGTATAATGTGTGTGTGTGTAGTATTTTAATAAAAGTTATATTATATAAATCAAATGTTGAATTGTTAATCATAGTATACTAAACTATTAGTATTAAGTATAAGGCTTATGAATGAAGGTTGTGCGTTGATTAAATATTGTAAATACCAAAAAAATTGGTGGGCTCTTAATTGTATCCTAAACCTTATACTAGGATCAAACAATTTTTATTGTTATTGCCTATTGAGCGATTGTTCTCTTTAGGTAGTAATAGAGTTAAGTTAGCAGGCTACAGATTTCTTGTTAGCTTGGTATCTAGTACAAAACTGCTAGTCTACATGCTTTAACCAAAGGTCCTAAATTTATTTGATTGGACCTTCAACATTGATTGTTACTTGTAACTAGGAATCTTCTCGACTTTGAACGAGTAACTTGACATTTTTTAATTTGTTTGGTGTTGGTTTTCTATAGAGGATTGTTGCACATGTTATTCCTCATAGCCATGAACTCTACAATTGTTCTTGTTTATTCATGCATGTAGTTTTGGGGATTAATTTGAAACTAGGTGTTGCAACCTATAAAGTATTTTTGCTAGGAATTATGGGGATGCATCATGGTGGTTTGGTTTTGTTGGTGGGTATCTGTGATCATGATTATTCTTTTAGAATTTCCTTTGGGTTTTGGAGAGGTCAATTGGACTTATTATTCACTAGTTGTAGAAGGATTCATTAGGGTTATTGTAAGATCCCTAACAAGATCTTCCCTAAAATTTTGATTTTTATTTTCTAAATTTTGCCCTAAGTTTTTGCACTTTAGATTTCTGCTCAAAACCCTAGATTCTAATTTTATTTTTTGATTACAAACAAGGGTGGACAACGAACATATATATGTCGAGATGCTCAAATAAACATGCCAATAATGAACCCTTATGATAATAGCATCAACCATAAACTCATCCACAAGACATGATTATCCAAATGCAAACAAAATGGTAAACAACTCTGATTTTTGAATATATCAATCTGGTTCTACAAATCAGAATAATCTGAATTGTAGTTACATCAAATACATAGGCTCAAACATGCCCAAACATAGCTTGGAATCTTGCTATGACAAATCAGACCTAATTATAGGTTCTACATACCACAAATGATGAAGAATTATGTCACAAATCAAATCCTAGCTCAACGAACTCCTTTAGCTAGGCAACGCTCCCTTGGAAGTGGTGAAACACATGCAAAATGAGGGCGACAACAGCTAGGGCTTGGCTGCCAACACCCACAATGAAGTCACCCTCCTTGGCACTCAATCTGGGGTGAAAACCCTAGCACAATCAATGCAAAAATACTCCAAATTGTATTTGACACAAATCTCACAATTTGGCCTTAGGGTTTCTACAGAAACAAATATGGCTTTGTCGCTCCTTCCCTTCCAAATCTTTAATGAAGCACAAATATGAACTCCATATGAGTCCACCTCCAAGATGAGATTGGGTTTTCGTCCAATCCACCTATATTCCTAAGGGTTTTCGTCCTTGGAATATGCTAAACCAAAAGTTGCAACCAAAGAGATACATCTCCAAAAAAATGGAATGAATGAATGATGATAGAAATGCCTCAAATGATCTTATATTTATACACAATTCTTTCTCCTTCTCAAGATTGACCTATCCTTGGCAATTCATTTATTTTTATTTTTTTTCTTTCTCCCATAGGGGCGACCTCCCTTTAAGTGCCAAGAATAGAGAAATATTCTTATTTTATTTGTTTTCATTATTTCCTCTTTCCACTCTCCAAATGGGTGAACCACTTAGGCATATGATACATCATGATTTTGACCTCTAATTAGGTCGTCCTCCAAGGAAATTATCATAAAATATTCTTATTTTTCCAAAGGCATTTTTCCATATTTTCTTCTCTTTTCATTCTTCTCCTTGGTTGCTCATCATTAGGGCAAATTATCTTATTTGTTTTGCCTTCATCAAAAGTCTCACAAAAACATACAAAGTCATCTCTCATGATCATTTCGCCCTACAAAATTGGCTAAGTATGAAATATAGCCAATTAGGTTATTCGCTTAGCCTTCCGGCTTAGCCTACGGGAATGGAATAGGCTAGCCAACTCCACTAGGTGATCACTCAGAAAATGAGGACATTACAATCCTCGAATCCTAGAATTTCTTGCCCACAAGCAATTGCAAACCTATATACTGCAAAACATCATCAAGTGGCAAGTATCTTCATCCAATCAAGTACTCTGTGATCACCCTACTCTTCAACATGTGGATACATCTCCCAAAGAGAATATGAAGAATGATATGCAACAAGAGCTCCGGTGGCCAGCAAAAAGACAAAACTAGCCATACACACTCAAGCCCAAATTGGCTCCATCCCCCAAAATTTGAAATTCTTCTCCTCCTCCATGCAATTTTCCTATGTAACTATAGGAACATGAATGAAAAATCCTTAACCACAAGTTTCATCAACTCTCTTCCTTTGAAGGCTCCACTATCCACAAATGATAAGTCTATTAAAGACAAAACACCATATATATCAAAAGCCCTAAAGAGTTTCATACCCACAAACAAGTGATATGCACGATATAAGCTCTAAAGCACAACCACTTGTACCAAACCTTCCGCTACTCCACTTTGATACAATCATCACTAAGCCAAAAGTTGTGAAGAAACTCCACATGATCCCTGTGACATAGTGTACCAATCACACCAATCCCTGAATCCCAAATCATCACACCCTCACACCAACTGAAAGTGAAGAGATAAGTGTCTCCCATCATGTTGTCATCACCAACTATCCATCTGAATATGAATGGTCTCATAGGGATGTGAAAAATGTAAACAAACATGCTAATCCATATTAGATTGCTGATATAAATCAAAACAATGCTAAGAAAACTAAAAATCATACCTATGAAGGTGTCAAAAGTACCTCTATTGTCATAGGATGATAGGATCTCATCACCATGCAAGTCCTCAACACTATAGAAGCAATCCCAAACTCTCTAATCCATCCAAACAACTGCCCTCATCAATGTATACCCTAGAAACTCCTTGATCAAAGTAGAACATCCATCACCCAAAAATGTGTGAATGAGAAACCAATGGATTAGGGATGGAAAAATTCTGCTCTCATACTCCACTTCATGCCTTGGACTATACTCAAAATCAAATACCTCCATGACATTCCCTCAACATGCCTCAAGTCTTGAAGTTAGGGCAGCCTCATGCTCCATCAAAGAATTGTCATCATGATGGTGTTGTGTCAAAACACAAGTAGACTCATTGAGCTCTCCAAGGGTGGTTATACTCCCAACCAAATATGAATCACAAATGTCTTCTTCTATACATGCATACATATCATTATTGGTTGGTCCACAAAGTGTAAGCCCAACTACTTCCTCCATATCCATGACTTGTGCCTTCAATGGGCTCTCCAAATGGTATGACTCATGAACATCATGATGAAGATTATTTGCACAAAATGAAATCTTTGAATCGTACCTCATCAAGTCCATCCAAAATTGATTGCTCCTCATGTTTGACCATCATAAGAGGCTCATTCCTCACATGATCAACCTCCTTTGGAAGAAATAGGGATCAAAGAAAGGTCTCTCTCTATTGCCTCACATGATCTATATGACTGCATTGTTCCTTGACCTTTTGTAGGTGTTGTTTTACTTGGACAACCAGCAACTTAGCTTCTCCAGCTCTTTGTAGCCACTCTTCACACATGTTTTGAGTCCTCTTCACATCCTCTATGCCATGGTGTACAAAATTAGACCGTTTGTGGCTTGGATCCACAACCATTATCTTGAATGTTAATCCATCAAATCTTGAGTGTCAACAAGGTAAGGCTTCTTACCACTATCATCCTCATGTGTTATAGCTGCCACCTCATGATTAGGTAAGGGTAAGGGGCTATTGTTCCAAATCAGAAAATTAGAATTTACCTCACACCTTTGTGTGATGTCTTCATAGGTCTTAAGCACATCTCCCTCTATGGTTGGGTGCTCATCAGGTCCAAGAGATGTCTCCAACTGAAAATCATATACTTCACTAGTGATGATGTTTGTACCAAGGTTGATCCGAAACTCCATCCTCTTGGCTGTCATGTCCTTAGGTGTACCATTGTTTATTGCCTTCAAAATTATTTTCTTACCCTTGGATGTGAACTCAAGCTCCATCTTGTGGAAATCCTAAATGTACTTACCAAGTGATTGTAGCCATTATATTCCCCACACAATCTCTGTCTCACCAATTCCAACTACATAGAACTCATCAACAAATGCATAGTTATCCAATTGAATGTTCAATTGTGAGATCTTCCTTGTGCAAAGCATCTTGAATCCATCTGCCAACATGATGCTGAATCCAGGAAACTCCTCTACTTGTAGTCCTCTCTTGACCTCAAAACCCTCCTCAATGAAATTATTGCACCACTATTCACCAAACAAGATACTCTTTGTCCCTTCACAATACCTCTTATCCTTAAAGGATGGTACTTATGAACACCTAAAAGGAAATCAATTGTACCTTGTGCCATGTCATCAAGCTCCAATTATTGCTCCTCCTTATCACCATCTAAACTAGTGAGACTGGAATCTCTTCATCAACATCAGAAGTGACCTCAATGTGGTATGCCTTGCCTTTCCCAAGGCATCTGTGATTGGCCTCCCAAGGCTCTTTGCTTGAGAAACAAAGCTTCTTTCTCCTTAGCTCATTCTTTGCCTCAAAGTTTGGTGTTGTCTTCTTAGGACAATCCTTATAAAAATCCTTCTTTGGATCTTTTCTAGATGAAGAGAAAGGCTTACTCTGAAACTTAGGCTTAAACGACGCTAAAAATTTCATACCTCTAGCCCTCTTGATGGCTTCTCTCAATGATGGTGGATCTAAGGCCTTCACCCATCCACGAACTCAAGTCCCTCAATGAAAAGATATGTCAATCTAGACTTTGACACATTTGGAACCAATACAATAAGCTTTTGAAACTCTAAAATGTAGGTGTCCACTAAATCCTTCTATTTGAGTTGTGCCAACTCCTTGAAGAATTGCTCCTAATTTGACTCATCAAATATTTCAATCAATCTCTGTGAGAAATCAACATAAGTAGTGAGAAGGCTATGACCTTGAGTCACCATACTATTATACCACTAATATAGAGCATCTCCCTCCAAGTGAAGTGTAGCAAACCGAATAGCATCTCTCTCGAACATAGGGCTTAATGTGAAGTAGTTATCCAATTTTTGGATCCATGCTCATGTCGTGATCTTCCCCAAACCATAAAAGGGTGATGTTGACCTTACCCAATTTCCTTTGCAAGTCATGATTATTATTGTTGCCTCTTTCTACTCTAGGTCTATCTATGTTCCTGTACTTGATATTGCAAAAATCATTCCATGGCAAGGTGTCCCAACATTCTTCACTCAATTCTAACCATTCTCTTCTATAATCATCAAAAGTCTTACCTACTACTTGTGGCTCATCTCCGTAGCTCTTTGCTGATCCAAAAAAGTAGGCATGAGAGGTCTAACCACCTATGCATGAGATGCATGAATAGGAGTGCCTCTGTTATTTTTGTGCTAGCATCATTATTATGTCCATTGCTTCTATCACCTCCATTGCCTCCATTATTGCCTTCGTTATTCCGCATAAGTTGAGAAATCATTTGCACTAGATTTTGTTGTCCTCTAGAAAGATCTTGGAGGATATCCTTCATGCTAGGTTCCTCATCATTTCTATCACCCATGTCAGCTTCTTCTCCTTCAAAACCTGTATCAACAAGTCGTTGCCTTCTCCTGTATGTGATAAATTCTCTATCTTCAAGATTCATACATCAACATTAGATGATCACCAATGTAAAACCACATATAAAACCATTTAGGATGGCAAGATCAAAGCTTTGATACCACTGTAAGATCCCTAACAAGATCTGCTCTAAATTTTGATTTTTATTTTTTTGAATTCTGCCCTAAATTTGTGCACTTTAGATTTCTGCTCAAAACCTTAATTTTGATTTTATTTTCTGATTACAAACAAGGGTGGACAACAAACATATATATGCCAAGATGCTCAAATAAACATGCCAGTAATGAACCCTTATGATAATAGCATTAACCATAAACTCATCCATAAGATATGATCATCCAAATGTAAACAAAATGTCAAACAAGTTTGGTTTCTGAATATCAATCTACTACTACAAATTAGAATAATCTGAATTGCAATTACATCAAATATATGGGCTCAAACATAGCCCAAAATTCTATTATGACAAATCAAACCTAATTATAGGTTGTACATTCCACAAATGATGAATAATGATGTCACAAATCAAACCCTAGCCAGGCTAACTCCTTCAGTTAGGCGATGCTCCCTTGGAAGTGGTGAAACACATGCAAAATGAGGGCACGGCTAGGGCTTGGCTGCCAACATCCACAATGAAGTCACCCTCCTTAGCATTTAATCTAGGGTGAAAACCCTAGCATAATCAATGCAAAAATACTCCAAAATGATGGTGCTCCAAGTCTGATCTAAAAATTTAAATATATCCTTTGATCCTCCAAATTATATTTAGCACAAATCTCACAATTTGGCCTTAGGGCTTTTGCAAAAACAAATATGGCTTTGTCACTCCTTACCTTCCAAATCTTCAATTAAGCACAAATATGAACTCTGTATGAGTCCACCTCCAAGATGAGATTGGGTTTTCATCCAATCCACCTATATTTCTAAGGGTTTTCATCCTTGGAATATGCTAAACCAAAAGTTATAGCCAAAGAGATAAATCGATGCAGTGGCATCACTCACCCTTACATTTTGGTTGACATTTTGCTTCAATTTCTATAGTTTTTGGTGTTTTGTTGTGTTTTGGTGCAACTTCCTGTCACCTTGCGCAGAACTGAAGATCCTGTTGCCCAAGTGACAGAATATTTTATTTCTCTTTGTCGACCATTTCTTTGGCACTTAAATTTCTACTATTTCTGTGGAGGTTGTGGTTGGCAAATTGTCTTCATTTAGAAAGAAATTAAAAAGCCTCCTATCGTGCATATCAAGTGTGGACCCAGATGGCAAAGCAATTAAAGGAGTCGTATGATTTTTCTTTCCTTCTTGAGGATTGGCCAAATTTAGCAACATCACTAAATCTTCTTTAATGGCGATCGTGCTAATGTTTTCTTTATCTGCATTCGGTGGTGGCATGGTCGTGGGCAGCCTACTCGACAGCTTCTTTCTTATTCTCTACTGGTTGTGGTCGATGTAGTTCTTCCATCTGGCGGCAAAAACGTTAGGAAACATCATTTTCCTTCTACAGAACTTTAAAATAAGGGATGGAAGGCATATTTAAAGCATGGACAACATCGATGAGAGGAGAGGGGAGAGGGACGGAAAAGATAGTGAGAAGAAGGCAGTTTTAAGGAGGCTGACTGTCTGGAGAGGCCTTTCATATTGGTCGTAGAGACTTAGCGATGAAGGTGAAATTTGAAGAAGAGTAGAGAGAGTGTGTGTAGAGTCGATAGTAAGAAATCATAGTGTGTTGTAGAGACCGTGTGATCTGAGAGTAGGGAGAGAACGATCCTGATTGGATCAGAAATATCTATAAATTTTGTATGAGTTCCCCAGCATAAATAAGATATTGATGTTAATGACCATTTTATTTGCTTTCTGTTGCAAATTCAGGTATGAATATATAGTGATGCCTCAAAATATGTTTGCTTTGTCATTCCTCTCATTGATAGCATTTCTAGTCTTTGAGTCCATACTTGAATGTGTGTCGGATCGGGAATCATAAACTTCCTGTCATTTTTGGATGTAAAGTTCTTGTCATTTCTGCATATCACTTTAAGTTTGTTTTCTATAAACGGGTTTTGGGTCTGCATCTAAAAATGCTCCCATCAAGTGGTATTCGAGCATAGAAGGTTCTATGTGCATGGGTAGAGCACCGACTGTGAGGCAACCTGTGCTAGGACTAGTGGGTGTGGAAAAGAGTCAAGTGGTTGCGTCTCAAGTAAACCCTAGGAAATTGTTGCAGAGGGTAGAGAAGGAGGCACGAAAGATTGGTTGTAGAGTGCGAGTTGGCAAAGTATTGCAGTAAGTGAAGAGGATGAAGATTACAGTTAGAAGACCCGTTGCAATACCACTTGGGATAGATATTGGGATGGTGTGGAGAAGAGAAAGTTTAATGAGGAATTGAAAAAGATCTCAAGACGAATGGATGCACTGGAAAAGTATTATTTTCCTAATGCTATTGTGATTGCAGGAAATAAGAAAGCAGAAGATAGCAAGCCGACAACAGACATAGAAGACATTGACGACAAGAATGCAGAGGACGCTGATGAGGACTGCGAACATTTTGGTAAGGAAGAAGATTATCAAGTGACATAAACTAGTGAAAATATTAATTCTCAAAATTTAGCAAGTTCATATTTTGGTTGTTTTGATAATCTGAGGAAGGATGATGCTTGAAATAATTTTGAGTTTGATGGTGGAAAAGATTTTGTTCCTGTTTTCATTCCTAACGATGACAACAATAGTGACGATGAGGAGAAATCTATGGTTATGAAGGAGAATCTGGGAGTAGAGGAAATGTTTAGTTTGAAAGAGTATTTGGAAGAAGAGAGTACAGACTTAGTGAAGGCGGATGTAGTGGAGAAAGAAAGTACAGAAGGTTCAATTAAGATTACAATGAAAGAATTGGAGGACATAGAAAAGGTCAAAGACTTACTATTACCAGATAACATTGTAGTCATAAAGATTCCAGAGGTAATTTCTTTTACACAAAGCAAAGACAAGGTTTTGTTTTCATTTGAGATGATACCAATGGAAGACTGTGACGATGAGTCAGAATGGTGGAGATGTGGAGTTAATAAAGAGAATTGAAGGAGGAAGTATACACAAAGAGAAAGAAGCTGACAAATGCAGACAACAAAATTTTGAAGGCAACAATGCAAGTATGGAAGTGCAGAATTAAGAAACTGGAAAGTGAGGAAAAAGAAAGTGGAATCATGGACCTCATGAGCAGGACCTCATGAAATTTTTCTGCCTGGGAAGTCTGATGTAGTAGCATCGCTCACCCTCACATTTTGGTTGACATTTTGCTTCAGTTTCTGTAGTTTTTGGTGTTTTGTTGTGTTTTGGTGCAGCTTCCTGTCACCTTGTGCAGCATTGAAGATCCTGTTGCTTGAGTGACAGAATATTTTATTTCTCTCTGTCGACCATTTCTTTGGCACTTAAATTTTTGTTATTTCTATGGAGGTTGTGGCTAGCAAATTGTCTTCATTTAGAAAGAAATTAAAAAGCCTCCTATCGTGCATATCAAGTGTGGACCCAACTGGCAAAGCAATTAAAGGAGTCATATGATTTTTCTTTCCTTCTTGAGGGTTGGCCAAATTTAGCAACAACAATTTTCTTTATCTACATTTAGTGGCGGCATGGTCATGGACAACCTGCTCGACGGCTCCTTTCTTATTTCTCTGCTGGTTGTGGTCGGCGTAGTTCTTCCATCTGGCGGCAACAATGTTAGGAAACTTCATTTTCCTTCTACAGAACTTTAAAATAAGGGATGGAAGGCATATTTAAAGCATGGACATCATCGATGAGAGGAGAGGGGAGAGGGATGGAAAAGATAGCAAGAAGAAGGTAGTTTTAAGGAGGCCAATTGTCTAGAGAGGCCTTTCATATTGGTCGTAGAGACTTAGCGATGAAGGTGAAATTTGAAGAAGAGTAGAGAGAGAGTGTGTAGAGTCGATAGTAAGAAATCATAGTGTTGTAGAGACCGTGCGATATGAGAGTAGGGAGAGAACGATCCTGATTGGGTCAGAAATATCTATAAATTTTGTATGAGTTCCCCAGCATAAATAAGATATTGTTGTTAATGACCATTTTATTTGCTTTCTGTTGCGATTTCAGTTATGAATATATAGTGATGCCTCAAAATCTGTCTTCTTTGTCATTCCTCTCATTAATAGCATTTCCAGTCTTTGAGTCCATACTTGAATGTGTGCCAGATCAGGAGTCATAAACTTCCTATCATTTTTGGATGTAAAGTTCTTGTCATTTCTGCATCACTTTGAGTTTATTTTCTGTAAATGAGTTTTGGGTCTGCATCTGAAAATGCTCCCATCATAAATCCCCAAAGAAATGATATGAATGAATGATGATGGAAATGCCTCAAATGATCTTATATTTACACACAATTCTTCTTCTTCCTCAAGGCTGAACTATCCTTGGCAATTCTTTTATTTTTATTGTTTTTCTTTCTCCCATAGGGCCAACCTCCCTTTAGGCACCAAGAATAGAGAAATATTCTTATTTTATTTCTTTTTATTATTTCCTCTTTCCACTCTCCAAGTGGGTGAACCACTTAGGCATATGATACATCATGATTTTAACCTCTAATTACCTGTCCTCCTCCAAGGAAATTATCGTAAAATATTCTTATTTTTTGAAAGGCGTTTTTCTATATTTTCTTCTCTTTTCATTCTTCTCCTTGGTTTCTCATCATTAGGGAAAATTATCTTTTTTTTTTCCTTCATCAAAAGACTCACAAAAATATACAAAAGTCATCTCTCATGATCATTTTGCCCTACAAAATTAGCTAAGTATGAAATCTAGCCAATTACCTAGGTTATTCCCTTAGCCCTTCGACTTAGCCTACAGGAATGGAATAGGCTAGCCAACTCCCCTTGGTGATCACTCAGAAAATAGGGACATTATCGTCATGTGGGAAGAGTTGACATGATTGACTTGGTCAAACTTGATTCTTAGACGTCCTTACTCTCTATGGTGCCTAGTACCACTCTTTCTATAATCTTGTTAGAGATATTATATATATGAATATATGTGTTTGGTAAGTAAATAGACCTTCTTGCATTGTATATGGCTATCAATCTTGATAGAATGCTTTGAATATTATGATAATGGTGTTTTTAAAATCTCATTGTTATGCTTCTTAAAGCTATGCTAGACTTATGAATAGTTATGTAAACAAATATTAAGTGGATAATATCTTTCTCAGTGAAGAGATGTATGTGTTAAGTTTGGTTTGAAATAACTATTGAGTGTTTTGATTGTTGTTAGGCCTTTTGTACTTCATCTTTTGGATTAAAGGGTTTGTTGTTTAAATCTAATAAGCATAATCCATTAGATTGTATGATCTTGTGCTAGGGTTACACTTCAAAGGGTTGTATTTTCTGTTCAAGGTTGTAGGTTGTATGGCTAAGTTGATCTCTTCATTTTGAAGTAGTATGTAAAAGGTTATAATCTTGGCTATGTATACTAAGTTTAACCTGTTGAGGTTATTGAAATGTTAAGTGATCTTTGGTTGGGCATTACTTTATTAAACCCTTGTATGTTTTGGGGTAGTGCATTTGATCTTGTTGTCAACTTAGTCAACTTAGAACATGGTTGTATGTTGTAATTATGTTAGTCATGGTTGTTAATATTGCAATGCTTATAATCTAAACAAGACATTTGAAGGGTTAATAAAAGAATTTTAGATTTTTGTGTCCAAGGATTTTGTAAGCCTAGAAGGTGAATCTCGAGTCTATGATAATTCTTGAAGTATTATCTTGGGCTTATAACAAGTTGATTGCTTAGTTGGAATGACAATAGCTCAAGTTATGCCTTGTGTTTGGAACTTGGGGGCTTGGTGGCTTAGGAAATTTAGTTCATGGATGGGGTCATATGATGAACATTTCCTGTAGGTTTTTGGTGTCAAGGAAATATTTTGTTGGTTATTGTTCAATTTGGAAAAAGATCTTCTCTCTATAAAATTTATATTGTGCTAAGAACTTTATAAGGTTTACTCTTGTAGTTGAAAAGTGAGATAAGATGTTGAAAGCTTATCCCTATTCTTTGAATAAAAATATACAAGTTGATGTTGTTATTGTACTTTTGTCAAGTTACAGATATATTTAATTATTTCCAATGAGTAAGGTATTTGTTTAAATTAATTTATATATGAAATGGAGATTGCTAATCAAATATGATAATCCCAAATAAGGCATAAATTTGTTACTATTTATATAAAATCAAGGATTTTAGAATTATACTTGTAGACACCTAAGATTGACCTTATCCTAACAACACTTTCGACACCACATTGCGACACCTTCATCCTAGGAGTCCCCTTTACCATGTCCCCTTCTATTAGCCAATTAATTAAATAAATCATATTTATTTAACTAACATATTTACCATAATTCTCAAATTAATTAAATATATTATATTTATTTAATTAATTCAAATTTCCCTTACCACCTCCTACTTCCCATCGAACATGCCAAAATGAAGACAAGAAAATGATAAGAGGAAATTAACATAAGGATAATGCAAAACAC
The DNA here is from genome assembly GCA_027924645.1 of Cunninghamia lanceolata. NCBI lineage: Eukaryota > Viridiplantae > Streptophyta > Pinopsida > Cupressales > Cupressaceae > Cunninghamia > Cunninghamia lanceolata. The sequence continues at coordinate 13,473,205 of BSBN01001201.1, read as the reverse complement.
ACAGTACCTTTACCTCGAATCACTATATCTCCTCCGACAGAGTGGAAATAGAGTGCATGCTGGCTTCACTTGATTTGCTCTTGATAATGATTTGATATGTTGATTGCTCACTCTAGCAACATAACATTACATTTCAATGCTCTTGATGAAAATGGCTTGGTTGAGGTTTGATTTATATATTTTTGATATAAGGAATGAAGGGCTAAGATTAGGAGGTGCAATGGATGGTTGAGATTAAGAGGTGTGAGATAGAAGCTTCTAGGACATTCTTTATGTGAATGGCTAAGATTGAGAGATGTAGTATGAAACAAGTGATGAAGATGAAAGGTTAGTTTGACTTTTGTGCAAGTGTCCAGATTCAATAAATCTAGCTAGCTAACTTTAGCTGGACATGTGACACTTATTTATTATTTCTAGCAAGTGGATGGGGATTAGGACAAGTGGAAAATAATTAATCAAATAATAAGATTATTTAATTAATATTGGATAGAATGATGTAGGAGGATTAAATTAATTAATTAATTTGACTAAAAGGAAAAATTGATTAAATTAATTAAATAAATATAAACCATGTGTCTCAAAACCATGAGTACACAAAACTATTGACCCCTCATTAAAACTAAGTTTTCATGTTATGCTCCAATTAATTAATTAATTATTCTTCTCACACATAAAATAACTAACCCAATTTTACATACAAGTGGCCCAAATAAATATCTAATGTGGCTAAACACATGGATTAAGATGCACCACAAATAACTATTTATTTTACATAATTAAATAATTCATTTTTATGCAAGATGTACAACACATTTTTCCTAACATGACATAATTTCTAGCAATCCACAATTAGTCAAATCAATATTGTGCACTACATGACAATCCCACACATTATCCTAACATGACATAGGTTCTAGCAATCCACAGTTAGTCAAATCAATCTTGTGCACTATAGAACAATCTCACACATTAGGTCATATTTTAGGCACTCATGTTCGAGCCCCAAGGGTGTGGATTTAAATCGAAGGGTTCTACAACTATTCAAAACTCAAGTCATTCCTCAAACCATAAACATTGATTTATTTACCAATGAGACTTCATCTACACAACATCAACATTTAATTTTTCATAATCGAAACAAAAATACCTAATTCTTTTTATTTAATTTTTAAACATTTATTACACATTTATATGCATTTATTTAATTAGCCAAGATTTATGTAAAAGGGATTCTAGGGAAACCTATTTTCCCCTGTTCCTACTTCAAGCCATACTTGGAATAAGTTAAAAAGGAAGATAAACACCCAACGCCAATCTCAAGTGATGAGTCATCTAGAGAAGAGTAGGAGCTGTGCAAATAATAGGAGGATTTGCTTTTTCAGCTACACAATTTCTTTCACCACTGAAAAATCTGGGATGTGCCGCGGAAACACAGCACACGCAGATTTTTATTCGACAAAATTCCATGTTTGAATTCATCTTTTCCAGCGATCACAACTTACAGGGATGAGTTTTCTCCATTAATTCCGCTCATGTTGCCAGGTCGTCCTCTCCTTGTGATCTATTTTGGAGACCTTTGCCAAGGCATCGAATAAAGGCTTGAGTTTCCAAGATTACATCAAATTTTTTGCTCAAATCTGGTTTCCAGGATGTAAAATCTCAGCTCGATATTTAGATGCCTCCTCATACAGCGAACTCTGGAACGATTTCAGATTCTCCGGCCGCCGTGAAGACCGCCGACGCAAAGCACAGATTGCATAATTAATACTTGTGGAGGAGGAAAGAGTTTGATAGGGCTCAAGAAAGGCAAAAACAGGTTAGGGCTTCTGAAAGATTTGTGATGAGGCGGCGGAAAGGAGCGGCGGAAGCGGAAGGAGGCGGCGAAGTTCCCGATGAGCTCCGCTGCCGGCGATCGGATGGCAGGGGATGGAGATGCCCCGGTTCTGCCATGGCCGGCGCCTCTTTCTGTAAGAAGCATATTCTTCAGCGCCTGCGCTACCAAGCTCAAAAGAAACCCCAAAAAACCCTCAATGGCGGAAAAAAGCAGCAATTGAAAAGGCCGAGGGTTGAGAATACTCTTTCCCCTTGCAGGAACAAGAGGAGTACCCCTGTGAAAGTCATTAATGAGCAGGAGAAGCAGAGGACAAAGACAGAGGCTCATTCCACAACAGGGAAGAGGAAGATTAGTGAAGACATGGATTGTAGCTCCAGGAGCACCACGACAGAGAAAGAGACAAATTTCACTGCTGCTTTTGAGGTGGATGATGTGGCTTCTCATTCTACCAGGCAAACAAATGGGAAATTCCGAGACCGGGAAATTGGTAGGTATTTGAGAAAATATTTGGCAAGCGGAGTAATGGAGATTGCCCTAGATTATGATAGTGACTATGACTTCCGCAAGGTGGCTGGTCTGGAGCTTTCTCAGTGATACCTGTGACAAAATTAACACAGATGTCATATACCGGTGCTAATTTTCCTGTAATCTCTTGACAGAACAGCTTTTTTTTTTTGCCCTTCATGTATCTTGAGTTGTTTCTTTTGAAAGATCTTGAGCTGTTTCTTTTGAAAGTTTTGACTCTCTGAGTTTTGTTCTGTACCTTTGTAAGTATACCATTATATATTGCTTCATTGATGGTGTATTTAAAAAAAAAGTTTTGACTTATTATAAACTTTTGTAGCCATGTATAATGTTCTATTGATGTATAGATGTATAGTTGTATGTATATCTTGTTTTTGCTTTTTTTCTTCATTCATGGTGTTTTAAAAAAAGAAGTTTTGACTCATCATTTACTTTTGTAGCTATGTATAGTGTTCTATTGATGTATATTTGTATGTATATCTGGTTTTGCTTCATTGATGGTGTTTAAAAGAAAAAAAGTTTGAAGTCTCATGGATGGTGTTTAAAAGAAAAAAAGTTTTGACTTAAAAAAGTTTTGACTTAAAAGGAAAAAAAGTTTTGACTCATCATATATATTTTAAGCTATCTATAATGTTCTATAGATGTATATTTTAAGCTATCTATAATGTTCTATAGATGTATATTTCTATATTTGTATGTATATCTTCTAAATATTGTTCTATTGATGTATATTTATATGTATATCTTGTTTTTGTTGTTTATTATGATTATTATATGATGTGTTAGATGTGGATGTAATATAATTTATTTATATAAAGATTAGTTTTCATATATTATTTTTTATCATAAGGAGGTATGAAAGATATATGTCCATAATTATCAATATCGTTAATTCGTATCAATAGGGTTGGTGGGAGACAAAATAAATTGTTCTTACAAAAGTTGTTTCAATATTACATGTGGAGGATCTTCTAGTTTTATGGATTTCCTTTTGTGTTTAAATGATGTGCTCATGATGAATAACATTAATATAATGTGTAATCTCATGCTCATGTTGGATGATATGATAAGTATATATAATTGCATGAAAGTCATTTTGATGCTAAAAGATTAGTATTACTTTGTAAATATTCATTAGAGATAAAAGTGAAATGTTTTTGAAAGCATATACAAGGTCAATGAATGAGGGGTAAGAAGCATGATGCAAATAAAACCATAATAAAGTTTTGTCAACTAAACTAAATGCTTGCAATAGAAACATATCATCATATCAATATATGCATTATTTTAATGGTAAAATTTTCATACTAGCGCCAATTCCCAATGTCTCAATACAATTACATATCGGTAAATGGCACAATCTTGTATATGGAAAAGATAATTTTTATGCTTATGTGTGCATCTTATTAGATCGATCCACATTAAGATTAGGAAAATATGATTTTTCCTTACAATAACATATAAAGAAATCTAATGTAATTCCACATGTACACTCAACAAGATCTAGATTTGACTAAACAGGGCTCTGCAACTATCCCGCTTCTTGTTTGAATTTGGCATTGGGCGGGAATGGATGGTGACAGTTTGGGGGGGGTGGGCGGGCGCTGTGACCCAGCCCCTTCCGCTGACTCTGGGGGACTCTGTTGCTGGCACGAGTTGTCGGGGGGATCACGTGTTTTCATCTTCGAAACAGGATCCCAAGAAGTGGAAGGAGGCACTTGTGGGTGCCGCTAATGGCAAGGCTGATTGCTCGGTCAACCTATCGGTTTTCTCTGAGATTGAAGGAGCCAAGGCGCTCAAGCTTCCTGATCAGATGATTTTGAGAGTGGTGGCACCTATGGATAACACCCTTGTTGGCAAATTCTTCGCCTTCAGGCCCAATATTGACTTGGTCTGTCGTTGGATGGTGGCCAAATGGTCTCTCAAGGGGAGCGCCTTTGCCAACACTATGGTGGGGGGGTTGTTTCTATTTAAGTTTACCTCTCAGGAAGACATGTTTTCGATCCTGGCGGGTGGCCCATGGCTGTATGGGAAGCACTCGCTCTCATTATGCAAATGGAAACCTGGCTTCGACCCCAAGGCATATCTCAACTAGTCGGTTCTTGTTTGGGTACGCCTACTGGGTCTTCCCTTGGAGTTCTGGGATGAAGAAATTTTTGCTTGGATAGGCAATACCTTTGGAGACTATGTGACAGTGGATAAAGTCACTAAGGCCAAGGCGAGGCTTGTTTATGCTCGGTTCTGTGTCAATGTGGATGTCCTTAAAGTCCTTCCTACCTCTATTAATTTGGAATCCAAATACAGGAAGTGGACTCAAAGTATTCAGTATGAGAACTCTAGAGTCTTGTCAGAACTGCATGAAACTTGGTCATGTCTTCACCCAGTGCAGGGCCCCTAAGCGCCCCCACCTCCGAAGGAGACACTGGTGGCATCAGATGAGGCCCCAAAAGATTACCCCTTCAAAGATGACATCTTGAAAATAGTGGACTCGCCCCCTGTGTCCCCGGGGAAACCTGAGGAGGTTTCGATGGAGGTCCCACAACAGGACCCCTCTGTGGAGCAAGCTCAGTCTTTGGCAGTTGTTCCCCAGAGGTAGCTAAACACTTGACAATTGTCAATGAGGAGACCCAAAAGGCTGATGGACAAGAATTAGAGAAAACCCCTAAATAGTTGGAGATTGAGACCATTGCGGTTGGTAGGGGACAGGGGGATGTGGAAGGAGAACTTGGGTTGGATTCCAGTTCTAGGAAGGGTGTTATCTCACAACAGTACATGGTTAATGGAGTGAGCAGCCCTGGTGAGAAGACGGGCTTTTCCAAACTAGGGATGGGCTCTTTGGAGAAGAACTTCTCCCCATCCCCAGGAGCAGGTCCAAGCAGGGATGCGGAGGACCAAGAGGGTTGTCTATCGTGAAGAAGAAGGGAAAGGGAAGCAGTAGGAAAACAACTGATGTGGGGGGAGATAGCAGCAGAGGCAGGCCTTCACATGTGAAGACCAGGCAAAGAGAGATGGAACAAGAAATTGATAGGGGGACGCATACCACCTTGTTGGCCCCCCCTAGAAGGATCAAGAAATGAAGATTATCTCATGGAACATAAGAGGGCTCAATAGCCCTAAAAAACAGTTACTGGTAAGGAACTATATTCTTGACAATAAAGTTGATATTCTCCTATTGCAGGAAATTAAAATGACGGAGGAAAACTTCAAACTTGCTCTAAAGAACATTTGGCCCAATGTGAACTACGCTATTAGTGGGGCTCATGGTGCTTCGGGTGGTATTGCTACTTTATGGAATCATAATATTGTTGGGAATGTGATGTCCTATGCTAGGCATTATATCGAAGTTTCATTCCAATGTCACACTGATAGGTGGAACCTTATTAATGTCTATGCTCCTAATACCCACATCAACAGGAAGGAGGTCTGGGATAGCATGGATGATAAAATTAAGAATAATTAGAGGCACTAACTGGATGGTTGCGGGGGATCTCAACTCCCCCCTCTATCCTTTGGAAAAAATGGGGAGACTTACGGATTACTCTGATAGTATGTCAGAGTTAACCGATTTCTTAGGAAACGCTGGTCTCATGGATATTGATCTGATGGGGTAAGCTTTTACCTGGTCCAACAGGAGACAAGGGAGCAATCTTATCCAGGTAAAGCTTGATAGATTCTTGATTTCCTCTTATTGGGCCATTACAAATCTGGTGCATCTGTCGGCCCTTCCCTGGGTGGGCTTAGATCATAACCCTCTATTGCTTAACTGGTTTGAAAGGTGTAGAACAGGGTCCTTCCCTTTCAGATTTGAAATGATGTGGGCTATTCATCCTGATTTTAGGGATTGTCTTTCAGGGTGGTGGAATATCCCTATCCAAGGACCGGCGATGTTCAGATTGGCTCAGAAACTTGTTAATGTGAGGAACAAAGTAAAAGGATGGAACAAGTACACATTTGGTAATGTCTTGAACAAGAAGAAAAATATCATGGAGCAACTTAAGAAGGTGCAAAGCAAAATGGAGTAGGGGACAAGTCGGAGGATTTGCAACCCCTTGAGAATAACCTATCTAAGGATTGGGCACAAACACTTAAGGAAGAAGAGATCTACTGGAAGCAGAAGTCTAGGGTCCAATGGTTGAGGGAAGGAGACAGGAACACTTATTTCTTCAACTAGTCCACCCTAAGGCATAGGAAGAGAAATATGATTAGGATGCTTAGAGATGAGTAGGGGAGAGAGCTTGAAGATGATGGGGAGATCAGGGGTTTAGCTTCTAATCACTTTGAATCTCTGCTAGCTGACTAGCATACCAGTGCCCTTGCTGAGGACATCGATTCCCTGTTAAGGGTCATTCCACCCATACTTTCAGAGGATGATAATTGCTCATTGACTAAACCCATCTTGGTGGAGGAGGTCAAAACTGTTGTTTTTTCCATGGGTGCATTCAAAGCCCCAGGGCCGGATGGTTTCCCCCCAGATTTCTTCCAAACCTTCTAGGAGATAGTTAGGAATGATGTCTTCAATGCGGCCAAGGACTTCTTTAGGCTGGGCAGACTCCTGCGACAGTTGAACATCACCTTTATTTCCTTAATTCCGAAGAAGATCGATGATAAGCTTATGACGGACTTCAGGCCTATTAGTCTTTGCAATACGGTGTACAAAGTCTTCACCAAAATCTTGGTCTTCAAGCTGCAACCCCTCCTGGATAAACTCATTGCTTCGAATCAAAAGCGCTTTGTTCCGAGGAGACAAATCCTGGATGCGGCTATCACTACCCATGAAATTATCCATTCCATCCACAAGAGCAACATCTCAATCTTTAAATTGGATATCTTCAAAGCCTATGATAGGGTGAATTGGGATTTTTTGTTAAAGGTCCTCAAGAAATTTGGCTTCAATGAGAGGATTGCCAATATTATTAAAGAGTGTATTTCTACGGTGCGCTTCTCGGTGCTAGTCAATGGTTCTCCCAGAGGATTCTTTCCCTCCAGGAGGGGCCTTAGGCAAGGTGACCCTCTTTTGCCCTATCTTTTTATATTGCTTGTTGAAGTGCTGGGTAGGAATGCTTGTAACTTGTTGATACAAGGGACTCTCCAAGGTATCAAACTTGCCTCTACTACTCAGACGGCAGTCATACAACAATTCGTGGATGACACTATTATGTTCAGGAAAGCCTCTGTTATGGAAGCTAGAAAATGGAAGGAGCTCCTCAAAACCTATAAGTGGGTCTCGAGTTAGAGTATCAACTTTGAGAAAAGTCATATCTATTTTCTGAATACTCGGAGGACTTGCAGCAAAAGATAACTAGAGTCCTGGGCTGCTCGAGCGAAAGGTTCCCAACCACCTACTTGGGCCTCCCTCTTACCACTACTAAAGTCTACTGAATTCTGGAAAGGGTTGTTGGAGAGAATGCAAAGGAAACTGGCTAGATGGAAAGGGGCTCTTCTGAGCCAGGCAGGGAAGTTCCAACTCCTCAAAGCCTCCCTCCAGGGGATGCCCAACTACTCTTTAAGTCTCTTCAAGATTCCTATGTTTGTGGCGGATAAGGTTGAATAGATCCATAAGAAATTCCTCTGGTCTGGTGTTGAAGAGAAACAAAGAATTGCTCTTATTGGATGGGAAAAGGTTTGCACACCTAGATATCAGGGAGGTCTAGGGCTAAGAAGAATTCATCTTATGAATCATGCCCCTTGTCTAAGGTGGAGTGGAACCTTATTCAAGGTAATACTGACTGGGGGGACATCATGGTGGCCAAATATCTCAATGGGGATAAGGGCAGGAAATTACTCTCGGAGGCTGGCCTCCCCAAAGGCTCGGTCATTTGGAATGGGATCCTCAAGACCCGGGGCCTTCTTCGTCAAGGCATCAGGTGGAAGATAGGAGACGACAGAGACGTTAACTTCTGGAAAGACAGATGGCTGAAGGACAAACCCCTGATTGAGTTGGAGTATGGCAGAATTGCGGACAGGACCGGCAGGGTCTTTGGCTCTAAGGTGGTTAATTACATAAGGACTAATGGGGGTCTTAGGAGTTGGATGGTCTTGTCTGTTGGTGACCTAGAGGGTGAGGAGGATAGGGTGTTAGCCCTTTGGCTCCAAAGGAAATTGGATGACCACAGACTCTCTCTCTTCCCCAAGAGAGATAGGATGATCTGGGACAAGGACAACAAAAGTTTGTTTACTGTTAAAAGTGCATATGGTCTGTTGTTAGACCTAGGTGTGAATCAATCATGAGGGAAAATTTGGATTCCCAAACTTTTACTAAAAGTCAGTTTCTTCTGGTGGATCCTGATGCACAACAAAATTTAGACCATTGACAATCTGAGAAAAAGGGGTTTCCAAATGCCAAGTAGATGCATTCTTTGTGGTTTTGAGGAAGAGACGACTGACCATCTCTTTCTTCACTGTAGCTTTGCTTGGGAGGTGTGGGGTTTAACCTTTGAAAAACTTAATATGAGTTGGTCCTTGAACATCAACTTAGAAGCCTTGGTCAGGGATTGGAGGCCTCCCTTCAGACTGGTTCTTCCAGCTTCCAAGGAGCTTTGGTCCCAAATTCCTCCCCATTTAGCCTGGAGCCTATGGAAAGAACACAATAATAGAGTTTTTAGGGAGAAGTGCAAAACACCTAAGGAAGTTTTCCTGTGCTTCTCCAAACTGCTTGTGGAGAACATCAATTCTTACAAGTTTAAAGCTACAGATAGTTCTCTAGGAGGAGAAGAACAGAGTGTCTTAAAACAATGGAGCATCGGCCCTGACTCTTGCCGGGTTGACAATTCTAAAAGGATCGCTAGGGCCAAGACCAAATGGGCCTTACCACATCAAGGGTGGTTCAAGCTCAATTTCGATGGAGCTGCTAAGGGGAACCCGGGGGTGGCCAGCAAAGGAGGAATTATTAGAACTAACACATGGACCTTTGTGGCTACCTTTTCTAGTGGCATTGGTCTAAAGAGAAACAATGAGGCAGAAGCGTTTTCTATGTTGTGGGGGATCAACCTGGCCATTTCCCTGAACATCAGACGTCTTCATGTGGAAGGGGATTCTCAGCTTGTGGTTAATACCACTGTGGGTTTGACCCAGATCGGGTGGAACTTAGCAGACATCATGGGAGATATCAAATTACTCCTCAACAGAATGGAGGATTTCAAGATTTCGTATATATACAGAGAAGGGAATTCTTTCGCTAAGGCCTTGGTCAATTTAGGCAGTGGTAGAGAAGGATGATGTTACTGGAGGAGTATGTCCAGCCTGCCTAAAGAGGTTCATACTCTCATTCTAAAGAATGGTGATAGCTACAGGAATTAGGTGGATTGGGATTGTTGTCATTCTCTGGTGTTGGCTGGAGGGTGGTGAGAATGGAGTTTCTATTTGCAGCCAGTCAAGGGAGGGTCGTGGTTTGGTTTGTAGAAGTGGCGGGTCCAACCTTTTGAATTTTCAAAATTACATGAGCGGGAATTTTCAAATTTGCAGAGACGGGAATCGAGGTGTCTTGGACGGGCTGTGGTCCAGTCAGCGGACTAGAATTCCTAAGTTCTATGGGTTTGAGGCTTATGTGGAAGGCTGGAGTGCCACCTCCCCCCTTGTTGATAGGTGGATGGCCAGGAGGACAGGTTGGCAAATCATAAGATATACGGACATCAGGACTAGGGGCTTTCTGGGAGTTGGGCATAGCTTGATAAAAATGATGTCACGTGGTCCGTTGGCAGGGTTATGGAGGACTGAATGGATGGTTTTTTAGATGGGTAATTATATTTGGTTAATGCCTACGACTGGTGATGTCTACTATCATACGAGGTGGCGACCAAGTTCTCTCCCCAAGGAGATGTTTTTGAGTGGCAAGGATGCAGTGTATCGCCTCATTAATTACGCTGTAATTATTATTTCCTTGCCGTGGCTTTCCCATTTTAATGGGTTGCTTGCTATTTTCAACACTACCTGCTTCAATTTTAGCTGCCTTAACAATTCCAATTACAGTTGCCTCTACAAGTTTCAAACTGTCACGATGGGCAGAGATATTGTCAAGACCGAACCCAATTCGGTGGAGGAATTCAAATGGAACCCTATAGTGTGGCATATCATTCAAGAAGGGGAGGTGGTTTTTTTTGGAAGGGATGGTTGGCCACGATGAGAACCTTTCTAGCCAGTTCGTAGAGACTTGGGATGATGAAACTAGAGAAGTCAAGATTGGTGGCATTTTCTTCCAGGTGTCTGAGGAAGTGATCAGGCAGGGTACAGGGCTTCCTATCAGAGGGAAGAAACATTCGAGACATAGCAGGGTGCCCAACCCTGAACATATGGCTCTTTTCTTTAGAGAAGGGGAGGCAGCTGTGAAGCTACATAGTGGGTTTGAAAGAAAAAAATTGCCGGAGCCATGGGGCCATATCTGCTTAATGATTATGAAGTTCACACTGGAAGGGAGATTCAAGGTTTTTTACCACTATCACTTTGCTCTCCTTAACCACTTTAGAAATAAAATGGAAATTAGTTTTCCTTTTTCTCTGCTTTCTTCCCTGGATAACTCTATCAAGTCAGTTAGAGAGCTTAGGGCTAAAAATGTTGGCCACCTGCTTGTTCCCATTCATCAAGGCCTCATTCTGAGACTTTACCAGTTCCACCTTGCCCTGTGCCCCCCGAAGCAAATTAAGGTTAAGCTACTTGAGGACCCCCAGCCGAGTGTGTCTCCTGGTTCTAAAGGCAAGGTGAAGACCTGTGTGGGATCCCTAAGATTTCCCCTAAAAGCCCTTAAGGGTGATCCCCATACCAGGGATGATATTCCTATTGGAACCCCTGCCGCTTCTAAAAAGAAACCCCAACAAGGTGCCACCTTGGTGCCAGGGAAAAAAGTCAGCTAAAAGAGATAGAATGGATTAGGAGGATGAAGGGACTGCTACTGAGAAAAAAGATAAGAAGGGTAAGGAGCCTGTGACTATGATTGAGCCTGTGAAAATTGTTGAGTTGGACTCTGGGCATAAGCTTGTTGGTATTGGGGAAGGTGTGGAGGCTGCTAACCCAAGGGTTTGTCGGTCTACCCACATTACTGGCAAACCTTCTGCGAACCCCTAGGAGGTGGAGATCTTTGACAACTCAGAGTTTGTTGAGGAAACAATGGAGGACGGAGGGGAAGAAACCCCCACTGAGTCTATGCATGAAGTTGAAGGGGCGAGTCACTTCACCTCCATGAACAAGTCCAGTTCTGAGGACTTGGGTGAAGTTGTTAGGGTGTCCGGGAGACAAGACATCAAGGGTAATTGCTCTTTGTGTTGATAACTGAGAGGGGGGGGGTGAATCAATTATCTTAATTATTTCAGCTTTCTGAATTTCCTTATCAATTAGTGTAGTATTAAATTAAATAAGCAAACATAACCATGAAATGGAAATAACATCAATACACATGACACAATGATTTGACATGGAAAACCCTGTTAGGGGAAAAACCACGGGGTGATTAGTCCAAGATTGTATTCTCTGTTAGAAGAATAGAAAGAACAAATGGCACATGTCAATTAGGGCTTGCTTCCTGAGCACACTACTCACAAGAGGCTCACTGCCTACAATAGTTTATACAAGGAATCTAGATACTTGAACTGATGAGAAGCATTCTCAAATGCTGAGGTTCAGTTCCGGTTAAGCTCAATAGACTGATCTGCTGCACTTCATTCTCACTCTCTTAGGTGTTGATGTCCTGTTACATTCCAGACCTGTCTTACTGCCTTCACACTGCTCTTCTGCTTTTCTTCGTACTTATCAATACACCACACACACCTTCACATCCAAATATATCTGGTATATATATCTGCACAAAGGATTTCATCCTCTTTCTAGTCGGCATCCGGAATAGTCAATATTTTCCCAAACTCTAGTCTGTCAGCTAAATCCTTATTTACCAATTGATGCGAATCAAGGAGATACTTATAGAAGTCATCTAACATGTCAGCCAATCATGAATGATACCTTAAGAACCTTGATCAACATCAATATCTTATCCGGAATAATTCTGATGCTCTATTGGTCAGTTCTTCCTCTGTCTACTCTGCCAAACCAGAACCCAACACTCAAGTGCTCGTCTCTTCACTCTTCCATCACCGGAGGCTCAATCCCTGGAATCTACCAGTCAATGTACTCCTATTGACTTCCCCAAATCCGCACTTTACTGAGATACTTCCTTTGAGAGATCTGGACCTGACTATCGGACCCTGCTGCATGCTCTGTTCTTGCTTACCGGACCACAATATTTCTTCAATCTGACTTCCGGTATAGACACACCATGTTCTACGGATGGGTGGGATGAACTTTGTTGCCATCAATGACAACACTCATGAAGCCATATAGTGTCTCTTGCCAACAATTTCCCCCTTTGGCATTGATGGCAACACTTAGTGAAAAATGACTAAGTGTCACACTATACTCCCCCTTGGCTGATGCTCTGTTCTTATGTACATTTTCTGAAGCTCTCCCTTAGTTGGATTCCTCATTTTTCACTGCTCCTCGCTCCCCCTTTGACATCAATGGCAAATGGTGGGGTCCACACACCAAAATTTCTAAAAACAATCTAAACTTAGCCACATATACTAAAATATATCTGCAAAAGTGGTCTTTAGCTGTACCACTTCTGTTGCCCAACTCATCTTCATCCTATCCAAAATTGAGATGTGACCACTCAACAAGAATGCAAAAGCTTATGCCCTTTTTAGATCTGTCGGATCACTGGTCCGGGCTGTAGTCTGAGCATCACTTAGGGCCTCATACATGACCTCTAACTTAGGGATAATGATCCCTCTAAGTTCACTCAACCTACTTATTCTATTTTTCTTCTCCTTCTCAAGTTTCTTAATTTCATTCAAGACTGCAGTAGTCTGACATTCTTGATTGATTACGGGAGATGAGAGAGGATCAAAACTTTGAGACAAACTTAATAGTTTATCTTCTTGCTCTTTTACTATCTTATCAACATCTTTGGTCACTTTGGGCCAGGATAAACAAAATTTATAAATATTTCTGCCATCTTTGAGAGCATTTTCTAAACTCTTTATCCCAATATCCATAACTCTCCTGTCATTTGAGATTAGACCCTGTACTTCAAAGAATCTCTTATCCAAAAATTCTTTCCTGACTTTCTCTTTTGCTGCTTTCTCTAAAGAATCAAAATGTGTATTAACAGAATTTACAAGAGACTTTAGATTACCGGATGAGGAGGCTGTAGGATCCTTTTGGAAGGATGACATGATCTTTTCAAATACATCGGATGCAGTTTCTATGAGCTCACAGTCTTCCATGTGAGACTTCAGTATTTTTTCTTTTGCCTTTGTTTGAGTGAAGGAAGCTAGTTTCATGGTTTGGACCGGAGAGAGGGAATCAAAATTGAATGGACCTTGAAGTAGTTCCGGTTCATCAAAATCCATCATCTCTTTGGTCAAGAACTCTTTGACTGCTTCTTCTATGTCTCTTGCCGGAGACATAATTTTCTCCCCTTCTGCAGCCTTACCACTATCATCTGTGGCCTTCTCTGTTGGAGTTTTCTCTCCTTTTGTAGCCTTGCTACTGTCATCTTCTTTTTCTTTTGCTTCTTGACTGATCTTCTCTTGTACTCTTTCTTTTCTTTAGATCTAGAGTCTGTAGGGGAAATCGGAGGAGAGATGTTTGCTTGATCATGGACCTCCTCTTCTGGAGCAGAGGAATCTAAGTCCTTACATTTTTCTTCACCTGTCTCCTTTACCTCTTCTGCCACTATCTCAGAAGATTCTTCTTCACCATCTGTAGCAGAGGGATCATCTCCTAAGTCCTCTACAATAGGAATGTTGAATCTTTTGTATGCATTTCAGAGGATCTCTTCTGTCTCTTTTGCTACTTTGTCAGTTTCTTCGAGCATAAGCTGATTCATTCTAGCTTTGCTCTGGAACTCATCCTTACAATCTTTGAAGATCATATTCTTTTGCTTAGGAGTGATTGAAGGATATAGCTGAATAGCTATCTGTTCTCGGATCTCAAGATCCTTTGCCATAGCATTATTCTTTCTTATTTCTAATTCCTTTTCTAGGCTTTTGGGAATAAGAGATATGATTTCAATAAAAGCCTTGTTGTAGATATTCAGATACCTGACTGTGGCTTCTTGCAAGATTTTTGGGTCAGCTTTATTGTAATCATCATAGAATTCAGCCATTGGTTGAAGGTTCCCATCCACAGTAACTGATTTTATGATGTCATCAATGCACAGAGTAGGTTTCTCAACAAATTCTTTTGTTACTTCTTCAGCAGAAGGTTCACCGGATGTTTTCCTTTTCTTCTTCATTTTCTTTACTTCCTCATCTGATTCTGTCTCTTCTTCATCCTTTTGGCTTGTGTAAGATCTTGTTGCCTTTTTCTTGGTTCTTTTCTCACCTTTTCCGGATGATTTTGCTTCCGGTTTTGATGCCTTAGAGCTCTTTGCAGTGGTAGGTGCAGAGGTCTTAGAGGATCTGGTCCGGGAGGGGACTTCCACTGGAGCACCTTCTTTCTCTGCCCTTTCTGTCTTTTCTCTATTTGCATCAAGAGCCTCTTTTGAAATTCCATGCCTCTTGGCAAACTCTTCTACTTCCCTCCTCACTTTTCTTTTATTTCCGGTTGTCTTAGCTTCGCATGGATCTTCACACTTAATTATTCAAAGGTTCCAAACCTTTCTGCTTTAGGATCCTTGGATTGACTGAGCATGTGTTGAACATGTAGCTCAACAATTTTCTCATCTACTTCATACCCTATTGGCATGATCCAAACTATTCTTGGCTCTACTGCCTCCATTAGACATTGATCAGTTTCTACCATAAAACATACTGTATCTTTATACTTTTCAACTAAAGATTGGGGGATTCTCTCTCTTGCTTGCATCATGCTCTGAAAATTCTTGAAATAGCCCCAGAGTGTAGTATTATGTGCCTTGGCATCACCAAGCCCATGTATATAATCTCTGATTTGGATGGCTACTGGTCTATCATTCTGCCATACCCAACCACTGGATCCGGGAAGCTCATTCATGAAGTAGAAGAATAAGCACAGTATCAGCCCACCATACTTGAAGGAGTTCTTCTTGTCCTTTTTGATCTTTTGTAGGTTTTCCATTAGTTGGCTCAGAAGGAGTTCACAAAGATCATAATCTGCATTTTTCCTCAACATTTCATAAGCAGTGTAAATTGCAGTTCCGGGTACTAAATTTTCCCTGCTAGAGTGATATATCTTATAACCGATGATCATGGAGGGAAACTTGACATCCGGATCGGTAATGTCTTCTATTGTCATTACTCTTTTGTCAAATTTTGATCCGGTAGCTTCACTCACAGTTTGATTCTTGACGGATTTGAGAACAGGAATCCCACCGGATGAGTGCAATCTGGTTACTGCCCTAATGGCATCCTTGGTTATCTTAAATGGCCTCATCAACCATATAAGGTTATCATGCATTCTAATTAGAACATACCGGACCCATTCATCTTCTGCAAAACAAGGGAAATGAATGCATTGTACAAAATGCTTGTCTCGGATGGCTTTATACTAAGTTTTGAGTTCAAATGAGTCATCTATCAAATGCTTGTGATAGATATCAACCAGCTTAGATTCCCCAAATTCTTCAATATTCGCATGAATATATGCCCTAATATCTTCTACATGCAGAACCCCATGCGGAATGCTTGAAAAGGTGCCTAGGGGATCAACTTATAGGGATTTATATGGATGTTTCTTGAATTTAGGACACGGCCTATCAGTGATCTTTACAACATTCAGTGTAGACATCTTCAAAAGATTTTGCAGAGAAATATTCAATAACGAAAAATACCTTTTACGCTTCTAGGGTTCGCTGAATGAGTCGAATTAATTTGCTGGGTGAATCGACTTCAACAGTTGATCTTTTGAGAGTTTGAGATAATTAGTTGCAGAGCTTCTTTTCTCTTCTTCTTGAATGCAAATGTACAAATGACAAGCGAATGAACCCTTTTATTTCTGGGAAAACCCTAATTTCATATTGCAATAAATGCGCAACTCAAGTCATTCTAGTTGCTTGGTTCTTCTTATTTTGAGAAAGATCTTTTTCCGGATCACTGAGATATACTTGAAGTTATCCTTGGTGATTAATAACAAATTATCTTACTTTCCCCAAACACTTGATCTATCCATAGAACAAGATGCCTTGAATTTGAATCATATCAGATTTCACTGTGATAATCCTATTTTACCGAATGGCTGTTAAACTGGATCAATCTTGGAAGATTAGACTCTTAAAATCTTCCTGCGGATCTTCCATATCTTAACCAAGCTTTCTTTAGATGTTTCTCCAAAAATCCTTTTATTCCACAACTTCCCATGTGCCAATTTCAGGCACCAGTTAACTGGCTGGGGGAAAATGTTTTTCCTTGTGTCTCCCCCTGAGCCAGAGCTCACTTTTTAATTTCTGGAAGGAATATCAACACTAGATTCTAGTGCGGATCCATCCCCTACATTTTCTGTACTTCTCTTCACCCAAATCTTGTTCATCTCATTTTTAACTTTATCCGCATTCACTTTTCCTTTTCCTTTGTCTTGATTCTGATTAGGATGCACCAGACCCCTTTTGTCCTGATTCTTGCTTCTACAGAATTTGGCAATATGACCGGATCTATTGCAATTGTGGAAAATAACATTTCTTTGCATATTTGAATGATATCCTCTTGATCTGCATTGATTAGCCATATGTCCCATTCTATTGCATGCAAAGCATCTACCATTGAATGAATTGTTCCATTGCTTATTTCTGCATTTATGAGATTTGTGGCCATACCTTTTGCAGTTGAAACACTGTCCGAAGAAGGATGTATTAGTCTAATTTATTCTCTTTCTGCACTGATTAGCTTTATGACCAAAGTTATTGCAGTTGTGGCAGTATCCATTGAAGGATGAATATCTTTGAGCATTAGGTTGCCTTACCGAAGGTCTTCTAGGCCTGTTCCTTTGATTTCCTGATCCAAAATTCTTCTGACCGGATCCAGAGCTTTCACCTTTCTCATATCCCAAACCACGCTTGTCATCTACCCTCTTTTGGCTTTCAAGAAGAACTTCAAGTTGAGTAGAACTTATCTTGAATTCTCTTTGTATTCATTTGCTGTTTGAAGATCCTTTTTAGGAATGTCAATTTGATCCTCAAGTTTTTTTTCATTATCTCTAGCATCTTCAAGATCAGATTCTAGATGTCTGATTATTCTATCCATTTTGTGGTAGTCTTCTAACTTCTCCTTGAGAGATTGTCTTAGATTATCTTCAGTTTTTCTTTTCTCTTCAATTTCTTGGGTGAATTTCATAACTCCTAATTCCATTTCATGTCTTATCATAATGACCTCTTTTGATAACTTTTCACATAACTTGGTTTTCTCCTTCAGATCTTCATTTGTACCATTGTCTTCACTTTGACTTGCCAATTGCTGAAGTAGATCTTTTCTCTTTTTCATAGAGATACTCAGTTTCCCTTTTAGTTCATTTATGAAATCATCAACCTGTTTGAGTCTTTCCTTCAATTCATTGACTTTAGAGTTTGATTGCTCAAGATCATCTAGGGCAGACTGAAGTTGATCCCTCATACCATACACATCCATTTGAGTTTCTAGATCTTCCTCTAGCTATTAGGCTCTTTTTGGAGGAACTTAGCTCTGATACCAATTGTTGATAATTGAGAGGGGGGGTGAATCAGTTATCTTAATTATTTCAGCTTTCTAAATTTCCTTATCAATTAGTGCAATATTAAATCAAATAAGCAAACATAACCATGAAATGGAAATAACATCAATACACATGACACAATGATTTTGACGTGGAAAACCCTGTTAGGGGAAAAACCACATGGTGATTAACCCAAAATTGTATTCTCTGTTAGAAGAATAGAAAAAACAAATGGCACATGCCAATTAGGGCATACTTCTCGAGCACACTGCTCACAAGAGGCTCACTGCCTACAATAGTTTATACAAGGAATCTAGATACTTGAACTGATGAGAAGCATTCTCAAATGCTGAGGTTCAGTTTTGGTTAAGCTCAATAGACTGATCTGCTGCACTTCATTCTCACTCTCTTAGGTGCTGCTGTCCTGTTACATTCCGGACATGTCTTACTGCCTTCACACTGCTCTTCTACTTTTCTTCACACTTATCAATAGACCACACACACCTTCACATCCAAATATATCTGGTGTATATATCCACACAAAGGATTTCATCCTCTTTCTAGACGGCATTCAGAATAGTCAATATTTTCCCAAACTCTAATCTGTCGGCTAAATCCTTGCTTACCAATTGATGCGAATCAAGGAGATACTTATAGAAGTCATCTAACATGTCGGCCAATCATGAATGATACCTTAAGAACCTTGATCACCATCAATATCTTATCCAGAATAATTCTGATGCTCTGTCGATTAGTTCTTCCTTTGTCTACTCTGCCAAACCGGAACCCAACACTCAAGTGCTCGTGTCTCTTCACTCTTCCATCACCGGAGGCTCAATCCCTGGAATCTACTAGTCAATGTACTCCTATTGACTTCCCCAAATCCACACTTTACTGAGATACTTCCTTTGAGAGATCCGGACCTGACTGACGGACCTTGCTGCATGCTCTGTTCTTGCTTACCGGACCACAATACTTCTTCAATCTGACTTCCGGTATAGACACACCATGTTCTACGGATGGGTGGGATGAACTTTGTTGCCATCAATGAAAACACTCATGAAGCCATATAGCGTCTCTTTCCAACACTCTGTACGTTAAGACTACTGAGGATCTGAGGTGACTCCAAAAAAAGATGGAGGGAATGTAGAAGAAGTGGAAGATTATGGCCGAGTTTGTTGCTAAGGCCCTACATTGGGCGGCGTTGATCTTCATGGTTGTCAAGGACTTGGATGATAAGGTCAAGTAGGTGGGGCTCTATAGCCTGGGAGACTACAAAGACATGGTTGAATTCCTGTCAAAGTTTAGGATGACTCACAGTCCCTAGTTTCTAGTTATTTCTATTGTTTTTGATTAGGTGTTTTTGTTTGCTGTTCATGCACTTTTAAAGTGTTGTTTCTAGCTTGTTAATGGTCTGTAGCCCAGGGGACCATTTTGTTTAAGGGTTCTGGACCCTCTTTTCCAGCTGAACTAATCAAAAACATATAAAGAAATCTTAGTCAAGGGCTGGTAGATGAGTCTAAAAAGAGTAAGAAAACCAACTAGAAATACCTTGCAAAAGGTGTTAAATTAAACTTTGACAATGCCTCCAAGGGCAATATGCGTTTAGCAAGTGTTGGTTTTGTGATTAGAGATTTACAAGGTCATTTCTTGTTAGGTGGTTCTTAGATTTTGGGTCTTGCCATTAATAATATGACAAAATGGTCTACCCTTTTGTTATGCTTACAAGCTACTTTAAGAGCAGGTTACAAAGATAAAAGTTGAAGGAGACTCATAAATAGTAGTGAATGTAGTCAATAAGATTTCCTATCCTAATTGGAAATCAAAACCAATGTTTGAAGGAATCTTGTTAGGGGTGGCGAAGTTGTACTTCTATACGATTTGGTATTCTATGAGATAACAAAACTGTGTAGCTAAACCTCTTGGCTAATCATGGGATTTCACAAAGAATTTTTTAATCCTAGTGAATGGGAATATTTGAATGAGATATTAAGTAAAGAATGTAAGGGAATTCAAATCATTTAGTATTGAAGATAGAGAAGATCACATTATTATATGTACTTGCTTGTAATAAGGGGATGTGTTGGCTAACAGTGGAGGCTTGCATGTAGATGAGTTGGATAACAATGGAGGCATATTTCATACTTTATTTGCTTTCTTATTAATAATTATGAGTGGAGTTGAGTGCAGGATAATTAGGGCAAAGTGAGGTTATATTCTATTGGCAGGTCCATTCTTTCTAGTTTTATGGTTGTGGCAAAGTAAGCTAGGGTTTGCATGTGTATTGAGATTGGTGGAAATGATATGTGTGTTAATAGAGAGAAGGGAGAAGTAGAGACCTATTAAGGTAGGGACTAGTGTTTAATGAAAGGATTCAAAACATCTTTAATTGCTCCTTGGTTGTGCATTTGTGCATGGTGAAAGTAGTTTTAGGTCTAATTAGTTTAGATGATACTGGCTTGCTTTTGTCTCATGAGACCATGTGGGAAGCATTCAAAGATAACATGCATGAAATGACACAATGAGATTCTACATGAATGTAGTTTGGAAATACTAATTCTGCAAGGGTCACATCTAGAGAATGTTATGCACACTCCTGATTGGCATTGGGACAAGATAGAAGAAAAGAAAAAAAGCCAATAGAACCAACTAAAATTGAGTTCTAGCTACAATGACTATGTATGAACATGAAGGAAATCATGTAAGGCCTCAGGCATATGTGCCTAGAACAACTGCTTGTATATATATATATATATACGCACTTCTTGATGAGATTTTGTATTGCCATCAATGTACCTTATCGATGATGTTTTGTTTTGGCACATTTTATTTGATTATGTAATATGAGGCATACATTGAGACAATATATGTGTTTAGACAATTCAGTTTTTCAACTTCATTGTTTTCACTATTTGTTATATGTGATTTATCATGTTATCTAGTTTAGCACCATGTTTATTATTAATTTTTGATACCTACATTTATATTCTAAATCATGCGGCTTCAGAATAATTTTCAATTGATGCAGTTATTGATGTCACTTCAATTATGTTATATCACACTAGGTGTTTTTATTGTGCTTTAGCTATCTTGTATGGAAAAGGTATGTTTGATGTTTCGTTAAGTGTACAGGCACATGTTATACCCCAATAGTGGTTATTTGGATATGGTTCAATTTGGGCAAATTTGTTGTGTATCCCCTATTTCACTTGATTTAAGTTGTGAAAAATATCTTGTGATGTTTGTGAAACTAGCATTTGAATTGAAGTCAATTTTGGATCCGTATTGTGAATAAACCAGTATTGTGTGTGTTCTCATTACGTGTGTTTAGTTCGGCTTCTAGTTTCTAGTTGTGTTTATTTAATTTCTAGATTTGCTTATTATAGAGTGTTTGCAATGCATCTTTTATGTTGAATGTGAAGGCTAAATATTTAATTATTATTGCAAATTAGTTCTATACATTAAATATTTTATTACGTTGAAATACATTTGTAAATTAAAAGGAGTGTTTGGGATTCATGCCTTAGCCAAATTAATTAAATTATATGTATTAATTCTTTTGATAAAAGAATTGCATTAATTGATTTTAAATTGTAAATGCTAGTAGTTTCCTAAGGCATAGATGTTACTGGGAAAATATATTTGCATATATTATTTATTTTGAAAATGCTAAACTTGTAAAATATCCACTTGTGAATTAGTTGAAAGTGGGAAATGAAAGAAAAGCAAAGGGGTTTGGGGTTTTTGGAAAAAAATGAAATAAAAGGGGAAAAAACTTTTTTCCTTTCATCTTTTTTCCTCTTGTTGGAAACTATCTCTCATTCTTGTTGAAGGTTTTATGTGGTTTGAATGTGGGATTGGGATAGTGTTTGGATTGCTACACTTGTGGAGGAAGAAGTTTTATGAAAGATTAATTGTGTGTTTGTGTGTGGAGACCAAAGAAGTTCTTCAAAACCCTTGGGTGGAAAATTGTTTGATTTTCAAGGTATTCCTCTTATTATAGTTTGATTTATACTTATTGCTTGAACTCTTTACCATGCCCACATTAGGTGGATAGAATATGGTAGTTCATCCATAGGTTTCAATGGGAGCTGAAACCTAATTTAGATTTATTTTGTTGGATCTTATTTCTATATTTTTCATTTTTTTAAATTTAATTTGCAGCCATTATGCTATTTTTTTTTGAATTCATATGTGGTACAAAAAGTGTAGTGTTGTGCACATTAGGAATAAGAGGGTATAATTAGATTTGTGAAACTTAAGATCTTATTTTTGAAGAAATTTTTATAGTCTTTAATGGTGAATTACGAATAGTGTATTTTGATTGAAGCATGAATTTACGAAATTTAAAATATAGAGCATTGTGTTTATTTGTGTTTTGTAGGATGAAGAGTCTCATGATTTACTTTATTTTTTCAACCATTTTAACACGAAGATCATGAATTTTGACCTAATTTTTCATGCCTTGACTTTTTTAGTAAGAGTTAACTTTTGAGCTTAGAATTGAATACTAAGGTTAGGAGTAGAGTGAAACCATACCATGCTTGTGAAATTGGAGATGCTCCAATATGAAGTGTGGTATGGGTAATATATTAAAATTAAAATAAATTGAGGTTTCAAATATCCAAAATGAATAAAACTAAAGAACTTGAGACTTTGATTACATTGAAGGCCTTAAGGGAATCACATAAGATAGTGCTAGACATACTAGTGCATGCAGGACTTGATGGAAACACACACAAAAGTAGAGGGAATCACATAAGAAAGCACTATGAACACCACTTTCATTGAAGACCCTAATTGAATCATGTAAGACTCATACTATGATCTAGTTGTGCATGAATTCCCTAAGGGAATTATGTAAGATAATACTTACGTCATTACTTGTGCATGAATGCCCTAAGGGAATCACATGAGTTAATGATGATACTCTAATTATGATACTTAACTTAGATCCCTACCTATTTTTGTTGGGTCATTGATACCTAATGTGTCATTCTGTTTACTTGATTGAGTGTGATGGTGTGCTAGATCAATGCTTTAGTTCTGGTGGTTGTTACCACATCATCTTGTGTTATTGATTGGAGGCCTTGATCCTCATATGATTTATGTATTAGATTGTTGGGATGTATTCCCTTAGTATGGGCAAGTGTCATTATTCTTACCTTTCCAATAATTGTATTACATGTGTGTGTTTGAATGCTTAATTGACCATCTCTCATTTTAGAGGGGTGGGTCTAAGGGTTCCACATGGTTGGATGGTGTTGTACAACCATTGGGGCTAGCTAGGCTGATGGATGTGCATGGAGATCATGAAAGGTTTTTTTATTGTTTATATTCAAGACCTTGTCATCCATTGGCTTGGTATGTTTTGGAGCCATAATTAAAATTGTAATCTATGGTAAATTATCCTATTTAGAGGTGATGGATTTCTCACATTGGTTTAGTTGTCATTTATTCTTGAGTATTTATTGCATTTGGAATGGAATCCCTTGTTATACTTATTAGCGATATGTTGTCTAGACATAGATAGATTTCCATGTTTAGACAAAATTGACATCATGTGGTTCCTTTCACTATTTAATTTGAATCAAGTTCTAAGTTAAGACCTTATTTATTAGAATCCATTCCCCTTTTGAAGAATCTTGTTTGGTCAACCTGAAGCCAACAAGTGCTCAAATGGTTGGTCCAAGCCATTTTTGCACAATGCAAATAAGAAGAAAGTTATGAACTATTACTTGCAAAAAATGAGATTGCTATTTTTGGGCTAGTATATTTTTCCACATGCTTCTATTGTAAATCAAACTTCATAGTCCAAATTGCATGCATTTTAGAGTTTCTAGTTTGAACTATAGGAAGGTCAAAGTTTGAAGTCCCATTTGCATTTTTCATGGTGCAAAATGCATATTAGACTTCTAAGTTTGAATTTTTAGTAGGTTGGGATTCAAAGTCCCTTTTGTATTTTGCATGATGCAAAATGCATATTAGACTTCTAAGTTTAAATTTTTAGTAGGTTGGGATTCAAAGTCCCTTTTTCATTTTGCATGATGCAAAATGCATATCAGACTCTGAGGTTTGGATTTCCTTCTGCTCAGGGTTCAGAGTTCCCTATGCATTTTGCATGGTGCAAAATGCATACTAAACTCTAAAGTCCAATTTCTTTGGTAGTCAAGGTTTGATCATTAATTGTATATTTATTTTATTGTTGAATGCAAATCAAACCTTGAAGTTTGAAATGAACTATGTAGATTAGACTCCAAGGCCCAGAATGCTTAGCCTTTGAAACTCAGGGCTAGCAATTGAAATTACATGTAATTTACATGTTGCACTTTGATGTTCAAGTAGTCTTCCAATTCATCATGTGTTCTCGGTGTCTCCCAAACCCCAAGGCTTGAAGAATATAGCCTTCAACTAGATTAGATTTTTGACTCTACATTGAATGATGTTGATTGCAATCCAAAGGCTGAGTGATCAAGCTAGTGCAAACTTGGATTGCAAGGCCAAGGTGCATGTCTGAACCTGTGCATCTTTTTAACCAAAGTCCAAAATTTATAGGAAAATGTTCTCAAGGTTGAATAGGTTTAAATTTCCCTTGAAGTCCATCCTCAATGGTGAGTTAAATCCCACCTCCTCAAATTCTGAGATGATCAAGGAATGACACATTGATTGAGGTGTAGGGGTTCATCTTTTGAGTTTACCATGGTAATTGAGGCCATGGTGTGCCAAGTCTTCCATGTGTGTCACCATTCTTAGTGCATTGGTATGCATTCTTGGTGTGTCAAGGCTAGCTTCGTGGCATCTTGTGCACAAAAAGGTGTTTAGTGTCTTGTTATTTGCAACCTTTGTATCATGAAAAAATTTAATTATATATTTTACTATTAGTTTCTTGAGCATAATTTTGGGGTATTACATTTGATATCAAAGCCCATGTTGCAACATTGCAATCTTTTCTAAGTTTTTTGTGATGTTTGTGTTATGTATGTGTGATTGCTTTTCCTTACATGCTTGATAGTTGTGTTTTGGTTTATCATGTGTGTTCTACCCATACAACTCTAATATCAAGGGAAATGCCTCTAAAGAATTACAAAACTCATTAAAGATGTCCTTTTCAAGGCTCTCTTAAAATTTTGAGTGAGGAGTCAAAGGTTGTGAGGCATAGTCATCCAGATGAGGGTGATGGTATGTAGCAACAAATAATGAGTTTATTACAAGATCTAATTTTGAGGTTCCTTAAGCAAGAGGAAGCACATGCGAATATTTTTATGCCATTTCAAGGAAGGGTCAAAGTCATTTTCATGAGAGGGAATGTTCTAGGAGTCTACTCTAGTCCAAAGAGGAGGAACAACCTAAGTAGGAAAGGCCTCATCAAGAGGCTAGGGAAGTTGGTGATGGGTGGGTGTAGTGGTAGGGTATATGAAAGACCTTTTCCTTTGTTAGCAATTCAAGAACTGGAACAAGGGATACCAGAGAATACCGAAAGACAGGTCAAGAACCCGAAGAGGACCACGGTGCTAGAGGAGACATGAGGCGCTAAGAAAGGGACATGACACTTCAAAGAAACACATGTATATATATGCCTTATGTAATAGATATAAAAGTAAGAGAGGATAATAATATACTGTAATATGGATCAATACCAAAGTAGAGACTAGACTTACCCACTTGTATATGCTATGATCTGTTATATATATAAAAGGAGTTATAAGGGAATTTGGGTGCTATAGATTAATGACTCTTTTCTTTTATTAATGTGTTATGGTATGTCATGTATGCTTTATTGATTCCTTCTTAATAGGCTTAATTCTATTACTGTGTCCTCTGGGGTATAAATAGACTACTCAAGAAGTATTGGGGTATAGATCTCTGGACTATACTGGCCCCATTTCTCTTGCCAACATTGGTTCTGTTGTCGGGGCCCTAGAGAGAACAATAAAGAAATTAGGAGCCTGAAGGAAGTAGGAAAAATTCTATGTCAGACCCTAAAGCTACCTCTGTGAGAGGGGGTAGGCCATTAGGGGATGACGAATGGAAAGGGGGAGGATCCCAGAGATCCTTGAAAAGATGTGATTGTTCAAAAATTTTCTTCAAAACCATGATATAAGGGAAAATGTATCCGGACCAAGGACATATATGGGAATAGGAAAAACCAAAAAGAAGAGAGAGATACTTGAAATTATCAAATTAGGAATAGAAATGGATGCAGAAGAAAGAAAACTAAAACAAGTCCATGAAAGGGAAGAAAGGTACCAGAAAAGGGAAAAAGAAAGAAGGGAGATAGAACAAGCGAGAAGAATGGTAGAAGAGATCTTAAGAAAGCGAGGGGAGTGCGCCAAGGAGGGTGTTACTGAGCACACCAATGTGGGTGCATCTAAGAACATGAGGAAAGGATGACAAGTATCGGAAGCCAAAGATACCGCAAACACATAAGGAGAAGAACTGGTGGGACCTAATCCTAAGGAGTTGTTAGTTAAACATAAATTAAGTTTGATTAACGATGAAGAGACATAGGCAAAATTAAAAAGGTATGAAGAATAGACAAGGAGTCGCCCCTTAAGCCTAATATAACACACATAGAGATAGACGAAGAAAGTAAGAAACTTGAATTGTGGATGAATTACACTATAAATTGGGATATCATAGACGAAAATGATCAATCGATTGAGTGGAGAACCATAGAAGGACAAAGTGACTACGAGAGGTCAGAAAGTGATATTGAATACAACTCCATATTCAGTAACCAAAGAAGCAGTACCACAATCCCAGAAGAAGGGTCATCAGAAGAAGACATGGCCATGATGAAGAAGATGCCAGTCTTCAAAAGGGATACTAGCAATGTTGTGGAACATATCTTCTTGTTAGAAATGATATGGCAGAGTTGGAATGAACAAAGAGATAGTACAAAGCTATTTGATTTCATCAATTCCCTAAGAGAAGAACCAGTGAAATGGTATTGGAAAGCATATCACCAGAACAATAAATCCTGGGACGAAGTAAACTAGGCTTTCCTAGAAAACTTTGATAGCCCAGAACTGCCAACGGAAGGAGTGAGAAAACTAAGAGAATTATCCCAAAGGGATGAGGAGTCCAGTTTAGAATTTGATAAAAGGTTCAAGGAAGTGGTCGAATGACTGGACAAACCACTAAATGACAAACATAAGAGAGAATGGTTCCTTTTAGCCATAACTCTGGAACTAAGAGTGGCATTGGATGACATAAATTTTGGCTTATACTCAGAATTAGTTGCATTAGCATGCTAGATAGAAGGTCAGTCCTGGAGAAGAACGAAGAGGGAAAAAGAGTATAGGAAGATGGAAAAGTTACAGTTGGAGATGGACCAGTTACGATTAAGACAAGAACTCATGAAATGAGAAATTGGTCCGCAAAGGCCTAATATTTGGTGTTCCCATTGCAGTAGAGAAGGCCACCTCCAGAATGGATGTCTAAAGGAAATAGGGAAAAAAAAGGAAAATGCTCTAAAGGTGGACCTCCACACCATTAAGAAACCAAATTTGGTCTATTATGGGGTGTGTGGAGAATGGGACAACCATGAAATTGCAGAATGCCCATCCAGTAAATTTTGGTTAAATGAAGAACTAGACCATGACTAGGAAATGGCATACATAAAAGGGCTAGCATAAAGACCATTATATGCACAGGAGCATGAATATAGGGTCCCATATTGGCAAAATACAAGGAATGCTAATGCCATCCAAGGACTGGGAGGTTACAATGATAACGGCCCATACTAGGGAGGAAGAGGCCGCGGATGAGGAAGAGGAAGAAGAGTGGATGCTACTTGTTTCAATTGCGGTAAGCCAAGACACTTTGCTATAGAATGCTGGGGGAGAAGAGGAAACAATATGTATTTTGTGGTGAAGAAGATCATGATGAATTCAACTATGAGAAAGCATGCAAACATTATAACAATGCACAATCTCGCAAGGATAAGCAACAAGACTCTGATACCACAAGAGGAGCAAGACTCCCCTGCAAAACACCCAAAGACCTGGAAGAGGGAACCAAACAATGCCAGAAGATAGGGAAGGATGAATAATATATAAAAGAAGAGGATAATACCAGAGAAGAATACTACATAGAGGTTAGACCTAAGAACAGGGGCATAGCCGCCGTGATAACCCAGAAAGGCACGGATACCAGAAAAATGAACCTGGAGACTTCAGAGGAAGAAGACAACTCTGAAGAAGAAGAAGAATTCTATCCCACAAAGGAACAACATGACCAAATAGTAAAATTGTTATATATGAAAAGAAGATAGGTCGAATAGTGTAGTTAAGGTAGATTTAATCAAACCCTCCTTTCACATATACCATTCAAGGACAAAAACTAAGTTAAGTCACTTCTATTGCAAGAGGACTCAGCTACAGGTTTGGTGTCACTTTGAAATGATAAGGAAAGTTGGAATGTATTGATGAATTTGTTAAACCCTAATCTAATTAAGCCTTAAACCCTAATTATATGATTCCAGATACAGACGAATGAAACATGACAAATGATCACATAAGAAGGTACTAAATATAGATTAGAAACATACCAGGATTTGGATTCTGGAAAGTGAAAAAAAATAGGGGGTGGTCGCCCGAGTTTGAGAGGGAAACTTTTTTGCGGATCTGGAAAAATGATCTAGATCAGATTGCAACTTGCTTTAGAGTTTTTGGAAAAGCCAAAATGGAGGACACTACGGTGGGCACCCTGTTCTAGAAAGGAATATTCTCTACTCTTTTCTTCAAATCCTGAATCTTTATCTTCTGCTCTGATCTCTTGCAACTCCTCTTTGCAAGATCCTACACCTATAACTTGCAATCACAAGAGAGAGGTTGGGGGTTGTGTTGTTTAGGAGCTTGCCTCGGTCAAGCCTCAGAATGCCATTCAAGCCTTCCAACACCATTGTTAGATAGAGTACGTGTCCTTGGTGGATAGAGGAAAAATTAAATGATAAGATAGATTGATTGAAAGACAAAATAGATGTCACCTTAGAGGTGAAA
This sequence comes from Cunninghamia lanceolata, assembly GCA_027924645.1. NCBI lineage: Eukaryota > Viridiplantae > Streptophyta > Pinopsida > Cupressales > Cupressaceae > Cunninghamia > Cunninghamia lanceolata. The sequence continues at coordinate 13,444,201 of BSBN01001201.1, read as the reverse complement.
CCCTCACAGAGATGAAGTACCTTCAAATCATGAGGAAATGAGTTGATGGAGCCAAATCTGGAACAAACACATACAAACACAACACAATTCTACTCTGCAACACAATGAATGCCTTGAATGCTCTTTTCTTGATGATTATAAGTTCACCTTAATCAACTAGGAGTAAAATGAAGTCCTAAACATGCTTATATATGCATTCTCGCTAACATTATTAATTCAAATTGAAAAGACCAACAAAGGAAAACCTTTTAATGGTCATAAACCAACACATTCAAATTTAGGTCCGGACAAAATAGGTCTAGACTAGGGCATGGGCACCCAAGTCTAGAGGGATATTTTTAGTCATGATTATTGTTGACCCATTTTTTCCTCTGACCAAAGCCAAACAGTCGACCTGGTATTTTCCTTGAAAAGCCTTTAGAAAATGTTGCCAAAAAATAAAAAGTGCCAAATTGCCTAAAAAACCTTACCATTGGAAAGAGCTTGAAAAAATAGGCAGGTTTGCTTTTTACAGTACCCTAAAATTCGGCCAAATAAAGAAGTTATTGACGGTCAAAGTTTTGGTCAACATACAGTTCAAATATGCATTTGGTGGGCTTGAAAATCTCTATCAGCCTTAGGAAATGTTGAAAAAATTAAGTTTTATATATTTTTGAATGTATATCGGGCCAGGGAAATGCATATACATTTAGGGAATCTTCCACAGGTCCTCGAGAATATTCCCCGTTTGTATATCGGCGATATGCAAGGAAAGATACAAGAGAAACATACAATGTATAAATATGCATTCATGGCATATTCCTCGAAGATTCCCCATTTGTATGTTTAGCGCTTGTATATTTGCCTTGTATGTTCGCACATACAAGCAAATATACATTCGCTAAATGTACAAAGGCAAATGTACATTCGTGGCATATTCCCCAGAATATTCCGCAGCTGTATGTCAACAGGCTTGTATATTGCTTTGTATGTTCGCAATATACAAGAGGAAATATACAAAGGAGTTTGTATATCTCAAAGATACAAATGGTGGGTCTCGTGAAGATACAAAGAGGTTTGTATATCATATACATACAAAGATTCAAATGCTACAGTGGAATGTATATCGACTTGTATGTCCACACATACAAGCCGATATACAAGGAAACATATACAATCCGGACCTGAATAGAAGTTTCAATCTATTCTATGTTGTTCTCGGGTCTGCTTTGTATAAAAGGTGTTTGTATGTCTCGACATACAAAAGAGCATGTACAAGCCAGATTTCAAATGGATATCATTTCTGCCTCATTCAGGCTCCGGGTCCGATTTGTATGTATATGGCGCTTGTATATTGCAATATACAAGTCAAAGATGCATTGCGATATACAAGGCGGATTTGAATCAAGGATCATTTTCGGCACATAAGAGTTTGGAGTCCGCTTTGTATGAATAAGTGTTTGTATATTTTGCATATACAAAGAAATGTACAAGGAGAAAATATACAAGCTAGATCTGGCGGAACAATGAAAAGCAGCTAATGGTGTTTTGAGGTCCGTAGCTTGTATTTTGCATATGTAGAGGAGATACAAGTGGTAGGGCCTGCATATACAAGGGGAAATTGTATGTATATACAATTTCAAACATACAAGGCATATACAGAGCCCGATATGCAAGGTGCCATGCATATGCAAAGGAGTTGCAGAATTTTTTTTTTGAGTGCCGATTTAGGCGCCAAGATGCAGCAATATACACAGGGATGCAAATGCAGTGTATACAGGCAGTTGACTGAAAGTTTGACTACCTGTATCTCCTCCATTTTTGTGAATTTCAACTTGTTGTAAGAGGCAAAAGTGCATGTTTTTGCCTCCTCTTTCATTTGAGCAATTTTTTTGGGGGAATTTTCCAATTTTCAATTTTCAAATCTGAGGATGCATAATTTGGGTGACTGGACATTTCAGCGACGACTTTCAGCAGATGAAGATATTTTTGGGGCATTCATTGCTGCACAAATATGATACAGCTCGCATTGATGGTTAGAAATATCTTCCCACCTTCCTCTTCCAGATATTTTCATCTTTTCTACTGAAGATCGATGAGTAGGCTGCTTGCATTCAAGACTAAAAATATCTCCCCATCTGCCCAGTTCCATATTTCGATGCCATAACTGTTGTAGCTAGACAGTCATCGAGAGAGATATTTTCATTTCCAACTCATGGAGCAAATTTTGTAACCGACTTAGGATAGCTTTGGAATGCTATATATATGCATTCAAATGTTGTAAATAATGTTGGAAATTTTTTGGCATTAAGGCTTTTCTATTTTCCAAACAGAGTTTTCATATGCTGTAACCATGCCTTTCCATTGAAGATATGCAAGTTAATTTTACCTCTTTAACATATTTTTCTAGTTCTGTGTGAATCTGCATATAGTTTGTCTGTGAATGTTTCATTCCTCTCAATCATATTGCTTCTCACCTTTGCTAGAGTCATCTAACCTGTGTATACCTACTTGCTGTATTTGATTATATTGTGCATCTTCTCAGTGTTGTGGAAGTTTCTTTAAATCTGTCTGGTGTATCACCCTTTTATGTTTTCAAACTTTTGTTCATTTTCATTACAAGCATTCTCTCTCCCTTTTTCCCCAAAATTTAGTAGTTTTAGGTGATAACAAGACAAGGAAGTTGGCCTTCTCCGGAGGTTTGGTCTCATTTAGCAAAGTCCCACACTTAGAGATCATTCCCATGTTATTCCAATTTGCAGAGGTTTCACAACTGTATGCAAGGGTGCAAAACTGGGTGACAACAATTATCATTTAGGATGGGCCCCTAAGCCCTATTTGTCATGGGTTTTAGGGGAATTTGCTCCGAGACAAGTTTTACACATGCATGATTAATTTAAGGGGACCTAGGAGCTAAACTAGGTGGTAAAAAGTCCTAGGGGGACATTTTATGACATAACATTTAGCCCCCACTTTAATGTATGTATGATCTTATGACCCACACATGCATTAAAGTACGGTCGAGAACACATCAAACATGCCAAGCACATGAAGCTAAGGCATACACAAAGATTGAAGAACTATTTCTTGCCCCTAGTCTCAGGTAAGCACTAGAAGACACATTGAAGACACGCAAGACATAATGAAGACAGTAGGAAGCACCCAAAACATGGAGAATATACTGGAAGCATGTAAAACATGATGAAGACATGAGAGAAGTTACACACAACATGATGAATACATTGATATAACATTTTCATATATGTAATAAAAACCTAACTAATGGGCGGGGGGAGCTCATCACTATGCCCTTGAAACTGCCAAAGACACGCAATACAAAACCCAAAATATAGGGGGAGCTCATCGCTACACCCTTGATACTACACCAAGAGGAAAACATGCCAAACAAAACCTGAGTGTGGGGGAGCTCATTGCTACATCCTTGAAACCACACAAGGGGAAGACACGCCAAACAAAACTCGAGTATGGGGGGAGCTCATCGCTGTGCCCTTGAAACCACACAAGTGGGAAGACACATAAAGAAGACACGGAATACAGGAGCACCATATAGCATGTCATAGACATATTATATGTCTTATACATGACAAACACGAGTGATGGAAGGATCTTATTGCTAAGTCCCACCATCTAAAACACTCCAAACACACCTGATGGTTGAGCTTATGCTATAACAACCGCTAAAGACACACTTAAGGGAGGATAGCTCAAGATCCAACTCCACCTCCTGATGAGGACTTTGTATAAAAGGATGTGCACTAGCTCAAGAGATACACCATCCCGCCTTCTACAGAAGGGCTTTGTATAAAAGGATACACACTAGCTCAAGAGATATGTTTTCCTGCCTCGCGAAGAGGGCTTTTTGATTGCAATTTGAATAAGGATGTGCACTAGCTCAAGAGATACAACATCCTGCCTCACGAAGAGGGCTTACAAACACGCTTTGTTAGTGCCAAAATCATCAGATAGATACCATTATATATGCCCCCACATTAAGGTGGTTGATGTCTCTTATCGATATCAAGCACATTAAGGTAGAGAGAAAATGCACAAGGGAACAAGAGCTCTCGCATAACCCATGCCCCCGAGGTGACATGTGCTTACAATCATTGAATGTTCCCACAAACACATTGATATAATATGTTAAGATAAACAACAAGATCAAATCATGAAAGCTATGCATGAAAATAGTCGCATCAAGGACCAAGGCTATACTCAAGGGTTCAGAGCTGAGTATAATGGTTGGGCTATACTATAGGTACCTCAAAACCAAGTGTAGCAACAAGGTGAGATACCATTCAAAGTGTACAAGAGTAGATTGACTGGATTGTAAAATGTTAGTCACAAGAAATGCCATAAGATGATACATCACACAGAGTGATTCTACTAGTCTAGTGTTGGATATATAGATCAACCCCATCTTCATATATAGACTAGGTCCATTTTTTATTTCTTTCTGAAGGGGTGCACAGTTTGTATTAGTATTGTTTTGTTTTCATCATCCGCCAACTAGGTAGAATCAATGAAGAAGGTAAACAATAAAAATGTGGTGCAGTCACGGTTAGGAGAGAACTATCTAGACTGTGTAGCTAGAGTAAACACAATGGAAACAACTCAAAGATATGAAGCAAATGCAGATTTAGTCATTCAGTATATCATAGAATTCAAATATAGATCGGCCGACAACATGTTGGCTTACAATTAGGGCTCACAGGCCTGATTACAGAATATCAAAATATGCACAAGTTATAGCTTTGTAGCTCCCTCGCAAAGAATTCAAACTATCGATCTTATAAATCATGAGAATTGCTTTCTAAATGATCTATTACATCAATATATATCATATCTGAAACATAAGATTCCTCTGCGTCAGCCAAGGAAGATCACAAACTCCAATGAAGAGCTGTAACGTGTGTATACGGATAGGTCAGACCTAAAGGAATAGAACTCCTCCACAAATAAATGGAATGATGTGTAGATCTCAGGGAAGGTTGGTCACGATCCAATAAACATTAAATCACATGTCTTTGAACTTCTCAAGTCATGAAATGCTCTGCAGGTCTTCTCCTTTAGTTGATTATCTGAGACTTCTAGAATGCTCTGTTTTGAGAAAACAACCGATCTTCTGATAGTGATAACTTTCCAGGACTTGATCCAAATGCTCTAAAAATTAGATATGATGTAGATAAATGAATCGAGATGCTAAATCTAACTCTGAAAGGTCTAAGATGCAACTATAGTAGAATGCGGACCAAAATACAGAAACTGCTACTGATTGAATTTCCTGAACTAAACTCAAAAATGAAAGGAAACAAACTGAACTGCAAACAAACTAAAATGCAAATGTTTTTGGTTGATGCAAGATTGCTCTTGAACTGGGGATGCTCTTGCATCAAACATCTAGGGTTATTGAAAAAGTGAGTCCCTCACTTTGCTAGGGCTAGAGGAAAACTGAGACGATCCACCTCAGCCTGAGAAATCCATGATGAATCTTCTTCCGGTCTACCTTTCCATTTTACAAGATATTATTTGTATTGTCTTCCTCTAGTGTTGCGTCCAACTCTACTGTCCAAAATGTTTTCAATCTACTCTGGTGCTTGTTGTGGTAACCGCTTCTTCAAGTCTTCTTCAAGGTTGTCACTAAACTCTGCTTCATGATACTGATATAGGTCTATAATGTTGAAAATAGGTGATATACCCAATGTCTCCGGTAATTCCACTTCATATGCATTTCCCAAATAAAACTTCCTGAGTATCCTACAAGGTCCAAATTTCTTCATATTCAACTTCTTATATGTCCTAATTAGAAATCTTTCTTTTCTCAAGTACACCATTACTTCATCTCCAACTGCAAATTCCTTATGTCTCTTCTTCTCATTTGCTTGCTCCTTATACTTGCAATTCATATCCTCCAAATGCTCCTTCACCTGTTTATGCATTGTCTCCATATATCCTAAAAATTCTTCTACTTCTGCACTTCTCTTATTTGCCATACTAATATCTCTCAATTCTACAACTCCTCTAGGGTTTACTTCGGTAACAATCTCAAAATGTGTTCTTCCAGTACTCCTATTCACTAAATTATTGTAGGCAAATTCTGCTTGTGAAAGAATCAAATCCCGGCTTCATGCCTTCTCTCCAACCAAACATCTCAACAAGTTTCCCAAACTCCTGTTTACTACATCTATCTATCCATCAGTCTGTGGATGAAATGATGAACTAAACTTCAAATATGTCTTCATCTTCTTCCAAAGTGTCTTCCAAAAGTAACCAACAAACTTTGTGTCTCTGTCTAAAACTATGCTCTTAGGTAATCGATGCAATCTCACAATCTCCTTGAAAAATAGGTCAGCTACATGCACTGCATTAGTTGTCTTCTTACAGGGAATGAAATGTGTCATCTTTAATAATATGTCTACCACTACAAATATTAAATCATGTCCTCTCTATGTCTTAGGCAATCCCATTACAAAATCCATACTTATGTCTTCCCAAAGTCTCTCCGGTACTGTCAAAGGTTTATACAATCCAGTATTTTGACTACTCCCTTTTTGCAATTTGACAAACTCTACAACTCTGCACAAACTTCCTAACATACTTATGTATCTGGGCCCAAAAGTAGTTTTCACTCACCAAAGCCACTGTTTTATCAATTCCAAAATGTCTTGCCAATCCTCCATTGTGTTTCTCCTTGATCAAATTATCTCTCATTGAACTTCTAGGTATGCACAACTAATTTCGTTTGAACAACATATCTTCTTCAATGAAATAGTCCAACCACTTGCTCCTATCTGTCACAACAGGTTCCTTACATGCTTTCCAATATTCTACAAAATCAAGATCTTCTTCATACATGTTCTTCAATTCTTGAAATCCCAACACTTCAACTCTCATCTCTGTCAGCAAGTTCCTTCTTCTACTCAATGGATCTGCAACTTTGTTTGATTTCCCACTCCTATGCTTCAATACAAATGTATAACTTTGCATGAACTCTACCCATCTCATATGTCTCTGAGTCAACTTTCCTTGATTGTTCAAATATTGCAAAACTTGATGATTTGTATACAACACAATCTCCTTAGGCAACAAGTAATATCTCCACTTCTTCAAGGCTTGAATTACGACATAGAACTCTTGATCATAAACTAAATATCTTCTCCTCGCATCATTCAACTTCTCACTGAAATATGCTATAGGTCTACCTTCTTGACTTAACATTGCTCCAATTGCATTCCCACTTGCATCACAATCTACTTGAAATACCTTATTGAAATCCGGTAATGCCAAAACAAGTTGCTCTATCACTTTTTTCTTCTACAACTTAAAACTTTTATCTGCTCCTGATGTCCACTTGAAATCTTTTCTGTTACCTCCCATTGTCTCTGTCATAGGGATACATATTGAACTAAAATTTATGATGAACTTCCGTTAAAAAATAGCTAATCCATGAAATGATCTAACTTCAACAATGCTCTCCGGTGTAGGCCATTCAACAATTACTCTTACTTTCTCAGGATCCATCTTCAATCCTTCTACAGAAATCACAAATCCCAAGTATACCAATTCTTCCTTCATGAAACTACACTTCTTAATGTTTATCAACAATTTCTCTTCTCTCAGTCTCTGCAATACTTGTCTCAGGTGCTGCAAATGTTCCTCTTTTGTCTTACTAAAAATCAGAATGTCATCCAAGTATACAATAACAAACTTACCCAAGAATTTCTTCAAAACTTCATTCATCAATCTCGTGAAAATATTTAGTGCATTTGTCAATCCAAAAGGCATCACTAACCACTCATACAACCCTTCATTTTTCTTAAATTTAGTCTTCCATTCATCTCCTTCTCTGATTCTGATTTGATGGTATCCACTCTTCAAATCTATCTTTGTAAAATATTTTGCTCCACTCAAACAATCCATGATATCATCCATCTTAGGTAAAGGAAATCTATACTTAACTGTGATCTTGTTTAGTGCTCTAGAGTCTGTACACATTCTCCATTCTCCATCTTTCTTAGGTGTTAATACTACAGGTATTGTACAAGGACTCAAACTTTGTCTGATCAAACCTTTCCTCAACAACTCCTGTATATGCCTATTCAATTCTTCATTCTCTACTGGTGTCATTCTATGTGTTGCTTTGTTAGGCAAACTAGCTCCTGGTATAAGATCCATGTGATGACTGATACTCCCGATTGGTGGCAATCCTTCAGGTACATTGTCTGATATGATGTCTTCATACTATGTGAGAAACTCTTTTATCTCCTCCGGTTTTGGTTCTTTAGTCTTCAGGGTTTCAAGTTTCTTGGGAATCAAAGCATAACACATATTCTCATGTCTCAAACTATCCAAAATTTTTCTTCCATCTACCAAGCAGATTCTAGCATTTCCACATACTTCGCTCTTAGGATCATCTTCCAAAGGAATCAAAGTAATTCTCTTCCCATTTGAGGTTATAGTATATGTATTCTTTCTCCCATCATGTATATCTTTTCTATCATATTGCCAAGGTCTAGCCAACAAAATATGACAAACATCCATAGGCATAATATCACACAAGACTTCATCATGATATGATCCAATATGAAATTTTACCAAACATTGCTCACTCACCAATACCTTATGATCATCCTAAATCCATGCTATATTTTAGGGCTTAGGGTGTTTCAATCTTTCAAACTTCAGCTTAGTCACCATCTCCTCTAAAACTAGGTTATCTGAATTACCACTATCAATTACAACTTGACAACATTTACCTCCTGATTTGCATCTGGTTCTAAACAAACTTTCCTCTACGGTGGTTCCTGATTTGTCTCTGCTTGAAATAGTGCTCTCCTCATCACAAGTAATTCTCCTTTCTCAGGTTTACCAACTGAACTTGGTGATCCAATAGGTTCTTCTTCCACATAGGCTGCTCTTCCACTGTTCTCTATCCTCTTGCTTGTACTCCCCTGACTACATTCAAATGCTCTATGTCCTTCACCTCCACACTTGAAACAAGTTCCTTTGAATGTTCTCCTATCAGCTCCTCTTCCTTCTCTTCTATATCCTTCACTCGGGTATGCACTAAGGTTTCCTCTACGGTAGAAAATTTTGTCATCTCTCTGATATGCATTATTATCTTTGTCATCCTTCTTGAATGTATTCTCTTGTCTATTCTACTCCACAAATGATCTCTCTCCTCCAAAAAAATGTTCTACCTCTCTAAAATTTACCTCCTCTATCTCTCTGTCTCTGATCATGTCTCTTATTTTTCTTCTCTTCAACTTTCAAGGCAAACTGATATGCTTCTTCCAGTGTTGTCATCCTCACCAAACTCAATTCTTCTTGACTGTTCAATCTCAGTCCATTGATGTATTTGGCCACTTTCTCTTTTCTTGCTTCACTATGTCCTATTCTTATGATCATCTTATGAAATTCTTCAGTGTACTCCTTTACAAATTTCTCCTTTTTTCTTAGTTTCTGCAATCTCTTCAATAGCTCCAACTCATAGTCAACAGGTACAAACTGATTCTTCAATTTTGTCACCATCCTATCCCACTTTGTGATCTTTTCATTCCCTCTTCTATTTCTATCCAATTGAACTTCTTTCCACCTTATAGAAGCATGTCCTTTCTGTTGGTAAGAGACACTATGTGGATTCATAAGTGTTGTCATTGATGGTAACAAAGTCTATCCCACACATCCACAGTACATAGTATGCCTATACCGGAAGTCAAATTGAAGATTATTTTGGTCCGGTGAACAAGAACAGAGTATGTAACAAGGTCCAACATTCAGGTTCGGATCTCTCATATAGTGTAACTCAGTAAGTTGCAGACTTGGACAAGTCAAGAGGGGTATCATTACTATTGTACTGCATATATTTAGCCTTCGGTGATAAAGCATGAAAAAGATATGAGCATCTGAGTGTTGGGTTCTAGTCAGGCAGAGCAGACAAGAAGAATTGACCGACAAAGTATCAGACTTCAATCAGAATGAGTAAAAGGTGTTGATCAAGCAATTTGTGGGATTATACATTGTTGGCCGACATGATTAATGACTTCTATGCTTAAGCTTTTGATACGCATCACAAATCAAGCATGGATTTAGCCGACAGATCAATAACTTGCAAATATCTTGAGTGTTCCTGTTGCTGACTAGAAAGTTGATGAGAATCCTTGATGCAGATATATATACCAGATGGATTCTAGCATGTAAGAGTTTGAGTTGAAGATGTAAAGAAATATGGTGCAAAGAAAAATAGGGATAAGTGTGAGAACAACAATTCAAGTCCGGTATGTGACTGAATAACAACATTGAACAAAGGAAGAATGAAGTGCGTCAGATTAGTATATTGTGCCTAACCAAAATTGAACTCTTGCATTTGTAGATGCTTCTCATTAGTTCAAACACTTGATTATCTTCTGTAAGTTCTATAGACAATGAGTCTCTTGTGGGCAGTGTGCCTCTTGTGAGCAGTGTGCTCAGGCAGTGAGCCCTAATTGGCAAGTGCCAAATTTGTACTCTTTATTCTTTTAATAGAGAATACAATCTTGGGTTAGTCACCCAGTGGTTTTTCCCTTAACAGGGTTTCCACGTAAAAATCCTTGTGTTATGTGTGTTGATTTTATTTATGTTCTTATGATTACATATGCTTTCATGTTTTGATATAACACTACATATTGAGATAACGAAATAAAAGAAAATTAAGAAAATTTTGAGATAACTGATTCACCCCCCCTCTCAGTTATTTGCCTTTCTTTCAACACTTTTAGCTTTGTCTTTGCAAATTTTACCTTCTCTAGATCTTCAAATTCTTCATATTCAAAGTATTCTTCCATGTCATTTATCCAGTCAATCAACTCTTCAGGATTCAAATTGCCAGTGTAATTAGGTACATCAACTTAGGTCTCTTTCCAATCTTTGAAATGGCTTGCAACATCTTGACTTGATTTGATTCTTCTTCTTCATCACTTCCTAGGGTTTCACCAATTTGTTCAACAGATTGAAATTCCTCTTCGTCATCACTTTCAACATTAGGTCTAGGTGTCAATCCTCTTTGCCCATCTTGCTCGACCGCATCCAATCGAATTCTCATTGTTTTCATCATTTCCATCATCTCATCCATTCTACCAGCCATTGTTCCAATAGCAAGAACTCTCCTTGGTGGCATTCTTCCTAGGATCAAGTGCAAACTACCTCAATTCAGCGATCGAGCTACAAGGTGACAATTGCCTCACAATCGACGATCGGTTGTGACATAAGTAACCTGCCTCAGATTCAGTGATTTGTCCACAACAAGATCTTATAAAATTCCTTCGCCAACTTCGCTCAAATTCACTCCCAAAGATTTGAACTATCTCTCTGATACCACTTGGTGTAGTCAGGGGTAGGAGGGTCCTCGGAGAGAACTATCCAGACCATGTAGCTAGAGTAAACACAACGGAAACAACTCAAAGATATGAAGCAAATGCAGATTTAGTCATTCAGTATATCATAGAATTCAAATACAAATCAGCCGGCAACATACGGGATTACAATTAGGGCTCACAAACCTGATTACAAAATATCAAAATATGCACAAGATATATCTTTGTAGCTCCCTCGCAAATAATTCAAACTATCAATCTTCTAAATCATGAGAATTACTTTCCTAAGGATCTATTACATTAATATATATCATATCCGGAACATAAGATTCCTCCGCGTCGGCCAAGGAAGATCACAAACTCCAATGAAGAGATGTAACGTGTGTATACAGATAGGTCAGACCTAAATGAATAGAACTCCTCCGCAAATGAATGGAATGATGTGCGGATCTCTAGGAAGGTCGGCCACAAACCAATAAACATTGAATGATGTGTCTTTGAACTTTTCAAGTCATGAAATGCTCTTTAGGTCTTCTCCTTTAGCTGAGTATTTGAGACTTCTAGAATGCTCTGTTATGAGAAAACAATCAATCTTCTGATAGCGATAACTTTCTGGTACTTGATCCAAATGCTCTAAAAATTGGAGATGATGTAGATAAATGAATCTAGATGCTAATTCCAGCTCTGCAAGGTCTGAGATGTAATTGTGGTAGAATGTGGACCAAAATATAGAAACTACTACTGATTGAATTACTTGAACTGAACTGCAAACAAACTGAAATGCAAATGTTTTTGGTTGATGCAATATTTCTCTTGAACTAGGGATGATCCTACATCAAAATGAGAGAGGAGAACAAGTGCCTTAGGAACACCACGTAGGAGGATGCCCCCAAAACACCTTCTGCAACGAGATGCCCCTAAGGACAACACAACAATAAAATAGAGGAGAGGCAAGATAGAAGAATGACGAAACAAATAGAAGAATGGTCACAATAGAGGTGGTCTCCTAGTATCCTTTACCTTACAAGATTATCAAGGGTCATCCAAGGATACCTAAACAACACATAACTCATCATGGGGGAACACAACATGACATATATTATATATATAAAGAGGAGCTCGAACTTGTGAGCATCTTAGAAAGGTGCTCTATCAATTGCAACAAAAATTGTGAGTTGTTCATACCTGATTGATTCTTATTTCCAGAACGGTCATGCGGTGCTTGTTTCTCAATTCCTTGTATATTTGAAATTTTTTGTTGCTTATGAGGAGGGGAATCATTATTATTTTGCACTGATGATAGCTGCCTTGTTCTTTTCCGATCCTTTGCTTTCTTATTTTGATGAATGAGCCTTTCATGGAGGAATGGGATATTTTCCACCATGGTAACCTTTTCTTGTATCATAATATCTTGTCGCGGTTGTTTAATTTTCTTATCCAGTGAATTTTGGTTGTCTCCTGATCCTTGAAGGGATAATGGCGGAGGAACCTCAACATAGATACCTTTTCATCATGGACGAGGTGAGTCTTCAATCTTCCCCTTATCCAATTCTATCATGCCAACCATTTCATCATAATCCAGATAGTCATCTTCTTGCTCTATTGTATTTTTCTCTGCCATGTTGTTGTCACTATGCTTAGGAAATGGATTAGTGAAAATTTACAAATTCTGATTCAGGGGGCAAACTGACTTATTTCCATTGTCATTCACTCCAGTTACTTGTATTATATTAGAATTGATGAGGACTTGAATTTCATGTTTCAAATGCATACATCTTTTGGTGTCATGTCCTACTGAGTGGTGATTTTGACAAAAAGCATTAGCATCAAATGATAGTCCTTATATCATCTTACTATCAAATGGTTTCACAAGTGGAAGCTTCAAAAGATTGTTTCTTACTGCTTGATTCATGATTGATTGAAGAGACTCAAATAATGGAGTAAATTATCTTTGTTGTTGTCTAATTTGAAACGGTGCCCGTTTAGCATTACTAATAGCAGACACTTGTGATTGAAAATTGTACAAAAATGTTCTCCATTAATCTTAATGAAACTCTTGCTATTCCTCTTAAAGTTGTTTTGTGAAGGTCCAGCTGGAGATTGACTAAATTGAGCCGATGAGTTTTGATTCTCATACTAACTAGATGAATGATGGTAATCACGAAGGGTTGTGCATAAATATTGAAAAGAGCTATACTTCATCAAGAGGATTTTATCATGGATGTTAGGTTGTAAATTCGTAATGAATACCTTCTGAAGATCTTCATCTTTAATTAGGTATTGTATTTGTGAGATGAGACCTTGATATCGACTGATGAATTCCATCAACTTCTCCTTTGAACCTTGTTTACAATGAACCAAGTCAATTAAAGATACTGTAGGTCTAATGTTTATTTGGAAATGTTGTAAGAATTGATCAAACAATTGTGAGAAAGAGTTTATTGAGTTCAGAGGTAAAGAGCAAAACCATTCCAAAGCAGCATCTTTGAGAGATCATGGGAAAAGTTTCACTAACAAGTCCTCTTCAAAGAAGAAATCACTACACATCACCGTGAATGTTGCCACATGAGTATTAGGATCACCTTTACCACCATATTTTTCAAAGCGAGGAGTCTCTAATTTTTTAGGCATAGGAGTTCTTAGAATGGCATAAGATAAAGGACTATGGGCATGATATGTTGGTAAAGTAGGTTGGGAAGAATTAGTCAAGTTTTTCACCTTTTGTTGTAAAGAGGTTATGGTTTGCAAAAGTTAATTTAAAAGGGCGTCATTAGGAGATGTGGTTTGTTGTTGAGAAGAATTAGAAGCTATGATCATGAAGTTTTGAGGTGATTGGTTGTGAGTGGTAATGGAAGGAGGTTGAGAACAATTGTAGGTGAAAGGTGATTGAGAATAGGTGTAAGTGAGAGGTGGTTGAGAATAAGTATTCATATAAGAAGTCACCCTAGGTGCTAAGTTTTGATAATTGACTCCCAAAACCTTGTAATTTTGTGAATTAGTGTCATTAGATACTCCCATACTAATGGTAGCATTACTACAAGCGTATGCATTAGTAGTGAGAATTGATGATGTGAAAGTAGACATTCCGGTAGTTGGTATAGGTGTCGATACCTGTGTATGATTTAGTGATGACATATTATTAAAAGTATTTGCATAGTTAGTCACTATCATAATGTTGTTATGAACTATATGGGCTAGTCCATGTAGTGTGTTAACACCATCTTGTCCTTGTTTCAATAACTCCCTTAGACTATGAACAATAGGTACAACCTCTTCATCTATCCTATCTTTTTCCACAAATGCTTGAAAATCAGTTAATTCATTATCAAGTTTGTTTATTTAATCATTAGGTACATGTGTTATCACATCAATAGAATCTTCAAAATCATGCAATGTTTGTTCTTCCATTGTATTTGTAGGAGGTATGATATCTTGCAAACTTTGTGTTTCACCTTTTGTAAAATAAGTGTTCAATGGATTTTCTGATGTTGGTACACCGTTGTTATCGGGAGCACTAGAACCCATTAATCTAAGACTTATCCTTAGAGGGATGTTTATATTAGGGCAGTGAGTTATACAAATCATGCAAAATCATACAACACTCAATACACAAACTAATAGAACACACCAAAGGAGCAAGATATGCTTGTTGAAATACACAATGTGTAAATTAGAAAATATGCCAATTTTCAATCTAAGGCATTTTATGATGCCAAATTTTCAAATGAACAATGAATATATGCTTGAAAATGAATGCAAGTTCTGAAATGAAAGATATCTATGACAAATGCAATGAAACAAAGCAAAACTATGCTTGTTTATGAACCTAAAATGCTCAAAGTTTTCACTTTTTTCAATGCAAATGTGCTAAAAATGCAAAAAATTACAATACAGCAACACTACAGATGAAAATCATACTTGAAAGAGTGTTGGAATGAGTAGTAAAAAATTAAACAATATTTTAACTATAAACCCTAGCTTTTGAAATTAATAGGTTATATGAAAAAATGCAAAATTTCAAGTAAAACCCTAGCAAATGAGATATGCAAACGCAAGGTAAATGATCATGAAAATATGAAATGCTGTAATTTATCTCATATCTGATGTAAATATCACAAAATTAAATATTTTTAAAGATATGCAAGGAAAATAGTGCAAACTATGCCTTAATGCAAGCCAAAAATGCTTATTTTTTTCAAAATTTTCAAATTTATGCAAGATTTTTGAATGTATGATGATGAATATGATTTGAATGAATTCAAAACTGATTACAACACTTAGAAAGATGCAATTTCAGGAAAAAAATGGGTTCACCAAAATGTTATATATGAAAAGAAGATAGGTTGAATAGTGTAGTTAAGGTAGATTCAATCAAACCCTCCTTTCACATATACCATTCAAGGACATAAACTGAGTCAAGTCACTTATGTTGCAAGAGTAATCAACTATAGGTTTGGTGTCACTTTGAAATGATAAGGAAAGTTGGAATTTATTGATGAATTTGTTAAACCCTAATCTGATTAAGCCTTAAACCCTAATTTTATGATTCAAGATACAAACGAACGAAACACGAAAAATGGTCACACAAGAAGGTACTAAATATAGATTAGAAACATGGTGGATTTGGATTCTAAAAAGTGAAAACTTCAGGGACAAGGAGGTGGGTGCCCAAGTCTGATAAGGTAACTTTTCTACAGATCTGAACAATGATCTATATCAGACTATAACCTGCTTCAGAGTTTGCAGAAAAGCCAAAATGGAGGACACTAGGGCGGGCATCCTATTCCAAAAAGGAATATGCTCTACGCTTTTCTTCATATCCCAAATCTTTATCTTCTGCTCTGATCTCCTACAACTCCTCTCTGCAAGATCCTACACCTGTAACCTGCAATCACAAGAGAGGGGTTGGGGATTGTGGTGTTTAGGAGCTTGCCTCAGTCAAGCCCTAGAATGGCATTCAAGCCTTCCAACACCATTGTTAGATAGAGTACGTGTCCTTGGTGGACAGAGGCAAAATCAAATGATAAGATAGATTGATTGAAAGACAAAATAGATATCACCTTAGAGGTGAAACCCTCATAGAGATGAAGTGCCTTCAAATCATGAGGAAATGAGTTGATGGAGCCAAATCTACAACAAACACATACAAACACAACACAATTATGCTCTGCAACACAATGAATGCCTTGAATGCTCTTTACTTGATGATCATAAGTTCACCTTAATCAACTAGGAGTAAAATGAAGTCCTAAACATGTTTATATATGCATTCCCGCTAACATTCGTAATTCAATTTGAAAAGGCTGACAAAGGGAAACCTTTTAACGGTCATAAACTGACACATTCAAATTTAGGTCCCAACAAAATAGGTTTGGAGTAGGGCATAGGCGCCCAAGTCCAGAGTGCTATTTTTAGTCATGATTATCATTTAGGATGGGCCCTTAAGCCCCATTTGTCATGGGTTTCAAGGGAATTTGCTCCGGGACAAGTTTTACACATGCATGATTAAATTAAGGGGACCTAGGAGCTAAACTAGGTGGTAAAAAGTCTTAGGGGGACATTTTACGACATAACATTTAACCCCCACTTTAATTTATGTATGATCTTACGACCCATACATGCATTAAAGTATGGTCGAAAACACATCAAACATGCCAAGCACATGAAGCTAAGACATACACAAAGATGGAAGAACTATTTATAGGGCCCAGTCTCAAGTAAGCACTAGAAGACACATTGAAAACACACAAGACATAATGAAGACAGTAGGAAGCACACAAAACATGGAGAATACAGTGGATGCACCTAAAACACGATGAAGACATGAGAGCAGTCACGCAAAACATGATGAATACATTAATATAACATTTTCATATATGTAATAAAAAACCTAAGGGGTGGGGGGAGCTCATCGCTACACCCTTGAAACTGCTAAAAACACGCAATACAAAACCCAAATGTAGCGATAGATCATCGCTACACCCTTGATACTACACTAGGGGAAACCATGCCAAACAAAACCTGAGTGTGGGGGGAGCTCATTGCTACACCCTTGAAACCATACAAGGGGGAAGACATGCCAAACAAAACTTGAGTGTGGGGGGAGCTCATCGCTACACCCTTGAAACCACACAAGGGGGAAGACACATAAAGAAGACACACAAAATACATGAGCGCCATATAGCATGTCATAGACATACTATATGTCTTATACACGACAAACACGAACAATGGAAGGAGCTTATTGCAAAGTCCCACCATCTAAAACATGCCAAACATACCTGATGGTTGAGCTTATGCTACAACAACTGCCTACACACACTTAACGGAGGATAGCTCAAGATCCAACCCCGCCTCCTAATGAGGACTTTGTATAAAAGGATGTGCACTAGCTCAAGAGATACACCATCCCACCTTACGCAAAAGGGCTTTATATAAAAGGATATGCACTAGCTCAAGAGATATGTTATCCTTCCTCGTGGAGAGGGATTTTTTATTGTAATTTGAATAAGGATATGCACTAGCTCAAGAGATACAACATCCCACCTCACAGAGAGGGCTTACAAACACGCTTCGTTAGTGCCAAAATTATCAGACAAATAGCATTATATATGCCCCCACCTTAAGGTGGTTGATGTCTCTTACTGATATCAAGGACATTGAGGTAGAGAGAAAACACGCAAGGGAACAAGAGCTCTCGTAAAGCCCATGCCCCCAAGGTGACATGTGCTTACAATTGCTGAATGTTCCTAGAAACACATTGACATAATATGCTAAGATAAACAACAAGATCAAATCATGAAAGCTATGCATGAAACAGTCACATCAAGGACCAAGGCTATACTTATAGATTTGGAGCTAAGTATAATCATTGGGCTATACTGCGGGTACCTTGGAACCAAGTGTAGCAACAAGGTGAGATACCATTCAAAGTGTACAAGAGCAGATTGAGTGGATTGTAAAATGTTAGTCGCAAGAAATGTCATAAGATGATACATCACACGGAGTGATTCTACTAGTCAACTGTTGGATATATAGATCAACCCCATCTTCATATATGGACTAGGTCCATTTTTTTCTTTCTTATTGAAGGGACGCACAATCAATATCAGTATTTGTTTGTTTTCGTCATCTGCCAACTAGGTAGACTCACTGAAGAAGGTAAACAATAAAAATGAGAGAGGAGAAGAAGTGCCTTAGGAACACCACGTAGGAAGATGCCCCCAAAGCACCCTCTACAATGCTATGCCCCTAAGTCATGACACACAACAATAAAATAGAGGAGAGGCAAGATAGAAGAATGATGAAACAAATAGAAGAATGGTCACAATAGAGGCACTCTCCTGGTATCCTTGACCTTACAAGAGTATCAAGGGTCATCCAAGGAGAACTAAACAACACATAACACATCACAAGGGAACACAACATGACATATTAGCATCTTAGAAAGGTACTCTATCAAGTGCGGCAAAAAATGTGAGTAGTTCATACCTGATTGATTCTTATTTCCAGAATGATCATGCGGTGCTTGTTTCTCAATTCCCTGTATATTTGAAATATTTTGTTGCTTGTGAGGAGGGGAATCATTATTATTTCCCACTAATGATAGTTGCCTTGTTCTTTTCTGATCCTTTGCTTTCTTATTTTGATGAATGAGCCTTTTTGCGGCAGAATGGGATATTTTCCATAGTGGCAACCTTTTCTTGTATCATAATATCTTGCCGCAATTGTTTAATTTTCTTATCCGATGCATTTTGGTTGTCTCCCAATCCTTGAAGTGATAACAGTGGAGGAACCTCCGCATAGATACCTTTTCCTCATGGACAAGGTGAGTCTTCAATCTTCTCCTTATCCAATTCTATCATGCCAACTATTTCATCATAATCCAGATAATCATCTTCTTGCTCTATTGTATTTTGCTCTACCATGTTGTTGTCGCTATACTTAGGAAATGGATTAGTGAAAATTAGCAAATTTTAATTTAGAGGGGAAACTGACTTATTTCCATTGTCATTCACTCCAGTCACCTCTTTTATATTAGAATCGATGAGGTCTTGAATTTCATGTTTCAAACGCATACATCTTTCAGTGTCATGTCCAGTCGAGCAGTGATACTGAAAAAAAGCATTAGCATCAAATCATGGTACTTGTATCCTCTTACTATCAATTTTTTTCATAGGTGGAAGATTCAAAAGATTGTTTCTTACTGCTTGATTCATGATTAATTGAAGAGACTTAGATAATGGAGTAAATTGTCTTTATTGTTGTCTAATTTGAAATGGTGCCCATTTAGCATTACTAATAGTAGACACTTGTGATTGAAAATTATTTGAATGTTGTCCATTGATCTTAATAAAACTCTTGTTTTTCCTCTTAAAGTTGTTTTGTGAATGTCTAGCTAGGGATTGACTAAATTGAGCCAATGAGTTTTGATTCTCATACTGACTAGATGAAAGCTGATAATCACGAAGGGTTGTGCATAAATGTTGAAAAGATCTATACTTCATCAAGAGGATTTTATCATGGATTTTAGGTTGTAAATTTGTAATGAATACCTTCTGAAGATCTTCATCTTTAATCAGGTATTGTATTTGTGAGATGAGACCTTGATATTGACTGATGAATTCTATCAACTTCTCTTTTGAACATTGTTTACAATGAACCAAGTCAATTAAAGAGACCCTAGGTCCAATGTTTGCTTGGAAATGTTGTGAGAATTGATCAACTAGCTGCGAGAAAGAGTTTATTGAGTTTGGACGTAAAGAGAAAAACCATTCCAAAGCAATATCTTTGAGAGATCGCGAGAAAGGTTTCACTAACAAGTCCTCTTCAAAGAAAAAATCACTACACATCACTATGAATGTTGCCACATGAGTATTAGGATCACCTTTACCATCATATTTTTCAAAGCGAGGAGTCTCAAATTTTTCTGGCATAGGAGTTCTTAGAATGGCATAAGATAAAAGACTACAGGTATGATATGTTGGTAAAGTAGGTCGGGAAGAATTAGTCGAGTTTGTCACCTTTTGTTGTAAAGAGGTCATGCTTTACAAAAGTTGATTTAAAAGGGCATCATTAGTGTTGCAAGTATGTGCCTAATTGGTGTTGTCATTGATGTCAACATATTCTTGTTGTCATTAGTGTCAACTATATCTTGTTTAGAAGACTTGTATGTTGAGGATATTGAGAAAATTAGCCTCTCCAAAAGAAACAAGTGAGTTACAGAGAAGTGCAGTACAGACAGTGAGTTGTATGCTAAAGAACAGTCTGGTAAATTGCTTCACATTTATCTCTGCTTGATGATAGTGGTCTGCGGATTGGAACTAAGTTAGAGGTATGTCTAAGGATTCTACATTTTTGGGTCTAAGCCATTTGCATGAAGATCTAAGTGAGTTGTGTCCACCAGAGTGAAGCTTGCTTTTTCTGTAAGTTTAGTTGAGACAGGAAGACAGTATTTAGCTCCGCATTCCTCTGCAATAAAGTATTTTGCTCTGCGGTTCTAGAGGGAATTCTGGGATGATGATAAGTGTCTACAATTGCAATGGTTCATGGTTTGGTGGTCCGCAAGCTATCTTTCTTTTATGACAGTTGAAGATAGTAAATATCATGTGTTCCAATGAGAAGATTCCTATGGATAAAGTGGTTCAGGTTCATGCGGTTGCTCCTGATGATTATAGCGTGCTTTTGGATGTATCCTAATCATGTTCCTATCTAGACTTTGGTCCGCGTTAAGAAATTGAGATGGTATGAGAAGATTGTTCCCAGATAACATAGCGTGTAACCAGTCTTGGTTGACCTGGTTGATCCCAGTGATTATAGAGATCTTTGGAAGATTGTGGAAGCATGTTGTGGCATGGAAGATCATGTTTGAGTCCAAGCTAAGGCATGGCATGATCTACATTTCATTTCCTTTGAATGATATTACAATAGGTCAGGACCTATTTTGTAATTATTTGTAATACCGACCTTGGAGATTGTTCCAATGGTTGATGATTCTGATGCCGACCTTGATGATCATTCCAAGGCTGATGTAATGTATAAATACTTGTAGTTGAGTCGTGGAAAAGGTGTCCTTTAGTGAAAATGAGAATATATTAAGAAAGGTCCAAAGACAAAGTAGAGAAGGGGGCAGAGGAAAGAAGAGGAAGAGCAGAGCAGAGGAGCAGAACAGAGGAAGAGCAGAGCTGAGGAATTGTTTATTCACAATACAAAAAGGTGTTGATCATGGCAGCTAGTCTGGTAGTAAGCCACCAGTAGGGTTTAACAACCCTTATTGTAATCTTGCTAGGTTTAGGGTTGAGGCAGTGAATCTGCTAGACCTAGTTGTTCTTCATGGCAATAAGCCACTATGTTTAGGCTTGTGGGGTGACCAAGCCTAAACATCACTATTTCAAGATTGCAATATATATTGAGAGTTAATACTCTCCATGGTTTTTCCCCACCTTGGGGTTTTCCACATAAATTTGGTGTCTCTTGTGTTTGATGTTGTATATGTGGTTAAGTTTCTGATTTCATGCACTCGTTAAATCATAATAATTGTGGATAAGTGATGAATGTTTAATTGCAAAAAGTGTTTAAGTTTTTGGGACAACTGTTTCACCCCCCCGCCCTCTCAGTTGTCTAGCGCATATCAACAATTGGTATCAGAGCCAAGTTCCTCTAAAGAAAGTTTAACAACTTGAGGAAGATCCAAAATGTCTTACAAGAAGGAAGTGCCACATTTTGATGGAACTAATTATGTTCTCTGGAAGGCTCGAACGAAAAGCCATCTTTCTCTTGGTGTTAAAGTTTGGAAATTCGTAGAAACAAAATACACCATAACTCAAAATGGTTTGATGATTGAAAATGAAATCAAAGAATATGAGATAGATATCAAGGCAAAGGATGCTCTGCGAAGCTCATTAACCAACTCAATATTGACGAAAGTGGTGGATCTTGAAACTACAAATAAGGTTTGGGAAAAGTTGAAAAATTTGTATGAAGGAGATGACTCTATGAAGGAAGCCAAGTTACAAAGTCTGAAAGTGAAATATGAAAGCTTGAAGATGAACAATGATGAAAACATATCAGCTTTTATGCAAAGAGTTGATGAACTTGTTATAGGGATAAAAGCCATAGATAGAACTCTTGAAGAAAAGGAAATTGTCATGAAAATACTCAGATCTCTGCCCAAGTCCTACTGTCACAAGGTAGCTGCGATTGAAGAATTCATACAAGTAAAAATAGTTAATAGGGATCAGTTGCTTGGTAAGCTTACTGCTTTTGAAATGAGGGAGTTAGATGATGCTCTGCCAAAATTTGAGACTGCCTTCAAAGCCAGTACTCGTGAAAGTACTTCCAGATTAGAAAAGTATAACGTAGAATCTGATGATGAGATAGATGAAGTTGAAGCCAACTTTGTGGATAGGCTACAAAGAGGATCCAATAAGTATAAAGGTAAACTACCTTTCAAATGTTTTTCCTATGGTAAAGTAGGTCATTTTGCTTCTAAATGTCCTGAAAGAATTGAAAGAAATAGAAGAAGATATGAGAACAGGCCTAGGACCCAAAAGAAGTGTTATTATGTTGAAGATTTTTATGATGACGAAGGAGTATCAGATAATGGTGAACTAAATAATGCTAATCCCTCTGTAAATGAATTCGTGTTCATTGTTATTAAGGAAGATCTTGTGTCTACTAACTCTTCTAGCTATATGAAGGAAGAAAAACCAATGGAAAGTGCTTTGGTTGCTCAGGTCATTAAGGACAAAGATGAATGGGTAGTGGGTGCTCTCAACACATGACTAGTGACAAAAGTAAGTTTGTAAGTTTGGAAAGATATGATGGTGGACTGGTTAGGTTTGGAGATGATACAGATGGTAGGATTTGTGGAAAAGGATCTATTTCTTTTGATGGCAAGCATAATATTAAAGATGTCTTATATGTGAAAGGATTAAAGCACAATCTTCTGAGTGTGGGTCAGATGTGTGACAAGGGCTACAACTTAAGCTTCAAGGACAATGGATACAAGATCAGGGAAAGCTTCAGAATAGTCATTGCAACTAGTAAGAAGACTAGAGGTAATATCTATCACTTGAAAGGAATCGAGAACTATTGCTTGTTGACTTAGATTGATGAGAGTTGGTTATGGCATAGAAGGTTGTGTCACATAAATTTTGATAATATTATGAAGATAAGTACTGCACAGATTGTTAGAGATTTGCCTAAGCTTGTGAAGCCTGCTAATCCAATTTGCAAGGAGTGTCAATTTGGGAAACAAACAAGAACAAGTTTCAAAAGCAAGGATTATTTAGTTGGAGGACTACTTGAGCTAGTGCATATAGATTTGTGTGGACCTAACAGAGTAAGAAGTTTGCAAGGAGACATGTATTTCATGCTGCTCATTGATGATTATTCTAGAATGACTTGGATTTGAAAATTGAATGCTTGAGGTTTGATAGAGGAGGAGAGTTCACATCAAATGAATTCAATTTCTTTTGTGAAGAACATGGAATAAAGAGATAGCTATCTACGCCCAGAACTCCACAACAAAATGGAGTTGTTGAAAGGAAAAATAGAACAATTCAAGAAGCTGCTAGAACCATGATGAAGGAAGCTCATCTTCCTAAAGCATATTGGAGAGAGACAATTCACATTGCAGTATATATCCTAAACAGAGTTCAAGTAAAAGGTAACAGTTCAAAAACTCCCTATGAATTGTGGCATGGTAGAGTTCCTAGGGTGAAATATTTCAAAGTCTTTGGTAGTAGATGTTATATCAAAAGAGAAGAAGATTTAGGCAAGTTTGATGCTAGATGTGATGAAGGAATCTTCCTTGGTTACTCCACCAAGAGTAAGGCCTACCAGTGCTATAATAAGAAGCTGAATAAAATCATTGAAAGTGCAAATGTCAAAGTTGATGAGTGTAAGGAATGGTCTTCAGAATCAAGTGGATATGAGTCAGATGATCCAGATGTTTCAGAAGTGGTGCAACATGAAGACAACACAGATGAAGAAGAACAAGCTTCGGTAAGTGCTACCAAAACTCCAAGATATATAAGAATCAGTCATTCTGAAAATCAAATCATAAGAGACAAGAGCAAAGGGATCTTAACTAGAAGAAAAGCTACAGAAGAACAAGTAAATTTATGTCTAATCTCTAAGATTGAACCTAAAATTATGGATGAGGCTTGCAAAGATGAGAGTTGGATAAAGGCCATGGAAGAAGAATTAATGTAGATAGAGAAGAATTAGACTTGGGATCTTGTTCCCAAACTAGCAGACAAGAATGTAATTGGTACAAAGTGGGTCTTCAGAAACAAAATGAATGAGAATGGTGAAGTGGTAAGAAACAAGGCAAGATTGGTATGTAAAGGATACGCTCAGGTTGAAGGAATAGACTTTGAAGAAACTTTTGCTCCAGTAGAAAGGATTGAAGCAATAAGGATGTTTCTGGATTTTGCAGCATACAAAGATTTCAAGGTTTATCAAATGGATGTGAAGTCTGCCTTCTTAAATGGAGAGTTGGAAGAGGAAGTCTATATTGAACAACTAGAAGGATTTCAGTCATCAGAGCAAGGGGACATGGTATACAGATTGAAGAAAGCACTATATGGATTAAAACAAGCTCCCAGGGCATGGTACGCATGGTTGGACAAGTACCTGATACAGATAGGGTTTAGTAAAGGTACGATAGATAGTAATCTCTACTTCAAGATCAATGATGAACAAACCTTGATTGTTGCAGTTTTTGTTGATGACATTATTTTTGGAGGCAATGAAGGTATGTGCTCAGTTTTTTCTAGAGAAATGCAAAGTGAACTTGAAATTTCTATGTTTGGGGAGATGAACTTCTTTTGAGGTCTACAAATAAGTCAATTAGATAAGGGTATCTTCATTTCTCAATCTAAGTATGTGAAAGAGTTGTTAAAGAAATTTGGGATGGAAGACTCTAAACTAGTATGCACACCTATGATAACTAGTTGTAAGTTGAGAAAAGATGATAACTCACCCTTGGCAGACCAAAAAAAGTATAGATCTATGATTGGAGGATTACTTTATCTGACTCAAACTAGACTTGACATAATGCATGTAGTGTGTCTTGTGGCAAGATTTCAGGTAGAACCCAAGGAATCACATGTGATGGTAGTCAATAGAATTCTGAGATATTTAAAAGGTACAATAAATTATGGTTTGTGGTACCCCAGGGATAGTGACTTTGTTCTCAGTGCATATACTGATGCAAATTGGGCTGGAGATGTGGATGACAGAAAAAGTACAAGTGGAGGTGCATTCTTCTTGGGAAAAAGATTAGTATCTTGGTTGAGCAAGAAACAAGATTCAATATCCCTGTCTACTACAGAGGCAGAGTACATTACAATAGCATGCAGTTGCACTCAAGTGTTATGGATGAAGCAGACTTTGAAGGACATCAAAGTTGTGTATAAAGAACCTACTGCAATCTTTTGTGACAACACAAGTGCCATAAACATATCAAAGAACCTAGTGATGCATTCAAGGACCAAGCACATATCCATTAGGTATCATTTCCTAAGAGAAAAAGTGACAGAGAATGAGGTCAAGTTGGAGTATGTTTCTACCAAGGATCATATTGTAGGCATCTTTACCAAGCCTTTGGCCAAGGATACTTTTGAGTATATTAGAGAAAAGTTAGGGGTCATCACCCCTCCTACTCTAAACTAAGATGCACAATGGTGCATCAGTCCATAGGTATTCAGAGGTCTGGATTGATGCTTTTTAGGGCTACTTCTAAGGGGGAGTAGTCAGAGAGTTCAAAGGAAAGATTAGATCAAGAGCAGAAGAGTGCAAGTATGTGCCCTTTGCCATTGATGTCAAAGGGGGAGAGAAGTGATGTGAAAAACTTAGAGTGTAGATGTGTAAGAGAAAGGGGGAGAATTTTGGAGAAAGAAAGAGTGCAGGTGTATAAAGAGAAAGGGGGAGAATCTTGTCTTGATGGTTGTTGCAATTTTTCACATCATATGTTGCCATCAATGACAAAGGGGAGATTGTTGCAAGTATGTGCCTAATCGGTGTTGTCATTGATGTCAACATATTCTTTTTGTCATTAGTGTCAACTGTATCTTGTTTAGAAGACTTGTATGTTGAGGAAATTGAGAAAATTAGCCTCTCTGGAAGAAACAAGTGAGTTACAGAGAAGTGCAGTATAGACAGTGAGTTGTATGCTGAAGAACAGTCCAGTAAACTACTTTGCATTTATGTATGCTTGAAGATAGTGGTCTACAAATTGGAAGTAAGTTAGAGGTATGTCTGAGGATGCTACATTTCAGGTCTGAGTGATCTGCATGAAGATCTGAGTGAGTTGTGTTCACTAGAATGAAGCCTGCTTTTTCTGTAAGTTCAGTTGAGACAGGAAGACAGTATTTGGCTCCGTATTCCTCTGTAATAAAGTATTTTTCTC
Organism: Cunninghamia lanceolata; assembly: GCA_027924645.1. Lineage (NCBI taxonomy): Eukaryota > Viridiplantae > Streptophyta > Pinopsida > Cupressales > Cupressaceae > Cunninghamia > Cunninghamia lanceolata. The sequence goes on along the minus strand of BSBN01001201.1, from coordinate 13,417,435 downwards.
TATGGTTCTAGAGGGAATTATGGGATGATGATAAGTGCCTACAGTTACAATGGTTCATGGTTTGGTGGTCTGCAAGCTATCTTTCTTTTATGACAGTTGAAGACAGTAAAGTTTATGTGTTCCAGTGAGAAGATTCCTATGGATAAAGTGGTTAAGGTTCATGCAATTTCTCTTTATGATTATAGTGTTCTTGTGGATGTCTCCTAATTTAAGAAATTGAAATGGTGTGAGAAGATTATTCCTAGATAACATAGCGTGTAACCAGTCTTCGCCGACCTAGTTGATCCTAGTGATTGCAGAGATCTCTGGAAGATTGTGGAAGCATGTTGTGGCGTGGAAGATCATGTTTGAGTCCTAGCTAAGGCATGGCATGATCCACATTTCATTTCCTTTGCATGATATTGCAATAGGTCAGGACCTATTATGTAATTATTTGTAATACCAACCTTGGATATTGTTCCAATGGTTGATGATTGTGATGTCGACCTTGATGATCATTCCAAGGTTGATGTAATGTATATATACTTGTAGTTGAGTTATGGAAAAGGTGACCTTGAGTAAAAATGAGAATATATTAAGAAAGGCCCAAAGGCAGAGCAGAGAAGGGGGCAGAGGAAAGAAGAGGAAGAGCAGAGCAGAGGAAGAAAAGAGCTAAGGAATTGTTTATTCACAATACAAAAATGTGTTGATCGTGGTAGTGAGTCTGGTAGTAAGCCACCAGTAGGGTTTAACAACCCTCAAGGTTTAACAACCCTTACTGTAATCTTGCTAGGTTTAGGGTTGAGGCAGTGAGTCTGCTAGACCTAGTTGTTCTTCATGGCAGTAAGCTAGTATGTTTAGGCCCATGGGGTGACCAAGCCTAAACATCACTATTTCAAGATTACAATATATATTGAGAGTTAATCCTCTCTGTAGTTTTTCCCCACCTTGGGGTTTTCCACATAAATCTAGTGTCTCTTGTGTTTGATGTTGTATCTGTGGTTAAGTTTCTGATTTCATGCACTCATTGTTAAATCATAATAATTGTGGATAAGTGATGAATGTTTAATTGCAGAAAGTGTTTAATTTTTTGGGACAACTAATTCCCCCCTCTCAGTTGTCCGGTGCATATCAACAATTAGGAGATGTGGTTTGTTGTTGAGAAGAATTAGAAGTTGTGGTCATGAAGTTTTGAGGTGATTGGTTGTGAGTAGTAATGAAAGGAGGTTGAGAACAATTGTAAGTGAAAGGTGGTTGAGAATAGGTGTAAGTGAGAGGCTGTTGAGAATAAGTGGAATGGAGAGGTGGTTGAGAGTGATTATTCATAGAAGAAGTCACCCTAGGTGCTAAGTTTTGATAATTGAATCCCACAGCCTTGTAATTTTGTGAATTAGTGCCATTAGATACTCCCATACTAGTGGTAGAATTTCTACAAGCTTGTGCATTAGTAGTGAGAATTAATGATGTGAAAGTAGACATTTGGGTAGTCAATATAGGTGTTGATACCTATGTATGATTCGGTGATGACATATTATTAATAGTATTTGCACAGTTAGTCACTGTCATAATGTTGCTATGCACTATATGGGCTAGTCCACATAGTGTGTTAACACCATCTTGTCCTTCTTTCAATAACTCCCTTAGACCATGAACAACAGGTACAACCTCTTCAACTATCTTTTCTTTTACCACAAATGCTTGAAAATTGGCTAGTTCCTTATCAAGTTTTCTTATTTGATCATCAGGTACATGTGTTATCACATCAATAGAATCTTCAAAATCATGACATGTTTGTTATTCCATTGTAGTTGTAGGAAGTATGATATCTTGCAAAGTTTGTGTTTCACCTTTTGTAAAATAAGTGTTCAATGGATTTTCTGATGTTGGTACACCGTTGCTATCGGGAAAAATAGAACCCATTAATCTAAGACTTCTCCTTTGAAGGATGTTTCTATTAGGACAGTGGGTTATACAACTCATGCAAAAGCATACAACACTCAATGTACAAACTAATAGAACAAACCAAAGGAGCAAGATATGCTTATTGAAATACACAATGTGTAAATTAGAAAATATGCCAATTTTCAATCTAAAGCATTGAATGCTGCCAAATTTTCAAATGACAAATGAATATATGCTTGAAAATTAATGAAATATCTGAAATGAAAGATATTTATGAGAAATGCATTGAAACAGAGCAAAACTATGCTTGTTTATGAACCTAAAATGCCCAAATTTTTCACTTTTTTCAATGCAAATGTGCAAAAAATGCAAATGTAAATGCAAAAACTAGATATGATAGAGTGTTTGAATGAATAGTAAAATCTGAAACAATATTTTAACTACAAACCCTAGCTTTTGAAATTACTAGGTTATATGAAAAAATGCAAATTTTCAAGTGAAACCCTAGCAAATGAGATATGCAAATGCAAGGTAAATGATCATGAAAAGATGGAATGCTGTAATTTATCTCATATCTGATGTAAATATCAGAAAATTAAATGTTTTTAATGACATGCAAGGAAAATAGTGCAAACTATGCCTTAATGCAAGCCAAAAATACTTTGTTTTTTTCAAAATTTTTAAATTTATGCAAGATTTTTGAATGTATGATGATGAATATGATTTGAATGAATGAAAAACTGATTACAAGACTCAAAAAGATGCAAGTTGAGTAAAAACAAGGGTTCACCAAAATGCTATATATGAAAAGAAGATAGGTTGAATAGTGTAGTTAAGGTAGATTCAATCAAACCCTCCTTTCACATATACCATTCAAGGACATAAACTGAGTTAAGTCTCTTCTATTGCAAGAGGACCCAGGTACATGTTTGGTGTCACTTTAAAATCATAAGGAAAGTTGGAATGTATTGATGAATTTGTTAAACCCTAATCTAATTAAGCCTTAAACCCTAATTATATGATTCTAGATACAGATGAACGAAACATGACAAATGATCACATAGGAAGGCACTAAATACATATTAGAAACATACTAGGATTTGGAATCCAGAAAAAAAAAACTTCAGTGACAAGGGGGTGGGCGCCCAAGTTTGATAGGGCAACTTTTTTGCAGATCTGGAACAATGATTTGTATCATAGTGCAACCTGCTTGAGAGTTTCTAGAAAAGCCAAAATGGAGGACACTGGTGTGGGTGCCCTAGTCTAGAAAGGAATATTCTCTGATCTTTTCTCCAAATCCCAAATATTTATCTTCTGCTTTGATCTCCTACAATTCCTCTCTGTAAGACCCTGCACCTGTAACCTACAATCACAAGAGAGGGGTTGGGGGTTGTGGTGTTTAGAAGCTTGCCTCGATCAAGCCTTAGAATGGCATTCAAGCCTTCCAACATCATTTTTAGATAGAGTACATGTCCTTGGTGGATAGAGGAATAACCAAATGATAGATAGATTGATTGAAACACAAAATAGATGTCACCTTAGAGGTGAAACCCTCACGGAGTTGAAGTGCCTTCAAATCATGAGGAAATGAGTTGATGGAGCCAAATCTGCAACAAACACATACAAACACAACACAATTTTGCTCTGCAACATAATGAATGCCTTGATTGCTCTTTGCTTGATGATCATAAGTTTTTTTTAATCAACTAGGAGTAAAATGAAATTCTAAACATGTTTATATATGCATTCCCACTAACATTTGTAATTCAAATTGAAAAGGCCGACAAAGGGAAAGCTTTTAACAGTCATAAACTAACATTCAAATTTAGGTCCCAGCAAAATAGGTCTAGACTAGAATGTGGGTACCCAAGTTTAGAGGGCTATTTTTAGTCATAATTATCATTTAGGATGGCACCCTAAGCCCCATTTGTCATGGGTTTCAAGGGAATTTTCTCCGGGACAAGTTTTACACATGCATGATTAAATTAAGGGGACCTAGGATCTAAACGAGGTGGTAAAAAGTCCTAGAGGGACATTTTACGACATAATAAAAATAAACTAAAAGTATTCTAGAGTAGGAATAAGATAAATAAAAACTAGAAAACAACTACTTCATAGAACAAGAAGTAAATGTCCTTAAACAATTCACAAAACTAGTAGGACAACAAGACCTACTCACCAAATTAACACAACTTAACAAATACTGGAACAAATGAACCATACCACAAGTTAGAACTATGGGGAGACATTGGAAAATGAGACCAATTATGATTGAACTCTAGATCCTTGAGAAGAAGATCCCTAAGGTCATGGTCAATTTGGGGTTATATGTCAACTTAATCCCTAAAAGAATATGGGAATATCTGGGAAAACCGCCACTAGAACCAACTCCCTACAACATCAACTTGGTGGACGGTGCCGAAATGTAAACAATGGGGACCTGGAGGAGTGTGGAGGTGAATTTAAAGAGGGTAAAACAATCCATCAACTTCGAAGTGGTCACTATGAAGGAGACATTCAACTCATTTGACACACTTTTAGGGCTAAGGTGGTTTGTAGACTCTAATGGAATCATAGATGCCTAGAAGGAGGAAATTTCCTTTGCAGATGATAAGAGAGTGGTCCACATACCTCTAGGAAGGAAGTCTAGAGGACCCTATGTTGAAGAAGTGAATGAAGAGGAATTTGAAGATAATGACCAGATGATCAACACCATAACCATACCGGCAAATGAAACTCTGGAAGAACCCAATTCAAAAGGGGAACTAGGAGTAGAAGACACTAAAGGTAGTACGGATAGTGAAGCACTGTTATAAGCATGGATACAAGATGATCAAGAGGTATATTCTTAGAGACTTTTTGGCTCCTAGAGAATATTCATGATAAGCAAAACACAATAGGTACATAACAGTGTAGTGCAAGACATGTGCGGTACCGCCGAAAAGGAAGAAAGGCACAATAAAGGGGAATCTTGCATAATTTGTCTTATTTCTCAAAGTACCCAAGCTAAATTGCCCAAATACTCTAGGATAGGTGAACTGCTACCCTATATAAACCAAATCAATAAAACCATCCCCAATGAAACAGACAGACTGGCCAAACTACTGCATACCCTTACCTGCACTGCAACATGCTGGTACAACACACACACAAGAAAACCATAAAGAAATGGGACACATTTAAGACCCTGATAATAGAAAGATTTCTACTAGAGGTAGGAGACTATGAAGACATTCCTCCCTATGAAGGCGATATTCCTCAGGAGATACACCTAGAAATATATAAGTATTACTGGGAAGGGAACTATGAATATGATGATCGAATATATATTCAATTTCTATACTAGACCTTATGCCCAGTGGTAGGGAATTGGCACATCGATTAGGAGAGAAGAGCGGGGACTAGAACATGGGAAGAACTGACCACAAACTTCATCCAGACTTTTTCATTTTTCAGCAAAAACTTCCAAATACAAGCTGCACTCGGGAGAATAAAGGTAATTATCTTTAGTCCAATGGAAGAGGAGGGTATACTGGTACCACATCCCCATTCCACACCATTAGAAGAAGAAGGCATATATAAATACAAGGATTGGATGGAATGGGAAGATTCTAAGTTAGAAAAACATTGCTGCAAGATACACGATGATGAAGAGCAAATACTGGATATAGAAATCGGTCAAGGGGAAAGAGAAATAAAAGAAATTACCACTCCAAAGGAAAAATATTATAATGAACCCATTAAACTGAAAGAAACAAATATTTCAACCGAAGGTGATCCTAAACTAGCACGTATAGGAGACTACTGAGATGAAAAAGTGGTTGCACAAACAATTGAAACCCTAATAGACTTCCAAGATCTATTCCCATGGAACTTTACCAAAATGAAAGGAATCAAAGAAGAAGTGGTAGTGATGAAAATCCAACTCAAAGAAGGTGCCAAATCAGTCTGGAAGAGACCATATAGATTGAATCCAAACATGAAAAAGAAAGTAAAAAGTGAAATAGACAAGATGTTGGCTACCAAAATAATTAAACCGGTAGAAGATGCAGAGTGGATAAGTCCAATGGTAGTACAAAACAAGAAGATGATAGAAATAAGGGTGTGCATTGACTTATGGGAATTGAACAAAGTATGCATACACAACCCATTTCCCACACCTTTCACAGAAGAAATATTAGAATCGGTAGCCGAAAGGGAGATTTACTCATTCACTGACGGGTTCCCTGGATACCATCAAGTAAAGATCAAGGAAGAAGATCAACCCAAAACTACTTTTTCTACGAAATGGGGATCGTATATATACACAGTCATACCATTTGGATTAAACAATGCTCTGACAATATTCAACCGGATAATGATTAATACATTTAAAGAATTTATTCATGATTTCCTTGAAGTGTACTTGGACGATTGGATGGTCTATGGCCTGGTAAAGGACCATATTCAAGTTCTTCGGATGATGCTAAACTGGTGTAGGAGCATGCAGATTTCACTGAACCTAAAGAAATGCACATTTAAGGTACCATATGGGACACTCTTAGGCCATATCATATGCAAGGAAGGACTAATGGTAGACCCAATGAAAATAGCCATGGTCTGGAATCTACCACCACCAAAGAATGCTCTGAAAGTTAAGACATTTTTGTGATACATCGGATACCACAAGAAATTCATCAAAGGGTATGTTGAAATCACAACACCATTAGAAGACCTTCTGAGTAAGAAAGCAGGATGAAGTATTGAATGGAATGAAGAATCCCAAAAAGATTTTGATATATTGAAACTTAAAATTATAGAAGCACCAATCCTCATCTTTCCGGATTGAAACAATCTATTCCATGTTCATGTTGATGCCTCTAGAATAGCTATAGGAGCAGTACTCATTCAACCAAAAGGGAACAAAGATCATCCTATATCCTTTGCTAGTAGGAAATTATCAATAGTAGAGAAAAACTATACCACTATAGAGAGAGAAGCATTAGCAATGGTATATGCCCTACAAAAGTATCGGCATTATTTGCTATCCACTACATTCACCTTCTTCACAGATCATGAACCCTTCAAATACCTACTCAACAAACCAGTAACTCATGGCCGGATATCAAGATGGTTTCTATTATTCCAAGAATTTGATTTCAAGATAATGGTGAAACCTGGGAAGAACAACCAAGGCCTGGATTACCTATCATGAATTAAAACTAGTGAAGAACAAGATGTACACAAAGAAGAATTATCTAGTATGCACTTGTTGGATGGATGACAACAGTACCAGAAGAACTAGAGGATATCACAATCCTATTATCAACAGGGGAATTCCCAACAGACTTAACCCCGCAAGACAAACAATCACTAGCATGAAGAGTAGCATCATATACATTAATAGAAGGGGAGCTACACACAGGGGGAATGCCAACATCCGATGAAGAGTTGTCTATAACCATGAAAGAAAGTCCATCCTACAAGAAGCATGTAAGAGGATTGTCGGAGGCCATAACTCCAGAGAATCTACCGTAAGGAAGGTAAAATTAGCAGACTATGGTGGTCAACACTATACAAAGATGCTAAGGACTATGCAAAAATATGTGATATTTATCAGAGGGTAGGAAACCCCACCAACCGGGATGAGATGCCCCTAAGACTGGTACTAGAGCAAAATCCTTTCAAGAAATGGGTGATAGACTTCATTGGACCCATTGACCCTCTGAAAAAACACTCAAGAGCACGATTCATTATCATCAGTATAGAATACCTAACTAAATGGGTAGAAGTGGAACCATCTAGAGATTGTACCGCAAAAACTACTGCCAAGTTTGTATACGAAAACATCATTACAAGATAGGATGCCCATTAAGCATAGTCAGTGACCAAGGAAATCACTTCATAAATGAAATGATAAAGGCATTATTATAGATTTTTATGATAACACATAACAAGAGCTCACCATATCATCCACAAGCAAATGGGGCTAGTGAAGCTTTAAATAGAATAATCACAAAAGCATTGATAAAAATGTGCGATTACAATCGGACAGACTGGGATGTTAAGATACCGACAATACTTTGGGCATGCCAGACTTCCTACAAGAGAACTAGCAAGTTCACACCATTTCAACTGGTGTATGGTCTGGATGCAATGGTACCCATGAATTTCATAATTCCTAACATGCGCATAGCCTTGACCTTACAGTTGGAAGAGGATGAAGCTTTAAGGGTGAGAATGGAAGAATTAGAAAAAATGGATGAATTCTGGTAGATTGTTAGATATAACCAACAGTTGGAATGACAAAGATAGAATGCATGGCATAACCAAAACCTCCACTTAAAAACATTCAAAACAGGGGACTTAATCTTACTATACAAAAGTAAATTTAAGAAGCAAGGGAAGATGACGGTCCGGTGGTTAGGACCCTATTATATTCGGTACAATGGAAAATCCAAAGAAGTCCAACTCTGACAATTGGATAATATATTGGTAGCTAGACATGTCAATGGAGCACGCTTAAAACACTACCTACCGCTAGAATAAAGCACACAAAAAACCAAAAGTGTAAATAAATGCCCAGTTACCACCCTAAGGGACTACAACTCACACCCCACTACCCAAAATTCTATAAAACCCTAGACACTCCACCCAATTGATCACAAAATCAATCATAATCTGTGAAGTATCTAGTGACTAAGCAAGAAATCCCTCAGCACAAAATCTCTTCTCCGCATCCCCTTGCACAAAAATGGTCACTCCCATAGTAGTTCACATATCCGAGAAGCCCAGACCAGTGTTCAAGAGGGTCCCATTCAATGCCATGGTTACCAACAAAGAGGGGGCATTCTCATCAGTGCCACAAAATGTAGTTTACCTAGAGGACATATGAAAATACATTCATGTTTTTAAGCTACAGAGCTCAATCACACTAATCTAGAAGAGCTCCGCCAACAATTACTAGAGAATGATAAGAAAAGATACAAGATGGAGTATATAGAGATTGATTAGAAGAGCTTAGACATATGGAAGGATTACCCAAACTTCTATAATGAAGACGAATGGGTTCAAATTGTGTTGAGTTAGGTCCATGATGACTTTATATATCTAGACAAACCACATAGAATTACCAAAGAAGCTATCCACATTGTGACTAGGCTAAGAATGGTAGGAGGGATTCCAGCCAAGAAGGCCATTAAAAATAGTAAAGTGGAGAAATTGACCAAGGCTTCATTTGATGGCCTGAGCCTGAGAATAATAACCAATCCTGCAATATGGTATACTGCAATGGGCATAGCATGGAAAATCTATTACGCCAACCGGGAGGATTCCGCAGCCGCCACCACCATCCACACAACATATCAAATGGTGGTTGAAGGCAAAGACTTTGACCTGTACGAGGTGCTGTGGGAACAACTACTGGAGAACCTGCACAAAATTAAGACAACAAGATATCACTTCCGATATGGCACATTGCTTGAATTTGTTTAACATTTTACTTTTTAAATGAACTACCCAATTTCAAGGGTAAGGTCTAGCACATCCACTAGACCATAGCAGCCCATATCAAGCATCATACCCGGCAATATGCAAACTTTCAAGCCTAACAAGCTACATACTGGGGGTTTTTCAAAACTCTCCAAGAACAAATGCAAGCAAGGGACAGGGTCCCCTACCTATCAAAAAATAAATATTAAAAGACTAACATTTTTGGTGGACAAAGATTCCATGTATATGGAGGTAGTTGACACACACATGGTGTGGGTGCCGACACTACCATATGAGGTGACCACCCAAGAAATTGATGCATACGCAGCCACCCTACTCTAGACCCCAAAGGATCCTAATGTAGAAAGGTTTGGTACATACCAAGAGGTAATGGATCAGAAGATGGAGCAAGAAATTCAAGAAGAAATAGAAAAGAAGAAAAATAAAGGCCAAAAGCAAGGGAGAAAATCAGAAGAGGGGGCGAAACTGACAACGACCACTCCGGTACATTCAGAACCTTTTGGTACAAGGGCCACCAGGTCACAAACCACTATAGAAAGAACCTCAGAGGGGGCCATGACATCAGCACCAGTAGTTGCTCAACTAGGGAGACCACCACTAGCTACAAAAAGAGTCCGATAGGGAAGGAAAAAAGTGAAGGCTCAATGACCAAAAAGGGGGCCAAAATAAGTAGAGATCAAAGAGATCTTAGAAGAAGAGGAAGACATCGAGTAGCCTCTAAAGAAAAAGAAAAGAACATAGAAGGCTCCAGATCCACTCCAACCAAAGGAGAAAAAGGATGATGAACAAGAGAAAACACCGAAACCACAATATCTGGTACTCCTAAGTGGGACCATTGATGTGCTCGCAACATTTAATGCAATTTTCCACCATGGGATGCTACCATAGATCCTACAAACATGTAAGGACTCTGATGAAGGAAGCAAGGATAAAATAATTCAAAGTCTGATCCGATATGTAAATTATTTAAATAAAGGTCTAGAGGAAACAATGAAGGAGTTTCTGGATGAAATAGCAGTGGCGATAAGGGCAAGAAGTGCCAAAGCTTTGGATTGCGATGAATAAATAAAGGAACCATCCATATCGGCCTTAAGCTCTAATATAACAGAGGAACAAAAACAAGCCTTGACACAAGCATAGGTGAAAGAGCTCTAGACAAAACAATGAGTAGATAGAATAATGACAAATGATCCAGTAGATACAATAGCTCTCTAGAAGGAAATTGAAGAAACAACCCGGAAGCTCTATCAGGAAATGACTAAAAGTTCGAAGCAACAAATGGGGCCAAATCTAAATAATGTCGACCCTGGAGAAACTAGTAAGGTATCACAAGAGCAAATGGAGATATCGTACAACCATACAGTCTGAGGAATAAGGTGCCATCAACCTTGTAAATCCTATGTAATTAATTACTCTTATTATTTGTAAATCACCCATAAGAGATGAAAGGTTTCACCAACAACGATATTGTTTTAGCCATATGTTTATATTTGGTCCCCAACGTTAATTCATCTGGGACGGGGGGTCACAGTGGGTTTCCTCCCTGTGAGGGGTTCAGGGGGATTATCCTCCTGGCAGGGGGTCCAGGGGCCGTGTGCCCCAATAGGGGATCAGGGGTAGCGCCCCCAAAACCACATTTTATTTATATTTTATCGTTGTAAATCTGGACCGTTCGTCATTAGTTCACAGATCTGATGGTCGATATTATGTCAGTTTTCTTGCCCTAGAAGGCAACCCCCTTTTATAAGGATATTTGTACTACATTTTTATCAAAGTTGAGAGTAACAGGTGTCGCTAGATTGAAGACTGAAGAATGAGAGGAAGTGCATGTTTGGTGGAGTTTTTTACTCAAAAGGGTTTTCTCCATGTTACATACTGTGTTATGTGTTCAATTCTTAATGCATGTTATTTCTATGTAATGGGTTTTATTTCTATTGTAATCTCCATTGATTCTACATTGTTTAGAGGACATAAATAAGGTTTGAATCATATTTCTGTTGTGTGGTTTGCACCTTTATTTCTAACATACAGGAGGTTCCAGAGAAGACACAATAGAGAAGAAGGATGATTCCAGAGAAGTATCGATGGAGTTTTTTACTCAAAAGGGTTTTCTCCATGTTACATATTGTGTTATGTGTTCAATTCTTAATGCATGTTATTTCTATGTAATGGGTTTTATTTCTATTGTAATCTCCATTGATTCTACATTGTTTAGAGGACATAAATAAGGTTTGAATCATATTTCTGTTGTGTGGTTTGCACCTTCATTTCTAACATATAGGAGGTTCCAGAGAAGACACAATAGAGAAGAAGGATGATTCCAGAGAAGTATCCACCCCCTTGGATACTATCTCTGCCATTAAAAACTTTTTGGCTCAACAACAACAAATTCAACTAGCACTAATTCCAAAGTTGATCCAAGTCCCATTGGTGGGCACTCAGGTGAATTTGTCTGGCATGTCACCAATAAAAAACTACAATTAGGGGATATTTTTCATATTACCACCAAAGAGGAGCTCCTCCAAGAGCACATACAACAGACATAACAACTATAAGAGGTGATTGAGACACTCTAAAAGGTGATTCCCCATTTTGCCAGGGACCAGTCCCTCCCTATACCGCAGCAACTACAACAACTGGTCACTGGTTTGTAAATGTACATTACGTCCCAAAAGGAGAAAATAAGGAAAGAAGCTCAGGATGATTTGATAAAACAAATTACTCAACAAGCCATCAAGAAATGTTCTACAACACAAACTCAACTGGAGCTACAAATAAAGAAAACAGAAGATGACATCAAAGTTGTTGACATAATTTACCATTTTTGCTTGTAGTGGCCCAATACAACAAAGAGCCTCCAGACCCAGATAACGTAAACAGAGGATCAAATAGAACAAATAAGATATGATCCCCTACAAGACCCAATCGGAGCAACAAGGGACAACATTGAACACCTCTATATCTAACTACAACAACTCCACACTTAGAGAGAGCTGGTCAAGGAGAAAGTCCAACAGCTCTGGGAGGTAGTAGATAATGAATTAAGGTTCCTCCAACTCATTTTTAAAGAAGCAAAGAAGAGAACAAATAACATCACCATCCCCACCACTCTCCAGGAGGCAGAGCTAATACTAGCACAAATCCAAGCTCAGATATGTACACTTCTCCAAGCACAGGCACATTGGGCCACCACATTGGCCAGACTCAAGGTAGAATATCATAATATACTACCAAATTGAGCAACACGTCTTAAGGACAAGACATCATTTTAAAAGGGGGGATGATGTTAGTAGGTCAAGAACCAGAACAGGGGATACCGAAGAATACTAAAAGATAGGTCAAGAATTGGAAGAGGACAATGGTGTTGGAGGAGACATGAGGTGCTAAGTAAGGGACATGACACTTCAAATAAACACGCGTATATATGTGCCTTATGTAATAGATATAAAAGTAAGAGAGGATAATAATATACTGCAATATGGATCAATATTGGAGCAAAGACTAGACCTGCCCACTTGTATCTGCTATGACCTATTATATATATAAAAGGAGTTATAAGTAAATTTGGGTACTATGGATTAATGAATCTTTTATTTTATTAATGTGTTATGGTATGTCATGTATGCTTTATTGATTCCTTCTACATAGGATTAATTCTATTATTGTGTCCTCCAAGGTATAAATAGACTACTCAAGAAGTATTGGGTATAGATCTTTAGACTGTACCAACCCCATTTCTCTTACCAACAACCTTCATCCACTATTTTTTAAGGGCTCCCCTAATTGATTCAAGTTAGAGGCATGGTTTCTAGCTTTGGGTTGGTGCTTTAACATGTAGTGTTATGAGAGTAACATGAAGGCTTAATTTACAATTATGTGGCTTCATGACTATGCTTCTACTTGGTGGGAAGAGGAGTAGAAGTTAAATCTTGATATCTCCACCATCTCTTGAGAAACCCTCAAAGAGAGGTTCTTTTCTTGATACCTTTTCAAGCACTTTAAGTAGCATTTTTTAGATGAGTTTCATGATCTTCAATAGCTTGGGATGTCAATGGATTAGTATGAAAATTGTTTCTTTGATCTAAAGAGGTATGCAAGACTCATTGAGGATGATAGGTTGCTTGTGCACAAGTTTGTGAGAGGTTTGAACTCTCACATTATAGGAGTTGTGCATATGACCAAACTTAAGACATTACAGATCATCATAGAGTCAACAAACTTGGCAGAGGAGAATCTAGTCAAGGGACATGGAGGGTAGTATGGTGCTCAAGTTAGTGTGCCTTATCAATCTAGATCTAGGTATCAAGGATCTAAACCTCAACCTAAAAGGAGTTCCAATACTCCTCAATAGTAGTTGTAGAAGAGGTAGAAGCCTCAGTAGGGACCATAGGGTAGTTAGGCTACTGGTAGATTTAATTGTTTTGATAAGAAAAGGTAGTTTAAGAAGGAATCATATGCTTAGTGTTCAGCTAAGGGTGGTCAACTTAATCCTAGTGGATCAAGATTTTAATAGTTGAGTGAATCACATTTTACTTAGCTCAAGACCATTGGACCATGTGACACTTGTGGATATGAGGACCATCTTTTGATAAATTATTTGAAGGGGGCAACTATAGTTGGGGGCTAGGGGACCTTTGGTTCTATGCAGATAGTGAGTGATGTAGGTATATCTCATGAGGTATTTGCAATAGTAGACATTAACTAGGATAACCATTAGAGAACTATTGTGGAGACCTTAGGTACACTTTATGTTGTACCAATTTCTATCTTTTTGATTTAGGGGCTTTAGATTCTTTTATTTCCCCATCCTTGGTAGGGTGTTGTAGGCTAGTGGAAACAAGTATGGAGTGTGGTTAGTAGGTTGATTTAGCCATGGGTTCTAAGGTGGTAATGGACTCACTTGTGTGTGGTTGTGTTTTGGGTCTCAATACCTTCACCACCATCATCAATTTGGGTATCCTACCTTTGGGATCTTACAAGGACATCCTCAGAATGGATTGGCTTGAGGCTCATCAAGCCATCATTAATTATTGTTGAAAGGAAGTAGAGTGTGTAGATGACCATGGTGGGACCATGTTGTGAAAGTTGGTGTGTAGATATCCATATCTCTCCATAGGATCTCCACCATGTAACTTAAGCAGTGCATGTAGAAGGGGTGCCAAACATTTGTTATCAAGGTGAGTGATTTTCTAAGGATGAATACCATGAGGTGTCCCTTGATGATCACCCACTCTTGAAGGAGATTGTTTACATGTTTTCTAGTGTAATACTAGGTATGTCACCAAAGTGGGATGTGGAATTCCACATCGATCTTATTCTAGGTGTTGAGCCTATATCAAATACACCATACCATATGACTACTCGGGAACTCAATGAACTTCAGTTATAGTTAGAGGATTTTCTCTATAAGAGGCATATCTATCCCAGTGTATTTCCTTGGGGTGCACCTATCATTTTTGTAAAAAGTAAGGACAAATATCTTCATTTGTGCATTGATTAATGATAGTTGAACAAGGTGACGATGAAGAACCCTTATCCCTTTTCACAAATTGATGATTTGTTTGATTAGATGAAGGGATCCAAGCTATTCTAAAAAAGTTATCTTAAGTTTGGGTATCATTAACTTTTCAAATTTAGGAGGAAGATATACATTGGACAAATTTTCAAACTTGCTATGGGCACTATGAGTGCACAATGGTTCCATTCGGGTTGATGAATGCTCCATTGATCTTCATGGGCTTGATAAATGAGGCATTTCACACCTACTTAGCCTAATTTGTCTTGGTGTTCCTTGATGATATCTTGGTTTATTCAAGGATAGTGGAGGAGCATGAGGTCCACTTGCATCAAATTTTGTACTATTTTCTGTAGAATCAACTTTATAGAAATTTGGAAAAGTGCAAATTATTTCATTTGGAGGTGAAGTATCTTAGTCATGTTATATATTGAGAGGGCATTTTAGTCGATTCCTCAAAGATTTAGGCCATCTTGGATTGACCAATGCTCACTAATATGTCAAAAGTTCATAGCTTCATGGGATTATTAGGTTACTATTGCCAATTTGTCATGGATTTCTCTAGAGTGGACATCCCATTACTTCTCTTCAACAAAGGGAAAGAAGTTTGTTTGGTTTGTTTAGTGTGAGAGAGCCTTTTAGATTCTCAAGGAGTGGTTTTCTAGTGCACCAATCCTTGCCTGTCAGATCGTACGATAGATTTTATGGTTTACACTAATGCTTCAATGGATGGGTTAGGTGCAATCCTTATGTAAGAGGAATGAGTTACTACTTATGAGTCACAAAAGATTAAGGACTATGGACTAAATTAACCTACCCCATCAATTCGATTTGCAAACTAAGCATCATAGTTTTTAGTATATATTCATGCAATTGAACTTAATGCTCATCAAAATTGATGGATGGGATTTTTGTGCAAGTATGACTATGGTGTTCAATATATCAAAGGGAAGGAATACATTTTTACAGATGCTTTGAGCAAGAGGCAACACAAAATCTCAATTTTGTCCCTAAGCATGGATTTAGAAAATCATATTCTTGAGTAGCTCCAAGAGGATCCATGGTATCAAAAGGTGTAGGCTGAGATAGAGTCTCAAAGGGCCCTTGTGGGAAATTTTCCTAGCTATTCCTTGGAGCCAAATGGACTATTACGACATCTTGGTCGTACTTATGTCCTAATTTATAACAATCATCACACTATTGTGTTGTCTACTCAAGGTGCATCAAACACCTTATGCAACATATTTGGGCATGAAGAAGATGCATGTTGACCTTAAAAAATTATATAAGTGGGTAGGTATGCAATGTGATAATGCTAAGTTTTTGCCTAAGTTCCTTGAGTGCTAGAGGGTGAAGGTAGAGAACCAACA
Source organism: Cunninghamia lanceolata (assembly GCA_027924645.1). Taxonomy (NCBI): domain Eukaryota; kingdom Viridiplantae; phylum Streptophyta; class Pinopsida; order Cupressales; family Cupressaceae; genus Cunninghamia; species Cunninghamia lanceolata. The sequence continues at coordinate 13,401,178 of BSBN01001201.1, read as the reverse complement.
CCCTATAGGTCTTTTGCAACTACATGACATTACTATGTGCAAAGGGAACATGATATCTATGGATTTTATTGTTGGTTTCCCTTATCTTCTCACCGTCATGATATAATCATGGTGATAGTACACACTTTGACCAAGGTTTCCCATTTCTCACCTATGAGAACATTTTATAATACTGAGTTAATGGCATGCATTTTCTTGAGGGATAGTATTTTCTTACATGGAGGACCTCGAAAGATCATCTTAGATTATAATATCATGTTCACATCCATGTTTCTAACATCATTATAGCATGCATTAGGTGACAAACTCAACTTTAGTTTGACCTATCACTTAGAGAAAGATGGTTAGACTAAGAGGGCGAATCATGTGTTGGAGGACAGGTTACATATGTACATTATGGATCAATAGTCTTGGGAGGACTATTTTTACCTTGTTGAGTTTGCATATAATAATGGGTATCATAGTTCTCTTGGTATGGCTCTATATCAAGCTTTGTATGGTCATCCTTGTTAGACTCTACTGAGTTGGGATATGATTGAGGATCGAGTAGCCCTTGGACCTAAGATGCTTCAAAATATGGAGCAACAATTTGTTTAGATCAACAATCAATTGTTGACTACTCAATATTGACAGAAGAAGTATGCCAATGCCAAGAGATTGGATCGATATTTCTTGGTTGGGAATTGAGTGTTCTTGAGAGTGTGACTATATAAGAGCCTGATCCATTATGGAAAATGTTCTAATCTTGCATTACATTTTATTGGGCCTTTTAAGATCCTTGAGAGAATTGGTCATGTTACCTATCGACTTGCCTTGTTGTCTAGTCTTTCCCACATCCATGATGTGTTTCATGTTTCTATACTTAGACAATATATTTTTGATGTGATGCTTTTTATTTATTGAGATTCCTTGTAGGTCAAGGACTGAAAGCAACTTTCTTTGGAGCTTTTCCACATATTGTAGCATTAGAGGCTAGAACTTAGGGTTAAGACGACATAAATTAGGTAAAGGTCTAGTGGGACAATTTGGATGATTCACCAACTATTTGGGAGTACACTATGCAGTTGAGGTTTCTTTATCCTCACCTATTTGAGGGCTTCCAAGAGTAAGCCTAGTCTTAGGAGGGATGTAAGGCCTCAAATGTGTGTTCTTAGTAAGACTTATTGTATATATATTTATTTTGATACTATACTTCTCAGTGAGATTTTGTATTGCCATCGATGTACCTTATCAATGATGTTTTGTATTGGCACCTTTTATTTGATTATGTATTATGGGATGCATACATTGAGACTATATATGTGTTTGGACTATTCAGTGTTTTAGCTTCACTATTTTCACTACGTACATTATATGTGAATTATCATGTTATCTAGTTCAACACCATGTTTATTATTAATTTTTGATACCTACATTTATATTTTGAATCATGTGGCTTTAGAATGACTTTGGGTTGATACAATTATTAATGTTAATTTAGTTATGTTATATCACATTGGGTGATTTTATTATTTTTTGGCTATCTTATATGGACTAGGTATGCCTGATGTTTCACTAAGTAGGCAGGCATAGGTTTTACCCCAATGGTAGTTATTTGGAGATAGTTAGGTTTGGACAAATATGTTGTGTATCTCTTGTTTCAGTCAACCTAAGTTGTAAATGTATTTTGTGACATCTATGAAACTAGGATCTGAATTGAAGTCAATTCTAGATTCATGTATTGTGAATAAACCAATAGTGTGTGTTCTCATTATGTGTATTTAGCTCAGCTTCTAGTTTCCATTTATGTTTATTTAATTTCCGCATTTACTTATTATAGAGTGTTTGCAATGTGCATTTATGTTAAATGTGAAAGTTGAATATTTAGTTATTATTGTGAAATATTTGTATGCATTAAATATTGTGTTACATTGAGATGCATTTGAAAATTAAAAAGGGTGTTTGAGTTTTATGCCTTAGCCAAATTAATTAAATTATATGTGTAGACACCTAAAAATGTCTTGACCCTGCAAGCCACTTTCCTACATCTCTATATTACTAATTATCCCTTCCACCAAATTAATTAAATAAAAATGAAATTTATTTGATTAATCTATCCTAAGCCATTTGTCCCTAGCCATTCATCCCAATTATTCATCTGTGATAAATTAATTATTTAATTTATTACTATACCTTAGAACATCATTCACAATTAATTAAATAAATATCTTAATATTTATTTGATTAATTTCCCCATCCCCTAACCTAGATTAATTAAATAAAACATACTTATTTTATTAATCTCCCTTAGCCTATGACCTAAACCTAGCCTAATTAAATAAATAACATTTATTTAATTAGCTACTATACCCTACCTAGCCCCTAGAGCAAAATTAATTAAGTAAATTATTATTTAATTAATCCTAACCACTAATTAACCCCCTCACTAATTTCCTACAACCATATTAATTTAGTTAATCACTTAATTAATTCAGCTAAATCATCATTAACCCATCTCCCCATACCCCTTTGAATAAAAAACATTTTTTATTCAAAGGAGTCACGTGTCTCCACATCACCTTTCCTCTTCCATACAAGATCTCTTTTTAATAAAAGTAGCTCACACATGTCTTTTCCAAAAGCATGCATGTGTCACATGTCATCCCATTCACCCATAAACCCCATTTTTTTATTCCACCTTCTCCCACATAAATGAATTTTTTATTCACTCACAAGTCTTAATTTTGATTAATGCAAAGCCTTCCCAAGGTGAATTTAAAATTCAAAAATAATGAGAACCCTCCATTTTGTTGATCAAATCCTATCCCTCCATCTCATCATTACATCTCCACCCTTGGATTTCAACTTTGAATTTCCACCCTTGATCTAAAATCCCCCCAAAATGCATATAAATACAAGCTCAATCCAAGCCATTTTTATCTCATCTCATTTGCATCCACATTATGCTAAAATCTCTATCCACTTGCTAGCCAAAATCCTTGCTAAATCCATGTTGTATTAATTTTTATAGAGCAATCCACATACTATTCATATTTGGGTAAAGCTAGGAGTTGAGTTGAGTGTGTCAATCTCCTCCACCTTATCAAGGAGAAAGGAGAATGTGAAGACTTGGGGTATAATCTAGTTATTTTGGGTTTTCTTCATGTTATTTATCTTTGCACCTTTCCTTCATCTTCATTTGGCATGCCCGGTGGGACCCGTGTCCCTGTAACTAACATTTTTTGTGAGTTTTTGTGAAGTTTCTTATCGTGCAGGTTAGTTTAGCACCTCTAGTAGCGATTTTAGCATCTATGGTTCATAGTTCAGCACTTGCAACATCTCTATCGGTGCCTGTAGATTTAGCTAACCTTTTATTTTCTATTTGATAGTGTTTCTTGCAGGTTAGCGCTTCTGGTTCGTTGTTTAGCACCTTGGGGTTATCTTTCAATGCTAGAGGTGTCTCTATGAGCGATCATAGTATCATATTTAGCACCTCATGTTCATTTGTTAGTGCTTGGGGTTCCTAGTTCAGTGCCTATAGTCTCTAGTTTAGAACATTTGGTCATGGCAGAGAAATTTTTCTTTGTTCTAAATCATTGCTAATGATTTCTTGTCCACTAACTCATGTTTGCAGGGTCTATTAGCTTTAAGTGCATATTTGATTGACCTTGGGTTTTCCTTAACAAATCACCTGACCTATCTCATTTTGGGAAAAACATTTAGGGATAGTTTAGCCTGACATTTTTATGTCATTAGTGGTCATTTCAGGTTAAAAACTGCACTTTAATCCAACTGATTTGATCTTATATGTTGTTTGAAACCTTGCTTGATCATTTTATGGCAGTAATAACCTTATTTTGTGCAAGTTCATCTTTTCTGTTGCATCGGCGCAATCAATACCCGTATCAACGCATTTGGCATTTGTGGCAGCACGCAAGTATATTGTTTTTGACTGCACAATATAATAGCGCAATAGGTCTCTATTGTAGCACATTCAATCTTTGTTTTAGTGCATTCTATGTCTGTTTTAGCACATTAAGTTTTTGTCTTAGCGCTATCTATTTTTGTATCAGTGCATTTAGTTTCTGTTTTAGCATATTTTGTATTTCTATCAGAATAATCAATCTCTATTTTAGCGCTTTCTGTTTGATAGGTTTTATTGCAAGTTTTTGGGCACTAACACACTTTTGCAGGTATCCAACGTTTGTCCAAGACTCAATATCAAACTACTAACTCTTTTTTTGTAGCCCCACGGTCAAATCTTTTGTTTTATAACTAGCATTAGTTGCACACTAAATTAAATTAGAGGTTAATTAACTTTGTTTTTCATGTTTGTGTTTGCTCTTGGACGTATGCTCTCTTCGCACCTTAGGGTGATCTTGGGGATCAAATGTCCATTTGCAAACTTCTTTGTTTATTTGTATCCCGAAGGGGTCATATTTTCACATATGCTCTCCCCTTGCGCTTCATATGATCTTGGGTGATCAAAAGTGGGGAATGGCTTCTTCTTAGGGGCCCTGCTTGGGATTTGAACACCCCAAGAAATGACCTAAACTGTATTTTCCGGTGCAAGATATAAATGTTGTGAGAATCAAAAGACTCACTTCAAAGGAAGGACTCTCTCCCTGCTCGCAAAGAATCCAAGACCCTCGGTCCGCTGAGACTTGTGTTGGTTGGCACTTGGGTGGATAGGGACACCCCCATTCATGGATGCATCCCTCGTACCTTGCGTATATTGGGACACCCCCTAGAAGATTGTAAAGCCTAGATAAGACCTCCAGTCGTCATATCCTTTAGTGCATCGTAGCTGCATGGAGGAGAAGAGATCATGCTATTACCTTCATTGTTAGGGATAGAATACACTTTGGGCAAGACTTTGTCTCCAAAGTAAGGGGTGTAAGGTGGTCCAGGACCTTGCATTTCCTACCTATCCTACCAATGATAAAAGGTATCAAGGGGATGGAAACCACCATTATCTTGTTGGTAATATGTTTTGTCATTGATGTCAACACTTAGAGTAAGGTCAACACTTAGTTTGTGATGATGATATACCAATGAAATACAGTGGTGATGTTGATGTTCATGGTTGGATGTCATGCCTAGATTAATGTCAAGACAAGGTATATTAAGCATGCTTGTGGTCAACAAAGCAGTGAGATGCAGTGATGTTCCTAATGTTCATGGTTGGATGTCATGTACCAGTCAAGTTGTTGGTCAACAAAGATGTTTTCATGATGAGATATTAAGATGAGAATCAGAAGCACAAAGATGATTTCATGATGAAATATTAAGATGGGAATTAGAAGCACAAAGATGAATGATGATATATTAATATGGGAATTAGAATCACTAAGATGAATGATAATACATTAAGCTATGCTAAGGATGAGAAGAGGTTGCTGAGGACCTATGACATGGTTCATGATCCTTCCTATTGTTCTCAAGGATGTATGTATTGTTACATGAAGATTTTGGTTTCCAGATGTTGGTGAAAGTTTTTTCTACAGGAAGATTGCTTTGAAGACTATCTGGGAGAGTGCTCTGCATTTTCCTACTGTTAGTGTTGAGCCTTTGTGGATTGGAAGATAGCTTCATATAGTGTCAAAGCATGTATGTTCCAAGTTTCATCGTGTTTGGACTACCGGAAGAGTGTTTTACAGTTGACAGTTTGAAGATAGTGTTGGTTCTAAAGAAGATATTCACTATGTTACAATTTTTGTCTCCGCATTCCTTTGCGTTTGAAGATGAGGTATTGCGGTTCAGAATTTAAGCTCAATGTCTTGTGAAGGTGCTATTTCTAAAGTTTCAATTCTCTACACCTTCTGCAGTGAAAGTTATAAGTGGTTGATTTTTGATCTATTTTTAGCTGAGAAAATTAATGTTGAAGGGTTGTTGAAATGCTTCACATTCCTCTGCAAGAGAAGAATTGCCTATGCGGATTGGTGGACATATTCAGGGATGTGTATTACATGCATCCTTGCAATTTTAGGTGTTTTGGTTCTCTGCAAGGTAAGTTTCTCAATGACAGTGTGTTTCAGATGGTTGTTTGATCTCAGCGTGCATGTTTCTAGGTATGTGGCGCAATGTATTTACTGTGCGGAGTTAGAGGTGTATTTAAAGGTGTTGTATGAGTCATGAAGACTCATCTAGAAAATTTTCATGAAGATCTTTCCTGTTTCTAGTACCGCACTTGGTTTTCAAGTGGTTGTCTGTTATACTTCAAATCTCATGTCTTCCTACTTAAGGCCGTCCTATCTCAAATGAGCAATGTGTGCAAAGGTGATTCCTTGAAGAACAATGTAGTGAAGAATTCTTAGGACTAGACTAAGCAAGTATTGAGATCTGCAAGGCACATGTTTCTTTTTGGAGTAGCGTGTAGTTCATGATAGGGCTTGCTCTATGCATGTTTCATGTTGTGTGATCTCCGGCCGACTTGTAAAAAGTAATATTCTTGTTGTATTGGCCGACTTGTAATGAAATTAATGTAATGTCATGTATATATTGTGAACCTAGTTGGTCTAGGTGAGGTATGATTGTGAAAAATGAAAATATAAAAGTGTGAAGAGTAGAATATAAAAAACATATGCATTGTGATGTTTGACTAAGGGAGAAAGAGAAGATGTGTTAGAGGCTGTCCTAATTCATCTTGAAGACATTTTTGTGATAGGAGAGAAGTGAAGAGTGTGCCTAATTGATCCAATTATCAGAAGAAGCAAAATTGCAATCATCAAAGGTGTGAGCTTCAATGTCAGTTTTTAGGTGCCAGAAGGACTGTCATACTATAATCATTTCTAAATTTGTTCTTAGTTTAGGGAGTAGTTGCTTCCTTGGGAGTGACCCTAAAACAAAGTCTTTAGGGAGTTGTAGATTCCTTGGGAGTGACCCTAAATCAAAGTTTTCAGGGAGTAGTAGCTTCCTTGGGTTGTAGCCCTAAAACAAAGTTGTAATTTTGAGCTTCATATATTGTGAGTTAATCCTCATCGTGGTTTTTCCCTTCTTGGGTTTTCCATGTATATCTCGTGTTATGTGTTGATGTGCATTCTGTTAATCTTTCATGTTTATGTTGATGCTATAATGCTTAAGTTTTAATCTGCTCCAGAGGACTTGAAGTTTGATTAGATACTGATTCACCCCCCCCTCTCAGTATCCTAGTGTGTTCAACATATCTAATAGTGGGGGTTGAAGTCACACCTGAGTGAGTCCATGCGTTATGACACTCCTACTTGAATAATTCTAGGAATGTTTATGTGATTGGCGTGTCTTCTTGTCAAAACCCATGAAAGCCAAAAACCATTTTTATCCATTGAAGTTAGCCATTGTGTTCTCATTGCTTGTATAGTCTCTTTCCAAGAGTTGAAACCAAGAAAAATCCAAATTTCCACTCAAACCAAGAAATTTTCAAACCTTAGTTGACCTCTTAGCACCTCTAGCTCCCTATTTAGCGTCTCCTGTTAGCTTGTTCACACCAGAAGTCAAAATGTCAGTGCCTCTAGTCATTCTGTCAGTACTAGAGGTTAGTATCTTAGTGTCTCTGATCTATCTGTCAACACTTTCAATGCTTCTATCAGCACCTCCAGTTCTCATGGCCTGCCAACATTCATTGACTAAAATTTGGTTTCCTAGGTAAAAATTTGACCATCCTTAGCACGTGACAACCCTTGAAAATCATCTAAAAATCCTCCATCCTACATTTAGTCCATCCTTTGTCAAAATTCAATCATTTTACATCCCCCATTTGGCCTTAGACATATCTTGATTTTTGTTTTGGACCTTTATCCTCACTCCATCCTTTTCACCAACATCAACATCATCCAAACTTTCATCAAACCCTCTCCAAGTCAAAATCCTAACATCATCCAAGACCATAGTCAAAATCCAATCCAACTCAAGGTCATCCCAACCTTAATCCAATTACCCAAATCATATCCAAACCCTTCAAATCAACATCCAAATTATCCTTCAAATCAAATTTTGTGCAATATTAAATCTAGATCTCATCCCCCATCCTCTAATTTATAAGAGGCTTAAGAACTTGTCTACCTTATGTTCTTTTATAAATTAGCCCTATCTACCTGAGATCAATTGTCTTAAGAGCCTAGACTACTCCTAAGTTAGTGCAGTCTAAGGATCCCATTTTGCTTGGTGTCTTGTCTACCCCAAGTGAAATAATCCCTATCCCTTTTTTTGCTTAAGTGTCTTAGTCTACCTTAAGTAAGAAGAAGAAAGTCCTTTTGAAATAAAAAAAAGATCTAGATTTATTTAAGCCCTCTTTTGATTTGATCATCCTTTTTAAATATCATCAAAATTATTCAAATTATCCCTTGATCACCCATCCAAAAATCATCCTCATACTCTATCATAAAATCATCCATTCACTCATCCATTTTTGTTCCAAAATTTTGAAAATCAAATTCTAAAGTCACATATTTCACTCACCCACACTTATCATCATAAAATCAACCCACACTTCTCTATTGTATGCCACAAACAAAGTCCCAAACTAGTAAAAATGAAGAAATGGAGTCACATAGGCCATATGGAATAACAAATACCGATCAAAACAATGTCATGTTGAATCCTTTTGGAGATCAACAACAAACATCTAATGAAAACAATGCCATGATAAATCCTTGGGGAAACCAACCACAACCATCCACTAGTAACAACACTGATCTAGAAGTCATGGACTTCATGCAAGATGCCAAATCTATGGATTTGTTAGATCGAGTCATAAAATTGAATCCCAATAGATACTTAGAATTCTTCATCTAAAATGGTGCCAAGGTGCCAAACCAACCCACCACTAACACATCCCAACCATCTTCATCCAATAATGTCCCTAACACCTCACAACCTTCATCATCCAATAATTTGACCAACACCTCTACATCAATGACAATTCCCACATCCATATCTACATCAACTACATCCACATCCATACCACAAATTTCCCTTAACATACCTAATAACACAAATTACACCAATGCTTCCACAAGTGTCCCCCAATTCGATTCAAACACCATCACTTTCATGACCCAACTTTTCTCCCAACCACCACATAATGCACCTTACAACCCTAATAACAATTCACAAACATCCACCTTCATGTATATGCAACCTCCTATCTCACAACCACCCACATCATCTTCCACACAAAGCACTAATCAAACACTTCAACAACAACTCCAACAACTCCAATTTCAACAACAACAAAACCCTCAACAACAAAAAAATACCGCAAAACATCCTCCAACAACTTATCACCCACCAACAACAACAAACTCAAACTCCACCACAACAATAATTGCCTAACTTCATCCAACACCTTGGCCAACAACAACAAAACATACCAACACCACCCACTTCGGATTTATCACACATTATTCAAATATTGATACAAAAGGTTGATGGTCCATACAACATGGGCACAAAAGGAAATGATACTCCTTTGAAGATATTTGTCCATATCATTTTGATCATTCCATCCACATGCCACCCTTTCCAAAGAATTTTGAAACACCAAAGTTTAACAAATACAAAGGGAAAGGAGACCCTTGAGAACATCTTAGGGAATTATATATTGCTTGCTTAGAATTCTCCTATGATGACACCTATCTTATGAGATGTTTCCCTCAAAGCTTAGGAGGAGAAGCAACCGAATGGTTTGTACACCTTCCCCTTAGAATAAAAACATTTTATGAACTTGCAGAGAAATTCGTAAATCACTTCTCCTATAATTTTGAACCTAAAATATCAATGAAAAACCTTTGTAACACAAAACAAAAGAATGGGGAAACCTTCACTACCTTCTTGCAGTGATGGAGAAGTCTCGCAAGCAAGCTTCCATGGCCAATCCCCGAGAAACAATTGGCCAACATGTTTGTCACAAACCTTAACCAAGAGATGGGATTCCATCTCTAAATTCAATGTGCCTTGACATTCGAAGAAGTTATTGATAAAGGCACTACCATCAAAGAGCCCTTATTATAAAAGGGGCTATCAAGATTTATAAAGAGAACAATGACAATAGAAACAACAACGTCAACAACACCAATAACTCCAAAAACAACAAAAATAACAACCAATCCTATGACAAACCCTGCTTTTGGGGTAAGAACAAAAACACTCTCAATGATGGTGTAATCGACATAAAAATTGTTCAAAACATACAAACCCCCACACCATATAATCCATCCACAAGAAACAATAATGTCAATATTCCTAAGGGTCAACCAAGACAAAGAAATGTACCTAAGAGGAAATTCACACCTCTAGGTGAACCAATTGAGAATGTCTTGAGAAACCTTCTAAAAGTGGACTTAATCGCATTACCCGTCATTCATCCTTATGATGATAATCAATTCAAACCCTCATGGTTTAACAAAAATGCCTATTGTGAATATCATCATGTAAAGGGGCATAAAACATCTAACTGCATGAGGTTGAAAATTTGCATACAAGATCTCATAGATCATGGTGACATTACAACTGATAAACCCCCCAAAATATCACCCAACAAGAACTTAGGAGCTTACAAGGATCCACTTCCCAACCATAACAAAGGAAAAGCCTCCACATCCAATCAAGCATATCATGTCGTTCCCCCTCCTTTTTCTTTCAACTCCATTGTGAGTCACATAGAAGAATGTCCTAACCATGTGGCCACTATCACCATACGGGCCAAAACCCCCAATTACACTGTCACTACTCATTGCGGCCTCATATCCATTCAAGAAGCCCCAACCGAAGACCAAGCTACCACCTCCATGCCCACAAACCTTCCACCCACCAACATATATAATCTCCTTGAGCATCTTGGAAAAACCCTCGTCCAAATATCCATTCTTGAATTGCTTCGCATGTCACCCCTCCACAAAGAGGTCATTGACAAAGCTTTGATAGTAACTCATGTTCCTAATGACCTGAATGTGAACCAATTACAAGCCATGGTTTGACATCTTTCCTCACCACACCATCTAACATTTTATGAACAAGATCTCCCCACTTCCACCTCATCTCATAATGAAGCCTTGCATATCGAAGTCTATATCCACAAACATACCATCAAGCGAGTCTTAATAGATGGTAGTTGTGGCCTAAATTTTTGCACTCTAAAATTAATAAAACACTTGGGATATTCTAATGTGGTTGTGGACTCTAGTGAAAGTATAATCATCAAAGGCTATGATGACACAGAGCAACAATCTAAAGGGCCTATCAAACTTCTAATCCAAGTTGGAAAAAAGATATTGGAGATAAAATGCCAAGTACATGATCTTGATCTCCTCTATAGCATCCTCCTAAGCTACCCATGGATCCATGCCATGCAGGCCATCCCATCCACTTTCCACCAATGCCTTAAATTCCCCTACAATGGGACTGAGGTTACCATATATGTTGATCCTCATCCTTTCCAATATTGTATCTTTTTGGAAGGACATGATAAAACCTTTTTCCCATATAATAATGCCATTAAACCATCCACCTCCAACAATAATCCAAAACCCTCCACTAATTACATTGATCCATCCAATATCACAACCACCTCTCAACCCTCACCACCACATGAGATCAAGATCAAGGTCAATGATATGGGATGCAGAGAATACAGCCTGCATGGAGCATTTTGTGTAGGACAACTTCTAACATCCCCTAAGGCATTTGGCAAACCCAAGTTAGAAGAAATCTCTACGGTTGCCATCAAATCCAAGACATCTCCAATATTTGAGCGCAAACACCTAATGGAACAAGATATCCTCGAAGACATGTCATCCTATTTATATAGAGACGAAGAAGAACAACAAATATCTTCTATCCTACCTATCCAAAAGTATGGAAAGGGTCTCGATATTGTCAAGAATATAGGCTGCAAAGGCTAAGGGGGTATGGGCCTTCATGAATAAGGGATTCTCAAGCCAATCCTAGCTACTAAAAATCCTTATCATCAAGGTTTAAGGTATGAAAAACAAGAGCCTACCTCTACAGAACTAGAATATATCTTAAGTGAGGTTGCTAACACCTTTCCTGTAATTGAGAATGCTAACGAAGATGATCATCAAGACTCTTTCATAGATTTCACCAAGCTATTTGAATCATTCATTTGTACGATCTATAGCCTTTCCACCATGACATCACCATCTAAAGACCTTCCACTTGTTTACCCTCAATTCATCGATTGGGACCAACAAGGACCTCCAGTCCATTGCTCAAAATGACGAAGCTATTGCTGAATTGATGGGGGTTAGAGAGAATATACCCCTGGGAGATCACAAAGTTGGCTATATCATAGAACTCAACACATCCACCTACTTTAGGGAGACCTCCACATCTCTTAGTCACAAAAATATAAAAATAAAAACACATCCCCTAGTGTAAACCACCATGTGACACTTTTGGATGATAAAAAAGTAAAAATAAAGGACGTATCTCCTAGTGAAAACCTCTTGGAGGCACCAAAAGATGAGAGAATGGACCTCCCTGAAGTCCCAACACTCTACTAATAAAGGTCACCTATCCTTGTGGAAGAATCTCAAGAGATGAATCTTGGCATAGAAGAATCACCAAAGATCACTTTTCAGGAAGCCTCCCTCACAATAGAACAAGAGGCCTTTTTGGTATTCTTCAAACAAAGAAGCCATAACTTTGCATGGACATATGCCAACATGTCTGGTTTAGACCCAACATTAGTTGTACAGCATCTTGTAGGACATCCTGATGCAAAGCTAGTTAAATAGAAGATGAGAAAAATGAATCCCCAAGTTGCATTGCTCGTCAAAGCTGAGCTTGGAAATCTCCTAGATGTGGGATTTTTTTGACCTATTCATTATCCTGAATGGGTATCAAATATCATTCCCATAGCTAAAGTCACTAGGGGCATTCACGTATGTACATATTTCTAAGACCTCAACAAAGCATTCCCCAAGGATAACTTCCCTCTACCTAACATCAACATCATAGTCAATTTGATAGTTGGGCATGAAATGTTGTCACTCATGGATAGATTCTCAGGATATAACCAAATCAAGATTGTTGAAGAGGATCAACATAAAATGACATTTATTTGTCCATGGGGAACTTACTGTTGGGTTGCCATGCCTTTTGGCCTCAAAAATGCAAGAGCAACATACCAAAGAGCCATGACCGTCATATTCCATGACTTATTTCACAACATCATGGAAGACTATGTAGATGACCTATTGGGAAAATAAAAAACAAGAGTAGAACACCTAGATGTGCTAGCTAAAATCTTTGACTAGCTAGAAGAATATAAAGTACGTCTAAATCCAAAAAAGTGTCTTTGGAGTTACTTTAGGAAAAATCCTAGGCTACATCATATCCCGATGAGGCATAGAAGTTGATCTAGCAAAGGTGAAAGCAATAGTTGAGATGCCTCCGCCAAGGACTCTGAAACAACTACATAGCCTCCAAGGCAAACTTCAATCCATTGGATGCTTCATTGCACAACTAGCCAATAAATGCCAACCATTCCAACATCTCCTTCACAAAAATGTGGTATTTATATGGGATGCAAATTGTTAGAAAGCCTTAGAACAGTTGAAGAAATGCCTTGCAACATCCCCAGTTCTCATGCCACCAAAACAAGGACAACCCCTACTATTATACATCTCAGCAACAAAAATAGAAATAGGATCCTTGCTAGCACAACATGACGATCAAGGAAAAGAAAGAGCCATATACTACTGGTGCAGGAGCACCTAACAAATCATGTTTTTGTTTGTAATAAGGTCAAACTGACCAATGTTGTTTCTTTTCAGTTGTTGTTGTTCAGTTGTAACGGACCGGTTGAGAAATGGTTGGCCTTCCACAATAGTGAGTTAAAAGCATAGTAGAACGAACATTGGGAGTGGTTCTATTTTGTGTCCTGTTGTGTGTTCATTTCTGGAAGTATGTATGAATTGTGCTGAAGAACAATAAAGCTTTGTTCTGTCCCCTTTTGTGTTTTCTTGTTCTTAAATTCAAAGATTTTGTAATTGTGCTTAGTAGATTCCCTTTTTCTGTAGTCTATTGCAAAATGGTTCACTGAAGCATTCCACCGGTATGGTCCTGTCAAGATCGGTGGAATGGCTTTGTTGTACAAGTATTCATTTTTGTTTTCTATTTTGTTTCCTTGTTCGGCGGTGCAGAGGACCAAATTGGAGCATTTTACACAGTAGACGGCCTAGCATCTCCATGTGCTAGGGTTTGGTTGGAGAGTAAACAAGTCATAGAAATAGCAGAGGAGTTGAAGTCATTGTTGGTGAAACGGGGGCCATCAGCAAAATATTCCTCTCTCGGAGTGATAAGGATAGTCTAGCCGAGTGCGGGAAGACTCTTGGTGTATCGGCTTAATAACACCGCAGTTCGCTAAAGAGAGGTTCAAGCTATTGAATGGAAGTCACGGTCTAAAGATTCATATCGGGATGATAAGGTCATCGAGTAGATAACTTGGCGTTGGACTGACAGTATTGGTCTTACCGATCAAGGCGTATCAGGGCGATAAGGGATAAGTGATACCGGTGGAGGTCCATTAGTGCATCGGCCTAAGTTTGTAAGTGTTCGCCGATGACAAGGGTCACAGTGAAGAAGATAGTGATCGTATATCGAAATAAACAAAGTTATGGTTGCTGATAATGTAGAGTCTCACCAATGACAAAATTCATCGGCGTATCGGTGAAGCAAATTCTAATGTGGCCGATAGTAATTGTATTGCCGACAAGTGAAAGTCAAAGGTGACATTGGAGTGATCGGTGTATTGGTGAAGTAGAATCTAAAGTAGCCAATAGCACTTTTCTTGCTGATAGGAAAGAAGCGTAGAGTCACCCATCGGGAAGAGTTGCGATGTCAGAGTGACAAGTTTGAAGACGACCGATGGTGATTTTCTTGCCGATAGGCAAGGAGTGTTGAATAGTTCCAAAAGGTTCAAGAGTTCAAAAGTTCAATATTTGATCAATTGTCTATTTCCACTGTGCATTCTCATCATATTGGTATCAGAGCCATAAAAGGTTCTGTTGTTGGCCTGGTATATGTCAACAGAGGAGAGTGAAGGAGAGGCTAGCAATATGCCTCCAAAGGGGATGACCACCGAAGTGGTCAAGAAATTTAAGGAGATGGAAGAGAAGATCAAAACTAGAGTCAGGGAAGCACTCCAAGTAGAATTGAAGGCACTGAAGATAGGAAAAAGGATAGAGGAAGGTTCAAATGAAGAGGAAGAGAATGAGGAAGAAGAAGAGGAACAAGAAGAGGCAGAGATACTGGCTGATCAAAAGCATTTCCTAGAAGCCATTAAGGCTATTAGCAATGACTCTTCAGAAGCTCGGATAGATATCCCCATGTTCAGTGGAAAGATGAATGCTGACGAGGTCATGGAATGGATTGAGGCTCTAAACAACTACTTCAAATACAAGGAAGTTCCTGAGAATAAGAGAGTTAAATTTGCAAAAACCAAACTAAAAGGTGCTACCCTTACATGGTGGAATTACACCCAAGGAGAAAGGGTAAAGAATGGGAAGAGTATGATCTCTTCGTGGAGCAGAATGCTAGAGAAGATCAAGTCCCAGTTCCTTCCATTTGACTATGAGGTGCAGATTTACAGGAAAATGTAGAACCTCAAGCAAAAAGATATGGATGTAGCTACTTACACCGAGGAGTGTCACAAATACACTCTTCGCTATGGGTACATGGAGGAGGAAAAACCTAAGGTGGCTAGGTATCTAAATGGTCTGAGGTTCAATATTCAAGATGAGATAAGTTTATTGACCCCTAAAACCATGGAAAAATGCTTTCAAGTAGCATTAAGAGCTGAAGAGAAGATGAAGAGGAAAGGTGAGCAGCAAGGTAGATGAAGAGGTGGCAGAAATTTTAGAGGCAGAGGCAGTTTTGGAGGAAGAAATCATAACCAGAGGCCTAATGGTGAGTCTAGCCAAGGAGAGAAAGTTGGGACTCAAGTAGTAGAGGAGCCTACCGAGGAAGAAGGCCTAATGGAAGAGGTGGGACAAATGGATCAGGTAGAGGATCCAAGTTCTCCAATATGAGATGTTATAACTATAATCAGATAGGGCACCCAGCTTATCAGTGTCTAGAGAAGGCCTCAACTTCTCATGGTAATGAGAGAAGAACCACATTGACTCAAGAGGATGCAGGGAGTGTGATATCTCTTGAAGTGAATTTGACATCAGAGATGGGAGAAAATCTGATGATCAAGAGGATGCTACTCAAAGAACTAGTGCAGACTGAACCGTCACAAAGAAGAGCTTTGTTTAGAGTCAACTACAAGATCCAAGGTAAGATTTGTAAAGTTATTATTGACTCTAGTTCTACTGACAATATTATATCTTTGGAAGCAGCAGATAAATTGAAATTAGAAAAGATACCCCATAGTTGTCCATATAGGGTTAGTTGGTTAAACAAGGGACAACATATAGTCATCAATGAACAAGCATGGGTAGAATTCAATATTGGGGGGTATAGAGACAAGATTTTGTGTGACATCCTTCCAATGGATGCTTGCCATCTTCTACTGGGTAGACCATGACAGTTTGACAGAAAGGCTCATCATGATGGGGAAAAGAATGCTTACTCATTCCAAAAGGATGGTGTAACTTATAGGATGCAGTCATTGGTAGAAGGGGATCCACAGCCTGTAGGATCTAGTGTGATGCTGGTAGGAGAAAACAAATTCATGGATACACTAAAGGAAGGTGGTGGAGTAGGTTTTGCTTTGATTGTGAAGCCTAAGGGGGAAAAGAAGGAAAATGTGAGAGAAGTAGGGCCAAAGGAGGTCAGAGATTTGCTTAAGAGTTACAAAGGAGGGATTGCAAAAGATATACCTAATTCCCTACCACCTGTCAGAGACATTAGCCATCAGATAGACCTCATACCCAGAGCAGTACTCCCTAATAAGGCAACATAAAAAATGACCGCTCAACAAAATGAAGAGATAGCAAATCAGGTTCAAGAACTCCTAAACAAAGGACTGATATGAAAGAGCCTTAGCCCGTGTGCAGTCCCTGCTGTTTTAGTCCCAAAGAATGATGGGAAATGGAGGCTTTGCACCAATTCTAGGTCCATCAATAGGATAACCATCAGGTATAGGTTTCCTATTCCTAAAATAGAAGATCTAATGGATTATTTGGGAGGGGCCACTTATTTCACCAAGATAGACTTACAGAGTGGGTATCACCAGATAAGGATAAGAGAGGGGGATGAGTGGAAGACATCATTCAAAACCAATGAAGGGTTGTATGAGTGGCTTGTGATGCCTTTTGGTCTTTCAAACGCCCCTAGCACCTTTATGAGACTGATGAATGAGGTGTTGCAGGAGTTCATAGGGAAATTTGTGGTAGTCTACCTTGATGATATCTTGGTGTTCAATAAGAGCAAGGAAGAACACTTGAAACATTTGGAGATAGTCTTGAAGAGGCTGCAAGATTAGAAGTTACAGGTAAACTTTGAAAAGTGTGACTTCATGAAACAAGAATTGGTGTACCTAGGTTTTGTCATCTCTAAGGGTGATTTGAAAATGGATCCTTCCAAGGTAGAGGCTATTTTGAATTGGCCTACACCTAGGATAGAAGGAGAGGTCAAAAGTTTTCATGGCTTGGCCACATTTTACAAAAAATTTATTAAGAAGTACAGTGATATTTGTGCACCTATACTAGAGACCATCAAGGGTGGCAGTAAGGTGAAGTTTGTGTGGACAAAAGAGGCAGACCAGAGTTTTGAAAGTCTAAATCAGAAAGTTGCCAAGTATCTTGTCTTAGTACTTCCTTATTTCAATAAGGTTTTTACCATTGAATGTGATGCAAGTGGGCTGGCCATAGGAGCAGTGTTAAGCCAAGAAGGCAGACTGGTGACCTTTATCAGTGAGAAATTGAATGAAGCTAAGAGGAAGTACTCCTCTTATGATTTAGAATTGTATGCCTTGGTACAAGCTCTGAAAAAGTGGAGGCATTATTTGCTTCCCAAAGAATTCATTGTGTACACTGACAATCATGCTCTCAATTTTTTGAATGGACATGAAAAGCTCAGCCATAGACACATGAAGTGGGTGGAAAGTCTTCAAGCATACACCTTCACCATCAAGCATAAGAAAGGAATAACTAATAAGGTTGTGGATGCTCTAAGTAGGAGGGTGTTGACAGTGTAAGAAGTGCAGTTGCAAAGCATGGGTGTTGAAGCACTCAAAGGATTGTATGAAGAGGATCACGATTTCAAGGAAATTTATAGGGTATGCAATGAGTTTGCCAATGCTTTCCATACTAAATTTTCTGATTATAGATTGCAGGATGGCCTCTTGTTCAAAGGAAGTCAGCTATGTATTCCTCAATGTTCAATGAGGGATAATATAGTGAAGGAAAAACACAGTGGTGGTTTAGGAGGACATTTTGGACTCAATAAGACTTTAGATCTGGCAAGAAGATTTTACTTTTGGCCAAAGATGTAATCTGATATTAGAAGGTTTGTTGAGAGTTGCATGGTATGTCAGAGAGCAAAGGGGGTCTCAACCAATGTAGGATTGTACCAACCTTTGCCCATACCAGACAAACCTTGGGAAAGTTTGAGTATGGATTTTGTGATGGGATTGTTGCAAGTATGGGCCTAACTGGTGTTGTCATTGATGTCAACATACTCCTATTGCATTAATGATAAGGTTTGGATGAGCCGTGAGCTGAGGATATTGAGAAAATTAGTCTCAATCAGGAACAGTGAAGAATAGTGATGACAGTAAGGCAAAAGTCCAAGATAGGATGAGGATCAGAGGATGCAGATTAAAGGGTTTATAGATATGTGTCTGTAGGTGATCCAGTAGAGATTTCAAAGGTCCACATGAAGATATGAAGAAGTTGTGGCCGCTCAAGTAAAATTGTTTCTGGTAGGTGTTGAGAGGTGACAAAGTGTAACAAGAAAGGTCCGGTGAGATCCAGAAATGAAGTTTCCTATTCTACGGATTTAAGGGAGTGCTAAGGAAGTCTTTGTGGTGTATCAACTCAATTGGTTCATGGTTTGAAGGTCCGCAAGCATCTGTTCCTTTGTGATAGTAATGACAGACTATGTTCTTGAGGTTCTGGATGAAGGAGAGAAGGATTTCAGTAAGCAAAAAAAGTGTGGATGTTCTTGGTGATTTAGGCAAGCTTGTGGAGGTCTTTGGATCGTGTCTAGTTTGTGTTGGTGGTCTGCATTGAAGTTGGAGCTCGCAATTGGAGTGTAACTTCCGGATGATGGTGTTCTTCCTAAGACAAGCCAACTAGATGAGTTATGCATCTTGCGAATGATCTTATGAATGTTTTTCGACTTAGATGATCATTCCTAAGTTGATGCCTTGTATAAATAAGGGATTATGAAGTCAGTTTGAAGTTGTCCTTGTGGGAATGAGAGTGTTGTAGCGAGGAGGAGAGTGAAAGGTAGAACAGAAGTATTGAGCTTAAATGGAACTGATTCAAGCATGGTGAAGATGCTATTCTCCAATTCATGTATGTGATATTTATTTCTTTGTAGACAATGTGTCTCTTGTAGGCATTGAGCCTCTTGTGAGCAGTGTGCTCGGGCAGTGAGCCCTAATTGGCATGTGCCATTTTGTTCTTTCTATTCTTCTAACAGAGAATACAATCTTGGGTTAATCACCCCGTGGTTTTTCCCTTAACCGGGTTTTCCACATCAAAATCTTGGTGTCTTATGTGTTGATGTGTTTCTGCTCTTGATTTGAATGCATTATGGTTCATGATTAATATACTGGTAATCACTAAGAAGATTTAAGTGTTTAATTGGAGAAAGTTTTTGTACAACTGATTCACCCCCCCTCTCAGTTGTGTGCCCTAAGTCTAACAATTGGTATCAGAGATGAGTTCCTCTAAAAGAGCTTAACCACTTGAGGAGATCCAGGATGTCATCCTACAAGAAGGATAGTCTGAAGTTTGATGGAACCAATTTTAATCTATGGAAAGGTCGCATGAAGTGTCACTTGCAATGCATGGGAATGGCATACTAGACCATGGTTACAAAACAGTATGTACCTCCATAGGGTGGTCCAAAAGCTCCAAATGAAATCACAGATGCTGAAAACAATCCATGAACTATAGAAGCTCTTCTAAGTGCATTATCTAATTCAGATCTCTCAAATGTTATTGACCTACCAACTGCTTTTGAGATTTGGAAAAAATTGGAACTTTTGCATGAAGGAGACCAGTATGTTAAATGTGCAAGGTTACAAAGTCTAAAAGGGAAATTTGAAAACCTGAAGATGAGAGATGATGAAAATATTACTACTTTTATGCCAAGAGTAAATGAGCTTATTTGTGGAATTAGAAATGCGGGTGGAGTCTTGGATGAAAATGAGATTGTTGGCAAAATTCTCAGATCCCTTCCTGCTTCTTACAAAATCAAGGTTGCTGCCATTGATGAATTCAGAACCCATACAATTGTCACAAGAGATCAATTGGCTGGCAAATTGGCTGCATTTGAAATGACTGAGTTTGGAGATGATCGCCCAAGACTGAATCTGCATTCAAAGCTAGTGCGTCTGTAAAAGGTAAACAAAGGTTTGATCCGGGAGAGAACTCATCAAGGAAACTATCATGGTATGAAAAAGCAAGAAAAGACCTGGAAGAAGAAGTAGAAACTACTCAACTTGAAGCCCTCATTGCAAAGAGACTGCCAAGAGGATCCGGTAAGTATGAAGGAAAATTGCCTTTTAAGTGTTTTAACTGCAATAAGATTGGTCACTTTGCCTCAAGATGTCCGAAAAGATTTTCAAGGCCAAATTCTAACAGATCAAGGTTCCAGAAGAATTGTTACTATGTTCATGAAGAAGATGATAATGAAGGAGTAACAGATGATGAATCAGAGACAGGAAACAAATATGGAAGTGAATGGGTGTTTATTGCCATCAAGGAAGAAGAACCAATATCCTCTATATTTGTCAATCATAAAGTTATAGAAAGAGCTCTGGCTGCCCAAGTTGAAGAAAAGGATGATTGGGTCATTGATAGTGGTTGCTCTCACCATATGACAGGTGACAAATATAAGTTCATAGATTTGGAAAGGTATGAAGGAGGAGTGGTGAAGTTTGGTGATAATTCTACTGGTAGAATTAGAGGAAGAGGAACTATTTCTTTTGATGGAAGGAAAAAAACCAGTAATGTTCTATATGTTGAAGGTTTGAAGCACAATCTTCCCAGTGTTGGACAGTTGGTGGACAAAGGCTATGATCTCCGGTTCAAGAATGGAAAATGCAAGATCTTTGAAAGCTCCGGAACAGAGATTGCATCCAGTACCCAAACTAAAGGTAATATCTTCCACTTGGTTGGCACTGGTCAAAGTTGCTTATTTGTTCAAGTTGATCAGAGTTGCCTATGGCATAGGAGAATGTGTCATGTGAATTTTGATAATATCATCAAGATAAGCAATACTCAGGCTGTAAGAGATCTTCCAAAATTGGTGAAACCTACTAATAGCTTGTGCAAAGAATGTCAGTTGGGTAAGCTGAGAAGAATCACATTCAAGAGTAAGGAACTGTCTTCTACCAGATTATTGGACTTAGTTCATATTGACCTTTGTGGCCCGACAAGAATCAGGAGTTTGCAAGGTGATAGATTCTTCATGTTACTAATTGATGACTATACCCGGATGATGTGGGTAACTTTTCTGAAAGAGAAATCAGAAGCTTTTGAGAAATTCAAAATATTTAAGGCTATGGTAGAGAATGAAACTGGACTGAAATTGAAATGTCTGAGGTCTAATAGAGGTGGAGAATTCACATCTGGTGAGTTCATAGAGTTCTATGAGAAACATGGAATAAAGAGACAGTTGTCTGCTCCTAGGACTCCACAGCAGAATGGAGTAGTGGAAATAAAGAATCGGACCATACAGGAAGCATCTAGGACCATGATGATGGAAGCAAATGTTCCTCACATCTATTGGAGAGAAGCTGTCAGCACTACAGTCTATACTCTCAATCGAGTTCAAATCAGAAGCAATATTGGTAAGACTCATGAACTTTGGTTTGGCATCACTCCTATTGTGAGCTATTTCAGAGTTTTTGGTAGAAAATGTTACATTAAAAGAGATGAAGATCTAGGAAAGTTTGATGCTAGAAGTGATGAAGGAATATTCTTGGGTTACTCTACTCAAAGCAAAGCATACCAATGTTATAACAAAAGACTGAGAAAGATGATTGAAAGTACAAATGTGAAGGTTGAAGAGGGAATTGAGAAACCCTCAAGGTTTTATGAATATGATGAAGATGATCATAATGGTGTTCTGACTCAAGGAGCCAAAGCCTCATCTATCAATCAGATTCAAGCTAATCTAGTAAACCAGGAAGAAGAAATGAGTTTCAATGAGCCTGATCAAGAATCAGAAGTGCAAGAAATTCCTAAAGTTCCCAGGTATGTAAGACTGAACCACTCTGAAGATCAGATCATAGCTAATAAAAGAAAAGGAGTTCTAACAAGAAGGAGAATTGCTCAAGATTCAGAAGAATATTGTTTGATTTCAAAGATTGAACCTAAGACAGTGAATGAAGCTTGCAATGATGAAAACTGGACTAAAGCAATGGAGGAAGAACTGGTGCAAATAGAGAAAAATCACACTTGGGATGTTGTTCCCAAACCTAGAAACAAGAATGTGATTGGAACCAAATGGGTCTTCCAGAACAAACTAAATGAAGTTGGTGAAGTAATCAGAAATAAAGCCAAATTGGTCTACAAAGGCTACTCTCAAATAGAAGGAATTGATTTTGAAGAAACTTTTGCTTCGGTGGCAAGAATTGAAGCAGTCAGATTATTTCTTGCCTTTGTTGCCTTCAAGGATTTCAAGGTATATCAGATGGATGTCAAGTCTGTCTTTCTAAATGGTGACTTGGAAGAAGAAGTGTATATAGAGCAACCGGATGGATTTCAATTGTTTGATCATGGTGATATGGTTTGTAAGTTGAAGAAGGCACTGTATGGATTGAAGCAAGCCCCAAGAGCCTGGTATGAAAGATTGGATAATCATCTCTTGAAGATTGGTTTCAACAAAGGTACTGGTGACAGTAACTTATATTTCAAAATTAATCATGAAAACATCTTGATTGTTGAAGTATTTGTTGATGATATCATCTTTAGAGGAAGAGATAGTATGTGTAAAACTTTTGCAAATCAAATGAAAAGTGAGTTTGAGATGTCTATGCTTGGTGAAATGAATTTTTTCTTGGGTTTGCAAATCACTCAAATAAAGAAAGGAATCTTCATTTCTCAGACCAAATATGTGAAAGAATTGTTGAAGAAATTTGGGATGGAAGTTTCAAAGCCAATGAATACTCCCATGGCAACCGGATGTAAGTTGAGCAAAGATGATGACTCTCCTAAGGCAGACCAGACAAAGTACAGATCAATGATTGGAGGATTGTTGTATCTCACTCAAACTAGACCAGATATTATGCAAGTTATTGGTCTTGTTGCTAGATTCCAAGCTGATCCTAGAGAATCCCATGTCATAGCAATCAAGAGGATTTTTAGATATCTAAAAGGGACGGTTGAGTATGGTCTGTGGTATCCTAGAGATCATGATTTCTCTCTTCATGCATATACAAATGTTGATTGGGCAGGAGATGTGGATGACCGGAAAAGTACCAGTGGTGGAGCATTCTTTTTGGGAAAAAGATTAGTTTCTTCGCTAAGCAAGAAATAAGAGGCAATATCTCTATCTACAACTGAAGCAGAATATATTACAGTAGCAGGTAGTTGCACTCAAGTTTTATGGATGAAGAAGATGCTAAGAGATATCAAAGTGGAGTATGAAGAACCTATCACAATATTTTGTGATAATTCAAGTGCTATAAATATATCTAAGAATCTGGTACTGCATTCAAAGACTAAACACATATCCATCAAGCTTCACTTTTTGAGAGAGTAAGTGAACAAGAATGAAGTCAGATTGGAGTTTGTGCCTTCAAAGGATCAAATTGCAGACATCTTTACTAAACCTCTACCTAAGGACTCTTTTGAGTATCTCAAGGAGAAGTTAGGGGTTATTGCCCCTCCGGTGATGAACTAAGGAGCACTGAGGTGCATCAGTCCAGTGGATATCACAGTCATATCTTGTGATCCGGATTGATGAGGAGTTGCTACTCAGGGGGAGTAGCAGGTATGATTCTGAAGTGTTGGAATTGCAAGTATGTGCCCTTTGCCATTGATGTCAAAGGGGGAGAGAAGACATGTGAAAAACAAGTGGTTGCTGATCAAAGGGAGAGCAGTAAAGGGAGGGAAGATATGTGAATGGTTGTTGCTGATAGGGGTAGTTGTGACAGTAAGAAGAAGTTCTTGACTTGATGGTTAAAATAGTTTTTCACATCTTATGTTGCCATCAATGACAAAGGGGGAGATTGTTGCAAGTATGGGCCTAACTGTTGTTGTCATTGATGTCAACATACTCCTATTGCATTAATGATAAGGTTTGGATGAGCCGCGAGTTGAGGATATTGAGAAAATTAGTCTCAATCAGGAACAGTGAAGAACAGTGATGACAGTAAGGCAAAAGTCCAAGATAGGATGAGGATTAGAGGATGCGGATTAAAGGGTTTATAGATATGTGTCTGTAGGTGATCCAGTAGAGATTTCAGAGGTCCACATGAATATATGAAGAAGTTGTGGCCACTCAAGTAAAATTGTTTCTGGTAGGTGTTGAGAGGTGACAAAGTGTAACAAGAAAGGTCCGGTGAGATCCAGAAATGAAGTTTCCTATTCTACGGATTTAAGGGAGTGCTGAGGAAGTCTTTGTGGTGTATCAACTCAATTGGTTCATGGTTTGAAGGTTTGCAAGCATCTATTCCTTTGTGACAGTAATGACAGACTATGTTCTTGAGGTTTCGGATGAAGGAGAGAAGGATTTCAGTAAGCAAAAAAAGTGTGGATGTTCTTGGTGATTTAGGCAAGCTTGTGGAGGTCTTTGGATCGTGTCTAATTCGTGTTGGTGGTCTGCATTGAAGTTGAAGCTTGCAATTGGAGTGTAACTTCTGGATGATGATGTTCTTCCTAAGACAGGCCGACTGGATGAGTTATGCATCTTGCGAATGATCTTATGAATGTTTTTTGACTTAGATGATCATTCCTAAGTTGATGCCTTGTATAAATAAGGGATTGTGAAGTCAGTTTGAAGTTGTCCTTGTGGGAATGAGAGTGTTGTAGCGAGGAGGAGAGCGAAAGGCAGAACAGAAGTATTGAGCTTAAATGGAACTGATTCAAGCATGGTGAAGATGCTATTCTCCAATTCATGTATGTGATATTTATTTCTTTGTAGACAATGTGTCTCTTGTAGGCAGTGAGCCTCTTGTGAGCAGTGTGCTCGGGCAGTGAGCCCTAATTGGCATGTGCCATTTTGTTCTTTCTATTCTTCTAACAGAGAATACAATCTTGGGTTAATCACCCCGTGGTTTTTCCCTTAACCGGGTTTTCCACGTCAAAATCTTGGTGTCTTATGTGTTGATGTGTTTCTGCTCTTGACTTGAATGCATTATGGTTCATGATTAATATACTGCAAATCACTAAGAAGATTTAAGTGTTTAATTGGAGAAAGTTTTTGCACAACTGATTCACCCCCCCTCTCAGTTGTGTGCCCTAAGTCTAACAAGGATTGCCCAAGACAAGGACAGGTTGTGACAGTGTGTTTGTTGTGGTAGATAGATTCAGAAAAATGGCACACTTTATTCCTTGTAAAACCACCAATGATGCTAGCTACATTATAGGTTTGTTCTTTAAAGACATTGTTAGGAATCATGGATTGCCTTTGAGCATTGTGTCTGACAGGGACAACAAATTTGTGGGACATTTTTGGAGAACCTTGTGGAAAAGATTGGGTACAAATTTGTCCTTTAGTTTAGCCTATCATCCTCAGACTGATGGCTGAACTGAGGTTGTGAATAGGTCATTAGGCAATCTGCTAAGATGTTTGACAAGAGAACATGGCAGTAGTTGGGATGTGGTACTCCCACAAGCGAAATATGCCTATAATGATTCCAAAAATAGAAGTATAGGTCTAAGTCCTTTTGAAGTTGTCTATGGTAGTCATCCTAGAGGAATTTTTGAATTAAGAGATGTTCAGGGTTTGGACAAGAGGAGTGGACATGTTGATACATTTGTAGAAGCTATGAAGGAGATTCATCAACAAGTTAGGGATACTCTACGCAAGACTAGTCAGGAAATCAAGGCTAGAGTGGATCAACGAAGGAGAAATGTGTAGTACTAAATCAGAGATCTGGTAATGGTTCACCTTAACAAGAACAGACTGCCCAAGGGAAACCACAACAAGTTGATGATGAGGAAAATTGGACCTTGTCAAATTTTAGAAAAATATGGTCCTAATGCCTATAAAATTGAACTCCCTGATGATATTGCTATTTCACCTATATTTAATGTTGCTGATGTAACATTATATAGGAGTCCTGATATAGGAGAAGGTGTAGCAAATTCTGCCCAGGACAATGAAAAGTGGGTGTAGCATTTACCACCTAAGGATCCACCAAAATTGGAGTGCATCTTGGATAGCAGGATAGCCAAGAAGACCAGAAATCAGACCTATTTTGAGCACTTGGTTAAATGGCAAGGACTTCCAGACTCTGAAACCACATGGATGCTAGAAGAAGACATCAGAAAGTAGGGTGGTGATTTGCAGCAGTTAGTCTCTAAGATGACTTGAGACAACTTTCACTCGGGGAGTATGGTGCAGGAGCACCTAACAAATCATGTTTTTGTTTGTAATAAGGTCAAACTGACCAATGTTGTTTCTTTTCAGTTGTTGTTGTTCAGTTGTAATGGACCGGTTGAGAAACGGTTGGCCTTCCACACCAGTGAGTTAAAAGCATAGCAGAATGAACATTGGGAGCAGTTCTGTTTTGTGTCCTATTGTGTGTTCATTTCTGGAAGTATGTATGAATTGTGCTAAAGAACAATAAAGCTCTGTTTCGTCCCCTTTTGTGTTTTCTTGTTCTTAAATTCAAAGATTTTGTAATTGTGCTTAGTAGATTCCCTTTTTCTGTAGTCTGTTGCAAAATGGTTCACTGAAGCATTCCGCTAGTATGGTTCCTGTCAAGATCAGTGGAATGGCTTCGTTGTACAAGTATTCATTTTTGTTTTCTATTTTGTTTCCTTGTTCGATGGTGCAGAGGACCAAATTGGAGCGTTTTTCACAGTAGACGACC
Organism: Cunninghamia lanceolata; assembly: GCA_027924645.1. NCBI lineage: Eukaryota > Viridiplantae > Streptophyta > Pinopsida > Cupressales > Cupressaceae > Cunninghamia > Cunninghamia lanceolata. The sequence goes on along the minus strand of BSBN01001201.1, from coordinate 13,374,027 downwards.
TAGCATCTCCATGTGCTAGGGTTTGGTTGGAGATTAAACGAGTTGTAGAAATAGCAGAGGAGTTGAAGTCGTTATTGGTGAAACGGGGGCCATCAAAAAAATATTCCTCTCTCGGAGTGATAAGGATAGTCTGGCCGAGTGGAGAAGACTCTTGGTGTATCGGCTTAATAACACTACAGTTCGCCGAAGAGAGGTTCAAGTCATTGAATGGAAGTCGTGGTCTAAAGATTCATATCGAGATCATAAGGTCATCGGGTAGATAACTTGGCATTGGACTGACAATATTGGTCTTACTGATTGAGGCATATCAGGGTGATAAGGGATAAGTGATACCGACGGAGGTCCATTGGTGCATCGGCCTAAGTTTGTAAGTGTTCATCGTGACAAGGGTCATAGTGAAGAAGATAGTGATCGTATATTGGAATAAACAAAATGATGGTTGCTGATAGTGTAGAGTCTCATCGATGACAAAAGTCATCGGCGTATCGGCGAAGCAAATTCTAATGTGGCCGATAGTAATTGTCTTGCCGACAAGTGAAAGTCAAAGGTGACATTAGAGTGATCAGTGTATTGGCGAAGTAGAATCTAAAGTAGCCGATAGCACTTTTCTTGCTAATAGGCAAGAAGTGTAGAGTCACCCATCAAGAAGAGTTGCAATGTCAGAGTGACAAGTTCGAAGATGACCGATGGTGATTTTCTTGCCGATAGGCAAGGAGTGTTGAACCTCACATCGGAGTGTTGAATAGTTCCAAAAGGTTCAAGAGTTTAAAAGTTTAATATTTGATCAATTGTTTGTTTCTGTTGTGCACTCCTCATCAACTACATTAGTCATACCTTAGTGGGATATGAGCTTAATTACACATCAATTAAGAGAGCATGTCTTGCATTTGCCTATTCATCCTAGAAACTATGGAACTACATACTTAATCATAAAACCAAGCTCATTGTAAAAATCAACCAAATAAAGTACCTATTGTCAAAAGCAACTCTCACAAGTCATATGGCTAAGTGGGTAATGATCCTCAGTGAATTTGACATCGAATACATAGAAAGAAAGGCTATCAAAGGACAAATCATAGCAGATCAACTAGCAGATGCACCTATCCCAATAGAACATCTGCTTCTTCCAGAATTTCTAGATGAGTCCATCCTCACAGTGACACCCACATCGGAATGGAAAATATATTTTGATGGACTATACACACATCGTGGATCAGGGGAAGGAATCCTATTTGTGACCCCTCACGGAGATTACATTCCAAAATCCTACAAAATAACATTTCCTTGTACCAACAACATAGCATAATATGAGGGACTCATCACAGGACTCCGCATGGCCATCCAATGGAAAATAGAAAAGCTCATGGTCTATGGTGATTCCCAATTGGTCATAAAAAAGGTAAATAATGAATACAAGACAAAGGATGATAAGCTCCTACCTTACAAAAGGATGGTAGACAACTTTAAGAAATATTTCTATGAAATCTAGTTCGAGCAAGTCCCAAGGCTCAACAACAAAGCAGCAGATGCCATGGCCACCATAGGTTTTGGGGTAGATATGTAGAAAAATAGCCAGCAGTGTGAAATCCTCATTGAAGAATTGCAGATGCCAGCTTACGACATCCCGCAATTAGAATTGGTTTGTGACATTGTTGGTCCCCTATCCCCTTGGTATCAAGATATCTATCACTATATCCATGATAACATCCTTCCACCTGACCTATCATTCATCTAATGTCATACATTCCTCCGTTGAGCTTTCTGCTTCACCCTTATCAGCGATACATTATATCGAAAGAGTCTTTATGGTACCCTTCTAAGGTGTCTCGATTATAGAGAAGCAGAAACAACCTTAGAAGAGGTACATGAAGGTATCTATGGGGCACACTCTAGTGAACTACCCTCACAAAATAGATTCTGAGAATAGGGTATATTAGTTGACCATGGATAATGATGCTAACCAATTTGTTAAGAAATGCCTTCCTTGCCAACGACACGGAGACCTGATTCATGCTTCATCATAGGAACTACAACCCATTATGACTCCATGGCCCTTTTCACAATGGGGGCTTTACCTTGTCAACAAAATCCATCCACCATCATCCAATGGACATAAGTCCATCAACACCATCATCATCACCTCCGCCACCACCACCTCCGCCTCCTCCTCTGCCACCATCACTGTCTCCCTCCTCATCCTCTACATCAGTATCTAAAATGTACTCCTCCTCATCATCATCTGCTCGTAGCTGATCTACTAGAATAGTCAATCACATAGGCCTAGCCCCAGTCCACCAAGCATCATATGCTAGTGTAGTACCTACATCTTCCATTGTCGATGCCCAATCCCAATCCACCACCACTAACCCATCAAAATCTGTGATGACCATGGTTGCCGCTAGCTCAGTCCCCACTGACCACGATCTCGTTGCATGAAAGCAAAAATGGCTGATACCTACGGCACATCCTGTCACAATCCAAACTGATGTAAAACTTGATTAAGGAGGTATCGATCAAAAATATGTGTCGTCCTCCCTATGAGATATCTTGGTTGCCTCATAAAATGGGAGATGAGAATCATCATCTATCCATGGATCACATCCTATGTATGGCCACCATACCATTGATGTCACCTCATCAAAAGTATGTCACTAGAACCTCCTACTGCCCAACTACTGATGTGTCAAAATGTTAGTATAGGCAAACACATAGGGCTGAAACAGTGACCTCACATGCTGACATACTAGCCAAGTAATTGCTATATGCTCCCATGCCCACACATGGAGAAGCGTCACTCCATGACCTACGCTCACTCCATCCAAATAGACAACTACATGTATATCATGATACAAATCTGCCAACAAACGTGGCCCCCATGCATATACTACACCCCACATTACCATCTGCTCCACACAGTCTCCCCATCCTATAGGAAATCCACAAGAGCATCGATCCAGCATCAATACTCCACCGATGAGTCCACAGATGTACAACTCAAAATTGCTAAGGCACCTCCTAAGGGCCACAACCCACATCATCTCCCACCCATCTATACCTGTGTCTATCTGCCCTGGGGCAAAGACATGACATAGTGTTGTCAACCCTGTCGTATGATCATATACAACTCGCTCACCACAAATGGGGATCCATAATTTCCTCCACACATCCTCCAAGGTGATAGTAATCTCACCCATCAGTAAAAGGAATGAAGAGCTCTCACTTCTCCAGCACTCCACCAACACCATCATCATTGCTCAATGTGCACAATTGAGGCATCTCTGAGATAGACAATAATCCCAGCACTCTCAGGTGGGTCCGCTCCACCTGAGTCAACCTATCCCTACATACCATCACAAGTGGTCTCTGCTCTCGCGACTACAGAGCTAGAAGATCAACCTAAACCTAAGAAACTAAAAAATTAGCCTTTTCCCAAAAAACTGCGCAGAGGTGCTAATCCATTAACCCTAGTGCTACTCAAGTCAGAGGTGCTAACAAACCTACCCATAGCACTAATTCATACAAAGGTGCTAACAGACTAACATATAGCACTAATATAGATATTTGTGCTAAACCATTTACCATTTATGGTAATCGAGATGATTGCACTAAAACACAGACCTTTGGCACTAATTAAGACGATTGTGTTATTTCGTTAACTCCAAGTGCTAATTCACCTAGACGACCCAAAACTCCTACAACTTGGCGCTAATCCCGCCATTTGCACTAAACCATTAACCCTAAGTTCTAATCAAGATGATTGCGCTAATCCCCAGGGGCATGCACTAATCCAGATGATAGTGTCAAACCCCCTTTTACCCAATGCTAATCGAGTCGATAGTGCTAATCTATTGACAACAGGTGCTAAAGCCAATCCTCTTTACCCAAACTAATTGTGCTAAACTAGTCTATGGTGCTAATTCACCAAATGAATGTGTCACGTGGTTGCACGTAGGTGCTAAACCTCCTAACCTACCCCTTTCGAGCCCCCTAAATGCCCTGAAACCTAAGAAAGTACAAAGGAGGGTTAGCTGGCATACCCATGGTCTAGCTGCAAGTAACCACTAATATCCCAAACTTGCTCAGATCAGTGCTCCTCATGTGGAATGTATTGTGTGGCCATTGCTCTCACTCTTCTCTATCCAACTCAGCAAGCTTAGGTGTGTAAATGTGGCATATTGGGCCCACTTTGGCCTATCTATAGCTACCACATAAGCCCTAACCCACCGTTTCTTCTCCCCAAGCCACAAATCATACCTGTTTTCACTTGTTTTTCCTTCTATCTACCCCATTTCCCATTTTGAACCTCATTTTCACCACCATTCCCTCCTTTTCTAGAGTTCACCCGAAAAAATTAATTTTTCACCCAATCTTTTGAGGGGCATCCCTCATCCATTTCCATTCCTCTTGTCAACTAGGGCAAAATGAATTCTTTGAGCTAATGCCATTCCCCACTCGGTCACGATGCCACATCAAAGAGGGGCAAAATGTAGACACCTAAAAATGTCTTGACCCTACAAGCCACTTTCCTACATCTCTACATTACTAATTATTCCTTCCACCAAATTAACTAAATAAAAATGCAATTTATTTGATTAATTTACCCTAATCCATTTGTCCCTAGCCATTCATCTCAATTATTCACTTGTGATAAATTAATTTATTTAATTTATTACTATACCTTAGAACATCATTCACAATTATTTAAATAAATATCCTAATATTTATTTGATTAATTTCCCTCATCCCCTAACCTAGATTAATTAAATAAAACATACTTATTTAAGTAATCTCCCCTAGCCTATGACCTAAACCTAGCCTAGTTAAATAAATATTGTCACCTTGGTTATTTATACCTTGGTGCATAACATCTCATTCTATATAAAAATAAGTGCTCACTACATATACAATATTAAATAAAAGCATTCAAAAGTTATCCCTTCTCCTAGGAATCTCAGTGTTTGGTATCTCCCATGGGGCTTGGATTGATAACCCACATCCCTTGTCATGGGTACCTCCACCACATATTCCTATACATCTTCACACCCATCATTCCACCCCATTTACCCCTTTTTGGCTCCATGATTGATGAAACCATCCTCTCACTACTACACTTCCCACCAACCATTATAAGGGTTTGGGTTGAAACCCTACATCCCCTCTCATCGATGGTTTGACAAAACCCTCTCCCATTCCTAATTACTTTTAAATTAATCCATGTGCACAAGCCCTTTCTCCATGTCCTCTTCTATCTTCATCCGTAAACATCCCTCAAGCTTGATGTATTTCCTGATATGATTGTGCCATGATACCTGCATCCATTATCTACACATTAGCATTTTCCACATCATTGCATATTCCATCTATAATATATATTTATTAATATAAGCATCTTTTTACAATCCACATCATAACACTAACTATCCCAAGGTAGCAAGTGAGCTTGTTAGCTATTTCATTGTATACCTCTACATATTCCACCCCATAACACATGCACTAAACACCCATAAATCATCAAAAACATCCATATTCGCACATAGCTACCATAGTCCATAACATACATCCATCGCATACTTCCATAGCATAATCAACATAATAATCCATACATAGAACATAACCCATACATCACATATACATCACATCATAACCATATCATAATCACAACATGATGAAATACAAGATTGAATCTGAATCCAAAACTTACCACTCATCCATAAATAATCAAAAATATCCATAGACATTCATATCTACCATAATCATCTATGCATCACAGTCCACAAAAGTCTCATTATATACCTAAAGGAAGTTATTAATGGTAATTATGCATGTCCAAAAAAAAACAAACATACCTCACACTTACATGTGGCATTAATGTGAAATTAGAGAACTTCAAATAGATTAGATCTTTCTTTAGTGTAAAAATCACAAAATGAAATGATTCAATCTTGTATTCCATCAAAAACATCCATAAACATAACTTAAATCCATACATGCATGCATCCATAATGACATAATTCATACATCCATAACCTCATAATCCATAAACCATAACCCATGCATCCATAACATCAACATATAAACATCACATAAAATGCATCCATAACATCATATATAATCCACAAAATACACTATAATGCATAATCCCATCATAATACATAAACATAACATAATGCATCATAATCCATCATATCTACATAGAAACATCATATATCATCAAATGCTTGTATATATATATATATATATATATATATATATATATATATATATATATATATGTCATGGTACAAAAAAATATCAGTGTATACATCATAATGCATTGTGCCTCTAGGGGCATAAAGTCCAAATCCATCCACAAACCATCTTGACTAGCTATGGCTAGCCCCCTCTGAGCTCTTTGACTTGATCAGCTGATCTGCTACTAGAGGTCCTCGAGGTCCTCGACGTGGTGGTCCCATTGCCACTGAACCCCTTGTCCTAGTTGTGCCTGACCGCCTTAACTAGAATGGTGCTACATAGTCTAGCACCCTCATTGCTGCTGGCACAACCCCATAATAATGACCTTGGCAGTAAGTTGCCTCCCTAACTACTATTGTGGCCTCTCTTTGTGCCTCTGACATCTAATCAAATACTCTCACCATCCCCCTAGCTGTAATAGCTCTCTTGTAGAATCCCTCTCCTACCTCAGTCATGTTGCATCATCATGGTACCTATCCTACTCCACCCTCATTGCATCCCACTCTGAGACCAATCTATTTCTCTCTGCCCTCAGGGAATCTTGCTCCCCTTGCATAGTATCCCTCTCCTCTTGGAGACGGTCTCATGCTGAGATTATTGCATCACGCTCACTCCAAGTTGTGGCTAGCTACAGCTCCAAAGAACTAATCCTATCATCTATCCCCTCTTGCTGGCCCTGTACTAGAGAATGCTCCCCTACATCTACATTCATCTCTCCCTCAGCCTCCTCCTCTCCCTCGGCCTCCTTGTCTCCCTCTCCCTCTCCCCCTATCTCACCCTCTCCCTCCTCCCCCACTATCTCCTCCACAACTACCTCCTCCTCCCCCACCTCCCCCACCACCACCTCTCCCATCTCCACCTCCTCTCCCTCCTCCCGCAACTGCCACTACTCCTCTCCTCTGCCTCTATTGTTGAACCTCCTCCAAATCAGCCCGCATCCTCCTAACCATATGCTGCCTCCTCGGTGCCAAGAACCTTTGTGGCATATGTTTTCACTAGTAAGCTCTCTACCCTACAATGGTCCCATCATCCTCTGCCCCTACATGAGGATCTTAATCTACTATCGCTAGTTGTAGCTACTTTGACTGAGCCACTGCCCTATCAATCTGCAGCCTATGTATCAAGCTAAGGTTAGAGATGGTTGACGTTGATGGATAATGGAAGATTTGAGAGAGATGGTTTAACTATGTTAAAGGCATAGGATGAGCATGCTTAAGGGAGGTCAGTCTGGAAGACCTAGCAGATGGAGAAAAATTATCCAAGTATAAGAATGGTAATCTTCCTGCTATCTAAATATGTTGCAAAGATATGTAAACAAGTTCTAACATGTTTTCTACATATCTACAATGATATCCTATCAGTTTGAAGTACCGCACTTAGAGAAAAGTTGCAGAAGTTTAGTTAAGGCTCTCACAGTGTATATCCTAAGGAAGAATTACAGTATTTTGGTCTGCATTCCTCCGCAGTGCAAGATTTAGTCTTACAGTTTAGAAGATAATTTTATCTAGATATCAACATGCTATATCCAATATTTTATCTCATTACACCTTCAAAAAATAATGTTATCAATAACAGTGTTCTGGACTATGACTTGACAATGAAAAGCAATGGTGGGGATCTGATCGAATGCTCCGCATTCCTCTGGAAGAGAAGTTGTACCCATGCAGTTTTGGGAATATGTTTAGAGATGTGTAATGCATGTTTCCTCATAGTATTAGGTGTTCTTATGGTCCACAAGGTCAGATTTCAAGTGACAGAAGTAACACAGATAGTTCTGGATGCAGAAGTACTCTATAGAACGCATGTTTGAGCACTTGCAAAAGATGAAAAGTATACAAATCAGCTATAGGAGCTTGTGTGGAGATTCTACATGCCTTAATGTATCTCAAGTTTGAACCACATGCAAATCTTTCTTATCTCCTATACCACATAAGGTATTTAAGTCAGTTAGTGAAGACTTGCATATGACTATCCCTTGGACTACAGTATACTTGAGTCAAGTCTTTGATTTTCTACGTAAGTAATAAATGAGGATATACGGATCTAGGAATATATGCATAATGATGTATGAGTTCCTTCCTAAGAGTTTCAAATGGTTTGGTGTACCACAAGGCAACATCTCAAGTTTTGATGTGTTACAATATGCCTGGAATGCTCTGTCCTCATCAGTTCAGTATGTTCCTTATTTTACAAATGCATAGAATTATCATTTACTTTAGATGAATGGTTTATGTATAGTTTTGGGAAGATACATGATTGAAATCTTGGTCTGCATAATGTTTTTGTCTTCTCCTCAGTGATGTGAAGATGGATAGTTAGTAGTGGTAGTGTTGGTTGAGCCGACAACTTGATTTCCTTCATGTGCAAAGGATCCTGATCTATGGTTGTGATATTGAAGGATGTGTTATGATGCAATTAACCTTATTGTTCCATGTGAAGTGATTCACAACTCAAAATGTGTTTGTTCCAAGCTGACCCATATAGGATTACACATTTCATCTTAAGGTCTTTCTGGTGTCGACCTAATTGAGGTTTTAAGTGGTTGCGAAGGATATATATAGAAGAACAAATTCATTTGTGATAAGAAGAAGTGAGTGTGAATGTGATAAAGAAGAATGAGCAATATGAAGTGTACGAATTCAGTTTGATGGAGTAATTGCGCAGAAAAGAGGAATGCAACATCAGCATAAGTTAGATGCTTCTTTCATAGTAGTTCATAGTTTTGATTATCATTATAATTCTTTGTAGTGATGAGCTTTCTTCAGGGAGTAGTAGCTTCCTTGGGTTGTACCCCTAAAACAAAGTCATTAGGGAGTTGTAGCTTCCTTGGGTTGTAGCCCTTAAACAATTTTGTAAACTTTTTTAAGCAGCGAGCATTATATTGTGAGCTAACACTCACCATGGTTTTTCCCATTTTTGGGTTTTTCACATAAAAATCCCAGTGTCAATGTGTTGATTAATGTTGTGCATGTTTTACTTTCTGCTATTTAAGTAATTTGATTTATTCTACAAATAAAGTGGTTAAGTTTTTGTATATTCTGATTCACCCCCCCTCTCAGCATCTTAGTGTGTTCAACAATTGGTATCAGAGCTAAGTGTCTTTGAGAAGCCTAACAACTGAGGTAGATCATGCACTTGAACACATGGAATATGAAGCTATGGATAATGATGTATTTATTCTAGAACCAGATCTAGAAGCAATGGAACTTGAAGGTTTGGACTTAAATCTAGATGAGGTAGACCTTGAAGGAGAACTTCGGTCAACACTTGAAGATCTGGATAAAGCTAGAGAATTAAAACAGGAATATAAGGACATGCTTAAAGAATCAAAAGAGATAATTGTGAAATTGAAGACAAAAGATAAAGAATCAAAAGAAGAAATTGGCAAACAGAAAGCTCAAATAGAAGGAGATAAAGAAGGTGACATTAAACTGAAGGAGGCAGAAGATATGATCTCTAATTTGAATGCCATGGTTGAAGAAGGCAAAAGGATTGAAGATTGCCTAAATATGAAGCTCAATTAGAAAGCAATTGAATGTTCAAAACTTGAGGAAGAAGTTGTCACTCTAAGGAAAGGATTGGAAAAAGCAAAAGAACAAATTGAAAAAGGATTAAATCTGAAAGGAGGTTCTGAGATTCTTGATGAATTGATCAGTTCTCAAAAGCCATCAAAAGAAAATTTGGTCTTGGTTTTGAAAAGGGAAAAAATCTTATAATTACTGCATCCACAAAGTTGTATGATAACTTCAAAGCAAAAGGAAATTCTAAAACAAAGGAAGAAAAGGCCTACACTGAAGATCGTAAGAAGATTGCCTCTGGAGATGCAAAAGAAGAAGGTTTCACTCCTATCCAGAGACAAAGAAAGAATAACAAGAAGAAGAATTTTAGAAAGTCTGCTCCTACCAAGTATCCTCAAGATTTCAATGGTAATTGCTATGCTTGTAATAAATTTGGTCACAAAGTTGTTGAATGTAGAAGCAAGCTGAATCAAAATTCATTTAGGCCTCCCAGGTACAATGTTGTAAGCTCTCATGGTCAGTGTCATGCTTGCAACAAGGTTAATCATAAGGCTAATGGATACAAAAGAAAAATGATGAGGAATGGTTTCATGAACAAGAACAATGCTAGGACCTCTCAGTTCTTCTATGGTTATTGTTACACATGTAACAAGTATGGTCATAAAGCTACTGATTGCAGATCTAATGTAAGAAGAGGTGGTTATGCTCCATAGTCCAATACCACCTGCTACAATTGCAAATAAACATGATACATTACAAGGTTCTATAGGGGAAAGAGTGTAAGGCCCTCTGCTCCTCAAAAGAAGGTTGATAAATTGCTCCACAAAAGAAGTAAATTAATAGGACATGGAGGAACAAGGAAGAAAATGAAGTAAAGTAAGGATTTGCATCTTTACCTAGTGTAGATGGATCCTCCGAAAAGTAAAAGGGAGGAAGTATTGGTTCAAGGGGAGTTACAATTGCAAACATTTTCAAAACCCCTGAATGCATAAGATGCTGAAATCTTCAGAACATTGGCTAAAAATAAAATGGATATGTTTGTCTAGTAATATCATGATGATTGATCAAAATTCTAGAGCAAATGGACTCTTTGTGAAGGATTACTGAATGATCATAGGTCTTTGGATAATAAAAGGATAATTAGGTCAAGAACAGAGAATGCAATTAATGTGGAGCAGTCATGGTTGGTAAGAAGACTATTTACGTGATACTTGATCATTTTGATCTCATTTGAACTAAGTCAAAAAAAATTAGAGCCAAGGAAGAGCAGAAGGTTTTCAGCAGAATCTTTTGTGCAAACCCTATCGATAGCATTATAAGGAATTTATCATATTCATTGGTTAAACCTTAGTTATCTGAAGGTATTATCATGGAAACACCAGTAGTGATTGATGTTGTGGAAAGGTCAAGGCCAAAATTCAAGAAGCATCCATACAAATCCACTAAGACCGATAAGGATGGTGCATTCTCTCATGTTCCTACCAATGTAATACATACAGAGGATGTCTGGATATACATCCATTCACAGTTAGATGAGTATGATCACCTGAAGATGGAACGATTTAGGAATGAACATTTGCTAGGTGATGACTTTTAATTGAAGCTGGTGTTTGCAAATGTTGAGGCAAAATGACTAGACATATGGAAGGGTTTCCCCAACTTCCTCTATGAAGAAGATTGGGTCAGGATTGCATTGAGCGGAATCCATGAGGATTTCTTTTTCCTAGACCAACCTTATATGATCACAAAGGAAGCAATCAGAGCAATGACTGGATTGTGCTCCTCCGAACTAGTACCCATATTGAAAGTTGTGAAGAATGGGGAGGTAATGAGACTTACTGGAATACAATTTGATAAGAGAACCCTAACAGTGGATGATATCACTGATCTAGGGGTCCGGTATGCCACTATGGGAATTGCTTATAAAATGTACTACATAAACAGAGAAGGGACTGTCACTGCTACTACCATCTATACTGCCCATGAACTGGTGAAATAAGGAAAAGACTATGACCTCTGTGAGATGTTGTGGCAGTAGTTGTTGGACAATTTGAAGAGAACCAAGGAGACAAAGTACAAATTTTGGTATGGTTCCTTAATCATTTGCCTTATGTTTTATTTCCTGAGGGAACTACCTTCAATGAAGGGTATGATTTGGAAAAGTGATACCCCTATTGCACACAAAATTAAGGACTATATGCATAGTTTCTCTGATCATAAACATTGTGACACATTATTTTGGGGGTTCTTCAAAACTTTTCAAACTTATATACAAAGGAGGGAAAGAATACCAAGAAAAGTAGTTGAAAAATACAAGAGCGGTATAAATTTCATGGTTGACAAAGACAACTGCTATATGGAGGTAGTAGAGCCAAGAACCTTCTGGATAACAACCTTGCCTTATGAGGTGCTTGGATATGATTTGGTTGGATATGCTGATATGCTACTCAGCAAGCCCAAGGATCCTGTTGCTAAAATATTTAGAACATATGATGAAATCACCAACAAAACAATCAAGAAGGATGTGGAGGAAAAAGCATAAAAGATGAAGTCAAAATTGGAAGAAATGCTTAATACTCCCGAGGGTTCAGTAGAACAAGATCCAACTACATCTGCCTCACAAACTCCTAAAAGGACAAGTAGGTCTGCCTAAGTTGCTGCTACCTCTTCAAAATCCTCTAGACCTATTTCTACACCTCCCAACAGGAAAAGAACTGCTACTAAAGTGTCAGCACAAACCAAGACTGTGTTGGCAGTGAGTCATCATCTCTCATGCGATTCGTGACATGGCTTAACCGCCTCCCGTGGATTCATTAACTTTGGCAGTTGTATTGTTCATTAACAGGTTGACCTTTTTGTGCAACGACAATCATGTTTCCAACAATTGGTATCAGAACCAAAGGTTCCAGGTTCGAATCTCCCCCGTGAGTGACGCGGGCTCCCGCGAGTGACACTGGAGGGGGGATTTTTGGAAGTGAGCCAGCATCTCTCGCGTGATTCGTGACATGGCTTAACCACCTCCCATGGATTCATTAACTCTGGCAGTTGTATCGAGCATTAATAGGTCAAGCTTTTGGTGCAATGACAACCGTGTTTCCAACAGACTGTAGAGACAAAGAAGCATAGACCTAAGGTTGAAGCAAAGAGAGGAAAGTTCAATCCGGTGAACATAGAGGATGATGAAGAAGAAGAAGAAGAATCGGGTATGCTTAAAAGGAAAAAAGAAAAGAGCAAGAGAAGGAGAGGAAGAAGCAGAGAACACCAAAGGAAAAGGAAAGGGAAAAGCAAAGAAATCAAAAGAAACTTCTCAAGAAGAACTGGAGCATGAGCCCTTATATCTTGAAGCCATTGTGAATGCTATACTACAACATGGTGCTCTGAAACAAGTTGCAGATCTCTATGATAAGATGTTTGCTAATGATAAAGCCGTAATTGTGGAAGCAATAATTAGGTATATGATGGCCTTAAATGTGGCCTTAATTGAGTTCATTGATCAACTTCCTGTAACCTTGGCAGACCTACTCACCAACAAGAGAAATGAATCAATGGGCAAAGAGGTTGAGATGAGAAAACAAATAGTTGAAATGGTTGATCATTCTTTCTTTGATAAAGATAAAGTTAAAGTTTCTCAAAAATAAGCAAAAGAATTCACAACAAAAAGAAGGATAAATATTCTGATGGGAAAAGACCAGGAAGAAATAGTGAGACTGGAGAAGGAAACTTTAGAGAAAACTGCAAAAATTCTTGAAGAAATGAAGAATGCTAAGGTGACAGTTGAGGAACAACTTCCTCTAGATATACCAGATGTACCTCTTCAAGATATAGATCTGTCTACCTTTGATGAAAAAGGGGATAGAGGCAACATGACTGAAAAAGATAAAATGGAAGCTCAAAATGTAGAGGAGCTAGGTAATGTGAGTACACCTCCTCCGAAAGAGATAGAAACACAAAACTTAGGAAACCAAGGTGGAATGAATATATCCCCTTTGAAGAACACAAATGTAGGTGCAGAACATGACAATCCTCCTCCGGAAGATACAAGGAAGGATGAACAAAGGAAAGAAGATAACCTTGAGGAGGAACAAGAAGAGAAAACTCCAGGGAAGAGTGAGGAGAAATAAGATAAAGATGAGCAAGATAAAACAAAGGAGAAAGATCAAGATGAAAAAGATAAGGATGAATCAGAAATGAAGATGAAAGAGTGGAAGACTTAGGTTAGAGTTCTTCAGGGTCAGACTCCTTCAAAGACCTATTAGATTTGTAGATGTAGTTTTAACCAGTGATGACCCCACAACTTCTGTAAATTCCTACTCATGAAGGGAAAGTAGACCTGTCAAACATTTCACCCCTTCACAAACTATAGCTTGGAGACATCCTACATGCTTTTGCAAGAAAACCTAAAGAAAACCGGTTTGGTTGAAGATGCAGTGAAGCTGATACAGGAAGGGTTACCAAAGGTAAGCATTGATTCCTCTCTGTCTTCGGAGCAAAAGCTGAAGCTTTTAATGGATTCCTTCAAGGACCACTCAGGTCACACATTGGACAAAAGGCAGAACAAGAGGCCTTGAGGAAGATGAATGATAAAAGGTTGGCTAAGATCTCTGATAAATGTGCCAATGCACATAATAAACTATAGGAAAATATAAAGATGTTTAAGGGATGCATTGATGAATCCACTACTTTATACTTGTTTTGTTTGAAATGGCCTAATTCCACAAAAACCATCAAAGCCCAAATTGACTCCATTGAGTCATAGATCTCCAAATTGGCCGAAGTATATGACTTGTCAAAGGAAAAGAATGGGGTGACCAGGGCACAAGTTAAAAATCTTCATGTACAAATGTCACAGCTACAGGACCAAAGAGAACAGATAAAAAAGCAATTTGGTTAGCTGAGAGGAGTAAATCTGAGACTGGCTTCATTATCCAGATTGCTAGGTGAGGCTAAAAATATTGACCAGAAGATGAAGACACCTAGCAAATGTTTTATATGAAAAGAGGGGGGATTTGATGTTGATGTTTTAGTTTGAATCCTCCTTTCCACAAAACATTCCAAGGGCTTTTCAACTGAGTGCTTCTCCTATCGAGAGGAGAGTCATCTATCAGATTGGGTTGCCACTTGGTTTTCTGCTGGGAAATTCTGAAGTTATCACACAATGTTGCCAATTAATGCTTTTATGCCCTTGAAACCCTAATTTAAGCAAAATAGTAATTAAATCTATGAATTACGACAAATGCTACTAGAATTAGGCAAAGTACAGAGAACCTTAACTCACTATTTTTCGTAATCTGGAAAATGGAAATGTCAGGGACAATGGTGATGGCGCCCTAGTCCAAGGTACAACTTTTTCTGTAGATTCTTGATCTCCTTTCGGCACTGATCTCTGCTATATCTTCAGTTTCTAGTGATCTGACAGTGGAGGACAATGGTGATGGCTCCCTTGTCCCGAAATCCTGCACAGTGTCTACTTCTTTTCGGATCCTGAATCTTCAATGTTTTCCTATCTTCCCTGCAACTCCACTTTCTCCATATCCAATACCTGTAACCCGCAATCACAAGGAGTGTGGGAGGGGGTTGTGGTGTTTAGAGGCTTGCCTCAGTCAAGCCCCGGAGAGACATTCAAGTCTTTTGAACACCGTTGTCAAAGAGATAGTGCATATCCTTGTGGGATAGAGGCAAAAATCCAAATGATAATGATGATAAAACACAATAAATGTCACCTTGATGATGAAGCTCTCATGGAAGGAAGAAGCTCTTCAATGCCATGAGGAGAAGATGTAATCCAACCTACAAAAACAAACACAATAACAATGCTATGCTCTGTAACATAATGATATCATAAGTATGCCAATAACTTTCAATCATAAACATCCTCTAGTTTCTAAATAATAACCTACACATGCTTATATATGCAACTATTAATATTATCGCCAAGAATTTCATATTTGAAACTTATGATGTTAGCCTGGAAACCAAATAATGGTCACAAACCTGACATTTGAATTTAGGGCGGACCCAAAATAGGGCTGGACTAGGGTGCTAGCGCCCTTATCCACCCCCTGTCTTTGTTCCGGCATCATCAAATTAGCACCCCTAGGTCCTATTTGTCACAAGACCCAAGGGTTTTCTCATCGGGAGTCTGAATTATCATGCAAGATGCTCTAAATGCAATCTAAAGACTTGGGAGCTAAACCTTAAAGGAAAAAGCCCCCAAGGGTGCATTTTTCTGACATAACATTTAGCCCCCACTTTAATGTATGTATAAATGCAAGGCCAATACATGCATTAAAGTAAGGTCAACAAACATAGCAAACATGCCAAACACATTGAAGACAATAATAGGCACGCAAAATGCGAAGAAGATAGTTACAGTCACGCAAAACACAGAGAATACAGCATTGAAGACACACTGAGCACAGAGAATATAGTGAATGCAAGGATTATTTTCTTTTTTATTTTTCCATATGAAATGCAAGACGCAAGTACAAGGAAAGTAAACAAACAAAACCCAAAAAGTGTAGAGGAGTTGTTCACCACCAGTCTGGCACTTTTTGAGAATAGACATGCCAAACAAAATCCCAAAGTGTAGAGGAGTTGTTCACCACTGGTCTTGCACCTTGAGAACAAACACGCCAAACAAATCCCAAAGTGTAGAGGAGCTCATCGCCACCGGTCTTGCACTTTGAGAACAAACACGCCATACACAAACACACTGAAGACAGAGAAAACACATAAGACAAGTGATGGAGTGAAACTATTGCTAGGTTCATCACCATCTCAGGCACATTAAAGGCACACATCAACGATTGGGCTTCGCCACAACAACCACCGAAAACATGCTTAAGGGTTGAGTTAGTCACAGAACCGCTCCTCGCCTCGCAATGAGGACTTTTGAAAATGATAGGATAATGCAATCTCTTTGAGAAATACACCATCCCCGCCTTGCGATGAGGGCTTAAGATAACAGGATGTGCTCGATATCCCACCTCCGCAGAGGGTTTAAATGATTTTGATTAATTTTTAGATTGTTCAAACACGCTTTACTATCATCTAAAGCAGACAGCTTACCTTATATATGCCCCCACCTTAAGGTGGTTGATATCACGTATCAATATCAAGCACATTAAGGTAAGAAGAAAACACACAAGGGAACATGAGCTCTTGCAAAGCCCATCCCCCCCAGAGGTGACATGTACTTTACGATCGTTGAATGTTCCCACAAACACATTCCTACAAGAAAAGTGTTAGCATCCAAATAATCATGATAAACAACAATGCATATGATCAACTACATGAAAGAGCCATGCAAGGCGATATTCATGATAAACAAAGTGCACAGAGCAGCAGTATTGTTAAAGTGTTGTTAGAAAGACAAGATAACATCGACATCAACATTTAAGATAGAGAAATCACAGAGTGATTCCACTAGCCAAGCGTTGGATAATATGTTACAACCTCGTCGTCATGTATGGACTGGGTCCATTTTTTGATTACTCGCGAAAGGGACACTAGGTCTGCATCAATATAATATGTTTTTCATCATCCGCCAACTAGATGGAAACACTAGAGAAAGGTAAGCAATAAATCAGAGAGGAGAACAAGTGCCTTAGGGACAGTCACGTAGGAGGGTCCCCCTAATTCACCAAATGCAATGCTATGTTCGTAAGACACAACACATAACAATGAAATCAGAGGAGAGGAAATATAGAAGAATGATGATACAAATAGAAGGTCACAACAGAGGTGGTCTCCTAGTATCCTTGACCTTACAAGAGAATCAAGGGTCATCCTAGGAGGCCTAACAACACATAACACATCACGGGGGGAAGCACAACATGGAGGTAAAGGGTTAGAGGTACTTACCTTTAGAGAGGTCCATGCTAGAATTCATCATCGAGGAGCTCATCATCCTCCTAATCTCAAATGCTAGTGGTTTGTAAGGTTGTTCCATTTGTTTGTCTAATGTATTTTGATTAACTCCCGATCCTTGAAGGGATAATGGAGGAGGGACCTTGGCATAAATACCGTCTCTCCGTGGACGAGGTAGTACTTCAATACTTTCCTTATCCACTTCTATAATAGCAATTATCTCATCATAGTCTAGATAGTCATCTTGATAGTAGTCATAATAAGCTTGTTGTTCTGTGAGATATCTTTCTGCATTCACCAATGGTTTATCTTGGTCAGGGAGAGCATTGGGATGAGAGAAAGGTAAAGTGTTATTAATAAGTGTAGATGTTGTATCATTATCATCATCATCATCATGAGTTTTAGCTAATGATTCCAATCCATTAATAGAACTTCCATACTCATCATTCTCGATGTGGTATGTTAAGTCCTCTACTACCTGAGGGTATGTATTCATGAGAGATGTGTAATTGTCTAGATCATATTGAGGCATAACATTAGTTTGTACAATGTGTGCTAAACCTCAAATTACATTAACACCATCTTGTCCTTCTTTTATCAATTCTCTTATATTATGAATAACAGGTATAGCTTCTTCCACTATCCGTTCATTTTCCACAAATGCTTGAAATTTAGCTAGCTCTTTGTCAAGTTTGTCTATTTGCTCATCAGATATATGTGTTACCATCTCAAGAGGGTCCTCAACATCATGAAGTATTTGTTTTTCTATTGTAGTTGTAGGAGGCATGATGTCTTGCAAAAGTTGTGTCTCTCCTGTTGTAGGGAAAGTGTCATTGATTTCATCGTCTTGTGCTAGTATATCCTCATGGGAAGAATCATTTTTGAAAGAATGACCAGAGAAAAAGTTTATGTGATCATCACATGTAGTAGATACTGAATGTATAGGGGAAGGTCTATCACAAGTATCTTTTTCATTGCTACTCATGGAGATGAACTCAGTTAAGCTTTCTAATATCGTAGGATGCTCACTCATGAGGGTTAAAAATTGGTCAAAATCAAGATCTTTGACAAAGGCATGCAAAGATACCATAGAAAAATGATATGAAGGTGCCATGCGTAAGGTTGCAAATGAGTGCCAAATCAGATTTTCAAGATCTTCCAAAACTTATGCAAAAGGCAAATGCAAAAGTGATGTCGAATATGCTCTAAAATACTTGATTTTTTAACTATTCTCAATGCAAATGAATGAAAGAAGACGTGTTGTAAAGATTTTTAAGAGGGACAACACATAATATGCCTAAAAACAGTCCACTAATGCAAAAATACCTTTCACAACACGCTTTTGAAACAACTCTAGAGCGTCGATAAGTCAAAACCTAGTGAAAGTAGGCCAAAATACACAATTTTTCACCAAATCTCAATGCAAAAGAGTAGGGAAATGGGTGTTGTAAGGAAAATGATGATGGAAAACAACTTATAACAGTAATAACAGCCACCTAATACCAAAAAATCTGTTACAACACGCCTATAGTGCCACTCTAGATCAAACCCTAGTGCAAAAATATCAAAAATATACAAATTTTCCCAAGATTTCAATGCAAGGGCCCAAAAGAAAGGGTTTTGTAAGGAAATTGAGAAATGGAAGAAGATAATAACATTAATGACAGCCAATTAGTGCATCAAAATCCCTTACAACACGCTTGGAGTGCAAATCTAACAAGATGATAAGGCCAAATCTAGTAAAAAAATGCAAGTTTTCAAACCCTAGACATGAAATTTTGCAAGGAGGCCACTATGATGCAACACTACATTTAAAAATCAGGCCTAATGAGTGTTTTAACAAGGTAATAAAATATGAAACAAGATTTTGACTACAACCCTAGCTCATGCAAAACTAGGTTTTCATGAAAAATGCAAAATTTCAAGCAATTTCTAACAAATCAAGCATGCAAATGGATTGTAAATGATGAATTTCTATGTTTTGGATCATATCTAATGCAAAAATAGAAATCAATTGAAATTAGATTGCCAATTAATTCAAATTTTACAAAAATGCAACCCTAATATGCTAATTTTTGCAAATTTTCTAATTTTTTCAATTTTTTTGTAATTTTTCAAATGCAATATTGAAAATAATGATTTGAATGATAATGAATTTAAGATCTGATGTAAAAATCAGAGAATTAATTAAATACAATTGAATGAATGCAAACTATGTCAACAATCAAACCCTAGAATGCAGTTTTTTCAATTTTTCCAAATATATCAAATTTTTTTTGTAAATTTTTGAATGCAATAGAATGAATGAATGCAAATCTATCAAACAACACTCATCAAGGTGCCAAATAGTTCAAAAACACAGGCTCACCAAAATGTTTTATATGAAATGGGGGGATTTGATGTTGATGTTTTAGTTTGAATCCTCCTTTCCACAAAACATTCCAAGGGCTTTTCAACCAAGTGCTTCTCCTATCGAGAGGAGAGTCATCTATCAGATTGGGTTGCCACTTAGTTTTCTGCTGGGAAATTCAGAAGTTATCACACAATGTTTCCAATTAATGCTTTTATGCCCTTGAAACCCTAATTTAAGCAAAATAGTAATTAAATATGTGAATTACGACAAATGCTACTGGAATTAGGCAAAGGGCAGAGAACCTTAACTCACTATTTTTCACAGTCTAGAAAATGGAAATGTCGAGGACAATGGTGATGGCACCCTAGTCCAAGGTACAACTTTTTATGTAGATCCCCGATCTCCTTCCGGCACTGATCTCTATTGTATCTTCAGTTTCCAGTGATCTGATAGTGGAGGACAATGGTGATGGCGCCCTTGTCCCAAAATCCCACACAGTGTCTACTTCTTTTCGGATCCTAAATCTTCAATGTTTTCCTATCTTCCCTACAACTCCACTTTCTCCAGATCTGATATTGTAACCTACAATCACAAGGAGTGTGGGAGGGGCTTGTGGTGTTTAGAGGCTTGCCTCAATCAAGCCCCGGAGACATTCAAGTCTTTCGAACACTGTTGTTAGAGAGAGAGTGCGTATCCTTGTGGGATAGAAGCAAAAATCCAAATGATAATGATGATAAAACACAATAAATGTCACCTTGATGATGAAGCTCTCATGGAAGGAAGAAGCTCTTTAATGCTATGAGGATAAGATGTAATCCAACCTGCGAAAACAAACACAATAACAATGCTATGCTCTACAACACAATGATATCACAAGTATGCAAATAGATTTCAATCATAAACATTCTCTAGTTTCTAAATGATAACCTACACATGCTTATATATGCAACTATTAAGATTCTCGCCAAGAATTTCGTATTTGAAACTTATGATGTCGGCCTAGAAACCAAATAATGGTCACAAACCTGACATTTGAATTTAGGGCAGACCCAAAATAGGGCTGGACTAGGGCACTAGCACCCTTGTCCACCCCCTGTCTTTGTTTCAGCATCACCAAATTAGCACCCCCTAGGTCCTATTTGTCACAAGACCCAAGGTTTTTCTCATCGGGAGTCTGAATTATCATGCAAGATGCTCTAAATGCAATCTAAAGATCCGGGAGCTAAAGCTTAAAGGAAAAAGCTCCCAAGGGTGCATTTTTCTGACATAACAATAGTATAGATGAGGTTGATGACTTATATGTACAATTTGAATGCAAAAATCACATCCTTACCTCAAAAAAAGCAATTTGGGCATTTACTCTGACACAACTCAAGGTAATATAAAGTCATTCTACCTTCTAAATGAATTGCAAGAGTATTGTAGATAAGAAAATTTTGGATGTATATAGACTTGTGGAGGCCAGTAGTATCATACTAAATACATAGCATCTATTTTTGAGGGATTTCCATCTTAGGGGGAGTACTGCTTGTAAAAATTATATAGTAAGGGGGAGTTTATACAGTTTTGGGATAATATGAGATATTAGGCCCTTTGTCCTTAATGTCAAAGGGGGAGAGAGGAATATACATCTAAGGGGGAGTGGTTGTACACATTTTGTTTTGGGTGTTGCCATCAATGACAAAGGGGGAGATTGTTGGCAATATGTATTGTCATTGATGTCAACTCTATATGTGTCAATCTGAGGTCAGAGATGGTTGAAGCTGATGGATAGTGGAAGATTTGAGAGAGATAGTTTAACTAAGTTAAAGACATAGGATTAGCATGCTTAAGGGAGGTCAGTCCAGAAGACCTAGCAGATGGAGAAAAACTATCCAAGTATAAGAATGGTAATCTTCCTGATATCTAAATGTGTTGCGAAGGTGTGTAAACATGTTCTAACATGTTTTCTACATATCTACAATGATATCCTATCAGTTTGAAGCACCGCACTTAAAGAAAATTTGTAAAACTTTGGATAAGGCTCTCACAATGTATATCCTAAGGCAGAATTACAATATTTTGGTCTGCATTCCTCCATAGTGCAAGATTTAGTCTTTCAGTTTAGAAGATAAATTTATCTAGATATCAACATGCTATATTCAAGATTTCAACTCATTACACCTTCCGCAAAGAATGTTATCAATAATAGTTTCAGACTGTGACTTGACAGTGAAAAGCAACAGTGGAGATCTGATGGAATGCTCGGCATTCCTCTGAAAGAGAAGTTGTGCCCATGCAGTTTTGAGAATATGCTCAAAGATGTGTAATGCATGCTTCCTCATAGTATCAGGTGTTCTTATGGTCTGCAAGGTCAGATTTCAAGTGATAGAAGTAACACAGACAGTTTTGGATGCAAAAGTACTCTATAGAACACATGTTTGAGCACTTGTGGAAGATGGAAAGTATATAGATCAGCTATATAAGCTTGTGTGGAGATTATACATGCCTTAATGTATCTTAGGTTTGAACCACATGCAAATATTTCTTATCTCCTGTACCGCATAAGGTATTTAAGTCAGTTAGTGAAGAATTGCATATGATTGTCCCCCGGACTACAGTATATTTGAGTCAGGTCTTTGATTTTCTCCAAAAGTAATAAATGAGGATGTGCGGATTTGGGAATATGTGCATAATGATGTATGAGTTCCTTCCTAATAGTTTTAAATGGTTTGGTGTACCACATGGCGATATATCAAGTTTTGATGTGTTACAATATGCACAGAATGCTCTGTCCTCATCAGTTCAGTATGCTCATTATTTTACGGATGCATAGAATGATCAGATACTTCAGGTGGATGGTGTATGGATAGTGTTGAGAAGATACATGATTGAAATCTTGGTCCACATAATGTTTTTTGCTTCTCCCCGGTGATGTGAAGATGGACAGTTAGTAGTGGTAGTGTTGGTTGAGCCGACAACTTGGTTTCCTTCATGTGTGAAGGAACTTGATCAATGGTTGTGATATTGAAGGATGTCTTATGATGCAATTAACCTTGTTATGCTAGTGAAGTGATCTGCAACTCAAAATGTGTTTGTTCCAAGCTGACCCATACAGAATTACATGTTTCATCTTAAGGTCTTTCTGGTGTCGACCTAATTGAGGTTTTAAGTGGTTGCGGAGGATATATATAGAAGAACAAATTCATTTGTGATAAGAAGTGAGTGTGACTGTGATAGAGCAGAATGAGCAGTATGAAGTGTGCGAAATCAATATGATGGAGTAATTATGTAGAAAAAAGGATTGCAACATTAGCATAAGTCAGATGCTTCTTTCATTGCAGTTCATAGTTTTGTTTATCATTATAATTCTTTGTAGCAGTGAGATTTCTTCAGGGATTAGTAGCTTCATTAGGTTGTAGCCCTAAAACAAAGTTAGCAGGGAGTTGTAACTTCCTTGGGTTGTAGCCCTAAAACAATGTTGTAAACTTTTCTAAGTAGTAAGCATTATATTGTGAGCTAACACTCACCGTGGTTTTTCCCATTTTGGGGTTTTCCACATAAAAATCCTAGTGTCAATGTGTTGATTAATGTGGTGCATGATTTACTTTTTGCTCTCTAAATAATTTGATTTATTCTACAAATAAAGTAGTTAAGTTTTTGTATATTCTGATTCACCTCCCCTCTCAACATCTCAGTGTGTTCAACAATTGGTATTAGAGCTAAGTGTCTTTGAGAAGCCTAATAGCTGAGGTAGATCCTACGCTTGAACACATTAAAAAAATTGCTAGATTAACAAATTGCTAGGTTAAATCCAGGGAGAGACTGGCTTCAACAGCAGAGCAACTGTAGAAGTGTCCTGAGGCACAGTTTTACAATGGAGCAAAGTATCAAACAAAGCCAACAATGATTGTCAAAGAAGCAGTAGTAGGACTGAAGTTTTCCCCTTTGGTTGCATTTTATGCTCAGCCTCCTAACATTTTTCCCTCCATTTGTTTTTCTCTTGTGTGGGAAACAATGGGCATAAAGGTTGACATTTTGTCACTTCTAGCTTTTAGTATATTATTTTTTTGTATAATATGTCCACTGATCTAGCAGAGACTCAAGATCAGTGGGCATAAAGGTTGACGTTTTGTCACTTCTAGCTTTTAGTATATTATTTTTTTCACTTCAACTCTCTTTATTGTCAACCTTTATGCTTAGTTCCTGCACCTAAATGGTTTGGACTTCTTTTGGTTTCTTGGCTTCTTGTACTTCTAAGGATAGCTTTGTATAGCTATTTTTTTTCTTCACAGCCTCTCTCGAGAGTTGCTTATTCTTTTTGTATATCCTCTTTGATCAATACAAAAAGAAAATGTAAAAAATGATCAGCACAAGCGGCGCATTAGTTTTTAAATAGTTTTGATAATTACTGTAATGTCAAAAATTGCATATCATTGTAATTTCATGCTATATTTTGGCCTTGCTTTAGTGTCAATTCCCTGATAATTACTGTACTGTCAAAAATTGCATATCATTGTAATTTCATGCTATATTTTGGCCTTGCTTTAGTGTCAATTCCCTTAGTTTGTTTGTAGGCTCATTTTAGCCCTTGCATTATCTTTTTTCCATCCCATGGTGCTTAGGCCTTATTTCTTATGTTGCCTTTTTGTCAATTTTTGTTCTCACATTTGTCTTATCCTCTGATGTTCGAGTGTCTCATCATTTTTTAGCCCAAACTATTCAAACACTAGTGCTCTGCACAAACATCACATCATAGTTTATTGTTTGGTGGTTGTTTCTGTTGGCAATATGTGTTGTCATTGATGTCAACTCTATATGTGTCAACCTGAGGTCAGAGATGGTTGACGCTGATGGATAGTGGAAGATTTGAGAGAGATGGTTTGACTAAGTTAAAGGCATAGGATCAACATGCTTAAGGGAGGTCAGTCTGGAAGATCTAGCAGATGGAGAAAAACTATCCAAGTATAAGAATGGTAATCTTCCTGATATCTAAATGTGTTGCGGAGGTGTTTAAACCTATTCTAACATGTTTTCTACATATCTACAATGATATCCTATCAGTTTGAAGTACCGCAATTAGAGAAAAGTTGCAGAAGTTTAGTAAGGCTCTCATAGTGTATATCCTAAGGCAAAATTACAATATTTTGGTCCGCATTCCTCCACAATGCAAGATTTAGTCTTGTGGTTCAGAAGATAAGTTTATCTATATATCAACATGCTATATCTAACATTTTATCTCATTACACCTTCAACAAAGAATGTTATCAATAACAATGTTTCGAACTATGACTTGACAGTGAAAAGCAATGGTGGAGATCTGATGGAATGCTCCACATTCCTCTGGAAGAGAAGTTGTGCCCATGCAGATTTGGGAATATGTTCAGAGATGTTTAATGCATGCTTCCTCATAGTATTAGGTGTTCTTATGGTCCACAAGGTCAGATTTCAACTGACAGAAGTAACACAGACAGTTCTGGATCCAGAAGTACTCTATAGAACGCATGTTTGAGCACTTTCAGAAGATGGAAAGTATACAGATCATCTATAGGAGCTTGTGTGGAGATTCTACATGCCTTAATGTATCTCAGGTTTGAATCGCATCCAAATATTTCTTATCTCCTGTACCACATAAGGTGTTTAAGTTAGTGAAGAATTGCATATGACTATCCTCCGGACTACAGTATACTTGAGTCAAGTCTTTGATTTTCTTTGGAAGTAATAAATGAGGATGTGTGGATCTGGGAATATATGCATAATGATGTATGAGTTCCTTCCTAAGAGTGTCAAATGGTTTGGTGTACCGTAAGGCGATATCTCATGTTTTGATGTGTTACAATATGCCTGGAATGCTTTGTCCTCATTAGTTCAGTATGTTCCTTGTTTTGTGGATGCATAGAATGATCAGATACTTCAAGTGAATGGTGTATGGATAGTGTTGGAAGATACATGATTGAAATCTTGGTCCGCATAATGTTTTTGGCTTCTCCCCGGTGATGTAAAGATGGACAGTTAGCAGTGGTAGTGTTGGTTGAGCCAACAACTTGGTTTCCTTCATTTGCGGAGGATCTTGATTAGTGGTTGTGATATTGAAGGATGTGTTATGATGCAATTAATCTTGTTATGCCGTGTGAAGTGATCTACAACTCAAAATGTGTTTGTTCCAAGCTGGCCCATCCAGAATTACATGTTTCATCTTAAGGTCTCTCTAGTGCTGACCTAATTGAGGTTTTAAGTGGTTGCAAAGGATATATATAGAATAACAAATTCATTTGTGATAAGAAGTGAGTGCGAATGTGATAGAGCAGAATGAGCAATATGAAGTGTGTGAAGTCAGTATGATGGAGTAATTGTGCAGAAAAGAGGATTGCAACATCAACATAAGTTAGATACTTCTTTCATAGTAGTTCATAATTTTGTTTATCATTATATTTCTTTGTAGCAGTGAGCTTTCTTTAGGGAGTAGTAGCTTCCTTGGGCTGTAGCCCTAAAACAAAGTTAGCAGGGAGTTGTAGCTTCCTTGGGTTGTAGCCCTAAAACAATGTTGTAAACTTTCATAAGCAGTGAGCATTATATTGTGAGCTAACACTCACTGTGGTTTTTCCCATTTTTGGGTTTTTCACATAAAAATCTTGTTGTCAATGTGTTGATTAATGTGGTGCATGTTTTACTTTCTGCTCTCTAAGTAATTTGATTTATTCTACAAATAAAGTAGTTAAGTTTTTGCATATGTTGATTCACCCCCCCTCTCAGCATCTCAATGTATTCAACAGTTTGAGTGTTTCGCCACTTGTCACTTTACGGGTTAGTGGTAATGGCAGAATGATTCTAAATGGCTCATCAATCTCTTCATCTTCCCTCCTTTCTCTTTTTGAATCTATCTTTTTATTGTTACTCTCTTGGCTCTCTCTTGGAACTTTCTTGCATTCTCAATCTCTACAACTCTCTACAACCTTCTACAACATTCTCCTTCAGCTCTCTTATCCTCTTGGCTTCCTCAAGTCTCTACAGATGATATTGTTGTTTCATTGTAAGCATCTATTTTATTGTGTCCTTGAGCACCTTGGGATACTCACATCCTTTCAATCTTTCATTTTAGTTATTGTTCTTATTGTTCTTATTTCTAAACATGGATACAATGGAAATGGTCTAGGGTACATGAAACAAGGAGTTATGATCCCTGTGGAACCTACACCACACTTTTCTACAATGGGTTTAGGTTATCGACCTTCTCCTCTATCTACATCCCCTCCAATGTCTGAAGTCTCTATGGTTTCTTCTTTTAAGAAATCAAGCATCACCTTCTTCTCTTTTATCTAAACAGGAGTGTATTTTGTTGAGGCTTCTAAAAGCCTACTCGATCATTCTTCCCCCTACATGCAAAAAGTTTCTACAACACATTCAACAAACACTTCCTTTCTGTGCATATCATCGAGTGCTCAGTTATTCCACTAGTGACTGTCGAGCATTGCAAGACAAAATACAACTTCTTGACACAGGTGCTCTCTCTTCCTTTTGTTGAAGCACCTACTTCTTCTTCAGATGATACATAATATTGAGCATGACCTCTATCCAGTTCATCATTCCTCTATTTTCTCATGAGACTATTGTGTTGCTACCCACTAGGTAGCACCTGTAGCTTTCTTTCTTTGTTTGCTGACATTCATGGTGGTACAATCCCACATGCAACCATACTTTATTTTTTATAACAACACAATATCCTTTTTTATGGTTGTCCTCACCCATATTCTGGGGGGTAGAGGCAACTTGTTTTAGGGGTGTGCATTCTTTATAAGGATCACCCCTCCTCTGTCTTCCCCTTATGCAAATATTTTAAGGGGGGGCATATACTCTACTCACATGTGCATCCATACATGCACCTTGTTTTATTTGCACCCCCTAAAGCGTTTATTTTACGCACCCCTAAGCATTCACCCACTGTAGTGTTGGTGTTTGATACACTCCCTAAGGCATTGGTAGTCTATGAGACACCTAGCATAATACAACTTGCTAGTTTGTGTGTTTCATATGACTTACCTTTTTACACTCGTGGTCACCTAACATAATACAACTTGCTAGTATGTGATCCATGAGGGGCATAGGTAGTCTATGAGCCATCTAGCATAATACAACTTGCTAGTCTGTGTGCTTCATATGACTTACCTTTTTACGCTCATGGTCACCTGGCATAATACAACTTGCTAGTTTATGATCCGTGAGAGTATTATGATTTACATGACCCCTAGCGATAGAGCAAGCTAGTGCTTGAGGCATGTACTCTCTTTCACTCATATTGATTGCTTCCATGTCTATTTGTATGCATTATCTCCCTAAAGCAATTGATCCACTCATTATATTCTTCTCTCCACTTAAGAATTCCTCTATCTGTTGTTTCTTTTGTTTTCTTTGCATTTTAGGGACAACGCATGGTATTGAGACAACCTTTCACATTGAGGTCTCTTTCACTTTGCTAACTCAATTTTACTTTGCTTGTTGCGTGTCTTTCTCCTCTATGTATGTGTTGTTTATATGTGTGTGTGTGATGCTCTGACATAGTGGTTTTGTAGGTTTATGCTCTAACACTATTGTCTTGTGTAGGTTTTTGTTGTCTGTTGTACTTGTTTTGTAGGTTCTCATCTTGGGGGCTTGATTCCTCTTCTTGAAGAGCTCTACATCCTCTACAGTATCTTTTTGGTGTTGTGATGTTATTTACTTTCAGTATTTTCCTTTTATTTTAGCATGCATATTCACATAGTGTCATAAGCCCGCTAAAGTGGGGGCTAAATTTAACATCGAAAATTGCAAACCCTTGCAATTTGCAATTTCATGTTATATTTTAGTCTGACATTAATTTGTTTGTAGGCTCATTTTAGCCCTTGCATTAGCCTTTTTCCCCCCATGGTGCTTAGGTCTTGTTTCTTGTGTTTCCTTTTTGTCAAATTTTATTGTCACTTTAGTGTCATCTCTCTAATATTCTAGCGTTTCATCATTTTTTAGCCCAAACTATCCGGACACTGGAATTTCATGCGGACATCCGCACAACATGCTAGCATCCCATGACAATTTCTCATTTGGTGTTCGTTTCCAAGCATTTCGCCACTTATCACTTTTGCGGGTTAGTGGTAACGGCTTGGAACAATTCCAAACGGCTTGTCAGCCTCTTCGTCTTCCCCCCTCTCTCTTTTTGAATCTATCTTTTCATTGGTACTCCCTCTTGGCTCTCTCTTGGAACTTTCTTGTATTCTCAATCTTTACAGCTCTCCACAGTCCTCTACAAAATTCTCCAACTTTTTTGTCCTCTTGCTTTCCTCAAGCCTCTACAGGTGATATTTTTCTTGTTTCATTGCAAGCATCTAATTTGTTGTGCCCCTACGCACCTTGGGATACTCACATCCTTTCAATCTTTCATTTTAATTACCGTTCTTATTTCTATATGCACTTAGATTAAAAACATACACTATTTTTTTATCTATCTATCTATTGGATGTTGTGGAGATAGAAATATCCCCAAACAGCCCCAACAATTTTTCTTATTCTTTCTAGCTGCAAGTTTCTTCCGATGAAATTATCTAGCTTCTTGGGAGTTTGATGATATCTTCCTTTTCCCTTTCTTTGTCATTTCTTCATCCTATTTAAATAACTTAGTTAAGTCTGTTATTTTTAGTTCTACTATTATTTAATATCTTGCTAGTGTGTTACCTTCTTTGGTTTTGCAGATTGGACGAACTATTGTGTGGGTTTTTCATGTTTTTTAGAAATTGTTCGATTTTCTAGGCCGTATGGACGGCTTGCTTAGCATGTCGCTCAAACGTTCATGCCACACACTGGTGTCCTGGGGAGTGGCTTCCTCCATTTGACTCCAAGTTCATCTCTTTGTCTTCTTTTCTATTCTTTAACTTATTTCAATTCCAAGTCATATAAATGTAATATAGAAAGTTAGCAGTAGTTTAATTTTTATATTACAATTACCCTAGACCAAATTTGATATCTTGGACATCAATATATCCATCATGCTCTGGCCTAAACATTTGTCTCATATGTGAACCAGTCACTTCTCATCTGATGAAATACAAA
The DNA here is from genome assembly GCA_027924645.1 of Cunninghamia lanceolata. Classification (NCBI taxonomy): domain Eukaryota; kingdom Viridiplantae; phylum Streptophyta; class Pinopsida; order Cupressales; family Cupressaceae; genus Cunninghamia; species Cunninghamia lanceolata. The sequence continues at coordinate 13,344,003 of BSBN01001201.1, read as the reverse complement.
AAGAAATATATAGCCCTAAAAAATTTGCCAACGGGGCCAACAGGTTAAAAGAAAGTCTCAGCATCGAAACAATATACGTCCCAATATGTTTGGTGCTGTTATAAATTGATGAGATCTTAAAACTCATAATTTTCAAATATTTGAATATTTAGTTAAAACTTCTTAAAGTTGTTCTTTTATGTTGTATCATGGAAAGCCTACAAAGATGTATATGCTCAAAGTGAGCAATAAAAATATAACAAAATGAAACACGAAAGTCAGAGCTTCAAAAGAACAGCCGAGTATAAGCACTAACAACCAGTCCAATAAAGGCTTGCTTCCCAAAGGACGGTGATCTAATGCAACTTTCGTTACCCTGATGATTTAAGAACGTGTACTCCATATTGAAAGTTGTAACAATGAGGAGTGTAGGTTTACACTTCAAAACAATATGAGCTGAATGGAAAAAACAATCACTTTGCAGAATGCTTGAGTAAGGGGAGTCTCAATCACCAAATTTGTGTCTCGCATGGCGGTGACCTAAGAAACCACCTTTACCTTTACTTTTTATAATGATAGAGATTACATAATAGGATTTCGAATTGTAAGCATTGTTTCAGTTAATTAATAAGATTATCATGTGAGCTATAACTGACAACACAGCCATCATAACAGGTCACTTGTGAGGAGCATGTGGGCTATAACTGGAAACACCGCCATTGTAAGTTGTAACAGGTCCCTCTCCTGCGCCTGCCCTGCACTCAATCCCAGTCCCTTGCATCTAAAACGTCAACAGCTCCTGAAGCTTCTTGAACTTTACAAGTTAAACACTGTAATAACCCATTTCACATAAATTTGAAATCTTGCAGGAGGTTTCTTTCTGTGCGGTACATAATCAAAAGTTTGAAACTTGTGGAGTAGGCTTTAGCCAGCTCAAACAGCAAAAGGTTAAGAAACATTATCTAATTTTGAAATCTGTGGAGTAGGCTTATTATCTCATACACTTATACTTCAGAACCTTTTGATTAGAGAGTATCAAATATATTCTAGACATCCTCATGTTATGACAGGGTAACTTATATTAAGCACTTCGGAAAGATAAGCCATTTTTGGTATCTGGTAAAACTTTTATCCAGCAATGCCATTCATGCCCCAATACCCATCCCTGGCAAAGTCCCCTCGGGATATCGGGTGCTTGTTCCACACCCTGATATTGAAATACATACATATATGCAGGATAGATTTACTGTATCAATATAAAGCAAAACACTTGATGCCTATATGTTTAGCAAGCTAGGTTTGCTTTTGTCAAGCATCTCTTTTTGTGCTGGTTATCTGCATTTACTGTTTCGCATTAAAATTTAATCAATGCTGCTTGGCCATAAGCAAATGTTTAGGCTGAACCCGTTATATCATAAGAAGTTTGCGTACTTGGTAAGAGCAGCAATATTGTGTTTACCATCAGGATTTTGTAATACAAATGCAAGTTTACATTTGCATCTGGTATAATGGAACAATCAGAAAACTTTTACATGGTAGTTCTCTAAATCCTTAACTGCAGCAGTCTACTTTTTGTAATCCTGTCACTCATGATAATAGAATGATTGCATGCTTAGAAGTTGCGAGAGGGCATAGAATTGATTTATACAACAACTATATGTTTTTTTGGAAAACTGTTGGCCAGCCTTTTGCGAAGTGATCTAGCAGAAATAAATGGCAATTTTAACCTTAATTCAGACCGTATCAAAGGTACCTGTATCATGTAAGAAGACGGACCACCAATACTTAATCATGAACCAACATTGTGATCTGGGGGCATACATTGCTAAAGCAAAGATGTAAAGACATACATCTGGAGTCTGGAACTTCGCAGTTATGGGCCACTACTTCTGCTGCATATGAAGTGATGCACAGCAGCAGAACAGACAACAGAAGGGATAGTGGATTTAAAGAACAAAAACCATATCCACAGTACAGAGACATTTTTTCTACTTTGATGGAAATTAACATCATAATAAATTTATAAAATTACACTCAACCAGCAAGAGTACTGAGAACTGGTAATCAAGGAAAAAATAATCATACATGGCAGAGATATCCATTGCATTAATAAGTTTTCTATCTTCATTGGATGTGTTCATAGTACATCATGCAAATGCAACACAAGAACTGAGGTAAACATGTCAGTTCTTCAACATAAAAATTGCAGCTAGAGATGTCTCATCTTCTATAGAATACAAGATGATTTTCTTTCAAAACTTCACACATCAAAAAGGCATGCCAATGATTCCCATTAAAAGAATTTCAACATTAATATCCATGTATTTACAATATAACATCAATGTAGATTAGTAGTCACAATCAAGGACTAACAACATTGTGCTTAGAGTTGAACCCAATAATAAATTGCATTTCCCCATAGCAGAAAACAAGCAATGTATATTTCCATTCAAGGGCTATACCATGGATTTTGGAACTGGCCTCAAATACCAAGTATGGTGCAAGACACCAGATACACACTGTCTCGCTTTTTCCATATTCAAAAGCTCTTGATGTGTAGAATGAAATCTGCTACTAAAGAATCAGGTGTGAAAAGTTTACAACTTGTATAAACAGATGAAATGAACCAAGTTACCAAGCACATTAGTCTTGTAGTATACAACTTCTCATCATTACAATGTCCATTGTCACGGATAGACTAAAAAGGATGTTGATTAAACCTGTACAGTGTTTCAGCTGGAAACATTAACCATGGGATATTAAGCGTCAACCTTGAGCAATCTCAATATAGTATGGAGCAAACCAGAAAAATGCAATAAGTGCACAAGCTTCCCAAGTTCTGTTTACTGGTACAATTATGTGATATTGACTTAGTTTAGTCAAAGATTATCCATAATCAGCATTCAAATCAAGCATAAGTTGCCTTGATACAGAGCAAAATGTTCAAGGATTCACAGATAATAAAGAAACTTTTGGCTTTTATGGCCTCTTAAAAAATCTTCCTCCTTTCTGACCCATTCCAGTTCCAACAAGATTAGAAGCAAGAAGAGATTTTGTGTCCGGTCTCCATTTTAACTGCTTAAGTGTAGTGAACAAGGAAGCTAAAGAAGAGCTAATCTCAATATCCTTAATATTGTTACAGGAGACAACTCGTAGCCTCTGAAGATCCTTCAAACCAAGAAGAACAGTCTCTAAAACTGAAGTAGAAACCAGTGAACAACCCTCCAAAGAGAGACATCTCAACCTCCTTCAGTTTGAATGAGAACCAAGAAACTCTGTTAGATTCTAGGTTGGGACCTTCAAGTATTAAAACATTAAGTCAAAGGAACAAAAATTTAAACACACACCTGCAGTTTATAGCAAGCTTGAAAACTTCATCATCCAAACCCCAACAATCTTGAAATTCAAGCTCTCTTACAGCTGCACAGATGAGAACGAGGGCACAAAACCCAACCTTATCTTCTCTCAATTTGCAGCGGACCAGCTGAAGTCGTTGAAGTGCAGGACAGAACCCCAAATGCTCAATTGGACCAGGATTAGGATCTACCCCCCTGCAACTTTCCAGCCTAAGGGTCTTTAAATTACGGCAAAAAGATAAAGCTGCAATCCATCCCTCATAAAAAGTCTGATCTACTATTGTCAATTCTTCAAGCATTAAACAACACTGACCAATTGCGGCAACTCCATCATAGCTAGCCTCACAGCCACTGAGCTCCAGTTTCACTAGACGTTTACAATTGTGACCCAGTATGGTAAGGCCAATGTCCGTGAAGCTAAAATGATAGAATTCTGCTATAGAGCCGACCAACCGAAGAATCTGCAAATTTTTACATGCAGAAATGGCAGTGAGTGATTCATCAGTACACTGATGGAGCTCTAGTTCTTGTAGCATTTGGCAATTCTTTGCAATCCAGGCAAAGCCAGTCTCAGATGTATTAAGAAACCTAACCCCATTTTCTTCTGCCGATTGCTTCAATCCTAGTCTGGAATCTTCTTTGTCAATTTTTTTAGCGATACCATTCATATCAGGCTTGTGAAATGCTCTAACATGGTCATAAACTGGTTTCCTTACATCTGTCATGCATAGCCTCTGCAAACCTTGGCATCCTTGTGCTAAAATTTTGAGACCCTTATCCAGAGAAGATGACAATATCTGTTGCTCCAAAATGAATCTCTCGATTGACAGGGGATCATACACTGCAGGAGTAAGTTGGATTTTCAAAAACTGATTTGTCAGCCAAACAGCTGAATTCTTTGGTGGGGGAACACAAGCTATTGTCAAGTCTACATCAATTAAGTTAGGAAATCTTGATGTCATCTGACCGCTCTCTAAGAAGCTCCATTCCTTAAGCTTAATTGAATGCCTGAGAAGTCCTTGTAAGCGAAACCATCTCCTGCATACTAGTGAGCAAGGATATGGGTTTTGAGGCAATTCCTTAATAATCTTTAGAAATATCCCATCAGAAAGCAGGAGGGTGAGGTCTAAACATGCTTTATCGGGATCATTCTTGGTCCCTGGGACCTTTGCTCGTGGTTCATGTAGCTGCATTTTTTGCACATCCTTGTTCTCGAATTCTTTCTTGAGTTATATACACAATTTTCCCTGTCTTCATTGGTTTCGAAGAAATTACTTATGACCTAAAAGTAAAACCATATAAGTCGCAATACAGAACCCTCTCCAGCCAATAGTTTGACAAACGAATTAATTGACAACTGCACCCAATGTTTTTAGATCAGCCTCACTTCACCTTTCATCAATGGTTACCCTTAAAAGATAATAACTGCAGCACAAAACCCTACCCAGCCAGTACTCGAATGGGTTCCAAAGAATACAGTACAAACCTCCATTGAACTGCATAGCATAATATGTGGTCCAAACCCATTAAAAAAATTCTACAACCACCAATCCATCTCAGACGATACTACATTGGTTCTTAACAAATCAGAAAGTATGCTAAACAAACCCAAATGTAATCCAGAACTATTCTCGCTTCTCAGTAATCCCCATTCTTTGAGAGATAGGCTAAAGAAATTATCAAACACCACAAACAGATAATGCAAAACAAATAAAATGAGCACACGGCAATACAATTTACCTGCTATTGAAGATGCTCAATTCAAAATACAGCAACCCACGTCTGAGGAAGCCTGGTATCAAAAAATTCCTTACAAAGATGCTTCTCCACGTGACCTATTAAGGCTGCCAAGGGTTTGGGGATCAATAGTTTTTCAAATTAGCTGATCAGATTCGCATATTTTTTTACCAAAACAAACAGTCAATCCTCTGCAAAAATTCTCAGCGTTACGGTTTTTGAGCTTTCATTCATTCTTCCCTTGTTTATAGTTTTCAATATTGAACCCTCCGCATGATGTGCATATGTGTAAGGGATAATGTGTATGTGTTGGAGAATAAATCACACTTACCTAAAATGTAGATTAATTAAATAAATAAAGTGATTAAATAAACAATTATCATAGGTTTAAAGAGTGGTAGAATATGTTATATAAATGATTAGGAATTGATTTATTAATATGTGAATGATTAGGGTTATGTTTAAACAAACTCTTTAGAATATGTAAATTATTTTAGTTTAGATTTATATTTTCTTGTATGTAAAATGAACTTGGATCTATGAAAGTGAACTAGAGGGAATGAATAATTGTTGCAAATCTACCTCAATTTGTTTTGCTTGTGTCTAAAGAGGAGTGGTGTCTATAGACAATTTTTGGGAACTTGCTAAGTGAGGATCATGTTCTCCTCACTCAAGCCCCTAAGTAGACCAATTTAATAGCTTTGAAACAATGATCGAAGAGAAGAAGCAAACATACAAGGATGCCTAAGATGATGTATGCTATGTTAATGCTACTATGAATGCTCTTTGATAACTCTCCAATCTCCTAAAAATTCTTGAATTCTTTTTGCAATGAGGTCTCCATCAAAAACTCACAAAATAGAAAAAGCTTGGAATGAGTAGTGTATGTCACATATTTAAAATAGACACTAACTACAGCTTGCTTGAATACAATCTTTGGAAACAACAAAAGTAAAGAGAAGGGTAAGAAATTTCATCTATGTGGAAAGTAGTAAAACTCTAACTAAGTGAAAGCTTCTAACAATGTAGAAGAGTTGGTAATGCTCCCTTCAACACGAGAATGATTATGAGCTTGTCAAAACAAAATATAACTCACAAAAGGAATGTTAGTGACATATATGTCCCCTCCAATTGATTGCATACAAAGGATACAAGGAATTGGAGTTAAGAAGAAAAAGGTATGATCATGATAAATGTGGTAAATTAATATCATTGTGTGATAAACATATAAAAACATAAGCTAAAGAGGGAAAAGCAACATGCCTCCCAATGTTTCCCCCAATGAGGCAGTGAACAAGGAAATAAATGCTAGATAAGGATTATGTAACAACAAGTAAGTTGCAAGACATAAACATGATAAGGATCATAACATGAAGCCATAAGATATAAGCATGATAATAATTGTAACATGTAGGCATATGAGCATAAGATAAACATGATAGCATAACCTATGAGCATGATAATTATATGGAAACATGTCAATGTCATAAACATATTATAGGTAAGCATCATAGGATGGAAACATAAGCATGAGCATGGAACATGATAAAGCATGTAAGAAGGAAATCATAAATATGTTTAAGCATTAGGAGCATAATGAAGACAAGCATAAGAAGCATGTCATGTAGATAACATAAGAGCTAGAAATGAGAAATATGGAACATAGAAAGTATTAGAACATCATGAATGTATGTAATATAAGAACGTATAAGCTAACAAGGAATATGGGAAAGCATAGGTGCTAATCATGGAACATAGGAATAAAGAGGGGCAAAAAAGCATATAAGAAAGCATAGGAGCTAATAAATAATTAGCATTTAATATAGGAGCTAAAGGAAGAACATAAATGTAACATCCTTAATTGTTAATCCTTTTGAATGATAAGGTTGTGATAAATATTAATGATGTTTCTGCTATTCATTATTATCTAATAGTGCTACCAAAGTACATGTCGAGATATGTTGTCAGCATGAGCATGTACTAGGGAAGATGAATTATATTTGGTTCATGAAATGCAATTAACCTATAACCCATAGTGTGAAGTAATACTTGTTTGAATAAGTTAATCAAGATCATTAAATAATTTAGATGTGTTAACTAATTATGCTTGCTTAATTAATTAACTAGGATTTTACTTAATTAATGGTGAATAAAATAAGCATCTATTAGCAAATAATTTATATTTATTTAAAATTAAAAAATTATATTTAGTTTCAAATAAATGGCTTTAGCAAATTAGAAATATTTTCTTATGCAAGTTTTAATTTTAGGATTTTTAATTAAAATTTTGAATAAAATTAATTCTTTATTGACTTGAAATAAAACCTTGTTCTATAATTATTTTGTGAGGAGTAAATTATTAAAATAGAATTCAATATTCTTTTATTATAACAAGTTAAGTGATGTTTATGAATTGGGGATTCTTAAATTAGAGAATTGATTTATTATTTCCTTAATTAGGGTTTTAGATGTTTTAGAAAAGGGATTTTATAAAAGATAAGAATTCAATATAAAACACATTATCTTTATACTATTCACACACTCATAGAGTATTAAATTAGAGCTTGGGAATATTGCAAGTGCTTTTTTTAGGATTCAAGTGTTTTAGCATTCTACATCAATTATCAATTTCATTGAATAGGTTGTCATTTTGTCATGGAATGATTTAGATCATAATTCATATTGGAATTAGAATAAGTTATGTGGTTATGAATCTATATCGATTAATGATTAAACCTTATGTGGAAATTATGATTGCTTTTATTAATGGAAGCTGGGTTGTAATAGATTAAAAACACTAGGAAAAGTTAGAGGATGTGAATAATCAAAATTTGGAATCATTGTGAATGGAAATTAATGAATTAGAAATCAATGTCATTTTGATTTTGTGAATTGAAATATGAAAGTGATGAATTGGATTGAAACAATAGAAATCATGTTGTAGGGAAATGGATACAAAACCTCAGTATTGGATTTATGAACTTAGGAAGAAGAAATGACCAAATTGAATCATGAAAGAGATTATAGGTTTAAAGTATGACTCTACATGATGTATATTGTTGTTATTAGAAAGTGTATAAGGTTGTTGCATAATTTAATGAAATTGGAACTTTTGGTAAAGTAAGAAGCTAGTTTGCCGATAAAATCAACTAGGGACTTTCCTTTGACCAAACTGTCAAATTGAATGTTGTTGAGTGCAATTAAAGTCAATTAGAAGGTTGGTAAAAGTATAGGTATGAATTATTTCTTTGGATTTGTGCTTTTGAAGCATTGGAGACCTTTCTTTTGCTTTTTTACACTTTTGTGTTTGTCATATTCAAGTTTTGAGTTTGTCATAGGGACTAGACAACCTTGATGAACAAATTTAGGTTTTTAGTCTCTAAAAACTTTGTACTATGGGACATGTGTGCCACATATGGCACTAGATAGGGTACAATTGCACTAGACATGGCATTAGGAAGGTACAAGTGTAATGCCTCAAGCTTTTTCCCAAGACATTAATAGTCAAAGAATCTGATGAACAAATTTTTGTAATGCACTTATGACATAAACGTGTCATAACACCTACGCATGAGAGATGTCATGACACAACATAATTATACTCACAGAGAACTACGTCAATGCATAAAGCATGATTACACAAGCATAAGGCTTAACATTGTCATTGAAAACTTCAATGTGATGACCATACAAGAGGGTAGAGTTTCCTCTAAAGGTAGTGACCAAATACTAGACCACAACCATTGTCTCTCATAAACAAATAAGGGAGTGATGAGAATGACCACTATTTCCTAGTCCAAGGAAACCTAAGCACTGTCCCATCCTGAGATACAAATCAACACACACACACACACACACACACACACACACACACACACCTACCATAAGATGTGGAAATGAACTCCAAACTTAAGGTTCACTCACTCACAAGATAGGACAACCAATAGATCCAAGACATCACATGGATAACAAGTTGGTTAGTCATTCTCACTCAAGACCATAACCTTCATCACAACAGATTGAATAACTTACCGCAACTCAATACATCTCTAAACCATGATGATAGGTGGACAAGGTAGACAAGTTAGGGATTATTTTCTATTTAGACAACTTTTTCAAAAAAAATTAGAAAGTACTCACTATTTAGGAATCGCTCCTAGTACTAGTGCAAATCACCCAAGCTATCCTAGGATCACCCTATTGCTAGTGTAAATCACCCCTTTGAGAAATGGGTGACTTTGGATAGTGTACAGGCCCAAAAATGCACTTGGGGTGTAGTGTTAAAATTTTGATTTAACTAAGAATGTTTTTTTTTCAAGTTAAATATTTTTAGGATAAAACTAGCTCTTTTAGAATAAAATGATTTGTTACTTTTCTAACCAGAAAGAATAAATTTAGATTAGACTAACCTACTACGTTTATAAACTTACAAAATTGTGCTTTTCACTAAGCTAAAACATAAATACTAAAGGAGATGATGTTAATTTGCAAAAATATAAGACACCGAATTGGAAAAAAAGTTCAAAATTGGAAATGACAAGCTGAGAGGAACCTAGAGCCAAAGTATGGAGTTTATTGTTAGAGACGTTGGTGTGATGCATTGTCATCTGTATGACATCTACAACCTGAACTGCTAGTAAAATATGGTTTTTCATCTAGAATATTGAGGTCAACTACACAATAGGAAATATAGACAACAAAAGCAGAAACCTAGGTGATACAAAAATGAAGGAAAAAGATCTAGTCTATATATTTTGAAATAAAATGAAAATGACAAGGAAGAGGAAGATATAAGCAAACTTTTGTGCAGTTGAATACCTTCCAAATACCTATAGCTAAAATAGAGAGAACATCTAGGCTTCGTAGGAGCTTTCCATGAATGGCCAAGCCCCTATTTTGGTCTTTTGACCTCCATGGATAGCCAATGATAAAGAGATTGAAATAGAAATATGTGCTCTTACCATATGTGTGTCTAGGAGTTAAGAATACTGACAAAATGCTATCAATATTATTCTCAGTTCCACAAAGAATAATAAACTAGTGTGTGTGAGATTAGACAAGGGGAAATAAAAACCCAAGATGTGCTAGGAACACAACTATGGATTTTACAAGTAATACTATAAATAAAAGATTTAAGCTTGGAACACTATCACCTCATGCAAGGTCAAAATTCCAAGGACAACCCTAAAAGGATGCAAAGTTCTCAAAACCTTCAAAGAGTGTTTGTAGACATTGCTTTTTAGATTCACATGATAGATTTCAATGCCAATAGCCAAAGAGATTCAGATATTGCTATTGTGAGAGTCAAAGAGTGCAAGAGTTTGATCAAGAATGCTTATGATTGAGAGATTGAGAGATTTATTAAAAAATGATCTTGGGAGGGAAAATTAAAGTTTCAAGGTCTAGAATAGCCATTCGGATTTAAGTCAAGGCCATTACCAAAGACCTAGGTACATAGCAAGGTGAAAAAATGCTTCAGAAGTAGTTGTTGTTGATAGGCTAAAACTGATGTAGATTATGGGATAAGTTCAATATTCAAGAAATAAAATTTAGATTGATCCTTGTGTCAATTTGGGGCAAAAAATTATGAAAGGCATAGTGGCTATTTGCGCAAGTGTTATAGGTAGTGAGGTGAGTAATATGAATGTAACTATTTCAAAAAGAACAAAATGATAAGCATATTGTTGTCTAAGCTACAAGAAATGATTTACATAAAATAAAACACACTATGAGATTCTATTTAATTATCACTATTGTCTGGCACAACTTCCACAATTTGTATAATAATTATAAATGTTGAAAATGATTAAATAAGCAAATAAACATAAATAAACAAATTACAATTCAAACTGAACTAATCCACACACAAAAAAATGTGCAGGTCATCATTCACATATGTAGTCCCTCAAGTGGGCCCTCCTCATGCTTCTACACTAGAATGGCCCCATGCTAACTCTTAGTTGCTACTACTTCAAATCACATAGATTAATGAACAAGAAATACAACCAAGCAAGGGTGTTTCATTCATCTTATTCTCACAAAATATATAAAATGTTGCTTCCACTCATACTTCTCTTTTCCTACCATTTCCTTAGGCATTATATATGAAATGAGGCATATAAACATTTAACAAATTTACATAGCAATTCCTATATTATCTCCTAGGTTCACGCCTCTCCAATAAATTGTCTTACCAATGAGAAGATTGTGGAAACAAATATTTGCTTGATATGGCCAAGTTTTGTAATCCATGACCTTAGCAAAAAGAGAGGACACAACAAATCCCTAAAAATAGGTGCATCTTTCATGATAATAGTTGTACCTCTAATGATTTTTTTCATTTAACCAATTATAGATTAATGGCATGAGTAATAGCCATGTGAATATCAATAACTTTCCTTTAATTTTGACCACCCATGTTTGCAACTTCTTGCTTGGTGTAAATGCTACTTCAAGAGCTATTATTAGCAATAGTTTTTTATTATGGTAAGTTGGGAAGAGGGTCCCAAACCCTTACAAAAAAATAGCTAAGCACAGTTCAACATAATATACCAACATACATATAAGAGCCTACGGAACTAAACTAGGCAAGATAGAGAGAAGAACAGACAAAAAACAACAAGAGAACAACAACTACATAGTGTTAGGAACTATAACCAAAAAACAAACACCATTTGTGCTTTAAACAATGTAGAATCAATAAAGATTACAATAGAAATAAAACCCACTACACAGAAATAACATGCATTAAGAACTGAACACATAACACAATATGTAACATGGAGAAAACCCTTTCAGGTAAAAAAAATCCACCAAGAAAAGAGGCTCCAAGTTGTATTATCTTCAAATATGAGATTACAATACATGCACTTCCTCTCCTTCTTTAGTCTTCAATCCAGTGGTGCATGTTACTCTCAACTCTGATAAAAACATAGTATAAATATCCTTATAAAAGGGGGTTGCCTTCTAGGGAAAGATAACTAACATAATATTGACCATCAAATCTGTGACCTAATGATGAACGGTCCAGATTTACAATGATAAAATATAAATAAAATGTGGTTTCAGGGGCATTGCCCCTGAACCCCAATCGGGGCACGTGGCCCCCAGACCCCCCCACTGGGGGGATGATCCCCCTGAACCCCTCGCAGGGTGGAAACCCCCCTATGAGCCCCCATCATGGATGAATTATCGTCAAAGATCGGATATAAACATGTTGTTGAAACAAGATCGTTGCTGGTGAAACCTTTCATCCCTTATGGGTGATTTACAAGTAATATTAGGAGTAATTAATTACATAGGATTTACAAGGTTGATGGCACCTTAATCCTAACAAAGGATACACTCTCAATAGTCCTTCCTCAAATACTACTCAACACTAAAACTCAAGGATCAGAGAAAATAGCTCTTGAAGGCTATAGGCACCACTACCTCACCTACATCCTTACCCAAAAGCATGCCTCAACTTCAAACATGGTTTAATTACATGAGGTACTTCCTTATGTTCCACTCTTAAAAGGGAGTGTTCTTCTAGCACTCTAACTCTACAACACCAAAACTAGGATCAACCATACAAGTTCTTAGAGGGAAGAATCTAAACCACATCCTCTTAAAAGCATAATCACTTCCATCAAGCAAGGATTGGCAACCTACTTCTCACTAGGAATACATCTAAGGTGGAAACAAAACCCCAAACAAGGTGCAAGACTACTCTCAACACCACTTCAAATCTCACTTTCTTAGGCCAAAAGGTCAACCAACACAACACGATCACAGATTCATGATCAGCTAGGCAACATAAGACTTCCTCGTGGCTTAAAACCAAGTATCCATAAAATGGAATACAAAGGACAACAACTTATTCATAAAAGAATTGCATCCCTTCCAACACCATGCTAGAAAACCTCCAAACACCAAGGAGAAACTCCTAAAGCAACCAAATCCACAAGGTTGGAAACTCAACAAGAGCAAGAAGACAACTATAATACAATAGATATATAAATAATATGTGCAAAAGCACTAACTAAGGCTCCATCATACCCTACACTATGTCAAACATGAGTGTAGTTATGGAACTTCACATAAAAATAACAAAATGGCACCCTCTTGTTATTTGCTAACATAGAATTTGCGTCTAAACACAACATCATACACTCCACTAATGTTGAAACACTAGGGGGTATGGTATCACATGATCCAAGACTAATAGGAACGAGACAAGAAAGAACAACCATAGTTGGTGGACTAAGTCAACACCCAACCATAAGCAATCTACTAAAAGTAAGATTCAATCCCAAACAAATTCTCTATATATCTCATTCACATAGACACGGTCAAGGAAAACATTTAATCTCATACAAGAATTCATTTCACATCATTCAATGCTATCCATGTATGACAACACACCAATCAACAAGATAACACATTAGTGATCCATAGAAACACAAAACCATTTCAAAACTTCTCAACACTTCACACAATATTCACTTGCATCTAATAACAAATCACATAATTCAATAACATAGTTCTAGTAACATGCACACTAAGAACTGTTACCAGAAATATTGTCAAAGTTATCAAACTCAATCAGTAAACCAATAATCTCAATGGAAATTGCAAGTAACGAAGATTAAATAACAAAAGAACAAACTGTGCAAACCTTGTTACTTTGCTGCTTCCATTGTTTGCCTAGTCTCAATCGATCTTTGTATGGATGAAGCCCTCAGAAGCGTACTTCCTTGCTTTATTTTTCAAGATGACGATGGAGAGATGGATATGATACTTTTTGTAATGAAGATGAGCTTCAATACAATAAAAGGGCGATCTTAAGCAAATGGAATGACTTGGGTGCCAAAGGCATGCTGCAATTCCTGTAGAGTAACAATACTAAAAGCTTGGATGATGAAATGGAGGAATTGGGTTCAATTTATAGACTTGGGAGAGAGAAGATCAATAGTATAGAAAGAATGAGAAGATCAACGGTATGGAACGGTTGAGAGAATGTGAAAATAGAAAGAAGACAAGTGTCACACAAAAGTTGTTTTGTTTGAGTTAACTACTTTCTTTTATAAAGATAAGATATGCTTTCATAAATTAGAATGCATTTTTCTAATCTAAGAGATATTGATAAAAATAAGGTTGATTGAGTCAGTTAACTCAACTTGAGATTTGCTTTTGCATGATTTGAGAGAAATTAAATAATAAATTATTCAATTTTGTGTGTATGAAGAAGAAGACTTATTTTTAGAAGATTTGGAAGATATTTTGAAGAATTTAGAAGATAAGATAGAAAATTAAATAAATAGATTTATTTAATTGTTTGTGCAAGATAGAAGAATAAATAAAATATTTTATTATATTTTATTTTTAGAGATTGATAGGATTTAAATAAATTTAATTGATTTATTTAAACTTGGAAGAATGATTTGACTTAATTAAATAATTAAGAATTATTTTATTTTTTTGGAAGAATTTAATTAAATAAAGGATTTTATTTAATTTTGAATTTAGAAGAGGTAATTAAATATTTTGATATTTAATTAAGTTAGAGGAACGTGAATCGCATAAATAAATTTGTTTATTTATTTATTGATAGAAGAATTAGAATGGAATAAATATTAAGAATATTTATTTAGACCGAGTCGTGTCATTTTTAGATGTATACATTTTGCCCCTCTTTGATGCAATGTGTTTTATCACGCTGTTTCAAAGAATAAGAATTCTGATAACGATATATGCCCCTGTTTGCCCATGGTACAAGTTTAACAATGATAGGATGCCCCCTCAGGAGATTAGACGGGAAGAAGGCAGAAGAATGTGAGACAAACAATCTCACAATGAAGAAGGTGAAAAACAAGTTGGAATGAAGAAATTTGCTGAAGAAAGAGCTGAATGATACATGATGCAAGATAAAATGATAACACACACAAGCAAGTAAGCGAGTATGCATAAATGATACAAGAACAATCAATGTATTGCCCCTGTCCAGCTGTAAACCAAAGATTAATCGATAACAATATACGACAGTGTTGTCATGGCGGGGAATGATAAATCCCTAGAGCAACACGATAGGATAGTGTTTGGTTTCAGGAAATGAAACATGTCATGTAAGATGTGTGTGTTGGTCTGATTTCGACAATGCAACATCCTATATAAGACAATTGCTTGATTATAATTGATTGAGTTGGTTTACAACCAGACAAGGATCAAGACCACTGATTGTGATTGGATCATTTGACAAGATTGGCTTGAGTTGATTGGTATGGATTAAGGATAGAATCACATTTGGATCACTACTCAGATTGACAACACAAGGAGGAAAGATACAATGATAGATAGAAATTTGATTGATAGAAGAATGACTCAAGAGGACTCACAAGCCTTTTGTAAACATGGATACTCTGCACAGAACTTTTATTGCATGGATAGTATGCGAAATGAAATTGGATACGTTATGGATATGGATATGGAATGCAATTGGGTATGTTATGGATATGGATATGGATGTTTGTCATCTTGATATTGCAAGTATTTTGAAGTGCTTATTTCATCATTGGGTGTTTTAAAATGTTGTAAGAAAATACAAGCATCCAGGTATAATTAAACCGAGATGACTTGAGTATTGCTTACATGGATTTTGATTTAGCAAGTTAATACAAGCATCGAGGTATAATTGAACTAAGATGACTTGAGTATTTCTTGCGTATCAACAGACAAGGATTGGCCCTTTTCATGTTTAGACCTTTGAAGTCCTCGATGATCATTTGTTGATCATGTCTTTAGACAAGGCTTCACATTACTAAAGATTAATCCACAAACAACAGAAAAAAAAAATGATTATGCCCCCATCATAGCATCTCTAGTTTTGACATCCTCGAGTAGCATAGAAAGGCATAATAACAAAAATCAAGACTCTATAAGTTAACTTGCTCACAAACACAAAACATTGTTGCATTAGATGTATCTTCTTGCCATAATTTAGATAGAATCATTTAGAGTGCTTTAGGTACTTGCTTGCTTTGCTTTGGATAAGTTGATGTCCTACGCCAAGATTTCTGCTTTGGAAGTGGGCTTTGTTGCGCTTGCTTTGCCTAGTGAAATGGTGTGGATGCGAACGGATAGAGGGATAGATGACAAGATATGGAATGGATGGGTAGCGGAGCCTCGAGGGCGCATTGATAATGGCCTTGCCTATGTGACGATGTAGAGGCAATGTAGTTCGGGACTTGGACTTAGATGCGGATGGACTAGAAGATAGACGACGAGATATGGGATGGATGGGAAAGCCTCGAGGGCACATTGAAAATGGCCTTTCCTACATGATGATGCAAAGGCAACGTAGTTTGGGGGTTAACCCTATGGTACTGACGACAGATGCTATGCTAGGAGCTGACACTGTGGATAGGATACTAGGTAAGAGCTTAGTTGATAAGGTGATAAAAGAGATAGAGTATCAAGCTGTGATATGCTATCGTTAGGTTGTTTTGATACTGTTTGGGATTTTGAAAAGCTTTGGGATGACACCGGAGAAGAATTTTGGATAGCCTTAATGCTAGATACTGATGACAAGGAAACACCATGGATAGGCAGATGGATGAGGTATAGCGGGCGGAGGAGAATGTATGCGGAAGAGGGAAAGGATGTGACCGCTAAGGACTAAGTCGCATAGGAATATCGTGCCCTATTGTAGGTAAAATACTTAGGATTTTTCATGGCAATGTTTATGACGATAGGAGAATGAGAGGATAATGAAGGATTGGCATGTTGCTCTAGGGATAAGGTACGTCAAGAGACACCTAAAACATTTGTCAACATTGTGCCCCTAATCTTTATCAAGATCAAAAAATAGAGGAATGGAAGATTAGGATGGACAGACTGGACAATATAGGTATGCAATGGCTAGAAGGATAGGATAGGAAATGGTATGGAAGGAAACTGATAGGAGAAGAGTGATATGCTAAAGAGACAAGGTGCTCCCAAGTGTAGGTGACATAGAAGACCAACTTACACACAATGCCCGTTTGTCAAGTTTTCATCATGGTACTTATCCAAGACGCTTGTTTGCCAGATTTCCACCATTTCACGAAGGGATTTCTCTTTACTCTTTTGATTTTTTAATTTTTATTTATTTTTTTTAAATATTTGGATAGGATAGGTGAAATACGGATGAGAGGGCCTCAAGTGCCTGGTTCCATGAAGGTGATAGTCCTGCTAGATGGATGCTATCACATGGACTATGGCAAATGCTCGTAGATGTTGGTAGGAGATTGCATGAGATGGAGAAGGTAGATAGTGGATGATGGAAGTTGTGATAGTGGGCTATGATGTGGATTATGTAGCTCTTATGGAAGGAGAGATTGGAAGGCTTAAGCAAAAGCATGGACCATAGGGGTAGGATGAGGAAGATATGTAGGATAGTAGTAGAAGGAAGGGGAGATGGAGGTATGTGGAAGTGTCATGGAATGGAAGGGAGTCATGACCAACAGTTGCACATACTGTGATAAACATTGAAGCATATGATGGGAAAGCGATGTAGGAAGCAATGGAGATTTTTGTGTGGTGGATGAGTGATTTGGGAATTTAGGGATCCACATAGACTTAGTATTTTTCTAATTCTTGCTTGTCATGTGGGATGGAAGGATTTGAGACTTTTGGATATAATGGGAGAAAGTGGGTGGTTGGGATTCTTGAGAGGTGGATGCCTCATTTAACTTGATGGCTTTTTGCTTAGGTACCCAAACCATTTTGCTTGTAGATTGTACTTGTGAAGGTATGGGCTTGGTTATATGCAACTTTTGTACAGCTTCAGAGGTAATTACTTGTTGCTTGGGGACCCACACCTTTTTTAGTTTTGCTTTGAGGTGTGTGGGTGTATGCAACTCTTGAGATAGATGTTTCTTTGATTCTTGGCTTTTGTATCCACATGCATGAGGACCTTTAGGATATTTATAAGTAGAGGCATCCAGATATTTGAGTTTGAATTCCCACGGGAAGGTGGAAGTAGGGTTGGTGAAAGCTCTTTGTTTATACAACATGTACATTTGTTGGCCATGATTGGGATTTTTAGAGGATTTGTAGATGGGTGGATAAGGTGTTGGAAGAAGTGGTGATAAAATGCATAAAGGGATATTAGGAGTTGGAAGTAGCAGAGGTAGGGTGGATGGTGAAAGGTGTATAGTCACAGGCTTTTAGGATGTGTATAATAAGGGGAGCGGAATGGCGACATATGTTTTGGGGATATGATAGGGTTTGCAATAGAAAGTGGTGGATTTAGAAGGCATGGAGGAAGTACCAACATCTTGAGATTGTTCACCTTGGGGTGTGTATCCAAGGCCATAAGAGTGAGGAGGAACATTGACATGGACGGGCTCCAAAATACCTTATTCATGAAGGCCTAAGCCTTTACCTTGATAGTTCATATGTTGGAGTATGCGGTGGACAGTGGGATTATGTATAGGTGGAACACTAGACACGAGTTCCTTATTGGATGGAGAAGGTGAGATATAGGATAATGGCTGCTGGTGTTCTAAGGAGGAACACTCATGAATGAAGGCGGTAAGACCAAGGATATATGGTGGGGGATTTACAACATGGTCGATAATAGATGGCAGGGGATTATTATTGGTTTGATCTTCTATGCTTGCTTAAGAGGCAAGAGTCTCATCAAGGGAAATGGAGGTTATCAGATCATAGATAGGGCTAGATGGAGGATGTATAGGAGTAATAGAGGTTTCTTGCTCATGGATGGGTATGGGATCAAGTAGTTCATGGACATTTTCTTCATAGGGAATATCTTGATCATAGAAAAGATATAGATTATGGACGGGTTGGATGGGATTTTCTTTCTCTTGTATAGGATCAAGTTGCTCATGAATAGCTTCTTCATCAAAGATGGTATCTTGATCATGGAAAAGATATAGGTTACGAATGGATTGGAATTGGATTTCTTTCTCATGTATAGGACCGAGTTGCTCATGGATAGCTTCTTCATCAAAGATGGTATCTTGATCATGGAAAGATATAGGTTATGAATGGGTTGGATGGGAGTGTTTTGATCCTGATTTAGACAAACAGTTGATGTTTCCACAAGCTTAGGATTAGGTTCTTGACATACCTCTTGGGTTACTTGAATTGGAGTGGAGGTAGAAGACTCTTGGATAAGCTCATGGTCAACAACATGAAGGTACGATGGACCTTGACTTTGGTTTATAGTAGGAGGTTCCTCAATATGCTCAAGGGGTTGCAGATTATATGAAGGGGTTGTAGGATTTGACATCGCATTGGAAGAATCTTTGGTAAGGCCAAGGACCAGAATTTGGGGACATGGTTGACTCTCTGCTAGTAGCCCTTGGATCACATCCTTCGTAGGTGTATGAGGTAATGGATGGGGGGATTTAGAGTTCTCCATAGCTTTTCTTTTGCATAAATTTGAAAAACATCTTTCAAAAAAATCATCCGAGGATTTTTTGGTTGTCGGATTAGAGCTTGGGGAAATTGATGTCAGTGTTGGTGTAGGACTAGTATGCTTTGGGCTATGCCTTCTAGGGGATGGTGAAGGAGGACTAGTAGATGGAGTGGTATGATTTCCAACTTGAGGTGGTGCTTCCCTTGTCAAGAGTATCATTAAGATGGGAAAGGAATGTATGATCTTGGTGTGAGGCGTAGCTAGTACTGGCATGCTCATGAGAGATTTGGTATACATGGATAAGGAGATATGCCCTATGGCGAATACTATTTTGTGGAAGATTTAGCTTCTAAGATTGCTATTTGCTATTGTAGGGCTTGGAGTTTTTAAGCAATTATTTCTAATTGGTTTATCATCTCCACAAAAATTGACACAAGACTGAAATGGGTACCCGGAAAGGTTGAAAATTTTCCCTCAAAAGATATGGAAATGCTCACTGTCTTGGTTGCATAGCTTCAGATGCACTGAAATAGAGGATATATGTGCAGCAGGTCAGGATAAAAGCGCAGTTCTGGTAAAATTTAAAGGCATAGAAACAGATGATAAATAAATGCGCAGCAAGTCAGAATGTATATGCAACAAGTCGAGGTATATGCGCAGCTTTGCGGGACAGATGCACAGCTCTAGTTTTTTGACTGTTTTTGTAATTTTTGGCACTTTTTTTATGTTTTTGATTTCTTGGTTGCAAGATGGTCTTTTTGATCTAATTTTCTCAATTATGGAAAGAAGACACAGCAAACACAAAGAAAGTTTTCATGGTTTTTTATTTTTTTTGTAATTTTTCAGACTCTTTTTTACTCAAAAGCAAGTACAAATCCTAAGCTGGCTAAGACAATATAAACCAAATTCTCACTATTTCTAGATGAGGCATCTTTGGGAGGTGATAATCATCCTTCCTTGCACCAACTTATAGGGGTTTTTGGCTACTAAAAACAAAGGATGATTAGTAAGTGCAACCGTTCAAGTGGTTATACATGCGGTAGCACTACTCTCCATTATGGAGTCTCCCAACCTGCAAGGGTTGCGCCTTGGAGGGTTTTGGGGGAGGTTGGCTGTTGGTATAACACAACTTCACTCGTTGTTTGAAGCTTTCGCTCCAAACATAATTTATTTATAGTGGCTCAGCAAGGCTTGGCTTTAGCCTATTACCACTTAAGGCCATTCCCGCTTGGACAGAAGGATATCCAAGGGTAGCCTCTCTAAAGGTTTAACACATGTGAAAATGATATGTCTGGCATTTTGGTCACCTAAGATAGGGGAGAGCATAGGCCTAGTATCATTCCCAAAAATAAGAAAGACAGTGGTTCTTTTCCCCTAATTAAAATAAAAAAGACTATATGAGCTAACTACTTGGGCACACACGCAAGTTGTTAACTTTGAAAGCAAGATAGTAATGGTTCAATTTTATCCTCCTAGCATTGGCACTAGATTCAATTTGTTGATGCAACAAGATCAAGTTACTCCCTTCCTAGTTAGATCTAGATGTGATTTTGCATAAACATTCGATTACTATCCTTTAAAAAGATGATGTGTTAATAATGCAGCTAGAATGTCTAAACCAACTCTTAACCCTGCAAGTAGATGAGAGAATATCCATGTGAAAAAAAGTGTCAGCGTTAGCAAAACCACAAGAAATGCCCTAAAATCACTGTTTAGAACAGATGCGCAGCTTCAGAGTCTAAATGCACAGAAACAGAGCTCAAAAGTGTAGAAATTTTAAAAGCACTGAAACAGAGGTTAGATGCGCAGAGACAAAGATCATATGTGCAAATATTACAAAATCACTGAGACAGAGGTAAAAAGCGCAGAAATAAAGAGTATGTGCGTCGTTTGGTAGATGCACCCTAACAGAACATAGATGCATAGCTTCAGGAGGTAAATGCACCAGAAGATCAGATGTGCCAAAACAGAGCTCAAATGCGTGATAGAATTGGTCAGATCTGTTGAATCCTCCTATGTACGGAACCTTAGCACAAAAAACTTAGTTTTTTGGGTTAAATCAAGGCAAGGCCCCATGGTGGGCGCTAAAAATGTTACTAGAAATATTGTCAAAGTTATCAAACTCAATCAATAAACCAATAACCTCAATAGAAATTGCAAGTAACAAAGATCAAATAACAAAAGAACAAACCGTGCAAACCTTGTTACTTTGCTGCTTCCATTGTTCGCCTAGTCTCAATTGATCTTTGTATGGATGAAGCCCTCAGAAGCGTACTTCCTTGCTTTGTTTTTCAAGATGACGATGGAGAGATAGCTATGATACTTTTTATAATGAAGATGAGCTTCAATACAATAAAAGGGTGATCGCAAGCAAATGGAATGACTTGGGTGCCAAAGGCGCACTGTAATTCCTGTAGAGTAACAATACTAAAAGCTTAGATGATGAAATGGAGGAATTGGGTTCAATTTATAGATTTGGGAGAGAGAAGTTCAACTGTATAGAAAGAATGAGAAGATCAATGGTATGGAACGGTTGAGAGAATGTGCGCGAATAGAAAGAAGACAAGTGTCACACAAAAGTGGTTTTGTTTGAGTTAACTACTTTCTTTTATAAAGATAAGATATGCTTTCATAAATTAGAATGTTTTTTTCTAATTTAAGAGATATTGATAAAAACAAGGTTGATTGAGTCAGTTAACTCAACTTGAGATTTGCTTTTGCATGATTTGAGAGAAATTAAATAATAAATTATTCAATTTTGTGTGTATGAAGAAGACTTATTTTTAGAAGATTTGGAAGATATTTTGAAGGATTTAGAAGATAAGAAAGCAAATTAAATAAATAGATTTATTTAATTATTTGTGCAAGATAGAAGAATAAATAAAATATTTTATTATATTTTATTTTTAGAGATTGAGAGGATTTAAATAAATTTAATTGATTTATTTAAATTTGGAAGAATGATTTGACTTAATTAAATAATTAAGAATTATTTAATTGTTTAGAAGAATTTAATTAAATAAAGGATTTTATTTAATTTTGACTTTAGAAGAGGTAATTAAATATTTTGATATTTAATTAACTTAGAGGAATGTGAATCGCATAAATAAATTTGTTTATTTATTTATTGATAGAGGAATTAGAATGGAATAAATATTAAGAATATTTATTTAGACCGAGTCATGTCATTTTTAGGCGTATACAAGAACTAGTACATTCTCTGCATTCTACTCCCTCACACAATCCATTAGAGGCCCATCATGAACGTGATAGAGAACATAACATGATACATGACCAGCAATTTAAAACATTTAAGCATAGCCACCAATAATAAATAAATAAAATACCAAAGTGGAAGAAAAGTCAATTCCAACAATAAGGCATAAAATGAGCTCAATTTCAATAGTAAATCAAACATGACCATAAAGATCACAATATAATTAAACCTCAAAATTTGATGGCTATACTTATAACAAGAATAAAAGTTCAATGTTGTCCCTTCCAACATTTGGTGAATTCACCAAAGTCAAATAAATAAAGTATCAAAATTTAAAAGTTCCACATTACATGAACTATGTGACTAATTCTAGCCACAAGAGAGTAGGTACAATGCTAGACTACACCTAGATTCCAAAATCTCAGGCAAGTAAGAGAACACACTCAATCACGTCAAACAATCAAGTCTTCTAAGACTACAATCACGTCAAAAACATGAGATCATTTCTACTTAACTAAACAAACATCATTCAAGATGCCAAGCAACAAAAGTTGTATTTTGTTCAAGGGAATCACATTCACCATGCAATGACACATAAAGTCACACACTAGCAAAGATCTAGCAACCAAGATTGAGCTAGGATAGAATCAGCTTCATAAACCAAGATATCTAAACACATCACTCTCACAACAAGGAATGGTTAACATTTCTCACCATATAGGGATTCACCAATCATATGGATAATCCATTAATGCAACATTTACACACACACAACATGGTCCATAATGCAAGGTCCATTTAAACTAGCATTACCACAACAACTTCCTCAAATATCATGCATATGATTAAAGCATCATCTCTTTCACATAGAAATGCATAACACTTGAAAGAGTAAACTAGGTTCAATCACACTTAAGAATATGGCATTTCCTTTCCACACAAAGATTTCCATAACTCCACCGTCAAAGTGGTCACACAAGCAATATCATCACTCTACAAAGGTCACTCAAGCACTCACACACAATACAAGGGTTCATGCCAAGCATTCAAGACATCAAGAAGGAAAATCACACAAAAGTAACTTCTCAGCAACCACAAGGGTCTATCAAACCCCACAACACTGCATTCCTTCACCATACTCATGCAAGTAAGACATATCAAAAGAAAGCAAATGCTACTCATAGCACACAAGGACCCCACACATGCTTGAACAAGTTGAGTAGAACACACACTCTAGAGCTCCCAATGTTGCAACATGAGCTCTGATACCAAATGTAACTCCCCAAGTTTTCACCCAAGGTATTAGCTGAACAAACACTGAACCAACAAATTTTTCACATTTGCAAGTGCAACATTCACATGTCGCATTGCACTCATGTGCACACAAGGTGTCTCAACAAGGAAAATGACACCAAAAATGACATCATCATTGCACTATGCAAGGTGGAACAAGCGGAAGACTACACTCGTCGTGTGACAACTCACCACGATGACCAAGCGAGAGGTGGAGCTCACTCCATGATGAGGATCAGATACATGTCCATGACCTTGCTCCCTCATGAACACAAGGAGTAGGATGAGGGTAACAGTCACCTCAATCCATTCCATGACTAGACAAGATATCCCAATACAACAAGGTAACTCTCACCCATGGGATGATTCAACTAGGAGGTACATGCCCCTAATCAATAGGCATGGTCACTAATTGATCTCATGCAAAGGTATGCTTCCTAAAGAAAAAGAGGGAATAATCCAAGGATGTACATCACAACATGGGAATGACACCATGGATACACTCAGGTGGCCAAAAGAGCACATTTTGACAACAAACTTCACAAGAGGGTTAAACAGGCATAACATGACATCCTGGTAGAGTACGGACTCCAAAGATGGAAGTCTCTATCTAGGACTCCAACACTCTACAATGTTGTTCTGGGACTCTAGCACTCTGCGCTGAGGTCTTGGGACTTCAGTGCCCTGCATTGTCATCCTGGCAGAACCCAAAAACAAGGCAAAATCTAGAAATACAAAATTCCCAAAAATCATCCTAAGTCTCACCCAAGACTGTAAGCATGATTTCAGACCTCTAGTAACACCAAGACACTAAGCCATAACTAAAAAACCTGAAAACAAGACATAAATCCAATAATGCCAAATAGCCCAAAAAGGATAAATCATTACAAAACACCCTGCATAATCGATACCAACATTGACACACGCCAAAAGAAAGAGTAGAATTGTCACCACCTATGTGGGAAGAATATGATCCACCACTAACATCACCATAACATCAAATACGACATTAAATAAATGAGTCTAAACATGCTACGATAGCAGTAATACATGTGAAATAATACAAATCATGCCAATGTCCTCACAAACCAAGGCATTGAAAATACAAGATTACATCCAAAAATTACAATATTCAAAGTGCTTCATCCTAAACATAGATGAATCATAGCCAACATCATAAATCATCTCATAGCATCAACAACATCTTATTACAAAGGTCTTGAAAGACCTACTTTACAAAAGTTACAATAATCAATAAAGAAATACAAGTGCATAAATACACTAAAATCCATCATGCTCTCCAAGGTACATCAAAGCACAAGGTACAACATAATCCACCTGCAAATAGAACGAGGAAGCCATCCATCACCTAAAGATCCTCACGAAGGACCAATGGGGAAATGTTGCTTTCCTCCCAACCATATTTGCATCATCGAGCGCAATAGTTGTCTATGCAACTCTAGTAAACCCCTGAGATATGAAGAAGGTGATCATGGCAAACCCACTAAGAATGTCTCACACAATCCAGGTTATACATAGCAACATATGGAATACATGCCAATCAATGCACACAACACACATGACACAACTGCTAATCCAATGCATATAAATAACACATGGTACAACTACCATATAATTACACTCAATTAACATGTGACACACTTTCCAATACACACAATAGAATTACATAAAAGCATCAAGCATAAGGGAAATAATCACACCTTCAATGCATGCCAAATAATGCATAAATCATAGACTATCAAATACACATTCAAGCATGAATCAGGCATCTCAATGCACATGCAAATGCTAGGGTCACAACACATGTTGAGTATAACTCCGACGATAAGAAAAGGAAGAGAAACATAGTAGGCTCAGACAAGGAGTGTCATTATGAGGGAAATAACCTCTACATAGCATAAGAGTAGCATTTACCGAGGTCATTAACCTCCTCGTGACATGCTCTTTACCGCCCAACTAGGTCTAGGAAAGCTCCCTGCAGTTGGCATGCACTAAAACTAGGTCTAGGAAAGATCCATGTGGTTTGGTGTAGATATCTTATTATTAAATTTTATTTACCGAAATGTGATTAATGTTAATCTTATTTAAACTCCCCACTCGCTAATTCCAACGATCCCTTTATATCATGGTGAGTTGTGGGAACCACTCCTCTCCTACCCCTATACCTCTTCCTATACATCCAATGCACCAATTTGATCAATTGGGCATGGCACAAAAATTGAGGTGACAAAAATCACAACATGAAATAAAAAGATGCAAAGCATGCATACATTAAGGAGACAACTCATACCACATTTCAAATCAATCATATAAGGTCTAAAATACAAAATTCATATTTTCACAATGCACAAAATAACCATAAGGCCCTAAATCGACTATTAAAGCTCCTTATGGCACCTTGGAATATTTTCTATCTTTCATTGTACAAGTTTTATTGAAAAATGAAGAACAAAACCTTTATAGAAAATGGAAACAATATTCCAAATATCCAATTAAATTGAGTTGGGTGATTCTAAGAAAATTTTGGCAGAGTTTTGTTTATTTTTCCATGTTCCCAATACATAAAACATATGGAAATAAATAAAAACAACTATAAAATCATTTTAACATATCATTCCTATCAATTAAGCCATGAGAAAACCACTTGAAGTGGCATGGCAAAGGAAGAGCAAGCATAAATTAATTAAACAAGGAGAATACCTTTCAACCATGCATTGAAATCCACAAATCCAAGAGGGTTTTGCAAGCAATCTTTTTCCAAGCAACAACTACACAAAAATCCATTCAAGCAAGCAATCCTTCATTTTCATCCATGGAGAAATTCCTTCCATTCTTTCAAGAAGAGGGTTTGATAGAGATAGCAAAAATGGAGAATGAAAAAATTCCTCAAAATAAATCTTTTTTTCCTTTTTATACAAAAGCCCTAATTTCATTTCTTTTTCCAATTTCACCAAATACACTCAAACAAATCACTTAAATTAACAAGAAGATAGTTAATAAACTAAACTCAATTATTCCAAATAGGTAATTGGTATTTTATTCAACATCATTATGAAAATTCCAAACACGTCATACCAAGCATTCAATTTTCTAAATTAAAGCAATTCCACCTTTTGACAGAAAACATATTAAATTTTGGAAATAACTCAAAATCTCTTAAATTCATTCCTCTAGCATAATATAATGCAATAGACATTTTCTTTAAGGTAGAAAT
Source organism: Cunninghamia lanceolata (assembly GCA_027924645.1). Classification (NCBI taxonomy): domain Eukaryota; kingdom Viridiplantae; phylum Streptophyta; class Pinopsida; order Cupressales; family Cupressaceae; genus Cunninghamia; species Cunninghamia lanceolata. The sequence goes on along the minus strand of BSBN01001201.1, from coordinate 13,316,782 downwards.
AATAATTTTCAATTTAAAATCATTACAATAATCTCATAACACAGAAAATGTGTTTTTCGAAACAAATTTAAAATAAAGTGCAAGAATGCTAAGGAAACACACTTAATAGACTTCAAGCACAAATTATAGGTTTCCAAAACACAAGGATAAGGGTGAGATGGCTTAGCATCCCATGTCAACCTTATCCACATTTCCCACTTTAGTTAACACCTATAATTACATGCACACTCAAGTCAACCATCAGGTGTACTTGCTCCACATATAATAGTTGAAGCAACATTTATCCACTCCAATGTGGTATAAGAATACATGATATAAAATAATCACATCCACTATAATCATCTACAACTAGCATGATCCAAGAACATGATGCATAAACAAAAACATTTCACAATGCGAGAATAACACGACAATCACAACTATAACAGGTACAGTGAAAATAGTGAAGCAGAAGCACTGCAATATTCTAACATTCATGATCACAATGTATGCATCCCATAATGCATAGTTGGAAACCAAATAACAATGTAAAACCCCATCAGAAACACCTTGATGGTCATCCAAAATACACCCTTAGAACTCCTCAATGGTACAATAGACCTCATCGACAAGTTCGGTGCAATGCAACAAAGCAGGAGAATCACATAAAACATATGAATCATAAAACGCGCCAAATGCACACTAGGGTGGGCATTACAAAGACCGGTAGGCCTGATTATGAAAGCAATTCATAATGCCAAGTATCAACATAGTGCATATGCGCAAATAAAACCTCTATCCCCCTCAATAAATTGTGACACCTTCTAAACTCTGCATGGAAAATGAGAGAGTGTCACGTAAACAATACGGTCCCTTTCATGAGGAGAAATAAATCTTCAATAGTGACACATGGAAAAAGCTCTCGCCCGCACTTTAGACAAACAGGAACTTTTAAAGATTGTGCTAGAAAGAACTAACGTGACACCAATGGAACACTGACACATAGGAAAAGACACGGTCCCACAAGAAAAACATTGGACAACATGAGAACAATCCTTGGGGTCCAAGTGGCCACATATCGCAAGGCTGTAAACTTGAAGGGTGGCCAAATATGAAAGGTATGACACTAAGGATCAATAAGATGCAACAAGAACATGCCACGTAAACATTGATAGGGACGATCATGGGGGCTACAATAGAAAAGCATCAGAGAGGAAATAATATAAGAATTAGTACACACCTCTTACAAGCTTTAGTCAATTTCTAGGATAAAGGGGTTGGTAAATGAATGACCAAGGTGACACCAAGAAACAACTAAAAAACATGCAGATGGTTCGAAATGGTCAACACAAAAATATAACAAGTGAATGTAGACCAGACCCAAGAGGTTTAGGGTTTAAGCTTAAAAGGATAAAAATTTGTGAAATACATCCTAAAACCCTAAAAAGTTTGAACAGTGCCAATAGTGGCTCTAGTTTAGGGACACATGCTTCAGTAAAGTATGGTGAGATTCTAGAAGAACTCTAGGAATGCAGACCCAGACAAATAGACAGAAATAAAAACAAAAATGCTTCACCATGGGCCACAGGCAGCCATTGTTTCACACAACAACAACAAGGGAAAAACCTAAACTACTAAGCATGGAAAACTTGGGCCAAGGCTCAAGAGAAATAATGTTTCAAGAATTGCCCATGCACAGGCAACTCTTGATATTCTCCAATTAAACTTTCAAGAAAATAAGAATTTTCTCCATGGGTATTTAGCACTATATATGGTCCTAACCACAAGGAATCAAAATTTCCATGTGTCCCTTTGTCCTACAATCTTGCATTCCATACCAACACTAAATCCCCACATTCAAATTTTTGTCTTTTGCCTTCTTGTCAAACAAGTAATTGACTTTTTGTTGCTTCTTTATATTAACAACCTAGGTTTTTCTCCTATTCTCATCCAGCTCTACCAACTGGTTCATCCTACAGACCTTACATCACTCAAATCATCTGAGTATTCCTAAATAAACTTGTAGATTGGTATCAAGTTGTTTGTAGGCATATTTGCATTCATCCCATATACAAGTTCATAGGGAGAGCTTCCAGTGGATTTCTTGATGGCCACACGGTCTGCCCATAAAGCTAATTTGAGCTTCAAGTCCCAAGATTTCTTGTTCCTTTCCAATAGCCTCTTTATAATTTTCATTATACTTTTGTTGCTTGATTTAGCTTGACCATTTCCCTGAGGATGGTAAGGTGAAGAGTGGGACAGGTTGATCCCATAATCAACACAGAGGTTCACAAATATAGCAGACCTGAAACACATAACATTGTGAATAATTAATTTGTTTGGGATCCCAAACCTTGTGATGATATGTTCTATGACAAAGTCCATAACAACCATACTAGTGGCCTTCTTAGTGGGAATTGCTTCAATCCATTTTGTAAAATAGTCAGTAAACACTACTATCCATTTGAATCCTCCACTAAATTTTTCTAAACTTTCTCCAATAAAATCAATGCCGCACTATTGAAATGGAGCTTCCACAGTCTGAGGCCTTAAAGGTAAGACTCCAGATCCTTTAAATTTACCAAAAAATGTCTAGTGTGCATCACAATTTCTTACCAGTTTAAATGCATCAACAAATAGAGTAGGCCACCAATACCCAACCCTAAGAACCTTGTGAGTTGTTGTCTTAACCATGAAGTGACCTCCACAATCCCCATTATGCATTTCATTTAGGACTTTGCTAACCTCATCTTCATTCAAACACCTCAAAAGAATCTCATCCATGTTTCTCCAGTACAATTCATGATTTATCATAGTATACTTCAATGCCTGTAGCTTTAGGGTCCTTTTCTAATTTTCATTCATCTGGTTTGGACATTTCATCTAACATAAGTAATAAACAATGTCCCTATACCAAGGAGAGTATTCAAGGTTGTATTTTTTCTCTGAGACCTTTTCTTCCAAAAAGTTTACATGTGTTGCTTCTAAATTAGACTCTACCATGAGTCTAGCCAGTCCCTGTCCTCTAACTAACTTGGTGATCTGAATGCCAATATTGAACTCCTAGATCTTATTGATCCACCTGCACCTTCTGTCTATTACCTCTTCTTGCATAAAAATGTCCTTGACTATAGCATGAGGTACATAAGCTATAACCTTTGCCCCAACCATGACCTCTCACAAGGCTTGAGGAAGAATTTTTTGAAATCCCATGGCAATGGCACTCAACACCTAAATGAACATATCTTGGCCTTCATTATCACTTGTAGTATACTATGGGTTTCTCATGAAGATGTGGTGGTTCATCTTTTTGTTGAAAGCTTTCTTGGATTAGAAACAGAATGGTTTCATCATCTCACTCCAAGTTACATCACAAGTTGGGAAATGTCATGCCCACCTATACACACATACAAGTGGGTGCACACACAAGCGGAACTACAAAAAATTTCTTTGTTTAACAAAAATCAAATAAATTAACAAACAAATTGTATTTACACTTATTGTCTAAGTTGTAACCTAAACAAACCAAGGGAAAAAAAAAATTGAGCAACAAGAGCACACCAAAATAAAAATGAGATAGAATAAATATATTAAAACATAATAAAGCATTTAACAAAACTAATTCTATTAAACTTAACATTTTTTAAATTTTATTTTATTTTTATTCTAAACATCAACTTAAATTGAAATAACTAATATTATGAGCACGAACTACAAAACTTAAATTATTTTCATAATTCACTGTCAAATGTTTAACTCTAGTTTAAAAATAGTAAAACAAAAAACACAAAATTTTATCTAACACACATATATTCTACATGCATCAAATAAGCATAGATAAACAAAAGGAAAAAGTCAATCCAGAGATACATTGATAAAATATTGTTATCACAATCACCCAAAGAACACCCCTTTCATTCACACTCTAAATCTAGTACCCTCATTCCACTGGGAGGAAAATACACTAGGTAACATAGACATTTCAACATCAAATTAAAGAGAGTGAACCATACATTTATTTGAGAAGGAACACACCTATCCTAATCTATCTCATACATTTTGTCCTAGTTCTTCCTTTTTCTTTAGACCATGATTAATTAATTTTTGTTTTCAAACTAATTAAAACATAAGTTCATATGCAATTTCTAATCTTCAAATACAAAGCAAGAGATTTAGCTTTTCAACACACCCATGCATTCATATGGAGTAACATCCACATAAGTTAGGGAAAAAAAGCAATGATCACACATCAATATGAATGTTAAATAATTATCTACTATCATCCAACAAGTCTTATTATTTAATAGATTCATACACAAAATCTAAGTAATCTATATATTGCTATTATATTGCTACTATCATGGACTACCATTCTCAGTCAAGGATGCCACCCCGGAGTACTGGAATTCCATAATGGAAAGGACATAAAGGAAACTTGCAGGATGGAAAGGAAAACTCCTAAGTCAGGTTGGTAAGTTTCAACTCCTCAAAGCTTCTCTCCAAGGAATTCCTATGTATTTTTTATCCTTGTTCAAAATGCCTAAGTACCTAACTGAGAGACTTGAGAAGATACAAATAACCTTTCTTTGGACAGGAATGGAAGACAAAAAGAGGTTGGCTCTTGTTGCCTGGAATAAAGTCTATAAACCTAAATTGCAGGGGGGCTTAGGACTAAGAAAATTGAACTTACTCAATAAAGCACTCATAACCAAAATTGGTTGGAACCTCATTGCTGGGGGCAAAGATTGGAGCAGCATTATGAAAGACAAGTATATGGGGAACTCAACCCCGGAAGACATTTTACTCTCTCTTGACTTTCCTAGGGGCTCGGTAATCTGGAACAATATCATGAAATGTAGAAATATTCTTCTGAAAGGCAGCAAATGGAAATTGGGGGATGGAGAATCAATAAGATTTTGGGAAGACAACTGGATTAATGGAGGACCCCTAAGAAAGTGTCTAAACATTCAGGATTTGATGAAACTTGTTGTTAATTACTTCAGAGACCGGGTGAAGGATTACTTCCTCCCTGGCTATGGTGAGTGGGCCCAGTTGTCAGAGTGTTGTCAAGGACATATAGAGTTTACTAGATATACGGAAGAGATACAACTGATCCTAAAAGGATGTAGAATTCCCCTCTTCTTGCAGAAAGACAAATCAGTTTGGATGAAGGAAAAGTCTGGGAGGTTTACTGTTAAATCTACCTATAATCTATCCTTTCCCCATGAAAGTGATAAATTATGGAAGAACATCTGGAACCCCAACCTAGTGCCAAAAATGAACCACTTTTGGTGGGTGGTTGTTTAAAACAAAATCCTTACTATTGATAATCTTCAGATAAGGGGCTTCCAAATTCCAAATAGATGTGTGTTATGTATGAAAGAAGGAGAATCTGTCTCTCATATTCTTTTACATTGTGATTTCACCTGGGAAGTTTGGAGTATGGCCCTGAATATCCTAGATATTCCTTGGTGCAGGAATGGAAACTTGGAGGATCTCATTAGGACCTGGATCCCCCCTTCTCAAATCTAGTTTGCCGTGAAATATGGGCCCAAACCCCCTATTTTGGCTTGGTGCCTTTGGAAGGAAAGAAACAATAGACTTTTCAGGGAAAAATTTAGGAATCCCAAAGAAGTCTTTGGTTATGTTGTCAGACTGCTGCAAGACAACATCAGTAACAGTTCCATAAAAGTTGCTGAAAATCCTCCAAATGCTAAATAAATCAACATAATTGAACATGTTGGTACTCATTTTGACCTGGAGGTTGATTTTTCATGTTTAGGGGGTTTCTTCATTTGAACCCTATATCTTCTTGCCCATTTTCCTAAGTGTTGGACCTCCTTAGCATTTCTCAGCTGCGGCATCATATTTTCTTAAGGGGAGAAGATCATCATCATCATGATATTCTAAGGGAAGGGGTCAGCATCATCATGATTTTCTGTCGACCAGATTTTTCATCAGGATCATCATGTTTCAATATCGGGTGATGTTTGGATATTATCCCGATCCTGCTGATGAGCTACAGTGTGCCCTGATTTGCTTGCGGGGGTGATTTTTCAAGTATCTGGTGATTTTCCAAATATCACCTTGCCCTTTTATGATGATGATGTCACCCCGATCTTCTGAAGGGGTTATTTTCTGAGTTGTTCGACCCGACTTGTTTTTTCTTAAGGGTCATCATCATCATCATCATATTTCCAGTTATCGCCGTGTTGCTTGCGAGGGTCATCATATTTTCTGCCTGCATGATCTTTCGCGGGGTGATATTTTAACATCGGGTGATCTTTGTTAAGATCATCCTGATGATGTTGCTGTAAAGTTCTAAGTGTGACCCGATATTCATCATGGTCATCATATTTTGAACGTCAGGATGATCTTAGTCAATATCATCCTGATGTTGTTGTATCACTTCATGTTCGTTGTTTTATCATCCTGATGATGCTGACGTCATTCTTACGTCAGGGTGATATCCGCTTTTCTGCCTGTCTGTATCATGATATTTCCAAAGGGAGATATCCGCCTGTCGGCTTCGTGTATTATCTAGTGGGGGGTGATCTTTTCAAATATCTGGCATATTCATCTATCACCCCGATCTTATAGTGGAGCTACAGTGCAGCATGATATTTGTGCATCAGGATGATATTTCCAAATATCCGGTTATCTTCCGAATATCATCCTGATGTCGATATGATGATGACATCATCAAGGTCCGGGGGGTCATATTTCTAACACTGATCATCTTATGGAGATCCCCCGATATTTGCAAACATGATGATGACGTCATCCGGATATGAGGAGGTGTGCAGTAGGCAGATATGCTTATGACATCAGCAAGATATGACGGTGACATCATCAGGATTTTTCATCGGCCAGACTTTTGATATTGGTTAAGCAGGAGGATCTTCCTCCGATGGATCAGGTTGTGCCGATGAAGGCGATTATCATGCAGGTTATATTGCGATATGATGCTGACGTCAAGGTGATATTTCAAGCGACAGGATATCATGCTGCTGAAGGATAATGATGATGAAGTCTTATACTAGTGTCGTCAGGAGCAAAAGCACCGACATCATATATGCTCATGACCTAGTATATAAAGTGTTAAAGAGGTCACCGCGGGGTGCATGTGGGATAATTCGACCCTGCATATTTTCAAATATCATGACGATGTATCTTGGTGGGAAATGGTTGCGACGCACAGTTTTCTACATTTCCCAAGGCCGTGGGTTGGTGCGCCATTGATGGCGATTGTTACAGAGGTATGGGCGATGGCGTGGATGGATCCAGTACCCGACTGAAGTTGTACATCCACAGCTGGCGGCTCATGGCTCAAGATCCTCTTCTGTCCCCTCTTCTACCTGCCGCATTCAATGCGTTGAGCGCCATTTTTCTGATACTGTGTATCTGGCGGGTTTTTTGGTCAACTATGTAATTAATGTTGGGAACCTTCCTTGCTGTATATAGCAGGTTGTGTTGCTCATTTGAAGGTTGTTGAAAGTTGAAGATTTTTGGCTCTGTAATTCAAAACAAGCTGATCTGGTTGCTCTATACAGCTAAACCTGTGAGTCTATGTATCTCTTGTTGTATGTTTTGGCATGGACCCACTGATTTCATGATTAATCTTATATGAGAAATGCTATCTTAGCATGTGTTTTGTTAATTCTGTCTCCAGTATTGCATGTATCTTTCTTCTGAGTCTGGATATTTAAGTAATATTTGAGATTCTAGAACATAGAATTCCTATGTTGAATGTCTGATCTTTTAACTTCTGCTCAAGGGGTAGATTAAACTGTTTTCAGGTTGAACATTGGGAAGGGTACACTGCAGTAGGGATGCCATAAGTAGAGATAACTTAACACTCTGTATCGAGAGATATCTGTAAGGCAGGTATCACATATATCCCCCTGAAATCTAGTTTTAGCTGTTCATGCTGATCATTCACAGGTGTATGTCTACTGACTCCAGGCCCTGGATAGGCACCAATCTTGCTTTGTGTTTGTGTTACAACCATGTCCAGCTTTGCATCCAAACTTAAAATCAAAATCTAAATCTAAAACAATCTTTAGGACATTAGAATTAGTTTTAGGATCCTCAGTCCTCTGTCTACAACTGCAAATAGGCCCAAAGCTAGCCCCTTTGCTCTTATCTTTCAGTTTTGGTCTACTTACAGGAGGACTTATCTGCTTTCTGTCAGCATCCCAGCCTTGTATGCATATCCTCATGGATGTTGAGTAGGGAATACCCCCCTAGGTCTTGCAGAGCCTGAAGAAGAAGAGGAGATAAAATACAGAGTCTATCTCCTACACTGTTGGCCCCTGCCCAGAGATCCCGTTGATCACTGATGGCTACCTTGTAGGGAAATCTGGGAATAAGCATCCAGTCTGGGAAAAAACCAACAGAAATTGGCGACTCCACTGGGGAGAAAATTGATGAAAAAGGGTTATATCTTGTGACCCATCCGAGTCACCAATAGAAATTGGCGACTCTACTGGGGAACTGAGAAGTAAAAAGTACTATCTAATCATCTCCAGTAATATATCTTGTGACCCATCCGAGTCACCAACAGAAATTGGCGACTCCGCTGGGGACGGTGATTTGAAAATTGTTATTTTTGAAAGAACCCTGGTTTTCAAAAGAAAACAGTTCCTAGTAATAGGTGGCGACTCTGAAGTAATCTCCCAACCGGTCAAAGTAAAATTTATATGCAGGGGAGAAGATCCCAACAAAATCCTTTATTTGAAGAGTTACCAGTAACAAGAAGAATGATGTACAGAAGAAAGGGAGCTGTCTCAGTTAGTCATGAGGGTTTCCCCAGAAAAAATGATGATGTGCAAGATAACCCTAGGCCATCAGGACAGCATGAGCCCTACTTTTCAAATGTAGAAGTTGATATTCAGGGTGCATATGAGAGGCAACAGGGTGGTAACATGAGAATGAGGTTAGAGGTGTTCCAAGAACGCCCATTTCTAGACCCTAGTGAAAGGTTTGAAGAGGCCGAGTCTCTGAGGGATGATGAAGATGATGATCAGAATATGGTAAAACCATCCTCCTCTAGGCCCAGTGAGGAAGAACTAGCTGATGAAATTAGGAGCTTAAGGGCCGAGTTTGAATATCAGCAGGCAATATCAATCAGAGATGACTTAAGGAAGAAAGTGCAAGCTTTGAGGACTACCCAGAATAATTCAATTCCTACCCTTGAGAATGCAAATGTGCAGAGACATCAACAGAGAAATGAAGTGCAACATCAACATAATGATGAGAGACAAAATGTGAATGATGCTAGGATACCACTGAACAATGTAAGAAACCAGAATGCAAACAGAAATATTAATGTTAATCAATTAAACAGACAGCCAATGCAGCTAGATAGATTCAGACAGCTGGTATTTGATGGCATTCCTGGGTATCCTAACCCCATTGATAAGCATCTGAGGCTGCAAGTGCCTAAATTTTTAGGAAACAACACAGTGTTAGGAGAAGATCATCTAAAAGCTTTTCAAAATGTCATGAAGTCATTCATGCAATCCTTAATAGATGAGGCAAGAGAATGGTACAAGAATCTGCCTGACCAGAGTATTTCATCATGGGATGATTTTAAAAGGATGTTCAAGGAGCAATATGGTGACAAAACTGACCCTAGCTTTTTTGTAAATGAGTTCACCAGTATCACTAAAGGGTCAAATGAGCAGGTTGCAGATTTTAATGCAAGATTTACTAAAGTGTTAAACAAATTGCCACATCACATGAGGCCAAATGAACCAATGTGCATAATATTGTATATCAATGCCTTTGATGCAAAAACTGCATATGGATTAAGAGATAAAGGTCCTGCTACTCTCAGGGATGCTTTCAGAATTGCAGTGAATATTGAAAACAACAGGAAAGCATCGGGCAAGACAAATAGAAGGGATGATATAAAAATTCTGCAGAATCCAAACAAGCCTCAGAACACTCAAGGTAATACATCTGCCCCTGAAGATAAGATAGACAAATTGGCAAATGTTGTTAAGGACCTAAGCTATAGATTAGCTAGAAGTGAAAAAGGGATAGGTCCTGATAGGCAAGTCTATCAAAGGCAGGAAAAGAGGCCATCATTGCATGATATGCCTTATAATACCAATTGGCATGATGGTAAACCTATATTCCCGCGCAACAACACAAATCAAAGAGCTCAACATGTCAAAGAAACTCCTGATCCTCTAAAGAAAGCTGTAAATATTGTTGATGATGCTCCATGGTGTGTGATTTGCCAGATGCCACATTCACAGTTACAGTGTATGATTGCTCAGTCCTTGTGTGATAATATTACATCTTGTAATGAATGCAATGAGCCACATTATGTGCAAGATGATGATGTAAATATGATGTCCATAAGCAATGGATACACTCTTTATGATGCTGATGAGAGTACAAATGATGGAACTCAGGGCTGCCAACAGTTCCCATATGATGAAGATGATGAAGTTAACTATGCCTATGCTCAGAACTCACAATTTTCTGAGTAACTTACAATGACCTTCTGATGAGGAAATTAGAGCCTTCACAGCTGCAGCAGTTGCTCAAGTCAAGAGCAACTACAATCTCAGAGGTAAAAATCAAGTAAGCAGCCCACATCAGCCAGAAGGTATTTCTGTAGGACAGCCAGTGCATGGTAATAAGGGGATGGAATTACAAAAAAGGCAGTGGGTTAATAATAAACAGAACTTCAAACATAGAACAGGTCATGAATCCCAAGGACCAGAAAATAGAATCCCTCAAGCTGAAGATCAAGGTAAAGGTTCCCAAGACAAGAATGATGATCAGGGAACTATGAAAGTAAAAGCTAAATCAGTTCAAGATAAAAGCAAGATTGTGGAGCAAGCTACAGCTGTTACACAAAATTATGCTCCATTTGATATAGCTCAAGTCCTCTCCCAGGTAAAAGTCTCTGTTCCACTTATGGAACTCATGAAAGTGGAAGAAATTAAGAATAGGACAATATCCCTAATTTCAGGGGTACCTTTTCAAGTTAAACAAAATGTTAAGATCCAGGGTGACAAGCATTTCATGTGTAATGAAGAAGATGAGGCTCTTGAAGTCTATTTAGGAGTGACTATGACAAAGTGTCCTCCACAAGTGGAACCATTTTATGTTTCCTTGGTTATAAATGGAAAAATAATTAGAAATTGTATGCTTGACTCTGGAGCATCTACAAATGTCATGCCTTTGGTCATCATGCAAGAAGCTGGATTGAAAATTGACAAGGCATGTGGAAAATGTTATGCTATGGATGCTAGAGAGGTACCAGTTATTGGAATCATGAAGGATGTAGATTTCAAACTGGCAGCATTTCCTGAAAAGAGATATAAAATGAATATAACAGTGGTTGACATCAAGCCACAGTATGGTATGTTGTTGTCAAGAAGATGGGCAACACTAATTGGTGGAAGTATGCAGCTGGACCTGTCATATGCCATGATTCCAATGAATGGCAGGGATGTTAAGCTAATCAGAGGACAAAGATCATCAGAGACAGTGGAAGACCAAGAAGCAGAGGAACAAATATGCTTTGTAAACACTGACTGTGATAACTTCAAGGTTGTCTCAGATGATAGAGAAGATAAAAAGAAAAATGTCTGCATTGAAGAATTGGATCAGCAAGGTTTGTGGACCATGTTTTTTGATGGAGCTTGTGCAAAAGAAGGCTCTGGAGCTGGAGTTGTTTTCCTGTCTCCAACTGGTAAGCTCCTCAAATTCTCTTTCTTGCTGAGGTTTGTTTGCACAAACAACATTGCAGAATATGAGGCTTTACTCTTAGGCCTAAATATTGCTCTCAAACATGGAATCAAAATGCTAAGGGTATTTGGGGATTCTGAGCTGATTGTATCCCAAATTAGAGATAAGTATGCTTCAAAAAACAAAAGATTAAAACAATACAAGCATGCTGTTTGGGATACCATTGAACTATTTGATGCATTTTCAATAGGCTGGGTAGAGAGGTCAAAGAATGTTATGGCTGATTTCTTAGCCAATGTTGCAATAAGGCCAGATGACATCACTCTGTCAGATGTTACAAATGTAGAAGTTAAAATTAGGCCTGCAATACCAGAAAATATATGCAGTTGGCAAGTGTTTAATGATGATAGGGACTTGTTAAAATTTTTGCACTGCATAGATGAATATGAGAATCAAGAAATTGATTTCCAAGCTTTTGTAGAAACCATAGATGGAAAAGAAACTCTTGTGGGAAAGGAGATAATTCAGTTGAAGACTAATAAAATCCCCAGAGGGTTAGTAGCTTTGGAAAGAGCTTTTGACAGTAGAGATAAATTGGTCACAAGGACATCTCCCACAAATAAGGAAGATTTAGAAGAGATAAATTTGGGGACATCTCAAGCCCCTCAGAAGGTATACATTGGTAAACAGCTCAAACCACACATTAGGAGTATGCTGATTGCATTACTGAAAAAGTCTAAACATGTTTTTGCTTGGTCATATGAGGACCTAAAAGCCTATAGGGAAGATTTATTCCAGCATGAGATCCCATTGAAGCCTGGAGCTAAGCCATTTAGACAAAGGCAAAGACCTATTAATCCGACCTTAGCTCCAAAGATGCAAGAAGAACTCAAAAGGCTCAGGGAAGCTGGAATAATTGTGCCAATCAGGCATTCAACTTGGGTGTCTAACCTTGTCCCAGTCAGAAAAAAGAATGGTGATATTAGGCTTTGTGTTGACTTCAGGAACTTGAATGTATCCTCTTTAAAGGATAACTATCCACTGCCTAATATGGAAGCTATGTTGCAGAGAGTGACTGGTTGTGAACTCTTATCCATGATGGATGGATTTTCAGGTTATAATCAGGTGAAGGTAAAGGAATCAGAATAGTATAAGACCGCCTTTACCACTCCATGGGGAACTTATGTGTATGTTAGAATGCCCTTCGGACTAACCAATGCAGGTGCTACATTTCAAAGAGCAATGGATGTTGCTTTTGCAGGGTTGATTGATTCAATCCTGGCTGTATATCAGGATGACTTGACTGCTTACTCAAAGAAAGAAGAGCAGCATTGTTTGCATCTGGAGCAGATTTTCATAAGAGCACTAGAGTATGGTATTTCTTTAAATCCAAAGAAGTGTGCCTTTGGGGTAGTTGAAGGAAAGCTCCTGGGACATATTGTTTCCAAGGATGGAGTCAGGATAGATCCAGAGAGAGTGGCTGCTATTGACAGAATTCAAATGCCGAAAACTGTAAAAGGAGTTCAGTCCTTCTTTGGACAGATAAATTTTGTTAGGAGATTTGTTCCCAACTTTGCAGAAACCACAAGGAACATTTCCAAGATGATGAAGAAGGATGCAACTGTCCACTGGGAAAGTGAAGCAATAGAATCATTTCAGAGTATCAAAGAGGCAATCAAGATGGCCCCTGTTCTTAAATCTCCTGATTTTTCTAGGCCATTCCAAGTATTTTCATTTGCTTCCTTTCATACTGTTGTTGCATGTTTGTTACAGAAAAATGAAGATGGTTTTGAACAGCCCATCGCTTTCTTCAGTATGTCCTTGCAGGCCTCTGAGTTGAAATATGATATTATGGAAAAACAAGCATATGCACTAGTCAGAGCCATCAAAAGTTTCAGACCTTACCTGGTAGGATCACATATAATTGCATATGTACCCCATGCAGCAGTCAAAGACATATTCACTCAGCAGGAGGTGACTGGAAGAAGGTGCAGATGGATAAACAAACTGCAAGAGTTTAACATAGACATACAAATTACCAAGTTGGTAAGAGGACAAGGATTAGCCAAGATGATGGCACAGTCAAACTTGGAAGCATGCCAAGTTAATGCAGTCCAAAATGAGAGTGTAAATGTATTAGGATCTGAATGGTACAAGGATATTATCTACTACTTGGAAAATCTGAATTGTCCTTCCCATTTCAGTGACAGTCAAAAGAGGACTTTAAAGTTCCATGCAATCAGGTATGTTATTGTTCAAGGTGAGCTATACTGGAAAAACCCTGATGGTGTGCTGCTGAGATGTGTGGATGAGGATATGGCTAACAATGTTTTGATTGATATGCATAAAGGATTGTGTGGTGGACATTATACTGCCCAAACAACAGCTCATAAAATTCTCAGAGCAGGATATTGGTGGCCCACTCTCTTTTCAGATGCACAAAAGTTAGTGAGGAAGTGTGACCCTTGCCAAAGATTTTCAAGAAAGCTGAAATATGATGGTGCTTTACCCCTCAGAACTGTAACTGTGGATGCTCCATTTCAGCAATGGGGAATTGACTTCATAGGGGAAATTGCAGACAAATCAAGTGGGGGACACAGTTGGATTTTGGTGGCAACTGATTACTTTACCAAATGGATTGAGGCCATTCCAACTAAGAGAGCTACAAGTAAGGTGGTGACAGATTTCATGCTAGAAAATATTATCATCAGGTTTGGAGTACCATTCAAGATAGTCACTGATAATGCTATGTGCTTCAGATCAGGTGAATTTGTTGATTTTTGCAACAGGTATGGGATAAATCTATCATATGCATCACCATACCACCCATAAGGGAATGGTCAAGCAGAATCAAGCAATAAAAGCATCATGAAAATTATCAAGAGGATACTGGACAAGAACAAGAGAGCTTGGGACTCAAAATTGAACTTAGCAATATGGGCTGACAGAGTGACAGTAAAAAGGGCTATTGGGATGTCACCCTTTGAGCTAGTATATGGTGCATCAGCCAGATTGCCCATAAACAATCTCCTACCAGTTTACAGATTCATCCAGGAAAATGATGAGGAGATTGAAGATTCCATGACAGAAAGAGTGAACCAGCTGGTTGCATTGGATGAAAACAGAAGGAAAGCCCACCAGATCAATCTCAAAAGACAACAAGATGTGAAATATCAGTTTGACAGGAGAACTACAAAAAGGAAGTTTCAAGTCAATGATCTGGTGCTCATTTGGAATGCAAAAGGTCAAGAAAAGGGTAAACATGGTAAATTTGAACCCTTATGGATGGGCCCATATCAGATTTGCAGTGCTCATGGGGAGGATTCTTATTTCCTCCAGGCCCTAGATGGTGAAGTTCTGGAATTGCCTGTGCATGGCCAATTCCTTAAGTTCTATTTTGCATAAATGACTTGTCGCTGTGCACATTTGTAAAAAATATGTACATAGTGTAAATGCCTTGTACAGTTCGTGCTTTTTGGTTTTTGCCTGGTCTGCCCGGAGATCTGGTTCTCGCTGCAAGTTTTCACCTGCACGTCCCCATTCGGAGCCAGTGTTGGTACTCATTTTGACCTGGAGGTTGATTTTTCATGTTTAGGGGGTTTCTTCATTTGAACCCTATATCTTCTTGCCCATTTTCCTAAGTGTTGGACCTCCTCAGCATCTCTCAGCTGCGGCATCATATTTTCTTAAGGGGAGAAGATCATCATCATCATGATATTCTAAGGGAAGGGGTCAGCATCATCATGATTTTCTGTCGACCAGATTTTTCATCAGGATCATCATGTTTCAATATCGGGTGATGTTTGGATATTATCCCGATCCTACTGATGAGCTACAGTGTGCCCTGATTTGCTTGCGGGGGTGATTTTTCAAGTATCTGGTGATTTTCCAAATATCACCTTGCCCTTTTATGATGATGATGTCACCCCGATCTTCTGAAGGGGTTATTTTCTGAGTTGTTCGACCCGACTTGTTTTTTCTTAAGGGTCGTCATCATCATCATCATATTTCCAGTTATCGCCGTGTTGCTTGCGAGGGTCATCATATTTTCTGCCTGCATGATCTTTCGCGGGGTGATATTTTAACATCGGGTGATCTTTGTTAAGATCATCCTGATGATGTTGCTGTAAAGTTCTAAGTGTGACCCGATATTCATCGTGGTCATCATATTTTGAACGTCAGGATGATCTTAGTCAATATCATCCTGATGTTGTTGTATCACTTCATGTTCGTTGTTTTATCATCCTGATGATGCTGACGTCATTCTTACGTCAGGGTGATATCCGCTTTTCTGCCTGTCTGTATCATGATATTTCCAAAGGGAGATATCCGCCTGTCGGCTTCGTGCATTATCTAGTGGGGGGTGATCTTTTCAAATATCTGGCATATTCATCTATCACCCCGATCTTATAGTGGAGCTACAGTGCAGCATGATATTTGTGCATCAGGATGATATTTCCAAATATCTGGTTATCTTCCGAATATCATCCTGATGTCGATATGATGATGACGTCATCAAGGTCTGGGGGGGTCATATTTCTAACACTGATCATCTTGTGGAGATCCCCGATATTTGCAAACATGATGATGACGTCATCCGGATATGAGGAGGTGCGCAGTAGGCAGATATGCTTATGACATCAGCAAGATATGACGGTGACGTCATCAGTATTTTTCATCGGCCAGACTTTTGATATTGGTTAAGCAGGAGGATCTTCCTCCGATGGATCAGGTTGTGCCGATGAAGGCGATTATCATGCAGGTTATATTGCGATATGATGCCGACGTCAAGGTGATATTTCAAGCGACAGGATATCATGCTGCTGAAGGATAATGATGATGAAGTCTTATACTAGTGTCGTCAGGAGCAAAAGCACCGATATCATATATGCTCATGACCTAGTATATAAAGTGTTAAAGAGGTCACCGCGGGGTGCATGTGGGATAATTCGACCCTGCATATTTTCAAATATCATGACGATGTATCTTGGCAGGAAATGGTTGCGACGCACAGTTTTCTGCATTTCCCAAGGCCGCGGGTTGGTGCGCCATTGATGGCGATTGTTGCAGAGGTATGGGCGATGGCGTGGACGGATCCAGTACCCGACTGAAGTTGTACATCCACGGCTGGCGGCTCATGGCTCAAGATCCTCTTCTGTCCCCTCTTCTACCTACCGCATTCAATGTGTTGAGCGCCATTTTTTTGATACTATGTATCTGGCGGGTTTTTTGGTCAACTATGTAATTAATGTTGGGAACCTTCCTTGCTGTATATAGCAGGTTGTGTTGCTCATTTGAAGGTTGTTGAAAGTTGAAGATTTTTGGCTCTGTAATTCAAAACAAGCTAATCTGGTTGCTCTGTACAGCTAAACCTGTGAGTCTATGTATCTCTTGTTGTATGTTTTGGCATGGACCCACTGATTTCATGATTAATTTTATATGAGAAATGCTATCTTAGCATGTGTTTTGTTAATTCTGTCTCCAGTATTGCATGTATCTTTCTTCTGAGTCTGGATATTTAAGTAATATTTGAGATTCTAGAACATAGAATTCCTATGTTGAATGTTTGATCTTTTAACTTCTGCTCAAGGGGTAGATTAAACTGTTTTCAGGTTGAACATTGGGAAGGGTACACTGCAGTAGGGATGCCATAAGTAGAGATAACTTAACACTCTGTATCGGGAGATATCTGTAAGGCAGGTATCACATATATCCCCCTGAAATCCAGTTTTAGCTGTTCATGCTGATCATTCACAGGTGTATGTCTACTGACTCCAGGCCCTGGATAGGCACCAATCTTGCTTTGTGTTTGTGTTACAACCATGTCCAGCTTTGCATCCAAACTTAAAATCAAAATCTAAATCTAAAACAATCTTTAGGACATTAGAATTAGTTTTAGGATCCTCAGTCCTCTGTCTACAACTGCAAATAGGCCCAAAGCTAGCCCCTTTGCTCTTATCTTTCAGTTTTGGTCTACTTACAGGAGGACTTATCTGCTTTCTGTCAGCATCCCAACCTTGTATACATATCCTCATGGATGTTGAGTAGGGAATACCCCCCTAGGTCTTGCAGAGCCTGAAGAAGAAGAGGAGATAAAATACAGAGTCTATCTCCTACACTGTTGGCCCCTGGCCCAGAGATCCTGTTGATCACTGATGGCTACCTTGTAAGGAAATCTGGGAATAAGCATCCAGTCTGGGAAAAAACCAACAGAACAATGGACTATTCCTATAAGTACTTACAGAGTGGATGATAGGAAGAAAAAGGGAAGAGCCAATATTAACTGGATCCCTCCCCCATGTGGCTGGTCAAAACTAAACTTTGATGGGGCTGCCAAAGGAAACCCAGGGTTAGCTAGTGGTGGAGGAGTGATAAGATCTGATAAGGGTTCTTTGATTGCTTCTTTTACTAGTAGCATTGGGGAAAACACCAATAACACTATGGAATCCATGGCCCTCCTATGGGGTCTTAAAATTGCCCTATCTATAGGCATTAAAAACATAATCGTGGAAGGTGATTCCATGGTTGTTAGAGAAGTTGTTAAAGGGAATGGAAATGTCGGTTGGAAGATAGAGGATGTCATCAAAGATATAAAGGGTCTTCTCCTAAGGTTTGAGGGAAAATAATTGAAACATACCTATAGGAAGGGAAACAAAACTACAGATCTTATGGAAAATTTGGGGATTAATATTCCTTCCTTAAGATGTTGGAGGAAGTTGGATAATCTACCTAGGACAATCAATAATTGCATCCAGAAGGAGGCCCTTAACCTTGCATGATTATTGAAATGATGAATATAAGTGTTTGGAGGTGTGTTTTGGCGTGCCTCTCTGACATAATGGGAGGACGTGGCATGGAGGACAGCAGAAGGAATCCTACTCACTAGCTTGAGATGATGTGGTGCACTGAGTATTTTGTGCACCTTGAGATAATCAGTTCAAATCATGTTTGGTGGAAAGATTTTTGCAAAGGGTCTTGTCAACATCAACTTAATGGGCTAGATTTGAGGGGCTCACACGAGCCGAGACCTGACGGCATTTATGAGGCAAACACCTTTGGGTTATGGAAGGGCACGCAAAGGATGATAAAGAAACTTAAGTTTATTTTATCATACACTTCTAGAGTTTTCTTGTGTTCTCTCCCTACTCTCTGCAACATCTTTTATAGTGAGAGATTTGTTTCTGTGTGCTTTTGG
This sequence comes from Cunninghamia lanceolata, assembly GCA_027924645.1. Taxonomy (NCBI): domain Eukaryota; kingdom Viridiplantae; phylum Streptophyta; class Pinopsida; order Cupressales; family Cupressaceae; genus Cunninghamia; species Cunninghamia lanceolata. Next base: position 13,297,893 of record BSBN01001201.1, on the reverse strand, counting down.
ATTTCTAACTTTGTGCCCTGGAGGTATAGGATTATGGGGGGATAAGGTGAGGACGGAGCCTATGAACTGCAATGAATTCAAGGAGGACTTGCAAGTGTGGAACATTGTGTATGAGGGAGGAATTACGACTTTCATGGAATCCTTGAATGGCTATGATGAAAATATTTCAACCCAGTTTGCTAAATCATGGGATGGGAGGTGTATGGTGAAGATTGGAGGGGTCCAATTCATTGTCTCTAAGGAAGCCATTGCTGCTGCGTGTGGTTTGCTGTGTTCGAGGAATAGACTCAAGAAGAAGACCCATGTCCTGGATTTGAAGGGCATGAAACTATTCTTTAAAGAAGGTGAGAAACAAATTAGGCTGCAAGGAGGCTTCGAGTGAGAGAGTCTGGTCGCGCTGTGGAATCAGGTATGCTTTCTGATAATGAAGTATTTTACTCTTGAGGGTAGATACAGAGTGTTTTATCACTATCACTTTGCTTTTTTAAATCATTTTCACCATAAGGCTCTGGTGAATTTCCCCTCCTTTCTGTTGTCCAGCCTTGAAGCCTCTGTCATGCACACCAAAAAAGTTTGTGAAGAAGACCCTGAGGTGATTTTAGTGCCCTTATACCAAGGCCTAATTTTTTGGTTGTATCATTACCACTTGGCTCTGAGTCCTTCTAAACCTCCTACTCCCATCCTATTGAGGAGAGTTCCAATGATGAGTCTAAAGACAAAATTCCCCTAAGTGTGAGACTTGTGAAGCCTACCACTCCGAAGGTCCCTCGGCTCGCCTCCCCTTCTATCCAGCCTATGAGCAGTCCCTCGAGTCCTTTGTCTAGCCCACCTATGTCAAAGACGACCTCTTTCACAAAAGCCTTCTTTGGTAGCTAATCCCCAGGTCAAACCTTTATGACCCCTCAGGATAAGTCCCACATTGTTGCTGTTGAGGGCCTATGTAACCTAAAAAGCAGGATCCCTATGCAAGTGAACAAAAAATGTAAAAGCGAGGGTCCTGCTCAGAATAAATCTATTAAAAGGAGATATAGTGAGAGAGGTGATAGGAAAGGTGTTGAAGAAACTAGTTAAAAGTAGGGGAATCTAGAGAAGTTGGAGGTGGTGATTATTAAATAAATTGCTTTGGGTAAGGATGGCACTGCCAGAAGGCCATCCTTGAGAAGATCTTCTCGTTTGGCGGGAGGTTCATCTCAGGGCTTAAAGTTAGTGGATTATTCCACTACATCTGATCAAGAAGACACTGGACAAGATGTTGAATTAAAGGGAACCAAAACTACCCCCACGAAAGAACAAGAGGGAGAGAGCCACTTTGCTTCTATGAATAACTCTTTCTATGACACTAATGAGGAAGAAACTGAGGTGCAGGAAACCCCTGAGATGGAAGTGATGAGCGCAAGAAGGGACATGGACAACAAGAAGCTGGAAGCTAAGCTTGCTGAAGTGAAGTCTCGCCTATCTGCGATGGAGAACAAGATCAAGAATCTAGTTAAGATGGTGCTGAAGACTTCCCTCAAGGCTACAGAAGTCTTTTCTATCCTGCAGGTGGACCGAAAGAAGACCGTGGATTCTCTACTGGAGGATCAAGAAAATTTGATCAATATGATATCTGATGATTGGAAATCTCTTCTTATCTAGGGGATTATTGTTTTATGTTTTTAAAAGAATTGTTTAAGACTCGTTTTATGTTTTGTTTAAATTTTTGGTTGTACTGTTAATCAGCTTTTAGTCGGCTGTCAGTGGCTCTGGGCCTGCTCTACTGTTGTTTGGCTGTGTTATCAAGTTCTGCTCCTGTGCTAGCATCTTATCTATATCAAAAACAACCTCTTACATTTAATCTCTATTATTTACCAAAGAATGTAAGTACACATATAAAAGGTACAATATTATAAGTATAATAAAATTATTAAAAAAAGTAATTCACAAAAAAAGAAACTTTTCTTTTTTTCTTACCAGAATATTCTATTTCACAAAAGTGATTGTTTCACAAAGAGTATATATATATCCCTATTTACTTCTCCCTACACTTTTAGTACATTTGACTCTAACCTCTTCTTGATTTCATTGTTTAATCATAAAATAAGAGATCATTAATTAAAAAAAATTACTTCCTTTTAGAATAACCTTCATTGTAAAGGAATCACACATCTCTATATTTCCTACCTAATAATTCATTTAGAATCTTATTAATTAATTTCAACTATTATACATCCTTGATCTAACTATTTTCCCCAAGTCAAATTCTGTCATCAAAAAGAAATACTAAGGGCAGAATAATGAAAAATTCACAAGGAGAAATATGTTAAAACACCATTTAAAAATTCAAGGGCAGAATCGTGAGGTTTAGTTTCGAGATGAATAAGGTGTACTTTATGAAAGGTTTTAATTTACATCTTATCTAAGGTGGTCTATCTATAACAAGGTCAAATAAATCACTTTCTAAAAGGTTGACTCCAATTCAAACAAGCCCCTAAACAAGATACTGGAAATGGTCACATCACATTAATCAAATGAAGTGAGAGACTACAAACTATAAATTTACACAAGCCCCTAAACCATTTCATTATCACATTAAGAAAATAAATAAATTAGAGAGGAAGTATCTAGATAATATAATACACCATCTTAAACATCCTACAATATTCACTAGCACAAAGGTACACATACAACAATAGGAACTAAACACATCCCCAGAGTTCCCAAAGTCTTGGAAAATTGCCTCTGATAGGAAATCAAGAGGGAAAACTTTTTGTCATGCTTCAAGATAGCTAAGGATGTTCATGTTATTTTTGTTCAACTCATGAATGTGAGAAAGGATAATACTAAGCCCATGAGGGAATTTTGCAATATTTAATTGCCTCATTGAAATAATCAACAAATGTCTAAGGCCTTCTTTAGAGATTTTCTTAAGTTGTTTCATCAATTTCCTTTCATTAAATCTTGCATCACTAATCAAAACCTATGGAATTAATGACTTAGAAGAATCCCAGACATGAACAGTCAAGTTGTAAAATGACATGATAACTACCAGCAAACGTGGGAAAAAGATTCCATCAAACCCATGGCCTCAAGTTAAGTTAATCCTTTGTTAAACAAAGTGGTGACTAATGTGACCAACATGAAAAAATAGTTTCAATAGAATGATCCAACGAAGTAGTATCAAGGGCATGTTCAAAGGGATAATTATAGACCTAGATGACCTCCTCCACTTGAATGGATCACCTTGGAGGCACCTATGTATGATATCATTAACAATTTTTACTCCTTTCACGAGACAATTAGCTACAATTCCCAACATTGTCTGAAGATGCATCACATGATGCAGGTCTAGGTGATTTTTAGGTCAAATTATCAAATCTTTTCAAGTAATCTTCAACATATATGACATGAGTCTAGTTGTAATTTTATGAAAATATATATTCAATACAAACCAATTTGTGCTAGAAAAGTAAATACATTTAATTATTCCACATGTTTGTCAAAGAAAATGAATGTGAAAGAGCAAAGAGATTTGAAAAGAGGAGTACATGAGGAGAATCCATGGGAGAAACCACCAATAATTTCTTGCTTTAAATAACATGTATTTATTCCTTCATCAATAAATTAGGAGAAACTATTAGATTTCATGTCTACATGTCAAGCCTTGCCTATTTTCTATGGAGACAAATGAGATTCTATGTTAGAAGAAACTATATATCATTGAGATAGACAAAGTCTCCCAAGTGTTCATAAACAAAAGTAATGATTCACCAAATTCTACTAAGAGGATGATAAATTTTTCATAGATGAAGAAGCATCAAATGAATTCTTCTCTACATTTGAGGGATTATTTAAAGAACCTACAGAAGACAAAATTAGAGAAAGGAACATTCAAGATGAAAATATTTTGTTTTAGATAGGTAGTTTTTTTCTAGAGGTGAATGTTTCTCTTCTAGAAGTCGATAAGGTAGCAAATTTGGGTGAAGCATAGTCTCCTCTTTGTATGGACAATTTGGATGTGGAAGATTCCATGTCAATATTGGATTTTTTCCTAGAGCACCTCAAGAGAGAACCTTCAATGAAAGACACAATGGACTTCCTAATCAACTCTAACTCATCTCCACCTTTGTCCTTAATAGATTTCAATAACATCAATGCATAAGTAAAAGTTGAACATACAATCGTAGCTTGTGAGCATGTATCAAAAATATGGTGGTCGATTAATGAAGATAGTAGTTGTGTAATTGATAATGAGGAGTTTAATTATTTTCTCACTCTAACTGATGCATTCTTTGAAGCCTATTGTCACGATGAAGCTGAAGAGACCTAGTTTAACCAAGACTTGCCACCATGTGAAGATGTTTTGCAAGGTTTATTTCCCAAGATGGGTGCTTTCCTACAATATATAAGTGTCTAGAATATCTTTAAAAAAATAATTATAAAAATATCCCATACTATCCAAGTAAAATATATAAAAGTAACCAGTAAATTGTATTACATTAATTCAAAAAATACATAAATAGTACAATCGATGGATAATCCATCATTATATATTCATTATACAATGGGTCAAGTACTACAACCCTCATCAATCATTACAAGAAGTACAAAATAGGGCATTGAGCTAACATACCACATCTACAAAAGTGGTCTTACTTAAAGTAAAATATACATAAGAAATATCTAGCTTGAATTTGCAAGCTAATCCATCCAATCACTAGTTATCGATGGGGAATGAAGTGAACCTACACATTGAAGAAAAATTAAACTCCCCAACCATTAATCCAATAATAATGTACTCAATGGATAACACACAAGTGTGAATTATAAGCAACACTAGTTATTATCTTTTAGTTCATTCCTTTTTCCATTCATGTAGACATTCAATCAAATCTAAAGTCAATAGATAATCCAAGATAATCCACTTCTACAACACCCTTCCACAACATCAATAACATACCAATAAGACACATAAAACCAGTCAATACATTAGAACATGTCAATTCAAACACTCATAATACACATAACACAAGGCATAAATTATGACAAAAAAAAAACTGCCGCACAATATACTATCACAATATAGCTCCACCATACAACACACTCTAAGATGTCCCAAACCACACCAAGACTCAACTCTTAATTGTCTAGTGTTTCTTTGTACTGACTACCTCACATAAGAAAGAAGGCTAACTATACCAAGCATAAAGCACTCCACCTCAATAGGTAGAATAGTGGGTACACTAATAAATCAAGCCACAATTCTTAAAAACAAATAATCTCTTAGCTCTAGTGGTGGATTGTGGTCAATATTGTATAACACAACCTATGAACCCTTTGCCAATAAAGTAACTGGAGCCTATGTGATGTGGTGTCTATAGTAAGGAGAGAAATCATAAATTTTCATGCCAACCTATCTTAAAGGGATGATCACCTTCAAATGTGTTGAACATGAACTAGAGAAGATGATTCCAAGACGTATCCATCCATGATGAGAACACCCAAATTCTCCTACTCCAAACTATCATGTCACCTCAATGGCGACCAAGACATTCCATCTATCACTTAGATTAGGATAACCAAGTGTCATGAAGCTCAAGATAAGCTTCCCATCATTTTCTTACTCGTAAATCCACCTTACAACCATATAGGTTTTTATCTCACTAAGGAGACAACACATCACTAAACTAAGTTGGTAACTCATGTATTCATAAAGACTATCTCATCCTATGATTCTAGTCAAAAAATACATCACAACAAAATATATTGAATCTAACCACTCATAATAGTCAAAACAATCTATTAGACATCCTAGACCTATGTGTTAGTTTGTAGACTTAATAGTCAACCTAAACTATAGGACACTTCTTGGACATTATCATAGTTCTTAGACACTAAGACAAATATATTCTAGTCCTTGTTCTATGCTTTAGTCTTGTTAGAATTTTATAGAAATTTTATGCTCATAACTCATCCTAGGTTTGGTCTGAGTATTCTCACATAGTTCATAGAAACAACACCAGAAGATTGAGATAGAAAGCCAAGTTCCAAACAAGATTTGAAAAGGACAATTCCCAAAACCACACATGTTAAAATTTCTACAAGTATTTCTAATCACATTCAATTTCATTCTTGTATAGTTAATTTGATAAAATGAATACTTTAGAATTTTCAATTGAATTTTCCTAGTTAATAAACCATCATGTACAGTCATTTACACATCATGGGGGGGTTCATTTATTAAAACCCAATGGCATCAAACACTTGTTTAATGAAAACCCTCTTCCTAGATTATCCATTTGCATATTTTTCTACACATAGACATAAGATTTTAAATACACAAATCAATTTCCCGATTCTAAATTTTGTATAAGAAAAATCAAAATTCATTATCCAAATCATTCATAATCATAGTGGGAGAACAAATCCAAACTAGTTGAATTACTATATTTTTCCTATGTTTCTCTATGTTCTTTCATACACAAGAATGCATAGATTCTTTCAATAAATCTCATTTCTCATATTGATAACTTATCAAATCAAACTTAATGAACCTTTCCAATCACTCTAAATCATTCTCCATTATCAGACTCTTTCTTAAATTGAATCAAACTCTTAATCTCAATAGGTTTACAATTACAAAACCAATATCATTCTTGTAAAAGAAACACATCTTCATACAAGATCAAACACCTCTTTCACAAACAAAATTCTAAATTTATTGTTTAAACCAAATAAAATGTTTGATATAATAGTTCTATGATAAAATATCATGTTGGTCGCCCAATTTGACAGTTATAATTACTCTGCAGATATACAATCTATTTAGAGGATAAGTGACTAATTGGCCAATGAACAAGAGATGTTGGAAATAATCTCCTCAACACTTCAAGTTCTGCAAGACCTAGGTGGGTTTCCCTATGGTATCACTTAAAGATGGGTTTTATAACATTAAAGTGATACACAACAGACAAATTCTCACCCATTACGCCAATTATTCATAACTTTTGCCATTAAAATGTCTATTATCCTTGTACACATTCATAATTCCATGAGAGCAACTAAAATAGATACACAAGTTATACTTGACATAAGATTTGTCATTATAAAGCAATTCTGAGACTGGGAAATGCTTAAATTAGATCGGTGAATATCTACGGCCACAAAGTCAACAAACCATGCAAAATACTCTTATCAACAACCTGGGACATGCTCTGAAGGTCATTTCAACACTATTTCCTTGAAATAGAAGGCCCTACAAGGGTTTACAATATGGTCATGCTTAACAATCAATCTGCAATAATCATAAACCTATTATTCTATAAAAGCATATTACTATGTTCATTAAACAAAAAGAAATTAATAAAATAACACAATGCAAGAATTTTGAAATGATGAATCCAATAATCCTTGATTATTTATTCAATAGAATAATATATTATCACTTGAGACAACCATATTGAGATTTATCTTCTCATAAGATTAGATCAGAGTATATATTTGCTGAGAAGGAAGATTTTACAGACTCATAACACTGTAATCGTAAAACAACACCTGAAAGACTAAGAAATTTTCCCTAGTTTCTATGAAACATCAGAATCCAAACAAGGCCATTTGCTACTTTTTAAATAGGAAAAGAATAAGCACACAGGCTCTAGAAAACTAACACTTTCTTACAATTACAATTGATAACACAATATTTTGTTGGAACGGTAAAATAACCCATTAACAGAACCAAACATAAAATACCAACCCACGTGATCATCCTCCTTTGATGTGCTTTAAATTATTGTAAGGCAACAAACTCAAAGGTTATGAAGCAACCATCCTGATGCAATTGTTGAAGTGAGGTGGCAGGACATCAATTAGACCCAAACAAATTTCTTCAACCACCAAAGCTGAGTTGTAGGTTGTTGTTGATTGCAACCATGGAATTGGATGAGCTGGAAGGTACTTCTCTTCCTATTCATAAATTTATGATAGTAATAATTGGTCATTGGAAATTAAAAGCCTCCATCCCAAACTAGATAGTTGCATGTAGTTGGACGGCCATGACAGATGAGCCAATTTCTCACCAGGCTCCAATAGGCAGAAGATGAAATTGATGAATTGAGAAGGTTTCCATAGCAAATGATTTACCCTTTTATCATACTATAAACTCCTTCACCAATGAGAGTGTGTAGACAAGAACAAAGAAAAGCAATTGCCAAAACCTCCTATTCCCAAGAAAACAATCTCTTCTCTCTTGTTTTTGAAATCACAAAGTTGTAACCAAGAGAACAACGATGGCCTCCTTGAGAATAAAAAATATAGTAGTCATGGAGGAAGGAGAAAAATACTATGACCCAAAAAAGGAAAGTAGAATGATGAGATCCATAAATGTACTTCTTTAGTTTATAGCCAAAACAAGAGTAGGTATCGATTTCAAAACCTTTCTTTTTCTTGACAACTACACTTATCATTCTCGTCGCCATCTGAGAGTTCACACACTTGACCTTATCCATTCCCTTGGAACTTGCAACACAGCCAAAAATGGAAAAGGAAGCGAGAACCTTTAGAACTAATCAAGTACCTCTACCTCAAACCTATATGCATATGCCTTACTTCATCTACCATGTCTTTTCAATATCACCAAGGACCTGAATGGAGGTAAAAGCTACCTTTTGAAAGATTTGAAGGGAGTCAACTTGTTGTAAACATTATATCAAAATATTCATTGCAGAAATAAATAATTACCCAAAAATTGGATGACATCAGGCCTACATAATCCTTGAAAGGACATATGACTGGACAAGCTAATTCATCCTTGATATTTCACAAGCTAGGAGTTAAACACATCTTCTGATGGCCACTTACATGCAAGGATACTTGACACCTTAGTTAAATGGGCACTATACTATGCATCAAAATTTATTTGGGTATCCTCGATAAAACTTTCCAACCTATAATCCAATTTTATTAACTTGTCTAGACTATCATAGAGGAGAATTGAGTTTGGTTCATTCTCTGCCAAAATAGAAGAGCCCAAAGATGCTAATATATTATTGAAATTTGCCTTGCATTGATCAAATGACTTAACATTTCCCTCCTCATCAAGCATCTTTGGCATGAGGATTTCCTCCTATACTTCAAATGCATTTAATTTATTCTTAAGGAGGACCTCAAATTTTGATTGGTGAGTTAAGACATCATTCAGCAATCCTATCATCCCCAATATGCTCACCAATTATTTAGGTGCATCAGAATTAGACTTCACTTGCTATTGTGCCTTCTTTGTGCTAAAAATATAAGGGTCCATATACTTGATGTTTCTTTCAATCCTCCCTCATTCTTCAAGTAATTGGAATAAGTGTTCTTCAAGTTGTTGTGTCCAACCTGGTGGTGCCTGCATAAGCAATCAGGTTTTAAGCATTTAAATATGCAGGCCCCTTCCCAAAAATCCAAAAAGTTCTATCTCTTTTGACCTCTGCAGCGCTAAAAAATGCAGTCATATGCATGTGTCTTTGTATATACAAAGGTGTTTGTATATACATATAGGTCAAAATGTGCATTGGCAGGTCAAAAATCTCTATCGCCCTTTGAAAAATTGAGTTAGGTGCATTTCTGATTGTATATCGGGCTCTAAAAGGTGCATATACAAAGGGGGAATCTTTTGCAGATTCAGGGGAATATTCTCGCTTTGTATATCGGGTTATATATAAAGCAAAATATACAAGGAGGTGCAAATATACATTTGCTACAGTGGCAAGGCAGAGATGCAATTGGTGGGGCCCGCAGATATGTAAAGTAGAATATACATCGGCTATATACATTCAAAAATGTGCAAAGGAATGATGTACAATGATCGATATACAAATGGTGGGGCCCGCGGATAGGACATACAAAGGCGAATGTATGTGAAGTATACATTCGAAATATACAAAACAAAGGCATACATTCCAGACCCGATTGGAAATCAAGCTACAATAGATGGACTTTCAAGTCCGCGGGTTGTATATCGTGTTTGTATATGCGATATACAAGGAAGTATGCAAGGAAAGAGGATACAAGGTGGACCCGATTGAAATTTCCAATTTGCTCTATAACAGTTTGGGGTTCGCCTTGCATGTTAAACTGTTGCATGTATATGCATCCTGCATATACAAGGATTTAAAAAGGGAATTTGTATATGTATATGTTTTTGCATATACAAGGGCGAAAAGACAAAATGAAAGCGAGGGGCCACCGATAGGAGTGAGGTGCTGACGTGGCACAATCTGGTTGGCTGGTGACTTGGTCAACATTTTTTGGGGCCGTCAATCTCAACAATGGGGAGGTGATCGACGACAGGTTTTGAGTACTCTGCAGTGATGGGTTTTCTTTGTGTGCAGCTGCATTTTGGGTGGGAAAATCTCTAGATGCATCTGTTGTTGCATCCCACAAGTAGCTGAAGCAATAATGGCAAAATTCAGAGGGATGACCAATGGAGTTGACAGGTCAACCAGCCAATTGATGATGAATGTCTCTGAGCGACGGCTCAGATCCTGATTCCACCTGCTCTCTTCCTTTACTTCCCGGCCACATTCAATTTTGAGCACCATTTCTCACAATGCATTGTATCTGGTGATTTTTGAGTTGACCGTTGTAATTTTGGCTGAGTACATAGTTTTTCTATAAAATGCAAACTGTGTCACTCATATTTGGTTGTTGAAGATCTGGGCATTTTTGTATAAATAATGAAGAACAGGGCATTACCCTGGGTTGTTTTATCTCATTCTAGAGTTTATGAGTTGCATCATGAATGTATTTTGCACATATATTCAGTTTCATGTTGATATAGATGAAAAATGCTCTTATGCATGTGTTTATCTGTTTGTCTCCTTCGCTGCATGCATTTCCTTCTTTTGAATCTGGCTGCTAAGGGCTTCTTAGATTCTAGGGTATAAGTTTTTGTATCACATGCTTCATCTCTGACTTCCATTCAAGGAGTGGATTAAATTGTTTTAGGTTAAGTATGGAGAAGGTTGTTTGTCAACAGGGATATGTGTAAGTAGAGGCAGCTAAATACCCTTTCTTGGGTGGTGTTTGTAAGGCAAGCATCAATCCAACCCCTTGAAACTTGAATGCTAGTTGTAAACCATCTGTTGCATACGTCTAGTTGACTCCTTGCCCTGAGATAGGCACCAGTCTACTCTTGGGTTAGTAATTATGACCCAAAACCCCTTGTCTTGCATCCAAATCATCATATCCATCTTTCCATAACTTTCACCTATTAGTTGTAGGAGTAGGATTAGGAACCCCTGCATACTCTCATACTTGACCAGACAAATATGTCCAAGAATGTTGCCAACCTTGTGATTCATCACACAAATCTTGGTCCACACATGAGAGTATTCTGCCTGTTATTACAAAGTTAAATCTTTTTGTCATTTGGAGAGTAAATGTTACATCTTTATCAAATAGGGACACCCCCATTGGTGCGGTAGAACCAGAAGTGAAGGGGAGGTAGCTCATGCAACCTCCCATTTCTGTTGGCCAGATCAGCCTGTGCATAGGAACTGGCAAACCCTCTGCCGATCCGAGAAAATAACCAACACAACCCATGCATCTTCCATTTTTCTGAGGACCTTTGTCAGCTTGTGACCTAATAAATCATCAACAAGATTTACCAACCTTTTCTACCCTCATCCTTAGCTACCTCTTCTAGCCCCTAGCTTTGCTTTAATCATTTCTTGACATCCTATATCCTTAAGGACAATGTTATCCTATCATGATCTGAAGTATTGATTGAAGTGGATTGGGGGTGTCAGGCTCTTATAAAATTCTCTATTGGGGAGGGATTAATGTGACTACCTTGTTATACTCCTGGAACAAACTTAAGTGGTCCTTTTACAATTTTTCATGATCAACCTGTAATTTCTTTGTTGTTGCCTCACTAAAAAAGGTTGTGTTGACCACTAAAAATGTTGCTAGAGTAGGTGTATCTGCAACACTTCTAACAATCAGATTTCTAGTAAGATTTCCTCTATCCTTGGCAAATTGAGGCTTTTGAGTTTCAAAGGAAACTACCTATATTGCCAAGGTTTCATATTTAATACTAAAACCTAAATTGAAATACAAGTCTTGAGCTTTCTCCTCAAATGTCAAGACATCCTGATCACCGTCCTACCTCCTAATAGCATCCAGAGCAATAGCAGAAGCAATATCCCATTTTGGTAACAGGAGACAACCACTTTGTTCTATAATCCTTCTTCCTTCCTCAAGGGTAATATTGTTGACATGGAAGTCAACTTTCTTGAGGACATTCTAGGTTCTCTCTTCTCCCTTTTTCTTATTCAAATTATGGAGGAATGTTTCTATTTTGTTCTTGATCAGAAAGTCTTTGAATTCTTTTGACTTGACAAAAGCATCATCAGTCAATAATTTAGTACAGGCAAGAGCTTTTATATCGTTTACTACTGCATCACCTCCCCTCTAGTCTACAAGTAACCTGTCTTGCAGGGGTTCTTCAATTATTACCCTTTGGGGAGAGGGAATGATTTGGTTGACCTCATTAGGGTTAGGCATGTGTTCTTCCATTACTTTAGATTTTGCATAATCAACCAGAGGAGGAATTTTACCCTACACTCTTGACACCTCCACACTTTGAGGATATGACACCACAACTTATTCCTCAACCACTTTGGGCCCCTCTCTAATTGGTGACCTTGGATGTGCAGAAATCCTTGGAGCAAGAATAGCAACATTATCAAGCATGGTTTGCATCCTGATGATTGGATCCTTTATCTCCTTATAAGCCCCTAGATATTTGGGGTTTCATCTACTTTTATCCCTTGAGGATTATTTTCAAAGTATCTTTCCTTCTACTAACCTCCTCATCAAAGGTACAATTCCTGATCAGATCCTCAAGGCCATCAAGATTATAATGGTAATTTGGTCTTCCCACCCCCACTATGGCCTGATCAATAAGGTTCTCAGGCTCAAAGTCCCTTTGTTTGTCAACTTCCCTTCATTAAGCCTGCAATCTAGAGGCCAACAGTTCTAGCTCCTCTCTAGTTGTTATTTGGAAATCAAAGAAAATAAGGGAGGCAAGAAAAAATTCTCTCTTCTTATGGTTCCTAAAGTGAAATTTATCCACCTCATTTAACTCCCACACTATTTCAAGAAAGGAGATTTTGTTTGGCACATTCCTTGGTAGGATGTGAGGTTGAACTAGGAAACCATATACCCTGGTGATAGTGGTATTAGAATGAAGCAACCAACCCCCCCAATTATGATCAACTCCTAGCTCAGGTGCCCATTCTCGAGGTATTAGAAACCTCATCACAACTTCAAAGATTTGGATTGCCCTCTAACAACCTAAATTATTCATAACCATTTGCACAAACTATTCCTTAAAAATGACATAATTTTAAGTTGGGAAATGCATGTCCCAAATATGTGTCCATGCCTGAATAGGTAGTAGTGAACCATCCTGCTCATAAAATCTCAACTTCATTGCAGGATCCTAGATAGTCTTTCCACAATATAATATGAGGTGGTAGAGTAAAGAATACCACTTGAAAGTTATATCCCAATCACCACCTTTTATTTCTAACAGTGCTGACATGATCTTATCTCCAACATAGGAATCATAGTCAAATTTTATCTTTACACTCACATCTTGCACATCTATCACTATCATCAATACTTTGATTGGGATTTGTGCTTTGACATCCATTTCTAGGACCTGGTAGAGAGCATAGTAAGTCTAGACAAAGTAATCCAAGAAAGTATCCACATTATAAGGTGACACTTCATTTGGAGGGATCTTAATTGGTTTGTTATCAGGACCCATCTTTCTATGTTTTGGGATCCAGCAATCCTATAATCAGTTTTGTCTTTATCATATTTTTTGTACAGTTAATTTAAATCGATGGGGATGTTTGCAATCCTATCCAAATTGAAAACTTCACATATATATTCTCTATCTTTCCTAAAAAGACAACCACCCTTTGCATTCAATATTGCTTTGGCCTCAGGGTCATACCTCTTGGCAATCACCCTAATCATTTCCATATTGATGAACACATTGGGCATAACCAGTTTCTCCAAATCTAAATCCCAAATGTTTGACATAGGTCTCAGACTCTTTCTCTTGTTATAACAATAACATAACATTTTCCAACCCTAGGGATAAATAATTGCATCCCTTACATGCTCAACATTGTTGAGTAACATATCTGAAAGAATTTCCACCCCCTGAGTATGCTTCACTCTTTTAGAAGAACCTCAGTGCTAACAAATAATGTCCTCATCCAGTTCCCTCTTTCTCTTTCCCATTGGAGGTCGTGGATGACTCATTTTTAGGGCTTTTGGATGAGGGCTAACATTTAATTAGAAGGATAATAACTAGTGCCTAATTTTGATTTAGAACCACTTTAAATAGCACAGGAAACCCAAATTCAATATCACAATTCAAATAAAACCCTTGTAGTGTGACAGGCATATAAAGAATTATTTACCCATCCTTGGCTCCTAAAAACCCAAGCTCATTCCAGTCACGTTCTATCAAAATCACCTCTACAGCACGATTCTCTCCACACCATTGTTTTGTTTCTTGAGAATGGATAATTCAATATAATTGATTTCATATCAGGCTTGTATGGAAGAAAACCATCACTTCTACAATAAAATCTCAAGCGATCGAAACCTGCATGTCGCATACTAGTTGTTCCTTCTTTTTGAATGTCAATCGTCGATCCTATTAGGAAAAAATGAATTGACAACTAGTGCACCATAGCAAACTCCTTTAAAACCCAACAAGTTGAAATGCACTACAAAAATAATGTCCCTGTACCAAGGAGAGTTTTATCAAGGTTGCAATTCTTCTTTGAGACCTTTTCCTGCAAAAAGTCTACCTGTGTTGCTTCTAAATTAGACTCTGCCATCAGTCTAGGAAGTCCATGTATTTTAACTGAGATGGTGATCTGAATGTCAATATTGAACTCCTAGATCTTATTGATCCACCTGTACCTTCTTCATGTTACATCTTGTTGCATAAAAATGTCCTTGACTGAGGCATGAGGTACATAAGCTATAACCTTTTCCCCGACCATGACCTCCCACAAGGCTTGAGGAAGGATTTTTTCAAATTCCATGGCAATGGCACTCAACACCTAGATAAACATATCTTGGCCTTCATTGTCACTTGTAGTGAACTAAGGGTTTCTCATGAGGATATGGTGGTTCATCTTTTTGTTGAAAGCTTTATTGGATTAGAAATAGAATGGTTTCATCATCTCACTCCAAGTTACATCACAAGTTGAGAAATCAAGAGGGAAAACATTTTGTCATGCTTCAAGCTAGCTGAGGATGTTCATGTTCTTTTTGCTCAACTCTTGAGTGTGAAAAAGGATAACACTAAGCCCATGAGGGAATTTTTGCAATATTTAATTGCCTCATTGAAAGAATCAACAAAAGTCTAAGGCCTTATTTAGAGATTATCTTAAGTTGTTTCATCAATTTCCTTTTATTAAAGCTTGCAACCCTAATCAAAACCTATGGAATTTATAAATTAGAAGAATCCCAGACATGAATAGTCAAGTTGGAAAATGACATGATAACTACCAACAAACTGTTGCAAGTATGGACCTAACCGGTGTTGTCATTGATGTCAACATACTCATGTTGCATTAATGATAAGGATTGGATGAGTGGTGAGCTGAGGATATTGAGAAAATTAGTCTCAATCAGGAATAGTGAAGAACAATGATGACAGTAAGGCAAAAGTCCAATATAGGATGAGGATCAGAGGATGCAGTTTAAAGGGTTTTTAGATATGTGTCTTAAGATGGTCCAGTAGAGATTTTAGAGGTTCACATGAAGATCTGAAGAAGTTATGGTTGTTCAAGTTAAACCAGTTCTGGTAGGTGTTCAGAGGTGATAGAGTGACACAGATAGGTCCGGTGAGATCCGGAAATGCATTATCCTATTCTGTAGATTTGAGGGAGTGTTGAGGAAGTCTCTGTGAAGTGTCAACTTGATTGGTTCATGGTTTGAAGGTCCACAAGCATCTATTCCTTTGTGACAATGGTGACAGACTGTGTTCTTGAGGGTCCAAATGAAGGAGAGAAGGATTTCAGTATGCAGATGAAGTGCAGATGATCTTGGTGATTTAGGCAAGCTTGTGGAGGTCTTTGGATCGTGTCTAGTTCATGTTGATGGTCCGCATTGGAGTTGGAGCTCACAATTGAGGAATAACTTTCAGATGATGGTGTTCTTCCTAAGACTAGCCGACCGGATGAGTTTTACATCTTGCGGATGTTCTTGTAGATGTTTGCCGACTTAGATGATCATTCCTAAGTTAATGTCTTGTATAAATAAGGGATTGCGAAGTCATTTCAAAGTTGTCCTTGTTGAGATGAGTGTGTGGTAGCAAGGAGGAGAGCGAAAGGCAGAGTAGAAGTTTTGGGCTTAAATGGAACTGATTCAAGCATTGTGAAGATGCTATTCTCCAGTTCATGTATGTGATACTTATTTCTTTGTAGATAGTGTGTCTCTTGTAGGTAGTGAGCCTCTTGTGAGCAGTATGCTCGGGTAGTGAGCCCTAATTGGCATGTGCCATTTTGTTCTTTCTATTCTTCTAACAGAGAATACAATCTTGGGTTAATCACCCCGTGGTTTTTCCCTTAACCAGGTTTTCCCTGTCAAAATCTTGGTGTCTCATGTGTTGATATGTTTCTACTTTTAATCTGTTGCATTATGTTTCCATGATTGATTTATTATTATACTGCTGAATTGCAAAGTGGAGTTAAGTGTTTAATTGGAAGAAAGTTTTATACAACTAATTCACCCCCCCTTTCAGTTGTGTGCCCTAAGTCTAACAATTGGTATCAGAGCCAAGTTCCTCTAAAAGGAGCTTAACCGCTTGAGGAGATCCAGGATGTCGTCCTACAAGAAGGATAGTCTGAAGTTTGATGGAACCAATTTTAATCTCTGGAAAGGTCGCATGAAATGTCACTTGCAATGTATGGGAATGGCGTACTGGACCATGGCTACAACACAATATGTACCTCCACAGGGTGGTCCAAAAACCCTAAATGAAATCACAAATGCTGAAAACAATCTGCGAACTATAGAGGCTCTTCCAAGTGCATTATCTGATTCAGAGCTCTCAAATGTTATTGACCTACCAACTGCTTTTGAGATTTGGCAAAAATTGAAACTTTTGCATGAAGGAGACAAGTATGTTAAATGTGCAAGGTTATAGAGTCTGAAAGGGAAATTTGAAAATCTAAAGATGAGAGATGATGAAAATATTACTACTTTTATGCCAAGAGTAAATGAGATTGTTTGTGGAATTAGAAATGTTGGTGGAGTCCTAGATGAAAATGAGATTGTTGGCAAAATTCTCAAATCCCTACCTACTTCTTACAAAATCAAGGCTGTTGCCATTGAAAAATTCAGAGCCCATACAACTGTCACAAGAGATCAATTGGCTAGAAAATTCGCTGCATTTGAAATGATAGAGTTTGGAGATGACCCCCCTAAGACTGAATCTGCATTCAAAGCTAGTGCCTCTGTTAAAGGTAAACAAAGGTTTGATCCAGGAGAGAATTCATCAAGGAAGCTGTCATGGTGTGAAAAAGCAAGAAAAGATCTAGAAGAAGAAGTAGAAACTGCTCAACTTGAAGCCCTTATTGCAAAGAGACTGCCAAGAGGATCCAGTAAGTATGAAGGAAAATTACCTTTTAAGTGTTTTAACTGCAATAAGATTGGTCATTTTTCCTCAAGGTGTCCGGAAAGGTTTTCAAGGCAAAATACTAACAACCCAAGGTTCCAAAAGAACTGTTACTATGTACATGAAGATGATGATAATGAAGGAGTAACAGATGATGAATCAGAGATAGGAAACAAATCCAAAAATAAATGGGTGTTCATTGCCATCAAGGAAGAAGAACCAATGTCCTCTGTATCTGTCAATCATAAGACTGTGGAAAGAGCTCTGGCTGCCCAAGTTGAAGAGAAGGATGATTGGGTCAATGACAATGGTTGCTCTCACCATATGATAGGTGACAAAAATAAGTTCATAGATTTGGAAAGGTCTGAAGGAGGAGTGGTAAAGTTTGGTGATAATTCTGCTGGTAGAATCAGAGGTAGAGGAACTATTTCTCTTGATGGAAGGAACAAAACTAGTAATGTACTGTATGTTGAAGGTTTGAAGCACAATCTTCTTAGTGTTGGATAGTTGGTGGACAAAGGCTATGATCTCCGGTTCAAGAATGGAAAATGCAAGATCTTTGAAAGTTCTAGAACAGAGATTGCATTCGGTACTCAAACTAAAGGTAATATCTTTCAATTGGTTGGTACTGGTAAAAGTTGCTTGTTTGTTCAAATTGATCAGAGTTGGTTGTGGCATAGGAGGATGTGTCATGTGAATTTTGATAATATCATCAAGATAAGCAATACTCAGGCTGTAAGAGATCTTCCAAAATTGGTGAAACCTACTAACAGCTTGTGCAAAGAATGTCAGTTGGGTAAGCTGGGCAGAGTCACATTCAAAAGTAAGGAACTATCTTCTACCAGATTATTGGACTTAATTCATACTCATCTGTGTGGTCTGGCAAGAATCAGGAGTATTCAAGGTGATAGATACTTCATGCTACTAATTGATGACTATTCTCAGATGATGTGGGTAAACTTTCTAAAAGAGAAATCAGAAGCTCTTGAGAAATTCAAAATATTCAGGGCTATGGTAGAGAATGAAACCGGATTAAAATTGAAGTGTCTGAGGTCTAATAGAGGTGGAGAATTCACATCCGGTGAGTTCATAGAGTTCTGTGAGAAACATGGAATAAAGAGATAGTTGTCTACTCCTAGGACTCCACAATAGAATGGAGTAGTGGAGAGAAAGAACCGAACCATCCAGGAAGCATCTAGAACCATGATGATGGAAGCAAATGTTCCTTAGATCTATTGGAGAGAAGTTGTCAGCACTACAGTCTATACTCTCAATCGAGTTCAAATCAGAAGCAATACCGGTAAGACTCCTTATGAACTTTGGTTTGGCATCACTCCTACTGTGAGGTATTTCAGAGTTTTTGGTAGCAAATGTTACATTAAAAGAGATGAAGATCTAGGGAAGTTTGATGCTAGAAGTGATGAAGGAATATTCTTGGGTTACTCTACTCAAAGCAAAGCATATCGGTGTTATAACAAGAGACTAAGAAAGATGATAGAAAGTACAAATGTGAAGGTTGATGAGGGAATTGAGAAACCCTCAAGGTTTTATGAATATGATGAAGATGATCAGAATGGTGTTCTGATTCAAGGAGCCCAAGCCTCCTCTATAAGACAGATCCAAACAAATCCGGTAAATCAGGAAGAAGAGTTGAGTTTCAATGAGCCTAATCAAGAATCAGAAATGCAAGAAATTCCCAAAGTTCCCAAGTATGTAAGACTGAACCACTCTAAATATCAGATCATAGGTGATAAAAGCAAAGGAGTACAAAGAAGAAGGAGAATTGCTCAAGATTCAGAAGAGTATTGTCTGATTTCAAAGATTGAACCTAAGACAATGAATGAAGCTTGTAATGATGAAAACTAGACTAAAGCAATGGAGGAAGAGCTGATGCAAATTGAGAAAAATCACACTTAGGATCTTGTTCCTAGACCTAGAAACAAAAATGTGATTGGAACCAAATGGGTCTTCCGGAACAAACTGAATGAAGTTGGTGAAGTAATCAGAAATAAAGCTAGATTGGTCTGCAAGGGTTACTCTCAAATAGAAGGAGTTGATTTTGAAGAAACTTTGGCTCTGGTGGCAAGAATTGAAGCAGTCAGATTATTTCTTGCATTTGCTGCCTTCAAGGATTTCAAGGTGTATCAGATGGATGTCAAGTCTGCCTTCCTGAATGGTGACTTGGAAGAAGAAGTGTACATAGAGCAACTGGATGGATTTCAATTGTCTGATCATGGTGATATGGTCTGCAAGTTGAAGAAAGCACTGTATGGACTGAAGCAAGCCCCAAGAGCCTGGTATGAAAGAGTGGATAAGCATCTTTTGAAGATTGGTTTCAACAAAGGTACTGCTGATAGTAATTTATATTTTAAAATTGATAATGAAAACATCTTAATTGCTGAAGTGTTTGTTGATGATATCATTTTTGGAGGAAGAGATAGTATGTGTAAAACTTTTGCAAATCAAATGAAAAGTGAGTTTGAGATGTCCATGCTTGGTGAAATGAATTTCTTCTTGGGTCTGTAAATCACTCAAACAAAGAAAGGAATCTTCATTTCTCAGACCAAATATGTGAAAGAATTGTTGAAGAAATTTGGGATGGAAGACTCAAAACCAATGAATACTTCCATGGCAACTGGATGTAAATTGAGCAAAGATGATGATTCTCCTAAGGCTGATCAGACAAAGTATAGGTCAATGATTGGAGGACTGTTGTATCTCACTCAAACTAGACCTGACATTATGCAGGTTGTTGGTCTTGTTGCTAGATTTCAGGCTGATCCTAGAGAATATCATGTCATGGCAATCAAGAGGATTTTTAGATATCTAAAAGGGACAGTTGAGTATGGTCTGTGGTATCCTAGAGATCATGATTTCTCTCTTCATGCATATACAGATGCGGATTGAGCAGGAGATGTGGATGATCGGAAGGGCACCAGTGGTGGAGCATTCTTTTTGCGGAAGAGATTGGTTTCTTAGCTAAGTAAGAAATAAGAGGCAATATCTTTGTCTACAACTGAAGCAGAATATATTGCAGCAGTAGGTGGTTGCACTCAAGTTTTGTGGATGAAGCAGATACTAAGAGATATCAAAGTGGAGTATGAGCAACCTATCACAATCTTTTGTGATAATTCAAGTGCAATAAACATATCTAAGAATCCAGTGTTGCATTCAAAGACTAAACATATATCCATCAAGTTTCACTTTTTGAGAGAGCAAGTGAAAAAGAATGAAGTCAAATTGAAGTTTGTGCCTTCCAAGGATCAGATTGCAGATATCTTTACTAAACCTCTACCTAAGGACTCTTTTGAGTATCTCAGGGAGAAGTTAGGGGTTATTGCCCCTCCGGTGATGAGCTAAGGTGCACTGATGTGCATCAGTCCAGTGGGTATCATAGTCACATCTTATGATCCAGATTGATGTTGGGGAGTTGCTACTCAGGGGGAGCAGCAGGTATGATTCTGAAGTTGTGGAATTGCAAGTATTTGCCCTTTGCCATTGATGTCAAAGTAGGAGAGAAGACATGTGAATAACAAGTGGTTAGTGATCAAAGGGGGAGCAGTAAAGGGAGAGAAGACATGTGAATGGTTGTTGCTGATAGGGGGAGTTGTGACAGTAAGGAGAAGTTCTTGTCTTGATGGTTTTTCACATCATATGTTTCCATCAATGACAAAGGGGGAGATTGTTGCAAGTATGGACCTAACCGTTGTTGTCATTGATGTCAACATACTCTTGTTGCATTAATGATAAGGATTGGATGAGTGGTGAGCTGAGGATATTGAGAAAATTAGTCTCAATCAAGAACAGTGAAGAATAGTGATGACAGTAAGGCAAAAGTCCAATATAGGATGAGGATCAAAGGATGCGGTTTAAAGAGTTTTTAGATATGTGTCTTAAGATGGTCTAGTAGAGATTTTAGAGGTCCGCATGAAGATCTGAAGAAGTTATGGCTGTTCAAGTTAAACCGGTTCCAACAGGTGTTCAGAGGTGACAGAGTGACACAAATAGGTCCGGTGAGATCCAGAAATGTATTATCCTATTCTACGGATTTAAGGGAGTGTTGAGGAAGTCTCTGTGAAGTGTCAGCTTGATTGGTTCATGGTTTGAAGGTCCGCAAGCATCTATTCCTTTGTGACAGTGGTGACAGACTATGTTCTTGAGGGTCCGGATGAAGGAGAGAAGGATTTTAGTATGCAGATGAAGTGTGGATGATCTTGGTGATTCAGGCAAGCTTGTGGAGGTGTTTGGATCATGTCCAGTTCATGTTGATGGTCCACATTGGAGTTGGAGCTCACAATTGAGGAATAACTTCCAGATGATGGTGTTCTTCCTGAGACTGGCCGACCAGATGAGTTTTACATCTTGTGGATGTTCTTGTAGATGTTTGCCGACTTAGATGATCATTCCTAAGTTGATGTCTTGTATAAATAAGGGATTGAGAAGTCATTTCAAAGTTGTCCTTGTTGAGATGAGTGTGTGGTAGCAAGGAGGAGAGCGAAAGGTAGAGTAGAAGTTTTGGGCTTAAATGGAACTTATTCAAGCATGGTGAAGATGCTATTCTCCAGTTCATGTATGTGATACTTATTTCTTTGTAGACAGTGTGTCTCTTGTAGGTAGTGAGCCTCTTGTGAGCAGTATGCTAGGGCAGTGAGCCCTAATTGGCATGTGCCATTTTGTTCTTTCTATTCTTCTAACAGAGAATACAATCTTGGGTTAATCACCCCATGGTTTTTCCCTTAACCAGGTTTTCCACATCAAAATCTTGGTGTCTCATGTGTTGATATGTTTCTGCTCTTGATTTGTTGCATTGTGTTTCCATGATTGATTTATTATTATACTGTTGAATTGCAAAGTGGAGTTAAGTGTTTAATTGGAAGAAAGTTTTATACAACTGATTCACCCCCCCTCTTAGTTGTGTGCCCTAAGTCTAACACAAACATAGGAAAAAGACTCAATCAATCCCATTGCCTCAGGTTAAGTTAATCCTTTGTTAAAAAAAGTGGTGACCAACATGAAAAAATAGTTTCAATAGAATGATCCAATGAAGTAGTATCAAGGGCTTGTTCAAAGGGATAATAGAAATTATAGACCTAGATGACCTCCTCCACTTGAATGGATCACCTTAGAGGCACCTATGTATGATATCAGTAACAATTTTTATTCCTTTCACGAGACAAGTAGCTACAATTCTCAACATTGTCTGAAGAAGCATCAAATGATGCAACTCTTGGCAATTTTTAGGTCAAATTATTGAATCTTTTCAAGTAATCTTCAACATATATGAGATGAGTCTAGTTGTAATTTTATGACAAGATATATTCAATATGGACCAATTTGTGCTAGAAAAGTAAATACATTTAATTATTTCATGACATGTTTGTCAAAACAAATGACTGTGAAAGAGCAAAGACCTTTAAAAATAGGAGTACACGAGGAGCATCCATAGGAGAAGCCACCAATTATTTTTGTTTTTAAGAACATGTATTTATTCCTTAATCAACAAATTAAGAGAAAGTATTAGATTTCATGTCTACCTCTCAAGCCTTACAATTTTCTATGGAGAAGAACGAGCTTCTATGTCAGAAGAAACTATACTTCACTTATTTTTTGAGATAGACAAAGTCTCCTGAGTGTTCATAAAGTAAAGTAATGATTCACCAAATTCTACTAAAAGGATGTTAAATTTGTCATAGATGAAGAAGCATCAAATGAATTCTTCTCTACATTTGAGGGATTATTTAAAGAACCTACACAAGACAAAATTAGAGAAAGGAACATTCAAGATGAAAATATTTTTTTTAGATAGTGTAGACACCTAAAAATGACCCTTCGCATCGCATCACTTGCATACATCAATTCTTCCTAAATCACTTACATTTAACATTAATTGAATAAATTCTATTTATTTAATTAATTTCATCTATTTCCTCTATTTCCCCTAATTCCAACATTAATTGAATAAATTTTATTTATTTAATTAATTTTAATAAAATTCACTTAATTCTTCCAAATTAAATAATTTTAATTATTTAATTAAATTATTTCCCTTTCAATCTTCAAATCTACATTAATTAAATAAATAAATTATTTAATTAATTCATCACTTAATTTCCTCTTATCCACAATTAAATAATTTTTAATTATTTAATTAGTTAAATATTCTTCTAAATTCCAATAAATTATTCAAATTTATTTAAGTTGACTTTATCTTCTAAAAATAAATAAAATTAAATATTTTATTTATATTCCTCTATCATGCAAAATAAATTAAATCAATTTATTTGTTTAATTTATTTAAATCTTCATATCTTATCTTTTTCTTCAATCATGCACAATAAATTAAATAAATTTATTTAATCTATTTTTATTTCTCAGTTATCCTCCAATTCTTCTAAAAATATCATTTTCTTCTATGTGCACAATCAGTCTTATTTTTAGAACTTCAAAAACTAAATCCTAAGTTGAGTTAATTGGCTTAAATCTTATTTTTATCATCAACTCATAAATTAGAAAAAAACATTCTAATTTTATGAAATCAAATCATATCTTTATCCTAGCAAGCAGTTAACTCAACAAAGCAACTTTAAAAATAGCTTTAAAGCATGACACATGTCATGGGCACATTCATAATGAGCTCTTAATTTATCTCAACCATCCATTTCTTTGAATTATCTCTATCATTGATTGATCTTTATTGAAACCTATATATAACCCCCTTCACCCCTTCACAAATCCTCTTCGATCATTTATTCCCAGGCATCCATATAGCTCATTGAGCATTATACATCGCATCATTGAGCACTTTGAGCACCTATCACACATCCACTTGTTGCAAACATGGTTTCGCAATGTATTGAGAAATCCACAAAGAACCAATGAAACTATACAATCTAGGTGAAAGCTTTCATTGTTGTGTTCATCCATTGATTATTTGGTTATTATCTAGATCATTTCTTTGAAGGTTTTAGGATTGAATTGTTGTTTATCATTGTTTTGATCTTATTATTCAATCTTAATTTTACCTATACACATTCTGGCACACCTGGTGGCACATAGCCGAGGTGATTTTTTATCATGATTCTCTATTTTTTGAGAAAACTCATTTTCTCACTGCTGTCTCTATCTCGTCACAATTTTTAGACCTTCCAAGCTTCATAACTTTCACAAATGAACTCCATTTTAGGTGATGTTTTTTTTTTTTAAGTTGATATTTTTATGTCCTCTACGCAGTGGTATTATCGGTTCAAGGATTTTCTGAGTTTTATTTTTTAAGTCGACTCATTGGCTCATCCTCAATCTATGATTTCAAACACATGCTAACACAATCTTACCATTTGTTTTTATATATTGTTTGTTATGTTCTAACCTGATTTATGCTGAATCTTATCACAGATCAAAGAAGGTTTCGAACATATTCTTGCAGGATGTTTGTCAAAGACATCAACTTTATCATACTAAGTCTTAGAAACACATCAATTTGATAAAGTAAATCAATCTTGTGTGATTATCTTAGTTGCACTTAGTTTTAACTAGGAGGATAAATTAACAAGTGTTTTTCATGCTTGTGAGGTGATAGGTGTATGCTCTCCCCTTGTGTAAAAACTTGGGTGACCAAAAATCAGACCCATCTCCTTTTACTTTTTGTTTAGCCCTTAGAAGGACCTACTTTTGGATTGTGTTTCATCCAAGAGGGACGACCCTAAGTGGATTTTTCCTTTGGACCACTATATAAATTGGTCAAGGTGAAAGCCAAGTCCTAACTAGCGTTAGCCTTTGCCATACGGTCCTAATTTGAAAAGAGGAATACCAACGCTTTGTGAAAGAAATTTTGCATTTGTGTTAGGTATATTACACTCCTAGCAAAGTTGGTTAAATCTTTTAGTGGCTTTCCAGATGCTCTCAAGGCATTGGTCCCCTAAAGCAACTAAAAACCACATAGCTAGTGACTACCTGATCTACCTCTAAACATTGTGATACATTTCAGTGCAAGGGTACGACACCCCCAAGATTACTCACCATAAGGCTCCCTTGAGATGTGACAAAAATCCTTGGCTTAGCATAAGCTACTAGTAGCTTTCCGAGGAAAGGGTGATTGGGTCATACTTCCAATCCTAGAGGTCCCTATCTATCCTCTCTCACAAAGATGAAATAGTGTACACACCCACATTAGGTGTGATAACACTTGAGTCGACAGAGATTCCAAGTTGTGAGCTAAATTTATCGTAGTGAAGCTTGTCCTTAGGAATAAAAAGTGCTTGATCTTATCTTCAATTGTGCTATACTAATGGAAATTTGGGCTTTTAGGAGCGTTGAACATACACTTATTGTTGTCATTATCCATCTTGTTTACTGTGTTTTCTCTCTTGCCAAGAAATTTGACCAAAATCTATCAAAATTGGACTTGAAACATCATTGTCACTAAACCAACGCCTTTCCATAGTCTTGAAGCACCTTTGCACTACAATAAAGTGCTTTTGAATCATAGTCCAACACCTCAAGCAAGCAGTAAAGTGCCTTTGAATCACATCCCAGCGCCTCTGGCAAATAGTAAAGCACCTTTGAACCATTGTCCAGTGCATTTGGTCTCTGTTAAACTATCCATCATCCATTTAGCCCATAACACAGTAAACTCAAAATTTTGATCAAATAAATCTCTGAGCCAACATCCTACAGTACTGTTAGACCTATTCCATCAACCATTTGACTGTTTCATCCATTATCATAGCTAACATTTGGACTTTTCAAACCATTTATCCTGTTGAGATTACTATCTATCGATTCCATCTTCGCCAAACAAGCCTAAATCCTTACACTTTTTCTAGTTGTGTAAATTGGTCTCCATCATAGATTCTAGATCATAGCAATCCCCTAATTCCTCTTTTATTTGAGAGTGATCACATCTCTTAGGTCTTTGGAAGAAGAATTAGTATCCATTATTGGTCTTTTATCAACTTAGAGAATTAACTTCTTTTGAGTTGATTTTATGCCATTAACCCTATCCACCTTCATTTGAGGTCATTAGTCTACCTTGGTAGGTAATCACTCATCCAAATCAGCTATTGATCTAGTTCTATAATCTTCCATAAGCAATCCATATCAAATCCATCAAACTAGTAAATCTCAACCCAATCAAATCAATCCAAAATCAATCCCCCAATCTTTGTTTTAGTGCATTTGAGTCATCTTATGGTCACCACTAGACAAAATTATTGTCAAGCCATGGAGGCTAAGAAAAATACCCCTAAACAATACCATCAAAACATCCCAAACCATCCATCATCAAACACTCAAACTAGTCCTCACAACACTGTCCCAATCTATCCTCAAGAGGATAATATCATAGAGATCACTGCTAGACATTGTACCACAGGGCTACATCCTCATGATCTCCTTCCAATAGGATATACTATTGATCAAAACCCCTCTCAAGAAGAGTGAAACTTTCTAGGAGGTCAATCCTCTCAAGAAGAAGGGTCTCAAGATCTAGATGAAATCATGCAAGATCCCAAAACCATGGCAGCTACTGATAAACTCATTAGCTCTAATCAAAATCACTACCATTTGCTTGCTCAAAAAGGAGCCAAATTTCCTTTTGACTTTGATACATCCACTCTTAAGGAGAAGGATCCCTTTCAAGATGTCATTAATTCTATAGGTAGACCACAAATAAACCCCATCCAAACCATGCCTACCATATCTACACCAATTCTTGAATCATCTTCACAAGAGGAGGTATCTAATCCTTTCACAGTAAAATATGTAAATCCTCTTTATCAAAACCTCATGGGAGAAACATCAATTGAACCTCTCCTTACTCCCATAGAAATCTATAAATCTCAACAAGAAAATCTCCACCGTCAAGCCAAACTAGCAAGACAAGCCAAACTAGAAAAACAAGCTCAACAAACAAACCCCTTCTTAGACACATCTATACCTACCAATCCCCAAAATCCTCCACGCACATCACAAATTCATACGACCATATCTAATCTTGCATTTGCTACCCCATCACGGTCATCTTTACCTTCCAACTATACACCTATGGATGTTTATGTCACTCCACCACAAGTTTCACAAGTTCAAACACTCCAACCATCACCCAACCAAACTCTCAACAATATTCATATCACACTACCACAACATTCTTCAACCATAAACACTACTCATGTCACTCCACCCCAACATTCTTCAAATATCAATGCTACTCATGTCAATCCACCCCAACATTCTTTAAACATCAATACTACTCATGTCAATCCACCTCATCATTCTTCAAACATCAATGTTACTAATATCAATCCACCGCAACATTCTTATGTCAATCTATCTCCACCACCTCAAAATCCAAATACATACATCATTCCTCCATAGCAATATCAGAATCCCCCTCAATATTCACAAAATAAACAACCTCCAAATTTCTTCATTGATCCTACCCAAATCAATCCCCAAACTTCATATGACCCATACAATCGTAATGCTTCCGGATTAAATTCCAATACATCTTATGGGCAGCAAAAACTACCCCAAACTCAACAAAATATGGCTTTACCAACACCCCCATCAGCTTTTGAGCTTAAGTTTTCTAAAATGCAAAAACAACTAGATGATCTTTCATTTGGTCACATCAAGAAAACCTTCTCATTGGAGGAGGTTTGTCCATATCCATTTGATCAATATTTATCAATGATCCCTTTTCCACCTAACTTTGACATACCTAAATTTGACAAGTATAAAGGAAAAGGCGATCCTAAAGACCATCTTAGAGAGTTCTACATTGCTTGCCTTGAGGTTGCTCATAATGGCACGTACCTTATGCACCTCTTTCCTCGTAGTCTTGGAGGATAAGCAAAAGAATGGTTCTCACACCTACCCATGGATATTAAAACTTTCAACGAACTAGCGAAAAAATTTGCTACCCATTTCTCTTACAATAATGAACATGAGATTTCCATGATGGATTTGTGTAACAACAAATAGAGAAATGGGGAAACCTTTACCTCCTTCATACAAAGATGGCCAAATAGGGCTAGCAAATTCCCATTTCAAATACCTGAAAAGTAACTCGTTAGCATATTTGTACAAAATCTTAATCCCGACCTTGGGTTTCATTTACAAGTACAAAGTGCTACCTCATTTGATGAGATCATTCATAAAGGAAATAATATCAAAAAAGCCCTTATTGCAAAAGGTGTAGTCAAAATCTTTAAAGAGACCAAAGATAACACTCCTCAACAACAAAATGACAAACCTAAATTTTGGTCTAGAAAAACAAAAACATTGTCAATGATGGAATTGTGGATTCCAAACATGTCCAAACTCTCCAAACACCACTCAATCTATCAAAGGCAACCCCATCTACTCCTAGAGAACAACAACAACAACAACAAGACTATCCTCCAAGACATCAGTTCACTCCTTTGGGTGAACCTATTGAATCTATCCTCAAGAATCTCATATAAAATAGACACATCACACTACCCGAAGCACATCAATATGATGAACCCACTTTCAAACCAACATGGTACAAAGATAATGAATATTGTGAGTTCCATAGAACAAAAGGACACAGAACCTCATCTTGCATGAAACTGAAACACTTAATTCAAAACCTCATAGACAGAGGTGAAGTCACCTTCGACGAACCTCCTCAACATACATCAAACAAAGGCCTCAATGTATACAAGGATCCATTCCCTCAACATGGTAAAGGTCAAAATCTCGATAAAGGTAAGAGCGTTAACAAAGCCACTTCTTCTTATGACTCCATTATGGGCTATTTTGAAGAAAGTCAAATATCTACCCTTACCATTAAGGGGAAGAATCCCAAATGTGCTATCACAATTCATCGTGGTCGTGTTACCCTTCATGGACCAACACCAAATCCTATAGTCACTTCTGATTATAATATTGTTGATCATCTAGGGAAGACTCTCACACAGATATGTATACTAGACCTTCTCAAGTCATCTCCCACTCATAAAGTAGTGCTTGAAAAAGCCTTACAAGAGTCATCTGTTCCCAACAATATAGTTGTCACAAGTTTTTGAGCCATTATAGGTAATATTGCTTCACCTTAAAATGTGGTCTTTTCTAAAAAAGACCTCCCAAATCATGATCCATGTCACAATGATGCACTCCACACTAAATTCTTCATACACCAATGTAAAATCAAATGCATACTTATAGATGGTGGTGTTGGTCTCAACATTTGTTCCCTCAAACTATTGAAACAATTGGGATACTCTGAGGATCACATAGATACAGATTAGTCTATTATTGTCAAAGCATATGATGATGTCAAATGCAAGACAGATGGTGTGATACATTTTCTTATTCAAGTAGGCCCTATTATGCTGGAAACCAAATGTCAAGTCTTAAACATTGATCTACCATACAATATCATCTTAGGACGCCCATGGATTCATGCCATGAAAGTTGTGCCTTCAACGTACCATCAATCCCTAAAGTTCCCATTTAATGGTACTGAAATCACCATCCTAGGAGATCCTAATCCATTTGAATTTTGTTGCACCATGCAAGGGCACTGCCGTAGCAACAACCAAATACCCAACAATACTAAAGCCCCCATATCCCCACTATAGATTGATCTAGATACTTTACATAAAGCCTCTATAGATACATCCAATCCCCTCCCAGAAATCAAAGTCCATATCAAAGACATGATTTGGCAAGTATGATATCTCAAAATCTTGTTGTGTGGGGAGGATGCATCTCTCACCAAAATCCTTCAGCAAACCTCCCATTGCTAAATTTACCAAATAACTCAAAATACCAGCTTCTTTGACACAATTTACTCTAGGACATTTGTTAGAAGAAGAAACCATTGAAGATATCTGCTCTTGGATCTATAAAGAAAAAGAACCAATCACACTACCTATTAAAAAGTATGGTAATGGCCTCAAAATTGTTAAAAACATGGGCTATAAAGGTAAAGGTGGCCTAGGAAAGCATGGTCAAGCTCAAATGGAACCAATTATTGTGACTAAGAAATACAACCAACAAGGGTTAGGATACGTAAGGAGGTACCATGAGCCTTAGACATTGAGTTTATTCTCAATGAGGTAGCAAAATCTTGGCCCACAAAATTGATCTCTAATGAGGATACCATTGAGGACTCTTCCCTATACATCACAGATTTATTCCAAGAAACCTCGATATTTATGACATCGTCTATCTCCCTCACTTCAACCACGAAAACCCAGAATCTATCCCTCATTTACCCTGAACTCATTGATTGGGACCAACAAGAGGCCCCCATTCTAGACATCTTTCAGAATGATGAGGCTATAGCAGAATTTATGGGACTTTAGGATGATATTCCACTTGGAGTCACAAAGCTGGTTTTATTTGGTGAGAATGCCAAATCCTCCAATCACAAAATAGAAAATAAAAATTGATCCTTATGTGAAAACCACAATGTGCCACCTCTTGATCATAAAATAGTAAAAATAAAGGATGTATCTGAAGGTGAAAACCTCTTTGAGGCACCTAAGGATAGAGGATTTGACCTTCCCCTACCATCTAAGTATCAAGAAAAATCAGCTCTCTTAGTAGAAGACTCAACAGAGATGAATCTAGGAACATTTCAGAATCCTAAGGTCACATTCCTTGTGGCATCATTATCAGAACAGGAGAGGAAAGACCTCATGCAATTCTTCTTACAAAGGACAATTAACTTTGGTTGGACATATGCTGACATGGGGTGAACCCACATAACTAGGTTACAATTGCATTGAGGAAGGAAAATTGCCCAACCTCAAAAAAAAAAATGAACAGGTTCGATCGAATGGGGGGTGTTCGAATGAACCCAAAAATGGGTTCATTCAAACCCCCCCATTCGAACGAACCCAATGTAAGCTCATGTCATTGGAGGGTTCGATCAAACCCCCCGTTGATTGATTTTTAACTTACAGGGTTTGATCGAACCCCCATGGATTGATTTTTTAATATTTTTTAATGGGGTTCAAACTAATGGGGGTTTGAACGAACCCCCATTCATTCGAATGGGCCATGGGGGGTTCGTTTGAACCCTCATTCATTCGAACTCCCATTCATTCAAACCCCCATTCATTCGAAACCCCTTATTTTGCCCTTGCCCCTCTCCAGATGCAATTTTATGCAGATTTTTGGGTTTCAAAGCTCAAGTTGAGGATCAAAATGGAAGCAACTTGACAAACCCATCTGGACGATTATAGTCCTCGAAACAAGATTTCTATCAAGTATAAATTTAATATATTGTGGTTTTATTATAATTGTTTTTTTTAGTTTAATTAAACATAGGTTTTTCACCAAAAATCAAGCTCTCTGTTCTGCACATGTGGAAAAATAGTATATTACCAAAAAAAATTATGAAAAATATCTATCCTCTTGGTATTCATGTCCTTGATCCAACAAAAAAAATTGAATTCTGATACATACAAAAAAACTTATGCTTTACACAGTACACCTATGTCTAAATTGTAATTAGTTTGACTTCAAAAGTTAATTAAAAGAAAAATATTCAATAAAACGTTATGAAACCAAGTGCATCCTCTAGATATTGTAGTTAAAAATCTAAATTCAAAAAAATTATAATTTTATCCTTCATAGAAAAAAGTTATGTTTTACATAGTACACATCACTCTTTAAAAATGGTGTTTACTGTTAAAAACTAGTTATTGAAGGAGATGGAAAAAGAAATGCAATTTGATTCCAAAAAAATTTAAAAATATATACTTAGAATCTACAGACAAAATGTGACAAATCACTAGTTTATATCATCTTCAAATTCCTCACGGTTTAGCAACTATAAGTGTCTGAAAGTGAAGATTTTTTTCAAAATGTTCATTTCAATGTCAACTTTGGCCAAAAAGTGTAACCCACTATTATGGGATCACCCCATGCCTGGGTTGGACCCTTCACTTATGGTTCATCACTTAGTTGTCTCTCCAAACGCTAAGCTAGTCAAACAGAAGCTTTGCAAGATGCACCCTCAGATAGCCCTATTGGTCAAAGAAGAGCTTGAGAAATTGCTAGATGCTAAGTTCATACGACCTATTTATTACACAGAGTGGGTCTCCAATCTTGTACCTATTTCTAAATTGAATGGGGGCATCCGCATACAAACAGACTTCAGAGACCTCAATAAAGCATGTCCTAAGGATGAGTTTCCACTTCCCAACATAGATATCATAATGGACTTGACAGCAGGTCATGAGATGCTTTCTCTTATGGATGGATTCTCAGGTTACAATCAAATCAGGATAGCAGAAGAAGATCAGCATAAAAAAGCCTTCACATGTCCTTGGGGTACCTACTATTGGGTAGTTATGCCTTTTGGTCTTGTTGGGTGAATATTTTGTCATTAACTCGCTAACAGCAAAATGGGTATATCAGCCACAGCTATGATGAGACAAAGTCTCTCCTCTCAGCAAGGGGAGGTTCCCTCTAGTTACTTGACTTTTGCAAACAAAACAACTTATGAAATTTATGTACACTAAAAACTATGTTTGTGGTGGTTCCATCTCATCTCATTCTCTTTTTTCAGAATAGATGTTTATACTTCAAAACTCTTGATAAAGGACTTATAAATTATCACAAAATCACAGAAACACAAAGTTTTCTGTTACCTCACTTACTAATTGCAAATAGAACTATTTGAAGTAGAATGCAGCCCAAAGTCTTCACTCTTCTTCAAGATGATAAAAGTAAATTGAATATGACAACTTGCAGCACAAAGTCTCCAAACTATTGTATTCTCACAAACATGAACATAATCCTCACAAATGATTTGATAACACAAAGTCTATCAGAATCAAATTAAGAGTGCTCTTCAATCACTTGAAACAAACTCCACACTTCAATTATTACCAAAGAAGATTATGATAGCAAGACGTAAGAACAATACTATCACAACACAAATAATTTCAAGACAAAGATTGGAATTGAACTTGCTTTCTTGTATTGATAAATATTTGATAATTGATTTTCACAAAAAACACAAAGTCTTGATTTGCTTTTCAATTCGCCAGAGTATTCTTGCAATAGACAAAAGATCATATTTACAAAAGAGGCCCTCTTTATTTATAGGGAGAGGCCTTGAGAAAATTTAGGAAAAAACCTAACTACTTTGACTTATTCAAAAATAGGAGTCCTTATTGACTTGGGACTTCCTATATTTTTACATGTAATTACATATGAAAAATGTACATGTAAAAATGTCCAAAATTGTTTTGAAAGTACATATGAAAAATAGAAAATAAACTAAGGGAAAAAACAACTACTTCAATTTCTGTCGCCACTTTTTCTTATGTGGTGATCATACATAGTGAAAGCCGCTTGCATCTCAATGCTATCTGGGTTGAATGCATTCTTGAAGATCATCCTGGCTCTCACTATGGCATCCCTCACTGTAGTGATTGATTTTGTATGACTAGTTAACCTAGTTTTCAAATCATCCAAAGTTAACTGGTTGTCTAAAATGTTGTCCACATAAGTCATTGAAAATGCTTTATCTTCGAATTCTTTCCGGAACATGTCTTCAAATTCCTGAACCATTTCTTATGTAGAAAGAAATTGGTTGTCCTGTGATACCAACTTACAAGGTAACTCCTCCAGCTTATGCAAAAGGTTGACATCATTTTCTTCACTGATTTCCTTTGCAGCTTCAAGATCCTTGATCAAATTTCTTAGCATACTGCTCCTGTACATCAAAGCCTCCTTTGTTTCTGTATATGAATCCCTGTTAGAAATAGCGCCAATTGATATTAGGGTACTTATTTTTAGCTTCCTCATTTCTACCCATTTATCATGAGTATCCTCTGTGCGTTCAATATCTTGAGAGATAGCATCAATGAGATCATTAAGTTTTGGCCTTACTTTCCTCATTTTATCTATCTTCTTAGATACATCTGTGAGCAAAGAGATTCCTTGCACCTGCATCCTGTCTAAGTACTCTTCAAGTACTTTTCCTTTGAGGTGTGTCTTTTCTGCTTTCAGAATGACGGGGTCTTCTACAGATATGGCGTCTGGAGTAATAGCTTCTGAATTCAAAGTGATTTTCCTTACCACCGCAGTTAGCTGTTCTACCATTGCCTTGTAGTGATCCTTCATTTCCTTTTCCCTGTCAAACTTCTGGATTAGCATGTCCATGGCTGACTGCATATCATTTTTAGCACTTTCATGGGTTATTTTGCCCAATTCAACTCTAGAAATAGAGTAGTCATTCATATCAAAATTTTCAACAGTTGCATCCTGTGGAGGTTTTGCTATCTCTAGAAATTTGTGTCCCTTGTCTTCAAGTACCCTGGAAAGAATCTTCAGTTTCTTTGGGGCCTTAGGCTTTGTAGGTACCAACTTAGTGAAATCAAAGTCATCTGGGGAGATGACTTTCTTTTTCCTCTTTGGTGTGTAAGCTGATAACCAAGGTGGAAGCAGAGAAGTACTCACATTGGGATCCATTCCTACTGCTGGTGTTCTCGGAACTGTGCTTGTACTGGTAGTAGAAACAATAGACGAGGTGTTAGTAAAAACCACACCTGTTACATTTGCACTAGAGACTTGTTCAGTATTCATCACAAAATGATCAAAAATGGATGTATCCCCAATATCAAAAGACGAAGAGGACAAACTAGGAATTGACTTAGAAGAACGGAGAACATTTTCAAAAGTGTTTTGGGGATTATCAAAAATTATTTTAGGAGGAGAGGGAGATTCAGAAGAGGGTATATTAATAGGAGAAATAGACACATGAGCTGCAACAGGTGTATTAAGCAATGGGGATGATACTCTCGTTTCTTGTTGTGTATTTTCCTATGGGGACAAAGCCTCCTCGTCTTGTTGATCTGAATTCCTATCTTCAACATCCATCTCTTCTGTGGCTGGCTCTTCAGTAGCTGGCTCCTCAACTTCCATATCTTTTATTTCAGGTTCTTCCTCCACAGCTTTTGCTTTCTTTGTCACAAATCTGATCTTAGGCTTGTGTGTTTTAGAGGATGAGGGAACATCACTCTTGTTCTTTGTTCTGTTTTCCACCTTTTTACTAGTTTGCTCTTGAACTTCAATTTCTGATCCAGTGAGGAATTCTTTTAGAGTAATTCCTTTATCTGCCAGCTAGTTATTGGTGTTAGCCAATATGGGCTCAAATCTCTTCCTCAGTGAAGTCAACTCCTTTTGGGACCATTGGATTGGAGGGAGAGGAGTACTAGCAATCTGTTCTGCATCATATCTAGCATCAACCACTTCCCCATCATCGATAAGATCCTCTGGAATATCAGCAAGTCCCAGATATTCAATCTGTTCCAGGGACAACCTACTATAGTCTAGCTTCCTGATATCTTCCTCTATCCTCAAATCTACCCAAATATCTTCTACCATGGGTTCATGAAATTAAGTTTTCCTTCTGATTTTATCCTTTATGCCCCTATAGTCAAACTTTGGTCTCCTCTTGAATTGCTTCATGGTGACCAACTGCATCTCTGTCTCCATGGCCCTTGCCTTTGTGGCAGTCATTACTGAAAATCTACCAATTTCCACTGGGAATCTGAAACCAGGCTTCTTGAGTTCCATCTATTTGTTATGCACGAAAATTATTTGTCTGCACAACTCCATCAAGACCAGTTTATCTGAGGGAAATCTCAGAAGCATATAAGGGTAACCTTGGAAAAAGCCAACCCTCAAGTATGAAAAAGATGGAAATTACAAAAACATACACCCGAAGTCATTTACCACTGTCCATGCCTCATCTGAAATTCTTCTCTGTTCTAGTTGGGGATCAAAAAGACACAAGAATACAGCAAAGAATGCATCATTCACTCTTCTGAAATGATGGATTGAACCTTTCAATGTCAGCTGGGAATAATATTGGTATACTGGGACTACTCTCCTATCCCCTTCTGATGATAATCCTGGAAAAATCCTCATGGAGGCTGTAATGTATACTAGATAGGAAGTCATGTAGAACTTGGAGGTAGTGGATACCTTCGTCAGCTACTCATGCAAAGCGTTACTGATTTGTTCTCCCCAGAAAATAACTTGCTTGCCCTGGAGTATGACCTTAATGAAAGGATACATCCATTCATGAAACTGTGAAGAGGAAGACAAACCTCTTATCCTGCTGAGGAGAGTAATCAGGTCACCAACTTCCTCTACAAAATCATTTCAACGGAAACTACGTGGCCACCTTGACAAATTTGACCTTGCAGTCTTCAACCATTTGTTGTTGATCACTTTCTTTGCTTTATCTAGATTCTTGTCATATTCCTTCTGAGCTTCAACAAAGTCAAGCTTCAATACCTCTGTCGTAGGAGGACACATAAACACCTTGTCAATGAACTCAAGATCCAACCTGATTATCACATTACCACTGGCGTCCACCACAGCTCTAATATCTTTATTATAGAAATGGGCACATTGAAGAACAAATTCTGTGTAGTGAGCCGCCACTGGGAAGGATGACACTAGATGAATATTACTCTCCACTATCTTCTTCATCATAGCACTAGGGTTGCTTGACTTGGTTCTCTCTACAAACTTAGCCATATCCACATGGCCAATCTCCATATCTCTAATGTCATCAACATTAGAAGTGACTGAGGTGATTGGGAAAACACCTTGATATTTGTACTTCATCATTTTTGATTTCTTTGGGGACAACTCAGTCATTTGGATGAGCTTTCACCAAGAAGAAGTTGATGTAGAATGAAGCTCCACAGAAGAAATTGCAGCAAAAAGTCATGATCATGCAATTAGGGAAAATACTGGCAATCTGGGAAAATTGCATGTCGATGATCATGACTATGGGAACGCACTTGAAAAGGGGCTATAGTGTGAGCTAGCCAAAAATCAGAGGAGAAGCGGGCTCAAGAAATCAAAACTGGAAATTTTCCAGAGTTAGGAACATTTGAGACAGTTTTTGCATGGGCGGTGAAATTTGCCGCCCTTACATATGAGGGTTTTATTGTATGTGCATTGGCGGCAAAATTCGCCGCCACTGCATGTGGTAGGAAAAACAAAATCGTGACAGAGCGGCAAAATTCACCGCTACTGCAGGTAATCAGGAATTGTGCGAAGTTTGCAGTTTGAGCAGTATGATCGGCCAATTTTGCCGCTATCGCAGGTAACAAGGATTTTGTTGTTTTGATATGGAGATTGGCCATGTGGATATGAAATAGAAGATCCTCATGTAAGGGTGGCGAAATTTGCCGCCCATACACTTGCATTTCAATCACAAGTTTATGGAAAGATCTTAGGTGGCAATTTCCACCGTCACTGCAGATGTTTCAAAGATGAGTTTAGGGTCAGGAGAAACTACAGATAACACATGTCTGGGTGGCAAAAACTGCCGATATTACACATGATAGGAGTTGCAAGGTTTTCGCAGTGTTTGATCGGCAAAAATAGCCGACACTACACAATGGTAGGAATTGATCTTCATAGTGTTCGATCGACCACTTTCGGCACCTCACTCCTTATTGGTATATGGAAAAGGTTTTAAGGGTTTAAGCAGTGAAAACCTAGCCACTTTCAAAACAAAACCTAGGGTATTTACGGTTTGGTTCTAAAACAAAACAGACAGACTCGCACAACAAGTAGAGAATAATCACAAAAACAACAAACAACAAACAAGAACAAAACATAACAAAAACTTAACAAAACAAAATATAAAGATACACATATCAAACAACAGTTAGGAAGGGAAACAGAAACAGAGAAGAAGCTTACCCGTAGTGCCGGCGATAAACCCTAACCATGATGACGAATTCAATTGAGCGAATGGCATGAGGGAAGGCTTACTAACCGGCTAGACAAGAGAAATGACAAAAAGAATGATCAAATAAGTATTTAAGATCAAAAATAGACATTAAACGGATGGCACGAGCGGCCATTAATGGCACTCGGTGTTGAAGATTTCAAAAATCTTGCTCGAGTGGGAGTTTCAGCCGCTCCGGCACGAAGGTCAACAAAAATGTCAAGGCGGTGAAATTTGCCAACAGTGCACAAACATGGAGTAGCATGTAACGGCGGCAAAATTAGCCGACGATGCAAGAAAATGGAAAAAATTATGTAATGACGGCGAAATCTGCCACCTTTACATGTTTAACGAAAAGACACATGCAAGAGCGGCAAAAAACGCCGCTATTGCATATATGATAAACCAAGTCAAAAAGAGATATGTAGGAGTGGCATTTTTCGCTGCTCTTGCATATCAAGACTAAAATTTTACTAACTCCTAAAAATAACTTAAATTGACATTTAAACCAACTTACAACTTGAATGATCTTTGCGAATATCGAGAGACTAATTCAAGGGAATATCGTAGATGATTTTAGAATGTCAAATGACTTCGCACGAGATCAAGGGAATCTTATCTCGATTTGTGAGCTTAGAGTGTAGATTCACGAAACAGACAAGTTTTGTGGGGGTTGTCTACAAAAATGAGCGTAGCTGATTTTGAGAACAACAGGTCTCAAGAATGCAAGAGCTACTTATCAAAGAGCTATGACAGTAATATTCCATGACTTGTTTCACACTATAATGGAAGACTGTGTTGATGACATATTGGAAAAATCTTCTAGGATAGATCATATTCAAGTTCTCGGGTAGATCTTCGACCAACTAGAGAAGTATCAAGTATGGTTAAATCCCAAGAAATGTGTCTTTCGTGCCACTTCATGGGAACTGTTGGGGTATATTGTATCTCGTAGAGGAATTGAAGTGGATCCAACAAAAGTCAAGGCTATTGTAGAGATGCCTCCACCAAAAAATCTCAAAGCATTAAGAAGCCTTCAAGGGAGGTTGCAATCCATCAGACATTTTATTTCACAACTAGCAGATAAGTGTCAACCATTCCAACACTTACTCTGCAAGGATGTCTCATTTCGGTGGGATAACAAGTGTCAATAGGCATTTGATCAACTTAAGGAATATCTAGCTAATCAGCCAGTTTTGGTACCACCAGTACCTAATAGGCCTTTGATTTTGTATATCTCTACTACATTTGCAGCATTAGGTGCTCTTCTCACACAACATGATGAGTCGGGTAAAGAACATGATATCTATTATATCAGCCACAACCTAGTTGGGTATGAACTCAATTACACTCATATGGAAAGAGCATGTTTAGCAGTAGTGTTTGCTTCCCAAAAGTTGTGACATTATATGTTAAACCAACACACAAAACTTATCTCTAAGATTGATCCATTGAAGTATCTATTATCAAAGGCAGCCCTCACAGGCCGACTAGCTAAATGGGTCATGATCTTGAGTGAATTTACCATAGAGTATGTTGATCACAAATCTATCAAGGGATAAGTTCTCGCAAACCAATTAGCTGAAGCTCCAATCACAAATGTCAATCCTTTGATATCTGACTTTCTAGATGAAGGTCTTTTCACTCTTGCTACCTCAGTATAGTGGAAGTTATACTTTGATGGCTCCTACACACAACATGGTTCAGAAGCAAGAATATTGTTTATCACACCGCAGAATGACTACATTCCAAAATTATATCAGCTAGAATTCCCATGCACCAACAATATTGTTGAGTATGAAGCACTTCTTACAGGTCTTCGTATAGCAGTAGAATGGAATATCAAGGAACTACAATTCTATGGGGACTCTCAACTATTTATCAGACAAGTCATTGATGAGTACCAAACTAAGGATGATAAGTTGATACCTTATAAGAAACTGGTTGGTACCTACAAGCCTCATTTCTCTAGCATCACTTTTGAGCAAATTCCAAGTATACATAATAAAGCAATCGATTCTATGGCTACCATTGGGTCACTTGTGGACATGCCTACCAATACTCAAAAATGTGAATTCTTAATTGAGCAACTATTGATACATGTCGTTGATGTTCCTCAAACTGAATTTATCTACGAACTTGTTGGTCCCAATTCCCCTTGGTACAAAGATATTTATGAATACCTCTGAAATGGTACCTTTCCCTTTGAACTATCCAAAACCTAATGCAAAACCTTCATCTGACAAGCCTCTTGTTTCACTATTCTAGGTGACACCCTTTACCGTCGGAGTCTTGATGGTATCCTTCTTAGATGTCTTAACTCAGACAAAGCCAATGCTACCTACGAGACATACATGAAGGTGTCTATGGATCACATTCCACTGGTCCAACTCTAACTAAGAAGATACTCTGAATAGGTTATTATTAGCCAACCATTGAGCAAGATGTAGTTCAATTTGCTAAGAAGTGTCTACAATGCCAACAACATGGGGACCTGATTCATGCACCAGCTCATGAATTACAACTTGTTACAACTCCATGGCCTTTTTCACAGTGGGGACTCAACCTCATGGGTAAAATACATCCATCCTCATCTAATGGCCATAAGTTTATCATTACCACCACTGAGTATTTTACTAAGTGGGTAGAAGTTATCCCAATGACCTATATCACTGGCAAGAAAATAGCTAAGTTTATCCTAAATTACCTTATTTGTTGGTATGGTATTCCCAACTCCATTGTCACTGATAATGGTAGACCATTCAAGAATCAAGATGTATGTTCCCTATGCACACAATATAATATTCAACATCACTTTTCTACTCCATATTATCCTCAGTCAAACGGCCAAGCTGAGGCTTCCAACAAAACCATACTCAAAATCCTAAAGAAAATGATCAGTGAAGCTAGTCGTGATTGGCATCTGCAACTCAACCCTGGCTTATGGGCCTATCGTGTTGAAAATGAAGGTAGAACTACTGCTATAAACTTTAAAATTTTGGGTATGTAAAGCTGAAATAAATATTAATCTGTAACAATTAATGAACAATTGATTTGCAGATTCAATCTAATGTAGAAGAGAAGAGAATAGAAGAAGCTTGCATAGTATTTACGTGGAGAAACCCTTTCGGGAAAAACTCCACACCCAAAGATGTTTCCTGCTTGTATTAAATCTCTTTGAAAAGGATTACATTCAATACTGAATTTTTTCTAAGTCCTTGATGCACTTCACAAAAAAGCTTCTTGTTTTTTTCTCTAAGTCATTTACAAAAACTTTTGCTTTTTTCTTCTAAGTCTTTTTCCTCAAATCAACTCTCTAGAAAATGTATGGGGTTTACAATTAAATCAAAAACCCTCTTTTAATTCAACAGCTTCTTAATTCAAAAGCTTGAAACTCAAATTATAATAAATTACAATTGATAACATATCTTCCAAAGCTCATGCAAAAAACAAGCTCACTTAAATTGAGAAAACTGAACTCAAACAAAGTCCAAGATTTGAGTTAATTGCCCCTTCATGATGTGGGCGCCCAAGATGGCTAAATATAGGTGTCCCAACATCAAACTTATCACCAAATAAAAGCAACATCAAAAACTC
Organism: Cunninghamia lanceolata; assembly: GCA_027924645.1. Classification (NCBI taxonomy): domain Eukaryota; kingdom Viridiplantae; phylum Streptophyta; class Pinopsida; order Cupressales; family Cupressaceae; genus Cunninghamia; species Cunninghamia lanceolata. Next base: position 13,255,867 of record BSBN01001201.1, on the reverse strand, counting down.
CTCCATTTGGGCGTCCATATTTGCCTAATGAGTTTCTGATAACTAAAGTGATCAAATACACATCAAAAGCATGCAAACAACATGCAAGATTGATGTCCCCAAGGTTATTCTAAAATATCTTGTTTTGTACATGCAAGTGACATGCAAACACAGAATCCAACATGCAACTAATACCCATTAACTAAAACACTGAAATGTACCATCCTGCAACTTTTAGTAGTTGGAGTGTCCTGCAACTAATATCTTAAAACTGACATGCAAGCATTTTCAACAACATCCAAATGATACCCATTTCCTGAATCACTGAGATGTACCATCCTGCAAGTTTATGGAGTTGGAGTGTTCTGCAAGTAATCTCACAAAACTGACATGCAACTACATGCAAGGTGATATAACTGACATGCAAGAACATGCAAGGTCATACAAGTCCATAGGAATGACATGCAACAACATGCAAGTGACATACAACAACATGCAAGCACATACAAGTGACATGCAACAACATGCAAGTCCATATGAGCAACATGCATCAACATTCAACAACATGCAAGTACATGCAACAACATGCAAGTACATGCAAGCTACATGCAAAAACCTGCAAGTCCATGCAAGCTATTCTGACCACATGCAAGCAATATCCAATTCATGCATCTCTAACACTGTAGTTAACTCCAACATTATATCCATGCAAGGTGTCTCAACATTATCCACTTATGTACATAAAAAAGCATAACTCCAAGTCTAAAAATAAGTCCCAAGTCTAACTCCCACTCACTAGGAGTTATCAAACTCTATTTTAAGACTTAGGAGAAATCAACAAGGTCTTCATGGCTCCCATCTCAAAGTGGGCGTCCAAGTTTGACATTATCCATTTAGAACTTAATTGCAAAAGTTAAATTGATGTAATTAATAAATAATTAATCTCTCAAAGTCTTACTGTGTTGGGGAACACATTCCAAGAACTTTGGAGACACATGAATTGGTTAGGATTGCAAGTTAATGGCACCTTATCCCAATATATCACACTAGTATCAGAACACCAACTAGTGCTACACCTTTTGTTGCAAGGTGTGACCCTTGGTCTCCTTGTTCAGCGCTACGCTGCGGTGATTTGCAACAAGGGTTTAACCACCTCCTGTGCTTGTTAAGTCAAGTGGTTGTATCAGGCATTAATAGGCCAATCTTTTGGTGCAACGGTAGCTAACAATTGGTATCAGAGCCAAGGTGACGGGTTCAAAACCCCGTGCTTGCGCTGGGGGGGATTGTTGCAAGGTGTGACCCTTGGTCTCCTTGTTCAGCGCTGCGCTGCGGTGGTTTGTGACAAGGGCTTAACCACCTCTCGTGCTTGTTAAGTCAAGTGGTTGTATCAGGCATTAATAGGTTGATCTTTTGGTGCAACAACAGCTAACATCTTTTGCCTTAGTCTATGGCACTGAAGCCATTTTACCTATTGAGGTCGCAATCCCGTCTCTCAGAGTATCTATGCAGCACCTGATTGATGGAGAGGAGTACCAAATTTCCAAATTAGCTAAGCTTGAGTTACTTGACGAGAGGCATCAAACAACACTAAACCATCTTCATGTCTATCAAAATTGCCTCTATCGTAACTACAATAAGAAAATCAAGGAGAGAAGGTTTCAGACAGGTGATCTTGTCCTTAAATAAAATTAGAGGAACTAATCAAATAGAGACAAGAAAGGTAAGTTTGAGCCTAATTGGTTGGGACCATATGTTATCACTGTAGTCTATGGATCAGGAGCCTATGCTTTATCAACACTTGAAGGCACCCCTCTAGATGAGCCACGCAACAGTGTTCATCTCAAGAAGTTCTTTGCTTGATCCTTAGAGTATCCTTAGAACAATTTTAAAAAATCAAAAAAATACAAAAATCCAAAAAAAAAATCTATCCCTTAGTGAAAACCTGGTAAACAGGTGCCTTGGATAAGTACCATAGTGAAAACCTGGTAAATATGCGCTATGTGTAGAGTCAACATCCACCATCTATTGAGTCTTCCTCATTACATTTCCATCTCATAATAAAATCTTCATCCATCCATTATAAATTCATTGACCTTTGCATTTCCATTACCCAATCTATGTTGGCTTGGAAATTGTCAGTGATAGTTATTATTTTTTTATCCCTTGTATGTCAGTTCATCCATAGTCAGTTATCCCAAGGTCAATTCATCCATAGTCAGTTATCCATAAGTCAGTTCATCCTATGTCAGTTATCCATAAAGTCAATTCATCCTATGTCAATTCATCCATCGTCATCCATAATAAAACCTTTACCAGAATGGGGCAACTTTTTCCTTAACCTAGGTCTAGGAATGGATCCTTATTTGAGGTATTACCACATCATCAATCATCACACTTCATCACTATTCTACGTCACTTCATCTTATCCTATATCATCAAATCTCCTAGAACTGCATATCATTATCTCATATCAGTCTTAATGTACCTTGATCACGTGGATACGGGTATGTAGGCAGTCTAGAATATGAAGGAAGTATCCAGTACTCTGGTACATAAGATGTTATCATTTCTCTTAACCATTCCCATCACATTTCATCCATCTCATCACTCTACCTAGAACTACATATTATCATAATCATTTTTCATTGTAATGTGCCTTGATCCCGTGGATACAGGGTATGTAGGCAATATAGAATACGAAAGAAGTATCTAGTACTCAGGCACATATGATTCATCATTCTTCATCCCAATCCATTAGCACTTCCATCTTTCTCATCTACCATTTATCACAATCCATCCTACCACCCAGACTTGACTAACTCAAGCAGAAAATGAACTATGCATCCTACTGAAAGATAAAGTACTTATCCAAACCTGAAGCAAAAAGACTTCTCATAAAGTCATATGTTGTCCCTCATATCTACTTGCCACGTCTGCTACAATAATCCATCTATCCTAGATCAGACCAATAGCCTTTAACAAATATATCTTTCCTACAATAAGGCTTCATCAATCTATCTACCTTGAGCAACCTCTTTGGCAAGAGAATATGACGGTTGTATGTTTACTTTGTAAGTCAATCAATTTTCTTTTTGGTTTATTTTTTTGTTCCTTTCTAATGACCTATTCAAAACTTCCTTCATTTTTCTATATCTTGGTATGTTGCGATGCAATATGGATTGGGGCATAGTCATTGCTTTCATATGTTGTGTTTGTGGGATGTTCTTATCATCTTACTATGGCTAATATTTATCTTGTGCGTGTGTTACAACCTAGCATCTTATATATTAATATACTTTTTGCATTTATGTATTAATTTTATTATATGTTCAAGACTATGGCTCATTCACATGTGTGTTACAACCTAGCATCTTACATATTAATAGTCTTTTGCATTTATGTATTAAGATTATTTTATGTTCAAGACTATGGCTCATTCATATATCCAATAAGGTTATATTATGTCTAGTAGATCTAAGTTCAAACCATTTGCTTGTAGAGTCAATGTCCTTGCACCGGATATCTCAACACCTTAGTCTTATATACCTTGGTTGCATAACTATCCATGTGCTATATTAAAATACAGGATTGCTCTTTATAAATATTTGCGTAACTGTTGCAACAAGTTATCAATTTACCCATCCATACATCCAAAATCATCATATAGTTTTCCATACAAATATCAATCAATAATCTATTATTTTCTATCATGTTCTATTCTATCTTATTTTATTCTATCTATCATCAAAGTCTTCTGTATACCTACAAAACCACGTGTTAGACATCACATACATACATCTATAAGCATAAACATCATCACATGAGTCCATAATCATATATAATGTCATCTCATCCATACATCTATAAGCATAAACATCATCACATGAGTCCATAATCATATATAATGTCATCTCATCCATACATTTATAAGCATAAACATCATCACGAGTCCATAATCATATATAATGTCATCTTATCCATACATCTATAAGCATAAACATCATCACATGAGTCCATAATCATATTATAATGTCATCTCATCCTTACATCTATAAGCATACACATCATCCCATGAGTCCATAATCATAAGTATAAGCATATATACATCCATCGCATATAGAAATCAAACATCATCATAAGCATGAACATCCATAAACATCATCATACATCATAAAGATCATCACATATATCATATATCATCATCAAGGTCATCAACTGAATACAAATGTTTGTATATACATCATGTGCATCAAAAATGGTGCTATAGTACATCATGGCTATCATGAGCCCTCAAAAATATACATCAGATGCTCACAGGCATCATAATCAAAGTACATAGTCAATACAAAATGGTACAAAATGCATCTAGTATAACATATATACAATCATGTTGTACTCTCTAGACCTATGTATAGAACTCCCTACCAGCTACGATCCCTATGCCCCACCTACACTCGGTGAAGGTCCTCCTGCAGGTGGCCCCCTTGGTGGTCCCATCATGGAAGACCCTAACTTCTCTGATCTATGTGAAGACGAAGTCCTAGATCTACTCCTCTCCCTGAAGCTCGGCTCTCTCTAACCAGCCGGCACTACTCCAAAATATAGGCCTTGATAATACTCGACCTCCCTCACTACTATAAAGAGCTCCCCCTGTACTTGGGTAAGCTCTCCAACCAATGTCATCTTATCAATGCCCAAGGATCGTCAATCCATGTCCCTTTCTCTCCTCACCCTCTGAATGGTGGCCTCAGCTACTAGTCTCAACTACATCATTGCGTCTCTCTCTGTAGTCAATCATGCAATCATCCCATCATCAATTGGTGGTGGTGGTGGCACTACTGTTGCCTATGCTACCACTACTTCTTGTGCCTATATCTGGGCTTGGGTCTTAGCCTGTCTCACCTTAGTCCATGCAGCATCTCGCTCTCTCCTCATGCAAACCATCTATACCTCTATGTGAGTCCTTATTGTCTCCTCCTGTAGCAGTCTACGAGCTTGCTCTAGCTCAATCTCTACAAGCTACACCACCTGATGTGGTGCTCCCACATCTGCCATTTGTGTCTCCATCTCCCCTTGCTAGTCTCTTCACCTACACCTTCTATCAAGCCTCCCAATGAGCTCTCACCTCCTAGCCTAGTGTCGCAACCTCTCTCACTACCCCCTCTACCCCAAGAACTATGAATCTCACTGGCATGTGAGTCCGCTAATATGCATCATAAGCTAGTAGTGTCCCTGGATCTACCTCTCCAAGGATCCAATCCCACATCACTAGAGCAAGTCCCTGTAAATCTACCAATGTTGTGGCCCACACAATCTCTAGTCCCTAGTCTCTGACCTCCCTCTGAGTCCGCGCATGTATAGTATCTCCCACTGGCTCTCCCTACGGTAGTCCAAACTATCTAAGTAACCTCTCTGGTAAGTATCTCTCTATAGTGTCCACTCAGCGCCTAAAGAGGTATCTTGCCTATCTATAGTAGAAAAGCTGCTCTACATCATCCTCCCATGACTCGCAATCTCTCTAGGGACGCCATACAAAGATGTCCATCTCATCAATCTGTCTCCTCTAGTATCTCATGGCTCCAAGCCGCCTATGAGTCAATACACTGTCGTGTAAGTAAACAAAAGACTCATCTCTCTCTCGACAACATTGGGAAATAGGTCTAATCATTGGGATGTTCTCCTAGGCCCATATCTGTAATAGAGTCACCCCTACTTCTAGGCTCCCCCTGATCTGTATGCATAGTCATGTAAGTCATGGTAGAGCTGACCCAAAACACAAGGTCCCCAGGCATATCTGATGTCATGCATAAAAATCTCTGATAGTACAGTGCTCCATTCAACTAATAATCCTCTGGAGCATCTATCTGGCACTAGAAATCCTCCAATCAGAGCCACCATGATCCATTAGATCCTGTCACAAAGTCAAGGTACTCAAGCCCACCAGATCTCATGCTCCTGCACACCAAGATCATCAGTAGCAAACACGTCTCTCATGCCATCCTCACCCCGTTCTGTGTCATAATCTACTCTGGCTCCATAAATGGGAATCTTGAGGATGCACCATACATCCTCAAGTGTAACAGTAGCCTTGCCTATAGGAAAGTGGAAGGATGATGTCTCGTTGTGCTACTTCTCAACCAAATCTGTCAACAATGTGAGGTTAGCCCTAATCAGTGTAAGATGGGCTACATGCCATAATCCCATGACCTCAAGAAATATGTCCTCCTCCCAATCTATTTGAATCACCTTGGCTGCATCTACGAAATGTCTCTCTCTAGACTGCAATGATGGTAAGACAACCTACATCCATACGAATCACTTGTTATCCCTTGTCAAAACACTCGCAAATGCATTTTAACCCTAGTCAACTTAGGTCAAACACATTCATAAACTAAGTAGAATACTGGAATATCTTTGGTCAACCCTAATCAAACTACCTAAACTAAATTTTCTAAGTCAAAATAGGTCAACATGTTATTCAAAACCAAAAGCGCTTCATTTTACCAAGTGTGCCTTATTGTAATCTAAATGTGCTTCAATCCTAAACCTAGTGCACCTCACTATTGGCCAAGTGTGCCTAACACATACCAAATACGCGTTAGTTTTGACCATATGCTCTTCACTGTGGACCATATGTGTTGCAACAATGACCAAGTGCACTTCGATATACCCTAGTGGCCAAAGGTGCGTTAGTGTGCTGCATATGAGCACCGCTATGCCAAAGGCACTTCAAATTGCATCAAATGTGCTTCATCCCTATCTAATCTCTTTTGGCTAAAAACCTAGAATACCCTAGTAAAAGACCTATTAAATGCATTGAAAAGCCAGTTTTCAATTACTTACCATTCCCAAAACTCCCATTGCTCTCTCGTAGGTCTGCATGCACTCACCACGATGCCTCTATACTGGAATCAACATGTCTACAAGTTAGTGAACCTCTCTAAGCAAGGAGCTCTCAAACTAAGCTAGAAGGCTAATGGCTCTAAAATTTGTAAACTCTAAGTTTATAAATGAGTTGTGAGTGACCCCTTGGGTCCCATTTATAGCATCCCAACCCTAGTTCTTCCCACCCCTTATCTTATTTTTCCTCGTGTCAGCCTCCCTATATCCAATCTCATCTTTCTTAACCTTTTCTCAGCCATCTCACTATCATTTTCTTCTAGTCGAAAGTCAACCCAATCCTTATGTCGCTTCCCTGTCTTTCCTTTCAAGGGGGCATCCTACACCAAATACACTAGGGCATGATTGTATCATATTTTTATCACTATTTTCTTTGAAATAACGCTGTAAATTGCATTGTATCAAAGAGGGACAAAATGTAGACACCTAAAAATGACCCTTCACATCGCATCACTTGCATACATCAATTCTTCCTAAATCACTTGCATTTAACATTAATTGAATAAATTCTATTTATTTAATTAATTTCATCTATTTCCTCTATTTCCCTTAATTCCAACATTAATTGAATAAATTTTATTTATTTAATTAATTTCAATAAAAACCACTTAATTCTTCCAAATTAAATAATTTTAATTATTTAATTAAATTATTTCCCTTCCAATCTTTAAATCTACATTAATTAAATTAACTAATTATTTAATTAATTCATCACTTAATTTCCTCTTATCCACAATTAAATAATTTTAAATTATTTAATTAGCTAAATATTCTTCTAAATTTAAATAAATTATTTAAATTTATTTAAGTTGACTTCATCTTCTAAAAATAAATAAAATTAAATATTTTATTTATATTCCTCTATCATGCACAATAAATTAAATCAATTTATTTGTTTAATTTATTTAAATCTTCATATCTTATCTTTTTCTTCAATCATGCACAATAAATTAAATAAATTTATTTAATTTGTTTTTATTTCTCAATTATCCTCCAATTCTTCTAAAAATATCATTTTCTTCTATGTGCACAATAAGTCTTATTTTTAGAACTTCAAAAAGCAAATCATAAGTTGAGTTAATTGGCTTTATTCTTTTTTTTATCATCAACTCATAAATTAGAAAAAAACATTTTAATTTTATGAAATAAAATCCTATCTTTATCCTAGCAAGCAGTTAACTCAACAAAGCAACTTTTAAAATAGCTTTAAAGCATGACACATGTCATGGGCACATTCATCATGAGCTCTTGATTTATCTCAACCATTCATTTCTTTGAATTATCTCTACCATTGATCAATCTTTATTGAAACCTATATATACCCCCTGTTCACTCCTTCACAAATCCTCTTCGATCATTTATTCTCAGGCATCCATATAGGGCATTGAGCATTATACATTGCATTGTTGAGCACCTAACACACATCCGCTTGTTACAAACATGGTTTTGCAATGTATTGAGCAATCCACAAAGAACCAAGGAAACTATACAATCTAGGTGAAAGCTTTCATTGTTGTGTTTATTCATTGATTATTTGGTTATTATCTAGATCATTTCTTTGAAGGTTATAGGATTGAGTTGTTGTTTATCATTGTTTTGATCTTATTATTCAATCTCAATTTTACTTATACATAGATAGGTAGTTTTTTGCTAGAGGTGAATGTTTCTCTTCTAGAAGTTGATAAGGTAGCAAACTTGGGTAAAGCATAGTATCCTCTTTGTATGGATAATTTGAATATGGAAGATTCCATGTCGGTCTTGGATTTTTTCCTAGAACACCTCAAGAGAGCACCTTCAATGAAAGACACAATGGACTTCCTAATCAACTCTGACTCATGTCCACCTTTGTCATCAATAGATTTCCATAACATCAATGCATAATATAAAGTTGAACATACAATAGTATCTTGTGAGAATGTATCAAAAGTAGGGTGGTCGATCAATGAAGATAGTAGTTGTGCAATTGATAATGAGGAGTCTAATTATTTTCTAACTCTAACTGATGCATTCTTTGAACCCTATTGTCACGATGAAGCTGAAGAGACCTAGTTTACCCAAGGCTTGCAACCATGTGAGGATGTTTGCAAGTTTTACTTCCAAATATGGATGCTTTCCTATAATATATAATTGTATAGAAACTTTTATTTCTTTAAAAAAATAATTATAAAAATATCCCACACTACACATGTAAAATATATACAAGTAACCAATAAATTGTATTCCATTAATTCAAAAAATACATAAAGAGTACAATTGACTGATAATGCATCATTATATATTTAGTATATAATGAGTCAAGCACTACAACCCTCATCAATCATTACAAGAAGTGTAAAATAGGTCATTGAGATAACTTACCACATATACAAAAGTTGTCTTACTTAAAGTGTAATATACATAAGAAATGTCTAGCTTGAATCTGCAAGCTAGTCCATCCAATCTCAAGTTGCTGATAGGGAATGACTTGAACCTACACATTGAAGAAACCTTAAAATCCCCAACCATTAGTCCAGTAATGAAGTACTCAATGGATAAGACACAAGTGCAAATTATATGCAACAATAGTGATTATCTATTAGTTCATTCATTTTTCCATTCATGTAGACATTCAATCAAATCTAAAGTTAATAAATAATCCAATATAATACACTACTACAAACCCCTTCCACAACATCAATAACATACCAATAAGACACATAAAACCAATCAATACATTAGAATACGTCAATTCAAACACTCATAATACACATAACACAAGGCATAAATTATGACAAAACAAAAACCACCACACAATATACTATCACAATATGGCTCCACCATACAACACACTCCAAGATGTCCCAAGCCACACCAAGACTCATCTCTCAATTGTGTAGTGTAGCTTTGTACTGACTACCTCACATAAGAAAGAAGGCTAACTATACCAAGCACAAAGCACTCCACCTCAATAGGTAGAATAATGTGCACACTAATAAATCAAGCCACAATGCTTCAAAACAAAGAATTTCTTAGCTCTAGCAGTGAAATGTGGTCAATAATGTATAAAACAACCTATGAACCCTTTTCTAATGAAGGAACTAGAGCCTATGTGATGTGGTGTCTACAGCAAGAAGAGAAAGCATAAATTCTCATGCAAACATATCTTAAAGGGATGATCACCTTCAAATGTATTGGACATGAACTAGAGAAGATGGTTCCAAGATGTATCCATCCATGATGAGGACACCCAACTTCTCCTACTCCAAACTAATCATGTCACATCAATCGCAACAAAGACATTCCACCTATCACTTACAATAGGATAATCAAGTGTCATGAAGCTCATGATAGACTTCCCGTCATTTGCTTACTCACAAATCCACCTTACAACCATATAGTTTTTTAGCTCACTAAGGATAACACATCACCAAACTAAGTTGGGAACTTGTGTATTCATCAATACTATCTTATCCTATGATTCTAGTTAAAAAATACATCACACAACATAATCTATTGACTCTTGCCACTCATAATAGTCAAAACAATCTATAAGACATCATGGACCTATGTGTTTGTTTGTAGACTTAATAGTCAACAATAACTATAGGACACTTCTTGGACACTATCATAGTTCTTAGACACTAGCACAAATATATTCTAGTCCTTGTTTAGTGCTTTAGTCCTATTAGAATTTTATAGAAACTTTATGCTCATAACTCATCCTAGGTTTGGTCTGATTATTCTCACATAATTTACATAGAAACAACACCAGAAGATTGAGATAGCAAATCAAGTTCCAAACAATCTTTGAAAAATGTAGTTCCCAAAACCACACATGTTCAAATTTCTACAAGTATTTCTAATCACATTCAATTTCATGTTTACACAGTTAATTTGATAAAATGCAGACTTTAGAACTTTCAATTGAATTTTCCTAGTTAATTAACCATCATGTATAGTCATTTACACATCATAGGTTCATTTATTAAAACCCAATGGCATCAAACCCTTGTTTAATGAAAACCCTCTTCCTAGGATATTCATTTGCATATTTATCTACACATAGACATAAAATTTTAAATACACAAATTAATTTCCCAATTCTAAATTTTGTATAAGAAAAATCAACTTTAATTCTTTATCCAAATGATTCATAATCATAGTGGGAGAGCTAATCTAAACTAGTTGAATTACTATATTTTTCCTATGTTTCTCTATGTTCCTTCATAGACAAGATTGCATAGATTCTTTCACTAAATGTCATTTCTCATATTGATAACTTATCAAATCAAACTTAATGGAGCTTTCCAATAACTCTAAAACATTCTCCATCATCAAACTCTTTCTTAAATTGAATCAAAATCTTAATCTCGATAGGTTTACAATTACAAAACCAATATCATTCTTGTACAAGAAACACATCTTCATACAAGATCAAACACCTCTTTCACAAACAAAAATCTAAATTTATTGTTTAAACCAAATGAAATCTTTTCTATAATAGTTATATGATAAAAGATCCTATAGGTCCTAATGGGTTGAAATATTGATCTCTTTTTATGTTGTTTTTATATGCTTTGAGAACTTTTCCTTATGATCCTCCAGGGACTTTTCCAACATCACCATCATTATATACTATCTTTTTATATACTTTGCAAGACTTTGAATCTATGTTATTAATAAGGAAGATGGTGATGATATTATCAATTGAATGATTTAAATATGAGTATGTATGCAATATAGATGAAATCCTATGGTTCAATTATGAAGGTTATTTGTGTGCATATGTTTTGTGAATTAACCCCTATGTATCAAGATTGTGGCATCAAGGGAAGGAGAAGTTGTAGAGAGTTGTAGGACAGAAGAATTAAAGGAAGTCGAAGTCAGGATGCCAAAAGTGCAGGCAGCTGGAGGATGAATGTGAACCATCATGGAAAGGAATAAATGTCCAAGTAGACTTGTTTCAAACGCAGCTTATGTGTGTTCTTTATATGAGTTGTTGCATAAGAGTTCTTGTTTGAATAGGATTTTCCTTCCTCTATTCAGTTGGGATTAATAAATCAATCTTAAACCTATATCCTAGTATCTAGGGATGGATTAATGATTGAAGTTTGATGGTAGTTGCATAAGACTCTCCCATTTCTATATAAGTTAGGAGGGATGAGTTCGATGTTAAGTTAGTTACCTTATTTTCTATTTACTCAATTGTTGCTCTGTTTTTCAATATTGGAAGATACAAACATGTTTAATTAAAGAATGTCATTATTGAATACAATCTAAAAGAGATTTTTTTTATGATATGAAATGAATGGAACTATGTGTTATGAGGATGCGTGAGTATCTAAATTAGATTTGATTTCCAGCTAAGTGAGTCAGTCCCTTGAGCCGGCCACTCAAGGTACTGATGTTCACTTCATTTATTTTTCTCATTCCTTTATGTGTTCTTGTTAAATCTATTTTCCATTAGCTTATAAATACATTACGAGTCAATTAGAATACTTTGATTGTTAAATTACAGTAGTATGGTTCATGAACAAATGCATGCTTTGTCTACTTTAAGTCCTCCGGAGGTTAGCATTAGTTCTCTTATCATTTTGAATGTTTTGGATTAGTTATGTAATTTCCTATTGTAAGTAGTTATCTATAACTTATGCTGAAGGTACCCATAGCCACTAGATTTTGTAACTATTTTTACCGTTCTTGCATTTCTGTGAATTTCAGCAAAGTAGAATAATCTGAGTAGGTTTGGATAAGATAGTTTAGAAAGAATATGAACCCTGAAGGCACATATAGTGCAGTGCCATCATAAGCTTACGCTCCTTGGTTGATAATTTAATGTAGGAATACAATGATAGAGTGGACTATTTAGATAGGTTTACCCCTAAATTATTTTAAGTCTACAATGCATTAGTTTTCCTCTACATTTCTGGAGCCATTACTGAGGATCGTGCTACCTTCATAGGCTCATTTTACATGCTTTCACAGCTTAAATTTTGATTCCAGCATTAGGGTTAATAGATTCACTTTTTAGGAAACACCAAAAATTATACTAACATTGTACAAGACCGCTGGAATATAAAGCCAAATTCACTATATGCAGAGGCAGAGAGACAACCAAGGCAGACTCCTCCCTTCAAATTTTCAGGATAGAGAAGACCCAACTGACTTTATCAACTATACAATAGAAAGTGTTGAGGAAGAAGAACTTGTTATTACATCTTCATCAACACCTTCTACATCTTCATCAGCTTCTTCCACAACTATAGAAGGGACTTTCAAAACCATGGTAGATGCTACAGTGGAGCATCCACCAGAGCAAGCAATGTTTAAGTTTCCTATCACTGATCAGGAGAGGGCTACAGTGCTAAAAAATATTCCACCATCAGCATTACCAATCTTCTATGGCCTGGTGACAGAGGACCCAGATAGGTTTTTGTTTGAGTTTGATATCCTATGTAGGAGCTAGGACTACACCTTAGATGCTCATAGGCGGAAAATCTTTCCTACCACCCTCAAGGATACAGCCTTGAGATGGTTTATGGAGCTAGGAAAAGATGTCATTCCAGACTGGGATACAATGAAGGAGAAATTCATGGAGAAATATCAAGACTACTACCGAGGACATGACAGGAGGAGAGATGACATTTTTTAGGATGTCACAAAAAGAGGAGCCACTAGAAGATTATGTTTAAAGATTCTAGTTTGCTCTGAAGAAAAACCCCCAAAACAGATTGTCTGAAGAATCATTAAAACTAGTTTTCTTGAGAGGGGTTCAGGATGATTACATGGATGCTTTGAATCTCATTGGGCAAGATGATATCTCTTAGCTACCTTTTAAGTCAATTTATAAAGTTTGCCAAAATTATTCAAGAACTTTCACGAGACGACCAAGAGGAGAAAGGATATCAATTACAAACAAAGCAACCAATGGAGTTTTAAGGGTGGAAATCAGAAACTTGTTGTCCAACATGAAGGAGGATATAATCAGCCATATGGCTACACAGCTGGACACTCTTCACATCAAGAAGAAATAAGAAGTTGATGCAATGCTTACTGAGTATTGTCCTAGTTGTAGGCAAAGGAAGGCCAATTGTAAATGCAAAAGGGTGGCAAGCATCCAGCAAGAGAAGGTTGAAAGGCCAGAATTTCAGCCATTTGAAGGAGAGGATGGATAATTATTCTACATAGCTCAAAGGAGACTTAGCAGAAAAGACAAGGTATGCCCTTGGATCCACTAAGTTTCAGTTCACCCTTTCCTACTGCAAACCAAAATTTCTCTTCTTGGAACACTCAGCCATGGCCTAGTAATCAAAATCTATGGCAAAACCCACAATGGCCTACTCCACAACCTAGTTGGAACCAACAGCAACCAAACCCATGGCCCAACAAGGTTTTCAAGGTTCCAAATATAAACCCCAGTGGCTTACACAACAACCTCAATGGTAGCCTCAATGGAACAAGAACCAACAATGGTAACAAAATGCAAATTACCAGCAACCTATGCTTCCATCTCAACCACAGCAGCCAGCCATAATGCCTCCATCAGCACCTCAAACTCCACCTCCTAGACGTACCCAAATCCCTGCCCAACCTGCACCTAATCCTAACAACAATCTTGTTCAACAGGCTTATACTAACGAGGTGATGCAATACCCCACCTATGGGGTAGAAGTGAGTAATGTTCATCTCAAACCAGGGAAGCAACTTGTGGGCCCTTCATCTCCCCAAATTATAGAACTTGAAGATGAAGAACCCATAGAGGAAGCTTCAGATAAACCACCTTTGGAACCTAAATCAACTCAGGACCCTCAAACCATTTCACATCCTAAGCCTCCTTTCCCTGAGTGCTTGGCTATCTAGAAACAACCAGCACAATTTGAAACTGACATCATAGGCCAGTTATAAGATATAAGCATAAAAATTCCCTTAATCCAAGCCATCAAAGATATTCCCATCTATACTAAGACTATCCGAGATCTTTGCATAAAGAAACCAAGAAGAAAGAGGATAGACCCAAAGACAATCCATGTTTTGGGTAACCTTGCTGACATAATGTTGGGAAATATAATTGTTCCCAAATATATAGATCCAGGTAGTCCAGTAGTGGATATCAAAATCAATGGGACTCTGATTAAGAATACTCTGATAGATTTAGGTGTTGCAATTAATGTAATGACTAAGGAGACAATGCAAACACTCTAGTTGAACAACCTTAGGCCTACCCAAATGGTCTTGCAATTAGCTAATAGGTCTATAGTTAAACTTGAAGGAGTCATTGACGATTTGGTAATTACATTAGATTCTTGGGAATACCCTACTGGTTTCATAGTCTTACAACCCAAGGTTAATCTCATTAGTTATCCTCTTATACTAGGCAAACCATGGCTTGCCACAGCAGGTGCATTTATAGGTTGTAGGTCAGGTAACATGATCATATCCAATGGGACTATGACCAAGAAATTGGTTTTATATCCACCAACCCAACCATACCATGAGCTTGAGTAGACCATCTGGCCTACCTTGGAAGATGAGGATAGCTATTCCCTGCAAACCTTGATGACTATTGAATGCAGCCCCTTACTGGATATTTAGGATGAAGATGAGTTGATCGTTCACATTATACAAAATGACTATGGAAGGCACCCGCAGCAGCAAGACTATTTATCTTTCTTGAAGATCCCTTAGGAAGCATAATACCCACCAGTTTCACATAGGAGGTATCTCAAATATTTCATACTTGTTACCCTAGCAATGCTTTCCCGTAATATCTAGCCTTGATTTGTCCTCTGTACAAGAAATGTCTAAGCCATTAGAAATCAAGCGAGGAAAGATGTTGATTGTTAATAATGCATTGACTGATGAGCAACAACAATCCCTACATGTAATATTACAAACTCACTCAGCAACGTTTGCATGGGTTACAGTGATATGAAAGGCATAAATCCTGCTTTGTGTATGCATAAAATTTACCTTGATGATGGCCACAAACCTATAATACAACAGCAATGATGCATGAACCCTGCTCTCAAAGAGATAGT
Source organism: Cunninghamia lanceolata (assembly GCA_027924645.1). NCBI lineage: Eukaryota > Viridiplantae > Streptophyta > Pinopsida > Cupressales > Cupressaceae > Cunninghamia > Cunninghamia lanceolata. Next base: position 13,239,971 of record BSBN01001201.1, on the reverse strand, counting down.
GAAAGCAGAACTTCAAAAGCTTTTAGATGCAGGGTTTATATACCCCATTTCAGACAGTGAATGGGTTTCACCATTGGTCATAGTTCCTAAGAAAGGTGGTAAATGGAGAGTTTGTGTTTATTACAGAGAACTAAATGTTGCCACCAGGAAGGATCACTTCCCATTTCCCTTCATTGATCAAGTTCTTGACTCTTTAGCAGGGAAGAAATATTTCTCATTTCTTGATAGTTTTAGTGGCTATAACCAAATCAAGATTGCACTAGAGGATCAAGATAAGAACATTTACCTGCCCTTGGGGGACCTATGCATATTCTATCTTGCCTTTTGGTCTGTGCAACATTCCAGCCACATTTCAAAGAGCAGCCCTTAGTATTTTCTCTAATTTTGCCCATGACAACATGGAAATTTACATGGATGACTTCACCACATATGGTGAAACATATGATGAAGCTTTACACAACTTGGAAAAAGTTTTAAAGAGATGCATAGAGCACAATCTATCTTTGAGCAATGAAATTTGTTTTATGATGATGACACAGGGAATAGTCTTGGGACATTTTAGCTCAAGTACAGGAATACAAGTTGACCCAAAGAAAATTGAAATTATATCTACCCTACCTATTCCACAGAGATAGAAGGATGTAAGGAGCTTCCTTAGACATGCAGGTTAATTCAAGATTTTAGCAAAATTGTTGCACCTTTGTTTACTCTGTTGACAAAGAATATCGAATTTGAATGGACACCAAATTGTCATAATTCCTTTGAGAAGCTGAAAGCATCCTTTACACAAGCTCTAGTTCTCAGAGGTCCAAATTGGACACTGCCTTTTCATATCCACATAGATGCATCAGACTTTGCCATTGGAGCAGTCCTAGGCCAACAAGAAGGAAATAAAGAATATGCAATATACTATGTAAGTAAAAACCTACAGGGAGTTGAGTTGAACTATATTGTGACAGAAAAGGAAATGTTAGCTATTGTTTATGCAATTAACAAATTTAGACACTACATTACTGGTTATAAAATGTTCATACATACAAATCATACAACAATCAAATATTTTATGAATAAGCCAATAGTGGGTGGAAGACTTGTAAGATGGTTGTTGTTATTGCAAGAATTTGACATAACAATTGTTGACAAACCAAGCAAAGCTAATGTAGTTGTTGATTTTTTGTCTAGACTGCCTACACAATCCTCAAAAGGAGTGGTTGATGACTCTTTTCCTGATGAGCATCTATTTGCTCTAACTATACACAATCCATGGTATGCAAATATAGCTAATTATTTGGTTACAGGGCAAATTCTAGGTTACTTTTCTCCAAGGGAGAAAAGATAGCTAGTTCACGAATGTTTCCCTTATTCTTGAATTTTTGGATTCCTATTCTACACTGGCCCAGATAACATTATGAGAAGATGTATCAGAGAGGATGAGGTGTTTGATATATTGAAGGCCTATCATGATGAACCCTGTGGTGGATGTTTTGTAGCCAAAAGGATAGCCTTCAAAATATTGACAACATGATATTACTGGCCAACACTTCATAAAGATTTTGTCAAGTATACTATAAGTTGTGATCAGTGTCAAAGGATGGGGAGACCTACAAGAAGTGATGAAATGCCTTTGTAGCCACAAATAGCATTAGCTCCTTTTGATAAGTGCGGGCTGGATTTTGTAGGTCCTATCTCTCTTACTTCAAACAATAAGGAAAATATACTGGTATGCACTGATTACTTAACAAAATGGGTGGAAGTTAAAGCCTTACAGTTTGTCAGAGATGGCAATGTAGCAAAATTTTTGTATGAGGAAATCTTCACTAGATATGGTGTACCAAGGGAGATAGTGACTAACCAAGGGCCACAATTCACATCAGACTTAATCACTAGACTGGTGGAAGAATATCATATTAGACACAAGAAGTCTACTCCCTACCATCCTCAGGCTAATGGTCAGGTTGAGGTTACAAACAGGGAGATTGAGAATATATTGACAAAAACAGTACAACTTCATAGAAGAGATTGGGTTTCCAGGTTACCAGAAGTTGTTTGGGCATATAGAACTAAATGGAAGACAACTACAGGATTCACTCCTTATGAATTGGTTTATGGCAAGACAACAGTTTTGCCAATAGAATTTGAATACAAAACCTTAAGGATAGTAGTACAATTAGGGATGGATTTGATAGAAGCTCAAAAGGACAGACTACAACATTTGAATGCTCTTGATGAAATCATATTAGAATCCATCCACCACACAGAGGTTATACAGAAATAAATAATTAAATGGCATGACAAGTATATCAAGACTAAAGAATTCACTGTTGGTGATTGGGCCCTTCTCTATGATTCCATATACAAAGATTTTAAGGGCAAGCTTCAATCTTAATGGTTGGGACCATATGAGATTAAACAAGTATTCCCTAATGGTGCAGTCTAATTACAAACCATTGATGAGGTCTGATTTTCATTGCTAGTATATGGACACAGGCTGAAACTGTATAAGAAACCACTTCAAAAAGATGATTTTCTCATCTCTCTAGTCACTCAGTATGGTACTCATGGAACTCTTGATGAAGGCTCTACGACACACACTGATACATCGTTAGAAGATGATCCACCAATCCTGTCTAGTGATGCAGAGGTTGAGTTGCATGACTCAACCCCTATCACTGAGACATAATTTTTTTTCCTTATAATTCACATGCACACACAGCACACTATCCATGGTGACCACAGTTAACTCTAGAGGGACCTATTTTTCACTCTCAGATGGGACTTGTTACAGTTGGGACCTGACACATTGCATATGTAACTATTCAATTGGGACATACGCTGGAGGTACCTGTAGCAACTCATGTTTGCAGATGTCTTCAACACATTGGTGAACAATACACCATTTTCCCGCTCATTCCATATCTTCTAAACATTGCTTCATTTATTTTGAAATAAATCAAATGCTGCTACAAAAGTGTTCAACTCACGCTCATGAGTTGCTCATTCCTGTATTGCGAGCTGTCACCTCACATCAATTCCATAGTACCCGCCACCTTACCATCCACCCGCATGCATGTCATCTTGCTCATATCAAATAAAATGCCAAGTATGTGTTCTCAAATTCCAAGGTGCACTTATCATTTATTTCCATAACGTGTGTACATAAGGTAACTTTCAATGATTAAATTAGCTTTATTTCTATATTCATTATTACTTTGTATTTATTTCATGCATACAAAAATATTTATCACCATTCCATTTAATACATACTCTTCCTTTCATATCCATTCCCACGTGAAGTGAGGTCACTACACACATTAGTTGGGGGGAGGGGTTTAATTTTTCAATTTTCACTATCTTTGTCTTTAGAGACACCAGATAAAACATCCTATGCCATTTTCTAAAGAGATTAAACTTACCCTGTTTCACCCAAAGTATGAACTTGTTACCCTGAGAAAGTTATAGTTGGGAAGAGTAGGAGAGGTAGCAAATTGTAGGTTGGTTCTTTTTAAGGTGGCAGAAATGGAGTTTAGCAGAAATCAACACTCCAAGAGGTTGCAGAACACAGAGATAATGGGGAGTGATGTGATACAATGAGAGCCATCTACACATAAGGAAATATTAGAGGATGTGTTGGTGCTACCACTCTTCACCAGAGTAGGATGACTAGACTACTTTTTGAAGTTAACAGAATATGATAATGAAATGGCAAAAGAATTTGTAGCTACATTGCAGTATGATGAGGCAATGGTAAGGGGATTGGTTGTAGATGCTTCTAAAATGGCCATTGCCCTAGTTACAAGATTGTCGCGCACAGGGTCTAAATATCCAGCTCGTGCTAATGTAGTTGTAGAAAGGGAAGAATTTTGCAAGCGAGGAGAGCACCTGGACTCAACAACACAAGGTACAAAGAGATTGTCCCTTCCATTCTTTTGGGGAAAATATGATTCATATATCATTAAATACTTTACCTGTGATGGCCGGTAGAATTTGTTGTATACTGTGCATTTCAAGTTGCTTAATCATTTATGCCATGATAAGCTAGTCAATGTTCCCAATTTCCTGTATAACATGTCGAAAAGGATGGCATCTGAATATCAGAAAAAGAAAGTGGACACCATGTTGTCCCATCACTGTTTAATAGCCCTATTGATTAAGATAAGCCTAAGAATTCAACACCCACATGTTGATTGGGAGGCTTTTAAACAATGTATAGCTATCACAACACTATTGGAAGAACCTGAAGTAGAGGATGAACCCCAACATGAGCCTAAACCTAAGATTGAACCTGAGCAAGAGGGGCCACAAGAGGAAAACACTCCAGAGGATAGGGTAGTGGCAACAGAGGAACACTCATCTTCTAACCCTAAATCTATGAGAGGCACTGATTCAACACCTGTTAGGAAAAGGAAAGACAAGAAAAGTGTTAAGAAATATAAAATCACTGTGCAGGGAGAAGATGCAGGGGAAAAGAAGAAGAAGAGAAGTAAAAAGAAGAGGAAAAATGAAGTCAAGCAGGAGACTGCTACTCCCAAGCACTCAAGAAGGTTGAAAAGGCAAAGTGTGAAGGAAACAATTGTTGAGGAACAGGGGCAGGAAAGAGCTAGAGGGCAGCAGCAGCATGATCCAATCCCAGTGAATATAGATTCAGATAAAGAAGGAAATGCCCTTGAAGATGTCCCTGCTAATGCTCATTAAAGTGTTAATGTGTCTGCTAAAAAGAGAATTTATGTTTTCTCATCTTCTGGTTTTGATTCAAAAGACATGTTTATTGCAAAGAAAATGGGAAAGTCAGTTCCTAGTAGTTCTATTAAGGAAATTTTTGATATAACCGGGGATGATAATGATGAAGGTCTAAATTTTGAAAAGGAAAAAGACTTGTTGGAAGATAGGAACATAAGAAAAGAACTTTAAGAAGCTCTTGATAGGATAAAACAATTGGAAGAGTGGGTGAAAGGATATGAAGAGAAGGACAAAGAAAAGGAGAAAAGAATACAAGAGTTGGAGGAGAGAATTCAAACCTATGGCCATGGAACCAATTTGGATTTGCTAGCATAGATGGTTGTGAGTAAAACAAAAATTGAAGAAAATGAAGTATTAACTCTACAACCTTAGCTATCAAGGACTCCAATGTACCACACCACTTTGTCTTTGGGTTTTGAATTAATGGAATTTACTCACAAATCTAAACAAGAAAAGGAAAACTGGGAGAAAGAAAAATAGAATCTCAATGCATCAATAGAAGATAAGAATTTGATGATAAAAAGGATGGAGGATAAGATGATAGAGGTAATTGACAGAGCCATACATATCATTGGGTGTAGATCTCCACCTAGGGTATATGCATTGTTTCTAAAAGAAAAAAAATTTAGTTTCTAGTTTAGGAGGTTCATTAATGATCAGCCTACTTTACATTCAAGGCATATTTTTTATAGCTATTTTAAAGGAGTCAACTTAGAGGAGCAAGATCAATTATGTGAATATTGGTTGCACAACTACTTAATGGCAGAGGATACAGAATGGAACCCTTCAATTTATGTTGGGGATTTGCAGGTTAGGGCATTGTCATCATATTTCAAGAATGAGCAGCTCAGAAGGGAATTGATGGACAAATATGAGGAACAAGAGAAAATAGTGGCACTACAGATCAGGAGGGAAGAACTAAATCCTGATGTAATCCTTACTCAATGGTTAACACTCCTCTCACATAAAGGTCTAGGAAAATAATTGTGGATTTGAGACTGCGAGATCACAGAAGGATACAACAGTTAGCAGGACCTATGCTTCAAAATTATCTAAGGTATGTACAAGATAGATGGAATAGTCTGACCCCAACACTGTAGAGGAAAGAGCCTCACTCTTTCCATAATTTTATGAACATTTTTGAAAGATTGTGCAAGTACATCCAGATTTTAGAACAAAGAGGAGTGAGATGGCTGCCACTTACTTTTCATCCTCCTATTCTCCTCTATCCAGTACCACACTAGATAAGAGAAAAGAATGATGAATGTAGGAATGCAGATCAGTCAAGATGGATAGGCTTGCATGTTAAAATGGTTTTCATCTTAAGCAGGGAGAGGGATTCAGAGAAATAATGGACCTTAGGAAGATTACTTTGCACTACAATCTTCTTCCCTAAATATTTAATTCAATGATTTTACTTGAGGGCAAGCAAAAGGCTAGTTGGGGGAAATGATGGGTTGAAATATTGACCTCTTTTTATGTTATTTTTATATGCTTTTAGAACTTTTCCATATGATCCTCCAGACACTTTTCCAACATCACCATCATTATATACTGTCTTTTTATATACTTTGCAAGACTTTGAATCTATGTTATTAATATGGAACATGGTGATGATATTATCAATTGAATTATTTAAATATGAGTATGTATGCAATATAGATGAAATCCTATGGTTTAATTATTAATGTTATTTGTGTGAATGTGTTTTGTGAATTAACCCCTATGCATCAAGAATGTGGCATCAAGGAAAGGAGAAGTTGCAGTGAGTTGTAGGAAAGAAGAATTAAAGGAAGTTGAAGTCAGGATGCCAAAAGTGCAGGCAGCTGGAGGATGAATGTGAACCATCATGGAAAGGAATAAATTTAGAAGAAGTAGACTTATTTCAAACAAGACTTATGTGTGTTCTTTATACGAGTCGTTGCATAAGAGTTCTTGTTTGAATAGGATTCTCCTTCCTCTATTCAGTTGGGATTAATGGACAAATATGAGGAACAAGAGAAAATAGTGGCACTGCAGATCAGGAGGAAAGCACTAAATCCTAATGTAATCCTTACTCAATGGTTAACACTCCTCTCACATAAAGGTCCAGGAAAATAATTATAGATTTGAGACTGCGAGATCACAGAAGGATACGACAGTTAGCAGGACCTATGCTTCAAAATTGTCTAAGGTATGTACAAGATAGATGGAATAGTCTGACCCCAACACTGTAGAGGAAAGAGCCTCACTCTTTCCATAATTTTATGAACATGTTTGAAAGATTGTGCAAGTACATCCAGATTTTAGAACAAAGAGGAGTGAGATGGCTGCCACTTACTTTTCATCCTCCTATTCTCCTCTATCCAATACCACACTAGATAAGAGAAAAGAATGATGAATGTAGGAATGCAGATCAGTCAAGATGGATAGGCTTGCATGTTAAAATGGTTTTCATCTTAAGCAGGGAGAGGGCTTCAGAGAAATAATGGACCTTAGGAAGATTACTTTGCACTACAATCTTCTTCCCTAAATATTTAATTCAATGATTTTACTTGAGGGCAAGCAAAAGGCTAGTTGGGGGAAATGATGGGTTGAAATATTGACCTCTTTTTATGTTGTTTTTATATGCTTTTAGAACTTTTCCATATGATCCTCCAAACACTTTTCCAACATCACCATCATTATATATTGTCTTTTTATATACTTTGCAAGATTTTGAATCTATGTTATTAATATGGAATATGGTGATGATATTATCTATTGAATGATTTAAATATGAGTATGTATGCAATATAGATGAAATCCTATGGTTTAATTATGAAGGTTATTTGTATGAATATGTTTTGTGAATTAACCCCTGTGCATCAAGAATGTGGCATCAAGGAAAGGAGAAGTTGTAGCGAGTTGCAAGAAAGAAGAATTAAAGGAAGTCGAAGTCAGGATGCCAAAAGTGCAGGCAACTGGAGGATGAATGTGAACCATCATGGAAAGGAATAAATGTAGAAGAAGTAGACTTGTTTCAAATGTGACTTATGTGTGTTCTTTGTACGAGCCATTGCATAAGAGTTTTTGTTTGAATAGGATTCTCCTTCCTCTATTCAATTGGGATTAATAAATCAATCTTAAACATGTATCCTAGTATCTAGGGATGGATTAATGATTGAAGTTAGATGGTAGTTGCATAAGACTGTCCCATTTCTGTATAAGTTAGGAGGATGAGTTCGGTGTTAAGTTAGTTACCTTATTTTCTAGTTACTCAGTTGTTCGTCTATTTTTCAATATTGGAAGATCCAAACATGTTTAATAAAGAATGTCATTATTGAATACAATCTGAAAGAGATTTTGTTTATGATATGAAATGAATGGAACTATGTGTTATGAGGATGTGTGAGTATCTAAATTAGATTTGATTTCTAGTTAAGTGAGTCGGTCCCTTGAGTCGGCCACTCAAGGTATTGATATTCACTTCATTTATTTTTCTTATTCCTTTATGCATTCTTGTTAAATCTATTTTCCATTAGCTTATAAATGCATTACGAGTCAATTAGAATACTTTGATTGTTAAATTACAATAGTATGGTTCATGAACAAATGCATGCTTTGTCTACTTTAAGTCTTGCGGAGGTTAGCATTAGTTCTCTTATCATTTTGAATGTTTTGGATTAGTTCTGTAATTTCTTGTTGTTAGTAATTATCTATAGCTTATGCTGAAGGTACCCATAGCCACTAGATTCTATAACTATTTTTACCATTTTTGCGTTTCTGTGAATTTTAGCAAAGTAGAATAATCTGAGTAGGTTTGGATAAGATAGTTTAGAAAGAATATGAGCTTTGAAGGCACATATAGTGCAGTGCCATCATAAGCTTACGCTCCTTGGTTGATAACTTAATGTAGGAGTACAATGATAGAGTGGACTGTTCAGATTGGTTTACCCCTGAATTATGTTAAGTCTACAACACATTAGTTTTCCTCTACAGGTCCCCCAATTTAATAGTCACAATTAATCTACAAATATATAATTTGTTTAAAGGATAAGTGACTAGTTGGCCAATGAATAGGAGATGTTGTTATAAACAATCTCCTCTATACTTCAGGTTCTACAAGACCTAGGTGGGTTTCCCTATGGTATCACTTATAGATGGGTTTTATAACAATAAAGTGATACATAACAGATAAATTCTCACACATTACACCAATGATTTGTAACTTTTATCATTAAAATGCCTATTATCCTTGTGCACATTCATAATTCCATGCAAGAGACTAAAATAGATACACATAAGTTATACTTGACATAAGATTTGTCATTATAAAGCAATTATGAGACTGAAAGATGCTTAAATCAGATCGATGCCTATTTAAGGCCACAAAGTCAATAAACCATGCAAAATCCTCGTATAAACAACTTGGGGCATGCACTAATGGTCATTTCAACACTATTTCCTTGAAATAGAAGGACCTACAAAGGTTTACAATATGGTCATGCTTAAATATCAATCTAAAATAATCATAAACTTGCTATTTCTATAAAAGCATATTACTATGTTCATTAAATAGAAAGCAATTAATAAAAATAACACAATGCAAGAATTTTACATCAAAGAATCCAATAATCCTTGATTATTTATTCAATACAGTAAGATATTACAGCTTGAGACAACCATATTGAGATTTATCTTCTCATGAGATTAGATTAGAGTATATATTTGCTAAGAAGGAAGATTTTACAGACTCATTACACTATAATTGTAAAAAGACACCTAAAAGACTAAGTAATTTTCCAAAGTTTCTATCAAATCTCAGAAGCTAAACAAGGTTGTTTCCTACTCCATAAATAGGAAAAGAATAAGAACACGGGCTCTAGCAAATCGACACTTTCTTACAATTAAAATTGATAACACATTGTTTTGTTGGAACGGTAAAACAACCTGTTAATAGAACCTAATAGAAAAGAACAACCCACATGATCATCCCCCTGCTATCCTTCAAATGATTGCAAGGCAACAAATTCAAAGGTCATGAACCAACCATCCTGACGCAAATGTTGAAGTGAGGTGGTGGGACATCAGTTGGATCCAAACAAATTTCTTCACCTGTCAAAGTTGAGTTGTAGGCTACTATTGATTGCAACCATGGAAGTGAATGAGTTGGAAGGTGTTGCTCTACCTATTCAGAAAGTTAAGCTAGTGATCATTGGCCATTAGAAACTAACAACCTCCTTAATCTCAAACTAGACAACTGCATGTAGTTGGACGGCCATGACAGATGAGCCAATTTCTCACCAAGATCCAATAGGCAGAAGATGAAATTGATGAATTGAAGAGGCTACCATAGAAATTGATTTACCCTTTTTATCCTAGTAGGAACTCCTTAAACAATGAGAGTATGCAGACAAGAACAAAGAAAAGTAATTTCCAAATCCTCCCATTCCCAAGAAAACAATCTTTGCTCTCTTGTTTTTGAAATCACAAAGTTGTAAATAAGAGAACAATGATAATCCCTCCTTGAGAATGAAAAATATAGTAGTCATGGTAGGAGGAGGAAAATACTTTGAACCAAAAATGGAAAGCAGAATGACAAGATCCGTAAATGTACTCCTTTCATTTATAGCAAAAAAAGAGTAGGGATTGATTTCCAAACATTGCTTTTTCTCAACAACTGCACTTATCATTCCCATTGCCATCTGAGAGTTTGCACACTTGACCTTAGCAAACATTCCCTTGAAACTTGCAATATAGCCAAAAATGGAAAAGGAGGTGAGAACCTTTAGAACCAATCAGAATGACAAGATCTGTAAATGTACTCCTTTCATTTATAGCAAAAAAAGAGTAGGGATTGATTTCCAAACATTGCTTTTTCTCAACAACTGCACTTATCATTCCCATTGCCATCTGAGAATTTGCACACTTGACCTTAGCAAACATTCCCTTGAAACTTGCAACATAGCCAAAAATGGAAAAGGAGGTGAGAACCAAAAAAGGAAAGCAGAATGACAAGATCCGTAAATGTACTCCTTTCATTTATAGCAAAAAAAGAGTAGGGATTGATTTCCAAACATTTCTTTTTCTCAACAACTGCACTTATCATTCCCATTTCCATCTGAGAGTTTGCACACTTGACCTTAGCAAACATTCCCTTGAAACTTGCAACATAGCCAAAAATGGAAAAGGAGGTGAGAACCTTTAGAACCAATCAAGTACCTTTGCCTCAAACCCGTGTGCATATGACTTAGTTCATCTACCATATGTCTTTTCAATAACACCAACAACTTAATAATTACCCAATTATTGGACGACATAACACCTACATACTCCTTGAAAGAACATATGACTGGACAAGCTGACTCATCCTTGATATTTCACAAGCTAGGAGTTAAAGACATCTTCTAATGGCCACTTAAATTCAAGGATACCTGACACCTTAGTCAAATGGGCATTATACCATGCATCCAAAGTTGTTTTGGTATCCTTGACAAAAATTTCCAAACTATACTCCAATTTTATTAACTTGTCTAGACTATCATTTTAAAAAATTGAGTTTGGTTCATTCTCTACCAAAATAAAAGAGCCCAAAGATGCTATGACATTATTAAAATTTGTCATCCATTGATTAAATGACTTAATATTTCCCTTCTCATCGAGGATATTTGGCATGAGGATTTCCTCCAATGCTTCAAATGAATTAAATTTATTCTTAAGGAGGACCTCAAGTTTTGATTGGTGAGTTAAGACATCATTCATCAATCATATCATCTCCAATGTGCTCACCAATTCTGGAGGTGCATCAAAATTAGACTTCACCTACTCATGTGTCTTCCTTAGTGCTAAAAATATCTGGGTCCATATACTTGACATTTCTTTAAATTTTCCCTCATTCTACAAGTAACTAGCATAAGCATTCTTCAAGTTGTTGTATCCATCCCATGCATATTCTAATTTTTTGAGGATCTTTGTCAACCTCTAACCTAGTAAATCATCAACAAGATTTACCAACTTATATCTACCCTCATCCTTAGCTACCTCTTTTTCCCCTGGATTTGCTTTAATTGCTCCTTGAGATCCTATATCCTAGATGACAATGTTATCCTATCCTAATATAAAGTGTTGACTGAAGTGGATTGGGGGTGGCAATCTCTGATAAAATGCTTTATGTAGGAGGGATTAATATGACTACCCTGTTATACTCCTAGAGTATCCTTAAGTTGTCCTTTTGTAATTATTCATGATTAGCCTATAATTTATTTGTTGTTGCCTCACTAAACAAGGTTGTGTTGACCACTAAGGATGCTACTAGAGGAGTAGGTGTATCTCCAACTCTTCTAACAATCAAATTTCCAGTAAGCTCTCCTATATCCTTCCCAACCCAATGCTTCTAAGTTTCAGGGGAAACTACCCATATAGTCAAGGTTTTATATTTAGTACTAAAACCTAAATTGAAATACAGTCTTGAGCTTGCTCCTCAAATATCAAGACATCTTGATCATTGTCCTACCTCCTAATAGTATCTAGAGCAATGGCAGAAGCAATGTCCCATTTTAGTAATAGGAGACAACCACTTTGTTCTACAATCCTTCTTCCTTCCTCGGGGGTAATATTGTTGACATGGAAATCAACTTCATTAATGATATTCTATGTTATCTCCTGCATCGCTTCCTCTGTAGCTTCTCCCTTTTTCTTATTCAGCTTCTTGAGGAATGTTTCTATTTTGTTCTTGATCAAAAAGTCTTTGAATTCTTTTGACTTGGCAAAAGCATCATCAGTCAAGAATTCAGTACAGGAAAGAGCTCTTATATCATTTACTATTGTATCATCTCCCCTCAAGTCTACAAGTAAACTATCTTGCAAGGGTTCTTCAATTATTACCCTATAGGGAGAGGGAATGATCTAGTTGGCCTCATCAAGGTCAAGCACATGTTCTCTAATTATTTCAAATTCTGCATAATCAACCAGAGGAGGAATATTAGCTTGCACCATTGACACCTCCACATTTTGAGGTTCTGTAAGCTCAACCACTTTGGGTCCCTCTCTAACTAGTGACCTTGGTTGTGCAAAATCCTTGGAGAAAGAATAGAAACATTATCTAGCATGGTTTACATCATGATGATTGGATCCTTTATCTCCTTATATGCCCCTGGATATTTGGGGTCTAATTCTTTCCTCTACTTTTCTCCCTTGAGGATTGTTTTCAAATTATCTTTCCTTCTACAAAACTCCTCATCAGTGGTACAATTCATGATCATATCCTCAAGGCCATCAAGATTATGATGGTAATTTGGTCTTCCAACCCCCACTCTAGCCTAATCAATAAGGTGTTCAGGATCAAAGTCCCTTTATTTGTCAACTGCCATTCATTAAGCCTGCAATCTAGAGGCCAATAGTTCTAGCCCCTCTCTAGCCGCTATTTGGAAATCTGAGAAAATAAGGGAGGCGGAAAAAAATGCCCTCTTCTTATGGTTCCTAAAGTGAAATTTGTCCACCTCATTTAACTACCACGGTATTTCAACAAAGGAAATTTTGTCCGGCACATTCCTTGGTAGGATGTGAGGTTGAATTCGAACACCATATACCTTGATGACAGTGGTATTAGAATGAAGGAACCAATCCCCCCAATTATGATCAACCTGTCACAACCCTAAATACCACATTAAAAAATTATTATGTTTAAGTGTGATAATTTATTTAGAATTTTGCTAAGTATAGACTAACCACTCTTTATATATGTATATATATATATATATATATATATATAGAATAGGCAAAAAGCATTAATTGTGTAATGATACAAATTAGAATTAAATAAAAACAAATAAAACTCTATTTTTTTAAAATTATATTTAAATTTATTAAATTGATAGTTATTTCACTTTAAAATAAATTAAAATTAATTATTCTTTTAATATAAAGGTGAGTGATTTATGGAAAATCCCTAATTAGAAAATTTTAATTTTTGGACATAGCTCATTTAATGAGCTGGAAATTTGGGGGGGATTTTGCTGGGAGATGTAGCAAAATCAATGGAGAACTTGACGAAAGGAAAAATATAAGTATTGGAGAGAGGAAAAAGTGGGGGGGATTTTGTTTAGGGGATTTTGTTTGGAGAGATTTTGTTTTGGGGAGATTTTGTGGAAAAAATTGGTCGGGAGATCTCCGCTAGTAGAGAGTTTGACAGGTAATTGTGGGTTTTATGTCTTCAATTCTTGTATGTTTTCTTTGCAATTTTTTCCCTCTAATGGATCTAACCAAGTCTTGTGGAAGAGTTTGATGGAACTCAAGTGAACTCACATTTATGTAGGGTTTGGATTGGAATTCCTAGTAATCCTTCTAAATGATTACATGTGTAATTTATATAGAAATGTGTGTATGATTTAGGTTTTTCTGTATTTTTATATGATGTGAGAGAGAAAGCAATATTATATATATGATATTTATACATATACATTGACATATACTTATTAATATACTTACATATCGAGACAATGCAAAGTTTTAGGGGGGGAGTGTGTCACAACCCTAAATTCCACATTAAAAAATTCTTATGCTTAAGTGTGATAATTTATTTAGAATTTTGCTAAGTATAGACTAACCACTCATTATATATATATATATATATATATATAGAATAGGCAAAAAGCATTAATTATGTAATATTAAAAATTAGAATTAAATAAGAGCAAGAATGCATAGAGGCAATTTTTGGTAGAGGCGAGGGCTTCCATGGCTATATTTTGCCAATAAGCGAATCTAGGAGGAGCAGAGATTTAAGAGACCTTATCAAAGGGAAGTAAGGAATGGAGCGCAAGCAGCTACCATTTTCAACAAAGCAAAGGGGAGAGAGGTAAGAATTCCAAAGGAAGTCCCTACAATCAAGGCAGATGAAAAAAAAGTTTAGGCTTGGAAGGAAAAAAGAAAGAAGTGAATGAGAATGTTAAGGAAAACTATATTCTAAAATGTACAATGGGAGCCAATAGAATTTCAATTATCACTAGGGTTGAGAACGAAACTCTAAATATAAAAAATAAGTTCTTGGAGATTTCAATGAAGGACTTGAAGGAAAAATCCTTCTTTCTAAAATGGGTGGACCTATGGCCAACTTGGGAAAGAATAAATGCATGGTGTGCCAAGAATTGGGGTAATTTGGTCTAAGGAACTTGCCAAAAGGATTCTTTTTGGTGTTGTGTGAAAATAGAGAGGTCAAAGAAAAAATCCTTAGCAGTAAATCATGGATGATGGATGGTGTGGATTTTTATATAAAGGATTGGGAGTTGAACTTCTATCCCATGGAGCACAAAGTTACAATGACCCCAAGATGGGTTAGATTATACAATCTTCCCTCAGAATATTGGATAATGGAGATTTTGAATGAAATAGGGGATTTCTTGGGGTCTTTTGTGGAGCTCGATGAAACCACAACAGGAGGTGTTTCTAGAGTATATGCGTGGATATGTGTCAAATTAATATGGCAAAAAAAATTCTAGATTACATCAACCTAATTTTGTCGAATGGGGTTTGGAGACAGAAAGTTGAATTGGAAGGATTGGATGAGCCAATAGTGGAAATTCCCTATGAAGATTCTATTCATGAGGATGAGAGTGAAAAGGGTGAAGAATCAGATAGTTTAGAAGAACAAAAGGAGGAGGAGAGCCCTTTCGAGCCTGGCAATTCTTTTGCAAATGAGGTTGTGATGGATAATATTGAGACAAGGGTAGATGATGGCGATAATGAAATCTGTGATTCCCCTCTAAAACCAAAGAATCTAGCAAACTTGTGGGATTGGATTGTGGAGGAGGAGCGTTTGGGTTCCTTTCATTGCAGAGCATCCTCAATGGATGAAAAATATAACTCTAATTTTGATTTGGCTATGTATCTTTTTTTATTATCATCCAAAAAAAGAGAATTCAGAAAATAAGGACAGAAATGGGAGTCAAAAGGCTTGTGAGGAGGTAGGTTGTGGGGAGGTGCTAGCGCAGGAGGAAGATTTGTTCAAAGGCAATCCTCCAGTGATGGTTGAAGTTGGTCAATCACATGTTGCATTCACTCCTCCAATAATTAGCAAAGTTCTTCTGAAATTGGAAGAAGGGGAAATCTTGTCCTTGGAAAAGCTAGGAATTACATAGATACATGCTTCTCTTATCAACCCTATTTGTGGAGACTCGAAGAAAAAGGGGAGAAAAACCAATTATGTAATTATGGTAGAGGATGGTGAGGCTAAATTTCAATTAAAAATTACACAAATGATGTTGATGTCTGGGAAGGGAATCACCCTTCCCAAATAGTCATGAAGATCACTTCATGGAACGTTAGGGGCTTAAATGATCCTAACAAAATACCAGATGGAGATTTCAAATTCTAACATTTTCTTACTATAGGAAATGAAGTTAATGGGCAAAGATATTGATTATTTCAAGTTAAGATTGAAGGGGTGGGATGGCTTTTTTGTTAACACAAAAGGTGCTTCAGGTGGGCTTGCAATCCTAAGGAGGGCAAATTGTGTAGCGGTGGAGCTTGTAAGTAGTTCTAGATTATGGATGTTGACAAAGGTAATGTGTATTTCTACAAAGCTGCAATTATTTCTGATTAATGTATATGGTCCTAACTCACCCCTCCTCAAAAAAAGAGTATAGGATGAATTGGAGTTAATTTTGGCAAATTTTGCAACTTCCTTTTACTTCTTGGGAGGAGATTTCAATGCCATCCTTAGTGGCGAAGATAAGTTGGGGGAATCAAGCAATGCTTCTAGACATTCCACTGGAGAATGGAAACTATACATGGACAAACCAAAGGCTTGGCTTTAGCAACATTGCAGAGAGATTGGATAGATTCCTCTAGCTGGGAGACTTAGGGAATTTTGGAAGAGAATGCAAATGTTTTTTATTACTGATATCTAGCTCCGATCATTACCCAATTCAATTGCAGATCATGGAAGATAAGAAGCCAGTTAGAAGCCCTTTCAAGTTTGAGAATATGTGGATGCATGATGAAAGATTTCTTAGCTTAGTGGAATCTTGGTGGAAGGAGGAAGTACCAGAAAGGTTCAAAGATGTTCATCTTTTTTTTGAAACTGAAGAAGCTAAAAGAGAAATTAAAAATTTGGAACAGAACCTATTTTGAGGATATTTTTAAGGAAAAGGCAAAGATATAAGAAAAGTTAAGGGTCTAAATGAGGAGGTGTTCAAGACTGGGATGAACCAGGATTCCTTCTTGGTTGAAAAAGAGCTAATGATGAAGCATGCTGAAGTGTTGGCCAAAGAAGAAATATTTTGGCTACAAAAATTCAAAGATTTGTGGTTGAAAGATGAAGACAAAAACACAAAGTTCTTTCACAACTCTATAAGAGTCAGAAGATAGAAGTGTCGAATGAACAAGATTGTGTTGGCGGATGGAGAAGAATGTGAAGATGAGAATGTAATCAATTTAGTGGGGGTCAATTTTTTTGAGGATCTATTGTACAACAGAGAAGCATTGGATTTACGTATTCAACATAGAATTTTGGCGTGCATTCCTAGAAAGGTCAAACAAGAACACAATGAAATGTTAAATTCATCTTTCAAGGAAGAGGAGCTTAAGGCAGCAGTAATGCAACTACATCCAGATAAAGCCCCTAGGCCTGATGGTTTTCCTGCAAGTTTCTTTCATAAATGTTGGCATATTATTGGAAAAGATATTTGGATAGCTGTAGAAGAATCCAAAAAGAAGAAGACATTGTTGAGGGATCTCAACAACACTTTCATAGCATTGCTTCCAAAGAAAGAGTGTATTGACATTTGAGGACTTTAGGTCCATCTCGTTGTGCAATACGGTTTACAAAATCTTAGCCAAGACAATTGCGAATAGGATGAACCTATTCTTGGATGAAATCATTTCAAAAGAACAAAGTGGATTTGTCCCAGGGAGATCGATTTTTGGTGGCACCATCATTGCTCAAGAAGCTATTCACTCTCTTATGACCTCTAAAAGGAGTGGTATGCTTGTAAAGTTAGATATAAGAAGGGCTTATGATAGGGTGGATTGGAGATTTCATTTCAAGATCTTGGAGGCCTTCGGTTTTGATAAAAATTGGCTGGATTGGATTTTCAGTTTTGTAGCAAGCCCCAGGTTCTTGATTTTGACCAATGGAAGCCCTCAAGGATTCTTTGAAGTCTCAAGAGGTTTAATTTGGGGAGATCCCCTCTCTCCCTTCCTCTTTATTATGATGGCGGATGCACTGGATAGATATATTCAAAGGGCAGTGGATTTAGGGCAGTGGATTTAGGGCAGTGGATTTAGGGCAGTGGGAAGAACTAAAAATTGCCAAAAATGTTGCACCTTTGACACACCAGCAATTAGTTGATGATATGATGTTGTATGGGAGTGCCAAAAGAAAGGAAGCAATGTGTATGAAGAATATTTTGGATGAATACTCAGCAGCCTCTGGTCAATGTGTTAATACACATAAATATAAAATATTCTTTTTTGCTACAGATCAAAGAAAGCAAAGGGAGATTCTAAGAATTTTGAACTTCAAGCAAGGGGAGTTTCCAAGTAAGTATTTAGGATTTCCTTTGTTTGATTGAGGAAAGCAATCTGAACTTTGAGGTCCATTGTTAAAGCAATTAAAGCAAATAAGTGATAGAATGGGTTCGTGGAAGGGCAGATGGCTCTCTTGGGCAAGAAGGATCGTAATGCTCAAAGTAGTCATTTTTCCTATTCCTATTTTCTTACTATCCTTCCTACGGTTGCCTAAGTCCACAAGCAAATCAATAGAGCAGAAAATGAGAAATTTCTTCTAGCAGGGCCAAACAGAGGACAAGAAGTTCCCATTGATTTCTTGGGACAACATTTGTAAACCAAAACTAGTTGGGGGTGTTGGATTGACAAATTAGATCAAACAGAATAAAGCCCTTGGGGCAAAAATAGTTTGGGTGATTTTTGCGAGGCTAGAATTGAAATGGGTCAAGATTCTGAGAAATAAATATCTAGATTCGATGCAAGATAATCGAATTCTCACAATAGAGAATCCTACTAAGGATTCAAGACTGTGGAACTTTTTTCTCTCTTGCAAAGGAATAATTATATATTATCTCACTTGGGAAGTTGAAAATGGTGAAATAGCATTATTTTGGGAGGATTCGTGGATGGGGTTTCCAAAAATTAGAGAAGCTTGTCCTAAAGCCAAGCAAATTTTGTTGGAAAGATAGGGAGTAAGAGTTGTAGATTACATAGTAGCCAGATTTAAGAAATGGAGATAAGTGGTGGGAGTGGAAGTGTTTTGAAATCCATTGGATCCCTAAAGTAGAGCAGATTTCTTTGAGGACAACTCTTTAAAATAGAGAATTCATCTCTCTTCTAGAAGGGATAGACTGCATTGGAATTGTTCAACAACAAGGGATTATAATGTGAAGATTGGATATGTGGTGGCAGATGGAGAAAAGGAACAGACTAACCTCCCAGTGCACTTGCGTTGCAATAAGGTATGCCTTCCTAAAGCTGGTGTACATTTGCTTGGGCGGCACTTCAGAAAAGAGTGCTAATAGGAGATAGGTTCAAAAAGTTGGGGTTCGAAGGCCCAAGCAGGTGTGTGATGTGTTTGAAGGAGGGAGAAATAGTAGATCATCTTTTTTTGCGATGCCCTTTTGCTCAGGAGTGTTGGAGATGGTTGGGTGCAAAGTTGGGTTGGATCAGGACTTTGCCCAATGACATTTTGTCTTTGTTCAAAGCATGGCCTACTCATCACCATCATTCAGTGTATGGTTGCATTTGGTTAATCAGTCCATCTGTCATGCTAAAATGAGGAAGGCTTGGAATGGGCTAATCATTCCCCCCATTAATGGGGTTGGGGGTGTGGACACCTTGCAGAAGAGAAAAGAGATAAAATGGATGTCTCCTTTAACGGGTTGTGTGAAGATGAATTTCAATGGTGCATCTAAGGGAAATCTAGGTGTTTCTGATGCAGGTTGTCTAGTGCGGAATCACAAAGGTGAAATCCTAGGAAAGGAAGCAAAAAAGATAATGGATGGATCAAACAATCAAGTAGAAATCCAGGATCTCATACTGGGCCTCAATTTATGTATTCAACTAAAGGTGAAAAGGATCGAGATTGAGGAAGACTCCCTAGTGGTGATCAACACTTTGCAAAAGGGGGGTTGGCTAATTGGAAATTAAATGTCCTTTTATTGGAGGCCCTAAGTATATTAGAAGGATTTGAGAGCGTGGTTATTAACCATGTGCTGATGGAAGGTAATAAGGACGTAGATGTGATGGCCAACTTGGCCATCAACTCAAGGCAAGCTACATATTGGGAGGTGATGAATAATGAATGTACTGGCTCACTCGACTGACAAGCAATCTTGTCACAGTGAAGAGATGATGGAAGCGAAGCGTGCAGAGTTGGTTTTATGGAGGAATGTTGGGCTTCGGTGTTGGTTAGTTTATTTATTAGATGGTATGGGAGATTGATAGTTATTTAACAAGATGGACACCCCTATAAGGCTTATCTGCAAAAAAAGGCAGATGTCTTTCTTGGGTTTAATAATAGAAAAATGGATGAGGTAGGTCTTTAAACCCATGAGTGGTATTGTCCTCTTTGCAATAGAGTGGGTTTTGGGCGAGAGATTCATGGCAACAGAGCATAGGTATTGGATCAATATCGACCTAGCCTCCATGCTGTTAGATGTACTACTGGATGCAAATGAAGAAAAGGTGGTCATTCAAATACTAATGGAAGCTTTTGTTGAGAAGGACTTCTATGGTGGCTGGAAGAAGGTGGTGAGTTTGGCTAGGTTTCGAGTTGGCATTCCGCAGGCGGATGATTTCCATAAGATAAATGCAACGAGAGATGCAGTTGTCTGGATGTCGTTTGTGGAGGAGGCAGGGGTTAAGAAGATTGCTGGTAGAAGGAGGCATGCAGCGTGGTGGAGGAAGACTGGATGATGGAGGTTCTCGAATCCTACTATGCTACAGATGAAAATGCTTAGTCATGGCTGATAGTATGCAATTTGTAGTTAGTTTGAATATTATTGTTTTATATTTTCAAGCATTAGTGGTCGATAGGGTGGTAGTAGTGAGTAGGGATTTTGCTTATCCCTTGCATTTTGTTGTTCTGGGGGTTCTTTTGTATTGTTCTAAAAACTTTGTTAATCTTTTGTTAAATATTAATATAAGGGAGCAAGCCCCAAGATTGCAATTTACTAAGAAAAAACAATTAGAATAAATAAAAACAAATAAAACTCTATTTTTTAAAATTATATTTAAATTTATTAAATTGATAGTTATTTCAGGTTAAAATAAATTAAAATAAATTATTCTTTTAATATAAACATGAGTGATTTATGGAAAATCCCTAATTAGAAAATTTTAATTGTTGAGCATAGCTCATTTAATGGGCTAGAAATTTGGGGGGATTTTGCTGGGAGATGCAGCAAAATTAATGGAGAACTTGATGGAAGGAAAAATATAAGTGTTGGAGAGAGCAAAAAGTGAGGGGGGATTTTTTTAGAGAGAATTTGTTTGGGGGAGATTTTGTCTGGGAAGATTTTTTTCAGGTTTCGGAGTTTTTCTTTTCAAGAAATTGATTTGTGTGAAAAATTGGTCGAGAGCTCTCCGTTGGTAGAGAGTTTACCAAGTAATTTTGGGTTTTATGTTTTCAATTCTTGTATATTTTTGTTGCATTTTTTCCCTCTAATGGATCTTACCAGGTCTCATGGAAGGGTTTGATGGAGCTCAGGTGTACTCACATTTTTGTAGGGTTTGGATTGGGATTCCCAGTAATCCTTCTAAGTGATTACATGTGTAATTTATATATATTGTACACAAAAAAATTGAAAAAAATGAAAGCTAAAACAATTAAATACAATACCTTTGACCAAACCTTCTGAATACCTTGATATCTTGAATGATGGATGCAAGCCTGATTGATCAATGAAGATTGTGTTGATGTTGATTGCTCAGATACGCAGCATAACGTTGAGATGGAGATTTGATGCAGGAGCATCCAGTGGTGTAAGGGCAATCTTGCATCACCCAAAAAAAGATGTGTTTCAAAATTGTTGATGTTCTTTCCATTTCTTTTCAAAATTTGTGGTTCTAGTTCCAAAATCGCTTGAATAATGTAGAACTTTCAATTTTTCCAAACTACTAAAAATAGTAACCTGCTATTTTTAGAAAATTTGTATTTGGGCACGGAATGAAGTGAAAATTTATAGGAAGTTTCATAACTAAAAAATAAGACCTTTGCCAAAGGAATCATGCAAAGATCATTTGCAAGCTGAAAGATATTAAAGTTTTCGTTTCCCAAAAAATGCCTAAAAATTATTCAAACTCAGGTTTGAGGCACTAAACAGCCCCGTACAGGCTTGAAAATGGCTAGAACTGGTAGAACAATTTCTTGAGCACATAGAGCACTCCGCAAGCTTTCTGACGCATAAAACGGTTCGTCACTTCGACACCCAGATCAAAAGTTATGGCTCCCAGAAGTTGACCTATTTTTGGAAGGAGATGCAAATTTTAAAATTAGGTTGTTGGCCGCCACAAAGGCTATTAATAACCATTTTTGCGAACCCTAGGTGGTAGTAGAGTTAAGGGGGCAAGTGTGGAGTCAAGAATAGGCAGGAAAACAAAAACTCTAGCTGATTTGGGATTACAGGAGGCAGAAGATTCCAGAGCCTGGTGATGTGTAGTTGTAGTGTGTTGCAGCCTGTGGAGGATTGATTCCTCTGATTGTAATTAAGCTTCTGTAATCTAATGAGTTGCCCAGATCAATAAAAGAAAGTTCTATTTTATGTGTTCAATTTCTATTGTTTTGTGTTTTGTGATTTACCGCCTTCATGAAGTGGTATCAGAGCAAGGGTTCCTGAGTGTGTAGATAGACCATCGACCATGAGGTAGTTTGCACTAGGACCTGAGGTTGTGGGTTTGCTGCGGAGATCAAGATGCCTCCACAAAGAAATCATATTGGGAGGAATGCTTTGACGGAAGAGGGTTTTAGAGTCCTACAAAGGCAAATCGATGCATTGCAAGAGGAGCTGCAAAGAGGGTTTGATCCAAGAACGAGAGAAGAAAGTGAAGATGAAGCTGAAGAAGAGCTATCTGAGGAAGAACAAGAAGTTGCAGGAGATCCTGCAAAAGTTAGGTTGTTAAGGGCCATTTCTAAGATTGGAAAGAGGCCCAGGATCAAAGTTTCTACATATTCTGGAGATTTGAATCCAGAACAACTTATTGATTGGATCAATGACATGGAGGAATATTTTGAGTATGAAGATGTGGAAGACCCAGATCGGGTCAAGTTTGTAAAAACAAAATTGAAGGGCCATGCCAGTATTTGTTGGAAGGACGTCCAGTTACAGAGGAATAGAAGAGGAAAATGAAAGATCACAAGATGGGATCAGATGGTGGAGAAATTGAAGAAGCAGTTCATTCATGTGGACTATGAGATGGAGTTGCTGAAGAAGCTGCAAGGATTGAAGCAAGGAAACAAGTCTTTTAAGGAGTATACAGAAGAGTTTTATAAGATTACTATCAGAACCAGTCATGTAGAGGCCAACAAGGAGAAGGTAGCCCATTACATTAATGGGTTGAGGCCAAGTATTCAAGAGGAGCTGATCCTGGTCAGAACGACCACCATTGAAGATGCATACCAATTTTCTCTGAAGGTGGAAGAGAAGCTGAATAAAAGATTTGACAGTAAGAAAAGGGGAAGAGGTCAAGGCAGAAGGACTGGTGGAAGACCCTATGGGGGCCAAAATGAAGATTCAAAGAAAAGAGAAGAAGTCGGCACCAGTCGAAATCAGAGAGGAGATAATACCTACCGCCCTCATGACCAGAACAATGGTGAGCAAAGAGGAATAGGAAGAGGCAGACCTGGGCAAGGACCTAGAAGAGGAGGTTTCAGAGGAACCTATTTCCAGTGTGGAGAAGAAGGGTATCGAGCATACGAGTGTCCGCAACATCAAGGAAGGACAAATAGAAGACCTGAAGGTAATGCACGAGTTGCACATGTAGAAGAAGATGTGCATTCTAAGTGTTCTAAAGATGTTGAAAGGGGAGAAACCCTAGTTTTCATAAGAACTTTGTTGAATGAGGAGAAAGAACCCAATCAGAGGAAGAGTCTATTCCACACAAGGTGCAAATGTGAAGGTAAGTGTTGCGATATTATTATCGACAGTGGAAGCACTGACAATCTTGTTTCAGAGGAGATGGTTGATAAGTTGAAGTTGACAAGAAGAAAGCATCCACATCCATATCAGATTGCATGGTTGTAGAAGGACCATAGAGCTTTGGTCAATGAGCAGTGTTCAGTGAAGTTCAAATTGGTGACTACCATGATGAGGTGTTGTGTGACATCATACTAATGGATGCATGTCATATGTTATTGGGGAGGCCATGGTAGTATGATAGGAGCATTGTCCATGATGGTCGTGCAAACACATATTCTCTAACAAAGGATGGAGTTCGTCATAAGTTGAAGCCCTTGAAGGAGGTGGAAGAAAAGGTATGTAGTACTGCCAGAATTTGCTTGGTAGATAGTAGAAAATTTTTGAAGGGTATGAAGCATGAGCGTCATTGCTTTGCATTGATTCTGAAGATTAGTCAAGAGAAATGTGAAGATGTACCAGCATAAGTCTCAAAAATGTTGGAAGAATTTTAGGATATTATCTCTGATAATGTACCAGAAGGTTTACCACCGGTGAGGAAGATAAGTCACCAGATGGATTTGATACCAGGAGCTAGTTTACCAATAAGGCAGCCCATAGAATGACTCTAGCAGAGAGTGAAGAGTTGAACATACAAGTTTAGGAGTTGTTGAGGAAGGGATTGATAAGAGAGAGCCTAAGTCCATGTGCGGTACCTCCAGTACTAGCACCAAAGAAAGATGGAGAGTGGAGAATGTGTACAGACTCTCGAGCCATCAATATGATCACGATCAAGTACATATTTCTATTGCCTAGAATGGACGACATAATGGACTGTTTGAGTGGAGCCAAGTACTTTACAAAGGTTGACCTGAAGAGTGGGTATCACCAGATCCGCATTAGAGAAGGAGACAAAGGGAAGACAGCCTTCAAGACAAAGGATGGTTTGTATGAGTGGTTACTCGTGCCATTTGGGCTAACCAATGCACCAAGCACATTCATGCGGCTCATGAACGAGGTATAGAAAGAATTTTTGGGAAGTTTTGTTATTGTTTATTTAGATGATATTTTAATTTTTAGTAATACTTGCGATGAGCATATGATGCATATCAGAAGGGTTTTGGAGAAGCTGAGGGAGGAGAAGTTGTTGATCAATCTAAAGAAATGTAGTTTTGCAAAGGAGTTGGTATACCTGGGATTTGTTGTCTCAGAGGAAGGTCTTAAGATGGACCCAGAGAAGGTGAGGCTATCATTGAATGGCCTACACCAAGGAGTGCTTCCGAGGTAAGATCTTTTCATGGTTTGGCAAGTTTTTATAGAAAGTTTATCAGGAATTTTAGTAGCATTTGTGTACCCCTACATGAGACAATGAGAGGGGATAGAAAAGAGTTTAGATGGACTAAAGGAGTAGATAAAAGCTTTGATACATTGAAGCAAAAAGTCACAGAGAAACCTATTTTGGCACTTCTAGATTTGAATAAGGTATTTCAAGTAGATTGTGATGCTAGTGGTAGTGCTATAGGAGCTGTTTTGAGTCAAGAAGGTAAGCCCATTGCCTATTTTAGTGAGATGCTTAATGATGCCAAGAAAAAGTATTTTGTTTATGATTAGGCATTTTATGCAATAGTTCAGGCTTTGAAGAGATGGAGACATTATTTGTTGCCAAAGGAGTTTGTTTTATATACTAATCATCAGGCTTTGCAGTATCTCAATAGTCAAGGAAAGTTGAACCAGAGACACTTAAAATGGGTTGAGTTTTTGCAAAGCTATACTTTTGTTTTGAAGCACAAGAGTGGGAAGTCCAACAGAGTTACGAATGCCTTGAGTAGAAGGCAAAATTTGTTGACAAAAATGAAGATAGAGGTTGTTGGGTTTGATGAGCTCAAAAGTTTGTATCTTGAAGATCCAGATTTTGTAGAGGCCTGAAAAGATTGTTTGGAACTTGTTACTTTGGACAGGACAAAATGGTTGGATTTCATAATCCAATATGGCATGTTGTTTAGAAGAAGCCAGTAGTGCATTCTAAGGATTTCCATGAGAGAGAACCTGATTAAGGAGAAGCATAGTGGAGGATTGGCTAGACACTTTGGTCGAGATAAGACCATTGCTATTGTTGGTGAAAATTATTATTGGCCACAGTTACAACAGGATGTGAGGAAATTTGTGCAGAGTTACAAAGTATGTTAGATGGCGAAAAGAGCAAGTCAGAATACAGGTCTATATCAGCCACTACATGTACCAAAGAAGTCATGGGATGATATTAGTATAGATTTTGTTCTTGGTTTACCAAGGACATAGAGAGGACATGATTCCATTTTTGTGGTGGTGGATAGATTCTCAAAGATGGCACATTTTATTCCTTGCAAGAAGACTAATGATGTTGTTCATATTGCAAAGTTATTTTTCAAGGAGGTGGTAAGACTCCATGGTCTACCCAAGAGCATAGTTTCAGATCAAGATACCAAGTTTGTTGGCTATTTTTGGAGGACATTGTGGAAGAAGTTGAAGACAGCTTTGAATTTTAGTTCTGCACACCATCCACAGACTGATGGACAAACCGAAGTGGTGAATAGGAGTTTGGGTAACTTGCTACGATGCATAGTAGGAGATAAGCCCAAGGGATGGGATTTGATTTTGCCACAGGAAGAATTTGCTTACAACAATTCTGTCAATAGGAGTACTGGTAAATCACCATTCCAAATTGTATATGGCAATAGTCCAAGAAATGCTTTAGAGTTAAGGAATCTAGACAAAGGAGAAAAGACAAGTGCCGAGGCTAAAGACTTTGCAGCACACATGAAGAATTTATATGAAGAGGTGAAAAGGCACATTAATAAGATGAATATTCAGTACAAGGCAAAGGCATATCAGAAGAGGAGATATAAGGAATTCCAGGTAGGATATGAAGTCATGGTTCACTTGAGAAAAGAAAGGTTCCCTATTAGAACATACAATAAGCTGAAAATGAAAAAATTTGGACCATGCAGAATTTTGAAGAAACATGATTCAGGAAATGCATATGAGGTAAAGCTGCCGAGTGGGATCAACATTTCTCCTATTTTCAACATTGTTGATTTATTAGAATATCATGAAGATGGAACAGAGGATGGACCAACAGAAGAACAATGGAGTATTCCAGCATCCACTTCAACAGAGGAGATAGAAGAGATCTTGGATCGCCGTGTGGGAAAAAGTACTTAGAACAGGCAATATGAAGAATACCTGGTGAAATGGAAAGGAAGGCATGTTGAAGATTCTTCTTGGTTGTCTAAGGTAGAGGTTGACTATTTGGGTTTTCCTCACACAAACACATGAGACGTGACAGGGTCACTTCTTAAATTACCCTGGGTGTCTGATGCAGGACCATCCAGTGGTGTAAGGGCAATCTTACATCACCCAAAAAAAGATGTGTTTCAAAATTGTTGATGTTCTTTCCATTTCTTTTCAAAATTTGTGGTTTTGGCTCCATAATTGCTTGAATAATGATGTAGAACTTTCAATTTTTCTAAACTGCTAAAAATAGTAACCTGCTATTTTTAGAAAGTTTGCATTTGGGCACGAAATGAAGTGAAAATTTGCAGGAAGTTTTATAACTAAAAAATAAGACCTTTGGTGAAGGAATCACGCAAAGATCATTTGCGATCTGAAAGATATTAAAGTTTTTGTTTCCCAAAAAATGCCTAAAAATTATTCAAACTTAGGTTTGAGGAACTAAACAGCCCCGTATAGGGCTGCAAATGACCAGAACTGGTAGAACTAGTTTTTAGCGTATAGAGCACTCCGCGAGATTTCTGATGCATAAAATGGTTTGTTAATCGGACACCCGGATCAAAAGTTATGGCTCCCGGAAGTTGACCTATTTTTAGAGGGAGATGCAAATTTTGAAATTAGGTTGTTGGCCGCCACAAAGGCTATTAATAACCATTTTTGGGAACCCTAGGTGGTAGTAGAGTTAAGGGGGCAAGTGTGGAGTCAAGAATAGGTGGGAAAACAGAAACCCTAGTTGATTTGGGATTACAGAAGGTAGAAGATTCCAGAGCCTAGTGATGTGTAGCTGTAGTGTGTTGCAGTCTGTGGAGGATTGATTCCTCTAATTGTAATTGAGCTTCTGTAATGTAATGAGTTGCCCAAATCAATAAAAGAAAGTTCTATTTTCTGTGTTCAATTTCTGTTATTGTGTGTTTTATGATTTACCGCCTTCATCAAGATTTGATAGCAGATAATAGATAGATGATGGATGAGAGGAAGAATTTCGGCAGCATAAGGATATCAAACTCAGTACATACAAATGGCTTATGAGGGTTAATTTATAGATCTTTGATGTGGAGGGAAGAAGATTTGATAAGATTTGATTTTTGATAAAAGAGGAAATAAAATAAGATAAGATAGAAAGATTGGCTTTTAGTTTTAAATCCTCAAAAAGGAAATAAATCTTCGAAAAGGATGGGAGGATAATTGATGAATTATCTAATTAAATAAATTAATTAGATACACATGAGTTCAAATTTGGAAAGAAAGCAAGAGAATTTTATTAGGATTTTATTAATTAAATAAATATTTGATTTATTTAATTAATGCTAGATTTATGGTGAAAGATGATGTGGAAAGATAATTAAATAAATAAAAATTTATTTAATTATAGGAAAATCGATAAATGACTAATTAAACAATTAAAAATAATTATTTAATTAGAGGGGATAAATGGCCATGAATAATTAAATAAATAAAATTTATTTAATTATAGAAAATAGGATTATGGGATTGAAAGGGAATAAATTAAATTAGTCAAATAAATAAGATTTATTTAACTAATTAGGTGATGACAAGGGTACCTAGGGCAAAACATGCTACAAGATGTCTAGATGATGTAATTTTGCAAGAGATGGACATTTTTGGGTGTCTACATATACAAATGCATGTATGATTCAGGTTTTTCTGAATTTTTATGTGATGTACGAGAGAAAATAATATATATATACATATATATATACATATATATGTATATATACATATATATATATGTATATATACATATATATATATATGTATATATACATATATATATGTATATATATATGTATATATACATATATATATGTATATATATATGTATATATATGTATGTATGTATGTATGTATGTATATATGTATGTATGTATACATATATATACATACATACCTTGGAGTGAGGAGTGTAGACCTTACAAACAACAAAAACATGCAATTGACACAAGGCAATTAACAATGGCAATCAATCTATTATATTGCTCGTAGATAAAAGTTTACAACTTAATGCAATTTCTGGTTGTTCAGATCGCTCAAGGCGCAGAACAATAGCATACTCTTGCGAAGACTAAAAACCTAGACTCTAATTCCCAACTTCCTAGTTTCTGAATCTGACTCCGAATGCCTCAACAATAGCATCGGGTTCTTATTTATAATATAAGTCGGATGCCAAAAGATTATAACAATTTTGAGTTCTGACCATACAAACTTGACACGCGTCTAACACTGTAAGTGGGGAAAAGGCACTATAGTGGAGCGTACAAAGATTCTTCACATGAGACACACCGCGTGTGACTACGGCTCACTTTACACCCGAAAGTGACTACGGGGATCTTGCTTTTTAGATAGGGTTGCTTCCTATTGTCGGATCATAACGTGGCCGACATCACGGCACAGACAAGCCCATGTGCTAGCTATCATCTGAGTTATAGCCATCATTATCTTCGTCAGTGGTGGTATTATCATTGTCTAATACAGGGTCCAGCGCATCAAAATCATAGTTATGATCTAAATTTGTTGGTGGAAGTAAGTGTTGTGGAAGAAGCCTGAAGGCAATCGTCAAGTCATCATCTCGTTGGTGGAAAGTATATATAATTTTGGTGACTTCATCAGGAGAAGCAAAATCTATTTCAGTTCTGGCAGCAATTAAAGCAGGGAGCAAGGCAACCTCCATATCTTCCACCTGGGCTTGTGGGAACCACTTATGAGTTAAAGGATAATATTCAATTTGTGGTAATGCATAATTAAATCTGTTTTGCAATTATCTTAATGGTCCACTCATTCCTTCTTCTACAGCCCAACAAAAATTTCTCTGCAGATGGTCAAAAAACTCTCATATCATTCTGTATGATTTTATCATTGTATCCCAAAAAAAAATCTGCATAGTCTTCAAATTCTGTCTGCAAGATAGTAATGCTGTTAAAGAAACCAAATTTTGCACACTTAAGAAAATTCCTTTTAATTTTTATGGGCCAATTCATAGGCAACAAAGATGTAATGCAAACATCAAATGTAATGCTATTTCTTAGTGCAAAATAAATAGCAACATTTTGATAGAAATTCTGTTTGCTGAGGACCTGTAAGAATTCCTTTCTCATAATTGTCTCTGATCTGGTTCCTTAATTCTTGAACCCATTTATTCAAGAAATGTGTGTGGAGGATGGGAGTAATAATTTCTGGAGGTAGCTGAGGTATCCATAAATCATTACCTCGTTCATCTTGGCTAAGGAATATTTCTGTTCCATCATTTCTTACCAATGTGTCACCAATTTTGATCATCATATACATTGACTCTGCAAGCTTGGCCATTTCTCTCGTAAGAGAATCTGCCAATGGATTATTATCACCTTTAATCCATTATATTTCAAAATCATAACTGGCAAAATCAAGATACCAACGTGCAATTCGGCCATGGGCAATATCTTTATTTGGCTTCTTGCTGAGCAGAGATCTCATTGGCTGACTATCAGTTTTTACAATGAAATGAACAGGTTTAAGAAAAATCTTAAACTTCTCTATACCCTTTTTTACAGCCAAAATCTCCTTTTCATATATGGTGTATCTGCATTCTATATCAGTGAAGGTTCCTGATCTGTAACCACACACTTGTGCTCCTTTTGATGGAATATCCTGTATGAGAACAGCACCCCAAACATCATCAGATGCATCAGTGAATAAAAATAAAGGATATCCATCTTCAGGTAAATGAAGAGTGGGCAAATATTGGCATTTCCTTTTGAACAATTTATGTTAACTCTTCATTCCAAGGGCCTGCTTCTTCTTTCAACTGAGCTTGAAGTTTCTTCCTATCTTTAGCTAATCCATTATAGAATGGACTGACATAATTGAGACATCCTAAGAATCTTTGTATTTGCTTGGTACCAACCAAAACATCAGGAAATTCTGAAATATGTTTAAGGATATGGGGCTGGAGTTTTACCTTGCCATGTGACAGAACCAAACCCAAGAAATCAATTTCTTGTTTGCCAATTACCATTTTCTTAGCTGATAAGCAAATCCCATTTTCTCTGATTGCATTATACAAAGCTTCCAAATGCTTCAAATGCTAGGAGTCATTTTCAGAATAAACAATTATGTCATCAATATATACAGAACAAAAATCTTTCAAATTTCTTAAAGCTCTATCCATTCTGCGCTGGAAATAGGCAGGTGCAGTCTTGAGGCCAAAAGGCATCACATTCCACTCATATAAACCTTGTGGTACTGAAAAGGCTGTTTTGAATCTGTCTTCCTCTTTTACCTTAATTTGCCAGAAACCTCTCTGTTGTTCTGCCCTTTTATTTACCAGAAAAGCTGGGCAGCTAAATGGGCTCTTGCTTTCTCTAATAAACTTTCCTTCAATGAGCTCATTCAAATGCTCATCCATCTCTTTTACTTATGTGGGGCTCATGAGATAGGCTGGTTCAAATGGTATAACAGTTTTACATTCAGGTTTCAACCTAATCTCGCATTCTTCATGCTCCTTAGACCAAAACTGTAAAGGATTCATGCTACAACAATCCTGTTCAAATTTTGCCTTAACTAGTTCTAAGAGCAGAGGTAACTGTGGTCCTTGGGACTTTAGAGATTCTTTCTTTTATTGTTTGGCTTTATCGGACAGCTTATGGTTGACTAATTTCAAGGAGGGGATCCTGACAGGGCCATCTGTGTGCTTAAGAGATATTTCATGGGTGCATAAAACAAATGGCTGATATTTGGTTAGGAAGGTGTAACCAAGCAAAATATCTTCCCTCAAACTGTC
The DNA here is from genome assembly GCA_027924645.1 of Cunninghamia lanceolata. Classification (NCBI taxonomy): domain Eukaryota; kingdom Viridiplantae; phylum Streptophyta; class Pinopsida; order Cupressales; family Cupressaceae; genus Cunninghamia; species Cunninghamia lanceolata. Next base: position 13,208,102 of record BSBN01001201.1, on the reverse strand, counting down.
AAGTTCAATTAGATTAGCAATAAACTGTTTACCTTGAATTTCAATTCGGACATCCTGAGCAAATCTCCCCATTTTGATTTCTTCTCCATTTATGGCATATCCAGCTAGTAAATCATTCTTGGTTTTCCAGAACTCAGAAGGAATTGCATTAGTTTTGGCAAAACTACGAGAAGAACCAGAATCTACAAATGCATCCATGGGAATAAGCTTATATCTAGGAAAACAAAGATTTACATGGATATATGTACAATTTTCAACCATGTATAGAGCATTTGCTGGTTCAGACAGAATATCTGGAGAAGAATCATCTGAAGAATCATCTGCTTTGATTAGAAGGTCTCGAATTTCCTCCACTGCAGCAATGAGTTTGTCCAGGGCTTTCTGCTGCAGAGCACATTGCCGAGCTAAGATGTCAACAGATTCATTACAACGATCAACTTTAGTACATAAACTATCAATGCTGCGGCCAAGAGACATAGAGGGTGAATGGCGAGAACGATGTTTGGAAGTAGACGGTTTGGAAGATAACCAAGAAGGCTGGGTGTAACCATGGGATGATGTATTCTTTGGGGATGGTGAAGGTGAGCTAGAAACAGAATGTTTAGAAGATCGTTTGGATTTTCTAGAAAGAGCAAGTTTTTCTTTTTCCCAGGCCTTGATATCTTTAAGCTGTTGTTTGGCGGCAGCTTTTCGTTCTTCAAGTGATCCTGGCATGTGATAAGGATCCTTGGATTTGGCCATGCTTATCTTGAAATCCAGATTTTTAATAGCTTTTTTAATTGTCTTAGAGACAATCTTCTGGTCAGATGAACTGGATCGTTCAGACTCAAATTCTGAACTGGTAGAAGAATGCTTTCTTCTATACTTATCTCTAGCCATGTAGTATTGATCAGGCAAAATTTCGACCAACTCAAACAAAGCATCATAGGAAGAACCAAGAACTTCATGGGAAGCAACAATGTCCCAAGTGTTTGACTTATGATGTTCATCAAACATTGCATAGACCTTATTTTCTGGCTTATACTTTTTTGGACAATCTGTAGCATAGTGTGGACCTTTGCAAATAAAACACTGAACAGATCTTCCACTTTTCTTGAAAACTTTATTCTTTTTAAATAGAAACTTTGGTGGCTTTCTATTCTTGAAAGAATTTTTATTTACAGGAGCAAACCTGTATCTTTTCCTATACTGCTTTTTCTTATAAGGAGTATGTCCCCTATGGTCATCATTGTCATAAGCATATTTACATTTCTTGCAATGACAATCTTTTCCACATGATTTTCTACTAAATTTTCTGACATGTTTGAATTCTTTTATCTGATTGATGGGTGGCAAGCTGCAATAGTCTTTCATATTGCAAGAAGAATTATACTGATCTCTATTATCACTTAAGGCTTTAAGCAGACATCCTTTATCTAACTTGTAGGTAACCAAAGTCCTTAATTCACTGAAACCATAAGCATCAATTTTGGTTTTATACTTGTTACCTATATATTCTTCAGCATATTCTCCTAAACCACAAGGTAATGAATTTAGATAAAACTTCTTTGTGGTAGAATCATGCAATTTTCCTGCAGCTATCATATATTTTTCAAAGACTAAATTATACTTATGCAATTTTCCTAAGTCTTTGAGCTGCAATGAATAAAGGATTTTTTCTGCTTCAAGTATATCATTCTTTCTATTGCCAAAAAATAAACCAATCAGATATAATTTTAAGGTAGCAAATCCTTCAGTAGAAATATCATTCCTACCCATGTCTTTTTCTTTAACATACTCATCTCCATCTTCGTCCATTGAAATTATACCATTATCAGGGAGAGAGTTCCACCAACTGCGGAGTTTACCAGACATGAGCCGGACTGCATACAAAACTTTGTTTGCTTCAGACCATATAGATCCCCTGGTATCAAAGAAATTCTCAAGTGTATCACACCATGTAGAAATAGTGTCATAGGGATCTATAATTTTATCAATGTTCAAAATATAACCAGAAGTTGCATAAGCTCTCAAATTTTCTGGCCGGGCATTTTCTGACACAGCATCTCTCATTTCTACATCCAGCTGATTTTCTACAGTAGTCTGGCTAGCCATGCATAAAGGTTCCCAATCCTCTATAATTTCTATATATGGGGTTTCTTCGGAAGACATATATTCTGGTTCAGAAGAGGATTCATGATAAGAAATTGTTTCAAATATTTCTTCATCAGATGAATTCATGGCTGCAGCCGATTCTTCCATGTAAACAGGTTCATTATCTTCTAATTCATTTTCTTGTAACCAATCTTTTAATGGTTCAGAAACCTGTAACATATGTTCTTTTTGCTTGGGCAGAACTATTTTAGAAGGCATCTGAGGTGTGTGACTTCTAGTTGTGGAAGATACTAGATGTTCTTCAATTTCTTCAGAAAAGAGAATGCTTTTTCTTCTCTGTATTTTTGGTCTAGGCTTGGGATCTGATTTCTGAGATTTCTGGGTTTTTGTGTCCTCAGTTTCTTCCTCAGAAAAGTAAGTAAATTTTAGAGGGGGGAAATTGCTAAAGAAATATTTTTTTGTAAAAAAAAATATTTGGGAAAGGAAGGGCCTACATGGCGGTCTCGGCCTGCGCATGCAGGTTGCTTCCCTTTTGGGAGGTCACGGCCTACACAGCAAGCCACCCCCTTTTTAGGGGTCACTCGGTACCCCTCGGCGACCTGTGCATGCAAGTTGCCCATGGGCACCTGCATTTGTAGGCTGCTATGGTAAGGGGTTCAACCCCTTGGAAGTTTTTTTTTAATTTTTCTTTTTATTTATATTTTATTTTATTTCATAAATCCTTTAAAATGTTATTTTAATTTTAGGGTTTGCTCTAAATCAAATCATATTTCCAATTTGGTTAGATAATTATAAAAATTGTGGTTTATATATATAAGTTACTTAATTTGGAATCTTAGCACAGACTCCAGGGTGTAGACCAGTTGGTCGAGCCGTTGAAAGATGCGGATGATTGATGCAAGTTCAAACCTCATCTGGTACCCAATCCAGTTTATCCAGTCGCACCCAGGGTGGGTCCCTTGTGGGTTTCCGTGCGGCCCAGAGGATTAGTTTCAACTCACCCAGACTGACTTAGAAATAGGGTCGCAGTCGCTGAGCCGGAGACACCTCTAAGGTAACAAAAAAAAGTATTGTTAATTGAGTTAATGAACTTGCATATGGACAATAATAGATGATTAAGTTTCATTACAAGTACATTATATTAGGTTAGTAAAATTAATTCGAATTAATCAGCTAGTAAACATTTGATAATTCAATAGTCGTTTAATTTGTTAGCTTATTAATAAATAGTTAGTCTGTGTGAATTATCAATTCAACCGATTTGTATCTGTAGAATAAATAATTAAAATAATTAGTCACCTTAATGTGATAGTCAGATAGCTAAATTTTAAAATTGTATCTATAGTATGCAAGGTTATTTAAAATAGTCTACTTAAAGTAGATTTTAAGTCAAATTATACAATTCAATTTCCTTTTTCATAGAATGTCAAAATGTTGATTTAATAGTATTTTGAATTACACACAATAAGTCAATCTATCATTAAGAGATTTCGAGATTAATTAGGAATAAAATTTGGCAAGTTAGAACCGAATTAGGTTAGATAGTTTGTAATGGATGGACAAAATTAACATTGTTGGATTTAATTATTATTGAGACAAAAATTTACTATAAGAGAAGCAAAATGTTATTAGGATATTCTTTTGTTACTCAGTTAAAAATTAAATTAGATTACAATCTAGCAGATAAAGTATAAGTTTTAAACATTAACAAAATTGTTCCCCTTTTATTCAATATACAATTGTGAGAACAATTAGATAATTATACATACAAGTTGATCGAATCTCAATCAAACAACTAATTAAAAGTAAAACAAACTTTGGCCAACCATTAACTTCCACTACAATTACTATGTTCTATTCACAATTTTAGATATCTAACTAAATGTATTATCTTATCAACACACAGTAGTAATTAGTTGAAGATGAATAACTTTGTTAATTTACTTTCCTTAGCAATGATTTTTCCACTTGGTTGCAATTAGATAAATATGAACAATATTTGTTAACTTTTTTTCCAAATGGTTTGTAAATAAAGCATAATGTTGTTACAATATTTTATCATTCTTTTCGATTCCATAAACTTAATAAAGAGAAACCCAAAACACATCGCAGTGTTTGGTGAATAAAGAGTGCCTCTAGTTCACACTCACGGGTCAAGTCATTGTGATGAACTACTGTGCTCGTGGCCTAATATGTTTGCAACAATGGTGTCTAGGCATCACCCCTATAAACCATCGGGGAGTAATAAGGATCATCTCATCGATTAAATTACGAGGGGTAGGGTAATCCCTCTCATACGCTATACTAAAAAGATAAAATCATAAATAACCCGCTTAGCAAATCTTTCCCTTCTATTTGTTAAAAAGAATTAGTTTTGCTTGTTAGCTAGTTGCGTTAACTTCTTTTTTCTACAAGGGGATAACTTTTGTAAGGGAAAGGAGTTTTTGAGACACATAGTTGCAATTTTATTTTTAGGACTAGGAAATAGTAATTTCCTAGTAAACCAAGTATGGGTCATTACATTATTAATAATTATAATTACCTAGTGTATTCTTTAGTAACATTTTGTGCGAGTTTTAATTTAGAAAACCATAAACACTTTTATGAAATTAGTCATATGACTCTTATGATATTGGTTAACTTAGGCTTGGGTGTTAATCTATCAAATCATGGTATTTCACACTCTCATTCGATACAAGTGAGTAGCACTCTATTGAGGGATAACTCTAAGTTTTGTTGCTTCTTGAGTATGTTGATATTTCTTAATATGTACTTAATTCTTCAACTAATCAGTAAAATGTAAGTTGAAGAGTATATAGGGAAACTAAACAAGATCGACTAATACTTGACTATGCTAAGATTATCATGAAGGTACCTAAGGTAAATAATATTTCTATGATTTGATTTTGAATTCATAATATCTATCTTTATGCCACCTTTATAAGATGGCAGTAGTTCCTTGAACATGAGATCATAGGAACTTTAGTTAAATTGAATCTTAGTTATGGGTGTAAATTTCTTGAGGGCCCTTATCTATTTAAAGAATCACTCTTTCCAGTAGGATTGATTTCTTTGAAACAATGCATACTTGGAGTAGAATTGTGATTTACACATCCTATTATATCGTTAAGGTTATTTGACCATTTAAATAGGACTAACTTCTTTACCATTTAAGATTATTAATAGTTAAATATTTATTGGTAGGGTAGATATTCATAGATGACCTAATTCTCTTCTTTTAAGTCCTAGTTTGCTAATTAGAAAGGGATGGCTAAATCTCTCGAGAAACTTTTGTGAAAACTTTAATTGTTAAAACATAATGATCTCGTGGAAAAGAGTTTGTTGTTAGAAAACTTATAACATCATGAAAACTAAAACACTTCACCTCAAACACCTCTATTAGGTGTTTTCTTATAGTTGTTCTTTAGGTTTTTGTCCCTATTTCATCTGAGTGGGTGGCAGTCGATGAAGAACTATCTGGGGAAGCTAGACCCTAGAAAGGGTTGCGTACCCACTCATACAGTTACATAAACCTAGTACAAATAGAACTACATATTTCGTGAGTGCAATTGAATTCTCTTGTGGCCTTGATCTTGTGGATACAGGGTATGTAGGTAGCCTTTGCAATGAAGGAAGTACCCAGTACTCAGTCCTTGAGAATATAGTTTGAAATTTTTATATTGTGAGGATTGTTTGTCTTTAAACTAATTTTAAAATTTTGAATTTTTGGGTTGGGTCTCTACACAACTCCTAGCTTAGGTTCCCAATCTCGAGGTCTTAGAAACCTCAACACTACTTCAGAGAGTTAGATTGCCCTCTGAAAACCTAAATTATTCATAACCATTTGCACAAAGTGGTCCTCAAAAACCACATAATTTGAAGTTGGGCAATGCATGTCCCAAATATGTGTCCATGCTTGAACAAGTAGTGGTGAACTATCCTGCCATAAAATCTCAACTTCATTGTAGGATCCCAGATAGTCTTCCCACTATAGAATATGAGGTGGCAAAGTAAAGAATACCACTTGAAAGTTATAGCCCTATCACCACCTTTTATTTTCAATAGTGCTAACAAGATCTTATTTGCAACATAGGAAGCATAGTCAAATTTTCTTTTTACACACACATGTTGCACATCTGCTACTATCAGCATTAGGTCGATTGGGATTTGTACTTTGACATCCATTTCCAGGACCTAGCAGAGAGCATTGTAATTTTGGACAAACTAATCCAAGAAAGTATCCGCATTATAAGGTGCCACTTCATTTGGACAAATGTTAGATTCCCATAGCACCTTCGCTCGAGGGGAGGGGTGGTGAGGTGGGGGTGATAGGAAGTCATAGCATCTGCACCTAAGGAATAATTTTTTCATGGCAAGGGTGATATGAGTCTATGGTGCCCCTACCTAAGGGTAGGTTTAGTAGGGAAAGAACTGGTACAAGCATTCTTGGATGATAGGAATGGTGGGCACTAGCAGAAGCACCACAATGGTGTGGCACTTGCATGTGTAGAGGAAGAGAAAGATTTATAAGGTGACTATCTAGCTATTCATGGATGATTTAAGGGAAACAAACTAATGGGAGATTGATGATATTTTGACATTGATGTAGGAGGATTTTCTATTTTTAGTCACATGGGATAGGCGGTCAGTGGTGTTATAGCTACTACAGGGGTTTGGAGAGGTGAAGTGGGATTTTTGGGTAGTCATTGGGTTATATGGTATGGCTATGATATCAAAGATGTAGGTGGATAGAGCAATGCTAACAGGATTGGCAAAGAGATGGTGGTCAGAGACAAGTACATTATATTTTCTAATGAGGGAGATGATAGTGATACTAGAGGATGTATGGTGCATCCTGTGGATGCCTATAGCAAGGGATATGGTGTATTAGCAACCAGGATGACATGCATGGGGTAATGGAGTGGTTGATAGGGCAAAGGGATATCCCATTACGAGGGATGGGCCTAGATCTGGATGTGTGTCTCATGAGATGGCTAGTGGATGAGTTGCCACTAGTGCTAGTAGATCTTGTCAATGGCATCTTTCTACCAGAAAAGATCAAGAGGTTATTTTAGATGGAGCTTGTATATTGTGTAGTCAACATGCTAGAGGATGGTAGGATGTTTGATTGGGGTCCCTATGTGTTGGGATATCTATATATGGATTTACATTTGGCATCCTACCAATCAAGGTGGAGCATTGTGTCAACCACATTAATATAGGTGTGGGCATAGGAGGGCATAGAAGTATGGTGACCAAAGGGGATGTGACAAGAGAGATAGCCACAACAACCATATATTTACAAGTGGGATCGATAGCAAGGTTCAAATAGAGATATCTAAGAGAGCCACTAACTATCAACGGGTGTTGGATGATTGGGACATCATATGAAGACCATACAGAGGTGTGGAGGCTCGGGATATGAGGAAATACACCTAGGGACAATATTAATCAAGTGTTACATAGTGGGTCAATGAGAGTATATCATTGAGTGGTATCAGCCATATAGGGTGCTAAAATAGTTTGGGATCTAATAAGGGATACCTAGAGAACCTCATTTATTTTATCAGTTATATTAGATATGTCACTATGGGGAGGTAGTTGGATTGGGAGGAGGGGACAGAGAGATAGAGGAGAGAGTCAATATTACCATGGGTGTTGTGAGAGGAGGTGAGGGATGTACAAGTAGCAGAGGGTTTTGAGGCATGGTGGGAGAGGATGAGGCCAACAAGATTGATGATCCCTTTAGCATAGATCATGAGGTGACACTTAAGGATGGTGGTACACCATGAGTGGATATACTAGAGATGGGTAGAGGGATCACATGGTGGGGAGAGGAGATAGGAGGGATAGAGGATAGGGGATGAGTTGATGGTGTGGGATGAGTCAATGGTGTAGGGTATACTGATATTAGAAGTAGGGATGGAGGAGGAGAAAATAGGATAGGAGGGGGAGATACCAAAGGTAGTGGTGGAGACAATCCAGGATAGTCCTACAAGGGGAGGTACATTAGGAGTAGGGATATCAGGATTAAGTGGATTGAGTTGGGAGAGTATCGCAATAGAGATAGTGGCATGAGATGTCATGATATCAAGACTGAGGAGGAACAAGGATAGGGTTTAAATGGAGTGAGATGAGATGAAATGGAAGTTAGAGGCAAAGAGGGTAGCCATGCAGGTAGAGGGAGAGAAGTTACAAAAGCACCTAGTATAGATGTAGCAAGAGAGATGAGGGGAGGCCATAGTTGGAGGTAGATTAGGTAGCCAAACCAGTAGAGGGGGAGGTGTTGTAGAGGTAGATAGAAAAGATGCAGTAGGAAGCGAGATGAGTGGATAGTAGAGTAGGATAGTGGCTTCAAATAGACACAAATAGTCAATCTACAAGGGGTGGTGGTATCAGTAAGAATAGAGCGAGACAGGGCTATGGTAGAGTCACAAAGATTACATTAGGATAGAGACACTGTGAGGAGGGAGCTAGATGGATAGGGCATGGGATAGTTAACTATGGAGTTAGCATATATGAGTAGGAGGATAGATTGATCACACAAAGAGGTGACATATTATAGGGAGTTATATCAGTAGATAGTGTCAGTGGATCAGAGAGAGCCAACATTTGCAGAGGTGTCGAGTAGTCAATCAAGGGCATCATTATCATGGGTAGGGCTATAATGGAGATCATATTCAATGAGTAGGACATTGCAGGTAGGGCCATCAGTCATGCCACCACCATCACCAAGGTCTCTATTGGGTAGTAGGAGGGGAAGGGAATAGTGATAGTCATTCATGATTACGATATGGATATATGATGAGACCATGTGTCATTTGGTATGATGTACTTATGAGATAGCCATGTACGATGTATTGATATTTTGTACACACCATTGTTTTAATATATATATGATGGATGTGATATACTGATTGATGTCTTGATGTGTGGTTAGATAAGATTATGATTTTAAGGGGTACACATGTGTTTGTGACATGATGTCTCATTATGGTTATTTGGATGATATTTGATGTATGTTTTGTTGTTTTGATAATGGCATATGGATTAATGGATAAAAATGAAGGTTATGATGGAATGAGTAGAATATGATGATATGATAGAATAGATGATGGAACATGATGTGATAGACTAGATAATGATAGAATTGTGATAGAAAATAATGTGATAGAAAAGGATGTGATAGAATATGATAGAAAATGGTGTGATATATGATGTGATGGATATGTGTGTGATGGCAGGTACATGATGTGAAGACAATATCCATGTAAAAAATTAACCTAAATTTATTATAGCACTAGTGTTATGCATCATGATATAATGGATCATGATGATAGTGCACCAAGTGCATAAAGGACAAACACAATCAAACCATATGCAAATAGCATCATGCCCTAGTGAACACGTTATTAGAACATGCCATAATATAATGGATTATGGTGATCTTGATGTTGTGCATTGTGGGACAATATGGCTAGGTGCACACAAACACACACAAATGGATCATCTAATGGTGCAATGTTGAAGCCAAGGAGTGCAAGGGATGGAGGAGTGATGATTAGGATGGGGGAGGGTAGGAGTTAGGTTGGCGTGAGGAGAAACATTAGGGTATTTCCCAACAAGAAGTAGACAAGAGGGAGGACATAGTGCATTTTCCCCAGTGAGGAGGGAAGCCATGAATATGATGCATGGAGAGGAGAATGTTCTGGGGAGAGCTAACTATGTGGGGTTAGATTTAGGGTTGTACCAAAAGAGAGGTATATGTCTAGATACTCTTCCAAAGAATGAGTCAATGAGGGGATGCCCTAGTCTATACCAAAATCAAGGCACCAATTTAATGGGGGAGAGTGGATGAGGGGAAGTGAAATGATATGAGTGGATGAGGGGAGTATCATGGTGGAGGGACGTTGGTTGAGTAATACTGATGAAGAAAAAGGGAATGGGAACAATTCTCATGAAAGTGTAGGGCAGAGAAAGGGGATGGAAGAGATGTGATGGGAAGAGGTGACTAGTCTTGAGAAAATGACTTGAGGTGGAAAGGATTAGGATATTAGGATATTAGGGGGTTGGGGGATGAATGGTTAAAAGGTGACTATGAGAGGGGGGAACTTTGTTTTTGATGGAAGGGGGAATGAATGCTCATAGATAGGACTAATATTATGCATGGAACCTAGGTTTTCATCATGGTACTTGCCCAAGGTGCCATAGAAATCATTTTCACCATTGAACGAAATTATTTCTCTTTACTTTCTTTTGGTTTTTTTGGAATTTTTTTTTTTGTTTTTTGATAATGGACAATGGCTATAGTTGACTTATGCATGAAACTTCTTGAGGTTCACAATGTTCATAGGCTCATAAAGCTCTTAGCCTTTTGAATTTGCAAACATGTATGCTCTTGACCCATATTTTACAATGATTACATATGAGCGCAACCAATTTGGTTCAAATTTTCCTTTCTTGTCTTTGTTTTGGTTTGTATTCTTCTAGTTCTCCTTGAGTACAAGATAACCAACTTCAAATTCATTATTGTGGATGTTCTTGTTGTAATTATTGCAACTGATTATGGTATGATTTGAGGTGATTTAATGCATTGAGCCAGTGTTCTACCAAGAGTTCAAGCTCATATAGCCATGCCACTTGATATTCTTCATCGGTGGTGAGATTGTACAAAGAAATGCACAAGGATGGTAGATTGACCTCTATTGGCAAGATGGCTTCAGTGTTGAAGATAAGGGAGTATTGAGTGGAACCAGTAGGGGTGCAAATGTTGGTGTGATACACGCATAAGGCAAGGTTGAGGTGAAGGTACCAGTCATGGTCATTTTCCTTGATGATTTTCTTAAGGATTTTGATGAGGGTTTTGTTTTATGCCTCAACCTAGTTGTTTCCTTGTGGGTAATATGGAGTGAACCACTTGTGCTTGATATGGAATTTGTCACAAAGGGTATGCACTTCATGGTTTTTAAAGGACTTGTCATTATCTGTGATGATGTCAAAGGGTATACCATATTGGTAGATTATGTGGTGGAGTATGAATTTGGAGATTTGGGTTCTAGTGGTATAGGTGAGTGAGACAGCTTCAACCCATTTGGTGAAGTATTACGTAGCAACATGATGATGAATTTGTGTCCACTCTAAGAGGATGGGTTTATCTTTCCAATAAGGTTGAGGCCCCATGTACAGAACTATCAATGTGTGGTGATCACCTAAATATCTTTTAAAGGTGCATGAAATAAATCCCCATGCTTTTGGCAAGCAACACACTACTCACATGCATCAAATTTCATTGTAGGAACCTTCTTGGATAAGGTCATACTGCTAGTGTGAGCACCACAAATACCATTGTGCACCTCTTGGATCACTAATGCATCTTCATCTAAGGTAAGACATCTAAGAAGGGTGCCATCATGAATGAGGGATTTTTGTTGGTTGGAGGACATATTAGGTGGGATGGTTTGATCATTAAGATAGGTGTAGATGTCATTATACCATGGGGAATTGTGACCAATAAATTCACACACCATTTCATCATTTGGAACATCATATGCCAGGATTAAGAGTTGTTCAACTAGAAATTGATATTCTTTGGTATCAAGTGCTATTTCCAAAAGAGACCAAGTTGTAGCCATGGTTTTGGAAGCCTTATTACTGATGTGAGGGATCTATGCAAAAGATATAGCTAGGAAATACTATTTGAGGCTATCCACCATGCATTTATAAAATACAATATTTTCATCTTTAGTAAGGAACTCATCATTGACTTGCTTAATAACCAATTGAGAATCAACAAAGATCTATAGATACTGAATATTCCATTAGATGGCTAGTTTGAGAATAGAGATGAGTGCTTCATATTCTATATTGTTATTTATGCAAGGAAACTCAATTCAAAATTCTTTAGGGATGAGGTCACCTTGGGGTGTGATAAATAAAATGTCTTCCCCCAAACCATGGGTGGTGAAGGAGCCATCAAATTATAAAGTACATGCTTTTTGTTCTTCAACATCTAGTATTGACTCATTAGGCAAATCAAATTCGAATGGTTGTATGTCTTGACGTGGAGCTACTACCAATAGATTAGCAATTATTTGTGCCTTAATTGCTTTTTGATATACATATTCTATGTCAAATTTACTAAGTAGCATAAGCCATTTTTCCATTCTACTAGTAAGGGTTGCTTTAGATAGGAGGAATTTGAGAGGGTCAACTTTGGCAATGAGAGGGTTGTGGCATTGAGAATATAATGGTGGAGCTTTTGGGAAGCGAACACGACTTCCAAACATGATTTTTCCATGAGGGTGTAGTTGACTTTTTTGCCCACCAAAGTTTGACCTAGATAGTAAATAGCCCTTTTGCACCCTTGGTCATAATTTTGTGCAAGGAGAGCACCTAAGGCATGTTGGGTGATTGAGATGTAAAGCAGTAAGGGATTATCTAGAGTTAGAGTTCTTAGTTCCCAAAACTGCACTTCCTTAATCTTAGAGTATTTCTCCTCCTTCCAGGCCAGGGGTGTCGTTAGGAAGGTGAGAAAGAGGATCATCCATAGATTTAGGATGGTTAAGGCCAACTAACAAGAGTGGGTTTTCTCTCCTACAATTCGAGCTCAACTTAGACTTTGGAGGATATTCCCTAAGATTTAATAAACCAGATGAACAACTAAAAATTGGTGGCTAAACCCAACCCATTCTTGGTCCCAAATATTGTCACTAAACCAAGAACAACCAGCCACCCATATACCTCAATATAGTTGATTACACATCTTCTATATGCACCCACAGATGACATCATTTACATCCCCATAAGATGGGTTCATTTAACATTTTTTACACAATGACAAGATGCAGACAGACATAACATGATTCGCATAAGATTTAAATTGTTTGATATCACTTCATATTTATTGTTGGTTATACTATAGAATCATGAACATGTAAGCTAAATCTAATCCTACTCCTACTGCTAATAGAATGAGGGTTTTATTTAAAGAGGGTGTTGGCCCTTCACCAATCTGAACCAATGCCTACTTCATTGGGCAACAAAGTCATGAACAGTAAAGAGGAAGGAGATAGATGTGTCTTTACATACCTATATTAGATTGAATCCCATATAACAAACATACTTAATGATCCATAAAAGATATGCAATAATCCATTTGCAACAAAGGAATGACCCAACACAAAAACTTGTATTGATTTAAATGTTGTCACACATTATCAAATCTCTATTACAATCATACCAGCAAGTGTGGCAAGAGAGGATGAGTAACTGGGTTAAAACGCCCCTGAACTACTACATTCTTCCATGGAGACATATCATCATATGAAGATTTTCATTACAATATTATTCCTACATTGTATCAGATGCACCCCACATTTATGGCCCAGACTAGCTTTTCTTGATGCCCTAAAATCTCTTGAAACACTTCAGTCTAGAAATCAGTTCAATGACCAACCCTTATTACATCTTTAGAACATGTATATATAACATTACAATTCATTGTTGCCTTCACAATTTGAGGTAACGAGTCTCTTACACAGCACACACACACTTACCACATGTAAGGGAGTCACTAGTAAGTGGCACACACACTTACCCAAACACACTAATCCACAAGGAAAGGAGTCGCTAGCAAGTCACACACATGCTTACTACATGTAAGGAAGTTGCTAGCAAGGCGCACACACACACACACACACACACACACACACACACACTTACCTAGGAGCTGGCTACCCCAAGCCTCATACAGATATCCCCTATCCTATACAATTCAGGGGTCAACTTTTCAAAATCTCGTGAATAGGAAAGGAGCAATTTTCCCCAAAGACATGTATCCCAATGCACTTCCAAAATTAAAACCTTGAGGACATCAACCATTCCACATATCATGCAACATTTAGAAAATTTAATTTCTACAAAATAAAATAAAATAAATTTTAGTATGTCTAAGGTCTACCATTGACAAACTTGGAGCATCCTTCCCAAAATCACACTCAAAATTCACATTTTCATAAAATGAGGAAATTCAACAATCAAAAAATACCCTCTTGGTCTAAATTAGCCCAACATCACACTTTTCTAATCACATAAATTTTTGACAAATTTAGACGAGATAAAATAAGAGAAATCACTTAAATTTCATGTTTTTCAAGAAATTCAAAATCAAAAAATGTAAGCACACCCTCTTATGTATAATCTACCCAACAACACACTTTTCCAAAAAAAAATTGCATTTTGAAAAAATTTGCAACACAGCCTTTGTTGAAAATTCAATTGTTGAAAAAAAATAATTCCTACAACTTAAAATTTCAAATAAAATTTTAAATTCAAACTAAAACATAATTAAATTTACCTCAATGAATTCCAAACCCCTTTTCAAATGATTCTTCTTCCAATAGCAATTTGATCGAAGCACTTCCAAGCAAGTAGAATTCAAATTCTTTAAATGAGGGTTTGAAAATGAGTTTATTTTGCTCCAATTTTCCAAACATAACATAATGCAATAAAACAAAGCCTTTTTCCCTTATATATCACTAATTAGGATTAGGCTAACACTAATTCTTTCATTACCCCAAAGCTAATTTTCACTAACACCAGAATCTAGAAACTAAATTTTTTTCAAATAAAATTAAATCTATTTCAAGCACCAAAATACTCTCCCTCTTACTCCGGGTGCTAGCTCAAGCGTTGTTGAATCTGAGGCTGGTCCACTGCTAAGAGGAAAGGTAAAGAACACTCTAAGAAGATGATTGATGTCGGGGTGTATACCAAAATGGGAAGGCCCACACAAAGGGAGACCAGACATAAAGTAATTAATAAGGATATTGCCATGGGTAAATAGAGAACCTTGGAGATTGGCTCCAAGAAGGCCCTTAATAAATGAGAGTCCTATCTTGGAACATAGGGGGCTTAATAGCCCTCATAAGCAGTTCTTGGTCAAGAACTATATTTATGACAACAAGATTGATATTCTGATGCTGCAAGAAGTTAAGATGAAAAGTGAGGGGTTCCAATCCATTGCCATGAATATTTGGACCAACGCGGATTTCTGTATCTGTGATGCTTCTAGAGCCTCTGGGGGTATAGTAACTATGTGGAACAACAAGCTGTAAAAGGAAGCTTAATTGAAAGGAACAAAAATTTCCTAGCTGTCAATATGAAGTCTAACAACAAATCTTGAAATCTCGTTAACATTTACGCTCCTAACCAAAGGGGCCCTAGAAGAGAATTATGAGATCTTCTTTCATCCATGATTACCAGGGATAGTTTAGGTTGTTGGATGTTGGCTGGGGATTTTAATATCCCCCTCTTCCCCTTGGAGAAAAGCGGTGGGATCCTAGACTATTCTGACAATATGATGGACCTAGCTGACTTCATGAATAAAGAAGCACTCATGGATTTGGACATTCAAGGAAACCATTTTACTTGGTCTAATTAGAGAAAGGGGAGAAATTTGATTCAAGTGAGACTAGATAGGGTCTTGGTCTCGTCGAACTAGGATTTCATAAGAACCTCCAATTTAGAACTGCTTCCTAGAACAACCTTGGATCATAACCCCCTTCTGCTCTCATGGAAAGAAAAGGATGTCAAATGACTGTATCCTTTTAGGTTTAAAATTATGTGGACTCAACATCCTAAGTTTAAGGATAGGTTATCTAGCTGGTGGGGTATTTCTATCAATGGTACTCATATGTTCAGGCTAGTTCAGAAACTGCTTATGGTCAAAAACAAGGTTAAGGGATGGAACAAGTACACATTTGGCAATATATTTGATACTAAAAAGAGGATTATTGCTTAGCTAGGTGACATTTAAAAAATAATGAAGGGGAGATTTCTGAGGACACTGCTAAAGAAGAACTGTTGAGAAAGGAATGGAAAGTTCTTAAGAAAGAGGAAATTTATTGAGAAATCGAGAGTGCACTGGCTCAGGGAGGGGGACAGAAACACCTCATTCTTTCACCAATCCACAATGAGGCATAGGAAAAGAAATAGTATTTCTAAACTTATGGATGATAAGGGGATTTTGGTGGAGTCAGACTATCTGGTAGGGCAAGTTGCTGCTTCTTATTTTCAGAACTTTCTGACGGCTCGGGAGTGTAGGACTGATCAAGAGCTTATCGATATCATCCTTACCTACCTTAATGAGGAGGATAATGCCCGGCTTGGAAAAATGGTTACTGAGGAGGAGGTTCATGCTTGTCTGTTCTCTATGGGTGCTTTTAAGGCTCTAGGGCTGGATGGTTTTCCCCCTGCCTTCTTTCAAGAGTATTGAGATATTGTGGGTAAGGATGTCACTGAGGCAGCTAGGGACTTCTTCAAGACTGGTAAGTTGTTGAAGCAACTTAATCATACTTTTATTGCTCTTATTCCCAAAAAATCTGATCCAGTGTGTATGGGAGATTTTAGACCAATTAGTCTATGCAATATTGTTTATAAGATTTTTTCTACGATCCTTGTGTCCAGAATTCAACCCATCCTTGATAGGCTCATCAGTAGTAGCCAAAACAAGTTTGTCCTAGGTGGACAAATTACTGATGCGAGCATTTCCACTCATGAAATTATTCACTCCATGGAGAGAAGCAAGTTGCCGAGAATGGCCTTCAAGCTTGACATTTCTAAAGCCTATGATAGAGTGGCATGGGAATTTCTTTTAAAAATTTTGAAGCAAATGGGCTTCCAAGGAAAAAATTTGTAGCTCATAAAGTTGTGTGTCACTTCTGTCAAATTCTCTTTCTTTGTTAATGGGGTCCCTAGGGGCTTTTTCAATGCTAGAAGGGGCTTAGGGCAAGGTGACCCTCTGTCCCCCTACCTCTTCATTCTTATGGTAGAAGTCTTAAGTAGAAGCTTCCTCAAGTTATTAAGCTCCAAGGAGATCAAGGGTCTCAAACCAGCCTCAATAGCTGCCCAAGTTGTCATTCAACAATTTATGGATGATACCATCCTTTTTGGGTCTTCTTTGGTGGTCAAGGCTAGGCAATGGAAGAAATTATTGTAGGTTTATGCCACCTCAGCAGGCCAATGCATCAATTATGAAAAAATCCAGGAGTACTTCTTCAATACCCCCATCAAGCTCCAATAGAAGATTATGGGGATTCTTGGTAGTTCAAGTGGTGAACTACCTGGTATATATTTGGGCCTCCCCTTTACGGTTAAGGATGTTTCCCCTGATTACTGGAACTCAATTCTAGAAAGGATATAGAAGAAACTGGCTGGTTGGAAAGGCAAGCTACTTAGTCAGGCCGAAAAGTACTAGCTGTTGAAGGCCTCTCTACAAGGCATCCATGTTTACTTCTTGTCCCTCTTCAAAATTCCTAAGTATATTGCTAAAAGATTTGAAAGAATTTAGAGGAACTTCCTATGGACTGGGGTGGAAAACAAGAAGAGATTGGCCATGGTCAGTTGAGATAAGGTGTGCAAACTAAAGCTATAGGGAGGCTTAGGAAAAAGAAAGATTAACCTACTCAATAAATCCCTCATCACCAAAATTGGATGGGATCTTTAAACTGGGAACTTGACCCTAGAGGATTTTCTACATCCCCATGACCTTCCCAAAGGTTCGGTCATATGGAACAATGTGCTCAAGTGCAGATCTGTGCTCCTGCAGGGCATCAAGTGGAATCTAAAAGATGGTAGAACTATAAGGTTCTGGGAAGAAATCTAGTGTAAAGGGGGGCCACTAAATAAGTTTCAAAATTCCCAAGGTTTGATCGATATGGTTGTGTCTTTTTTTGGCAAGATGGCTTATGATTATATCCTTCCTTGTTGTGGAGGGTGGAAGCAGCTGTCAAACTGCTATCAGAGCCAAGCTGACCTTATGCAGAAAGCAAAGGATGTTCAACTCTCTATTAGAGATTGTAGAACTCATATCTTCCCTCTAAAGGATAGGTTGTTGTGGGAAAGGGAGAGGTATGGGAGCTTCACTATTAGGTCAGCCTATAACCTCCTTATGCCTAGGATTGAAGACAACTTTTGGAAGAGGGTTTGGAAACATAATCTCTTACCTAAAATCAACCATTTTTGGTGGCTAGCAGTGCAAAATAAGATCCTAACTATAGACAACCTTCGGGTTAGAGGTTTTCAAATTCTGAACAAGTGTACCTTATGCTTCAAGGAGGAGGAAATTGTCTCCCATCTTCTCTTACATTGTGAATTCTCATGGGAAATCTGGAGCCTAGCTTTGAACAAGCTGGGAATCCCTTGGTGCTTGTGTGGCGATTTATATAATTTCTTAAGGTCCCGGTATTCTCCTCTTTCCCAACCCATTAGTAAGGAAATCTGGTTCCAATTGCCTCCTATTCTGACCTGAAGCCTCTAGAAAGAAAGGAATAATATTTTTTTGGGGGAAAAATTTAGGGATCCCAAGGAGGTCTTTTGTACAATGGCCAAACTCTTATAGGACAATCTCTCTAACAGTACTTTGAAAGATGTGAAGGACCCCCCAATAATTTGGAAGCTAGCATCCTAAAGGAGTGGTGCATTTTGACAAGTATTTGCAGAATGGATGACACTAGGAGAAGGGCTCGGGCTAATACTAAATGGTCCCCCCAGTTGGTCCCAACATATTATTCAAATGAAAACAAAGAAGATGGAGCTCCAATAATATAATCACACACATATACATGTATATAAGAGCCTCATAGGTCCAAATATACACATCAAGAATTCAGATTAAACACCGGTATCAACTAGTGATCACCAATCTACAATACAAAATATCACACATTGATATGCAAAGGTGACAAAGTGAAAGGCACAAATGCCTATGGACATTACAAAAATCATGTCAATGTTGGGCAAGGGGAATTCAGCCTTAGGACACACCTTATTGATATCCTAGAATTCATTGCAAACATAGATACCTTTAGTATTCTTATTAATAAGGACCACATTAGAGATCCATTCAAGGTAATCAATGGGCCGAATGAACCTCACATCCAAGAGTTTCTACAATTCTTCTTTAATCAGGTGGGCCACTTGAGGGTGCATTTTGTGCAGCTTTTGTCAAACTAGTTTGGCATTGAGGCGAACCATAAGGTGGTGCACATCTAAAGATGGGTCTAGTCCTAGCATATCAACATAAGACCATGCCAATATACTAGGATGGTCTTTGAGGACAATAATGATGCCTTCTTTGATGTCGGGGTCTAGAGCAGCTATAATTTGGGTGACTTTAGGATCTTCTTTTATTCCCCAGTTAATGTCTAATGTTTCTTTTACTAGGAGAGGTGAGCCATCCTATGGTTCAACATGTGCTAATTGAAGGTGAAGTTCTTCATCAAAAAGATCTTCAGATGTGTCCATATCTTCTGAAGTATCTAAATCTAGCAAAGATTTCTTCTTATTCTTCTATATTTATGTCTTTTGAGGTGCCTTGGGACTAGAGGGCTCTTCTTGTTCCCTAAAATAGGTGGATGTGTTTAGTATGAAAATAAAGCCATTTTATGGTCGGTAGGCATGATATATGATCACAAAGATTCATAAATACCATTATAGCCTCGTCATTCTAGAAGACATCAAATGTTAGAGGGTCATATTGGTCCCTATTAGGAGATGGTGAGGATAGTAGTGTCATGGAAGAGAATAGTGGTGGAACGTTCTTTGTATGGACAATGAGTAGGGCCTATGTTGACATCGTCAACATTAGAGGATGCATGCCCAATGAGTTCAGGGGTGTCACAAATAGCATTGTTTTGTTCATCCCAAGGTATATAGCCTAGCCCATGAGTGTTACTACTTGGTGTTGTTAGAAATGAAGGTGCAAACCACACAATAGAAATCTGATTCAAACCTTATTTATATCCTCTAAACAATGTAGAATCAATGGAGATTGCAACAGAAATAAAACCCACTACACAGAAATAACATGCATTAAGAACTGAACACATAACACAGTATGTAACATGGAGAAAACCCTTTTGGGTAAATAAAATCCACCAAGAAAAGAGGCTCTAATTTGTATTATCTTCAAATATATGAGATTACAATACATGCACTTCCTTTGTTTCTTTAGTCTTCAATCCAGCAGTACCTTTTACTCTCAACTCTGATAAAAATGTAGTACAAATATCCTTATAAAAGGGGGTTGCCTTCTAGGGCAAGAGAACCGACATAATATCAACCATCAGATCTGTGACCTAATGATGAATGGTCCAGATTTAAAATGATAAAATATAAATAAAATGTGGTTTCAGGGGCATTACCCCCGAACCCCTGCCAGGGTGCGCGGCCCCCAAACCCCCACCGGGGGGATGATCCCCCCAAACCCCTCATAGGGGGGAAACCCCCTGTGACCCCCTTGTCGCGGATGAATGAGTGTCGAGGACAGCTATAAACATGTAGTTGAAACAAGACCGATGCTGGTGAAACCTTTCATCCCTTATGGATGATTTACAAACAATATTAGGAGTAATTAATTACATAAGATTTACAAGGTTGATGGCACCTTAATCCTAACATTCTCCCACTTGACATCATATATTGTAAATACCCATAGGAAAACTACAAAATAATCAAGCACTAGAAGCAAGGTCCATGGCTTCCCTGCACCAAACAAATTTCTCTGTGCTCACAGGCTTGGTCAAAGCATCTGCAACATTCTTCTAAGTGTCTACCTTCTTCAGCTCAATCTGTCCATTTGCAACCATTTCTCTAACAAAGTGATACTATACATCAACATGCTTAGTCTAAGTATGATACATAGGATTCTTGAACAAACAAATAGCACTCTGGCTATCACAACCAATTTGAATGATCCTGCAATCAAAACCAATACCTGTATACAATCTCCTCAACTAAATTGCTTCCTTAGAGACATGGGTAGTAGCCATATACTCTGCTTCGGTGGTGGACAAAGCAACTGTGAGCTACTTTTTACTCATCCAACTCACTACTCCACCAAACAAAGTAAACACATAGCCAGTGGTGGACCTTCGACTATTCAAGTCACCTGCCCAATCTACATCAACAAATCCATGTATGTCCAAAGTGTTGTCAACACTGTTAGTACTAGAATAAACCAAAATAGTAATCAGGAGTGCCTGCCAGATATCTAAACACCCTCTTCACATAATTCCAATGCTATCTACCAGGGTTAGACATAAATCTACTCAAAACTCCCACTACTTGAGCAATATCTGGTCTAATGCAAACCATTGCATACATAAAAACTCCATACAACACTAGCATATGGCACATTAGACATATCCTCTAAATCATCTTCATTCTTTGGACACATATCTAATGAAAGCTTAGTACTAATGGGTAAAGGGACTCTAACTAGGTTACAGTCCTGCATACTAAATCTCTACAAAATGATATTCACATACTTACTCTGAGACAACCAAAGCTTTATGTTACCTCTATCTATTTTGATCTCCATCCCCAAAATATACCTGGCAACTCCAAGATCCTTCATTTCAAATGCACCTGAAAGTTGGGCTTTCAACTCACTGATCATACCCTTAGTATAGTTAAAAAATAGCATGTCATCAACATATAATGCAATGATCAAAATAGAATCATCAATACAATGAATGTAAACACAGTGATCCTCCTCACTTCTAACAAAACCCAATTTCAACACAAATGAATCAAATTTCTAGTACCACATTCTGGGGAACTATTTTAGACCATAAAGAGACCTCTTCAATCTGCAAACCCAATGTTCTTTCCCTTTTACCTCAAACCTATAGGTTGTTGCATGTAAATTTCTTCCTTAAGATCTCCATACAAGAATGTAGTCTTAACATCCATTTGCTCTTTTTCCCAATCAAGAGTTGCAGCAATGGATAAGAGAAATTTAATAGAATTTAATTTAGCAACACGAGAGAAAATTTCACCTAAATTAACTCTCTGGGAGCAGCCCTTGGCTACCAATCTAGCCTTGTACTTCTCCAATGAACCATCTGCTCTAAACTTCTTCTTGAAGACCCACTTGCAACCTATAGCCTTTCTTCCTTTGGGCAAACGAACAAGATCATAGGTGTTGCAAGAGTCTAAAGCCATCATCTCCTCCTACATGGCTAACTACCAAGACTCACTATCATCTACATGAATAGCTTCCCTATAGGATCTAGGCTCATCGTTAGTATTCAATAAAGAAAATACACAATAAAAATTTGGTGGGCTATACCTATCAATTGGGTTTTTTTGTCTTGTGGATCTTCTCGGAGGTGGAGTAATAGACTCTTCAGGTTCTTCTACATGCTAATCTCTACCAACTTCTTATGTCACAATAGATTCTTCCTCATCAAAACTTTTGCTCAAGTCGTCTTCTTCTTCTTCACCCCCCAATCCATCATTATGTTCTTCCTGAGATGCATCTTCATTCTCTAATTCAAAATACACTCTCTTCACCTTTTCTTCTTTTTCCTTTGGTTGTTCAAGTTCTAAAATAACACTAAGTTCCCTAAAAATAACATCTCTAGAATAGATAATCTTTTGAGTTAGAGGATTCCAAAGCTTATAACCTTTTACATTATCACCATATCCAATAAAAGTACACTTTTCATCTTTTGGATCCAATTTAGTTCAATTTTCTTTAGGCATATGAACATAAGCCTCACAGCCAAATACCCTTAAATGTGAAACAGAAGGTTTCTTACCTATCCACATTTCATAAGGAGTTGAAACAAGAGCCTTACACGGAGATCTATTAATCAAGTAGTTTGTAGTACACAGCTTCTACCCAAAAATATTTATTCAACTATGATTCACTTAACATACTTCTAGCTCTTTCCATTATTGTCTGATTCATCACTTTTGCCTCTCCATTTTTTTGTGGAGTATATGGAGTAGTTTTCTATCTAACAATACCTGCATGCTTATAGAATTCATCAAATTCCTTAGAACAATATTACCCTCCATTATCAGATCTCAAAACCTTTATCTTATAATCTGATTGATTTTCAACTAAGGCTTTAAATTCCTTAAACTTAGTGAAAACTTCAGGTTTGTGATGCATAAAATAGATCCAGGTAAACCTTGAGACATCATCAATGAAGGAAACAAAATATCTAGATTTTCCAATTGATTCAACATCCACTAGACCAAAAATATCCAAATGAATAAGCTCTAATTTATCATTAGATTTATTACTACCTAAAGGAAATAGAGATCTATTATGTTTTTCAAACACACAATGTTCACAAAATTTGAAACTCTCATCAGAATAGAATAAACCATCTAACATTTTTTTAATTAAGATAGGCTTTAAACCAAACTGACTTATGTGGCCCAATCTACAATACCACAACATACATGTATTTTTAGTATTAGCCTTAGATATATAAGAGGCATTACAAACAATAGTGGCTTCTAGCTTAAACAGAGTTCCCAATCTTTTCCCTTCACTACCAACAAGTTTCCTCTCGCCAATTTGCAGCCACTCTTATCAATGATCACATGCATTCCCAAATCATTCAGCTTTGAAATAAAAATCAAATTTCTAGCCAATCCAAGAACATGAAAAACACCAAGGAGGGTATTAATTCTCCCATCACTGAAACACAACATTACCTTCCCTCATTCAACAATAGGATATGAAGAGTTATCCCCGAGGTACACATTTCCTCCATCATACTCTTCGTATGTGGAAAACCATTCTTTATGTGGGTTCATGTGGTACGAGCATCCTAAGTCAACCAACCAATGATCATGAGAAACAACATTACATGCAGAAAGTAAAACCTCATCACCTACATTTGAAGACTTATCAGTAGCGAAATCCCATTGTTTCTTTGGGTTTCTACATTCCTTTTTCACATGTCCTCTCTTTCCACAATTCTAACACTTGACTCTATTCTTCTTTCTAGGAGTCTTAGAACGACCCTTAGACTTGTATTTAGACCCCTTCTTATCTCCTTTTGGTCCTCTTTCCATAGACCTTCCCCTAACACCGAGAGCATCCCCTGAACTATCCAAACTTTTCTTCCTCAATTCATGTGACAACATAACTGAAACAAGAGCATCCAACTTCAGATCTATGAGGTTAGCAGTGATAGCTAAAACAACATTCTCCCATGGCTCAAGAAAAGAACAGAGAAGCAATATACATTTATCTTCCTCATTCACCTCCACATCTACAGATGCTAGTTGACTCAATAACAAATTAAACAAATTCAAATGCTCTGCAACTGATTCACCCTCTTTCATTTTCATGGAAAATAACTTACGCTTTAAATAAAGTTTATTTACCATACTCTTGGCTTGGTAGATCTTACCCAAACGCTTCCACAAGCTATGTGCAAACTTCTCACTCGCAACATTTAGTAGAACAAAATCTGCAAGACACAGCTAGATTGTACCTCATGCCTTTTTATCCAGTCTTTCCCACTCATCAGGAGCAACATCATCAGGTTTCTTTTCTTTCACAATAGCCAACCACTAGTTTCTTTCTTCTAGCAAATCCTCCATTTTCAGCTTCCACAATTCGTACCCCGTATGATTGAATTTTTCAATGTCCAACCAAGAGGTAGAAGCAACAGTGGATGAAGCCATGATATCTACACAAGATCTACAAACAAACAACAACCAAATCTCCCACTGCAGCTAAAAACCTTCACACTACCAACCAGAAATCAAAACTGGTCAAGCTTTGATATCAAATGTTAGAAATGAAGGTGCAAACCACACAATAGAAATCTGATTCAAACCTTATTTATATCCTCTAAACAATGTAGAATCAATGGAGATTGCAACAGAAATAAAACCCACTACACAGAAATAAAAAGCATTGAGAATTGAACACATAACATAGTCTGTAACATGGAGAAAACCCTTTTGAGTAAAAAACTCCACCAAGAAAAGAGGCTCCAAGTTGTATTATCTTAAAATATATGAGATTACAATACATGCACTTCATCTGTTTCTTTAGTCTTCAATCCAGTAGCGCCTATTACTCTCAACTCTGATAAACGTATAGTACAAATATCCTTGTAAAAGGGGGCTTCTTTCTAGGGCAAAAGTACTGTTAGAAATTTTTAGGTCTAAATAAACCAATTCCACATAACCCAATAGGAGAAACAAGATGCTGAAACAAACCATAATGCAAAGATCAAATGAACAAGCAACAAGATAACACAAGATATACCCTGGGAAAAACCTTTGTAGGGAAAAACTCAGCCTCCAAAAGCATCCATGCTCAAATGTATTATTCAACAATATGAAATTACAATACAATCCATGAGCATCCATGAATACCTCTGAATCCATCAAGCACCTCTAATGCATCCTCCATGTGTACAAGCATGAATCCACACATCACCTTCCATGCTTCACAATATGCACTTACAGGAGAGAGCTCAATACAATGACAGCCTCTCACAAACCTCCAATCCACTTACAATGAAATAGCCAACATTACCCAAACCACTAACCATGTGCTTGCTTTTATAGACCAAGCTCACACAAATACAACTTATGGTATTGGATAAAACCATGTGCCCCAAAAACCATGGTAACACAAAACCATTAACTTATAAAACCACTTGACCCCACATTTGACTATTGGTACTAACTTTTCCCAATTAATCAAATAATACAAATAATAGTTAATTACTCTATGTCCCACACACATAAAATAACTAACCCAATGTTACAATACAACTTATACAAGTGGTAACTGAATAAAATAGTACAATATTATGCAAGGTGTACAACACCTATCCCAACATTCTCCCACTTGTTGTATACATTGCATAAGGGTCAATACATGAAATACATCATCATAGGTAAACATGAAATCACATGAATCTCCAAAATGCTCTCGTGCTCCAACAAGATACCTGCAACAAGGCAAAGTGACCACCATCTCAAGAAAGAACTCCTGTCATCCTCCAACATGCCACATATGGAAGAAAAGGAACATGCCAAGGTGAAGATGCACCAATCCAAAGAACACAAGCATCAAATCCAAGTGATAACATAAGGCTCCAAGCTACTATCAAAGGTAAAAAATCCACATGACTGGAAATAGCACCCACAGCATATGCAAATACATCCAACCATCCAAACCTCATAGGTATCAACAACTTCAACAAACTCATGTCAACAACATATCCAACCCATATACCGCAATCACAAGCTCCATGAATAAAACCTGTCAATGAAGAACACATACATCCAGGAACTCCCACTGCATGGGTAATGTCAAATCTAAAAATAGATCCAAGGCATATCAAGTCTATCAATCAACACTCAAACCAAGGTGTGGCTAATCAACAAGCCAATGTAGTATCAAGAACAATAAGAATGATCCACACATGCATGATAAATCACGGCATACTCTCTCACAACATGTCACCATAACTTATCCCAAGTCCAACCATATGAATATGATCCTCCAGGAAGTAGTCATAAGACAAGGAGAGAAAACCTATAAATCATAATGTCCTTCTACAAACACCTCAAAGTGCAAAGTTGTGTCAAGTATGATCCCCTCTACAACCCCAAATGAAAAGCCTCAACAACACCCAACCATTCAATCTCATAAGATCAAATGAACATATGTAACATGTAACCAACATGGATGTAAGCCTCTATAATCAAGGTAGATCAAACTCATAACCATTCTATAACCAAGAATAAGCCCAATCACATCTCCTAAACTCCTCAAAATGAACATCATAAAATCATACAAACAAGGAGATAACCATGCTAACATCCCTCAAATGAACCCTCCAGAACCAATAATTGTAGCTCAAGATCCATATCTATGAGAAGATGAAACATAAGGTAAAACATATCTAAAAGGGTGGGCAATACCTCATAGATGATAAACCACCGAGTAGACCAAGAGTGGGGAATGAGAATGCTCCTCCAGGATACACCAAGCCATAATGACTCTCTCCAAGAACAATCTCCTCAAGGTCCATAATGAACTCATGTCCATATCTAGGTGTAAGGCTCCTCGGTCTAACTGCTGAAACCTCCAAAGAGTAACTATCTCAACAAGTGTCTCTAATCACAAGAGAACTCTAGCCTCACCAAGTCTCCAAGTATCCATGAGCACCTGTAACTGACCAATACATGCCAAACTCTAAATGCAAGATAGCACCATCATGAATCTGTAAAGCAAATGACCGAAGTAATCAATACCAAGAGAGCAAACAAGACCATTGTCAATGCTCCTAATGCACATCTGCATAATTAAGAAGCCCATCATGACATCATGATCTAATCATCTCCTCGTAAGATCACATGCAACAAAGTGTACAATGATGCATATATCCTATCTCAAGAGAACCTGTATCATGCCAATACTCCAAGCTAGCATCAAGAGTAAACCATGACATAATATCAACATCTCTAAATCAAGGATAAACATGTCAAACTGACAAATCATAATCTGACACCTCAACCAAAGACTCAAAGGAGTCCTCCATGGTAAACCAAGATGTTAACATCTCCAAAAATATGAAGATAACCATCTCCTGACAACTGAACTGAAAAAGTCAAAGAACTCTCAAATCCAAGAGCTCCTCCATGACACCCACAACCACTGCAGAAGATCATCCATCACGTATGATGAATCCAACATGTTGCCAAAGCTCCCACTAAAACTGTGATACCAAGTTATCCATGACAACAAAGTAACCATCTCCTAAATGAAGATTATCCATGGTTCCAAACCAATCAAGGAATTCTGCTGTAACATCAACAACTCCCAAAATGTCTAGTGAACCAAAATCTCCAAACAAAAAGATAAAACCATCATTGTCAAAAGATAACACAGAACCATGTATCCAAGCTCTCCATGACATCATGATAAACATGCTACAAGTCCCAACAACCGACTATCCAGGCACTCTAATTATCCATCCTCTTATCCCAAAGCAACATACCAATCCACAAATGACCACAGACAAGGCCAAATAATGAAATTTGCATAAACATTGAATCAATCTGGGGGATATAGACAGTCCACATCTAAGTCATCCCACTGTAGCCAAGGGGTAGCTAATCCACAAAACTATATAACTCGTAGATCCATAATAGATGTGTAACATTCAAACTCATCATCACACTAGTAAATTGTAAATTGAGATGTCAAAAAAGATAACCTATAGACTCCAAGACTCAAACACCAAATCAACTCTAGATTCGATTTGCCAACAAGTCCACAAATGAATACCATAGTCAAGGAACTAATCAAGCATCCAAGAGATAAGAACAATCCCCTAAAGAACAACACCACAACTCCACCTGTAATCATGAATCAAACATCATAGCCCATACTTGTCAATCGCATACATGATCATGTTGTGCCAATGCAAAAGTGTGCCTGCATATCCATGACACCATAATCATCGTCATCGTTGTACCTATACTCAACTCCCACTGAAACAAGACTCTAAGTCTCACACGAGTATCAACCATGTCCTCAAACCAGAAGACAACCTGTACCTGTCTCCATCAAATTCATAACTCTAAAAAACACCTGTAAACCTATATCAAGAAGCACCAAATCTAAAAACCTACTATACCATGTCGATGGTCTCATAACATGTACTCCCACAAGTTTGTGCCAACAAATCCATCTGAATGCACTCTGAATCTCAGGGTCCTACAAGTGATCAAACAAGTACCAAACTCTCTCTGCACACCAAACTAAAAATCTACACCATCCAAACTGTAGTACACTGCACTAGCTCTCCAATGCCTATCCGAAATCTAAAATCCGATTCCGTATGCGAAATTTATGAGCATAAAACTGTACTGAAGCAATGCGGACTTCAAACACCAAATTCTGACACAAACAGAAAAATCTGATCATAAAACCTGTACCACTGCGTATTTCTCGGAGAGAGCTTTCCAACACCTATAAGAAGTCAAAAAACTGATACCGTATGTGAAAGTTATGCCCTTCGAAAGAAAAGGCACTCCTAGGGCTAAAATTGGACACCTGGTGGCCCCTCGTACCATGATGATGTGGCATGACGTCATTGCTGACATCATCACTACTGAATGGGCATGCTGACTGTGCATGAGGTGGCGCTGACGTGGTGTCTAAGCTGGCATCATTACTTTGACAGGCGGAATTGAAAAAGTTTTAATTTTGTCTTATATTTCCATCGAACCCATTTACATTAAAGGAGGTTTAATATTTTTAAAACAAAGTCCAAAAAAATAAAGTCACCGCTGTCATAATTTTTAATTCTTTCCACCCCCCACCTTTTAATCCCATCGCCAAACTTTAAAACAAATTTTAATATTATAAAAAAAAAGGTTTTAATGAAATTTTTTTAAAGTTTTAAGACCCCACGTAGGGGTGTCTCCCACTGGTAATTTTTAAATGAAAATTTGAAAAACCCATACGGGCTATGTACCCATGTACCATTGACGCAGGGGGTCGTACGGCGGTCTGCATACCGCCATCCCCTCTGCAACTTTTTTTTTCTTTTTTTTTTTTATTTTGATATTGTAACACTGTAGTTTTATTTTTATTTTTTTAATTTTACAAAACTATAGAATTGATTTTTCTAAAAAAAAAAATTTGCCTCTGCAACAAAAATCTGTACGGCATCCCTGGGAGGGGCATTTTTTTGTTTTTTCTTCCGATGACCAAAACATGGCAAATTTTATATGAATCTTCATTTCTCAGGCCTCCTGGACTCAATGGCGAGATCCGTTTTGTCCCAAGAGGTCATCTATAGAAGTTCCTCCTCAAAACCCTCATGAAGCCAAACCATAGAAACCCTCTTCCACCATGATTTTTCAATCACCCAATCTGCAAAATATACAGCAAATCACCAATACCCAGAACCCCCAAATTGCAATACAACCTGCACAAAACCTTGTAGTGTCCCAAATCCTTACATGCATTGTCATGGCTTCCACTTTGTACCTGATCTACGCAAACAAGGGTTATACATATCTAGGGAGCTCACACCTCCCTCAACCATAAACATGGCTCTGATACCAACTATTAGGAATTTTTCAGGTCTAAATAAACCAATTCCACATAACCCAATAGAGAAACAAGATGTTGAAACAAACCATAATGCAAAGATCAAATGAACAAGCAACAAGATAACACAAGATATACCCTAGGAAAACCTTTTGCAGGGAAAAACTCAGCCTCCAAAAGCATCCACGCTCAAATATATTATTCAACAATATGAAATTACAATACAATCCATGAGCATCCATGAATACCTCTGAATCTATCAACCATGCTTCACAATATGAACTTACAGGAGAGAGCTCCATACAATGACAGCCTCTCACAAACCTCCAATCCACCTACAATGAAATAGCCAACATTACCCAAACCACTAGCCATGTGCTTGCTTTTATAGACCAAGCTCACACAAATACAACTTGTGGTATTGGATAAAACCATGTGCCCCAAAAACCATGGTAACACAAAACCATTAACTTATAAAACCACTTGACCCCACATTTGACTATTGGTACTAAATTTTCCCAATTAATCAAATAATACAAATAATAGTTAATTACTCTATGTGTCCCACACACATAAAATAACTAACTCAATGTTACAATACAACTTATAAAAGTGGTAACCGAATAAAATAGTACAATATTATGCAAGGTGTACAACACCTATCCCAACAAGAAGCCCCCTGCGACCCCTCATCACGGATGAATGAGTGTCGAGGACCGGATATAAATATGTAGCTGAAACAAGATCATTGCTAGTGAAACCTTTCATCCATTATGGGTGATTTACAAACAATATTAGGAGTAATTAGTTACATAGGATTTACAAGGTTGATGGCACCTTAATCCTAACAGGTGTTGCTTGTAAAGGATCAAGGGTGCCTTGCTCATGGAGGTCAAGGCCTTTGCCTTTGTATTTCATGTTGTGGCACATACACAGTGGGATGGGATACTTGTTCTCTTTAAAATAGGATGAATATTCTTCATCGTTGTAGAGCCATGTATTGTTGGAGACTTCAATAGCTTCATCTACGAAAGAATCATTTTGGATGAAAGTAGTAGGCCTGCATTGTAGGATTTTGGAGGGGTTGCTTGATGTGGTGTCGTTTCAACGATAGGATCAAAGGGAAAAGGGAATCTTAGCAACGTGGAAGGCTTCATGGATTTGGTACTCACCACACCCCTTGTCGATGATCTTAAAGGATGACTTGATGGATGCTTATCTGGGGGTCAATTTTGTGGAAGTGTATGGGAGATCACTGGGGTTAACATAAGATGTAGATTTGGCGGAAGTGAGGTTAGGCACAATCTAAGAGATTAAGCAATCATGAGATTTATCAAATCAATCCCCTAAAATTTTACAATATTGAAATGGGTGAGGATCAGTGGGGATGGTTACTTCTATACCACTGTAATAAGTGATAAGTGGAAGGGATAGCCTGCATGGAATGGATCCATCGGCAATTGAGGAGGATTTTGTATAGGAAGTCCAAGTTGACAACATGGCATAAGGTTTGTTGAAATATGAGCCCTTTCTCTATAGGGAGGTGGATAGTGCCAACTGATTCTCTTTTCACATTGTCATATGCCTTGATAGTAATAATTTAGAAATGTAATGCTGCTACTGAGTAGCCAATTTTTTGCACCAATCTAAATGTACAATGGTTTAAGCCTGACCCATTAGCTATGAGCACTCTTTTGACCTTATGTTTGGATATGATGGTTCTTATATGAAAGGGGTGAGTATTCGAGGGATCAATGGAAAGCGTGTCATTGGGGCTAAAGGTTAGGTGATGGTCAGTGGAGATGTGCTCGATGAGGGCTTGGAAGTGGGATGGATCGATATCATTTGGGATGAGGGAGCCCTAGAGGACATAGTTCAAGATATCTCGGTGAGTGGGGGATGATCTAAGGAGAGCAAGGATGGATATTTGGGTGGGTGTATTCTCAAGGTGATCGAGTAGGTCATATTGCTTTTGGGGGTTGACTGGAGGTGGACCTTGGATGGGCACTCTATTGTGTCAATTGGTAGCAACACAATCGAAGGATTTGATTTTAATTGTGTGGATGTGTTCATGGGATTTCTCAATGTTTCCAATGACATAATCATTAATTGTAGGGAGTTTATGGTAGTTAATGTTATGGGTGTAAGAATTCTGGCCCTAGTTTTATTTATTTGTTGATTGGTGTTGATCATGTTTGGGAAAAAGGTTTTGATATATACCCATGTCTTTGTTAGGTGATGAGTTGAAGGGTTCTTTGACTTCAATTTCACCATGATTAATGAGGTCTTGGATAGAATGTTTCAATTTCATGCATTTTCACATGGCACAACGCTTGATGTGATGATAATCACAATATTCATTCTCACAAAACCATGATAGTTTAGGTTGGTTTTCATCGAAGGGTTGGGTGAGGAGAAAAGTGATCATGTTAGTTTTGATGATCTTTTAGCAGACAAGTTTGATAGGCTTGCCGAGTGGGTTGAATTGTCTCTTTTTCTTCTCTTATTTGGGTTTCCTCGAGGGGACTATGATGGGTGAAGGTTGTTGCAAGTTTTGGATATGTTTAGAGTCAGTGACCCCATCGTCGACTACCTTCTTGTCTTTGCTAAATAATTTTGGTTTTTCATTTTTATTGTGATCTTTGAAATAGATCTTGATTAATCCTTTAGCAATAAGGGATTTTCAATATGAATGTCATTTTCAATTGTCTCATCAAATGTTGTCACACAATGTACTTATAAATGGAATGTCAATTCCAAGTTGATATTAGTGATGGACATGTGAACTAGTTGTTTTTCTAGGATGGGCCAAGATAATCAGCTTGCTAGGCTCCTTCATCACTAGAGGAAAGATGAGAAACTATTCCCTGATCATTGTTTAGCATTGCAAAGGTCCATCATTGCCAATTCATGTTCAACGTTGTAGGAGAAATGTTTTACAAATTTCTTAGTGAGGTTGGGAAAAGTGGTAATGGATCATTTGGGTTGGTGGAGGAACCATTCTAATGCTTGGCCTCCTAATCTTTTGGGGAAATTCAAAGTAAGTTCATATCATCATGTGCAACTTCTTGTCAAGCCATGTAAAATTCTTTGATATGTTTCCTATGGTTATCCTTACCTTTGTATTTGTCAAATTTTGGGACTTCAATGAAAGGGGGGAACAGGATTTGTGAGACAGAATGATCAAGGGGGTAAGGACATAATTCCTCAAATATATAGAAATTACATTTTGTTCAATCTTGCAACCCCTTAATGACATCTTTCATGGCTTTCCATTCGAGATCGAAAGGGGTACAATGATCTAGGGGATGAGGAATGTAGTTGTGTTGGTAGTGTTGATGTTGTGAGTGATGATTATGAGGGATGGAATGGAGTTGAGCATGGTTTGGGTTATTAAAAGGGATATGGTTAGGGTTTAAAGTGTGGCCATAGTTGGGGATGGACATGTTGCAATAGGTATAGGTTAGGATATGGTCATGTTTTGGGTGATTGGTATAGGCTTTGGATTTATTTCAAGTATTAACAGTGGATGTGGGTTTTAATGTTGAGGAGATCAATGTGGTGGGAAGACCTTTTTGAGTCTCTTTGACATTCTTCCTATTGCAAGTATGTGCCTAATGGGTGTTGTCACTGATGCCAACATATCTTTGTTGTCATTGGTGTCAACTATATTCTTATCTTTTGATTTATTAGAATCCTTATATGTTGAGGACATTGAGAAAATTAGCCCCTCCGGAAGAATCAGAAAGGATACAGTGAATCACAGTGAATTGCATACTGAAGAACAATCCAAAATATTGCTTTACATTTCTTGTATATTGAAGATCTTGGTCTATGGATTGGAAGTTATTAAGAGGCATGTCTAAAGATGCTAAATCCTGAGTTTGAGCCTTTAGTATGAAGAATTGAGTGAGTTACTTTCACCAGAGAAAAACCTACTTTTTTTGATTATTCACTAGTGACAGGGATAAAGTATTTTGCTCCGCATTCCTCCGCATTGAAGTATTTTGCTCTGCGGTTCTAGAAGGAAGTCTGGGATGATGATAAGTGCCTACAACTACAACGGTTCATGATTTGGAGGTCCACAATCTATCTTTCTTTTATGACAGCTGAAGATAGTGAAGTTCATGTGCTCCTATGTGAAGAATCTCATGGATAAAGTGGTTAGAGTTTGTGCAGTTTCTCCTGGTGATTACAACATGCTTATGGATACCTCCTAATCATGTTTCTACATTTGCATTGGTCCGCGTTAAGGAATTGAGACCGTGTTTGAAGATTATTCCTAGATAACGTAGCGTGTAACTAGTCTTAGCCGACTTGGTTAATTCCAGTGATTGCAGAGATCTCTTGAAGATTGTAGAAGCATGTTGTGGTGTGGAAGATCATGTTTGAGTCCCAACTAAGGTGTGGTGTGATCCACATACATCTTTACTACATTTCCTTATCATAATTTTGTATTAAGTCAAGACCTATTTTGTAAATATTTGTAATGCCGACCTTAGAGATTGTTCCAATGGTTGATGAATGTAATGCCGACCTTGATGATCATTCCAAGGTTGATGTAGTGTATAAATACTTATAATTGAATTGTGAAAAGATATAGAAGTGCAAAAATATGAAATGAAAATGAAGTAAGGTAGCAGAGCAGAGCAGAGGTGTTTGTGCTTCAATGGAACTGAACCTTGGCATGGAGTAGATGTTGTTATCTCAATTCAACCCTTTGGCAGTGAGCCACCCTTCGACAGTGAGCCTTTCTTTGCAGTGAGCAATTTGGGTAGTGAGCCCTGTAGGTAGTGAGCCTCTGATTTTTGATATTGTTATAACTTATTTATCTTGTGGACTAACATCCACCATGGTTTTTCCCTTAATAGGGTTTTCCACATAAAAATCTGGTGTCACTTGTGTATGATCTTGCAATTGTGTTTATGTTTCTGATTTTATGCCTTCATAATATAATCATAATAAATAGTGGACAAGTGTTTTATGTTTTAAGGTGCATAATTAATTAAAGATTTGAGACAACTGATTCACCCCCCCTCTCAGTTGTCTGGTTCATTTCAACAATCAGAGCCAAGTTCCTCTAAAGAAAGCCTAACAGCTTGAGGAAGATCTAGAATGTCTTACAAGAAGGAAGCTCTGCATTTTTATGGGACAAATTATGCTCTTTTGAAGGTATGAATGAAAAGCCATCTTCTTTTTCTTGGTTATAAAGTATGGAAAGCTACAGAAACAAAATATACCATGCCTCCAAATGGTTTGACAACTGAAGATGAAATCAAAGAATATGAGGTGGATGTCAAAGCAAAGGATGCTCTATTAAGTTCCTTAAGTGACTTAGTGCTGACAAAAGTTGTGGATCTTGAAACTGCAAATGAGGTATGGGAGAAGCTAAAAAATCTATATGAAGGAGATGATTCTGTGAAGGAAGCCAAGCTACAAAGTCTGAAAGTGAAATATGAAGGTTTGAAGATGAATGAAAATGAAAACATAACAGTCTTTATGCAAAGAGTGGATGAACTCGTCACTGGGGTAAAGGGTATGGGAGGAACTCTCAGTGATAAGGAAGTTGTGATGAAAATTCTTAGATCACTACCAAAGTCTTACAGTCACAAGGTAGCTGCAATTGAAGAATTTATGACTGTAAAAACTATTGACAGAGATCAGTTACTTGGTAAGCTTATAGCATTTGAGATGAGAGAATTTGGAGATGCCCTGCCTAAAGTTGAATCATCTTTTAAAGCCAGTACTTCAGAAGAGACCTCCAAAGCTGAGAAATACAAAGTGGATGATGAATTTGAAGAACTTGAAGCCAACTTCGTCAATAGACTTCAAAGAGGCTCCGGTAAGTTCAAAGGCAAATTACCTTTCAAATGTTTCTCTTGTGGTAAAGTAGGCCATTATGCTTCTAGATGCCCTGAAAGAATTGAAAGGAATAAGAAGATATATGAGAGCATGCCTAGAGTTCCAAAGAAGTGTTACTATGTTAGAGATTTTGATGATGAAGGAGTGACTGATGATGAATCTGATGATGCTAGTACCAGTGCAAATGAATGCCTATTTATTGCTATTAAAGAAGATCATGTGACTACTAATTCTGCTAGTTGTGTGAAGAATGAAAAACCAGTAGAAGAAAGTGTTTTGGATGTTCAGGTTGAGAAAGATAAGGATGAATGGATTATTGATAGTGGATGCTCTCATCACATGATCGGTGACAAAAGTAAGTTTGTAAGTTTTGAAAAGTATGATGGTGGACTGGTTAGGTTTGGGGATAATGCAGCTAGTAAGATTTGTGGAAAAGGATCTATTTCATTTAATGGGAAGCATAATACTAACAATGTTCTGTATGTGAAGGGTTTGAAGCATAATCTTTTGAGTGTTGGTCAGATGTGTGACAAAGGATATGATCTAAGATTCAAAGGCAATGGGTGCAAGATCATGGAAAGCTTCGGAACTGTGATTGCTACTGGAAAGAAGACAAAAGGTAACATCTATCAATTGAAAGGAATGGATGACTATTGTTTTTATTGGCTCAGGCAAATGAAAGTTGGTTGTGGCATAGAAGGATGTGTCATATAAACTTTGATAGTCTGGTAAAAATAAGCTCAAGTCAGGCTGTGAGAGATTTACCAAAACTTGTAAAACCCTCCAATTCAATTTGTAAGGAATGTCAATTGGGAAAGAAGATAAGGACAAGCTTCAAGAGAAAAGAATAATTTTCTACCGGTTTGTTGGATCTAGTGCATACAGATCTCTGTGGTCTTACAAGGGTGAGAAGTCTACAAGGTGAGAGGTATTTCATGTTGCTTATTGATGATTATTCTAGAATCACTTAGGTTACTTTTCTAAGAGATAAATCAGAAGCCTTGGAGAAATTCAAATCTTTCAAGGCAATGGTTGAGAATGAAATAGATTTGAAGATCAAATGCTTAAGATCTGATAGAGGAGGTGAATTCACATCAAATGAATTCAACATTTTCTGTGAAGAGCATGGAATAAAGAGATAGTTGTCTGCACCTAGGACTCCTCAGCAAAATGGAGTTGTGGAAAGGAAAAATAGGACAGTTCAGGAGGCTAGTAGGACAATGATGAAGGAAGAAGGTCTGCCAAAAGACTTTTGGAAAGAAGCTATTCACATTGTTGTCTACATTCAAAACGGAGTTCAACTAAAAGGTAATGGTACTAAAACTCCCTATGAATTGTGGTATGGAAGAATTCCCACAATAAAATATTTTAAAGTCTTTGGAAGCAAATGTTATATCAAGAGAGATGAAGATCTAGGAAAGTTTGATGCAAGATGTGATGAAGGAATCTTTCTTGGATACTCTACCAAGAGGAAGGCTTACTGGTGCTACAACAAGAGGCTCAAAAAGATTGTTGAGAGTGCGAATGTGAAGGTAGATGAAGGAAAAAGAAGAATATCAGACCTAAGCTGTTATGAACTAGATGAACCTGTGACTATAGAAATTGAAGAAAAAGATGAGCAAGAAGACAGTCAGGATGAAGAAGAGGCTCTGAAAAGTATTGTCAAGACTCCCAGGTATGTAAGGATCAATCATTCTAAAGATCAGATTATAGGTGACAAGAACAAAGGTGTGCTAACAAGAAGAAGATATGCAGAAGAATAAGTTAATTACTGTTTGCTTTCAAATATTGAACAAAGAAATGTGAATGAAGCATGCAATGATGAAAATTGGGTAAAGGCAATGGAGGAAGAACTGATGCAGATAGAGAAGAAGGAAACTTTGGAATTAGTTCCCAGACCTGCTAACAAAAATGTTATTGTAACTAAATGGATCTTTAGGAACAAGCTGAATGAAAATAGAGAAGTTGTAAGGAATAAAGCAAGACTTGTATGCAAAGGATATTCTGTAATGCCCCTCAATTTTGGCTTGTGTCAGTTGATAGTTTTCCATTGCTTTTAGACAATTTTGAGACATTTCAATGGTTAGATTTATGGTTTATGCTTATTATGTTCATGATGGACTATGGTTGACTAATGTGGTTATTAACATGTGTTATGATGACATTATTGTTATTACAGTTTATGTTGTGACATGGTTAGTTGATAGTTAATTGATTATGCAGAATAATGTTACTATGCTATATGGATTTAATATTGTCTGATTAGAGATGTTTGTGTTTATTGTTATGCTTGTGAGCAGGGACAGTGTAGTATTACTCATTTCGAGCACCCTACTACGCTGCGACTCTCTGACTCTATGTGTTTGATATATATGTGTATGTTGTATACAACCTATCGTCTTGATGTAGGTTGCAGGTATTGGGCATTGACTCCACCTGACTTAGCAGGTATAAGCATGCCCTTGGCCAATGGATACTATTGAAAGGAGATAACATGAGGTTTTTCCCTAGGTCAATTTCAATCTTCAGTTTGTGACCGTGAGTCGAGGTGTCACCCTTTGGTCCTTGCTTCTGTGGAGTTATTGTCGAGTTTTGCTTGTTAAGCCTATGTGTGTTTTGGTAATGCATTATTGAATTTATTATTATAATAATGTTATTTTGTCAAACATAATGGTATTTTCTTAGTCATATTATTAATGAGTTGTGATATATTATTTTAATAAAGATTAAATTAATTATTTTTATGTTTTAATAGAATATGAGTCATAAGCATTTATTATGTTTAAATAGTATATAGTTATTTAAAGAATAATATTAGTGAATAATTTAATGTTTGTTAGTTGTCGAATATGATCCTAGATTTGGGAATCTCTATGTTAAGTAAAAAAATTAATTTCTTCCAAGTAGTGGGATTGTCTGTAACGGAGTGGTGATAGTGGAGTTTTAACTATTTTTTCTTCGGTGGGGATTTATTTGGAGGAAAGTGTTTTGAGGAGGAGACAGAAAATCTGGAGCATTGTCTTGTCTTGATGAATTGACTTGTCTTGATGATTTGACTTATCTTGATGATTGACTTGTCTTGATGATTGGCTTGTCTTGATGATTTGACTTGTCTTGATGATTGACTTATCTTGATGATTAACTTGTCTTGATGATTTGACTTATCTTGATGATTGACTTGTCTTGATGATTTGTCTTATCTTGATGAATTGACTTGTCTTAATGATTTGTCTTGTCTTGATGAGTATTGCCTTGTCTTGATGATTTCGATGACTTGTGTTGTCTTGTTTATCTGTATTGCATGTGTCGAGTTGTATATGTCTTCTTGTATCCCTTGACTTAGTGGAACCTCATTGTTATCTCCTAGCTTAGCGGGTGGACCTCAGGGTTCCACATGGTTGGGTGGAAGAGCTTAATCCATTGGTTTTCCTTGATCATCCTAATTCATGATCACTGCAGATGTGCTTCGAGTTCTAGATTTGCACTTGCATCCTCAGAGCTGTATATTGCTTTCAGAATTGTATAATCTTATTGTAAACTGTTGTAACCAATCAAGAATCTAGAACTCATGTAATTTTGTATTCAAACTTTTGTAACTATTCATATCTGCAAATGAGCTATGTAATCCTCTTATGTTGTATTATAATGTATATCACTTGTATTGTTATAATTTTATGTTTATCTGATGCAGTTATGTTCCCTAGAGGTGTTAGCTATTCATTTTATTTAATGTTGTTAATAGTGTAATTATATTTAATGATTAATGCATTTACTTGCTTAAAAAAAAAATCTGTAAATTTTGCACTTGTTAGTCTAACGCTCTAAGGTTGCATGATGGTGCATCACATATTCTCAAATTGAAGGGATAGATTTTGAAGAAACCTTTGCCCTGGTAGCTTGAATTGAAGTAATCAGAATGTTTCTGGCATTTACAGCTCACAAAGATTTTAAGGTATATCAAATCGATGTGAAGTTTGCCTTCCTGAATGGTGAACTAGAAGAGGAAGTTTACATTGAGCAACCAAATGGATTCCAATTCTCAAATCAAGGAAATATGGTATGCAGGCTGAAGAAAGCTTTATATGGACTCAAACAAGCTCCTAGAGCCTGGTATGCAAGGTTAGATAGGTATTTATTGCAATTGGGATTTAGTAAAGGTACTGCAGATAGTAATTTGTACTTCAAAATCAATGATGATCAGATCCTAATTGTTGAAGTTTTTTTTTACGACATTATCTTTGGAGGGAATGAAGGTATGTGCATAAGGTTTGCTAGTGAGATGAAAAGTGAATTTGAAATGTCCATGTTTGGTGAAATGAGCTTCTTCTTGGGTCTGCAAATCAATCAATCAAATAAAAGATTCTTCATTTCTCAGTCTAAGTATTTGAAAGAGTTGTTGAAGAAGTTTGGAATGGAGGACTCCAAACTAGTAATCACTCCCATGGTGACTGGTTGCACATTAAGGAAAAATGATGATTCATCTTTTGTAGATCAGCAAAGGTATAGATCCATGATTGGAGGATTGCTTTATCTAACCCAAACCAGACCTAATATTATGCATGCGGTCTATCTTGTGGTAAGATTTCAAGCAGAGCCTAAAGAGTCACATGTGATGGTAGTCAAGACGATATTGAGATATTTGAAGGGCACACCA
The DNA here is from genome assembly GCA_027924645.1 of Cunninghamia lanceolata. Taxonomy (NCBI): domain Eukaryota; kingdom Viridiplantae; phylum Streptophyta; class Pinopsida; order Cupressales; family Cupressaceae; genus Cunninghamia; species Cunninghamia lanceolata. The sequence goes on along the minus strand of BSBN01001201.1, from coordinate 13,167,582 downwards.
GAGCATGGCTTGTGGTATCCAAAGGACAATGATTTCACTCTCAGAGCATACACAGATGTTGATTGGGCTAGATATATGGATGATGGGAAAAGTACTAGTGGAGGTGCATTCTTCTTGGGAAGCAGATTGGTTTTATGGTTGAGCAAGAAGCAAGACTCAATCTCCTTGTCCATTACAGAAGTAGAGTACATTGTAGCAGCATGTAGTTGCACTCAAGTGTTATGGATGAAACAGACATTAAGAGACATCAGAGTTGTGTATCAAGATCCAGTTGTAATCCTCTGTGACAATACAAGTGCCATAAACATATCCAAGAATCTAGTGATGCATTCAAGGGCAAAACATATATCCATAAGATATCACTTTCTGAGAGAAAAGGTGGCAGCGAATGGAGTCAAATTGGAGTATGTATCTACAAAAGATCAGACTGCAGGCATTTTCACCAAGCCTCTGCCTAAGGATACTTTTGAGTATCTCAAAGAAAAGTTAGGGGTTATCACCCCTCCTACTTTAAACTAAGATGCACAAGAGTCCATCAATCTGGTGGTGCTTAGAGTCCCACCTCTAGATCTAGATTGATGCTTTAAGGGCTACTTTTCAGGGGGAGTAGTCAGAGAGTTCAGAGGAAAGTTGGATCAGAGTAGCAGAATGCAAGTATGTGCCCTTTGCCATTGATGTCAAAGGGGGAGAGAAGTCATGTGAAAAACTCAGAGAGGAAGAGTACAGATGTGTAAAGAGAAAGGGGGAGAATCTTGTCTTGATAGTAGTTATAGTTTTTCACATCATATGTTGCTATCAATGACAAAGGGGGAGATTGTTGCAAGTATATGCCTAATCAGTGTTGTCATTGATGTCAACATATTTGTGTTGTCATTGGTGTCAACTATATTCTTACCTTTTGATTGATTAGAAGCCTTATATGTTGAGGACATTCAGAAAATTAGCCCCTCTGAAAGAATCAAAAAGGAAATAGTGAATCACAGTGACGAGAGTGAATTGCATACTGAAGAATAGTCTAGAAGATTACTCCACATTTCTTGTATATTGAAGATCTTGGTCTGTGGATTGGAATTTATTTAGAGGCATGTCTGAAGATGCTAAATCTTGAGTTTAAGCCTCCGGTATGAAGAATTGAGTGAGTTACTTTCACCAGAGCAAAACCTACTTTTTTTATTATTCACTGGTGACAGGGAGAAAGTATTTTGCTCCGCATTCCTCCACATTGAAGTATTTTGCTCTACAGTTCTAGAAGGAAGTTTGGGATGATGATAAGTGCCTACAACTACAATGGTTCATGATTTGGTGGTCCACAAGCTATCTTTCTTTTATGACAGTTGAAGACAGTGAAGTTCATGTGCTCTGGTGTGAAGAATCTCATGGATAAAGTTAGATTTTGTACGGTTTCTCCTGGTGATTACAACGTGCTTGTGGATACCTCATGATCATGTTCCTGCATTTACATTGGTCTGCATTAAGGAATTGAGATCATGTTTGAAGATTATTCCCAGATAACGTAGCATGTAACCAATCTTAGCCAACTTGGTTAATTCCAGTGATTTCTGAGATCTCTTGAAGATTGTAGAAGCGTGTTGTGGTGTGGAAGATCATGTTTGAGTCCCATCTAAGGCGTGGTGTGATCTGCATACATCTTTACTACATTTCTTTAGCATAATTTTGTATTAGGTCCAGACCTATTTTGTAAATGTTTGTAATGCCAACTTTAGAGATTGTTCCAATGGTTGATGAATGTAATGCCAACCTTGATGATCATTCCAAGGTTGATGTAGTGTATAAATACATATAATTGAATCGTGAAAAGATATAGAAGTGCAAAAATATGAAGTGAAAGTGAAGCAAGGTAGCATAGCAGAGAAAAGGTGTTTGTGCTTCAATGGAACTGAACATTGGCATGGAGTAGATGATGTTATCTCAGTTCAACCCTTTGGCAGTGAGCCACCCTTTGACAATGAGCCATTCTTTGCAGTGAGCAATTTGGGCAGTGACCCCTGTAGGCAGTGAGCCTCTAATTTTCAGTATTGTTATAACTTATTTATCTTGTGGACTAACATCTACCGTGGTGTTCCCTTAACAGGGTTTTCCACGTAAAAATCCGGTGTCACTTGTGTATGAACTTGCAATTATGTTTATGTTTCTGAGTTTATGCCTTCATGATATAATCATAACAAACAATGGACAAGTGTTTAATGTTTTAAGGTGTAGAATTAATTAAAGATTTGAGACAACTGATTCACCCCCCCCCCTCTCAGTTGTCTGGTTCATTTCAACACTTCCCCTTTACCACAAGGAGTGATTTAGTTCAATCCTTGGTGTTGAAATTGATGTGATGGGTGTGGTCGTGCCTTTGGTCAAGAATGGTATGATCAAGGGTTGGATCTTCTCTATGGTCATGGCCATGGTTGGGGACTTCGGTTTGCACTATGTTATCAAGGTTTGAGAGGTCATAGTTGGGAGGCAAATTGGACCCTAATTTGATTGCTTGGAAAAGGACGTCATTTTTGTTCATTTCGGTGAATATATTTATAATATCATTTCCTTGTTGGGAATTAAGGAATTGGTTATAATCAAGAGTGTACTCAAGTTGGTTAGGGGCCTCACTATCATTGTTTCTCTTACGAGGATGGGATGGCCCTCCCATGTAGGGGTGGTAGGCCAAAGGAAGGCCAATGAGAAAGTGGCTTTCTTCATTGAACTCTATTCCCAACTTATCGTGTTGCCTTGTGATCGGAGGCATGCAAACTAGTGTTAAGGAAGTGGTTTGTGGTTTGGGAAGGTTGGTTTTGTTTTGATTTGGATTTTTGGTCTTGGATAAAGAATGATTCTTCAAATGGTGGATCTTGGATTTGGATCAAAGTCTCCAAAAGGATACCCCTTTGCAAAACTACTAGGATGGTTGTGTGATGATTTGGTTAGTTTGGATTAGGGGATGACAAATCCTAAGGATGATTAAAGGTTTTGGGTTTTTGGATGATCAGCATTGGATGATGTCGGATGATTTAATTTGGATGGTAAAATCGGATGATAAATACCATGGATGGCTAAAAGTTGGATTCAAAGATTTATATTGATTGGGTTGGATCTTTAGATGATTATTTTTGGAACCTAAGAGTATCCTAAGGTTCCAAGGTTAAATGTAGGATAGTTGATTTTGGCTTGATGGATTTGTCGATAAGATAATTGATTGGTGGACAATGTTAGGGAACTTAGACTATTAGATAGTCAAGCTTTGGATCCTTAAGATGATTTTGGGTTGATTTGATTTTTGAGGCTTAAGGATGATTAAAGTCTCAAGGATATATTGTTTTTTGGGGCCTAGGGATGATTAAGGTCTTAAGGATAGATGGATGGTGGTTTGATTGATTGATTTAGGGATCCAAAGGTGGTTTTCAAAGTGTCCAAACATGGATTTTGGGTGGAAGTATTTTTCTTGTTTAGGATGTTCTAAAGGGGTGGATGATTATGAGTTGCAAGGTGATTTTGGGATGGTAGGACTAGAGATGTTGTGACTAGGGTTGTCTAAAGATGAAGGGGTTTAGATTTTAGATCAAAGATTAGGGGTTGGAAAGGTGCAATGATTTGGCTTTAGGTTTAGATGGGTTGTTTTGGACTTTGAGAAATAATTTGGTGATATGGAATGTTTAGATTTTAAAGGCTTGATGGATTAAGGTCCTTAGATTCAGACGTTTGCTTATGATCTATGTTTTCTCAAGATGATTGTGATTTTGGAGGATTAGTTTTGTTTTTTACAAACAAGTACAGGTCTCTCACAATTTATTGCAAAGTAGACACACCAACAACCTAAATTAGTGTAAATGATGTGTATACAGTTTTAGGCCCACCATTATGCCTTGTTAGTCATGATGTGTAAGTCCCATGAGGAGGAGCTAACCACTTTTGATCACCCAAGATCACTCAAAAGGCATGAGGGGAAAGCATACACTGCTAACCGATGCACCACAAATATATACAGTTGAAAGGTCTCAAGCTAGACTTTACAAGATTCTAAGGAATGTCCTCAATATACCAAAAGGTACGAGAGGCCTAAATCTGTGAATGAGAGTCCATTGACAAACTTGTGTTCATGGCCAAGGCCAATTCCGCTTCACCTTGTCTCCTTATGAAAAGGGGTGACAAGGTTGAGCCAAACGCAATAGTCCTCCTTTGAGGTACAGCGTTCGCTTTCCCCCCTTTGAATACCCCATCGTAACACATGGTTTAGATCATCTCCTAAGGTGATAAAATCTTTAGGAGGACCCCTAAAGGGAAAGAAGACCAAGTGCTTTTGATTCCTAAGATCACCTTGTGGCGTAAGGGAAGAGGATACACACTTGACTCCTTGGGATAAAAGTGAGCTAAGAGGTGTTTTTGAGCATCATGATCACCTTTTAGTGCAAAGGGAGAGCATACACACTCACTTGGTCCACACAAGCACACCAAACAAGGTTAATTAACCTTAAAAATCTAAACATATGATCTAAAAATCAATGTGCTCAAAGGGTGTTTTTTATTCCCAAGGTTGTCATTTGGTGCAAGGGTAGAGCATACACACACCTCAATACACACCAACTTCACCAAACAATGTCAATTTTAAGATCCCAAGGAAAATGTCAAGAAAACACACAAGTGAGGTTTTAAAGATAAGTCTTCTTCAAACAAACCTAAAAAATACTTGTTAGTAATTTGAAAGTTTAGGGCTTCTACCAACAAATTTGCAAGTGGTCAGTAATCAAATCACAAGATAATTCAATCAACAAGTAAAGAGAAGGTAGCTAAAATGACCAAAAATAATGTTGGAAAATGTATGGGACTACATAGACACTAGGACACATGGCACCGGCACCACACACAATGCAAAGACAACAAACCCATAAAGTAAAAAATGTCAAATTATGCACAGATGACACAAGAAATGCACAGGCACCACAGAAGTGTAGCATTTGTGCAAACGACACAATTGTGTTGTATGTGCCTAAACAGACTCACAGAGCTAAAAATGTGAAAAATAGTTCAACAACACTCAAGACCCTGCAAGAAAAAGGTTAGCTAAGAGCTCAAAGGGTATACGCAAGCACTCTCTACAAGCCAATGTTAGCTCCAAAGAAAAATAAGGGTAGATAAAATTGAAACCTTGCAAAAGATGAACTCATAAGGCCCTAACTTAAATGATTAATAAAAATGACCAACAAGCTTTGAGAAGGTCTAAATGACACAAAGGGTGATATTAGGGAACCTTAAAGACCTAGAAACCTACAAGGAAACAATGTTAAGGTTGTAAAAATGCTAAAAAATGTAGGGGTACTACACGCTAGGACACAGACTAGTATTTTCTGACTGCATGTTGTCTATGTCGAAAAGATCGATAGACCCAAAAACACAAAAAATAGTCCAAAAAACACCCAAAACCCTGTAAGATGCAAGTTAGCCAAGACCTTAAAGGACACAAACGAGTGTACACTACAAGCCAAGGTTAGTGCAAAACTTGAATAGAACCATAATCTTGCAAAAAGATTATTAAATTCTAACAAGTGGAAGACCTCACAAACCCTAGCTAAAGATGAGCACAACGACCAACAAAATGATGAATAAACACCAAAAAAGACTTAAAAAGCAAAAAGGCAATGTTAGAAAACCCTAAGAACTTAAAAATTTGCAAGGAAACAAGGTTAAAGACATGGAAAATGCTAAACGATAGGGGTGCCACAAGGATGGGCGCATGTGCCACAAGTTAAGTTACGAGCACCACAGGAGTTCCCTACAGTGTGTTGTTTACATAGAGGACACCAACTAGGTGCAAACACTATAGTTTTTTGTTGACATGTTGTCTACATTAAAAGGGTTCAAACAAGCACCAAGTAAGGTAGGAATGCCACAGAGACCTCACAAATGTCAAGACATGGGGTGGAAACACTATGAACTTGGAAACACGTCCAAGAATATAAAAAATATATAAAAACTCACAAGAAAAGCTCAAGGAACAAAGGATTAGTATTGGGACAAGTGTCCCACCGAGTGTGCCAGAAATATAGACATCAAAATTGGATTCAAAACAATACAAGCAAGATGCAAACAACACAAAACAAACCCACAACCTAATATCAACTCCTACTTTCGGTTTGAGCAATAATGGAAGCTAAAGTATAATGCAAAAGCACAAAAGCAAACACATTATATCCCCATTGTTGTAGATATGATCCAAAGATCAAGTTGATATGCTATGATGCAATGTGATGCTCAAGTGTTAGGATATTACTAAATTTGGTAATATGTAAGTACTATATTGATGCATGAAAAATGAGTTGGATGGCATGTAGTTACTATGGATTAGATGCTTGATTTGTCCATTAGGTAAGCCTCCTTAAATAGACTTTCTCATTGGAGCATGGACAACTACAATTGAAAGATGAGATCTACGATTGAAATTTATTTCATGAGGATACTCATTAGCCTTGTGACAAGTGGCATGATGAGAGGCCTCATGCAAGATGGAGAGTCAAGATTATCTTATAGTGTAGGATGAAAGGGGATGCAAACATGTGGGAGAAAAAGAATAATGCAAGTGGATGGTGGAGATTAAAGGATGGGATCAAGGGCCAAGATTGACCCATGTAACAAGGAGTGGGGACAAGTGGCCTTGGGATGGCATGTGTGAAAATGCAGGGCCCTAATTGATTTGGGATTTGAAATTGACAGTGGAGATTGTTAGACAAATTTTTTTGGTTTTTAGTGGAATGAGGTAGAATTTTTAATTAGAAGAAATTATAAAGTGTGATTAATTAGTCTAATTAATTAGATAATGATGTACTATATAATTAATTAGTTGGAGGAATATTTGGGCTAAGGTTAATTAATTTTGTATTTAATTAATTAAGCTTAGAGAGGATAAAGAGTGTTAATTGTGACAAAGATGGAACTAACTGGATTAGGCTAGTCACATTAATTAATTATGACATGAGAATAAAATGGTTAGATTAGTCGTATTAATTAATTGTGATATGTCGAATAGTCAATTAAATTAGTTGTGTTAATTAATTATGAGAAATGGGATTAAATGATGGAAAATAGTTAATTTGAGAATAATTGTGAAAAATCAATACAGTGAATTTGGGTTGTCAAATATACACCTAAGGAGGAAAAGGTGGTTGAATTATGCCTATGATTAATCGAGAGATTTAGTCACAAGCCCAAGCACATGTTTTGAATGGTAAAACCACCCCTAAATGCCTCTAGTGCACTTTTGATTGGCACAAACTAGCAAAAGGTCTGCCCAAAAGGTGGCAAGCAACTTCTAAAACTGTGCCTAGGATGTGAAACATGGCAAGGAACTAAGGGAAGCAAACCTAGGTCACAAAAATGTGGTGAATGTGTTATGAATTTGTGCAAGTGTTAAGAGAAACTTTAAGAAAGGTGAGGTGCACTTTTGGATTGCAAAAACCACTAAAAATTTCTGCCAAGTAGTCTTAAAGATTGGCAAAAGCCTTAATGAAATGCGCCCAACCAAAGTAAACGATTTTTAAGTTTATTTTAGGAGCACATATTTGTGGTTGGAGCCAAGAGGTTACATCCCTATGCACACATTCTCACATATTTAGTCGTTACGTTATCCTTATACACATACTCTTATACTTTCATTTTATCAAAGCATATCCAAATGGATCTGACCATTTGCCCACCCAAGGTCATTTCCACAATCGTGGACTTGATCCTTGCCTTTTCATAATACAAATTCAAATCTAGTTTTTTGTCACCCTTTATTTTCTTGTCATGACCCGACTAAGTACATGTTTTACATAAATTGGTGTTATGTGCTATGATAAATGCATTCATTTAACATCTCACATCTCTCATCTCTCAAGCATCATTCTCCTCATCCACTAAAGCATTTATTTGAATATCATTCACATTTAAAAAAGGGAACACTTCAATTGGTGCTCTAAAACAAATCTAGATCTACACATTCATCATAGAATATACACATGACTAATAATTATTGCCCTTAATTTTTTACCCAAATTTTTTGAGGGTGTGTCCCCTTCAATAATCCTCCAAAGGCATTTTAGATACAATCCTAATTACTAGAGTATGTAGAAGCATAGGCAAATCAAGGAAAATAGAATCTAGAGTAATACATTTTCACATGACTATGTCATCTTCATAAACAAGCAAAATATTCTAATCTTGAAGCACATTAAGTTATCATGACTTCATGGTCCTGAGACATCACTAAATCCATAATCTTCACATAGATAATTCATTCTTTAGTCCCAAAGCTTAGTGCACCTATTGACTTGCATTTACTTTTGTACCTTAGCATTTAATTCAAAATACATTAGCCATTAGCACTCATTTGTTAATCGAGGCTTTTTTGTATGTACCTTATCTAATTAACTATGCAATAGAAGGGACATTTCATATTGTAAGAGAGAAAAAAAATGTTTAAGTTTCATGTTTGATGATTATCAAAATAGAAAATACGCACAAATATGAAGATCAATTACATTATACAAACATAAAATCAACAAGAGATCAATTTTGAGATTCCTATATTAGACTTGTGACATACATAGGTTAGATAGGCCCTCCAAATTGATCTTTCAACGTCTTTTAACTAGATGCATTTGAGATGTCTATGCTAATTTATTAGGTTTCTAACTTTCTAAGCTTGCTAGATCTATATATATGACACTATCACCACTCACAGTTGGGCATAATGAAGGGTTGATCTGTAAATGAAACAAACTTATATTGAGGAGTTTTTTATTATCCACTCACTCCATTACAACATCCCCTTAGTGCCATTGTCATTACACCTCTTGATGTAATATATGTAAAGTTTGAACATTTCAACTTTGAATAATTCAAATTTATTACCCATTTGTTTATACAATAATAAAGGCAATATATCTAAGTCACATCCCCTTGTTAGTTAAGAAACTTGAGCCTTAAATGATGTTAGATGTCCCCGTGCATCAACCCTATAGGCTTGGTTTACACATTTTATATAAACCTACCTTTATAGGCAACTTCAACACTAGTTTTGGATGCACCGTGCAAGAGTAAAGTTTGGGCTATTGTCTCCATGAGATATCTAGTGATTGTTTATTTAATGCAATAGGTTACAAGTTTTTAGAAACTTTGAATATGGATCCATGTAACCCTACAATGGAGTAGAAGATTCACTTATATGTAAACGGCATCATAACCATCCAAATACAATGACCTCATGTTGATGTCGAGTTCATCCCATTTTGATTATCATATCACTTGTATATGTGCCAACAATATATCTTATGTCAACCTCTCTTTATTATCGCATTGTTGTGTTATTTGTTCAATTGATATGATCATAGAATGAAATAGCCTAAAGCAAGGGGTTACCAGCCAAAGTCGATACAAACTCTAGCAAGATTATGAGGCAGGTGTGAAGATATTTGTTCAATTGATATAAATATAGAATGAAATAGCCTAAAGCAAGGGGATTACCCACGAAAGTTGATTCAAACTCAAGCAAGATTACGAGGCAGGTGTGAAGAACCTTTAGGGTTGACTCAAGCCCTTTGAAGGTTAAAAAGCATTGAGATCCACATGTACCGAGAAAACTTAAGGTTATGCTACACTTCTTGTTACATGAGACTACCAAAGGCCTCTTTTTTGGACTAAGATTCAATGTTTGAGGAGGTTACGATGCAAGTTTCATATGCTAACTCTCCCTAACGTGCATATTCTAAAGATTGGGATATGGAGTTTGCCAAACCCGTCTAGATGATTGTAGACTTGTAAAATTATCATTTTTGGTCTAATTTTGCAAGTTCAAAAATTCGAGAAACATTTACCAATATGAACTACCAGTTTTAGTGGTGGATGGGTGGGAGCCCATATGGACCTGAACAACTAATTATAGTGATGGATGGCTAAAGCCCAAACGGTTCAACATCCAAGAAAGTAGAAATGCTGTAGTAAAACATGTCTCCTGGTAAAAGATAATCAGCAGCTCAGAGCAAGTCAGAGAGAACAGCTGTCCAATGACACATTTTAGAGGTGAGGCACAATGATAGCATCAGTGACCCTTAGAACTAAAGGACCACCATGTTTCAACCTTCAGCCTTTCTAGATTGGTTTGCAACTGTTGCGCACCTGCGATATTAGCATTTTTTGAAGTCATGCATTTGATGATGTAATGCACTAGATATTTTGAGTTCAAGATTAGTGTCGCGTATATTAAAATGCTACCATTTTTTTCCATACAGTAGACAAACTGCCGTAACGGAATTGAAACTCCTTCAAGAAGTGGGCAACGTGGGGTTTGTTCCACGCAAGATATCTAACGTACAGCAAATCCACAGATTTTTGACAAACTGCCACAATGGGATCCAATCTCTTTCAAGAATCGGGCAATGGGTGTTTTTAATGACGGCTTATGGACTTTCCAACAAAGTGCCCTAATCTTGAATATTTTTGAAATAGATAGAATTAGTGTTAACCTTGTGGTAGTCTTGGTGCAATGAAATTGGAATCGATGATTCATATAAAAATTGAGAACAAATAATTGAGAGCTCATGCCAGTGGTTATAATTGTCCAAATAGATATACCAGCAAATTGTGGTAGGATACAAAAACACGACTGTATGCCTCGATATGTGGTTACATGTAACTGCAATAAATGAAGCATATGCTCAAAATAGAGGGGCTCAAAAAGCCCGAGAGATTTTAAGATATTATGATAGGCTTCTGTAAAGCCTATCTCACTTATCAAACTTTATCCACATCCTCTTAACCTATGTCAAAAGCGATCTTCATATTCCACATCTTTTCAAAAAAAGAGTGCCCGCACCTGAGCTATTAGATACTGATGGGTTTCTCGATTATTTAGATTTGAAGAATGCAAGGACATTTATTTACCAGTCAAAACATAAATATATTTCAATAAACCAATTCACCTTAAGATTGACAGTACCATTGCTTTTACACGGATTTTATAATTTCCAACAGGTAGAAGCTTTGTCAGTTAAACCGATCATTTGATTGGTTAAATTTAGGAAATTACCAGCATTCAATTAACAATTTATATAAGAATATAAATTAACAGATATTGCACTTACAGCAATCAATTTCAAGTAATAAGCCAGATCCCATGACATTGCACTTACACTAATCATATTGTCAGCAAACTTGGACCCCAATTCACTGCTCTTGGAAATATATTAAATGCTGACTCGTGAATTTAGGAAATTACCAGCTTCTAATAATACCGAATGTGCTCACAGACAGGAATTTAGGCAATTAACAGCATCTTATGTACCAGTTTACATGAGAAGATCAATGAAAGCAAGTAAAAGGCAGAACCCAGGACATTGCATTTGTGCTAATAATTTTCTTGGCAGACTCAGAACCCAATTCACTACATTCAGAAACATGTTAAACAGTTAAATACCAACCTTGCCAAGCTAGATTTAAAATATATTTTGCAATTTAATGCCATGTTTTGTATACACGTCTACAGATTTTCCAGTACTGCAAATGGTTAAACAGCATCATGCTTCAGATTTAGGCAACATTTTCTAGTAAACAACCATAATTACCACAGCAATAAATATCACTTGCAATGAGTAAAAATAAACAGCATCAAAGATCATTATTGAGGCCTATAAAATGCAACATCTTATTCTTATAAATTATGAGCCCAAATAAATACACGGCCAACTTGACCAAATTATCATCTGATGCAACAAAAGACGAAATTTTCCCTGCCATTCTAATCAAAACAGATTACATGTTTATGTGCATAAAACTTTCATTCCTAGAATGCCTAATGAAACTATCCCTAAAACCCTAGAACCATGCAAGAAAATGCAAGTGGCGACATATTTCTTCAAGTTAACTTCACAAGAGAAAAACTAAGAACTGCAGCAGAAGTCCAAAAAAATCCTCAAAAACAGGAGAGGAAATGTAGAAAAGATGGAAGATCTTCAAAGTGAAGAAAGAGAAATAAACAAGAAATTAACTGATTAAAAGAGGAAGATACTTGTTTCAAAGACAAACACAGAAAAAGGTGAAATAAGTCGTGCCAGTTAAAAGATAAGAGGAGTATTAAGTGTAAGCTTAAATCCTTCAATACAGATTGTTTTTTGGCCACTTCGCAAATTGCAGATGCCGGGCAGGTTATCATAAAGAAAGTTAAACCATGCAAACCAAAACCATCAATGATAATATGACTCTGCAGATGTTGCAAATTTACAAACGAAGCCAAGGCAAAGTCACACACTTGATTGTTGATCAAACATAACTGCCACAACAGTAGATAAAAGTATTGAGATGTAGACATTCCAAAACATAAAGGGGGGAAAAAAAAGGTTCACAAAAGATAAACAAGAAATCAAGATGTGCAAGTAAAGCAACAGCTACGAAAAATAAGAAATGTGAAGCAGAAAGAAATGTGAGAAATATAGCAAAAATAGCAACCATTAAAAAATGCAACCAAAGCTTAATGCACTTTTTAGACCCCCTGCCTATTGTTAGTCATATCTTAGCAACTACTACTGGCCTATTTAAGTGATGCGCCAAGAGAGTCTATATTGGTTAAGCCTCCAAAACCTGAAAAATAAACAAAACAATTAGTTTTCTTTTATAGTCCAACAAATTGAACACTTTTATTAATAAAATATTCTGAAAATGAAAAATGTTCACCTCACCATTTACGTTGTTTCCGCAGCTACTACAGCCTCTATCTTTAACTTTTTGTTTGCTTCTGATGCGTTTCCATCCAATGCTGGAGCAAACCTGGATGTAACAGAAAATCCATAATAGTTCTCAACATTTTGCAAGAAATGCCCTCAATTGAGCATAGTTCTACTCTTTTGGCAAAATAGTATGGGCTTATCAAAAAAGATTTTGATCTTAATCAGAGGAAACAAGGTACAATCGCTTCCACAGAACAGCAGTTGAAGCAGATTTTACCTCGCAGCCCTTGCTTTTCTCTTGTTATCTTCCGAAGAATCTGATTTTGCATCGAGTCCAAATCTAGCTAGACGGGCTTTTTTCTTTGCTTCATCATCAGCAGCTGAACGTGGAGAAAGTCCAAATCTGTCACAAACTCACAAAACCCTGCTATCAGAATAGAACCTATCTAACCAAGAAAAGATGTGTGTATGATATAAGCGTGCTGAAAGAATAAAACCTATCTAATCAAGTCAGATGTCACATATCAAAATACACTGGAAAGATTAAGTGAAGAACGAACCTCTCGGCTCTGGCTTTCCTTCTCTCTTCCTCTGATAATTTGGTGTCACCTAAACTAGGCGAGTTAGGCTTTAGACTGCCATTTGATGACTCATTAAATCTGCTCCAAAATAAACCAAATCATAAGTGATTGTTAAAGAATGCTATTGATTAAACTTGGGTCACAACATTTATATTGTTAACTGCCTAATCTTAAGAACCTGAAATAGAATACAAAGAGCTGCAAAGCAGATAATATCATAATATAACATAGTATGGTTATCCTAACAGGTGATGAACTGCTGCAATTGGCTAAAACCACAAAATTAGCAACACGGGTGTGACTAGGAAGAGATGAATTTGGTCTACCCTACACTGCCGACTTGGAGATTTCAAGTAAAAAAAATGCATATTATATAATGTGTGGAACTGTTTTGTTCTATAAATGTGTTCATCATTGAGATATCTCACTCACTGCAAATGCATAGATAGAATAACAAATCCTGTGGTTTGAAGTACCAAATTTAAAAGGCCAAAAAACAGCCAAATAAATTTCAAATGCAAATTTGGGTATAACTATAAAATTCATTTGTCCGTATCCACCAACTCATTTCATCTTCTTACAAACATAATAGATGAATTCTTGGATTCCCAAAGCAGAATAATTCATACTCCCATTTGTCTTCTCATTTCATGATGTACTCGGCCATATCTAGAGTGGTGCTTCACCCAAAAGGAAGTAAGTGTTTGCAAAAAATCATCTCTGAATAAAAAGCTGCATTTCTATAAAAGAGTAGTTTTTCAATAATGCTTTCATTCAAATTGCAGGATATTCCACATGTGCTTGGATTCATTTGCCTTCATTTTACTTCATTCATTTTATAATACAGTATGTTTCTGCAATTTAGCATGTCGAAAACTGGGTAATCAAATCAAAATCAGTGATATCAGAGCAGTTTGCTTCAAGTTTCTACATCCAATTGAACAAGGTTAGACTAGGGAGCATTGGTGAGACACATGGCACTTACAAATCGTGTAACAGCAATTTGAACAAGCTCTACCGATTTGTTTTCTGTGTGCTTTCTCATCAAGCAAAGGGCCAAGCAAAGGGCCCTGATGGACGTAAATGTACCCATTTATAGACCTTAACTTCATCATAAGTGATTTAACTCCCACAACATTTCCAATATCTTCTAACAGCAGACCTATATAATGGGCTGCCCATGCACATTAAATTAAAATTAGGATTTTTGTCCCCCAAAAGTCTTTCAAATGTCAAAAAATTTCAAAATTTGAAACATTATTTGAGTAAAACGTTTTCTAAATAGACCTTCAAGAACATAGGTACTACTAGTAGTTGATTTTATAAAGTTGAAAACTGTTGTAGCTTTGTCATCAGTCCATTAGACATTATGGTGTAACATTACGTTGACAAAACCTGGCAATGTGCTTTGAATACCTTGCTAACAACCTCCACAAAATCATCCAAAAATTCCCCTTTAACAGATTCATTATTAGATGCTTTGAGTCTAGCACCACATACGACATCCTCAAGCATCACTTGTCAATGGAGATCTTGAAAAATTCGAATTATGTTGGACTAAATCTTAGCTAGTGATTTCAAATTATGGTTAGGAATCAAAAACAATAACGGGAACAAAAAGACATGCAATTGACCAGAGTGGAAGCATAACTTTCAGTGCCCAAAGAATGGATAAATCTTGGAAGTTTGTACTGCTTGCCCAAATCTGTCCCCATGAGATAATAATTTTCCAATTTCCCTTCATTATACTTCTCTTCCTTTTTGTTAGCCATCTTTTAAAGGAGCTCATCCATGCATCACAGTCTGAGGAACTTTAGCATATTGCTCCATATCAATTTAAAAGGTTCAATTTATTCCAGATAAATTCTTTGTTTATTGATCATGAACTATGGAAGCTTAAAACCTCTAAAATTAACACATGTTCTAGGACCAAACTAACAGGACCACATCACAACATAAGGAGCACAGATTTCCTGGAGTAAAATAAGTACCCTTTTATTCCAGAAACAAAACTCTAACAACAACACTTATACACATAGACAGAGTTTGAATTCAAACTTGACAGCTTAGTAAGAGATTTGCTTTCCTCTCCTTGACTATCGAACTCTGCACATGTTCCTGAAGTCTACCACACTATTTACCCATGGCCTTCCTCCTGTATTTCTAGCAAATTCCACATGAATAATGACAAGGATCCAATTGGAAAACTAGGTAAAATCATGTAGGTGGAGTAAGATATGGTAGGTGGCAATAATAACATTTGGGAAAGTAGTCTAATCAAACTGGACCCAAACAGGTGATTCAAGCATGTTCACATAAAACAACTTGAGAGTAAACGGGATCCATTGATCAATTCACCCCTCAGCCAAGGGGTTATAGCCACGAATGTTTGATTATGTGTTCAAAGTTCAAACCCCAGTCATACCACTGGCAAGGGAAGGCCATCAGCCAAGGAATTATAGAGGCAGTGTTGGCCCGACCATTATCATCTAGTAATGGCACTCTAGGTCTAATTCCAATTCTCCATGTTATCAAAAAAAAAGGTCCTAAGTGATGTACTAAAAAGCCTCTTTTATGTATAGATACATCACATTCCAACAATACAAATGACTCTATGAGAGTTAGGTTACCTTCCCATCTTCCACCTAAAACATTTTTTCTCATTTCTCAAGATCATAGGTGAAGGGCATCTAAGAATCAGCTCACATTATAATTTATGTCATCCAAAAAAAAACAATGATATACAAGCAATTAAGTATACCAACATTTTAAGAAACCAAAGGTATAGGAAAACAGTAATCTTATTAAAATAGTATTAAATAAAATACAGATGGCATTATAAAATACATAAATTTCAATAACATAATCTATGGCAAGCCCTCCCCTTAATTCAGTGAAGCTGACCTTTGCTTGTACTACCAAACAAAACAGCAGTTTGAAAGGTGCTAGCAGTTTGTAGCATGACAACAAAGGCAAGTAACCATGCACAGGCATAGCTTGCCACTAATAATGTGGCAGAACCTAAGCACATTGTTTTCAGTCTTCAAACTTCTCAACATCTTAAAGGAAACTTGATATAGTGATCAATAGGTTGCAAAGGCAGTCAGTCACAAAATGGTAACTTCAAGGCTTTCCTGTCAAAGCCTTTTTCCTTTTGGAACAGTTTAGCAGTTTAGAGATAAAAATTCTTATGCAAATATAACAGTTCTGCAGATCATATGGCATACATAGAAGTAACTCATCTTCCAAATACAGCACTTCAATGCTTTATCAGCTTGAAGTGCAAGGGTCTGCTCAGCGCATCGGCAACAAAAGACTGCCTATACAGTAATAAGCGAGAGCTTGGGGAATGGCAGCTTTTCAGTTTAAGATCCTTGCACCATGTCCCTCACATTATTAAAAATCTAAGGTTCAGTTTTGACTTCTGGATGTTGGTCTGCAAATTTTGCTCAAACTAAGTATATATATTCTGTTTTTGAAATCAACTGGTGGGTTACCTTTGCCTTCTTATCATGCTCATGCTTCATTACAGACTGCAGGAAGCTTTAACAGTAGATGCAGCCTTGACAATCGGGAAACATCTGCAGTCCCAGGGTTCTTTCATGCTATAGCATGTGCAGATGAATGCTCTAGATAGCAGATAGTCTCCATAGAATATGGGCTCAAATCTATTGGCAGGGAATGGTTATATAGGCTCCTTTCAACTTCAGTGGTGCCTTGTGACAGTGGTGTTTTGTTGGATGGCACACTGATTGTTTGACAAAATGCCACAATGAAATATACTCTCATGCAGTAAGACGGCATATGCTTAAATGGTTATCTTGACTAGCCTTGAATCAAAGAAATGTCACAAGGAAAAACAATTTCATGGACTGTACCAATTTCTTTGTCATCACGTCCTAAGTTGTGCCAAATGTGAAGTGTTGGAACAGGGATCGGAGATCAATCAGCTTAAAGCAGCTCCCTCTCTATCTCCTTTTATAGACCAAGGATAGGATTCCGTTACAACAGATCCAATGATCAGGATTAAATCTCTCTGGGAAAAATGAAATAAGACTACTGATTTTACAAAGTCTAAAATATTAACTAAGATTGAATACAACAAAAGACCTGTTAGAGGATTGTATACAAAAAAATGTAGACCAAAATAAAAGGATTCAAACGAAATTTAATACCTGTTAGAGCAAAGAAAGTGGTAAAAGAGAGTTTTAATTAATAAATTAATTAAATCATGTGAAGTGGGAAGGGGACTAGGACTTAGGAAAAGTGAGTTGGGATTTAGGAAAAATGGGAATAATTGGGATAATTTAGCAAATCAGGACCTGATATTTTTCAGGTGTCTACAAAGATAAAACTATAGTTACGTTAAATGCCAAAGATAAAACAGAAATAACATTCTACGTAAACCCTGAATAATACATATGCTTAATTATACAAAATACGCGTATATGCTGATGAAATACTTTTCTATGAGTACTGATTTTACAAAGTTTAAAATATAACTAAAAGATTGAATACAATAAAAGACCTGTTAAAGGATAAAACTAAAGTTACATTACATGCCTGAGATAAAACAGAAATAATATTCTAAGTAAACCCCAAAAAATACAGATATTTATTTATAAAAAATAAGTGTATAAGCTGATGAAATACTTTACATGATGTCATGTCACAAAGGCACTATCCTTAAAAAATTATAAAGATAATATTATTCTTACCTGTAATGATGTCATAAAGAATGGGCATTGTTCATGGGGCACGGATTGGACATTTCATAGGGGATTCACTTTTGATCAATCATATTACCAACAATTGGCTTAAGGAAGATTGGTATTATGCATTTTACAAGACCTTTAGCTCACCCACACAAATCCGCACATGTAAAAGAGGATGTGAATAATAAAACCAAATGGATAGCATAATGAGGGGGCATGTTTCAAGCCTTCTGACAAAAGAGTGAAACCATATCAAGATATAGTTTAAAGAAGGATAAGGTCTTTAAGATAAACCTTCTCAGACCAAAAATAACTCAGAGTAATCACAATTATGGAGTTTGAGAAAAACATATGAAGTCAATGAAACCTATAAAGTGCTCACAAAAGCAGATGTCAGTGAGATAAGATAAGGCACATGACATTTCAGACTAAATGAATTAAGCCCACAATGCTGTTATAAAAGAAGCAGCATTGAGGATTTTGTGGAAGAGGAAGGTTGGGGTGGAAGACAGAGGCCATACTGCAAGAGCAGTTGCCAGGATTCTGATACAGATACTCGTATGCACAGTGAAACGGAAGTCTTAAGATGACCTTAAGATATATTTGACATGGATGCACTTCTACATTAATTCACACACACACATAAATATATACAAAAAAAGCGTTTTTTGTGTTGGAAAGGGCAAACATGATATTTTGTTCAATACAACCCAGTTACACCATCCTGTAACTGGATTTAGCAGAGCCATGTTCATATTATGTAAACACCACACATATCCAAGGTAAATGGGGAGAGCACCTTGAGAAACAATGATGTGCTGCATGGTCTATCTAATAACTAGCAGGCACAGAGGTGGTATCATTGAGCAGATTGAAATGCTGACTAGAAAAGTGGAAAAACCAAGGCAGGATGTAAAATATACAGTAAATCATGCAGAGGTTATCTACGTTCAGCAGAGCAAACCTAGTCATTAATATGCCTTCCATGTGGATAGGATGTCAACAGAAGAGACATTTCACAAAAATAATCATCTATATCAGCCAGTTTATCATGCCACACAGCCAAATTGTTTAATGTTAACTCCTGATATTAGCTGGAACTTGGGGATTTATACATAAAATGAACATTAAATATATAATCTGGTAACTTGGTACAGTTTTAGCCTCTCATGGAGGTGAGTTATGGGCATTTCAGAAACTGAACCCCCATTTTTGTAATATTAAAAGATTCTAGGTTTATTTTTATGTGATAAAAGAAGCCCTAAAATAAGCATGTAATTCATCCACAGGAAAAATAGATGCTTGTTTTTGCATATTATGTTCTTTAAGCAACAAGGCATCTAAACTAAACATAGTACATTCAACTGACCAAGTGGTTCTGGTGGAATGGTAATGCTAGACACTCATAACAGCACAGCCCAGGTTCAAATTCCCACACCACAATAAAACAACCCATCGGCCAAGTCCTAAAGTCGTATAACTTAAGATGAAACAAACATGGACCAAGGAATTGCCATGTAATGGCAATGCTAAGCACAGGTAAGAGCATGACCAATAGTAAGGTTGTAGCATAACAGCCACTGGGTATATTTGTGATTTAATGAACCTTTAGAATGTTAAGAAAGATTACACACCAATAGGAGTACCATTCACAATATACATTTATCTAGAAAAACAGAAGAACAAAGTTACCAAATGGTGCCATAAGAAAACATGGAAAGCAAAGAATACTTACCCATAATGTTAAAACATGCAATTTTTCCTTAAAGCACCTGGCATGCTTTGAAACTTAAATAAGAAAAGAACAAAATGTCATTTGTTCAGACCTATAAAAGTAAAATTGGCCTCGCATAAAGGCAGATTATTTGTGCGTTCCAAGCCCCGTGAAACATCATACCTAAAAAGCTAAATGCATCAAAAAAAATGTTCCAAAATATTACACAAATGATTAAAGACGAACTTCATAAACCTCCATTTTTTGAGAAAAAGTTACTTCAAACTCTCTCTGCAAAATCCAGTTCTCTATTAACTGATTGTGAGGTCCAAACCCAATATTAACACAAATTTGAACCATATATAACGTATATCAAATGATTCATTTCAATTTCACAGGGGAAGTGTCATAACCTAGGATGCAACTTGAGCATCACCTTTAGCTTTTACTACAGCAGACCTCAATTTCATTCTAAAGTGCAGATTCCAAATGTGAATCACCTCGTCAAATGGGATAACTTCGAGTAGTGAGAGCATTGGAGTCTTTATAACAAAACTCCAGGCTTAAATTCTCATGACCCGGATAAAATAATGTATGTTCCCTCACCAAGTGGGTGAGCTTCACTGGTAAAAAAAAAATTGGAACTTTCATTGCAAAACCCTAGGTTTGCATCTGTATGATGCATGATAAAATGTTGAAAATGGGATGAAAAACTGTGAATTTCCTCGTCCAATGGGATGAGTTCTCATTATAGACACATTGGGATTTTCACAATGAAGCCCCAGATTCAAATCCCAGTAAAACATGATAAAAGTATTAAAATTAGATTAAATATTGTTAATACCCTTATTGAAAGGGATAAGTCCAAGAGGAATAATAATCTTCCATCCTTTCATAACAACGTCTGGGGTTCAAATATAGTGCAGACACTGGACAAATATTCCTAGAGGGCTAAATGCATCAAAAAAATGTTCCAAAATATTACACAAAAGATAAAAGATAAAAAAATGTTCCTTTCATAACAGCGTCTGGGGTTCAAATATAGTGCAGAAACTGAGCAAATATAGTACCCGATTCAGAGGGCACACGATACTAGCGAAGAACACAAGTCCAAATGCAGGATGAATTTGACTGGGAGAGATTCGTGACATGTAAGCCGAAGGTTGACCCAGGAAGGAAAGATTTCCAAGTCAAAAAAAAAAAAGTAAAAAATGAAACCCCTCAGCGTATAAAAGGGGAAAATTTACCAAATCAAAGAAAAAACAAAAGCGTGAACTCGCTCACTAAAAATGGAAACGCATGCATTGCCGGATAACCAGCCGAGAAACCTAGGGTAAAAGTTTCCTTCCTCCAGAAACCCTAAAAATGAACTGAGCTGCAAATTAGAAGCAGAGATAAGTTATGCAAAATTTCATTACCTCGCAGCTCTTGACCTGCGCTTCTCCTCCTCCGTCAACTGCAACGCCAAACCAAACCTCTCCGCACGACGATGTTTCTTTTCCAAATCCGTCAGGGCCTCCGCAGTACTTGTTGTAACTCCACCGTTATCTTTCCCGTCACTTAACGGTTTCTCCACGGTCGCCGGCTCCACAAATTTAGCGGGCTCACACTTATCAGGGCTCGTAATGCTTCCACATGAATCTTCTTCTTTTGCATTCACAGTGCATTCTTGTTCCTGTTCCTCCTTACCTGATATATCATTACAATTTACTTGTACGTCTTCTGACGGAGGCGTGGCCTCTGTGAATTGCGATTTCCGGGGCTTGGCTGCGCCATTTTCCGGCGGAGAAGAGGATTTTTCCAGCCTTTCAAGCAAGGCAGGCCTTAGGCCGGCGGTGCTGAGACCCTTTCTTGAAAGTTCGTCTCGCAGGTCTTGCACCTTCATTTTCTTCCACTCTTTCGGGACATCCGCTACATTTTCCTCCATCGCCATTGCCGGTAGAACTTAAGTAACAGGGCACCAAATTGTGGAGGAAAATCTCTGCTATAAACTATAAATCCCAGGAGAGAGCCAAGAAAAACCCTATATAACATGCATTTGAAAGATGGAGAATTTATCGCTTAGATTAAGAGAAAAAGCTATAGGAAATCCAAGAGTCAAGACCGTCTGTTGGTTTCTCCTTTGCCCGCATTAAATACCCGAAAATTTCGAGATGCTCGGAGTCCGTGTATCAGAAAGTTTTAGATGCTTTCCTTTTATCATTTTGAAGAATGGACTAAGGTTGTCATGTTTTATAAGGTTTTTCTCTCAAGGCCTCTGTTTTTTTATTTAAAACAAGTTCCGTGGTGCAATGCCTTGCATTTAGTTCCTCTAGTAGGACGACTTAGATATTTAAGGGATTTGATACACTTACATAAATATCTTTGGCTAATTTTTAAAAAGTACACTCAATTAGTAAATAGTTAATCTAGATAATAATAGAGGATAAATGTAATTAGTTTTGGCAACGTGTATGCTTCATTGAAATTCAAAATTATGTTATATTTTGAATTTCAATTAATTATGCCAAAGGTGTATACAATGGCAGCAAATCATGTTATATTTTGAATTTCAATTAATTAGTCAGAGTTGTATACAATGGGAGTAAGGGGTGAAGTGTAATGGTGTGAGTGTCAACGAAAACTCTTATCTTTTACCTTAAATTTGACAACCATTTACATATCAAAGTAATAAAAATATAGCTGAAATATATATTTTAAACAACTAAAACTATAAAATTATTCTTAAATAGTGATGTAATAATTACGCCGACCATTTACATATCAAAGTAATAAAAATATAGCCGAAATATATATTTTAAACAACTAAAACTATAAAATTATTCTTAAATAGTGATGTAATAATTACGCCGAGAGGCGTTGTACAGTCAAAGAAGATGTGTGTACATTTTTATGGCCCTGATTTAAATTGACGTTGTCATATTATAAAATAAAAGTATTGTGTAAATAAATTATTTAATGAACATTTAATTCATGATCTCGGTTAATAAAAACTGGTCGGTAAATAAAATCTGGTGGGAATGCAAACCCTGGTCATAACTATCAATTATTTTAGCGTAGCATGCTTAGCAAGAGTATCTGTTTTCAGTTGGGAATGCAAACCCTGGTCATAACTATCAATTATTTTAGCGTGACATGCTTAGCAAGAGTATATGTTTTCAATTGGTCATAACTATCAATTAATTAGCACAACATGCTTACATGCTTGCCACATGTTCCTTTGCCTCCCATTTTCCAGCTTGCATGATGATACTGGCGTAGTGGATACTTATTGTTTGTGAGGACGTGCCTACATTACAGTTTGAACCTGCAGTTGTGAGGTGAGCGTTAATAGAAAGTTAAAGAATCGCCTTTACCTTCTACTTCTATGAGAGTCGATTATTATCCAACTTTCATCTTTGGAAGGTTACAGAGAGTGTGCAAAATTTGTGGGCAACATTTTTTTGAGCACATGGATTATAATTTCGCAAGGGTGTTTGAGAGGGCTAAGTGTTGAAGGGTGCATCATTGGAGTTACTCAAGCGTGAATAAGCTCGCAAGTACAAGCAATAGGTAAGCTCTGGCTAATGAGTAGCTATATATAATTATAATCTTGTAGAAATCCAATTTTTTTTATTCATAGGATAGTTTTTCTATATATCGCTTTTAGGTCTACATATTCTAATAAGCATTTCCAGGATAGGCAACTGAAGTTTCAATGTTGCAATAATCACTAGAATTATTACCAAGATCATGCCTTCTCCCTGGTGGTAGACTGTGGCTAGGAATGTAACTCTGTTGTGTTCCATGGGTAAAAGCACAATAGTGTGTCACACTTTCGGCTAACTAAATAATTCTGCGCGGATCGTTTATGCGTGATCTAGTTACGGTTGTTTTCGTTACGCCCGAAACCATGTTGCGCCTATGTGGCGCCTACATGGTTGTACGTTTCCTGGCGGAACCTTATCGGGCAGTAAGGTTATGCGCAATTAGATTTCGGGTGTAACCAAAGAAAATTAAAATTAAAAAAAAAGAGGCGAAATTGTCATTTTCGCCTGGATTGATATAGTTTTGGAGTGTTCCGCCTGGAGCCCACGACAGACAGCGACCCACAGCCAAACTACACTACCGCCTCCAACCAACACTGCACTACAAGTTGCTAGGTCTCCAAGTACGGTTCTTCTACACCCACATGCACCATTGCGATAAATAAACAATAGCCACCTTTTGATTTGAATAAACCCTAATCACAAATGCTGGGATTGTTTGAAAAGGATTTAGAAAAAAATGATTCCCAAACCTTTGCTTGTATGGTTTTTGCTTGTGCCAAAATGGGAGCTTCGAAATGGAAGGGGAATCTTTATTCTTGGTGGAATGGCATGACTATTTTGATAGAATCCCTCAAACAAATGTCCTCTCATGAAACACAATGCAAGCAAGATATGCATAAAATAGAAGCTTGTAAATAGAAGAGAATGAAGCACAACCTGCTCCAAGAAACTATAAAATTAATTCACAATGAAACTCAGCATATTCATTAAATGAATAGTGATGTATTAACATGCAATGCTCAAACTGAGCTATGAAATTAAAAATATATCTCTAAAAAATTATGTCAAATAGTTCACGTGCCATGTCTATGCTTCCACATTTTGCATACATGTCTACCAAGGCAATTGACACTATAATATCAGACAAAAATCCCCCTTCCATTATGCTTCGATGGATGTCCATACCCTATTCCAACGCTCCCATTTTGGCACAGGTAGGAAGGATGTTGGCAAAGTTTGTTGAATTTGTCTTTACACCTACCAATTACATTTGCTTGAAAGTTTCTAAAGCCTTTCCAACACTGCACTGCATTGCATGTTGCAAAATCCATTTTGTGCATATCCTGCAATCATTACATTCCATGAGATGACATCTTTTTGAGGCATTCTGTCAAATAGTTCACGTGCCATGTCTATGCTTCCACATTTTGCATACATGTCTACCAGGGCAGTGGACACTATAATATCAGACAAAAATCCCCCTTCCATTATGCTTTGATGGATATCCATACCCTGTTCCAACGCTCCCATTTTGGCACAGGCAGGAAGGATGCTGGCAAACAAGACTTAAATTTGACAGTTGTATAGTTTTATTTAGGTATTTTTCCTTTTAAATACAATCCAATTTTTAAAAAGACTGTATCATATGAAAGGAGAGATTTTGGACATAGTGTCAAAATTTATATAAGATTATGATGATATATATATTTAATTTTTATATGATTTGAAGGGTACTATTGAATAGATAACTGTCATAAAAAAAATGCTTGACAGGCAACTTGGTCGACTATCAAATTTAAGCCCTACTAGCAAAGGTTGTGGAATTTGGCTTTTGTTGATAACTGAGAGGGGGGGTGAATCAGTTATTTTAATTATTTTAGCTTTCTGAACTTTCTTAATAGTTAGTGCAGCATCAAATCAAACAAGCAAACATAACCATGAGATAGAAATACACATGACACAATATTTTTGACATGGAAACCCTGTTAAGGGAAAAACCACGGGGTGATTAACCCAAGATTGTATTCTCTGTTAGAAGAATGGAAGTACAAAAATGGCACTTGCCAATTAGGGCTCACTGCCTGAGCACACTGCTCACAAGAGGCACACTGCCTACAAGAGACACACTATCTACAGTTTATAAAGAGTGTAATACAATACTTGAACTGAGAGGGAGCATCAACATATGCTAGAGTTCAGTTCCGGTTAGGCTCTGTATACTGATTTGCGGCACTTCATCTTTCCTCTTCTTTTATGCTGCTCTTCTTTCACATACCGAATCTTCCTTTCTGCTTTTATCCGGCTCTACTAATTTTCTTCGCACGTCACTTATCACTACAACACATCTCATAACTAAATCCATCTTGTATATATATCCGCACAAGTGATTTCATCATCTTTCTAGTCAGCACCCGGAATAGTCAATCTTTTCACAAACTCTGATCTGTCGACTGAATCCTTGCACACCAAGTAATGCGGATCAAGGATATACTTGTGGAAATCATTAATCATGTCGGCCAAACATAATTCATGCCTTCATAACCTTTACCAACATTAGTAACACATCTGGAATAATGTCTGATGTTCTGCTAGTCAGTTCTTCCTCTGTTCACACTGTCACTTGAGAACCCAACACTCAAGCATTCATATCTCTTTATCCTTTCCACACCGGAGGCTCAAACCTTGGAATATATCAGTCAAGATACTCCTCTTGACTTCCCCAAATCCGCACTTCACTGAAATACTTCTGCTGGGAGATCCGGACCTGTCTGTCAGACCTTACTGACTGCTCTGTTCTTATTTACCGGACCACAACATTCTTCACTCTGACTTCCGGTATAGACATACCATGTCATGCGGATGTGTGGGATGAACTTTGGTGCCATCAATGACAACATTCATGAATCCATATAGTGTCTCTTGCCAACAATCTCCCCCTTTGGCATTGATGGCAACACTTAGTGAAAAATGACTAAGTGTTTACACTAAGCTCCCCTTTGGCTGATGCTCTATTTTTATATACATTTTCTGGAGCTCCCCCTTAGATGGATTCCTCATTTTTCACTGCTCTTCACTCCCCCTTTAACATCAATGGCAAAGGATAGGGTCCGCATATCAAAACTTTCAAAAATTCAACTATACTTAGCCGCATAAGTGTATACATATGGCATACTTACATATACTTAAGTATGTCTGCAAAAGTTGTCTTCAATT
Source organism: Cunninghamia lanceolata (assembly GCA_027924645.1). NCBI lineage: Eukaryota > Viridiplantae > Streptophyta > Pinopsida > Cupressales > Cupressaceae > Cunninghamia > Cunninghamia lanceolata. Next base: position 13,141,137 of record BSBN01001201.1, on the reverse strand, counting down.
GAACAAATTTTGTAGCCCAACTTTGCTTCATTCTGTCCAAAATTGATATATGACCGCTCAATAGGAATGCAAACGCATCTGCCCTTTTTAGATCTGCTGGATCATTGGTCTAGGCTGTGATTTGAGCTTCACTTATGGCCTCATGCATGGCCTCTAACTTAGGGATAATGATCCTTCTAAGTTCACCCATCCGGGTAATTATGTTCTTCCTTTCCTTCTCAAAATTCTTTATTGCATTTGTGATTGCAATAGTCTAACACTCTTGATTTACTATGGAGGATGAGAGAGGATCAAAACTTTGAGATAGACTTAATAGTTTGTCCTCTTGTTCTTTTACTTTCCTCTCAATATCTTTGGTCACTGTGGGCCAAGATAAGCAAAATTTGTACATATTTTTGCCATCTTTAAGAGCATTTTCCAAGCTCTTTATCCCAATATCCATGACTTTCCTGTCATTTGTTATCAGACCCTGTACTTCGGAGAATCTCTTATCCAAAAACTCCTTCCAAACCTTTTCTTCAGCTGACTTCTCTAGAGAACCAAAATGTGTGCTAACACTGTTGACTAGAGTTTTGAGATTACCGGATGTGGAGGCTATGGGATCTTTCTGAAATGATGGCATAATCTTTTCGAGCACTCTGGAAGCAGCTTCTATCAACTCACAGTCTTCCATGTGAGACTTCAGGAGTTTTTCTTTAACCTTTGCATTAGCAAATGAAGCTATCTTCATTGTCTGTACCGGAGAAAGAGAATCAAAATTAAATGTTCCTTGTAGAAGCTCCGGTTCATCAATCTCCATTGTTTCTTTGTTTAGGAATTCTTGGACAGTTTTTGCAGTGTCTCTTTCCGGAGATAGATTTTTCTTTTCTTCTGCAGACACAAAACTGTCTTTTGGAGCTTTCTCCCCTTCCACAACCTTTGTACTGATATCTTCTTTTCCCTTCACCTCTGCTTCTTTGTCCTTTGGATCCGGAGTCAGCAGGGGAAACCGGAGGAGAGATGTTGGTTTGTTCAAGGGCCACCTCTTCTGTTATTTTCTCAGTAGACTCTTCTGCAACACTTGTGGTCGAGGGGTCAGAACCCAAGTCCTCTATAATAGGAAGATTAAATCTTTTGAAGGCATTCCGGAGGATCTCTTCTGTGTCCTTGGCTACCTTGTCAGTCTCACCAAGCATAAGTTGATTCATCCTTGCTTTGCTTCTGAACTCATCCTTACAATCTTTGAATATCATATTCATTGTCTTGGGGTCGATTGAAGGATATAGCTGAATTGCTAACTATTCCCAGATTTCTAGGTCTTTGGCTTGGGCATTGTTCTTTCTTATTTCTAGTTCCTTCTCCAAGCTCTTGGGGATCAGAGATATAATTTCAATGAATGCTTTGTTGTAGATATTTAGGTACCTGACTGTGGCATCTTGCAATATCTTCTGATCTGCTTCACCATAATCATCATAGAACTCAACCATTGGCTGAAGATTTCCATCCACTGTGACTGATTTGATTATGTCATCAATGTGAAGAGTGGGTTTTTCAACATATTCCTCTGTCTTTTCTTCTTCCTTCTGTCCAGTAGAGGGTTGACCGGATGTTTTCTTCTTTTTCTTCATTTTCCTGATTTCTTCATCAGATTCAGTCTCCTCTTCATCCCTTTGACTGGCATAAGCTCTTGTAGCTTTTGTCTTTGTTCCTTTCTCTCCTTTGCTGGATGATTGTGCTTCTGGTTCTGATGTCCTTGAGCCTTTGGCAGTGGTAGGTGTAGATCTCTTTGATGATCTAGTCCGGGTGGAAGGTTTTGCCAGAGCACTTTCCTCATTTTTCTTTTCTGCCTTCTTCTTCTCTTCCTCAGCCTTTTCCATCTTTTTCCTGTGGGCATCAAGTGCCTCCTTTGAGATGCCAAGGCCTTTGGCAACATTTTCTACTTCTTTTCTCACCTTCCTCTTGATCTATGGTTCTCTAAGTTCCACATGAATCTTTACACTCAGCTCCTCAAAGGTTCCAAACCTTTCTGGCTTTGGATCCTTTGGCTGACTTAGCATGTGTTGAACATGCAGTTCCACAATTTGTTCATCAACTTCATACCCCATGGGCATGATCCATACAGTTCTTGGTTCTACTGCCTCCATTAGGCACTGATCAGTCTCTACCATAAAACATACTGTGTCTTTGTATTTCTCAACAAGAGACTGTGGAATCCTTTCTCTTGCTTGCATCATGTTCTAAAAATTCTTGAAATATCCCACATGGCTATATTTCTTGCTTTAGCATCCCCAAGCCCATGCAAATAGTCTCTAATCTGAATTGCTACCAGTTTGTCATTTTGCCATACCCATCCATTTGATCCGGGCAGCTCATTCATGAAGTAGAAAAATAGGCATAATATTAGTCCACCATATTTAAAGGAGTTCTTCTTGTCCTTTTTGATCTTTTGTATGTTTCCATTAATTGGCCCAAAAGAAGTTCACAGAGATCATATTCTGCATTCTTTCTCAGCATCTCATAGGCAGTATATACTGCAGTTCTGGATACTGAATTCTCCCTACTGGAGTGATATATCTTGTATCCTATTATCATAGATGCAAACTTGATATCCGGATCAGTAATATCTTTAATGGTCATTGCCCTCTTATCAAATTTTGATCCAGTGGCCTCAGTTATAATGTTGTTTTTGACAAATTTGAGGACAGGTATTCCTTTAGAGGAGTGTAAACCAGTTACTGCCCTAATTGCTTCCTTGGTGATTTTGCAAGGTCTGTTAAGCCATAGAAAGTTGTCATGTACCCTACTTAACACATACCGGACCCATTCATCTTCTCCAAAGTAGGGGAAATGAATGAACTGATCAAAATGTTTCTTCTGGATGCCCTTATATTCTGGTTTAAGTTCAAAAGCATCGTCTATCAATTGGTTGTGATAGATATCCACTAATTTTGATTCCCCAAAATCTTCAATATTAGCGTGTATGTAAACCCTAATATCTTCTGTGTGCAAAACACCATGCAGAACACTAGAGAAGGCTCCTAGGGGATCTACCTCTAAGGATTTGTATGGATGCTTCTTAAATATGGGGCGAGGTCTATCAGAAATCTCTACTATATTTGGAGTAGCCATCATCAAGGAAACTTACTGAGAGATATCAAGAACGAAGAATACCTTGTACGTTGTTTAGGGCACACGATGAAATCCAGATTGAGCTGTATGAAGAATTGTCTTGATCTTTGGGAGAAGTAGTTGTAGAGCTCCTTTTCTCTCTTCTTCGCATGTGAGTGTACAAATGATGAGTGAATGAACTCTTTTGTTTCTGAGAAGCCCTAAATTTCATTCGGCAATAAATGCGCAACCTAATTCATTCCAGTTTACCTTGTTTGTCTTATTCAGAGACAAAACCTTTCCAGATCACTTAGACAGATTTCAAAGTTATTATAGGAGAGTAGTGATAATCTATCATCCTTTCATTAGTCATTTGATCTATTTGCAGATCAAGACACCATAGTTTGAATCATACCATACCAAACTTGTAAGGACTCTGTTTTTACTGGAAGATTGTTTTACCAGATCAATTCTGGAAGGATTAGATTCTTCAAATCTTCTCGCGGATCTTCCAAATATTAACCATAGTTTGTTTGGATGTTTCTTTTATGAACCCTTTAATCCGCAACTCTTCTTGTGCCAGTTCCGGCACCAATTGACTGGCTGGGGGAACAAGGTTTTCTTTATGTCTCCCCCTGAGCCAGAGCTCATTTTTTAATTTTTGGAAGGAATATCAACACTAGAGTCTGGTGCGGATCCATCCCCTACATTCTCTATACTTTTCTTCACCCAAATCTTTTTCATCTCACTTTGAATTTCTTCGGCATTTACTTTTTGTTTTCCCTTATCTTGATTCTGATTATAATATACTGGACCTCTTTTATCCTGATTCTTGCTTCTACAGAATTTTGCTATATGACCGGATCTATTGCAAATTTGGCAAACAACATTTCTTTGCATATTTGATTGATATCCTCTTGATCTGCATTGATTAGCCATATGACCCATTCTATTGCATACAAAGCATCTACCATTGAATGAATTATTCATTTGCATATTTTTGCATTCATGAGATTTGTGACCATACCTTTTGCAGTTGAAGCACTGTCTAGAGAAGGATGAGTTAGTCTGATTCATTCTCTTTCTACACTGATTAGCTTTATGACCAAAGTTATTGCAGTTGTGGCAGTATCCATTGAAGGATGGATATCTTTGAGCATTAGGCTGCCTTACCGGAGGTCTTCTAGGCCTGTTCCTTAGATTTTCTGATCCAAAATTCTTTTGACCGGATCCGGAGCTTTCTCCTTTCTCATATCCCAAACCACACTTGTCATCTATCCTCTTTTGACTTCCAAGAAGAACTTCAAGTTGAGTAGAACTTATCTTGAATTTCTCTTTATATTCATTTGTTGTTTGAAGATCCCTTTTGAGAGAGACAATTTGATCCTCAAGTTTTTATTCATTATCTTTAGCATCTTCAAGATCAGATTCAAGATGTCTGATAATTCTATCCATCTTGTGGCAATCTTCTGATTTCTCCTTGAGAGATTGTCTTAGATTATCTTCAGTTTTTCTTTTCTCTTCAATCTCTTGGGTGAACTTTATAACTCCTGATTCCATTTCATGTCTTACCATAATGATTTCTTTTGATAACTTTTCACATAACTTGGTTTTCTCCTTCAGATCTTCATTTGCATCATTTGCTTCGCCTTGACTTGCCAATTGCTGAAGTAGCTCCTTTCTCTTTTTCATAGAGAGACTTAATTTGTCTTTTAGTTCTCTCATGAAATCATCAGCCTATTTGAGTCTTTCCTTTAATTCATTGACTTCAGAGTTTGACTGCTCAAGATCATCAAGGGCAGTCTTGAGTTGCTCCCTTAAACCATATGCATCCATTTGGATTCCCAGATCTTCCTCAAGCTGTTAGACTCTGTTTAGGAGGAACTTAGCTCTGATACCAATTGTTGATAACTGAGAGGGGGGGTGAATCAGTTATCTTAATTATTTCATCTTTCTGAACTTTCTTAATAGTTAGTGCAGCATCAAATCAAACAAGCAAATATAACCATGAAATAGAAATACACATGACACGATATTTTTGACGTGGAAACCCTATTAAAGGAAAAACCATGGGGTGATTAACCTAAGATTGTATTCTCTGTTAGAAGAATGGAAGTACAAAAATGGCACTTGCCAATTAGGGCTCACTACCCGAGCACACTGCTCACAAGAGGCACACTGCCTACAAGAGACACACTGTCTACAGTTTATAAAGAGTGTAATACAATACTTGAACTGATAGGGAGCATCAACATATGCTGGAGTTCAGTTTTGGTTAGGCTCTATATACTGATCTGCTGCACTTCATCTTTCCTCTTTTATGCTGCTCTTCTTTCACATACCGTATCTTCCTTTCTACTTTTATTCAGCTCTACTACTTTTCTTCGCACATCACTTATCACTACAACACATCTCATAACTAAATCCATCTTGTATATATATCTGCACAAGTGATTTCATCATCTTTCTAGTCGGCACTCGGAATAGTCAATCTTTTCACAAACTCTGATTTGTCAGCTAAATCCTTGCACACCAAGTAATGCAGATCAAGGATATACTTGTGGAAATCATTAATCATGTCGGCCAAACATAATTCATGCCTTCATAACCTTTACCAACATGAGTAACACATCCAGAATAATGTCTAATGTTCTGCCAGTCAATTCTTCCTTTGTTCACACTGTCACTTGAGAACCTGACACTCAAGCATTCATATCTCTTTATCCTTTCCGCACCGGAGGCTCAAACCTTGGAATATATCAGTCAAGATACTCCTCTTGACTTCCCCAAATCCACACTTCACTAAGATACTTCTGCTGAGAGATCCGGACCTGTCTATCGGACCTTACTGACTACTCTATTCTTGTTTACCGAACCACAACATTCTTCACTCTGACTTCCGGTATAGACATACCATGTCCTGCGGATGTGTGGGATGAACTTTGTTGCCATCAATGACAACATTCATGAATCCATATAATGTCTCTTGCCAACAGCTTTACACCTGGCAAAGGTTCTGGAATTTAGCTTTACACCTGCCAATTGCATTTGCTTGAAAGTTTCTAAAGCCTTTTCAACACATCCATTTTGTGCATATCCTACAATCAGGGCTTAAATGTGACAGTCCACCTTACCTGTCAAGCAACTTTTTAATGACAGTTATCTATTCAATGGTGCCCTTCAAATAATATAAAATGCCTTAGTATAAGTAAATCATATAAAAATTATATATATATATCATCATAATCTTATATATTTTTTGACAGTTTGTCCAAAATCTTTCCTTTCATATGATACAATCTTTTTTAAATTTTGATTGTATTTTACAACAAAAATGCCTAAATACAACACAACTATACCACTGTCAAATTTAAGCGGGCTACCTGCAATCATTCCATTCCATGAGATGATGTCTCTTTGAGGCATTATGTCAAGCAGTTCACGTGCCTTGTCATAGATAACTGTCATAATATTCGAAGGGTACTATTGAATAAATAATTGTCATAAAAAAATTGCTTGACAGGCAAGGTCGACTGTCAAATTTAAGCCATACTGGCAAAGGTTGTGGAATTTGGCTTTACACCTACCAATTGCATTTGCTTGAAAGTTTCTAAAGCCTTTTCAACACATCCATTTTGTGCATATCCTGCAATTAGGGCTTAAATGTGACAGTCCACCTTGCGTGTCAAGCAACTTTTTAATGACAGTTATCTATTCAGTGGTGCCCTTCAAATACTATAAAATGCCTTAGTATAAGTAAATCATATAAAAATTAAATATATATATCATCATAATCTTTTATAATTTTTGACAGTTTGTCCAAAATCTTTCCTTTCATATGATACAATCATTTTTAAATTTTTATTGCATTTTACAACAAAAATGCCTAAATACAACTATACAGCTGTCAAATTTAAGCGGGCTGCCTGCAATCATTCCATTCCATGAGATGACATCTCTTTGAGGCATTATGTCAAAAAGTTCACATGCCTTGTCTATGCTTCCACATTTTGCATACATGTCTACCAGAGCATTTCCAACTACAAACAAAGGTTTAGAGTACAACAATTTAAACAATAAATGATGATTTACAAATAGATGTATTAGATTGAAATAGATGTATTAGATTGAATGTATATTTAATTTTTAAATTTTAAATGTTTATATAGTTTTGTAAAGTTAATTTAAATGTGTAGATTGTTCATGTGTATTTAATTCTTAGATTTTAAATGTTTTTAGTTTTGTTATTTTAAATGTAAAAATTGAATGCACATATAAATTCATTAAATTATAAATTAAATGTATGTTAAATTTTTTTAAATGCAGAAATTTGCACTGACATGGCATCTGACATGGCATCGCATCATAGTGATGGCCATGATAATGAGCATAACAGTGGTGATGCACATAGTGTAAGTAGAAGTGAGTTATATGCTGCCACTCTTGATAGACTTAATAATGCTTTGACACATTTAGATCAGACGATCCATAATACACCTAACCTATCTAATAGGGACAAGTTGGTGGGGACTAGAGCAGGGTTTGCATGTATGATTGACATAGTCAAATCATACAATGCCTACGATGATTTGAATATTGAGGATTTTTATGTGTCACTTGCTAGCACTATTACTGGGACAGTGAAATGGCCAGAAGTTAATAGGTCTGTTAATTTGAATATGGTGCATAGTATGTTTCCACATTATCATGGACATGATAGAGTTCGGGGCTATTTTGTCACTAGGTGTACAGATGTTGTTGCTGCACCACTTATATATCCTAAATGGTTAGCAGCACATCATAGATGGCCACACAATGATGAGTTGCCTTTGTATTTTTGCAAACAATTATTTGCTTTTACTCATTTACGACTTGATGTTGATTTCACATATATTCCAAAACATGTCGGATAGGGTTATGGGAGGTTTTCAAAGAAATTCTGGCATCCTGATCGGGCTCCACCCGAAAATAAGAGGGCAGTAGTGGGTCTGAACCTTTTGGTACTTCCAAAAAGGTTAGATATAGGACGGTCAGCTAATGCGGTAGTTACATCATCGAGACAGCGTATTTTTGAGAGTTTAGGTTCTATTGTCGGTGACGTTGACCATTTGGCATCAGATCATGTTGGTAGATATATGTTGCGTCCACACACCAGCATAGGATCAGTTGATTTGACTTCTGCCAGTTATGATCCTTACATATGTGCTGACATTGTTTCACCACATGATGTGGCGTAGACTTCTGGAGAGAGTGCTTTATGTAGATTGAGTACATGTCTGGCGTAGGATCTACTTTCTATATATCAATTTGTCAGTTCTGAGTACGGCATCCCTCTTGAGACCGTGTCCACATTTGTCAGTCAGTGCAGTGATTAGCGAGCTACACATATGACTGACACAGTGCCGCCACAACAGACTCCATCACAGCCTGATGTTGGTATTGTGCCACCTTATGCACTAGGATCAGTCCATGGTCTTTTGTTTGATGAAAACATTGCGATGACCCTCAATTCAGCCAAGCTCAGTGGGATTGGGAGGGTCATCCATGGAGCTACACAGGTTGCTGATGATGAGGTACATACATTTTAAATATTTTTAAATTTTATAAAAATTTAGTCTTGTGCATCATACACGTGTTGACTCTTATTTCATCAATCTTACATTAGGGACTGATGGGAGAGGTGCTAGGACATGACACTGTGCAACAGACAGCGGATGCAGATGAGGTTGGATGCGAGGTATTTAGTATTTAATTGTACATTTAAAATTTTTAGAACATGTGTACTTGAGATTCCATATTTTTTAATATATATTTAAATTTAATTTAATAGAGATAATTTGTATTTTCAGGGATCTACACATCACTCAGATGTTCATAGGTGGATGGGATTAGACACATATGGTTCAGGACAGGGCTTGGGACGAGGATCAGTACAGGGCTCAGCTCATCATTCTAGTCCTGGGTTGAGTGAGGTCCGTTCCGCCCATAGGAGGCGGGAGTCGTGATGTTGTGCACAGTTAGATGTATTCATGTGTTCTTTGTTATGTTATAGACTTGATGTTATATTGCAGTTAGACTTGATGTTATGTTGTTGTGATTACATGTTGCAGTTAGACTTTATGTTATCTAGACTTTATATATATGATATGTATATATGCACATTTAGATGTTTAGTTAAATATAGATAAATTGTATGGATGTTTTCCTTTGAATATATGGGTCTTAATTTGGATAAAATCAAATTTTAACTTAAATAGTTTTAATTCAAATTAATATATCTTAAATAGGGAAATAATTCAAGTTGTATATATTATTCTTCTACATCACATAAAGTACATATGACATGCTCCATTTTTGTGATTTCAAGAAGTTTGAGTTATCAAAATTTGAGAATTAAACATCTAGTGTGATCAATACAAATAGGATGGATAGCTCTAGGAAACATGTTATTCTATTTTGGCATGCAATGATTTCAATTTATGATTATACTACAACATCTACATAAAAGTTGCCTTCAATATTATAAAATAACATTTTTCTTAGGTGCATACAATCAAAAGTTTTATATTTATATAAATATGTTTTATTATACCCTACCATTGCTAACAATAAATAAATACATGCATAATTTTGATATTTACCACTATAAAGATAAAGATCTATTTAGGTATAGTGATGAGTCTCTATATAGTGCAAGTCATTACTTGAAATCTCAATAATTTAAGAGTGTCAGTGACAATATATGCCCCCTTTTCAATTGGTTGCATCTAATGGTTGCAAGGAATTGAAGGAGAATGAAAACGATGTATGATAAATAAGTAAAGTAATTAAATCAAATATAAGCACGTGAGAAAATATAACACAATTTACAATATGTAAAGCATGTAGCAACTATCAAAGGTAACATCATGCGATGATAAGATAATTATTGTCCAAAAAAAGCATGTAAGGGCATCAACCATTGTAGAAAAAACATGGTAATCGAATAACAATTGTGTATGAATAGTAAGTGTGCTATCTAAAACTGTAATAACATATAGAAGAATGCAATATCATAAACTTGTAATGATTGTCTTGGCATAATGTTTCCCTAGTATAGGAAAATCATGGGATAATGATAGACTTGATAGACTTAGATAATGATCATGTAGGAGTAATAAATATGTAAACTAAAAGTATAAGGCTTGTGTAATGATCATGTAGAAGAAATGATCATGTATGAACATATAATGTTGATTGCTCCAAAGGTTGGTAAACTAACAATATAAGGCTTGTGTAATTAGTTTGTGTGGTTATAGGAAAGATGATCCAACGATGAATAAATGCCCCTTCATAAGTCTAATAAACAATAGTAATGTGGTATGTTCATAATATTAACTAAATATTCCATCAACTTTCTATCAAGAGTACATAATCTAAAGGCTCCTCTAAGGCCCATAAGCATCGAGCCTTTGTTCTTACTACATAGTTTGTGTCAAATTATAAGTTCTATGATGTTTTATATTTTTTGATGATTACTTTTGAATATCAACGCATTTATATATGAGACATATAATATTATTTTATCATCAAGCTATTATAATATCTTAGGTTCATCATTTTCATTATTATTATGAGATGCTAGTTGCTTTATTTTTAATGGTTTAGTGTCATTGCTTGGTTGATGAGTAAATATGGTTTAATTATGCTTCTTTTATATTATCCTAATTATGCTATGATTCGATGATTATTATTAAGATGTGAATATGTGAGAAGTATGTGCCTTATGTGAGTGTAAGCATGTGTTGGTTATTTAGTATTCTATGCTTTAGTTATCTTGCACGTTAGATATTTTTGATGTATATTTGAGTGTGCAAGACATAGGGTAAAACAATAATGGTCAATTTTTCATATATGTTCACTAATGGTCAATAATGGGTAAAACAATGATGGAGAAATGAAACATAAAATGTTAATACTAGTCAAATCCATCTACCCAAATCATTTTGTGATTTGAGATCCCTCTGTAATGGGACCAATAAAGTGTCTTTAAATCCTAAAAACTTTAAATTATTTCCTAGGATGCAGAATGGTTTTCTATGTGTGTGGAAATTATTTAGGAGATTTTAGAAATGATATAATTCACTTGGAAATAAAGAGGTTGGATGGAATTAATATAGTGAACTTACAAGTGAACTGAAAATGTTATTTTTATATTGTATCTGCAAAAATACATTGGGTCATATGTGTGTGTGTTTTAGCAATGTTTATGAGTTAGTAAAAAAGTGAAATAGTGACTTATTGAGAAAGTAGGTGGTCATAAAATATTTGATTTAAAAAATAGGTAATATCTCATATGCTTGTTGTGTGTAAAAAGGAAAGAAGTTATTTTTAGGATAGGGTTTGCTCATATATTAGAAAAGAGTTTCATTGTTGAGGGTTATACAATTCTTAGGATTGAAAAAGAGCATGGAGAATTTATTTCAAAAACTTAGAGAGTGTTCTTGAATATTTTCGAAGAGGTGGAATAAGGATTGGATTATTTAGAGTGGCTTGGTATATTCTTGAGATAAAAAAATAATCAAACCCTTGGATTTCTAGTTTGTGTAAGGTTAAGGTATTTATCTTGTTATGGTATTGATTTTATGTTTTAAAATAATGAAAGATTGTTTTCCATTATTGGGTGTGTTCATCCTTCTTTGGATTCAAATTTAAAATAATCTAAGACTAGTATTGGACAAAAATGTTAAATACAATTGGACAAAAATAAAAACATATGATGAAGACTAGTATTGGCTCTCATAAGATACAAAGATTTAGATTTATCAAGCTATGTAAGTTGTCAACACAAGTAAAAATAAGCATAAAGTTAAATGAGTTTTGGGCTCATTGACAAGATTGTTCAAGTCTATATAACAACTTTATCAAGCCAATAATGCATAATTATCCAATACAACCCTTCAAAAGTTTAAATAAATGCATTTCATATAACCTCATAAAACTCAACAAGCTAGAAACCAACTATTGACCTATTTTCGTCTGTCTAGAGTTAAATAGTTCACCTTATATATTCCTTGAAAATCCTTTAGAAAATGATCCTACAAGGCTTAAATCCTTCAATTACTCATGCTCTGCCTTTCCAAAAATCTCAAATTCCCGCTTGAAGAATCTTTGCCAAAAACCCAGAAATCTTTTAGCTTCAAGTATTTTCCATCGTAGGGATTTCTCAGTTTCATGCTTAGTATTTGTGTATGCATTTTCGAATGTATATTCGCATATACATTTGCCATTGTATGTTTGCATATACATGAGAGAGATACAAAGGGAAGACGCAAAGATCAGATGCAAAGGGATATGCATACAGTTTTGTTTGTATATTGTATGTGTGCGATATACAAGTGCATATACATGAGAGAAGATACATAGGCAGGATACAAAGGCAAATGTGCATCGGGTTACAAATGTATATTCGCATTATATATGCAATATACAAGCGCATATACAAGGCAATGATACAAAGGCAAAGATGCAAAGGGAATATACAAGCGCATATGCAAGGCAATATGCAAAAAGGACATACAAAGGGTGGGGTCCACCAATTGTATGTATATGCGATTGTATCTTTGCACATACAATCGCATATACAATGACATATACATTTTTGAGATACAACCTCGGACCCGAAAAGAAGTTACATTTTGGTTTATACAGGCAGAAGTGATTGTATGCATTCTTTGTATGTATGTTCGCATTGTATGTGACAACATGCAAAGGTCATATACAATGCGATATACAAAGGTTAGGTATAAAGGCAATATAAAAAGTGGACCCGATTGGAAAATGAAAATTGGCAAACTCAGCGGTGGGGTCCGCAGTTTGTATGTTGAAGTGCATTGTATATGCCGATATGCAAAGGGGAAAAGATACAAGACCAGACCTGTTTCAAAGTTTCATTCTAGTTGATAATCTCCTAAGTTCCGCATTGTATGTATATGTGATTGTATCTCATATACAATCGATATACAAAGGGTTGCATACAATGGATTTCGGCGAGACTTAGTGAATCGGCGGCTTAGTTTGTGGTCTTTTCGACGGCCGATAAAGCATGCAAATGTTTAGCAATGGGTCTCAGTTTCAGCGCAGTGGCAAATCAGGTGGTGCCACATGTCAAGGTCAATTCAAAGGCTAATTCAAAAGGTAAAGACCCGCAATTGTATAAAGGCAGATGCAAGGCGGTTTGAATATGCGAAAGGAGGGAAGTTGCATAAATGCGTAAAGTGAACCCAGCAGTCAAAGTGCAGTTGCGGTTGTATATACAATTGCGAGATACAGGCATATACAAGTGCAGATATGCAAAGCGATAAATAGATACGAGACGCAGTTGACCATAACTTTGACCACTCATATCTCCCTCATCCTGGCGAATTTCAACATGCTTCAAAAGGCAAATGTGCTTGTTTTTGCCTCCTCTTTCATCTGGTGGGCTTTGAGGAGGATATTTTTACTTTCAGAATTTGATGCAATGTATGTATGCATACAAACGACGACCCTTTTGCAACAAAGATAAATTTGACGGCATGCATTCAAATTTGTAGTTTCAAACAAGGAATTTAGGGGCCGATTGTATCAGATGCAGGGCCTGATCATTCAACATTTTCAAGCGATCAGGTGCCGGATTAAGAGGGCTGAGGAATCTACAGTGTCGCAAAACTTTGTTTGACAGTTTGCATCTTTCTTGTATGTAATTCAAATCTGATTCCTCACCTACCCTTTCCATATATTTGTAGCATTCATTGCTACAAATCAAACAACTCAGCTATTTCGCATTCATGGTTTCAAAATATCTTCCATCTGCCCCTATTCTAAATATTTTACGCCATAACTTCTTGCAGGTGGACGTCCCTTCAAACACAGATATTTTCCTGACTGTGCCCATGGGAGGAATCCATTGTAACCAACTTAGGTCAAAATGTAAATGCTATATATGCATAAGAAGAGATGTAAAAAAGGGTTGGACGTTGGAAGTTTTAGGGATATATGCTTCTGATTTCCAAACAGAGCATTCCTCTATTGTAACCATGCCTTCTTATTGAATATATGCAAGTTATTTTACCTCTTCTACTGAATTTTTAGTTTAGTGTGAATCTGCAAATGATTGTCTATGAACGTTTTGTTCCTCTCAACCATTTTGTCTCACCTCTGCTAAAATCATCTGAATCTGTGTATGTCTACTTGTTGTATCTGGTTGTGTTGTGCATCTTCTCAGTTCTGTGAGGGTTGTTTATTCAACCTGGTGAATCACCCTTATTTTTCAAAATTTCTTGTTTTATCTTTCATTTAAAAAAAAGCATTCCTTCTCCCTTTTCCTCTGAAGATCCAGTAGATTTTAGGTGATAACCAGTTAAGGAAGCTAACCTTCTCCAGATGTCTGATCTCAGTTCGCAAGGTCCCACACTTCAAGATCATTCCCATGTTTCTCCAGATTGCTAAGTTTACACTTCTGAGAATGAGGCAGAAGATGAAGATTAGATTTAAGTTTAGTCAATATTTAGGTATGAGTGATATTGATATTTTAAACTATAAAGAGTTCTAGCTGCTACAATTCTCTTATAAATGTTATACATAGAAAATCATGGTTGCTACTCTAAATGAAAGAAAAGAAATTACAACATGCCTAGATACATTCCAATACTTGGATAATGTCGGGGATTGGTTGCAAGTTATAACTTCCAATAAGGATCACAATGTATACGAGTTGTACACTATTTCAACATTGTAGAGAATGAGGCAGAAGATGAAGATTAGATTTAAGTAAATAGTCAATATTTAGGTATGAGTGATACTAATTTTTAAAAGGAATTTAAAGGAAAAATATATGATCTAAGGTCACTAGGTTTTGTATTGAAAGCATATATATTCAATCTAACATGTACATTATGAATTCTACATGGAACAAATTTAAATACAATTGGACAAAAATAAATGACAAGCCTTTGAAAAAAACATTTTAAATCATGTTACATGTCCAATCAATATAGATATCTAGTTATATCTATAAAAAGTTTGAGTACATACATATATATCCAGTCATATATGTATGTACATATATCCAAAAACCAACTTAAAGCTCCTGGTACATATAATCCGGATCCTCTCTATCTTTAATTGTCTCTAAAATCTTTTCATAATCTTCAATAGGCAACCTCCACTTTTGTTTTGCATGTCCTCTTTTAGGTAAAGTTTCTAAATTTATTTTTGTTGCTATAACTAAATGACTATAATGTAGAACCTTTTCTCTTGGCATATAATCAACAAATACAATACAATGTCTATCTATATTTATTTGTTGATAATATGTGCCTTTAATAACGATTGATCCAATGGGATACTCTTGTCCATCACCATCTGTCATCGATTCCACTAATTTGCTTTTGGTTGCGTACATCTTAGTAGATAGTAATCTACACCTTCCACATTGTCAGGATCTGCAACAACAACGAAAATATCTTCTATACACTCACCATGTAGAGTTTAGGAAAGTTGTAAATATATATAAATTTATATATAAACTTACTTGTACATAGAATATATATTTATCAAATTTAAGTTAATCAATTAAATACATACCTGTAACAACTAAATTAGATACACATTCGTAATCAACTAAATATAGAGGATCATAGACATCGATATTATCATTGTCTTCAAAAGGAGTCATTGATATTAATTGTTTCATTTCCCATTGTGAAACATACCCATCTCTAATATTCTCATGTTGAACAATATTTGCATTGTCCTCGATGCAATCAACACAAAAACTTGATTTTTCTCACATTAATTACATAAGGCCTGCTACCTCCCATTCTCATGATTTGATGCATGCTTCTAATACCATTAATTGTTTGATAATTAATAACATTTGATCGATCAATATCTGTAAATTATATAAACATTCAAGTGATAAATATATATTTGAAAATTTAAGTAAAAATCATGTGTATGTACACACTTTGAAATTCAAAGTTAACAAATTTTGACTAGATGTACCTGTAACTTCCCAAAAATACCATTTGTTGTATGTTGAGTCGTGAGCGGAAAAATGACTTTTGTGCCATTCAACAATTTCATTTGCATTCCGTATGGCATTAACTACAAGTACACATGTTGGCAATTTATTTGTCACTTGTTACTTTCAAGGTTTATTTAAGAATTTAAAATTAAAGTTTTTAAATATAGATCCTTTTTTTTAAAAATATCTATAGATTCTATATATATATGGCACGAACTACCTGCAAGTTCATGTTGACGAAGTGCACGCTTCACACATGCTCCTGCTCCATTATGCTCTCCTTTTCCATGTCCACTCTCATAAAGATTCCACAAGAATTTCGTATTGCGTCTAGCATGTTGATGGATTAACCAAAAAAAAGCCTTTGCAGACTTAAACTGTCCTATGAAGTTACAAATAATTACACTCAAACAAAATTAGCTTAAAAAAACTTGGCATATATTAAATATATTAAATAAGTAATTGAACAATTTAAGTCTCTTGAAGTTAAAAGTAAATGAAAATTTAAAATTAAACCCTAAACAATGTACTTACCAGCACATCCATCAAACCATATCCAATGTTGTTCTTGATTTATGCTGCACCGATTCAGGTCTTCAAAAAACATTTTCATACAATGAGCTACATAACTTCTATCATGACCCGTATCATCACTGATATAAAAGTGAACCTCTTTGATGATAATTCAATCATCTTTGCTACTTTGTATACCATCTACCTGAAACTCGGCATGTCTATAGCAAACTTGCACAAAGATTGCAACTTACTCTGAATGATAATATTGACTTTGAATCTCAGTTTGAGGACTAAATGTATAGTTCTTAGAGAAATCTACAATAGAGAGAATACAACCCGGTGGAAAGCAATTCTTTGAATTACGAAATTACTTAGCTTGCCATCTTACACCATGACAATTTTGGATATGTGGATATATGATATTGCGAAATTTATTCATAAATTCATTATAAGGCAATCCACTCTCTTTGAGAACAATTTTTCTAGCCTCGACTCCTAACTTCATTAAGTATGTCTCATATTCAAATCTCTTTCAAATAACTTGCATTTCAATGTTGTCAACTTGTAATTTAAGATTCTTCAAATTTCCACAATCATTACATATATTTTTTATACACTGAACATTGAATTCATCTGAATCTTCTGATTTTTTGCATAAAAGAGACTTCACAAATTGTGTTGTGCTTCCAGGAATGGCTATATTTCGATCAATTATTGCAATAGCATTTTTATATGATTGTAGATGTAGATCAAATTCAACATGATTTTGACAACAAGTTTCAAGTACTTTATTTATACGTACAAATGATGGTCGTAGTGTCTCAAACATCCTTTGAGAAATCTTCACATTTGAAAATTCTTGTTTGAATGCTTAAAAAAGTTCACTTTGTGTTGTATCTATAAAATGTTTTGGATGAAAATTTTTTGTACCATCTTCACATGTTATTTGTATAGTATCCCTTGTATTGGAAGAAACATGAGAGTGATTGGTCCAATATTCAACCACTTGTTTCTTTACATCTTCTGAAATACTATCTTTTCAGGGAACCCTACAAATATTTACCTAATTTTTCTCAATTTTTGCATCTATTTCATTTCTCTTTTCAATATACCTTTGAACAGTTCTCCTAGATAAATTTAGTAATCTAGAAATTGCTTGAACTTGTCTTCTATGTGATAATTTCTTACTAGAAATTATAGTCATCAATGCTCTACGTGCAACAGTTGGATCACTAGCTCGACTCTTGCTATCAATACAATTCAATGCTTCTTGCAAGTTTTCAACAATTGTTTGTTTTAAGGAACCTGGTGACTGTTTCCTATTATCAACCCCTAACAACTCCAAAACAGGGGTCATTTCTTTTCGTCTAAATAACTTTGCAACTAATTGTGCTCTTCCAATTAGAGATTTTTCTTCAAAAAAATCATCCCATATTCTTTTAGAGTGTAATTTTACTGTGCTTTTAGATGACATATCTTCAGATGAAATCTTATTGAAAAGAGAATCCTCATCCATCTCCATTAGATTTTCCATACCATAGAACAAATCTCTATTATTAGGTTTAGTTTGATCTTGTACCTATCAATATTTTCCATGGGTTGTTCTTTAGTAGATGTTCCTTCACCCACGTTTCTCTTCCTCTCTCTTGTTCGATCATACTTCCTTGATCTAGTCCTTTGATTCCCCATCACAAATTACACTCAAATTTGAATTCACCTGCATACAAGTGTACACACATGTGTGCTTTCAATGAATGCATGTAGTTAATATTGCATAAATAGAACACTAAATTATAAATTGTTCATTTGTTAAAGTCAAAATAGAAAAAAATTTAAATTACAAACATATCATGAGCAAATTTGGTATCATAAACATATTTGGTACATATCATGATACCTCTAATTTAAATATATCGTAATAAAAGACATATATGGTGTAAAAAAGAGAAAACATGATATATAGATCCTATGAAAAGGTATATAGCAATGAAAGGATAAGATTACAAAGGGGAAGACCTATGATTCCTTAAATGCAAGGATGTGATGTAAATAAAATCATAGTAGGTGTAATTGATTTCATTTGTTAAATACTAATGTAATTGATTTCATTTCTTAAATACTAATTTGTAACAAGGGATGGAACCCACACATGAGAAATAAATGAAAAGTAGAGAAGAGAAGAGGTGCAAGGGAAAACGTGATTGTGCACATACATAAAACTAGTTTTCTCTAGATGCCTAGGATCTAGTATATATAATTTGATTTACTCATGAGGGGGGAAAGACATTATGTCTCTATTTTAAATATATATCATAATAAAAGACTTACATGATGTGAAAGAGAGAAAACATGATATGAAACAAACCTTCTTTTGTTGAAATAAGTCTTCTTTTCTCCAAATAAGCCTTCCTTTGCCGAAATTTGTCTTCTTAAATTATATTTAATCGAATTTTCTTAAGTTGAATTTTTTTAAAACAAAAATTTGTATATATATTGACTCTTTACAACCAATACTTTATCAGTCGACTGGGTACGACCAATATTGAATCGAGCGACATGTTGTAGTCCGATAAGAATACGCCCAAAACAAAGTCAGCTGTAAAGTACTCAGCCGAGTATGTCTAGTTGGCTGTCTACATGGCAGCCAACTCACCTTTTTTCAAAGATTTATGAAACATTCAACTTTAACAGGGTATTTCTCTTGTTAGAATGAATTTTCTGCAACAAAGAAAAATACCCTTTTGTAGAGCTCAGAGTGGAGAATCCAAATATGTAATTTTTTTTCATATTTTGATTTTTAATATATATTATTTTTAAAATACTGCAAGTAGATTGTTAAAATTAAAAAAGATGCTGATTAGAAATTAAACAAAATAGTAAAACATATTAAAAAATTTAAAAAAATATATGGTGCACTAGATGAAAGAGTCCTCTTCAAAAGAGTATATTTTGTTTTTTAAAAATTATTAAAAAAATAGACAATAGTTGACGTCCCATGAAAACTATCAAATTCTGACAAATTTGACTTTAAAACGTTATTACAAGAAAAATATATATCAAAATTTGATTTTTTTTTCCATGCACTAGATATTGAAGTTACCTATTTGGAAAAAAAAAAATTAGGGAGAAATTAAGTATGTTTTAATTTGTTTCTTGACGTCCTCTGAACATCACTTTTTCCTAAAATTTTTAGCATTCCAAAATTTGTTCTTACACTTTTCAAAAAAATTGAAAGCAATTTTTTAAAAATATGAAAAATTACAGGAATAAACTTCATCAAAAGATCTACATTTCATTAGTTTACATCATTTTTAAATTCAAAACATAAATACCACTTTTATGTGGTCGAAGTTCAGAATTTTTTTGCTGTTGGCTGATTCCTTTATAAAGTGTGACACACTATTGTGCTTTTACCCCCATATAATGATAGACCATCAGTGTGTTGTAATGCCCCGTCATGCAACCCTAGAGTGCTAGACTAAAAGTGCAAAAGTTACAGAAATAATTTTTTTTTTAAGGCAAGATAGTGCAAAGTAGTAACCAAACATATCATATTACACCGTATACACGATATTACTCTTCTAACAACTCTAGGGCAACATAACTGCATTAACGACAGAAAATAAAATTACAGAAGCAATAACCATTACATTGCTAAAATGGATACAATTAACTTTTATTGTAACAGGATAGATTAATTACAAAGTCTCAGTACAGGATTACATGATTACAAGATTATAGGACTGATCATGTCAGTTTACAAAAGAATACATAGGAAAGCATACAACTCTGAAGGAGGAGAGCGAACTGGATCTAGAACACCTCTGCGCGGAACTCGAACCGTATCTCCAAAAAAAAAACCAATGGATAGCTCTTACCACCCAACCATGTGGGACCCTGAGGCCCACCCCTCCGAGCTAGGAGATAACATAAGGTCCCACAACAACGAACAGTCAAGTAGACAGAGGACTAAAGAACAAGGACAGCACATGACTTCCAACTGCACAAGTCAAAATCACTAACAACACAACAGTACTTCCAGAGGCAACACTTAACAAATGGGGGAGAGTACAACTAGGGAATTCTAGGCTGTAGTAAGGAGAGTGTCATCGCATGGTCCTAATATGGGTTACCCAGGCAATCTCTCTCTAGACACTGGCCCCCATCTATGGTTACCCTGGCAGTCTCTCTCTAGACATCGGCCCCATAGGATGACGCATGCGGGAATCCACCTTCCTTTCGTGATGACAAGGAAGTAAATCTGCCAATCCTGACCTTCTCCCCTCATCCTTAGTCTGAACTAGCACTACAGGCATGAGTGAGGAACAAAACATCTTATTATCTTGTTAGTGTGAAAACTACCCAACCCCTAGGTATTTTATTATGTTATCATTGATTACCAACTCCTAGTGGGTCACCCTGGCTAGCCACTTGGCACCGGCCCCCACATTGGAAGCCACTCCCTTACCTACAACTAGGAAATCCTACACAACAAGCATAGCAAGACAACACAACAACAAGGGTACGGAACCATGCAAGGCATTGACCATCTTGCATAACAACTATCCTTATAAACAATACAAAGCATTAACCCTCCATAACATAATTATAAGGGCAGGACTCCTAGACCATTGCCCATAATAACACATATTCATTACAACTCTAATATTTCCATGTCACCCTGTTCCATATCTTACCACAAAACTAGATACAAGACTAGTACGACCAGTTGGATAACAATACAATCACAAGAAGTGCATTTATCATTCAATTGTCATTTGGTCCATACATAACTAGAGACGAGAAGGCTTCTTATAACATCATGATCTTAAGACATAACAACAGGACTAGATATACTAAGCAAGGCATTATCCCTCTTGCACAGTCGTTAAAATCATATAAACCATAAGCAGAGAGAAGTCAACCCCACATAAAACCAAACATGCTCATTCTTTAACAAGATTGAAGTATCACAAGGGTCAACTCACAACAACCTCTCCTAGCCTCTGGAATCAACTTTCACTAGACACCACTGAAACACAGCAATCCCACATTTAACATTTACTCATAAAAGCACAACTCCTTCAAATAGACCAATCCAATTAACATACCCTACGTGCAAGAATAGTACCATACTCATAAGATGCCCATGAATCAATACAACATTCACTTCAATTATTCTACTATTCCTTGTAACTAAGAAGATATAAACAACAACATAATTTATTATATCAAATGGGATCCATGAATGTGGACTTCATTATGAATGCAAACCACAACTCATCAAAGTCCAAAACACTTATAACAAAGAGTTAGCACTTATACTCAATATTTAATTCACTACTAGGAAAAGTTAACACTAACCATTACTCGACAAGACACTTGACGAGCAATGCTTAGAACTAAACTATCTAAAAGACATCACAATTGATTCTATTCTTAATCCAATAACATGATAAGCATATCACTTTTTAAACTAAGATGCGATGCTCACTAAGAACCTCAAGATCCAAACCCTACATCCTACCTTATTTATGATAACTAAAGTTCTCATACAGGAGACATAATACTCTACCAACATATTATTATTAACAACATTACCTAGTTTAAAACATAGACAAGCTAGGTCTCTAGAATTCACACTTGATCACTTGCATAACCTTTATTATGCTAATCATTAAACTTCACTTACACAAGGAGCTCCTAACCAGTTAAATTCTAGCATGGATGCCATTCTAGTAAATCAAAATAGAGTAAGTCATAGTCTAAACTCAATACAACATCCTATCTTCAAATGCAATGAAGAACAATTATACCCAAATTAGATACTAAAATAACTTTAACATAATACACTTGGTTTCCCACTTATTCACTCCTAAACACAATTTTTGTTAGATAGAATACTTAATTTGAACTCATATTTTCACTTCCAATATATCTCAATACAATAGTTAATTAATAACATATTTCAATACAATAGCCAACACAACGCAAATACGATAGCAACTTCCGCTATATTCACTAAGACAATAGACTAAATTGTCCATAATCTAACTATCAAGCTACTAAACTTATTCGATAATATTAAATGCAAATTTGGTTAAGATTGTATTTGTTGACTAGTGTAGTGTAAAACAATAATTCAAAACATTCCTATTTATAAAATACTATTAATATTACTTCTTACCAACAACAATCTACCTTCCAAATGACTATAAAAACACATATTACAACATTACCTTAATCAAATAGTCTAAAATTATTATTTTATTACAAAAAAAACCAATTACTACTAATTCTGCAACCCTAATCATCAAAAAAAAAAAGACATTGATCTAATGTTAGCATTGATCTCCTTTTGAAATGAAGCACAAACTTATACCAACGTAAAAGAGGTTAACTCAATCAACTCTCTATACAGAAAATAAAATGAGAAGTACTCATGTACTGACACTATATGTCAAACTGTGCCTATATCATCTCTTTCTTATAAATTCATAATAAACTCACTGTTAAAAAAAAACATTTTGAGTTTGGGAAGATTGGCATGATTAACAGAGAATGAAAGATTAATGGGAAACTAAATCCTCAATGTTGATATGCCTATGTTTTAGACAGCATTGAGAATTTTGTCATGGGAATTGAGACAGTTCAAATATGCAACATTATAAATGAGGAAATGACTACTTCCTAAAGCTTCCAAGATTGATGGGAACTTGTAGATGATCTGGAACTGAAAAAAAAAAAAATCAAAGATGAAGTCATAGATAAGCAAACAACTCTCACAATGGAAAGAAGAAACAGTGCAAATAGTCTCCGTTCAGAGTACTGTTCAAATACCATCGATAAGAGAACTAAATTATACTATTTAGGAAAATAAATTCTCCCTTGTATTCAGATTTTATGGCCTATAAATAGTTTGCATGAGTTGTTATAAGCTTATATACAGAAAATTTCCATTACGGATTTGTTAGGCATTGAATTCTGACCCTAATTCATCCTACAATAAATTCCATGTATTTAGTTTTATTCAAATTTGATGATGTTAATGTCATTTACTAATTTACAATTGCTCCTCTCATTGTAGTGAGAAATGGACTCCAGTTCCACGCTCATAGGTATTCATGATAACAATGTTGATCCTCAGAACTAAAAATAATGATAGTTATTGTTTCTGTTGTAGTAGTGGCAATATCCCGTTGTTTGTTCTATAGTTTGTTCCATTATTCCATATATCTAGGCAAACGTCTAGTGATGGCGGTTGGCATTCTATTTTTGAAGCAGAATGTTAAAAAATGTAGTGTGGGTGTTTAGTTGAGGTTTTCCCCTGAATTCAAGAAACTAAACACCCAAGAGAAATCCAACTTACAAACCATCCCAAAAGCTATTTCTTTGCACGTATCCAACGAAGTCCAAATATTTCTTTACACCTGTGTCTACTACTACCTATTGACCAAAACCATGAAGAGATTCTAACCTACAATCAAAGACTTGATAAAGTAGCAGAATTTTCAAAGAGCAGCTTAGGACTCAACTCCTTAGAAGCCATTCATAAAATGTTGCTATTGGTTAAACTACCTGCTCTAATTGTAGACATAATAAAGTATTGAAATCTAGCTTCACCAGCACAGGTGAGGATACCCTCCCGTTGGCCTTGATGCTCCAATGAGAAGCCCAGAATTCAACTTCTCAAGCGCTATTGATAAGAAAATATTGTTATTGGGTAAAATACCTCATCTAGTCACAGGCATCATAAAGTATTGAAAATTCAATTTTCCCCATAGATTTAAGGATACCCTACTGTAGTTGTGGCAACAAAGACAAAGATCACCCCAAAATTGGAGTTTGCAAATTACAGGGGAGAATGAATAAGATTAACCCAAAAGGGGAATTTACATAACTACAAATCTATGAAAAAAATTAAATTAAATTAAAAACTGTGAATTCTCTATAAAAGCTAACGAAAAAAATAGTGAGAATTCTTACTGCATGAGAATAGGAAGGCGAGGGGTCTCGTTGTCTCACAAGACATGGTGAAATCTTGACTACCCATGCTCGTTGAGTCCAGACCTGATAAGTGGGCTTCTCCCAGGGCTTGTCCGCCAACACATCAGCTTCCCTCATTGTCTGCTCCAGGGTTTGAGCGGGACAAACGTAGAGGGCATCAACTAAGCTAGAGCCGAACCCTTCAACTCCCGTGTAATTGATGCTCTTCAAAATGACATCCCTGTAAACCTTTTGTTTTGAAAGCAAAGATGCAGTTGACCTCAAATATTGCCTCAAGAGTCTCCAGATCTATCCAAGTCCAAACATTTTCACTCTGTAGAAAAATCAATCTGCAATCCGGAGGCAAAATATGAAACGGCCCAGGAAACCCACAAAGCCACGAATGATGATTTTACAGTAAAACCACTCAGATTTATCCCCCTTCTCAAAACCAAATCCCCCTGCTTTCGATCAACTGCAGCAAAAATTGCCCATATCGACATGGGAAAAGAAAGAGAAAAGCGACAATCCAAATCACACTCTCGTCTTTTTATGGGCAACAAGCATACTCCCAATAAATCTGTTGA
Organism: Cunninghamia lanceolata; assembly: GCA_027924645.1. Lineage (NCBI taxonomy): Eukaryota > Viridiplantae > Streptophyta > Pinopsida > Cupressales > Cupressaceae > Cunninghamia > Cunninghamia lanceolata. The sequence continues at coordinate 13,115,913 of BSBN01001201.1, read as the reverse complement.
AGGCAAATCCTTATCAAAATCAATTTTTAGCAAGCCCACAAGCCTGCAACCCCAAAACCCTATGTCTTTTCTTCATCAATACATATTCCTCTTGTCCCCAATGCTCTGCTGTACCTGGCAAGATTATGGGCACCCCCTCAGGCCTTCGCTCATTTTGAGGAAGCTGTCTGCCAGTATACTTGTTGCTACTGTTTCATGCTTATCCAAACTCCAGTTATCTCACATCGACACTTTCTCTCAAAAAGACAACATAGACTAAGATCCCTCATCTAATTTCAATAAGATTCAACAATTACATCATAAAAATGACACACCAACCATGGGTCTTAGAGAAAGTAACATGATTCATAAGCAGCCCCTAATTCATTATCACCTTCTCTACTTAAGAGACTTGTATTTATGAGAGTATATACACATAGCCTAAAAGTAAATTAAAGGTTAGCCACAATATAATGACTTACACCAGTTTTCAAAATGATACCTCAAGATCTAAAACACTTCAAACCAAACTTCACCCACATACTCAACATTAATAACTAAAAAGGATAACTCGACTTCTTCATAATCAACTTTAAACCAACAAGGTTATTCCTCAAGGTACTTTACTCACATGGCATGGCCCAAAACAATAAAGAAACCCTACTTCCCCAAAGCTATCATACTTTTTCTGCAATACCATTGACTTGACTTACAAGGCAATACACACTGTTACATCTCCAGTATTAGTGATTCTAGAATAGTAATACTAGTTAAATCTATTACAACCATGTTTAAAGAGAATATCATGATACCAATATGGCATCAGTCTCATTCGACAAAGACAAAGAAGAAACACCTAAATGCATTCAATTATTGATTCATTTCATAGGATTTGATCAGTACATAAGAGCTTGTAGGCCTTTTAGGAGGAACCAAGAAAGAAAGAGTTGTAGGTCTTTTAGGAGGAACCAAGAAAGAAAGAGTTGCTTTCTTTAGCTCGGGAATATTATCGTCTATAGAAATCAGATAGATCATTTAGTTATTACCTCTAGTTCTAGCTACACTCCTCAGTTGTAGGAGTTTGGTACTAAATAGAGCAATCATAGCTTGAGCCTAGTCAAAGAAAGTTATTAACGGATTTCCCACTTTGTTCCAAATGTATGGCCCAATTAGACAACCCAAGGATCCACAATTGAATATGCATAATTAATTGGAGACCAAGTTACTCATCATTTGGGTAATTTCACTTCTTCAAGTCCCCCAATACAAATCCCAAGGAAGACAGAAGAAGCAAGCTACTGCTAATGTCAATCCTATGGTTGACCAGGTGCACTGCAACATTGAATTTTGCAGGAGTGCTTCCTTTAAGTATTTGGAACCAGGTAATTATCAATTACCATTTTAAATCTTATAAATGTTAATAATAATAATAATAATAATAATATGATGTAACCCTGTTAAATATCGTAGTGGATCAAATAATAGCATGACTATCTAATGAAATCTAGTCATACAACATAACCCACTGAGTAGGACAACCGTCAAAAGCCAAATCAAACATGTTCACAAGCCAGGCCAAAACACACTTAGCCAACAAGCTCCATCAAATATAAATCAATTGCAAGACCGACATACTAACAAAACTGACAAGTTGACTAGACATGTCATGCATCCTAATCGAGGATAATGACTTGGGATGTGGGACCTTAAGTTATCTCCGAACAACATATCCATTGGGTTCAAGGCACGCTCAGACCTGTTAATTCAGGTGGAGTTGATGACTGGTACTTGCATCCTGCAACAAATGTCACGGTCAAGCGTGTATAGATGCATATAAGCTAGCACTAGGTGGAAAAAAAGAATCATAACATCGTAGGGCGCTCACAAGTGAGTGATGCGACATCATCCCTTCCACGTCATATCAATCTAGATTAGCTCAACACATAATCATAACCAAATCAAATCTATCTCTTAATCTGAACAGAACCCTACACTTAACATACAAGTGCATGAAATCATAAGTGTCAGAAGTACCATCATAACAAATAAATCTAACAGAATCAGTCACATGAGATCCATTCAATATATAACAATTGTAGTAAGATCGACATCTTAATCATTGGAATGCAAAACAATATCAAAGCCTGCATCATCAGTGCCGCAATAGAGGTTATCAATAAAACACATTATCTTTCATATGAAACCACACATGGATGAAGCATCTACCTATATTGTACAACATCAATTGTTTATCTTATCTTGAATATTTCGGTTGTTTTACCTTCACCTTCATGTGCCTTGACTAGTTCACCTATACATCCAAGGTGCGAACGGAGGGGCACTACATGTGTTGTAGCCCCAAAGTGAGTGACATGCCACTACTTCCACAAAATATTTGGTGCTCTCCCTATCATCGTTGAACTTGTTATTATCACAAAACTCTCCATTGTTTGTATCTTCTAATTTCAAATCAACGTCAATGCTCGTGTTCAGTGACAAAAGGGATGTGGACTCTTGAGTTCCATTCCTAGTTTTTTTAAGCTACCCTTGTCTGATACTCTCATTTTCAACTTTATGAAACACTTGTCCATCTGATGTTCCACTAATGCCAAAGGATTGGTTTCTCCCATTCATCAAATTGGAAACATTATCATATTTCAAAGCACCAAGAGTTTTTTGGTCATTACCTCCATCAAGTGTATTATTATCAAGCTTTGTGGATTTCCCAACTTTTTGATCACTGACTTGCCACATGAGCATATACTTCAGTGCCTAGAGTCCACTAGCTATTGTGACTCTTTTAAACAACCATACAAGGGAAAGGAAAAGTTGACTGAAAGATAAATCTAATAATTATTGAGAAACAAAGTAAATCCACAAAATATAATGTCTTATAAGAAATGGAGAACCTAATTTTTAAGCTCGCATTAAGCAATGGCACAGTAACTATGATGAAACTTCAAGCAGATTCCAACCAAATGGTAGGTTGAAGAGCCACCACATAGCAGATAAACCATGCCATAACAGTCGCAAGAATACAAGAAAAGACATCCAACAACTCAGCAAGACTTGTAAACAAAAGTGAAGAGCTCCCTATTTCAACAAAAACGGTTGTATCATTTAGGAAAGTTCAAAGACAGAGCAGAACAAATCTAAAGTAGGTCTTTTAAATTTAACAAATTGACAGATGGTAAAGAGAGAAGGGTTCCTCCTTGTTTCTTTTATTATTTTTATTGAAACGCATAGTCTCATGCCACAAAATTGCAAATCTGTAAATAAATATTTTGTACATGATTTGTTCCCCATGCTTGCATGTGTAATCTTTGCATCTAATATCCAAACCTCACAAACTACTGCCTAACCCTTAGGATTAGGTTGCTCAAATCATCAGCTTCTTAGAGATTCATACTACATAGGAAATTTGACTTTTTTGTCCTTTTTTAATTTGACATTCAAACTACCGGTGCATGTGAAGATTCTTTATTTTGTCTTTGGGGACCTAGGGTAAAGATAACAAAGATTCAGGAGTTAAGAGAAATTTTACAATACATTCGTCATTAGATATAAGGAGTTTTGTGTGTGCATGTTATTATTCATGAGAACCAAAAGTATTGTAGCATTCTTAGGTATGTTCCTAGAACTCCCATCAAGGCTCACCGAAATGTCCTGTTGCATTAAACAACATAGCCAAGCATATTGAAGTAATTTGAGGCTCATATTCATGTGGATAGCCTTTTTTAAATATTGCATGCTCCATCCACATCAACATTACAATTTTTAAACAAGGATGATATAGATGCACTGCAAGTGAACCATACTCTAGTTACAATTTTGTAAGCTAGAAAAATAAACCTACATCATCAATCATTGTTACCAGAAGAACAACACTACTCAAATACTAAGTTACTAATATCTTATTGGTTCCCCATTGGCACAAATGTAATCTTACCAAGCAATTAGCCAAAAGGAAATTTATACAAAATTACAACAAACAAGTTTGATTTAAGTCAAAACACATAGGCCTCAAAATAGTTAGAGAAACCCTCATATCAGAAGATTCATATGTACTAAATACTTTATTGCTTCACTATAGGGTGGGACCCAAGTTCCAGACACAAGGAGACACGGAGGATTTTTTCTAAGGCCCTCACTTATTTAGCTTGCAAACAATGAAGCTTTAACCCCAACCACCTCTCAAACAGATTTCAAAATTTGTTTTTAAAAATAGAAATCGAAACTCATTCCTCGTTTCAGTGTTTCTTTTGTACAGTAGAGATGTAACTTTTACGATTCATAGCTCATTTGAACTCTAAGTCAGTGTGAACCATTATATGTCATTTTTTTAGTAAAGAGAACTCAACCCATGAGTGGAGTATCTAACCTTTTCTGAAATTTAAATTGTGCAATTGCAATGTGAATCCACTACTTATCATAATTATTATGAAAAGGCATCTTTATATCAATTGCAAAGATTTCTCAAAGCAACCAGTACTCTTCAGAGAGTCAGGAATCACACAATTCTAAATAGAAAATATTAATTCATAACATGTTAATCTTTGACAACATCAAACATGCAGTACAACTTTGCATATTCTAATATATTTACATGGGGTATCATGCTGAGAGGAGCGCTCCCTTGGAAATGAAATTATTTACAAATTTCATAATGAAAGGCATCTTTATATCAATTGCAAAGATTGCTCAAAGCAACCAATACTCTTTCTTTGATTATACAGTAGGCCTCCAATTATTCTGTCCATGTCAAGGAGAAAAAAGAAGTCTGGAAATAATATGGTTTCCCTATAATTTATGGCTTATACAGAAATCTAACACCATTGACAACAAAAGTAAATAAAATATAAGTTACAACTTTCCTGAAGGATACAAGGGAAGAAAAAATGAGTGTATATAATAGTTAAGCTAAGCAAGCTATACTACTTTTGTATACAACATACATAATCTGACCTAAGCAACATAGTCACGCATTAATTGAGTTACATATCACTTTCAGGTCTGCATATTCTCATAAGCATTCCAGTATGGGTAGTTGAAGTTTCAACGTTGCAATAATCACTAGAATCATTACCAAGATCATGCCTTCTCCCTGGTGCTAGACTGTGGCTAGGAATGTAAATCTATTATGTTCCAGATAATGATAGACCATCAATGTGTTGTAGCCCCAAAGTGAGTGACACGCCACTACTTCTAAAAAATCTTGGAGTGAACGACTCCTATCCATATATGCTCAAATCTGCAAGTTGATATGACACAAAGCTTCCAGTATTGTCTGGATGAACCATGGTATTATGGACAAGGTTGTAATCTTCGGTGTTCTACATGTCATCATTGAACTTGTTATAATCATAAAACTCTCCACTCTTTGTATCTTTTGATTTCAAATCAACGTCAATGCTCATGTTTAGAGACAAAAGGGATGTAGACTCTTGAGTTCCATTCCTGGGTTTTTTAAGATGCCCTTGTCTAATACTCTCATGTTCAAATTCATGAAACACTTGTCCATCTAATGTTTCAGTAATGCCAAAGGATTGGTTTCTCCCATTCATCAAATTGGAAGCATTATCAAATTTCAAAGCACCGAGAGTTTTTTGGTCATTGCCTCCATCTAGTGTATTATTATCAAGGTTTGTGGGTTTCCCAACTTTCTAATCATTCCCATTACCACTATTCCCAGTAGATCCATCCTTTGATGCTGCTTCTTACCACTATTACCACTTTCCTTGCTCATCTTTTCATCTGAACCATGCTCTTGATCTAACTCTTTTATTTCCTCCATATACATTTCTTCTACCATAGGCTTCCAAATGCAGACACGTGCATTTATGAACTAATTTGAGACCTGGATTGGTAAAAAAACATAATTACAGATTGTGTGTAAAGTCAATAGAAGGCTTGAGAATAATACCACCATTCACCTACAACCGTTATGAGAAAATGAAAAAGGGTAGACAACTTGAGAAGCAAAAGGCTGAAGAGAACAAATTGAAATCTTTAGAAGATAATATGATGTAATAGATTATGTTCAAATTTGCTTCAATGACTATTAATTGTTTTAACATATTATGTTCAAATTAGTTTCAATGATTATTAAGTGTTTTAACATATTATGTTCAAATTTATTTCAATGACTATTAACTGTTTCAAGTGTTTAGGAGTTTAGTTACGTAAATGTCTACATATGAGTAATTATACTTTTAATGTTTAGTATTACTTTAATATACATCAAACAAGTTTGTAATAATTTACTAACCTCAAATTTCCTTAATTGTAGAAACAAATAATACTTCAATTACAAATGTTCTTAGTTAGTTTTTATGACATATATTTGGTTAACATTTAGTAGCATATAAATGATTTTCTAAAATGTGTGACAGTATATATCATTTTGTATACTAAAAATGACTAAATTAATAATTATTTTGATACAGGTGAGCAAGCTATCATATAATGCAGATATATGGGTGTCAAGTTGGTTGTCCAATTACCATTGGTATCTTCCATGGAATATCCTCCTTCGTATAGAGGAATTGAGTGTCCATTATTGGTTGAGAGAAAAGATGGTTAACAGAATCAAAATAAATGGACCAAGGACCAATGGAATGAAATTTTAAAATTATGCTGAATACTTTAACTTCAACAATGGATCCAAGATGACAATGAACTTGGATGTTAAATTTTATAATCTAAAAATAGACATTGGAGATTTCTGTGACTGGTCAATTGCTCTATACCACGAGCTTTGAAGTCTTTACCTTTCTAGATGTATTTGGATGGTAACTATTAGACCAATAGTGATCATCAACAAGCATAGTCTTTCTAATGAATTTAGTATGAGATTCATGAGATTTCTTAAAGGACAATCACAAATTAGTTATCACGTGGGCCCAGTTGAAGAATGGTTGCTCGTTGTTTTAAAATTCAAGTACTTCATTCAGATTCTAGGTGCATCAAGTGATTCCATAATTCAGGTTGTTACATGCACACTATGGTATACCTACCTTATACGTTGTAAAGTCTAACGTGACTATCAAAGTTTTGCCTAATCTTTATGAAACTTGTAAGGAACTGTTATTACCAATGCATAAATGGCTCACTATGTGAAAGTGTTTAAGAATTATTTTATTATGACAACAAATATTTATGTGAAATTTTTTTGGACAAATGTTTAGAGAATATTTACACATTTCATCCATAGCTAAATTCAATTTAGAAAGTTTTTTCCTAATTTATAAATGTTGTTCTAATGGTGCTAATGGGTATCATATATATAAAATACGTTGACAGATATCCTTCTCAAGGCACCTATATAATATTAACAATTTATCAAAAAAAGTGTTATAGGCACCTTGACTAGGATATCTCTCGGCGTACTTTAGATATATTTTTTAAATATAGGTATACTAGTAGTATGTGTTTTTTCTTCTATAGATGAGGTGTGACATAACATTTTAGAGAGGGGAGGTGGGAAGAAGTTTGAGATGAATAGATTCTTGCAAGTTCAATGTATTATAATTATACTAAGTGGGTGAAGATTATAGTTGCGAATGATTTATTACTAGTATTTATTTTTAAAAATATATATCTACAATACGCTGAGAGATATCTTCCAATTTGTTTTTTGGTTTTTATTTTTTTATTTTTTATAAATTAAGCTTTCATTTCCCATTAAATATATTTCTTATTCTTAGCACTTTTGCATTTGGGTTTAAAATAGCAAAAACATCTTTGAAAGTGGTGTATTTATTGTGGCATTTCATAATGATCTACTACCACCATGCATTGAATTTTATTTTATTTGATTTTATTTATTTGCTATTTTTTTATTTTTTTGGATTTTTGTTTACTGGAATCTTTCTACCCTTGTTGTGAGTGTAGAATGAGTGTAGAGTGCGTAATTAATATAAATAAATTTATTAATATTATTATAATTAAAAATAATACTAATATTATAGTATTATTATAATTATAATAGTGATATTATATTATTACTATAATTGTAATAGTATAATATAACATAATATTAATATAATGACATAATATATAATTATAGTAATATTATTTTTTAAATAGTTAGAAATTAGCAAGTAGGGTTAGTCTTTTCAAATTAAACTTATCTTGTACTTCCATGTTTTTAAAGTATCAAAGGTATTTGTCAAATAGAAGGTTGGTCAATGTCTATCTAGCATGCTAAAATAATGTTTTTATAAAATATTAATAAATAAATGTATTTATACAAACTAAATTAATCATAATCTATTAATACTTGTTAATTTCTAACTATTTAGAAAACAATATTATTATAATTATATATTATGTCATTATATTAACTCGTATGTTGGGCGGGGCCCTAGCTCAATTGGCTAAGTATTCATGTTGCAGGTAAGGAGGTCATGAGGTCCAGTCTCCCCCCATCCCCGTGGAGCCAGGGGGTGCGTCACTAATCATCGGTCACGTTAAAAAGTTTACCAGGTGCATTAATAACATATTTATATTAATAATAAAGGTTATTATGATAATAATATTAATATTAACTAGTATAGATATCTTAAATAAATCTATCTAGAAAATGCCATCAATTTGAAGTTTATTTATTCACTTAGAGTTATTTTATTTTACATTACAACTATTTTATTTACTATATACAAGGGATAAGTATACTATGAAGTCTATCACTCAATATTGGAAAAATAAGACAATAATGTATGCCCTGTTAGAGCTTCAAGTAAAATGTTTTACTTGTTTGTAGTGTTGTAATAATAGTATGTGTTTTGTCATGGATAGATGAGGTGTGACATATCATTTTAGAGAGGAGGTGGGAAGAAGTTTGAGATGAATAGATTCTTGCAATTTTAATGTATTATAATTATACTAAGTGAATGAAGATTATAGTTGTAAATGATTTTTTTATATATTTGAGTTAGGCTTTAGGGAGTCATATCCCCTAAATGAAAGATGAAATCAGTTGCTCACCAAGAAGGGCTACCATACAAAAAAGTGCATGCCCTGTAAATAGGGGTGCATAATGACAAAAAACTATCCATCTATGATGATAATCACCTATGCTATTTTCCTGTATTTCTTACCTGAGCATTAATGTTATTTTTGGAATGAGAGCACAATTGCAATTTTTTTTTCTTTTGCACCAATTTCCATTCCTCGTTGCGTCCTACATTATTAGAATCAAAGGTTACAATAGAATTCCCATCGCCTTCCTTGGAGAACGAAGGATTTGCCTTGTCATTCTAAGATTCCTATAATGTCTCATGTGCACTTTGTACCTATTCTTTTACATTTTCATTTGCCTAGGATGAATCTCGTTGCACAAAATCTTTGTTCGTGTCAACTAGATGCACCAGTTAAATCTCCTGGTCCTCAACTGTACTACCAACAGTGTAGTGTTGAGGAGTAGCATCTCTCCACCATGTGGCAGGTTGATCTGATTTAAATTTGGTGTTGGGGCAGGTTGCTTTTGTGTGGCTAGTTTTGTAGTATCTTCTGTACCGGAATGGTAAACCTTCATAATCCACTGGCCAAATCTAGCTACGACCTTGAACTTTTAGAATAATTTCTACAGAGAGGTCTTTTGAGATATCTAAGTCCACAAGAATACAAGCGAAGGTTGTGTACATAAAATTAGTAGAGTCATTATCCATGGCCAGAAATTTACCAAGTGAATCACCAATGGCTTCAAAACATGACTCAACCTAGAAATTAAGTGGTAAATTGAGAAGACACACTCAAATCTACTTCACAGAAAAAGATTTCGTAGAGGGATTGAAAGCAAGGTGCCATGGTTTTATCAGAAGCACATGTTGTCCCCAGACCTAGAGGGAACAGAGAATGGTGTTTCAATCCTCAACCTTGTTAAAGACCACAACAAAGAAGCCACCTGCACAAGGGTAAATTTCTAATTTTTCCTTCAATTCAGGTTGTCAGGTCTTAGTAATCCATTGATGTAAATCTGGAAGGGTGGGCCATAAATGACTAAACCTGCAAATCAATCCATTCTCTGTGAAGAACTCTTCATTTAAAACTATCTATTTTTTATCCTCCTTAACTAAAGAAATCTCTAAGGCTTACCAGAGCATAAGGGCTTTTCCCCTCAAATCGCTTGATAACTGCATTGGACACAAAGGTTGTTCGCGGATTCGAGATGTGAGCATCTTGATTAGAAACAGGTGAAGTGTTTTTTTGGCCATGAGGCCTCAGATTGGAGCGTGAAATCCCTAGATCTCGAGAAGGGCACAACCTATCCTTCCACTAATCCCTCTTCCACATAGATCATGTCCATGCCTGGAAAAAAATATCTTCTTTTGCAGATTCAAACAAGCCATCAGAAGGTGGAGCATCCAAGTGAAGGCATGCAAAACGGTTTGAAACCCTAAATGCAGGGTCCTTCGAAGATGACGGCATCACTGGCAGCGTAATGGCCATACATATATATTAGTTGTAAATGATTTATTATTAATATAAATATGTTATTAATATTATTATAATTAATAATATAATTATAATACTATTGTAGACACTCAAAAATATCCTGAGTCTGCGAGTAACATTTTCACACTAATTTCCATCTCCTCTCACATAGTTAAATAATTTGTAATTATTTAGTTATTTCCTAATGTCATATTCTTCTATTAATTAAATAATTTTGAATTATTTAATTAATTCACTTTTTCTTTATTCCTCTTAAATAATTAAATAACTTTTATTTAATTATGATATTGATTATCCCTTTCTAATCTATAATTAAATAAATTCTTATTTATTTAATTATTCATCTCCATTCTCCCTCTTCTAATTAAATAATTGTTTTTAATTATTTAATTAGTTATTATAGTTAAATAATGGTTTTTCATTATTTAATTATTTATCATTTTCTTCTTCTATTATTAAATAATGGTTTTTCATTTATTTAAAAATTTATCATCTCTATTCTATTATTAAATAATGGTTTTCAGTTATTTAATATTTTTTTTTTCCATTTCTTCCATCCATTATTAAATAATAGTTTTCAATTATAAATAATAATTTTCCATTTCCCTCAATTCTTCTATAATTAAATAATTATTCATCTTCCCTCCTAAATTAAATAATGGTTTTCAATCATTTAATTTATCCAAGCCCTATTTCTCAACTAATTTCTTGGGTCATGGTCCCTTTAATCTCATCCATTGATTATCATACATCATCATTCAATCCTCACCCTTAATTGAAATCCAATCCTCTATAAAAGCAAGCCTTCATCTTCATTTCAAGGTTAATCACAATCTTCAATATTTTGCTATTACTCATACCATTCATCTTGAGATCTTGCTATCATACATCCATATTGAGCTTATCATATATCTTGCATGCTACAAATCTGAGAGCAAAGAAAGCAAAATTGAGAAGAGCAATGGAGGAGAAACAACTTTGGCGTAGGATTTGAGATATTATGGCTTTATTATTCATTTTCTATTGTCATCTTGTGCTTCATTGTTAGATTAGGGTCTTTATGGCTTGAATTTAGATAGTTTTGTGGTTGCTATTGATGATTCATAGCTTTCCCCTGATTTTTCCTAATCTACATCTTGTCACCTTCATCTTAATCAAAACCCTAATCATCCTTATTATCCATCTCATTATCCCTAATCATCCTACTTGTCATATCCACATCACCATAATCATTATTCACCCAATCCATTTCGAGAGTCTACCCGTGTCTTTCTCCCCCGCTTATCCTCTCGAGGGGGCATCATTCCAAATCATTCAATCACCATCATCCTAGTCACTCATCGAATCCTATTCATGCATATATCAATCCCATCATCCCCATCATCCTAGTCACTCATTGAATCCTATTCATCCATATATCAATCTCATCATCCCCATCATCCAAGTCATCAACCTAATCATCTAATCCCATCATTCATAACTATCCTAACCATATCCTAATCACTCCACATCAACATTCTAGTTCTAATCCAATCAATTTCATCCATCTCATCATCCTAATCATAATCCAACTCATCCACTGATCCCATAGAGATTCAGAAGCATTAGGGTGAAATTTGTTCATGCAACTATGTTCTAGTTTTTCAATATTTTTTTCTAGTTTTGTCTACATCCTATGTAATTGGCATTTTCGGAGGCCTTCATAGTGGAATTTGGGGTCAAGACTTTCTCCAGTTGCTTTTGAGCAATAGTTGGAGGTAGGGCTTAACGCAACTCAATCTAGCTCTTTAGGAGATCTTTCCAATGAGTCCGAAATGTCTAGATTTCGACTAGCTGGCTAGAAGTTATGACCCTGCCTAGTGGGGTCCAAAATTTAGTAGTTTTTTTTTTTAATTTTGAAAAAAAAATTTGAATTTTAGTAGTTTTGTCACCTTCCAACTATCCATTTCAAATTCTATGGATAAGGTGACCTTTCACATTCTTGCTCATTGTATATATTCAACTTTTGATGCAATAAGAAATCCTCTTTGGTTGCCTGCAACTTCTTACAAGTTCTGCACATTGAGAATTTTGTTTATTTTTACAATACCACAGGCCCAACGCTAGGTATTGTTATCTGAATTCTCCATTAAAATTTAGATTTGTGGTATCAGAGTGGTTCACTCATGTATGTCACATCATACATCATCTGGTTATGCAAGGTTGGGATTGCAGACAAGAGACCCTTCAGATTACCTACCCTTGAGATGCACATGACCGAAGATGGGAGAACAAGGAGATGGATCTGACCCTTTCAAGGAGCTGGTACAAGAAGCTTTGGCAAACCAATGTGAGGATATGATGACTGAATTCTCTGGAATTCTCCAACGAAATCATCAACTAGAAGGTGCAGCTGGAGCACCATTTCATGGTCACACCCCATTCAAGGTACGAGTAAATTTTGACATTCCAATTTTTGAAGGAAAAATTAATGCAAATGCTATTGATGATTGGCTATCAAACTTAGAGAAATATTTTTTCTGTAAACCACTTCACAGATGTTGAAAAAATAACCTTTGCACTCCTCAAAGCTGAGGAACATGTGAAACAATCTTGGGAAAATAGACTACTAGCCAGGGATGATGGCCTTGACAGCCAAGGATTTGAAATGTTGGAGGATGACAATCCCACATGGGGAGAATTTGTGGAATACATCAAGGAGGAATACTACCCTAAAAATTCATATGAGGAGAAGTACATGTAATGGCAATTACTTCGACAAAAGAAAGACCAATCTGTTCAAGATTATACAAATACATTTCATGCACTTTCTACAAAATTGGGAATTCGTGACACAGAAAAGCATCAGGTATTGAAGTATCATAGTGGGCTTCATCGGTATATCCAGACATAAATGGATTTCTTACATATTGAGACCTTGGGTACCGCCTTCAAATATGCAGTAAAAATAGAGGAGAAATTCAAACAAAAGGGGAAGAAAGATTATCCCTCAAACAACAAATTCAAGGGTGAAGGTGGTAACAAATTTGGTGGGAAACAGACAACCAAAGACTTTTCCTCATAGACCTCATCAACAACAAATAAGGGTAAGCAGAAGATGTGGTGTGAATTCCATAAGAGCTCTGGTCATAAAACTAAAGACTTCCGTGCCACAAAGACTTTGTTGGCAGAAATCTATCAAGGAGAGACAGAACAGGAGTTGTTGCCTACAAATTCTTGTGAACAAAATGAGGGTGAACAAATCATTGAGGCTGACCCACATGCCATAGTTGCCACTGCCAAAGTAATGCCCCGTGAAGATGATGAACGCTTGTTCCACTCACTGATGTGGGTAAACGGAAAGGCTCTTCATTTCATTGTGGATAGTGGAAGCCCAAATAATTTATCTCTACTGAAACTGTGAAAAGATTGAATCTGCAAACAACATGACATCCACATCCATATCATATGGGATGGGTAAGCCAGGGACAAGACATTTTGGTGAATAAATAGTGCTACTTACCTTATTCTATCAAGCCATTCAAAGATGAAGTAATATGTGATGTGGCACCTTTGGATGTATGCGATGTATTGTTGGGGCACCCATACATGTACAAGCGCCATGGAGTCTATGAGTCAAGGCCACATAGCGTTACCATCAAGTTGGGAGAAAAGAAGTACTAAATACCTGAGGTAAGTCCTTCAGAACCAATGTCTTTGATTACTACAAAACAATGTAAGCGTTTGATTGCTCACACTGGAAAATTTGTCCTACTAATGGTTCGACCTAAGGAGTCAAGGTCCGTTGTTGCCAGCAGTCATACCAAAGTGTCCCCTACCATAGCTGAACATAAATAGATGGAGAAAATATTGTCAACATATCAGGATGTATTCAATTCACCAATAGGGGCATCACTACACTGCCAAGTCAAGCATCGGATTGATCTAATTCCAAGGACACCATTACCAAATGGGCCACTGTACAAGAGGTTAGTTTTAGAGAATGAAGAAATCAAGTGATAGATTCAAGAGTTGATCAAGAAAGGACACATTCTCCCAAGTGCTTCACCATGTGGAAGTCCAATTGTTTTGGCCAAAAAGAAGGATGGAACATGGAGACCTTGTATTGATTATCGGATTCTCAACAATATCATTGTGAAGAACTGATACCCACTCCCTCGCATTGATGATTTGTTGGAGCAGCTCAGGGGGAAATTTTTTTCACTAAAATTGACTTGAAATCTAGATATCACCTAGTCCCAATTGAGCCATCAGATGTGTGGAAGACTACTTTCAAATCCAAGGAAGGGTTGTTTGAGTGGCTAGTCATGCCTTTTGGCTTGACCAATGCCCCTGCCACATTCATGAGATTGATGGATGATGTCCTCAGACCATTCATTGGTTCTTTTGTTGTCATCTATTTAGATGACATACTCATCTTTAGTAAAACATGGGGTGACCACCTGCAGCATGTTCAGCAAGTGCTTTCAACCTTGCAACAACACAAGCTATATGCTAACAAAGATAAGTGTTCTTTTGGCATGGAGAGTATTTAGTATTTGGGATACATTGTGGATAGAACGGGCATTCGTGTGGACCCTGAAAAGATATAGGTTCTCAAAGATTGGCCATCTCCCAAAAGTCTCACAGAACTTCATAGCTTCTTGGGTCTAGCCAATTTCTATCGGAGATTTGTACTTGGTTTTTCACATTTGGCATGGCCTATGAATCAGGCACTGAGAGGAGGACCAAGGACAAAATTTTACCAGACAAAGGTACAACATAAAGCATTCATGGAGTTGAAGAAGAGGCTATGTTCTGTACCAGTACTAGCACTCCTAGATCTGCAACAATCTTTTCAAATTGAAACAAATGCTTCAGACTATGCACTAGGAGCAGTTCTCATGCAACATGGGCATCTAGTTGCCTACCATAGTGAGACTTTCTCTGACATAGTGCATAAGTACCCCACCTATGATAAGGAGTTGTATGCTATTGTGCAAGCTTGCAAACAATAGAAACACTACATCCTGGGGAAGGAGACTATCATTCACATGGATCATAAACCTCTGCAATTACTACAAATAGAAGGGAAGCTACAAAATGATAGGCGTCAAAGATGGTCTACCTACTTGCAACAATTTCATCTCAATATCTGCCACAAGAAGGGAGCTATTAACAAAGTTGCAGACTGTTTGAGTAGACCTCCGATCACAGTCCTGACAGTGGTATTAGATTCTTGTGGCCACCACACAACAGATTGGCCTTAGTTGTATGACACAGATCCTCATTTTGCTGAGCTCTACAACAATCTAGCAGAGGGAAAACAAGCCACTGATTTCTACTTGAAGGATGGGATTCTCTATCATATGGGACACATATGTGTTCCAACCAAGGAGCAGCAAAAGATGATATGGGAGGCACACGACAGCCATGTTGTAGGACACTTCAGGTTGGAGAAGACTATTGTTGTACTTCAGAGGTATTTTTATTAGCCCAAATTGAGACATGATGTCATTTTATACATCTGATCTTGTACTTCTTGTGCCATTGCAAAGCCTTCCAATCGTAAACAAGGATTGTATAGACCTCTTCCAGTCCTTGACCAACCTTGGCATTTAGTTTCAATGGATTTCATGTCTGGACTACCTTCTACCAGATGTGGGCATGATTGTGTATATGTGGTGGTAGACAGGTTTTCAAAAATGGCTGTCATAGTGGCTTGCGAGAAAGGAGTCTCTACGGAAGAAACTGTCAAGCTTTTCTTTGAGAATGTTTGGGTACACTTTGGATTGCCACAAAACATCATATCTGACAGGGATAGTAGATTTCTTAGCAATTTTTGGTCAGCACATTGGGCCTTGATGGACACAAAGTTGACAAAATCCACTACCTTCCATCCCCAAACAAATGGGCAGACTGAGGTGGTGAATCGGATGATCATTCACATTTTGCAGATGTACCATTCCAAACATCCTCCAACTTGGGATGAAAGCTTGCCATATGTACAACATAGTTACAATCGAGCACTACATGGTTCCACAGGCACAATCCATTTGAGGTATGTCTTGGCTACCAACCATTGGCTCCAATTGATGTAGCATTGCCAACTATGTTGAGTGACCCATCAACACATTCAGAAAAGGAGGCAGACAGGGAAACTAAGTTTGTGGAGAAGATACGCCATATTCAGCAACAAGTCCATGAGATACTACAATATAGTAATCAGAAATACAAGGACAAACATGATTAGCATCGTACACCTCATTAGTTTAAGGTTGGGGACAAGGTTTGGCTTCATATTCAAAAAGAAAGACTTCAAGGGCCTCACAAGAAACTTCGTCCTATTTGATATGGTCCTTACACCATCATCAAACAAGTTGGTGAAAATGCTTTCGAACTCAATCTTCCATCTTTTCTTGGACTACATTCTGTTTTCAATGTTGAATTGTTGCGACCATATTTTCCACCATTGTTGGACACTTCAGATGTAAGTTGCTTAGAGTTGAATCCAGACGCTACTCCCCCTCTCAAGTGTGATCAAATTACTGATGTTGTCGTGAAAACATTGAAGAAACAATAGATTCCTCTCTATCGTGTGGTATAGGCAGGACAACTTCCACATCAAGGAAAATGGTTCACTAAGGACCAGATTGAGAAGAAATTTCCTCATCTGCTGCAATAAACAGGTGCAATGGGACCCATTGCCTCTCAAGGGGGAATCAATGATCCCGTAGAGATTCAGAAGCATTAGGGTGAAATTTGTTCATCCAACTATATTCTAGTTTTTTAGTATTTTTTTCTAGTTTTGTCTACATCCTAGTAATTGGCATTTTTGGAGGCCTTTGAAGTGCAATTTGGGGTCAAGACTTTCTCTGGTTGCTTTTGAGTGGTAGCCACAGGTAGGGCTCAATGCAACTCAATCTAGGTCTTCAGGAGATCTTTCCAATGAGTCTGAAATGTCTAGATTTCAACTAGCTGGCTAGAAGTTATGACTCTGTCTAGTGGGGTCCAAAATTTAGTAGTTTTTTTTGAATTTTTGAAAAAAAATTGAAAATTTGAATTTTAGTAGTTTTGTCACCTTCCAACTATCCATTTCAAATTCTATGGATAAGGTGACCTTTCACATTCTTGCTCATTGTATATATTCAACTTTTGATGCAATAAGAAATCCTCTTTGGTTACCTGCAACTTCTTACAAGTTCTGCACATTAAGAATTTTGTTTATTTTTACAATACCATAGGCCCAGCACTAGGTATTGTTATCTGAATTCTCCATTAAAATTTAGATCTGTGGTATTAGAGTGGTTCACTCCTGTATGTCACATCGTACACCGTCTAGTTATGCAAGGTTGGGATTGCAGACAAGAGACCCTTCAGATTACCTACCCTTGAGACGCACACGACCGAAGATGGGAGAACAAGAAGATGGATCCGACCCTTTCAAGGAGCTGGTACAAGAAGCTTTGGCAAAGCAACGTGAGGATATGATGACTAAATTCTCTAGAATTCTCCAACGAAATCATCAACTAGAAGGTGTAGCTGGAGCACCATTTCATGGTCACACCCCATTCAAGGTACAAGTAAATTTTGACATTCCAATTTTTAAAGGAAAAATTAATGCAAATGTTGTTGATGATTGGCTATCAAACTTAGAGAAATATTTTTTCTGTAAACCACTTCACAGATGTTGAAAAAATAACCTTTGCACTCCTCAAAGCTGAGGAACATGTGAAAAAATCTTGGGAAAATAGACTACTAGCCAAGGATGATGGCCTTGACAGCCAAGGATTTGAAATGTTGGAGGATGACAATCCCACATGGGGAGAATTTCTAGAATACATCAAGGAGGAATACTACCCTACAAATTCATATGAGGAGAAGTACATGCAATGGCAATTACTTTGACAAAAGAAGGACCAATCTGTTCAAGATTATACAAATACATTTCATGCACTTTCTGCAAAATTGGGAATCCGTGACACAGAAAAGCATCGGGTATTGAAGTATCGTAGTGGGCTTCATCGGTATATCCAAACAGAAATGGATTTCTTACATATTGAGACCTTGGGTACCGCCTTCAAATATGCAGTAAAAATAGAGGAGAAATTCAAACAAAAGGGGAAGAAAGATTATCCCTCAAACAACAAATTCAAGGGTGAAGGTGGTAACAAATTTGGTGGGAAATAGACAACCAAGGACTTTTCCTCATAGATCTCATCAACAGCAAATAAGGGTAAGTAGAAGATGTGTGAATTCCATAAGAGCCCTGGTCATAACACTAAAGACTGCTATGCCACAAAGACTTTGTTGGCAGAAATCTGTCAAGGAGAGATGGAACAACAGTCGCTGCCTACAAATCCTTGTGAACAAAATGAGGGTGAACAAATCATTGAGGCTGACCCACATGCCATAGTTTCCACTGCCAAAGTCATGCCCTGTGAAGATGATGAATGCTTATTCCACTCACAGATGTGGGTAAACGGAAAGGCTCTTCATTTCATTATGGATAGTGGAAGCCAAAAGAATTTGATCTCTACTGAAACTGTGAAAAGATTGAATCTGTAGACAACATGACATCCACAACCATATCATATGGGATGGGTAAGTTAGGGAAAAGACATTCTGGTGAATAAACAGTGCCGCTTACCTTATTCTATCAAGCCAATCAAAGATGAAGTATTATGTGATGTGGCACCTTTGGATGTATGCGATGTATTGTTGGGGCACCCATACATGTACAAGCGCCATGGAGTCTATGAGTCAAGGCCACGCAACATTACCATCAAGTTGGGAGAAAAGAGGTATCGAAGACCTGAGGTAAGTCTTGCAGAATCAGTATGTTTGATTACTACAAAACAATGTAAGTGTTTGATTGCTCACACTGGAAAATTTGTCCTACTAATGGTTTGACCTGAGGAGTCAAGGTCCGTTGTTGCCAACAATCATACCAAAGTGTCCCCTACCATAGCTAAATAGAAACAGATGGAGAAAATATTGTCAACATATCAGGATGCATTCAATTCACCAACAGGAGTACCACTACACTACCAAGTCAAGCATCAGATTGATCTAATTCCAAGGACACCTTTACCAAATGGGCCACTGTACAGAAGGTCAGTTTTGGAGAATGAATAAATCAAGCGGTAGATTCAAGAGTTGATCAAGAAAGGACACATTCACCCAAGTGCTTCACCATGTGGAAGTCCAATTGTTTTGGCCAAAAAGAAGGATGGAACGTGGAGACTTTGTATTGATTATCATATTCTCAACAAGATCATTGTGAAGAACCGATATCCACTCCCTCGCATTGATGATTTGTTGGACCAGCTCAAGGGGGCAAATTTTTTCACCAAAATTGACTTGAAATCTAGATATCACCAAGTCCTAGTTGAGCCATCAGATATGTGGAAGACTACTTTCAAATCCAAGGAAGGGTTGTTTGAGTGGCTAGTCATGCCTTTTGGCTTGACCAATGCCCCTGCCACATTCATGAGATTGATGGATGATGTCCTCAGACCATTCATTGGTTCTTTTGTTGTCGTCTATTTAGATGACATACTCATCTTTAGTAAAACATGGGGTGACCATCTACAGCATGTTCAACAAGTGATTTCAACCTTGCAACAACACAAGCTATATGCTAACAAAGATAAGTGTTCTTTTGGCATGGAGAGTATTCAGTAGTTGGGATACATTGTGGATAGAACGGGCGTTCGTGTGGACCCTAAAAAGATACAGGTTCTCAAAGATTGGCCATCTCCCAAAAGTCTCACAGAACTTCGTAGCTTCTTGTGTCTAGCCAATTTGTATCAGAGATTTGTACTTGGTTTTTCACATTTGGCATGGCCTATGAATCAGGCACTGAGAGGAGGACCAAGGACAAAATTTTGCTTGACAGAGGTACAACAGAAAGCATTCATGGAGTTGAAGAAGAGGCTATGTTCTGCACCAGTACTAGCACTCCCAGATTTGCAATAATCTTTTCAAATTGAAACAGATGCTTTAGACTATGCACTAGGAGTAGTTCTCATGCAACATGGGCATCCAGTTGCCTACCATAGTGAGACTTTCTCTGACATAGTGCGTAAGTACCCCACCTATGATAAGGAGTTGTATGCTATTGTGCAAGCCTGCAAACAATGGAAACACTACATTTTGGGGAAGGAGACTATCATTCACACGGATCGTAAACCTCTGCAATTTCTACAAACACAAGGGAAGCTACAAAATGATAGGCATCAAAGATGGTCTACCTACTTGAAATAATTTCATCTCAATAGCTGCCACAAGAAGGGAGCTATTAACAAAGTTGTAGACTGTTTGAGTAGACCTCTAATCACAGCCTTGACAGCGGTATTGGATTATTGTGGCCACCACACAACAGATTGGCCTCAGTTGTATGGAATAGATCCTGATTTTTTTGAGATCTACAACAATCTAGCAGAGGGAAAACAAGCCACTGATTTCTACTTGAAGGATGGGATTCTCTGTCATATGGGACACATATGTGTTCCAACCAAGGAGAGGCATAAGATGATATGGGAGGCACACTATAGCCGTGTTGCAAGACACTTCGGGGTGGAGAAGACTATTGTTGTACTTCAAAGGTATTTTTTATTGTCCCAAATTGAGACATGATGTCATTTTATACATCTGATCTTGTACTTCTTGTGCCATTGCAAAGCTTGCCAATCGTAAACAAGGATTGTATACACCTCTTCCAGTCCCTGACCAACCTTGGCATTCAGTTTCAATGGATTTCATGTATGGACTACCTTCTACTAGACGTGGGCATGATTGTGTATATGTGGTGGTAGACAGGTTTTCAAAAATGGCTGTCATAGTGGCTTGCAAGAAAGGAGTTTCTGCGGAAGAAACTGCCAAGCATTTCTTTGAGAATGTTTGGGTACACTTTGGATTGCTACAAACCATCATATCTGACAGGGATAGTAGATTTCTTAGCAATTTTTGATCAACACTTTGGGCCTTGATGGACACAAAGTTGACAAAATCCACTACCTTCCATCCCCAAACAGATGGGCAGACTGAGGTGGTGAATCAGATGATCATTCACATTTTGCAGATGTACCATTCCAAACATCCTCCAACTTGGGATGAAAGCTTGCCATATGTATAGCATATTTACAATTAGGCACTACATGGTTCCACAGGGCACAGTCCATTTGAGGTATGTCTTGGCTACCAACCATTGGCTCCAATTGATGTAGCATTGCCAACTATGTTGAGTGACCCATCAACACATTCAAAAAAAGAGGCAGACAGGGCAACTAAGTTTGTGAAGAAGATATGCCATATTTAACAACAAGTCCATGAGATACTACAATATAGTAATCAGAAATACAAGGACAGACATGATCAGAATCGTACACCTCATCAGTTTAAGGTTGGGGACAAGGTTTAGCTTCATATTCAGAAAGAAAGACTTCAAGGGCCTCACAAGAAACTCTGTCATATTCGATATGGTCCATACACCATCATCAAAGAAGTTGGTGAAAAAGCTTTTGAACTCAATCTTCCATCTTTTCTTGGACTACATCCTGTTTTCAATGTTGAATTGTTGCGGCCATATTTTCTACCATTGTTGGACACTTCAGATGTTGCAGAACATATAAGTTGCTCAGAGTTGAATCTAGACACTACTCCCCCTCTCAAGTGTGATCAGATTGTTGGCAAGAGACACTATATGGATTCATGATTGTTGTCATTAATGGCAACAAAGTTCATCCCACATATCCGTAGGACATGGTGTGTCTCTACCGAAAGTCAGAGTGAAGAATGTTGTGGTCCGGTAAACAAGAACAAAGCATATGGCAAGGTCCGATAGACAGGTCTGGATCTCTCAAAAGAATTATCTTGGTAAAGTGTGGATTTGAGGAAGTAAAGAGTACTACCTTGAGTGATAGATTCCATGGTTTTAGCCTCCGGTGATAGATGAGGCAAAAGATATGAATACTTGAGTATCGGGTTCCTGAGTGACAATGTGAACAGAGGAAGAACTGACTGACAGAACATCAGACTACTTTCCGGATGTGTTACTAATGGTGTTAAAGGTTATGAAGGCATGAATCATGTTTGGCCGACATGATTAATGATTTCTACAAGTATATGCTTGATCCGCATTACTTGATGTGTAAGGATTCAGTCGACAGAATAGAGTTTTGTGAGAAGATTGACTGTTCCGGGTGCCGACTAGAAAGATAATGAAATCACTTGTGCGGATATATATAGGATGGATTTAGTTGTGAGAAGAGTTGTGTTGATATATGTGATATGCAAAAAAGCAGAGCAGAGTAGAAGCAGTAAGGAAGGTCCGGTATGTGAAAGGAAAGCAGCATAAGAGAAGAGGAAAGATGAAGTGCAGCAGATCAGTGTACTGAGCCTAACCGGAACTAAACTCCAGCATATGTGGATGCTTCCAATCAGTTCAAGTATTGTATAACATTCTTTTGTAGACAATGTGTCTCCTTGTAGGCAGTGTGCCTCCTTTGTGAGCAGTGTGCTTGGGCAGTGAGCCCTAATTGGCAAGTGCCATTTTGTATTTCCTTATTCTTCTAACAGAGAATAATCTTTGGGTTAATCACCCTATGGTTTTCTCCCTTAACAGGGTTTCCACGTCAAAAATACTGTGTCATGTGTTTTTCCATTTCATGATAATGTTTGCTTATTTGAATTAATGTTGCATTGATTAAAAAGAAAGTTCAGATAGAAGAAATAATTAGGATAACTGATTCACCCCCCTCTCAGTTATCAACAATTGGTATTAGAGCTAAGTTCCTCCTAACAGAGCCTAACAGCTTGAGGAAGATCTAGGAGCTCAAATGGATGCATATGGCTTAAGAGAGCAA
Source organism: Cunninghamia lanceolata (assembly GCA_027924645.1). Lineage (NCBI taxonomy): Eukaryota > Viridiplantae > Streptophyta > Pinopsida > Cupressales > Cupressaceae > Cunninghamia > Cunninghamia lanceolata. The sequence continues at coordinate 13,092,628 of BSBN01001201.1, read as the reverse complement.
CTCAAGACTACCCTTGATGATCTTGAACAGTCAAACTTTGAAATCAATGAATTAAAGGAAAGACTCAAATAGGCTGATGATTTCATGAGAGAACTAAAAGATAAATTAAGTCTCTCTATGAAAAAGAGAAAGGAGCTGCTTTAGCAATTGGCAAGACAAGGTGAAGAAAATAATGTAAATGAAGAGTTGACTGAGAAAACCAAGTTATGTGAAAAGTTATCAAAAGAAGTCACTATGGTAAGACATGAAATGGAATTAGGAGTTATCAAGTTTACTCAAGAGATTGAAGAGAAAAGAAAAACTGAAGACAATCTAAGACAATCTCTCAAAGAGAAATCAGAAGATTGCCACCAGATGGATAGAATTATCAGACATCTTGAATTTGATCTTGAAGATGCTAAAGATAATGAAGAAAAACTTGAGGATCAAATTGTCTCTCTTAAAAGGGATCTTCAAACAGCAAATGAGTATAAAGAAAAAATTAAGATAAGTTCTGCTCAACTTGAAGTTCTTCTTGGAAGTCAAAAGAAGGTAGATGACAAATGTGGTTTGGGATATGAGAAAGGAGAAAGCTCCGGATCCGGTCAGAAGAATTTTGGATCAGAAAATTCAAGGAACAGGACTAGAAGACCTCTGGTAAGACAGCCCAATGCTCAAAGATATCCATCCTTCAATGGATACTGCCACAACTGCAATCACTTTGGTCACAAAGCTAATCAGTGTAGAAAGAGAATGAATCAGACTAATTCATCCTTCTCCAGACAGTGTTTTAACTACAAAAGGTATGGTCACAAGTCTCATGAATGCAGAAATATGCAAATGAACAAATCATTCAATGGTAGATGCTTTGCATGCAATAGAGTAGGTCATATGGCTAATCAGTGCAGATCAAGAGGATATCAGTCAAATATGCAAAGAAATGTTGTTTGCCAAATCTGTAATAGGTCCGGTCATAATGCAAAATTTTGTAGAAGCAAGAATCAGGAGAAAAGAGATCCGGTATATCATAATCAGAATCAAGATAAGGGTAAACAAAAGGTGAATGCAGATGAAGTTAGGAATGAGATGAATAAGATTTGGGTGAAGAAAAGTTCAGAGAATGTAGAGGTTGGATCTGCACCAGACTCTGGTGCTGATATTCCTTCTGGAAACTAAAAGGTGAGCTTTGGCTCAGGGGGAGACACAAAGAAAACCTTGTTCCCCCAGCCAGTTAAGTGGTGCCTGAAATTGGCACATGAGAAGCTACAGATCAAAGGGTTTCTAGAGAAGTATGTAAAGAAGGTTAGGTAAAGATCTTAGAGATCCGCAAGAAAATTTAAAAAGTTCAAATCCTTCAGAATTGGTCCGGTTAAGCAAGTCTTCCGGTAAAACAGGTTTCTCACAAGATTGGCCCGGTATGAATCCAAATTGATACAGCTTGATCTACGGATACATAAGATGATCAGAAGGACAAGTGGATATGATGATTCATCACTAACATCGATCACAAGGGAATCATAATGATCCAGATGAGTTTCTTCCTCCTTAAACAAGGAAAACCATTCAAACTGGAACAATGTAGGTCGAGCATTTATTGCAATCTGATATTAGGGCTCGTGGAGCAATATAAGGGTTTTTCATTAATCACTCATTCATTCTGCACTCAAGAAGAAATGAAAAGTGGAGCTCTGCAACAAAATTCCTCAAGTTCATCAAAGATCACTTGCAAAAGTCATTACTTCCAGAGATCAATTCAACCTACTCCGTGAAACCGGTAGGCGCAAAAGGTATTTTCTGTTTTCAAATATCTCACTGCAAATCTCTTGATAATGGGTACTCCGAATATTGTAAAGATTTCTGATAGACCTCACCCTACATTTAAGAAACATCCATACAAATCCTTGGAGGTAGACCCCCTAGGTGCATTTTCTAGTGTTCCGCATGGCATTTTGCACACTGAAGATATTAGGGTTTATATACATGCAAACATTGAAGAGTTTGGGGAATTCAAACTAAGAGACTTATACCACAAGCAGTTAATAGATAATTCTTTTGAGATCAAACCTCAGTATAAGAGCATCTGGGAAAAACACTTTGATTAGTTCATTCATTTCCCCTGCTTTGAAGAAGATGAATGGGTCCGGTATGTATTGAGTAGGGTACATGATAACTTCCTATGGCTGAATAGACCTTGCAAGATCACCAAGGAAGCAATTAGGGCAGTAACTAGTTTACATTCCTCCATCGGAATTCCTGTCCTCAAATCTGTCAAAAACAACATTGTCATAGAGGCCACCAGATCAAAATTTGATAAGAGGGCAATGACCATTGAAGATATTACTGACCCGAATATCAAGTATGCATCTATGATAATAGGATACAAGATATATCATTCCAGTAGGGAGAATTCAGTATCTGGAACTGCAGTATACACGGCCTATGAGATGCTGAGAAAAAATGCAAAATATGATCTCTGTGAACTTCTCTTGAGCTAGTTAATGGAAAACATACAAAAGATCAAAAAGGAGAAGAAAAACTCTTTCAAATATGGTGCACTAATAGTATGTTTATTTTTCTACTTCATGAATGAGTTGCTCAGATCAAATGGATGGGTATGGCAGAATGACAAACTGGTAGCAGTTCAAATCAGATACTATTTGCATGGGCTTGGGGACGCTAAAGCAAGAAATACAGCCATGTGGGGATACTTCAAAAACTTTCAGAACATGATACAATCAAGAGAAAGGATTCCCCAGTCTCTTGTTGAGAAATACAAGGACACAATCTGCTTTATGGTAGAGACTGATCAGTGCCTAATGGAGGCAGTAGAACCAAGGACAGTCTGGATCATGCCCATGGGGTATGAAGTTGATAAATAGATTATGGAGCTGCATGTTCAACACATGTTGAGTCAGCCTAAAGATCCAAAGGCAGAAAGGTTTGGAACCTTTGAGGAGCTGAGTGTAAAGATCCATGTGGAACTCAGAAAACCAAAGATGAAAAGGAAGGTGAGAAAAGAAGTAGAACATATTGCACAAGGCCTTGGGATCTCAAAGGAGGCACTTGATGCCAACCGGGAAAAGAGACAAAAAGCTAATGAAGAGAAGAAAGAGGTAGAAAAAGGAAGCAAGAAAAGTGCTCCGGTAGAAACTTCCACCCGGACCATATCTTCAAAGAGACCAGCAACTGTCCCTGCTAAAAGCTCAAAACTAGAAGTCCAAGCATCCGACAAAGGAGAGAAAAGGTCAAAGACAAAAGCCACAAGGGCTTATACAAGTCAAAGAGACGAAGAAGAAATCGAATCAGATGAGGGGGTAAAGGAAATAAAGAAGCAGAAGAAGAAAGGATCCGGTAAGCCCTCCACAGGCCAAGACAAGGAAGAAATAGTAGGGGAATTTGTTGAAAAGCCCACCCTGTCCCTAGAAAGTGTAATCAAATCAGTCACTGTGGATGGAAACCTTCAACCAATGGCCAAATTCTATGATGATTACAATGAGGCCGACCAAAAGATCCTGCAGGAAGCTACAATCAGGTATCTGAACATTTACAATAAAGCCTTTATTGAAATTATCTCTCTAATTCCTAAGAGTCTAGAGAAGGAGTTGGAAATGAGAAAGACCAATGCCATGGTAAAAGACCTTGAGATCTAGGAACAGATAGCTATTAAGCTATATCCTTCAATTGATCCCAAGACAATGAACATGGTATTCAAAGACTGCAAGGATGAGTTCAGGAGCAAAGCAAGGATGAATCAGCTCATGCTTGGTGAGACTGACAGGGTAGCCAAGGATACAGAAGAGATCCTCTGGAAGGTCTTCAAAAGATTTAATCTTCCTATTGTAGAGGACTTAGGTACTGACCCTTCAACCACAAGTGTTGCAGAAGAAACTTCTGAGAAAATGACAGAAGAGGTGGGCCCTAAACAGACTAACATTTCTCCTCCAGTTTCCCCTACAGTCTCCAGATCTAAAGGAGAAGAAAAATCACAGGAGAAAGAAGCAGAGGTGAAGGAAAAAGAAGGTGACAGTGCAAAGGTTGTAGAAGGATAGAAGACTTCAGCAGAGAAAACCACAACTACTAGTGGTGGGAATGTAGAAGGAGAGAAAACTCCAAAGGATAGCTCCAAGACAGTAGAAGAGAAGAAACATCTGTCTCCAGCAGAGACACTGCACAAACTGTCCAAGATTTTCTGAGCAAAGAAACAATGGAGATTGATGAACTGGAGCTTCTACAAGGTCCATTCAATTTTGATTCTCTTTCTTCGGTACAGACAATGAAGATAGCTTCATTTGCAAATGCTAAGGCTAATGAAAAACTCCTAAAGTCTCATATGGAAGACTATGAGTTGATAGAAGCTGCATCCGGAGTGCTAGAAAAGATCATACCATCTTTTCAAAAGGATCCCACAGCCTCCTCTTCCTGTAAACTCAAAACCTTAGTCAGCAGTGTTAGTACACATTTTGATTCTCTAGAAAAATTAGTTGAAGAAAAGGTCCAGAAGGAGTTTTTGGATAAGAGATTCTCAGAGGTACAAGGATTAATCGCTAATGATAGGAGAAATATGAGTATTGGGATAAAGAGCTTAGAAAATGCTCTTAAGGATGGTGGTGAAATATACAAATTTTATATCTCCTAGTCCAAAGTAACAGTAGAGATTGAGAAGAAATAAAAGAGCAAGCGGATAAACTACTAAGTTTGTCTCAAAGTTTTGATCCTCTCTCTTCCTCCATAGTAAATCAAGAGTGTCAAACTATTGCAATCACAAATGCAATAAAGAATTTTGAGAAGGAAAGGAAGAACATGATTAGCCGGATGGGTGAACTTAGGAGGATCATTGTCCCTAAGTTAGAGGCCATGCATGAGGCCATAAGTGAAGCTCAAATCACAGCCCAGACAAATGATCTGACAAATCTAAAAAGGGTAGATGCATTTGCATTCCTGTTGAGTAGGCATATCTCAATCTTGGACAGGATGAAGCAGAGTTGGGTGACAGAAGTTGTACAGTTGAAGAACACTTTTGCAGACATACTTAAGTATATGCAAGTACAACTTGTATATATATACTTATGCGGCTAATTATAGTAAAATTTTTGAAAATTTTGATGTGCGGACCCTACCCTTTGCCATTGATGTCAAAGGGGGAGTGAGGAGCAGTGAAAAATGAGGAATCCAACTAAGGGGGAGCTCCGAAAAATGTATATAAAGACAGAGCATCAGCCAAGGGGGAGCATAGTGTAAACACTTAGTCATTTTTCACTAAGTGTTGCCATCAATGCCAAAGGGGGAGATTGTTGGCAAGAGACACTATATGTATTCGTGATTGTTGTCATTGATGGCAACAAAGTTCATCCCACACATCTGCAGGACATGGTGTGTCTCTACCGGAAGTTAGAGTGAAGAATGTTGTGGTCCGGTAAACAAGAACAGAGCATATGGCAAGGTCCGACAGACAGGTCCAGATCTCTCAAAAGAAGTATCTTGGTAAAGTGCAGATTTGGGGAAGTAAAGAGTACTACCTTGAGTGATAGATTCCATGGTTTTAGCCTCCGGTGATAGATGAGGCAAAAGATATGAATATTTTGAATACCAGGTTCTTGAGTGATAGTGTGAACAGAGGAAGAACTGACTGACAGAACATCAGACTACTTTCCGGATGTGTTACTAATGGTGTTAAAGGTTATGAAGGCATGAATCATGTTTGGCTGACATGATTAATGATTTCTACAAGTATATGCTTGATCCGCATTACTTAATGTGTAAGGATTCAACCGACAGAACAAAGTTTTGTGAGAAGATTGACTGTTCCGGGTGCCGACTAGAAAGATAATGAAATCACTTGTGCGGATATATATAAAGGATGGATTTAGTTGTGAGAAGAGTTGTGTTGATATATGTGATATGCGAAAAAGCAGAGCAGAGCAGAAGCAGTAAGGAAGGTTCGATATGTGAAAGGAAAGTAGCATAAGAGAAGAGGAAAGATGAAGTGCAGCAAATCAGTGTACTGAGCCTAACTGGAACTGAACTCCAACATATGTGGATGCTTCCAATCAGTTTAAGTATTGTATAACATTCTTTTGTAGACAATGTGTCTCTTTGTAGGCAGTGTGCCTCCTTTGTGAGCAGTGTGCTCGAGAAGTGAGCCCTAATTGGCAAGTGCCATTTTGTATTTCCTTATTCTTCTAACAGAGAATAATCTTTGGGTTAATCACCCTGTGGTTTTCTCCCTTAATAGGGTTTCCACATCAAAAATACTGTGTCATGTGTTTTTCCATTTCATGATAATGTTTGCTTATTTGAATTAATGTTGCATTGATTAAAAAGAAAGTTTAGATAGAAGAAATAATTAGGATAACTGATTCACCCCCCCTCTTAGTTATCAACACAGATTACTGATGTTGTGGTGAAAACATTGAAGAAACAATAGATTCCTCTTTATTGGGTGGTACAGGCAGGACAACTTCCACACCAAGGAAAATGGTTCACTAAGGACCAAATTGAGAAGATATTTCCTCATCTGCTGCAATACACAGGTGCAATGGGACCCATTGCCTCTCAAGGGGGAAGCAATGATCCCGTAGAGATTCAGAAGCATTAGGGTGAAATTTGTTCATGCAACTATATTCTAGTTTTTTAGTGTTTTTTTTCTAGTTTTGTCTACATCTTAGTAATTGGCATTTTTGGAGGCCTTCGAAGTGGAATTTGGGGTCAAGACTTTCTCCGGTTGCTTTTGAACAGTAGCCACAAGTAGGGCTCAACGCAACTCAATCTAGCTCTTCAGGAGATCTTTCCAATGAGTCTGAAATGTCCAGATTTTGACTATCTAGCTAGAAGTTATGACCCTACCTAGTGGGGTCCAAAATTTAGTAGTTTTTTTTTTAAATTTTGAAAAAAAATTGAAAATTTGAATTTTAGAAAAAATTTGAAAATTTGAATTTTAGAAAAAAAATTGAAAATTTGAATTTTAGTAGTTTTGTCACCTTCCAACTATCCATTTCAAATTCTATGGATAAGGTGACCTTTTACATTCTTGGTCATTTTATATATTCAACTTTTGATGCAATAAGAAATCCTCTTTGGTTGCCTGCAACTTCTTACAAGTTCTGCACATTGAGCATTTTGTTTATGTTTACAATACCACAGGCCCAACGCTAGGTATTGTTATCTAAATTCTTCATTAAAATTTAGATCATCCACATAATTGTCATTACACCCCATTCTTGAGCACCATCCCATCCATCACTTGTCAAAATGGTTGTGATCATTAACAAGCCTAGGTCCAATTTGAAACCTAAAATCACAATCTGAGGAGGCCCTCCTTCTAGCTCCAATGATGATGAGAATCTTGTAGATCATGATGTATATTTTATAACACAACCTTCATTTAACACATCATCCACTGTACTATAACCCACTCAACCTCAACAACTTCCACCTCAATCCCATTTGTCGTCCCCACCAAATTCATACCAACCTGGTCCATTTGCATATCAATTCCATCCTACATCAACCTATCCCACTTCTTTCAATGTTAACCAACATCCATATCAATTCACATCCCAAGAACATTCATATCAATTTACATCCCAAGAACATCCATATCAATCCATACCCCAAGATCTTTTGCCTACATATCCCACCATTTCATCTTACCACCAAATTCATTCACAAGACTATCAAGTGCCTTCAGAACAAGAACATGCGAGCCTAAGTTTCCCTTTGCAACAAGATCAAGTGTCCTTAAGTCCTCATGCTACATTTGACAAGGGAGACATCACTCTAGCTTATGCATCCCATGGGTATCCTCCATCACCATCCAATCGAATGCCTATCCCAAAGTCTACTAGTCCTATACCAACACTACCATGTACTCCCCGTCCTAATTCCTTGGTCCCTGCACCTTATAACCAATCAAGCCCTTCATTATCCTCCCCGCCATCTAATCATCCATCAAATCCACACCCTAAATTCAAATCACCACTCTTAAATGACCTCTATAAAATCTATGAATTATATTACAAAAACAAACCTATGGAGTCATCCAAATCCACCCATCCGATGTCAATCCCATCTAGCACAAGCAATCCTAAGCCTACAACACCTTCCACCCATATTATCCCTCCACCTAATCCTAAGCCTAAGCCTACAACACCATCCACCCTTGTTGTCCATCCATTATATTGTCCATCCACCCATACACTTATGAAGGATGTGATCAAATAGCTATTAGCAAGGAATCAACTATGTCACCAAACACCTATTCTTGAACCTATCAAAGAGTCTTCCAACACCATGTCTAATCTTTCAAATACATCACGTAGTCCACAACCCATCGAGCCTATTAAAGAGTCTCCCCATGAGTCCAAGTCAAGATTGTACCCTCATGTTGTTGACCATCAAGAGCCTATCAAGCCTATCCAAGAGTCTCCCACATCCACTTCCATTAAACCACAAGAGCTATGTCAAGAGTCTAATCCTAAGCATGTGGAAACATTAACCCCTCATCTAAATCAAGATCAAATCACCCCCATTCGACCCATCCTTAACCTCTATCTTTTCTAGGATCAAGATATTATCTATGATGATGACCCTATCCATGAGCAAATTGATCCCACCAATAGCACACTTAATCCCATTTATGATCAAGGTCCTATTTATGATCAAGATTCTATCTATGATCAAGAAAGACATGATGATCCTCTTATCCAACTTTATGCATTCCATGATCAAGAGATAATCACTCCACCTATCCATAATCCCATAACCATCCATGAGCAATATATTCAAACTACTTCTATCCATCTTCCATCTAGCCTACCCATGATGTACAAACATTCACTTCCCTTGATGAGACACTTGGCTCCCAAGTAACCATAGATGATCAAACCAATAGCTTGGATCTTAGTGAGCATAATGATAATAAAGATCGTAATTATCATTTGTCATCCACTATCGGCCATGTTGCAAATCCATCATCATATCCTATTGGTCTTACCACCTTCATCCATGAATGTTCTTCCTTAGGGAAGCAACACCTACTATCCACCACCTCACCTTCTCCATCTAATAAGGAACTCACGTCTAGTGTTCAAAACACCCATAGTCCCATTTTCCACCGCATACTCCAAAAAATGAACTATCAAGGTAAAGGCTTAGGCCTTCATGCACAAGGTATTTTGGAGCCTATCCATGTCAATGTCCCTCCATGCTCATATGGACTTAGATATACACCCCAAGGAAAACAATCTAAAGATGTTGGTACTACCTCCATGCCTCCTAAATCCACTCCTTTTCATCCCAAATCCCATGCATCCTATCCTACCCCCAAAGCATATGTTGCCATTCCGCCTCCATTATCCTACAAATCCCAAAGGCATGTGACCATACACCTTCCACCAACCAATTTACCTCCACTTCTTCGAACTCCTAATATCCCTCCATCCACTCTACCTCCACTTCTCCCAACGCCTATTATCCCTATCATCCAATCCCCTCATCCATTTATCCAAAAAACCATTTTTAATCCATCCATCCATAAATCCCCTGAAATTCCTAATCATGAACAATCAATGCACACATCATCTAAACATGTAGCTTCCACCAAACCCATGGGATTCAAAAATAAAAATTTGGATGACTCCTTCCATAAAGTAACAAATCATAAAGATCATCATGCCTTAGGGCACAAATACAAAGAATTGAAGCCAAATCCATCCAAAAGACTATCCAAGCCCATGCCTCCAAAAGAAAAGGCCAAAACTAAAATGGTTTGGATCTCTAAGCAAGAAGAAGTCAAGTCAAATGAAGCATCCACATCTCAAAAATCCCAACAATCCTCTTCCATCCAAAAATCCCAGAAATACCACTCCATTCAAAAATCTCAAATTCCTTCATCCCACAACCAAAACAAAAATCATAAAAATCATGTCTATGTGGGTACCTAAATCACTAAATTGACCATCCCCTAATAAAATATATCCATTACTTCCTACACCTTCCCCAAATCAAAAGCTTCAATGTTTATCACAGTGTGTGCAACCGTTGGTCTTGGTTCCTTTCCATTCCACAACATTCCCATATACCTCCATCTCCCCATCTTTAATCCACTATCCTACATATTCCCCCATCGCCTACCTATGGTCCATGCTTTTGCATAGGCCTTTCATCTATCCTTTTGTATAAACCTTACCACAAACATCATAATCTACTATCCTGCCATACATAATCCACATCATAATCCATTATCCCCCATCCATCCTTGCATAAACCTTTCATAATCCACATCATAAACCACTATCCACCTAATCCATCTCCCTCTCAAGCAATCCCCTACCAACAACTATGAGCATAATGGCATTTGACATGGTCCATATGCAACATTCATCTTTAATGGGGCAATATCACCCTTCATGGAACTAGACGTTTGAGTCCCTCTTATCCATATCCACCTACCCCATCCAAATATCCCCCATAAAATAATTAAAAATAAATAAAAATAAAAATAGTAAAGAGAAATAATCCATCCAATAGTGAAAACCACTTCGGTGGTGCTTTGGATAAGTACTGTGGTGAAAACCCAGCAAACAGATGCCATGTGTAGTTAGTCTTTGTTCTACCATCTACCATCATTTTATCTGGTCTTTCGCTTTGCCCTTCATAATCTACGCATAGCCTCATCCATAATAAAATTCCATTTTCCTATCTAATCCACGATAAGGCTTTGTTGTCCTTCTCATGGCCTGAGAATAGTTGGCATTTTGCACCTCTTGCTTTCCATATCCATCTATAATAAACATTACCCCATCCATTTTCCTTCATAATAATTTGGTCCTATACCTAACTGGGGGTAAATCCTTGACTTAAGTTTTCATATGGGATCCTAGACATGGTATCAGGGGACATCAGTCAAAACGTTCCTAAAAACAAAAAAATGTCAAAAAAAATTCAAAAACAGTGTCAATCATCGAGTCCGTGTTAGTGTCAGTCTAAATTGTTGAATTATGTTGTCTCTGTGCTTTACGTAGGCAAGACCATCATCAATGAGCCCCTGAGGCATTAGGTCAGTCCTTTAGGGATTCATTGAGTCAAGTCTACCATAGTTCATATCCCATAATAAGTTGTCCCTTGCTAAGGTTGACACCTTGATCAGACATAAACAAGTTATCTTCCGCAGAGAACCGAGCTCAACAAATCTTGAAACAACAAGCGAAACTATCCATCAAGTCTCCAATCCTAACCGATTAATTGCCCAGTCATGACTGTTCATCACTATCAGTTACCTTTATTAGCTATGAATTGTCTTATACATAATGTGGCATTGTTGAAACTAGACTCGACGTCTTATATGGCATGCTTCATTTTCTAAAACTAGACACTATCATCACACATCAATCATATCATTGGTCTTATATAGATTGTCGCACTCTCGAAACTAGACCAAGCATCTTATACGAGGTGTCTCATTCCTGAAACCAGACGTAATTCTACCATTTGCCTTATACAGATGGTTGCATCGTCGAAACCAGACTTGACGTCTTATACATGTTTCCTTTCCTAAAACTGAATCCTGTAGTCCTATCAAACAAACAATCATTATCTGGAAATAAGATCTAAATGGATGTTGACTCCGTTGGTCTAGTTTGTCTTATATTTTTATCTGATTGATCTTTGGTCATGATTTTATGCACCTTAAGGAAGTCTACAAGTGATGAGAGGAGTGATTATGGATCATGATCCTTTTCTCTCTTTGATTTCTATTTGCGGTTTGTCTTGGCAATATGACTGGGGCAACTAAGTTCCTTGTGTGTGATTGGGATTCCATTTGGCATAATCAAAATATCATATGCAAGTGAAAGGTCATTTAATGCTTTCTTGTAATAGGACTAACATGCTTCATGGTTACTTCCTCACATATTCTGACAAGGTTATATGGTTACTAGTCTGCGTCATGGCATTCCTTGTCTGGCATGTGCCTGTTTCGCAAGGGATAGCATTTGGTGCCTTGGTCTATATCATGACATGGTGTTCGTTATCCATTGCTATAATAAAAGCTCTATGATTATAATCGTGCAATAAAATTAAAGCTTGAAATCTATCAAGCAAGATCTCATTCCATTTTCACTCGCCCAATCATTCTTCATTTCTTGCTAACACCATCACTTTTGCATTAACATTTCTTTCGTTTGTCCTTGCAGTCATCTTGATGGCTATGAAACACAAAAAAAAATGCATTACTTTCATCATCCTACATACATAATCATGTTAGAACATCATACATTCATCATCATATACATGTTAGGTCATCCATATTGCATAAAAATATATATACGAAAACATAGATCGCATCACATTATATAGAATCATCATCTGCATAAGCATCATATAAGCATGACATGAACATATACTACCATCCTGCAATATAATGTGTATCCATAGGTCATGTGCATCCATCCATACATCATAGCATCTATAAGTATAAACCATATATCATGAATCCATGATGCATATCATATAGAAAGCATCGCATAACCATACAATGCATATCATAAAATCACATCCCATAAATCCACCACATAACAGGCATATAGAACATAACATATCATATAGTCACTGCGAAAAATGATGCATCTCATATATATATATATATATATATATATATATCAAAAAATGTGTCATAGTACAATATCAAATGTCTGTCAAAAATGGAGCTCGCAAGCTTGATCAAAAATACATGAGTCTAAATTGACCTATCGGTAAATTTACCAATTTTTTTGGAATTTTCTAAAAAATTGACAAATTTCCCGAGGGGGCATCATGTTATCCCACTTTATCTGGGGCACGCTGGGGTAGGTCCTAAGCCAAAATTTTCTAATTATTCTTTGACACAACGTTTAGATTCACATTGTATCAAAGAGGCAAATTGTAGACACTCAAAAATGTCCTAAGTCTATGAGTAATATTTTCACACTAATTTCCATCTCCTCTCACATAGTTAAATAATTTATAATTATTTAATTATTTCCTAATGTAATATTCTTCTATTAATTAAATAATTTTGAATTATTTAATTAATTCACTTTTTCTTTATTCCTCTTAAATAATTAAATAACTTTTATTTAATTATGATATTGATATCCCTTTCTAATCTATAATTAAATAGATTCTTATTTATTTAATTATTCATCTCCATTCCCCCTCTTCTAATTAAATAATTGTTTTTAATTAGTTAATTAGTTATTATAGTTAAATAATGGTTTTTCATTATTTAATTATTTATCATTTTCTTCTTCTATTGTTAAATAATAGTTTTTCAATTATTTAATAATTTATCATCTCCTCTTCTATTATTAAATAATGGTTTTCAATTATTTAATAATTTTCCATTTCCCTCTTCTTCTAAAATTAGATAATTATTTTTAATTATTCATCTTCCCTCCTAAATTAAATAATGGTTTTCAATCATTTAATTTATCCACGCCCTATTTCTCAACTAATTTCTTGGGTCATGGTCCATTTAATCTCATCCATTGATTATCATACATCATCATTCAATCCTCACCCTTAATTCAAATCCAATTCTCTATAAAAGCAAGCCTTCATCTTCATTTCAAGGTTAACCACAATCTTCAATATTTTGCTTCGTTTGAGATCTTGCTATCATACATCCATATTGAGCTTATCATATATCTTGCATTCTACAAATCTGAGAGCAAACAAAGCAAAATTGAGAAGAGCAACGGAGGAGAATCAACTTTGGCATAGGATTTGAGATATTATGGCTTTATTATTCAATTTCTATTGTCATCTTGTGCTTCATTGTTGGATTTGAGAATCATTCAATCCTCACCCTTAATTCAAATCCAATTCTCTATAAAAGCAAGCCTTTATCTTCATTTCAATGTTAACCACAATCTTCAATATTTTGCTTTGTTTGAGATTTTGCTATCCTACATCCATATTGAGCTTATCATATATCTTGCATGCTACAAATCTGAGAGCAAACAAAGCAAAATTGAGAAGAGCAATGGAGGGGAATCAACTTTGGCATAGGATTTGAGATATTATGGCTTTATTATTCAATTTCTATTGTCATCTTGTGCTTCATTATTAGATTAGGGTCTTTATGGCTTGAATTTAGATAGTTTTGTGATTGCTATTGATGATTCATTGCTTTCCCCAATTTTTCCTAATCGACATGTATAATATAACATAATGTTAATATAATTACATAATAAATAATTATAGTAATATTATTTTTTAAATAGTTAGAAATTAACAAGTAGGATTAGCCTTTTCAAATAAAACTTGTCTCGTACTTCCATGTTTTTAAAGTATCAAAGGCATTTGTCAAATAGAAGTCTGGTCAATGTCTATGTAGCATGTTAATATATTTTTTTACAAAATATTAATAAATAAAAGTATTTATACAAACTAAATTAATTTCTAACTATTTGGAAAAGAATATTATTATAATTATATATTATGTCATTATATTAAGTGTTATGTTATATTCCTATTATTATTAATTATAATAATATTAATAACATTGGAGCTAGGCTCCAAGAAGGCTCTAATCAAATGAGAATCCTATCATGGAATATTCGGGGGTTTAACAACCCCCACAAATAGTTCTTAGTCAAGAACTGTATCTTTGACAATAAAATTGATATTCTGCTTCTTCAAGAGGTTAAGATGAAAAGTGAAGGTTTCCAAACTGTTGCTAGGAATATATGGCCTAATGCAGAGCACCTGAGCTATGATGTATGTGGGGCCTCTGGGGGAATTGTGACCATGTGGAACGACAATACTGTTAAGGGAAGGATTATAGAAAGAAACAAAAAGTTTATGGCAGTCAAAATGGAGTCTAACAACAATGCTTGGAACCTGATTAATATATATGCTCCTAATCAAAGGGGCCCAAGAAGAGAGGTGTGGGACCTCCTCTCTTCTTTGATCGCTAGTGAACCCTTTAGCTGCTTGATGTTAGCTGGGGATTTTAACACTCCACTTTTTCCCTCTGAGAAGAGTGGAGGGATCATGGATTATATTGACAACATGATGGATTTAAATGATTTTCTAAACAATGAAGGGCTGATGGACCTGGATATCCAAGGAAATAGATTCACCTGGACTAATCAAAGAAAAGGGAGGAACTTGATTCAAGTCAAGCTAGACAGAGTCCTAGTCTCACCTAATTGGAAATTCTTAAGCTCCTACTCTCTAGAAGCTTTGCCCCAGACAACTTCTGATCACAACCCCCTGCTTCTATCTTGGAGGGAATTGAATGGAAAAGGCCCTTATCCCTTCAGGTTTGAGATTATGTGGACCACACACCTAAATTTTAGAGATAAATTAATGAGTTGGTGGAGAGAAGATGTCCAAGGAATGCCTATGTACAGACTTGCGTAGAAGCTACCGAGGGTTAAAAAAAGGTTAAAGGATGGAATAGGTTCAGCTTTGGGAATATTTTTGATGAAAAAAGGAGAATCAACATCAAACTAGGGGAGCTACAAAAGAGGATGGAGGAGGGGGATACTTCAGAAGACATGGCTAATGAATAAGAGTCCTTGAGGAAGGAATGGAAGGAGCTATTGTTAAAGGAGGAGATTTATTGGAAATAGAAATCAAGAGTGCAATGGCCTAAGGAGGGGGATAGGAACACCTCCTTTTTCCATCAATCAACAATGAAGCATAGGAAAAGAAATAGCATATCTAAATTGATGGATGGCAGAGGCATCATGGTTGATTCTGACTCTCAGATTGGGTAGGTGGCTGCTTGTTACTTCCAGAATTTCCTTGAAGCCCAAGACAATTGCATCAACCAGAATCTCATTGACATCATTCCTACTCTACTGAATGAAGAAGATAATACGCAGCTTAGCAGGTTAATTTCTGAAGAAGAAGTCTGGGCTAGTCTTTTTTCTATGGGTGCTTTTAAAGCCCCTGGACCTGATGGTTTCCCCCTACTTTTTTTTAGGAATATTGAGACATTGTGGGAAAGGATTTCACTGAGGCTGCCAGGGACTTTTTCAGGGGGGTAAGATTTTGAAGCAACTAAATCATACCTTCATTGCTCTTATTCCCAAAAAACAAGACCCAATCTGTATGGGGTATTTTAGACCCATTAGCCTTTGTAATACTGTTTACAAGATTTTCTCCAAAATCTTAGTGTTCAGATAGCAACCTATTCTTGATAAACTCATAAGCAGCTGCCAAAAAGTTTTTGTGCTAGGAAGACAGATAACAGATGCGGCCATTACCACTCATGAAATCTTTCACTCTATGGAAAGAAGCAAAAAACCCAGGAATGGCTTTCAATTGGACATCTCTAAAGCCTATGACAGAGTCAACTGGGAGTTCCTTTTCAATGTATTAAGGAAAGGCTTTCAAGGTAAATTTTTGTAACTTATTGAGGTCTATGTCACTTCAGTTAGATATTTTGTTCTTGTTAATGGAGTTACCAGGGGGGTTTTTCAATGCTAGTAGGGGGCTCAGGCAAGGGGACTCCCTGTCTCCCTACCTCTTCATCTTGCTGGCTAAATCCCTTAGTAGATGTTTTCTCAATCTACTACACTCCAGAGAAATTGAAGGTGTTAAACCAGCTACAACAACAACCATTGTAGTGATTCAACAATTTGTGGACGACACCAGTCTGTTTGGCTCGACTTCGGTGATTGAGGCTAGAAAGTGGAAAATGGTTCTTCAAACTTATGCTACCTCAGTTGGCCAATGCATCAATTATGACAAAAGCCAGGTTTACTTCTTTAACACCCCGTTTGTTCTACAATAGAAGGTTATGGGGATGCTTGGTTGTTTGGTGGGTAAGTTACCTGGTATTTATCTTGGGCTTCCCTTCTCAGTGAAAGATGCCCCTCTTAAGTACTGGAATTCCATTATTGAAAGGACACATAGGAAGTTGGCTGGGTGGATAGGGAAACTCCTGAGTCAAGCGGGTAAGTTCCAATTACTTAAGGCCTCTCTACAAGGGATTCCTATTTACTTTTTGTATCTTTTTAAAATTCCAAAATATATAGCTGAGAGATTAGAGAAAATACAAAGGAACTTTTTATGGATGGGCGTGGAAAGTAAGAAAAGATTGGCCCTTGTTGGATGGGATAAAGTCTGCAGACTGAAACTTCAGGGGGGATTAGGTCTAAGGAAGCTGAATATGCTTAATAAAGCCTTGATCACTAAGGTTGGATGGAATCTCTTAACTGGTGACAAAGACTAGGGAAAAATTATGCGTACAAAATACTTTGGGAATCTAATCCCTGAGGATATTTTACTCACTTATGACTTCCCAAAAGGCTTTGTGATATGGAATAACATCTTGAAATGTAGATCAGTTCTTTTAAGGGGTGTTAAGTGGAAATTGGGAGATGGAGAAACTTTAAGGTTTTGGGAAGACAATTGGATTAATGGAGGGCTGTTAAAGAAACTACAGAATATCCTGGGATTGGCTAATATTACCCTGCACCATTTTGGTGGGCTGGTTCGTGACTATTTTCTTCCTGACAAAAGGGGGTGGAACCAATTGTCTGACTATTGTCAAGGTAGGGTCAATCTTATTAGGGCTGCTAATGAGATCCAACTCTCCCTAAAAGGGTGTAGAATTCCTCTTTTTCCTTAGAAAGACAAAATTATTTGGGCTCAAGAGAACTCAGGGTGTTTTACAGTCAAATATGCCTGTAATATTTTCCTTCCTCAAAATGTTGATTTCTTTTGGAGGAAAATCTGGAATCAAAATCTAATACCAAAGATTAACCACTTCTAGTGGCTGGTGGTGCAAAATAAATTTCTTACGATAGATAACCTCCAGATCAGAAGTTTTCAAATCCCCAACAGATGCATCCTTTGTATGAAATAAGAGGAGATTGTCCCACATATTCTCTTACACTGCGACTTTGCTTGGGAGGTTTAGTGCATAGCCTTGTTTATATTAGATGTGTCTTGGTACTGGAACAGAGCTTTAGAGGATTGCATTAGAGCCTGGTTCCCCCTTTCTCTAATTTTGTGTGCAGAGAAATCTAGGCCCTGGTTCCCCCTATCATTTCCTGGTGTCTATGGAAAGAAAGGAATAATAGACTTTTCAAAGAAAAGTTTAGAGAGCCTAAGGAAGTGTTTGATTCAACTGTCAAACTGCTTCAAGATAACATCATCAACAGCTCCATAAGAGTTGCAGAAACTCCCCCAAATGCTGTGGAATCATATATGATTAATCAGTGGACTATCCCATTGAGTATATGTAGAGTGGATGATAGCAGGAAAAAAGCTAGGGCTAGCACTAAATGGTCCCATCCACCTGCGGGTTGGTTTTTACTCAACTTTGACGATGTTGCGAAAGGTAATCTAGGGTTGGCTAGTGGTGGGGGATTAATAAGATCGAAGAATGATGCCCTCTGTGCTACTTTTGCTGGAAACCTGGGAGAAAATACCAATAATATTGCGGAGGCCACAACACTCCTTTGGGGAATTAAATTTGCCTTAGATCTAGGCATAAAAAATATCATTGTTGAAGGTGATTCTAAGATTGTGAACGAAGCTATCAAAGGAAATGTCAAAGTCAGCTGGCAGATGGAGGATATTGTTCAGGATATAAAAGCCCTCCTCTTAAACTTTGAAGGAAGGGAAGTGAGACATATATATAGGGAGGGAAACAAAACTGCTGACCTTTTAGCTAACTTTGGGATTAATATTAATCCCCTAAGATGCTGGAAAAATATAGACAATCTACCATTAAACATTATTGTTAGCATACAGAAGGAAGCGCCTCACTAATTCAGCATGACTATAATGATTTTATGTATTGCTTGGTGTTGCATTAATTCATTCTTCTCTCACTTCAAGGGGAGAAGTGACTCTTATGATAACTTTGAGAGCCCCACCAATTCCTATATGGTGACGTGGATGATGGAGATCCACGTAGAGATTGTCAAACTCAGCAATAAGCAAGATTGGTGTCTTAATAGATTTGGAAAGTCTTTTCAGCCACCCTCTAGAGTGCTGGCTATGAAAGGCTCACATGAGTGAACCCCTAAAGGCAATAATGATTCGAGCACACCCAAAGTTGAGAAGGACATGCATAGAAATTTGGGCAAGGATTTGGAATTAAAGTTTTTTATTCCTCCTTTTAGACTGTTCATCCAACACTTCTCTTTGCTCTACAATTGCATTTTCAAGGTTGAGTTTTGTTTGCTAAGGAAGATGGGTGGGGAGAAGGTGAGAACAGAGCCCATGAACTGTGGAGAATTCAAAGATGATGCGCAGGTATGGAGTATTGCGTATGAGGGAGGGGTTACCCCTTATCTTGAAAGCCTGAATGCCTTTGACAAGCATTTATCAGCCCAGTTTGCTACCTCTTAGGATGGTAACATGATGGTGAAGGTGGGTGGTGTCCAGTTCATGGTTTCAGAGGATGCCATTGCCAAAGCTATGAGTCTGTCTTGTTCTGGGAATAGGTTCAAGAAGCAGACGCGGGTCCAAGACAACAAAGGAATAAAACTTTTCTTCAGGGAAGGAGAGAAGTAAATAAGACTTCAAGGTGGCTTCGAAAGGGAAAGCCTAGTCAGCCCTTGGAACTGGGTATGTTTCTTAGTCATGAATTATTTTACTTTGGAAGGGAGATACAAGGTTTTTTACCACTATCATTTTGCTTTTCTTAACCATTTCTAGCACAAAATTGAGGTCAACTTTCCCTCCTTCCTTCCCTCTAGTCTGGAGGCTTCTGTGATTCAATCCAAAAAAACCTATGAGGGCAACCTTGAGGTTTTTGCCTTGCCTCTGCATCAGGGGCTCATTTTCCATCTCTACCAATTCCACCTTGCTCTGTGCCCTTCCAAACCCCCTACTACTTGGCTAGTAGATGACAGTTCCGTTGATGACCCTGAAGATAAAGTCCCCCTTAGTGCGAGGCTTGGAAAGCCTACCAAGCTAAAAACCTCTATGCCTTTGATGCCTAATTCTCCCACTAACCTGCCTTTGAGCTCTTCGGTACCTGTTCCTAGCCCTCCTATTTCCAAGGCCAATTCTCTTTCTAAATCCCGTTCTAGAATTCATACTTCGCGGGCCCCCATTCTAGTTGGTATGGAGAGTTCCCATGGGCGTCCCGGGTGGAAGCAACTGAGGGCCTTTGCAACTTAAAATGTAATACTCCTAAACAAGGTAGCAAAAAATGCAAAAGAGGGAATCCTGTGCCGAGCAAAGGCCATGGGAAAAGTTGCAGTAGAAGCGCTGAGAAGTGTGGGAATGTCGATCAGCAGACTCAAGGGATGATGGATAAGTAGGAGAATTAGTTGGAAGAGGAAGTTGAGGTGGTGAAGGAAAGGGCCAACGGAATACAAGGTGCTGCCAGAAGACCAAGTATCAGAAGATCCTCCAGACTGGTGGGAGATAAGCCCCAAGTTCTGAAGATAGTTGACTACTCTTCTGCCTCTAATCAGGAGGACTTAGAGAAGAAGGTTGAAGTTAAAAATGTGAAGACCACCCCGGTTCAATATCAAGAGGGAACCAGCCATTTTGAGTCCATGAACAATTCCTTGTATGACACCAACAATGAAGACACTGAGATTCTGGGAACCCTAGACAAGGAGGTGATGAGTGCCAGGATGCAGATGGACAATAAGAGACTAAAGAAGGAATTGATAGAGGTCAAGACCCGTCTTGCAGCTATGGAGACTAAAGTTAAGATGTTGATCAATCTGGTGCTGAAGTCTTCTCACATGGTTGTTGTTGCTTTCTCAGTTCTGCAAGACGACTAGTTCAATGGCATGGATTCTCTGCTGGAGAATAAGGAGAATATGTTTAATTTTCTCAATGATGATTGGAAGGAACTTCTTAGTTAGTTATTTCCTTGGTTTATGTTTTAATTACTTGAACTCTATTTTTTGGTTATGCTGTTAAATTGCTATTAATCTACTGGTTTCTGGCTATTTGAGGCTTTGGGCATATTTTGCTGCCTTTTAGCTTTTGTTATCAGGATCTACACCCGGGTTTGCAACTTACTAATATCAAAAACATTTATATTAATAATAGTATAATAATATAATGGGAAGGTTATTATGATAATAATATTAATATTAACTAGTATATATTTCTTAAATAAATCTATCTAGAAAATGCTTATTTTATTTACTTCAAGTTATTTGATTTTACATTACAACTCTTTTATTTACCATATACATGGGATAAGTATACTATGAAGTCTATGACCAATGTTGAAAAGGAACATGATAATGTATGCCTTGTAAGGGCACCTGCTAGGGCTTCCAATAATTTTTTTCTCTTGTTGTTTATCTATCTTGATCTATCTTTGTTTTCTTTTCTAGCAAAACAAAACCACAAATAAATATTATGTGTTTCATATCTCATTTTCTAAAGAAAATGTTTTATTAACAATATTTCATTTCACTATAATATAACATTAAATACATTATAAATTTGTATAATCAACAATTTAATATAAATTTTATTATTAATATATATAATGAATAAAAATTAAGTATTTTTTATAAGGTTTAATATTATATTAATATGGATATTACACAATAAAATAAATTAATATTTAAATGGCTATAATATATTAATATTGAATATATTTACACCAGTATATCAATATTTCATTTTACTATGTTTCAATAAATTTTATTATAAAAATAGTATTAATTATATTATTCTATAGATATTTATCAATATTATAATTACAATGAAGAAAAATTAAATAATCATATTAATATGAATATTAATATTTAGATCACTAAAATATATTAATATTTAATACTTATACACAAATATATATATTAATATTTCATTTTACTATAATATAACATAAATATAAATACATCATAATGGTAATTCTACTAATTTGTATAATTAATAATTTAATATACATTCTATTATTAATATATAATTAATTATATTATTTCAATAATATTTAAACTACTATACCTATATTTAAAAAAGATATCTAAAGTACGCCGAGAGATATCTTAATCGAGGCACCTATATTACACTTTTTATTCGATAAATTGATTAAAAGGCACCTCAAGAAGGATATATCTCGGTGTATTTTATATATAAGCTAGTAACATCTTTTTTTGGTTAAAAATATTTACCCTAGTTGTAACCCTAACTCTAATTCTATCCCTAACCCTAATTCTATCCCTAACTTGAATTGTACTTGTAACCCTAACACTAATTGTAATATTTACCCTAACCCTAATTCTATTCCTTACCCTAATTCTAATTATACCCTAAATCTAATTCTAACATTGACCCTATTTATCTATAACCCTAATTCTAACTGTAATCATAATTTTATCTCTAATCCCAACCGTAATTCCAACTCTAAGCTTAACAATTGTTTTGGTTATAAATATTTTCCCTAATTGTAACCCTTTGTCTTTCATTAGACATTTCAATTATTCTTTGGTCACAAATTCTCTTTCATGGAATCACCATCACTTTCTCTTCACTAAAGCAATATTCATTCTGGATCAAAACCATGATTTCATCTCAACACATCGGAAGGGAGATGTTAAAAAGTGCAAGGTAATGAAAGAACTCGTGATTTTTTGAGGACAAGCAATTTTGGGCGAGAGGATTGTGATGTCCCAATATTAAGGCCCTATTTAAATTAAAGATTTAAACATCATAATAAAAGACAGTGAAGTTGCTTTCATGAAATGCAGTGTTTAGTCAATTTGAATGATAGAGATAATTGCATATGTATTAATATTTAAATAAACATATATTAATAATATAAATATAAATGTGGGTGGCTGGGTGGGAGCCTTGCCACCTCAGCATGAGGTGGCAAGGCCGAGTTAGGGGAATAGGTAATAATGGTCTGGAAGGGCGAGCGGTGGCACGAGCCGACATGACAATGACATTCATTTCTTTTAGTGATTAAGAGTGACTGAAGCTGGCATTCACTCCACATAAGGGTTTCGAGAAGTTTCTGGCAGTATGTTATTAGGGCTAGCAATAGTTCCTATCAGCATCCTCCCCACTGGTTTTAGATTAATGCCTACATACTTTGTTGCCATTATATCTACAGATGCCATTCGGTGTGGCGGAATGGATACGCCAGTTCGTTTAACCAGCCGGAAGAGGCAGATGGCCTTCCTCGGAGCCATTACTGACCTTCGTTTACAGAGAATGATGCGCAGGTCTGATGCACTGATGGTGGGGGTGGTGAAGTTGGTACTGGGCAAGGTGTTTTTGGAGAATGGAGAACGCTACCGAGTTGATACAGACATTTCTTCCTGGGTCTTGGTGATGCTGCTCGAATTGGGAATGGACAAATAAGTGGCGAAGTCCATTATGCAGGGTGTCTTCAATGTGGAGCATCTAGGGGATCTAGAGGTATCGCTACAGATGGCCAACCCTGGGACTGGTATCCCGCGTCTGAAGGATTGGAATCTCTTTGAAGACCCTGGCGCTGTCATTAAGATCTACCCCTTCATCTTGGACATTAGGGGTTTTGATCTGATATTGCTGAAAGATCAAGCGGCAATGGCAGTAAGCTTCATCAAAAAGGCTCTGGGTCTAGAGGTGGTTGACGGTCTCGGCTGGATGGAAGACTTTCGCAGGCTACTTGTATCTGTAAATATCTAATTCTATCTACTTCCTCCGCTCCATTTTGTATAGCTGGAGCTTCGAAATGATAGTCTAGGAATAAGTTAGTCTCCTTTGTTGAATAGTAATGTGACCCTGTGTGGTCTTTTTCCTGGTTTCTCAGTTCGAATAGGCAGACTGATAGTCTCAGGCCAGCCATGGGAAGGCTGATGATATGTATCCTCTTTTGAAATCTTTTAATATAATACCGTTATTACGAATAAAAAAATAATAATAATATAAATATAAATATTAATATTTAAATAAACATATATTAATAATATAAATATAAATATTAATTAAATATATTTAAATTAAATATTATAAATTAAACATAATATATATACTTAATATTATAAATTAAATATTATAATACAAATATATAAATTATATACTAAAATATTAATAAATTAAATATATTTAAAAACAAATATTATAAGGTCGATCCCATGCCTTTGGGATGGCCAACTTCCCTTGAAGAATACCCACGTATAAGACAAAGACTAACCAAAAGTGGCATCGCTAACTTGAAATAAGACCAAGGAATTTGGCATGAGCCACGATTTGCAAGAAGTAAGACTTAGTTAAGAAGGCAATGATCATTTGGAGATTGATTTGTGATGCGATTAATTATTATGTGGAGAAACAGACAAAACATGGATAAAGACAAAAAACTGCACTTAGACATTGTGAAAGAGTTACTATGGACAATGATTAAGAAGAAAAGTATTCAAGCATTAACAAAAGGGTCTGTTTTTCAAAGGACGCCTCCTTTTAGAAAGTGGTGCATCCATTATGAAGTGATGTCTCTCTTCATAGAGGCAAGAATATCTAAAGGTAGAGAGTAGAGGGAGGAAAAAGGGGATATTAAAAAAGATATATGTTATATATATTCAAGAAATAACATATATGATATACAACAACAAGAATTATGAAGGAGAAGAAAACATATAAAACAGATATGCAATCAAGATATATAGAAAAGGCACTAAATTGAGGAATGGTCCATTAATCTATTTGTTGCAGGATACTCATATGGGAGTATAATGTATAATTTAATATGGTCAATGGTTTATGCTTGTTATTATCATATGCTAGCATATTCATAAATTATTATTGATGTGATTTTAATTATTTCATTCTACACACACCTTCACCATGATGGAGAAGAGAATTACAAAGGGGAACAGTGAGAGGGCTCTCTTCTAAGTACGCCACCCGGGGGGGATGCAATGAGCCCACATGGGCCAGAGGGGTACTGCCTTCAGTAGTAAGGATACTACCTCTGGGCTTAGAGAGTAGCTACAAGGACACCTTCGTAACCTCACTCTCCTATCATGGTATGACAATATATGGAGAGCAACCATGGGAAATGGAAAAGATGGCAAGATGAGGATAACAGACTTCATATGAATGGCATGCGCCACATGAGTTAGGGGTGACCTCATATGAATGGCATGCACCACATGAGGCTGAGGTGATCTATTATGAATGGCATGTTCCACATTAGACCAAGGGCTCATATAACCGAGGGCTCCTTATATGAATGGCATGTGCCACATAAGGAGGACACCTCATATGAATGACATGCACCACATGAGGACTAGGGAAGGATGGTATAGCCACCTTGAGATCTAGGAAGATTAATTACACCCATCGAGTCACTCTAGTCCATGCTCCCCATGGTTGATCATCCCAAGGTAAGGTTTAATTAACTAATTTGATTGGACTTACTGATGCAGGGATTAAGTCAGGCCAAGGTACTCTCTAAATCCATTGCTTGAAAATTGATCGTTTAAGATAAAATTAGTATAATTTTTATTAGGAACATTACAGCTATGAACTAATTATTATCTAATTTATTGATCTTTAATATTTATAATGTCTATTTCTAGTGATCTAATTGTGTACAAGTAAACAAAACAAGAGTATCCTAAAAGAGGACATTGCAAGTTATAAAAATTTGGTTATGAATATTTTTATTATACTTGGTTATAAATATTTTCCCTAAGCTTAAAACGACCTGCAGTTAAACCCAAAGGATGGTGTAGCCTTGAAGCAACTCAGTGAAGCCAAACATGAGCAGAGGAAATTTCAAACTCTAAGGAATCAAGGGACCAAGGTGAGAGCTAAGCTTAAATGGCTAGCAGAGGGGGAATAAGGGAACTAAATACTTTTTTAACTTGCTAAAAGCAAAGAATGCAATAGAAGATATAGGTCCTGTAGTAGAAGATAATGTTTGCTATAGAAATAATGAAGAAATCAAAGAGATTTTTAGATCCTTCTATCAGAAATTGTTCACAGCTGAAGACAAATCTGATGAGTGTAGAATGGCCCAGGCTCTCTACAAATCTATCTGCCCAAGGAAAATAACAGAGGAAATGAGCAATAATTTAAAAAAAGCCATCACAAAAGAAGAAATCTCTTTAGCAATCAAGACTACGGAAATGGGTAAATCTTCTGAATACAATGGAATGCCGGTGGAATTTTATAAATCTAATGAAAAATGGATAGTGGAAGATCTTTTAGAAGTTTACGATGAGGCGATCTAGGCTAGCACTCTTGGGAAAGAGATAAATAGAGAAGTAATCAAACTCCTTCCTAAAGATGGAGACAAATCAAACATCAGAAACTAGAGACCAATAACCTTACTAAACGTCTCATATAATTTTTTTGCTAAAATCCTGGCTATGAGACTTATAGACATTCTCCCAATCATTATCAATCCTACTCAAACAAGATTCATTAAAGGAAGGTATATCGTGAAAACCTAATCACAAGCTGGGAGGCTCTGGATTGGGCAAAAAGAAGTGGCCAAAATACAGTTATTCTTTTGCTTGACTTCGAAAAAGCTTATGATAGAATCGAATGGTCCTTCATTTTCACAATGCTTGAAGCTCTTGGCTTTCGAGAGGAGTATTGCAACATGATAAGGGTGCTGTTCAAGGATGCCTCTGTTCACATAGATATTAATGGTTCTATGTCCAACCCCTTCAATCTGGAAAGATCTATTAGGCAGGGATGCCCCCTTGCCCCTGCCTTGTTTGTTATATCATTGGAAGCCCTTTTTTATATCTTAAGAACTAAACTGTTAAATGAAGAGCTTAAAGGGATACTCCTTCCTAATAAAGACTCATTGTTGAACATTCAATTCATAGATGATACTGCACTATTTCCTATTTTGGAAGAAGCTAACCTTTGAAACTTTGAGAAAAGACTGTCGTTATTTTACAAAGCTGTAGGAGCAAATATCTCTCATGCAAAATCAAGTCTGCTTGGTTGGGATGAATACCCTCCAAAATGGCTAGAAGGCTCTGACTGAAAATGGGGTGGTCCTAATAAAATAGCGAGATTTCTAGGTATTCCATTTTCAGTTGGTTCTTCTTTGAAAGAGATGTGGGACTAGATGTATAACAAAATACATAATAAACTGGGCAAGTGGAATAAACAATTTTTGACTATGGCAGGTAGAATTCAGGTCTGCCAGAAAATTCTTGCTGCTTGCCCCATATATTATGCCTCCTAATGGATGTTTGCGAGTTACCAGATTAATATCATTCAAAATAGATTTAGAGATTTTCTATAGTTAGACGGGAAAGGGAACAAGAAAAAACATGCTGTGGTGTGGGAGTGGTGTTGCTAAAGCAAAAAAACTGGAGGCCTTGGGTTAAAGGACCTAAAAATCCAAGGTGCCACATTGGTGGCAAAGTGGATAGTTAGATCTTTTGTAGGTTTTGAACCCTAGAAAATTCTTATTTGCAACAACATCAGGAATTAAGTGCTCACCAAGGCCAAAGACTGGTCTAGATTGAGTCTATTCGACATTGTGCTTGGGGATTTCAAAGTTAGGCCCTTAGGTTCTATAGTGGTTGCTTCCATATGGAGAGCTTCGGAGGCCATTAAGCCCTTCATTTTAAACAGAGATGCTATTGATCGAAACAACAAATGCATTATAGGAACAAGATCCCTCTAGTGGAATTTGAAAAATAACAACAAAGCCTTCGCTCAGATGCAGAGATGTTCAACTAGGAAATAGTTTAAACTAGGGATCAACTCATTTGATGATGTTATACATGGAAATTCATTAAAAAACTGGTTCCAAATCAAGGAAGAATTCAATGTCCCAGAATCACAAAAAAGAACTTTCACTATTCTTGATAGGGCATTGCAAGATTTGCTTCAACATAATTTTATAGTTGTTATCATGTCTTGGGGGGATGTTAGATGGAAAGATGGCACCAAGTTTGAGGAAATGACACCAAAAATGTAGTATAAACTGATGACTAGAAATGGGGATATTTGTGCACACATTAACTCTTCCTGACAAGTCTTCCTAGGCCAGAAAGAGCCGGGTAAAGTTATGTCCAGTGTTTGGTCCAAATCCTTAGAACCTAAGAAACATTGCTTTAGATGGCTACTATTGTTAAAAAGGTTGGCTTTAGGAGATTTGAATTCCCTCTATCTGTATTGTAACCTTCCTAAAAGTTGTGATCATATTTTCATTGACTGTGTTTATGCTAAAAAAGTGTGGAGTCTTTTCTTTATGGTTTCAAAATGTTATCAACCTGAGTTATTTGGCACTAAAAATGATATCCTGTTTAGCTTTTAAAACAATGTTGATTCTAAAACTAATGAGTTATGGATTTTATCTACAACTGAGGTTCTGTGGTCCTTGTGGAAGATTAGGAATGATTGTGTATATCAAGGAAAGGACATAATGCATACTAAGTCTATTGTTAGACTCACTTGTTGGTATATTGCTCAATAGGCTACAGGCACCTTCAGGATCCCTACAATGAGATTCATGAAGATACTAGATGAAGGGGAGGCCACAATGTACAGAGAGGATATAAGAATGGTCAAATTCTAGCCCCACGACTACAGGAAGACCCATAATGACCTAGCCTCGCAGGATGATGGTGTAGTGAAGCAACATAGGAACAATTTGCAAAATATGACTGAGGTAAACATACAGAATGAAGAGACAACATTAGACCTTGTTTGTCAAAACTTTGATACAAAAGACATTGAACTTAGAACTTCTCCTAAAGATGATCTGCACAGTAATCGGGTTTTGGGTTCGAGTAGTGGAAACAAGGTACAAGATAGTCCAACAATTAATATGGAGCAGGTTCATAATAGGTCAAAAGATGAAAACAATGCCATCCAATGCTGAGAAGTTGGAATAGGAACAAATGATAATGACTACTTATATTATTGTTACTTTTTGATATATATTATATGTAATATACAGATTTTAGCTTGTTGTTCCATGAACTGATATTGCAGAAAGATGTATTATGACTGAGTATGTGGCTTCCTTAGCCACCATTGTAAATTTCTCTTATTAGTAATAGATATGCAAGTTAAAAAAAAACTCTAGAATTCTATCCCTAACTCTAATTCTATCCCTGACCCTTACTCTAATTGTAATTGTAACCCTAATCTTAACCATATGTTTTTTGGTTATATATATTTGCTCTAATAATCTCTCCCTTTGCCTCTTTCTCTCCTATCTATATCTCTATCTTTTGCACTCTCTATATCTCGTGCTTTTTCCCTCCCTCCCTCTCTCTTTGTCTCTTTGTCTTTGTCTTTCTCTTCCTCTCTTTTTTTATCTCTCTTTCCCTCTATATCTCTTATCTCAAGCTCTATCCCTCTTTCTCTATTCCCCCTAACTCTAATTCTATCCCTAGTTGTAATTTATCACTAACCCTAATTCTAATTATAACCCTAACCCTAATTCTACTTGTAACACTAATTCTAACCCTAATTCTAATCCTTACTCTAATTCTTATTATAACCATAAACCTAATTCTAATATTGACCCTAATTTTATCTATAACCCTAATTCTAACCCTAATCATAATTTTATCCCTAATCCCAATCGTAATTCCAACTCTAACCCTAACAGTTTTTTTTGGTTATAAAGATTTCCCTAATTGTAACCCTAACTCTAATTCTGTCCCTAACCCTAATTCTATCCTTGACACTAACCCTAATTGTAATTGTGAGCCTAATCTTAACCATATGTTTTTTGGTTATATATATTTGTTCTAATTATCTCTCTTTGTCTCTTTCTCTCCCATTTATATCTCTATCTTTTACAATCTCTATATCTCTCACGCTTTCTCCTTCCCTCCCTCTCAATTTGTCTCTCTGTCTTTGTCTCTCTGTTCCTCTCTTTGTATTTGTCTCTCTCTGGGTGCTGTCACAATAGTGAGTCCCACTTATGGGACATCCTGATTTTTGTCTGAAGTCACATATTTTTTAGAAAAATTAATGATTTAAGCCTTGAGGGGTTCCATCTAAAGGGGTTAATTGAAGGGTTTGATAAAACCCAATTAGATAAAACCCCTTGGAAAGAACTCCCTAAGGCTTAAATCAAACCCTCGATGGAGTCTCCTTTGCACCTATCAAAATGCTGACAAAAACAAATTTTGCTTCACCTTTTGGAGGATCAAATGAAGTCATTTAGAAATTCTATTTTTTAAATATGTGGCCCTTAATATAATCTTTCCAAAAAGTATGATTTTGAATATGTTTCATTTGATTTTATACTTATTTTCAATTTTCTATTGAACGTAGGTTTTTCACCGAACATCAATGTCTCTATTCTACACATGCAGAAAAACAAAAAATAGAGATTTTTTTTTGAAAAATATTTGTGCACTAGGTATTGATGTCCTTGTTTCACCAAAAAAAAAAAATTGAATTTTGATATATACACAAGTTATGCTTGATGACATACACATATGTCCAAATTATAGTTACCCTGACTTAAAAAATTAATTAAAAAAAATATATGTGACAAACAATTGTGAAAAAATGAAGGGGGAAGATGATGAGTAAGAGGAGCTGTGGGGGTTTGGAATCCTGCGGCTTGTAACAGGCCACAACTTCTTCTTTTTCTGATTGGCTGCGCTTGCATGTGTGTGGGGCGGTATATGGACGTGCAGATTTCTGGTGGGGGGTGCTTGCATGCTTACGGGGGGTTTGATTCTTTTTCTTCTATGTTTTGGTTTTTATGTGGAGTTGCTTTAGTGTTTGTTTTTTTGCCCACAGTGATCTAGTTATCGAGATAGGGTTTTTTCTTTCTTTCTCATGGAGTTGCATGCATCGGCAGACAAGTCTGATCTAGGTTCTTCTCTTCCTAGAGGAAGTCAGAGCTTTGCAAATTTGGGTAACCTTGGCGAGGGTTTGATGAGGAATGGTGGTGTCTAGCTACATAAAGTAAATGGGTGTTTGGAGAGATTGCAGGAATGATTGAAGCTTGTGATTCAACCAGACTCTGTTGTGGCAGAAGACGTGGAATACTATAGCAAGCATGTGTTGATTTGCAAGTTCATGGGGATGTGGGCTTTGCTTCCCTTTCTTGATTCGTGGGTTCGCAAGACCTAGAACCCTAAAGGGGACTTTGATATTATGTTGGCAGCCAACAATTTCTTCATGTGGACTTTTCCTGTATTGCTGACAGAAATTAGGCTTTTGAAGCCAGACCGTACTTCTATAACCAGGTGGGCCTATTCATTAAACCTTGGCATGTGGGTTTCAACTCCACAAAGGAGCTCCCTTCTCAGATTTTAGTTTGGGTACGCCTCCCTCACTTTACCCTGGAATGCTGGTGAAGTGATATATTACAGATGATTGCTCTCTTGCTCGGTAAGCCTAGTGGGCCCTCTCAACAAATATTGAATAAAAGGGTTCTTTCTTTTACTCGAGTGTGTGTCAAAATTGACTTGAATAACCCATTTATAGATTCAATGGAAATAAGCATTGGGGAAACCTCTTGGACCCAGGAATTGGATTATGAGGCATTACCTTTTCATTGTTGGTTATGTCATGAAATTGGCCACCTGCAGTGAAAGTGCCCCAAAGCTGCTTTGGCTGCTGGTATGGCTAATGCTTCTCATCAGTCTGCCTCAAAGGTGGACAAAGGTAAGGCCCCCATGTAGGGGGTGGAGGTGGATAAGGATAGTTTTGTGCTTGTTAAGACTCGTAAAAGGAATAGAGGACAAAAGAGGACTCTTAAAGATAGGCAGGAAGAGGAAACCCTCAATAGGTTTGAAGCGTTAGAGGACTTGTTCAAGAGGAAGGTGTTCCCTTCGAAATGCAAGTTGCTGATAGTAAGATTGTTGAGAAGTGCTTGGTAGATCAGCTAAATACTTTTTCTAGCCAGGCCCCAGCAGGGTGTCAATTAGTTGAGAGGGACACAAATATCCCTTCCTCAAAACCTAAGCTTGGGGGAATTGGCTTGACAACAAACACTATTATGGTTCCTGATCCCCTTGGTTCTAGGATCATCATTGAGAATGTTGTTGGGGACTTTGGTAAAGGCAAGTCTCCTCTTATTTTGGGCCTCCAGCAAAACCCCACCAAAAAGGGGACTCCTAAGAAGCCTCTTAAAGTAGTTAGGAAGAAGGATCAGGAAAAGGTAAAGTTGATTGGAGAGACATTGGTAGAGTTTGACTCAGTGAGGACTATTGACTCTCACTTTTCCCAGCCCCAACAATGATTGTGATATCTTGGAATGTTAGGGGTATGAATAGCATCCATAGACAAAAGCCTATTCATGATTTGATTCATGTTCACTCTCCTAATTTGGTTTTCCTCTAGGAGACTAAGTTGTTTGTTGAAAGTATGCTGAATTTGGCTCCTAAGATCTGGGGTAGAGGTTGTTGTTAATGTGTGAGGGCGCAGGGAAGCTTGGGGGAACTTGCTTGCTTATGGGATATGCGTAAAGTTTTTCCTCTCTGGTGGCTTTCTTGAAGGTGCTCTATATCTCTTGTTGCTTCTAGTCTAGAGTCTGGTGAGAGAATTCTTCTTTCTAATATTTATGCTCCTACAGATCTCCCTAGTAAAGCTCATTTGTGGTCTCAAATTAGATACTTGTATTCTCTGGAGCCCTTTCTCCCTTGGATTCTTGCAGGTGATTTTAATGCTATCTCATCTTTGGAAGAGAAAAGGGGTGAGATTACCAATCTGGATCCTTCCTTGGATCTCTTGAGGGACAATGTGGCTTGTATGAATTTGGTGGATATCAAACCCATGGATGGGTTATTTATCTAGAACAATAGGAGGACTGGTGATGATGCTATTTTTGAAAGGTTAGATAGGTTTTTGGTGTCTAGTTTTTGGGTTGGTGTCAAATAGATGACTAGCTCTGAGAGTTTGGATTGGCGGGGCTCGGATCACGGGTTGATCAAATTCTCTACTTGCCTGTCTAGATTCTCTAAAAAATAGTCCTTTAAATTTCAGCTTATGTGGCTTTGTGATGAGTCTCTTTATGATTTGATCCCAGGATGGTGGAGGGCTAGGAAGCTTGCTTTTGGAACTGCTATGTACTCGTTTGCTAAAAGACTCCAGTATGTCAAATATATGCTGAAACGATGGAACTGACACCATTTTGGCAATGTTTTCTAGGCTAAAAGGGTTGCACAAGAGCACTTGGACACCATTACTCAGTAGATCTAGGCTTAGGGGCTATTTGAGGAGCTGAGTATGCTAGAAGCTATAGCTGTGAAGGAGGTGGAGGAATGGGAGCTTCGTGAGGAAATTTTCTAGAAGCAAAAATCCTACATTGATTGGCTTCAAGAAGGGGACAGGAATACTTCTTTCTTTCACAATTCGGTTAAGGATAGAAGGCAACGAAATATCATTTCATCTCTCAAATCCTATGATGGTGACCCTCTTCTTTCCTCTTGTGAGATTTTGAAAGAGTTCGTTCGGTTCTTCTCTGCTCTCTTCTTTGATGATTACCCTCCTGCTAGTGAGGAAGAAGCTAAAATTTTGGCTTGCATTCCTCCCTTGGTGACTAGTGAAATGAATGAGTCCCTTCTCAAGCCAATCTCTTTGCTAGAGTTGGAGAATATTGTGTTTTAGATGAGGAAAGGTAAAGCTCCTAGTCCTGATGGGTTCCTAATTGAGTTCTTTCAGAAGTTTTGGGAGGTTATAAAGCTTGATCTTCTTGAGGTTATTTAGGAATCTCAAAAGAATAAGAAAATGCTAAGAGCCTTGCATGCCACCTTCTTGGATCTCATCCCTAAGCAGGAGGGGGCTAATTCTTTGGATCTCTTCAGGCCTATTTCCCTTTGTAATGTGGTGTATAAAATAATCACCAAGATGATTGTTGAATGCCTGAAGCCATGGTTAGATAGATTGGTTTCTGAGGAACAGGGTGGATTTGTGGATGGTAGGCAAATTCTGGATGGTGTGGTTATTGCAGTTGAGATTGTTCACTCTATGGCTTCCTCAAAGGAGAAGGCTATGTTCATTAAGTTGGATATGACCAAAGCTTATGATCATGTCAAATGGGATTTTCTAACCAAGATTTTGAGAGCTTTTGGGTTTGACAATACATGGATCGAATGGGTTATGAGCTGTGTCACGTCTACCTCCTTTTCTGTGCTCATCAATGGACAACCTTCTAAACTCTTTGGGGCTGCTAGGGGACTTTGACAAGGGGATCCTTTATTCCCATATTTATTTATTTTGATGGATTAAGAGAGACTTTTGAAATCTCATGTGGAGCTTGGTCTTGTTCAGGGTTGGCGATGGGTTAATAACATTCCCCCCAATCCCATCTTCAGTTTGTGGATGATACAACATTAATGGGTCTTGCCAGAGTGGATGAAGTGGTCAATCTAAGGAAGGCCTTGGACTATTATTTGGTTGCCTCTGGGAAAAGCATCAACGAAGGCAAGTCTTTTATTTATTTCCTTAATACTCCTAACCTTATTCAACAAAGAATTGTAGGTATCCTCAGGTTTCAGATTGGCTCACTTCCTTTTGTCTACCTTGGCATTCCTCTAGTTGTTTGCACATTACCTCATGTGTTCTGGCAAGATGTTATTGAGAAGTTTCAAAAAAAGGTAAGTCATTAGACTTGTAGGTGGCTTTCTACTGCAGGAAGAATGACTCTGTTGAAGTTTATAGTTCAGGCTCTCCCATTGTAAAGGTGCTTTGTGTTATTTGCCCCTGCCAGCTTTGTGAAAGACTTTGAGAGTCTTTGTCGACAATTTCTTTGCTCTGGTAATCTACTTTCGAGGAAGTGGATCTTGGTCAAGTGGGATGTTGTGTGTCGGATGAAGAAGGAGGGTGGTCTTGGGTTGTGTCAGGTTGATTTGAATGGGCAAGCTTTGGCAGCTAAACTCTATTGGAGATGGTGTACTCAACAACAATAGACTTGGGCTAAGATCCTCACCTCAAAATACCTTGGGGATGTGGATTGCGTGGATGTGCCCGGATATAGCCTAATGGGTAAGGGTTCTATGGTTTGGAATACCCTCAAGAGGGGAGCCAAGTTGATTAAACAAGGATTGTTTTGGATTTGCAACAAGGGTCCACAGGCTCTCTTCTAGTTTGATTTATGGGATGGGCATCCTCCTATTATGTCTACACACCCTCACTTGTAGGACCTATGTAGATATTTTTTGGAAGCTAGTTGGACTTATGTGATGGATTTTAAATCCCCTTAGGTATTGGGTTGGGCTATAGTGTACAGGTGGAAGGACCTGCATGAGTGGCTACCTAGGGGATCGGTGGACCGTCAGGAGCTGGCCAACATCTTGGCTGGTAGGGTTTGTAACTCCCTATTGGAGAGGGATGTTCTGGCCTGGGGAGGCAACCAAGAAGGCAAGTTCACTATTGCCTCTGGTTATAAGGTTCTGGATGAGCAGATGTTTGGGTGCACGGGGGTCCCCTGGTGGAAGTAGATCTGGAATAAATTCTCTTGGCCCAAGTGTAATTTATTTTCTTGGTTGGTGATTTATAATAGATACCTGACTTGGGAGAATCTTTGGAAGTAGGGATTTCAGGGCCCCTCTATGTGTGTAATGTGCTCTAATAGTGATGAGAACAGTTCTCATCTCTTCTTCCAATGCTCTTTTGTTAGGGTGATCTAGCATTTCTGGTGGGAAGTCTGGAGGCAGCCATGTAGGCATGACTCATCTTTAAAGGACTTCTAGAGCAAGCTGGGGAGTTCTCCAACCAAGACTTCCTTCCTCCACACTACTTGGACAATTGGTCCTAGCTTCATCATTTAGCATATTTGGCTAGAGTGTAATCATAGGATTTTATTGGATAAGAAACTTCATGTGCGGCAGGTTTGGATGAGGATCTTGGGAGGTCTTCAAGAGACTTTGATGGCTAGGTGTGATCTCTCAGCCCTTGAGGACCTTGGAGATATGAGAATTGTTCAGAGTTTGGGGCTTTCTGTTTGCACCAAGGGGGGGACTGGGCCTGGTTTGGGTCAAGGTATTAGAGGGAAGGTTCAGAGAGAAGGTCATTGGAGACCTCCACCTTTATAGGTTCTGAAGATAAATATTGATGGGTCCTCTAGAGGCAATCCAGGTCATGCTGGTGTCAGAGGCATTGGTAGGGACTGTTCAAGAGTGGTTGTATTCTCCTTCTCGGAGTATTGTGGCCAACACTCTAACAATTTCATGGAGGCATTGGCTATTCTCTTGGCTTTGAAAAGGGCTTATGCCCTTGGATGGAGAAGGATAATTTGTGAGTCAGATTCTTAGATTGTGGTAGATTTGCTGAATAAGCAACAATTGGAGGATGTAAATTGGTAGGTGGCTGGGGTGGTTAGACAAATTATCTCTCTAGGTAAGGTCCTGGATTCTATCACCTTTTGCCATATCCCTAGGGAGTGGAATAAGGTGGTGGATGGTTTGGCTAAATGGGCTTCTGAGCGCATGGGAAATTAGAAAGTGGATGACTGGAGCTGTCTCCCTGAGGGCCTTGATAGAGGGCTTGAGGACTTGGTTATGGAAGATATGAGATGTGTTTTGGGTGTTTCTTGATGTCTCTGTTGCTGGCTTGTGACCCCTAACGGGGGGATTGTAATTTCTAGCTTTGTACTGCTTTCTTGAATCAATAAAGTTTTTACACTCTTTATTAAAAAAACAATTGCAAAAATATATCCATGCACTAGATATTGATATTAAAAATCTATATTTTAAAAATTAGAATTTTATCCTTTATAGAAAAAAAGTTATGCTGGACGACATAAACATTACTTTCTGAAAATGTTTTTTACTATTAAAAACAAGTTATTAAAGGAGAAATTGAAAGATTCGTGATTTATTTCAAAATTTTTTAAAAAAAATATATTTAAAATCTACACAAATCACTAGTTTGCATCATCTCCAAATTCTTAATGGTTTAGCTGCTATAGGTCTAAAAATGTGGAGATTTAGCTAAAAATGTTGATATCAATGTCCATCTTGGCCAAAAAGTGGGACTTATTATTGAGGGATTACCCCTCTTCCTCTCTTTGTCTTTGTCTCTCTCTTCCTCTCTTTTTACTCTCTTTCCCTCTATATCTTGTCTCTGTCTCTCCACTTCTTTGTTCCCCTTTCTCTAACATTTTAATGTAATCTTGTTCCTCAACCTATTCAAACTCATGCTATCCTCATAGTGGTGTATATGTTGGTAGATATATTTCCTTCACAATCCAAGTTCATTTATATTATCATGTTTTGCTTGTGCACATAACCCTAACCTTAAATCTATTATATGCTAGTATTTCTAGTTAGATTTATATTATATTTTCTCTTTAATAGTGATCATCCATAATCGACTACACTCTATTACAAAGAGATCTAAGACATTCTATTTGTCTAGATTATCATTTACATTTAGCAATTTCAATCCACTATTTATTTATGTCAAATTAACTATTTATTATTAATATTTTAATAATTCTAAATAAATATAAGGTGTAATTTATTTCCTTGTACATACTTAACATATATTTTTTGAAATAATAATTTTATTATTCATTATCATGATGATCTACAAAACAACGGATAGTTATCTTTTTTTAATTATTAACCTTGTATTCTATTTCACTATAAACTTGATTATGTACTCGTTATAACCTTGGTTTTATTTAATTTAATGATACAAAATAAATAAAATAATAATTATAAAATAATAATAATAATTAACTATCTATAACTCTCTATATTTATTTTTGATTATTTTTTGAGAATCTATTTTATTATTAATAAAAGACATTTAATTAATGATTTAAAAATGGATAAAAGGAATAAAATCCAATGAGCTCCTTGTAATGATCATTTTAAACCCTAACCCTGGTTATTTTAAACCCAAACCCTACAATAATAATAATAATATATAATATTATAATAATATAAATATTATTATATTATATATAATAATATATAATATTATAATAATATAAAAATTATTATATTATATATAATAATATATAATAAATATAATATAAATTATTATATTGCTTTCATACTGGTGAGTGTTTTCTCCAGGTTCTTTAATCGGATCCCATGAGCTTTAGAACTGATTTCCTTCTTCAATTGAAACACTCCATAGATTTTTTTATTTATTTTTAAAACTAGACTCTTATGTTTTTCTCCATACAAACAACAACCATGGAAACATAAGACCAAAAGACATCAAGCTTGCCTTACTCCAAAAAGCAGGCTATTTAGGTAAAAGTGATCAACAAGTATGAAGATGAATGGAATGGCCATTATTTCCTATTCCCAAGGAGAGAATTTTGAAGTCTAGCTAAGCCACTAATCTTATGGGGAATCTTAAATTCTTTCATCATCAATAATTTAGTGTCTCAAACATATTGAGACTCAATGGAGCTTACGTTTGTGGTTACCCCAAAACTTGCAAGTGTTCTAATAGGAGCTATGTTATTTTGGGGATACAGAAGAAGTTTGTATTGTCTTTAATCTCGTACATTTATATAATAATAATAACCATTTTGAGAGTGCAACTGTGTTGGTTTGGATGTGTATCTAAATTTTAAATTCTTATGTGATAATTTTTTCAAGAGTGAAAGGAAAAATCTCTACAATTATTAAGACATGATCTCACAAAGAATAATTCTATAATGAGTACAAACAAAATTGGATTTCGTGTCTGGGAAGAGTCCATTAGCAATCATGGGAGAAGTTAGCAAAATATATTGATAGATTTATTATTATTAAATTTAATGAGCTTGTAATGGAGCTCTAAAAGCCTAAAAATAGGGAAGCCATGTGCTTTATGCATAAAATTTGTGCTATCAACTTTGTGATTTCCTTCAAAGGTCTGGCCAAAGTTCCAATTAGAAGGAACAACATTATAAGAAGTAATGCTCTCCCCATTGCTAGTTGTAAGTTGAAAAGATAGAGACTGCCCCTTAAGATTGGTTGTGCATTGCCAGTTTTATCCCCAATTCCTTGTTAAAGGAAACCAATCAGTATTAGACACCTTTAACTTCACATCCACAACATCTCCATTTCCCCCCACATTTGTTATTAGGATAAGATAAAAGTAATAGTTGCCATTGATGATAAACCTGATCCCTCCTTCCTTCACACATGAAACTCTGCATAAGAGTGAATTCAAAAACATATATTTATTAAGTCCATGTCAATAATAATAACTTTAGAAATAGATTTACCTTCAGTATTTAACAGGCACAATCCCTGCATTCTAAATGCCAATCATTTCAAAGCAGGTTGGGCCATGTCAAAATGTGGTCTGGGTGGATTACACCACTCACCATTGTCATTAGGAAGGGCATAATTTGGAGGGCACAAGTTGGTGGCTGTGACAATCACAGAAGGGCTCCCTGGAAGACACCATTTTGGGTTATCCACACTCCTTAGCTCAAAACATGCACCACATGCCTCTCAATTGTTGAACAGAGCAGTACTCAATGCATCTGTAGTCAAACCAAATAAGTACTTTAGGTTTGCTTCTAAAATCCAGAAAAGTACTTGCCTTTCCAAAAATGAAACTCCATTTCAATGGGATAAGATCACCATGAAACCCACTTTAACACAATCTAGACAATTGAAACTCATTTAAATAGACAAAAAAATAAAAAAAACATTGCAATCATGGTAATCCATGAGAACACATTCATTAGAGACATTTGGTCAAACAATTTATATACACAATACAAAACCACATTCCTTTGAGGTATTTTGTCAAACAGTTCACATTCCTTATCTATGCTTCTA
Organism: Cunninghamia lanceolata; assembly: GCA_027924645.1. Lineage (NCBI taxonomy): Eukaryota > Viridiplantae > Streptophyta > Pinopsida > Cupressales > Cupressaceae > Cunninghamia > Cunninghamia lanceolata. The sequence goes on along the minus strand of BSBN01001201.1, from coordinate 13,053,023 downwards.
TCTTTTTTTGCATACATGATTACCAAGGCCATTGCAACTACATTATCTAATGAAAATTTTCTTATCCTTTATGGTTTGGTGGATGTCAACACCCTGTAGTAGAACTTCCATTTTTGGCGCACTTGGGAGGACGCTGGCAAGGTTATGGAGGTCAGATTTACACTCATCTTTTGAGTTTGTTAGAAGATTTCTGTAAACAAAAAAAATATACATAAAATAAATTACAATGGGGAAGGACTCAACCATTACCAAAGGGCATGACTCTATTATTGGCTTCCTAGCTTGTTGCTTCTACATACTTGGATGTATCTGCCAAAACATTCCTCTCCCATACACTAGTGCATAGAACAAGACCCTAATACACCATAAAAATCAAATTAGAATATATTTAATTTATGATGTTGCCCTAACATATCTAGAAATGGCTGATGGGATTGAAAAAATGCATAACAATGAGAGTGTCTCGTGCCATTAAGTGATCCAGAGTTCAAGAAGAATAAAATCATAGAATAATGTCAAAGTCCAAAGAGACAAAGGTGTGATGCAGACAGATGCAATATCAGAAGACCCTAAGCCATATCAAACTTCTGTAATGAATTAAGGTCGATAATAAATCAGAGATGAAGGTCAGTTAAGAACAAATTTTCCATTAGAAAATTGGCCAGATATGGTCAATGCCATTGAAAAAGAGTATATAGCTGAGAAAAATACACAAGCAGTAATTTCAGCGTCCTTCTAAATCCCATAGAATTAAGGGTATCATGATTCTTTAAGTTTTAGGCTTGTGAGGGTCTATAAATTTAGTAAGGTACCCCATCCAGTTGTTAACAACAATTTGGACCAAACAAATTTCCTCCAATCTCACATACAACTAAGTTTAACCTAACCCCTTCAGTTCTAGACTTACCTATTGTAAGATATGAAACAACTAAACCTCCAACTTACGGCCTCCCATCAATGTGAACTCTACTAATTGTGCTACCATCAAGTCACTGCCCCAGTTAAAGGCACCATACCTATAGAGGTCCAGAATTTTCCATTGTGGACATAACCTCCAACATTGTCAATGCTTCTATCTTCAAAAGCTACACAATACAATGGTTCTTTTCCATTCGATGGTTGCACAATAAATACCTTCCCCAGTCAACTCAAGCTTTTTGAATGCCCCATTTGTTTAAGGCTTTAAGCATACCTATACAAGTCAAAAATAAACCATAAGTAGCACCACTAAGTTTTCCCAATTTCAACTTGACTTTGAATGACCTACTCATTCCAATTCACACTATTAAGGGAATAGACTAATCGTAAGAAATGATGACTTAGCTATCAATAAAGGCATAATTATTCAGCCTCATGAATTTTCAAAGGGAAAGTCTAAAAAATACATGTTCCATACAATACAGAGATAGGATGTCCAATTTTAAATAAGTCTTCACTAATCTTTACTAATCCATAACTCAAAATCAAACATGCTCACGCCCTTGAGATTTGAACCCATGACAACATGCATGGAAAATCCAAAACCGAAATCAGGAACACCACCGAGTCATCAAAATTCCCAATATAAGCATGCACCCACATTTCATCATCTGATAAATCTTTGACCCATTACTGCAACCCTTCAATAACGGAAATACAAAAATATTCCAAAGTAATATGGATGCAAATTTTTAACTTAATTCTTAAGGGTTTCTGGTTCAAATTAAGGCATGAATTGCCTTCTTTTAATTTGTAGAGAGTTCAAAAACAAAAATAGTTTTGAAATACAAAACACGAAAAAAATACCCTTGGTCTGATTGCATTCTCAGATACCTCATCACCATTCCGGTCACGTCCAACCCAAACCCTAACTACCCACGAATCATGCAAGCCTTCCCCATATTCAATAGTTCAAATTATTTTAAATAGTTTCCCTCATGATAGGTTAGTACATGTCAATTTAAATTAGGGCCATAAAAATGTACACACATCTACTTTGACTGTATAACGCCTCTCGACGTAAATATCAAATTTATGATCTAAGGAAAAAAATGGTAATAGTTTGAGCTGATTGAGAGGAATGGGTGCGAGGGTTGTCTCTGTGCAGGCTCGCGACGCAGTCTTTTTTCTTCCTTTTCTTTGCATGTGGGCTAAGGGGAGTTGGGTATTGGCGTGGGGGGTTGTGCATTGCAGGGGTGGGGTGTTTGTGGGATCGGGGGTGTTTGGTTAGCGAGGTTTTCTTTTTCTTTTTTTAGGGCTATATTTTTCTTGGTGTTGGTATGGCTGCATGTGCAGCTTTAGATTCTAATCAGGGCATGTCTTTTTCTGAGGCTGTTTTAGGGTTTGATCTCCCCTATTTACTCATGCAAAGGTGGTTGATTTTCTAAATAACTTGATGCATGTTGGTGGATCATCCTAGTCTGGTGGAAAGAGACCCTCGAAAGTGAATGGATGTTTAGAGAGGAGTGCTACTCGTCCGGTGTTAGTGATCCAACAAGATTCAGTGGTGGAGGATGTTACATAGATGTGTAATCATGCTCTCATTTGTAAGTTTATGGGTTCTTAGGTTTTGTTCCCATTCTTGGAATTGTGGACTCACCGTACCTGGAACCTAGAGGGCAATATGGAGGTGATGTTGGCTACAAACAATTATTTCATTGTGGTGTTTTCATGCCTAACATATTGCAACAAGGCCTATGAGGGAGGGCCATATTTTTACAATGAGGTGGGCCTCTTTATTAAACCATGGCATATTAGTTTTAATCCTTTGTAGGAGCTCTTGTCAAAAGTGTCGGTGTGGGTTCGCCTCCCATGGTTACCGTTGGAATTCTAGTGAAATGAAATTCTGCATATGACTGGCATTTTGCTTGGTAAACCAGTAGGCCTGTCGAAGCAGACTATGGATAAGAAGGTAATCTCCTATGCACACATTTGTATTGAAATTGACTTAAATAATCCTTTGCCATATTCTCTCAAACTACGGGTTGGGGATATCGTGTGGATTCAATAGCTTGATTAAGAAGCTCTTCCTTTCTGGTGTTGGATTTGCCATGAGTACATGCACCTACAAAGGAAGTGTCCTAAAGCTAACCCTTCAGGGAAGGATTTCCGTAGTGCTTCAACTAGACTGTCCTATGCTGAACAAATGAATACCAAAGGAAAGGCTCTCATAACAGAGGGGTAAACAAATGCAGAGGGGTTTATTCCTGTTAAACCCCATAATAGAGGGAGGGGTCTAAAACGTTCTCTCAAAGATAAGAAGATAGATGAGTCCTTCAATCGCTTTGAGGCTTTTAAGGACCTAGACTTGTTGGAGGGGTATCCAAATAGTATGCTCCTAGAGGCTTCCCATGTGGATGAAGAGTAGATGATGGACTTATTGGATGTCAACTTGATTAGGCAAGAATTTGAGCAGCCAGTGCTCCAGTTGGCTACAGTTCATCATAGGTGGGGTCTTGTGAGTTGGGTTTAGCTTCAAGTGTTGATGTGATTGTATCTTCCTCAGGGCACAATGCAAATTTGAGGCCGGAAGAAGAGGTTTATCCCCCTGGGAAAGGCAAAAAAGCCCCGCCTCAATTGGGACTGTACTAAAAGAATCTCAAAAAAGGATTTACAAATTAGCCTTCCAAAGTAGGGAGGAAAAAGGATCAGGATAAAATGAAATTAATGGGTGAAAACTTGGTGGAATCAGGGTCAGTTAAGCCTATTGACTCCCATTTTACTAATCCTTAGAAATGATTGTTCTATCATGGAATGCAAGGGGTTTGAACAACATCCCTAGAAAAAAGGTTGTTCATGAGTTAATTAAAGTGCACTCTCCTAATGTTTTGTTTATTCAAGAGTCTAAGGTGTTGATTGATGAATTGGCTTGTATTGCACCTAAGTTATGGAGTAGAGGTTAGTATCAGTGTATTGGGGCACATGGTAGGGCAAGTGGGGTTGTGAGCTTCTGGGATCCTCGAAAGGTTACTCCTCTCTGGTGGATGTCTAGTAGATATTCGTTGACAATGGTTGCTTCTAGCTTTCTCTCAGAGGAAGTTCTTCTCCTCACTAATGTGTATGCTCCTGCGGATTTACCTAGCAAATCTAGTTTATGGACCCATTTCTGTAGGTAAGATCTATGGTCCTCTTTTCCCTTGGATTCTTACGAGAGATTTCAATGCCATTTCCAGTCTGGAGGAAAAGAGAGGGGGTGTGTCTAGGTTGGATGCCTCTTCCATTCTCCTAAGGGATTCCATCTAATGTTTAAATTTGGTTGATATCAAGCCTGGTAATGGTATGTTCATGTGGAACAATAGGAGGTGTGGGGTGGATTCTATCTCTGAGAGGCTTGATAGATTTTTAGTTTCTTGCTTTTGGATTGGTAATGGGTGGGCAAGCTATTCAGAGAATTTGGACTGGAGAGGCTTAGATCATTGGCCTATCAAATTCTCAGCATCCACGTTGGGGGTCAATAAGAATCCCTCTTTCAAGTTCCAACCGATTTGGCTGCGGGAGCCATCTTTGCAAGAGCTGGTGAGGGATTGGTGGTGGAGAGGTATGCCTATGCACGACACTGCCATGTATTCCTTTGTGAAACACCTTCAATATGCCAAGTTTCAGCTTAAGAAATGGAATAGGTAGTGCTTTGGGAACATCTTCTAGGCTAAAGTTGCTACCAAGACCTACCTTGATGTGATCACCAGACATATCTGAGATCAAGGCCTTTCAGAGAATTACCTCCAAGAAGAAGGTGAGGCTTTGAAGATATTGGAAGAATGGACATTACGGGAGGAGATTTACTGGAAGCAGAAGTCTAGGATTAACTAGCTTTAGGAGGGTAATAGGAATACAACTTTCTTTTTTAATACTGTTAAAGATAGAAGGCATGGGAACCTGGTTTCTTCTTTAGTGTTGTCTCAGGGAAGCCAACTTTCCTCCCTCCCTAAATTTTCTAAGGAAGCTACTTAGTACTTTTCTTCTCTTTTCAAGGAAGATTCCCCTCATGCCTTGTTCGAAGAGAATCTTACTGTGAACTGTATTCCTTCTGTGGTCACTAATGAGATGAATCAGAGCTTAGGTAGGCCTATTACTCTTGATGAGGTTGAAGAGATTATCTTTTAGATAAAGAAAGGGAAGGTGCCTGGATTGGATGGATTTCCTATTGAATTATTTCAGGAGTTTTGGGATATTGTCAAATATGATTTATTGGCTGTTGTGCAAGAATCTTATGTTAACAAACAGATGTTGAGAGCTTTGAATGCCACTTTTCTGGTTCTCATTCCCAAGAGGGTAGGAGCTAATTCACTAGATCAAGTTAGACCAATTGCTATTTGCAATGTGGTCTACAAGATCATTTCTAAGCTTATGGCAGAGAGACTTAAACCGTGGCTGCATAGAGTTATCTCAGAAGAGCAGGGAGGTTTTATTTCTAGTAGGTAAATTTTGGATGGGGTTGTGGTAGCAGCTGAAGCTATCCATTTGATGGCTAATTCTAAGGAAAAGGCTATGTTCATGAAGTTGGGCATGGCTAAAGCTTATGATAGGGTGAGATGGTCCTTTTTGCAAAAACTCCTCAGTGCCTTTGGGTTTGGAAATGATAGGATTGAGTGGGTTATGAGCTGTGTTACCTCTACCTCCTACTCTGTTCTTATTAACGGGGAGCCTTCTAATTTGTTCAGAGCATCTCGTGGTCTTCAATAGGGGGAACCCCTTTTTCCATATATCTTCATCATTTTGGCTGAGGGTATTGGAAGATTTTTAAAGGACTATGTGAGGCAAGGGCTCATCCATGGGTGGAGTTGGAGGATAGGTCTTCCTGCTTAGTCTCACCTTCAATTCATTGATGATACTGCTTTGATGGGGATCACCAAGATCAGGGAAGCTACCAATTTCAGATGGGCGCTGGATATTTATCTGGTTGCGTTGGGACAAAAGATTAATGAGGGCAAGTCTTCCATTTATTTCTTTAATACTCCTTTTTTGATTCAGTCAATAATTGCTAGGATTCTTAGGTTTCAAATTGGATCCCTCCCCCTAGAGTACCTTGGAATTCCTATTTCTGTGGGTTCTTTGCCTCGGGTAACTTGGCAAAAGATTATTGATAAGTCTCAGGGTAGAGTTAGCCATTAGACCATCCGGTGGCTCTCCTTTGTGGGTAGAGTGCCTCTTCTCAAATTGGTAGTTCAGGCTCTCTCTATTTATAGATGTATGGTGCAGGTGGCTCCTCTTAGCTTTATCAAGCATTTGGACTCTCTATCCAGACAATTTTTATGGGTTGGGAGCCTGGATACTTGTAAGTGGCCTTTGGTGAAGTGGGAGGACATCTATAGACCTCAACAGGAGGGGGGTCTTGGGTTGCGATAGGTTGTTCTCACTAGTCATGCCCTTCCCATGAAACTTTAATTGAGATGGTGCACTAATCAGGACCAAGCCTAGGCTAAGATCTTGATGCATAAGTACTTAAGAGGTGTAGAGTATTGATGTCCCTAGGTATGGTGTGGAGGGTAGAGGTTCCATGATTTGGGATACCCTCAAGAGAGGGGCTAGTCTAATAAAGCATGGCTTATTTTGGATCTGTAATAGGGGCTCTAGGGCGCTTTTCTAGATTAATTCTTGGGATGGTCATCCCCTAATTTTGTCTTTGTACCCACATCTTTGGAGCCTTTCTCACATCTTTTTGGATGCTGGGTGGGCCAAGGTCAAAGATTTTAAAGCCAACGAGAGGGTGGGTCATATGGTGAGATTTAGATGGAAATTTCCCCATGAATGGCCACCAGGGGGTTTGGTTGAGGATCAGGAGGAGCTATCTTAGATATTGGATGCAAGGGAATGTAGCTCCCTCTCTTTGGAGGACACCCTTGCATGGAGCCCTACCCCACAGAGGGTGTACTCAGTGGCTGTTGGTTACTAGGTTCTTGGCAGGCAACAGTATGGTGGCGGGGACGTTTCTTGGTGGAAGTGTAGAGGAAAACTAATGCGTTGTAGACTTAACATAATTAAGGGGTAAACCTATCTGAACAATCCACTTAACACTATACTCCTACATTAAATTATCAACCAAGGAGCATAAGCTTATGATGGCACTACACTGTATGTGCCTTCAGGGCTCATATTCTTCTAAACTATCTTATCAAACCTACTTAGATTATTTTACTTCGCTGGAATTCACAGAAATGCAAGAATAGTAAAAATAGTTACATAATCTAGTGGCTACAGGTACCTTCAGCATAAGCTGTAGATAATTGCTAACAATAGGAAATTATAGAACTAATCCAAAACATTCAAAATGATGAGAGAACTAATGCTAACCTCCAGAGGACTTAAAATAGACAAAGCATGCATTTGTTCATGAAGCACAACTACTATAATTTAACAATCAAAGTATTCTAATTAACTCACAATGTATTCATAAACTAATGGAAAACAACTTTTACAAGAATGCATAAATGAATAAGAAAATAAATGAAGTGAAGATCAGTATCATGAGTGGCTGGCTCAGGGGACTAACTCACTTACTTGGAAATCAAATCTAATTTAGATACTCACACATCCTCATAACACATAGTTCCATTCATTTCATATCATAAATAGAATCTCTTTCAGATTGTATTCAATAATGACATTCTTTAATCAGACACGTCTAGAGCTTCTAATATTGAAAATAGAGTAACAATTGAGTAATGACACCAAGCTCATCCCTTTAACTTATACAAAAATGGGAGTCTTATGCAACTACCAACTAACTTCAATCATTAATCCATTCCTAGATATTAGGATACAGGTTTAAGATTGATTTATTAATTCTAACTAAACAGAGGAAGGATAATCCTATTCAAATAAGCATTCTTATGCAATGACTAGTATGAAGAACACAGATGCTGTGTTTGAAACAAGTCTACTTCTTCTGCATTTATTCCTTTCCATGATGGTTCACATTCATCCTCCAGCTACTTGCACTTTTAGCGTCTTGACTTTGACTTCCTTTAATTCCCCTGTTCTGTAACTTGTTGCAAATTCTCCTTTCCTTGATGCCACATGCTTGCTGCTGCACAGGGGTTAATCCACAAAACATATGCATGCAAATAACCTTCATAATTAAACCATAGAATTTCATCTATATTGCATGCATACTCATGTTTAAATCATTCAATTGATAAATATCATCACCATATTCCATATTAATAACATAGATTCAAAGTCTTGCAAAGTATATTAAAAGGCAGTATATCATGATGGTGATGTCTGAAAAGTATCTGGAAGATCATATGGAAAAGATCTGAAAGCATATAAAAATGACATAAAAAGATGCCAATATTTCAACCCATCATTCCCCCCAACTACCCTTTTGCTTGTCCTCAAGAAAAATCATTGAATTAAACATCCAGGGGAAAAGATTGTAGTGCAAGGTAATCTTCCTAAGGTCCATTACTTCTTTGACTCCCTCCCCCTGCTTAAGATAGAAACCATTATAACATGCAAGCCTATCCATCCCGACTAATTCTGCATTCCTACATTCATCATTCTTTTCTCCTATCCACTATGGTACTGGATAGAGGAGAATAGGAGGATGAAAAGTAAGTGATAGCCATCCCACTCTTATTTGTTCTGAAATTTGGATGTACTTGCGCAATCTTTCAAACATGTTTGTAAAATTATAGAAAGAGTGAGGCTCTTTACTCTGCAATGCTGGGGTCAGACTATTCCATCTGCTTTGTACATACCTTAGGCAATTTTGAAGCATAGGTCCTGCTAACTGCTGTATCCTTTTGTGATCTTGCAGTCTCAAATCCATGATTATTTTTCTTGGACCTTTGTGTGAGAGGAGTGTCAACCATTGAGTAAGGATTACATCAGGATTCAGTGCTTCTCTTTTGATCTGTAGTGCCACTATTTTCTCTTGTTCCTCATATTTGTCCATTAATTCACCTCTGAGCCGCTCATTCTTGAAATATGATAACAGTGCCCTAACCTACAAATCCCCAACATAAATTGAGGGGTTCCATTCTGTATCCTCTGCCATTAGAGAGTTGTGTAGACAATACTCACATAGTTGATCTTGCTCCTCCAAGCTGGCTTCTTTAAAATAGCTGAAAAAAATATGCCTTGAATGTCAAGTAGGCTGATCATTAACGAACCTATTGTACTGAAAACTGAGAAATTTTTCTTTTAGAAACAATGCATACACCTTGGGTCGAGGTCTACACTCAATGATCTAAATGGCTTTGTCTATTACCTCTGTCAGCTTATCCTCCAACCTTTTTATCACCAAATTCTTATCTTCCAGTGATGCATTGAGATTCTATTTTTCTTTCTCCCATCTTTCTTTTTCCTATTTGGATTTGTGAGTAACTTTCATTAATTCAAAACCTAAAGACAAAGTGTTGTGATACATTGGAGACCTTGATACATGAGGTTGTGGAGTTAATACTTCATTTTCTTTAGTTTTTATTTTACTCATAGCCATCTGTACTAACATATCCAAATTGGTTCAATGGCCGTAGGTTTGAATTCTCTCCTCCAACTCTTGTATTCTTTTCTCCTTTTCTTTTTCCTTCTCCTCATATCCTTTCACCTGCTCTTCCAATTATTTTATCCTATCAAGAGCTTCTTGAAGCTCTTTTCTTATATTCTTATCTTCTAACAATTCTTTTTCCCTTGCAAAATTCAGACCTTCATCATCATCATCCTCGGTGATATCAAAAATTTCCTTAGTAGAACTACTAGGAATTGACTTTCCCATTTTCTTTGCAATAAACATATCTTCTAAATCAGAATCAGAAGATGAAGAAACATACCTTCTCCTTTTGGTATACACATTAACACTTTCATGAGCATCAGTAGGGACATCTTTAGGGGCGTTTCCTTCTTTATCTAAATATGTATTCAACAACGTTGGATCATGGTGCTGCTATCCTTCACCTTTTTCCTCTTGCCCCTGTTCCTTAACAATTCTTTCCTTCACACCCTGCCTTTTCAACCTTCCTGAGCACCTAGGAGTAACAGTTTCCTATTTGACTTCACTTTTCCTCTTCTTTTTACTCCTCTTCTTCTTCTTTTCCCCTGCATCTTCTCCTTTCACAGTGCTCTTATGTTTCTCAACATTTTTCTTGTTTCTCTTTTTCCTAATAGGTGTTGAATCAGTGCATCTCATAGCTTTAGGGTTAGAAGATGAGGGTTCCTTTGTTGCCACCAGCCTATCCTCTGGAGTATTTTCCTCCTGTGGCCCCTCTTGCTTAGGTTCAATCTCAGGTTCAGGCTCATGTTAAAGTTCATCCTCCGCTTTAGGTACTTCCAACAGTGTTGTGATATCTAAACATTGTTTAAAGGCATGCCAATCAACCTGTGGGTGTTGAATTCTTAGGCTTCTCTTAACCAATAGGGCTATTAAATAGTGATGGGACAACGTGGTGTCTTCTTGCTTTTTTTGATATTTGGATGCCATCCTTTTCAACATGTTATAGAGGAAATTGGGAACATTGACTAGCTTATCATGGCGTAAGTGATTTAGCAACTTAAAATGCACAGTATACAACAAATTGTGCCAACCATCACAGGTAAAGTATTTAATGATACAAGAAGCACATTTTCCCCAAAAGAATGGAAGGGACAATCTCTTTGCACCTTGTGATGTTGAGTCCAGGTGTTCTCCACGCTCATAGAATTCTTCCCTTGCTGTAGTTGCATCAACACGAGTTGGATATTCAGACCCTGTGCGTGGCAATCCTGTAACTTGAGCAATGGCCATTTCAGAAGCATCTACAACCAATCCCCTGACTGTTGCCTCATTATACTGCAATGTAGCTACAAATTCTTTTGCCATTTCATTATCATATTCTATTAACTTCAAGAAGTAGTCCAACCATCCTACTCTGGTGAAGAGTGGCAGAACCAACACATCCTCTAATATTTCCTTATGCACAGATGGTTCTCATCTTATCACATTACCTCCCATTATCTTTGTGTTCTGCAACCTTTTGGAGTTTTAATTTCTTCTTAACTCCGATTCCACCACCTTAAAAAGAACCTACAATTTGTTGCCTTCTCCTATTCTTCCCAACTGTAACTTTCTTGGGGTAACAAGTTCACACTTTGGGTGAAACAGGGTAGGTTTACTATCTTTGGAAAATGACATAGAATTCTATCTGGTATCTCTAAAGACTTGGATGGAAAAAATAAAAAAATTTAACCCCTCCCCCCAACTAATGTGTGAAGTGACCTCACTTCACATGTGAATTGATATGAAAGGAAGAGTATTTATTAAATGGAATGGTGATATATATTTTTGCATGCATGAAATAAACAAAGAGTAATAATGAATATAGAAAGAAATCTAAGTTAATCATTGAAAGTTACCTTATGTATATACATTATGGAAATAAATGATCAGCGCACCTTGGAACTAGAAAACATATACTTGGCATTTTATTTGATACGAGCAAGATGAAATGCATGTGGGTGAATGGTAAGGGGACAGTTACTTCAGAAGTGATGTGAAGTGACAACTCGCAATGGGTGAATGAACAACTCATGAGTTTGAGTTGAACACTTTTGCGGCGGTGTTGGATTTATTTCAAAATGAATGAAGCATGTTAAGAAGAGATGGAATGAATGGGAAAATGGTTTACTTTTTGCCAAAGTGTTGAAGACATCTGTAGACATGTGTTACTACAGGTGCCTCTAGTACAGGTCCCAATTGAATGGTTACATTTGCAATATGTCAGGTCCCGACTGTAACAAGTCCCATCTGAGAGTGAAGAACAAATCCCTCTGGAGCTAATTGTGGTCACCATGGGTAATGTGCTGTGTGTGCATGTGAATTACAAAGCAATAAAAATTAAGTCTCAGTGACAGGGGTTGAGTCATGCAACTCAACCTCTGCATCACTAGATAGGATTGGTGGATCATCTTCTGTCGATGTATTATTGTGTGTCACAGAGCCTTCATCAAGAGCACCATGAGTACCATACTGAGTGGTTAGAGAGACAATAAAATCATCTTTCTAAAGTGGTTTCTTATAAAGTTTCAGCCTGTGTCTATTTACTAGCAATAAAAATAGGACCTCGTCAATGGTTTGAAGTTGGACTATACCATTAGGGAATACTTGTTTGTCCTAGCCATCGAGATTGAAGCTTGCCCTTGAAATCTTTGTATCTAGAATCATAGAGAAGGGCCCCAATCACCAACAGTGAATTCTTTAGTCTTTATATACTTATCATGTCATTTAATTCTTTATTTATGTATAACCTCTGTGTGGTGGATGGCTTCTAATTTGATTTCATCAAGAGCATTCAAATGTTATATTATATCCTTTTGAGCTTCTGTCAAATCCATCCCTAATTCTACTGTTGTCCTCAAAGTTTTGTATTCAAATTCTATAGGCAGGACTGCTATCTTGCCATAAACCAATTCATAAGGAGTGAATCTTGTAGTTGTATTCCATGTAGTTCTGTATGCCCAAACAACTTCTGGTAACTTGGAAACCCAAATCTCTTCTATGAAACTATACTATTTTTGTTAATATATTCTCAATCTCCCTATTTGTGACCTCAACTTGACCATTAGCCTGAGGATGGTATGGAGTGGAACTCTTGTGTCTAATCTGATATTCCTCCACTAGTCTAGTGATTAAGTCTGATGTGAATTGTGGTCCTTGATCAGTCACTATCTCCCTAGGTACACCATACCTAGTGAAGATTTCCTCATACAAAAAATTTGCCACATTGCCATCTCTGGCAAATTGCAAGGCTTTGACTTCCACCCATTTGGTTAAATAATCAGTGCATACCAGTATATATTTCTTGTTGTTTGAAGTAGGAGAGATAGGGCCAACAAAATCCAACCCCCACTTATCAAAAGGAGCTAATTCTATTTGTGGCTACAAAGGCATTTCATCACTTCTTGTAGGTCTCCCCATCCTCTGACACTGAGCACAACTTCTAGTATACTTGATAGAATCTTTATGAGGTGTTGGCCAGTAATATCCTGTTGTCAAGATCCTGAAGGCTATTCTTTTGGATGCAAAATGTCTACCACAGGGTTTATCATGACATGCCTTCAATATATCAAACACCTCATCCTCTTTGATACATCTTCTCATAATGTTATCTGGGCCAGTGTAGAATAGGAATCTAGAAATCCAAGAATAAGGGAAACTTTTGTGAACTAGCTATCTTTTCTCCCTTGGAGAAAAGTAACCTAGAATCTACCCTGTGACCAAATAATTAGCTATATCTGCATACCATGGAGTGTGTATATTTAGAGAAAATAGATGCTCATTAGGAAAAGAGTCATCAACCACTCCTTCTGACGATTGTGTAGGTAGTCTAAACAAAAAATTAGCAACTACATTAGCCTTTCCTGGTTTGTCAACTATTGTTATGTCAAATTCTTGTAATAACAACAACCATCTTACGAGTCTTCCACCCACTATTGGCTTATTCATCAAATATCTGATTGCTGTATGATCTGTATATATGAACACTTTATAGCTAGTAATGTAGTGTCTAAATTTGTTAATGGCATAAACAACAACTAACATTTCCTTTTCTGTCATAGTATAGTTCAATTCAACTCCTTGTAAGTTTTTGCTTACATAGTATATTGCATATTCTTTATTTCCTTCTTGTTGGCCTAGGACTGCTCCAATGTCAAAGTCTGATGCATCTGTGTGGATATGAAAAGGCAGTGTCCAATTTGGACCCTTGAGGATGGGAGCTTGTGTCAAGGTTGCTTTTAGCGTCTCAAATAAATTTTGACAGTCTGGGGTACATTCAAATTCAATGTCTTTTGTCAATAGAGTAAACAGAGGGGCAACAATTTTGCTAAAATCTTGAATAAACAGTCTGTAATAACCTGCATGTCTAAGGAAGCTCCTTACATCCTTCAGGCTCTATGGAATAGGCAGGGTAGATATGATTTCAATCTTCTTTGGGTCAACTTGCATCCCTGTGGTTGAGATAAAATGCCCCAAGACTATTCCTTGTGTCATCATCATAAAACATTTTTCGTTGCTCAAAGATAGATTGTGCTCTGTGCATCTCTTTAAAACTTTCTCCAAGTTGTGTAAAGCTTCATCATATGTTTCACCATATGTGGTGAAGTCATCCATGTAAATTTCCATAATGTCATGGGCAAAGTCAGAGAAAATATCAAGGACTGCTCTTTGAAATGTGGATGGAGCATTGCACAGACCAAAATGCAAGACATAATATGCATAGGTCCCCCAATGGAGGTAAATGTTGTCTTATCTTGATCCTCTGGTGTAATCTTGATTTGGTTATAGCCACCGAAACCATCAAGAAATGAAGAATATTTCTTCCCTGCCAAAGAGTCAAGGACTTGATCAATGAAGGGCAATGGGAAGTGATCTTTCCTGGTGGTAGCATTTAGTTCCCTGTAGTCAACACAAACTCTCCATTTGCCACCTTTCTTGGGAACTATGACTAATGGTGAAACCCATTCACTGTCTAAAATGGGGTAGATAAATCCTACATCTAAAAGCTTTTGAAGTTCCGATTTCACTATCTCTCTGAGAGTAGGGTTCATGCGTCGTTGTTACTATCTTATAGGTCTGTAGCCATTATCAATGTAAATTTTGTGCATACACAAGGCATGACTAATGCCTTTCATGTCACTGTAATCCCATGCAAATGTTATTGAGTGGGTCTGTAATACTGCATGCAGGGATTGTTGTTGCTCATCAGTCAATGCATTATTAGCAGTCAACATCTTTCCTGGCTTGATTTCTAATTGCTTAGACATTTCTTGTACAAAGGACAAATCAAGGCTAGGTATTACTAGCAAGCATTGCTAGGGTAACAAAGTATGAAATATTTAGGATACCTCCTCTGAGGAATTGGTGGGTATTATGCTTCTTAAGGGATCTTGCAAGCAGGATAAATAGTCCTATTGTTGCGGGTGCCTCCCACAGTCATTTTGTATAATGTAAGTGATCAACTCATCTTCATCCTGAATATCTAGTAAGGGGCTACATTCAATAGTCATCAAGGTTTACAGGGAATAGTTGTCCTCATCATCTAGGGTAGGCTAGATGGTTTACTCAAGTTCATGGTATGGTTGGGCTGGTGGATATAAGACCAATTTCTTGGTCACAGTCCCATTGAATATGGTCATGTTCCCTGACCTGCAACCTATAAATGCATCTGCTGTGGCAAGCCATGGTTTGCCTAGTATAAGAGGATAGCCAACGAGATTAACCTTAGGCTGTAGGACTATGAAATCAACAGGGTATTTCTAAGAATCTAATGCAATTACCAAATCCTCAATGACTCCTTTAGGTTTAACTGTAGACCTATCAGCTAATTGCAAGACTGTCTGGGTAGGCCTAAGGTTGTTCAACTGGAGTACCTGCATTGTCTCCTTAGTCATTACATTAATTGCAGCACCCAAATCTATAAGAGTATTCTTAATTAGAGTCCCATTGATTTTGACATCCACTACTGGACTACCTGGATCTATATATTTGGGAATAGTTATAGTTACCAACATTATGTCAGCAAGGTTACCCAAAACATGGATTGTCTTTGGGTCTATTCTCTTCCTTCTTGGTTTCTTTATGCAGAGATGTTTGATAGTCTTAGTATAGATAGGAATATCATTGATGGATTGGATTAAGGGAATCT
This sequence comes from Cunninghamia lanceolata, assembly GCA_027924645.1. NCBI lineage: Eukaryota > Viridiplantae > Streptophyta > Pinopsida > Cupressales > Cupressaceae > Cunninghamia > Cunninghamia lanceolata. Next base: position 13,037,421 of record BSBN01001201.1, on the reverse strand, counting down.
TTATGCTTATATCTTGTAACTAGCCTATGAGGTCAATTTCAGACTGTGCTAGTTGGTTCTGGATAACCAAGCGTTCAGGCAAAGAAGACTTAGGATGTGAAATGATCTGAGGGCCCTGATTTGCTTCAGGCTCCAAAGGTGGCTTATCTGAGGCTTCCTCTATGGGTTCTTCATCTTCAAGTTCTATAATTTGGGGAGATGAAGGGCCCACAAGTTGCTTCCCTAATTTGAGATGAACATTACTCACTTCTACCCCATAGGTGGGGTATTGCATCACCTCGTTAGTATAAGCCTGTTGAATGGGCTTGTTGTTAGGGTTAGGTGTAGGTTGGGTAGGGAGTTGGGTAGGTCTAGGAGGTTGATTTTGAGGAGCAGATGCATGCATTATGGTTGGCTACTGTGGCTGAGATGGAAGTATAGGTTGCTAGTAATTTGCATTTTGCTGCCATTGTTGGTTCTTGTTCCATTGGGGCTACAATTGAGGTTGCTGTGTAGGCCACTAGGGGTTATAGTTGGAACGTTGAAAACTTTGTTGGGGCCATGGGTTTGGCTGCTGTTGGGTCCAACTAGGTTGTGGAGTAGGCCATTGTGGGTTTTGCCAGAGATTTTGATTACTAGGCCATGGCTGAGTGTTCCAAGCAGAGAAATTTTGGTTTGTAGCAGGAAAGGGTGAATTGAAACTTAGTGGATCAGAGGGCATACTTTGTCTTTGCTGCCAAGGTTTTCTTTGAGCTATGTAGAACAATTGTCCATCCTCTCCTTCAAATGGCTGAAATTTTGGCCTTTCAACCTTCTCTTGCTGGATGCTTGCCACCCTTTTGCATTTACAATTGGCCTTCCTTTGCCTACAACTGGGATAGTACTCAGTAAGCATTGCATCCGCCTCTTCTTGTTTCTTCTTGATGTGAAGAGTGTCCAGCTATGTAGCCATATGGATGATTATATCCTCCTTCATGTTGGACAACAAATTACTGATTTCCATTCTTGAAACCCCATTGGTTGCTTTGTTTGTAATGGATGTCCTTTCTCCCCTTGGTCGTCTGGTGAAAGTTCTTGAATAATTTTGGCAAACTTTACAAATTGACTCAAAAGGTAACTAAGAAACATCACCTTGCCCAATGAGATTTAAAGCATCCATGCAATCATCGTTAACCCCTCTCAAGAAGACCAGTTTTAATGATTCTTCAGACAATTTGTTTTGGGCATTTTTCTTTAGAGTAAACTGGAATCTTTCAACATAATCTTCTAGTGGCTTCTCCTTTTGTGACATCCTGAAGATGTCATCTCTCCTCCTATCATGTCCTCGGCAGTAATCTTGGTATTTCTCCAAGAATTTCTCCTTCATTGTATCCCAGTCTAGAATGACATCTTTTCCTAGCCCCATAAACCATCTCAAGGCTGCATCCTTGAGGGTGGCAAGAAAGAGTTTAAGCCTGTGAGCATCTGAAGTGTAGTCATAGCTCCTACACAAGATATCAAACTCAAAGAAAAACATATTTGGGTCCTCTGTCACAAGGCCATAGAAGATTGGTAATGCTAACAGTGGAATGTTTTTCAGCATTGTAGCCCTCTCCTGACCATTGATAGGAAACTCAAACGTTGCTTGTTCTAGTGGATCCTCCACTGCAACATCTACCATGGTTCTGAAGGTCCCTTCTGTAGTTGTGGAAGAAGCTGATGAAGATGTAAGAACAAGTCCTTCTCCTTCAACAATTTCTACTGTATAGTTGATAAAGTCAGTTGTATCTTCTCTATCCTGATAATTTGAAGGGAGGAATCTGCCTCGGTTGTCTCTCTGCCTCCGCATACAGTGAATTTAGCTTTATATTCCAGTGGTCTTGCATAATGTTAGTATAATTTCTGGTGTTTCCTGAAAAGTGAATCTATTAACCCTAATGCTGGAATCAAAATTTAAGCTATGAAAACATGTAAAATGAGCCTATGAAGGTAGCACTATCCCTGATAATGGCACCAAAAATGTAAAGGAAAACTAATGCGTTATAGACTTAACATAATTCAGGGGTAAACCTATCTGAATAGTCCACTTAACATTGTACTCCTACATTAAATTATCAACCAAGGAGCGTAAGATTATGATGGCACTGCATTGTATGTGCCTTCAGGGCTCATATTCTTCTAAACTATCTTATCTAAACCTACTTAGATTATTTTACTTTGCTAGAATTCACATAAATGGAAGAACAGTAAAAATAGTTACAGAATCTAGTGGCTATGGGTACCTTCAACATAAGCTATAGATAACTTCTAACAATAGGAAATTATAGAACTAATCCAAAACATTCAAAATGATGAGAGAACTTGATGTAGGAGCATCCCTAGTTCAAGAGCAATCTTGCATCAACCAAAAACATTTGCATTTCAGTTTGTTTGCAGTTTAGTTTGTTTCTTTTCATTTTTAGTTTAGTTCAGGTAGTTTAGTCAGTAGCAGTTTCTATATTTTGGTCCACATTCTGCCATAGTTACACCTCAGATCTTGCGAAGCTGGACTTAGCATCTAGACATGTTCACCTACATCATATCTAGAGCTCAGAGCATTTGGATCAAGTACTAGAAAGATATCGCTATCAGAAGATCGACTGTTTTCTCAGAACAGAGCATCCTAACAGTCTCAGACAATCAGCTAAAGGAGAAGACCTACGGAGCATTTCTTGACGTATGAAGCCTGTTGGCGTTCCAATTCGCACCTCTAGATGAGTTGGAAACAAACAGCTATGCACAGATAAACTGCTCTCCTATTGGAAGGGGGAGTTCCCTTTTTGCTGATGTTCACTGAAAAGATAAATAAAACCAAATTTCACCTATCTTCTTTTTGATTCTCAGCTACAAGCACAAGGTTATAAAACTCTAAATGCTGCAGAAGAGGTTTTTTCCTTTTTAAAACTTCTACTACAACTAAGCATAGACTAACAATGCTTTTGATCTCCTAAGTAAATTCAGAGCAAAGAAAATTAAAAGTGGACAAGGAATGATTGTTTTAACAAAAACTTAAGCAATTTTCTCCCAGATTTACATCACAAGACTTATAGTACTTTAATGATGAAAGCTGAAATGAAAGCTACAAAAGCCACACATCTAACGATAAAAACTTGATGAATCAAGATAGAATATCAGAGCAAAATAGGCATGAGACTTCTATTCAATATCACAAAGTTGGTATAACTCGAGGACAACAATACTATAGCAAAAGGTAGACATACAACAAGCGATCAAACACCAGAGAACAGATTACACAAAGTGAACAAACACTTTAAATAATAAAATCTGCAGGCTAGAATAGGCATAGCAAATTAGTTATCACAAAAGTCGATCTTACAATGAACACAAAGTGAACAAACACTTGGAATAACAAGGTTTGCAAGCTAGAATAGGCACAACAAATTTGTTATTACCAAAGTCGATCTTACAATGAACATAGAGTGAACAAATACTTGGAATAACAAGGTTTGCAGGCTAGAATAGGCACAACAAATTTGTTATAACCAAAGTCGTTCTATTACAATGGGCAAGGTTGCCCTTATTTATACTAAAATCAAAGGAGTGGGGAACCCTAAAATCTCCTTGATTAACCCTAACTTGCCAACTCACAAGCTTTATTAATATTCTAAGACAAAGATACAATAAACAAATACTTTAAAGCAATTTGCTTTAAAGAAAATAAAACTCCAACTACCACAAAGTGATTCCTTTTCTAAATATAGAATGGATGAGCTTAGGATGAAAGCAAATGCTTTAAAACAAAAAGCATCTGATTTAAAGTTGCTTTCTTTTGAAATGCATCCTCATCAACATTCTTGCTTTTTGGTGATGTCATCCGTTGATATTCTGGGAAACAATATCTTCTAAAAAGCGAGTGACTGCATCTTTGCCAGAAACACTGATACTCTCTAGAATGATATTCTGATTCTCTAACATTTCCTCACCGTTGGCAACCATCTGAAGAAATTTGTGAACTTCACCCACAGCCTTATCGAACTTCACTGTCATTGTGGCAAAATGACCCATCTTGCCGGCACTGATATCATCATTAAAATTGCTATGGACGAGAGTCTGAAACTCTACTTGCACTTCCTTGAGATCATATAGGGTACCATCTTCTCTGTCATACGAACATGGGATCTGAGAAACAAAAGATCTTACGAACTTGAGGATGTTGACTACCTTTTCTTTCCATTCTATCAACTCTGAAATTATACTATCATAAGTTTTTACTGTGAAAAGATATTTCACTTTGCAAGTAGAATCTGTCTTCTCATCATCAGCTAAATCCATAGAATCATGTGCAATCTTCAAGTTAGAGATAATGATCTCAAACACTGGTCTATTTTCTACCATGGTCTGCTGCAACCCCTGGATGCCTTGGCATAAATCATGAGCATTGTACTTCAATAAATAAAACTCTGAAAGTACAACTCTCCCTTTAGTCACAAATTCTTCCACCCAATTATTCATGTGCCTCCCATAGAGGATCAACTGACTGAATTGCCGCTGATCGGCTGGTGATTCCAGATTTGGTGGAAGCAATAAATAAGCTTGTGATGTGCCATGGAAAAGGTTGGAAATATATCGCGCAGCTGCCTAACTTCATCCTTGAGAGCTTCTTTGTCTTCTCCATCTTTCAACACCCTTTCCTTCAAACGATCCGCTGCAACCTCGAAGAGATTTACATATGTATGGCGGGTACTACCAAGGTTAGATTTGACAACCGTGAAGTCATCAACCTCGACATCATCAGTACTTCTATCTACTGGCGGCGTTGCAATTTCAAGGATTATTTCTCAATCTGCATTCTTTTCAATGCGAACCTGCTTCTTCAGCTTCTTGTCTGGTGTGTCTTGGTAGACGCTTTTAAGCTCTATTAAATCTAGCTGATATGAGGGCTTTCTCCTCTTCCTTCCTAGAATGTTTTCAAGCTAGGATGAGCCATCCTATCTTGGAAACTCGGTTCTAACTCCATTAGCTCCTGATGAACCAATATGTGCATCAGAGTTACGAACTGACGAATCTAGCTCTGAATCTATGTGGATAGGAGAAGTGTTCAATGAAGAAGGAGGAGAAACATGATTTGAAGGTAAATCTTCAACATGCGGTGTTGTTTCAACATGAACTTCTGATTCAACTACCGGTTGTTCCTGCTAGACATAATTTCGAGACTCATCCTTTTTCCTCTTTAACTAAGCCATTTTTGTTCCCTCTGGAAGAACACTCATAGCTTTAACCCTTCATTTTGGCTTGGAAGTGGAAGGCTCTGATGGTTGTACAACTAGCGGCTCTGCTATCGGAATATCATCCTTCCGCTTATTCTTCAAGAATATCAAACTATTTTTAACAACTCGATTCATTCTTTCTTCAATGGAAGTGCTCTCTTTTACTAACCAATTAACTGGTGGCAACGATTGTTGCTCAACTTGGTCCCTGAAATATGTGGGAAGTAGAACTTCACCACTCTTTGTCAAACCCTCTATATCTTCTGATAGGATATCAGACATCTACTGAAGAGTAAACCTACTATAACTGCATTCTCGCACTTCAAACTCATCAGCACAGTTAGCCCAGAAGTCTTCAACTGCATGCTTGTGTGTACAATTTTGACCAAGATGTGATGCAAAAACACCACGAGGATCATATGAAGACCTCTTGTCGAAAAACTTAAGACCATATCTGGATGATTCATTACCGATTGCCTTGGCATCTGCTCTAGATCTGCATCTGTAAATACTCATCCGAAGTGGAAAATTGAAAACCGCCTTGCGTCTGCTACGCAAAAATGTATGAACTTCATAAGCTTGCCTGAAAAATTCCATAAATGCTATTTCATTTGTAGGATACCTTAGCAACATGGCTGGCTCTCCTGAGAAGCCACATACTCTAATGTAGGAAAAAGTGGGAAACTGGATAAACCAATCAGCCCATTCTGCCATTGCTATTCTAGCATTTGCTAAAAACTATATATGCAACTCATTGTCCATATCTCATACTGCATGCATCAGGAATGTATCATTCACCCACCTGTAATGTCGTTCAGCTTGAGAGATTTCTAACTGTAGGAAATGGTGATATACATGCTGAATACCCAGAGTACCAACCACATTTAAACCTCTGAATTGACCTTGAAAAGCCATTAAATACACAAGGTATGTCATCATGTGGAATTCATGAGCCCTTTGAAAATCAAGTATTTGTTGGTGGAGACTATCACTGATGAGTGCCAACCAGTCATAGAATTCGGCTCCATCAACAATCTGGGACATAATGTAGAACATCCAAGGCTGGAACTTGTTAGCATCTACTTGTCCTGTGATCTGGCTCAACAGAGTAATCATTATTGCATGTTCCTCCTTGAATTCTCCATGTCTAATGTTCTTTGGCATGACATTTTGCTTCGCTTTTAACCACATCTAACCAATCTTTTTCTGGTATTTTTCTTTATCGTTGTTCCAAACCCTCTTGCATTCTTCAATTGAAACAGTTAAGTTTTCTCTCTAGATAGGTATTGTAAAACACTTCTCTATGTCATTCGGCCTCATGCTATAGAGTACACGTCCATCTCTTGATTGAATTTCTCTTGTGACCAAATTTTAATGCATCATGCAAGGAATTACAAACTTGATACTTTGCACTGTGATGGGAAAGGATGCTGCTGCAAGCAAACTAGAGTGTCCTAGATTCCTGATAGAATTATTTCCTACATCCTCCAAAGAATGTAAATTGATCACTAGAAGTACTTTATGCAAGTCTATTTCACAAGTTCTCAGGTAATCGTGAACCAACACTGTTTTGGGCTTGATTTGTGTTGGAGAGTACTGCATATTGAAAGATTTGAAAATTGACTGTGAACATGCCTATGTCAGAAAAATCTTGGACAAATGGCTGAAAATTACTTGTTGATTTTTAGAAAAAAGCAGAGTGTGAGCAAAAAAGCTGACACATGGGTTTTGTAGGTAATTCTGTTTTGAAGCAACTCAGATTGTCAGATTTTAAAAAAATAGAGACTTTCTTGAAAAAGCAACAAAAAAGTAGATTCCTGAAAAAAGCAAAACTCCCAATCTTCAAGAGGATGATATTCTGGATGGACCCATCTTGACGAAAACTGAAAAAGCTTCGGTCCAATTTCTGAAAAATGATCCCCTAGAAAAAAGGACCTTGAAAAAGTGAGCCTCCTTGCTTCCTCAACCTGAAACTATGAAGAACGTTGAAAAAGCACTTCGTTTGGGTCTTCAAATCTTCGTTGAAAGAAAAATAAAAATCCTTCCTCTAGATGCAACTTGCAAAAGATAATGAAATAAAGAAGCCAAATGCTTGTCTTTATAGATCTTTAGGGTGAAAAAGCAGTTTTATTTGTGAGAGAATAAAACTTGGACCTCATCCATGAAGAAAGTAACTTTTAAAGCACAAATCCAAGTGGAAGTCTTCGAATAGGAAGAATCCCTATTTTGTAGCTGCCTATGGCTTCATGTGTAAGATGACAAAAAATATCTTCTTTTGATGATGTCATCGAACATGCAAGTTGAAAGAAGTGTTAGCCAATTTTTTCTTCATTTTCGACACTTCTGCACTTGTTTTGACTCAAGTATGGCCTATCTCCGACTTCAACAAGATGACAAATTGTCATCATTGACTAAAAAAGCTAACTGATCCTAACATTTTGGAGACCTATCAACTGAGATTCCATCCCCAGCCTCGGATTGATGATCTGGCATCCTTTGACTGCAAATCTGACCCTTTGAATCGGCCACCCGGCAAAGATCAGGAAACAACTGTCAGAAAACACTGTCAAATCAAGAAATATTCTATCTTTGGTGAAGTTGGGTGCCCCAAGTCACCTGGGGCACCTAGATTCTCATGCCTTAACCATTTTTTTTGAAAATCACAACTTTAATTTTTTGATTTACGTGCGCATTCCGATGGCTTATGACCCCTGTTTGGCTGTCGATTTCTGTTTGCTAGGACAAAACTGAGTCTGATGATCTAGCAGATAGGCAAGCCTGATGAAAACTAAGCTGACTATACTCTCTGTCTACCTCAGGAAATGTGCCAAACTATCCTGCTCTGAACCAGACCGGGCTAACGGAGGGAGGTTCACGTTTTTCAGAAAAATGCAGAAAAAATTCTAAGTATGGTGAGTTTGGGCGCCCCAAGTCACCTAGAGCACCTGGTTTGCCATGCCTTAGAAAATTTTCTAAAAATTTCAAATTTTATACCATTTCTCATTTTTCGTGCCAACAACCCCTATTTGATCTTCATTTTCGGTTGTTCGGACGACTGTCGAGGTGGGACAGAGGATGATCTAAGTAGCTTGAACATATGTGTGATGAAATCTTAGATTTTATTGACATTTGACCAAGTTTGACCAATTGGAAACGAGCTGATGGAAGCATTTTTGATGTTTCTCAAAAAATGTGAAAAAAAATCTAACACTGGAGAGGTTGGGCGCCCCAAGTCACCTGGGGTGCTTGGTTTCTCCAGACTTAACCATTGTTTTGATTTTCCAACCTTCATCTGCTACTTGCTCCATTTTGCATGCTGACAACTGCTTCTTGATGTCAGTTTTGATGATTCATCCATCAATTGCCACTAAATAGTGAATGAACTGCATAGACTGAGTACATCTGACAAATTTTCCAGCTTTTCAAGATCTGATGATCGAAAGATTGCTTTTATGCCCACCGGAACTGACCAACGGACACAATTCTTGCATTTTCACAAAAAATGCGTAAAATTTCTAACACTGGTGGGACTGGGCGCCCCAAGCCACCTAGGGTGCCTGAAATCTCCAGACTTAGTCAAATTTCATGATTTCCAGGTTTTAACCTCACCTCGGATCCATCCTGCTCTATTTTGCATGCATCGTCAAGTCGACGACTGTTTGTTGGTTTTGCGTTGTTGGAACAACTTTGAAAACCTAAAAATGAGCTCTAGCAGATGAACTTCCTCTATTGACGACTTCAGAGCTCATGCTTCACCTTTCGAAAAAGCAAAAATGACCTAGTAGAGAAAACTTGGCCATTTGCAGATTCTGTCTAGACCATGCTGATCATGAAGCAAAATCAACCAATGAGAATCAAGCGTGACACTTGAGTTAGATATTCTATTTTTAGAAAGTTTTGCCAGCATCCATATCTCAAGAAACCTAGAAAACCTAATTTGACGTCTATTTTTAGAAATTTTGCTTTTTTGACTTTTTGACGAAATTTTTTCTAAACTTGTTCAAAATGCCTTAATGAAGCAAAAAATTTGATTGGGTACAATAGAGCCTAATGACACATCATCCAATAATCTTTTGTTCGTAGCTGACCTTCCCCGAGATTTGCACATCATTCCATTCATTTGTAGAGGTCTTCTATTCATTTAGGTTTGACCTATTCATGTACACACATTATAGCTCTTCATTGGAGTTTGTGATCTTCCTTGGCCAACGCAGAGGAATCTTTTGTACCAGAGATTGTTACTTGGACATAAGTAAATCTATTATGATGTTTAGATTAATGTCGAGGAAAGACAGATTATATCGAATGTCATATATGGAATTATGGAAATGAATATTTTATTGTTGTTGATTTAATATTGCATTATGAGATTTGGTTTATTATTTGAATAATGATGCACAGTTCATAATTTGTTGATTATAAGTTTGATACAGGATTATAGGTTTTCAGATGACTCTTGGAGAAAAGAGAGAGTATCTTTCGAGGAGAGAGATATAGAGCTCGGGTTACGAGTGATGATTTGCCAAACGAGTATTAGTGTTTAACGAAAACGTGAACCAGTGTCGTAAGAGGTAAGTCTTGTCTTGTCAGTTTACTTTGAACCCAATTGACAAGTAGTCGATATCTTTCAAATCTTTTCAAGTCGTAGTGTGTTGTCATAGTCATTTGTAACATAAACGACGATGTCTGAGTAAGAATTATGACAATTTACGTTTAACGTAAAAGTTACGATTTCATTGTCATAAAATGGTTGTGTTATTATTATTAAGTCACTTAGTGTTTTATTGTTGACGTTTAAACGTCAAAGACAATCTCCTCAAGTCAAGTTGATGTGATTTTAATGAAGGATTGTGATGGGGAGGTAAACTCGACCCATTCACATTATCCATAAACCTTTGTTTTATTACTATTATTCTTATTGATCAGCCATAACTATCGAATAGGATTGATGTTATGTAAGCCATATTTGATATAAGCAAATAAATATATTTTTGAACCAAATGAGGATAATACCTCATGTTAGTTATTAATGCTTACTCATTTGAGCAGTCGTGGGCATGTAAATTGAAATGCCTTCATTAATTTAAGTGATGGAATTGGATCACTTAAAGTGATCATTAATGATCAGTGATGGTTTAAATGCTTGTGTTGACCTCTTTCAAAGAGGGAACATGGTATTAATATAGCACTTGATGTTTTTCCCACATTATGTGCCTTCCTGAGACATGTGTTAGTCATTGTTGATAAATTGGATTCAGTTGAAACCGAATGGGTAGTGGACTGCAACAACTCCTATTTCTTTTCCAACTGAGTGAGTGGTAGAGAGTAAGGATAGACGAATTATGAGCTGATTAGAAGTCTTTATATTGCATAACTCATTAAGAGTCAGGGAGATAGGAAAGAAGAAAGATCGCTGTGATAATAGGGTGGGAAAAGAGCCAGAACAGAGAGGAGAATTAGGGAAGGCAACTTCATATAAGCACCGACTAGATATTTGTTTTTGTAAACTGTAACTTACTTGAGCCACCACCAGGTAACACATATGCTTTGTGTAATGATAATACACAAAATATCATTTGCTCTTATCGTCCTTTGTATGCTGGGAATGGGAAAATTGATTATGTCATTTAATCTATTCTATTGATAATCGATGCATAACCAGAGAACCTGTTATAATGATTTGATTTTGGCACTTATTCCAAATTGTATAAAAACCATTAGAAGTTTTGATAGCATCATTATAGATGGTTGGTCGATGCTTGGTATAAGCTAAAATTTCTTGAGTTGAACACTTTTATAATTGCTTTGAAGTCTGATTGATATAATATCATTGAAATGATTCGTTGATCATTACTTTTCCTTTATACCTGTAGAAGGTCATTGTAAAGTTTCAAAAACATTGAAAGACCAGTTGATATAATGAGTAAGGATAATCATGTGGCAGGTAGAGTATTTGGCTATAAGCTAATCATGCAACAACTTTCAAAGTTATTAGTGCAGTGAAAACTATGATAGGTATTCTCTTAGTTTGATTAGGGTGGTTAAATCCTTGAGGTAGGGTAATGGTAGTTTAAATCATTTCTTGTTAAGTTTATAAATGTCAAAAATGATTTTCTTTTCAAAAGAACTTAGATTCTTATTAAGCTTTAGAAAGCCACCTTTTATACAAATCGAGTGATAGATCTTTGGGAATGTTATGATAGAGAAAACAAGGTCCATAGGACCATCCTTACAATGTATTCTATAAATGAGAATAACATTGTAGTAAACCATTACGATGGAATTAAACTAAGTCTAACTAGATAGGATCTTATATGGAATCATATATGAGTATATAAGAAGTGATGGTCAATGACATCACGCGAGGGTAATTGAAAGTATTCATATTCCTTTTGTATAGGAGTTATTATCTATTATAAAACCATATTAATCTTAACCTTGGTTGAGTTAAACCAAAGGTCATTTATAAACCTCAGTCTTGAAGTTATGAGATAGGATTATTTTGATATAATGGATTATTCAAGAGTAAAATAAAACCCTAGTTTAACCTAGAAGGGTTAAAGATTATTTGATGACACCATTATGGTTATAACCTGTTTTAGTTATTTTATGGGCGCAGACATTAAAGGGTCAAGAACCCTAAATAATAAATGTTTCATTTGTCTTATTGAAAAGAGATTTGTTATTAGTTGATAATATTTAACATTAGGTAGAGAAACCTATTTGTTTGGTTACAAGTCGACTTGAGATATAAGTCATAAGCCTTGGGTTTTGCAAGCATGCAAGAGGTACCATTAAATGGTTAGTCAAACATAAAGTTTATTATACCTTTTTAGTCACCACTTCACTTAGCTATTACTTGTCGATAAGTGATGAATCTCAAATGTTGAAAAGATGCAAAGAGATACCCAAGAATAGATAGTCATTCAATAAGGTATATGGAGCAATAATAGTGTCTTGTGAATCCACCTAAGTCAGAAAGACTAGATTTGAGTTAGATAAAACTCTTTAGTTAAACCTTAACTTGACCAAATAAGGTATTTATTTATATTAAATCATTGTGATCATTATATAGATCATGATTGAAGGGACAAGTACCCTAACTATGTTTATTTATTCTTACTTGTAAGAAAGGAAATAATTTCCTAGACTATGATGATTAACTTGGGTAAGGTAACCATTTTAGTCGTTATAAATCAATTTAAAATTGTTATGAGTTGATAAGTCTTAGATCTTGGGTATTGCAATGATGCAATGAGAATCTTCGTAAAGAAAGGAAATCGATAAGGTTTATGGAATATATACAGTGAATGTAAATTTGTCTAGGTCAGGAAGACTAAAATATTGAAGTTGTCAAGACTATATAGTTATACATAATTGACCAAGTCAAACTGTAGGAATATGATAGTATCCAAGTCAAGTTGGGGTGGGTGAACATGACGACAACGTTCATTGCGAACATCAATTTATATTGAAACTATGGCCATAGTAATGCATATGTCTCTGCATGCATTGTCGGTTCACTGTATCTGGATTGCATAACCTATCAGAAATCATACTTAGCTAGAGGGTATCTAGGGTTGTAAGGTTGATAGAGTTGTGTAGGATACAACACTATGTACTCGGAAAGGCAAATTACCACTGGTCACCTTTGGTCTATATTCTTTGTGAAGGGTAGGGCCACTTCATATGTGGAAGATGTGTGGGAGACCGCCAGTCTGTGGATGGAGTTAAAACACTGGGAAGATGCTCTCTCTCTCTAGCAGAAGACATGCCAAGGCTTGTGATAAAGATGTCAGATTTCCAGATGCAATATATCTTTGAGACTTGTGTTTATTGAGCGTATGTAAAACATTATCTATTGCAGATATTTGTAATTGTAAAGACAAAATGTCATCTTTGTATATTATATTATGATGCTTATTTCAGGATAGAAATCTTGCAATTTGTTGTTACTTGATTATATGTTAACTAAAAGAAAAATTTTCTCCATCTCACTTTTACCTTGTTGAATTACTCTTTGGTAAATTTCTAGTTTTACTATGTTTTTAGAACATGGATGTTACAGAGATGATATATAAAGATGTAATAGATCCTTAAAAAAGTAGTTAAGATAAGAGAGATAATGGATAGTTTAGATTTTGGTGCGAAGGAGCTTCAAAGCCATATCTTGTGCATATATTGGTATTATGTAATCGGACATGTGAGCCCTAATTGTAAGCCCACATGTTGCCAGTTGATTTGTATTTGAATTCCATTATATATTGAATGACTGAATCTGCATTTGTTTCATATCTTCGAGTTGTTTCCGTTGTGTTTACTCTAGCTGCACGGTCTGGACAGTTCACTATGTGAACCCTCCTGCCGTGACTGCACCATAACTAATGCTAACCTCCGGAGGACTTAAAATAGACAAAGCATGCATTTGTTCATGCACCACAACTACTGTAATTTAAGAATCAAAGTATTCTAATTAATGTATTCATAAACTAATGGAAAACAACTTTAACAAGAATGCATAAAGGAATAAGAAAATAAATGAAGTGAAGATTAGTACCTTGATTGGCCGGCTCAGGGGACTGACTCACTTAGCTGGAAATCAAATCTAATTTAGATACTCACGCATCCTTATAACACATAGTTCCATTCATATCATAAGAAGAATCTCTTTCAGATTGTATTAAATAATGACATTCTTTAATCAAACATGTCTGGAGCTTCTAATATTGAAAATAGAGTAACAACTGAGTAACTGGATAACAAAAGTAACACCTTTGACACCGAGCTCATCCCTCTAACTTATACAAAAATGGGAGTCTTATGCAACTACCAACTAACTTCAATCATTAATCCATTCCTAGATATTGGGATACAGGTTTAAGATTGATTTATTAATTCTAACTGAACAGAGGAAGGAGAATCCTATTCAAATAAGAATTCTTATGCAATGGCTCATATGAAGAACACACAAGCTACGTTTGAAACAAGTCTACTTCTGCATTTATTCCTTTCCATGATGGTTCATATTCATCCTCCAGCTGCCTGCACTTTTGGCATCTTGACTTTAACTTCCTTTAATTCTCTTGTTCTACAACTTGCTGCAAATTCTCCTTTCCTTGATGCCATGTGTTTGTTGCTACACATGGGTTAATCCACAAAACATATGCACACAAATAACCTTCATAATTAAACCATAGAATTTCATCTATATTGTAGGCATACTCATGTTTAAATAATTCAATTGATAAATACCATTACCATATTCCATATTAATAACATAGATTCAAGGTCTTGCAAAGTATATAAAAAGGCAATATATCATGATGGTGATGTTTGAAAAGTATTTGGAAGATCATATGGAAAAGATCTAAAAGCATATAAGAATGACATAAAAAGAGGCCAATATTTCAACCCATCAGGAAGAATACTTGGAACAAGTTCGCCTGGCCCAAATACAATTTCTTTTTGTGGCTTGTGGCTCGAGATCAGTGTCTCACTTGGGAGAATTTGAGGAAGCGGGGATTTCAAGGGTCCTTGATCTATGTTCTGTGCAGCTGCAATGAGGAGACCTCCTCACATCATTTTTTCCAGTGTTCTTTTGTTAGGTTTATGTGGCACCAGTGGTGGAAGGCTTGGAATCATGCTTGTATTCATGCTTCTTCTCTGGTGGAGTTTTGGCATAGTTTGGGGAGACCTCCAGCCAATGATTTTAGTCTACAGGTGGCCTGGAATTTGGTGCCCTCTTGTATCATTTGGCAGTCTTGGCTTGAGAGGAATTGAAGGATTTTCCAAGCTCGGGCTTTGGTAGTTCAACAGATATGGTAGTGAGTCATGGGTATGATTCAAGAAAGTATTCAGGCTAAGTGTGAGGTGACTCCTCCTGTTGATTGTAGGGAAGCCAAGGTGATGTTGAGGTTAGGATTAATTGGCAAAGGGAGGAAGGACTCCCTATCTTCAAAGGATAGGAAGCCCAAAATAAAAATTCAATGGGGTGGTAAATGGTCTCCCCCTGCTGATGGTGTCTTGAAGATCAACACAGATGAATCGTCTAGGGGTAACTCGGGATAGGCTAGTGCTGGACGAGTTGGCAGAGATAAATCATGCTCGATTATGTTTTTCTTTTCCATTTATAAGGGGCATCAAACTAATAACTTGATGGAGGCTCTGGCTATCCTTATTACCTTGGAGAAGGCCTATGCTCTGGGATGGCACAAGGTTGCTTATGAATCTGACTCTATGATTCTTGTTAATATGTTGAATAGGAAAAGTTTTGATGTGAACTGGCAATTAGTTTCAGTGGCTAGACAAATTCTAAGGGTGAGTAGTTTTCTGGAGGAGGTTTCCTTTGTTCATATCTCGAGGGAATGGAATAATGTTGCTAATTGCCTTGCCAAATGGGCTTCAGAGGGCCAGAGTGGTTAGCAGGTTAGTGAATGGGAGCAACTTCTTGAGGGTTTGGTGGGTAATTTGTAATGCCCCGTCATGCAACCCTAGAGTGCAAGACTAAAAGTGCAACATTACAGAACTAATTTTTTATTAAAGCAAGTAAATGCAATAGCAGTAACCAACGATATCACAACATAAAGAAAAATGCAATTCTAACTCTTCTAGGGAAACATAACTGCATTAGAGACTATAAAGTAAAAACCACATAAGAGATAATCAATTACTACTACTATAGAAAGATCAACTTATCATTGCAAGATAGTTTATTTACAAAATTACAATGCAAGATTACAAGACCGATCGTGTCGGTTTACAACTTAATAAATAATAAAGCATACAACAACTCTGAAGGAGAAAAGCAAACTGGAATTGGAACACCTCTGCGTAGAACTCGAACCACATCTCCAAAAGGACCAATGGATAGCTCTGCCTCCCAACCATGTGGAACCCTGAGGTCCACCCCTCCGAGCTAGGAGATAATGACAAAGATTCCACCAAGCCAAAGAATAACATCTAAAATAACCAAACGGCAATAGACTTGACATAACTGACCATATCAACAAAAGTGCACAAGACAAGACATCACTCCAGAGGTACAACCAAAAAGAAACAACTGAATTGCGTAAGGAGAGTGTCATCGCATGGTCCTAGCATGGGTTACCCAGGCTATCTATCACCAGAAGCCAGCCCCCATCTATGGTTACCCTGACAGCCTCTCTCTAGGCACCGGCCCCATAGGGTGACACATGCGGAGCCGACAGGTCCTTTTGTGGAGACAAGGAGGTCAGCCTTGCCAACTAGGCCTTCCCATCCCATCCTTAGCTTGGGAGAGCACTCAAGGCATGGGTGAGGTCTCTTACTTATCTTGTTAAGTATTTTAATATCCCAACCCTCTTGATTAAGTTATTAAGTTTTCCATATACTTACAACTTCCATGGGGTTACCTAGGTGGCCTCTCACTAGGCACCGGCCCCACCATGAAAGCCACTCCCTTAGCGTTCTCAGGTCAAACATACATACCACAACATATAGGTATAAAAGTCACAAATCAGATCTGGGCCATAACAAGAAATCCATAATCTCTTCAAAATGAAGCAAAACCATTAAGAACCAAGTACTGTATTCAAGAGACCATTCCCCAAGCATTGCAAGATGCAAAAATCCAGATAACCCAATGCCATAATTCGAACCAAAGCCAAGAACTACCCCTCTGGAGTTAGGTACATAGACACTATATCACAAAGAAGTTCCTCATCCAAAATGGAAACCAAGGGTTAACACTTGACACTTGTTTGCAACAAAAGACTCAAATTAGGAAATGAGCTTAGACCAAATGCATCATCCCTTCCGTTATATTGCAAGGTTTCCCTTACATGAACAAAAGCCATAATATACCATATTAACATAAATAACCCATAAACATCATAGGCCTTGGAAAATACAACTTGACCACATGACTAAAATTCATATCCGACAATGTATCGTCTTTACAAGAAAACACACATAAACACAACTCACCCCTAAAATAGACACAAAGATCCAAGACAAATGTGAAGATACAACATGGAGGTATTCAAACATAAGAAAATTGATGAACTCCTTATTCAAACAAGAAAGCAACTTAAGAGACTATCTCAACTTCTAATAACAACTTAATCCACAAACTTTTCTTCTTATCATCATAAATCACCAGCTTCTATTAGACAATACAAATTTCAAAATGAACAACTATAATCCTCTATGATTCAATTATAAACATGAGTCACTAGAAAACATTTACTTATAAACATAACATACTTATCTAAAACTTCCAACAACTTCTAAAAGCACTTTCCCAACAAAATTCATTCCTTTCCCGAGGAACGCGAGGATAAAATGCAACATTTAGACATGATAAGGACGACAACCTCAAAATAAAAGAGATAGGAAAAATACTCATTGTTAAGGAATATTCTAGCATATAAAAGTATCGATCCCCACCAACACAAGACATAACCTTCTTATCAACAACAACCACACATACATATTTAATTCTTAATAATCGCAACCATAAGAAAATACATTTTCCTATTTCATCTTTTAACAACTACCAAATATCATCTTTTTGTAACTACCCTGGAATGACTACCCTTTAAACAAGCTATAACACTAATCATATGTTACCAAGAGCATACCACTCCATTAACTTAACCCAACTACAATTTCAAGTAGCTCAATTGTAAATTTATGAATCTATTAACATCACTAAAAGCGTAACTTCCATTACCTTTACCTACTGCCAACATCCATAAAAACGAATTACCATTGACATGAAAATATCTTCAAACACAAATATACTCCTTCCCAAATCATTTAACTATCTCAATTTCTAATAAACAATTTTAACCATAATAAATATTTTCTTAAGAACATAAAATACCATCATCCGATAGACAATTACAATTTCACAACAAAACGACTATAGCATCTATGATTCAAACTATAACATGAGTCACTAGAATGACATCTACTATCAACAACTTCTAACAATCTTCACACACGACATTAATACATTTCCCATGCGAAAATTAACTATCTAACATGATACAAATATAAATCACACCTTAATAGCTCTCTATAAGATAACTGATATGTTCAATTGTAACTTTAATTCTCAAGGAATAATAGACGGAGAATCATAATATGGTTATCTTAACTAAATCGAAATCATGAAAAAACTATAATTTAAGTCCTTCACTAAACAACACTTTAATTTCCTCTGACACATTTCCTTGTATAAAAACATCTAAATTAATATGTTCTAATTTTCTCACTTACAAGGTATACGATACTAGATTATCGCAATACTGTTACCTCAAGAGAGTTAGAATAATAACACAACATCTTACTAATTACGATTTTCTTTAGAAATAGCTACCATACTATCTATTCTGCTAAAAGTAATTCTTCCCATTATATATTCTAAGGCTACAAATTCTAAATAACCAAATCACCTTTGAGCACTAATATACTTATTTAATCTGCTTGCATCTAACAAAAATCACACTAAAAGGAATAATAAATTTAATTCTAAATGATACAATTATATCCTACTAAACTTTAAATATAGACTAGCATGTTTTCTGTAACAGCTAGAACGGGTAACTCTTGACATAAAGGTTGGTTCATAAATATTCTAATGAAATTACTACTTCATTCCTCTTACTTTCTAAAATTACTAATACAGTCCTCTTACTTTCTATATGCTTAAATAGCATCTCAAAATACTCTTTATAAACTTGCTAATGCTTTTATGAATTACCTTCAATATCCGAGGCAAGAATTACTGAGATTATTTTGATAACCATCCTAGATCACAAATTTAGACACTTACAATATAAATACTCACATTCTAATTTAAGAGCTAGGATGGAATCTGCCTAATACTATTTCCATATAAATTAAGCATTTTCTCATAGAAAGAGACTTTCTAAATACATATCCTAGATTATAAGAAAGGATTGACTATTCGATTTCAACATTGCTCTGGTGAACGAATAATGACCTGAGACCAACTCTCAGCTTGCCGTGGTTCAACACATCTAATACTGGAGGAAGTCAGTTCAAGAATACATCTGTTGGCACAAAATTTAGCAGAGATGTTAAATGTACAAAGGGCAACACATAGCTTGTAGCAGCAAGTGGCGGCACTGATTGGGGAGAGGATGAGAGAACACTTCAGGCGACAAAACACAATACAGAGAGTTGGGAAAAAAAATCCAACGATTACACAGAATGTGCAGACTTAAAACATTTTTTTTTTTTTTAGAATAGAAGAAATTCATTTACAATGCTCATTGAGAAGGCTGAACGGCGGTATCAAACGTTGCTTCCAAGAGATTCCCAAGAGGGTTACAGGTTGAGGGGATAAAATTATTGGCCAAGGGTTAAATTTCATAATAGGTGATCTAAAGATTAAAGATGCTGTTTAAAAAAACGTCCCAGATGGGACCGTATGGCAGAGTGTTGGGAGTAGTAAATAATGAATTCAACAAGTAAATCAAGATATAATGGTGCCAATGCTAATGGATCGATTAGAATGCATTAAAAAGATCAAATGACTATAGTTAATATAACTACAACAGTGAATACAAAGTCAAACCCATATTTTTTAGTATTTTTCAGGCAGTCAACTTTTGTCTCAAACTACGCGTAGATGAAGATGAATCTCAAAATTCTGGGACATGGGTTTTGTGCAGAATGGCTCATATTAAGTAGTAGCATGGGCAGTTTCCTCAAATTCGAAAGGGTTGAGGAGTTACAGTTGAAACATTAGACTCAGGCAAGCATGGAAAATGTAGATAACTCATAAGGGAGAGAAAGATTTTAATTCATAACAACCACAAGGGTATTTCTTATCATAACTCCACTAAATGGCAGAGCCACATAGAGAGAGATAAATGGAGGCTTAAAAATAGCAGAAGGTTCTTCTTGAATACACCAGATTTAAATGACAAGAAGGACATATGTTCAGAACGTGAAATCATAGATAGGTACGTGAGTAATTTGCAAAATGTTCAATAAGTGAGGTCTCACATCATTCTTTGGTTTGAAAAAATGTGCACTAATGGGTTTGTTAAATTGCTTAAATGTTACAACAGACATAAGTCTAACAGAAGCAAGGACATGGCTCTCTAGACTTCGCCAAAAATAAGTGCTTGAAACAGTATAAGGAAGGAAATTTTAGTCAGAAAAGTGGTTGGAAGAACTCTTGGAGACATGCATGCAAAAGCAATGGAGAACCTAGACAAAACCTTGATTCTAAAAAAAATGACTTAGCAACGAACGCAGGAATGCCAAGATGGACAATTCCACCCAAGAGCCCAAAGATGAATATGTTGAATTGGCACAAGGATCCAAGAATGCCACAATTTTGAATTAAGAAATCTCCAAGGACAACAGCTACAGAAATCAAGATGGAAGAGAGCAGCAAGCTTTCCAGAACAAAACTTCAGAATACTTGATTCAGGAGCACAAGAGAGAAGCATTAATTTATTTTGGAATAATAAACTCAAGCAAGAATTATGCAAAACATACCTAGAACAATATTTTGATCTGAAGCCTCCCATTTCTTCTGTATTCCCGCAACCAACTCTTGGATTTTTTTCCCATTTTTTTTTTGAATTCACCTCCCCCTCTCCTGAACAAAAATCCCCATAAAAAATGGTTCAACTCCAAATTAATGCAAACATGCATCCGTTACTCAATCACCCACTCCTTCAACAAATTTAAAATTTTACTAATAATAGAGATTCAAATCTCCCAACTTCAAATTGACAACTCAAGGCATTTATTTCACATAGCATAATTATTCTGAAACCAAAAACCAAAAACATAAACTAATAATTACCCGTAACTCCCAATTATGACATAAATACTCTTGGGCAAATAATTAATTCTAGACTATTATAAAATTAGCCAAGGTATCAATCCCAGTTCTACGCCAAGCAAGTATTATCCAAAAAACATAAAGAAAGCATTATTATTTTAATGATAGTTCATGAAAATATTACCAATTACACAAAGGCACAACTTAACAAAACTGGACAATACTTCCCCAACACATGGCGACCAACAATCATGAGGCAAGAACCAAGCAAGTACCAAGCGACACAACACGACTTGAGACCACAACAGAAGATGAGGACTGACCTAGTGGAATATACCTCGCGTCATCTCCCATCACTGACACCCATTGATGTAAGAATCTGCTCGAACCTGCTATATCAGGTGGAGTCGAGGTTTGGTACCTGCAGCCTGCATCCGAGCAATTGGTTGAATAAAATCAAACACATATATGTCAACACACACTGAGAGTCAAAGAATCACGGCATAGTAGGGTACTCAAAGCGAGTGATACTACACCATCTCTGCTCTTGACACAATATCATAACACCTGTCTAATTATACCAGTCAAACATAAGTCATAACCTACTATTCGATTGTCTCAGAACTGAATCAATGAAATGAACGACTAACAACTATCGCCAATTAACAGAGAGCAATGTAGAACCATCGCTATCACAAGGCAACGACGAGGGGGCACTACATAATTTGTAGAGGTTGGTTCATGCGGATATGTAGGGTTAAGGGGTTTGGGGACCTGGCCCCTGGGTGGCCAAATTTTAGCTTGGAACTTTATGCTTCTGGTTTTGTTTCTATTTCTTTGGCCTTCTTTTTGTGTTTGTTGATTGTACTATTGTGCCTTTCTGATCAATAAATTTTTACCCCTTTTTTTGAATATATATATATATATCAAATTTATATATAATTAACCAAATTCATTGCAAAAATTTAGCCACTGATAATTTAATTAAACAAGTTAATTCCGCTTCATTCCATTCCATACTTCCCTCTCCACCATATTTTCTGCTCAATTTTAGTGTGTTTGTTTTACTCAAAATAATATTTTTGAAAATCCATCTTTAAGGGCTCAAATTTTGAGCCAATCACAACAGAGGTAAATAATTTTCTGAATAATTTTTGTTAAAATTTTCTCATGTAGACTTAGGAAAAATTAAAACTTGTTCCACAAGAAAAATAATACTCTATTTTGGTTGGTTTACTCTAGATAAATTAACAAGAAAAATAATACTCTATTTTGGTTGGTTTACTCTAGATAAATTAATCACTAGATAAAAAAACTCATTGTAATAGTATTGCAGAAGGCATAAATATTACAATTTTTGTTATAATATTTGCATAGACGTAAAGAAAAAAAAATTGTTTAACATTAATTTTTTTTTGTTTAATAGCAAATTCTATGCAAGAATTTAGCCACTTAATCTTTAGAATTGCCAGCTACTTCTGTATTTTTCTCCTTAATTTTAGTGTGTTTGTTTTACTCAAAATAGTATTTCTACAAAATTTGTCCTTAAGAGCTCAAATTTTGAGCTAATCACAACACAAATAAATGATTTTCTAATCATTTTTTGTTAAAATTTTCTCATGTAGACTTAGGAAAAATGAAATTTTGTTCAACATGAAAAATAATACTCTGTTTTGATTGGTTTATTCTAGATAGATTAATCACTAGATAAAAAACTCATTGCAATAGTACTAAACGCAGGTACTACAAATGACTCACTTGCAAATAGTAGCGTGCATTTGATTTAAAAAATGAAAAATTGTTCAACATGAAAAATAATACTTTGTTTTGATTGGTTTAATTTAGATAGAGTAATCACTAGATAAAAAAACTCATTGCAATAGTACTGCCAAAGGCAGGTACTACAAATGACTCACTTCAAATATCTTCTTTGTTTTCTTTTCTTGTGAGATTCGTCCTGTGGCAAAACAAAGCCACAAATAAATATTATTTAGTCAGTCACTGAATAAACAAATTAAACAAACCTCAATTTGTAAAACATGTAAATAATTAATCAAGAAGTTAAATAGTAGAGTAGACAAAGAAGTTAAATAGTACTAGTAAACAAACATAAGAGTTCACAACATTTGCAAATATTTTATTTTACTATAATATAACATAAATATAAATATATTATAAATTTGTATAATTAACAATTTAATATATATGTATATATATATATAATCACATTAATATGAATATTATATTAATAATCACATTAATACGAATATTATATTAATATAAATATTACAATTTTTGTTATAATATTTGCATAGACTTAAAAAACATTATTTGTTTAATGAGCAAATTCCTAGAAAGAATTTAGTCACTCACAATTTAATTAAACAAGTTAATTTGTTAGTATTGCGAGCTCCTAACTTCATTCCATTCCATACTTCGTCTCAACAATATTTTTCTGCTCAATTTTAGTGTGTTTGTTTTACTCACCAATCACAACACCAATAAATGATTTTTTGAATTATTTTTGTTAAAAAAATTTCATGTAAACTTAGGAAAAATTAAAATTTGTTCAACATGAAAATAATACTCTCTTTTGGTTGGTTTACTCTAGATAGATTAATCACTAGATTAAAAAAACTCATAAAATAACTCTTAAGTAAATAATAATAGTCCATAAATTTTATGATTTTATTAATTATATTTATATATTTTTAAATTTTATTAGATTGATTATTTTATTATTTTATTAATTATATTTTATAAAGGATGAAAAGAATATAGACTGTGGGAAAAAGTAGGAAAATGATTTAAGGTTGTTATGAGACAAATGATAGTATTTTCTTTGTTACAATTACAAGTTAGGTTTAAATTGAAATATTATTTTTACAATAATTTAATAATTTTACAAGTGTGTTACAAAATAGGTCTTCACAAATTAGTTTAGCTTAAATTAATAAATCTCTTATGTAAAAAAATAGCTAAGAAGTAAATAATTTATAATTTATTTTGCTTTCATTTAAGAATTATTTTATTTTATTTTTCATTCTCTCTACTACATATTTCTTAAACACAATAAAAAATTTATAATACATTTGAACCATACATAAAATTTGGTATTACTTGTTAAAGATTTACCTTTGTTCACCATGTCTACGACCCATTCAAGTAGAGGGGGAAAACAATGGAAATAATATAGAAGAAGATAAATAAATAAATAAAGCATGACTAGATTTACCTTGGTTCACCATGTCTACAACTCATTCTAATTAAAAGAGGAAAAACAATGAAAACAATATAGAATGAGGTAAAAAAAAGTAGGAAAAAGATTTAGAGTTATGTAGCAAATAAAATAGTTTTAAATAAAATAAACTAGAATACCTATCTTTAGAAAAATCTATGTAAAAGACATCGAGAGTTATCATTTTGAGGCACCTATTTTTAACTAGATCTTGATTAAAGTTGGAATAGGTGCCTCGAGAATGATATCTTTCGGCGTCTTTTACATAGATGTTTCTAAAGATAGGTATGCTAGTTAATAAATACGGTCAAATGTGCATCTAGAATGTTGGATAGACAATACAATGTCATGCTTTGGGCGATTGATCTCAAATATTGTTAACTTAATTTGACATATAAAACAAATTTGAATCATATGGAGCTAATCTTATAGAAAGTGCACTTAGAATATGTGTCTTTGTCTATTAGATATTTGAGAAGTCAAGGTGGTGTGTAGAGACACCATTGAGGAGCTTGCTGACTTGATAGATGAATGGGTTCTTCTAGGTCAAACCCCTTGGTGGATTGAATTAGTGGTGATAAAAACGATTGAAGATAGTATTTGAAAACATGTAGATTTGATTCCTTTGTTGTCCTTTAGAATTGAAATGGGCTTTAAATATCCTTGCATTCCCCTTATTAAATTAAGTGAACAATGAATGTCTTTAAATTTTGTGACATAACAACATGTCACATGAAATGTGTATTAGGTCAATTCACAATGGCTAATAAAAGGGGAGCAAGAATTTTGAATTTGAATTTAGTGCCTTAGACTTTGGGGTCACATTTTTGTACTCCTCAAAATTGACTTGGGCAAAACCCATGTCCCACAAAAATGATCTAAATGGATAAAGTGTTGATTTTGAGGTCAGAAATGAATATTTGGGAATTAATGCAAGTGAGGGTGAAATAGAGATAAATAAGGATGAATAGATATGAGATTGTGATTCAAGTCTAACACAAGAGTATGCCACTTGTTAATATCTTATTGCATTAAGTCATTCCCATCGAGGTGGGCACATAACTAAATGGAAATTACCATGGGTATGTTAATTTTATCATTACATTCTACCCCCACTTTAGTGTACATGCGAATGTAATCATGAGCATGCATTTTAAAGTATATGAACTTTCTCATTTAGCATGAAAAATAAATATTCAAACACTGATAGAGGATATTGTCTCCATAAAAGAATACAATGAATCTTCTTTGTATTCTCCTTGGTATGAGTTGTGAGGCCCACTTCTCCTCCTCATGATCACATCTTATTTTGATAAGACTTGTTATGTTTTTGACTTGTTATCTAGAATAGTAGTTGATTATTTTCTTGAATGATGAATTGGTTAACTAATGATTACGAACTTGTTTACATTATCTATATCCAAGTATAGAATACATATTTATCTTGTCATTGTGAATCAATTTTAAAATAGATTTAATTATGCACAATGATGGATCTCAATGTAATTGGATAGATGTTATGTGATTTATTTGATTGTATGCAAATGTGATTTAAATAGTGGATTAAAGTTGTCATTGAATTTTTATTAAATCATGATAATGTTGGTTACTTATGATTTAGCTATTATGTGTATATTGATTTAATTGTAAATTTCACTTCGCCTATTATCTTGAATACAGTGATGTTTGGGTGTAAATGTGGAGGTTAATTTCTATGATCAATAGAAAATTATGGAGGTTCTCAAGAAACTACTGTTGTGATTCCTCGGTATACCTGTGTCTTATCCTAAGAGAGAATTAAGATCTTACATAAATATGTTGTGTGTGAAATTTTGTTAATTGATTTTTAATCTATGATTATTTTATTGTTAAGTTGAGTTTGGTTAAGTCCTCTTAAGCATCAAATCTCAGTTTTGAACTTATGAAAAAAGTTTAGAGATCTTTTTGTTGCAAGGTGTGGCCTTTGGTCTCCTTGTTCAGTGCTGCGCTGTGGTGGTTTGTGACAAGGGCTTAACCGCCTTCCATGCTTGTTAAGTCAAGTGGTTGTATCGGGCATTAATAGGTCGATCTTTTGGTGCAACGACAACTAACAATTGGTATCAGAGCTTAGGTCACGGGTTTAAACCCCACGCTTACGCTGGGGGGGATTGTTGCAAGGTGTGGCCCTTGGTCTCCTTGTTCAGCGCTGCATTGTGGTGGTTTGCGACAAGGGCTTAACCGCCTCCCATGCTTGTTAAGTCAAGTGGTTGTATCGGGCATTAATAGGTCAATCTTTTGGTGCAACGGTAGCTAACACTTTTAATATTATTTTTATTATTATTTGATTCAAGATAAACCCCTAAAGTGATAATGTAATATCCCCAATGGGATCTGCC
This sequence comes from Cunninghamia lanceolata, assembly GCA_027924645.1. Taxonomy (NCBI): domain Eukaryota; kingdom Viridiplantae; phylum Streptophyta; class Pinopsida; order Cupressales; family Cupressaceae; genus Cunninghamia; species Cunninghamia lanceolata. The sequence continues at coordinate 13,010,769 of BSBN01001201.1, read as the reverse complement.
CTAAATTTTTGATTTTTAATTTTTGCTCAAACCCTAATTCTGATTCTAAATTTTTATTTTCTGATTTCAAACAAATTATCACAACAAACATACAAGTGTCCAAATATGACAAATAAACATTTCAAATGATGCTACCAATTGATAATTATATCAAACATGAAATCCACCATGAAAAACACAAGATAGGGCATCCAAATGCAACATATACAAGTCTGATTTTCTGTAGGTAACTTCTGCTGTTATAAATTTGAATATTCTAGATTGATTTTATAATGAATTCATGGGCTCAAATATGCCAAACATATGCCTAGATTTTTGCTCTATAAATCAGACTTAAAACTAGGTTTATACATACCAATAATATGCAAAATAGTCTTCAAACACCTAACCCTAGATGAGTGAATCCTTCCTTGGCAAGCACTTAGGGTTTATTGCTCCAAAAATGCAAAATCACCCTCCAAAGATGGGTGCTCAAATTTGCTCCAAAGTGGCTCTCCAAATTAGGGCAAAACCCTAATGCAATATGCGTACAAAATGCCACAAAGAAGTGCTGCTCCAAATCTGATCTTTAAATCTGAATATGCAATAATGCTCCAAACCTCCAAATGTCTCCAATGAAGTGCAAATAGAACTCTGTTATGAGTCCTCCACAAGATGAGCTAGGTTTTCATCCAACTCACCACATTCACAAGGGTTTTCGTCCTTGGAATGAAGCCCAACCAAAGTTGCAGCCAAGAGATAAAATCTCAATAAGAAAATATGATATGAATGGATGATGAAATGACCTCAAATGATCTTATATTTATAGCCACCTTTTCCCTCCAAATCTGGCCAACCTCCTCAAGGAAAAATATTTATTTTATTTTCTTTTTTCTCTCCTCCTTAGGGTCGACCTCATGCAATGCATGCTAGGTGCCCAAAAACATAAATAAAATATTTTATTTGTTTTTCCTTGTTCCATCTTGGCTGGACAAGGGATTTTATTTTTAATATTTTTCTTTCCTTCCTCCAAGAGGAGCAAACCTAGTCATTCAATATTTCATGTTTGACCTTTTACTTAGGTCATCCACCTCAAAGGGAAATTATTTTAATTTATTTTATTTTCCCTCAAGATATCCAAAGTCATTTCCATATTTTTCTACTTTCTTTCATTCCTTTTTTCTCTTGGTTGCTCATCTCTAGGGAAAATTATTTTATTTATTTTGACTTCACCAATAAGCTCACAAAAATATACAAAGCCATCTCTTATCATCAATTTTCCCTAATAAAATATACTAAATATGATATTTAATCAATTAGGTCATTCCCTTAGCCCTTCAGCTTAGCCTACGGGAATAGGATAGGCTAGCCAACTCCATTAGGTGATCACTCAAAAAATGGGGACATTACAGATAACCTATGAGATGGTATATGTTGGAGCATTTAAAATGTGTTTTGGAAGAGTCTAGAGCCTTGGAAAATACCTTGGAAGATAAGTGAAAAGATTTGTAAGCAAATTTGATTTGGGTGACAAAGTAAAACTTTTCCTTGGATTCATTATATCTAGACAATTATTTTTTATTTAAACTTTTCTTGAAGCTTTGTTTAGGGTTGGATTTTTTATTTTTAGATTTATCACATTTTGTTTTCAAGTTCCTTAGAGAAGAGAAGAATGAAAAGAGATGGGAAACTTTGGAGAAGAGGAGGGATTGAAGAGATTGGATCAAGAGATCTTCAAATTTTGTTGAAGTATTGAGGTAAGATTTTAAACTATTTTAGAGTATATATTGTTGTTGTTCAAATGATGTTTGAAAGTTTGTTATTTTTTATGATTATTCTTGACATTATATGAAAACTCTCTTATTGTGTTGTGTATTATATGTTGACACTCATTTGGGATGGGGGTTATGTTGTGTTCGGTGTGAATCTTCTCATTTGAATTAAGAGCCACCCATGTAATGGGGTTGAGAGACATGTGGACCCTCTCTTGGGGAAACATACTAATCTACATTTATTTTAAGGCATGGGTGCCTTGACATAATTATGTGAATTATATTACTTGGTGATATAAGGAGTATTCATGTGAGAGTTGTAGTGTTTTCAAGGTACTGAGCGCCTTTGTATTTGATATGTGATATCATGGGATGTGATAAGAATATTTTGTGGATTTATGGCCATAATATTGTGGAAGATGTGAATTGGTGATGGAGTATTATTATGTGTTTTGGTGTATATGGATATTGGAAAAGAAAGGAAATTTGATGTCATTTCAATTTTTTCTGAGAGATTACTATGTCCCCTTGACTCCCTCTTTTCTATGAATCTTGTCCAAATTCATATGTGATATTTAATCCTATAGGTGTTATATTTTTGTGTGTAATCCTTTGTTGTGTTATGAAAACTGATTTCTATGTTTCAACTGGACAAAAGAAGGGAAGGAGAGTTTTGAGAATATCAAGGAAGCTCTAACAACCACACCTACACTTATAAATCCTAATTTATCCAAGGATTTCATTTTGTATTCTTTTGGAAGCATAGATACAATCTTAGCCATGCCAGTACAAAAAAATGAAGAAGGTCTGGAGTAGCCCATTGCATTCTTTAGCCAAGGTTTGGAAGGCTACAAAGAGAGGTATTCTTTTGTTGAGAAACATGTACTAGCTATGATTAGAAGCCTTAAAAAACTTAGGCATTTGGTTCCCAATAATAAGATACATTTAATGGTTGCTCACCCAAGTGTTAAAGATTTTCTGCTAAACAAGGATTTGAATGACAAGAGAGCTGGTTGTCCAATAACCAAAGTCATGGAATATGATGTGGAAATAAATGTCACTAAGATGGTAGGAGGCAAAGGTTTGTGTGAACAGTTGGATGGCAAGTTAGAAAGCAATGAAGAAGTTGAAAAGAAGTTGTTCTTGTGCTTAATGATGAATATCAAACTGCTATCCCAACCCCTCCTTCAAGCTGGGTATAAGAGGTGATGCATTATCTTCAAACAGGTGAGTACCCTAGGGGTTTGAACGGTGCAAAAAGAAGATATTTCATATTGCAAGCCATTCCTTACGTCATTATAGATGGCATTTTGTTTAGAAGAGATTTCAATGGTGTGTTGTTAAGATGTATTGAATCTGATCAGACTAACAAAATTCTAGAAGAATTCTATGATGGGACAACTAGTGGTCATTTTGCACCAAGAACAACAATGCTTAAAGTAATCAAGGTTGGTTACTTTTGGCCTGATTTATACAAGGTGTAAGGGTAAATTGGGTCAACAATGAATATCAATAAATAAACAATAACAGATACCCAAACTCAATGAAATAGTGAAACTAAGGAGATTAATCAAATAAAGCAATGGACAATACAATGCAAACCTTCCTCAGATCGAAACTTCCATTGTTCGCCTATCACAAATCATTCTTCAAATTTATGAAATGATGCCCTCAGTGAGCACTTCCTTGCTTTGTTCAAGAATGTCAATAGTGAATGGCTATGGTGATTATGTGTAGTGCGTAGGTAACAAAGGGTGATCACAAGCAACAAAGAATCACAAGGGTGCCAAAGGCGCGTTGAAATTCCTACAGAGTAACGATGTAAAAGCTTGGATGATTAGAATGGAAGAATAGGGTTCATTTTATAGACTTGGGAGAAATAAGATCAACGGTATAGAAAGAATGAGAAGATCAATGGTTGACAACAGTTGAGGAACGTGCAACAAATAAGAAGAAGACAAGTGTCTTGCTTTCTTTTGCATCAGAGGATTTGCTAAGAATAGAAGAATGAGTTAAAGCAATTAAAAGAATATAATAATCAGTTAAGTGATTTAAAACAAGAAGAAGGGATTTGCATGAGAATAAGAAGATATTTTGCTTTATTAAATATTAGGAATATTTAATTGCATGTGTAAAAAGATTGAATTATATTTAGAGATAACTCAATTTAGAAGAAAAGCAACTTAAATAAATATTTGATTTATTTAAATTTAGAGAAGATATTATTGGAAGAAGCAATTAAATAATTGGTATTATTTAATTTAGAAGATAAGAAAGCAAATTAAATAAATAAATTTATTTAATTGTTCTGCATGATTTGGAAGAATAAATAAAATATTTGATTATATTTTATTTTTAGAGATTGAGAGGATTTAAATGAATTTGATTTGATTTATTCAAATTTGGAAGAATAAATTTGACTTAATTAAATAATTAAGAATTATTTAATTGTTTGGAAGAATTTAATTAAATAAAGGATTTTATTTAATTGTTGGAAGAATATGAATCAAATAAATAAATTTATTTATTGATAGAGGAATTAGAAGGGATTAAATATTAAGAATATTTATCTAGACCAAATCGTGTCATTTTTAGGCGTATATATTTTGCCCCTTTTTGATGCAATGTAGTTTACAGCGTTGCTTCAAAGAATAGATACTCTAACAATGATACATGCCCCAGTTTGCCCTTGGTACAAGTTATGACGATAGGATGCCCCCTTGGGAGATTGGATGAGAAGACGGCAGAAGGACGAGTGATGGACAATCTCACGAAGACGACAGGAAACTAGGTTAGGTTTGAAGAAAGAGCCAAATGATACCCAATGCAAGATAGAATGAAAACACACACAAGCAAGTAAGCAAGTATGCACAAATTATACAAGAACAAACAAGGTATTGCCCCTGTCGAGCGGTAAACCAACAATATACTGAATATCAATAAATAAACAATAACAGATACCCAAACTCAATGAAATAGTCAAACTAAGGAGATTAATCAAATAAAGGAAAGGACAATACAATGCAAACCTTCCTCAGATCAAAACTTCCATTATTTGCCTATCACAAATCGTTCTTCGAATGTCTGAAATGATGTCCTCAGTGAGCACTTCCTTGCTTTGTTCAAGAATGTCGATAGTGAATGGCTATGGTGATTATGTGTAGTGCATAGGTAACAAAGGGTGATCACAAGCAACAAAGAATCATAAGGGTGCCAAAGGCGCGCTGAAATTCCTACAGAGTAACGATGCAAAAGCTTGGATGATTAGAATGGAAGAATAGGGTTCAATTTATAGACTTGGGAGAAATAAGTTCAACGGTATAGAAAGAATGAGAAGATCAATGGTTGAGAATAGTTGAGGAACATGCAACGAATAAGAAGAAGACAAGTGTCACACAAAAGCTGTTTTATTTGAGTTAATTGCTTTCTTTTCTAAAGATAAGACATGCTTTTCATAAATTAGAAAGCTTTCTTCTAATTTAAGAGATATTGATAAAAACAAGGTTGATTGAATAGATAACTCAACTTGAGATTTTCTTTTGCATGATTTTGAGAGAAATTAAATAATAAATTATTTAATTTTGTGTGCATGGAGAAGAAGACTTATTTTTAGAAGATTTGAAAGATATTTGAAGAATTTGAAGATAAGAAAGCAAATTAAATAAATAAATTTATTTAATTGTTGTGCATGATTTGGAAGACTAAATAAAATATTTGATTTATTTTATTTTTGAAGATTGGGAGAATTTAAATAAATTTGATTTGATTTATTCAAATTTCGAAGAATGATTTGATTTAATTAAATAATTGGGAATTATTTAATTGTTTGGAAGAATTTAATTAAATAAAGGATTTTATTTAATTGTTGGAAGAGTATGAATCAAATAAATTTATTTATTTATTGATAGAGGAATTAGAAGGGAATAAATATTAAGAATGTTTATCTACACCGAATCGTGTCATTTTTTGGCGTATACATTTTGCCCCTCTTTGATGCAATGCAGTTTACAATGTTGCTTCAAAAAATAGATAGTCTAACAATGATACATGCCCCAGTTTGCCCCTGGTACAAGTTATGATGATAGGATGCCCCCTCGGGAGATTGGACGAGAAGACTGCAGAAGGACGAGAGATGGACAATCTCACGAAGACGACGAGAAACTAGGTTAGGTTTGTAGAAAGAGCCGAATGATACCCGATGCAAGATAGAATGAAAACACACACAAGCAAGTAAGCAAGTATGCACAAATTATACAAGAACAAACAAGGTATTGCCCATGTCAAGCAGTAAACCAATGATATACTGATAATGATATACGACAGTGTTGTCATGGCGGGGAACGATATATCCCTAGACCAACACAACAGGCATGTTGTCATAGCGGGGAATGATAGATCCCTAGAGAAAACATGAAGGATAGTGTCTAGTTTCAGGAAATGAAGCTTGTTGTGTAAGACGCGTGTGTTGGTCTAATTTTGACAATGTTACATCCTGTATAAGACAATTGATTGATTAACTGATCAAGTTGGTTTATGACCAGACAAGGATCAAGACCACTGATTGTGATTGGATCATTTGACAAGATTGACTTGACTTGATTGATATGGATTAGGGATGGACTTGCATTCTGATCACTACTTAGATTGACTGGACAAGGATGAAAGATATGATGATAGATAGAAAAATGACTCAATAGAAGAACTCACAATCTTTTATTTGTATTGATACTCTGCATTGTTTGGATCTTTATTGCATGGGGTACAGATGCATGGATGTATGATGGATGCTTTGCTTTTGACATCTTGATGGTGCAAGTATTTTGAAGTGCTTATTTCATCATTGGGTGATTTTTTGGGTACTTTTTCTGAATGTTGTAAGTTAATACAAGCATCTAGGTATAGTTGAACCGAGATGACCTGAGTACTGCTTACCTGGATTTTGATTTAGCAAGTTAATACAAGCATCGAGGTATAATTAAACTAAGATGACCTGAGTATTTCTTGTGTATCAACAGTCAAGGATTGCCCTCGTTCATGTTAGACCTTTGATGTCCTCAGTGATCTTTTGTCGATCATGTCTTTAGACAAGGTTTCACATTACTAAAGTTTAATCCACAAACAACAAACAAAGAAAAGAATCATGCCCCCATCATAGCATCTCTAGCTTTTCGCATCCTCGAGTAGCATAGAAAGACATGATAGCAAAAATTAAGACTCTTGTATTTTAACCATGTTTCCAATCCGCAAAATATTTTTGCAATTTAGATGTGTTTGTTTCTTGCCATAATTTGGGTAAAATCATTTAGAAGGCCGTAGGAATTTGCTTTGCTTTGGATAGATTAATGTCATGCGTCAGAATTTCTGCTTGGAAGCGGGCTTTGCTTGCACTTGCTTGCCTGGTGAGAAGATTTCACAATCCTTATTGGTGAGATGGACCCTAAGGGACTGACCTAGTGCCTCGGGGGCTCATTGCTAAATGGCCTTGTCTACGTGATGATGCAGAGGCAACGTAGTGCGGGGTAAACCCTAATGGACCATGGATGGACTAGTAGAAAGACAATAAGAAAGATGACAAGAAATGGGACGAATGGGACCGTGGGAGCCTCGGGGGCACATAGAAATATGGCCTTGCCTACGTGACGACGCAAAGGCAACGTAGTTCATGGACTTGGACCATGGAGACCAACGAGAGACACTATACTAGGTTGACACTATGGATAGGATATGGGATAAAACCTTGGTTGACAAGGCAACAAAGAGATAGAGTATCAAGCCATGATAGGTTACCAATGGGTTTTTATTATGGGACGGATATGGATCGAATGGGATGCAAGGTAGAATGGACTCAAGGTGATTGGTTTCCCAAAGATGGAGAAGGTGGTTTATCACAAGTAACGCCTGTTTACCAGGTTTTCACCACTTGCTTTTATTTGCACGAAAGCTAGAAAGTATACATGATGCCTGTTTGCCAGGTTTTCATCATGATACCTATCCAAGGCACCTGTTTGCCAGGTTTTCACCAAATGATGATTTTTTTGTACTTTTCTATTTTTTTGATTTTTTTTGTATTTTTCTGATTTTTTTGTATTTTATGCCCCCCTTACATTGGGGTTCTCCTAGGTATAGAACTTGCAAAGATGCATGCTGTTGATTGGGTCATCGAACAGCTCACCCTCTGATGTTGCTAACTGATATGCCCCTGATCCATAAGCAGCTACAATGACATAAGGCCCAAGCCAGTTGGGTTCGAACTTGCCCTTCTTTTCCTTATCCTGTTGATTGCGGGGATTTTCCTTAAGGACCAGATCTCCAACTTTGAAGACTCTTGGGCGAACTCTGTGGGTATAGCTTCTTGACATCATTTGTTGATATGCTTTGATGTGGTCAAAGGCTTTCTGTCTCCTTTCCTCTAGCAACTCTAGTTCTTGCAATCTGGAAACTCTATATTCTTCATCTGATATGAGACCTTTTAATGACACCCTAAGGGATGGTATCTCAACTTCAATGGGAAGGATAACTTCTGAGCCATAGACAAGGGCATAAGGGGTAGCACCTATGGGAGTGCGTATACTAGTTCTGTAGGCCCACAGAGCGGGATTGAGTTGGATGTGCCAATCACGACCAGCATCATTGACAGTCTTCTTAAGGAGTTTCAAGATGGTCTTGTTGGATGCTTCAACTTGACTGTTGCCTTGGGGGTAGTAAGGTGTGGAGAAATGGTGTTGGATTTTGAATCGGTCACAGAGTTCTTGGACATCCTAGTTTTTGAATGGTCTTCCATTATCTGTGATAATGGATGAAGGAATTTCGTATCTGCAGATAAGGTAATTTAGGATGAATGAGGAGATTTGCTTACCTGTGATGGTGGTGAGGGGAACAGCTTCAATCCACTTGGTAAAGTACTCAATGGTGGTTATGATGAATTTATAGCCGTTGGATGAGGGTGGATGGATCTTTCCCACAAGGTCAAGTCCCCACTGGCAAAAGGGCCAATGTGTCGTTAAAGGTCTCAACTCTCAAGATGGTACATGTATCAGGTTCCCATGTATTTGGCACTGCTTGCACTTCTTTACAAACTAATATGAATCTGTCTCCATGTTCGGCCAGTAATAACCCAAACGCATGAGTTTCTTGGCTAAGGAAGGACAGCTAGAGTGTGTCCCACAAATCCCTTCGTGTACGTCTTGTAAGGCGGTTACAGATTCTTCTCGTTCTAAACAATGGAGTAAAGTACCATCTAGACCACGTCGGTATAGGGTATCGACAATAATGGTATAGCGAGAAGTTTGGCCTATAAAGGTTCGTCATTGGTTTGAAGATAAGTTAGGTGGGAGGATATTATCCTTGAGGTAAGTATAAACCTTACCGTACCAAGGTGAATCAGATCCAACTAAAAGGCATATGGAATGGGTCTCCAGAAGATCATAAGCTGGTTGTCGAATAATTTCCACTAAGAACTCATACCGTGACTCATTCTCTGGTATCTGAAGAAGAGAGGCAATGGTTGCCATGGCATCTACTGCTTTGTTCTCAATACGAGGTATCTACTCAAAAGATATAATCACAAAGTATTCCTTAAAATCATCCACCATTCTCTTGTATGGAACAAGCTTCTCATCTTTGGTTTGGTAATCATCATTGACCTGATTTATCACTAGTTGAGAATCACCGTAGACATGTAACTCTTTGATTTTCCAGTCTGTCACCATCTTGAGGCCAATGACTAAGGCTTCATATTCTGCTATGTTATTGGTGCATGGAAATAACAATCGGTAAGACTTCGGTATAGTGTCACCATGATGAGTTACAAACAAGATTCCTGCCCCCGATCCATGGTTTGTGTAGGATCCATCAAAGTAAAGTGTCCAAGAATGCATTGAGACATTGAATAATGATTCATCTGGAAACTCAAATTGCATTGGTGTGGTGTCCTGTAGTGGTGCATCTGCTAGTTGATCAGCAATGACTTGTCCCTTGATAGCTTTTCTATCTACATACTCAATGTTGTATTCGCTTAGGAGCATTACCCATGTGGCTAGGTGACTTGTGAGAGCTGCTTTACTTAGTAGGTATTTTAGTGGATCTATTTTTGCAATGAGTTTGACTGGATGTGCAAGCATATAATGTCAGAGTTTTTGGGAAGCAAAAACTACTGCAAGACATGACCTTTCTATCTGAGAGTATTGCAACTCATAGCCCACCAATGTGCAACTGATATAGTAGATGGCTCTTTCCTTGTTCTCACAATCTTGTTGTGCTAGAAGAGCCCCAAGAGCTATAGGTGTAGCAGATATGTAGAGTATCAATGGTTTCCCTTGGATGGGAGGCATGAGAATAGGTGGATTCATAGATATTCTTTCAGTTTGTTGAATGCCTCTTCGCATTTGTCATCCCATCTGAATGGAATATTCTTGTGCAGGAGATGACTGAATGGTTGACACTTGTCTGCCAGTTGTGATATGAATCTATAGATTGCTTGTAGCTTGCCTTGTAGCGATTTGAGTTGTGTAAGAGTCTTAGGTGGTGGCATGTCCATGATAGCCTTGATTTTGGCGGGATCCACCTCTATTCCATTTGCTGAAACAATAAAACCTAGGAGTTTGCCTGAGGTGACTCCGAACACACACTTCTTTGGGTTCAACCTGACTTTAAATTGCTCTAATCTCTGAAAGACTTTCTCTAACACATCTAGGTGTGATTCTCTTGTGAGTGACTTTGCTAGGATATCATCTACATAGTTTTCCATGGTGACATGCATCATATCATGAAATATAGTGGTCATAGCACGTTGATATGTGGCTCCTGCGTTCTTTAGCCCAAATGGCATGATGTTCCAATAGAAAGTGCCCCATGGACAAGTAAAAGCTATTTTGTGTTGGTCTTCTAGTGATATCCTGATCTGATTGTATCCCAAGAAGCCATCCATGAGAGACAACATGGTATGCCTTGCTGTCAAGTTGACTATGATATCTATATTTGGCAATGGAAAATCATCCTTGCGGCAAGCTTTGTTTAGATCTCTAAAATCATTGCATAGTCTGACTCAGCCATCTGGTTTGGACACTGGTACTATGTTGGAGACCCATTCTGGATAGTCTATAGCTCTGATGAATCCTACATCCAGTAATTTCTTGAGTTCTTCTTTTACAAGCAGTGCTATGTGTGGATGAATTTTTCTAAGCTTCTGTTTCACTGGTTTCACTCCTGGGTCTAATGGAAGATGATGTAGAATCAAATATGGATCTAACCCTGGCATATCTGCATATGACCAAGAAAAATTGACTTGCTTTCTCTTGAAAAATGGTACAAACTTGGTCTTCTCTGGTGGGGTGAGAGATTTAGTAAAGTGAATGATTTTAGGCTATTCCTCTGTTCTAATATTAACTGGCTCTGTGGGTTCCACAATGATCTGAGACTTCTCCTGGTGCATTTCATTGGGGAGAGTGTCACGCCTTCCATCGTTGGGTGCCAAAGTTGGGTTTTCACCTTTGGATGCGTCCTTTCTTTTTACTGTTTTGGGATTTGACACTGCCGCAGAGCAGTTTTCACCGTCAGATCCAGTTTTTATTTTGATATTTTTGTGACTGGAAGGCTTGGCACCCTCTCTGAAGTAAGCCATGGTATTAAGTTCAATAGTGAAACCAGCTTTATGATCCCCTTTGGGTAGGTGGTCCCTAAGTTCCATGTAGTCAATATAGGCATCGTTGTTTTGGAACATATCTAGTTGAGGAGTTCCTCGTAGATCCCAGTTGATAAGCTCAGGATGTACAAGGGGAAGGGAGTCAGAGGATAGATCTGATTCATTGATAGTTTGGATAGATATGCTAGGAGTATTGGGAGGGGGAGTGTTTGGGATGGTACTTTCCTCCAAATTGTTTATTGCGATAGAACTCGAACCTTCCTCGAAAGTCGTATTCTCAGAGATAGGCAAATCAGACTCTAGTGGTCTATTCGGTAGCGTTTGTCCCTCATGGTAGGGGCTATAAGTTTGGATGGTATCACATTCTTTGTCATAGTAGGAATGCTCTATCAGGTCATCCCACTCATATTCATTGGAATCTGTGTCACTGTCCACTTGAAGTGTATGGATTGTTTCCACTAGACAAGCATTTTCTTTAGCTTTGCACTTACCTGTGTATCCTAGGCCTTTTGTATTTCTAGCCAATGAGGATGAAGAAGGTTGAATGGGTTCTATGATTCCTTCTTTTCTTAGGCCGATGGGGCCTTGTCCTTCGTAACCCATTCTATGTAAGATAGATTCACCTCATCCATAGATCTCTGTTGGGAGTCTAGGTGGTTCATGTTGTGTGTTCTCTTCTTCGGTATAAAGCCATTGTAGGACATCTCTTTCCTCTGTCTCATCTGATAGGGTCCCCTATTTTACAAAGAGAGCTGTGGGAGGCATAGGAGGAGCAGATGGTTTTGGAAAATGCTTGGGTCGACCAAAGGATCTAGGAGAAAAAGGTAGCTTGGCTAGATTGAGGCTGTGCTCTATGGAGTATTCCCCCACTCCTTTTTCTTTGATGGTAATTTTCTACTCTTTGGGCCTTGATGAGGAAGCTTCAGCAGTAGAATCAAGCTGTGGGATAGGGGATGTGGATGCTCTATTGTTTGGTATGATGCACTCAGGTTTTGAAAGGACAGAGTTGCAATGCTGGAAGGGGTCAAGGTCACCTTGGATGGTGATTTGCTTGCCATTATGAGGGAATTTTATGCATTGATGATAAGTAGAGGGCACAACCTTCATGGCATGAATCCATGGTCTTCCTAGCAGAATATTACAGGCGAGCTCCCTATCTAGGACTTGGCACACAACATCTTTGATCATCGGTCCCACTTGTATGGGCAACACCACTGTTCCTTTTGTAGTTCTTTCCTCTTCATCATAGGCCTTGATAGTTATCCTCTTTCTTTGATCGATTGCGTTTTTGGACAACCCCAATGTAAGGACCAACTTCAACATGCAAATATTTAAACTAGCTCCCCCATCAATGAGAACCCTCTTGATGCGGTGCTTGTGGATGAAGGCGATGATATGAAGAGGGTAGTTATGAGGTTGAGAGATTGAGAGATCATCTTGCTCGGTAAATGATATGTTACTTGAGGAGGTCAGATTACCTACCATGGCTTGGAACTTCTCTTGGCCCAAGTTAGTGGGGACTATGGTTTCCACTAAGGCTTTATTGAGAATCTCCTTATGGGAAGGAGATAGATGCAACAACTCCAAGATAGAAATGTGGGCCAGAGTTTTCTATAGTTGGTCTATGACGCTATACTGATGGAAGTTGGATTAAGAAAGTGATGACCTTGGAGGGACAGTATTCAAGGTGACTTTACCACTGCGAGTAATGATACTACAACTGGTTCTGTTAGGTTCTAATTGTTGATTGGGCATGACCACATTGATTTGTGGGACATGCTCGAATAGGCAATTGATGGTATAGTCGAATGACACACTTGCATAGTTGGCATTACTATTCCCACTATTCGGATTTGGCCTGTTGCGATTGTTGTTGTTATTACCGTTGTTATGGTTGTTGTTATTGCCATGGTTGTTGTTATTGTTGTTGTATGGCCTACCGTGATTGAGAAGTTGATCCCTGTAAGCCACATGTGTCTCATTGGAGGTATGCTGTTGGGTTCCTCCTTGATTTTGATCAAGCACATCTTGGATAACATGTTTGAGATGAATACAATTGTTGGTTGTATGTCCCCTCCCTCTATGATACTCACAATAGTCAGTGTCTTTCCAATAGGGAGGCTTGATGATAGGCTCATAATCACTTGTTGGCGGTAGAGATATTTCATTGTTAGCTAATAACTTTCGTAATGCAGATTCTTAGGACTCACCCAACGGCATGAATTTTCATCTTGGATTGGTACTGAACCATGGTCTTGGCTCCCGAGAGAACGTTTTGTTGGGCATAACATTGTTTGCTTCTCCTTTGAGAGTGAGTATGGGTTGTTGCTTGGGAGCCGCCACTTTGGCATCCACCACTCCATCATTGACAACATTCTTATTCTTGGTCCAAAACTTTGATTTGTCCATCGTGTAGTTGGAGGTAGGTGTGTCCTTGTATAACTTGATTTGCCCCTTGGTGATCATAGCTTTTTCTATAAACAATCCCATTTCGATGACTTTTAAGAATGATGTAGGGCATTGTATTTGTATTTGGTAGCCAAGATCGATGTTGAGGTTATGGACAAACATCTCCATTAGTTGCTTCTCAGGTAGATCGTATAAGCATTTGCTTGCTAGTTGTCTCCATCTTTGTAGGAAGGTGGCGAATGGCTCACCACTCTTTTGCTTGGTGTTGCATAGGTCGAGCATAGAGACTTCATGTTTAATATTGTAAGAGAAGTGTGTGATAAATTTGTTGACTAGTTCATCAAAAGTTTTGATGCCCGGTGGAAGCCACGAGAACCACTCCATAGCTTGACTGCCTAGTGATCTAGGGAATAGTCTCATTAAGTAGGTCTCGTTGTGAGCTACTTCTAAGCATGCTGCGTTGAATTCCCTAATGTGATCTCTAGGGTCCCCTTTCCCTTTGTACTTGTCAAACTTAGGAACTTTGAATCGATAGGGAAACAGTTTCATGATCAAACTTTTATCAAAGGGGTACAGTGCAATATCTTCCAAGGAGTAGTTTTTGGTGCTTGTACCCGTCTTGAGATCCGACATTTGTTGTTTTAGACCCTTGAGTTCTTTCCTCATTTCTTCCATAGGAGTATTTGGATGTGTGGCTTTCTTTCCTTTATCCTCCTCATTTGGGTCTATGGCTTTCTTTCCCTTTTCATGATCATCCTTTATGTTTTCCAAGATTGTGCTTATATCGAAATCCACAGGGAGTTTAATTCCAAGACTAGCAAGGTGATGGAAATACTTATGAGGGTCGTCATGGAGCACTTTCTCTACTAAGCGTTGGAATTTCTGATCTTGGATGGTTCCTTGATATTCTTCATTAGAGATTTCCTCATCACTATCGTGAGGTGTGTAGATGTTGTTAGATGAATTGACCATTTCAAGTTATTTTTTGTATTGAGACCTGGTAAGAACCATGCAAGGTGATGTGGGATGAGGTGGAATGGGACAAGAGATTTTGGCAAGATGCCGATGGAGACTGCTAAGAATGGGATTCTTGTGACAAGACTTAGGCAAGGGACTTTCTCGATCAATGATTCCAAGTAAGACGGCCGATACAAAGATGATAGTCACTAGTAAGGGTACTTGATACCTGTCTTACTATGTAGGGACTAGTCGTGCACCAAGACCACTAGTGAAGTTCTGCAACTTACTAGGTTTACTTGAATCCAAAGTGATACGAAAAAGGGGACCTATGTTGACCTGATATGGGATGCTCTTTTGACTTTGGAATAAGAAGACTTAACGGAAAGTGAATGAGATGATTAATGAAAGAGAGAGTTTGGCATGAAATAGATGGGAAACTAACTGCAAGGTAGGACTTGATCTCTGATTTTGGGACTAGACTGAAATGGGTACCCAGAACTGGTGAAATTTTTCTCTTGAAAACTGTGCAAGTGCTCACTATCATGTATGCGTCGAAACAGATGCGCAGCGGAAAGGGATAGATGCGTCATAAGTTGGGATATATGCGCTGTACTGGCAAAATGCAAATGCATAGGAACAGGGTGTAAAAGCACTGAAAGTCACTGCAAATGCGCCACAGGTCGGCACAGATGCGCAGTAATAGAGGGCAGATGCGTCGCTCTGGCTTTTTCTCAGTATTTTTGCAATTTTTGGGATTTTTTGATGTTTTTTTGGTACCTTGGTTGTAGAAAAGGCCTTTTTGATCTGATTTTCTAAATTTATGGCAAGAAGACATAGCAAACACAAAGATATTTTTATGGTTTTTTATTTTTTATTTATTTTTGTGATTTTCTCGACTCTTTTTGGACTAAAAGAAAAAAAAGCAAGTACAAAATCCTAGGCTCAAAATGGATTATAATGGTTTTTGGCCACTAGAACAAGAGGTGTTTAATGCGGGCAACCATTCAAGTGGTTACACATGCGGCAACACTACTCTCCATTAGGGACTCTCCTAGCCTACAAGGGTTGTGCCTTGGAGGGTTTTGGGGGAGGTTGGCTGTCGGTGTAACACAACTTCACTCATTGTTTAAAGCTTTCACTCCAAACACAATTTATTTATAGTGGCTTGGAAGGGCTTGGCGTCTAGCCTGTTACCACTTAGGGTTGTTCCTACTTGGATAAGCGGTATCCAAGAGTAGGCCCCTCTAAAGGAAAAACACATGCAAAAATGATACTTCTGGCATTTTGGTCACCCAAGATAGGGGAGAGCATAGTCTTGGTATCATTCCCAAAAAACACAGTATACAGTGATTCCTTTCCCCTAGTTAAAAGTAAAAAAACTAGATGAGCTATCTACTTGGGCAAGCACAGAACTTTGAAGTGAGTAGCAAGATAGCAGTGGTCCAATTTTAACCGAGATAGAAATTTATGAGTTTAATTTTAATCCATGATAGCACGAGTTGTTAACTTTGAAATTTTGGTCAATCAAGATAGCAATGGTTCATTTTAACCCAGATAGCAATGATGAGTTCAATTTTAATCCACAATAGCACGAGTTGTTAACTTTGAAATTTTGGTCAATCGAGATAGCAGTGGTTCAGTTTTAACCCAGATAGTAATAGTGAGTTCAATTTTAATCCAGCTAGCAATAACTTTGAAAAGATAGCAATGTTGCAATGCAAGATAGCAAAGGTTCAGTTACCACTTTCCTAGTTAGACTATGTGAGACTTTGCATGAACATCCATTTTACTTTCTCGTTTTAGAAATCAAAGTGTGATCTAGCAAATGCAACTACATGAATCTAAACTAGTGCCTAGCCTGCAAAACTGATGAGAGAATTCCTGCAAAGATGTCAGCATTAGCAAAAATCTCCTAGAAAGCCCTAAAACTACTGCCTATGACCGATGCGCAGATTCAGAGACTGTATGCACAGAAACAGTCAACAGAAGCGCAGAAATACAGATGCACTGGAACAGAGGACAAAAGCACCCGAAGATAGAGTATATGCGACTGCTTGGTAGATGCACCGCTTTAGGGGACAGAAATGCCGTAACAGAGTGTGTATGTGCCATAGAAATGAATGCACCGAAACAGGTAACAGAAGCGTCAGAACAGTGATTGTATGCACTGCGGGAATGAATGCGCCATGACAGGTGATGGATGCACCGGAACAGAGAATATATGCACTGTTTCATCCTGTGTACAGCCTTCTTAAACACAAAAACTCAGTTTTTGGTTAGATTTGGGGCTAGGTCCCACGGTGGGCGCCAAAAATGTAAGGGTAAATTGGGTCAATAATGAATATCAATAAATAAACAATAACAGATACCCAAACTCAATGAAATAGTGAAACTAAGGAGATTAATCAAATAAAGCAATGGATAATACAATGCAAACCTTCCTCAGATCAAAACTTCCATTGTTTGCCTATCACAAATCGTTCTTCGAATGTCTGAAATGATGCCCTCAGTGAGCATTTCCTTGCTTTTTTCAAGAATGTCGATAGTGAATGGCTATGGTGATTATGTGTAGTGCGCAGGTAACAAAGGGTGATCACAAGCAACAAAGAATCACAAGGGTGCCAAAGGTGCGCTGAAATTCCTGTAGAGTAATGATGCAAAAGCTTGGATGATTAGAATGGAAGAATAGGGTTCAATTTATAGACTTGGGAGAAATAAGATCAATGGTATAGAAAGAATAAGAAGATCAACGGTTGAGAACAATTGAGGAACGTGCAACGAATAAGAAGACAAGTGTCTTGCTTTCTTTTGCATCAGAGGATTTGCTAAGAATAGAAGAATGAGTTAAAGCAATTAAAAGAATATAATAATCAGTTAAGTGATTTAAAACAAGAAGAAGGGATTTGCATGAGAATAAGAAGATATTTTACTTTATTAAATATTAGGAATATTTAATTGCATGTGTAAAAAGATTGAATTATATTTAGAGATAACTCAATTTAGAAGAAAAGCAACTTAAATAAATATTTGATTTATTTAAATTTAGAGAAGATATTATTGGAAGAAGCAATTAAATAATTGGTATTATTTAATTTAGAAGATAAGAAAGCAAATTAAATAAATAAATTTATTTAATTGTTGTGCATTATTTGGAAGAATAAATAAAATATTTGATTATATTTTATTTTTAGAGATTGAGAGGATTTAAATGAATTTGATTTGATTTATTCAAATTTGGAAGAATAAATTTGACTTAATTAAATAATTAAGAATTATTTAATTGTTTGGAATAATTTAATTAAATAAAGGATTTTATTTAATTGTTGGAAGAATATGAATCAAATAAATAAATTTATTTATTTATTTATTGATAGAGGAATTAGAAGGGAATAAATATTAAGAATATTTATCTAGACCAAATCGTGTCATTTTTAGGCGTATACACAAGAATGCACATACATGGGTGAGAAATTGCAAAAAGTGTGCTATATTTGTAGGAAAATAGAGGTTAGCAACCCTACCATTGCATCTAATACAGGTATAACAACCCTTCATGAAGTGGGGTCTTGATTTTATTGGGCTCATTAATCCACTTTATAGTTCAGGGCACAAATGGATACTAACTTCAACAGACTACTTTACAAAATGGATAGAAGGAGTGGCATTGAAAGAAGCAAATGAGAAATCAGTCCTAAACTTCTATGAAGACCTGGTCACAAGGTTTGGTACTCCTAAATCCATTATTTCAAACAATGCATTAGCTTTTGTAGGCACAAAAATAACTGATTGGGTTGTTAGAAATGATATATTTTTGAGTGCTTCATCCAACTATTACCCACAAGGTAATGGGCAAGTAGAGTCAACCAATAAGAATTTGATTAGGATTATCAAGAGAACAATAGAAGATAATCAGAGAACCTGGCATAGCAAACTAAAATTAGCCTTATAGGCTGATAAGTCCCAAGAGATATACATGTAATTCACCTTATGTGCTTGTATATGGAAAAGAGGCAATGCTGCCTATTTTAGTTGAACTTCCAACACTTAGCCTTATCAAAGAGTTGGAAATGATGGATAAGGGGCCAATGGAAATTAGACTTGCTAAGCTTATGGAATTAGAGGAAATAAGAAGGCAAGCAATGCAAACTTTGGAACTAGATCAAGCACAAATGAAGAAAACTTTTGACAAGAAGGCAGTCCCTAGAGTTTTTAATGAAGGAGATGTGGTTCTCAAATGGGATGAGTTGAAGAGCAGACCCAGAAAACACACTAAGTTTGACGCCATGTGGAGTGGCCCCTTTGTGATCACAGGTTGCAAGATGCACAATGCTTCTTAGTTGTCTAAGCTTGATGGAGAAGAATTACCAATTCCAGTTAATGGGATTCATCTCAAGCACTTCTATTGAGGTGGTGATCTACTTTTGTAACATAGTAGGATAGTTTTGTTAAGTCAAATAAGTGTTGTAGCACATTTTGTTTCAATTTTGTTTCCCTCCAAGTGTTGATGCCCATGTTCGTTTGTCCTTTTAGAGGACTATTGGTGTCTAGTTTTCAGTTGTTTTGTCTTGTGTTGTTGCTATTCTATGCTTCTAACAGCTATGTTGTAAGTTTTTTGAAGTTGTTTCAGGTCAAAGTGACTCTATTGCCTCATGGATTAGATTAAGGCCAGTGGATCCATGTGTTTAGTAGGAAAACACCCTGCATAGTTGCCAAAATATTGTCATTCCTTTGGGTCAAATAGCCCAAAGATTCCTCTAAATCCTACATCCCTTCCATCAAAGAAATCCAATCTGAGACACCTTAAATGGAAGGTATTTAATCCTAGAGTCTTCCTTGTGTTTTTCCTTTTCCAGAGTTTTAGAGTCTTGGGGTTCTATCTTCTATCATGCCATTCTTATCGGCTCTAAACTTTGCCTTGGTAGTTCATAATTTGCCTAAGTCTTTCAAGTGTCAGAGGTCAGGAGGTTGGTATTCTTTCCTCTTCCAAGAAGATGGTAGGCAAGAGGCCTGATTGCTAAAGTCCACCGAGCTTCATTTCCTTCTAAGTATTGCGGGCACTGGAGGTCAGAGTGGTGATCTTTCATCTTCTTCTAGGTAGGTGGAAGGGTGAAGGTTTGATGGCTAAAGTTTACTAAGCTTAAATTTCTCTAAGTGTTTCAAAGGTCAGAGGTTGAGGGTTTCTCTTTCTTCTTATAGGCAGTAGGAGGAATGGTGAGGGCCCCAATGACTGAAGTTTGGTGAAGCTTCCTTTCTTCTAATTCTTTCAAGCAGCGACAAGTGGGAGGTTTCTCTTCCTTCTAATAAGGAAGCAGGCAGAAGGCCTGATCTCCAAAGTCTGCCAAAGATTCATAAATTTCTCTAAATGTTTTAGATGACTGAGGTTAGGGTTGTGGTCTTCTTCTTCCCTTTTCTCAAGCAATAGGCAGGAGGACCAATCACTGAAGTCCGCCAAGCTCCAAAACTTATAAGTCATTCGGGTGGTGGTAAGTGTAGACACCCTAAAATGACCAAGTCGTTGCACTACTCGCATTTCGTCATTTCTTCCAATCACCTATATTTCAACATTAATTGAATAATCTAATTATTTAATTAATTTCATCAAATTCTGCTAAATCACATACTTTCGACATTAATTAAATAAATCCTCGTTATTTAATTAGTTAAATTAAATTCTTCTACTATTCTTCCACAATTAAATAATTTTAATTATTTAATTAAATCATTATCTTCTTTCCAAATTTTAAGTCTCCATTAATTAAATAAATCCCATTATTTAATTAATTCATCACAAAATTCCCTCTTATCTACAATTAAATAATTCCCAATTATTTAATTAAATCAAATTCATTCTTCCAAATTTGAATAAATCAAATCAAATTTATTTAAATTCTCTCATTCTCCAAAAATAAAATAAATCAAATATTTTATTTATTCTTCCAAATCATGCACAACAATTAAATAAATCTATTTATTTAATTTACTTTCTTATCTTCAAATATCTTTCAAATCTTCTAAAAATAAGTCTTCTTCTCCATGCACACAAAATTAAATAATTTATTATTTAATTTCTCTCAAATCATGCAAAAGCAACTCTTAAGTTGAGTTATCTATTCACTCAACCTTGTTTTTATCAATTTCTCTTAAATTAGAAAAAAACTTTCTAATTTATGAAAAGCATGTCTTATCTTTAGAAAAGAAAGTGTTTAACTCAAATAAAATAACTTTTGTGTGACACTTGTCTTCTTCTTATTCGTTGCACGTTCCTCAACTGTTCTCCTCTGTTGATTCTTCGGAATTATCTGCATTGTTGATCGATCTCTGTTGAAATCTATATAAACCCCCCTCATCTCCTTTATTAAGCCTCTCTTCGATCACTTATTCTCAGGCATACTTAACAGCGCTTTAAGCATACATTACATCGATTGAGCAACTTTACGATCTCTTAACATTGATCTTTTGAGCACTACACTTGCTTGTTGCAACTATGGTTTCGCAGCAATATTGAGCAATCCACATTCAATCCAAAGGGAACAATACAAATCTTGGTAAAAGCTTTCATGTTTCATTGATTATTATTAATGGCTTTTATTTAGATTGGTTCTCTTTATGTTATTGGGTTTTTGATTTGTTTAAGTTTATCATAGTCAATTTTTCTCATACACATTCTGGCACGCCCAGTGGGACCCACTAATCTTGCTTTTTCTTTGAGAAATTGATTCTTTTGAAGTTACAGTATAGTACAACGCTATTGACATAGAAAAGCGCTTCTGGCAATATCTTTAAGCTCTCTTGGAGGCACAGTACAGCGCCCTCGGGGGTACTGTGGCGCTTCTGGTAGCACAGAGCGACACTTTTGGTAAAACAACACGGCGCTCTTGGTACTATTGTTAAGCGCTTTTGGCTAATTAGGTTCTCTGCCTTCGGTTGGTGTTTTTGCAGGGTTTATTCATTACATATCTGTTGATTTGTCTGACAAGCTGTTGTATTTGTCTTTCAAACCTCTTTTTGATACTTCCTAAGATGACTTATTTAGGTGTATCTTTGATATTGGAGTTAATCTATTATGTTACTACACCTTCTAAGTTTTTTGGATTTCACGATACAGATCTATCAGATATTACTTCTTAGAACAGTAGATCAATCATGAAATCTCATTTGGATCTGGTTATTTTGACAAAAGCTAACCTTTTTGTGATCTGAGACAGCGCAGCACTTTTGGATTTATAGAATCACGCTTTCGGAAGCACAGTACAGTGCTTCTGGATCTGTTTCAACGCTTCTGGTAGTATTTTATGACGCTTTTGGTTTTCAACACATCGCTATTGGTACCACAGTATCATGCTTTCGGAAGCACAGTACAGTGCTTCTGGATCTGTTTCAGTGCTTCTGGTAGTATTGTACGATGCTTCAGGTTTTCAACACATCGCTATTGGTATCACAGTAAGACGCTTTCGGTATAACAGTAGCTCGCTATTGGTCAAATTGATTTGTTTTTTCTAACTTGTGATTTTTTTTGGAACTAACTGACTTGTTGCAATTTCTTACTACTCACACAGAGCAAATAGGTGTTTTTAACATGTTCATGCAGGACGAGCGTTGAAGAAATCTTGATTTATCTCACTAAGTCTTAGAAACACATTGCCTTCTTAAAGGATAATTGAACAAATCATTTCGGCGATTTAAGTCTTAGGAACATACTGCTTTTGTTAAGGGACAATGGACATGTATGCGAAAACACCTCAATTTTCTAAGGGACAATGGACATGAATGCCAAAACACTTCAATTTCATAAGGGATAATTGACAACTACAAACGTGTGTGTGCCTAATTTAGTTGCACCTTATTTTTCTTATAACGGGACAATTGAACCTTTGTTTGACGTGCTTGCTCTTTCATTTCAGTACTTCCTTTAGAAGGGCCTGCTTTTGGATTGTGCTTCATCCAAAAGGGACGACCCTAAGCAGAGTTTTCCTTTGAACCGCTATATAAGAGGGATAAGGCGAAAGCCAAGTCCTAACCGACGTTAGCCTTACCTTGTGGTGCCAAACTGAAAAGAGGTGTACTAGCTCTTTGTGGAAATGATTTTCACATTGAGCGAAGTGTTTGATACTCTTAGTAGGATTGGTTAAAGCTTTTAGTAGCTTGTCGCATTGCTCATAAGGCGTTGGTCCCTCAAAGTTACTAAGAACCATTCTAGATAGAGACTACTCGACCTACCTCCGAACATTGCGGTAATCATCAGTGCAAGGGGAATCGATTTAAGCCCTTAAGATACTCACCATTGGCTCCCTTGAGAAGAGATAGTATTCCCTTGGCCATAAAGCTCTTGTGACCTACTTGAGCTTTCCAAGGGGAGGGTGAGATATCCCTACCTATCGTCTCTCGCAAAGATACTAAATATCCGACACCTTTATGGAATGATATTTTTATCAACGGAGTATTAAGCTGTGAGCTGATCTACTGCAATGAAACCTTGTCTCTAGGGATAAAAAGTGCTTGATTATTTTTTGCAACTGTCTCATACCTGTGGAAACATTGGGCTTTTTGTGAGCCTTGAACATACACTATCTGTTGTGTCAGTCCTATTTTTGGTTGCCAACTGTGTTTGCTGTGTTTTCTCTTGCCAAAGCAACCAACTCTAATCATAAACAGAAATTTTTTTACATTAGACACTACTTCAGCGCCTTTGGTATTATAGCAGCTCGCCCTTGGTGCTACAGTAGCTTGCTTTTGGTTTTTGTAGCTCACCTTTTGTATAGTAGTACCTCGCCTTTGGTAGCTCAGTCCATTGCCTTTGGTATAATAGTAGCACGCTTTTGGTTGCATAGTCGTGCGCCTCTGGTCAAACAGTATAGTGCCTTTGGTCCAGTTACTTGTGCATCAGAGTTTGTCTTTTTCTCAAAACACCTCACAAAATCCCAGCATTACCTTTTTGTCCTAGTGTATTCCATGGTAACCACTAGGCTCCAGCAAACTATGAAGTCCAAGCAAGTTGTCCCTAAGCAGTGCAAATCGCCTCCTCACACACCGCAATCAGGCCATCTCAACATTATTCCCAAGGTCACTCCTAGGACACCCGCGGAAAGATCTACCAACTCTCATAGCATGCCACACCTTGACCACCCTTGCACTCCTCATGAGGGTAGGGTCCCTTTGGTAAGTACACCCCAATACACCATCGATATGCCTCAGGATTTTGTTCCAGAAGGTTATACTATTGATCAAGTACCATCTCAGGAAGAAGGGGTCCCTTTGGTCAGCATTCGTCACTATACTACCGACATGCCTCAGGATTTTGTGCCACAAGGCTATACTGTAGATCTAGCCCCATCTCAAGAAGAGTGACACTTTGAAATAGGTCAATCCTCTCAAGAAGATGAGCAAGATCTTGATGAATTTATACAAGATCCTCAAGCCTTGGCCGCCTTTGACAAAATCCTTAGTGAGAACCAAGATCATTTCTTTCACTTGCTAGCAGAGCAAGGAGCCAAATTACCCAAAGGTTTTGATCTTTCCACGCTTAGAGAGCCTAACAATAACCAAGACACCATACAAGCAGTGCAAACCATGTCAACAGTGACTACGCCTTTGCTGGAACCAAGCTCGCAGTATAAGAATCCCCTCTTTCAAAACCCAATAGGAAAGAGGACCACTTCACCGCTTCTGATTCCTATGGAGATCCACAAAAATCAACAAGAAACTATCCAATGACAAGCGGAGTTAGCTAAGCAAGCCACATTAGCTCGATCAATAATGCAACCACCTCCTAAAGTGTCCACACCAATCACAAGTGGAATCTTGGTTACCCCATCACGAATAGGTTTCCCACCAAATTATAATCCGGGGAACAACTATGTAGCTATGCAACAAGGGTCTCAACACATACCACCTCCCATATCATCAAAACTCCATGTCTCTCAACCAATTAGAGTCATGCAGCCCCCCCCACAAAATTCTTCTACTCTCATCCTCAATCAGCCTCAACCATCGCAAATCACTTCTACCTATGTCCCTCCTCCATTATGTTCATCCTCGCTAAATTTCTTTCACACATTGCCTAGCCACCCTCAACATTCCCAACATCAAGTTTCCCAAAGCTATGTGCCGCCATCGCAACCTAATCAAACACACTTTAGCTTTCCCCCACCCAATTCTTTTCTCCAACCATCACAAAGCCAACATTCTTACCTAGCGCCACCCCCACCTCCTCCTCATCAAAGCATCCAATTCCAACCCAACGTACAACGCATATGACCCCAACCAATCTTATGACCCTTATAACACCAATGTTCATAGCTTACACTACAATCTTCCATATGGGCCTCAACAACCACTTCTTGGACAATAGGAGATGCTTCCAACTCCTCCCACAGTGATAGAGCTAAAAATCACGGAAGTGCAACAACAACTATCTGATCTTACGTTTTGCCACACCAAGAAGACCTTCTCTTTAGAAGATGTGTGTCCTTATCCTTTTGATCAGTCATTACCAATGATCCCTTTTCCTCAAAATTTCACTATTCCCAAGTTTGATAAATACAAAGGAAAAGGTGACCCAAAAGACCATCTCAGGGAATTCTATCTTGCTTGCTTCGAGGTCTCACATAACGACACGTATCTTATGCGTCTCTTTCCTCGCAGTCTTGGAGGTCAAGCTATAGAATGGTTCTCACACTTACCTACGGGTATCAAGTCTTTCAACGAGCTAGCAGAGAAATTTACCACCCATTTTTCTTACAACGCAGAGCATGAGATTTCCATGACCAATCTATGCAACAATAAACAGAAAAATGGTGAAACTTTCATTTCTTTCCTCCAACAATGCAGACAAATGGCTAGCAAATTCCCTTTCAAGATTATGGAGAAACAACTTGTTAGCATATTTGTGCAAAACCTCAACCAAGAGTTAGGTTTCCATTTGCAAATTCTTAGTGCTACAACCTTCGACGAAATCACATACAAGGGTATCAACATTGAAAAGGCCCTCATTGCTAAGGGTGTGGTCAAAATCTTCAAAGAAATGAAAGACAACGCTCCTCATCAACAATCGAACGATAAACCTAAGTTTTGGAATAAGAACAAAAATGTGGTCAACAATGGGGTGGTCGATTCCAAACATGTCCAAACATTGCAAACACTACTACAACTCTCCAAACCAAGTCAAGCTCCACCTCAACAACAACAACAATAGCGACAACCGTATCAAAATCAACAACAATGACAACAGGAGTGACCTCAACAAGATTACCTGCCGCGACGTCAATTAACTCCCTTAGGAGTGCCTATAGAGTCAGTCCTACAACAGATCTTACAGAAAGGACTCATCACCTTACCAAATGCTCCCCCATATGGTGAACTTGTTTACAAAACTACGCGGTATAGAGAAAACGAATACTATGAATTCCATAGGAGCAAAGGGCATCGAACCGCATCATGCATGAAGCTCAAGCACCTAATCCAAAATCTCATCGAGGGCAACCAAATCACTTTTGAGAATGAATCACCAGTTCAACACACGAACAAAGATCTCGATATGTACAAGGAACCATTCCCTCATCATGGTCCACCTCCTCCTCAAGATAGAGGTAAAGGTATCAATCATGCTTCCACTTCCTTCGATTCCATTGTAGGTCATTTTGAAGAGAGTCGAGTGTCTACCCTCACAATCAAAGGCAAATCTACAGATTGCGCTGTTACAACGCGCCATGGTCGTGTCACCATTCATGGTCCTACACCCAGTCTTCCGGCTCAATCTAATTATAATCTTGTCAAAAATTTAGGGAAAACGCCAGCACAGATCTCTATCTTGGACATTCTACGGTCATCACCTGCACATAGAGTATGCTAGAAAAAGCCCTCCAAGAGTCTTCGGTTCCCAACAACATAGCAGTCGCAGATTTCCAAGCTATAGTGGGTAACATTGCTTCGCCCTACAATGTTGTCTTCTCAGAGAAAGATCTCCCATCCCATGATCCTTGTCACAATGATGCCCTTCATATTGAAGTTCTCATCCATAAGCGCAAAATCAAACATATACTCATAGATGGTGGTGCTGGTCTCAACATCTATTCTTTAAAGTTACTTAAGCAATTGCGATACTCTAAGGATCATGTCAACAATGATCAAAGTATTACAATCAAGGGATATGATGATGCAGAACGTCGTTCAGAAGGTGTTATCCACTTGCTTATACAACTGGGGCCTGTCATGCTTGAAACCAGGTGTCAAGTCCTTGATATTGAACTACCTTACAACATTATCCTAGGCCGCCCATGGATCCATGCAATGAAAGCTGTTCCCTCCACGTATCATCAATCTCTAAAGTTCCCATACAATGGTATGGAGATCACTATCTTAGGAGACCCCAATCCTTTTGAATTCTACCGTGTCTTGCAAGGTAGTTATAAGAATTGCAACCAGGTGCCTAACAATGAAAAAGCCCTTGAATCCCCACTATATGTTGGTCCTGAAACTCTGACGCAAGCCTCTACAAGAACCCAAATCCTCTACCTGAGATCAAGGCTCACATCCGTGATAGAGGCTTTGGATCTTATGATATCTCAAAATCTTGTTGTGTAGGGCGGATGCCTTTATCTCCAAAATATTATGGCAAACCACCCATTGCCAAAGTAGCCAAAAAAGCAGCTATTCCTCCCTCAGGATTCCTAACCCAATTCCAATAGGGACGGTTATTGGAAGAGGAAACTATTGAGGATATTTCTTCTTGGCTCTATAAGGAGAAAGAACCAGTCACAATACTAGTCAAGCAATACGACAATGGCTTAAGAATAGTAAAAAACATGGGCTATAAAGGCAAAGGTGGCCTTGGGAAACAGAATCAAGGAACTATGGAACCCATTGTTGTGACAAAGAAGCTAGACAGGAAGGGATTAGGATTTGGTAAGAAGGTACCGCATGCCTTGGACATCGAGTATATTCTCGACGAGGTAGCCGATGCTTTTCCCGCCGATTCGACGTCTAATGAGGATATCATCGATGACTCTTCCCTCCATATGACCAACCTATTTGTAGAATCCTCCATCTTTATGCTATCCTCCGTATCCTTAACCTCCACCACTAGCACCCAGAACGTAACACTTGTCTACTCTGAACTTATCGATTGGGACCAACAAGGGTCCCTTGTTATAGACGTATTTTAGAATGACGAAGCTTTAGCTGAGTTCATGGGACTTCGGGAAGGTATCCCTCTTGGCGATCATAAGGTAGGTTTTGTAATGGAACTAGAGCCAACAACTTATTTTGGTGAGAATGCCAAATCCTCCAATCGCAAAAGTAAAAATAAAGAAAGATCACTAGGTGAAAACCACACTGTGGCACCTCCTGATCACAAAATAGTAAAAACAAAGGACGTATCCAAAGGTGAAAACCCAACTGTGGCACCTGAGGATGGAGGATTTGACCTTCCCCTACCATCTAAGTATCAAGAGAAGTCAGCTCTCCTAGTAGAGGATTCTACAGAGATAAACCTTGGCACAAAGCAAAATCCAAAGACCACATTCCTAGCAGCATCATTATCAGAAACAGAGCACAGAAATCTTAACAGATTCTTCTTACAGAGAACCATCAATTTTGTGTGGACCTATGCTGATACGC
Source organism: Cunninghamia lanceolata (assembly GCA_027924645.1). Classification (NCBI taxonomy): domain Eukaryota; kingdom Viridiplantae; phylum Streptophyta; class Pinopsida; order Cupressales; family Cupressaceae; genus Cunninghamia; species Cunninghamia lanceolata. Next base: position 12,982,395 of record BSBN01001201.1, on the reverse strand, counting down.
CAGGGTTAGACCCTAAGCTAGTTGTTCACTATCTCACTGTTGATCCAAAAGTTAAACCAGTCAAGCAAAAGCTGAGGAAGATGCACCCACAAATAGCTCTCTTAGTAAAAGTGGAAATATAGATGCTGTTCATACGACCAATTGACTATTCAGACTGGGTATCAAATATTGTACCTGTGTCTAAACCCAATGGGTGCATCCACATGTGTAATGATTTCAGAGACCTTAATAAGGCATGTCCCAAATACGACTTCCCACTACCGAACATTGACATTATAGTAGACTTGACAACAGGTCACGAGATGCTTTCCCTCATGGATGGATTCTCTGGCTACAATCAGATAAGGATAGCAGAGGAAGATCAACATAAAACAACTTTTACTTGTCCGTGGGGTAACTATTGTTGGTGTGTCATGCCGTTTGGTCTGAAGAATGCAGGAGCAACCTATTAGAGAGCAATGACAGTGATATTCCATGACCTCTTTCATCACATCATGGAGGACTATGTGGATGATATACTAGCTAAATCTTCTAGGGCAGATCACATATAGGTTCTAGGATAGATCTTTGATAGGCTCGAGAAATATCAAGTGCGCCTCAATCCAAAAAAGTGTGTCTTCGGTGTAACATCAGGGAAGCTATTGTGTTACATTATATCTCATTGAGGTATCAAAGTAGATCCAGCAAAAGTAAAGGCTACAGTAGAGATGCCTCCACCAAAGAACCTAAAAGCATTAAGGAGCCTCCAAGGAAGGTTGCAATCCATCAGGCGTTTCATCTCACAGCTAGCGGATAAATGTCAACCATTTTAACACTTACTCCGAAAGGATGTCTCATTTCAATGGAATTATAAGTGTCAAGCAGCATTTGATCAGCTCAAAGAGTATCTAGCTACACCTTCTGTATTGGTTCCACCAGTTGCTGATAAACCTTTGATATTATACATCTCAACTACAACTTCGGCCCTAGGGGCCTTGCTAGCACAACATGATGAAACAGGAAAAGAGCATGCAATTTACTATATCAGTAGAACCTTGGTGGGATATGAGCTCAATTATTCACCGATGGAAAGGGCTTGTTTAGCAGTAGTGTTTGCTTCTCAAAAGTTGCGGCATTACATGTTGAACCAACACACAATTCTTATAGCTAAAATTAGTCCCTTGAAGTATCTACTAGCAAGGGCAGCTCTTACAGGCAGACTAGCTAAATGGGTCATGATACTTAGTGAGTTCAACATTGAGTACATAGATTGTAAAGCAATCAAAGGACAAGCTCTAGCAGATCAACTAGCAGAAGCACCCATGCAAGATACACACCTGATGGTAGCAGACTTTCTGGATGAAAATCTCTTCACTCTTTCCAACTCAATAATGTGGAAGTTGTACTTTGATGGTTCCTACACATAGTATGGATCAGGGGCTGGCATCTAGTTCATCACACCTCAAAATGACTATATTCCAAAGTCATATCGGCTTGCATTCCCTTGTACCAACAACATTGCCGAATATGAAGCACTCCTCATAGGTCTCAATATAGTAGTTCAATGGGACATCACAGAATTACAAGTATATGGAGACTCACAGCTAGTCATTCGCCAAGTCACAGATGAGTACCAAACAAAAGATGAAAAGTTGGTCCCCTACAAGCAACTAGTGGATGCCTACAAACCACATTTTTCTAGCATTACATTTGAGCAAATTCCAAGAGAGCATAACAAAGCTGCGGATTCTATGGCTTCTGTAGGGTCACTGATTGACATGCCTACAAATACACAGAAGTGTGAATTCTTGATCGAGCAATTGTTGATACCAGCTGTCGATGTTCCTGTTACTGAAATCATCTGCAAACTTTTTGGTCCCAATTCACCATGGTACGAAGATATCTATGAATACCTCAAGAACAAAACCTTTCCCCCTAACCTATCATCCACCCAACGCAAAACCTTTATCCGTCAATCCTCTTGTTACATCATTCTGGGTGATACACTATATCGCCAGAGTCTCGATGGTATCCTCTTACGATGTCTTAACGTGGAAGAAGCTGAGGCTACCTTACGAGACATACACAAAGGTGTCTGTGGCACACATTCTACCAGTCCTAATCTCACTAAGAAGATACTCAGAACAAGTTATTACTGGCCTACAATAGAGCAAGATGCTGCACAGTTTGCTAAGAAGTGTCTACAATGTCAACAGCATGGAGATTTGATTCACGCACCAGCTAATGAATTACAACCTGTGACAACTCCTTGGCCTTTTTCTCAATGGGGTCTCGACCTTGTAGGACAAATCCACCCTTCCTCCTCCAATGGCCACAAGTTTATCATTACCACCACTGAGTATTTCACGAAGTGGGTTGAAGCCATTCCCATGACCTATATCACCGGTAAGCAAATAGCCAAGTTTATGCTAAATTATCTCATATGCCGGTATGGTATTCCCCAAGCCATTGTCACTAATAATGGGAGACCATTCAAGAATCAAGATGTCCATGCCTTGTTCACACAATACAATATCCAACATCACTTTTCAACTCCCTACTATCCGCAGAGTAATGGCCAAGCTGAGGCTTCCAATAAAACTATTCTCAAAATCCTCAAGAAAACTGTCAATGAAGCTGGTTGTGATTGGCATTTACAACTCAATCCCGCCCTATGGGCCTACCGCACCAGCATCAGAACACCAACTGGTGCCACACCCTATGCCTTGGTCTATGGCTCTGAAGCCATCCTACCTATAGAGGTCGAGATCCCATCCCTCAGAGTATCCATGCAGAACGTGATCCGTGGAGAGGAGTATCGCACTTCCAGATTAGTTGAGCTAGAACTACTAGATGAAAGGTGCCTTGCTGCGTTGAATCATCTCCATGTCTATTAAAATTGCCTCCGGCGTAACTACAACAAAAAGATCAAAGAAAGACAGTTTCAAGTTGGTGATCTTGTCCTCAAAGAGAATAAGAGAAATCAGGCAGATTGAGAAAAGAAGGGCAAGTTTGAGCCTAACTGGTTAGGTCCCTTTATTGTCACAGCAGCATATGGATCAGGAGCGTATACTTTAGCTACACTTGACAGCATTCCTCTAGATGAGCCACTTGACAGTGTTCATCTTAAGAAGTTCTATGCCTGATCCTCAGAGTATTCCAAAAAAAACAAATTAAAAAAAAAATAAAATAAAAAAATCTAAAAAAATCCATCCTCTGGTGAAAACCTGGCAAGCAGGTGCCTTGGATAAGTACCATACTGAAAACCTGGCAAACAGGCGCTATGTGTAGGGTCAGCATCCATCATCTATCGAGTCTTGTTCATTCCAGTTCACAACGCATTTCCTCCATCCACAATAAAACCATTGACCTTGTTTGCATTTCCATCTCCCTATCTAGTATAGCTTGGAAGTATGTCAATGTCCACCGTCGTCATCCCATGTCTTGATCTGTGTCAGCAGTTAACACTGTCTTGTCCTAGGTCAAGCTTTCTGTGTCTTCTTCACCAGTCACCTATGCATTTCCCTCTACCAGAATGGGGGCAACTCTTTCCTTAACCTAGGTCTAGGAGTGGTTCCTTGTTCGTGGTTCTCAACACGCTCTTCAATCTTTCCTCTACTTTCCAAGATGGCATCCTTTAACGTACACATCGCTCCTACGATAAGGTTGTTATCTTCTCAACACTTTTCCTACATCATTCATCCACCAGAACTACATATTATCTCACCTCAATCTTAAGGTACCTTGATCCCATAGATATGGGTATGTAGGCAGTCTGGAATATGAAGGAAGTATCCAGTACTCAGGTACATAAGATCTCCCCCTTTCACCACCTTGATCCACTTCATCACTCTATCCAGAACTACATATTTATCATTTTCATCTTTCCTCATAATGTGCCTTGATCCCGTGGATACAGGGTATGTAGGAAGTTTGGAATATGAAGGATGTATCCAGTACTCAGGCACATACGATCCATCATTCTCCACCCACCCCAATCCATTAGCACTGTCATCTTTCTAGTGTTCTATTTTTCAAAATCCATTCGCCTCAACTTGACTAACTCAAGCAGCAGGCTAGTGCATCCTTTCAAAGCAAAAGTCCTTAACAAACCTGAAGCAAAGAGACCTACTTCCAGAGTCATCTACTGTCCTACATACCGATTGTCGACATTAGCTAAGTCCCGCTTAACCAAAGCCCTAGATCAACAAGCTTGTCTTCTGCGAAGTGTTCCCTTGTCGAGACCAACACACGCGTCTCCTACGACATGTGGCATTTCCTGCAGCGAGACATTGTCTTTTTAGGTAGATAGCACCCTTTAACGGACACAGAGTTCCTATGATAAGGCTATTATCTTTCCTATCCAATCTATCATGAGCAACCTCTTTGGCAAGAGAATATGTTGGTTGTATGTTTACTTTGTAAGTCAATCAATTTGTGTTATGGTTTATCTTTTGTTCCTTTTCCAATACCTATTCAAGGCTACCTTGATTTATCTATAATCTTGGTATGTTGTGATGTAGTATGGATTGGGGGCATAGTCATTGCTTTTGTGTGTTGTGTTTGAGGAATGATCTTTAGCATCTTTCTTAGCATTCTATTTATCTTGTGTGTGTTATGACCTAGCATCTTACATATTAATAATTCTTCTTGCATTTACATGTATTGAAGTTTATTTTATGTTCAAGACTATGGCTTATTCACATATTCCAACAAGGTTATATAATGTCTAAGGGATCTAAGTTCAAACCGCTTTCTTGCAGAGTCAACATCCACGCACTCAGATATTACAGCACCTTGGTCTTTTATACCTTGGTGGCAAACTATCCACGTGCTATATCAAAAATAAGGATTGCTCTTTATAAACATTTTTGAAACCATTGTAACAAGCTCATCCATTTACACCATCCATTTTTCCATGGCCTTATATAGTTTTTCTAGCAATGATCGATCAACCGTCTTTCTCTCATGTTCTCTTCTATCTCCTTTCTTCTATCTATCATCAACCCAACCTCATCTGTCTCCAACAATATCTTCTAGTCGAGAGTCAACACAGTTCTTCTGTCACTTCCATGTCTTTCCTCTCGAGGGGGCACCCTACGCCAGCTATGTTGGGGCAGCTACCTACATTGGGGCATCAAAAATTGTATCATGTCTTCAACAATCATTTTCTTTGACGCAACGCTATAAATTGCATTGCACCAAAGAGGGGCAAAATGTAGACACCCTAAAATGACCAAGTCGTTGCACTACTCGCATTTCGTCATTTCTTCCAATCACCTGTATTTCAACATTAATTGAATAATCTAATTATTTAATTAATTTCATCAAATTCTACTAAATCACATACTTTCGACATTAATTAAATAAATCCTCGTTATTTAATTAGTTAAATTAAATTCTTCTACTATTCTTCCACAATTAAATAATTTTAATTATTTAATTAAATCATTATCTTCTTTCCAAATCTCAAGTCTCCATTAATTAAATAAATCCCATTATTTAATTAATTCATCACAAAATTCCCTCTTATCTACAATTAAATAATTCCCAATTATTTAATTAAATCAAATTCATTCTTCTAAATTTGAATAAATCAAATCAAATTTATTTAAATTCTCTCATTCTCCAAAAATAAAATAAATCAAATATTTTATTTGTTCTTCCAAAATCATGCACAACAATTAAATAAATCTATTTATTTAATTTGCTTTCTTATCTTCAAATATCTTTCAAATCTTCTAAAAATAAGTCTTTTTCTCCATGCACACAAAATTAAATAATTTATTATTTAATTTCTCTCAAATCATGCAAAAGCAAATCTTAAGTTGAGTTATCTATTCAATCAACCTTGTTTTTATCAATTTCTCTTAAATTAGAAAAAAGCTTTCTAATTTATGAAAAGCATGTCTTATCTTTAGAAAAGAAAGTGTTTAACTCAAATAAAATAACTTTTGTGTGACACTTGTCTTCTTCTTATTCGTTGCACGTTCCTCAATTGTTCTCCTCCATTGATTCTTCAGAATTATCTACACCGTTGATCGATCTCTGTTGAAATCTATATAGACCCCCCTCATCTTCTTCATTAAGCCTCTCTTCGATCACTTATTCTCAGGCATACTTAACAACGCTTTGAGCATACATCGCATCGATTGAGCAATTTTACGATCTCTTAACATTGATCTTTTGAGCACTACACTTGCTTGTTGCAACTATGGTTTCGCAGCAATATTGAGCAATCCACATTCAATCCAAAGGGAACAATACAAATCTCAGTAAAAGCTTTCATGTTTCATTGATTATTATTAATGGCTTTTATTTAGATTGGTTCTCTTTATGTTATTGGGTTTTTGATTTGTTTAAGTTTATCATAGTCAATTTTCCTCATACACAGTGAGCGGGAGGTTTTTCTTCCTTCTTCTTCCAAGAAGGGAGCAAGCGGAAGGTCTGATCTCCAAAGTTCATCAAAGATTCATAAAATGTCTAAATATTTTAGATCTTGGTGATCGAGAGGTTCCTCTTCACCTTTTTTGTTTGAAGGTAGAAGGGTGAAGGTCCGAGGCTTGATCCCTGATCACTTCTCTAAGGTGCCAGGTGTTCAAGTAGTTCTTCTCTTCAAATACTCGATGCATGGTGAAGGTATGATCTCCAAAGCCCAATGGCTACCAGGGAACCTAAAATCATGCAAGTGACGACAAGGAATAACTATCCTAGTTGGAGAAGTAGTTGGTTTCAGCATGCACAAGAGTTTGACCATCATGTAGGTAGTCCTACCAAATTCTGTGGAGCATGCAAGGGAAAGGGGACCTAAGAAAATTCAAACAAGTGCAGCCTTCAAACACTCTGCATGGCATTTAAAAGAGATCAAAGAATGAGTTTCATCCTAAAGCACTCCAAGATAGGAAGTTAAAGCATGTAGACTCAACCTTTTTTTTGGAGTGAAGTCTTAGTCATGCAACGAGCCGAATTGGATAAAAAAGAGGCACCCAGTTTGTTCTTGACAGTTCTTTCTAATTTTCTTTGCTCTCAACAAGAAAAGTAGCATTGTAACTTGGTTTTTTTAGAGATATTCAGCTGTAGAATAACTATTTTTTTAGGTATTTTTTCAAGCATTTTTAGATATGTAATAGGGGAAAACTCCTATTTTTTTCAATAAAATAGTATGTTGTCCTCAAATTTCATGTGTTGGGTGTTATTGCAAATGATTTGATCTAATTTTTGTGATTATATCAATCCTTGAATTACGTCTCATCTGCAAATAGAATTATACAAAAATGAACAAAACTCATACAGGTCATAGGTTGTATGAATATTTTCAGCATTTTGTAGTTGTGAAGGCACTTGGTTTTCCTTTGATAAATGTGAAATCTAACCTTCATATGAAACACTATTGTGTGAGCTTGTTAAAATCATTGATTTGTGCATAGAATAAAGCCCTTTTTTGAGAAGAATTGTGAGTTGAAACAATTAGTATAGGTCTTATAAATTTTGGTGCATCACCTCCTAGGATTAATATATTTATCAGTCATGGTATCTTCTATCTCTTTTCTTTTCAAAGCAATAGTTTTAGGTGATCCATCAAGGGAACCATCCCTCTCTGGAGGTTCATCTTTGCCACAAGTTACCCACAATTTTAGGATGATCCCATGTTTCACAAGATAGCTAAGTTTTACATTTAGCAAGGGCAATCTTAGTGACAACACTTCCATCAGACCTTCTCCATGGTAAAGGGGGTAAGGATTCCCATGAGCCTTACTATTATTACTCAAATCTTAGAGATTCCATAAGTAGGGGCAGATTTATTTCAAACTAAGCCTTCTTATGAGGATTTAATCAAGAGCTTCCATGTTGCTCTGGAGCCCTTACCAAGATACATTGTTAGTAAATGGGCAAATAAAGGCATTGAGAGGATAAGTCTTCCAGACCCATGAAAGGCTGTCATCCTGTGGGTCATGAAATTCTTTACCTGTGATGGTCAATATGGCATTATTTTGGGCTGAGACATGCGCATGCTAATCCACTTGTGGCATGGGGCCATCTGACATGAAGGCTTAGTCAATCTTCCTACCTATCTACATACATGTTTTCTTAATATGATGGCCAAGGTGAAATGAAATGAGGGGCAAATCAACCATCATGGGTTAATTTATTTAATAATTAAGCAACACTTCATCCAACAAGAGGATGGATAGGCAAAATGAGAGGACTTTCTTGAATTTAAGCCAAATAAAAAGAAGAAACACCAGACTTCTACTATTTTGGTCTCCGCAGAACCACAGGCACACCAATACAAATGGCTCTGAAGGGTTATGGAGGAACCAACTTAGAAAGAAATGGGTGAGGAAACTATTACGTCCACCCCTGCATCAATGCACCACTCAAGAACATTTATTATTTCATCAGATGAGGAAGAAAGGGTAGAGTCAAAGCAGGAGCCAGTAGTGATTTCAGGGAGCCTCTACACCCCTGAAGAACAAAGGAAGGAGGAAACCTCTAAACCTCCCTAAAGAAAAGGAAAAGAACCTCAAATTGAAATTTCTACTGAGAGCGAAGAAGAAGAACAAACCCTACATGCTTTGGCTCTTTCAAAAGCTGAGCATGATTTAAGGGAATGTCAAAAGTTGTTGGAAGCCCTAACTCAGAAATTAAGGGTGGTAAAGTACACATTCCATAACAAAAGTTACTGAAGTAAATAATTGACTTAATTACATCAAGTAAAAATGATAGATCTCTAAATATATCAACAATAATCACATTACGTCTTACAAATCCACATGCCTTAACCATGTGTTATCACTATAAAAGAATATACAATATCCATCTTGGTTCACATGCCATAAGTTATCATAATGAATAATAAAGTACAATAATCAGGTACAAGAATGAATAAGAATCGAATCACTGTCTCCAACCGTCACTAACCCACATGGTCATCTACAAGCCAAGAGATGGGAACATGGCTCAAGCACTTTTCTGCCCAACCATGAAGCAATTACACTTCCTTGGATTCCTCATAACATGAAGGAAACCCAACCCTGGATGAAACTCCTAGCAACCTAGAAACAATTCCCAGGAGGGAACACCCAATGCAACCTGATGTCAAAATGCAGATCTAAATGATGATGTGCAATATCTCACAATAGGATGTGGCAGAGAAATTGATGAAGGAAGTAAATCACAAAACACACAATAACCAATATTAAACACAACAAATAGAACTTTCTTTTATTGATCTGGGAAACTCATTACATTACAGAAGCTTAATTACAATCAGAGGAATCAGTCCTCTACAGGCTGCAACACACTACAGCTACCATCACCAGGGTCTGGAATCTTCCGCCTTCTGTAACCCCCAAATCAGCTAGGGTTTCTATTTTTCTACCTATTCTTGACTCTACACTTTCCCCCTTAACTCTCCTATCTCCCAGGGTTCCCAAAAATGGTTATTAATAGCCTTTTTGGCGGCCAACAACCTAATTTTGAATTTTGCATCTCCCTCCAAAAATAGGTCAACTTCCGGGAGCCATAACTTTTGATCTGGGACTCTGATTGACAAACCGTTTTATGCGTCGGAAAGCTCGCGGAGTGCTCTATGTGCTAGGAAATAGCTCTGCCAATTCTAGCCATTTTCGGGCCCATACGGGGCCGTTTAGTGCCTCAAACCTGAGTTTGAATAATTTTTAGGCTTTTTTCGGGAAACAGAAACTTTAATATCTTTCAGCTCGCAAATGATCTTTGTGTGATTCCTTCGCCAAAGGTCTTATATTTCCGTTATGTAACTTCCTATAAATTTTGACTTCATTCCGTGCCCAAATGCAAACTTTCTAAAAATAGCAGTTTACTATTTTTAGCAGTTTGGGAAAACTGAAAGTTCTACATTATTATTCAGGCGATTATGGGACCAGAACCATAGATTTTGAGAAGAAATGGGTAGAACATCAACAATTTTGAAACATATTTTTTTTTGGGTGATGCAAGATTGCCCTTACACCACTGGATGCTCCTGCATCAGAAATATATATATATATATATATATATATATATATATATATATATATATATATATATAGTTTTGCTAGACAATAATTCATCTATTTCAATGAACATGGCTTAACCCAAGCACTTAGAATAGTTACGGTCAAATCCTAAAAAAGAGGAAAAGCCTTATCTATTTGTCCACATTTGACATCCTAGCCCAAAAGCAACCCCAAACACACATGTAGCAAGAAAATAAACTAACATCTTTGCAACACATCATAATAGCACATGCGTTTAAACATACATACACATTTCAAGCAAGATTTCTAATCCTAGAGCATAATTTTACTATCAATGCGTTTAATAGTTGCTTTCTTCAAGAATCAAATATTTTCCAATAAGTACTATAATTGATGCATATGTTTTATCAAAGAAAGAATTTCCCACAATTGAATAGGTAGGTATATACGTTTATGTATCTTTTTCATTACACATAAGTAAATTCTCCTTATTATCATCTTAAGAATCCATATATCACAAGATTAAAGCAATATAGGGAAATCTCCTATTCATACAACCTTTTTTCAATTAAGTCTACCCAATCCATAAATGTGTGAAAGAGAAGTAAAAGGAGTACTGGGCTGTAGTAAGTCATAAAGTCATAGCAAGCGGTATTGGTCCATATGTATTACACCTACTGCTAAAGTTTCAAAGAGAACAGGCCACCCATAGAGCTAGGAGGCCGACACAATATAAGGTGGAAAACATAACTTCAAAGGCTGAAAAGAAGGATAAGGGCCATTTAATTATAAATAAGGTCATTTAATAAATACACGGGCTGCTTTATGAATTGCACAAGCCATTAAAAAATTTATGCAGGCCATTAAAAATGTTATGTTGGCTGCTTTAAAAGTTATGCTAGCCATTATAAAAGTTATGCTGGCCATTATAAAAGTTATGTTGGCCATTTTAAAAGTTATGTTAGCCACATTAAAGAGCAGCATAGACAGTTTTAAAAGCACAGGAGACATTTTACTACACAACACATGCAATTACAAGAAACAGTTTTAGAGGGAAGAGGATCGGTCTTTAGTAAGGCCAATTTCATTAATAAAAGAAAACTAATTTCATAAATAAAAGAAAGATTGACTACTTTAATCACAAAAAAGCCGAAGAGGAAGTTAAGGCTGTTGAAAGATATAAGAAAAAAAGTGTTTAATTGTCAAAAAGGCCGATGCATTGTTTAAGACCTAGCTGTATCACAGAGGTCAATTGTAACATCAAGACAAGGCAGTCCTACCTTTCAGCAGTCATAGAAATGGTTCAAAGAATGTTGCAAGACATTAAAGAGGATTTTAAGGCATTTTGAAAGAAGGTCGAAGGCCATTCTTAAAGAGTGAAGACCATTTGAAAGATATTTGAAGGTTTCGAGAAAAAATTTGAAGGAAAAATAAAATTTGAAGGTGCATGTTAAATTAAATACCAGGCCACTCACAAAAAGATGGCCGCTTTAGGAAACAAGGCTGGTCATAAAGGAAGTCTAACACTTAAGTATAAAATGACATGTAGAAAGTTTTAGCAGGCCGAAAATACAAACTAAAGGCAAACAATATACTTCCATCTTTCTATCTGTTAAAGAAGGTTTGTTTGGAATATTAAATAACACTAAAAGTCAATAATGGACGATCAAATAAGGATCTACAGGCTGATAGAACTCACATAACACATAGGCCATTTAGCTATCCACGAAGGTTGTTTGAACTACTCAAAAGATCGATTTAAATAACCAAAGGAAAGTTGTCCAAGACTAAAGGAAGACTGATCAACTTTTATTACAGACCATTCATAGTTTCCACAATGGCAAATCAAGGATTTAAGGCATTTGAAATATGTTGGCACAAAAAAAGAAGGCCGATGCAATTCGGTTTGGGTTGAGTAGAGACATAGAGAAGGATTGATTAATAAAATAAAGGCCGATTTCACAAGAAAAGATTTTTAATGTTGAAGGTACAGCAAGAAGGTCAAGCAAGATTATCATAGGTCAATTATAAAAAACTGGCTGATACATTAACTTATCTTAATCACTAACGTGCCTTTATATTCAAAAAAACAAGAAAAATAGTTTATGAAACTACAAATCAGACATCAATGAGTTATAAAAGAAAACCTATAATGAATTGGGTGATAAGAGTTCTTCTTCTGTGCGTTCTTATTGGCATCCCCCCTCTGCATGGATGTCTTTTTTTTGTTTTTCTCTGCCTCACTACTTTATATATATAAATAATGAAAACTTAAAATTATTTATATATAAAAAGTCACTTGAAAACATTACACGAAGATATTAATAAATCATTCTTTTATAACCAATAGTCATAATAATTAAGAAAGGGTGTATTAACATTACTATCCATATATACTTATTAACATAACACTTTCAATAAAAACAACTTAATCCATGGAAATACTTTCACCTTATAATATTTTCAACTAGTCAAGAAGAAAGTATGACTTCATGTTTAATTCATTCAATTGAAACAAAAAGACGTTCAAGAGTAGTGGTTATCACATAGCTATCAATTCATATCATTATTGAAATCATGTCAAATTTTGCACTAGAACAAACACATTTGAAGCAACGAGATTATACACTTTATCTACTCCACATAAATCATTCACGCTAAATAGAAACTTAAGAAGATTATGCCAGATGCACCCAATGAAACCTAATCAAATGCAAAATGACATGATACTATATGATCTATGTGTTTCTATGTGCAGGTATTGGGGTTCCATTCCTAGCAGTTCTTGCCGGGCGGCTAGAGCATCTCTACCTCAGCCATGTTCTCACCTTGATGTTCCTGCATTCAGTCACACTCAATTCCATTTCAATAGGTTAGTCCAAAAATCATAGCTGAAGCAAAGCTTAAATCTATCATACATAGCCTGTATGGGTAGCAGAGTTGGCTTGTGACTTGGGATGGCTCCTCAAGCTCATGGGTTTGACTCCCTCTCGGGTTTCCTCGGTGGTATGGGATGGTAGGCTATTGTGTACGCCTCTAGGGATTAGTCTCGCCCCTCCGCTCGCCTCTCAAATGAGTCGTTGGGCAGAGGGTCGCAGGGACACCCTGGGTTAACAAAACAAAATCCATCATACACATTTTAAATCTATCATAATATCTATCCATTATGATAATTCACCAGTTAAGCTTACATAATTAACCATGCAGTTAAAACTTTCAAGATAATAATCAAGAGTTTGAGTTGTAAAAAGAGTCAAAAAGGATCGAGATGTGACATCCTTCCCCACTAGGAAGAGACATCATCTTGATGTCTTATTACACAAACTAAAATGATAATGTATTTGTCTACCACTACTAGTGTATCCAAAATATCATTAAAACAAAAAATAGTATCCAACTATGCATGAATAAAAGAAACTATGCTAAATCCTCAAATGAGGGAAAGATCTATCTATCTCCTCAGTATCCTTCCATGTGGTATTGTCCATAGAATATTGGTCCCACTAGACCTTGTATTGCACAATATCCCTGTTATGCAACTTAACATTGTGCCTCTCCAAAATTTGAGTGGGCTCTACCAACACCACTCTTGGATCATGTACCTGTAAAGCATGCCAATCAAGAATGTGTGAAGCATCAGGATGATAAGGCTTAAGTAAAGACACATGGAAAAAATTATGGATTATGGAAAGAGTAGGCAGTAGAGCAAGTCTATAAGCAATTGGATTGATCACTTCTAGCACATCAAATAGTCCTATGAATCTAGGAGCAAGTTTGGATGGTTTTCCAAATGAAACTGAACTCTTTTGAGGCTTGACCCTCAAAAAGACCTTGTCACCTACTAAAACTATTTGGGCATCCTATTCATGTCTACATAACTCTTTTGATGATCTAAAGCTTGCTTCAGTTTCTCTTTAATCAACCTCATTTGATCATCCATCTCCCTAAGCATGTGAGGACCAATCACTATTCTGTCTTCTAGCTTCTACCAACTGATGGGTGTTTGACACCTACACCCATAAAGAGCTACGAATGGTGCCATCTCCAATGATGCATGGTATGCGAACTCCACCAATGGATGATACTCCTCCCATTTATACTATTGATCCATACAGTACATCCTGAGAAGGTCTTCTACTACCTAATTAACTCTTTTCATATGACTATTCATTTGAGAATGATATGCTAAACTAAAATTCAACTTAATTCCCAAAGATGCATTCAAAGTTGTCCAAAACCTAGAATTCATGTGAGTGTCTCAATCTAAAATGATCATCTTTGACACTCCATGCAATCAAAAGATTTCTTGAACAAACTTCTTAGCTAATACCAACGAACCATCTGAAAGATTCCCTGGGCTAAAATGTGCTACTTTTGTCAACTTGTCCACAACTACCAAGATGACATCATGTTGATTCTTGGACATCAACAAACCTTGAATAAAATCCATACTTATCACTTGCACTTATGTTCTGGAACACTATGCAGGTACAACAACCCTATCGGATGCACATGCTCAGCCTTGACTTACTGGCACTCCAAGCATTGAGCCACAAATTTTGTTACATATTTCTTAAGTCTAGGCTAAAAATATAAAGGTCTCAAACCTTTGACCATATTTGTCACTCCAGGGTGCCCCAAATATGGTGTGTTGTGGATCTCCTCAAGAACTAACTTTCTCAACTCCCTTGAGTTAAGAATATAAATCCTTCCTTGATATCGCAAAATTCCATCTGACTCAATCACATATCCATCAAACTAATGATCTAAGGGGTCTTCTTCCAAAGCTTTCTTTACTCTGTCATAATGTTCATCCCCTTGCAAATTCTGAATTACTTGTTGTCTCAAATTTGATCTTGTGGTAACCATGGCTGCCAGATGTCTTCTTCTACTAAGAGAATCTACCACTCTATTCTCCTTTCCTTTTATATACTCAATCCCAAAGTCGTACTCACTAAGGAATTCTAACCACCTTCTATGGCATGCATTAAGATTAGGTTGAGTAAAAATGTACTTGAGCCCTAAATGATCTATCTTAAACTCAAAGGGCTTCCCTAGAAGATAATGCCTCCACATCTAAAGTGCATGAACTATGGCAGCTAACTCAAGGTCATGCGATGCGTAGTTTAACTCATATTGCTTCAACTTCTTCGATTCATATGCGACCACTTGATCATTCTGCAACAACACTCCTCTCACACCTTCTCTTGAAGCGTCTGTTATAACCATGAAATGACCATTAGGATCAGGTATGGTCAATATAGGAGCTATTGTGAGCTTTTCCTTCAACACCTAGAAATCTTGCTCACACCTTTTTGTCCATTCAAACTTTTTACCTTTCTTCTGAAGCTAGGTAATTGGTGCTACTATTGTTGAGAACCCTTCCACAAGCTTTCTGTAATACTCTACAAGTCCCATAAAACTTCTAACTTCTATCACATTCTGTGGTGTAGGCCATTTCATTATCACCTTAATCTTCTCAGGCTTTGTTGCAATCCCTTCAACCGAGGTCATGTGACCAAGATAGTGCACCTTATCCTAATAGAATGTACACTTGGATATCTTACCATAGAGTTTTTTCTCTCTTAAAAGTTGTAATACTATCCTCAAATGCTTCTCGTGCTCTTCAACTAATTTAGAGTAAATCAATATATCATCAAGATAGATCAAATACAAAATCATCCAAGAAATCACTGATAATGCTATTCATTAAATTCATGAAGGTTGTTGAAGCATTAGTCAACCTAAATGGCACCACTGTGAACTCATAGTGACCATAGTGAGTTCTTAAAGCTACCTTTGAGATGTCCTCATCCTTAATCTACAACTGGTGATAGTCGGATATAAGGTCTATCTTTGAGAACATGGTAGCTCCCTTCAGCTGATCAAAGAGCTCATCTATTCTTGGGAGTGGGTACTTGTTCTTTATAGTGGCCTTGTTAAGCATCCTATAATTAATGCATTAATGCAAAGTCCCATCCTTCTTCTTTACAAAGATGATCGGTGCACCCCATGGAAACACGCTAGGTCTTATGAACCCTTAGTTCAACAACTTCTGCAAATGTGCTTTAAGATCATACAATTCTGTAGTAGTCATCCTATAGGGTGCCATAGATTGAGGCTCAGTCCTTGGTAGAAAATCAATTGAGAAGTCAAATTCTCTCTTCAATGGTAACTCTATTAACTCCACAGGAAACACATCTTGGAATTCTCTTAGGATGGGATAATCATTAAATGTTGGTTCCACATTATCAAGGTTTTTTACTTGGACAACATAAATGGAACACCCTTTCCTCTTGGCTTTCTTTAATTGCATAGTCGAGATTTGTCTAAGTTCCAAGGGTCTCTTAGATCCATTAATATCTACTTGATTACCTAGATCATCCAAACATCTAACAACCTTGTCTTCACAGTTTACAATTGACTTATGTTTAGCTAACGAGTTGATTCCTAGTATCACATCATAATACCCTAAAGGTGTCAGGTAAATATTGACTTGTGTTTGAAAACTCGGAAGGTCTAACTCACTACATGCAAGACATGAATCTACTCTCTTCTCTACCCTATTGCCATATTGTGCCATCCATGAGTTTTCCATATGTCCAAGTTTAACATATAACTTTGATACTACTCTAGGATCTACAAAACATTATGTGGCTCTAGTATCAATCAAAATAGAAACAGGTAGTCCATAGAGCTTACCTTGAAATTGAATAGGTGCTACTTGGAAGTCATCTTGCTAATTTTCCATGATTGCATGAATCTGGTGCTGAGGTGCTCCCTGCTGATTCTTGTCTCCTTCTTCTTGTTGTTCTTTGAGGATAAGTGTTAGGGTAATGCTCTCCACAAACATAACATCCACAATGAGGTTCCCTTGGTCCCTCTGACCCATCCCTCTAGTTATTCTTGCAGTTGTTATTATTGTTGTAGTTACCTCTTTTGTTACCTCTGTTCTGATTTCCACCATTCCTATCTTGAGAGTTGTTACCTCTCTTCAAGTTTTTGATCTATCGACTGTTGTTGTCCTGATTGTTGTTATTATGATTGTTGTCCTAATTATTATTATTATTATTATTCTAGGATATCTTGTTCCCAAACTTTGCATCTCTGAACTTACAATAACCGGCTACTTGCTGCAGCTTCTGCTCTTGCTTAATAGCTTTTTCAAAAACTACATCCATAGTCAATGGATTGTGGAGTTCCACACCCACTCCAATTTGATGCCTTAATCCCATGATAAAGTTCTTGATTCTAAATCTCTCATCCATCTAGAATTATAGAACATACTTGAGTAAGTGAGAACCTTTCCCAATACTAGGTTACCGACATTCCTCCTTGTGTCAAATTTTGGAACTTCATCATCTTCTTATTGAAGAAGAGTTGTGGTAACCACCTTTTCTTGAAGAGCTGCAGGAAAAGTTCCCAAGTGATTTCCCCTGGCAACAATCTTTTATCCACCTTCTCATTATCACACCATGTAGCCTCTTCTCTAATGAACTGATATGAACCCCACATTGCCTTCGTCTGATTAGGAAGATTTTGGAACTTGGAGTACTTTTTCATTTCAATAATCCATGCTTCAACTCCATCACCGATGATCCTACCATCAAACTTGGGTGGTGAGATCTTCTTGAGGTCTTTTCCCAAATCCTCTGCAATCCTACCATGATTGTTCACATTTCCTTCAATCTCTAGGATCCACACCTCTTCCCTCTGGTTCTCATTGCCTTGATTTAGATTTACATTTCCTTGATTTTCATTTTGATTTTGCCGTCCATGGTTTACTCTGATCTCCTATTCAAGATTATCCATCCTAGCACCTTGTGGGATTAGGAGAGAAAGGATTTGATCCAACCTTTCATCTTGTTCATTGTTTATTTCACCATGGTTTCTTCCATTTTGATAATTGTTTGACCCTCCACTATGATCAATGTTTCTATTATTCATGATGATTGATCTGCATCAAAGTCGCATCTTAGTGTAATAGTCCAAAAAGGCCCTAGTGTCAAACCTAGAGCTTTGATACCAAATGTAAAGTACACTTTCCATAACAAAAGTTATTGAAGTAAATAATCCACTTAATTTCATCAACTCAAGTAAAAAAGATAGATCTCTAAATATATCAACAATAATCACATTACATCTTACAAATCCACATGCCTTAACCAGGTGTTAGCAGTATAAAAGAATATACAATGTTAATCTTGGCTCACATGCCATAAGTTATCATAATGAATAATAAAGTACAATAATCTAGTACAAGAATGAATAAGAAATGAATCACTGTCTCTAGCCGCCACTAACCCACATGATCATCTGCAAGACGAGAGATGGGAACATGGCTCAGGTGCTTTTCTACCCAACCATGAAGCAATTACACTTCCCCGGATTCCTTCATAACACAAAGGAAACCTAGCCCTGCATGAAATGCCTAGCAACCTGGAAACAACTGGTAGGAGGGAACACCCGATGCAACCTGATATCTAAATGTATATCTAAATGACGATGTGCAATATCTCACAATAGGATATGGTATATATATATATATAGTTTTTCTAGACAATCACTCATCTATTTCAGTGAACATGGCTTGGCCCAAGCACTTAGAATAGTTATGGTCAAATTCTAAAAAAAGAGGAAAAGCCTTCTCTATTTGCCCACATTCTACATCCTAGCCCAAAAGTAACCCCAAACACACATGTAGCAAGAAAATAAACTAACCTCTTTGCAAAACATCATAATAGCACATGCATTTAAACATAAATAAACATTTCAAGCAAGATTTCTAATCCCAGAGCATAATTTTACTCACAATGTGTTTACTAGTTACTTTCTTCAAGAATCGAATATTTTCCAATAAGTTGTTTTGTATGAAAAGAGAGGGTGTGTGTTTCAAGGGTAAATCCTCCTTTCACTACAAACATTCAAGGGCATATCAACTGAGTTGAATCTCTACTAAGTGAGAGCATTCACCTAACATGTTGGGTTACCACTTGGAACAATGCGGAAACTCAAATGTTACCAATCAATATCTCAATTTAATGCTCAAATGCTCTTAAAACCCTAAATAAGCAAAATAGTAAGTAAATTGATGAATTATGACAAATCCTTTCAGAATAAGATGGCAGGAGAGATTAATAACTAACCATTTTTTAAAGCTCAAGAAGCAGAACAGTCAAGGACACCTCCACTAGCGCCCTGTCCAAGGTATTATTTTTTGTACAAAATCTAGATCTCTTCCTGACACTGATATCCATGGTATCTTCTGTTTCTACCCTGGAATATGTGGAGGACACCTCCACTAGTGCCCTAGTCTAATGTTGGATATTCTTTAGAGTGTCGAAAGCTCTTTGGATGCTGATTATCACTGTCCAGACTGTTTCTGTGTTTCAGAATCTGGAGGACACTACCACTAGCACCTGTGTCCCAAAATGTTCACCTCTGTCTTCTTCTTTCCAGATCTCAAATCATTATCCTCTGCAACCTCCTTCTGCAAATCCACTTTACAAAACTTAGTACATGTAACTTGCAATCACAAAGGAGTGTGGTTGGGGGTTGTGGTGTTTAGAGGCTTGCCTCAGTCAAGCCTTAAAGAGACATTCAAGTCTTTCAAACACCATTGTCAGATAAGAGTGTGTATCCCTATGGGATAGAGGCAAAATCAAAATGATAAATGATTGAAAACACAATAGATGTCACCTTGAAGTGTAGATATCACATAAATGAAGGCTCTTCAATTACATGAGAATATGAAGTGAAATCTACAATCACAAAGACAATAACAACGCTCTGCTCTGCAACAATGAATATCATGAATGCTCTAAAATCACAAGTATGCCTAAAGTTTGCAATCATCTTCTAGTTTACAAATGAAACAATAAACATGCTTATATATGCAACTACAAACATTCTCGCTAAGAATTTTGTAATTCAAACTTGAGATGTCGGCATAGGACCTAAATAACGGTCATAAATCGACATTTAAATTTAGAGTTGACTCAAAATAGGGCATGACTAGGGTGCTAGCGCCCAAGTCCGCCCTCCCATTTTTGTTCAGGATCATCAAAATAGCACCCCCTAGGTCCTATTTTCCATAAGAGTTCAAGGTTTTCTCATTGGGATTCACAATTATCATACAAGATGCTCTAAATGCATTCTAAGAAATCGAGAGCTAAACCTTAAGAGGGAAAAGCCCCCAAGGGGACATTTTCTAACATAACATAAGTATTATAATTGATGCATATGTTTTATCAAAGAAATAACTTCCCACAATTGAATAGGTAGGTATATACATTTACGTATCTTTTTCATTACACATAAGTAGATTCTCCTTATTATCATCTTAAGAATCCATATATAACAAGATTAAAACAATTCAGGGAAATCTCCTATTCATACAACCTTTGTTCAATTAAGTCTACCCGTTCCATAAATGTGTGAAAGAGAAGTAAAAGGAGTACTAGGTTACAGTAAGTCATAAAGGTCATAGCAAGCAGTATGGGTCCATGAGTATTACACCTGCCACTAAAGTTTCAAAGAGAACAGGCCGCCCATAGAGCTAGGAGGCCAACACAATCTAAGGTGGAAAACATAAATTCAAAGGCTAAAAAGAAGGGTAAGGGTAGTTTAATTATAAATAAGGTCATTTCATAAATACACATGCCGCTAAAAAAGTTACGCAGGCCGTTAAAAATGTTATGTTAGCGCTTTAAAATTTATGCTGGCCATTATAAAAGTTATTTTGGCTGTTATAAAAGTTATGTTGGCCATTATAAAAGTTATTTTGGCCATTATAAAAGTTATTTTGGCCATTATAAAAGTTATGTTGGCCATTATAAAAGTTATACTGGCCACTTTAAAGAGCAGCGCGGATAGTTTTAAAAGCACAAGAAACATTTTACTACACAATACAGGCAATTACAAGAAACAGTTTTAGAGGGAAGAGGATCGGTCTTTAGTAAGGCCGATTTTATTAATAAAAGAAAGCTGATTTCATAAATAAAAGAAAGGCTGACTACTTTAATCACAGAAAAGCCGAAGAGGAAGTTAAGGCCGCTAAAAGATATAAGAAAAAAGTGTTTAATTGTTAAAAAGGTCGTTGCACTGTTTAAGACCCAACTGCATCACAGAGGTCAATTGTAACATCAAGACAAGGTAGTCCTACCTTTCAGCAGTCATAAAAATGGTTTAAAGAATGTTGCAAGAAATTAAAGAGGATTTTAAGGTATTTTGAAAGAAGTTCAAAGGTCATTCTTCAAGAGTGAAGACCATCTGAAAGATATTCAAAGGTTTGGAGGAAAAAAATTTGAAGGAGAAAGAAAATTTGAAGGCGCATATTAAATTAAATACTAGGCCGCTCACAAAAAGATTGCCCTTTAGGATACAAGGCTGGTCACAAAGGAAGTCTAACACTTAAGTATAAAATGACATGCAAATAGTTTTGGCAAGCTAAAAATACAAACTAAAGGTGAGCAATATACTTCCGACTATTTATTTGTCAAAGAAGGTTTGTTTGGAATATTAAAGAATGCTGAAAGTCAATAATGGATGATCAAAGAAGGATCTCCAAGCCGATGGAATTCACATACCACACAGGCCATTCAACTATCCATGAAGGCTATTTGAACTAATCAAAAGATTGATTTAAATAACCAAAGGAAAGTTGTCGAAGACTAAAGGAAGGTCGATCAACTTTTATTATAGACCGTTCATAGTTTCCACATTGGCGAATCAAGGATTTAAGGCATTTGAAATATGCTAGCACAAAAAAAAAGGTTGATGCAATTTGGTTGGGGTTGAGCAGAGCTATAGAGAAGGCTTGATTAAGAAAATAAAGGTCAATTTCACAAGAAAAGATTTTTACTGTTGAAGGTACAACAGAAGGTCAAGAAAGACTATCATAGGCCGATTATAAAAAAATTGGCTGATACATTAACTTATCTTAATCACCAATGTGCCTTTATTCAGAAAACAAGAAAAAAAGTCTATGAAACTACAAATTAGAGTAATAAGGTCAGTGCAGTTGTTGTTAATTCATCATCATTTAATTATCAATCCGGAGATGTTTAGAGCGATTTGCAACAAGACTCTTAGTGTGGGGGGTTTGGAGTGGAATTTGAATATGGTGAATGGATGGTTTTGGGTGTGTTGAGTAAGGTTCAGTCTACCTAGCTTGTTGGAATAAACACACATGCGGGAAATAGAAACTATTTTAATTTCTTTTAAAGAAAACACACATGCTAAAATAGAAATTACGCTATTTTCTTGGAAAGAAACACACATGATTTAAATGAACTATTCTATTTTCTTTGAAAGAAACACATGTGCTTGACAGAAACTATCCATTTTGTTGAAATGAAACTCAAAGGTAATTACATCAATTGTCAAACTATAGCAATGAAATACTCTGAATACAACAATGTTGATTGAATAACAAATCTCTTTTTAGTATTTTTAGAATTTAAAGGACAAACCTACAGGTGACATTATCTAAACAGTTATACAGAAAAAGGAAAATACAACATAAGATTAACATGCAAAGATGATGTGGACTCTTCATTCTGACTTCAGAGACTATCTTGTTGAGTGGTGGAATACCCCTATCCAAGGACCGATGATGTTTAGATTAGCCCAGAAATTAGCCAATGTGAGAAGTAAGGTAAAATGATGGAATAAGTACATTGTTGGCAAAGTCCTGAACATAAAGAAAAATATCATGGAGCAACTAAACGAGGTGCAGAGTAGAATGGAATAGGGGGATAGGTCAGAGGAGTTGTAACCCCTTGAGACTAACCTCTCTAAGGAGTGGGCTCAGACTCTTAAAGAAGAAAAGATCTACTGGAAGCAGAAGTCTAGGGTCCAATGGCTGAGGGAAGGAGATAGGAACACCGCTTTCTTCCATCAATCCACCTTAAGGCACAGGAAGAGAATTTCCATTAGGATGCTGAAAGATGAGCAAGGGAGGGAGTTTAAGGAGGATGAGGATCTAGGGGGCTTTTCCTCAAATCACTTTGAATCTCTGCTTGCTACCCAACATACCAGTTTGCTAAAGACATTGATTCTCTGTTAAGGGTAATTCCTACCATACTTTCAGAGGATGATAATTGCTCCCTGACTAAACCTATCTTAAAAGAGGAGGTCAAGTTTGCTATTTTTTCCATGGGCACTTTCAACACCCCAGGCCTGGATGGGTTCCCCCTGGCCTTCTTCCAAACTTTCTGGGAGATTGTTGGGAATGATGTCTTCATGGTAGCCAATGACTTCTTTAGGAAAGGAAGACTTTTAGGACAGTTGAACAACACCTTTATTTCCTTAATTTCAAAGAAACTTGATGCGAAGCTTATAATAGACTATAGAGCTATTAGCCTTTGCAATATAGTGTACAAAGTCTTCACCAAAATTTTGGTCTACAGGTTGATGTTACCAGATTTTCACTATAGCTCAATCAGGTGGATTTGTTTAGTTTAAACTGAAGAAGTGAGGTACATTTTATTTACTTTCCTTCATTAAATTCAATTGTATAAACAGAAAAAATAAAAAAAAAGATTACAAAGTTATTGTAACAAGATCATTGCATTTATATAAGTGCATGTAATAGAGAAACGATTTATGCAAATCTTTCAAGTAATCTTTATTGAATGTAAGAATGTTCATTATCTCACACAAGCCATGAGATTGACTATTGATTATTCTAATACAAATTGAGAACAACATATAGATGAATAAGTAATAAAGAGAAATGAATGTGCATAGAAGGAAAGGTAACCAATCATTGCCTGAATGACTGGTTTGCGATGTTGACTGTGGAGGTTGTAGGTTGATGTAGCCCTGAGCCACTGACTTCTCCTAGCTCCTATTTCCTACAAAGATTAAGTAATGGTATTAGAGCAATGCTCTAAGCAATGGCTAATTACCAACATTGTACACACAATCACCCTGTGCATGCATATATTGGTCTCAATGTGTATTAGACAAGAAATGCATACTTTGAAGGTCCTAGAAAATGAGCCAGTTGTCAAACACATCCAAAGTCGAAACAGTCTACATAGATGAAATAGAGAGCAGTCTGGCATGCTATCACATAAGGACACAGTGAGGAGTTAAAGATAACTTCACTTTAACACCATGAAGAAGATTGAGCATGAAGACCACTAGGATAGCAGTCTCATCAACCACAAGAAGGCAGTCATACTTCTGAGGAGCAAGGTTAACTATGATGAATGTCAAAGTTATAAAAGGAGAAGGTGTTAATATTGTGAGAGCTAGGTTTCAAGAATCAAACCCTAATGAAATCAAAGAAGAATAGTTAAGTATCTCCACTATTGATGACATAGTATGATAAACTATACACAGAAGGGTTTGATTCATAAAACCCTAGTTTACCATTTCATACTTATACATATAATGCCCAAATGAAAGTTCAGACACAGTCAAGGTTTTGTTTTGAAAAAATCTAATATACTTTACACAGATTCATGATGCATACAGAGAGGATAGATATCGAGTGAGGGATTTGTTGAGACAAAACCCTAGTAAAGCTAAATACTATTTTCTCAATTTTTTTTAACAGCAAAATCCAACTGAGTGTATGAAAGCATGAAAATATCATTTACAAAGAAGTATATTATACAGATTTACCAATTTGAAACCCTTGGTAAGCTATCCAAATAGTCAGAGACTATTATAGAATGTTTTTTTTTCATCACGACCTTAACAAATGTATATAGAGATCACATTCACAATAAGGAGAAATGATACAGAAAATGGCAAATTTCAATATTTTTCTGTAGATTAAAGCTCAAATACAGTCATTGCTGCATAAAGTAAGATCCTCCATCTCAGCTGTGAAAGATACAAAGAAGTCCATCAAATAGAGTGACTAAAAACTACAGCAAAATCATGGGTATTTGCATTATTGTTCCAGAAAGATGAAATAATCAACTCACCTTCACATCTAGAGCAGAAAATGTCAAAGTGCCAATGAAACAGCAGGAAAATGGCTACAGAAACTCCAAGCTTCAAACCCTCATGGCAGCGCCTCATGGGCAGAGCAAAAATGCAAGAATGCAATGTGCCAAGTGAAAGTCAAAAGTTGTTTTTTGTGTCTTAGGGTTTCAAAGCCCTAAAGACCCAATTGCCTTTCTTTGTTGACTTTTTATTTCTTTTATATATCATTTAGAAAATTGTCCGTGGTCCAAAACCTTACAGGATGTAATGCCTAGGAGTGTGCCATGAGGTGGCCTAATTGAGCATAATTAAGACTTTGTTAAGTCTTTATTCCCTCTTTAAAAGGTAGGCATTTCAATGCAAAATCTTCTTTCTTTGGATTTATTTTTCTTTGCATACCAAGTGAGATGTAAAACAATAATCTTTAAGTGATGATCATATAAATCGTTTGAGATTTATTGTTGTTTTCATACAAAGGAGGATAAAGGGGAGTGAGGGATGAAGCTTTATTTCTTTTGAGGAGATATAGTTGGAATGTTGAAAATGTGGCAATGCACATGCCAAGGACATAGCATTCTGTTTTGCAAAGGAGGAGGAAATGTTTGACTAATTCTTGGAGACATTTAGTGATTGAGTTGAATGTGTTGGAGAGCATCTAGTGGATTTTTATTGTCTTTTGAGTCCTTTAGGAGTAGTTTTCATGAATCTTCATGTTTGACAAAGTCCTAATGGACTTTTTCTTGTATTATGGACAATTTTGGAGAGGATATAGGCCCTAGATTTTAGGCCTTTTCTGGGCATTCGACCTAAATCAGTTTGGCATTCCTTCTTTTGTGGAACCACTTGGAAAGTGGTGGTTATAGTCACTTTTGTGACTCTATTGTACTTAGTTCTTATTATGCAAAATATTTTTCTAGAGATTGTGACTGATACAGTCCTTTGTTACAGTATTGAGCATCTTTTGTAACTCATCATTTTTGGAGTATGGAATACAGATTTTACCTTGGAGATTATTGAAGAATCTTGTTACCTTCTTGTTCTTGCAAGCATTGTGCATTACCGGGTGATTGACTGAGCTATTTGTGAGATTACTTTTTTCTCCTTTAGTTTTGTCTCATTTTATGCCTTTTTTGCAAAAGTAGGAATTTGCAGGTTATATATTGTGCCTTAGGATTGCATAGAAACCTCTAGTTTGTGGAAGTTTTTGTTGGCCCACGATTGCTGTTAAACCAAAAGGTTGACCTATTAATTTCTGATACAAGCACCAGAGTTAATGAATCCATGGGAGGCGGTTAGTCCATGTCATGAATCCCACAGGGAGCGGTGACCATTTGCCAACAAACTCCCCCCAGCGTTACCCAGGGGGATTCAAACCCGTGACCTTTCACTCTGATACCAATTGTTAGATTTAGGACAGATAACTGAGAGGGGGGTGAATCAGTTGTCTAAAACTTTCTTTTAATTAATCACTTAAGTCCTTTTCTTAATTCAGTAGTCAATCAATCATGGAAACATAATGTAGCAATTCAAGAGCAGAAACACATTAACACATATGACACCAAGATTTTTGATGTGGAAAACCCAGTTAAGGGAAAAACCACGGGGTGACTAACCCAAGATTGTATTCTCTGTTAAAAGAATAGAAAGAACAAAATGGCACATGCCAATTAGGGCTCACTGCCTGAGCACATTGCTCACAAGAGGCCCACTGCCTATAAGAGACACACTGTCTACAGAATAATAAGTATTACATACTTGAACTGAAGAATAGCATCTTCACCATGCTTGAATCAGTTCCATTTAAGCCCAATAGTTCTGCTCTACCTTTCACTCTGCTCCTCTCTACCACATTCTCATCTCCTGAAGATACTTTTGAAATGACTTTACAACTCCTTATTTATACAAGACATCGACTTAGGGATAATCATCCAAGTCGGCAAACATTACAGAGCAAATACATAAATACAATATGACTAATTACAAAAAGTCTTCACACAGATTAGCACACTGTCGACCACACAGATATGAGACTTCAATCTTTCTTTAGGAACACACCATTCTTCACAGAACATCTTCAAGATCATCCGTAGGATGTGTAACTCATCTAGTCGTCCAGACTTAGGAAGAACACCATCATCCGGAAGTAATTCTTCAATTACGAGCTCAATCTTCAATGCAGACCATCAACACGAACTAGACATAATCCAAAGACCTCCACAATCTTGCCTGAATCACCAAGAACATCCACACTACTTCTATTCACTAAAATCATTTTCTCCATCCAAAACGTCAAGAACACAGTCTGTCATCACTGTCATATTGGAATAGATGCTTGCGAACCTCCAGACCAAGAACCAATTGGGTTGTCAATTCACATTGACTTCCTAAACACTCCACCAAATTCGCAGAACAAGATATTGCATTTTCGGATCTCACTGGACCTATCTGAGTCACTCTGTCACCTCTAAACACCTGCCAGAACCAGTTTTACTTAAGTGGCCATAACTTCTTCAGATCTTCATGTGGACCTCTGAAATCTTTACTGGATCATATTAAGACACATGTTTGCAAACCCTTTGAAGCACATCCTCTGATCTTCATCTTATCTGGGATCTTTACCTCACTGTCTTCACTATTCTTCTTTGTTCCTAATTAGGACTAATTTTCTCAATATCTTTAGCACACAGCTCATCCAATCCCTATCATCAATGTAACATGAGTATGTTGACATCAATGACAACACCGATTAGGCCCATACTTGCAACAATCTCCCCCTTTGTCATTGATGGCAACATATGATGTGAAAAACTATTTTAACCATCAAGACAAGAACTTCTCCTTATTGACATAACTCCCCCTATCAACAACAACCACTCACATGTCTTCTATTCCTTTACTGCTCCCCCTTTGATCAGTAACCACGTGTTTTTCACATGTCTTCTCTCCCCCTTTGACATCAATGGCAAAGGGTACATACTTGTATTACTTCAGAAACATATCAGCTGCTCCCCCTGAGTAGCAGCTTCCCATCATCAATCCAGACCACAAAATATGACTGTGAGATCCACCAGATTGATGCACATCAGTGCACCTTAATTCAGAACCGGAGGGGTAATAACCCCTAACTTCTCCCTGAGATACTCAAAAGAGTCCTTAGGTAGAGGTTTATTAAAAATATCTACAATCTGATCCTTGAAAGGCACAAACTCCAATATGACTTCATTCTTGTTCACTTGCTCACTCAAAAAGTGAAACTTGATGGATATATGTTTAGTCTTTGAATGCAACACCGGATTCTTTGATATGTTTATTACACTTGAATTATCACAAAAGATTGTGATAGGTTCCTCATACTTCACTCTGATGTCTCTTAGCATTTGCATCATCCACAATACTTGAGTGCAACTACCTGCTGCTACAATATATTCTACTTCTGCAGTGGACATAGATATTGCCTCTTGTTTCTTACTCAGCCAAGAAACCATTCTCTTCCCCAAAAAGAATGCTCCACCATTGGTTCTCTTTTGGTCATCCACATCTGTTGCCCAATCCGCATCTGTGTATGCATGAAGAGAGAAATCATGATCTCTAGGATACCACAAACCATACTCAACTATCCCTTTTAGATATCTAAAAATCCTCTTGATTGCCATGACATGAGATTCTCTAGGATCAGCTTGGAATCTAGCAACAAGACCAACAACATTCATAATGTCAGGTCTAGTTTGAGTGAGATACAGTAACCCTCCAATCATTGACCTATATTTTTTCTGATCAGCCTTAGGAGAGTCATCATCTTTTCTCAATTTACATCCGGTCGCCATGGGAGTACTCATTGGTTTTGAGTCTTCCATCCCAAATTTCTTCAACAATTCTTTCACATATTTAGTCTGAGAGATGAAGATTCCTTTCTTTGTTTGAGTGATTTGCAGACCCAAAAAGAAATTCATTTCCCCAAACATGGACATCTCAAATTCACTTTTCATTTGATTTGAAAAAGTTTTGCACATACTATCTCTTCCTCCAAAAATTATATCATCAACAAATACTTAAACAATCGAGATATTTTCATGATCAATTTTGAAGTACAAATTACTGTCAACAGTACCTTTGTTGAAACCAATCTTCAAAAGATACTTATCCAATCTTTCATATCAGGCTCTTGGGGCTTGCTTGAGTCCACAAAGTACTTTCTTCAACTTGTAGACCATAGCACCATGATCAGACAATTGAAAACCATCCGGTTGCTCAATGCAAACTTCTTCTTCCAAGTCATGATTCAGGAAGGCAGACTTGACATCCATTTGATATACTTTGAAGTCCTTGAAGGCAGTAAAAGCAAGAAATAATCTGACTACTTCAATTCTTGCCACCAGAGAAAAAGTTTCTTCAAAATCAACTCCTTCTACTTGGGAGTAACCCTTGCAGACTAATCTAGCTTTATTTCTGACTACTTCACCATCTTCATTTAGTTTATTCTGGAAGACCCATTTGGTTCCAATCACATTCTTGTTTTTAGGTCTAGGAACAAGATCCCAAGTGTGATTTTTCTCAATTTGCATCAGCTCTTCCTCCATTGCTTTAGTCTAGTTTTCATCATTGCATGCTTTATTCACTATCTTAGGTTTAATCTTTGAAATCAGACAATACTCTTCTGAATCTTGAGCAATCCTTCTTCTTGTTTGAACACCTTTGCTTTTATCACCTATGATCTGGTCTTCAGAGTGATTCAGTTTTACATACCTTGGAATTTTGGGACTTGTACTTCTATTTCTTGCATAGGTTCATTCAAACTTATGTCTTCTTCTTGATTCACTGGATCATTTTGAATCTAAATTTTAGAAGGGGCTTGGACTCCTTGGATCAAAACATCATTCTGATCATCTTCATCATATTCATAAAACCTTGAGGGTTTTTTAACACCTTCATCAACCTTCACATTTGTACTTTCTATAATCTTTCTCAATCTCTTGTTATAACACCAGTATGCTTTGCTTTTAGTAGAATAACCCAAGAATATTCCTTCATCACTTCTAGCATCAAATTTGCCTAAATCATCATCTCTTTTAATGTAACATTTTCTACCAAAGACTCTCAAATACCTCACAGTGGGAGTGATGACAAACCAAAGTTCATAAGGAGTCTTATTGGTATTGCTTCTGATTTGTACTTGATTGAGAGTATAGACTGCAGTGCTTACAAATTCTCTCCAATAGATCTGAGGAACATTTGCTTCCATCATCATGGTTCTAGATGCTTCTTGGATGGTCCAGTTCTTTCTCTACACTACTCCATTCTGATGTGGAGTCCTTGGAGCAGACAACTGTCTTTTTATTCCATGTTTCTCATAGAATTCTATGAACTCACTGGATGTGAATTCTCCACCTCTATTAGACCTCAGACATTTTATATTCAATCCAGTTTCATTTTCTACCATTGCCTTGAATATTTTGAATTTCTCAAGGGCCTCAGATTTCTCTTTCAGAAAGGTTACCCACAGCATCTGGGAGTGATCATCAATTAATAACATGAAGTATCTATCACCTTGCACACTCCTGATTCTTGCCGGACGACATAAATCTGTATGAATTAAGTCCAATAATCTGGTAGAAGACTGTTCTTTACTTTTGAATGTGACTATGCTCTGCTTACCCAACTGACATTCTTTGCACAAACTATTAGTACATTTCACTAGTCTTGGAAGATCTCTTATAGCCTGAGTGTTGCTTATCTTGATGATATTATCAAAATTCACATGACACATTCTCCTATGCCACAACCAACTCTGATCAATTTGAACAAATAAGCAACTTTTACCAGTGCCAACCAAG
This sequence comes from Cunninghamia lanceolata, assembly GCA_027924645.1. Classification (NCBI taxonomy): domain Eukaryota; kingdom Viridiplantae; phylum Streptophyta; class Pinopsida; order Cupressales; family Cupressaceae; genus Cunninghamia; species Cunninghamia lanceolata. Next base: position 12,951,641 of record BSBN01001201.1, on the reverse strand, counting down.
TGCAAGATATTACCTTTAGTTTGAGTACCGGATGCAATCTCTGTTCTGGAACTTTCAAAGATTTTGCATTTTCCATTTTTGAATCAAAGATCATAGCCTTTGTCCACCAACTGTCCAACATTGAGAAGATTGTGCTTCAGGCCTTCAACATATAGTACATTACTAGTTTTGTTCTTTCCATCAAAAGAAATAGTTCCTCTACATCTGATTCTTCCAGTAGAATTATCACCAAATTTTAGCACTCCTCCTTCATACCTTTCCAAATCTATGAACTTATTTTTGTCACCTGTCATATGGTGAGAGCATCCACTGTCAATGACCTAATCATCCTTTTCTTCAACTTGGGCAGCCAGAGCTCTTTCTACAATTTTATGATTGACAGATTCAGAGGGCATTGGATCTTCTTCCTTGATGGCAATAAACACCTAGTCACTTCCGGATTTGTTTCTTGTCTCTGATTCATCATCTATTACTCCTTCTTCATCATCATCTCCATGGACATAGTAATATTTCTTTTGAAACCTTGATCTGTTAGGATTTGGCCTTGAAAATCTTTCTGGACACCTTGAGGCAAAATGACCAATCTTATTACAGTTAAAACATTTAAAAGGCAATTTCCCTTCATACTTACCAGATCCTCTTGGCAGTCTTTTTGCAATAAGGGCTTCAAGTTGAGCAGCTTCTGCTTCATCTTCTTTCAGGTCTTTTCTTCCTTTTTCATACCATGATATCTTCTTTGAAGAATTCTCTCCCGGATCAAACTTTTGTTTTCCTTTTACAAATGAACTGGGTTTGAATGTAGTTTCAGTCTAGGGGGGCATCTCCAAACTTGGTCAACTTAAATGCAACCAGTTTACCAACCAATTGATCTCTTGTGATACCTGAAAAGGATCTGAATTCTTCAATAGCAGCAACCTTATATTTGTAAGAATCAGGAAGGGATCTAAGAACTTTGCCAACAATCTCATCTTCATCCAAGATTCCACTAGCACATCTAATGCCACAAACAAACTCATTTACTCTTGGCATAAATGAAGTGATATTTTCATCTCCTCTCATCTTCAGGTTTTCAAATTTTCCTTTCAGACTCTATAGCTTGGCATATTTAACATACTTGTCTCCTTCATGCAGGAGTTCTAGTTTTTGCCAAATCTCATATGCATTTTTTAGATCAACAACTTTTGTCAGCTCTGAATCAGATAAGGCACTTAGAAGAGCTTCTTTAGTCCGTAGATTGTTTTTAGCATCTCTGATTTCATCTACGGTATGCAGACCATTCTGTGGAGGATCATATTTCTTTGAAGCCATGATCCAATACTGCATTCCCATACATTGCAAGTGACATTCCATGCGACTTTTCCAACGAGTGAAATTGGTTCCATCAAACCTCAGACATCCTTCTTGTAGGATGACATCCTAGATCTCCTCAAGCAGTTAAGCTCCTTTTAGAGGAACTTAGCTCTGATACCAATTGTTGGCCCACAATTGCCGTTAAACCAAAAGGTCGACCTATTAATTTTTGATACAAGTGCCAGAGTTAATGAATCAACAGGAGGCGATTAGTCCATGTCACGAATCCCATGGGGAGCGCTGACCATTTGCCAACAGTTTTATCTTTCCTTCTTGAAAGTATATGTAGGGCAGACCTATTTATGAAACACTTATGCAGAAACTTACAGTAACATGTTGTGTATTTTCAGTGTTCATCATAAATAACCAAGTGTATGTCAGTCTTAGTATCTCATAGCTCTTATTATCTTGGTGTATCACCCATTTTCAATTCATTTTTTACCACTTTTGTTTAAGATAAGCATATTCTTACCTTTTTCCTCATCAAAGTAGTAGTTTAGGTGATATCCTTAGGAAGCCGACCTTCTTTGGAGGTTGACCTCGGCTCATAGAGTAACCCACAACTTCAGAGGTCCTCCCATGTTTCATCAAATAGACTAATTTCTACAAATTAGTCTGGGTGCATATTTAGGTGATAACAGTTTTTGGCATGCTTGGTGGGACTGTTTGAATCTGAACAGTACTTATGTTTCAAGTATATTGCTGGTTTTGATATGCTACTAGCATTATCAGGCCTTTAAGAGGCATTGTTCTGCATATCTAGTAACTCATACTGAAGAAAAAAATTAGTAGATCAGTGTTGTCACACTTTTATGAGAAAGATACAAACTTGGAGTTTGAGTTCCTTTGATTACTTGCAGCTGTCTCCTCCTAGAAGACAGAGTAGAACTGTGATAAGGACTCTAGTTTAAAAAAGAATCCAATCAACCCCACCAAGTTTCAAACCAGTAGTACCTGCAGTTCCTGTACCGGTTCAAGCAAACCCACCTACAGTTGTTCCAATGGCAAGGAATGAGCCATTTGTAGCATTTGATGGGGGCAGCCCATTGAACTTGACACAGCATGATAATATACCCATGGTAGCCTTAAAGAGCCTACCTTATTTCACAGGGGAGGATCAAACTACTCCAACCGAACACATTAGAGACGTGGCTTCTCTATGTGGTGTTCATCATGTAACTCAAGAAAATGTATCCATCAGGCTGTTAGTTGCCTCATTTAAAGGAAAAGTATTATAGTGGTTCAGGAGTCTACCAGTGCAAACCATTGGAACTTGGGATGACTTAGGCGACAAGCTGAACAAGCAGTTTCAAGATAAGTTTGATAACTTATCACTAGTTGAACAGTTGACTACAATAAAGAGAGTTCCCTAGGAGCAAATGATGGATTTCAATTTCTAGTTTCAGAAGACATGGAATAGAATTCCTGCCATGGTAAGGCCTTCATCAGAATATGCCTTTCTGTATTTTTTGAAAGCTCTAAATAGTGATATTTCTGTAATGATACAATCAATGGGAGCTATAAGTTTACCTGATGCATATGAAATAGCTATTAGAGTAGAAAACAACTTGATTTAGGTTGGGAAAATAGTACCTAGACCAGCATTGCCCATTTTTCCTGAGATTCAAGCTTCAATGACTTTGCCAATTCCATCTTTCACCCCTTTACCTGTTGTAGCAACATTACCAAGTACTGCCAATCCTGAGGCTACTGTTTCCAGCTCATCACAAGAGTTAAGAGAGATAAAAAATAGCCAATAGAAGATAGAGAACATTCTACAAACTTTTGGAAATGAGTTGGTGAATATCAAAAAATAGAAGTCCCAGGATAGACAGCCTTATCAACAAGTAAGCCAGGGGCAAAATCAGCCTTATCAAGGACAAACCAGCCATACCAAGCTAATAGGCCACCTTATCAAGGAAATTACCAGGGTGCTAGGCAGAATGTGAACCAGAGGCCTTTCCAACCTTATAATCCTGCACCCATTAATGTAGTTAGAGACCTTGTTCCTGTTCAAAACAACCTTGCAGCAGAGTATGCGTGGTGTTTTCCTTGCAACTAGCCACACAGTCAGGCAACTTGTTCAAATGGAGTGATAAATCAGGCCCTAATGGTACAAAATGTTGCAGTTTCACAGCCAAATGCACCTAATGATGGGGTTGTACAACAACAAGAACTACCTCAAAATGATACTGCCTTTCTAAACTGGTAGGGGGATGAGTTTTGTGGCGTAAATAAGGATGATACTTCAGTTGCAGCGAATACAAGAGCTAAAAAAAGGGGTTATGAGATAGATCAAGAAGCAAACAAAGGAAAATGACCTGCTGATCCTTCTACATCGCAGATTCCCCATATTTTGCAAAGGAACACTCAAGCAACTGCTAGAGAACAGCCTCATATTTAGGTTGATATTGCTGCTGCAAAGTCACATCAAAAGGTAAACGCCACTTCACCTTTTAATATCATTGAAAATATGAAGAAAATGAATGTGACAATATCTATGTGGGATTCCTTAGCCATCTCGGGTCAAAAGGACATGTTACAATTTGCCTTGTCTGATTTAAAAGTGTCGAATGATGCAACTATGGACCCAGCTAGGGTTGTCCTTACAAATTCATCCCAGGACAATAATAAATAGCCAAATAAGAGTGCTAAACCACTTCCATTTTATGTGTCATTGATAATAGGAGACAAATTAGTACATAACTACATGGTCGATAGTGATGCAAGTAGTTCTGTAATGTCAAAATAGATTATAGACCAATTAGGACTAAAATACTAGCTCCTTGAGAAGGGTGTGCTCCAGCTAGATGGTACATCTGTTAACACTGTAGGTGTGATAAAAGATTTAGGTCTCACATTGCATACCTATCCCAATGTTTCCATTTCTCAAGAGGTGTTCATTATAGATTTACCTCCTTATTTTGCCATGTATTTGTCAAGAGAATTCATAGCCAAGATAGGAGGATATTTATCCTCAGATTGGTCCCACATGTTTTTAGGACCCGATATGGTACAAAAGTGACCATAAAATCTGAATTGCTTGCCAAGGATCACATAGAGCCTTATGTGCCAAGTGTTGTTAATGCAAATTGCAATATTTCTGATGATAGTGAGCTTGTTGTTGCTCAAGATCTATAAGCTAAAAGTATACCAGAAGTGTTGTTAAAGGAGTGGGCAGTAGAAAATATTGTGGATGATCCTGAGGGACACATTCAAGAAACTGGTATGGGGGTTTATATGCTGCATGAACCTAAAACAACAATTCCAAACCTTGTAAAGAGTGCAGAGCAACATATAGGACAACAAGACGAGGTATGGAAAATGTACTTTGATGGCTCTAGGAATAGAAATGGGTCTGGTGGAGGTGCAATGCTTGTGTCTCCACAAGGTGATAGATATTACTCTACATTCCATTTTGCTTTCTCATGTACAAATAATACTGCTGGATATGAAGGGTTAATTCAAGGTTTGTAGTGGGTAAGGAAAAGGAAAATTGGCTGTTTGCAGGTATATGGGGACAATGAACTTATTGTGAATTAGGTGAGGGGACTGCACATTACAAAAAATGATGTTTTGAAATGCTATAAACATAGGGTATGGGACATGATTGAGAAGTTTGATGCTTTCAATCTAATCTCTATTCGAAGAAATCAGAATAATCATGTAGATAGGTTAGCTACAATTGGGGCTCAGTTTGATATCCCCAGTGATATTCAGAGAGAAAAGGTATAGCCTCATGTGAAGATTGTTGATAGACCCTCTATTCCTGACAATAACATTCATTGGTAGGTGTTTGAGAGTGATGAGCAGGTTTTGCATTCCTGTTAGAAGAGGATGAGTTTTCCGTGATGAATCAAAACAAGCTTAAACAACAATATGGTGATGATCAAGTTATTCAGTTAAGGACTAATAAGTTGCCTAGAGGATTGGTAACCTTGGAATCCATTTTTGGTACTGATGATTAGCTGAAAAAGAGCAAAACTAGCATGCAGGTCAAAGAAGAACATTATGAGGAGATGGAAATTTTCAAAGGTAAGCTTCTCAAAATTGGTAAAATCTGTTCACCTGAGGATAGGAAAGCTTTTATTACTCTTTGTCAAGAATTTGAGGCTGTGTTTGCTTAGGAATATTCAGACTTAATGGGATTTGATCCTCAAATTGCACAACATACTATAGAATTAGAGCCAAGTGCAAAACCTATAAGGCAGAAACAAAGACCTTTAAATCCAAAGCTTGAGCCTCTGATGATTAAGGAATTAACCAAGCCGATTGAGGGAAATATCATTTTTCTGATCAAGCATACATCTTGGGTCTCTAATCTTGTTCCTGTGAGGAAGAAGAATGGAGAAATTAGGCTCTGCATTGACTTTAGAGACCTTAATAGAGCTTCCTTGAAGGATCACTACCCGCTGCCCTCAATGCAGTAGATTCTGCAATTAGTGGCTGGTTCAGAAAGATTCTCCTTACTTGATGGATATTCAGGTTATAATAAGGTTTTAGTCAAGGAGGAAGATCAATTTAAAACTACTTTTACCACAAAATGGGGCACCATGGCCTACAAAAGGATGCCCTTTGGTCTGTCAAATGCTGGCTCTACTTTTTAGAGAGCTATGGATATGGATTTTAAGGGTTTACTTTACAAATTGGTACTTGTGTACCTTGATGACATCATAGTTTTCTCTAAGGATGCCACTGAACATTTATCCCACCTGAAAAAAGTATTTGAGAGATGTAGAGAGTTTGGGATATCTCTCAATCCCAAGAAATGCATTTTTACTGTACATGAAGGCAAGCTTTTAGGACACATTGTGTTAAAATAGGGAGTTACCATTGATACAGAAAGAGTAAGAGCTATTCTGGAGCCGCCTTTACCTAGCCACAAGAAAGGGCTGCATAGTTTTATTGGCAGAATTAATTTTCTACGAAGATTTATACCTGACATTGCAAATTTATTGAAGCCATTGACGTCTATGTTGAAGAAAAAATGTAGTTTTCAGCTAGACAAAAGAGAGCAAACTCAGTTTTGAGTTCATAAAAGAAGCCTTATCAGCTGCACCAACTCTAGTAAATCCTGATTTCTCAAAAGATTTTATTTTGTATGCTTATGGCAGCATAGATACAATCTCTACAATTCTGGTACAGTAGCAAAATGAAGGTTTTGAGCAGCCAATTGTTTTCTTTAGTCAAGGACTAGAGGAGTATGAATAGAGGTATAGTTTCATTGAAAAGTGTGTCCTTGCAGTGGTTAAGAGTCTAAAGAAGTTTAGGCATCTTATTTCTAACAATAAGGTACATTTGATGGTTGTTCACCCTGGTGTGAAAGAGTTTCTGTTAGGTAAGGATGTTAATGAGAAAAGGGCTGGTTGGATTACCAAAGTCATGGAGTATGATGTAGATATCAAGATAACCAAGATCATCAGAGGTAGAGGACTCAGTGAACAACTTGCTACTAGGTCTAAAAATGAAATAGAGAAGGAGAAGAAGCGCTTCTGATCACTGAAGATGAACCTCAGAATGATATAACAGCAGTTGGAACAGGTTGGGTTAGAGACATGGCTCATTTTCTACAAACTGGTGAGTGTCCAATAGGTTTGGACAACGCTAAAAGGAGATACTTTAGATTCCAGTCTATTCCTTATGTTTTAGTCAATAATATCCTTTTCAAAAAAGATTTTAATAGTGTGTTGTTAAGATGTATTGACAATGATACGATTGACAAGGTGCTGCATGAGTTCCATCAGGGAACAACAGGGGGTCATTTTGCCCCAAAGACTACTGCTTAGAAGATAATGAGAGCTAGCTATTATTAGCCTAGCTTATTCAAGGATACCCATGCATGGGCCATAAAATGTGTAAAATGTGCCATTTTTGCAGGCAAAGAAAGGCTGCCAGCTTTACCTCTACAACCAATTCAAGTAGAACATCCCTTCATGAGATGGGGCATTGATTTTATAGGTCCCATTAACCCACCGTCAAGTGCAGGTCATAGGTGGGTACTTACAGCAACAGACTATTTCACAAGGTGGACTGAAGCAGTGGCTTTGAAAGAAGCCAATGAGAATGTTGTTTTGAACTTTTATTATGATTTGGTATCTAGATTTGGAGTGCCTGAATCAATCATTTCAGACAATGCTTTAGCCTTCGTTGGATTGAGGGTAACTGACTAGGCTGTGAAGAATGACATCTATTTAAACACTTCATCGAATTATTACCCACAGGGTAATGGTTTGGCAGAATCCACAAATAAGAATCTCATAAGGATTATTAAAAGAACAATGGAGGATAACCAGAGGACATGGCACACCAATCTAAAATTTGCTTTATGGGCAGATAGAATAAATCCCAAGAGGTCTATTGGAAACTCTCCATATATGTTAGTTTATGGAAAAGAGGAAAGACTACCTTTGTCTGTTGAGCTGCCAGCTCTTGATATCATGAATCAGTTGGAGATGTTTGAAGAAGATCCTATGGCTATTAGATATGCTCAGCTTATGGAGCTTGAAGAGATTAGAGATAAAGCTATGAAAGCTATGGAGTATCATCAGCTTCAAACAAAAAGAGTTTTTGATAAGAAAGCCACTCTGAGAAATTTTAGGGAGGGTGATATGGTACTCAAATGGGATGAGTTGAAAAGTAGGCCAGGGAAACATTCCAAGTTTGACAGCATGTGGAGTGGCTTGTTTATCATTTATGAATGCAAAGAGCATAATACATTTCAGTTATCAAACATGGATGGAGAAAATTTGCCTATCCCAGTCAATGGGATACACCTGAAGAGGTGTTTTGAGGTATGAGTTGCCTTGTGAACAGTAGATTAGGTTTCTTGCTTTCAATAAGTGCTGCCACACAATAGTTTAGATGCCTTTTTAATTTCCCTAAGTACTGATTCAACACAGCTAGATAGGTTGCTTTCAGTAATTTTGCTTTTGTTTTGGGTTTCCAAGTGTTCTTCATAGTTGTCATGCTGAGTTACAAAAGTCAAAATTGTTTGTCAAAAGTGTTTTGAAGTGACCCTGTGCCCAATGGATAAGTTCTAGGCAGTTGGTTTGATGTTTAGCAGGCAAACATATAGTAGATGTTGCCAAAATGTTACCAGATTTTTACTATAGCACAATCAGGTGGATTTGTTGAGTTTAAACTAAAGAAGTGAGGTACATTTTATTTACTTTCCTTCATTACATTCAATTTTATAAATAGAAAAAAATAGAAAAAAGATTACAAAGTTATTGTAACAAGATCATTGCATTTATACAAGTGCATGTAATAGAGAAAAGATTTACGCAAATCTTTCAAGTAATCTTTATTGAATGTAAGAATGTTCATTATCTCACACAAGCCATGAGATTGACTATTGCTTATTCTAATACAAATTGAGAACAACATATACATGAATAAGTAATAAAGAGAAATGAATGTGCATAGAAGGAAAGGTAACCAGTCATTGCCTGAATGATTGGTTTGAGATGTTGATTATGGACGTTGCAGGTTGATGTAGCCTTGAGCCACTGACTTCTCCTAGCTCCTATTTCCTGCAAAGATTAAGTAATGGTATTAGAGCAATGCTCTAAGTAATGGCTAATTACCAACATTGTACACACAGTCACCCTACGCATGCATATATTGGTCTCAATGTGTATTAGACGAGAAATACATACTTTGAAGGTCCTAGAAAATGAGCTAGTTGTCAAACACATCCAAAGTATACATTTATTTTCTAACAAGTTTGCTTCATGTGCAGATACAGGTGAAATTGTGTTTCTGAGTGATTTATCAGATTACATTATTAGTGGAGGAAAATGTGGCTCCCATAAGGGTTGAGCCCAACTCATAGCCATTATAGAAGATTTCATGTATATTCATCAAGTACAACAAGGACAGTTTGCTTAGGAATAGTTTGCAACCTCATAAAGGACAACGAGTTGAAAGAAATAAAGATGATAGTCACGTTTGGAATAGTGGTAGAAATATTCAAAACAATCATCAGTTCTATGAAGTAGTTAGTGTATTGGAAAAGAATGTAATCCTAGATCCATCATTGAGGACTATTATACTTTGTCAATCTACTCTAAGAGTTACTGTAGAAACCTATAAAGAGGCTATTATATAAACCTAAACCCTGCTATAGTCCAGAAAAGTGTAGCAATGGGGATAGTTATGAGAGCACTCATCAGAGGTCAAAAGGAATATAAGGCATGTAACAACAATCATGAAGATGGCAAGGTCTGTCTTAGGGTTTAGAGGGTTGTCTTCATAACATGGTAACAGTCATAATGATAATGAGATACTTTTCCCTGAGTCAAGGTATGCAAAATAGATAGAAGATCTGTTGAGGAACAGTGTTTGAAACATAGTCATGAGAAGACTCAATCAAGAGATGACTGTATCAAGGTGACTGTAACATGGGAAGACCAACATTATCATCAAGACTATAATAGAGAGGTCATCATGCAACATACATAGAAATAGTCTTATACTAGGAATAGAAGGAAAGAGATTGTTTATGACAATCATTAAGACTGTCACAGCTGTTATGAGATGGCGGCCAAAATAGTAAAAAAAATGATTGTTAGCAAAATGAAAATCAATCATCAACCAAAAGCATCCAAAACAAGAATAGGCAAAGAGTTGTCAAATAGATGGAACAATAGTTTATGTTTTGGAACAGCAGTCAATATACTATAAGGGAATAGCATTGATTATTTGAAAGTGAAGTCATAGTAAAGAGACAAAGACAATCATACAATCAACACAGAAACCCTAGCAGAGTTATTACCTTGAATTTTCCTGTTAAAGTTCTATAGCAGTTATCAAAATGCATAGTCAAAGATTTACTAGTAGATCAACAATAATGGATCAGAGGTGTTAAGTTGCTAAGCACATAGATGATGTCAAGATTGTTTCAGCTTCATATATAGTCAAGAAGACTGGTTTGCAGTTTTGAAATAGTCTATTCATGAGCAGACAACAGGTTGAAGAAAGTAGTGTTGAAGGTCTACATAAAAAGAGTCATGAAGGGGTCTAAGAGCAGTCAAGACACACAAAGACTTGGCTACAAATAACCAAAGGTATGCAAGATAAATGAAGAATACAAGGTTACTCTTGAAATTGATGAAGAGGTAGAGGTCTAATGGTGAATGCAGAGATCCAGATGTAAGGAGCAACAGTCTACATAGATGAAATAGAGAGCAGTCTAGCATGCTATCACATAAGGACACAGTGAGGAGTCAAAGATAACTTCACTTTAACACCATGAAGAAGATTGAGCATGAAGACCACTAGGATAGTAGTCTCATCAACCACAGGAAGGTAGTCATACTTTTGAGGAGCAAGGTTAACTATGATGAATGTCACAGTCATAAAAGGAGAAGGTGTTAATATTGTGAGAGCTAGGGTTTCAAGAATCAAACCCTAATGAAATCAAAGAAGAATAGTTAAGTATCTCCACTATTGATGACATAGTATGATAAACTATACATAAAAGGGTTTGATTCATAAAACCCTAGTTTACCATTTCATACTTATACATATAATGCCCAAATGAAAGTTCAGACACAGTCAAGGTTTTGTTTTGAAAAAATCTAATATACTTTACATGGATTCATGATGCATACAGAGAGGATAGATATCGAGTGAGGGATTTGTTGAGACAAAACCCTAGTAAAGCTAAATACTGTTTTCTCAGTTTTTTTTAACAACAAAATCCAACTAAGTGTATGAAAGCATGAAAATATCATTTACAGAGAAGTATATTATACAGATTTACCAATTTGAAACCCTTGGTAAGCTATCAAAATAGTCAAAGACTGTTATAGAATGTTTTTTTTCATGACGGCCTTAAGAAATGTATACAGAGATCACATTCACAGTAAGGAGAAATGATATAGAAAATGGCAAATTTCAATATTTTTCTGTAGCTTAAACCTCAAATACAGTCATTGCTGCATAAAGTAAGATCCTCCATCTCAGCCGTGAAAGATACAAAGAAGTCCATCAAATACAGTGACTAAAAACTATAGGAAAATCATGGGTATTTGCATTATTGTTCTAGAAAGATGAAATAATCAACTCAGCTTCACATCTGGAGCAGAAAATGTTAAAGTGCCAGTGAAACAACAGGAAAATGGCTACAAAAACTCCAAGCTTCAAATCCTCATGGCGGTGCCTCATGGGCAGAGCAAAAATGCAAGAATGCAATGTGCCAAGTGAAAGTCAAAAGTTGTTTTTTGTGTGTCTTAGGGTTTCAAAACCCTAAAGACCTGATTGCCTTTCTTTGTTGACTTTTTATTTCTTTTATATATCATTTAGAAAATTGCCCATGGTCCAAAACCTTAAAGGATGTAATGCCTAGGAGTGTGCCATGAGGTGGCCTAATTGAGCATAATTAAGACTTTGTTAAGTCTTTATTCCCTCTTTAAAAGGTAGACATTTCGATGCAAAATCTTCTTTCTTTGGATTTATTTTTCTTTGCATACCAAGTGAGATGTAAAACAATAATCTTTAAGTGATGATCATATAAATCATTTGAGATTTATTGTTGTTTTAATGCAAAGGAGGATGAAGGGGAGTGAGTGATGAAGCTTTATTTCTTTTGAGGAGATATTGTTGGAATGTTGAAAATGTGGCATGCACATGCCAAGGACATAGCATTATGTTTTGCAAAGGAGGAGGAAAGGTTTGACTAATTCTTGGAGACAGTTAATGATTGAGTTGAATGTGTTGGAGAGCATCTAGGGGATTTTTATTGTCTTTTGAGTCCTTTAGGAGTAGTTTTCATGACTCTTCATGTTTGACAAAGTCATAATGGACCTTTTCTTGTATTATGGACAGTTTTTGAGAGGATATAGGCCCTAGATTTTAGGCTTTTTCTGGGCATCCGACCCAAATCAGTTTGGTATTCCTTCTTTTGTGGAACCACTTCGAAAGTGGTGGTTATAATCACTTTTGTGACTCTATTGTACTTAGTTCTTATTATGTAAAATATTTTTCTAGAGATTGTGACTGATACCGTCCTTTTTTACAGTATTGAGCATCTTTTGTAACTCATCATTTTTGGAGAATGGAATACAGATTTTACCTTGGAGATTATTGAAGAATCTTGTTACCTTCTTGTTCTTACAAGCATTGTGCATTACCAGGCGATTGACTGAGGTATTTGTGAGATTACTTTTTTCTCCTTTAGTTTTGTCTCATTTTATGCCTTTTTTGCAAAAGTAGGAATTTGTAGGTTATAAATTGTGTCTTAGGATTGCATAGAAACCTCTAGTTTGTGGAAGTTTTATCTTCCCTTCTTGAAAGTATATGCAAGGTAAACCTATTTATGAAACACTTATGCAAAAACTTACAGTAACATGTTGTGTATTTTTAGTGTTCATCATAAATAACCAAGTGTATGTCAGTCTTAGTATCTCATAGCTCTTATTAGCTTGGTGTATCACCCATTTTCAATTCATTTTTTACCACTTTTGTTTAAGATAAGCATATTCTTACCTTTTTCCTCATCAAAGTAGTAGTTTAGGTGATATCCATAGGAAGCCAGCCTTCTCCGGAGGTTGACCTCTGCTCATAGAGTAACCCACAACTTTAGAGGTCCTCCCATGTTTCATCAAATAGATTAATTTTTACAAATTAGTTTGGGTGCATATTTAGGTGATAACAGTTGCAACCCCTTCTGGACAAACTCATTGCTCCTAACCAAAAGGGTTTTGTCCCGTGGAGACAAATTTTGGATGCGGCTATCACCACCCATGAAATCACCCATTCCATCCATAGGAGCAATAACTTAGGTATGATATTCAAATTGGACATTTCCAAAGCCTATGATAGGGTTAGTTGGGATTTTCTATTTAAGGTCCTCAGGAAATTTGGCTTTAATGAGAAGATTATCAATATTATCAAAGAATGTATTAATACGGTGCAATTCTCCGTGCTGGTCAATGGTTCTCCCAGAGGATTCTTCCCCTCAGAGAGAGGTCTTAGACAAGGTGACCCCCTCTTGCCCTATCTTTTCATATTGCTTGCTAAAGTGTTGGGTAGGAATGCTTGCAATTTATTGTCACAGGGGATTCTTCGGGGTATCAAACCTGCCTCTACTACTCGGACAACGGTTATTCAGTAGTTCGTGGATGACACCATTCTCTTCAAAAAAGCCTGTGTTGTGGAAGCTATAAGATGGAAAGAGCTCCTCATCTCTTATGAGAGGGTCTCGGGGCAGAGCATTAACTTTGAGAAAAGCCACATCTATTTCCTAAACACCTCGAAGGACTTACAACAGAGGATCACTAGAGCTTTGGGTTGCTCTAGCGAAAAGCTTCTAGCTATTTATCTAGACCTCCCTTTGATTACCTCTAAAGTTTCTACCAATTTCTGGAAAGGGTTGCTGGAGAGAATGCAAGGGAAATGGGCCCTTCCGAGTCAGGCAGGGAAATTCTAGCTCCTAAAAGCCTCCCTCTAGGGGATGCCTAACTATTCTCTAAGCCTCTTCAAGATTCCTAAGTTTGTGGTGGATAAGATAGAACAGATCCAGAAGAAATTCCTTTGGTCTGGGGTTGAGGAGAAATGAAGAATTGCCCTCATTGGATGGGAAAAGGTTTGCACCCCCAGGCATCAAGGAGGTCTTGGACTAAGAAGAATACATCTGTTGAATCGTGCCCTCTTATCCAAGGTGGGATGGAACCTTGTTCAAGGTAATATGGACTAGAGAGACATCATGGTTGCTAAATATCTCAATAGGGATGAGGGTAGAAGTTTACTCTCAAAGATTGGACTCCCCAAAGGCTCGGTTATTTGGAATGGGATCCTCAAGACCTAGGGTCTTCTTCGCTATGGCATCAGGTGGAAGATTGGGGATGGTAGGGAAGTTCATTTCTGGAAGGATAGATGGTTGAAGGATAATCCTTTGATAGAGCTAGAGTATGGCAGAATTGCTGACAAGACTAGCAGGGTCTATGGTCCTAGGGTCGCTGATTATATAAGGTCCAATGGGGGTCTCAGGAGTTGGTTGGTTCTGTCTGTTGGTGATCTAGAAAGTGGGGAGGATAGGTTGTTAGCTCTATGGATTCAGAAGGAGTTGAATGACTATAGACTCTCCCTATTTCCTAAAAGGGATAGGATGATTTGGGATAAAGACAATAAAGGCTTGTTCACTCTCAAAAGTGCCTATGGTCTACTACTTGACCTAGGTGAAAATCCTTTATGGAGAAGAGTTTGGAAACCAAGACTTATACCAAAAGTTAGTTTCTTTTGGTGGATTTTGATACATAACAGAATTTTGACCATAGAAAATTTGAGAAAGAGGGGATTCCAACTGCTGAGTAGATAAACTCTCTGTGGTTTGGAGGAAGAGATGACTGACCATCTTTTGCTTCACTGTATCTTCTCTTGGGAGGTGTGGGGTTTAGTTCTTAAAAAACTAAGTATGAATTGGTCCTTCAACAACAATCTTGAAGCCTTGGTCTAGGATTGGAGTTCTCCCTTAAGACTGGTCCTCCCAGTGAGCAGGGAGCTTTGGTCACAAATTCCTCCACATTTAGCTTGGAGCTTATGTAAAGAACGCAATAACATAATTTTTAGGGAGAAGTACAGAACCCTTAAGGAGGTCTTCTTGGGCTTCTCCAAATTGCTTATGGAGAACATTAGTTTGTGCAAGTATAAAGCTGTGGAGAACACTCCAGGAGGGGATGAGCAGAGGTTATTAAAACACTGGAGCATTGGACCTGACTATTGTCAGGTAGACAACTCTAAAAATATTTCTAGGGCCAAAATCAGATGGGCCTTACCTCAGAAAGGGTGGTTCAAGATCAATTTTGATGGAGCTGCTAAGGGGAATCCAGGGGTGGCTAGTGGAGGAGGAATCATCAAGTTTGATGTGGGATCCTTTGTGGCTGCCTTTGCAGGGGGAATTGGGCTAAAGAGTAATAATGAGGCTGAAGTACTTGCTATGTATTAGGGATTAAGCTGGCCACCTCCCTAAACATAAAGCTTCTTCATGTTGAAGGAGATTCTCAACTTATAGTTAATGCAGCCCTAGGTTCGACTCAGATTGGGTGGAATTTAATGGACATTATGGGAGACATCAAACTGCTTCTGAACAGAATGGAGGATTTCAAGATCTCGCATATCTACAGAGAAGGAAATACTATCGCTGATGCTTTAGCTAACGTGGGTAGTGGCAGAGAAGGATGGTATTGCTGGAGGAGCATATCCAGCTTGCCTATGGAAGTTCATACCCTTGTTCTAAATGACGGTGATAGCCACAAGAATTAGGGAAGTCAGTGTTGTCATCACTCTTTGGTGTTGGTGGGCGAGTGGTGGAATTGGTGTGTCTGGTTGTAGTAGGATGAAGAAAGATTGTCATCTGATTCATAGAAGGGATGGGTCTAGCATTGTGAACTTTTAAAATTGTATGCGTGGGACTTTTCAAAACTATAGAGGCAGGAATGCTGATGTCTGGGACAAGCTATGGTCTAGTCAGTGAATTGATTGTCCTAAGTGTGGTTGTGAGGATTACGTGGATTACTGGAGTGCCACTTCACCTCTTGTCAGATGGATGGCTAGGATGATAGGATGGCACATCATTATATTTACTAGCATTGGGAAAAGGAGATTTTTGGAGATTGGGTATAGCTGGTTAAAAAGGACATCGCGCGATCAATTGATTGAGTTACAGTGGGTTGATTGGATGGGATTCTAGAGGGGCAATTATATTTGGGTTATGTCCACGGTGAATGACATATGTCTTCACATGAGGTGGTGGCTGAATTCTTTCCCCAAGGAGATGTTTTCAAGTGGCAAGAATGTAGTGTATCTCTTCATTATTTATGTCATCATTATTATCTTCTTGTTGTGGCTTGATCATTATTATGGGCTTTCTTATTTTAACAGGCCTATTTCTAATTACCTTAGCTACTTTAATAACCATAAGCTCTACAGGCTCTGTAATTTTCAAGTTTTCATGATGGGCGGAGATATTGTCAAGATCAAACCTAGCTCTACAGAGGAATTCAAATAGGACCCTATAGTGTGACATATTATCCATGAGGGGGAGGTGGTTCCTTTTCTGGAAGGGATGATTGGCCATGACAAGAATCTCTTGCACCAGTTTGTAGAGTCTTGGGATGATGTTACCAGAGAAGTCAAGATTGGTGGCATTAGTTTTTAGGTGTCTGAAGAAGTGATTGGGCAAGCTACTGGGCTACCACTTAGAGGGAAAAACTACTCGAGACACAGCAGGGTGGCCGACCCTGAACACATGGCTCTTTTCTTCAAAGAGGGGGAGACACCTGTGAATCTTCATGGAGGGTTCGAAAGAGAAAAGATGTCGGAGCCATGGGGGCAAATCTACCTCATGATTATGAAATTATTCATGCTGGAGGGAAGATTCAAGATTTTTTTCCACTACCACTTTGCTCTCCTTAACCATTTTAGGAATAAGCTAGAAATTAGTTTTCCTTTCTTCTCTGGATAATTCTATCAAGTCAGTGTGGGAGATTAGAGCTAAAAATGTTGGCCATCTGCTTGTTCCCATCGATCAAGGCCTTATCCTGCGTCTTTACCACTTTCACTTCGCTCTATGCCCCCTAAAACAAATTAAAGTCAAACTACTTGAGGACCCACAACCATGTGTTTCCCTTGATTCTGTTGGAAAGGTGAAAACTTGTGTGGGGACCCCTAAGATTGCTCTTAAAAACCCTAAGGGTCACCCTCATACTGAGGAAGATACCCCTGTTTGAACCCCTACCGCCTCTAAGAAGAAATCCTAGCAAGGCGCCACCCTAATGACTGGGAAGAGGCCAGCCAAAATAGATAGAGTGGAGATTGAGGATGAAGGGGTGGCTACTGAGAAAAAAGACAAGAAAGGTAAGGAGACTGTGTCTATGGTAAAGACTGAGGAGGAAGGGGTTGCCACTAAGAAAAAAGCTAAAAAGGGCAAGGAGGCTATGATTATGATGGAGCCTGTGAAAATTATTGAGCTGGATTCTAGGACCAAGATTGCTGGTAGTAGGGAAGGTGCAGAGGCTGTTAACCTGGGGGTTCGGTAGTCTACCCACATTGCTGGTAAACCTTCTACTTCTCCTCAAGGGGTGGAGATTTTTGATGAGTCAGAGTTTGTCGAAGAAACTATGGAGGAGGGAGGGGAAGAAACCCCCACCGAGTCAGTTCATGAAGTGGAGGGGACTAGCCACTTCGCCTCTATGAACAAATCCAGCTCTGAGGAAGTGGGTGAAGTTGCTAAATAGTATGGGGTTAGGACAACAAGGGAAGTTGTTCTCTGTGTGTTAAGACTACCGAGGACCTAAGGCACCTATAGGAGAAGATGGCGAGTATGCAGAAGAAGTGGAAGGTGATGGCGGAGTTTGCTGCTAAAACCATTCACAGGGCTGCGTTGATCTTCATGGTTGTCAAAGATTTGGATGATAAAGTCAAGTAGGTGGAGCTGGAGAGCCTGGGGGATTGCAAATGAATGGTGGAATTTCTGGCCAAGTATGGGACAACTGACAGTCTCTAGTTTCTTGTTGTTTCTATTATTTTTGCTATTTTTGATTAGTCATTTTTTGTCTGTTGTTCTTGAGTTGGTAATGTGCTGTTATTGGGTTGTTTCTGGTAAGCTTTAGGCTTTTTGCCCTGGGGGCTATTTTGTAAAGGGTTCAAGACCCTCTTTTCCTACTGAACCAATAAAAACATGCAAAGATGATAACGATGAATAGAAAGACACAACAAAACAACACACAAATGGAATATCGAGAGATCTCCTCCAAGTTGGGGAAGCGGGCCCTACTTTCCCAACTGGAGATGATCATGTAAACACAAGCTATCTTCATAAGAAATTCCCCTTCATTTGCATTCAAAATATCCCCAAAATGGGCATGGATACACGAGTGAAAACAAGGAGTTTTCCTCTAGCTGAAAAGCAATACAATCTGACTAAAAACTGGAACTAACTAAGAGAGACTAACTAGATCCTATTTATACATTAGAGAATTTATTAAAAGGAATAACTTTACAAAATCCTAACTACAACGAACTGAGATTAAACTAGTTACTTTATTTAATTCATCAACAATTCCTTTTGCGGTTCACTTCAGATCAGAAATCCATATCAAATTAATCATCAGCGGTTGAGTGTTTTCTTGGAATGGTGCGGGTGCTGATGGACAATTACTTTAGTGACTTGGACACTGATTGATAGCTACTTTAGTTGTCACTAAATAAAATGACATGTGGAACGGGCCTTGGAGTTGCTAATAGGTTGCTTTTATTGGGGCGTCGGTTATATTTGCATCGCTGGATTCTTAAGTAGCCCTAGGGCTAGCTTTAGTGGTCATTGACTCAAGGGAAGGATGACTCTCTTGAAGTTTACTGGCATCTGGAGCTTTCTAGGGTTTAGGTTCTTCCTGAAGAAGGGGGCTCCAGAGGGGTCCAGAGGTCACCGAGAAGTTCACTTCTGTACTTCTCATTCAATCACACATAACTTGTACAATAATTTCATAAGATATGCATTTGAAAAGTATAATTCAAGTAATTAGCCAAGAGATTTCATTGAAAGGAAATAAGCACTAAACATATATAATCTAACCAAAAGATAAGTATAATCATATATATATATATATATTCCATAGAGTTATATCAAAGTCTTTTGAAACATAAAATATATAGAAATAGATGAGTCATATATTTGACTCATCAACTCCCCCTGCTTAACCTGTGCCATGTCCTCATGGCGAGAGATGTACAAGATCTGCCTCATTAGTTATATTTTTCTCCTCTATGATCACACTACAATTATAGTCCTCATCCTTATACTAAAAGAGTTGTCTACCTTTTGGTGCAAATCCATCGTTCTCTAACATCTTGTTGTACCATTTGTTGAATTTGCTTTCTCTCATAAGTTGTCCAAGAGGGTGGATGAGGTGAGGAGTTGGCATTAATATTAGAGGTGGCCTAAAACACATCCCAACCTAATCCTGTTGTTTTTGTTGAATCAGAGTTATCAACTTCTTTACCCTGTTAGTCATCCATCTAATATTTGCTAATGAAATAGGCTCTTTCCTTTTAAAGTTGCCAGGTAGGTCCTCATACTTGTAGAGATAGCTTGTAATAGCTGCACTTGGAAGGTATCCTACTATCTAAAAGAAATCTGATATGCAAGAATTCAAGTTCATTACAAATAAATCTGTGATACCCTGATTGTAAACCTGAGCTTTGAAATTGTTGGTGAACCAAGTGGTTTTTGGGTACTCATGCCTCATTACCAAACCTATGGTTGTTGCAGCCGCATTGTATTCCTCTAATCATTCTTCCCATAACCTATTATTTCTTAGCAAAGATAGATAGATCCAGATTTGAAGCTCTCCCACATACAAATTCAACATAGAAGTATTAACATGCCCCATCAAATGGCTGTGTTGATAGAATTCATAAAGAAGATTATGTTGATCTTTGGGGTTTTGCATGTAACATTCTATAAATTCTTTATCATTGTCAAAGTCAAAAGGCAAGTTGCAACTAATCCTTAAGAATTTCTAATGTAAAAATTGTTCCCTGAGAAATAGAGCATACACACCTGAAGGTGGCCTTTATGCTAACAGGGTCTCCTCTGTTTTAGAGGTCAAGGCATAGTTTTTCTCCACTGCCACCTTCTCTTCCTTGAGGGACTCAAGGTCTCTCTAGAGCTTTCTAACTTCTCCTTTGAGATCTCTATTTTCAAGTGATAGCCATAAATTGTGCTCATAGATACTCAGTGTCGCTGGTGCAGGAGTTGGTTGTATAGGCCATCATTGAAATTATGCAATTTGGGTATCTTTTTGGGCTATGGTGGCTTTATGTTTATCTATCTCCTCCTAAAAATTAGAAATTGTTTTCTCTTTTTCCTTTTTCTCCAGGGTACCTTGTTCCTTTTGTTGCTCAATCTCCTCACCTTTGGCTCTAAATTGTTGAACCAAGGTTTCCATCTGTGCCTTACATTACTTTAATTCATATTCCACCTTTGACAGAGCTAGAGCATGACAAGTTGCTTTTGCTATGGTATCCTCAAAGCTCTCCATAAGGGGTTCTTTCCCTTCTCAGTGTCTACTTTATAATGTTTCTTCCTCTATTTCCTCAGGATTCTCCTATTCATCAGCTTCCTCTTCTTCACTAGTAGGAGTTTCCTCATGCTGTTGTTCAGCAGGGGAAGAATGTTGCCCAAAAATGGTCACAGGGTCTGATCCTGCTACTTCTCTATCTTCTTCATCAGATGAAATGACAAGCATCCGTGGGTGGCATATCTTAGTAGGGTTGGAGGCTACCGTTTCTTCCCTACATTCTCCTTGACTTTTTGTTCTACCCCTCTCTAGAGCCATCTAAATCCCTGTACTGGAGGTCTAGAGGAGACTACAACTAGTTCAGTTGAGATAGACATTACGGAAGCTTGATGCTTCTTCTTATTCTTCCTAGGCTGAAGCTCTAGAAAATCTTCTGATTTTTTCTAGCCATCCTCTTGTTGTAAGAAGTGGTGTCTTATAATCAAATGAATTAACCCATGATGGCTAATTTGACCCTCATTTCATTTCCTTTTGGTCATCATGTTGACGAGGTCAGAATGCAAGAAAGTTGGAAGATTTATCAGATACTTAGGTCGATTTGCTCCATGCCTCAAGTGGGTTATCAACCTCATCCCAAGCCTCAACACTACTCCATATTGTCCATCACAAGTGAAAAACTTTATAATCCACAGGACCACAGTCTTCCAGGGGTCTGGAAGGCTGGTCCTCGCAATCCCTTTTGTTTCCCCTTTGCTAACAATATATCTAGGCAAGGGTTTTGGGGCAACATGAAAATTATGTACCAATTCTTCATATGATGGCTTACTTTACAATAAATCAGCACCAATTTCATGGATTCCAGAAATTTGACTTATAATGGTAGGGTTGATTTGAATTCTTACCCCTTTGACAGTGGAGAAAGTGTGGTGGAAGTTGATGAATTCTTCAACCATTTCAGCTTCAAAACCTTCAAATTTCTGTAGAAAGTTCAACCACCCAGCTTGTCATAAAATATCTGCACTTGCTTCATCAAAGACGACATTCTCTGGCTCCTCTTTCCTTTTGTTTCCCATGCTTGCAAGTTCTTTCTCTCTATAAAATGCAAAACAACGCCAAGAATAGAGGTCTATTTTTTTCTTGCAGAAGGCAAATTGAAGTTGTGTTGTCGATCACAGCTTGATCGATGGAATAAATTCATAAAACACAGACAGGTTGGCATCCATCCCATCTATCTTTTCAGCCTTGATGGCGCATACTTTGGAACTCCAACATTGAGTTACGGCGTGCGAAGTGGCCATTCTCAACTGTCACCTTAAATGTCTTTCTTTTCAAATCTAGAGCTGACGAAAGCAATCATCGCTCCACCCCTTGTGAATTTATTTCCATTTATGATCATGATTAGTGTTCATGATTATTCCTCCAACTAAGTACTCATCTCTTTTTATGGCATTTATTGAGAATGTCGTTGTCATTATGATCGGGTACTCTTTCTTTATTGTAAAGTACACAAAATATAAGGACAACCCCACTGCTGCCACCTGTCTACCCTCTAAATGATTATCATTCATGCAACTGCCTTGGTGCTTGTGTGGAAAAGAAGGAATGCATGTGGGATATGTTGCATCCTTACTATGTCTAGTAAACTTGGTGACAATCACACAATTCAAAGGAAAAACCTAACTAAACAGTCCGCTTGAACCTTTGGAAAGACCTTCATTGAATTATCAACCAGGGCTAGTAAGCTTGTGATGGTACTACCACTGTATGTGCTTTCAAAGATTTAAGACTACCTAACTCATTCTAGTATAGTGTTATACTTACTAGAAAATCTCAAAACTACATAACGGTAAAGGAAGTAATGCTGGCACTATTGCTACAGGTACATACAATATAAGACTGCAACTAATTACTATCAAGAAATGAATGCTAAGGTTTAACTTGATACTAAGAATCTAAACCTACACTTTGGAGTACAACAATTTTATGCAAACTAGAATAACTCAAAGAATCTAATTAATCATGCATTTATAAAATAACTATTATAACAAAAGTAATTATACATGAAATGAAGTGAGGGACAGTTACCTTGAGTGGCCCTTTCTCAAGTGACTGTCTCCATTGATCTAACTCAAATCTAGCTTCTTAGATTGACACAATCATAATATTTCAAAATCATTCATTGCACAATCTCCACAATATCACATAAGATTCTACTAAAATATCTTATTCATGAATTCATCATTAAACAATAAACATTATCTGTGTGAAAACAACTAACTGAAAAAGATCTGATAACTATATCTACGACTTGAACAACTTACAACCTACTCTACCTCAACCACCGAGCCATACATATAGGCATGGGGGAAGTTTATTAAAACAAGGTCTCTCAACTAAAATAATAAATTACCACTCCCTATATATCAGAGTGTGATAAATTCCAAGAAATCAATAACTAAAAAAGAAAGAAGAGTCCAAATGAAACTAAGACTCTTGTTGTAACAGGACTGGAATGTGGACTAGTTGAATCAGTCATGTTAGATTCCTAACTGCAACAAAGTTCTTCTCCTTCAATCACCTTTATTAATTGTCACCATGATGCACAATCATCTTCATTAAGTGTCTCTATGTTGTAGTTGTGCTCAATTTATTCTCAAACCTCCCCTACTCTAATGTCTAGGAACTCTTTTGGTTGCGGGTTGCACCTTGTAGTTGCTGCAGGCTATAGTCTGTCTCCTCCAACTGCAAAGAGTTAGTTCACAAAACATGCACATAGTACTAACAACCATAGCTAAGCACAGATATCTGTGATGATAATTTGGAGAACAATAGTAAAAACCTATTAAGCTACCACAAAACTCTAAATTTCTACTCAAACAAAAATCACCAATGAAACTAATAGAAAAACATAGAATTTGAAGCAAACATTATTTATACCTTCAAAATGTAGATTTCTCCTTCATGTCCCATTGTGTCCTATCTTCTTGAGATCTTGATTTTGCTGATGGTAATTATGCTCTCAAAATGCACTTCTTTGTTTCAAGATGACTCTAAGATGAATGGACTTGTGGTGGATTTTATGCAAAGTGAATGATTCTACAATGCTAAATTATGATAATGATTAGATGAAGCTAATGCAGCTGATGATAATAATGAAATGGAGATAATGTTATGAATCTAAGATACTATGAAGCAACTACAATGCAACAATGGAGATGGCTAATGGCTAATGATATGCTAATGGATATTGCTAATTGATAATGCTATGCAAATAAAAGCCAAAGGCACACTTTTGATATTTGATATGATTTCAGCAGCATGAAAGTATGATCTCTCTTGTGTTATTCTAAAATGATGATGAGAGGCTTCATTTTATAGGAAAAGGATGGATTAGATCCAAGTGGCAAAAGATCAATGGTTGAGAAATTGGTCTTATGACATGGAGGGTCAAGATTACATTGGTTGGATGAGGGGAGATATAGGAGGATGTTTGTACTACATTGACAAGATGGAGAGATATGTGGGACAAGGAGCCACATGGTGAGATGCTCACAAAGACCATGAGAGAAAGATGGAAGAAGGAGTCTATGTTTGTTGCGATGTTAGAGGGAATATAGGGCTCATGAGACAAGTGTTTCATAGTCAACTTTGACCATGATGATGTGGAGAGACCAACTTCTACAAAGTAGGGATGGTTGAGGGGAAATAGGACATGTGTTGAGGATAAATGTTTAATTAACTATTATTAATATTTAATTTATGGTGCAACATGGAGGTGAGGTGTCAAATGATGTGTAGGGTGATGTGGATGAATGATGTGGATTTTAGGAATATGACTGTCTTATAAGAATAATTAAATAATTAGGATTATTTAATTAGATATGAATAGAAGAATTAAGATATTTAATTAAACAAATTAAATTTTATTTAATTATTAGAAGAATAGGATAGATGTGAATCAAATAAATAAATTACTATATTTATTTATTGATAGAGGAAATAAGAATAAAATAAATATAAAATATTTATTTAATTTATCTCAAGCCATTTTTAGGTGTATACATTTTGCCCCTCTTTGAGACAATGTGTTTTATCATGTTGTTTCAAAGAATAACTTTTTTAGGAGTATGATACATGCCCTAGTTTGCCCTTGATATAGGTTTGGTGTTGGTAGTAACAAAATTTCAAAGAAATTTAAAAGAAGTGTTTGAGTGGTAGAAGAAGATTGATTTAGAAGAACATGGTTGGAAGAAAATGATTGGATTAATTAGAGATGTTGATGCCCCAGTCACTCAAAAGCGAGGGTGACAAAGAAAGATAATGGTAAGTTAATGAATGATGATGAATGATGATGATGATTGATAAGGATAGTGTTGTCATTGTGGGGAATGATATATTCCTAGATTAACACAAGGATGTGGGAATGATATATCCAATTGATGATGGCTTGATGATTGATTTATGACAAGATTAGGATCAAAACCAAAGGATGTGATTGGATAATTTGGTTAGATTGATTAGCTAGATTGGTATGGAAAGGATGAGGTACATCGATAAGATGAATAATGATGTTAATGAAGATGCCCCCTCTTGAGGACAGTTGGATTTCAAAGTACATAGGTGTGCTCTCGAAATGAAAGAATTAGAAAATGACTTGGATAAAAGGATAACTTGGAGGAATGAAAGAAAGGACTTGGATCTTAAGCCATGAAGAAAAAGATAACTTGGAAAATGATAACTATGAAATGCTTATAAATGAAATGAAATGTAAACTTAATATGCACAAATGAGACCTAGTCATCTTGTATATATGTTTGAAGTGCTTTTTCATCATTGAGATTTTAAAATGTTGTAAGGGAATAATAGCATCTAAGTATAATTAAACCTAGATGACTTGATCATCACTTACATGGATTTTGATTTAGCAAGTTAATACAACAATCTAGGTATAATTGAATTGAGATGACCTTAGTATTGCTTTCATGTATCAACAGACAAGGATTGTACTCTTTCATGCTTAGACCCATAACATCCTCGATGATCTTTTTCTAATCATTTCATTAGAGAAGTCTTCACATTACTACAGATTAACCCACAAACAACAAACAAATGAAATAATCATGCCCCATCATAGTCCTCGACATCCTTGAGTAGCATAGGAAACATGATAACAAAAATCAAGACATAGGACTTACACTTATAACATCCATTAAATCCTCTTGCCATAGATATGTTTCTTGTCATAATAGATATAATCATCCTTATAGTTTAGGCAAGTTGTTGTTTGGTATATGTTAATTTATTATGTCAAGATTCTGTTTAAAAGCGTATTGTTATGTTGTTTGTTGTCTGAAGATAGTATCGTGATCTAGATTGTTATCCTCTAGATTGTGGCACTTAAGAATCCAATTCTATAACTAGGTCAAGGATTTTGCCCCTAGTCAAGTAAAGGACCTAGTTATTATGGATGAAAATATATGGATGAATGGATGAAAGACTCAATGCGACAGGCCCTAAGGGACTGACCTAGTGCCTTGGGGGCTCATCGATGATGGCCTTGCCTATGTGAAGTTGCAGAGGCAAAGTAGTTTGACCATGTAGACTGACACTAATGATAGAATTTTTATTATGGAGTGTAATGGATTACGTTAAGAGAAGAGGTATGGATGGAAGCTTCGATGTGACAGGCCCTAAGGGACTAACCTAGTGCCTCAGGGGCTCATCGATGATGGCCTTGCCTACATGAAGTCATAGAGGCAATGTATTTCGACCATGTAGACTGATACTAATGATGGAATTTATGGAGGACTGGATGGATAATTTTATTAGCAGATAGGTGAATATACTTTATTTGGTAAGGCAATAAAAGTGAGTGAGCAACAAGCCATGAGAAGTATTTTTTATGTGTATATAGATGCAGGAGAAAAGAACATTGTGGATGAAAACTAAAATCCTAAAAGATGGAGGAGACTACTTTATCACAAATAGAGCATGTTTCCATGTTTTCACCATTTGCTTTTATTACACCATTTTTTTCTTTGCATCAGGGTTTTTCGAAAAGCTAAGTGTAAAACTTTCAAAGATGCATATTGTTGATGGGATCATCCAATAGCTCACCTTCTGATGTTGCCAAATGATATGCTCTTGATCCATAAGCAATAATGATTACATAAGGACTAAGCCAATTTGCTTCAAACTTACCCTTCTTTTCTCGATCCTGTTGATTTTTGGGGTTTTCCTTCAGAACTAGATCACCAACTTGAAAAACTCTGGGCTTCACTCTATGATTGTAGCTTCTTGACATACATTGTTGATAGGCCTTGAGGTGATTAAAAGAATTTTATCATCTTTGCTCCAACAAATCTAACTCTTGAAGCCTGGAATGTCGATACTCTTAATCAATTATTAAACCCTTTAATGATACTCGTAGAGAGGGTAACTTGACCTCGATAGGCAAGATTGCTTTTGAGCCATAGACAAGGGCATAGGGTGTTACACCTATGGGTGTACAGATACTGGTGCGGTAGGCCCATAAAGTAGGATTCAAATCTACATGCCAACCATGGCCGGCATCATTGAATGCCTTCTTTAAGATTTTCAAAATTGTTTTATTAGAAGCCTCTGCCTGACCATTTCTTTGGGGATAGTATGGTGTGGAGAAACGGTGTTGGATATGAAACTTGTCACCGAGCTCTTGGACATGCTAATTTTTGAAAGGTCTTTCATTATTAGTAATAATGGATAGAGGAATTCCATAATGACAAATGATATAGTTCAGGATAAATGTGGCAATTTGCTTGCCTGTGACATTGATTAAAGGTATGACTTCAATCCACTTAGTGAAATACTCAGTGGCAGTTATTATGAATTTGTGGCCATTGGATGAAGGGTGATGAATCTTGCCCACAAGGTTGAGTCCCCATTGGAAAAAAGGCCAAGGAGTAGTTAAGGGTTGTAGTTCTTGTTTCAGTGCATGTATGAGATTTCCATGGATTTGACATTTCTTGCACTTTTTGACAAAATGATAAGAATCTATTTCCATACTTGGCCAATAATATCCCATATGCATAAGTTTCTTTGCCAAGGTGGGACCACTAGAGTGCATTCCAAAAATACCTTCATGAACTTCCCTTAAGGTGGTTTGATATTCCTCACGCTCTAGACACCTAAGGAGAGTACCATCAAGACCTCGTCGATAAAGGGTATTGGCAACTATGGTATAACAAGCGGCTTGCAGGATAAAGGTTCTACATTGATTATTTGATAGGCCAGGTGGCAATGTGTTTTATTTTAGGTAGGTATAAATGTTTCCATACAAAGGGGAATTAGATCCTACTATTTGACATATAATCCGTGTTTCAGGGTTAACATATGCAGGATTAGACAATTGCTCCACTAAGAAATTATAACACAACTAATTTTCTGGTATATCCAAGAGTGAGGCAATAGTTGCCATGGCATATGCAACTTTATTATCCAATCTAGGTATTTGTTCAAAAGAAATCATGACAAAGTACTCTTTGAAGTCATCTACCATGCACTTGTAAGGTATTAATTTCTCATCCTTAGTCTGATAATCATCATTTACCTAATTGATGACTAGTTGTGAATCTCCATAAACATGCAACTCTTGAACTTTCCATTCTACAACCATCTTGAGATCAATGACCAATGCTTCATATTCTACCACATTGTTGGTGCAACGGAATAATATTCTATATGATTTTGGTATGGTATCTCCTTGTGGTGTAACCAACAAAATTCTTGCTCCTAAACCGTGCTGCGTGTAAGATCCATCAAAATAAAGCTTTTGAGGTTTGAGTTATTATATTGAAGATAGATTCATCTAGAAACACAAAGGATTTTCATCATTAAGTGGTGCATTTGCTAGCTGATCTACAATTACTTGTCCTTTTATTGCCTTTCTATCCATATATTCAATGTCAAATTCGCTTAGGATCATGACCCACTTTGATAATTTGCCTGTCAAAGCTGCCTTACTAAGTAAATATTTCAATGGATCTATTTTGGCTACTAACTTGATTGAATGAGTTATCATATAATGTCTTAACTTTTGAGATGCAAAGACTATAGAAAGACATGATCACTCAATAGGTGTATACTATAACTCATAGCCTACTAAGGTCTGACTGATGTAATAGTTAGCTCGTTCTTTTCCTTCATAATCTTGTTGTGCCAGTAAAGCTCCTAGAGAGGTTGTTGTAGTTAAAATATAAAGCAATAATGGTTTTCCTTGGATTGGTGGCATCAATATTGGTGGATTCATCAAATATTATTTCAAGAGTTGAAAAGCCTGTTCACACATCTCATCCCATATGAAAGGAACATTCTTGTGTAGTAGATGAGTGAAGGGATGACTTTTGTTAGCTAACTATGAGATAAATTGGTGAAAGACTGCAACTTTCCTTGTAATAATCTCAATTGACTGATATTTTTAGGAGGTGGCATTTCCATTATAGCTTTCACTTTTGTAGGATCCACCTCAATTCCATTTGCTGAAACTATGTATCCTAAAAGCTTGTCAGATGTGACTCCGAACACACACTTCTTTGGGTTCAAACGAACATTAAATTTCTCTAGTTGCTGAAAGATCTTGTCTAATACATGCAGATGTTCTTAATGTGTGAGTGATTTTCCTAAAATGTCATCCACATAATCTTCCATAATATTGTCCATCATATAATGGAAAATGGTGGTAATTGCTCTTTGATATGTGGCTCCTGCATTTTTCAACCCAAACGACATCACATTCCAGTAATATGTACCCCACAGACATGTAAAGGCAGTTTTATGTTGGTCTTATGGTGCTATTTTGATCTAATTATAACCAGAAAATCCATCCATTAGAGATATCATAGTATGTCTTGTTGTTTTATCTATAATGATGTCTATATTGGGTAAAGGAAAATCATCCTTGGGGCATGCTTTATTCAAATCTCTAAAATCTGTGCAAAGTCTGATTCTCTTGTCTGGTTTAGAAATAGAAATAATGTTAGAGATCCATTCAGGATAATCAATTGATCTGATGAAACCTACATCCAACAACTTCTTAAACTCCTCTTTGACTAAAAGTGCTATATGTGGATGCATCTTTCTTAACTTTTGTTTCACTGGTTTAACTCCTGGAGCTACTAATAAATGATGCATGATGCGATCTGGATCAAGGCCAGGCATATCTGCATACGACCAAACAAAATTAATATGTCTGTCTTTAAAGAATTTAATGAATTCTTTCTTTTCTTTCTCTGATAAAGATGCTACTAGATGAATTATCCTCGGGCTATCCTCTGTATCAATGTTTACTAGTTATATTGGTTCTACTAAGATTAAAGACCTCTCCTGATGTATAGGATTGGGGAGAGTGTCAATCCTTGCATCCTTTGGTGCCTCAGAGAGGTTTTCACCATTGGATATGCCCTTTATTTTATTTTTTTCATGATCTAATACTGTCACAGAGCGGTTTTCACCATTAGATCCATTTTTTATTGTTATATTTTTGTGACTAAAAGGCTTAGCACTCTCTCCAAAATAAGCCGCATTATTAAGTTCTATAGTGAAGCCTGTCTTATGATCTCCTGAAGGTAGATGATCCCTAAGACCCAAATAGTCAACAATAGCATCATCATTGTGAAAGGTATCCAGTTCAGGGGCCTCTTGTTGTTCCCAATCTATAAGTTCAGGATATACTAACAGAAGAGGATCATTTGGATGGTCTAGATCAAGGGAAATAATGGTTAGGACAGAAAAGTTCTCTAGGTTTATGGTAGTATCTCCAAGGTCCAAATCAGTACTCTCCTCAGGATTATCTATCACGTGGGATATCTGACCTTCCTTGTAGGAATCACTTTCGATATTTTACGAATCTAACTCCATTCATCTAGACCTCAAACTTTGTCCCTCATGGTATGTATTGGTGGAGCTATATGATTGAACTACATCAATATGCTTATCTTCACAAGATAACTCAGAAAAACTTTCCCATTCCCATTCATTAGAATATGTTTCACTTCCCTCTTGGATTTTATTATTTGCTTCACTAGATTTGTAGTAGCCTTTTCTATGACATCTCCTTTATAACCTAGTCCTTTAGTTTCTCGAGTCGATAATGAAGAAGGTTGTATGGGTTCAATAATTCCTTCTTTTCTTAAGCCTATGGGAATGTGACCATCATATCCCATTCTCTGCAAAATAGTGAAACCTGTGCCATATTGTTCAATTGGTAATTGTGGTTTTTGTTCTTGTGACTTGAATTCACTTTCTTTTTCCTTGTATAACCATTGGAGGATGTCCTTCTCCTCACTTTCTTCTGATAGGCTGCCCCATTTGATAAAAGGACCTTCAAGATGCTTCAATGATTGTTGTTTGGACATGGATGGTTTGCCATAGGATTTGGGTGAAAGGGCTAATTGTGTGATACAAAAGGATTGTTCAATGGAATACTCTCCAACGCCTTTGTCCTTGAGCTTGACTTTCATTTCAGTAGATTTGGATGTAGAGGCTAATGAGCTTATATCAATGTGGGATGTAG
Organism: Cunninghamia lanceolata; assembly: GCA_027924645.1. NCBI lineage: Eukaryota > Viridiplantae > Streptophyta > Pinopsida > Cupressales > Cupressaceae > Cunninghamia > Cunninghamia lanceolata. The sequence continues at coordinate 12,920,720 of BSBN01001201.1, read as the reverse complement.
ATGATGAGGTTGCACGGTTAGTGGGTATAATGACTTCAGATTTAGGTTTTATGGTATTACAATATTGAAAGGGATAGGGATCACCTTGGAGTGTAATCTCTTGAACATTGTATGGAAATTTTATGCATTGATGATAAGTAGATGGTACGGCTTTAATTGCATGAATTCAAGGGCATCCAAGGAGAATATTATAGGCTAAATCCATGTCAAGGACTTGACAAACCACATCTTTTTCAACTGGTCCAATTCTTATGGGTAAGACAACAAATCCTTTAGAGGCTCTTTCCTCTTCATCATATGCTTTGATAGTGATTTTCTTCTTCAAATCTACAACATTTTTAGAAAACCCCAATGCAAGGAATAATTTTAAGGTACATATATTTAAACCAACTCCTCTATCTATAAGAACTCATTTGATTATATGCTTGTGAATAAGTACTTCAATGTAGAGAGAAGCATTATGAGGTTGGTTAATGGCCATATCATCCTTTTCAGTGAAAGATAGGAAATGAGGCATGTTGAGATGTCCCACCATGGCTTGAAACTACTCTTGGTCTAGATTTGTGGGTATGATAGTTTCTAATAGAGCCTTTTCTAAGATAGCTTTGTGAGATGGCAAAAGACACAAAATCTATAATATGGATATGTGTGTGGGTGTCTTTTTGAGTTGGTTTAAGACATTATATTGATTTGATATGGAGGATGGCTTGGGTGGAACCCCTTGAAGAGTAATCTTTCCTCGAAGGGTAGTAACATTACAATTAGGGTTGTTTTTAGTGGTAATCACATTCACATGTGAGTCCAATTTAGATATGTGATTAACAATGTACTCATAAGATACTTTCGTGTAATTAGCATTATTACCACTATTATTGCTTGTTTTTGAGGGACTTCCCTTCTCATAGTTAGGAAGTGGATTCTTAAATGCCACATGTTCTTCATTAGATGTATGACCATCAATCGATATATCTCCTTTGTCTATTAAGTCTTGAATTGTGTTTTTCAATCTTTGACAATTATTTGTTTTATGACCTTTGCTCCTATGAAATTCACAATAATCAGAATCTTTCCACCATGAGGGTTTAAATTTGGGTTCATAGTCTCTTGCTATAGGAAGTGTTATGAGATTATTTGCAATAAGTTTCCTTAAGGAAGATTCAATGGATTCTCCCAATGGTGTAAATCTTCTGTGGGGAGGATTGAAGTTTGTTGGTCTAGGTTCATTATTGGTTGGTTTGTTTGAAGAAGCATTGTTTTGTGGACTTGATAAATTTAAAATGGGTTGTGTTGGTGTAACATGTTTGGCATCTACAACCCCATCATTCACAATGTTCTTATTCTTGGTCCAAAACCTAGATTTGTTAGTGTTGATTGAACTAGTAACATCCATATAGATCTTAATTAGTCCTTTGGCTATCAATGATTTTTCTAAGTAATCCCATCTCAATAACCTTATTAAAAGAAGTGGGACATTGAATTTGAAGTTGATAGCTTAATTCCATGTTTAAATTTTGGACAAACATTTCTATCATTTTTTTTTAGGGATGTGATATGGACATTTACTTGCAATTTGTCTCCATCTTTGTAAGAAAGTAGCGAAGGATTCTCTACTCGTTTGTTTATTGTTGCAAAGATCTAACATTGATATATCATGTTCAATGTTATAGGAGAAGTGAGCTACAAATTTGTCTACTAGTTCATTAAATGTATGGATTCCAGGAGGTAGACGTGAGAACCATTCCATGGCTTGACCTCCTAAGCCACGTGGAAAGAGTCGCATTAGATATGTATCATTGTGAGCAACTTCTAAACATGTAGCACTAAATTCCCTAATATGGTCACGAGGATCACCTTTTCCCCTATATTTGTCAAATTTGGGTACTTTGAAATTGGAAGGAAAAGGTATCATAACCAAGCCTTTATCAAAAGGATATGGAGATATGTCCTCTAGTAAATAATGTTTTGTTGAGGATCCAATTTGTAAACCTACAAATTGTTGTTGCAAAGCTTGGATTTGTTGAGTAAGTGCATCTAATGGATTTGTCACATCCTTAGTTTCCTTATTCTTAGGAGTTTCATTTTCATTTGTTTGAATTGTTTCTCTTTATTTGGAAACATCAAAATCATGAGGTAGCTTTGCTCCTTGTTGTGCAATCATAAGGAAATATTTGTGTGGATCTATTGCTATGACTTTGTCCATTAGTTTTTGAAACTTTGGGTCTTGTCGAGCACTAAAATCTTGTTCTTGGGAGATTTCTTCTTCTTCGCCACTAGAAGGATCTTGGCTACCATTGAATGAATCCATTTCTTTTTGTCTTTTCTTTTGAGCCCTAGTCTCAACCATACAAAGTTTATATGAATGATGTTGAATGGAAGATGTGTAGATATGAGTGATCACTTTGATGAAGTGTAGTTTGGGTAAAGATGATATGACTAGATTGAAGTATTGATGGTAATATTTCCAAAGTGTTGTTTTGATCTTGTTTACACAATAATCTTGAGCTATGACTGTTTATGTTTGTCATTGATGTCAAAACTTGGAGTTGATGATGCTTCATGTCATGGTGTTCATGCTTTAAAAGATGGAGTTGTGTTTGGAGACCAAAGGTGCATTAGAAAGTTCATTCATGTTAGTAATGAAGTTTGTAATTGATGAAAAGGAAAGGCTTTCCTTGCCATGATGTTTTGTTGATGTTACTGCAAAGGAAAGGTTGATGGCAAAGTGAAAGGTTGATGAATTTGTCATTGATGTCCACCATGGTTCATGGTCCTCAAAGATACTTTTTCTTGTTTAGGATGTTGGTGCAAAGGAAAGGGTATCACATAGTGTTTATGATGTCACATGATATGCCATTAATATCAGATCAGTGTTTGTGAAATGTCAGTTGGCTTACCTTGTCAAGAGTGTGAAGTATGAAGTTGTTGTTTGTCATTCATGTAAATATGATGTTCATGATTCACAAGGAGATACTTATGGTTCTTCTTGTGATGTCAAAAAATCTTACATGTTCCTTCATTGTGATGTTGCAGTGGTCTTGATGAAGTGCTCAGATTGGCTGTTATTGTTGAAGTGTTCAATTGGAGTTGTCTAGTTCCTAATCACCTCTAAACCCTAATTATTCTAAGACAAGCTTCAAAATGTCCTTATCTTTTTGTCATCACTCTACAATAGTGATGTGGAAATATCAAGGTCAGATTCTGTAGCCCTAATCCTAGGGTTTATCATTTTTGTTGAAGAACTGTCTAAAAGATCTAATTTGCAAGTCCTTAAAATCCTATGCTTCCAAAGAAAACCCTAATAAGTCATGTTGAAATGCACAAGACAACTAAGAGAGGAGGTGAATCATTTGTAACAAAAACTTAACTTCTTTCAAGCATCAACACATTAACCACTCAATTATGATTTAACCATGAAAGCATATAATTAGAAAATTGAACACATGAGACACATGATTTTTACATGGAAAACCTAATGAGGGAAAAACCACAATGAGTGTTAGCTCACAATATAAATGATATATCAAAATTTACAACAAGTCTCACTACTGGAGGCTCATTGCCTTAGGGCTTACTACCCAGAATGCTCACTGCAAAAGAAGGGGCTCACTACCAATGGGGTGGCTCACTGCCGCTGGGTGGCTCATTGCTAGAGTTGGTGAACTAAGATAGTAGCATCTACACTATGCCAAGGTTCAATTCCATTAAAGTGCAATGAATTTCCTCTGCTCTACTCTACTTTTTCACTTTGCACTTATCTTCGCATCTTTGCAATATCCATGAGTTATTCATGACTTCATTACATGTATTTATATAATTCATCAACCTTGGAATGTACATCAAGGTCGGCATTACAATCATCAACCATTAGAACAATCTCCAAGGTCGGCATACATACATACATTAGAATAGGTCTAGACCTAAATGGATTTGTGAAGAAAAGAATGAATACAGACCACACCAAGCCTTAGCTAGGACTTAAATCCAATCTTCCATGCAGTAACATGCTTTGCAAACTTTGAAGCATAACTACAAGTAGTGAAAACAACCAAGTCGGCTAAAACTGGTGTTAACACTAAGACCTTTAGGAACACACTTCATGCACGATTTGGATTACACTTTGCAGACCAATCAAAAGGTAGGAACACAATCTAGAGACATCCACAAGCACGTTACAATCACCAAGAACTTTTGCACAACCCCCAAACATTCTATCCAAAAGATTCTTCAAACTGGAGCACTTAAACATTACTGTCGGCCATTGTCATAAAAGAAAGATTGCTTGTAGAGCACCAAATCATGAACCATTTGAAAGGAAGGCACATAATATCATTACAAATTTAATTCTAGAACCACAGACTCTAAAACTTAAATGCGGAGTAGAATACATTCTCCCTATCACCATTTATCACTTAGAAAAATAGTTTTTACTCTGGTGAACAGAACTCACTCAAATCTTCATACCGGAGGCTCAAACTTGAAACATAGCAACTATAGACATCCCTTATCATAACTTCCAGACCGCAGACAAAGATATTTGATCTATAGGATATGCAGAGAAAAACACTGTATTGTTCTTCTCAGATACTTGCTCAAACTCATTCAAATAATTTCCTTAGAAGTTGACCTTAGGTGTTGACATCAATGACAACACTTACTACTCATACTTGCAACAAGTCAAACCTTGGACAATATGCTATAAAGTCTTAATAGTTACAAGTTATACACTTTCTCTTTTTTGATGGTGACCTTTTGTAGCCAGTCAAGGATCACTTAAATGATCACTTGAGTGGCATTGGTCTCGTGGCTACACCAGCCCCATTTCTTAATGGGCACCGAAGTCCCTGATGAAAGTTTTATAGTTGAGCACCAAAATAACATCTAGGGCTTCGATTTAATTTTGCTTGAGCACGAAGTATGAAATCAAAGGATGGAATTTAAACTTTGTTTAAATATCAACGACCATACTCCTTGAAGATTCTTTGATGGGCAGGTGGATGTCTCTTGTGTAATGTAGTTATGATGACAGTTCTTTTAACTGCTTCTTGCTCTCGTGGATTTGTAAGATTCAAAAGAAGGTAGAATAAGTTTTGTTCCAGATCTGATGAGGTATCAGTTAAGAAAGAAAATGTTAGATATCGATGTATATATTTTTCTGATGATTAATTTTTAAATGCATCCAAAACTCAAGATTGAGAGTGAGGGACATTTTGTTGTGATATCCTCATTTTGAAAAGATAAAAGTGCAGAGACTAGGAGTTGTTTTTGAAGGCTTATTTATTACAAGAGATATGCAGTTTGAAAGAAGGGTTTTAAGCATGTTTTTGACTGAGAAGATTTGTATGGAGAGGAACAAAAAAATATGATGATACTTGTTAGTCTTTTATGAAATGTAAGTGTAACGTCAGAAAATGTCCCCTTGGGGGCTTTTCCCTCGTAAAGTTTAGCTCCCAGGTCTTTAGAGTACATTTAGGACATTTTAGTTCATATCTTAGCATCACGATGGAATGAGACCTAAGTCCCATGGAAAATAGGACCTAGGAGGACCCCTTGAGCTGTACCCTACCTAAAATAGGGGGAGGACTTGGGCACCCATGCCCTAGTCCTACCCTATTTTAGGGCAGCCCCAATTTCTGGGTGTCGGTTAGTGACTGTTATTAGGTCCCTTTACCGACATGATAAGTTTGAATTTCAAATATCTTGGCAGGAGTGGTATTCATTTGTAAACTAGATTTCAATTAGATGATTACTAGAAAGCTACTGTGTTCTCAAGGTGATTCAAGGCTTTCATTGTGTTGCAAGAGCAGACTTGTGTGTTTTGTGTGTTGATATTTGTAGATTTGAGCATCAATTTTCTCATGGAATGAAGTGCATCTTCCTCCCATGAGAGCTTCACTACAAGGTGACATTATATTGTGTTTTCATCATTGATTCCTTTAGTTTTTGCCTTTGCCTCACAAGGGCACGCACTCTCTATCTGACAACAGTGTTTAGAAAATTAAGTGTCCTCTGGGGCTTGACTGAGGCAAGCTTCTAAACACCACAACCCCCAAACCAAATCTTGTGATTGCAGGTTATAGGTGTCACATTTGGGAAAAGTGAATTTGCAGGAAGGATTGGTAGGCATCAAGGATTCAGGATCTGAAGAGAAGCATGACACCGAAGCATTTCTAGGACTTGGGCGCTCTCTCTAGTGTCCTTCATAGACATTTTTTTGGAAACAGAAGTTATAGGGCTAATTAGTGTCGGAAGGAGGTCCAGATCCTGTGAAGAAATTGGTACCTTGGACTAGGGCACCTGCTCCAGTGTCCCTGATTGTTCTGCTTCAGAACCCTAAAAATAGATATTCTGTAATTTGGCATTTTATTCCCATCTGCAAGAGCTTTTTCTGTAATTCATTAATTTGTTGTTATATTTGCATAATTAGGGTTTTAATGGTCAATTGAGCATAGGAGAAAGAAAAATTGATAATTAATTCCCTAATCCAAGTTTCCCTAAATCTCACAAGTCATCTAGGGTATGATAGTGCTCGCCACTCGACCCTAGATCCTTAAATGTATAGTGGAGAGGAGGATTTAAACATCAAAACACTAAAACATTAACAAATCCAATTTTCCCCTAAACATTTTGGTGAACCTGTGTATTTGAACTTAAATTGAAACTTTTTAAGTATTTGTCTATAGATTTGGTGTTATTTCATTCATTCATATAGACATTTAATTTATTGCATTGAGAAAATTTTAAAAAAATTAAAAAATTTGAAAAAATACAAAAAAAATTACATTGTTGGGCTTACTAAATTGTGTCAATTCTTCCTAAATTTTCCTAATTCATGATTTTTGCATCAGATATGATATAAACTACAGAAAAATACAAAAATTAAAATTTTTTCCTTGCATTTTCATCATTTAATTGCTAGGGTTTTGTGGAAATTTTGACAATTTTATATAACCTAGTAATTCCAAAATCTAGGGTTAGTAGGCAAAATGTTTTATTAGATTTTTCTACTGATTTTAGAGGCTCATTAAAATTTTTATTTGGCTTTAGTCTTGCATTTTAGTGTGAATTTGCATTTAGATTCAAAATATTTGCAATTTTGCATAGAAAATTTCAACAAAAAAACTAGCAATTTTGGTGCATTTTCATTAAATTTGCATGGGCACTTTGCATGTTTAACCTTGAAAATAATTTTCAGATCTGAGAGTATTTAATTTCCATCATAAATCAGACCTTAAATCATTCAAATAGCTTTTTGTCCCAAGATCTCAAACCTAGGGCTTCAAAAACAACGATTTTCACTAGATTTGGCCTTATCGACTCTCCAAACTTGCACTACAAGTGTGTTTTGAAAGATATTTTCACATTAATTTACTCTAATTAGGGTTATAATTTTTTTACCCTCATAAAAATCTTCACAACACCACTGTATCAGGCTCTTGTAGTGAAAATTTTGCAAAAAACCACATATTTTGACCATTTTTGCCTTAGGATTTGACCTAGTTTGAACTAAAAGCGTATTGTGTTGGGTATTTTTGCATCAAGTGGATGTTATCACTAATATTATTTTCCTTCCATCATCATTTTCCTCACAACACCCTTTGTTATGTCCTTTTGCATTGAGTTTTGGTGAAAAAAGTGCCTATTTTGACATATTTTCACTATACTTTTACTTGGCATTAACTTGAAATCGCATCAAGAGTGTGTTGATAGTGATATTTTTGCTATTTTGGACTGATATCAGACATATAATTTGCTTCCCTTGAATGAAATCCTTACAGCACCCTTTGTTTCATTCATTTGCGTTGAAAAAGTACAAAAAATCAAGTATTTTAGGTCATTCTTTTGTATAGTTTTACATTGGTCTTTGCATACTTTTCAAAAGATTTTAAAATCTGATTTTGTATTGATGTTACAAGATATTTCATTATGGCATCTTTATCTTTTTGCACTTTGGTATCTTTACATGCATCTATCAAGAACTTTGAGAGTTTCTACAAATTTCTTAATAAGAGTCCTCATGTGCTCACTTATTTACAAGCTATGTATCACAAGGATATATTTAAATGCTCTTCATTTGAAATCCTTGACTATGTATCTGATTTTGACAACTTCACCTCTCTCATGAATACATACCCTTGGGTAGTAGAAGATTTGATGAAACACATTAAGAATGATGAGAGTGAAAGTTCTCTTAATGCTTTGGATTTAATAGCTAAAATGTATGATGATGACATAGAAAATGATTCCTCCTATGAGGATATACTGGCACAAGAAGATGAAATTATTGACACATTTCTAAACAATAACATACCCTCTTTGGAAAATTAAACATTAGTGGATAAAGAGCTCCCTCTCAAGAAGGATTCTTCATGGGTAGAGAAAGACTATTCACCTAATGATCATTTGGTGCATGAGACCTCTATGGATAATCCATTGGACCTTTCACCTTTGATTAAAAATTCAAGAACCTCTTATGAGAGGACTATGGATAGCTCTAGTCTTACTAATGAGACAGTACCTTCCTCTCATCCCATTGCTCTCCCCGGCCAAGATGTAGCATTAGTGGATGAGAAAAGGTCTCTCACATTAAATCCTTTAGGGATGGATGTTGGATGCAACCAAGAGGGAAACAGTGTTAATTCAATATGGATCAATAAATTTTGTAGCAATATTCCTAAGATGATTGTCTGAGGGGCACCTATTGCACCCTCTTGCTTAAAACTAGTGATTATTGTTCAAGGTAGATCCCCGGATCACATCTATGAATATGCAAAGCAAATTGCTCCAAGAAACCAGGGTGTGCAAAATGTGATTGCTCATACATATAACACCCATAATAACAAGAAAAGTAAGCAAGCACCACAAGTGCCTATCTCTCTTCCATGTTCTCAACCTATGCTCCCTCAACCACCTCATCTTACTCATACAAGTGGTCAAGAGTATGATCTTGTCAAATAGCTTCGCGCTACTCTGGCTAAGATCTCTCTTTGGGATTTAATACAAACATCACCTACATACCATGGAATGCTCCAAGAATTTTTGCAAAAGGTGATTGTCCCACCTACTGCTAAGCCTAATGATGTAGCAGCCGTATTGGATAGTATGTAAGCGACAAAAATAGATATTCTCTTTCAACCACAGGAATTACCGTCAATTGAAGTTCAAAATCAATATGATCTTGTTGTAATCTTTGTTACAATAAACAAAACATTGGTTAAGAGAGTTATGATTGATAATGGATCAGCTCTTAATGTTTGTGGCATTAACTTATTACATAAGATTAAAGTTGATACATCTGCCATCAAGATAGAACCGTTAAGTATCCATGGTTTTGACAATGTTGGACGACAATCCATAGGTACTATAACTTTACCCATAAAAGTGGGGCCTGTGATGGTGCCTACCCTGATTCATGTCATGCCTAGTTCTTTATCTTATAACATGATTCTTGGTAGACCCTAGATTCATGCATTGGGGGAAGTCCCTTCCACTCTACATCGTTCAATCAAATTTATATTCAAAGGTAAACTTCATACTATTCATGCTGATCCTGAACTAGATAACTGTTTACACATTGAAATGCAAAAACAAGTTTATGATCATATGAGCTTAAACAATTTACGAAGTGATCCATCAATGACTAATATTGTGCAAAACTCTTAACCATTGAATGCACTTGTTGGTGATGATTGGGGTTCATTAGATTTTAACCTTTGTAGTACAGGGGAATATAAATTTAATAAACCTTACACATCAAAAGTCGCATCGATCTTGTCTAAGTAACCTTTTGAAACATTTGAGAATAACAAAGTCTCCTTGATAAGTAGGAGGTATTTTTCGCAGCATGTCAAATTATGATATTTATTTCAGGGTTTTAACTGCCTAGTTTCTGAGTCAAACACATGACCCATATTTCATGAGCAGTGGTTCACATGAACCCATCTCTCATGTTAATGAATGGTCCACTTAGCACTCATTGCATCTAGGTGATGCACACAGAGGTGAGGCATCGGGACTTCCCGGGAGGTCACCCATCCCAGTACTACTCCGACTCAAGCGCGCTTAACCATGGAGTTTCCCCCAAGATCAAGCCCACTTAGAAGCTAAGTGGGCTTGATCTTGGGGGAAACTCCATGGTTAAGCGCGCTTGAGTCGGAGTAGTACTGGGATGGGTGACCTCCCGGGAAGTCCCGATGCCTCACCTCTGTGTGCATCACCTAGATGCAATGAGTGCTAAGTGGACCATTCATTAACATGAGAGATGGGTTCATGTGAACCACTGCTCATGAAATATGGGTCATGTGTTTGACTCAGAAACTACGCAGTTAAAACCCTGAAATAAATATCATAAAGTCTCCTTGGTTGAAAATAAGGACAATACTCTAACTTGTACTACAAATTATGATACCTACGAGGCTTCACCTTCTTCTAAGGAACTGGATTCTCTATATGGTTGTGGATTTCAAATTTTGTACAAACATAACAACTATGTAGGTAAGGGATGTAGTGTAAATCAACAAGGGATTCGAGTACCTATAGAATCCACTTTAACACATTACTCAAGTGGCATTGGATATAATCCTTTTAAAGAAAAGAAAGCTTCTCATCGTCCTAAACTTATTGTTAATTCAACAAGATCAAAATAGCATGACAAATATCCTAGATATGTAGGTTCTTAATGATGGTGCTACCAGGTAAGTATCTCTAACCCTTTATCTCTCTCATGATGTGCTTCCCCCATGATGTGTTATGTGTTGTTTAGGCCTCCTGGGATGACCCTAGATTCTACTGTAAGGTTCGAGATACCAGGAGACTACCTCTATTGTGACCTTCTTCTATTTGTATCATCGTTCTTCTAAATTGGCTCTCTCTGATTTCATTGTTGTGTGTTGTGTCTTGCAGGCATAGCATTGTGGTTGGTGACTTAGGGGCACCCTCCTATGTGACTGTCCCTAAGACACTTGTTTCTCCTCTCTTATTTATTGTTTCCCTTCCTCTAGTGTTTCCATCTAGTGGGCGGATGACAAAAAAAATTTATACTGATGCGAACCTAGTGTCCCTTTCGAGAGCAATAAAAAAATGGACTTAGTTCCTAATATGATGATGAGGTTGTATATCTTATTTGATGCTTGGCTACTGGAAGCACTCGTGCTTTCTGCGTAGTGAATTTTATGATGTTTCTGTCGCATTTACAAACCTTAACAATACTGCTGCTCCGTGCACCTTTGTTTGCCTTTGAATCTAGCCTTGGCGGTACTCGATTTAGAGAGCTTCGTGTTATAGCCTCATGGTTATCCTTGAACTCTAAATTTTTTGTATAACCTTGGCTCTTTGTGTGGTTAATCATATGCATTGATGTTGTTGTTTATCACAATTTTGTAGACACTAACATGTTTCTTGCAGGGATGTGTTTGTGGGAATATTTGGCAATCATAAAGTACATGTCACCTTCGGGGGGCATGGGCTTTGCGAAAGTCGGTGTTCCCTTGTGTGTTTTCTTCCCTACCTTAATGTGCTTGATATCGATAACTGATATCAACCACCTTAAGGTGGGGGCATATAAGGTAAACTATCTGTTATAGATGTTAGCAATGTGTTTGACCTCAGATGCATAGACTTGCACCCCAGAGTAGTGCATCGTGCATCCTGAGTTTGTTTGCAATCAATCAATAAATCATGTAAGCCCTCTGTGGAGGCGGGATATCTAGTATATCCTTTTTCTTAGGCCCTCTGCGGAGGTGGGGATGGTGTATTTCTCAGAGCAAATTACATCATCCTGTCATTTTCAAAAGTCCTCTATGGAGGTGGGGAGTGGTTCTGTGACTGACTCAACCCTTAAGCGTGTCTTCGATGATTGTTGTGGTGAAGCCCAATTGTCAGTGTGTGCCTGTAATGTGCCTGAGATGGTGTTGGACCAAGAAATAGGTACACTCTGTTACTTGTCTACTGTGTTTTCTCCGTGTCTTTAAGTGTGTGTGTTTTGGCGTGCTTGTTTTGTATGGTGTGTTTGTTGCCCCATATGCATAGACTAGCGCCTTTGAGTAGTGCTTCGTGCATTTTGGGAGGCTTTGCGTGTATTGCGTGTGTTGCCCCATATGCAGAGACTAGCACCTTTGAGTAGTGCTTCCTGCATTTTGGGAGGTTTGTTTACTTTCCAATAATTACATTCACATTTCATATATGTGAGAAAAAGAAAAGAAAAGATATCATTTTTGTCTTCCATGCATTAACTGTCTACTCTGTGTTCTGCGTGACTGTAACTGTCTTCTCTATGTTTTGTGTGCCTATTACTGTCTTCTATGTGATTGGCGTGTCTTCTTCATGTTTGGTGTGTTTGCGACCTTACTTTAATGCATGTATTGGCCTCGCGTTTATACATACATTAAAGTGGGGGCTAAATGTAACATTGGAAAATGTCCCCTTGGGGGGCTTTTCCTCATAAGGTTTAGCTCTCAAGTCTTTAGAGTGCATTTAGGACATTTTAGTTCATATCTTAGCATCCCGATGGAATAAGACCTAAGTCCCATGGAAAATAGGACCTAGAAGGACCCCTTGAGCTATACCCTACCTAAAATAGGGGGGGAGGACTTGGGCGCCCGCACCTTAGTCCTTCCCTATTTTAGGGCAACCCCAATTTCTGGGTGTCGCTTAGTGACCGTTATTAGGTCCCTTTGCCGACACGATAAGTTTGAATTTCAAATATCTTGGCATGAGTGCTTGTAGATGCACATATAAGCATGTGTAGGCATTAATTTGTAAACTAGATTTCAATTAGATGATTACTAGAAAGCTATTGTGTTCTCAAGGTGATTCAAGGCTTTCATTGTGTTGCAAGAGCAGACTTGTGTGTTTTGTGTGTTGATATTTTTAGATTTGAGCATCAATTTCCTCATGGAATGAAGAGCATCTTCCTCCCATGAGAGCTTCATTCCAAGGTGACATTATATTGCATTTTCATCATTGATTCCTTTGGTTTTTGACTCTACCTCACAAGGGCAGGCACTCTCTATCTGACAACGGTGTTTGGAGACTTAAGTGTCCTCCGGGGCTTGTCTGAGGAAAGCCTCTAAACACCACAACCCCCAAACCAAATCTTGTGATTGTAGGTTACAGGTGTCACATTTGGGAAAATTGAAGTTGCAGGAAGGATTGGTAGGCATCAAGGATTCAGGATCTAAAGAGAAGTAGAACACCGGAGCATTTCCAGGACTTGGGCTCTCGCTCTAGTGTCCTTCACAGACAAATTTCTAGAAACAGAAGTTATAAGGTTGATCAGTGTCAGAAGGAGGTCTGGATCCCACAAATAAACTAGTTCCTTGGACTAGGATGCCCATTCCAGTGTCCCCAACTATTCCGCTTTGAAACCCCGAAAATAGATATTCTGTAATTTGGCATTTTACTCCCGTCTACAAGAGATTTTTCTGTAATTCATTAATTTGTTGTCATATTTGCATAATTAGGGTTTTAATGGTCAATTGAGAATAAGAGAAGGAAAAATTGATAATTAATTCCCTAATCCAAGTTTCCCTACATCTCACAAGCGATCTAGGGTATGATAGTGCTTGCCACTCAACCTTGGATCCTTCAATGTTAGGGTGAAAGGAGGATTTTAACATCTAAACCACAAAAGATCAACAAATCCAATTTTACCCTAGACAGTAAGATTAAAAGAAGAGAGAGATGTTGATGTGTATTCAAGGGATTGATCCAGACAAGACAGTAAATGAAGAACAGTGATGGTAGATTGTTATGATGATGACATAATTTGATGTTTGCAAAATATGATGATTCTTGTTACAAAGACAGAGTATAAAGATAGAAAGTGGCAGAAGAATTTGATGGGAGAGCATGATCATGGTAGATTATAAGAATGATTGCAAAGTAAAACATATTTTTTAGAGTATGGTAAAGACCTCATAAAATTTTGTCTTTAAATATTTGTTTTATGATTGTCTCTATACAATTCTTCAATGCATTGATTTGTTGATAAAAGAATATATGTCAGTAAAATGGTGGAACATAAGCTAGAAGGATTATAAGACAAGACGAAAATGTATGATCTAGGTATGAGTGTCTTCTAGATTTAGAACTTTTTGTAATGTTCTATGATGCCAAGTACTCCTGTGAAGAATCTTTTATGCATTGTCCTATGATGTCAATTGAATGTATGGAGGTCCTAAAGATTTATACTTGTGTCAATTTAGGAGAGATAAGGAGTTTGATTAAGAGAGTTATAGAACTCATCTATAACCATTGATATCATTGTAAACAGAGTAGTACTCTGCATTTATCTTCCTGTTTTGAGATTGGAGTTGATGTGATCAGTGAGATCCTAGCCAGTGAGGCTTGTATGTAATTAGTGAGATTGCCAGTGAGGCTTATATGTAATCAGTGAGATTTCTAGTGAGGCTTGTATGTAATCAGTGAGATTTTAGTCAGTGAGATCTAATAAAGCTTTGGTGAGGTTGGACAGTGGTTTTTCCCTGGATAGGGTTTTCCAGTTTAAACATTTGTTTTATGGTTGCATGATTCTGTTGTTCTCTATGTTTTGGTATGTTGATGTTAATTGCATTCATATTGGGATGATGAATAAGGGATGATGAAAAAAATAGTTTTATCAGATCACTGATTCACCCCCCCCCACTCAGTGATCCATTGTATTCCAACAATAATAAATAGTTATCAAAGGGTGATCCAAAAAGTCAATAGAGATGATGGATATCACTATGATGGAGACTAACTTTGTCAAGATTTTTAGTATAGCTCCTAGATAAAGGATCATGAATCTTGATAGATGGAAACTAACTAAATTGTTGTTGAAATGATAAGATCTCAAAAGCACTTTGTGAAAATCTTGTTTGTTTGTTTGTTTTGGGAAGCTAAGTGTGAAATGTAAGTGAGAATGTTTAAAATAGATGCAAGATATCTCTGTATGGTTTGTATGACTCCTGAAATGAAATCTATGATGAAAAGGGTATCCAAATCTATTTTATTTATTTTCTCAAGACCTCAAGAAGTATCCTTTGTTGCATATGCGCAGCGACATTGATTATATGTGTAGAAACAAGAAGTATATGCACATGATCAAATGCGCAGGAACCGTAATTATATGCACACAAATAGTGATTATATGCATAGCTCTGTGTCAGTGATTATTTTTTATCAATCTCAGTTTGTTTTTGTTCGTTTTCCTATGTAAACCACTATTTTTGGGATGATTTTTCTCTATTGTTGACAAGAAGACATAATATACAGTAAACACAATGGTTGTTTGCAACAATGAGTTGTTGCCCAAAAATTTGAACTTGAGGAATTTTCAAATTTCTAGAGCATCTTGAATACCTTGACCTGTCGAATCATGAAAATGATTAATTTTGAAAATCTATAAGAGTTGTTGTGAAATCCTTTTGTGGGTCTATTCCTAACTTCATTCCACCCAATATGATCGTTCGTTATGCTGGAATAACTCACCATTTGATAGATTTTAAACCTTTGATTTTCCTATCAACAATTTGCAAATAAGGTCAAAATTTGACATCTGTGTTGCTAGAGATGAAAAGATTTATGGGTTTTTCTCTGGGAGGTTAAATTAGTATTCTATCCAAATTTCATAGAAAATGAAGCTATCAAGAGGAAGATATGTGAGTTTTCTATTTTAAACTTAAAGCGTGTATTCAAAGAAGTTAAATTTTGTCCAAATACATTTTTCAAGGTTTGGAGAGGTTAATAATTACGTGGTTATAAAGTCCCACGTTTAAAGTCATAAATTTTGGTGACTTCAAAGTTTATATGAGAAGTTTTAAGAACTTTATGAAGAACAAAATCTTTTTTTTGTCAGGAGTTTTGAGAGTTTTTGAACCTCTTATATTAAGGTTCCAAAGTTCTTGAGGGTGCCAAATCCCCGATTTCCTGTCTAGTCAGCTTTTGTCAAGGTTCTTGAACTTCTTTAACCCCCAACTCCTTTGCAGCGGCCAGTTCAGAAGTTCATAAAGTCTCTGATCACCTGACTCCTTATGATTGGCAGTTCAAGAGTTCTCATATTGCCCAATTGGTCGACGGCCTTAATATTTAGGGTTTTATCAAGCATATCCAAAGGAAATTGTCTTTGTGGCGAGACTATGTTCTATGATATCCTTACATCTATGAGGTCTTGATGCATTGTGGGCAGTGCTTCTCTTTGAAGGCAATCTTAATTGCTCAGATGTTCATCCTAGAAAGTAAACAAAGGGGTAGGTGGCTTGTGAAGTCTTCAGTTGTTGGTAGACCGATCCTTCTTGCTTTGGAGAATGTTGATGAAAGTCCCTCCTTCCTAGAAAAGACTTTATACATGGAGATTACTCCCGCAAGGATGTATGGTACAGTGGATGAACAACATAAGAGCATCGCAGGACCCTTGTCTCAGGGGATGTTGGAAATCAAGCAAATGTTATTCACTTGACCGTGGGATGAGATTCAATAGTGAATAAGCTTGATCAATGTGGGAATTTGAAGGTTGAAGCTCAGAGTAGAGATATCAAGTGCAATCAGAGGTATTGACGAAGAGGACGACAACTGTGGTAAAGGACCTCTCGAATAGACAAATGCAACAAGGTTTAGCTTTTGCCGCAAGTTAGAATTGATGGATGAGTTGTTGATGAATACTCCAGCACACATGTTCGCTTCTTGACTTAGACATTGTTGTCCTCAAGGCACTTGATTCACTAAACAATACTATAAGCACTGTGTCTTTTTCAAATAAGAACTTTAGCCTGAATAAGGCAGCGATGGAGTTTTACTTTTATAGATCCACCATGTGGAAGCATGAATAAGGCATGTGAAGTGTTTCACATATCTTCTCCCAAGAAATATCTCATGAAATGCCATAGATGTAGGTCTGTACATAATGTATTGGTTGGAAAATAACTTAGAAGTAATGAAGGCCTTTATTCTTCCCCTAATGGCAACATGTGCATAGATGTGATGATCAATGTCATTACTCGTGAACTAACAGAGATATCATCCAATCCCCTCATAAATCCTTGGTATGTTGGTGAGGATTCTACTAACTCCACTGATAGAGCAAATTTCTGCAAAGGTGTTTATGGAACAAGTGGCGGTAGCTCTCTCACGGGTCAAGTCCTTGCCTATATCAAAAATGAGAGATTTGGAGCAAGGATTTGTACATAATGGATTTTTTGAAAAGGCCTTAAATACTTTCAATCAAATATAGTTCATATGTGTAAAACTTGATGTCACAACCTATGTACCAAAATGGGAAGACTTCGAGTAGGCTTTGAATGTCCATCAAAGCATAGTTAAAATGAGTTTTCTACTAGATGTTAGAGTTGTAAACACTCTGGTGGACCTGAATGCCAGGTTTGGAAGAATAGACAAGACACATCAATTATTTGACAGAAAGCTCATACAATGTGTTAATGGCAAATGATGAAGATGACTCCAAGTTCCAATCCATGACAAAAAAAAGGAATAAGACATCATTGCCTAGACAAGGATCCTGTTAAGTGTCCTGGAGCTGCATTGTTGGCTGATGCAGTTTGTGAAATAGCAATGATGAGAATTATCTCAAATGGCTTGTCATTTGATTCAAATACTATGGGGTGGAATCATACATTGTTCCAGTGATAGAGATGATGAAAAGAAAATGCATCTATGAAACTTATTGAAAGCATCCCTGGATGTGGTAAAAAAAGGAGCTTGTCCTGAGAAGATGTTGAAATGAACACCATTCATCCTTTGCAGTTGATATTGGGAGTTTCTTTCAAAAATGTAATAATGATGGGTTCTAGCAAGGTCACAAAGAACACAAATATACATAAAGACATTGTCTACTCTAAAAGAGAATATTGTTATAGACAACAAAAGGCTTGAATCTCTAGCCTTCTCAGCCAGTCAATTGAGGTGGTCTTAATGATAAACCAAATTGATGCTTAGATGATACAACCATTGAAAATAATATGCAAGAAGATTCCAAGCAAGATGATGGTAATACTAAGTTAAGCACTTGGAGAAATGGATTCTACAAACCTCTCAAAAAGAGAAATCCAATCGGTGACTTGGATATAAAACTAAGGAAATAAACAAATGTTCAAAGGAGGGAAGTATGAAATACTCATTAGACTTGGCAAAGTTGAAAAGTCACTTTTATAAAGTGAATTTATAAGTTAATCCCAAAGAGAAGATATTTTTGTATTGTAACTGATTTTAAAGAAACAATTACGGGAAACAAGGAGGGCATCTTTAAAAACTCATCGGAGGCTCATGAGAGGGGGATCTTTTCTAATTGTTTTGTGAAATAGGGGAAGGAGGAGAAAATTTATTTCTTGTTATTCTATAATTGGTTATTATTTTTATTGACTCAGTATATGTATAGGGCAGATTTCAAAGACTTTGAGTTTTGTTTTGTTGGAGAAATGGACAACTATTTTCAGAATTTTGTTTCTGTAAATGTCTTCTTTGGCTACAAATTTTCCTATGTTAATCTATAATCAATCTTCGATGTGCTCCTGTTATGTATGGTTGTATTTGTATTTTAGATTCATATCTTGCTCGTGTTTTATATGTGTTGAGAGAAATATAGTTGTCTTTTTATCAATCTGTTATCATTCATGGGTGTGATAGGTGAACCTTGTGTCATTTGTCTACACTCACTTCATTCTGGAGTTAATTAATTGCATCTATTTTCATGGTTATGGGTAGGTGTTAGTTTGCCTTTTCTTCTTTCTAGTCAAAAGCATATCCTATTTTCATTCATTGTCAATCATCTAAAGGTAGTTGCACCTTGTAAAATAAGCAGAGAGCACTTATAAATAACATTGCAAGTGACTCAACTGTTGGTCAGATTATTGTTGGTGTGGGCGAGGGAGTATAAAATTGAAGTGAAAAATCTGTTAACCAACATGAGTGTATGTTCAAGGCTCACAAAAAGCCCAAATTTCCATGGGTATAACACAATTTGAAGACAAATCAAGCACTTTTTATACCTAAGAATACGGCTTCACTGTAATACATTAGCCCACATTTGGAGTCTCCATTGACTCAAGTGTCATCACACCTAATGTGGGTGTGTACACTTTTTTGTCTTTGCAAGAGAGGACACATAGGGACCTCCAGGACTGGAAGGATAACCCAATCACCATTTCCCTGAAAAGTTACAAGAAGCTTATGCTAAGTCGAGGATTTTTTTCTCATCTCAAGGGAGCCTTATGGTGAGTATCCTGGGGGCAAAACCTTTTATGCCCTTGCACTGAAAATTATCCCAATGTTTAGAGGTAGATCAGGTAGTCACTAACTATGAAGTTTCTAGTTGGTTTTTAGGGGACCAACGCCTTGCGAGCATCCGGAAAGCCACTAAAAACTTTAACCAACTTTACTAGGAGTGTAATATACCTTACACAAATGTGAAATTTCTGTACAAAAGTGTTAGTACGCCTCCTTTCAAATTGGCATCTAATGGAAAAGGCTAATGTTGGTTAGGACTTGGCTTTCATCTTGACCAATTTGTATATTGATCCAAAGGAAAGAACCACTTAGGGTCAAACCCTCTTGGAGGAAACACACTCCAAAAGGCAGGCCCTTCTAAGAACAAAACCAAAATATCATATCCAAAATTCACAAAGTGAAGAAAGGATACTTTCTAGGGATTTTGTTGGGGATAAACAAAAAGTAAAAAGAGATGGGTCTGGTTTTTGGTCACCCAAGTTTTTCACACGGGGAGAGCATACACCTATCACCTCACAAACACATAAAACACTTGTTCATTTAACCTCCTAGATTAAAGTAAGTGCAACTAAGCTAATCACACAAGACACAATACTAGTATGATCAAAGAAAAGAAAAGAATTAATGTCAAATTAACCCTCCTAGATTAAATTATGTTTGATTATATTGAACATATGCAAAATAGATGTGTAAGATTACTTTCCCCTACTTAATCTAGATGTTATTAAACTAGCAATGCAAGAATGAATGCAAAAATGATGTCCTAACAAAAGCAATAAACCCTTAAAACAATTGTTAGTAGTCTTAACATACAGTTTTGGACATTCGAAAATAGCTGCACCACGAATTAGTAACCAAGTTAGTCCAAAAACATAAACCAAAAGTGACTGATTTGAATGCGCAAAAACCTATATTTCATAAACCGTGACAAAGAGTTGAAGTTGAAGGTGATTGTGCATAAAAATGTGAAAAAATTTGCAATGATATAGGTTGGAATTTTGACCAAACAATATTGATGGAAACTAAGAGCACTGTGCCATCTATTGGCAATCTGGTGGGTATGCCGAAACCTACACAAACCATGACATCAAAGATGAACACTGACCACAATGGTTGTTGGACCCATTAAAATGGCTCTTGGATTTGATTCTAAAAGCCATGTGAGGTGTCTAGGTCTTTATCCAGCAAACAGGGCTAAGGCAATGCTAAGAGGGCTAGGAGGATGCCTGAAATCCAAAATGGGCCAATGAATGATCAAATGAGGTCAAGGATTGATGAATAGAACAGAACTGGTCTCAAAGCTGAGGACTCGAGCCTATAGAGGATGCCACAGAGTGGCCAAATAGCATGAACAACTCTCTAACTAGGGCCAAAGGATCCCTAAAATAGGCTATGTTTTGCAATAACCATACACCCAAAAAAAAAGTGACCAGGCCTAGAAACTGTCGACTACTCCAAGATTGGAAGTGAACAATGATGATGCAAACAAGAAATGTGAGATTATAAGTGCAGCAAAAGAGAGCACATGCACAAAATCAAAGAGCACATGTGCTGGAAGATGGGTCAAATGTGCAGAAACAATAATTTTCTCTTGTAAGATTTGTCTCTAGTAATTTTCTCCTATAATTTTTTTGCAAAAACTCATATTTTGATGTTAAATTCGAGGCAAGGGCCCCATGGTGGATGTCAAAATGTGATGATAATTTGGAGAACAACAGTAAAAACTTATTAATCTACCACAAAACGCTAAATTTCTACTTAAACCAAAATCACCAATTAAACTAATAGAAAAACACAAAATTTGAAGCAAACATTATTTATACCTTCAAAATGCAGATTTCTCCTTCATGTCCCATTGTGTCCTATCTTCTTGAGATCTTGATTTTGCTGATGGTAATTATGCTCTCAAAATGCACTTCTTTGTTTCAAGATGGCTCTAAGATGAATGGACTTGTGGTGGATTTTATGCAAAGTGAATGATTCTATAATGCTAAATTATGATAATGATTAGATGAAGCTAATGAAGCTAATGATAATAGTGAAATGGAGATAATGTTATGAATCTAAGATACTATGAAGCAACTACAATGCAACAATGGAGATGGCTAATGGCTAATGACATGCTAATGGAGATTGCTAATTGATAATGCTATGCAAATAAAAGCCAAAGGCACACTTTTGATATTTGATATGATTTCAGTAGCATGAAAGTATGATCTCTCTTGTGCTATTCTAAAATGAGGATGAGAGGCTTCCTTTTATAGGCAAAAGGATGGCTTATATCCAAGTGGCAAAAGATCAATGTTTGAGGAATTGGTCTTATGACATGGAGGGTCAAGATTAAATTGGTTGGATGAGGGGAGATATAGAAGGAGGATGTTCCTACTACATTGACAAGATGGAGAGATATGTGGGACAAGGAACCACATGGAGAGATGCTCACAAAGACCATGAGAGAAAGATGGAAGGAGTCTATGTTTGTTGGGATGTTGGAGGGAATATAGGGATCATGAGACAAGTGTCTCATAGTCAACTTTGACCATGATGATGTGGAGAGACCAACTTCTACAAAGTAGGGATGGTTGAGGGGAAATAGGACATGTGTTGAGGATAAATGTTTAATTAATTATTATTAATATTTAATTTATGGTGCAACATGGAGGTGTCAAATGATGTGTAGGGTTATGTGGACAAATGATGTGGATTTTAGGAATATGACTTTGTCTTAGAAGAATAATTAAATAATTAGGATTATTTAATTAGAGATGACTTTAGAAGAATTAAGATATTTAATTAAATAAATTAAATTTTATTTAATTATTGGAAGAATAGGATAAATGTGAATCAAATAAATAAATTACTATAGAGGAAATATGATTAAAATAAATATCAAATGTTTATTTTATTTATCTCGAGTGATTTTTAGGTGTATACAATATCCATTACAATTCATACATTCCCACACTTAATCATGTAATATCCATCATATCATAACCATATTTCTAGATACTTTAAATTAGGTTCAGGGTTGCATAATGAGCATAAAAGATAGCATAGTGTAGGAATATGTATAAGATAAATGTCTGAGGATGTCTATGAACTTGTATAAAAATATAAGAAAACTAGCTAATAATTAGGCTCATCATTCCCCCCAACTACCCATTTGCTTGCCCTCAAGCAAATTAACTAGGGTTGGAGGTTGTAGTGCAAAGTGATTTCCCTGAAGTCTATGACAGCATCCACTCCTTCAACCTGTTTCAAATAAAAGCCTCATGTCATGCCAGTTTGTTCTTTCTGATAACCTCTACTTTCTCACATTCCTCATTCTTCTTCCCTGTCTAGTGTGGTACTGGGTACAGGAGCATTGGTGGCTGGAATGTAAGTGGCACCCATTCAAGTCCCTAACCTCTGGCAATATCCATGTATCTTCATGCTCTTTCAAACATGGCCATAAATTGTAAATGGAGTGGGGTTCTTTTCTCTACAATTTAGGGGTTAAGTTGTCCCATCTTTCTTGCACAAACTGGTAGGAATGATGGATGAGTCCAACAGTCAAATGCTGCATTCTTTCATAATCCTGCAATCTCAAGTTCATGATTTTTCTGCCTACACCTTTATGGTCCAAAAGTTGTTTCCATTCTGCAATGATCAATTTAGGGGTTCTAGATTCCCTCTTTATTGGAAGAGTAATTGATTTCTCTCTCTCCATATATTCTTGCATAATTTCACCCCTAAACTTCCCATTCCTAAAATAAGATGCTAGTCCCCTTAATTGTAAATCTCCCACAAAAATTAATGGGTTCCATTCTGCATCTTTAGGCACAACATAATTATGCAAATAATACTCACATAACTGATCTTGTTCCTCTGGTGTGGCATCAGCAAAAACTTTTAGAAAAGTAATTCTTCCACTCATAGCAACTAACTTATTACTGATCAACTTACTGAATTGATAACTTAAAAACTTTTGTTGTAAAAATAAAGCATAAGTTCTGGATGGAGGTCTGCATTTAACAACTTGGGCATCTTTATCTACTATCTCTTCCACCTTGACTGCGAACCTTCTCAATTTAATATATTTTATCTCCATTGCCTTAGTATGCTCTGAGATCATTATTTCTTTTTCTTTCTTCCATTCCTCCTGTTGTTCAGAAAAGTCTTGAGTATCTTTCCACAATTGGTAACCTAGGGACATGGTTGTGTGACAAGTTGAAGTTTTTATGGTAGGGGGTCTTCTTTCCTTAGTTACTAGTTCCTTGTTTCCTACTGTAACTATTGCTAGTTGTGCAAGTAAATCTAATTTTGACCCTTGCCCATAAGTATTTAATTTTTCCTCTAATTCTTGAATCTTTGTTTCCCTTTCTTTGTCCCTTTTCTCATACGTTTTTACCAGTTCTTCCAATTGTTTGATCCTTTAAAAAGATTATTGCAATTCCTTTCTAACATTTCTTTCTTCTAACAACAATTCCTCATCTGCCAAAAACTGCTCAGCACCATCTCCTATGGATTCATAACCCTCACTATTAGGGTTAACTGGGGTTCTCTTCTTGGTTTTTTTGGCAACAAAAATATCCTATGATTCTGATTTAGAGGTGGTGGATATATACCATTGTCTTTTCATGGGAACATGCACATTTTCAGTCTCCTCGTTCCTTAGTTCTGAGTCATTATCCACTGTCACAACACCTTTTTTTTTCCTGGTTTCTCAACACTACCCCTCATAACACCTTTCCTTTTTAGGCAATGCGAATGCCTTAGTTGTGTGGGTTTCTTTTTCTGAACCTTTGAAGGTGCAGAAGAAGAACCATCTCTCTTCTTTTTGGTTTTTAGTGTTTTACTAGAAGATGGGGTTTGATGTACCTCTCTTGCTACAAGTTGATTAGATGTTGCATGTGGTGAGTTTTGCACATTGTACTCCTCTGTTTCTCCCTTGCTATGGGTGGGTGAAGCAGCAGGTGAAACAGGAGGAGTTTCTCTTAAAGATACAACAGGTGATTCTATGTTTCTTGATATTGTTGGTTCCTCAAGAATGTCATTAATGTTGCCACAAATTAAAAATCTCTCCCTAGACACCTGTGGGTGCTGAACCCTAAGGCTCCTTTTCACTAACAAGGTAATCAAACAATCATGTGACATAGCTAAATCATTTAACTTCCATTGGTATTCAAACCCCATTCTTTTTAACAAATGATAAAGAAAATTGGGTACATTGACTAGTCTATTGTGACAGATGTGACTCAATAGCTTAAAATGCAGAGTATATAGAATGGATTGTCTACCATCACAAGTAATATACTTAATAATGTAAGCAGCACAAGAAGCCCATACCCATGGAAGTGATAATCTCTTAGTACCTTGTGATGATGAGTCAAGGTTCTCTCCTACCTCGTTGAACTCATCCCTAGCAGCTACTGCATTTGCTCTGATAGGGAATTCATCTCCATTCCTAGGTAGACCGGACACTTCTGCAATTGCAGCTTATGAAGTGTCTATCATGCATGCATTTCCCATGCAGTCACGACACACAACACACATGTCATGTCCACATTTGCCATGTGGTCATGACATGAATTACGAAAAACTTTTCTACCTATCCCTAGGAACCCCCTCACACGCGTCTCCGTGCTCAGTGGTAATACGCATAAGGTGTAAACATGTCAACATAATTCGGGGAGGTGCGTTGTCCCACACAATCCCCTAGGTGATAATAGTCGTCTAGGGGGTATGTAACATGTAGAGTGTCACTTTTAGGGTTAGAATGATTTTAATCTGAACCCTAGGTCTCCTAGGTGTGAAGGTGATTTTGCCATATTCGATACCTATCCCTAACTCAAGTCAAAATGAAATCGAAATAATGATTTAGAAAATAGTGACATGATGGACGCATGATTAAAGTGGAATGATGGAATAAAAATAAATAAAATATCATAAAGATTAAACCCTAGAAGTCTAGGAGAATTTTGACAGCATAACGCGTTTTCAATAATCAACCTAAAAATCTTAAAATAAAACTCCAATAAGAATTAAATAAAATTTAATAATGAAAATCTAAACTTAAGAACAATTTAAAGTGATTTAAAATAACAAAGTAAATATCCTGGCAAGGTCAAATAAATCGACCTTGCATAAAAGATTAAAAATTTGAAATAAAATATTAAGAAAATAATAATAATATAATGCTAAAAAGGATTTCAAATTTGAGTCCGTTAATAAATATAATTTCGGCATTACATTTATTAACGAACTTGGAAATTAGAGAAGGGAGGAGATTAAAATACTCCTTCCCATAAAATAATAGTAAAAAATGATAAATAATTAAAAATAAAAAATCTCTCAAGGGAAAAATTAAAATAAATATCCTAACAAAAAGAATTAAATGCAAAGGGAATACCTTCCCAAATAAAACAAAATTAATCCCTCCCTTAAAGAAAAATATACATTCACAAGGCAATAAGGTAAAAATACAAAACCCCATTTAAAATTATAAATCTATTTAAATGAGCACAAGAGATAAACTAAAAACAAGTCAAAAATAGAGGTTTTTAAATAAAGAAATTAAACAATCCCTCACAAAATAAAATCTTCTCAAATAAAATATTGCCCCCCAAAATAAAAGCCCTAATTCCAATTTATAATTGTTTTCTCCATTGCCCTAACTTCTCTACCATTCTAGATTTGCCCTAATTTCCTTTCTCACTCTTTCTCTTTCTTTTTGTTTGTTTTGTTTTGCCACTTATTTTGCAGGTTAGGGTTTGTAAAGAACCATGGAGGCATGAATGGAGGCTACCTCTCACGGAGGTATACATTCTATCACCAAGAATTCCATTCATCTCTCTGTTTATTTTGTTTTTTTGTGACAACGTGTTATATATTTATATATATAAAAAAATTATGTATATGATTAAATTTATTTTCTGTGTGCAGGTAAAAGAAGTGTGAGGCTGAAAGGCAGCCAGGGCGGACGGTTTGAAATGGCAGGACGTAGCTGACAAGGAGCAGCGGCGGTGAAGGTTTGTAAGGGGCGGCAATGAAGGTACTGCGGAGGTAGAGTGGTGGCTGTGGAGTGGGAAGTTTCGGGGAGCACTAAGGGGGGTTTGGATGCTGTGCGGCGGGTGGTGTGTGGTCGGAGTTTATGCCCCCTCCCCACACCTGCTCTGTCAGCAACCTTTGGTGGGCGGCGGCCATGGCTGCCGTCCACCAAGGTCTTCATTTCTTTTTTTTTAAAACAACCACTTCGGCTAAGGTTTGATTCAGTCCTCTACTCTTCTTTTTAAACAATAAAACTTTCTTCCTACTACATATACATTGTGTATTGTTTGTATATATATATATAGACATATATACATGCTGCCCTTTTTAATATAACACAGTAAGTATATTACCCTATATATATATGCACATATATATATATGTGTGTGTGTGTGTGTGTGTGTGTGTGTGTGTGTATGTATATATATAATATATATAGAACTTAAATGTGGTCTAGCCCCCCCCCTGCTTTTTTTCTTTTTGGTATAAATATATATAACTAGCAATATATACAATTTCTGTGGTTTCTTCTTTTTTTCTGTACATTTACATAGTGATAAAGAAAATAAAATGAACAACAATAGATTTATAGAGAATAAAGCAACCAAATAAATGTATATATATATACACCCAAACACTTATTTTCATAAACAATGGTTAACTAACAGA
Organism: Cunninghamia lanceolata; assembly: GCA_027924645.1. NCBI lineage: Eukaryota > Viridiplantae > Streptophyta > Pinopsida > Cupressales > Cupressaceae > Cunninghamia > Cunninghamia lanceolata. The sequence goes on along the minus strand of BSBN01001201.1, from coordinate 12,893,807 downwards.
ATATTAATTTTCAGATTCACAACATAAAATAAACCAATAACATTTCTTTCTCTTTTATGATTTTTTTTTTCTAAAGTTCAACTACACAGAATATATATATATATATATATATATATATATATATATATATATATATATTGAAGCAATAATAAGGTAGAAATTTACAATTTCATATAAATCTCTAACATCCCATCTTACTTAATAGCAACTATAGCATGGAAGTCTCATTGCAGTATAGCAGAATAATACATTAAACTTTCCTCTCATATATTTGTTTTTGTATGCACTAGGACACAAACAACCACTAATAATGTGAACTCATAGTACAACAAACAGAAAACTAATTAGATTTCTCTCTTTTTTTTTGCATACATCTAGATTTATTTAACATACTCAAATATTATTTTCTTTGTAAGGAGGAAACATGATAGCAAATAAGGATAGTTTCTCCTACATAACTCAACACTATAAACTCCACATATAGAGAATAAACAACATTTAAATAAAATAAAGAGATTGTTTACATTACAATATTTTTTTACAGATAACTCCAAGGGCATAAAACTTGACAAAAATAAATAAAATCGGGCCACAATGGCCATGGCTCAACAGCCAAAATCATAAGATTATAACAACACAAAAATGGACTCCTCAACAAGCTCCATTTCCTCATTTAAACACCTGCAAATAAAACACAACAAAAGGAAAACCCAGCCACTTCGAAATGCCCTCCTCCCTACCATAGACCCGCAAGTGGGTCACCCCCGAGCTAGGGAGGTAGGGATTCACACGGTTGCACACACTCAACAACAAATATCAAACAACCACAACATAATACGAACCCCAAGGATAAACACATAACACAACTCATGAAAATGAGTTTGATGGGGGTAGGGAATGGACCCCTCTACTTCAAAGGCCACACCAAAATACCATAATACCAATCTCATGGCCTCAAGCCAAAACCTCCAAAACCACAACTCCTCAAATATCTCATAATAAACTTCCATGGCACTCTTGCCATTCAAATAAACTCCACAACAAATAAGAAGCCCTCAAGGCATAAATAACACAATATGGGAGTGACCTCAAGGAGGTTCCTTTCCCCTACCCCAAACAAGTTGAGCCTTACCCCCAAATGGAGGTGCTCTCACCAAACTCCCATCCCACATAAAGAAAATGAAACAACAACAATAAAAATTACAAACACATTACAATAAATAAGCAAGGGTTAGAACAAGACATAGAGCTTACCGTCAAGAGCCCTATTATGGTAGAACATTTGGTGATGAGCTCCAAGCTTCTCCAAATCTTCCAATCTCCAAGAATTCCTCTAACTTCCCCAAAATTGCTTAAAATAGAAAGAAACTCCAAAATGCAAGAACCCCACACTTCTCAACAAGATGAGGTAATATAGGCCTTCTAATTTGGCCTTGAGGAATGAGAAGGTGACACTTGTCACCTTCTCCTTCCTCCTCCTATGCCACTTGCAAGGGAGAGGAAGTGTGAGGGTGACAAGTGTCATCCTCCAATTCCATCTCAATCCTCACCTTATCCACTTATGCTCTCACACATGTGTGAGAGAACAAGTGGTGAGGTGCCATTCCCATTCAAACCTCCAAGAGGATAAGGGATGCCATATGGCATCCTCTTATTCTCTCAAAGATCCATCTCCCTCCAAGATGCTCTCACACCTTGGAGGAAGATCCCACATACTTGGGAGTCTTGGAGACCTCCCAAGTCCTCCTAGGGAAGGGATTCCCAAACATTGGGAAGGGAGATGAGTCTTTCCCAAAGCATGACTCATCTCCCACCTTATCTAATTTGAATTTCGTCACTTTAACTAAACTTTAGTTTAGAGTGACCAAAAGTGAGTTAATCCAAGGGCTAGTTAGTCAAAATAGACCCTAGACCCATGGGTAACCACCTAGGGTAAATTTTGGGACACCAAGGTTCACCTAGGGGGTCATAAATCCACTTTAAATGGCCTCAAAAATAAAAACAATTACCAAGTGGTGTAAGTCAATAAAAATTAAACAACACTTAATATTAATTAAGTTAAACAAAGGGTACTAGGCCAAAATAATAAAATTAACCAAGTACTTAAATCAACACTCAATTTCAAGCGTGATCCTTATCCCTCATGGGAATGGATCAGTTTCACAGGGAATAACATATGTGTGAATTCTACCTCCAATTTTCTATGGCCTGGGAATGTAAACCTGCACATCTCGATCAAGTGTCAATCATATCATGATAATCATAGCCGAAACAACTGGAATTAAATTCATGCCATTGAATACAACAATAATCATCTATAACATAATTCTGAATTAAACTACATTTTTCTATCACATGTCACATAATCATCATCACATAAACAACTAGAAATCACATCACAAAACATCATCTAATATATCTCGTATGTCGAATCACAAAATAGCATCAAATATGATCAAATCGAATCACCATATGTCTAATCATTGTCATATCAAAATCAGGAGATATAATCAATTCTGCAAAATAAAACCATAGTATCTAAAAGTTTGATAATGTCATCAATTAAAATGGATAACGACCAAAATAAGGAAGGAAAAATAATCGGCCTCACAGTGTCCACTCTCAAACCCTTGACAGTGGCTTCATCATGTTGTAATGTTGCTGAAAATTGCCTTGTCATGTCTTCATTATACTCTATGAGCTTCAAGAAGTAATCTATCCATCCTGCTCTTGTGAAAATTGTCAAGACTAACCCATCCTCCAATATTGGCTAATGTACTGTTGGTTCCCTTCTAATAAGATCACCCCCTATGCTACCAATTCAGCTCAAAGTTTAGATTAACAACCCTCTACTCAACCCTTTATATCTGTTATACTTGCATGCACTTTGTTCACTTGCAACTTCCACTACTAAGCCTGAACCAACTTGAATTGACTCATAATTTTAGGAAGTTGACAATAAAAAGGTTACAGATGTAGGAAGGGCAAAAAAAGGTTTTGTATTTGGTGGCTTTGGTGGTGAAATATCATTTTTTGAACATATACTATCTCCCCCCCCCAAACTAAAACCTGGAAGTGACCTCACTTCAATGCATTGTACGAGACGAAGGGGATGATTAAAGAATATGGAAATAAGATTAAAATGACAATCATACTAAATTAAGTGCGAGTACATATTGAATGTATTGGAAATCTATGTTAATTATGGAAGGTTAGTATGTGTACCTATGATTTGAAGTGAACAGGACTTCGCGTGTGTGAAGCTGTGTGAAGAGTGTTCGTAGCATGAATGTGATTGGATGTTGGATAATTATTATGGGATATGGAGTGAATGACAAGTTGTCGCATGTGAACGATTTGAGAAAGCTTGCATGTAGTGATATGATAGCTGGAGGCTGCATGCATTGGAAAACTAGAATAAATGTTGATGGGATGCAATTAACTTGGCACAAATTTTGAATTCTCTGGTGGATAGTTGTTGTAGGTATCTTCATCAATAGGTCCCGAAGTAAACTATGGCAACTTTTATTTTTCTTTCTACAAGTCCCTACTACATAGTAAAGTGGTCTTCATAAAGGTTGTGGCATCTATGTTGTGTGTGCGTGTGAAAAAGGCTAAGGAATTATACCTAAGTGCTCTCAGGAGGTGAGCTATGTAGCTCATCTGCTGAGTCACTGTGAGAACCGGTAGTGTCTACTGTTGAGTTATTATCTGGTGGTAATATGCCGGTATTAGAATCAGGGCTTGGACCATAGCAATGCTTTAGAGAAAGAACAAAAATCATCACATTTTGTTGGCTTTGTGTATAGCTTCAATCTGTGGCCATTAACTAGTAGTGAGAATCTGACTGCATCTATGGTATGCAATTTGACTGCTCCATTAGGGAATACCTATTGTATTTCATAGGGTCCTAAACATCTAGATTGTAGCTTGCCCTTATAATCTTTGTATTTGGAATCATATAATAAAGCCCAGTCACCCACATGGAATTCTTTAGTCTTTATAAACTGATCATGCCATTTAGTCCTCTATTTTTGAATTATCTCTATGTGATGCATAGCCTCCATTCTAATTTCATCTAGACCATTCAGAATATGTAGCCTCTCTTTATGTGCTATTTTCAAGTCCATGTCAAGTTCCACTATTGTTCTAAGTGTCTTATATTCAAATTCTATTGGCAGAATTGTTGTTTTTCCATACACTAATTTATAAGGTGTGAAATCTGTAGTTGTTTTCCATGTTGTTCTATATGCCCACATTGCTTCTGGTAATCTAGTTGCCCAGTCTTTCCTATGAATGTGCACTATTTTGGTCAGAATATTTTCAATTTCCCTATTTGTAACCTCCACCAACCCATTGGCTTGGGGGTGATAAGGTGTTGACTTTTTATGTCTGATTTCATATTCTTGAACAAATTTAGAAATGAGTTCAAAAGTGAACTGGGGACCTTGATCAGTTACAATTTCTTTGGGGACTCCATACCTAGTAAAGATGTCTTCATACAAGAATTTAGCTACATTCCCATCTATTGCGAACTATAATGCTTTGACTTCAACCCATTTTTTTAGATTATCTGTGCAAACCAAAATATATTCCTTGTTATTAGATGTTGGTGAAATTGGGCCAATGAAGTCTAGACCCCATTTGCCAAATGGTGCTAGTGCCAGTTGTGGCTGCAAAGGCATCTCATCTGTCCTTGCTAGTATGCCCATTCTCTGACATCTATCACATCTCCTTGTATACTTTATTGAATCCTTATGGAGAGTTGGCCAATAGTAACATGTTAAGATCTTAAATGTTGTCCTTTTGGCTGCACAGTGACCCCCATAGGGTTCATCATGGCAAGCATTTAGGATGCCAAAGATCTCAAATTCTCTTATACATCTCCTCATAATTATTTGGACCGGTGTAGAATAGATAACCATCAACCCAAGAGTATGGAAAACTTTTATGCACCAGTTGTCTTTTTTCTCTAGGAAAGAAATGTGATGGTATTTGTCCTGCCACTAATTAATTTGCAATATCAGAAAACCATGGTGTGTGTACATTGAGAGCAAACAAATGCTCATCTAGAAAAGAGTCATCTACAACACCTTCTTCTAGTTGTGTGGGCAATCTAGAAAGAAAATTTGCCACCACATTAGTTTTCCCAGGATTATCCACTATTGTTATATCAAACTCTTGTAGTAAGAGTAGCCATTTGACTAGTCTCCCTCCAACCATAGGTTTGTTCATTAAGTATCTTATTGCAGTATGATCTGTGTGGATAAAGACTGGATAGATAGTGATGTAATGCCTAAACTTGTTAATGGCATAAACAACTGCCAACATCTCTTTCTTTGTGACAGTGTAGTTAAGTTCTGCTCCTTGTAAGTTCTTGTTGATATAGTAGATAGCATACTCCTTATTACCTTCCTTTTGTCCCAATACAACTCCTATAGCAAAATTAGAAGCATCAGTGTATATGTGGAAAGGTAATGTCCAATTTGGTCTTCTCAAGATAAGTGCTTTTGTCAAAGTTGTCTTAAGTATCTCAAAAGAGTGCTGACATTCGGTGGTCCAGTCAAACTCTGTCTTTTGTGAGAAAAATAAACAAAGGTGCTGCAATTTTACTGAAGTCCTGGATGAATCTCCTATAGTAGCTTGCATGACCCAAAAAGTTCCTTACATATTTTTGTTTCTGTGGCACAGGAAGTGTAGAGATGATCTCAATTTTATGGGGATCCACTTGAATTCCTTCACTTGATATAAAATGTCCTAGAACAATCCCTTGAGTCATCATCATAAAACATTTCTCATGACTCAATGATAGATTGTGTTCTTGACATCTTTTTATAACTTTCTCTAGATTGTTGAGTGCCTTTTCATATGTTTCACCATAAGTGGTGAAGTCATTCATGTAGATCTCCATGGAATCATGAGCATAATCTAAGAAGATACTTAGCACTACCCTCTGGAAAGTGGTTGGAGCATTACATAATCTAAAGGGAAGAACATAATAAGCATATGTACCCCGAGGGCATGTAAATGTGGTTTCATCCTAGTCCTTTGGAGCTATCTTTATCTGGTTATAGCCACTAAATCCATCTAAGAAGGAGAAGTACTTTTTACCTGCTAGGGAATCAATGACTTAGTCAATGAAAGGTAGTGGAAAGTGATCCTTTCTAGTGGTTGTGTTTAGCTCCCTATAGTCCATACATACTCTCCATTTGCCTCCTTTATTAGGGACAATTACTAAAGGTGACACCCATTGACTATTAGAAATAGGGTAAATGAAGCCTGTATCAAGTAATTTTTGTAGCTTAGTTTTAACTATTTCTTTTAAGGCAGGGTTCATTCTCCTTTGAGGCTATCTAATTGGTTTGAAACCATCATTTATGTAGATCCTATGCATGGATAGGTCTAGATCAATTCCCTTCATGTCATGGTAGTCCCATGCAAAGGTTGATGTGTGTGCCTGCAGCACAGTGTTTAGGGAATTTTGTTGTTTTTCAGTTAGGACATTGTTAACATTCAACATTTTACCTGGCATGATTTCCAATGCTTTGGAAGCTGATTGCACAAATGAAAGGTCATATCTACTAATGTTGGGGACACATTCTTGTGGTAGTAAAGAGTGGAAAAGTTGGGATATTTCTTCTGAGGAATTTGTAGGTATAATATTATATAGTGGATCTTGCAGACATGGTAGACAGTCTTGTTGCTGCGGGTCCCTACCGGAGTTATTCTGTATGATGTGGTTAATTAAGTCATCCTCATCTTGGTTTGCCAACAAGGGGCTATGTTCAATGGTTATGAGATTTTGCAGGGAATAGTGGTATTTCTTCATCCAAGGTATGCCATATAATTTGCTCTAGATTTTTATGAGGTTGGGCTGGTGGATAGAGGACCAAATTCTTGGTTATAGTTCCATTTAATATTATCATGTTCCTAGACCTACAACCTATGAATGCATCAGTTGTTGCTAACCATGGTCTACCTAAGATAAGTGGATATCCTGCAAGGTTGACCTTTGGCTGCAAGACTATGAAATCTTCAGGATACTCCCAGGAGTCTAATGCTATGACTATATCCTCAATGATCCCTTCAGGTTTTACTGTTGACCTATCTGCCAACTGTAAAATAGTTGGTGTAGGCATGAGCTTAGCTAGCTAAAGTAGTTGCATTGTTTCCTTAGTCATGACATTAGGGTAAAAGCAAGAAGTTGGGTCCACGAAGAGGGAAAGTTTTGGCCAAAAAAAAATCTTGTAGGAAACGCGTATGCGTTATTGAAAAAATATGTATGCACTTAGCTACGGGTACCCGATCCTAAATCCAAACATGTATGTGTTATGCTTCAGGTATGCACTAAGGAACGCGTATGCGTTATAATGCGTATGCATTTCTTAAAGGTATTCAAATGGGCAAATAGATAACGCATATGCGTTTCTTAAAGGTATTCAAATTGACAAATAGATAACGCGTACACATTATATAACGCATACGCGTTTAGTTTTAAGAATGCGTATGCATTTTATAACATGTACACATTTTTCAAAATTTGAGGCTCAGGAAAGGCTTGACAACCTGACCCTTAGCCTTTGACCTGTAACTAAAAACTAAGGCAGGTTCAAGAGAAATGTCCAACTTTGGCAATATAGATGGACTTTTTTCTGAATTAATCTATGAAATTAAAATTCATTATAGAACACGAAGTCTAGTTTCCAAATATATAATTTTTGTTAAGATTGGATTATGTTTTTTTATTTTTTAATTAATTTCTAAGCAAATTGGTCCATAAACTTGAAATATCAGGCTTTTTTTGTTTTTAATAACTTTTTTTGGTTAATTTTTTTGTAAAAAAAATTATATGACATCAATCTTCAGACGATTCTCTACACAATGAAAACAAAATTCAATAAATGTTTAGTTTAGGTCCAATTATGTTGTTCGTACACGTTGATTTTTAAAAACATCAATTAGGGCCAATAAAAATTGAAGAAAAATTAATTTTAGAAAAAAATTACAAAAAAAATCCTCATCAATCTTCATGTTGTTAGATATCTTTTCCCAAAAGAAATTAGAAAAATACTTTAATTTAGGTCAAAAAGTGGTGTCTATACACGTGCATGGTATGGTAAAAAAGTAACTTTTAAAAAGTGGTTTTTATACATGTTTATCAAAATTTAATTTCTATCATCTGGGTATTTAAATAATTTACATATTTGGAAACTAGATTCAAAATACTAAATTTCATATTACTGACTTTTTTTAAGATTCATTGTGTAAGTGCTTTAAATTTTTAGTCCAAGTGTGACAAATTCTGAAAAACAACAAAAACACTTCCACTTTTTGAGCTTTTTGTGGACCCAACTTCTTGCATCAGCCCATTAATGGTTGCCCCTAAGTCAATCAAGGTGTTTTTGATAAGGGTACCATTTATCTTAACATCCACTATTGGACTACCAGGGTTTGTGTATTTAGGGATAGTTACATTCCCTAGCATAATGTCAGCAAGGTTCCCTAGGACATGTATTGTCTGAGGGTCCTTCCTCTTTCTCCTTGGATTTTTAAGACAAAGGTCTCAGTACTATCTTGGTATAGATTGGGATATCCTTGATAGCTTGAATGAGGGGGATTTTGATACTGACATTCCTAAGTTCACCCAATAGGTTTGTCTCAGCTTGGGTATGATGTTTTGGAATGGCTAAACGCTCAGGAAAAGGAGGCTCTAGACTTGAGATAGTCTGATTTACCTAATTTAACCCAAGCTCCAAAGGTGAATTGTCTAAAGCTTCAGTTGTGGGTTACTCATCTACCATCTTAGTGATTTGAGGGGATGGAGGCCCAACTAGTGTTTTCCCTGACCTAAGATGGACATCACTCACCTCTACCCCATAAGTGGGGTATTGAATAGCCTCATTAGCGTATGGCTGTTGGACAAGCTTGTTATTGGGGTTAGATGCAAGTTGGGCAGGTAATTGTGGTGGTCATGGTGGTTGAGATGTTGGGCTTGATGGATTGGACATAATAGCATATTGTTGTGGCTGAGAAGGCGGCAAAGGTTGTGGATAATTCATATTTTTGTGCTACCATTGTTGTCCCTTTTGCCATTGTGGTTGCCACTGATTTTGCTGTACTGACCATTGAGGATTGTAATTGGAACCTTAAAAAAAAAATTGTGGCCATACATTCGATTGCTGTTGGTTCTAGTTTTGCTGAGGGTTTTGCCATTGTTGAGGGTTTTTCCATTGGTTTTGGGTATTTGGCCAAGTTTGGGGGTTCCAACCAGAGAAATTATGATTACCAACTGGAAATGATGCATTGAAACTTAGAGGATCTTGTACCTTGTCTTCATTGCCATGGCTTTCTTTGTGCAACATAGAACAACTACTCATCTTTACTTTCAAATGGTTGAAAATTTGGTTTCTCTAATTTGTCTTTCGTAATACTGGCCACCCTTTTACACTTGTTGTTGGCTTTCCTTTGTCTGCAATTTGGGCAGTATTTAGTAAGTATTGCTTCAGCCTCCTCCCACTTCTTCTTCAAATGTAGAGTGTCCAACTGACTAGCTAGGTGACTTATAATATCTTCCTTCATATTGGTTAGTAGGTTGCTTAACTCCACCCTTGAAACCGCATTAGATGTCTTGCCAATGGTAGATGTTCTTTCCCCCCTTATCTTTTTGGTAAAGGACCTTGAGTAGTTCCTACAAACTTTGCAGATATCATCAAAGGGTAATTGAGACACATCCCCTACCCCAATAAGAATAAGGGCATCCATGCAATCATCATTAACTCCTCTCAAAAATACAAGCTTCAGGGATTCTTTTGAGAGTCGATTCTATGGGTTTTTCTTCAGGCATAATTAGAACCTTTATACATAATCTTCCAATGGTTCATCCTCTTTTTGAGTCATTCTAAAAATGTCATCTCTTCTCCTATCAACTCTGCAATAATCTTGGTATTTTTCCAAGAATTGTGTTTCCATTGTGTCCCAATCTGGAATAGCATCTTTGCCCAGTCCCATAAACCATCTCATAGCAACATCCTTCAAATTTGCAAGAAATAGCTTGAGCCTATGAGCATCAGTTGTGTAGTCATAGCTTCTACATAGGACATCAGACTTGAACAAGAATGTATTTGGATCCTTGGTCACCAAACCATAGAAGACTGGCAATGTTGAAGGAGGTGTATTCTTCAGGGTAGCAACCCTCTCTTGGTTGGTAATTGGAAATTCAAAAGTCACATGTTCTAGTGGATCATCCACTAAATCATCCATGGTTTGGAAGATCCCCTATGTGTTTTCAGTAGATGTTGTTGAAAGGGAAAATTCTTCTTCAGTAATACCCTTGCTCTGATCACTATGGTCACTAATATCTGCTCTAGCTTGTTGGTTTGAAGGGAGAAATCTTCCCAAAGCATCTCTTTGCCTCCGCATACAATAGGTATGACTTTGTATAGCAATGACTCCTACACAATGTTAGTAAAATGTTCTAGTATTTAAAGGGATAAAACCTAAGTATCCTAATACTAAAAGAAAAAATTTAAGCTAGGGAAGCTTTAGAAATAACAAAAAATGATCTTTGAATGTAGCACCATCCCCGACAACAATGCCAAAAATATTGCATCCTTACTATGTCTAGTAAACTTGGTGACAATCACACAATTCAGAGGAAAAACCTAACTAAACAGTCCACTTGAACCTTTGGAAAGACCTTCATTGAATTATCGACTAGGACTAGTAAGCTTGTGATGGTATTGACACTGTATGTGCTTTCAAAGAATTAAGACTACCTAACTCATCCTAGTATAGTGTTATACTTGCTAGAAAATCTCAAAACTGCATTATAGTAAAGGAAGTAATGTTCCAGCACTATTGCTACGGGTACATACAATATAAGACTACAACTAAATACTATCAAGAAATGAATGCTAAAGTTTAACTTGATACTGAGAATCTAAACCTACACTCTGGAGTACAAGTTTAAGCAAACTAGAATAACTCAAAGAATCTAATAAATCATGCATTTATAAAATAATTGTTACAACAAAAGTAATTATTCAGGAAATGAAGTGAGGGACAGTTACCTTGAGTGGCCCTTTCTCAAATGACTATCTCCACTGATCTAACTCAAATCTAGCTTCTTAGATTGATACAATCATAATATTTCAAAATCATTCATTGCACAATCTCCACAATATCACATAAGATTCTACTAAAATATCTTATTCATGAATTCATCATTGAACAATAAACATTATCTGTGTAAAAATAACTAATTGAAAAAAAAATTGATAACTATATCTGCGACTTCAACAGCTTACAACCTACTCTACCTCAACCATCAAGCCATACATATAGGCATGGGGGAAGTTTATTAAAACAAGGTCTCTCAACTAAAATCATAAATCACCACTCCCTATATATCAAAGTGTGATAAATGCCAAGCAATCAATAACTGAAAAAGAAAGAAGAGTCCAAATGAAACTGAGATTCTTGTTGTAACAGAACTAGAACATGGACTAGTTGAATCAGTCACGTTAGATTCTTGACTGCAACAGAGTTCTTCTCCTTCAATCACCTTTATTAATTTGCATCATGATGCACAATCATCTTCATTAAGTGCCTCTATGTTGTAGTTGTTGCAATCAGTTTATTCTGGAACCTCCCATGCTCTATTGTCTGGGAACTCTTTTGGCTGCAGGCTGCACCTTGCAGTTGTTGCGGGCTACAGTCTATCTCCTCCAGATGCAAAGAGTTAGTTCACAAAACATGCACACAATACTAACAACCATAGATAAGCACATATATCCATTACAATTCATACATTCCCACACATAATCATGCAATATACATCATATCATAACCATATTTCCATATACTTTAAATCAAGTTCAGGGTTGCATAATGAGCATAAAAGATAGCATAGTGTAGGAATATGTATAAGATAAATGTCTAAGGATGTCTATGAAATCGCATAAAAACATAAGAAAACTAGCTAATAATTAGGCTCATCAGGGTTATGGGGGGAACACGTGGCATATACATATATATTACAACAATTATACAAGTTTTAAGGAAAAATATACTTACGTAAAGTACTTACCCTTAAGATAATTTCAAGTTAACTTTTTACCGAATTTATTTTCATGATGCAATATGACTTGGCGCCCAACAATACTTTGGTAGTAGTGTCTGTCTTTATTGGTATTCATTTGGATCTGTCTGGAGCTGTCTGGAGCTATCAGTAGCTATCCAGAGATATTTGATACTTCATAATACAAAGACCTACAGAAACTTGTGAAAATGAGTTTTATTTGAAGGAAATGGGAATTTCAAAGGAAAGACTGCCATTTCTAGTTTTCAATCTTTCCCTAAACAAAGCTGCCATTTCTGGTTTTCAACTTTGCCTAATTTTTTTTTGACAGGAAAGGCCGCCATTGTTGGTTTTCAACCCTTACTATTTTATTCGATGAACAATAATTTTTTAGAGCATAATCCCCATGGAAGAAAGATCATCCATGGTGAAGTGTTCTATCCTAGATTGGATTTCTACAGATAATTCTTCTTTGGAAGATAGTTTGTGATACAGATTCAGTCCGTGCCCATTTACTAGAAGAATTCTTCGGTCCCCATCAACGGGTAGTAGTTGAATGACACCATTGCTAAAAGTCTCCTTGATTTCATAGGGCCCTAACCATCTGGTGTGCAATATTCCTTTGAGATCTTGATACATGGAGTCATACAATAGGGCCCAATCTCATTTTTTGAAGTGCTTGCTGATGATATGCTTATCATGCCATTCTTTTCTTTGTTGCAGAATTAACTCTATACCATATGAAGTGCTTCCATTTTCATTTCCTCTTACCTATTCAGATGCATTATTCTGTGTTGTTGTGCCTCCATTAAATCAATACCAACTTCAAGTGTTGTTCTCAATGTTTCCACCTCATATTTAATAGGGAGCACTAGGTGCTTCCCAAAAACTAATTCATATGGCGTTAAATTAGTAGTGGTTCTCCAGGTGGTGTTATAGGCCCAAATAGCTTCTGTCATTCTTTTTGCCCAATTTATCCTTTTTCTTGAAACTGTCTTTGTGAGGATGTTCTCTAATTCCCTATTCGTCACTTCCACTTTACCATTTCCCTGAGGGTGATATGGAGAAGATTTCCTATGAGTGCTTTGATATCTCTCTAGAAATGCTTTGATCATAGTGGACATGAACCATGGCCCCTGATAAAAAACAAGGACCCTTGGGGCTCCAAATCTCTACAAAATGTGCTTGTACAAAAAATCTGCAATCTTCTCCTCTTTTACTGCTGGTAGAGCTTTTGCTTCAACCCATTTGGTGGCATAATTGGTATAGACCAGAATGTAATGATTTCCTCTAGACGGTGGATCAACTTGTCCCACAAAATCTATCCCCCATTTCTCAAATGGTTCTAGGACCACTTGAGGATGGAGTAGTATTTCTACAGTAGGAGTTGGACGTCCCATTCATTGGCATTGATCGCATTGCTTGACATACTATTGGATATCCTTGGTCATTGTTGGCTAGATATACCCAGCTCCTATAATCTTGTGTCTAGTTCAGAGGGCTAAAAAGTGGCCTCCAGTAGGTTCATCATGGTATGCTCGGATTATATCATAAACTTCTGTTTCCTACACACATCTTCTCAACACATGATCAGGGCAATTTTTAAACAGAATACCATTTACCCATTTGTATCTGGAGCTATCCCTAATCAGTCGTCTTGTTTCCTTCTGGTTGAAATGTAGTGGACATTTTCCTAAAACCAAATAGTTAGCTAAATTTGTGAACCATGGAGATTGTATGGAAATGGAAAAAAGGTGCTCATTTGGAAATGCATCATCCACTGGTTCATTGCTTCCCTACACAATCAATCTTGATAGGAAATCAACAACAACATTATCTTTCCCAGGCTTATCAACAATAGTTATATCAAGTTCTTGTAATAGTAGTAACCATCTAATAATTCTACCTCCTACCACAGCTTTATTCGTCAGATATCAAATAGCCACATGGTCAGTGTGTATAAAGAGTTTATAACCTATGATATAGTGGCATAACTTATTGATTGCATAAACTACTACCAAAAACTCTTTTTCTATGGTGGTATAATTTTTTTGTAGGATTTAAATTTTTGCTAACATAATATATAGTGTGCATACCTCCAGATTCATTAGCCTGCCCTAAGACAGCTCTGATGGCTTGATTGGAAGCATCCGCGTGAATATGGAATGGTTTGCTCCAATTTGGTCCCTTGATGACTGGTGCTGTCATGAGGGCACTTTTGATGGCCTCAAATGACTCTTGACATTGTGGTGTCCAATTAAACTCAGAATCCTTTTTTAGGAGGGTAAACAAGGGGCCAGCCTTCTGACTGAAGTTTTCAATGAACCTTCGATAATACCCAGCATGTCCTAGGAAACTTCTTACTTTTGTTTGAGTTTGAGGAGGGGCTATTTGTATTCTAATTTCAACCTTTTGGGGGTCTACTTTCATACCTTCCTGTGATATGTGGTGACCTAGGACTATTCCTTCTGTCATCATAAGACACTTCTCATGATTCAAGGACAACTGATGTTCTTTGTACCTTTCAAGCACCTTGTTTAGACTATCCCATGCACTGTGAAATCATCCATATAGACTTCCACACTTGTGTTGGCTAAATCAGCAAAGATTGCCAACACAACTCTTTGAAATGTGGCTAGTGCATTACATCATCCAAATGGCAAAATCCTATAGGCAAATGTCCCCCATGGGCATGTGAATGTAGTTTTGTCCTGATCCTCCGGAGCTACCTAGATCTAGTTGTAGCCACTAAATCCATCCAAAAAGGAGAAGTAGCGACTACCAGCCAAATTATCCAATACATAGTCGATAAAGGGAAGAGGGAAATAGTCTTTCTTGGTAGCTTTATTTAATTCATGATAGTCAATACAGACTCGCCATTTTCCATTTTTCTTTGGTACTATCACTGATGGCAATACCCACTGACTGTTAGAAATAGGATAGATGAATCCTACCTGTAATAATTTTTGTATTTCCTCCTTCACTATTTCTCTTAGAGCTGGATTGATCCTCCTTTGTGGTTGTCTTATAGGATGGACATCTTTAGTGTAGATATGGTGTGTACAAACACTGGGATGAAATCCTCTTATATCTTTGTATTCCCATGCGAATGATTGGGTATGATTTTGTAGTAGTTTTGTTAATCAGATTTCCTCTATTTTTGTTAACCAATTGCTTATGGAGAGTTGTTTATTAGCTTGGATAGTTATTTGCTTTGTGCCACAGTGAATAGAATGTATGTCTTTGTAAGGACTGATCAGGGTATTTAATGGATAGAAGTGACGTACAATCTGATGCAAGGTTTTCTCTTGTTGGTAATTCAAGTGAGAAGCAACTTCTTTAGAATATGGATAGTTAAATACCCTTAAATATCCTCTTAGATCTCTCCAGAGCCATCCGAAGACCTCTTGTACAACACTGTATAGGGAGGTTTCATCATTTTCTTACAATTCTTTATACTCTTCATTGCATTTTTTGAAATGTTCTGCAATTGTTACCATTGCTAATGAGGAGGCATCTTCCTCATCTGAATCCATTAAATTATCTATCCATGGTTTATTCTCATACTGTAAGAATGGCTTAGCAAGAGGGTAGATAGAGAGTTCCTTCAATCTTTTCCCATTGGAAATAGTCATATTCCCTGACCTACAGTCAATAAGGGCTACTGCAGTAGCCAACCATTGCCTACCTAATATTATTGGATATCCTGAATGTTTCTTCCTTGTCTGAAGATGAGGAAATCTACTAAATAATCCTAAGTATCCACAATGACTATAACATCTTCCAAAATCCCTTCTAGTTTAGTGATGGATAGATCTGCTAGTTGTAAAATAGTTGAGGTTGGCTGAATATGAGTTAATGCCAAAGCTTCCACAGTATCTGATGTCATCACATTGATAGCAGCCCCCAAATCAATTAGTACATTTGAGACTGATGTTCATCTTATTTCAATCAAGATAACAGGACTTCCAGTATCCCCATACTTTTGAGGAACCAACTTACCTGACAAGACATCAGCAAGTTTTCCTTCTACTTGAATAGTGTTTGGTAATTTTCATTTTCTACCTAGAAGTTTCAAGCATAGGCTTTTGATAGTCTGATTTATCTCAGGGATATCCTTTATCACTTGTAATAGAGGAACTTCAATATGTATCTTCCTAAGTTCCTTGATTAACTAAGAGTCATCTTGAGCAATCTGACCTTCTCTAGATTTTGGAGGAGCTTGTTTTAATTGTTCTGGAAATGGAACAGAGGCTTCCTTCATAATTTATTCCAAATTTTTTCTCTCGGCCTTCTTATCCTTTTGTTGTTCCTTAGTGCTAGGCATCACCTCCTCCTCATCAAGGACTTCCTCAACAAGAGTTTTTATAGGGATGTTTCAGGATTGAAGTTGGATGTCATTAATATCTACTACATTCAGGGTAGCTGTATTGGGATCAGTGTTATACACTTGTTGTTATGGTCTATTGTTTTTTGGATTTGGAATTGGCTAAGAAGGCATCTGTGATTGGTTTACCTAGTTGTTCAAATTTGGATTCTCAGGTTGTGAGGGTCCAGGAAGTAAGGCTTAAGGTTGATTCCCAAATTACCTCATTCCTTGGTTATATTGAGGTGCCCACTGTTGTTGATATTGTTGTTGATTTGGCCACCAGAGAGTAACCCAAGATTTATTCATCTAGTCTGACTGGGGCCATGTTGGTCCCCACTGAGGTGGCATTTGCATTAGAGGGAGTTGACCTCCCCAAGGTCCATTCCAAGAGGTTGTTCCCCAACTTGATGGGCCTCTTAGAGCATATTGACTTGGAAACTAGTTAAATCCATAGTTTGATTGTTTCTAGCCAATAAAAATTTAACTCTTCCTCTTCTGTTGGTGTTTTTTCAATCTATTTTTTATTTTAGGAAGTGGACTACACTCATTTGTGGAATATTTTTTCTCACAGATCCTACATAACTCAGTTTTGTTCAAAGGACATTCCCTAAGTGGATGTTTTTCTCTACAACAAGGACAATATATGGACAAGGGTTCAGTGTTCTTTTTACTGGCTTGCATACCATCCAGGGCAGTATTCAAATGAAGTAAGATGTTAGTTTTTAGATTCACAAGTTCTTCCATTACTTGTGTGACATCATTGGTACCAACTTTGCCTTTCTTCTGCACTCTATTTCCTCCTTGAGTGTGAGAATAATTTCTATTAACCTCCACAATCTCTGCAAAACTTTGTTTGTTAATATCTCCCTTTCCCATTAGGTTTAAGGCTTCTCTAATTTTGTCATTAATTCCCCTTAAAAAAATGGTTTTACTAAGTTCTTCATCGAGGTTATTGCCACATCTCCTATGAACAAATAGGAATCTGTCCACATAATCTTCTAAATTTTCAACTTTCATCTGTTTCATTCAAAAGAGTTCATCCTTTTGATCCCTAACTCTACAATAATCTTGATATTTATCAAGGAAGGCAGCTTCCATTTGATCCCATGTAGTTATGGAATCTGTTGTCAGGCCCATGAACCATCGTAGAGTTGACTCCTTGAGAGTGGAGGGGAAAAGTTTTAATTTCTGATTATCTGTGGCATAATCATAGGTTTGGCAGAGGACCTTAAATTCAAACAAGAATTGGTCTGGGTCCTCTAAAGTTATTCCTCAAAAAGTTGGTAGGAATGCAGGAGATATGTTTTTCATGGGAGGTTCATTCCTTTTAGGAGTTACGGTGATTGGATAAGAGAAGATTCTATTATTAGCTAGTTCGACATGCTCACCATCTCCAAAGATATCATCAGCCATTGTAAAAAGTGTTTCAGAGAGAATGGGAGATTTTGAAGGTAGAGAAGATCCTCGATTGATTAAATGATTTGGAAGTTCTTCCAAATTAGGTTCCAGAGGTGTACTAATTGTGGTTTTTTTTATGAATCGACCTAAGGCATCCCTAGGCCTACTCATAAACTAATGGATCCGAAATGCACTCGTTCAAAAATTCTTATCAACACCTTAACCTACAATGATTTGTAGATTATTTCCCCAGCAAAGACGCCAAAAATGATGAGGTCATTGTAGTTGTTGTTAATTCATCATCATTTAATTATCAATCCAAAGGTGTCTAGAGTGATCTGCGAAAGACTCTTAGTGTGGGGGGGTTTGGAGTGGAATCTGAATCTAGTGAATGGATGGTTTTGGGTGTGTTGAGTAAGGTTTAGTCTACCTAGCTTGCTGGAATAAACACACATGTGGGAAATAGAAACTATTTTAATTTCTTTTAAAGGAAACACACAAGCTAAAATATTACGCTATTTGCTTGGAAAGAAACACACATGCTTTAAAGGAAACAATTCTATTTGCTTTGAAAGAAACACACATGCTTGAAAGAAACTATGCATTTTGCTGAAATAAAACTCAAAGGTAATTGCATCAATTGTCAAACTATAGCGATGAAATACTTTGAATACAATAATGTTGTTTGAATAACAAATCTCTTTTTAGTATTTTCAAAATTTAAAGGAAAAACTTGTAGGTGACATTATCTAAATAGTTATATAGAAAAGGAAAACACAACATAAGATTAACATGCAAAGATGATAATGGTGAACAGAAAGACACAACAGAACAACATAGAAATGGAATACTAAGAGATCTCCTCCAAGTTGCAAAAGCGAGGCCTAATTTCCCAGCTAGAGATGATCCTCCTAAACTAAAGCTATCTTCAGAAGAAATTCCCCTTCATTTGCATTCAAAATAGCCCCAAAATGGGCATGGATACATGAGCAAAAACATGGAGTTTTCCTCTAGCTAAAAAGCAATATAATCTAACTAATAATATGACTAAAAACTGGAACTAACTAAGAGAGACTAACTGGCTCCTATTTGTACATTGGAGAATTTATTGAAAGGAATAACTATACAAAATCTTAACTGTAGCAAACTGAGATTAAACCAATTACTTTATTTAATACATCAACAATTCCTTTTGCAATTTACTTCAGATCAGAAATTTGTATCAAATTAATCATTAGTGACTGAGTGATTTCCTAGAATGGCATGGGTACTAATGGACAATTACTTTAGTGACTGGATGCCGATTGATAGCTAGTTCAGTTGTCACTAAACAAAGTGGCATGTGGACCAAACCTTGGAGTTGCTAATCGGTTGCTTTTATTGGGGCATCAGTTATATTTGCATCGTTGGATTCTTAAGTAGCCCTAGGGTTGGCTTTAGTGGTCATCGACTCAAGGGGAGGATGACTCTCTTGAAGTGTAGTGGCATCTAGAGCTTTCTGGGGTTTAGGTTCTTCATGAAGAAGGGAGCTCCAGAGGGGTTTGGAGGTCACTGGGAAATTCACTACTGTACTTCTCATGCAATCACACATAACTTGTACAATAATTTCATAAGATATGCATTTGAAAAGTATAATTCAAGTAATTAGCCAAGAGATTTCATCGAAAGGAAATAAGCACTAAACATCTATATAATCTAACCAAAAAACAAGTATAATCACAATAATATATATATGCCATAGAGTTATATCAAAGTCTTTTGAAACAGAAAATATATAGAAATAGATGAGTCACATATTTGACTCATCACAGAAAGCAAGGAGTTATATAAGAAAACCTGTAACGAGTCACTTGATGAGAGTTCTTCTTATGTACATTCCTACTGGTATCCCTCCTCTGCATGGATGTCTTTTTTTGTTTTACTCTACCTCCCTGCTTTGTCCTGATGCAGAGGCATCCACACTATAACCTTACAATACAGCATGGATGTCTGCAGCCCATCATCATCATCATCATCATCACCATCATCATCATATTTTGCTTAACACTGTGAGCATCATCATCATATTTCCTGCGCCGACCGATATCCTCCTGATGACAAGCCTCGCCCTTTCGCATGTCAACAGCATCACCTTATTCGATTATCGACAGCATCATCATGTTCGACCAGCGCGAACATCCTCCTGACGTCCACTGTTCACTTCCGCGACAACTTCCGTCTTCACTACCTTCAGCATCATGATATTCAACATCATGATAATCAACAGGATAAAGAACATCCGGTTCCTCCCATTTATCCTGATGATGACCAACCTTCACTTCTCGCACCGTCCCTTTGATGCTGACGTCACCCGATATCCTGATGACGTATATCCTGATGACGATGACGTCACCTGCAGCTCCTCAATATCCTGCTGCTCCGAAATATCCTGATGACGTATATCCTGATGATGATGACGTCATATCCTGCTGTTGGCCAAACTTAGCTTTTTCGGCCGGCGATCAACCCGATCTTCAACCTGATGCCGATACGCTCCTCCTCGGCCCTCCTGATGATGATCACCCCGACGCTCCTTCACTTCATGCAATCGAAAGCATCATGCTCTCCTCCACTTATCCGGATGATGATGCCCAACGCGACTGCAGGATATTTGCAGAAATATCCTGATGATGCCGTTTTCACGAACTTTTCAACCTTAGCGAAATTTCACTTCGCCGATCCTCCTGGGACGACCCGATCCACTCTCAGGGTGATCTTCCAACTCAAACTTATCAGCTCGACCTAGCACATGCCCATGCTAGGGTCTTCAACACCTTTCAGCCGCGATCCTGCACACCTGCATGCGAACAAACAAACTAACACCTACCCTACTGTACATAACCATTCCACCGATCAGACAAATCAACCGGTGGAATGGATCAGCGAATCCATGAAAAACCACCCAAACCAGCAAATCGATTAGATAATGGAAGTAAACAGAGGATGAACACAAACAGGATCACTTTATTTGATTTCAAAAGATGCTATTACAATATTCAGTCGCTCTCTCTCTCAGTAAAGCCTGATCGATGATCTACAGTCAACCGATCCTCATGCTTAAATAGATTTGCCTTCGAGTACTACTGACCCGACTCCAAGCGGCTGGGAACTCTCCAGGTGGCTGGGAGGTCCAACCGAACATACATCATGACAGCTGTTCTAACAAACTTCCTAAAAATAATAAAAGCATGGTCAGCATGATCTTATCATGATCAGCATGACCTTATTACATGCATTTGGTCTTATCAGACCTTCTTGGAAACATAAACAAGACCTAAAACTACTAACTGCCTCATGAAGGCCAGCTGTCAGGTAGGTGCTCCTGCACCATACTCCCCAACAGAAAAGAACTCATGTCCCATGAGTTTAGTATGTGGAAGTCCTCCACCTTTACACCTTGCCTTTGCAATATGCTGATCTGTTCCAGCTTTGTCCTCTGCTGGCTCTTGGCTGCTCCAAGTCTTCTGAACTGTAACTTGCTTTCTGGCAAGTAAATCCTCATGCCTGTTGATGTAGGCCTTTCTCTCACATACCCTGTGTTTGCCAGGTTGTCTGACCAGAACCTCTGGCTGAACTGCCTCTTGAACTGTTGCACTGTTCAAGCCTATCTTCCTGTCAACCTGTATAGGACAAGCAATAGTCCCAACTATGACAACATCCTTGTCATTCCTCTCAACTGGTTGCTGTTTGCAAACCTGTTTCTGCACCTGCTGCTGACCTCTGTCAGTCAAAACTAAAACTTTCTTCAATCTGTTGTCCTGAACAACTCCTTTCTCTACAGTATCCTCATCTGCTTTTATGCCTGATCCTCTAGGCATCTGCACAAATTCCTTCTTTCCCATCAAAATGATTTTGGCTACCCCCTGTGCTGCAGCATCTGCCTGCAATGGCATCAACTTAATAGTCTTCCCATCTTTCTTGATGGTGTAGGTATTAGCGTACCCATCATACAGTACCCTTCTATCAAATTGCCATGGTCTACCCAACAGTAGGTGACAACATTCCATGGGCAAAATATCACACAAAATTCTATCATGATATGCTCCAATCTGAAAATCCACATATGCCTGTTCAGAGACAAAAAGTGATTGACTATCACTCACCCAAGATGCCTTGTAAGGGTGTGGATGTGGAATCCTTTCCAAATTCAATTTATCCACCATTTCCTGAGATACCATGTTGTCTGTTGAACCAGTATCAATGACAACCTTACATTTTTTACCTTTGCTCTTGCAGATGGTCTTGAAAAGAGCTCTTCTTTGTGGGGATTCTTTGTCATGTACCTTCATGGTAGTTGCTGTTCTTCTCATCATCAGAGACTCTCCACTCTCTGGGTATGCATAATTATCAGGCTCCTTATCTTTTTGATAAGTGTTTGAACTCTGCACACTTTGCTCTACTGTCTCTTCTTGTACAAGTTGTATCCTCTTGTCATTTGTCCTCCCATTTATCCTGATGATGACCAACCTTCACTTCTCGCACCGTCCCTTTGATGCTGACGTCACCCGATATCCTGATGACGTATATCCTGATGACGATGACGTCACCTGCAGCTCCTCAATATCTTGCTGCTCTGAAATATCCTGATGACGTATATCCTGATGATGATGACGTCATATCCTGCTGTTGGCCAAACTTAGCTTTTTCGGCCCGCGATCAACCCGATCTTCAACCTGATGCCGATACGCTCCTCCTTGGCCCTCCTGATGATGATCACCCTGACGCTCCTTCACTTCATGCAATCGAAAGCATCATGCTCTCCTCCACTTATCCGGATGATGATGCCCAACGCGACTGCAGGATATTTGCAGAAATATCCTGATGATGCCGTTTTCACGAACTTTTCAACCTTAGCGAAATTTCAGGTAGGTGCTCCTGCACCATGTCCCTCCTCTTGAGGCCTCTAATTATGGTGTAGTTCAAATTAGAACTCATAGGTTTCCTCCAGTTAACTCGATTTTCAAGATGCATGGCCTTTTTTCGCCATCCTTTCTACTGCATGAATTATTTATATTTTATCTAGTTAGATTTCTTTTATAATTTCTAATTATCACCACATGCATTAATATGCCATCATTAATATTTTAATTACATTATATATATATATATATATATAAATAAATAACAAAAACTTTAAAGTATATATATATATAAAGTCACTTGAAAACATTACACGAAGCTATTAATAAATCATTCTTTTATAATAAATAGTCATAAAAATTAAGAAAGGGTGTATTAGCATTACTATCCATATATACTTATTAACATAACACTTTCAATAAAAATAATTTAATCCATGCAAATACTTTCACCTTATAATATTTTCAACTAGTCGAGAAGAAAGTATGACTTCATGTTTAATTCATTCAATTGAAACAAAAAGACGTTCAAGAGCAGTGGTTATCACATAGCTATCAATTCATATTGTTATTGAAATCATGTCAAAATTTTGCACTAGAAAAGACCTATTTGAAGGAACGAGACTATACACTTTATCTACTCTGCATAAATCATTCACGCCAAACAGAAACTCAAGAAGATTAATCCAAATGCACCCAATGAAACCTAATCAAATGCAAAATGACATGATACTATATGATCTACATGTGTGTGTGCAAGTATCGGGGTCCCATTCCTATTGGTTCTTGTCGGGCGGCTAGAGTGTCTCTACCTCAGCCATGTTCTCACCTTTGACGTTCCTGCATTCAATCGTACTTGATTCTACATCAATAGGTTAGTCAAAAAATCATAGCCGAAGCAAAGCATAAATCCATCATACACATTTTAAATCTATCATAATATCTATCCATTACAACAATTCACTAGTTAAGCTTACATAATTAACCATGCAATAAAACTTTCATGATAATAATTAAGAGTTCAAGTTGTAAAAAGAGTAAAAAAGGATCGAGACATGACAAGGGCTAAGGATGCAAAACTAGAGTAGAATTTGCAAAAAGCTGCTCAGGAAAAATAAGAAAAAGATAAAATAATCTCTAAATTACAAAAGGATTTTGAGCAATAGAAAGCCACAATTACACAAAAAGATGCTCAAATTGCAAATCTTGCACAGCAACCAACACAACCTACCCCTGCAGTAGCTGCATTGCAAATTTATGAGATTAACATGCAAATATCACAGGACAATGCATAGCTTAGGAGGGAAAACATGCATCTTCAGAGAGACTTGGAGACTTTCTAGATAGAGAAGACGGTAGTAGAGCAAAGGATTTCCCTAGCTTGTGAAACAAGGGAAACCCTATTAGCATGACAGCCGCCTTTAGGTGTGTATGCTTTATTTTTATGAGAACAATTTCTATGGTGGAAGTTGCTTCGTATTAGTTGTAATCTACCTTTTGATTTTGATAATGACAAAGAATTCATGGAGACCTCTATAAAAAATCCTAAAGATTAATAGAACCTTCTGTGTGAGATTTTTCAACATGGACACATTATGGGTCATGTTAATACCTCCATGTTGAATTTATATTTGGGAGAGCTCCAGCTCGCCAGAGTTATCTATCTCTTTTAAGGAACAATAGGTTGTGGGAAGAACAAATGGAAGAATACAACATAGCGGCTAGGAATATTGGTCTACTAATGAGGCATGGATGCTCGAAAATTACATGGTATAGCAAGGCCTTCAAGGGTCAAGTCTATAGGAAAGGTATTAAGGACCAATATGTACAAAATTTGAACTCCTGTATTGCAGATTTCCAAGAAGTCACCAACTTTCTCACCAATACAGCTACTTGGAGTTGTATTTTTGATATGAGGATTTGCTTGATTGCTTCAAGTGATGGGAGCCAATATCCCCACTAAATATTAGGCAGATGTTTGTATGGGCAAAAAAATTGGTAGCCCTAATTTAGGAAAAGAAGTAGAATTGGGTGGGATGAGATTCCAGCCACCACTCTTGCTGATGCTAGCCCCACTTCTTAGTGCTCAAGGACTAATGAGGAAACAAAAAGCAGATAAGTGATATGCCACAGTCGTAGAAAATGATGGTTTTGCAGTGAGAGGGTGGAAGGTTTTCGATTACAAGTCATAAGACTTTGATTGTAGCCAAATCCTAGATGAGAAGAATGTAACAGATGATAATGTTGTTCATCTTTCGCCATGATGACACGGTTGGGATTAACCAAGGGGAGATGATGAGGCACATCTATGGCTATGTTAATTTCTACATATTCTCTTTTCAAAAACTTTGATACTATATATATATATATATATATATATATATATATATATTATAATTGTCTTTTGAATAAATGGATATGCATGCTTAGTCTTTATTTCTTTAGATAAAATATTTGATAAATTACTATGAATTTTTATTTCAAATGCATGTTTTATTGAGTTCTTGTCCAATTTGTATGTTGATTGCATGAGGAATACAACAAGGAGCTTTCCAGAAGCCTTTGGACCTCTCTGGAGCTGTGTTCCTCATAAAAAAGCCAAACTCCAGAGAGCTATGGATTCCTACAACAGTGCAAAAGAATCGTCATTCCTTTGATTCGACGATTAGTGAAGCAAAACCAAGGCTCATTCGAAAATCTAATGATGGGGACTCAAGCAATTCTAGTGACATAACTCATTGACAAATCTAGAACTTTAGTTCAAAAGTCATTTTGGTTTATGGTAACTAAAGGTACTCCCAGTTCATGCCAGCACCAATCCAAGACCTATATGACCGCGTTAATCATTCTTGATGCAAAATCTAATCTAAAGTTCAAAATCAAAGGAACTTCTGAAGCATTGAATAAGAAAATGGCTAAGTCCAAGTTTTGTTGTAGCTAAGACTAGTGTAGTTATTTCATAAAATAAAGGCTCGATTGTATAAGTAGGAGCCTAGTAGATTCTCAAGTTAGTCCTACTTTTTAGTTAAGAATTACTATTTTTCATCACGGAGGCAATCTTTCTATTTTAATCGTGTATCCATGCCCATCTGGGCTTTGATTCAATGAAAATAAAGAGGAATTTATATTGAAGTTGATTTAGTTCAAGAGGATCCTTCCTGCTGAGAAAGTAGGGTCCACTTCCCTAATGGAGGAGATCTCTCAGTACATATTTTTGTTTTCCTTTTCATTGTCATTTTCTATGTGTTATAGTTAGTTGATGTGTACTTCTTATGTGTGCATGTTCTAAGTGTCTAAATACATGCAAGTTGTCTCTTAATTCAAAAAATACCAAATTGAGGTTCTGTTATTCAAATATTCTACCTTGTGAAACAACACCGGTCTATTTAGTTGTTTATTGAGTTTTTCATTTCTGTTGCATGACGAGATAATTTTTAATGCTTTAATAGTTATGTTAGTGTGAATAGGGATATTTCCTATCTAGTTTCCCTTGTTGTGAGAATAATTCATATTATTTAACTATTTATTAGTTAAATAATATTCTCTCACATAATTCACATGTTAAGTTGACTTAGTGAGTCTTCTAGTTGTTTATAGTTGTTTCTAGTTGTGTATAGTTGTTGCTAGGTGTTGATAGTTGTCTTATAGTTGTCTTATCCTACACATGTGCTATAGTTGTCACATGTCATAGGATTAAGACACTTGTCACAAGACTACAACATCTTAGCTTTCATCCTTGCCTTTATAAGAAAGGCTCTTCATGTACAACATAACAACATGATGAATAATTTTGCATTCATTAGTAGAATAGTATTATTCTCTCATTTGTCTCTCTTATGATTACATGAAGTCTTAGATTTTGGGTGGCTCCTATCTAGCCAACTCTTACATGGTATCAAATCTCTCTAGGTGGAATCTCTTCTTGCTAGCCAAATTATTGAGAGATTTGAATGCAAATTCATGGTGGATCTTGATAGTTGAGTATGCTCTTCTCTTGCATCAAATGGTGACTTGGAGAATTAGAAAGAATTGATGTAAATACCAGAATTGTGAGGGTTTCCTCTTTGTACCTTATATTGCAGGTTCATTTTGGAGCATTCTACTATAAATCTGAACACACCATTGTGTTCAGAAGGTTTGAGATAGTCAAGATCGCCTTTTGTTTCATCCAGATTAGACACCGGAGGCCAAATCTATGAGGTTTTTAATTTGGGGAATGGATACCTAATCCAGGAGGTAGCTGCAATTTTGGAGTAGTTTGGAAAAAATGAGACCCTGCCATTGCACGTAAGATACCCAAAAAATCTATAGATTGACTGTCAAATCACCCAAATCAGAGTTGGAATGAAAGGCAAAAAATTTTGCAATTCGGTTGTACATAATATTCTATAGAATATTTCACAGGGGTCATTATTGCATAATATTCTATGTACTCCCTACACAGGCGCAAGCATCACCAGTCGTACTAGGAATCTTTGGCATAGATAAAAATTTTGTTGAAGTTTTTTTTATTCATTGTTTTTAAAAAGAAATATTCTGTGGAAGAATAAAAAAATTATATAGGTTACCAACAAGGTTCTAAACCCTGTCGGCCCCGTACACCCTTGACAAGGGTGCCTACAGCTGCAGGATAAAGACCCCCGGTCAGTGGCCTTACTGCCAGGGATAAATCCCCGGTCAGCAGGCTCACCGCCAGGGTTAGTACCCTGGCTGACGGCCTTGGCCCCACCACAGGGCTTTAGCCCTTTGAAAATTAAAATTCACAGGTTTAAAAAAAGATCAACAGCAGTAAAAATTTTCCAGTGCCAAAACAAATAAATCAAAACCAGCATAGTTTCAAACAGTCTGCAAAATAGCATATACATGGAATATTCCGCTATCAGACTGGCAGTTTTCTCTGCCACTGTCAGTTTTGCACCATCTAACGGTGGTTTCAGTTGTACACTAGTGGTTTTGCCAAAAAACACAGTGGTTTTTCACCCACAGGCTATTTTAACTACCACAGCAGGTGGTTTCCACTGGTATCCAATGGTTTTTTCCTCATACAAGCGGTTTATGGGTCCTGAGAGCGGTTTTCCTCTTAAAATAGGTTGTTTTACCTTGTAGAAGGCAGTTTTCAAAAAACCTTAGGCAATTTTGTTTTGTAAACAGAGAATATTCCATCTAGACAACATATTTTGTTGTAGGTATTGCTAACGCATTTCCATCTAGACAACATATTTCATTGTAGGTACTACTGGCATCATCACTGCATCAGCAGTGATGTCAGCGACACGGCCCCTTTGGCCCCCTTCTAGCCCTAATGGGGCATTTTTTTCGGGAGCCATAACTTTTCACCACAGTAATGAAAATCAGAAAATGAGATCATCGAAAAGTTGGCTCTGAGCACTTCAAAGTGGTGTAAATATTTTTTTGAGATTTTGCTGCAAGTGTTTGGTATAGTTGTTTGAAGCTAGATCTTGCATTTTCACTCCTAAGCTCACCATTTTCACCCACTTTATCAGAATTCAACTTTTTACAGGTGTTGGAAAGGTATTTCTGTAATCTACAGTTCTGTCCATGCCATTTTTCTAGATTTTGCTTTAGACATCAAATTTTTAGTTTGAAGGACTTTGGGTACATATCACTCATTGATTGGAAAAGAGTTGAAATTGGTGGTTGTTTTGGTTTGGAGGGGCTTAAATTATAGTGTTGATTAAGTTTGTGCTTTGATATAGCTGCTTGTGCTCTTCTTTTCCTCTACATAATGGATAAGTCAAGGGTTCCATTATTAACACCTTATAACTATGTAATTTGGAGTCAACATGCATGTAATGCCCTAATGGATCTTGGACATTCTTTATATGTTGAAAACAAGATACCTGAACCCACAGATGATAAGGAAAAGATAAATTGGATGATAAAGCATATAGAAGCTCTTGGATGTCTTTGTAGTTTCATTTCCCTATATCTCTTATTTCAAATTGAGGCATGTACAAATTCACATGATGCTTGGGATAAGTTGAAAACATTGTATGGCACAAGAAATGAAGTTAAAGGCTATCAAATTGATAATGAATTGATGAGCCTTGATCCTAAGAAATTTAGCAACATCCAGAATTACATAACTAAGGTTAATTATTTAAGAGCATATGTAAAGCATGTGGTATTGAGAAAAAGGACATCCAGTTGATCTACAATCTATTGAATAAACTTGGTTCTGATTATGCAACTTTTGTTTATAGTTTTCACACTCATAGGTTAACAGTGGGATTTCCTTTCACTATGCCTTCATTTGCATCCTTTTCTGAGATGTTAATGCATGAGAAACATAAGCTTCTTTCTATGGGTATCATTAAGCCATCACAGACTCATGCTTTGGTGGTTGGACAAACTAAGGAATAGAAAGCGTCAGGTTCTTTGGACAAGAAAGCTAAGAAAAATCCACAAATAGATCAAGCACAAAATTCACCTAAGAAGGAGAAGCCTAAATGTGCTTATTGTAAGAAATCAAGGCATGATGAACATAATTGTTTTAAGAAATAGATTGACATGTTGATGCAACTTATTCAAAAAAACAATCTTCCATCTCCTAATTCTTCTTCTACTCCTTCAACATCTACATAGCCAGAGCTTTATGAATCAGGTCATGCAAGGAAAGCTGAGGAACCCACACATAAAGGTAAAGCACTTTGTGCAAGTATAAGTTCTACATTAGGTAAATAGCTTCTTGATTCAGGGGCTTCTCATCATATGGCTTCTTCCAAGGATATGTTTTCTTCATTTGAGCCGTGTGATATACCACCTATCTTGATGGGTAATAACACATATATGAATGTAATTGGGAAGGGAACCATTGGTATTGGTGAAGGTACTTTCAATGATGTACTTTGTGTTCCTTCTTTGACCAATAATCTTCTTTCCATATATCAAATTACTCATAGTGGTATAGGGAAGAAAGTGGAGTTCACACCTGATTTGGTTATTATCAGAGACTTGGAGAGCATAGAGATTATTGCTATTGGGGTGGTTGATCATACATATTGGCTATATACCTTTCATGGTTTCTCTTCAGATGATGATTCAAATCCGTTGGTTGACATCACACTCTTTGTGTGAATCACATTTTAGAGGAAAAGTTTGGTCACTTGAACGTTGGTATTCTTGCCCCTTCATTGGTTCATGAGACATGTGCTACACTTCCATCTTCTCCACCTCCTACTTCTTCAAAGTTCAGTACTTCAGTTTAGCAGGATACTTATTGTCTTTCAAATATAGCTTTGTGGGATGAGCATTTGACATGCATTTCAGATTTATTTTGTGAGTCCCATCTTGTAGATTTGGAGGACACATTTGAGGGGTTATCTCTCCTCTTTGATGAAAGTCATAGCACAACTATTGTCAACCCATCTTTGTCTTTGGAGCTTGATGTTTTTCAATTTCCACTAGATCTTGGATTATCACTTTCATCAGTGAGACCTAAGACTCTTGAATTGATTGTGGTATCATTCAGCATCAACATGGAGACACATGAGCAGTTTTCAAAGGCATCATATTTCATGAGACGTCTTCCCTCATCTCTTGTTTTAGAGTTGAAGTTTCTTCGACATACACTAGTGGATTAGTTTCTTCCCAAGGGGAGGAATGTTGTTTGTAGGTTTTGAATCCTCTTTGGTCTTCTTCTTCGAGCATTCACAAATGGCACAAGAGATACTTCTTTCCCATTATTTTGGGGGGGCATCTTGTCTCATTCTTTCCCTCTTATGGAGGGGCTATTGATTGTATATCTTTGATGGATGTTGTATTTGGGGGGTCTTGATTCTTCCATCCTTCCATCACTTGTACATGCTTGCATGCATTCTCACCTTTGGAGAGGAGTTTTTTCCCATGAGGTTTTCTCCTTTACTCCACTTGAGACTTGTTTGTACATGGGTACCTAACATAGCCTAGTAACCGGGACCAATCCATCTTTGCTTTAGTCAACTACTCCCTAAGTTGCACTTAAGGGGGGTGTTAGTGTGAATAGGGATATTTCCTATCTAGTTTCCCTTGTTGTGAGAATAATTCATGTTATTTAACTATTTATTAGTTAAATAATATTCTCACATAATTCACATGTTAAGTTGACTTAGTGAGTCTTATAGATGTTTCTAGTTGTTGCTAGGTGTTGATAGTTGTCATATAGTTGTCTTATCCTACAAATGTGTTATAGTTGTCACATGACTACAACATCTTAGCTTTCGTCCTTGCCTTTATAAGCAAGGCTCTTCATGTACAACATAACAACATGATGATTAATTTTGCATTCATTGATAGAATTGTATTATTCTCTCATTTGTCTCTCTTGTGCTTGTATGAAGTCCTAGATCTTAGGTGGCTCCTATCTAGCTATCTCTTACAAGTTAATGTAGTTTCCTTCCTGCAAAATAGCTTAGACATTTTCAATTTCAGCATGTGTGTTTCTTTCCAAGAAAATAGATTAGCTTGAATTTCAGCATGTCTGTTTCTTTCCAACAAATATATTAGTTTGAATTTCAGCATGTGTGTTTCTTTCTAGCAAATATATTAGTTTCAATTTTAGCAAGCAAGTTTTGTTTAGCAACTAGTATAATCTTTTTGTCCCATGAGATTCAGATTCCACTCCAACCCCCACATAAGAAAATCTTGCTGTAGATCACTCGAGACACCTCCAAATTGATAAAATTAAATGATAATAAATTGAAAAGAACTATGATGACCTCATCAACATCTACAGGTTTTACAATTCTTTGTTCATGAAGGCCTAATCCCTTTCCTTTATAGCCCATGATTTGAAATTTTTTTCTAGTGGTAGATATTTGTTGCTTTAGAAACACGACGTGAATCCATTAGTGTATTTTCAAGAACCATTAGAGCTTGCAATTTGCTCATCTACAAGGAGACCAAATTTGAAGAAGGTGGTTGGACTAACTTGATAGGATGTTTGTGTTTTCTCCTCATACACGATGACATTACCTTGATCAAGAACATGCTTAATGTAATCAATCATGACTTTCTTATCCTCATGGTCGATGTGATCAACATCATTCACAACTTGCTTGCCAAATGCTTAATATGATTATGTTTATTTTCTATGTTTGATGGGAACAAAAATATCCTCATGGGAAGGGGGAGTTGTGGGATGATGGTTAGGATTGGTTTAGTTTTCTTGGTCTTGTGAGTTTGTGGTATTATGGATTGAATTGGATTAAGAGTTTTGACCTTGATTTGGTGATGGGCAAGGTTGATGATGCTTCAACACAAACTCTTGACATATTCTTAATTGCTTTATCAACAAATATGGATGTACATTGTTTGGATTTGATATCCCCTTTAGTGATTAGCTCATGGACATACTCCTTGATTATTGCACATTAATTGGTGAGAGGCCTTTGATGCTTATAGGTTTTATGGAGTTTATGGATTTTGGATCGTATGGATTCTATTCATGTACCTTCCTGCCTAGGTTGGCTTGTAGGTATATTAGCTCTAGGGGGTCTTGATTAGGCTTAACAAGCTTTGGATTGATAATATTATTGCATGATGGCACTTCACATTGGGTGGGAATGGTCTTAGGGGGCTTTTGTAAAATTCAGATAGGCTTTGCATTTATAACCTTATTACTAACAACATACTTGTATTTGTCAAAGAATAATGGCATGGGATTAGAGGTGTTGCAAGACTCCTCAACTTTGCTCTTTCTATTTTTTTATGATTCCTTACTAGTAGTCCTAGGATATAATACTTCATAGATTTTTTGGATAAGGTAGGATTAGATGATTGATAGGATTACTGATTAGATTGTTGGTTGGTTTGTGAAGGTTTGAATGATGGACTTAAAAAGGAGGATAAGGCTTTGATTTTGATTGGCTTTTTGAGGGTTTGGAATTTAGACATAAATTAGTTTTGAGGGTCTTGTCCTAGAATGGCATTTCCCTTGCCAAGGTTGGTATAGAGATGACTTATGGATATTCAATTTAGTCTTGAGGGATAACTAGTGCTAGCATGTTCTTGGTTTAAGGGATCTTGGTTGTTCATGGCTTGTCGATTAAGGCCTATGGAAATCTTGCTCATGATAATGTCATCAAGAGTTTGATATGGATCACCTTGGGCATGTCCATGTGTAGCTCTAAACAAGTCATAAGGATTATTGTTATGTTTGTATTGATCCACAAGGCTACCATCATCCTCATTTTCAAAGGGGTTTTTAGATTGCTCAATGAACTTACCAAACTAGGGGTCCATGATACTTACTTTTGTTAGGCTTTGGATTTTGATTGGTTAGATTCAAAAGATGATTTTTTTAGTTTTTTAGATTTTATGATTTTTAGTTTTTAGAGTTTTAAATATTAAACAAGGGTTTGCACAAAGGAGGAAAACAAGGAAACACAACAAGAATCCTAAAATAATCAAGTGGGTGTGTATGCACTTGTGAATCCATAGATAATGCCTTGTCTAAGTGTGGAAAGTAGGGCCCATGAAGAGGCACTAACAACTTTTGATCCTCAAGATCACACTAAGGTGTGAGAGTAGAGCATACATGGTCTACAATCACATTTATTGGGGCATGTTGTGAGTAACTTCTTGAGGCTAACTACTTACTGATGCATCACAA
Source organism: Cunninghamia lanceolata (assembly GCA_027924645.1). Taxonomy (NCBI): domain Eukaryota; kingdom Viridiplantae; phylum Streptophyta; class Pinopsida; order Cupressales; family Cupressaceae; genus Cunninghamia; species Cunninghamia lanceolata. Next base: position 12,860,451 of record BSBN01001201.1, on the reverse strand, counting down.
GTATGTATGACTAAAGTCCTCTAAACTAGGCTTGACATAGATTTCTAGGGGTGTCCTCTTTATGCTCAAAGATACTTGAGGCTCAATTATGTGAAACAAGGTATATGTCTAATAGATTGGTTAGAGAGGGTAACCCATTCTCCTCCTCACTTTGTAAGCTATGAAGTTTCTTGTAAGCTTATTCGAATGACAAGTGTACCTAAATGGGAGAGTCTTTCAATTCTCTCCCAAATTTGTATACCCCACCAGAACAAGTGGGTTCAAGTTGCCACTAGGTGATGAAATCCAAGCTAGGGTTGCTAAAAAGAAAAATAAAGTGAGACATAGTTGCTTTTTCCTTCCAAGCTCACCAAAAGGTGACAAACAACAGTAGACATGATGTTATGCCATGGGTAACATAAGTGTTTAGAGTTTTTTGATCCTCAAGATAACACAAAGGTGCAAGGGGGGAGCATACACAACTCTATCCACACAAACACAACACAAGTGAATGGGTTTATTTTGATCCTAATGATCACATGAAGCACATGCTGAGAGCATACCCAACACCATTCACACAAGTGCCCACAAACAAAGCAAATATTGATGTCCACAATTAAGATTTAACTAATTAAATTTTATTGAAATCAAGTCTTTGACTCACAAACCTGCACACAAGTGTTAGTAATTTGATTATTTTGGTCTTGGACACATGAAAATGGATGCAATCAAAAGAGTTAGCAATAAAAACTAAATCCCTACAAAAATTAGAAAATGTTTTTTTTCAAACAATAGAATACTCATGAGGATCTCTTAGTTGTTTAGGAAGGGTCATTGATCCTCATTTGTTCCTTTGTCTACTGAACCAAAGGAATAACTTGTAGTGTTTTTGTTGGCTACATTGATACCTCCCCCTCTCCTTGCTCACTCTCCTCCTCATCCTCATCACTCTCCTCATAGTTCTCACCCTTTTCATCCTCCTCTTCTACCTTACCTCCTCCCTTGCCTTTGGAAATGGCTAATTGATGGGTCTAGTGTGTTGATTATTGCCTTTCTATGGTCCATGTGCCTTACCTATCCTCTAGCCATTTGTGTAACCCTCATAATAGGAGCTCCAGAAGTGAGTAGGTACCACTAATTTGTGCCCCTTTGAATATTGGTGGATTCTTAGACCAATCTATAGTATGGAGCCATAGGGGTAGTTTTGTCAATGGAACCTCCCCAAACTACTATAAGACCTGCTCAATAGGATGAATCTCCACTAATCCATGCTTGTCTATCAAGAGGTTCTCTCTCCTGCAAAAAATTTGTATTGCATCATCACCTGGCCATTGTCCCACCATCTAAGTTTAAGGGTTTGCAATCACATTTGCATTAGTTAGGTTTGACATCATCTAGGTCTCTACATCAAAGTGTCCCACCATCCCCCATCTCATGGCTCTTAGAGTGAGTGTTCAGGGCCAAGCATGAGCATCTAATAAGGTTAAATGTTCTCTAGGATCCAACCCATAATGATAGAGGGGTGATTGACTAACAAAGCTTGTATTATGCAATCCTATAAAGATCATGGTATATGAGTACCATAATGTCAACAACCCATGCAAGAACTCTTCCCTACTTAACTAGCTAGATGATAGGAGGCCAACCCTAGACATGAATGTGTACTTGTTATCTCTAGAGAGTATAGAGGAAATTATGTCAATAATCACCTCTTGCAAAGGCACAATATCAAGGTCAAGGACTGATGTCAGCTCCCTCTCCTCTCCCATGAGCCCTTGTCCCTCATGAAGGTGGCCCATGAAATATACAATGCCTCAGAGGTCTAGTCACTCAAGACAAGATGATCCCCCTCGATGGGAACTACTAGAATTCTATAGACATTGTATATTGTAATTGTCCAATCTTTAGCAATACCAAGAAATAAGGTGTTCCAGTCAACATCCCAATATATAAGAATGTTGCATCAAATCTAGCTTGAAGTCCATGCACAATCAAAATCCAAGCCACTTTGTAAAATTTGGCCTATCATAGAATGCCTTAATCTCTAGAAGGAAGCTCATCCAAGAGATGAGAAATCCATGACTTCTCTATGATGGCATTCCACCTAATGTAGGATGTAATTCCAACTTTCTTAAAAAACCCAAAAAACCATAAAACTCCAAAAACCCCAAAAAAGGCTCAAAAATTAGAAAAAGCAGCTTCAATGTTAAAAATAATCCCTTTTGATAGGGGTCGAACCTAAAACCTCTTAGACAATCCCTCAACTGCCCTAGCAATTTAAAGAGTTCCCAGGCAATTCCTTTACTGGTAAAACTGGTAATTCAAAGGTGAACCAATGATTTTGACCATGGCCCACAAAACCCAAATTTTGACCAAAATGAAAAAAAATTGACATAAAAACAAAAACAAAGGAACTTACACATTCATCACCTAGATGCCTACCTTTTGTACAACAACTCTAAATTTAATGGTTGAATACTCTCGAAATCTTAAAAAAAAAAAATTTGGGGTAAAAATGAGTTTTCTTGATTTATATACCTATGGGTGTACTTGTGGCTGAGCTACTACCATAATAATGATCCCCATGCCACAACCTTTCTGTAAACTGCATTTTTTCCTAAAACTACTATAGTCAATCTAGAGAACAAATCTCTCATCTCAATGAATGCAAACAAATTAAAAAATGACTTAATTTCAAGTTTAAAGGCTAGGTTTTTGGTTTTGCAACATGCACATTTCTTTTTGTAAGTTATCTAAGTCAAGTAATATAGATATACACTAGATCCCCACCCAAATGGTATGTACTCATGTATATATTGTTTGCAAATATGAGCTAATTTTTCAATTAGAATGTACTTGAGTCATGTTTTTTTGTGTTCATTTTGCAAATCATGTATAGGCAACAAGAGCTCACAGCAATGGTAGTATTTCTCAAACCCCACACAACCAGTAAGTACTCTTGTCTATATTTTCATTTTTCACTTCATTTTTTCTATAGATTTATACTATGCATGATCTCTTCTCTTGCTTGTGCATGTTCATATGTGGGACATCAACCAAAGCTAAGTACCAAGAAAGCATTGAGGTCCCACATGCCTATTTTGGGAAGTGATGCCTACTTGTTCATGTAGACTGCCTTTCTCAAGGGGACAAATATTTAAGTAACTAAAAATAGATAGATATAAATGGCAAGTATGATTTTGTCCCAATGGCCCAACATACGATCCACATGGCATGAATATGAATTTATCTCTATTGATCCTAACTAATGGAGGTGCTTACTCAACTCATAGGACCCCCTTTGTCTTTTATTTGATACTTGTTGATCATTTGTCTTTCCTTCATCCTTTATCACCTTTAAAAATTTACTTTCTAACTCTTAAATGATAGAATTGCCTATTTTAAATTGAATCACCCTTGCCAATCCCAAAAACACCCCTGGTGATTTTGAATTGCCTTAGTGATCCTTTATTGGAAAAACTAACGACTCTACCATTTAACTTTTTGTGCAAAATGTTTTGCATGCATCCATCTTGGCACTATTTTTGGAATTTGAATTCTTGATCACTTAGTCTCGCGCTATGTTAAAATCCACTTCTCTTTCACTAGTTATGGATTTGAGATTATTAATAGATGGATTTATGTTATTTTTGAGGTCTTTTCTCCATACAAGTTCTTTAAATGCAAGCTCCTAGATTAGCACCAGGTATAACTTCCTTATTTTAGTCATTGTTAAGGAGAGAAGTGTCATTTCTTATCAAGTTAGCAACTATTTCTATAGCAACACCATTGCAAGTTGTCATTATTTTACAACCTCCAAGCTCTTTGATCAACCACCAACAACTTCAAAGCTCATCCCACAATAGTATATTTTTGTCTTTGGTCTCCTCCATGTTGTTTTTTGTTTTCTCCCTGCCATCAAAAGAAGACTCTCGATAAAGAAAAATAAAGAGAAGGAAAAGTAGGTCTTTGAGGATACTATTGCCACAAACAATACTATCAATCTCTAGCATCTTCCATTGTCAATTTCTAGCTATGGGGATTCCTTTATTTTAGTTATTTCAATTAGAATTATTTGTTAGTTTGAGTAGACTAGTTATAATTAAATTTAATTAATTTCACACCCTTCTCCAAGTTTGTAGCACTCTATTGTTTTTCCTTGGATTTTAGGAAATAGTTAGTTTATTTCATTAGAAAGATTTTTGTTTTTATTTTCTTCTTTTTTTAACAAATCTTTGTTTTCTAACAATAGTATACTTCTCTTTGAAATTGACAAAACCAAGCATAAACCAACAACAAACAACCATCTCCCACCAAGTATCAACTACTGAATTGATCAAATAACCACAAGGCAAAAAGGTACCAACATTTATTTACCAGTTTCATACAAAAATTAGTGAGTTGTATCATTTCTTCTATCTTGTGAAAGCATATTTTGAACCAAAGAGAGTTGAAAGAAACATCTAGATTAATTCATTTGATTCACTTATTATTGAAATCATTGTCTCAAATTGTGTTTTAAGCAAAGGAAAAGTGAAATAGGAGTTGTTGATTTTCATGCACTAGTTCGTCCATGAAATTAATTTAAATTGTTTTAGTTGCATGCGATTATTTAAAATTGTGAAAAAAATAAAAACAATAGTTGAACTAATATAAATTTTAGTTTTCATTTTCAATGTTTGCATAATGGAAAAATATAAAAACATAGCTTAGTCTCTACTCATTGCATTTGTCATTGTTCATTTTAGCACTTAGTTTAATTTACAATCTTTGTTTTTCAAGCACTTAGTTCGTTTGAAAGCACAAAACATCAATACCACAAATTAGGAACTTTTCTTCATTCAATCCAAGTGTGTTCCAAAACTTAGTTTCAACAACTACATGTTTAGTAGGCAAACAAACATTCAACAAAGCACAAACAAACACAATCTTTCAATGAATTGTGATCAATTGAGAATAATCAACTTAGCACTCCAAGGAGATCTTTACTCACATTCTCTTTCCCTCAATCGCATTTAGCATCTCACACCTATGTGTTCCAAGATTAGAGAGGAATGGATGTAGGTTACCTTTAGGGAATTAAGGGGAAACTCCCCTCCTCCTAAACTCATTGAAGAATGATAAGCCCAAGTCACACAACAAGTTCAACAAGAAAATGACCAACAATTGGTCATCAAGCTAGCACATCTTGAGGCATTATTTGAGGTAGAGACTCATCATCTAAATATTTTCCTAGGGAATGCTCATCAAGAAATCAACATCATATGTACCCTTGCAAACAATTGTATTGCAATCATCTCATCACTACCACACTTTTACAAAGAATCGTTGCCGCCCAAAGGGCACTTCTCTCTCATGAAGAAGGTAGTCCTCCAAACAAGATCACTATCCCACAAACAACCCTAGCAATCCATACTACCATCACAACTCCAAGATCCAATATCCTTGTCTTTCATAGAGCACTCCTCCTGTGAAGAGGGTAGCTCACCTAATTGTTCACTATTACACCTATTGTTGCCTCATAAGCAACAATAGTTTATTTCATCTGATCAACATGAATTGCAAGTGTGCATGCCATTAATAATGCACACATAGTAGTGGTGAGTCATTTTTGAATAACATAGGGACCACATTTGTTGGTTTGTTATTATTTATAATTACTCACTATTGCAATAAATGTAAGATCTTTTGATTAATAGTGTAGACACCCAAAATTGACCTGTTCCCAAATCAGGCTTTCATCTGTCATACTTCATTAATTAAATAATTCTTAATTATTTGATTAAGTTCATCTATCGATCATCATCGATTTTATCCTCCATGTTAATTAAATAATTCCAATTATTTAATTAAATCATTTTTTAATCCTCTAAATTAATTAAATAATCCAAGTTAGTTAATTAAATCATTATTTGTCCAATTTAAATAAAATTAAAATCAAAATTATTTATTTAAATATTCAAATTCCCCTCCACTTTAAATAAATTCAAAAAAATTTATTTAAATAATCTATTTCCTCCAAAATTGAATTAAAATTGATATTTAATTCAATTATCCTATGTGCACATGAAATTAAATAATTATTTATTTAATTTCCCATTTATCCTCACCCACCATAAATTCCTCCAATCAAAATCAATTAACAGTCAATCAAAAGTTGACTCATCAATCAAATTTGTTAACAAAGCAATCAACTCAGTTGACTCATCAATCAAATTAGTTAACAAAGCAATCAACTCAATTAACTAATCAATCAATTTAGTTCACTAAGCAATCAATTCAGATGACTAATCAATCAATTTAGTTCAATGATCAATCAGTTCACTTAACTGATCAATCAGCTCAGTCAACTCTCCAATCAATTCTGTTAACTCCCTTGATACATGAGGAAGCCTGGACACTTGTCATTCTCTGATTCACTCATATTCTCTCAACCATCCTCAACCATTGATCTTTCTGATCATCCTCAACCGTAGATCTGTTGTCTCACAAGTCTATAAAAAGAAACCTCTTTCTCCATTTCTCATCATCTCTTGTTCAAGTAAACTTATGCTATCGTAATCATTCCTTGGGGGATCAAATTTACGTTACAATTATAGAGCAATCCACATAAAAAAGCAAGGAGCAATCAATTGGAATAGGGTGCATTTTAATTCGCTTGATCGGTATAGACAATTCAGTTGTGCAAAGGAGGTAATTTGTACTTGTTTATGTTCCTCGTTGGTTTATGTTTGCATATCCGTTTTTCACCTATCACATTTTGGCATGTCCGGTAATCTAACCCCTTTTGTTTGTGAGTGTTTGTTAGAGGTTTTTGTTGCAGATTCAGGTGTTTTTTAACACAAATTTGGGATTCAACTTTCACAAACGGCCTCCTATGTGAAAATTGACTTCACTGTTGAGTCTCGGAGGCCTCGTAGGTGAAAATTGACATAAAACTCCCCTAGTTTTTGTTACTGGAAAATTTTTGAATTTTTTTTTCCTTTTTGGCCTAGTTTACACAAATTAGCCTTTAAAAAAACATTATTGAAAAAGAAAAAAAAAATAGATTTACTTTCTTTTCTGTTTTAGGCAAAAAAAAAATTAAAAAAAAAAACAACAATTAAAAAAAAAAAAGAAAAGCCGATGATGGCATGGTTCGGTGGTTAAGTCGCTCAGGATGTAGTGGCGGCCACCAGAGTTCAAACCCCCGCTGGGCCAACGAGCTCGCAAGGCTTTACGCCTTCGCTGGGCCAATGAGCTCGCGGGTTTGAAGTGTTCTTCCTAGGGGATGAGGTCCCCCAGTTGTGGCCTCACCGGTTCATTGCTCCGAGCAAAAGCATTCATGTGGAGCCGGAGGGCGTGTCGCACCAGCGTCACCGGTCACGTTAAAAAGTTTACCAGGCGCATTTAAAAAAAAAAACAAGAAAAACAAAATATTTTAATGTTCATTTTATTTTCTTTTTTATTTAAGCATTTTAAATCAAAAACCAAAAAGAATTAAAAATAACAAACAAACATTACACAAAAAACCTCAGCGCCACCCTTCCTTTGACACCACCAACTGCCCTCCGCCCGCTTGCAACCTCCGCCCCACGCCCTCTACAACACCTACCATTCGGCCGACGCTGCCCAGCCTACACATTCGGCCGCCTCTACCATAAACCAAAACTAGGAAATGCAAAACATAAAACAAACCTAAAAGTATAACAAAAAAAAAATCAAATAAGTAAAAAACCACAAATAAACCCTACTTTTTAAAAAAAAAATATTTTTTTTATAAGGCATTTAGCCCCTGGTCACATGGGTGACCAGGGACCTATTTAAACCTTAACAACATACTTGACTGCCACCCTAAAACTGTCATGTGACCAAACTTTGCACTAACCAGTAGCAGTCACCTTGCCTTTAGATTGCCTAGCTTGCCTCTTACATGCCAAAATAGGCTATTTTTTTCTTTTTGGGATAACTTTTTGCAGGCATATCGGATTTTTGTGAAACTGGTTGCATTGGAAAGCTGATTCGCTCTACTTCACAGCAGTATAGGTATCTTCAGTCCATCTAGTCAACTTCATCAGGTATAATCAGTCAAAGTTACCCTTTGTTTGGAATCTTCAAATCACTATAATTTGTGCATTTCTTAACGAAATTTCATGAATTTTTTTTGAAATTGCATAGAATTTCGAGTAGAATCTAGTCCTGCTATCTATTTTACTGTCATTCATCATATTTCTTAGAAATTTTCCAGATTACTCATTTTTCATCTAACAAGTTGACTTGCCAATTTCTTGATTCTTTTTTGTTTGGTGGAATACATGTAGACATCAGGAGTTGCCTCTTATCATTTTACGAAGACCAAACTTTTTCTTGAGACTACTAATGTGATTTGATGCAGGACGTATGCCAAAGACAAATCTTGATTATCACTAAGTCTTAGGATTCACACGTTATTTTATATAAGGGAATTGACAGTTATGACAAATCTTGATTCACACTTCATTTTTGCTTAAGGGAATTGACATGTATGGCAAATCTTGATTCACACTTCATATTTGCTTAAGGGAATTGACATGTATGACAAATCTTGATTATCACTAAATTCTTAATATTCCCATTTCTTTTTGCTTAAGGGAATTGACATGTATGTGTAATCTTGATCATCACGAAATCTTTGAACTTGCATTTCAATTTTGCTTAAGGGAATTTACGTGTGTCTTTCGTGTTTGAAATTTCTTAAATGTGTATGCTCTTCCTTCACACAACAACGTGATCTTAGGAATCAAAAATATTTAAGTTGTTTGTTTTTATCACTTTCCATGTATGCTATCAACCTTTAGAAGGGCATGCTTTTGGATTGCGCTTCATCCAAAAGGAATGACTCTAAGCAAATCTTTCCTTCAGACCGCTATATAAATTAGATAAGGCTAAAGCCAAGTCCTAACCAGCGTCAGCCTTGCCTTACGGTGCTAAATTGATTTGTGAAAATGATTTTTACATTGTGTGAGGTAAATGATACTCTTAGAAGAATTGGTTAAAGCTTTTAGTAGGTTTTCACATGCTTACAAGGCGTTGGTCCCCCGAAGTTACTAGCAACCTTGTAGTTAGTGTCCACCTGACTCACCTCTGAACGTTGTGGTAATTATCAGTGCAAGGGGAATCAATACAAGCCCTCAAGATTACTCACCATTGCTTCCCTTGAGATGAGACAGTAATCCCCAGCATAGCATAAGCTACACATAGCTTTCTATGGGAAAGGGTGAGATACCCCTACCTGTCCTCTCTTGCAAAGACACAAATGTATGCAGTTACTTTTTAAAGTGTGATGACATTTGAGTCGACGGAGATCTAAGTTGTGAGTTGATGTACTGCAATGAATCCTTGTCTTTAGGATAAAAAGGGCTTGTTTTGTTTACAATTGTGTTTATACCTATGAAAACTTGGGATTTTAGGAGCCTCGAACATACACACCTTTGTTGAAATAGTCATTTGTGTCTATTGCCTATTATGTTTTTCTTGTCCAAGAACAAACCAACTCGAACAAATCCAAAAAACAAAAACATAGTGATTAGAACTTTCCTTTTCCTTGTCAAAAAATCAAAAAAATCCCAAAAAATAGTGATTAGAACTTTCCTTTTCCTTGTCAAAAAATTAAAAAAATCCAAAAAACATAGTGATTAGAACTTTCCCTTTCTTGCATTTTCCTTGTCAAAATCAAAAAATCCCAAAAACATAGTGATTAGAACTTTCCTTTTTTTTGTCAAAAAATCAAAAAAATCCCAAAAACATAGTCTTCCTTTTGTCAAAATAAAATAAAATTCACAAGTCCAACAAACAACATCACCCCATCTTCATCCACAATCATTTCCAACACCATCCCAACACATCAAATCATCCCATTAACTTGGTTAGCAAATCCCAAGATCTAGATCATACAATCTTCTAATTTGTCTTCTAGACAAATTAGTATCAAACCAACTAGTGAACAAACCTACCTTCAAAAGGGGATCTCCTTGTAGGAATAGCCAAATACACTATAGCCTTATCTTGTCTCCCTTCGAAGTCATTAGTCTATTTCGAGGTAGATAATCAAAAAGCCAAAATCTGTTGATCTAGATTTTATAACTTTTAACCAAGCCAATCATTCATCCAAATCACATGCCTATCACTCGATCAAAACAAAACATGAACATGGAAAACATTCCAAATCTGCCACAAGGCAATCCTGAGGTGCCTACCTCCGAAGCACTTATTGATGCATCAAATTTTACCACGGGCATGGACTCTAGTGTCTTTGTTCCTAAAGGGTATATGGTAGGTACCTCTTCATCCCAAAATCTCCATCAACAAATACATGAAGAATCCCCCGAACTAGATGATGACCTACAAGACCCCGTGATCTTGGAGAAAATTGGTAAAATGTTGGAGGCAAATCACAATCATTATTTCCATCTACTTGCTTGAAAAGGAGCTAAATTGCCTTACGATTTTGATACTTCTCAAATCTGGGAGAGGGATATCTTTAGCACCTCCATGACCATCGGGAGTGGAGGTCATCCATCTTCATTACCCACAACATCCTCATTACCACCTTTTCCAACTGACAATCTTCCATTCACAAACATGTTCCACAAAACACCTAATGAACCACTCCTAAATCCATCATACATAGGTGTCCAACACCAATCTCATACTTCAAATCAACCGTCTTCTTCAAGTCCAACCAACCCCTCTACTAAATCACTAAAACGACCTTCTTTTACTCCAAGCAATCCCTTTTTTAAATCACAAAAACCACATTCCTCAAACATCACAAACAATCCCTCTACTTATCCATCACAACCATCATCTTCTTCTATCCCACACAACACCTCCACTAATCCACAACAAACATCTTCATATATTCCCAACAACGCTTGTGCGAATCCTCCACAAGTATCTCACACTCGCTCTTCCACAACCAACGTACCCATTAATCCATTCCAAACCTATCAACAACCTCTAAACCAAAACTACCAACAACCACTGTCTAACTATCAACAACCACCATCGAACTACCAACAACCACCATCCAATTATCAACAACCCCCGTCCAACTATCACCAACCACCAAACCAAATCTACCAACAACCACCATCTAATTATCAACAACCACCATCCAACTATCAACAACCACCTTCTTCCACCATACAACAATGTTTTACCCCACCGCTGCCGCTGCCGCCACCATCTAGGATGGAACTCACAATCTAAACAATGCAAAAATAGATTTCTGATCTTAAACTCAGGAGCATCAAAAAGCCTTTCTCAATTGAGGAAGTTTGTCCTTATCCATTTGATCAAACTATCCCAATGCTCCCTTTTCCTCCACACTTTGAAATACCCAAATTTGATAAGTATAAAGGAAAAAGTGACCCACGAGAGCATTTGAGAGAATTCCATATGGCTTGTTAAGAGATGGTCCATGACGATACATATCTCTTACGCCTCTTCCCGTACAGCCTTGGAGGACAAGTCATGGATTGGTTTTCACGATTACCTCTGGGTATTAAATCCTTTAGTGATCTTGCTGAGATGTTTGTTAACCATTTCTCATTTAACATTGAACAAGAAGTCTCCATGATAGACTTATGTAACAACAAACAAAGAAATGGAGAAACATTCATCTTGTTCTGGCAACGGTGGAGGAACATGGCCAGTAGATGCCCTTGGCAAATAATTGAAAAACAAAAGGTCAACATATTTGTTCAAAACTTGAACCAAGAACTTGGCTTTCAGCTACAAATGTATTGTGCTAGCTCCTTTGAGGAAGTCATTTCAAAAGGAGCCAACATCGAAAAAACTCTTATCGCTAAAGGACTAGTGAAAATATTCAAAGAGACAAAAGACAACACTCCTGCATCAAATGACAAGCCCCACTTTTGGACTAAAAACAAAAATATTGTCAAAGATGGTGTTGTGGATGCCAAACACATCCAAACAGTCTAAACACCTCTTAACCTCCAAACACTGCAAAAGGACAATTCTACCCCTTTCAGGGACAATCCCAAACTGGACTTTGCAACCAAACACAGATTCACTCCCTTAGGGGAACCCGTCAAAAATGTCCTCAAGAAATTGATACAAAATGGCTTAATCACGCTACCAGAAGCCAGACAATACGAACCACCAGATTTTAAACTTGCATGGTACAAGGACAACAACTACTGCAAATTCCATCACACGAAAGGACACAAAACGTAGGGATGTATGAAATTGAAAACCCTCATCCAAAATCTCATTGATCGCAGAGAAGTTGTCATCGATGGCACTCCTCCACCAAAAACAAATAAAGATCTTGGTATTTATGATGATCCATTCTCTTCTCACAGAAAAGGAAACAATCCCCACAATAAAGGTAAAGGTGTAAATAACTTGTCAGGAGTATATGATTCAGTTGTTGGTCATTTTAGCAAAAGTACGGTATCCACTCTTACCATCAAAGGGAAAGCTCCTGACTATGTTGTAACCACCCATCGAGGTCATGTTACCCTTCATGGGGCAAGCTCAAACAATCAACCCACTTCAGAGTATAATCTACTTGATCACTTGGGTAAAACTCCATCCCTCATCTCCATTCTTGATCTCCTCCGCACTTTGCCTGAGCATAGGGACATCCTCAAAAAGGCCCTCAAACAGTCAACTATCCCTAAAAACATTGACATTGTCCAATTCAAAGCCATGATAGGACATATCGCCTCTCCACATCACTTGGTCTTCATAGAGCAAGATATCCCTTTCCAAAATTCATGTCATAATGAAGCCTTACACATTGAAGTGTACATCCACTAACTCAAAGTCAAGAGAGTCCTTATAGATGGTGGTGCTAGTCTCAATATTTGTTCTTTAAAGATGTTAAAATAGTTGGGATATTCTATTGATGCTATTGATTTGTCCAAAATAGTGACGATCAAGTCTTATGATGATGCCGAAAGGGAATCTAAAGGAGTCATTCATCTACCTATCAAAGTGGGGTCGGCCTTAGTGGAAACTCGGTGTCAGGTACTGGACCTTGACCTCCCATACAACATCATCCTTGGTTGCCCATGGATCCATACCATGTAGGTTGTACCCTCAACCTATCACCAATGCTTGAAATTCCCCTACCATGGTACGAAAGTTACCATTCCTGACAATCTGAATCCTTTTGAATTCTGCCGCACCATGCAAGGTAGATACTTGAATTTCAACCAAGTACCCAAAAATGAACTCGCTCACCCATCATCCACATATGTCGATCCATCCACTTTATCTACCAAATCTCCTAAGAAAGACATACTCGAGGTCAAGGTTCAGTACAAGAACATCGGATTCGGTGAATATGACTTGCAGAACTCTTGCTATGTAGGGAACTTGCCCTTATCACCGAAGTCTTATGGCACACCTCCTATGGCAAAAGCAAGCAAGAAAAAGGCCATCAAACCTATACCCCCTACTGTCTTCATCCATGAATGCAACCTAGAAGATGAGCACATTGAAGACATATCCTCTTGGATTTTCCAAGATGAGAAGGAACTAGTTATCCTACCTGTGGACAAGTACAACAATGGTCATCACATTGTAAAGAATATGGGATATAAAGGACAAGGAGGACTTGGCCTCTACGAGAAAGGAACTATTGAACCCATAGCTATCACCCACAAGTATAATTAACATGGCTTGGGATTTAGTAAGGAGGTACCTAACTCCCCCGATATACAGTTTATACTCGATGAAGTGGCAAAAGCTTGGCTCGCAAAAGAGACTTCTTTGGAGGATACCATTGATGATTCCCACCTTCATCTCACTAATTTATTTCATGAATCCTCTATCTTCATGATCTCATCTGTATCCCTTACCTCTATGACCAACACATAAATCGTTTCCCTTGTATATCCAAACTTAATCGATTGGGACTAACAAGGGCCTCCTGTCCTAAACAGTTTTTAGAACGATGAAGCACTTGCAGAATTTCTGGGACTTCGAGATGGTATACCCCAAGGTTACCATAAAGTAGGTTTTGTCATGGATCTCTCTCCTATCGCATATTTCGAGGAGAATGTCAAATCTTTCAGTCGCAATAACATGAATAAAATGAATCGATCCTTAGGTGAAAACCCCTTTGAGGCATCTTCTGATCACAAAATAGTAAAAAGAAAGGACATATCCAATAGTGAAAACCTCTCTAAGGTGCCTGAGGATGAAATATTTGACCTTCCCGCACCATCAAAATATTAGGAGAAGTCTTCTTTATTAGTGGAGAAATCTCAGGAAATGAATCTTGGCATGGTCCAAAACCCCAAGGTTACATTCTTAGCAGCTTCTTTGTCTCAATAGGAACATAAGGACTTCACAAAGTTCTTTCAGAAAAGGGAAATTAACTTTGCATGGACTTATGCCGATATGCTAGGATTAGATCCTACATTAGTAGTCCATCATCTATCAATTTTACCAGGAGCTAAACCAGTCAAGTAGAAATTGTGAAAGATGCACCCACAGATTGCTTTATTGGTCAAAGTTGAGCTTAAGAAGCTACTAGATGCCAAATTCATACATCCTATGGATTATACAGAGTGGGTTTCAAATCTGGTACTTGTTTCTAAGTTGAATGGGGCATTCACATTTATGGAGACTTTAGAAACTTGAATAAAGCCTATCCCAAGGATAATTTCCCATTACCCAGCATCAACATCATCGTGGACTTAACAGCGGGCCATGAAATGCTTTCCCTCATGGATGGTTTTTCTGGCTACAACCAAATCATGATCACACCCGAGGACCAAGATAAAATAGCTTTCACATGTCCTTGGGGCAACTACTATTGGCAGGTCATGCATTTTGGCCTCAAAAATACTGGTGCTACTTACCAAAGAGCGATGACAATAATCTTTCATGATTTATTTCATACCATTATGGAAGATTATGTCAATGACCTCCTAGGTAATTCTACAAGGGTAGATCACTTGAAAGTGTTAGAGCAAATATTTGATCGGCTAGAGCAATATCAACTAAGGCTAAATCCAAAGAAGTGTCTTTAGTGTAACATCAGGCAAGCTACTAGGATATATAGTATCAAGATGACGCATTGAGGTCGACCCTACAAAGGTCAAAGCTATTGTTGAAATGTCTCCTCCGAGTAACCTTAAACAACTAAGAAGTCTTCAAGGAAAGCTGTAGTCTATCAGGTGGTTCATTTCACAACTAGCAGACAAATGTCAACCCTTCTTGCACTTGCTCTGTAAGGATGTCACTTTCAAATGGGACAGTAAGTGCCAAGATGCCTTTGAACAGCTAAAAATTTATCTTGCTTCACCGCCTACATTGATGCCGCCAATAACAGGGAAACCTCTATTGCTTTACATCTCCACTACATCAGTAGCCTTAGGGGCACTTCTTGCACAAAACGATGACTCAGGTAAAGAACGGGCTATTTACTACATCAATCGCACCTTAGTGGGATATGAGCTCAACTATACCCCTATGGAAAGAGCTTATTTAGCAGTAGTGTTCGCTTCCCAAAAGTTGCAACACTATATGTTGAACCATCATACAAAGCTTATATCCAAGGTCGATCCCTTGAAATACTTGCTTTCCAAAGCAACTCTTATAGGATGCCTCACGAAATGGTTAATGATCTTAACTGAGTTTGACATTGAATATGTGGACTGAAAGGCTATCAAAGGGCAGGTAATTGCAGACCAACTAGCTGAGGCACCATTAATAAATACACACCCCATGCTATCTGAGTTTCTGGATGAAGGGATCTTTAACCTCTCTACACTAGTCAAGTGGAAACGATACTTTGACGAATCATACACTCAGCATGGTTCAGGAGCAGGGATTCTCTTCATCACCCCACAAGGTGATTGTATCCCTAAATCATATTGGCTTGCTTTCCCATGTACCAACAATATAGCCAAGTATGAAGAATTGTTAACAGGTCTCTGAATGGCTATCCAGTGGAACATCAAACAGCTTCAACTTTATGGAGATTCTCAACTTGTCATTTGTCAAGTCACAGATGAATATAAAACTAAGGATGGCAAGTTGATGCCCTACAAGAAAATGGTCGACAACTATAAGCAACAGTTTTGCAATCTTTCCTTTGATCAAATCCCAAGAGTTAACAACAAGGTTGTTGATGCAATGGTGACTATTGGGTCTCTTCTAGACATGCCGACCAACATACATAATTGTGAGTTCTTGGTAGAACAGCTACTCATACCATCGGTTGATATTCCGCAAACTAAAATTATCTGCAAGCTTGTTGGTTCTAACTTGACGTGGTATTAGGATATATACAACTACCTTCATAACAACACCCTCCCATCTGATATAACATCAACCCAAAAGAAAACCTTCATCTGTCACGCATCTCGTTTCAGTATCCTAGGAGATATACTAGACCGACAGAGTCTCGATGGTATCCTCCTAAGATGTTTAAGCTCGGAAGAAGCTGAAACCATTTTAAGAGATATACACGAGGATATTTGTGGAGCACATTCCACCGGTCCCAACCTAGCAAAGAAGTTGCTCCAAACATGATATTTCTGGCCCACAATGGAACAAGATGCCAACCAATTCACCAAGAAATGTCTTCAGTGTCAACAACATGGAGATTTGATTCATACGGATGTTTATCAACTACAACCAGTGACCACTCCATGGCCATTTTCACAATGGGGTCTCGACCTTGTGGGCAAGATACATCCCTCCTCTTCCAATGACCATAAATTCATAATTACCACCACTGAGTATTTTACAAAGTGGGTGTAAGTTATTCCCATGACCTACATAACCAACAAGCTAATTGCTAAATTTATCTTGAACTATATCATTTGCCAGTATGGTATCCCCATGGCTATAGCAATTGATTACGGTAAACCTTTTAAAAACTAAGATGTTTGTGCCTTACACACACAGTATCATATCCAACATCGGTTTTCTACTCCATATTATCCCCAAAGCAACGGCCAGGTTGAGGCTTTGAATAAAATGATCCTCAAAATACTCAAAAAGATAGTCAATGAAGTCGGCCGTGATTGGCATCTCTAGTTTAATCCCGCCTTCTGGGCCTATAGAACAAGTATCTGAACCCCAACTGGAGCCACACCCTATGCTTTGGTATATGGATTTGAAGTTGTTTTGCCTATAGAGGTCGAGATCCCATCACTTCATGTCTCCCTGTAGCATCTGATAGACAAAGAACAGTACAGAGTATCCAGGTTGCATGAATTAGAGCTTCTAGATGAAAGACGCCTTGCAGCATTAAATCATCTTCAAGTCTACCAAAATAGACTACGTCGTAGCTACAACAAGAAAATAAAAGAAAGGCGTTTCCAAGTAGGTGATCTAGTCTTGAAGGAAAATCAGAGAAACATGCAAGATAGGGAAAAGAAAGGCAAGTTTGACCCGAACTGGTTGGGCCCTTTCATCATCACAGTAGCATATGAATCAAGGGCATACTCCCTAGCAACACTTGAAGGAATTCCTCTTGATGAACCCATCAACAGTGTTCATCTCAAGAAATTCTATGCCTGATCCTTGGGAATATCCTAGCAGAAAAGAACAAAAAAAGCAAAAAAAATAAAAAAAACAAAAAAAAAAAAAAGAAAAAAGAAAAATAACAAAAAAATGTTCATCCTCTAGTGAAAACCTGGTAAACAGGTGCCTTGGATAAGTACCATAGTGAAAACCTCGCAAACAGGTGCTATGTGTAGGAGTCAGCACTACCATCTATTCGGTCTTCCCATCTATCCATCTCATTTCATAATAAAACCCATCCATCCATAATAAAACTTGTTGACCTTCACATTCCCAATTGTCCATCTATCATGGCTTAGGAATTGGTTAGTGTCAAGCATTATAACCATGTCTCATTCATAGTTAGTTTCATCCATAGTCAGTTTCACTCATAGTCAGTCTCATCCATGGTCAGTTATCTTTATCCATGTAATAATACCCTTTACCAGAATGGGGGCAAGTTTCCTTAACCTAAGGCTAGGAATGGATCCTCGTTTACATTAAGGACAGCTTCACACTTTCTCTCATCACTCATCCATCAACAATCTTTTCATTATTCATCTTCACTTTCATAACACCTCATCAATTGACACATTCATCACACCACCCAGAACTACATATCATCATCTCATCTTAGTCTTAATGTATCTTGATCCCATGGATACGAGTATGTAGGCAGTCTGGAATACGAAGGAAGTATCCAGTACTCAAGTACATAAGATGTCATCTTTTCACCTAACTATTCTCATCACGCTTTGACCATCTCATCAAGTTACCCAAAACTACATCATATCATCATCGTCGTCGTCGTAATGTGCCTTGATCCCGTGGATACAGGGTATGTAGGCAGTCTGGAATACGAAGGAAGTATCCAATACTTAGGCACATACGATTCACTCCATCGTCCATCTCAACCCATAATAAATTTATCTTTGTCACTTCATCCATTTTACCAGAATCCATCCTATCCATCTACCACCTAGACATGACTAACTCAAGCAAAAATGAACTATGCATCCTTGTGGAAGTTTAAATGTGCTTATCAAATCTGAAATAAAAAGACTCTTCCTAAAATAGCAATACGTCGTCGCATATCATTTGCCTATATCTAGGTATATCCATACATCTTGGATCCAAAGCCTTTAACGGACACATCTTTCCTATGATAAGGCCTCAAATCTTTCTGGAATACCCTCTTTGGCAAGAAAACATGTTGGTTGTCTATCTGTGTTATCAGTTGGTCATTTTTGCTTTTGATTTATCTTTTGCTCAGACATCTAACTACTTAGTCAAAGCTACCTTGATCTTTCTATATCTTGGTATGTGGTGACAACTATATAAACTAGGGCATAGTCATTGCTTTCGTATGCTGTGTTTGAGGGATGATTTTATTCTCCTATTAGGTCTAATATTTATCTTGTGTGTGATGGGATTAGCATCTTGCATATCAATATCTTTTACATCTGAGGCTCTGCAACTTGACCTTCTTTGTATTAAGGCTATTCTACGCTAAGACTATTTCCATTCACTAATCTGACAAGGTTCTATTATACCTAGTAGTAATAAACTCAAACCGTTTGTTTGTAGAGTCAACTATCTTATGCATTGGATACATGGTCACTCTAGTTCTTATACCTTGATGCATAATATCCTTATGCTATATCAAAATAAAGGATTGCTCTATTATACATATTAGCGTAACTTCTCCCATTCAATTATTTATTCTATCCTTTTATCTTCTTCATTTTTCTATGTTCTCCATCTTCTATCTACTTTTCTTCATATCCATTCATTTTGAGAGCACACCCATATTCTTCCAATTCGTCTGTCCTCTCGAGGGGGCATCATTCAACCTATTAATTAATCTACTAGGTACTTCTACCCAACTGGGGCATCATCATTTCTAATCCAATCATATTGTTCTTCTAAACCAATATCTTCTTCTTCTACCTAATTAGGGCATCATCATTTCTAATCTAATCATATTGTTCTTCTAAACCAATATCTTCTTCTATCCAACATGGCACTATGTTTTAAACTTCTTTGAAATGATGTTACTTCGCAACACCATCTCAAGGTGGGGCAAAATGTAGACACCTAAAATTGACTTGTTCCCAGATCAGGCTTTCATCTGTCATACTTCATTAATTAAATAATTCTTAATTATTTGATTAAATTCATCTATCGATCATCATTGATTTTATCCTCCATGTTAATTAAATAATTCCAATTATTTAATTAAATCATTTTATATTCCTCTAAATTAATTAAATAATCCAAGTTATTTAATTAAATCATTACTTGTCCAATTTAAATAAATAAAATCAAAATTATTTATTTAAATATTCAAATTTCCCTCCACTTTAAATAAATTCAAAAATATTTATTTAAATAATCTATTTCCTCCAACATTGAATTAAAATTAATATTTAATTCAATTATCCCATGTGCACATGAAATTAAATAATTATTTATTTAATTTCTCATTTATCCTCACCCACCATAAATTCCTCCAATCAAAATTAGTTAACAGTCAATCAAAAAAGTTGACTTATCAATCAAATTAGTTAACAAAGCAATCAACTCAGTCAACTAATCAATCAATTTAGTTCACTGATCAATCAATTCACTTAACTGATCAATCAGCTCAGTCAACTCTCCAATCAATTCTGTTAACTCCCTTGATGCATGAGGAAGCCTGGACACTTGTCATTCTTTGATTCACGCACATTTTCTCAACCATCCTCAACCATTGATCTTTCTGATCATCCTCAATCGTAGATTGTCTCACAAGTCTATAAAAAGAAACCTCTTTCTCCATTTCTCATCATCTCTCGTTCAAGTAAACTTATGTTGTCGCAATCATTCCTTGGGAGATCAAATTCACGTTACAATTATAGAGCAATCCACATCAAAAAGCAAGGAGCAATCAATTGGAATAGGGTGCATTTCAATTCGCTCGATCAGTATAGGCAATTCGTTTGTGCAAAGGAGGTAATTTGTACTTGTTTATGTTCCTCATTGGTTTATGTTCCCATATCCATTTTTCACCTATCACAAATAGTATATCGAATTGTTTGATCATTTATGGATCTTTAGAATGTTCTACCATGTAAAGTTTCTCAATTATGGGAATTGCATTTAAGTGAAATTACATCTAAACTTATGGGATCTTAAATGTAGTTTCATTTATTTGTTTTGGGTTGATTTATGTTTATCTATTAGGATTCAATTTACAAAACTGTTTGCTCATTTATTTAGGTCTTGACTCTCTTGCCAATAGATTAAAGCATTAGTCCTCCTTTGGTAAACGATCACACTTTATAATAAATGCATCCTTTGTTGTTTGTAAATTATTGTATGTTATATTAGGTACTAGTTTGCATAAGCTCATCAATACTTGCATTTGCCACATAGTGTGAGAGCCTGCACTTGTTACATATCTTTAGAGAGTTATGCATATTGTGGGTTTTCACAGGTTACACATGAAGTATGAAACTATAAATGAAGTTATATTTGGGGATATTAATTTAGTTTTGCATCATTAATTGCATTGTAACTTGATATTAATTTGTTATTATGAGATCTAAGGTCTAAGAGACTGATGAGCTAGTATAAGGGGTATCTTGTAACAATATTTTTGAATTAGTCTTATGCATGGGTTATCATTATCTTGTAAAATCTCTAGGAGCACCTTCCTTGACCTTCTAGAGCCAGAAGTGTAGAAGAGTTGCCTACTTTTATCAATTGGCCCTAACCAATTACAATTTGTTCATGAATCCCACTTGACTACCTAACCCAACTTTGTTTCCCAAGGGTTAGTTATCAATGTGCGTCTTTTAGAATTATGGAGTGCGGTTTGGAGCGCCAACACATCATTCACATCCCCTTGCTTGTGACAAAATCTCAAGTTTTTCTAGCATCGTACCACTCCTTTATACATCTTCCCTGAGGCAACCCACTCATTATATCTTCTCATTTCTACCACTTCCTTATTGGGCACACCTAGGTTAGAAATAAGATCACACTCTTTGATAAGATGCAAGTCTAGGACTATCTAATTTTCTTGGTTTATAGGTTCTCCTCTATAGTAGCTAGGTTTAAGCTCTCTTAGTGATGTCATTTACAAACCTATTGTTGGACTTCCAAATCCATATGGAGGACATTTGAAAAATAAAAAAATTTAAAATGCTATGTATATCAAAAGAAATATCAAAGGGACAAATGGATGATCATAATCATTGGGAAATCCGCTATCATAGTTGAAGCTCAAGATGTACAATTGTCCTCATCAATTGCATTGGAGGTCCTTTGGAGTGCAACAAGAGTAGGTCATTTATACATCCATCCAGTCCTCACAATTGGTTGATGGCTCTAGTGGGGTCTTGAGGAACAGGGAACATGTCTTGGAAAGGTAGGCACATTTACTTACATATCATAACCTTCCTAGCATATAACTACTACTTCACTATTTATCACATGCCTTAGCTTGTCATTTAAGGTTCCTAAAAAATATTAATGTCAAAAAATTTTAATCTTGAGGAAATGATTACAATGTCTTGTTACCAATAAAGAACATAGCTTCACCTTGGTGGTGCCCTCTTCTCCCTTCCTCCAATATTTCCTCTTGATGAACAACTTTGATTACAAGGTTATCCCTTCAGAATTGATAAGAGTGTCTTGCTTCTAGTAAAGAACATAGCTTCACCTTGGTGGTGCCCTCTTTTCCCTCCCTCCACTATTTCCTATTGATGGACAACTTTGATTTCAAATTTATCCTTCTTTGTGTTCCTTTCTTCATCTCTTCTAGACATGCTAGCATCACAACAACATTAGGGTTCATCGGTTTGCATTATAGGACCTTGGGGAACCATCCAAGCCTTTCCTATCAACTACACCTACTTCACTCTAGTACTTGCTCCTCTTCAGTTGTAATGACTTCAAATTCCATTGCTTCCTTGGATGGAGCCTTGCTTGATGTTGCAATCAATCTAGACTTTCCTCAAGTTGAAGGACCCACCATTGTGTAGAAGCAAATCCACTGACTAATATATTATGCAAGATGCCAAAAAAACTTGAAATGAACCAGTACTCTATACCACTTGTAATGAACATAATATAATTTATCAAATCCACGCAAATATAAGAAAATAAGAGTAGAACAAATGATTATTAAGCATAGCCATTTTGAGGAGGCAACCTCAAGTCTTATAATAAAAAAGATAATTCACAATATGATGCTTGACAACTATTCACTACCTATAATTCATATTATAAGAACTAACAAATTATTAAGATAGAGATAATGTGTACCCTAGTCAACCATTACATATCCCAATACATCTAAAGAGTTAAAGAGTGTAACAATGGAGGCTTCAGTTGTCATCATTAAGGATGACCTTGTGCGCCAACAATCCAATAGTGTCAACATTACTATGATGATTTCATCCTTCCTTCCTAGAGTTGGTTATGCATAATGTTCACCATGGTATGTTAACTTATTATGATTATTAGGGTTATAAGTGACAAATCCCATGGATGGTATTACTCCTTTGGCCTGAATTTCTAGATCATGTTCATCAGTTGAGTATCCACTGATCAACTTCTTGTCTGATTGTGACAAAAGATGTGTTCTGGAAAGAAACTGGTTGTTGGATATACACAAAAGGGTTGTATTAGCATTGTAGATTTCTAAGCAAATGCAAGTTGCAGGTGTAATCCCAAGCTTGACAAACTTGGCTTCTAACAAAGTCGAGCTTTGAAACAGGACAAAAACTAAGTCTAATTGAAAGTGGACGTAAGTGTTGCTGACATGTAAGCTATGTATGCAAAATGTTGTTGCAACAGAAAAAATATGAATTGGCTGAAAAAAAGACTTTAACTAATTGTGAATTCATAACTACACTGATTAAGGGACATGCATAATGGGCTTAGTGACAGGCTTTTTCCTAAGGGTATAATGCCAGGCTCATGCCAGGTCTCTGTTGTTAAACTGAATCAGTTTTACATACAATATCACCGTAAACCAAATTGCTAAGTAGCGCATATATGATCCAAACAATGACAGTTATCCTTAAGAAGGGGTTTAATGCCATGAGGAGGAGTTTCCGTGATATCCAAATATGTTGACAACAAAGCTGGAAAACTTTCAAGATCAGAAAGATATGATCCAAATGTGTTGACGACAAAGCTGGACAACTTTCAAGAGCAGACAAGATATGTTTGAAGACATTTAAGGAAAAAAAAGACTGCTGCGTACAACCACAAATTATGAATACCTGATTTTTTTTTTCCAAAAAGCGTTTAGATTCATTCCAAAGAACTTGAAGTGCATATAGGGGAGAGGACAGTAGTTGAGTAATTCATTAACAGAATATATTCTTATTATTATTTGAATATAAAAATATCAATAAATATTTATTTATTTTTTAATAATTACCATGCAAATAATTCTTTTAAATCTACTTAACATAATTAACATGCAAATATTTTTTTTCTTCATTAACAATAGGGCAAAAGCTGATAAAATTTGAAATGGCATCTTCTCCGGCCTGTGTCTGCTTGCTTGCGACCATTGATGGCATCCTCTCGTCTGTTGTAGGTGTCCTTGCATATGTTGGGGCTTTGGCAGGGGCTTCTCCCCTTCTACACTTTTCCCGGAGGTTCCTTCTGGCATTCGCATGGCTGCTGAGGCCCCAACTTCTCCTGGCATGTGGAAATGCCTTGCTTTTGATGGCACACAGGGTCCCTCTTTCGCTGCTGTTGTTGGTGTCGCTAGCCATCAACCTCTGAGGGATAAGAATCATTCTCACCCCCTTCCCTGCTCCCATACCTCCCCTGTGGTGGTGTGTGGACAGGAACTTTCTGAAAATGAAGAGCATTATGGCAAGCTTGGCTTGATTGGCAAATTTAATGACCTCTGACCATCACTACCTGAACTAAATAAGTGGATTTCTAAATCGTGGAGACCTATTGTCTAGGGTAATATTAACTTATTCCCCTGTGCAAGGGGTTTCTTCATTGTGGCTTTTGATTCTGCTAGGGCTAGGAATTTAGTGCTTGATGGCACAGTGTGGTTATGGGGAGAGCACTCCCTTCTGCTTAAACCCTAAACTCCTCTATTTAATCCTATTTCTGAACCTCTTAATATCAAGCATATTTGGGTCAGGTTACCCAATCTACCCCTCCATTTCTAGGAGGAGTCCCGCTATGAGGCAATTGACAATTCTATTGGGCGCTACCTTATGGTGGACAGACCTACGATTCTTATGGGATTGTGTACGTATGCTCGCATTCTTGTGGATATTGATATCTCCAAGCCTCTTCATGGGGAGGTTGTTTTGATGGTGGGGGATTGTCCTAGATACCAGCTTCTTGACTGTGAGGGCTTACCCTTCCGTTGTTGCCGCTACTTCACGGTTGGACATCTGGCTTCAGAATGCCATCACTCACGTCGCAAAGCCGATACGTCATGGTGGTGAAATGCTCGTTTGGAACATTTGACAGTTGTTGATCTGAAGGTTGGTTCGGTTGATGAGTCCCCTGTTGGTTCCTCTCCTTCGTATCCCCCTATGGCTTCCGACTCCCCTGTGGGGACTTTTGTTCCAGCTCAGGCCGAGTCTGAGGGGGTGTTGGTGACCACTTGTGCTCATGCCAGGTTCCCTTCTTTGACTCCTATCGTGGCTCCTTCTAACCAGGGTCTAATTGCTTCTCAGTCACTTCCAGTTGTGTCTCCAGCTTTGTCTACTCCTTTGCGTAAGAGTTCGGTGGTTGTAGCATCTGTTGAGGATCCCCTCTCTCACCTTGCTCTGAGGATTTAGACTTAGTTTTCCTGGATAGTGGTGCAACATAGAAAGAAAGGGCTCCCCAAATCTGTTGTTGCCCTATGCCCGAGGGTCAAGGCAGTCAGATTTGATGGCTCTTGTTCAGGGGTTGTTTAGTTTTGTTTGGTTTTGTCTTACCGTAGAGTAGCTTGTGTGTTGCTTGTATGCTATTGTTGGCCTGTTTGTTCTAGCTCTTGGGGCTTGTTGTTATGGGCCCAGCACCCTGGTTTGCAGTTTACCTTAATCAAAAACATATATTGATATTGATAGACCAAAATATATCCAACTACCCATTAAACACGACAATATGAACAAGCATTAGTGATCAACTTCTAGCTCTATATGAAACAAAAAAGTGTAATTTATTACAAATAAAGTTCACATTTGTAAATATAACAAAACTATATTAAAATATTCTGCTAAAATTTGTACAATCTTCCAATTACTTTGTCCATATATAGACATTGCTGTCAACATCAATACATGCTTCATAATACAACTTCTAGTCCTCAAACAATTACAATGGTATTGTAATGAACAATGACATGCTCCCAACTTGACATAATTACAAATTATTACTTCTAAGAAATCAATCCATCTCTCCTAAATATTGTGCAATAAATGCTCAGTTTGAAGACATCAACCCCCAGATTTTGAGTACCTGTAAAATAAATATGTAGATATAAGGCTCAAATCACACAACGAAGACCCATTTTTGAATACGAAGACCCATTTTTGAATCACCACGACAACATGTGAAGACAAGCTTATAGCCTGTGATAACATGGGGTGATAACACTGCTACCAAAGCACTTATGAAGGGTATAAGATGCCAAAACTAGGTAAAATATTGAATCTAAATCAATAGGTGTTGCATTGTCCCAAAGAAATTTACTAGGACAAAAAATATATATAAACTATATATACAAGAGCCCATGAACACCATTAAAACAAATTTTAAATCTCACACTGATCCATTTTGGCACTATCCACACTCACCAATATAGCTAAGAACCTAATTTAGATCGTCATCTTGCATTAAAGATGAATAAAAAATCTAAGCAACAACATCAAATGGGATAAGCTCAGATGTTAAATTCCAATAGACTTCCAAAGCAGAGGCCTAGGAGACATGATATAAAATGTTGTAACTAGGTAAATGTCATGTCATGGGCCATGGCCGTCCAAGCATTTTGATTATTTTTGGAGGTTTACTATTAAATACTAGGGATGGCACTTGGAATGGGATTAATAGAAGTAGTAGAATAGTATAACTTCCAAAATGAAGCTTCAAGTTCAAATTTGAAAGAAATATGATTTAAGTCTTGAAATTCAATAAAACACCACAACCAAGTGAATTAATTAAGAGGAGGCAGTGTGCAAGTCAAGGGTGACTTTGACCAAGGCATTGAAGCTCAAAGGTTGCTCAAAAGGGGGAAGTTACTAATTCAAAACATAAAAAGAAAAAATTTAAAACAAATTTGACCCTAAAAGTATTAAATGTGCAAAATTCCTAAGATTTTTTTTTCAAGAAACAAAAACCTTCAAAAGTGTAAACATTTTATGTTACCTATAACAACCAAAAGCCCTAATTCAAGTTGTTTGAGGAAAACAACATGCTTGCCCTTCCTGTGTCCAGTTCAATTGATTAGAATAGCTCCAAGGGTGATACTAGCCTTGCAAAACACATTAGATCAAAAATCAAAGCCTAAAAATAAACCCTAGAAGCCTCAAACCCTATAACTGAAAACATCCACTACCTCAATAATATTTGTCTGGTTTTATTTACTTTGTTGGCCCTCTTGATCTTGCTATGGAGACTAAGAATCACTCTCTTTTCCACCAGACCCCCTATGATTTAACCCCTTCGATGTTTCCTGTTTGAAAACATAACTTGTAATTGTGATGATGGATCATGAAGCATGATGTATAACACTCATAGTGAACATTCATTACATGTTTTTGCCGACAATTATTAATTGACATCATTTTGTTTAGACATTCATTACATGTTAAATGACATGGTAAACTAGAAAATCTGGATTTGATGTCAAGGTATTGCTTCAAGTTTTTTTAAATCATCTAGTCAACAATGCGTTAGGGACTTTGTAAGTAAACGCTGACAATTTTGTAATGTTTTATCGAAGACTGTCTTATGCAACAATATTATGTTATGTAACCAACATTAACATCTAACATTATAATAGTACCATGTTATGTAACCAACATTAACATCTACCATGGGGACACATTTGTTTGATGTTAATGAAATTTTTCACGCTAGAGGGAAGATTTTGGGTATATTATCATTACCACTTTGCTCTTCTCAATCATTTCAGAAATAAAATTGAGATTAGCTTTCCTTTCTTTTTACTGTCTTCGTTAGACAACTCCATTAAGTCTGTTAGGGAACTCAGGGCTAAGAATGCTACTCACCCGCTTATCCCCATACACCAAGGCCTTATCCTGAGACTATCATTTCCACCTCGCTCTGTGCCCACCAAAACAAATCAAAGTCAAAATTCTTGAGGAGCCACAGTCGAGCACATCCCCTGGGGATAAAGGCAAAGTGAAGGTTTGTATGAGGACCCCTAAAAATATCTAAAGGTGGCCCCCGTGTTGGGGAAGATAACATTGTTGGGACCCCTGCCACTGCTAGGAACAAGAAGTAGAAATATACCACCCCAACGACTGAAAAGAAGACTGCCAAAAGAGATAGGGTGGAGGTGGAGGGAATGGAGACTACCCTGAAGAAAAAATCTAAGGAAGGTATAGGTGTTGTTGTTGTGGATATTCCCGTGAAGATAGTTGAGCTTGATCCTGGGATGGAACCTTTGGGTAGTGGTGAAGGCGGAGAGGCTATCAATCCGAGGATTCGTCGATCCAAACGGATTGCTAGTAAGCCGCTGGCGAACCTATAGGAGGTGGAAGTTTCCGAGGATTCTGAGTTTGTGGAGGAGACTATGGAGGAAAGCAGGGATGAAAACCCCACAGAATCTATCCATGAGGTTGAGGGCACCAGTCATTTTGCCTCTATGAATGAATCCAGTGTTGAAGGTGTGGGTGGCACTGTGAAGACGACTATTGGTCATGACACTGTGAGGGATGCTATGGACAAGAAGGGGAGCTACGGAGGATATTCAGCGCCTCCAGAGGAAAATGGAAACCATGCAGAAGAAGTGGAAGACTATGGCCGAGTTTGCGGCCAAAGCTCTGCACCAGGTCGCTTCCATCTTTGTTGCGGTTAAAGATCTAGACGATAAGGTCAAGCAGGTGGGAATCAACAGTTTGGGTGATTACAAGGAAATAGTCGAGTTCCTTGCCAAGTTTGGGGCGACTGATAGCCCATAGTTTCTTGTTTCTGCTATTTTTTGTCGTCATTGTTGCTTCCGTGGTTTTTGATTAGTTGTTTTTTGGTCTGCTGTTCAAGTGTTGTTTATTTGTTGTTTCTGGCTCGTTAATGGCCTGATGTTCGAGGGTTGTTTTGTTAAAGGGGTTTGGACCCTCTTTTCCAACTGAACTAATCAAAAACATTAACATCTACCATATATGTATGTATGTATATATGTATATATAGATGACATGTGTGTGTATATATACATATATATGGATACATATACATACATGCATAGATGGATACAACTCTAAATAAAGTTGTGCTAGTTTTGAACTCTATTCAGAGTGACTTGAAGCAAGTAAACAAAGTAGTGAAAAAAGTTTCTCTTCAAAGTACATATGCTTCTAAGTCATTTTTAGTTCTCTTTGTACTAAAGTAATAATTTCCAATTAAGTATAATGAATATTGTGAAAATAATACACAAAATGAAACTATTTGTTTGTAGAGCTTATCTTAGAATATAATTACAATTCCTATCAAGGTTTTGTAATCACAATAGGAGATAGTGCATAGCCATCTCTAAAAAAAAAAATTGTCTTCATCTTACTAATGATGTTTGTGTTAAAAAATAGTTGAAACAACAACAATAAAACCATCCTCTTTTAGAATAATAAATATTGTGAAAATAATATACAAAATGAAACTATATTATCTTTAAAGCTGATCTCAGAATTCAGCTAAAGCTCTTATCATCCTATCATGGTTTTGTAAGATCCCCTTGAGAGAAGAAATAGTACATATAAATTTATTTATCACAATAGAAAAGAATGTAGACCCATCTCTCAAAAAATAAATGTCTTCATCTTACTAATGATATTTGTGTTAAAAAAAAGTTGAACTGCAGCAAATTTTGAAACAACTTAAATTATACATGTTGGCTTGTTTATTTTAGAACTCATCTCTAGGAAGAGCATTTCTTAAACTGTTAAGAGATGAGAACATTTCTATCCTTTTCAAAAATGTTTCTTAACCCACTTTCCAACCTTATCCAACAAAATTTCCCCACTATTTTGTTTTTAATGTTTTTGTTGGAAGCTTTTAGAAATCCCAATGGGAAAGCTTTCCATTTCATTAGAAGTAAAACAGTTGTTGGGATTCTTATTAAAACTGACCAGTTACATGCTTTAGAAGGTTGATGTTAATTATTAAATATATAAGAAAATTGCATGAACTCGTCTATCTCACCCTCTATGGAGAAAGAGAACATGCAGGTGGTGAGCGCAGCCAAACCCTAAACCCTATTTTTTCCACTAAACCCTATTTTTCCCTCCAGCGACGTCCACCTTGCTTCCCACGACTGCTCTTTTATGAAACACATTTGTTTTCTTATATGAAAGACATATTAGGGTTAAAGTTTGAGAAATGGGCGTAAGATTAGGTTTAGGTTTATGCTATATAAGAAATATGATAATATAATATTTGTTTAGGGTTAAGTTCTATTGGAAATAGGATATTGTAATATTAAGTTTAAGATGTTTCAGTAATAATATAAGGTTAAAATTATTTAGCAAATAGTACAATATTGTTTAATTTTATAGTTTTGTATGTATTTATTTATGAGTTCAGATTTGTTTTTAAAGAGATGATATTATAGATTTTATGTTCAGTTTATTGGTACAAGCAAATTTTACATGGGGTGTGACAATTGATTATGGGGTTCAAAAGTGTTGTTTTTGACACTTTTTACCACTATGCATATTAGTGGCATCAAAATTGATGGTGTGGTCCTGAAACCTTAGGTTTAAGTAGTTGACTAGCCAAAGAAGCCGCTATAAAATGTTTAAAGTCATCCAGCACCACCAAGTATGATTTTGAAAGGCAAGAAGTTAGGGTGCACAACTACTGGGTCTTCTCCCCTACACCTTCCCATGCAGCACTTATTTGAACCTCTTCAGAGATTTTCTGATATTTTTCAGTAGTTATTTGAACCTCTTTAGAGATTTTCTGGAAGTTTGGGTGCACAACTACTGGGTCTTCTCCCCTGCACCTTCCCATGCAGCAGTTATTTGAACCTCTTTAGAGATTTTCTAATATTTTTCAGCAGTTACTTGAACCTCTTTAAAGATTTTCTGATATTTTTTGCTGAACAAAGCTGCTTGATGGGGGCAAGGGTACTCAACACCAGATTGATTTCACTTTTAAATGGTTATGATACAGATATTTGATGGCACTATTTCCTCTTTAAGGATTGAATTTGCATACAAGTTCCTGGCTCTTGGCAGGAATTTGTGAGAAGATTCAGATGATACCATGGTTAAGGACTTAATTGTCCAAAAGTACTTGCAACTCGGTTAAATAACCCAAGGTGAATCTTTATGGCAGCAACCTCTATTGATATTTGATTAAAAGCAAATCTTAATCTAATGTAGGATGGATTTCAAAGATACAATGTCTACAAAATGTTTCAAAAAACACACTAATTGCCTAACAAAATCAAAGCCAGATAAGGCACGCAGAAACGGACAACATTAATTTTAAGCTTCTGAATAAAGCGATATTTTTTAGTTACAATTTGCAAGGTTTAGGGATAACAGCTAATGCCAAACACAGCTTCGGAGTAAGGTTGTGTTCAATATTTTCTTCCATGTTAACAGTTGTCAGTGAGATTTTCTAATCACCAAATACTTTAAAACTGCTCAGTCGTCCATACCCAGTTAATATGCAATCAAGATATTGAATTATTTGCTTGCCAATAAAGCTTCAAAACCTTTTAAGCATACACAACTGTCTGGTATAATGTTGGTACTTTTTTGATTGGGTTGGAGTTTAACAAATGCCTCCACCAAGATGGACTGGAACAAAAGTTTTTCTTGAAGCTGCTAAATTAAGATTAGGCATCACAAGTAACAGATAAAAGGTGTGAAGCCATACTTCTCATCCCTAACCTGCATTCTTCCAGGTTGTGTGAAACTTAGAGAGGTTTAACATTTTTGTGTAAAAGGATGGCATTTATCCAGACTTATCAACTCTGTTGCATTATCAGATCTAGATATTGAAGTTCATTAAAGTTTGAAAGGTGAAAGCAAATTTTGGATAATGTCACTCTGGGATTGTAAAGATTATTGTTTTAAAAATTCAGTGAGAAATAATAAAAACAATTTTTTTATGAGGCATAATCTTTCCACAGTTCATAAAATTGATGAGAATGTTAGTGGATAAAATTGTGTAATAGTTTTTACATCAATATCTTAGATCACACTACATAATTTATTATCAGAAAGTGGAAAATCTTTTAACAGATCCAAAAATTTCTACGAAAAAATACTTATAAGTTTATAAAATAAAATATTCTACAATTTTATTATTTTTTAAATAATAAAATCATTTTTTTTTTCTACTCTTTGATGACCTTTATATTTCTTTTTATTTTTGAAGAATAGGGCAAAGGCTTGTCATAAGTCAATTCTTAACACCCAATTTTAAGATTTGCCCCAAATTTTATTCAAACTTACACAAATGGTTCAAAGTTAAAAAAAAAATTCAAACCTGTTTCCAGAAAACACGTTGAAATAGGCCTACGAAGCATCAAAAAATTGTACTCAAATCTGAAAATCAAATCAAATCAAACCGATCAAACAAAAATCCAACAATCCTGCACTTGTTGGAGTCAATATCATTTACAGGCGCAAGAAGGAAACAAACCGAGAAACGCTGAGAAACAAAGGTGCATAGAAAAAAGAAAAGCCTAAACAAAAATGAAGCCAAAATAGAGCTTGATACAGTATTTAGTCTCGCAGAGCATAGAGGAAGGATAGTAAAATCAACCGCTCAGCTGCTCGGCAAGACGAATTCGATTTAGTCAACTTCCGACACGAGATGGGCATCACAATTATCCCACCTCGCTTTAATGATGACATTTATCTGACTGATACACAGTTTACACTCAAAACCCTGTCATACGACATGACTGAAGCAGAGCCAAACATTCAAAAATGAAGATCAGCCTTAATCAATCGAAAGAAACTCAACACAAACATAGCATGTGTTTCGAATATAACCAAAAAAAATGAGACTCTGTGTCGTTCGGCCCACCGCTTAGTTGGCCTCTTTAAAACCCTAACCCTAAAGAGAAAAGGTAGTGAGCCCACAGAGCAAAGAAGTGTAACCCTAACCCTAAAGAGAAATTTGAAACCCTATCCGTGGGCATGCCCAAGCCGACCCAACGGTATGGCCATCGACTTTTATTTTTTTAATAACTTGCAATAACTTTCAAAAAAAAAATTAATAACTTGCAATAACTTTCAAAAATGCAAACATAGGGGAGATCCGGCATACCTTTCACTTTTCCCCAACGTTACCAGGTCTTTTTGACCTGGTTGTCCTTAATACAAGAGATGAAAAGAAATTAAACTAGCAATTGGACCCATAGGTTCAATGGACACCCCGATAGTTTTTATTATAATAATTTTTTTTTAATGATAATTGATTTTCCCATAGTCAAATTATTAATTACATGCAAGATAATACAAAACTTATACATTTTTAAAAATTGATTTCTTGTTAGGAATCTGCAATAATTCTATATGTTTTGCAATAAAGCTATGAGAAACTTGTATATAATCTATATATGCACTAAATTAATTAAATCCCTTATTCATTTTTATATCTTCTATGTAGAAACAAATGCAATCCTCAAAAAAAAAAAAAAAAAAAATCCATGTAAAAACCAAATACTTCATGAATGACCCCTTGCATACCACTGTAACTCAACACAAAAATATTCCACTAAAGTTGACAAAGACATGAACTTCATATTCTCCCACAATTTGAAGTCACCCAATCAACCAACACTTAATGCACGAAAGAAATTAGTACATTGGCAATAACATATTATCTTTTCCTACAATCTAATCTAAAACAAACATCCATATGATTGCAAAATGTGTAACAAATAATTCATCTCTAATCATTAAAATAATGATCTTAGAAAAATCTAGTAAAATAAGTTTTATCATCATTAACCATTACCTCTAAATAATAATGGTAGAACCTAGATATTTCCCACATTCCAGTCATCTATGTAATTATGTATTCAAAAGCATATCCAAGTATATATATTCGAGAGCAATATTGTAAATTTAATGCATCTAAATTTAGAAAAGAATACACAAAAATAACAAAATAAAGTCTATTAAAATATTGTGGAAGAAACATATGAGTAGCAACAATAAGCAAAATGTTAGGTTTTAAATAGTTCCGAAAAATGTTCTATATCTTGACAATAATTCATAAAACAAGGTAACAAAAATATTTACTACATAAAACCACAACGCGATTGAAATTTGGCAAATTGTTGTCTAATATAGTACACTAAGCTTTAAAAATATTACTATAAACCAATAAAGAGGCTCAAAATCTTGTAAACGATTCATGGAATGGGCCAATCATTGCTAACAGTAAAATTACCTAGATCTTTTTGATGTGTTAGACGATGAATATAAATTTGAAATGATATTTATAAACTTTTGATATGAGATAATTGAAAAGGCAATTGGTTTTCTCATGACTACATAAACATATCCATCATGAGATAAATTCTTGATGTGATACATTCCTAAGACCAAATTGTTAGTGGGCATAAGCCCACATAGGAAACCTATCGACTAAATATTGCTTTTTACAATAACTTTTGGTTGCTTAAGGGTGATCATTATTTCACTAGATAAGTTTTGAACACACAAGGATATGAGTAGTTAAAGCATCTCTATCTTCTAAAAAATTGTAACTTAGATCTCTAAGGCTTTTCAAATATGACTGAATTGTTGCAAATTTTCAATAAGACTTTTCAAATATGCTATAACGCAACTTTGATGCAATGCTAGAGTTGGTTAGGTTTTTGAAATACAACATAAAACCAAAATATTTTTTAAAAATAATAGTTCATGTTGCCATTTAAATATGAACTAATTGAAATTGTATTTTGAAGGTCCTCTAAAGTGCAAACTTGATTTTTAATCTTGTAAAAAGTTGTGCTTCAGTTTGTGTAGGAATATGATAACTACCACAACAACAACTTCACCAATGCATACAAAACTTGTTTACTTGAGGAGAGTTGTTAATCAATCTTCTGTATAGTATTATCATTGTCTATATAGTCCTCTACATCAGACCATGTAGACAAAAATGCTAGATCTAAAAATTAGACTTTAGACAATGCCTCTTTGTTTCTTTCAATGCACCTAAAGGTTAGTGACCAATGACAAAGAATAATGTATATCATCCAACCATAATTCACATCTGGATGTTGGACACCTAAATATCGTATCATAATAGATTCTTACCAACAAGTGAATAATACATTTCCATTTGGCATATAATCATAGATTAGTATTTGTTGGTCATTTTGTTAGTAGTAACTAAGTAGGCTCACAAGATGTGTATGGTGTATATGGTAAAGCTATTGTACCTAAATGTGAAGAAAGAACGTGTCATCCAAGCAACACACATACCATAGCTATATATCAAGTATCGTGATGGATAATAAAATTGAAGAAGGGATCTAAGAATGCCCTTTACGTATTTCTCATATTAAACCATGTTGAATTTAATCTAATTTAGTTTTTCACAACATCTACCTGATATATCATTAGTACAGCAAATTCCTTGGCCAAATTTGGCAAACAATATAGTTTCTTTTCATCACTAAACAAATAGCAAATCTTAGACTTATCAGTTGAACGCAAGTAGAGGGGTCAATATATTGTTAAGTACTCATTAACATTTTATATTTGTATATTATTTAATAGGGATATGGATGTTGTGGTGTATTGCTATGGCCATATATTATTGGTAGTCATGTTGCACTAGTCACTTGTCCTTTGGAATTCTTTTCTCAATAATCAAACTAAGTCTATGCTTCAATAGTTCAATATGCTTGTCTAGCCTTTGCATTTCTCCAAGATCAAGATTCTCAAAAATAATATACTAACAACCTGCAATGTCTATGAATAAGAATAAAATAATACATGAAAAGACTTTGGTTGAAAGTATGAAATTTTTTACCTCACTAGAACCGAACATATTATTATTTTTAGTATTTGTTCAAGAATTTGGAGTTTCAATTTTTTTTATAGGGTGTAACTCCACTAGGGTATTGTCCAAAAATTTGTGACCTTAAAAATCCTAGTGTTTGCCTTAGCAATGACTTCATAGAAACATGAAATTCTCAATAGCTTATGTGGGCCTCTTCTATTTCTCTTTCATAATGATGTCAACTACATTTTTTTGGTCCTTGCATGCTTCATTTCCCTCATCGATTGCTTTCCTAAACAATTCTATTATTTCTTCTATGCCATTATGCACTAGCTAGAATACATAGACAAAAAACCACCCATTTATGATATCTACTTTGAATTCTCCATTGTAGCATATATAAATAGATACATGTTAACCATATTGAAGAAAATAGAAAAATACAAAAAAAAAAAAAATCTATTTTGAAATAAAAGCATATGATTCACCTAGATATTGATCTCAAGTTTTTAAAACCCGTGATATGTAAAGTAAAGGTTAAAAAAAACAAATTCTTATAGAAACTATTTTCCAAATAAGTCAAGAACAAACCATGTCACAATAGAGATAAAACTTGGCATGGGAACCATGGAACATAGATGGAAGGTTTGCATAGTAATAAAGAGGACATCTCAATAGTAAAAGCACCAATGGCTAGACAAAAATACTTGAATAGGGTCTCGAACACCCTAGCAGCCCTCATGACCACAAACTTGCTCTTAGTCTACTACATAAAAAGGGGATATCATAGTATTCAATTCGAAGTATCACCATGACACATTAATAAATATCTCACACCAAAATATTCATCTTGTCATTAGCAATTATATCAACCATTTGAAATTACAAAACTTTAATGAAAGCACTGTTAACCTTTTTAGCAATGAATTTAGGGTAATTGTCTTGTAGGAAAGCAACAACTTACTTGGTCGCCTAGAAGAGCTTCCACTTCTTGAGCTTGGGTGAGTTCTTGAAATTTGTAATATGCACCATGGAGCTAATCTCATTAGGGCTAAAGCTCAACTAGCAAATGCTTTTTTCGGCATCATTCCCAAAGGTCTTGTTATAAAGCTCATTGTCCTAAAAAATGCCATAGATGTTGTAGCACATAGGGTGCCCTTCTTCATCGAACCTGTGCATGTAACCCATAATGTCCAATTCATTATCAAAATCTTCTTCCATAATGGAATCTTTGCCAAAAGAAATTATGTCGGAGGTTGGTGTTCTTTACCATGGTGAAGACCTTCATTGCTTTGATAAGAGGAATTTGAGAAGGGCCGCGTTGAGAAGTAATATGTAATATGGTTTTTACATATTACTGGGAGATCTCAAACACTTTCTAACCTTACAAAGTATCAACAATATAATTTCTGGTGTACCTGTGGTCCTTGAGAAGTTTAACAAGGTTCTATAATGCTAGTGCATTATGATGCTTTCACTTAGGTAAGGCAATAAACAATGTGCTAGTTTCCAGTATGAGGAAAAAGTAT
The DNA here is from genome assembly GCA_027924645.1 of Cunninghamia lanceolata. Classification (NCBI taxonomy): domain Eukaryota; kingdom Viridiplantae; phylum Streptophyta; class Pinopsida; order Cupressales; family Cupressaceae; genus Cunninghamia; species Cunninghamia lanceolata. Next base: position 12,823,234 of record BSBN01001201.1, on the reverse strand, counting down.
GTTTTAAATGATGGAGGGTGAAATATGTTAACAAAGAAATAAAAAATATATGCTTTTCTAGGAGTTTTGAATGATGAAAGGGCAATATGTATTAGAAAATTTGAATACTTTATGAGCTCCATGATGGCAGAGTGGCCCACCACAACTAACCATGCCTCACCCTCACCCTTGCCCTCATCATCGTCTCCATGGAATTAGGATCTGCAGTGTCACCTATTGCTTCCTCCTCCACCTCTGGCATCGCTAAAGAGACTAAACATCCTTGGAACTGTTGTTGTTCAGGCCTCTATTTTGGTAGCTTTATGCTACTCCTTATTTCATGTAATTTTTTATTGCTTTGTTTCAATATTAAAAAAAATCAAAATTTCACTTGAATAACCTCCCGCTAAATCTAACCGGGGTTTTAAAACAATATTATCAAGACACTTTCAATCAAATCATACATAACAATTTGATATGTCGATGAATGTTGTAGAATTTATTCCATTGCATGGGCAGATTATAGTATTTGACGTAGAAATTGTTCTTGTTAGGCTATGTAATATTTGGAACTTGACATGTTATTTGAACAATTAGGTGCATTACTTGTGCAATAGCAATAGAGAAGTTGTTAGAATGGGGAATAAAACAAGTATATATTGTTCTTCATAGGCAATGTATTTTTTGATCTTTTGTTTAATAACTAATATGTTTTAATTAACCAGCATGGGTAACTTAATAGTTATGTCTTACAAATATAATATCCAAGTTTGATGTAATATCTTCTCCTACTCAAATAATGGAGAACAAATCCTTCAAATATACATCCTAAACTTAAATTTTAGAAGTATACAATTTAACACTTTTAACACCCCTAAATAACATAGACGTTAATTAATTCTAAAAGAACCCCTTAAACCAAAGACAAGTGTCCAAATGAAGTCATTTTAAGTTAAAACTAAAAGTGGGATGGAACTTTTTACCTGTTCAATAATAAACTTATCACCTCTTTTTTCCTTATTAAGCAAGAATAGAACACCTCAAGAAAAGAATTTGAAAAAACAAATATATTTTGAAATCCTCTAAACCCTCCAAACCCATATATTTCTTTGGCATCCCAACTATTAGGTTCTTTGTATTGGATTTCTCCCAAATACTACATTTAATGCCCTTTTAGACTCCCCGGTAAAATAGGAAGATTCTTGAGTTATGGGACCACACAAGAATTTATAGACATCGAACTGGGTAGGTCAAATTCTATTTTTGGCTGCATATGGTTGATAAATTGGGCTTTTTCCATTAAGAAAACTAGGTAGTTCCCAGAGAGATTAGGTGTAATCCAAAATATCATATCTATAAAATAAAATATCTTTGTTTGTATATAAAATCAAATCATCAACATCTTGAAAAAAATAGTATCTTGTTATTTCATTTTGTTTGTCACAAGTCAACATTTACTCTAAACCCAATTTGAAAAGGATTTCCATCTTCAAATTTTTGTGTTTCCTCAAACAAAACAAAAAAAAAAATGCTCTCTCAAAATTAATACTTATTAAGGCATTCGGTTTACCTTAGACATCTCCATCCTCACTCTTTTACTCATAACTATAATCAATCACAGCTATAACTTTATGTAGTGAAAATCTCTCCATAGTCTTTGTTTATTTATAGGAGGAAGAATGGTGTGTCCCTGATAGTATCAATGTCAGGATATATTCTAGAGTGTTTCCTTAATTCAAAGATTTTGAGAGCATCCTTGCAAAATCCATTTTCTGCATATCCTGCAATAAATTAGTAGAATACTGTAATAAATTGAAAAGTCTTAAATTCCTTGCAAAGTCTGAAGGGACTTCTCAGGTGAGATCTATGCCTAAAAGAAAGAGATGCAATAGTAATATAATTATATAGAATCTTTTGATGGTCTCTCCTAAATCTCCCCTTTCATTTGATAGAGTTTTACTGATTGTATTTTACAAGGGAAAAACCTAAGGCCAAACGCCCACCAAATTTAGCCCTTGCACTCACTCACCAATTATGTTCTTTATTTAGTTTTCGTAATAGTTTCAACTGACAGCTTTTTAAAAACTTATAGACATGACATATTACAAAGAATATTGATACAGACAACTGCATAACTTAATGCCTATAGATTATGTGTATGGTAACTAAATTAGTAGTGATCTATAGATTAGCTATGGTTTTACTTGAAAACCAAATCGAAGATAGGGAGAACCAAATAAACAATGCCTCCAATGCCATCGTAATCCCCATAGATAATGTTAGAGAGTCTATTCTCCGATTGCCTATGAAGAACAAAAGATCAAAAAATACATTGCCTATGAAGGACCAGTTTTTAAAATATTACTAATAAAATAAAATTAAATTTAAAGAGTCTATAAAATAATGTAATAAGCTTGTTACATAGTTAAAAAAAGCCTAGAGGACACCAGTAATTAAAAACAAACCCAAATAAATCAAAGATGATAATGCTCTTATTTTTAACTATACCCACTACCTAACATGGTACCCAAATGTGCCGCTACAATCCACAGTTTCTTAGCTATAGATGAGTTCGTATGTTGCGGTCCATGAGATGACATCTCTTTGAGGCATTCTGTCAAACAGTTCACATGCCTTATCTATGATTTCACATTTTGCATACATGTCTACCAGAGCATTTCCAACTATAATATTTGACCAAAATCCACATACAAATTATGCTTTGATGGATTCCCATACCCTATTCCAAAGCTCCCATTTTGGCATAGGCAGGGAGGATGCTGGCAAAGGTTGTGGAGTCTGGCTTTACACCTGCCAATTGCATTTGTTTGAAAGTTTCTAAAGCCTTTTCAATAAATCCATTTGTGTGTATTTACAATCATTGCAGTCCATGAGATGACATTTGTTTGAGGCATTCTGTCAAACAATTCACGTGCCTTATCTATGATCCATAGTTTGCACCTCTTACCTACTTGCCTTTGGTAAATGCAACAAGCTCTACTAGCAACAATGGCTGTAATTCCCCCGGCACTAAATGTGAACAACTCTTCTCATTATTTTCTCTTGCTTCGTGGCCTGTCAGGGCACTGTAGTTGCTGTGACCAAGAAGGTCGTTGTCGTAGTCAAGCCAAACAGTGAGCTTGGATTTATTGAGGAAACTTTAAGAGTAAAAAGTTAAATTTAGATATTTTTTACATGTCACAATCATATATTAATTGTAAATTGTATGGTCAAGATGATTTTGATGGTAGTTCTTTTAATCTACACCATCAATCTATATATTTCATGTAGTGCTGCTCACTAAGGGAATGCCTATCGGCGTAATTAACTAGCTCGTACCTTATTGTGTAATGGGTACGTCAAAATTGAAAGAGTATTGGAATGGTTGAGTGTAAGCTTAGTTTTGTAATCTCATGATGGGTAATGATTTTCTGTTTTAGGAAATGTCTCTTCAATTGTGATGGGCGGTAAAGGTAAAATTTGGAAATAATTATTCATTGGAAGGTTATGCATGTAGCCATGTTCTCTACTTGAAATCTCTCTCTCTCTCTCTCTCTCTCTCTCTCTCTCTCTCTCTCTCTCTCTCTCTCTCTCTCTCTCTCTCTCTCTCTCTCTCTCTCTCTCTCTCTCTCTCTCTCTCTCTCTCTCTCTCTCTCTCTCTCTCTCTCTCTCTCTCTCTCTCTCTCTCTCTCTCTCTCTCTCTCTCTCTCTCTCTCTCTCTCTCTCTCTCTCTCTCTCTCTCTCTCTCTCTCTCTCTCTCGGGTAAATTGATTAAGGTGGAAGATGTGCAGAATTTGACAAAAGAAAGACTTGATGAAATGATTAATTCAATTAGAGGTATTGATCTGATAATAGGTGGAATCCACTATAATAATTTAATAGGAAACACCAGTATCTCTCTACATGTGTTTGTATGTCTTTGTATGTCTTCTCTCTCCATCTCTCTAACTCTCTCCTTTTCTATTTCTCTTTATCTTTCTTTGTCTCCCTCCCCCTTTCTCTCTCACACACTTCCTCTCTATGAGATCTCTTTCTCCCTATGTTTTTCTCATGTTTCTATCTTCCTATGTTTTCAAAATGACACTCTAAGAAGACTATTGGTGCAACAGAGAGATTTCCAAAGAATAAGTCAATACCCTTGCATGGAGTTATGATGTCCATATTATTTTCTTCATCACTTATTGGCAAATCAAAATATTTTTTTTCAAATACAAGCAAGTAAATTAAACCATTAGTTATATAATTTTATTAATAATATATATAAATAATAACAAATGACAACACCTAGTAACAAGAAATTTCATCCAATCAACCTATACAATGACAATATTCTACTCGTGTTATTCTTCTAGGTGTGTTGACATGAGTGATGTGTTGGTTATTTTCCCTTAGCCCATTTCTTTCTTTCTAGTGTATCAAAAATCCTAGTTAATTCATTGATAGTCACACTTCTTTGTATCACTATATATTAGTATCGCCTTTTGTTGTTGGTTGGGACATTTCTTATTTTGCCATGAAGACTGTTGTTAATTGTGAAGAATTGCTTCAATTTAGTTTCTTTCGGGAAGACAAAGAGTGGAATAAAGGATAATATAATCTACAAATGATAACCTACATATCTAGTTCCTCCATTTACAACTGGTTGACCATAGATTTTCCTTTCTTTTTAGCGGAAAGCTCTATTTCTTAGAAGCATTGTTTCCATGATAATAAGTAGTTAGGAATTAAGGGGATTTTTCTTTTGGATATTTATTGTGATGGAGAATGAGGGGGTTAAAATACAACATTGTATCCAATCAATCATTTGTTTGCTAAATCTAAACTCTCATAGAGTCTTTAGATATGTCAAGCATTATAACAATCCCCTACCAATGTTGTTTTGGTTGGTTAAGGAGGGCAAAGTGACAATGGTAAAAGCACATGTAGTGACCTACAAGAGTGATGAACTTCATTAAGAGATAACAAACACGATCCCAAGGGTTGACCAGGCTCTCATGTTTGAACCCTCCTTGCATTCTGATTGGCTTCTCCCCTTCACGGAAGAACTTCAAACCCTCCGGGTTCTATTGATGATGATTATGTTAGTAAAGAAATGCTGATGATGATTATGTTCATTTACTTTTCTAATAAATTTGGTGTGTAAATCTGAATATTATGAGAAGACATGCTACAATGCTTAAGGAACATTCTTGACTATAGAGGAAGAAAGGAGGGGAGATATAGATAGAGGGATGGAGAGATCAAGAGATAGAGTGAGAGAGATATAAGAGAGAAGGGAAGATAGAGATGGAGAGACAGAGACCTAGGTTTAGAAAAAGAGAGATAGAGAGGGAGAAAAAAAATTTAAGAGAGAGAGAGAGACTAATTTAAAAGATGATATATATATATATATACACAGAGAGACAGAGAGAGAGGCACAAAGATAGAATGAGAGAGAGATAGAGAGAGGGGGAGAGAGGGTAGATTGATATAGAGAGAGGAAGTGTGTCAGAGAGAGGGAGAAGGGAGATAAAGAGAAATAAAGAACTAGACAGGGAAAAGAGGGAGGGAGAGAGAGAGATAGAGGAAAAGAGAGGTAGAAAGACATAGAGAGGAAGAGAGAAAGAGAGAGCAAAAGAGATCTAGGTAGAGAGACAGACAAAGAGAGAAGAGAGAGAAACATATGGACATAGACATGAATAATGGATCAAGATGAATGGGACAAGTTGGATAGAAGAGATAGATCTACTATTAGGTTCTTTCTAATTCATGCTTAAATAATGTTTTATTTCAAAACATTGGTATGAGTTTATGAGAAAAAAATATTACATTATATCAAACTAAATGTCTTGTAAATAAGTTATTTTTAAAAAGAAATATGTATTCTTTAAAGATTCATGAAGGAGACTTTGTAACCAAACATTTAAAACTTGGCTTCCATAGATGTAAAATTGTTCCTCATAGGATACCATAAGGGGATCAATTTCCTTTCTTTATTCTCTAGAACTAGGAGTGTAGAAGTTAGTTTGCATCATTGTTCATTATAATAATTATCACTTTGCCCTCCTATAGCATAGGCTTGATTCTCTACAAAGGTGTACTTTTCCTCCTCCTTTGTTGGCAAATAGATTTGCCACTGCATTTGTTTGCTGACACTCACCCAATGGGTAGCAACAAAGTTTACAACATTTAGATAGATTTCTATTGGATTAATGATCTACCTCTATGTGTGAGAGTGGAAACTCCCTTGTATGATTTCCCTTTCTATTTGCTCTCTTCCTTAGATCCCTTTGTCATGCTAACCAAGAAAGCTAGTGAGAACAACCCTAATGTGATGGCGGTCCCTTTGTATCAAGGATTAATCCTAAGGCTTTATCACTTCCACATCGCATTATGCCCTGCTAAGCCAATTAGAGCTTGCCTTACAGCAGACAGTAAGGAGGAGGACCCCGAGGATCATATCCCGCTTAGTGTTAAATTCAGCAACCCTAGCAAAAACAAATATTTCAATCCTGTTGGCAAAGACCCTCTTTTTTCCCTTGGGCCCTTTTAGAATCCTGTTGAGATTCCTGAACCTGGTCCCCCCCATTAAGAAAACCCTCAAATCCACCTCCTCTGGGTGGGGCTCGATTGACTTGACTTCAAGGGGTGCCGCTGGGTCCCACGGCCGAGGGCCTTTGCGGGTTGAAGAATGACCCTTCTCCGGCAAGAGGTAAAAAGTGTAAAGGCAACTATATTAATCAACCCTCCACCAGGAAGGGAAGCAAAAAGAAGGGAAAGAAAGGTGATGGGGGTGTGAAGAATGTTGATCAGGCTGTGGAAGAGGGGATAGACAAATCCCATGATCAGGGAGAAGCTATTATGGCTGAGGTGAAGGAGGTTGCTGAGGGCAAAGGCAATACTGCCAGGAGACCAAGTATTCACAAATCTAGTAGACTTGCTGAGGGGAAGACCCATGTTTTAAAAATTGTGGACTATTCCTCTAATTCTGACCCTGAGGACTCATAAGAGGAAATTGAGATTAAGGTTGTGAAGTTGACTCCAGAGCAAGAGGGTGCGAGTCATTTTGACTTGATGAACAACTCCTACTATGATACTGACCAGGAGGATGTGGAAATTCTTGAAACCCCGAAGAAAGAGGTTGACAATGTCGGGGAAGGAGATACCAACATTCAGCTTAAGCAGGAATTAAGTAAAGTTAAAACTAAGCTTTTTGTTGTGGAGAACAAAGTCAAGGTGTTGACGTCCGTGTGCCTGAAGGTGATTCACAAGGCGGAGACTACTTTTACCATTCTTTAGGATGACCACCAAGACTAGGTTGTCAAAGATGTGAAGACTGCGAACAAGGAAGAGTTGATGGAGTTCTTGAAAGAAGATTGGAATGTGTTGTTTAATTAGTTCTTGCTTTGGGTTTTATTTTTGGACTTGGTTCTTTTCTATACTGTTATGTTTTTTGGCTATTAATTAGCTATTTTTGTGCTACTTGTGGTCACTGGCCTATTTTGTTGCCCGTGGGGCTTTTGTTATAGGGATCTGCACCCTCGTTTGTAGCTTACTTATATCAAAAACATATTAATTATTTGTATAATCAAGTAAATAAAAAGCGTATCTTTTATGAATATTTCAAACTTGAAAATTACAACATATTCAAAGATAACATTTTAGTGTAATCTTTCACTTTACAATTACAATATTTTGCTCATGGCAATCAGAAAAAGTTTACATAAATTTGAATGTCAAGTCATAATAATAAATATATTGCATCTAGAGTTTTGATATCTATCTTCATAAGTCTTGGCTTGTCATTTGCTTGGGAAGGAGAGCATCACCTCAACACTTTTCCTCCAATCTCCTCCAACCACAGACTGGTGGTCCCCTGCACACCTTCATTCCTGGAAGTGGCCCTACCCTTCACGAAGGGAATAGATATAAAGAACCAATGGGTTTTTTCCATTTGAGTTTCTAGTGTTGTGTTCTACATAACCAACATAGTCATACAACTATAGATCCCTCCTAACTAAGTATGACACTTCTGGATGGTTATGCAATTCTTGATCACAATGAATAGACTAATGCATGTAGAGATGGATGCATTACTTTGGTCGGATATTTTATATAAATAGACATTTCACAATGAACGTAGTTGAGACTTCACACACTTCTAACTCGACTTAGAGACCATCTCATCCTACAATGATTTTTATTTTGACCATTTCTGGTCATGGGGTGGCTTAATTAAACTTCACCCTTAGTCCACCTGACTTGGATTTGTAACTCTGATTTCTAGAGTACAATACCAAAGATGGTTCAAATTGAGATCTTGATCTTTCGAAAAGGTCTCTTGTTGCATCTCCAACATGGAATCTATGACTCCCTGTCACTCTATTCCTTATTTCAAAAGTTTATATGTTCTTGGTTTTTGGTATCAAGTATCGACATAGAGATTAGTTTTGTCTATAACTTCATGAGTTCGGCTAAGGCACTTAACTTGGTTCAATGATTTTCATCTAATCCTTGTCGACTAAAAACATATCCTATTTAAGTTGACAATATAATTGTAAGAAGAATTTTACATTTACTAAACATGTCTAGGATACACTTTGAGATCTATCCTCTCTAATCCCGTCATAATAATAATATATAATATTTTATTACCACAAGATAAAAAGAATATCATCTCCTATCATAGTAAAGCTCTTAGTCTACTAGAGACTTGAAAGGTTCTAATAACTTCTCTCCATAATAAAATTAAGAGTTAATACCATCATTAGAAGAAAGTTAATCAAGAATGATAATATAGTTATCGAGCTATCAAGCTCTTTCATTTTCTATTCATGAATAACATAAGGTTATATCTATGTGCACCCTACCTTGTCTCAAGGCTCAAACATGCACACGTAGTGCAATAATGATAACAATATCATCCCAGTTTTACTTATACAAAATAAAGAAGTCTACAATTCAATCTTTAATGATATGTAGCCAAATGGCACGCAAGGGAAAATAACTTCTATTCAAAATCTTTACATTTCCAATCCCATTTTCTAGTGACTTGAAGTCACAGTTGGCTGGCAATGAAAGACCGATTTGGACTGCTATTGATACACAACAACCTGTGGGTCATAATACAAATGATACCCATCTCTGTGATTATGTCTTTATGAGTATAATAATTCTACATAAAGTAGTTTCTACATAGGATAGTTTCATTCTTAGATTAACATGGCTCCCAACTAGTTATCGAACCAATAATAACAATCTTTTCATACACAGAGAAGTATGGATAACAATTATCCTTGGTTTTAATTCATATATAGATGCCTTTCGATCACTGGTATAATGATAGAGACGTCAGCTAATACCATGGTCTCTTTCTTGTTAACTTACTGTCACAGAGGAATCTTTATAACATCGGCCTTAATACATTGGCATGGGGTTTTTAGCTCAATGCTACAATCATAAAGAAAAGAATGTCGGTTTTAAACTTCAACTAAGTTTTCATGGATATCTTATTGTTATCGGCCTCATATAGATATCAAATAAATACTTCAAAGCATGTGAATGCCAACAGTAAGGGTAAGCGATAAACATGAGTCATAGTTTGACTGTATCATAACAATTCAAATGTACCTATAACAACTGAGTCACCAAATTTGAATATACCTTCCTCGGTGGAGTTTTTGTTTAATCCTCTTGTTTTCTCTTCTCTATTCTCTAGACTATTCTCTTAGTCTCTCCCCATCACTTTTGTTCTTCTGTGTCTGCTTATTCTCTCTTGATAGTCATACAACACATTATGTCCATGTGTCCCTACCCACGGGGATAACTACTTAACTTACTCCATTAAATCTCTACTAGAAAAGGTGCATGCTCGATTGTGGAGGGCTTAGTTAATAAGGCTCACTTCAATCATTATCTGCACTTCTCCACTCTTTCCACATTTCGTGGTGTGTGGAGTTGTGCCCACTTACATGAATGAAATGGTTACGAGATAAGAATCTTATCACAACATGAGGAGGACTTAAGATTATATCACACTATTATTACTTATACATCATATATGTAATAATATGCAAATAATAAAATAACCTATATTACACCATGATATCATTACCATAAGTATGGTGTTAGCATTAATCATGCGATAAAATGCGAGTATGGGGGTTGAGGATTTCTCCCCCTTCGCAATCTTATAATGACGTTAGTAATTAAATCAATACTCATGGAAAATAATATATATGTATATATCTGGAATTTTGACAAAAGAAAATGATTAAATTCTAATCATCAATAATGTTCCATGAACATTTCTCAACCAAATTAAATGAAGTTTGATGTTAGAAAACCTTTCCTAACGACAAATCGAGACAATGGTCGAGTTGAAATCGACTTAAACAAGGAGAGTTAACTATTACATACCCCGTCTCGAGAAGGTTCACTAAATATACAACTTGGAAGTAGAATGGCAAGACCTGTCTCTTTCCAACATCTATTCCCTTTTCTCTGATGATGCTCTCCTTCCATTCTTGGAGGTGGAAATCTATTTCTTGGTTACACTCATAGTCACACAAACTATGATTAGTGTATCATCAATAAATCTTTATACATCATAATTAAATAATCTCAATATCATTTGATCTCATGTCTAATTTTATGCATTAATCATAATTCATAAAATCAATGATTTATCCTGACTTTTCCTAAACATCAAATCATTAATCCATGATAATTTATCCACTAATATCATAAAAGTAAAAGTAAAGCATAGTAAAAGTTTGAGGATGTAACATATCTCCCCCCATAAGAATCATCATCCCCGATGATCCAATGTATCCAAAGTTTATAACATGAAAACATTTTTGTTCATCATAGTAAAAACTTAAAATAGATGAGGAAATCTTTGATAAATATCATGATAATTCTCCCAGGTGACATTCTCTTCTGCATACTGGTCCCACTGGACCTTGCATTTAGTAACTTATTTATTACGCAAGTGTAGCTTACGTATTTAGAGCACTTTGATGGGCTCGATCATTACCACCCCTAGGTCCTATTGATGTGGTTATTAGTCACATAAACATGAATAAAAGTTCACAAACAAACCTTTATTATCTTGAAAGATATGATGAATTTAAGGTGAATCCTTGATCCCAAGTCTCCATGAGTCAGGTCTTGACCATATGATCATTACTTAATGTTGATGTGTCCTATTGTTTTCCATGTCTGAGGCCTTACGTGCTTTGATTCAGGATTTCTACAAATTCAGTCAATATTCATCAGTTTCCTTTCCAAAATACCTATTTTTGCATATATCTTCAACAATTATGTTAAATCTTACAATATTCGGTTAGGATTTGCACAAATTTATATGAATTTGTTCTAACTTTGATGAATTCTTGTGAAACTATCCTTGTATGAACTAATCTTTGTTGTTGTATCTTAAATTTGCCTAAAGAATGTGCTTTAAAGCATGTGATTCACTGATATTTATGCTTATTTGCATATATTTGCTATGATTTACAACATCTTACCATGTATGCTCTGGATATATCTATATTTTGCACCTACTCAACATGTATTACTCAAAATATATCTGTACTCACATTTATTCACTGTATATGCTCTGGGTAAGTCACTGTCAACATACATCTATAGTATTTGCTTATGATTTTTCATGATTTGCAATTATTTATGGTTATTTATAAAGAAATGTCAAAAGATTGAAGTTTAGAAAGATAAATCCTAAATTACTAGTTTTGGTCAATGATCCACATATATATTTTGATACTTTCATGAAAAGAAGCAAACCAAATCATACTTCACCAGGATGTTCCACAGCTACATATGATCAGCACAAATCTTCAAAGGATAATTGATAACAATATGCAATTATTGAATGCACTCCCAGAGGACGCATCAATTCACAATCACATATCTAGAAATCAACCAGAAGACTAAGTAGGATTTACGATTAGAAAGTAATCTACAGCTTCACTTTCATTAAATATGCAAAGAACATATACATTTACAATGATCTTGAGAAGGAACCTTGAGAAGAAATACTAAAGTTGCCAAATTCATAAACTGGATGCTCATAATTTCAACAATTTAATCTCTCAGAGTTTTCAACAATTCAATCTCCCCTTACAATAGAAGGGTCATGGTCCTTTTATAGCACAAGGTCTAGAAATCAGTTACAATTGATCCGACAATCAAGATATCATTCATAATAATCAACGGTCAAGATGTGTGGCACATGATTGTCAATTGGCAATCAATGGTGGAATATAGTTGGCAATGGAATATTCCCAGTATCTTTGACTCAGCATCCCTGAGAATACTTAATCAACTTCTCTACCTCTGGTGCATATTCTTCAACTTAGCACATCTCTAGAATCTTTCATCTTGCATCGTGTGAGAACATCTGCTCCAAGCTTTAATTCTTTGATCCATATAGACATTCTATCATCCTACAACAAACAAATATCCATGATTTAGCATGTCAATTACTTTAAATCCCCCTATGTGGATTAAAACAACATACAAATACTGAGGATTTGGCTTAATCTTTGAAATTTCACCTTCACCTATGTAAAATTATAATGTACCTATGAAAATGACAAGAAAGGCTTTATTTTATTCATACTTGTTGACCAAGACCTCACCTATTATCATGCAAAAGTTGAGGTGAATGCCATGTTAGTTTCCTACAATTCACCTTTAATCTCTTTCAATTCCCTGCAAATTGCTACAAATATCTAGATATTTAACATTAATGGATGAATCTACCTTTTAACCAAAGCATAAAATGGCAAAAAGACATGGTCAAACACCACTGATTATACCTTTGCACAAACCTGTCTTTTGATGCCCTTATCAACAAAACTATGCTTTTCCAAACTGAGGCTCTAAGCACTAGTAGAGTTTTGGCAATTAAATGACTAAGTGACTAAAACTTTTAGTCACAACAACTAAAAATGACTAAATTCTACTAATTTTTTTCAACTCAGCTATAAATGAGTAAATAAATGACTAATTTGGTTGTTGACTAAAAAATTATTTAGTCACAGAGATAAAAATGACTAAATAGTTAGTCACGCAAATACAAATTAGACAATTTTTTTAAAAAAAATTAGGGAAATTATTGGTGGGATGTATTGGCGTGATTCATTATTCACATTCATTGTAGAATTCCTCCTTTGTTAGTTGGGAAGAAGAACATCCCTAATATTGGTGGCGCTGAGCTCATTGAGTAGATCATCATTGCAAACACTAGAGCTCACAATTATGAGTCAACAAACATGCGTCATCCAGAAGCCCACAAACCCACCATAGCTATGGCCCATTACCATCACACTCTTCACTTCTAGTCACTCTAACATGCTCTTCATGCACTTAGCTTGGAATATCTTTGACCATTTAGAGCTGCTTGTGGTGGACTTGCCAAAAAACAAAAGGTCAGGAATGTAGAGATCAAAGTACTTTCCCAAAGCTACTTCACACTGAGGCGTTTTGAGTTATAGTAGCTACTTGCATGGGGGATAAAGAGGAGAGGACCTGGAGACTTCTAAAAAGGCGGGCAAGAATTTCAGAGTTTGTTGCAATGACTTTGAAGTTAGTGAGGCCCTCTGCAGTGAAGTCAAATTTGGGGACACCCTCTGTAGCGAATTTAGAGGTAATTTGAAAGCCTCATTACATTTATAAACACAAAATCTATAGCTTTGTGATTGGCAACTTACAATAGTTACAATCTACTGATCTTAATAATGTTCTTTTACAATCTTGCCATTGTTCTGCTTCAGATTTGTTTGAGCTAAATATAATAAAATTTGGGTGTCAATGCCAAAATAGAATTTCCTCAAACAACTTTGATACATTTTCACTGCAAGCGCAAACTAGCCTTGTGCAAAGTAAACATGTGCTAGATTTACCCACACATCAGGCATCTAAACAAAGATGTCTCCTATTGCAGCTTCTTGTACCTGTGTAAAAATTTCCTTTGCAATATTAAATTGACCCCTTTCAGCTAACACAATGGCTACCCCATTTGCAACGTAAACATTTCCTGGTCTCTGTGCCAACACTTTATAATACAGTTCTCTAGCCTTCTCAAGATGTTGTGCCTCCACCTTTGGATCCCTCCTCTCATTGTGAAAAGCTGCAAAATAATTCCAATTTCCAAGTGAAATGTCAACATAAGAATTCTTTGCATCTGATTCACTTTATGCAGCTTTAATTGTTTCTTTTGCTTTAAGCCAGTCATCTATTTTTAGTTCCATTTTTCCAAGCATAGATAAAGCATTTCATGAGTTGTTATCCACCTTAAGTGCATCCCCAATCAATTCTAGGCTTATTTGGATCTCATTCCGAGCTTGAGCCATGGCTACAAGACGTAGATATGCATCCACATAATCAGGAAACTTGAACAATATTATCCTGTATAAAGACTTTCTTTTTTAGTATCATGTAGTTGTTCAAACAACCTAGCAAGATTACATAGTGTTGTGACTTTATCCCATGGTAGCTCAAGTGAAACACCACCTTCTTCTAGTTGATGGAAGAATTCCAGATCCTTAAAGAGCACAGGAAAAACTGCAAAATTGGCACTGGGGCTTTTATTTATGAATTCAACCCAAATGCCATTCCCTAATGCCTCCATAAAATTTTGTTTGAGCCAACTCTAGTTCATCACGCTCAAAATGAAGAACCCCAATGTTGTTTAACAATTGAATGGGTACTTCTTCTCTGCTCTTCTTCAGAAGAGACTTTGTTGTCTTAAGAGAATATAAGGCTGCACTGGAGTATGATGATATTAATAACTCACCCATCTTGATAAATGCATGGGCATCATGCGGATCTATGCAAGTTTCCTTTCTTAAAATCTCCTAGCTTTAATTGAACTTGTCCACAAAATCCTATGGCCTCTGGCTTTCCTTGACTGATGCCAAGTAGTAGTAGCCAATGGTGTCATAATCACCTTTACTATGATAAGATCATGCAAGATTATAATATGAATGAGATATCATGAGAGGGTGGTCAGTTGAAACAAGAGCCATCTCAGTCAACTATTCCATAAGAAAATGTTTCCCTGTGAAGAAAAAATGGTTTGCTAAATGCTTCAATGCCATTGCATAGTATGGGTATAATTCAAAGGCTCTAGGCATCTTTTCCATTCCTTCATGAACACTACCCTTTTCACTACCTGTGAGAATCCTACAAGTAAAAAATGCACAAAACTGACCATAGATATTTATGTAGACTCACACACAATAACCTTGACACATCCCAAACAAAGTTTCAATACACTTGATGCAAATCTGCACCCTTGTTCATTCTTGACAATTTGCTCCTAAGCCTAAAACATGGAAACATCACCCTAGTGACACTCAATCATTGAAGACAACATGGAATATGGGCAACTTGGTTTATTCAGACCTATTACAACATCTTCTAGGGGTTTCCAAACGTACATGACCTAACTAAGTGAATAACACAATGATTTATATAATTTAGGTCTTGCTGCCACTAGGTGCATTCAAGGTGATGACTCCAAACGAAGGTAAGAACATTTGTCATATGAATTCCCAAGCTTGTACAGGCCCTAACAACATGCCACTATTATTCTTCACCCCTCCATTGACATACAGTGCATAGATTATTCGAAGCAACAAAGAACCTAGGGTTTTAGGACTGTCTCACAACTAATTTGCACACACAATCAATCATATCTTCTTCACATGTGCTAGTCATGCGCTGTCCTCTTGAAGGGATGTGGATAGGTGTGGGATAGAGCTTTCCACCAATTTTTAGGATTTTGGATGGTGGAAACTCTACCCATGATCAATTTTTTCTCTCTAGAAACCCTAGGTAGGGTTTAGACCTGCACTCACCAAAAATGCAATATCTCGCACAAAACTTGATGAAATTCTACCAAACCAAATGCATTTGAAAGCTAGGACCCTTCTCCAACTTCTCCAATTGGTTTCAGGACTGTAACAATCTGTATCAGTCTGTACAATGAATTACAGTCAATTTACACAGAAAAACACAAGTTTAGACGTGCAAAATGAAGTATTTCTCATTCAAACTTCTCTCCAACCTTTTTGATCGAGGTTACATGGTATATTTAACATGTTACAACCATTGGTAACTGAAAAATTGACCACAACTTTTTTGTTAACCATAATGACAACATTTGCAAGTTTTTGACAACATTTTGCAACTTTTTACAACATGACACCAAAACATCATGCAATCGACTTAAATGACTCAAAATGGTCTTACATGACCTTATTGACCCCAACCAAACCAAAAACCAAAGTTTAGCAACATGACAACAATTTGCATCAAACGGTGCATCAAGGATGCCCCTGCATCAGAATATATTGTAATTGAAATTTTGTCATCTATCAACATCTAGTTATTAGTTATGCAATGTGAAGTAATGCTTTGAGTTTGAAAGATGTGCAATGCAATGTAATCGACAATTTGAATATAAACTACAAAAATCTATTTTTTACAATTCATTAGTCAAACTCTCTATTATATTTGCTCACTATAACTTATTACTATGGAAATGCCTTTCAATTAAAAAAAATAGTTTTTGTCTCTTATTCTAGAATTTTTTACATTTTTTAAAAAATATGATTTTTCCAAAAAATCTTGAACTTTTGGTTTGCTGATTTTTTCCCCTAAAGATTTTTGTTGCTATGTGTAGAACATTATAGATGGATCAATGTCGAAGATTGACTACGAATCAATACCATGTATATGATGACAGAGTAGCCAATGATAGGCACATGGACAAATATCCATGTCCATGTAAGCATTGTCTTGGTGGAAAGCTGAGAAAAAGAAATGTGATTTATCGACATATGATAAGATATGGGCATAGTGGTATAAGCCCTAAGGATTACAATTATTATGAAGATACGATAGAATTGTAGAGTGTGAGAGATGAAGAGGTAACAAACATAGATGAAGTGGCACCAAACATAGATGAAGAGGCAGCAATGTTAGACGAAGGGTTTGAAGTTGATAGAATGTTGAATGAGGGTCTAGATGATGATTGGGCCAAGTTGATGCAGGATGCTTTAAAGCTTGTGTATGCTAATTGCAAGTTAAGTCATTTGACAACAATCCTTCAAATTCTTAACTTGCAAGTGGTGCATGGTTGGACAAATGAGAGTGTAGATCAGTTATTGGCATTATTAAGTTTGTTGTTACCACCTAACTCCACATTGCCAACAAAATGAAGTCAATGTAAAAAGCAAATCACTAGGCTAGGCTTAGGGTATGAAAACATCCACACATGTGTGAATGGTTGTGCATTATTTCACAATAATCTTGCAAGTGAGAGAGAATGTCTGAAATGTCATGAAGTAAGGTATAGACAAGGGTTGAAATTAGTTATGGTTCATAGAAAGGTTCTTCGCCACTTTCCAATAATCCCACAATTACTTTGAATTTATAGGTGCAAAGACATTGCTGAACTTATGCAATGGCATGCCCAAAATAAGAGCACCGATGGAAAACAATGACATGTGCTTGTTTCTAAGACATGGATGGAATTTGATAACAGATGGCCTGATTTTTCTCAAGATCCTCGTAATATAAGGTTGGCTTTGGCTTTAGATGGGGTGAACCCATTCTTAGATCAAAGTACTAAATGGTCAACTTGGCCAGTGTTTTTAATAAATTATAACTTGCCTCCATGGTTAGCAACTAAACCATTTTTCTTAATGCTATCATTGATTATACCAGGAAAGAAAAGTGTGACTTCAGATACAATTGATGGTTATCTAGAGCCATTATATGATGAGCTAATGGAATTGTGGAAAGGAATTGAAGCAATTCAATCTTTAAGGGATGGTCATTCAATCAAATTCTCTTTAAGAGCTTCCTTATTGTTTACAATTCATGATCTTCCTACATATGGCACATTGTCTGGTCTCAATGTTCATGGATACCATGGATGTCCTACTTGCAACTTTAAGGATTTTGTGAGGCGCTCAATAAGTTTGTGTAAGTGTATTTATTGTGGACATCGTGCTTACCTTAAAATGGATCATCCATATCGTTGACAAAAAACACGTTTCAATGGTTAAGAAGAGAAACGTGAAGCACCATTGCTAATAACAAGTGATTACATTGTTGAGAATGGACAACAAAGAATGTCATTTATTGAAAATGATGGGATTGCTGGTAATAGATATGATCCATGTAGTGAAAGGGGTGTAAAACGATTATGCATATCCTATAAGTTGCCATACTTTAAGGATACAGCCATTAGGCATACTATTGACTTGATGCATACTGAGAAAAATATAGCCTATGCTATTATAGAAACTCTTTTTGGTGCTTTTGATACTATTTCATCACGTGAAGACTTTCGACAACTAAAGATTCATCAAAATCTTTGGGTTGAAAAATGTGCTGATGAGAAATATAGAAAACCTAGTGCTCCTTATGTCTAGACAAAGGAACAACGTGCACAATTCTTACAATTGTTGTCTCAGACTCGTTTTCCCACTAGATATGTAAGTAGTAATATTAGAAGCCAAACTGACATTAATGGCTTAAGAGGCCTCAAGACCCATGACCATCATGTCATAATCGAGAATATTTTACCTACTGTGGTAAATATATCAAGTTTGTCAAAGGGGCCAATATTAGCAGTTATAAGGCTGGGCCTAATATTAAAGAGAATGAGTTTACATGTATTAGATCCTTCAAACTTTGATAGTTTGAGGGAGGAGGTTGTTGAAGTCCTTTATCTATTGAAACGAGAATTTCCACCAACAATCTTTAACATTTCTATGCATCTTTTGATACATCTAGAATATGAACTAGAGCATTGTGGCCTAGTAAGAATGAGATGGATGTATACTATAGAATGATATATGAAGGTTTTGAAAAAAATTGTTCATACTAGGGCAAAACCAGAAGGTAGCATGTCTAAGGGATATTCAATGCAAGAGGCCATGGGATTTTCCACAAAATATATGAAGGATTTTAAAAATGTCAATCGACGTGTATGAGATGATGATGAAGATGAAAGAGTTGTAGGTGAAGTATTAGAAGGCAATGGATGTCACTTCAAGCTATCACATCAAGAAAGAAGTGTGATACATGCCTATATTCTTCAAAACACAACGTCGTTCGATAAGTGGCATAGGTAAAAAAAATTTACACAATAATTTATTTACTCAATTGCATTTACACATTTATATTATTAATCTTACTATTTGTACATTAATATTCTATGTAGAAAATATGAAGAAGAGAATCAAACTTGGATGCAAAATCGGCCTCAAAAGCGTAGATGTCATGATTTGATTGGAGGTGATTCTTTTCCAAAATTTGAAGAATGGATTGCTAATGCAGTCAGTGATGCAAAAGAAGAAGGTCAAGATGTAACAACAGAGGAAAGTGAGCTTTCACAATCTCCACATATATGGGCTATGTGTTTTAGTGGAATCTGGGCCTATGGTAGTCAGATAAGAGTGGAAGAAAAAGACAAAGGAAAGACAAATTGTGATTGTGTTGTTAGTGATGAATTTCTTCACGAAACTAAGAAGAAAGTTTATGTTGGATTCATCCAAGAAATTATTCAAGTGGATTTTGATGAAAATAGTCCTATATTATTAAAATGTAAGTGGATCCGACCATCCGCAGTACAATTTGATGAGTATGGATTTGTATGCGCAAATACAGGGCAATTTTTATCAGAGATGGATGAGCCGTATGTTTCCCCTCTTCAAATTAACCAATCATTTCTAATTTATGATGTAAGAAGCCTAGGATGGTCGTATGTCATTCAAACAGAGTCTCGTTCCAAACAAAAATTCATGGAAGTTGTCGATATAATGCCTGATGGGCAATATGTTAATTTACAAGAAACATTTGAAGAAGTGGATGAAGACGATGATGGAGTGTTTGAAGAAGAGATTTTGATTGCCAATGAAGATATTGGGAGAGAGAATAAGCAGCATGTCATAGATGAGGATGAGGAAGAAAATCAAGCAGATGCAAACATGAATGATCAGAATTCTGATCTTGCTGGCAATGCAGATGATTATGATGATGTTTTGTCACCTTAACTAGCCTATCACCTTAAGAGGTTAGCTTGTCACCTAAACTTTGGTTATATGTATGGTGTAATTTATTATTTAATGTAATAAAGATCTTAGTATAGGTATGCTTATTCACTGTTGTTTTACTGATACATTTCTGAATGTAATCATCATTATTCTGCTGGTACATTGTATACAAAACCTAAGATGTTCACTGCTGATTTGAAGTGCATTTAAAGTTAGGTTCAATCATTCTTCTTAGTTTTCTTACTTTGGTTGAAATTATTTTTGTTTAGTTAGAATATAATTTCTTGTATGTTCTATATGTTTTCTAGATGCTAGATGTTTCTTGTATGTCCTAGATGATAGCTTTAGTCTGTAATACATATTCTAGCCTCCACATGCATTGAATATGCTTGTGTGAAGGAAGCAACATCCATGATTTAATAACACATATAGATATCTTAACATTAGGTGAACTAAGCCTCCTCATTACAAACAAAGAAATGATCTCTTAGATATCTTAACCAGAATTTGAGCACCAGATTAAATCTTCTTCTCCATTGATTGCTTCAAATGGATATTACAATATAACAGAAGTCTCCTCATATATGTTTCTATAAATGCGTACGATGATGATATCAAAATTCGGTCTTGGTTTCTCTTTTATAAGAGAAGCAACAAGCTTCAGACCATTACAAAATATGGCATCTTTTCAAAATTCATGCCTCTTTGTATAAACTAAACATTAATTTTGCTTAAAACATAATTAAGAGAAAACAGAGAAAGTAGACAATATTGATTGGAAGCCCACAACACTTGCAATACACTTGTAGTCCATTAATCAGCATAGGAAACCCGTGATCATCCTGATCTTGCAAAGTCCCTCTCTCCATGATAGAGTGTTTGAAGGCTCAGTTCTTCCACTGCAACATCTTCAAGGCCCTATTATTCTGGAGGAGCCAAATACTCTTGCTCCCATTGGTATATTGTGTAGTCATGAGGCCATGATGCTCGTTGCTCCCGTACACGTACAACCTATCTATTCATTAGTTGTAAGATACTTCTGCTCCCATTGAAACATAGCATAATCACTAGGCCACTTATAATCTTGAATTTGGAGCAAGTTGGCATGGTGATCCTTCCACCTTTTGTCCAGCAATGCTTTGACATCAATTACAAACTTTGTATATCCAACATCTAAAGCAATTACTGAAGCTGAGAATATTGATATCTTCATCCTTTTTCAAAAATTCCATGACCTTAGAAACTGTATGACCAAATTCATCCTTCCATGCATCAAAATCCTTGATCTTTTCATCCTTTGTTAGGATTGATTGAATGAACCAGTGTTTGAAAGTGACAAAAGAATCAATCTTTGCCTGCATTTTTTGATTCTCACCATTCACATACTGATACTCATCCAATATCATCTTGATCATTTTCTCTGTTGGCTTTAGAGCTATAGGAGCATCTGGATTCCATAGGAGAACTTTACATAGAGTGATCAGTGTGTGATGTGTTGACTGCCATCTTTGATACAAGGGATCTAAAATATAAAATTTACTTTCAACTGTTCCATGGCCCGAGACAAGGAAGAATAGCATTCATGCACATCTCTCAACTTGTCAACAACCATTTTCACTCTATATTCCAAAATTTTCTCAAACACTTCAAGAATTTTCAATTTTGCCTCATTATTTGCTTTCTCATTTTGGCTTTTCAATTCCTCAATTTCTTTTTCCAACTTCAATTTCAAAATATTGAATTGTTTAGCAGTCATTGTGGTATCACCAGTCTCTTGTGGCACAGGTATTTGAAATGGCACAATGGCTTAAATCTGAGAAGAACTCTCACCCTTCAGTTGTTCTTTCAGCTATGCATTTTCAAGATACAATCTATTTACCTCATCATTCATCTCCATCTGAGTTCTCTCATAATCAAACAATCTTTACTCTAGCTTTTTAATAGCAGCTTGTGTAAACATTGTACAATGCACAGTGAGGGTAGCTGCTTTAGTTACTGATGTGTCCTGGAATGTCTTGACCACAATTGTTCCCCTTATTTCTTGGACCACATCAAGCAATCTTGGTTTGCTGGTGTTCTTTTGTGTTGCCCATATTGCCAAAGTCTTTGTTTTTGGATTGAAACCACAACCACTAACACCATCCTCATAGTCAAATTCAGAAACTAGCATGGGGTCATCTTGATTCCTGACTTGCTCTAACAAAAACATTTTCTTCAACTCAAGCCTGAGAATGATCAGCATGTTGCTCCTTAATACCATTTGTCTAGCTTCATCAGGGCTGACACTTATTTCATCTATTTTCAAATTCTTGAAAGTTTGTGAAATAATTTGCTCATGCTGAGATTCATCAACACCCATTTTATTTATTTCCACTTGTTCTTGAAATTCTTTCATCTTCATCTTAATCCAAAAATCTTTGAATTCAGGAGAATTAATGAAATCATCATCCTCCATAAATCTCATAGAAGACACAATTCTTTCATCTTCTCAGGCTCCTCTTGTGCCTGTTCACCCATTCTCACCTCTAGTTTGTGTGCTTTTGTTTCTTGGCCAACAAGTGGCTGATCTGTTTCTCCTTCATCTCCCATATTTCTCAGAATACTAGCCACTTCATCAATGTCACCCCCTCCTTCATTCAATTCATATGGAACCAGTGGAGAAACATCCTCAATCCTTTGCCTTTTGGCAGGTGGTGAATCAGGGACATGGGCTAGATCCTGTACTGGCATTGCATCTGGTGCAGGTTGCTGAATCACAACTCTTGGTGGTCTTTTGACACTGATCTTGGTAGCCTTTGAAGGCTGCTTCTCAAACTTGCTTTATATTCTTTCAAAATTATCAATTATCAGATCTATTCTTCTCATAGGGTCCCTCTCTTCAACAAAGAATCCAGAAAAATTAGGATTTTGTTTTCTCCTCTCATCCTCAATCTTTTTCAAAATCTCCCATTTTCTTTTCCTATTATACACTTCTTGAAAGGTGACAAGATTTCTGATCACATCCTCATCAAGATTGATTTGATGAGATATTACCATTCTTGTGAGGATGGTTTGTCTGACAAAGTTCATGTGACCCTCTGGATCACAAACCCTCTCTACACCTGATTTCAAAGAATATTTAGCCTTCAAATAGACTTGCAAATCCTCTAAAGTATCAGAACCAATGGACCAATCACCAAACACTATGGAATCAGGAAGAAATGTGCCTTTCTTTTGTTTCTTCATTACATCCTTCTCCATCCACATCATTTGCCACATGAATTCAAGGAATGCAATTCTGTTTGGCACAAATTTGGGCAACACATTGGGTGGATGAGTACATCCATAGACCCTAATTCTAGTATGATCTAGCAAGAAAAACCAATCAACATAGTTATGCTCATGACCTTGTTCTGGGCTATGGGCAAGAGGCCTCAACATTTCTATGATTCTTTTGTCAATCTGGGAGAAAAGCTACCAAGAGAATTCATTATTCTAAATGAGAATTCATCATGAAACACAACATAGTCACAATTCTTGCAATGCCTATCCCATTTGTAACACCAGCACTGTGGTGGCAATCTTTGTCCCTTTTTATCAATCATGCTCAGATCCATTCTATTGGGCCACTTCCTTCTATTTGGATACAAAATCAAATGGCATAACAAAGAGAAGTATTTGAAATCCATGGGATTTTTGTTTTCTCTTATTTGCAAAAATCCATCATGCAATTTCTTTTCAATGAATGATGCAAAATCATATTCAACATTAACTTTTGGATTTTCTATTCTCATGGCCATCATCATTAGGGCGACATGCATTCTACCTTGGGCATCAATACCCAACACCTGACACAAAGAAAAATATGTTCTTTTGAAATAGACAACAAAATCTTCAACAGAGAAAGGTTCAATTGCAGTGGATGGGATTTCAATTCTTCTGTTATTTGCTCCTTTCCTCATGTACATGGGTAGCTCATCCCTTCTATGTGTTTTTCTCAAACTATTGTACTCCTGCTCACTCTTCTATAGATCTACTTGTGTGAGGGCTTGATTGCTCAACATGAAGCAG
Organism: Cunninghamia lanceolata; assembly: GCA_027924645.1. NCBI lineage: Eukaryota > Viridiplantae > Streptophyta > Pinopsida > Cupressales > Cupressaceae > Cunninghamia > Cunninghamia lanceolata. Next base: position 12,799,124 of record BSBN01001201.1, on the reverse strand, counting down.
TTTATGATTGCATTCCTATCTAGAACCACTAATGGTGACCCATTTGGTAGTTTGACTATTTTGGTGGTTGAGTGATAGTGTTGTGCCAATGTTCTAATCAAATCCACATCAACAAATACATTTGGCACCACAAGCTTTGCCAAATCCAAATTCTATGGGTTTCCAACTGGTCCCTGTCCATCTTTCTTTTCACAAAAATAACAAAAAAGGTCCATCCAAAGATAGGGATTGTAGCATCCTAACATCCTTCTACAACATCCTTGAACAATTTCTTAGAACCCTTGTCAACTAAATTTGGCAGGATGTCCAATAATGATTGTTGAAGTGATCGTTTCTTGGGAGCAGGGGGTTAGTACTCTTACTCACAGACTCAGATTTTTTAGGTGCCATATTTTAGTGCCTCTACAAACTAGGGTTTTGATATTTTAATTGTTTTACTAGACTAGTTGAAAACATAGCACAAACCAAACACCAACTTTTATGCAAAGAGTGATGGGGTAGACTTACCCGGTTGGAAAATGCCTTAGGAGAGCACACAAAACTTGAATTTACCTTCTGTAATCAACACTAAATTCACTAGAATGAAGAAATACAAAGAAATCCCAAGTTTTATCATGCCATGAAGCTATTCATTTCGCCATTAACTCTAGTTCATGCCACGAAATCAACAAATCTTAGCATTCAATTCTTTTCAAACACAGACCGTTGATTTGATCCAATCCAATGGTTGGGCAAGTATTTCAAGATTTGTAGTCCTTTCCTCAACAACTAAAATCCCACAGCATCAATGATAACCATTGCAGGGTAGTACTGAAGTCATTTTGACATTTAATTCCTTACCGCATCACCACAAGACCAACTTAGGCCAATCGTGGGACCGTGGGACCTCTTGGACAGTTAGGTTCATCTTCACCACTTATTGCCACCCCGCAAGCCTTGTTGTACACCACTTCAGGATGGCGGGATACATGTTATCGCTTATGTCTTTTACCATGCCACCACCAACCTTTGGCCTGATCGTCGTGGGGCTATAGGAGCCTTTGGTCTCCCATTCGTTGTTTACCGCATTATCACTAGTCGAAGTTATTATCATCGCGGGGCTGCAATATGTAGCATTACCGGTCACTTGAATTCCTTATACCACAACACCGCAAGCTTGACTTGAAACTGTCAGGGGGGCGCAGTGAACACTTTATCCCGACTCCCTACCACATTGCCATCGGTCATCTCCTTACCTACCGCAGGGTTGTGGTAACATATTATGTGTCACTTGAGTTTATACCGCAACACCGCAACTAAATTTTTTGCATGCTGTGGGGAAGCAGTAACTGTGTATTCACATCCTCTAATTCCCACACACCCACAAAGGCTATTTGCATGTACTGTGGGGCTATGGTAAGAGACAAAAACACGTCAATGGTCAAAAATATAAATTTCTTTCACATAGAGATGATATGAGATGCTCATAAATGACTCCTGTAACAATTCTAAAAGGAATATGAATCCTTAATTATGGATTTATGGAAGAAAAATGTATGAAACAAAGTGGGACAATGTGAAATTTTGAATGGTTGTAACACACCTCATGATGAACTAGACTATGTTTTTCCTTCATCCTGCTTGTGTTATATTTTTATGAGTTCTTTTCTTGTGAATATATCCCTAAGGAAAATTTGTCTAATAACTATAATTGTAAACATCTTCTTGGTTTTTGACTACAAATTATTTTTAATCTGTAAACTAAATTCTATTTTAAGTTTTCATTTGTAGTTATCAGCAGATTAGAAAGTCAACAGTTATCAACTTATGAACTCAATAAAGTTTTATTGATTCAAGTTGTTGATTTATACATTATTGTTTATTTGGACTTCAGGAAATGAAGAGAAGGGCTATAAGGCGCAAATTAGATGATAGTGATCATAATCCTAAAACTTCACTGACAAGTTATGAGTGCCTTCGTAGAGAAAAAGTGGCCAAGAATAATCAATATTTATTGAGTCTTGGTTTGACAAACAGGCAAGTTGTAAATCCACTAAGTAGTATATTATTTGTTTAATAGTGTTTAATGTTTTATAGGCAAGAGCTTTATGTATATAAGACATATGATATTATTTTTTATTTTATAGGCAACAAAAAGAGTGCAAAGAAAATGTGGAGAAGAAACAAAAGGAAAGAAAACATACAGTGTCACCATCTCGTAGAAGCCACCGCTTTTGTGATTCAACAAATGCAGTTGGTGAAAACTGTTGCAAGTATGGGCCTAACCGGTGTTGTCATTGATGTCAACATACTCCTGTTGCATTGATGATAAGGATTGGATGAGCTGTGTGCTAAGGATATTGATAAAATTAGTCCTAATCAGGAACAAAGAAGAACAATGAAGACAGTGAGGTAAAGATCCCAGATAAGATGAAGATCAGAGGATGTGCTTCAAAGGGTTTGCAGATATGTGTCTCAATATGATCCAGTAAAGATTTTAGAGGTCCGCATGAAGATCTGAAGAAGTTATAGCCACTTAAGTAAAACAGGTTCTGGCAGGTGTTCAGAGGTGACAGAGTGACAGAGATAGGTCCGGTGAGATCCGGAAATGCAATATCTTGTTCTGCAGATTTGGTGGCATGTTTAGGAAGTCAATGTGAATTGACAACCCAATTGGTTCGTGGTCTGGAGGTCTACAAGCATCTATTCCAATATGACAGTGATGACAAACTATGTTCTTGAGGTTCCGGATGAAGGAGAGAATGATTTCAGTGAACAGAAGTAGTGTGAATGTTCTTGGTGATTCAGGCAAGCTTGAGGAGGTCTTTGGATTGTGTCCAGTTTGTGTTGGTGATCCACATTGAAGATTGAGCTCATAATTGAAGAATTACCTCCGGATGATGATGTTCTTCCTAAGTGTAGCCGATCAGATGAGTTACACATTCTGCGGATGATCTTGAAGATGTTCTATGAAGAACGGCGTGTTCCTAAAGAAAGATTGAAGTCTCAGATCTGTGTGGCCGACAGTGTGTTGATCCATGTGAAGTCTTTTCTTTTTAATTAGTCATATTGTATTTATGTATTTTCTCTAAAATGTTTGCCGACTTGGATGATTATCCCTAAGTCAATGTCTTGTATAAATAAGGAATTGTAAAGTCATTTCAAAGCGGACTTAAGGAGATGAGAGTGTGGTAGAGAGAAGAAGAGTGAAAGGCAGAGCAAAAGTATTGAGCTTAAATGGAACTGACTCAAGCATGGTGAAGATGCTATTCTTCAGTTCAAGTATGTAATACTTATTCTTCAGTAGACAGTGTGTCTCCCGTAGGCAGTGGGCCTCTTGTGAGCAGTGTGCTCAGGTAGTGAGCCCTAATTGGCATGTGCCATTTTGTTCTTTCTATTCTTTTAACAAAGAATACAATCTTGGGTTAGTAACCCCGTAGTTTTTCCCTTAACTGAGTTTTCCACGTCAAAAATCTTGGTGTCATATGTGTTAATATGTTTTTGCTCTTGAATTGCTGCATTATGTTTCCATGATTGATTTATTATTATATTGCTGAATTAAGAAAAGGATTTAAGTGATTAATTGGAAGAAAGTTTTGGACAACTGATTCACCCCCCCCTCAGTTGTCTGTCCTAAATCTAACAAAAACAATAGTTGCAATGATGATCATGTGTAGCTTGATATAGCATATGTTGATGTGTAGCCTGATATAGCATATGGTGATGTGTAGCCTGATATAGCACATGGTGATCATGTGCAACTTGATATAGCACATGGTGATGTGCAACGTTGTGACGATCTCTTAGAACAAAGTCTAAGAGAGATTATTGAAAAACATCAGAGCATTAAAGGAACAATAGGTCTGTAGATGATTTATTCAAGATTAAAGGATGTGTTTGAAGTGAAATCTGTGGAGACCGATACTCATGATCTACCTACTCATGACACACCTGATGTGGCCAAGGAGCATGAAGTTTTGGTTAATCAAAGTCATGAAGAGAGACCGCTTGCATCTGTTGTGCCTCAGAGTGCACTTGTTGCATCTAGAACTTTTGATGGAACTAGTGAATCAACTAGAAATACTAGTAGTGGTTTAATAGAAGATGTGGATGCTTTTGTCAAAAGATAAAGATTGAGTCAAGATTTGTACAGATCTACAGAGAGGAATGCAAAAGAAAGAAAATTAGAAGGCAAGAAGCCATTCTTGCTTGAGGTATCGAGAGATGGTGAGCCCATTGGGCCAAATGCTGCAAAGTGGGCCACTGAGTTGGGTGTAAGATGTAGGGCCCATTTGGATATTTGCAAATCAAATTTTGCAGAGCAAGATTCACGAAGTGTGGAAACTTTTATACAAAAAATGGAAAATGATTTTGAGACTATTGGTGGACAAATCTCTAGAAAATACTACAAGCAAAAGATGAGAATTTTGATGAACAATTTTAGATACAATTGCAGAAAAACAATCATGGAGGGAAAAGAGAGGTTAGACTCCAATCTATCTCCCAAACAGTGGGAGACATTAAAAGAAACTATGCATTCTGAAGAATATTTGGCAAAGAGTAATAGAGGCAAGAGAGCAAGATATATTGTGAGGGCTAGATATACATTTGGCCGAGGCAGGTTGCAGGCCAAAATGGACAAATTTGGAGTAAGTGTATGGCTTTTTGGTTCAATTACATTGTGTTATTTATTTCAATTTTTTATTGAACTGACTATATGTTGAAATTGACATTGTATTTTAGGTGGAAAACATTAATAGAGAAGCAGGTGCAGAAGATATTGTCAATTATATGGCAGCACTAAATCCTAGTAAATCTAAGAGTAGGATGAAGTGGAAATCTAGTTCATCAACAGAGATTTCATAGCCATCTGTTACATGCCCAATAGCATCAGCCTCTCCAGATCATGTCAACTCAAATGAAGGGTACCAACATGTAATGAATTGCATATACAGTCTCAGTCAGCAAGTTTCGCAGTTGGTTACCTCCGTTAACCTTATAGTTTCTACATGGAATGAGCATAAATCCACAAATTCAGATGAGGTAAGAGGCTCTATTGATTTCATTTTTTCTTGTTTGGCAATTCTCTATACAAATGCCTCTTAATATGTAGATTATTGAAATCTAAGTGTAGGAGAATCCAACCTAGTTTCTTTATTGTTGGAGTGATCCATAAAATGTTCTTTTGGACAAATTTATAGCTTGCATTCTTTACTTGACTATTGAATGCTTTGTATATTTTTTTGCATGATGGTTAAACCACATGCAAAGCAATTTTATCAAAGCAACAAGAAAATGAAAATGCCTTCATGATGTCAACAGAGCTGCTGATATTGATAGTGATCATGATGAACTGGACAAGAATGTGTAGGACAGTTATCATAGTTATGCTGAAGTTGAGGTAATAAAATAGTTGTCAGTTATCTGCCCAATGTTTTATCATTCTTCATGCTTAAAATGTTCTTTTGGACAAAAAATTATAGCTTTTGCATTCTTTAAGTTCTAAGTTAATCTGTCCCAATGTTTTGTCATTAATTCTTCATGCTTAAAATATTCTTTTGGACAAAAAATTATAGCTTTTACATTCTTTACTTGGCTTATTAATTTTTTCATGATGATTAAACCACATGCAGAGTAATTATATGAAAGCAAAATTAAAAGAAAAAGGCCCTGTCAATAGAGCTCTCTGCAAAACTGTACAACTTCATGTCAATGTTGATAATGATAATTATGATGATGAAGTCGACGAGCATGCACATGATATTCATAGTAGTAGTCATGCTGAACTCAAGGTGAGTGCTATGAAACCACATGCAAGTAAGTACTATTTGAGTATTATTCAAGTAAGTAATGGTTGTTTTATTATGTAAATAAGGGTAATCATTACCTATTTGATAGAAGCTGGTTAGAATAGTAGTGAAGTGTAATTAGCTAGTATACATGGATTATGGAAATAAGGGAGAACATATAACTTACATATGAAAGCTTAGAGCTTAGTTGTAATAGAGTGCATACATGGATTTTGACAATGCATTAGTGCATTGTGTTCGGGGATGTCATGGTCCTCAATTGGGGGGACTTCATTGCCAATCCATGTCTCTTTCTGGAGTACTCGTATAGTCTAACACTATTATAGTCTTGCCCTCTATTTGTTTGTACCTTGCAATGGGTTAGTTTTTTTTTTCAGAGTAAAAAGTTGCTTCTTTGTTATTCAACAGAATAAGAAAAGCACATACAGAAACTGATTTGTTCCAAGACATAAGACATTGCATACATCTATCAAAAATAATATAATGTGTGTTTTATATCTCAATATAATGTGTATTTTTTTTGTTTTTGCAGACATTTAATATTGATAAACTCCAAGAAGGGGATAAAGTTGGGGTGTTGGATCCGTTTGATGGTGCTGCTATGGGCATTGGGCATATTCACTCACTATCTATGGTACATAGAGTCAAATTGAAAGGAATAGGAGATGTAAATGTAAATATTTTAAAGGTCACAAGTAACATACCCCTTGCTTATGAAGATAAAATAGATGGAGTTGTCTGTCTGAAAGAGAAAGAAGAGACCTTCACACAGTGGCCACTAAAATATTTGAAAAAAATGACATAGTTGATGTTTATCATGTACTAGCTGTTAGACAGCTTGGCCCACTACTTTATGCAATAGTTTGAATGTGTTGTTCAGGGATGTTCTTGTTTTTTGTCTGTTTTGGAGCTGTATAAGCAAAAAAAGGCATTGTAACTTAGTTTTCCCAGTCAGAACACTGAGAAACAGACTTTGTAACACATTTTCCAAAGCAAAGACACATATTTAAGTCTTGTGGGTTTTTTGGACTTGATTTTATGTTGCTTTTCCTCCCTAAACATTCATCATCACTGCCTTATATGCCTTTATGAAAAGATTCTAGGGTTATTGTTGGTTGCATTGAAGGAGATAGCATCATATATGGGACATGATCAACACTCAGTCATGAAGACTCAAGGAGCATAAATGAGAGAGCTTCATATATGAGATGTCATGAAGACAATCATGAAGACTCAAGGAGCATAAATGACAGTGAGCAAGAGATAAAGTACACAGTTCATGCCATAGACAAAGTGAGATGATTCTTAAGCTGTTGTGATGGGTGGTGTGTTAGTTTTTGAGAAAGGAAGGGTAGTTGGCAATGCACAAAGATCAATGAGGAAGATTACAGTCATAAGGTGATGATGTTAGCATTTCATCAAAATTTTGGAAGCAACTAGTAGACAAATTTATAGAAGTCTTAAATAGCAAAAAGGATAGCCACTAATAATGCTATTATTACAAGGCATATATTCTACATGGTAATATAGTTGTAGGAATATGACAGTTTCATAAACCTATGATAGTCTACAAATGAAAGTTTAAATTCTGTATACTTATGGGTGATTGTTCTATAACAAAGAGATAATGAGTGCATAGAGGTACGATGTTCATGGTGAGTGGCAATGGTCAATGATTCCTAGGGATATGTAGGCATAGTAAGCATGGTTTCAGTGGCACGAGCAAAGGAACAGTGGCACGAGCAAAGGAACAGAGGACTACAGTGTTAGCATTAAAAGGCAAGTATATGAAAGTTGCAGGGCAATCATCTAGAAAGCAAGCATGCACAATTCAGTCACCACAATGAGTGAAGACCAAGGACACTAAATATGACTGCATACCAAGTGTCTAATGTAATAGAGGCAGGGTAAGTGAATGGTTTAGACTTAAAAAGAGGCTTTTAAAGATGCATTAATGAAGAAAGAATCTGATTCCATGCCCTAAGAGGACTCGATATCTTCAAACTCAATAAAAACATGACCCATAAGCAGTGCTAATGACAGTACAAGACACAAGAATACAATGATGTTTCATTAAGGAAGCCTGATCTAGTCCATGTTTCACATTATGAATATCCTATCACAGACCTGACTACATATGACAGTGTATTTCCTTTGGTTGTAGTCAAGAAGGACAAGTGCTAGACTAATGGGGTGGATTAGATGACTTGTGGCAGTAGTTAGGCTGGTTGAGAATTAGTTACCGATAGTTCACTTTTTGGAAAAGCATTGTAAACTTGGAGAAGTTTTAGCTTTCTTATCATTTATGTGCATTGTAACTCAGATTTTCAGTCTTGTGACTGAAAATAAACATTGCAATACTCTATTTCTAAGCATTTTTCAAGCAAGATAGATATTGCAGACTTGTGCAAGCTGTAAGAACACCTTTCTTTTAATAAAGTTCAATGATTTTGCCTTCTAAATGGTTGTCTTTATATTGTATGCAATTGATGATTGATGTGTATTTCTATGTTTTATGTTTAAATCTTCAAATATCAGTCAATTAAAATGACTATATATACTACTAATTGACATCAATTAATAATTAAATTGACTAAATATACTACCAATTGACAGAAATCAGTGAACAATGAATAAATAAGACTAAATATATGACTAGTGTTAAATCAGTGAATAAAAATGACTAAATATACTACCAAATTGATCAAAATGATGATTAAAATTAATGACTAAATACACTACCAATGGATAGAAATCAGTGAATAAAAATGACTAAATAAGTGCCAGCTAACAACAATCAATGACTAAATTAATGACTAAATAAATCAGTGAATAAAAAATGACTAAATAAGTGACCAGATTACAACAATCAATGACTAAATCAACGACTAAATATACTACCAAATTGATCAATCAAAACAACCAATAAATGACTAAAAATGGATGAGTCATCAATTTGGTCACGTTATAAATGACTGGCAATAAACTACTAATGGTCACGTGACCATGTTTGGTCATTTATAAGCAGTTTTTAGTAGTTTTTTTAGTAATATATTGTTGTTTTTGTACTAGCGAAGTCTCTTTTTCACTCTATTGGCAAATCCTATCATTTTTGAACCATCGCCCTTTGTCGACGAACTTTGATTTTCTTGAACTATTGTCTTTTGTCTTTCTTATTGGTGATTTTAAACTTTACCAAACTATCGCCCTTTGTTGGTGATTTTGTAAAATCTCGAACTATCGCCCTTTATCGGCAAAGGTCAACTTTTTTGAACTATCGCCTTTTGTCAGTGAAGTTCAACTTTTTTGAATTCTCGCCCCTTAACCTTCTTATCAGCAATTTTAAACTCTTCCAAGCTACCATCCTTTTGGCCTCTTTGCCTTATATCAGAAAAAGTTTGAAATCCTGAACTTTGCCTCTCTTTATTGGCAAAAGTTTGAAGTTACGAACTTTGCCCTCTTCTATCGGCAAAAGTTCAAAGTTAAGAACTTTGCCTTGTTCTTCATTATTGGCAAAAGTTCAAGACTGTGAACTTTGCCTTCTTATCAGAGATTTCACAAAATCTCGAACCAAACCATTTTGGTCCCCTTTGCCTTCTATCGGTAAATCATGGAAAATACTAACTTGCAAACTGACTTCTAAAAATATAAGTTTCCCTGACGAAGATTTTCTTGATAACACTTTCTGTTCAAAATACTTCAATCGGCGAAACTTTCAAACCGTGAACCTTGACCTTTCTTCCTTTCACCTAGTTGGTGAATCGGCAAAAAGATGAACTCGCCAACTTTCAAAACACTTAGAGTTTTTCTCTTATCGGCGATGTTAGAAATCTACGAACTGAAATGACTTAAGTCTTTTATCTCCTTCGCTTAGTCAACGAATCGGTTAAAAGCTAAACTCGCCAACTCCCAGAAATGCTTAAGTTTTTCTCTCTTTTCAGAAATATTGGAAATCTTAGAACCAAAATGACTTAACTTTTCAACTGAGTATAAAAGGCATAAAACCAAAACTTTGACCAAACATAACTTCTTCATTTCAAGAAATTTCAACATGATGCAAAAGGCAAAATTGCTCAAAATTTAATTCTCTATCCATTAGTGACATTTGTTAGGATATTTTCTAAACTTGACTTTTGACCTTGGATCAGGACATGACATTTTACCATACTACCCAAAGAGGGAAAACACACAAGCAAAGCAAAAAGTTGGGTCCCTATTTTGCTAAGGCAAAATGGGGTGTGTTGTGAGACCACACAACATGTCCTTCATCTGTAAGGCATTCCAATCAAGAATAGGAATATGATTATCTCCTGCAATATACTTTTTCAAATAAGAAACATGGAAAACATTATGCATCATGGTAAGAGCTGGTGGTAGAGCAATCCTTTATGCAACTGGGTTAACTTCCTCGAGAACTTTGAAGGGGCCCACATATCTAGGAGCTAGTTTGGATGACTTTCCAAACTTAATAGGGCTCTTTTGTGGTTTGACTCTTAACAAAACTTTCTCTCCTATGGAGAAATGTCTTGGAGTGTGCTTAGCATCTGCATAGCTTTTCTATCATTCACCTTTTCTAACCTTTTCTTGATCAGATGGACCTGTTCTTCCATTTCTAATAGCATTTCTAGACCAAGGCTAATCTTATTTTCTAGCTTATCACAGCTTATAGGAGTTTGAAACTTTCTTCCATATAATACTTCAAATGGGGCCATCTTGATAGCGGAATGATAGGAATTATTGTAAGCAAAATACATAAGAGGAAGATAATTTTCCACTTGTATTGCTAATCCATGCAATACATTCTCAATAGATCTTCCAACACCTGGTTCGGGTGTGTGCAAGAAGTTGAGTCAACTTTTTGGCCAAAAAGTGGAAGTGTTTTCCCTAATTTTCACAATTTGTCACATTTGACCTAAAATTTTGAAGAACTTAAATGTGGAATCTTGGAAAAAGTCACTAAATATGAAATGTAGTACTCAGAGTCTAGTTTCCAAATATGTATTTTTTTTCAATACCCAAATGATAGAAATTGATTTTCAATAGGCGTTTCTAAAAACCACTGTTTAAAAGTCACATTTTTTTACTATACCATGCATGTGTACGTCATCCATATTTTGACCTAAATAATCATATTTTTCAAAATCCTTTTTGGAAAAGATTTCTAACTCACTGAAGCACGTTTTCCATATTTTTTTTGTAATTTTTTATTGAATATTTTTTTTAAATTTTTTATTGGCTGTTTTTGGTCTTTTAAAAAACCGTGGTGTACGTCACACATAAGATGAACTAAACTTAACATTTTTTTATTTTTTTTGAAATTGAAAAGAACTGTCTAAAGTACGTTTTTGTACAATTTTTTTTACAAAAAAATATTTTAATAAAAAGTGATTAAAATACTAAAAAACCTTGATAATTCAACTTTATGGACTTGTTTCATCAGAAATTAATTGAAAAATAGAAAATATAATCCAATTGTAAAACAAATTACATATTTAGAATCTACACTATCTCATCTATAATGGGTTTTAATTTCGTTAAAAAATTCTGTAAAAAAGGCCTTTAGATATATGCCCAAAGTCACTATTTTGTTGTGACATTGACAGGACCTTCAAGTTGCAGGTCAAACCAGGTCCAAAGCCAAGGGTCGGGTTCCCACGCCTGTTTTCTGACCCAAATCCCATTGCAAAAATTGCATCAGAAATTCAAATATTATGAAACGGGATCCTGTTTTGAAACGGGATCCCGTTTTAAAACGAGATCCCGTTTTGAAACGGGATCCTGTTTTAAAACGAGATCCCGTTTTGAAACACGATCCTATTTTAGAATGGGATCCCGTTTCAAAATGAGATCCCATTTTTGGGTTGGGATCCCAATGCAAAACGGGATCCCATTTCATAAAAAGTGGGATCCCGTTTTGGTTTACCCAATTTCGGGTTTTTTTCTAAGTCTGAAACTTCCACCTTAAGTGGACTCATCTTTGTGCATTTACCCGTTCACTCTTTCCGTCTGGCCATCTATCTCGAGATGATAAGTTGAGCTTATGTTTAATTGAGTTCCACATGAGGAAAATAAGGTTTGCCAAAACCTTGATGTCATGCGGGTATCCCTACTTGAGACGATCTTCTTAGGAATATCGTGCAATCGAAATACCTCTTGCACAAATTTGCGGGCTATGACTGGTGCTCCATCTATCAAATTCTCAGGTATGAAATGCACTACCTTAGTGAGTCTATCTACCACTACCAAAATAGCATTGTGCCTATTTCTATACATAGGAAGACCTTGTACAAAATCCATGCTAATGATCTGCCATTTCCATTCTGGAATCTCATGAGGATATAGAAGTCTTGCCAGGTAATAATGTTCTTCTTTCACCCTCTGGCATTCTAGACATCCAGCTACAAACCTTGTAGTATCCCTCTTCATTCCTTTCCAAAAATACAATGGTTTTACATCGCCTAGCAGTTTCGTCACTCCAGGATGTCTTGAATAGGGTGCAAAATGGACTTCCTTCCACACAATATTCCTTAACTCCTCAAAGTTTAGAACATACAATCCTCCTCTCAACCTTAATAGTCGATCCGGTTTAAAGTGGAATCCATCATACCTAGAATCATGAGGATTGTCTGCGAGAGCTTGCTTAACCTGCTCATAGTATTCATCTCCCTTGGACTTTTGTAACACTTGATTCTTAAAATTAGAATGAATAGAGATCATTGAGGAGATATGTCTCCTTTGACTTAAGGCATCCACCAGTCAGTTTTCCTTGCCCTAAATGTATTTGATCTCAAAATCATAATCAGATATCAACTCTAACCATCTCCTCTGGCAAGCACTAAGATGTGGTTGGGTAAACAAATATTTAAGTTCTTGATGGTCTATTCTTAACTCAAATAGTTTTCCAAGAAAGTAATGCTGCCACATTTGCAGTGCATGAACAACTGTTGCCAACTCGAGATCATGAGGAGAATAGTTCTGCTCATATGTTTTCATCTTTCTAGATGAGCATAAACAATACCTTGCCCAATTTGCACAAGTACACCACCTAATCCTTCTTTTGAGGCAATGGTGATGACTACAAAAATGACCCTCTGGATCAGGTACCTTTAGAATTGGTGTCGTAGTTAGCTTCTATTTTAGTTGATCAAATGCCTCCTGGCATTTTTCTGACTAATAAAATCTTTTGCTTTTCCTTTGTAGAGAAGTAATGGGATAGACAATTTTTGAAAAGTTAGCCACAAATTTCCTATAATACCCTGCTAGGCCCATAAAACTATGGACTTCATGCACATTTTTTAGTGCAAGCCACTCTAGAATGGCTTTGATCTTTGTTGGATCCAATACAATTCCCTCAACTGAAATTACATGACCCAGGTACTGTACTTCTTTTTGGAAGAAAGTACACTTTGAGAGCTTACCATAAAGTTTATGCTCTCTTAACTACTGGAGAACAATTCTCAAATGCTAGAGGTGTTCTTCCTCATTTTTTGGAATAAATCAAAATATCATCTAGGAAAACAAGGACAAACTTGTCCAAACAATCTTTGAACACACTATTAATTAAGTTCATGAATGTTGTAGGTGCATTCGAGGGTAGGATAGTGAATTCATAATGTCCATACCTTGTTCTAAAGGTTGTCTTATGGATATCTTCATCTTTCATCCTTAACTGATGCTATCCTAATCGTAAATCGATCTTTGAAAATACAGCTACCCCATGCATTTGATCAAAAAGATCATCAATACGGGGCAATGGATACTTATTCTTTATCATTTCTTTGTTTAGCACACGATAGTCTATACATAGGCATAGTGTGCCATATTTATTTTTAACAAAAATCATTGGCACTCCCCAGGGTGAAACACTGGGTCTTATCAATCCTTTTTCTAGCAATTCCTACAACTAAGCTTTTAGCTCCATCAACTCTATTGTAGTCATTCGATAAGGAGCTTTGGATATAGGTTTTGATCTTGGAATTATATCTATTGAAAAATCAAAATCTCTCTTAGGAGGTAATCTAGGTAATTCATCTGGAAATACATCCTCAAAATCTTGAAGAAAGGGGTACTTGTCCATATCTAACCTCTCTTGATCTATGGATTCTTCAACTCCTTGGAGTTTTTGAGATTCATAATACATCAAATCATCTTGAAAGACAAACTATTTTTTATCATCTATTTTCTCCATTTTGATAGCAAAGAATTGACACCCTTTTCATTGGGCTCTCTTCATCTGTAAGGAAAATATTTGCCTCAACTTGACCTCTCTAGCAGTACCTTGTAGGAAAACTCTATTCTCAAGGTCATCTAGGCATTCTATTGTTTTAGCAAAACAATCCACTTTAGCCCTATGCCTCCATAACCAACGTATTCCAAGGCTGACATCATATAATCCTAAGGGGGATACATAAAGGTTTACTTCAGTTGAGAAAATTGGGAGTTCAACCTTGGCTTTTAACAAACATTGCTCTACCTGAGCTCTTGTTTGGTTAGCATACTCTACTGACCATGATTTTTCCATGTAACTAGCTCTTCTAGATATCTTATCTAAAACTTTTGGAGAAATAAAACACTCTATGGCATCAGTATCTATTAAAACTGAAATTGGAATACCAAACAAAATACCTGTGGTTTCAATTGGAGTAATCTGGCATGTCGGTTATCCAAGGCTGCATGTATTCGTTGTTAGAAGCCTATTGGGAGGGTAAGGGATTTACTTGCAATTGAGTCCCTTGTGTCTTATTAGGACACTCATTGGCATAATGGTCATCTCCACATGAAAAACACCCTCCCAGGGTCCTCACCTTTCAAAAGGCTTTCCTAAGTTATCTCCATTATTCTTGGAGTTAATGTTGTTATTTTTCTTATCACCCCTGGACTTATTCTGATTGTCCCTGAATCTTTTATCACCTTTCCTTTTGAAGTTCTACTTATTACTCTTTTTCTTGAATGACTGGGAGGATTGTGACCAACTGAACTTTTTACGGTTCTTTTTCTCGATATGTAGATATGGACTTTAACTTTTGCTCATGTTTAATAGCTTTCTCATAAACTTGGTCCATAGTAGTGGGACCATGCACATCTACTTCACCTCCAATTTGGGCGTTCAAACCCATGATGAATTTCTAGATATGAAACCTCTCATCCTACTGGTATTGAGGAACATACTTAAGGAGACGAGTAAACTTCTCCCAATATTTATTTACGGATGAGTTGCCTTGTCTCAGGTTTTGGAAATCTATGAGCTTCTGATCAAAATACAATTGTGGCAATCATCATTGCCTAAAGAGTTCCACAAACCTTTCGCAAGTTAGACTCAAAGAGCTCAGTCCCAGCTCCATCTTCTTGTTCATCCACCAGGTGGATGCTTCACCAGCCAATTGGTATGCTCCCCATACTGCTTTGGTTATTTAAGAATAGTTCCTTATTTCAAAATATTTTTCCATTTCTATGAGCCATGCCTCTATGGCATCTTCGCTCACAGTTCCATCAAATTTGGGAGGTGTGACCTTTTTCATATCTCTAGATAGTTCGAGGGTCAAATGGCTCCTCTTATCCTCATCGTATCTTAAATATGAGTTATTCTCTCCATGCCCACTCTAGGTGGTACGTTCATGATGACCCTCGTCTTCACCCTCATGGAAGGCTTCATGTGCAGGTCTACTCTGACCTCTTTCTCTAAATTTCCAATCCTTGCCCTTGTTTCATAGAGCATTGCAAGAATCTGGTCAAGTTTTGCATCAGAGTTGCCAAAAGGTTGCCCTTCCTCTTGGCTATGTCCAAGACTGGTTCTAGTCTAAACCATGCTGAGATTGTACTTCTCCTAAAGTTTTCATGTTAAGCATTCAATTAGATTTTCATACAATCAAATTTATTCATAAACATAAATCCATTCTCATTTATACAATCTTAAACAAGAAAGGAAAAATTTTGCCAACATTTCAAAATTGTATTATAGTATCTGTGGATCACATAATATCCATCATTTATTACAAACTTTAACATCTTGCAACTGCAAGTCACCGTAAAAAAGGGAAATCTTCCTAGGTTCATCCTCATCCTTGAGATTTACCAAATTAGACTTGGGAGGTGGATGTACTCACAGGTACTCATCCACAACTTCCTGATTAATGACAGGAGTATTAGGACCACATCCAAATGGTGAGTCCTTATGCGCAGAGGGTTTAACTGATTCACCATAAGAGATAGGAACAATAGCCTTAAATGCTTTGTCCTTCTTTTCCTTCTCCTACTTAATACACTTAATAGCGTCAGCGAAGGTCTCGGTGTCAATTAACCATGTGCCTTCAATTTAACTAGTTTGGCCTAGGCTTTTCATTCTTAAGGTTCACTCCCTCATAGCCTTTAGGTAACGTCCATTTCCTATTACCTTCTTCCTTGGGTTTATTGTTGTTCTTACCATTCTGGGAAAAGAACATTCAAACATTAGCAACTGTTAATGTCTAAGGAAGATTTTATGCAGTGAGCTCATAGGTCCATATATTGAACCTAGTAGCTCTGATACCATATGTAACATGTCTTCTCATAATACTCAGATTTACACACCGAATTTATTAGAAAAGTATATGAACATAATCATAATTAGCATTTGTTTACTAACATATTAATCATTTGTATAATCAAGTAAATAAAAAGCATATCTTTTCTAAATATTTTCAAACCTAAAAATTAAAACATATTCAAAGATAACATTTTAGTGAAATCTTTCACTTTACAATTCCAATATTTTTCTCATGGCAATCATAATAAGTTTACATAAATTTGATAGTCAAGTCATAATAATAAATATACTGCATTTGGAGTTTTGATAAGTCTTGGCTTGTCATCTGCTTGGGAAGGAGAGCATCACCTGAGCACTTTTCCTCCAACCACAGACCAGTGGTCCCCCACACACCTTCCTTCTTGGAAGTGGCCCTACCCTTCATGAAGGGAATAGATATAAAGAACTAACATGTTTTTACCATCTAAGTTTCTAGTGTTGTCTCCTACATAATCAACACGGTCATACAACTATAGATCCCTTCTAACTAAGTATGACACTTCTGGATGGTTATGCAATTTCGAAGCATAGTGAACCAACTAATGCACGCAGAGACAGATACATTACTTTGGCCAAAGATATAATATAAATAGATGTTTCACAATGAACGTATTTGAGAGTTCACACACTTCTAACTCGACTTAGAGACTATCTCATCCTACAGTGATTTTTAGTTTGACCATTTCTAGTCATGGGGTGACTTAATTAAACTTTACCCTTAGTCCACCTGACTTGGATTTCTAACTTTGATTTTTGGAGTACAATACTAAAGATGGTTCAGAGAGAGATCTTGATCTTTCATAAATATCTCTTGTTGCATCTACAACATGGAATCTATGACTCCCAGTCACTCTATTCCTTATTTCAAAAGTTTATATATTCTTGGTTTTCGGTATCAAGTATCAACATAGAGATTTGTTTTGTCTATAACTTCACAAGTTCAGCTAAGGTACTTAACTTGGTTCAAGGATTTTAAACTAATCCTTGTTGACTATAAACATATCCCATTTAAGTTGACAATATAATTGTAAGAAGAATTTTACATTAACTAAACATGTCTGGGGTACACTTAGAGATCTATCTTCTCTAATCCTATCATAATAATAATATATAATCTTTTATTATCACAAGATAAAAAGAATATCATCTCTCATCATAGTAAAGCTCTTAGTCTATTAGATACTTGAAAGGTTCTAAAAACTTCTCTCCATCATAAAATTAAGAGTTAATACCACCATTAGAAGAAAGTTAATTGCAATGTCCCATTCTTGGAATGGTCACCATTAGAGTTGATTTGGGCCTTTCACCCCACTCTGGGACAATTGGACGATATCACAAGCAATAGAGATGACTTGTTAATATTGTTCATATTGATGCCACTTTGATGACGAGGCATTAGTCCTATATATGCATGCGCCAACCTTGAGGAGATTATCTTTGCACTTTGATTTGGGATGACTTATGATGGAAAATTGAATAATAGCTAACACCTTACCTTGGCACTTGGAGATAAGATGAAAGATGAATAAATTATAATAAATTCATATCTTTAATTTGAATTTATTTGGACACTTATGAGGCCTGAGGTTGGTTTGCCTACCTAGATGGGAAAAGGTTATTAAAATAAAAGAATACTCTTCCTCAATTGGCCAAGAGGAAATAAGAATAAGTTATGTATAAATACAAGGTCAAGTTGGCATTCCAACATCATCATTCAAGCATTCATTCATTCATACTTGGAGAGTGATCTCTAATAGGAGCTTGGGATGAAAACCTCAAGTGTCCAAGGAGGATTTGGGCACCAATCTATCTTCTCTTATTGTGGATTCCATGATGGGGATTCAAGTGAGCTTCATCATCATCAAGTGCAGAAAATTACATCAGCTTTGGAGAGCATTCATCATGGGCGAATAAAATTAGGGTATACCCTAGCTTAGAGCGCACCTCTTGGAGGTAAAGGCTACTTCATTGGAGGTAATTTGATGGATACATTGGCTACTAGGGTTTCATGTTATAGCAGTCTGCTATAATAGTTAGGGCAGACCTCATTTGCCCTCCTTCTAGGGCTTATTTTGGCATATTTGGTATGTAAATTGGTAGTAGATAATTTACTATGTGATTTGTGACTTGTGGCTATTTTCCCTAGTCAAATATTTGTCAATTTGGACTACATATTTCTAGTTTATAATAGCAGATCAGATTCCTTCATTTATGAGTTGATATCATGGTTGCAGTTGTGTATTTCATGGTGAAATCTATTCCTCATGCTTGGGCAAACTCATATGTAATATTACTTTGATGTTTGGATATGATATTAATGGTGTTTAATGAAGTATTAGACTGTTGAAAATATGAAATCAGAAATTGAAATTAGGGTTTAAGCAAAAAATAGATTTATAGCAGAATATTCCATTTGAGATATTACAGTGGTATCAAAGCCTTGATCTTGCCAGCCTATGGGATTCTCATCATATGAATTTTGAAGAAGGAAAATATATCACATACAGGAGGAGACAACAAATTCTTGGGCCCAAAATAGAAGAAGGCAACATGAGTGAACATATCCATGAAGAACCTCGTGAAGACCCAAGAACAATGGCAGTACTTAATGATCTTGCAAGAGGGCAACAGGAGCTACTTCATATGTTGACCAGTTTTACGAGGCAAAATCTTGGAAATAATGGAAGCAACAATAATGGAGGTGATAAACACAATGATGTAAGCACTTTTGGGAATCAAGGTGATGCTATGATGCGTACATCTCATTCTTCTATGCTGAGACCGCTCATGCCTACACTTCTGGATTAGCCAAGGGTCACAAAGGAGGAACCACGAGTTCAAGGAGAGAGTTTTGATGACTATTGGAGGGAGTGGATGGCACTAAGTGATGAATGCAAAGAATCCTTGCCATGGAATGATTTCTACCAACTCGAACTGGGACTAGCCTTGAGAAGGGAGGACTCATCATACAAATCATGAGTTGCAAAAGAAACTAGGGAAGGTCAACATCACTCCATTTGACAGTTCAAGGAAGATCACGACATGTACTTGGATTCAAAAGTTGGACAACTACTTTACATTGAACCCTATGGTTGAGAAGGATGTTATACAGTTTGCCACACTACACTTGGAGGGAGATGCACTTGATTGGTGGTACACCGGCTTGGTAACTCAAGGACATAATCACATCACTATATACTTGGAGTTTTCACAAAGGTTGATTGATAGGTTTGATGATGCTAACATGGAGTAGTTCTTTAAAGACTTAGCACAACTCAAATAGGGTGGTCTCATGGATGCATATATTATGGAGTTTCAGAAGCTTTCCATGTTGGCACCAAATGTTTCAGAGACATGCCTAACATTCCTATTCATTGAGGGACTTGAGGAGCTGATTCGTGGATGGGTAAGAGCCTTGGATCCTCCGACACTGAGGGAAGAAATCAAGAGGGCTTGAGGAATGAAGTTTTTAGTACCATCCAAACCTAAGTTCCAAGGCAAGTCATTTTGGAAGGAACCAAAGAAGACCTTTCCGAAGGAGCAGCAAAGGAGGCCCATACCGAATTTTGAGACAAGAAATGAGATGTGGAGGAAGAAGCTGAGTTTCACCTACAGGGAACCATGGGTATTGGGACATAAATTCCAAGGAAAAGCCAAGGCATACTACATTGAGATCTTCTTTGATGACGAAGAATAAGTTTCCCACACTAGCCCGGAGGAAGATGGGGAGGCACGACACGAGGAGATCGATGACACACAAGGTACTATTGTAATCCTTTCTGGTGTCCCAAAGCATTATCCTTTTAGGATTAGAGGTGTGATCAAAGGACAAAGGGTATCTTATTTGGTGGATAGTGGTGCTACACATAATTTCATTGATGAATGATTTGTGGTCAAAAGAGGTTTGCAAGTAGAAGAATTTCCAGGGTTTAATGTCCTCTTGGTGGATGGGTTCAATATGAATTGCACAAGGAAGATATCTCATCTTAGCATTCAATTGGAGGACTATACTTTTGAGGATAAGTTCTATGTGGTTGGCATTGGAGAGATTGAGCTCATTTTGGGCATTCATTGGCTCAAGTCTCTTGGGCGATACATACAAGACTTCAAAAAGATGGAGCTAGAGTTCACTTCAAATAGAAACCAAATCATACTGAAGGCCAGTGGCAGTGGCAAACCAGTGAGCATGGTAGCTAAGAGGATGGAGGTCTAATTTAGATTTGAGGTAGGAGATTTTCAGCTAGAGACACCTTTTGGATCAACACTCATGGGAGCATATATGGTGAAGGTTGAAGAGAAGATGGAAGAGCTAGAGGATAGTGGGGTAAGGTATGGGGATACATCTGATTTATGACAACAGTCCTACCTCTTTCATGACAACCACTTCACATGAGGAGCACACTGTGAAGACCCTTGAGATAGACACTTGTGATCAAAACATATGCGAGGGTTAGTTGCAGCAAGCAAAGAAGGCAAAGATGTTGGCTACCCAGGTGAGATTACACTTGCATGGAGTTAAGGAATAGTGTGAACAGCTAGACTAAGCAAGGGAGTAGAGGAAGATACATCTATGATCTCTAATTCTTCCAAGGGAAGAAGATATTAGGGTGGAGCATATATATTTGGATGAGTAGGTAGAGAGGTATGATTTAGGGATCTTTGTATCTGATTTACATCATGATGTAGTTGATATGGAGAGCCCCTTGAAGGCTCAAGTAGTGGAGGAGCTAGGAGTTGTAGAGTCTACACTTAGTGGATCAACCACTACTAGTGTCTTGATTGCACCTGAAGAGGGAGTCATAAGGCCATATAATTCTTTGATCATTCATGAAGGAGGTATGGAGTCAGATGATACTATGATGTGACTCCATCATTCTTTGATGACACATGAGGTTGTCCTATGTCTGAGATTGATCGTTGAGACACTTGCATGGGAGGAGTATATTTCAGAGGTATGGATGATTCTTATGCCAAGGTATGATATTGCCTTCATTTCTATTTTGGAGACACTAGGGTTTACTTTGTAGTTGGCATGTAGCACTAGAGTTGGAGATGTGCTTGATGTCACTAACATTCTAGCCCTAGTACATGAGATTCTTTGGTATATCTAGGCAAAAGATGACTATTTTGTTTCATGGTGCATGGATCTCATACTGAGTTGGTGGAGGACAACAGTTGTTGGGGTGTTTTGGAGAGGCTTGGACCGCCTCTTCATCACTATAGGATGGCCTATGGGTGATAATCTATCATCCCATGTCATTAGAGGGGTTAGTGACAGCCACATGGAGTTGATTTTTAGTTGGGAGGTCACTGTCCTGATTTACATCAGCCACCTTGGAGGAGCTAATATGCATTTTCTTGCACCTATGTTGAGATTCTTGTACATCCATGGGAGGTCAACAGGTGTTGGAGGTTGGATTGATGTTAGCACTTTGAGATGTCTTCCTCTCTTTATGATTGCCAAATGTGGTGACAGAATGATTTGGGATCTAGGTGGAGGTATGTTTGGTACATCACTTCATTGGAGTGTTGATGGGTTGCTTAACATCTCATGTGGCACTATTGATGATTATAGTAGAGTGGCACAATGAAAGTTTGGACACTTGTGGTTGTAGTTCAGGGATCACACTCTTCACCACTTGTTCTTCGAGGCTTCATATTGGATCAACTATTGCTTCTCGAGGAGTGACACCTTAAGAGCTTTAGGACTTCTTGCACTTGTGGTTATGGGCATATTTATGGGAGAATGGTATTTGGTTGGACTCGGGAGTGTGTGGTTTTAGTTGTTGGAGTTCACTTTGCATTGCATTCTTCCATTTCTTCTTAGAGGTTACAACCACTAGTGGATGATTTGTATGGCCACCAGGCATGCAGGAAGATGGAGATACATGTCATTATACTATCTCACAGCATACACACTTGCCATTGCTTGAGGACAAGCAATTCCAAGAAGGGAGGACTGTAATGTCCCATTCTTGGAATGGTCGCCATTAGAGTTGATTTGGGCCTTTCACCCAACTCTGGGACAATTGGAGGATATCATGAGCAATAGATTATTCATATTGATGCCACTTTGATGATGAGGCATTAGTCCTATACATGCATGCACCAACCTTGAGGAGATTATCTTTGCACTTTGATTTGGGATGACTTGTGATGGAAAATTGAATAATAGCTAACACCTTACCTTGGTGCTTGTTGATAAGATGAAAGAGGACTAAATTATAATAAATTCACATCTTTAATTTGAATTTATTTAGGTGCTTATGAGGCTTGAGGTTGGTCGGCCTACCTAGATAGGAAAAGGTTATTAAAATAAAAGAATACTCTTCCTAGGTCAGCCAAGAGGAAATAAGGACAAGTTGGCATTCCAACATCATAATTCAAGAATTCATTCATTCATACTTGGAGAGCGATCCCTAATAGGAGCTTGGGACGAAAACCTCAAGTGTCCAAGGAGGGGTTGGGTGCCAATCTAGCTTCTCTTATTGTGGATTCTGTGACAGGGATTCAACTGAGCTTTATCATCATCAAGTGTAGAAAATTACATCAGATTTGGAGAGTATTCATCATGGGTGAATTAGAATAGGATTTACCCTAGCTTGGAGCGCACCTCTTGGAGGTAAAGGCTACTTCAGTGGAGGTGATTTGGAGGATACATTGGCTGCTAGGGTTTCATGTTACAACAATCTGCTACAATAGTTAGGATATACCTCATTCGCCCTCCTTCTAGGGCTTATTTTGGCATATTTGGTATGTAACTTGGTAGTAGATACTTTGCTATGTGATTTGTGACTTGTGGTTGTTTGCACTAGTCAAATATTTGTCAATTTGGACTGCATATTTCCAATTTATAATAGCAGATTAGATTCCTTCATTTATGAGTTGATATCATGGTTGCAATTGTGTATTTGTAATAATCAACCCCTAATTATTTTTTTCAAAAATATATAATGATATAGCAATGTTAGCATAAATTGCATAAACCAACTAAAATGCCTCACACTTTCTGATCACCTAGATCCCAGGATGGGCAAGGTGAGAGCATACAATGATTGGCTTACAATGAGCAATATGCAACAAGGAATTACAATTCATCTGCTACGGTGGGCATCCACTTATTATGGGAATTCACCACTTTTAGTGGGTAATAGAGAAAGAATGAAAGATTACAAACCATCCAATTGTTCAATGGGGATACTCCACTTATTTAGTGGGTAAGAACAAATAAGAAAGGTTCTTTTCTCCACACTGTTGGTAAACCATCCAAGGGTTTATTATGTGTTTTTACAAATAAGAAAAAGAACAATGAATTTCATAATGTAATGATAATCATAAATATAGAGATTAGGATTTGATCATGGCAACTTAACGGATTGGAGATCATTGAGTTATACCCTGCACATCATTGACATCATAAACCATATCATTAGCTATCCATAACAGGATATCACATAAACTCTGTTATTCTAGACTGAGACATCAAAGAAACCATTCCCTTATGGTACTGTATGACAACCTAGAGTATGTAAACTATTCATAGGAACACATATCCCTCAATGATCATTACCCAAACTACCCCAACTGTTATCAACCATTCAATATCAACATTGATAAAGGAAGACAACCTCAAAGAATAACAGTCTGTTCATAAATTCACACATCTCTTACACAGGTTCGTACTACCCTGTAGCATCATGATCTCATCATATATCACCCAATAATGCTCAAAATTCATTAGTATTGATCAGAGATGATTTGCCAACTCAGAAACATAGATCTTCATTCATTATTTGCAATTAACAACTAATAATAAGATTATACCCAAAAATTAGTCCCACATGCATGTACGCCAACATCTAAGCAAGTTCATCAATTAATTCAGCACATTACTAAACTACCCCTTATCACCACTGTTGTAATTTGATCATCTTATCTTAGTTATGATAACACATTAAAGATAGTTCACAGAACAAATAGTTTAGAAGATCCATAGCTGCATACACAGGCTGTACGACCCTGGAGGTATGGATCCTTTAAAAACTCATCTAATACTACCTAGCTTACAAAGTAAACCCTCTGCACATTTATGCCAACAAATAACAAAGGTAATAACACAAATTTTCAGGCCCAAAATAGAAGCAACAAGATTATGATCAAAATCATCATTTATGAAGGGTACAAACATCAACAGATACAAAATAACAATGCATCCATTCACACCAAAAATGCTTCTAATCCAACACCCAATAACACTAAACTGAAAGCATAACAAAAACTTCATAGAATCTACTAACTCCAATCAGCTCCATGGTAAACTCTGTATGAGCTTGCTCCCAATCCACCTTCAACACAATGGTGATTCCTGTATGAAATCACACCAAACCTCAAGAGGGTTTTCGTCCTCAAGAGATTATGGAAGAACTCTCTAGTTCAATCCCAACAACATTTCATTACAAAATCCAAACATGCCCAAACAATGAGCCCATCACCTCCTTTTATAACTTTTTTGAGGGAAATAAAGTATTATTTCCTTTATGACTTCATATTTCTCCTCAAAAAAATATAAAAATAACTCATTATGTGTGCACAACTTAAAGTCACCTTTTTAATTAAAATCTCCTTTTAGCTCAAAATAAAGGAAATATTTGATTTGCAAGGCCCCAAAATGATGCATCCATGATTTAAAGCTTTTCATCCCCTTTCCAACGAGCTATAACACTTAAGTGTTAAATGAACATTTCCCAACATTTTTAACTTAAGTGCAATAATTAATTGTTTAGCTCATTAAATCAATTAATTTTACAGAAATCCAAAATATCATCAAACTACAAAATTAAGCATATCAACATACTCCATGATGTTTGGGAAGATGAATGATACCTTCCGGGTGACTTTCCAAAAATAGACAACTTCTCCAAGAATCTTGGAGAGCAAACCAGGAACCCGATCAAACATTAGAAAGCATCACTATGAACCTGATCATCCATTGAGCTCATTGCCATAGAAATTTAGGCCATTTCTAGAAGGAAACCCAATTTTATAATTAATATTACACTAAGTTGCAATAATTAAATATAACCTTAGGCAACCTTAGTGAAATATTAATTAATTATTAAAATGATAATCCCAAGCCAAAATAAGCACTAGAAATGCACTGATAAATAACTTCGACCAATCCCTGATGAAATGAAGACTTGAGACACACACACAGCTGCTCTACAGATAGAACCACGACCACTCCAAGAACTTTGGAGTTCTTCCAACATGTCGGATAGCCTTCACAAGACTATGGACAAGCATAATGCACACAATAATCAATGCGTCAAAAATGGAACATTACAGTCCTCCCTGCTCAAAATTGTTTGTCCTCAAGCAATTCATGCTATCCAACAAAGATACCAACATGATTAGCAATAATATACCTGGAACGCAAATCAATCTCAAGATTGCTTCACATCACTTCTACTGCGCCACTCTGATATAACTGTGAACTGCACAACTGACACTCTGTATAACCCTCTAAAACATTCTTCCAATCACACAACTATTTGGATCCCAAACATCATTAACTCCAAAAATAAAAGAGTTAGCAATCATCAATACAATTATCCAACATCAAACTACTACTGCTGGGAACCAAAATCTAAAATGCTCCTCCAAGGAAGAACATAAATCAGCTTGAACACAAGCTGAAAACAACTTTGAATAGCCATGAATCAGCTGGTTCTCACTCTCCAAAAGAGCATTAATAACTATAACACTTGTTCCTTATAGCTGATTACTTCTGTCATCTTCCCACAAAGAGCTAAAACCAACAAAAAGATCAATCTAATGGCTGTATAAGTTTGAAATAATATCATGAAAATCAGATTTCAAGGATCTAAGAAGGGGATAACAACAACAAAACTGAAATCTTTTGAGAACAATAAGAAATTTAGGCCATCTACAATCAGAATATGTCAAAGTCATGATAAAAATTTCTCCCCAATCCATAAAAATGTATGCAATTGATGACTTATGATTGCTGATATGAATAAGGATAGCAGCTTCATGACATAAATTTGACTCCAAAATCATCCATAAAACAATCTTACCAACACCACTATCCTCTATGGAACCCTGTAAATAAACTCCATTGTGAAAGTAAGCCATCATTGAACCTAATCCATTGCATACCTGAACCTTATGCCCATCTTCAACAACTAATGAAAACTTCTAGTTGAAGAAATTTTTGTGCACAGTACCATTCCTTGAATGCTTTGCACCAAGATCCCATATCCTGTTACTATTCTCCACCATGTTACTTACATCAAATTGGTCTTCATCATTCACCATGAAAAGAAGATTATCATGAGTTAACCTAACTTCCATCATAAAAAAAATTACCAAATGATTGGAAGTTGTCTTCACCTTCATTTTCAAACAATTCATCAATTGACTCCAACTTTGTATATGCATACTTAGGAGGCTGTCCTAAGTCAAAATCTCCTTGGAGCAAACCAAACTCTTCAGTTTCTAGCTTGCTTTCATTTGCTCTAGCAACTCTTACTTGCTCCTTGAATTGATGTACATCAACAAGCTTATTTTTAGCTTCTAAGAGAGCCATTTGGGTACTCTCTAAGGAATCCATAGTTGTTTTAAGCTTAAATGTAAGCTTATTAATTTCAGCATCTCTTCCCTTCAATGCTTTACATATTCGATCAGCAAACTCAAGGACATGATCTCTATCAGAAAGAAGGTTCAAATAATTTGATTTCAATGTTTCTAGTGCCTCTTTGACTACACACCAATTTTCAAGTGAAGATCCTCTTTATGTGCCCATTTGTCTTCTTTCAACTTGTGCCCTCCAAATGTGATCTTCAACAAACTTATGTATGTGATCAAAGTGTGTTAAAGATTGAACAATCTTATCTTCAGTGACCAACAACTGATTCTGAAATTCAAATGTTGGATCAACAATAGAAGCTAATTCAAATCTTCCAACAAGCTTTCCATCAACATGCTCATCAACTAACTCTTCTGTAAGGACACTAGGTTCTTCAAATTGCATGGGAGTTGAATCTTCTTCTTCATCACTTAGATCAAATGAAATGGCAGTCTCATAATCAAACATTGAATCATCACCAATGGATGATTTAAAGTCTTCATTAGTACATTCTTCATCAAGGATTATTGAAGAATCTAACTGATCTTCTCTTTGCATGAAAATATCCCACTCACAATCAATACTTCCATCACTAGAATGGTGGAAATGCTCTTCATTAAGTGCTGCTCTAAAATTTTCAGCAGCATCAAACCTTTCATCTTTTGTGATTTCATTATTTCCCATGTCCTCAACAAGACACTTTGCTTCAATGCTCTTAGACTCACTTGCAAAGTCACTAACAAGCAATCTATCGATCATCTTCAACTCATTCTCAAATGTAGTGGCATC
Source organism: Cunninghamia lanceolata (assembly GCA_027924645.1). Classification (NCBI taxonomy): domain Eukaryota; kingdom Viridiplantae; phylum Streptophyta; class Pinopsida; order Cupressales; family Cupressaceae; genus Cunninghamia; species Cunninghamia lanceolata. The sequence goes on along the minus strand of BSBN01001201.1, from coordinate 12,771,337 downwards.
TTCAGGATCTTCATCAAATGAAGGACTTGCTAAATCCCATACCTTTGGCTCATAATCTTCATCAAAGCAAGGCTCAGCTTCACCAAATTCCATTGTAGCCTTCCCCAAAATAGCAAGCTCATCAATGCATGCCTCTTGATTAGTGACCTTCTCTTCCTAATACAAAGACTCAAACTCATGTCATTCATCTAATAGGTCTTCATCTCCTCCTTTGTTGGATTCCCCATCAATCGGAAAGAAAGAACATGTGGGAAAGGTTGTTGGTTCATCATCTTTATTTTTGCATTGGTGGTTGAGCTCCCAAGAGTCTTTACATAGGAAGCAAAGATTTCTTCTCCTGAGTTCATTCTTGCTGTCCTCTTTTTTCTTTGAAATAGGAGGCTTCTTGTTGGGTGGGCTAGAAAGTTATGACTTAGATTAAACCCTCTTTGCCAGGATTCCCCTCTTTGATGATTTCCAAGAAAGCATCCCAAGGGAGTTGCTGCTTACAATCATCTGATAGTCCTTCATACTCATCAATAATCTTTGTGGCCTCATGATGATACTTCCTTCGATCCAACTTCTCTTGAACATCTCTTTCTAATTCATCCAAGACATCTATCTCACTTCTTTTCCGCATAAGAGATGCCATGATCTCTCAACATTGCTCAAAATCTTCCAACTACCCAACTCTAAACACACATGCAAGTGTTATTCACCTACATGCAATGCTGAAAACTGGCATGCCCTTGAAAATCTATAGGGAATGAGTAACAACCCAAACAGGCTAGCAAGATCACCAGCTCTGATACCACTATAATAATCAACCCCCAAATTTTTTTAAAAAATATACGATGATATAGTAGTGTTAGCATAAATTGCATAAACCAACTAAATGCCTCACACTTTCTGATTACCCAGATCCCAAGATGGGAAAGGTGAGAGCATACAATGATTGGCTTACAATGAGCAACTATGCAACAAGGAATTACAATTCATCCATTGTGGTAAGCATCCACTTATCGTGGGAATTCACCACTTTCAATGGGTAATAGAGAAAGAATGAAAGATTACAAACCATCCACTTGTTCAGTGGGGATACTCCATTTATTCAATGGGTAAGAACAAATAAGAAAGGTTATTTTCTCCACACTGGCGGGAAACCATCCAAGGGTTTATTATGTGTTTTTGCAAATAAGAAATAGAACAATGAATTTCATAATGTAATGATAATCAGAAATATAGAGATTAGGATTTGATCATGGTAACTTAATGGATTGGAGATCATTGAGTTATACCCTACACATCATTGACATCATAAACCATATCATTAGCTGTCCATAACAGAATATCACATAAACTCTGTCGTTCTGGATTGGGATGTCAAAGAAACCATTCCCTTATGGTACTGTACAGCAACTTGGAGTATGCAAACTATTCATAGAAACACATATCCCTCAATGATCATTACCCAAACTGCCCCAACTATTATCAACCATTCAATATCAACATTGATAAAAGAAAATAGCCTCAAAGAATTACAGTCTGTTCATAAATTCACACATCTCTTACACAGGTCCGTACTGCCCTGTAGCATCATGATCTCATCATATATCACCCAATAATACTCAAAATTCATTAGTACTGATCAGAGATGATTTGCCAACTCAGAAACATAGATCTTCATTCATTATTTGCAATTAATAAATAATAATAAGATCATACACAAAAATTAGTCCCACATGCATGTACAACGACATCTAAGAAAGCTCATCAATTAATTCAGCACATTACTAAACTACCCCTTATCACGACTGATGTAATTTGATCATCTTATCTCAGTTATGATGAAACACATTGAAGATAGTTCACAGAACAAACAATTTAGAAGATCCATAGCTGCATACACAGGCCATACGACCCTGGAGGTATTGATCCTTTAAAAACTCATCTAATACTGCCCAACTCACAAAGTAAACCCTCTGCACATTGACACCAACAAATAACAAAGGTAATAACACAGATTTTTAGGCCCAAAATAGAAGCAACAAGATTATGATCAAAATCGTCATTTAGGAAGGGTACGAACATCAATAGAAACAAAATAACAATGCATCTATTCACACCAAAAATGCTTCTAATCCAACACCCAATAACACTAAACTGAAAGCATAACAAAAACTTCATAGAATCTACTAACTCCAATCAGCTCCATGGCAAACTTTGTATGAGCTTGCTCCCAATCCACCTTCAACACAATGGTGATTCCTGTATGAAATCACACCAAACCTCAAGAGGGTTTTCATCCTCAAGAGCATTCTACAAGAGGGTTTTCGTCCTCAAGAGAATATGGAAGAACTCTCTGGTTCAATCCCACAACATTTCATTACAAAATCCAAGCATACCCAAACAATGAGCCCATCACCTCCTTTTATAACTTTTTTGAGGGAAATAAATTATTATTTCCTTTATCCCTTCATATTTTTTCTCAAAAAAATATAAAAATAACTCATTATGTGTGCACAACTTAAAGTCAACTTTTTAATTAAAAGCTCCTTTTAGCTCCAAAGACCCCTTTTATCAAAATAAAGGACATATTTGATTCGCAAGGTCCCAAAATGATGCATCCATGATTTAAAGATTTTCATCCCCTTTCCAACGAGCTATAACACTTAAGTGTTAAATGAACATTTCCCAACCTTTTTAACTTAAGTGCAATAATTAATTGTTTAGCTCATTAAATCAACTGATTTTACGGAAAATCCCAAATATCATCAAATTGTAAAATTAAGCATACCAACATATTCCATGATGTTTGGGAAGATGAATGATGCCTTCCGGGTGACTTTCCAAAAATAGAAGGCTTCTCCAAGAATCTTGGAGAGCAAACCAGGAACTCGATCAAACATTAGAAAGCATCACTGTGAACCTGATCATCCGTGCTGAGCTCATTGCCATAGAAATTTAGGCCATTTCTAGAAGGAAACCCAATTTTATAATTAATATTACACTAAGTTGCAGTAACTAAATATAACCTTAGACAGCCTTAGTGAAATATTAATTAATTATCAGAATAATAATCCCAAGCCAAAATAAGCACTAGAAATGCACTGATAATTAGCTTCAACCAATCCCTAATGAAATGAAGACTTGAGACACACACAAATGCTCTACAAATAGAACCACGACCACTTCAAGAACTGTGGAGTTCTTCCAACATGCTGGATAGCCTTCACAAGACCATGAACAAGCATAATGCACACAATAATCAATGTGCCAAAAATGGAACATTACAATATTTCATGGTGAAATATATTTCTCATGCTTGGGTGAACTCATATGTAATATTCCTTTGATGTTTGGATATGATATTTATGGTGTTTAATGAAGTATTAGACTACTAAAAATATAAAATTAGAAATCAACATTAGGGTTTAAGCAGAAAAAACAAATTTATAATAGAATATCCCATTTGGGATATTACATTAATCAAGAATGATAACATAGTTATCGAGCTATCAAGCTCTTTCATTTTCTATTTATGAATAACGTAAGGTTATATATCTATGCACCCTAGCTTGTACTCAAGGCTCAAACATGCACTCATAGTGCAGTAATGATAACAATACCATCCTAGTTTTACTTATACAAAATAAAGAAGCCTACAACTCAATCTTTAATGATGTGTAGCCAAATGGAATGCAAGGGAAAACAACTTCTATTCAAAATCTTTATATTTCCAATCCTATTTTCTAGTGTTTCAAACTCACAGTTGGTTGGCAATGAAAGAAAGATTTGGATTGCTATTGATACACAACAACCTATGGGTCATAATACAAATGATACCCATCTATGTGATTTGTCTTTATCAGTATAATAATTCTACATAAAGTAGTTTCTACATAGGATAGTTTTGTTCTCAAATTAACATGGCTCCCAGCTAGTTATCTAACCAATAGTAGCAATCTTTTCATACATAGAGAAGTATGGATAACAATTATCCTTGGTTTTAAATCATATATAGATGCCTTTCGATCATTTGGATAATGATAGAGATGTCGGCTAATACCATGGTCTTTTGCTTGTTAACTTACTGTCACAAAGGAATCCTTATAACATTGGCCTTAATACATTGGCCTGGGGTTTTTAGCTCACTACTACAGTCATAAGAAAAAGAATGTTGGTTTTAAACTTCAACTAAGTTTTCATGGACATCTTACTGCTATCAGCCTCATACAGGCACCAAACAAATACTTCTAAGCATGCGAATGCCAACAGCAAGGGTAAGCAATAAACATGAGTCATAGTTTGACTGTATCATAACAATTCAAATGTACCTATAACAACTGAGTCACCGACTCTAAATACAACTTCCTACGTGGAGTTTCTATTTAATCCTCTCGTTTTCTCTTCTCTCTTCTCTAGACTATTCGCTTAGACTCTCCTTGTCACCTTTTATTCTTCTGTGTGTGCTTATTCTCTCTCGATAGTCATTCAAAACACATTTTGTCCATGCATCCCTACCCACGAGGATAACTACTTAACTTACTCCACAAAATCTCCATCAAAAAAGGTGCATGCTCGATCATGGAGGGCTTAGTTAATAAGGCTCACTTCAATCATTATCTACATTTCTCCACTCTTTCCACATTTCATGGAGTGTGGAGTCATGCCCACTTACATGAATGAAATGGTTACGAGATAAGAAGCTTATCACAACATGAGGAGGACTTAAGATTATATTGCACAATTATTACTTATACATCATATATGTAATAATATGCGAATAATAAAATAATTTATATTAACACCATGATATCATTACCATAAGTATGGTATTAGAATTAATCATGTGATAAAATGCAAGTATGGGGGTTGAGGCTTTCTCCCTCCTTTGCAATCTTATATTGACGTTAGTAATTAAATCGATACTCAAATATATATGTATGTATGTATGTATGTATCAGGAATTTCAACAAAAGAAAATGATTAAACTCTAATCATCAATAATGTTCCCTAAACATTTTTCAACCAAATTAAACAAAGTTTGACGTCAGAAAACCTTTTCTAATGACAAATCGACAATGGTCGAGTTGAAATTGATTTAAACAAGGAGATTTAACTATTACATACCCCGTACAACTTGCAACTCGAATGGAAAAACCTATCTCTTTCCAACATCTATTCCTTTCTCTCCGATGATGCTCTCCTTCCATTCTTGGAGGTGGAAACCTATTTCTTGGTTACACTCATAGTCACACAAACTATGATTAGTGTATCATTAGTAAGTCTTTATAGATGATAATTAAATAACCTCAATATCATTTGATCTCATGTCTAATTCTATGCATTAATCATAATTCATAAAATCAATGATTTATCCTGACATTTTCCTAAACGTCAAATCATTAATCCATGATAATTAATAAACCTTGTGAGTTTGTGGGTAGAAAAGCCACGTGAATGTCTTAATATCCTCATGTTTAAAGGATCGAAAAAGACACAATTCATTTTCGTTCTGATTTTTCCATCATGTGTCGCATAGAAGGCTTTTTTTCGCATCTATCATTAACACAAATAACACAACTTTGTTGCAGTGGGCAATTAAATTCACGTTTTACTTTTTAACAATCATTTATTAATAAAGCGATTAATGCAATCTGACTATTGTGGCGGGGATTAAGGAATTTATTTCTTTGAAAAAGCAACAAAGAACTGAAAGGACATCAAAATCATCACACATTATCGAGAAGCACACCAGATTCTAATGGACTTAGACTATAGCCTTTTCATGCCTCAATACAATCCAATCTTAAAATAATTTCAGATTAAACATTAAAGGAGAGCTTATATACTTAAGGTTTTTTAAATTTAATCTTTAAGAGTAAAATATTATTGTTTGTATAGAATATATTTGCACAATTATAGTATGCATAATATTATGAGTTTTTAAAATTGTAGGTTTCAATGTTTTACTCATTTTATAGCTTAGTTAATTTTAATGTTTATTTTATAATAAGTCTAATTTTAAGAGTATAATATTATTGTTTGTATAGAATATGTTTGTACAATTATTGTTTGTATAGAATATGTTTGCACAATTATAGTATGCATAATATTATGAGTTTTTAAAATTGTAGGTTTATTTTAATGTTTATTAAATAATAAGTCTAAGAGTATAATATTATTGTTTGTATAAAATATGTTTGTACAATTATAGTATGCATAATATTATGAGTTTTTAAATTATTTTTTCCATTAGCACTTAGGGTTGAATATGTTTGCACAATTATAGTATGCATAATATTATGAGTTTTTAAAATTGTAGGTTTATTTTAATGTTTATTTTATAATAAGTCTAAGAGTATAATATTATTGTTTGTATAAAATATGTTTGTACAATTATAGTATGCATAATATTATGAGCTTTTAAATTATTTTTTCCATTAGCACTTAGGGTTGAACCTTGGTGGCCACTACAACAACGCGACTTGACCACTCAACCATGCCCTTAACAACATGAGTTTTTTAAAATTTTAGGTTTTAATGTTTTACTGATTTATATCTTAGTTAATTTTAAAGTCTATTTTATAATAAAATAAATATATTTTTAAAATAATTAATATTTGTCAAGTTTCTTATTAAAAAATTTGATACAATTATATTTATTACGTCGAGAGGTGTTAAACAAGAGCATATGTATGTACATTTTTTTGGCCACGATTTAAAATGACGTGTACTAACCTATCATAAGGTAAAGTATTAAAAATAATTTAAACTATATAAAATATTAAAAATAATTTAAACTATATTGCAATTGTAAGAAATTGTGACTAAATAGAAATTTTATTTATTATTGCTCTAGCCCTAGATTAGATCCTTCATTTCCGGATGTATCATACCTTACATTAAGATTTTGAGCTTCTACATCTACAGGTCATTTAGGCTACAATCATTCTTTGAAAATGTAACATTGATCTACAAGGTTCATATGTTTTTGCCAAATTGTTAACATTCTATTCTACAAATTTTAGTCACCATAAAGAGGTTTACTTTAAAGGGAGAGATGGCACAGAACAAGGAGGCAAAAAAGTAGAACAAGGAGTTGAAAATGTAGATCAAAGCTACAAAAGCCTTGGTTGTTGGCGATCATGGAGCTGAACAAGGTTGTTAAGGTGCCACTGATTTGACCCAAAAGGATTTTCCTGGGACTATTGAATCATGCTCAGATTCCCAATTATGGGCTAGGATGGCAAAATACAAAATTTTGATGGATCATATCAGGGATCGGGTGGTCAACAAATAAATGAAAAATTTTGCAGACACCAAAACAAGGAAAGGAAATCACAAAGTTCATGACTAGAATGGGAGGCCTAGGTATGATATGCCTAGGCCCTTTCAGTGAAGACAACAAAAATTCAATGATAATCATGGAGGCCTTAAAAACAAAGGCGGTGGCAAAAAGCATTGGGGTAATGATAGAAACCCTAATTAGGTTCATCCACGCCCCTGGATCAATAAATTTCCCCAGACACAGGAACTGATGATGGAGAAAAGAAATCAGGTCCGAGAGGATAAGAACAAGATGAATAAGAGGGGAAATAATAGGAAAACAATGGTTGTTAGCACAATCAAACTTTAATCCGCAATAGTGTGATTAGAAAAATTGGGTTTGCTGGTAAAATGGTATGGAAAGAATCTCAATTGTGAAAGTATGACCAATTGGTGGTACCACCATTAGGGGGAAGAAATGCAATTCAAGGCTCCTGCTAATGGATATTTCATTGTGATTTGTCTAACGGAAGCAATCAGAGAAGACAATGAAAACAGGATCTGGCTTATGGATGACTTCAGATTCTACATTCACAGATGGGAGGTTAGCTTTGATCCCCTCCACCACAACATGGAAAGAACCCAAGATTGGTATAAAATCTCTAATCTTCCTCTGGAATGCTAGGAACCTAGAATATTGGAGGACATTGGAAATCGTTTAGGGAAATACATGTGTAGAAGAGAGACTAGCTGAGGATGGAATTGGTACCTATGTCTATATGTGTGTAGAAAATAATCCCAATAGCTTGTATTGGAGGGAGATCGAGCTTTTCACAGATTGGGGAAACTGGGTGCAAACCTTGATTTTGGATTTGTATTCTAATTGATCTCTCATTAGGACATTAGGTTGGTGACATTGTTTGGCTGGCAATGCTGAAGCGAGCAAGAATGCGTCAATGTGAAATTCGGTCAATCCAGGGGAGCTTGGTCCTTCCAAGGAATAACCTGGTGGGAATCCTGAATAGATTCTCTAGGAAGCTCATGTGGTGGATTCAGAGATGGATTCAAAAGGGAGGCCTTCAATGGTATTGTTAGATTCCCAAAATCATCTGCAGGAAAACTTCTACAAGAGAGAGTTGCAAGAAAATATTGCAAAAGCCAAATGCATGAATTAGTGCTTCTTATTCCCCTTGCATTATTCAGCTATAAATACAAAGGATATACACAACCACTATCCAAGAATAGACAAAGTGGGGAAAGAAAGCATGTGACACATGTCACAATGCTTTCAAGAGAAAAGAAAGCCTATGATACATGTCATGAGGCTCAATATAGAAAACTAATCTCCCTAATTAACTTATGTAAAAGTGAAAATATGATTTTTCACCAACACCCCCCCATAAGTGCAACTTAGGAAGATTACACAAGCTAAAAGAAAGAAAGAAAGATGGGTCTTGGCAACAAAGCCATGTTAGGTACCTATGAACAACAAGGATCTCTCATAAGGTGGAGAAAAGGAGAAAAACCCAGTGGGAGAAAACTCCTCTCCAAAAGAGAGAAAAAACAAAAAGAAAGTACAAGAACATGTGATGGAAGGACACTAAGACCCCCCATGGAATGAATCCATCACAAGAGTACAATCATGAGTGCCCCCCCATAAGAGAGAGAGAATAGAGAATATGAATCCCCTCCAAGAAGAAGCTCCAAAACCAATGAAGAAATTTTGGAGACAAAATCCAATCCACTGCCTGCAAACAACATTTCTCCCTTTCGGAAGAAACAAATCCATTGGTGAATGTAGAAGCCATTCCCACATATTATATGAATAGGGAATCCATATTGAAACATGTGCCTCTGAATGCAACTCAAGTGACCTCATACTGGGAAAATATGTCTTCTCCAAAACAGAAACTGTCTGCCCAATTAGAGAAGAAGAACCAGGAGAGGATATGATCTAAACTGCATCTGGAAACACAGAAGATGAAGGTGGTGATGCAAAGCCACCTGAGATAGCATCAAACAAGAGAGATAAAGCCTCAAATGTGTCCTCCAAATTAGCAATGTGAGACTCCACAAACAGAGATGATATGTCTGCAAGATAGGAATCCCAATATGGTGGATCTGAAAGACTGATATTGACCTATTGCATAGAATTACTAGAAGCCAATGATGATGCATCACTGAATTATGAAGTAGCAACAGGTGATGAAGAAGATGTGATCTCAATAGGACGAGAAGAGGGAGCAAGAGAGGTCTCTATCTCTGAACATTCAAGACATGCCATATACTCAAGCTCCTCTAAAGTATCATCATCATAAGGTATATTATCTGCATCATCAAGTGGAATGAGACAATCTGTTGTAGGATCATTTGGAAAGAGACATGAGGGTATCCATACAACTCCCAAATTTTTGTCCAAAGTGTGTGTGGGCTCTCATAGATGGGAAGATCACACGCAATATCATAATCAACAGTGGTACAAATTAAACCTACAACATGATCTTGATTGTTACCCCAAACAAATTTCTTCATAGGTGTCTCTAGTTTAGGTATGAGCCCATAAAGATGAGGCAAAAGATGCAGCCGCCTGAGATGTATCAGGATGCCTCTTTGCTAGGACTCATAATTGTCCTTAGTCAGATTGACCATAGAAGGATGAGTGCCAAAACCCATGATACCTCCTCAAAATGATAGAGATCAAAATATGCAAATAGATTTATGCTGATAATAGAAGCCTATCAAAGCAAACAGAACCTTTCCAGGAGGCAGCATGTCCAAGATATCTAACAGAAGCCATAAAATCAACAAACTAAATAAAAGATACCTGGGGCTGAATCTAAAAAGATTACATAGATGGTTATGTAGAACTTGCAAATACCTTTCCAATGCCTGTTCATTTTCAAAAAATAGAGATTCTAGGCGCAAGAATGGAGCTCGGAAGTCAAAAATGATGCTTTAACTTCAAACAGCAAAAACAGGTTTCAAACAGAAAAATATGGAAAAAAGACCAATATTATTGGATAGTGCTCAAAACCATCTTTCCAATACTTTTTCATTTGCCAATTTTGGAGTCCGTATACTCAAGTTATGGCCTCTAGAAGAAAATTGTCTTTTTAGGCCTGCATATGAACATGACACAGAAATCGAGACAGATTCAAAGATTGAGCGGCATAGAAATTGAGGCAAATTCAAATTTTTTTTGCATGCAAATCGAGGCAGCTCAAAAATTAAAATAAGCTCAAAAAAATTTTGGCACAAAAATCGAGGCGACTACAAAAAAATCTAGCATGGAAATCGAGGTGGCCATACGGATTTTCCCTGCACATAAAAAACCAAAACCCCAAAAAATGCCCAAAACTTTTTTTTCAGCAAAATATAGAGTGCCTTATATGAAAATAGGGGTTTTGACACCTTCTGAGTGCAACCATGATGTCTGTTTTTCTCCAGGATGCACAAATTATCTGCTCGTGGCTAAAACCCTCTCTGATTTGAGAAGAAACTGACAGATCTGGAGCTCTGATACCATATTAGATTCCCAAAATCATCTGTAGGAAAAATTCTACAAGAGAGAGTTGCAAGAAGATATTGCAAAAGCCAAATGCATGAATTAGTGCTTCTTATTCCCCTTGCATTATTCAGATATAAATACAAAGGATATACACAACCACTGTCCAAGAATAGACAAAGTGGGGAAAGAAAGCATGTGACACATGTCACAATGCTTTCAAGAGAAAATAAAGCCTATGATACATGTCATGAGGCTCAAAATAGAAAATGAATCTCCCTAATTAACTTAAGTACAAGTGAAAATATGATTTTTCACCAACAAGTACAACTGGAGGACTTGGCAAATCAAAAGCAAAGTCTGAACAAGAAAATTTTAGAAACCCTAAATTTGATGCATAAAAATATACAGGAAGATGACCTCAAATCCCTAATTGAAGTTGGGCATGAACTGGCAAAGGCAGCCAAAATTAGATCCTTCAATATGGAGGACAAAGGCCTAGAGGAAGAATGGATGGATGGCCCAAAGCTGGTGAATGTTGATCCTGAGTCAGAAGAAGAAGTCACCTCCCCTAAACCAAACTATCACTTCAAAGTCTTGGCTAAGGAGCAATTGGTGACCGACGACTTGGGAATTTTCTAGAAAGAGGCTTCCAAGCTCTCTCCAGATTGTGGAGAAAACAAGAGAAGAGGTCGAATCCCCAACTAGGAGAAGCTAAAATGGGATGGAGAAGCAAGTGGTTAGTTAAAAATTAATGATATGTTGAAAGTAGGGAAGGGCAGAGCTCTTCCTGAAAAATAATGAAAATTATATCTTGGAATGTTAGGGGCTTAGATGCCCCTAACAAAAGATGTCTATTTAGGCATTGTTTGGATTCTTTTCAGACAGATATTTGCTTATTACAAAAAACAAAACTTGATCAATAGGAAAGATAATGTCTCGGTAAGAGTTTGAAGTTGTGGAAAATGTCTGGGGTCAATGCTACTGGTCCCTCTAGCAGTTTAATTACTCTGTGGCGAACACCAAATGTGTTGATAGAAGAGGTGGCTTCTAGTAAGGGTTGGATTGCGAGTAAGGTAAGGAGTCTTGCATCCAACTTGTGTTTTTTATTAATCAATGTTTATGGTCCCAATTCCTGCATTCAAAAAAGAGAAGTTTGGAATGAGCTAGATATCATATGCAACAATCCTTCTTTTGATTTTTGTATCCTGGGGGCAGATTTCAATGCCATATTGAGAGAAAAAGACAAAAAAGGGGGTGTAGGTAGGAAATTGCAGTCCCAAATTGATTTTGAAAATTTTGTGGAAAGAAATATGTTACTAGAGATCCAGATGGGCAATGAAAAATTCACTTGGACAAATAGGAGGAAAGGTTTCAGCAACATTGCAGAGAAGTTAGATAGATATTTGTTCAAAGGGGATATGAGTAGGTTCCATTTCATCTTGGAAAGCAAAATCTTATTGTTGTCAAGTTCTAATCACTTTCCTATCAACCTGGAGATAATCGGGGAAAGGAAACCTGTAAGGTTTTCTTTCAAGTTTGAAAACATATTGTTTAAAGATCCAAACGTCTTGGATTTGATCAAGCAATGGTGGTTGGAGTGTAATCCTGGGGGCTCTAAACTTTCCAATGTGGTGGCTAAATTAAAACTGATCAAACATATTCTGAAGCAATGGAACAAGGAGTGTTTTAAAAATATCTTCGAAGAAAAAAGGAAAATAGAAGATGAAATGTTGAAACTAAATGAAAGCTCCTGATATTAAGGGAAGGAATGGACATCAGTAGCTACAACCAAGAGAAGGAGTTGATGAGAAAATTGGGAGATATCTTGGCTAAAGAAGAAATATTCTGGTGGTAGAAATCAAGAGAACTTTGGCTACATGCTGGTGATAAAAACACTAAGTTCTTCCACAATTCCACAAGAGTGTGAAGGGACATTAATAGGATTACTTCTATCAAGACCTTGGATGAGAGAACTGTAGACAAATTGGAAGAAGTCAAAGCAACAATGGTGGAGTTTTTTCAGAACCTTCTAAATGACTAATATGGGTCCAAGTTGGAGGCTCAACACCAATTTTTGGATTGCATTCCCAGGTTAGTTTCTGAAGCACAAAACAAAATGTTGACTAGCAGATTTACTGAAAATGAAATCAAGGAGGCCCTTTCTCAATTACACCTTGATAAGGCTCCCAACCCTAATGGGTTTCCCGTTGCCTTCTTTCAAAAGTGTTGGGATATATTGGGCAAGGAGGTGGCTAAGGCAATTGAAGATTCTAGATGCTCGGGGGCAGTTCTTAGGGAGGTTAACAACACCTTCATAGTGTTCATTCCAAAGAAGGAGAAACACGAGACTCGTGATGAGTATTGGCCTATTGCACTTTGCAACACTCTTTATAAAATTCTTGCCAAAGCAGTGGAAAATAGAGTTAACAAGATCTTACCAGACATAATTGCGGAAGAACAAACATGTTTTGTCCCAGGAAGGTCAATCCTAGATAGAGTGATTATTGCTCAGGAGGCCATTCACTCAAGTCAAAAAACAAAAAAAACCATCAATGCTCATAAAACTGGACATAAGGAAAACATATGACAATGCCAACTGGAGATTACTCTTTAAGGTTTTGGAGGCTTTTGGTTTTCACAAAGCATGGCTTAATTGGATTTTTGAGTGGATTGCTTGCCCCAGATACTCAGTTCTTCTAAATAGCTCCCTAGAAGGTTTTTTAGTGGTTCATGAGGGCTTAGACAGGCGGACCCTCTGTCTCCCTTCCTCTTCATAATTATGGCTGAGGCCCTTGGGAGATCTTGCTCCAAGGCCGAGCAGGACGACCGTGTTCCAGGGATTTAGATCACCTGTGGTTTGCCAAAAATCACGCATCGGTAGTTTGTTGATGACAAAATACTTTTTGGCATGGCTCAGGAGAGGGAAGCCAAAAATTTCAAATGTATTTTGGACCAATACTTGCTAGCTTCAGGTCAAGAAGTCAGCAAAGCGAAGTCAAATTTTTTTTCTTCAATACAAACATTGGCAGAGAGACACAGATCTTGAGAATTTTGAATTTCAAAAAGGGCTCCCTCCCTTGCAAATATTTGGGGCTACCTTTAGCAAAAGGGGTTCTTCTAGGGAAGCTATGGGATCCTCTAATAGAAAGGGTGAAAAACAAATTGGCCTCTTGGAAGAGCAAATAACTCTCTTGGGCAAGTTGGTTAGCTATGCTCAAGGTAGTAATTGTTGCAATACCAATTTATATGATGTCATGTCTTCCTTTATCAAGCACAACAAGCAAAGATCTCAATCAAAAAATGAGGACCTTCTTTTGGCAAGGCAATTCTAAGCAACACAAATACCCCTTGATAAAATGGAAATAGATATGTGAACGGAAGGAGTCAGATGGAGCAGGGGTCAAAACTCTACTCATGCAGAACAAGGCGTTGGGGGAAAAATTAGTGTGGTCGATTCATTCAAAACAGGAGCTTAAATGGGTTAGGATTCTCAAGGTGAAGTATTTGGATAGGAAGACAACAACATTTTCACTTCGCAATCTCTGCCGAATGGTTCAAGGATTTGAAAATTTATCAAGAGTAGAAGAGATTTAATTTTTAGACATTTGACTTGGGAAATTAAGGATGGCAACAAAGCTCTATTCTAGGAGGATTCTTGGGAAGGTCAACTGAAACTTGTTGATAGGGTGGATTTGGAACACGTCAAAAACTTCACAAAACAACTTTGGGGCGACAGAGTAAGTGACTACTTATCCTTCACATTAGTAAATGGTGACCTTTTGCATCAATGGAAAAGCGTAAGGGGTCTTGGTTTGGATGACAGATTGGTTGAAGCTTATGAGAATACATTGAGTAACCGTTATGTGTGCTTTGGATAGGGCCAAGATGTTCTCAGATGGAACGCCTCACCCTCTGGGCTCTACAATGTGAAGGATGGATATAGAATGTTGAGTGGAAATAACTTGAAGGTTGCTAGGCTTCTGACCAATTTATGCTAGAACAAAAATTGCCTCCCCAAGGTTGGAATATTCACATGGGCCACCTCTTAGGGCAGAGTGCTTATTGTTGATAGATTCATTCGAATGGTTTTGCTGGTCCAACTAGATGCATTCTTTGTAAGCAGGATGAAGATTCAAGAGATCATCTTTTTCTTAACTGTCCCTTCTCTTTCTACTACTGGCAGTGGATTTATGCCAAACTGCAGTGCAAATCTATGTTTCCAAGCATTCTTTTGAACATGCTCAACTCTTGGACTTTCCTATTTAAGAAAGCTATGTATGGAGGCTTGTGGATCACAAGCCCTTTAGTGCTAATGGGGGAAATCTGTAAGGAGAGAAAGAGGTGACTCTTCCAAGGAAAAGAAATGTCAATGCATTCCTTTTTAAACAAGGTCAAGGCAAGCATTATTGAGGTAGTCAACTCGAGATTAGAAGATCCTAGACATAAGAAAATGAGCTTTACAATCTGGGATACTAATATGTGTAGAAATTGGCATGGATTGAAAATTCCAGTAGTAGTCAGTGAAGGGGGTGTCAAAATCTAGGAAGCTAGAAATTTGGATCGTTGGGGGCCTCCAAATGTTGGGTGGCATAAGCTAAACTTTGATGGTGCAGCTAGGGGGAATCCAGGTGTGTCAGGTGCTGGTTGCATTGTCGAGGATTGGGAAGGGAAGATTGTTGGTAAGTTGGCAGAGCTTTTACCCCCAGGCACCAACAATGTAGCAAAATTACAAGATTTAAACATTGGTCTCAAGCTATGCCAGGAATTGGAAATCAAAGACTTAGTAGTCGAAGGGGACTCCTTGCTTGTCATTAATGGGTTAAGATCAAGAAGTTTGGTGAATTGGAAGTTGGGTGCAAAGTTAGACATGGTGCTAAGTTTATTGGAAGGTCTCGATCGAGTCATGATCAACCACATTCTAAGAGAAGGGAATTCATAAGCAGATTATCTCTCAAATCTTGGAGCGAATGGCAGATCATTGAAGGAAATTTTTGACTCGAGCAAACAGGGTTCATCAAAGGCAAACTAAACAGAGAATTTGTGGGTGGTAGGGTGGGCATAGTTAAGATTATCTAAGCGGCTTGTCAGATAGTATGACTCAACCTTTTGGAATGCTCAATCGGCCAAGTGGCTACCATGTTGGACAATTGTAAAAATAGGTTTTAAGAAAAATGAAGGTGACAGTTCAACTTATCAAATTATGAGCAATTGGAATTGGCACTAATGACCTTTCATGCAACATAAGGAAAGTTTCATTGCACAACCGAATAATGATGAATCCTAGAAATTATGATTTAAGAAGAAAGGGCAGATGTGATAGTTGCACAAGTTGTAATAAAGAAAGAGGGACATTCGAGAGGGTTTCATGTTATATTTCCAGAGTGGATTGTCTATAAGATCAGAAACAATTGGACAGTCTCATAATTTCCCGACACCTACTAAGCCTTCAATACAGAATTCAACAACCTTTTAAGCACAAAAGATTTAGAGGAAATCGAAAGAGCTAAGCTTAGATATGATAGAGAAATCAAGGTTTGTAGTTTACTTTTCTACAGATAGTATCCACTGTGGAGGAATGGACACCCCTATCCGCTTGGTTAGTGAAAAATGACAAATGACATTTCTCGATAGGATTATAGAGCAGAGACTTCATAGAATTCTCTGGCAAAATGATTCTCTCATGGTTGGAGCAACAAAGGTAGTACTAGGAAAATCCTTTGTGGTAGAAAGTGAAATATACAGGGTGGACACTGACATAGCATCCAGGTTTGTAGCAACTCTATTGGATTTAAATGTTTTAAAAGTGGAAGTAGAAGAAATTGGTCGCAGAATGTTCATTCCAAATTTACTGGGTGGTTTTGAAGAGATATTGGTAGCGGCAACCTTTGGGGCTAGGGTTCCAAGGTGGAAAGATATGGCTCTGTTACATACACCAGGAGAAGTGATCAAATACTACCCCTTCATTCTGGATGTCATGGGCATGGAACTGCTTCTCCGAGACTAGGCAAGAGTTGCGGTAAACTTCCTTAGGAAGATGCTGAAGATAGAGGCAGTGCAGGGCTT
Source organism: Cunninghamia lanceolata (assembly GCA_027924645.1). Taxonomy (NCBI): domain Eukaryota; kingdom Viridiplantae; phylum Streptophyta; class Pinopsida; order Cupressales; family Cupressaceae; genus Cunninghamia; species Cunninghamia lanceolata. The sequence goes on along the minus strand of BSBN01001201.1, from coordinate 12,754,515 downwards.
CAAATGGGTGGCAGATTTAAATCAGTTTCTTCATGAATATGGTGATGCTTAATACTTTGTTTACTCTACATGGTATGTTGTTTAGGAAGTAGGGTTAAATACTTGAATATCAAAAAATAGGGCATTTCATTTTGTTTAAGAAAGCTCTATCAAATTATCAAGCACATAGCTATGGCTGGCCTTGCAAGGCCGTATGATGTATAGGGGTATTCCTCATAGGATAACAACACTAGAATAGGAAAGTAGACTTGGTTGGGGTTGGATTCTGGTTGTATTGAGTTAAAGCAGATAACCTTTGCATTTTGTTGATATGCACAATAGAAGATTGTAACCTTTTCTAAAAATCAATATAATCTTACTTTTACGCATCAAAAACAAAGTATTAAAAATAATTTAAACTATATAAAGTATTTAAAATAATTTAGCACTTAATGCATCATGGTTACATGCTTGCCAAATGTTCCCCCGCCTCCCATTATCCAAGAGGGAATATGGGGAAGTCTTGAACAATGATAGTGGCGTCGTGGGTAGTTATGGTTTGTGAGGACATGAAAAATTAGATCTATGTGATTGTGATTCAGATAAATAATTATGCGAGTTTAGTTATTGAGTTTGTGATAATGTGGATTTGCATTGCAATCCTTTGGTGTCATGGCAGAGAAGATGATGGAATGGATAAAGAGCGAAGAGTGTCTGGAGTCTTGCGGTTTGCAAAGAATGTAAATTGTGGGCATGTCATCTGATGATCTCAACACCAGTTATCTGCCTTTCAATTTAATGACCTTTATATGGATAGATGTTTAGTTGGTGGGTTACCAGAGATTTTTTTAGTGGTGAATCTTCACCAATTGGCTAATAGTTCATATCCGTGAATTGGGAATTGGCGAATACATTCCCACTGGTGGGGGGCCAATTCACCTGATTTTTTTAGATTTTTGGTCCAATATATATCATTTTGCCACCCTATTATTTTTTGAGTCATTTATAGTTAGTATTTTTGCCACAGATTCTATGTGGTTCTAACGGTGATTCGCTTAGACTTTCAGAGGCATGTTTTAATTCACCCACATTGCCAATATCATTAAATGGTTGACATGCATTAGGACCCATTTTGCCAACATCATTAAATGGTTGACATGCATGAGGACCAATTTCACCAATATAATTAAATGGTTCACATGTATGAGGACCAATTTTGCCAATACCATTATAACTCCATGCTTATCTGAGGGCCATATTCGCCTAGAAAATTACAACATATGTGTTTGATGGAGGTCCATTTCGCCTAACACTTATAAGTGTCCTATTAATAGTACGCGAGATTCACCAAATTATTACGCTACCATTTGAAAATCCCATGGTATTTGCCAAATATGTATTGATATAAATGCATTTGAAACTCTAATTAATCCTTTAGACATTTTGTTCAGCTCTGAGATCTTGAATCCTTGATTCATTTTGGATCATAGAGAAGTTATAGCTAAAGGCATTGGCGAGTCACAGAAAAGGCAAGTGATCATTTCTCTACTGTGTAATAATATAAGATTCATGTTGATTATTTGTCTTTATTTGGTTTCATTGTAATTTATTACAGATGATATTGATTGAGTAGTAGTTAGGAGTCTAGGACTAGGGAGATATCTTAATCTAGAACCTAGGGAATTAGGGATCCATATTATATCATCTATTATTCCTTCTTGAACAAAATGACATTTTTTCTATAGATTTTAATTCATGACACTGAGAGATGTCAAGCAAGAAGTTGTCTAAGGGTGGTGAAGGGAGGTCAAGGTCATTAAAATAGAGAAACATAAATTTGTACTTTGGCAATGTTGGCGGTCCATCTTATGGAGCTACAACATTAGAACCTATACCATCTATTCACTTGGATGAAAATGCCACGGATGATATTCTAGGGAGTACCCAAGGTAGCAAGAATGATGACAATGTTGGCAAGAGACATTGTGTGGCTTCATAAGTGTTGTCATTGATGGCAACAAAGCCTACCCCACACATCCGCAGTACATACTATGCCTATACCGGAAGTCAGATTGAAGATTGTTTTGGTCTGGTGAATAAGAACAGAGTATGTAACAAGGTCTGATAATCAGGTCTGGATCTCTCAGATGGTGTAACTCAGTAAGTTACGGACTTGGACAAGTCAAGAGGGGTATCATGACTATTGTATTCTAGAGATTTAGCCTCCAGTGATAAAGCATGTAAAAGATATGAGCATCTGAGTGTTGGGTTCTAGTCAGGCAGAGAAGATAGAAAAAGAACTAACTGACAGAGTATCAGACTTCAATCCGGATGTGCAAAAGGTGTTGATTAAGCAATTTGTGTCATTATACATTGTTGGCCGACATGATTAATGACTTCTATGCCTAAGTTTTTGATGCACATCACTAATCAAGCATAGATTCAACCGACAGATCAATAACTTGCAAATATCTCAGGTGTACTTGTTGCCGACTAGAAAGTTGCAAGAAATCCTTGATGCGGATATATATACCCGATGGATTCAAGCTAGTAAGTGTGTGGAAGTGATAGTATGAATGATTAAGTGAGAAGAAAAATAGAGACAAGTACAAAGGTAGTAATTCAAGCCCGGAATGTGACAGAAAAATAATATCAAGAAGAGGAAGAATGAAATGTGCTAGATCAGTATAGTGTACCTAAACAAAACTGAATTCTTGTATGAATAGATGTTATTCATTAGTTCAAGTACCTCAGTATCATTTGTAAGCATTTGTAGATAGTGAGTCTCTTATAGGCAGTGGGCCTCTTGTGAGCAGTGTGCTTGGGTAGTGAGCCCTAATTAGCAAGTGTCATTTGTACTTCTTATTCTTTTAATAGAGAATACAATCTTGGGTTAGTCACCCCATGGTTTTTCCCTTAATAGGGTTTCCACATAAAAATTCTTGTGTTATGTGTGTTAATTTCATTTATGTTCTTATGGTTGCATATGCTTTCATGTTTTGATAAATCACTGAATATTGAGATAACAAAAGAAATGAAAATCAAAGAAATTTTGAGATAACTAATTCACCCCCCTCTCAGTTATCTAGCTTGTTTCCAACAATTGGTATTAGAGCTAAGTCTTTCAGAAAAAGCCTAACAGCTTGAGAAGGATCTGGGAATCTTAATGGATGCATATGGCATGAAAGAGCAACTTCAGTCTACCCTAGATGATCTTGAACAATCTCACACTGAAGTCAATAATTTGAGAGAGTGACTCAAGGAAGCTGATGATTTCATCAATGAACTGAAAGAGAAACTGAGTATTTCTGTGAAAAAGAGAAAGGAATTACTTCAGAAACTAGCAAATCAAAATGAATCCAATAATGCTAATGAGGATCTAAATGAAAAACTAAGCTATGTGAAAAACTTTCAAAAGAAGTCATTATGGTGAGACATGAAATAGAATTAGGAGTTATGAAATTCACCCAAGAAATTGAAGAGAAAAGAAAAACTAAAGATAATATGAAATAATCTCTCAAGGAGAAAATAGAGGACTGCCACAAAATGGATAGAATAATCAGACATCTTGAATCTAATCTTGAGGAAGCCAGATACAATGAAGAACAACTTCAGAACCAGATTGATACTCTCAAACAAGATCTTCAATCTGTAAATGAATATAAAGAAAAATTCAAGATAAGTTCAGCCCAACTTGAAGTTCTTCTTGAAAGTCAAAAGAAGGTAGATGATAAGGATGGATTGGGATATGAGAAAGGTGAAAGTTCTGGATCTAGTCAAAAGAACTTTGGATCAGGAAATCAAAGAAATAGGCCTAGAAGACCTCTGGTAAGGCAACCAAATGCCCAAACATATCCATCTTTCAATGGATATTGCTTCAATTGCAACAACTTCAGTCATAAAGCAACTCAGTGCAGGAGAAGAATGAATCAGAATAATCCACCCTTCTCCGGATAATGTTTTAATTGTAAAAGGTATGGTCACAAATCTCATGAATGTAGAAATATGCAAATAAATAATTCATTCAATGGTAGATGCTTTGCATGAAATAGAATGGGACATATGGCTAATCAGTGCAAATCAAGAGGATATCAATCAAATAAGCGAGGAAATGTTATATGTTTCAATTGCAATAAATCTGGTCATATAGGCAGATTCTGCAGAAGCAGAAATCAAAATAGAAAAGGTCTGGTGGAACATGATCAGAAACAAGATAAAGGCAAAGGTAAAGTGAATGCGGATGAAGTTCAAAAGGAGATGAGCAAGATTTGGGTAAAGAAGAGTACTATGAATATTGGAGATGGATCCGCACCAAAATCTGGTGTTGATAATCCTTCCGATATCTAAAAAGTGATCTCTGGCTTAGGGGGGAGCTGCAGAGAAAATCATTTTCCCCCATCCAGTCAGTAAGTGCCTAAATTCGGCACATTAAGGAAACATATGGTGTTGGGGATTAAAGGGCTCCTATAAAATTTCATAAAGAACTATCAGTCAGAATATGAGAGGTCCGCATGAAGCTTCACAAGGTTTATGACCATTTGAGTAGATCTGGTTCCAGAAACCAACTAGTATTAACAAAACAATACAAATTGATCCGGTATGGTCTGCAAATACAATACTCTGATTTACAAATTTAGAGGAAAGTCTTCAAGGCACTTGGGTGCTATCAACTCACTAAGGTATCAGTTTGAAGATTTGCAAGACGATCCATGAAAAGCTCATTTGAGAAGCAGGGTAACCAGATGACTTAAAAGCTTGTGCATTTATTACAAAAGGGAATTAGGGTTTATGCAAAGACAAAAGGGGTTCTTTCACTCATTATTTACACAATTGCACTCACGAAGAAGAAAAGAAGAGCTCTGAGAAGAAGATCCTACAGCTTACTCAAGTTCAAGCTGAAGATCGAATCTAACCAAAGAATCGCTCCGACATCTGCTTCAAACCCTGAGGCGTGAAGAGATACTTCCCTTCTAAAAATTCTCTCTAGATCTCTTGCAAAATGGCATGAAAAGATACTTCCTTTCTAAAAATTCTCTTAGGATCTCTGATAGGCCGAGACCAAAATTCAAGAAACACCCTTACAAATCTCTAGAAGTTGATCCCTTGGGTGCATTTTCTAGTGTTCCTCACAGTATCTTGCATGTAGAAGATATTAGGGCTTATATCCATGCAAACATTAAAGATTTTGGAAATTCAAAATTGATCAACATTTATCACAAACAGTTAATAGATGAGAATTTTGAACTTAGACCTAAATTCAAGACCATCCGGGACAAACACTTCAAACATTGCATACATTTTCCATCTTTTACAGAAGATGATTAGGTCCGGTATGATCAGGGCAGTGACCGGACTGCATTCATCTGGTGGGTTACCCGCACTCAAATTTGTGAAGAACCAAATGGTAACTGAAGCCATCGGATCAAAATTTGACAAAAGAGCAATGACTATAGATGAAATCACGGATCTGGATGTCAAGTTTGCCTCAATGATAATTGGCTACAAAATCTATCACTCGAGCAGGGAGAATTTTGTGTCTGGTACAACAATCTATGCTGCATATCAGATGTTGAAGGAAGATACAGATTATTATCTATGTGAGCTTCTACTAAATCAGCTGATGGAGAACTTGTAGAAGATCAAAAGGGATAAGAAAAACTCCTTCAAATATGATAGTCTAATATTGTGTCTATTTTTCTACTATATGAATGAGCTGCCTGGATCAAATGGTTGGGTCTGGCAAAATAACAAACCCGTTACAATTCAGATCAGAGATTACATGTATGGACTTGGTGATGCCCAAGCCCAAAACTCAGCCCTCTGGGGTTACTTTAAGAATTTCCAAAGCATGATGCATACTAGAGAAAGAATACCACAAACAATAGTTGAAAAATACAAAGACATAGTCTGCTTCATGGTTAACACTGATTAATACCTAATGGAGATAGTTGAGCTAAGAATTGTGTGGATAATGCCCATGGGATATGAGGTCGATGAAAACATATTGGAGCTACATATTCAACACCTGTTGATCCAACCTAAGGACATTGAAGCAGAAAGGTTTGGCACCTTTGAAGAGCTAAGCATAAAAATACATGTTGAGTTAAGGCAGCCTGAGATGAAGAGAAAAGTAAGAAAGGAAGTTGAAGAATTTGCCAAAAGATTTGGCATATCAAAGGAGGCAGTAGATGCCAATAGAGAGAAAATGGACAAGGTAGATAAAGAAAGACAAGAAGCAAAGAAAGAAAGTGTTCTGGTGCAAGCCTCCTCCTGGACTAAATCCTCCAAGAGCTCGGCTCCTGTCGCTTCTAAAAGCTCAAAGTCTACCAAACTGGAAGTCAAGTCATCTGAAAAAGGAGAAAAGAGGATAAAGACCAAAGCCACAAGGACATATACGAGCCATAAGGATGACGAAGAGACAAAATCAGATGAGGAAATCATGAAAATGAAGAAGAAAAGAACATCCAGAAAGTTCTCTGCTAGCATAAATGAGGAAGAGAAGACAGAGGAATTTGTTGAAAATCCCACTCTTTCTATTGATGACATCATCAAGGCAGTTACTGTGGATGGGAACCTGCAGCCAATCATAGAGTTCTATGATGAATACAATGATGCTGACAAGAGAATTCTGGAGGAAGCTACTGTAAGGTATTTGAATATCTATAACAAAGCATTCATTGAAATAATTTCACTAATTCCAAAAAGCCTAGAAGATGTTTTGGAGCAAAGAAAAGAGAATGCAAAGGCAAAAGACCTGGAGATCTAGGAGCAGATAGTGATACAACTATGTCCCTCCATCACTCCAAAACAAATGAACATGGTTTTTAAGGATTGCAAAGATGATTTCCGAAGCAAGTCCTGGATGAATAAACTCAGGTTGGAGAAACTGACTAGATAGAAAATGAAACAAAATAAATTCTCTGGAATGCCTTGAAGAGACTTAATCTTCCCATTGTAGAGGAAACAGATGAAGAGCCTTCTAACATGAATGTTGAATGATTAAAGAAAAATGATGAAGAGTCATCTAAGGCATTAGATTCCTTTGTTCTAGAAGAGGAAGGACAGAAAGAAGAAACACTCTCTAACAAGGATGTCGAAGGATTAAAGAAAATAGATGAAGAGAAGTCTAAGGACTTAGACTCCTCTATTCTAGAAGAAGAAGTTTCCAAAGCAGTAAACTCTAGTAATGCCACTTCTCTGGATCCCACAGTTGTCAAGACAAATCTTCCAGGCACTGAAGAAGAAGGGGAAGGAAGAAGAGAAGAGAAGGAGAATCAAGAGAAAGAGGCTAAGACAAAAGAAGAAGAACAAGAAGAAAATGTTGGTGATGACTTATCCAAACCAGTCAGTCCCAATACCTCTAAAGGAAAGAAGTTTGAATCACCAGCAAGAGACACTGTAGAAACTACACAAAATTTCCTAAACAAAGAAATGATGGAGCTGGATGAACCTGAGCTGATTCAAGGGCCACTAAACTTTGACTCTCTCTCTAGTTCAGATAATGAAAGTAGCATCTTTTGCTCAGGCCAAGGCAAAAGAGAAACTTCTAAAATCACACATGGAGGATTGTGAGCTATTGGAGATTGCATCTGGGATGCTTGAGAAGATTATGCCAACCTATCAAAAGGATCATTCTGCCTCTCCATCCAGTAATATGAAAAACCTAGTCAATTCTGTTAACATTCATTTTGAATCTTTAGAGAAATCGGCAGAAACTAAGGTTTGGAAGGAGTTCTTGGAAAAGAGATTTAGTTAAGTACAAGGACTAATTGCTAATGATAGAAGAACCTTAGGCATTGGCATAAAGAGCCTTGAAAATGCTCTTAAGGATGGTGGGGACATATACAAATTTTGTTTATCTTGGCCCAAAGTGACAGAGGACATTGAGAAGAAAGTGAAAGAACAAGAAGGAAAACTGTCAAGTTTATCTTAGAATTTTGATCCCCGTACTACTTCTCTGGTGAATCATGAATGTCAAGCTATTGCTATAATAAATGAAATTAAAGAACTGATTAAAGAGAAAAAGAACATAATGGATAGAATGGGTGAACTCAGAGGGATGATCATCCCTAAGTTAGAAGCAATGCATGATGCCTTAATAGAGGCACAAAGTATAGTCCGGACTAGTGATCCAACTGACTTAAAGAGGGAAGAAGCATATGCATTTTTGTTAGGTGGACACATCTCCATTTTAGACAGAATGAAGAGGAGTTGGGCCACAAAAATCATACAGCTAAAGACAACCTTTGCAGATATACTTAAGTATATGTAAGTATAACATATGATTTGTATATACTTATGTGGCCATGTATATAATAATTTTTGCAAATTTTGGTATGTGGATTCCACCCTTTGCCATTGATGTCAAAGGGGGAGTGAAGAGTAGTGAAAAATGAGGAATCCAGCAAAGGGGGAGCTCCGGTAAAATAGTGCAAGAGACAGAGCACAAGCAAAGGGGGAGTTACTGTGACACTTAGCCATTTTTCACTAAGTGTTGCCATCAATGCCAAAGGGGGAGATTATTGGCAAGAGACACTGTGTGGCTTCATAAGTGTTGTCATTGATGGCAACAAAGTCTAGACCACACATCTACAGTACATATTATGCCTATACCGGAAGTCAGATTGAAGATTGTTTTGGTCTGCTGAATAAGAACAGAGTATGTAACAAGGTCTGACAATCAGGTCTAGATCTCTCAGATGGTATAACTCAGTAAGTTGCGGACTTGGACAAGTCAAGAGGGGTATCATGAATATTGTATTCCAGAGATTTAGCCTCCGGTGATAAAGCATGTAAAAGATATGAGCATCTGAGTGTTGGGTTCCAGTTAGGTAGAGCAGACAGAAAAAAACTAATCGGTAGAGTATCAGACTTCAATCCAGATGTGCAAAAGGTGTTGATTAAGCAATTTGTGGCATTATACATTGTTGGCTGACATGATTAATGACTTCTTTGCCTAAGTTTTTGATGTGCATTACTAATAAGCATGGATTCATCCGACAGATCAATAACTCGCAAATATCTCAGGTGTACTTGTTGCCAACTAGAAAGTTGTGGCAAATCCTTGATGCGGATATATATACCTAATGGATTCAAGCTAGTAAGTGTGTGGAAGTGATAGTATGAATGATTAAGCGTGAAGAAAATTAGAGACAAGTACAAAGGTAGTAATTCAAGCCCTAAATGTGACAAGAAAATAATATCAAGAAGAGGAAGAATGAAATGTGCTAGATTAGTATACTGTGCCTAACCAAAACTGAATTCTTGCATGAATAGATGTTGTTCATTAGTTCAAGTACCTCAGTATCATCTGTAAGCATTTGTGGACAATGAGTCTCTTGTAGGCAGTGGGCCTCTTGTGAGCAGTGTGCTCAGGCAGTGAGCCCTAATTGGCAAGTGCCATTTGTACTTCTTATTCTTTTAACAGAGAATACAATCTTGGGTTAGTCACCCTGTGGTTTTTCCCTTAACAAGGTTTCCACGTAAAAATCCTTGTGTTATGTGTGTTAATTTTATTTATGTTCTTATGGTTGCATATGCTTTTATGTTTTGATATATCACTAAATATTGAGATAACAAAAGAAAAGAAAATCAAAGAAATTTTGAGATAACTGATTTACCCCCCCCTCTCAGTTATCTGGCTTGTTTCCAACAGACAATGCCACATATGATGTTCCAGGGGCAAAGAATACCTAATGTACTAGGAATGATGAGAATACCACAGATGATGATCGAGGGAATACCCAAGGTAGCGGGAATGATGACAATGCCACAGATGATATTGATGTTTTAGGGAATAGCCAAGGTAGCATGAATGATAATATGAATAAATCAAACTCAACAAAAGATAATGAAGTTAATGAAGTTACAGAAATCAATGAAGATGAAGATCCTACAAGTGCACACAAGGGGAAAAGAAAAGCCAAATAAAAAAGGGGCATGAGTGGGAAAGGTCAAGGAGTTTTCAGATTGATTGGGTGTCAAAATTTCCATTCATTGAACTGGTGGAGAATGCAATCAAAGATGAACCTCCCATAGAATGTAGGTGTAAGATTTGTAGTTGGAAATATCGTAGGGACAAGAGGTTGTATCTAAAACTTGACACCACAAAAAAACATATTGGTAAAGTTTATGAAAAACAAATCATAGATGGACAGGAAAAATCAGTGATAAGATGGAAAACGAAGGACAAATGTGTTCATGTAAGAAATGCCCTTGACTATGATGCACATATGAAAAGAAAGGTGAATATTCATGCAAATGGAGGTTCAATTGAAGCTCAATTTGGAAAGATGATGGGAGAAGCACAAATGGCAAAAACTATTCAGTTGGGTGTTGTTTTTCATATTTTGACCAAAGGGCATCCTATGACAGACTACCCAGAATATAATAGTTTATTATCTTTTATGGGCATTCCTAATTTTCCTAACACACATTGGTCAATAAACAGTGGATGGGAATGGGCAAGTTGTCTTGCTGATGTGGAAAAATATGATTTATAGGAAAAAATAAAAGAGTCAACTTTATTGCATTATCTCTAGATGAAGTTACAGTAATAGATAATACTTCTTGGGTATGTATGCATGTGTATACTGTGGCAAATCATGTCCGCCAACCTCATCTATTCTCTGTTTATAAAATGAAGGAGAATGCAACATCACAAAATCTATTTGAGATAGTTAAGAAATCTTTGATTGAAATTTGAGGCATGGGTGACTGTACAATAGCCAGAAAGTTGGTGTGTAGGGGCGGATGGAGCTTCAGTAATGCAAGGTCATAGGAACAGTATGTGTGTAAAGCTACAAACTTCTATTTCTCTATACATGATTGGCATCCACTACATGGCCCATAGAATGAATTTAGCATTTAAAATGGTAAGCTAGTTTCCTGTAGTATCAAAAGTTGAAGATCTAGTCCACAAGCTCTATTCATACTTCTACCGAAGTCCCAAATAGTTTTTGGAATCTCAACATTTTATTAAGGGAGAAACTGCAAGAAACAAGCTTCTTAAGGATGTTGATACCAAATGGATCTCCTTGCATGAACCAACAAAAAGAGTTTTTGTAGAATATCAATCCTTGATTGGTGTAATGTACGACCATAGCTTCTTAGTTGACAGGGCTCCTGACCTTTTACATAGGTTAAGTGACATAGAGACACTCATTGTTTTAGTTGGTATTCTTCCCATGCTGGAGGAAATGAACATGATTATGAAAAAATCCCAAGAAAGAACTATGTATATTTTTTAATATACTAAACTGAGTCGAATGATATGCATGACCCTCGATAATCTATATCTATCAGACGGGTCCTTAATAAGTCCAAAATTTAGCAGCTGGCACTTGATAACAAATGTGACCAATCCTGCTAATTTTTTGCAGTTTAATGATAGCGAGGAGTTATGTGTCTTTGTAAAGGGATTTGAGATACCAATGCACTATTTTAACAAGGTCAAGCATACTATTAGAGAACCTATTTCAAGGGAAGATTTTGACATGATCGTTATTTCTGTAAGTACTACTTTAAAGAATATTATAAAATCTCTTTCCTCAAATATTAGAGATCGATTCCCTCGTGATGAATTGCTTGAAGTCATGTCTATAGTGTATCCTCAATATTAGGTCAACTGTGAGCCAAGTGATTATAAAAACAAGATAAAGACCTTAACAAATCATTTTTACAGAAGTACAAAACTCGATGTATAACAAATAGAAGGAATTTTAAATCAAACTAAGCTTACAAAGTAATCAGGTCGATTTGTAAGTTCAATGATTGAACAGTTTAAACTCATGGAGGCTCCCCACCAAGAGGGATTGATAACAAAGCTTTGGGCAACCTTAAGTCAAAGCGAAATATTGCATGATGCATTATCAAAAATTTTCAAACTTTCTGATTTATGTCAAACCATGATATTGGGGTCAGTGGAGGATGAGAGAGTTTTCAGTTCATTGGGGTTCTTAAAATCAAATATAAGAAATAAACTTGACAAGAATTTGGAAAACTGCTTGAGAATGTATACAACTAGACATGATATATGGAGTTTTCTTTTTGATAGGGCACTCACAATCTGGAGGTTCTTATGTGAAAGAAGAGGGTTGTGCAACACTTCAAACAATAATAACACAAATGACAATGACACAATGAATACTAGAACCACATGTAGTGGTAGTGGTGTTAATGAGACACTCTTAAGTGGAGATATGGAGATAGAATAAAATGAAGAACATGATTAGGATGACACTAGATATCATGGTTGAGGGAGGAGAATGAGGATGACGAGATAATTTGGCAATTTGAAGGGAATTAGTAGTTATTAGGTATTTATACTATATTTCATGTTCCAAACTCCAAAATGTTGTTGATGACATTTTATTTGTCTATCAGTGATGTACATTCTTCATTTTTCATATAAAAAATTAATATTTTCATATTATTATTCTGTGATACTGATAAGTTTTACAAGCATTCAACTAAATGCAAAGTAATTTTTCTTTTCTATAACCACAGTAGTTTTTCATTTGTTTTCCTTTATTGCATTGCATAGTAATCAACAATAGTAGCATATTAGTATACAACATTAGCAAATTTTTAATGTGTATGTAGAAACCAGAGTTTTCCTGAAGTAGGCAATTAAATAGTACAGATAATATGAACAATAAACACATAAATGGATTTCAGTGTTATATAGATTTTCAAAAGAAAGTCTGAAGGAATACATTGAAGTATTACATTTACAATGTACAATAGCTTGCTCAAAACTAACTCTGCATAATGCTCTATTGGAAACACATATTACTAAATCATTTTATTAGCCTTTGTAGAGTGCTCCACTCTTCATCTGATGGAAGTGTAACTTTTCTTAACCTAATAATCATGAGTTGTAAGTGTGATATAAGTTTATAATTCATATATTTACTTGGCTTCAATGTTTCACTAAAAGTTCCATTCAAGGTTATTAGTGGTGAGATAGAATCCAAAAAGTTTGCCTTATCAAAATTTTGAGGAAACTGGTCCTTATCCAACTTCATTTTATCCTCCATATTTTTTTGAAAGCAACCTTTCCAATGTATTGGCATGATGGGTCAAAAGCCCCCGACAAACTAAGCTTTCTAAAGTATTCTTCCTTTGTTTGCATCCTCTTTGTCAATACTGTAGCTTGTTCCAAAAGATGTTGTGCTTCTTCCAGCTTCTCACATTTTTCAATGATAGATGAGACCTTTATTATGGCATCAATACGGCTCTCAATTCCTTTCGATTCCAATTCTTTGCTAGTAGCATTGTAGATTGATTCCAAAATGTTGTTTGCATCTAACAGTTTTGAAGTTGTCATGTATCCATTTTCAGCAATGTATTTTTTTAGTGTATAACTACATAATAGTAGATCATCAGTGAATTCAAACATTGTAGACATATCATCAATCTTCTTCATAATTTTCTCCCACATGTTATGTTTTATATAAACCATTGTGTTTCTATAAAATTCAAATACTTTCTTTTTGGAGGATTTTATTTCATTTTCTACATTCTTCAGTTTTATCTGCATTTCAGAGTTTCTCTCTCTCTCTCTCTCCACATTTTCTTCTCATAGATGTACTGCTTTTTCTATTGCTTGCAGTTTGTCTTTGGCTTGATTTAAGGATTGTTCTAATTTTTCTGAATTGGCTTTTTCAATATCATAATTTTTTTACTTTCACTTAAACATTTTCTGCAGTTTATTCACTTCCACCTCTGTTTGTTTATTCACTTCACTTGTAGATGTAGAGTTAGAGTTTTTTATCCTTTTCTCTAATTCTTTGGTCTTGTTCTTTGTTTCTTTCCTCTTGTCTTTTTCATTTGCTATGTCTCCCTATAACTTTTCTATATGAGTTTGCAACCTATTACGTAAATCACAAAGTCAAATGAAAATGAGCAATTCGAATGGAATTAACATCACTGAATATATTTTTCTTTTGTTGTAACTCAATTACTAGAACCTGTGACCTGTCTATATTACAACTCTGACTTTTAGACAATATATTCAATGAAGTTACCAAGAAATTAAAAACAACCATACCTTTTTTGTTCTCTCTCTTGCTTTAGCAATGATGTGTACACCACTTCGTTGTTCTTTTTTGATACATTAATTTTGTTAGAATTTTCATTCTAGAAAAATCCACTTGGATGGTACTCACCTCATAGTCAGAGCGTTGCATCTAGTGCTCTAGTTTATTTTGAACTTTGGGCACAATAATCATGTAATCCATTTTTTTGATTTTTGGGTCAAATGTAGTCAATACCCTATTGTTGCAGGCTCTGAAGTTGTAGTAATCTCTATCTCTAGCACTTTTTTCTTGTGTATTTTAGATATTTTGGCTTTCTTTTCAAACTCTGCTTTAGAATCAAAATTTGTGACACTTGACATAACTTTGAATGGCAAAGGATTAGTTGTAATGTTGGCGGCATCTTTAATTAATTGATGCTGAGGATTAGCCATTCCTGTCCTAGTCATGCTAATGATAGGAGGGGGTGCCTTCTAGAAACAATTGCTTTGATGTGGATGTGGAATCAAAACCTATCATAATCTTTTGCTTCTTAGTATTCAAAAGGCCTTGTGCTCTAAGTTTTTCTACAGTATCATCTAATTTTATTGATGGCCTCTTGTGAGTTTGTTGTTGCGGCTCTTGTTGACTAGTACTACTACTATTCTTGTACCATCACCAGATTTGCCACTAGTAGCACTAGAATGTCCACCATCTCCTATAGGAAAAGAATGAGAAACATGTATATCAAAAGACCCTTGTGGTACTGTTAGTGATTGGATCTCACTCTGAGGATTTAAAGTTGGAATAAATCTAATCTCTTGATCTGTATGTGTATGCCCTTTAGTTTGTTCATCACCTCCAATGCCGAGTCGAAGATCATTAGGTTTTCTAGGGTATACATCTGGTACAATCCAAATGCCTTGTCTTGTGGACCCAAACCACCACCTTCATAACCTAATTTTTGGGATATTGATGCCCCTGTAGTATATGTTTCTCTTGTGGTCTCACTCATATGAGGTTTGAATGCATAGGCACTAAGATCTCTAGATTGTTCTTCATCCTCATCATCACTTTTAGCATTAGATGCTTCATCGACAGTGGGATGCTCTATATCCCACAATTTGTTGAACTCTTCATCTTCTGAGTTTTCTTCAAATTCTGCAGTAGCTTTTGGATCACTGAGATCCTTCCTCATAGACCAAAAGGCACTATTTTTTGAGTGTGACCAGCATTCCTTTGTACAATCCTCTTTTAGAGTCTATGGAATTTTTATATGCGTAGATTTTATAGCACCTTTTCTATAGAAATTATCATATCTCTTGTTTGCCATTGCCACCTCTACATCTCTCTATGATTGTGGAATTGGATGCGATCCCATTATTTCTGATGACAATATTTCAAAAGAAATACCTCTTTGAGCAACAGTTTCTTCCATGACTTTTATAACCTCATCCCAAGAATTCTTGTTTCTCAATATTTCTAGCAGGGGTTTACTTTCATGTTGAATTATAATTGGAGCATTCTTATTAGCCACAAGCCTTGTTTTAAGCACATCACATGGGTCATACTGCCAGTGAGAGTCAACATCAAATTTAAAAAGTTGTAAAATTTCATGTGGCACAGTGAATGCTTTTCTCTCGAATGTGAACCCTCCACATGAAAAAGGTAAGGAAGGAAATATGCTCTTCTTTTGCCGACTAACAAAGTGCAGTTGATTTGTACTCTCCATCTATCATATGTATTCCAATGCAAAAATCCTCCCTGTCACATGTATTAGAAATTTGTGGGGCTTTACTCTCGATCCATAAAATCTTAGGACAATATATTCCTCCATGAAGTACCAATTAGCCAATTGTATTTCTTTTCCTAGTTGAATGCAATTTCTACAAGACTCAAGCAATCTAGGCATTGGAGTATTTGTAATGGTTTGATACAATGGAGCCAAAAAGTAGCCCACAAAATGATTGTAGTTCTTTTTATTATGATACATCTTTATCTTATGGGTCTAATCCAGTAGTCCATTTTTATCTTGTTGATGCTGAATTTGAAGCTTGTTGTCCTAAAACATCCCAGTAAACTGCACTAGAAAAAAATAGCACAAGTAGGTTGTGAACCTAAATGTCTTTCTGTTGGAACTGGGAGTGGGAGCTTCACTTTGACTTTGTTTAATCATTAAAAACTGATCTTGCATGGATCTTGCAATGTGCTCAAGAAATCTGTATTTAGCAGGTGGATTGCATTGATGGATATTGTATACCATTTCAAGGAGGCTTGCATCCACTTGACTATTATTATCCAATCCAAGGCAAAACACTAGCATGGAAACAATATCTTGAACCCATGGTTTAAAAATATCAATTTTATAACGAGGCTTATGATTATGATTGAGTAGGGCATTATCAAATGTTAGAGATTTGATAATTTTTTTTCTATCATTTTCACTAACTGTTTCATAAGTACTAGCAAGCATTTCTAGGTTTATGTACACTGTTCTACATTCTTCAATAGTAAAACCCAACAATTTGCCAAAATATTCTCCATTAATGGGAAGCATTACTTCTTGGCTATCTTTTATAACTATTGCTTTTCTATTTTCATCATAATTCTAGGCACAAACCATGATAAATTCAGGGCAAGGGAAAACCTTAGGGAACATCAAGCATCCCAATCCAACCACCCATGGTGCAGTCAACCCGCTATTTGGTATTGGTTTTTTGGGGTTAGTTTGTGCTTAACATACCTTATTCTCCAATGAATATTTGAGTGTTGAGGTAAACCTTCCAAAGATTACAAGGTCATAAATATCATGGTATTCATCTGTAAAACCTAGGGTTTTAAGTAGTCATGCGTAGTCTGTTTTATCTTTTTCTTTGGTTTTCCCAATTTTTGGTCTAGTAGTGCTGGTAGACATGCTTGTAAACACTTAACCCTAATTTCTAAACCCCAGTCCCCAAGATTGAAAAAATTGAATTTTCAAGGAGAATAGTAATAACAATAGTAATAGGAATGAAGTATTTCTGTATTTCACTTACCCAGAGAAGATGAATACAAAGACTGGCACTGAGTGACTCCGTGGCATTGCACAATCAATATTAAAATTTTTGATGCACTGCAATCTCCTTGAGTCCTTGACCCTCTTGCTTCCAAATAGTATCAATTAAAATTGCTAAATGCTAAGTGCCAACTGTGAAGTAAAGTGAGTGAAACGTGTTACATTCTTTTATTAAAGTTATAAGTTTTATTTTATTCTCGAGGAAGTTAATTTTTAAAAGTTATTATATTCTATTCTATTCTTCACTTTTAGTACAAGTTTGTAGTTGTAGTTGTACTACTACTGAGTACTCCCACTTCAAACAAATTAATAATTTTATACTTATACAGCACGCACGTCGAGCTGTGGAATTGAAAACTATCATATATTTTCAACCGTTGATCTTTGTAAATCTAACGGCTCTTGATTGATTCCGAAGGTTTGAGTTCCCAAGTCTAGCGCTCTGGACTTTCATTTCAATATTCAACTACAACCATCCATCTGGCATCGAAACATTCATCGAATGGTGATACATGGCGCTAAAGTCTAAATATAATATAGGTTAGATATATTATATAATAATTATAATTAATATTATATAAAATATTATAATATAGGTTAAAGGTTAGATATATTATTATAATATATTATATAATAATTATATTATATTATATTGATATATATAATAATTATTCATCCATTGATCTTTGTCAATCTAACGACTCTAGATTGATTCCAGAGGTATGAGTTCGCCAGTCTAGCACTCTAGACATTTCGTTCCAAAATTCAACTACAATCGTCCATCTGGCATCAAAACATTCATGCAAGTGTTTTACTTATTTTCCTTAAAACCCTAAGTCTTATAGTTGAGAGTTTACTTTATGTTTAATTTTGCTATTGACCGTCTAGCCTAGGTTTCCGGTTAGCTAAGTTATAACCTTATGTCTTTTATGTCATGAGTTAATTGCCCCCCAGGTCTTGAGTCACCTGTTCTAGCCCGTCAAGTCATATGCATTGCAAAGTCTTAGTCTTATATCCTTGTAAGGGTCCAAAAGTGCCACTTGGCAGGATATCACAAGCCCGCACAATGCCGAAGGTGACGTCATGTTTACACCGCGGAGCTGCGAGGTGAAGACAAGTGTCAAGGACATACATTGTGGCTTATGGCCATAATATCAATGATTCAATTGAATGAAGGATATGGTGCTAGGTGTCGAAGGATCAAGTGAAGTAGTGGGGCTGTAGATATTGAAGATCTGACGATAGCACATCCTCACAGGAGAATGTTGTTTATAGGGAAGATTTTCTACGCTACTACGAGATTTTGACACCTAACTAACTCTTGGAAAGAAGAATAAGATTTACATAATGGATGTCCATGTGGAAGCCTTAGCACACACCCACAGAGCCAAAAGGAGGTGATCTATATTCTATTGCACTGCTACGAAATGATGCCACATGGCCACGTAGGACAAAAAAGTTAAAAAGTCAGCAAGAAGGCACGTCTGAGATGGAGTATTTTGATTGGATGCCAGGCTGGCTGCTTTTCACGTAAAGGCCTAGATTTCTAAATCTAGCGGTTGATTCACAACCGTCGATCTCACAATATGAATTCTGCATCAATGGTTGGAATTTAAATTTTTGTCTACATGTATCACAAATTCATAGTGATGGCTGAAAAGACGTGCATTTGCCATTTATGCACCGAGCCCTAATTTATAAGCTCGATTAAAGTTGAAGGTAAGGGTTTTTCACAGCATTTTCATAAACATGAAGAGGATTTCTGCACAATGAGCAATTGGATGAGAAAATATTATGATTTCAAGATTCTACAACTAAACCCTGTAAGTTATTCTTGCTTGTTGTGTCTGTTTGAAGGTGAATTGCTAATTTGCTACCTGGTAGAGGATATTTTGAGCATTCTTAAAAGAGAAAAACCTAGTTTGGTGAAGTGTTATTTTAAAAAATGACTCAAACAAGTCAGCCTTCAACTTCTAAGAGGAGTTTGGATGAGGATTTAATGAAACAGTTGCCTGGGTCTTCAAGAAGGCCAGTGAATGCATACGGTCTAGGTGGGCCTAATGATAGACTGTTAGATTTGTATCCTGGGTGCCAAGATGCTAAATTGCCTATGCATGGGTGGACTCTATTTAAGCACTGGCATGATAGGAAGGAGTACAAAGCCCCTATTTGTAATGCCTAGAGTTTGGATGTGGCAAAGTTGATGTGCCCTAATGTATTTGTAAATCCCGACCTAGTAAGGGCTATTGCATAGAGATATGATCCTGCTTCTAGGACTGTTAGGACAGAGAATAATGAAGTCATGATTAGTACAACAAAGGCATTCATCACAAACGTATTTGGCCTCAACCCTACTGCAAACAAAAAGATTGATTTCAATGTCCTAAAAGATGAATATAAAAGAGCTCGACATGCATACATAGTATTCATTTTGCCTAAGCATAGAGCAAGGGGAATTGATGGAAAGTTAATTAGAATATCAAATAGTGAAGAAGAACCTTTTGATGTTTCACAATTCATGCATTACTTTGTAAATACTTACCACACTCTGTGCCATGTACTAGAAAGAGATGCATTGGATAAGATCCCAATTCCTATGATGATGTTAGCTACAAATGTACAAGATATTTCAACTACTGAAGCATTTGATTATACAACATATATAGAAGACAAGATGCATGAGTAGTTATTGAAGATTAAGAACAATCTATATGTTGTAGATGCAAAGGTGGAATTTAAATGGTATTCAATTATGTGCCATATGTTTTTATATGCTGGAACAAGGATGTGGCATCAGGCTTTGCACGTCAGAGAATTAGAATAGGATGGTACTCTTCTCCCTATCTAATTATGGACTCATTTGTTAGATATGCATTGTGAAAATTTAAACTAAGTGATTTTTGAAGAACATTTTGTGAGAAGGTTGCTAAAGTTTATGGAGCCTAAAGGTGAAAGGGTTCCAAGAGATGTATTATATTTTCTGAGACCATTGGATAGAACCCCTGAACTAGGAATTCAACATAATTGGGGAGATTGGTTCTTGCACACCCACGCTACTTGCATTAGAGTTTATGGGAGCAAGGTTTCCCCACATATACTGCCAAACTAAGTGCCACGGAGGATTGCATATTTGGAAATTATCTGGCAATTGAATGAATCAGATAAAGAACACCTGAGATTGTAAAAGAAAGGGTCATGTTTCCCTACTGCCACCAAGTTTTGTGACTTTTGGGATACAAATAAAGATGCTCTAGATCAAACTGATTCAGTTTTGGAAGGTTACAAGATGGGGTTCAAACACCCAAGGGTATTTGATCTAGAAGGTTTCATCAACAGGGTGAGACTTAATGTCAAAAGGCCACAATTCACCCATCAGCACCTGTATGATGAGAATGTAGTGAGAAACTGTGGTACCATGGAGGAAATTCATTTATTAAGGGAAAAGTGGAGAGTAGTGATGGAAGGGGAAAGAATGAGAAAAAAATTGAATTTTGCATATCTTGGGGCTTTTGCAGAGGAAAATGACCCAATAATAAGGATTCAGAAAATTCTTGCCAATATAGAGACTCTAATTGAAAATGCCCCTACAAGTGAAGAAATACCTACATATGATCCAAGGAGTACAGTCAAGCCATATAGAAAAAGAAATGAGTCTCCTAATTCACCTCTAGCCAAAAAATTGAAAATCATTGACTTGGAGCATGAAGAAGAAATAGAGTTTGTGGACTTGAAGGAGGAAATTAATGAACATGAACAAGAAATTTCTCAACAGGTGAATTCACCTGAGAGAATAAGGCCTTATGTCTCTCTAGATAACAGGTTGGAAAGGTCACTTTTTAGTGACCAGGTAGATACAAAGGACATTAGAGTGCTCGCTTGTGCACAATTTTTAGAAGATGATGCCTTTGTCAATACCACTGAATTTAAGGGGTATGTGTTGAAAGTGAGAAATGAAGAATTTTAGAAGAAAGTGGAAGAAGCAAAAAGAGGAGCTGATCCTGAGAAGTATGAAGAAATAACACACAATGTGCTCAATGAATTGAGCTAGGATATCAGTAGGATGACCCCTGAAGAAGGGAGAGCTTTGGTGGAAAAGAGTGGTATGCTGTTACTTCTTCATTGAACTTTGGCAGATGCAATTGCATTTGATACTATCATAAGGATGGGCACATATATCTCTAATGATTAGGTAGATAAAGCACTCTCTAGTGCAAGGTTCAATCCTGAATTTAAGACCTTGGCAATAAGGGCATTGGCCCCAAACAATAAAAGCCAAGGATGGGTTTAGGTGAATTAACAAGAGATGTGATAATAAAAAAAGAATCAAATACTCCAGCTCCTCAAGCTGCAAGCTTGAGTGTTCACACATCTCAATTTGTTGAGGTTGTCACCAATAAATTGTAGGACTATGATGAGCTTTTATTGAAATATGGACAGGCAATGGCAGAATTGAATAAGTACAAGGGGCAAATGTTGTTATCCCCAGGTACTTCATCTTGTGGATGCTGCAAAAGCTTCCCCAACAAATAGAGAGACATTGCTCTCAGAGATTAAAGAGTTGAAGGAAGAAGTAAAAAGTTTGAAAGATGAGAAGAAGACCACTATTAAGGAAATGGTTACAAATTTGATTAACCATAGGCTATCCAAGATTATAGCCAAGGTTGATGATACATGGAAATTTTATTCAGGTTTGAGGACAACCCAAGACAAACATGAAAAGGATAAGGAAAGCTTAAAGGACATGATTAGGGTATGGCTACCTAGAACTAGAGGAATAAGGAAAATTCATAGATGTTCAAGGTTTTCCCCTAATGCTCTAGTAGAAATAAAATTAACCCTTGACATGTTGCTTTTGTTAGAAGAGTTAGTGGCTTTCCAGCTATAACTGGATAAAGTTTTGAAGGAGAAAAGACAATCAATTGAGAAGATAGATAAACAGATTATGCCAAGCATATTGGAAAATGATGGACAAATAAAGGGTTTGGACAAATGGAAGGCTGATTTTGAAGATATAGCCGGCCAGCTCGTATCTTCAAGTTGTGTAGATGGAGATCCAAATATGAAAATTTTAAGTTCTACACTTGATAAGATACATGCATTGGAGTTGAATTTTGAGATACTCTGTAAGAAGTCAAAAATCTTATTGGATGCTAGGTATGCAGGGCATAATGAAAAAATAGCAAAATTGATTTCTTTCCAATGGCCATCAGAGAAAGCATGTGCAACTTGGGTGGAGAAGTATGGATAAATGTGTCCAGGATGAACAAAGATCCAATCATGTGATATGTCTTCTTCATCATTGTGATAAAACACTTCTAACGGTTTTTTGGCATCTCCAAGTTGAATTGTATTTTGTCTTTTTCTCTTTCATATGTAATTTGAATTAGCTTCCCAATTGAATACAGAGCAATTTCTGAGAAGTTGTCCATATTCTAAGTACTAGTAAGTTTCAATTTCTTGCATGTTGAATGTACTTTCTCTATAAACATTATATGTACTATGAATGTAATATATGATAATAATTATATAATAAATATATGATAATAATAGATTCTAAAGGTCAGTTCCTTGTTAAATGGCTTAATCTAACCTTGTCTATAGAAAAGAGGTAGCAACAACTAAAATGAATGTTTAAAACAAAAGAAGCAATACACCAAGATTAAAATATATTATCCTTGAAGATTAAATTCAATAGTTAACAAATTAAACCGCACACATTAATAGCAATGTACAAGGAGTAATTAATCATCCAAAAGTAATAACAAAAATATGATAAAAACACAATTCTACAACTTCATATGCTAATTGAATAATAACTAATATAATAAAATAAACACATCAATAATAATGTAGAAAGTAATTAATCCTCAAAAAATAATTATACTAATAGGATAGAAACACATTTTTTGATCGGTAAACCACACCATGTGCAGGAAATTATATTAATACAAAAAGATCTACATTTGATTTGAGCCTAGAGGGCTCTTCACAGATTAATACAAGAGCACTCATTGTGCCAAAAAAAACAAATATAGTGCCAAGAAAATTCCCAAAATTAGCCCTCTAATCTACCAGCCCAGGCTCCAAAAACACAACACCAGCCACCAGCTTGAAAACTTGCCACCCTACCACCCCAGTTCCCAGCACGAAAATTACCAAAAAAGTGGCCTGAGAACTGGGAGCCTGATCACTCCTATGGCCAGTAGAATTCCCCTGCACTCACAGTGGCTACTAAGTGATCAATCCATACTGGAGTCTCCTCTTTGTCGATTCCAATTTCCCACCGAAGAAAGTCTCTCCCACGAGCTGCCCAAAGCCTATGCCTTCCCAATTGTTGCTCATTCATGTTTAGCAGGAATGACTACCTAGATACACCCTCCTCTTCCTCCTGCAGCTTCTCCAGGTCCCTTGGCCATGGGATCCCGACCCCCAATTCTGTAAAAATTGCCACATCTACGTCATCCACAAGAATATTCAGAGTGAATACCTCCCGTAGAATTACCAACGTATCCACCTTTACCTCTCCCAAGTCAAACAAAGAAGCCATAAAGCATGAGGAAATGCCTATATTTACCCTATATCTATCCTCTGAGACCAAGAAGTCTTTACCCAGGACCATCTTCACTGCCTCAATGAAGAGTCGGTTCTACTGCTTACAAATGATCATCAGTTTGTAATTTGTGATACGACCCAGAAAGGAGACTTGGCACTTATTGTAGTAGAGCCTTATCAGAGTCTCCATCCTATGTTTTGAACAAGCCGACGAGTGCCGTTTTGTTGGAGTCCTCCAAGATTTAAAGGAAGTTCGTTAATGAACACACACCTTAGGTGAAAGACGCATTTATTCGTTATCTAGATTTTTGTAGCATCAATCTTCAGTTTGTGTTGTCATTAATAATTATAATTCATTATTCCTCATGCTAGCAAGGTTGTCAGAAGCTCTCGCGGGAGAGCCATTTAATGCCTAAGAAAAGTACTACTACTTCAATAATTAACAATATATAACTATTATTATATTATTGTATTATATAATATGATTAACATCATATCTTATTAATTTATATTATATATTGTATTAGTATTGATATTAATATAATAAATGATAAAATAACCACCACCAAGGGGATAAAATAACAACTTAAGTTGGGGAAACTGGCTACATAGGTCAACAATCAATTAGAAGGATAAACCCTAAACGCCTTAGACAACACCAACTGTAGTGTTTTTACTTGGAGATTTTGTAGAGTGAATCATGATAACATAAAAACCATAAAATTTTGAATTGACATAACACATCTATTTATCTTTGCCTTTTTTATACATCGCTATACATTGCCATTGAACTCATTTCTTTTTTTCATGTGATGAATGTTATTTAAATTTTTAATATTGAAATTTTGAACCATCTATGGTTTGTATACATTGCAATTTTCCATTAAACTCATGTCAATTTCAAACCGTAATTACTTCTATTTTTTTATTAAAATTTAACATTACCCTTCAAAAAAGATTGGGGAATTACATCGTACATGAACATCTAAGTTTCTAACCAACATCTAATAGTAACAGATGCAAAACACACACAAAGACTATTGAATCCAAAAGCTCTTCATGCAATACTGTCATGGACTATGGAAAACTCATGCTTACCATCTAACCAACCTCAAAGTTCCAAACAAAACTCCTATCCTTCGACCTTCAAACCTTGCTTTGATCCTCCAAAATCTTTTTGGTTCCTCTTTTCAATGATGCTTAATGAATATTTCACTCTAGTCCATAATTATCCTATTAACATGCAATGGCTCCATTACAAATTCAATTATGTCCTCATTCACAATGACAGTCAAAGATTTACTATAGAACCTTGCTTTATATGTACAAGAAACCACTAGGTATTGGTAACAATAAGGCTAGTAAAGGAGAATTAAATTGATTTTCTCAAGGTCACTGGTAATTGAGTTGCAATACCAATTCCATGCATCAATTCAAATTTCTAGTTTCTCATACATGCATGCATGTGTGGGAGATTCAACTCACCACCTAGAATAGAATGCATCATTTGCAAATGTTAAAAGTGTCAATTCTTGACATGATTTATTCCACTTGATGAATGCTCCTATTTCTTCATTCCAAGACATACAAAGCAATAACATCCTGCATAGCCACACACAAATAAAAATTTCCATCATTCTTATTACTATTCTACATCTGTGAACTGAGAACTCTATCACACAGGTAAATTCAAAATCATAAATGATCACAAAATAAGTACTTGGTAACTTACTTTCTTCGCATAGCTGCTATAATGAAAGCCATTTCTTTGAACTTTTATAGTTTATTGATTCTTCTACTATCTAAAACTTAGTAATGCAATATAAGGTTGAAACAATAAACACTATCATATATACATGACATGTATTGCCGTGATAAATGGGTAATAAATAACAAGCAGCTCCATTTAATTGACTCTGCCGTATCTTGGAAATTCACATTGGCTAATCTATGTGGTATGTCACTTGCCATTAATGAACTCAATTGGCATTGGTTAATCTAGCCGATTAAGTGGCGCTTTCAATGAAATCAATAGTATGACTCTAATTAATGATAGAGAAAATTGTTCCATGATTTGGTGAACCATTGAACAAATGATGAACGGTTGTAGTTGAATTCCTGAAGGTAGATCTCCAATGGTACACATTACCAACAAAATCCTCCAAAAATTGGAATCAACTAGGAGCCGTTAGATATTAATAGATCAAAGGTTGAGATATATATAAAATATATAATATATTTATATTGATTATTTTATAAAGGTCAAGGTGGCGGCAGAGCGCAAGCCCTCAACTATATAAAATTAGAAATTTGGGTGTGTTGGCTCGAAATAGAACTTATGCCTAATTGACATGCGCGATGGAAGTGACATTTGTCCTTTTGTAATAAATAAGGAATGTCTTAAACTCTTTTGTTTAATATAATATATTAATATGGGTTATCGATATAGATTACAATTGTTGACAATATTTTAATTCTTTTGTGTTATTATCTATTATTTTTAGATAATAACATAATTCTAGAACTTTTAAGTTTTATTATTTTATGGTTAGATCAATTGGTTGATTCTGGAAGTATTAGAATTTAGAATATATGTAAAAAATAAGTTTAATCAAAATCATTCCTTGAATCCTTCATAAACGAGATTAACAATGTGTGTAATTAATGAAATTAACAAAGTAGAATTACAATCATCTTTCATTTTATTAAGTCAAAAAACTTAAAACTATTGAAATGAACTAGACAACTAACAGGGGGCGAATCAGTTGTCTCAAATCTTTAACAAATTCTGCATCTTAAAACATTAAACACTTGTCCACTATTTGTTATGATTAAATCATGAAAACATAAACTTAGAAATATAAACATAGTTTGAAGATCATACACTAGAGACACCAGATTTTTACGTGGAAAACCTTGTTAAGGGAAAAACCATGGTGGATGTTAGTCCACAAGATATATCAGTTATAACAATACCGAAAATCAGAGGCTCACTGCCAATAGGGCTCACTGCCCAGAAAAAGGCTCACCGCTAAGGGGTGGCTCACTGCCAAGGTTTTGAACTGATATGATAGCATCTACTCCATGCCTGAATTCAGTTCCATTGAAGTGCAATATTCTTCCTCTGCTCTGCTCTACTTTTTACACTTCTTCACTTAACTTCACATCTTTTTCGTAAGGACATCTTTTACACGACCAAAATATAAGTGTATATATATATATATATCATTCATCAACCTTGGGATGTACATCAAGGTTGGCATTACATTCATCAATCGTTGGAACAATCTCCAAGGTCGGCATAACAAACATTTACAAAATAGGTCTTTGACCTAATACAAAATTATGCTAAGGAGATGTAATAAATATGTATGGGGATCATGCCACGCCTTAGATGAGACTCAAACACAATCTTCCATGCCACGACACACTTTTACAATCTTCAATAGATCTCCGCAATCACTAGAATTAACCAAGTCAGCTAAGACTGGTTACACGCTACGTTATCTGGGAACAATCTTCAATTTCAATTCAAAATACTCCTCGCAGACCAATGCAAAGGTAGGAACATGATCAGGAGACATCCACAAGCATGTTGTAATCACCAAGAGCAACTGTACAAACTCTAACCACTTTACTCATGAGATTCTTTACACCAGAACACATGAACTTCACTGTCTTCAACTGTCATAAGAGAAAGATAGCTTGTGGACTGCCAAATCATGAACCATTGTAGTTGTAGGCACTTATCATCATCCTAGACTTCCCTCTAGAACTGTAGAGAAAAATACCTCAATACGGAGGAATGCGGAGCAAAATACTTTCTTCCTGTCACTAGTGAGTAATCAAAAAAAGCAGGTTTTACTCTGGTGAATGTAACTCACTCAATTCTTCATACCAAAGGATCAAACTTAGGATTTAGCATCTTTAGACATGAATCTAAATAACTTCCAATCCGCAGACCAAGATCTTCAATTTACAAGAAATGCATAGCAATCTTCTGCACTATTCTTTTATCAGCAACACACTGTCTTCACTACAATTTACTGCAACTCACGGTTTCTTCTGGAGGGGCAAATTTTCTCAATATCCTCAAACATATAAATCTTATAAAAAAATACAAAAATAGGATATAGTTGACACCAATGACAACAAATATATGTTGACATCAATAACAACACCGATTAGGCACATACTTGCAACAAAAACAACTATTACAGAAAGATGACAACACAAATATGACATCCCTTTATAATAAAGGTTACATGGTGAAAGAAGAAGCCCTTGGCCCCTCATTGGATAAGTATTTCCAATTGATAGAGAACTGAACACTATATATTTCCCTCATATTTTCCTTACAACACAATGAAGAAGAAACCTTCGCTTGAGCCCTGGGCGCTGGACCAGGAAGAATATGTGAATGAAATCAGGAATAAAACTGGGGCTTTCATCCAAATTTAAGAAGAAAAGCTAACATGGTGAAAGAAGAAGCCTTTTACAGTATGGACTGTCTGGAAGGAAGCCAAAAGAATCATCATACTAAGCTAGCTGCCAGACACATGGACCAATGGATTGTGAGAGACCACTATCTACAATCGATCACTAGGTTGCCAAAAAGATGCAGTAATGGATTGGGAGAGAACACTAACCACAACCCAGTAGATAGATACAAGACCATCTAGCATACAATGTTGCCAAATGCATTTGCCTAAGGAGCCAAGGCACTTTCTAGCTGCACTCAAAGAAGAATGATGCCATAAGGCACCATTCTCCTTCTTCTTTATTTCCCACATAGTTGGTTATTATCTTTCTAGATCCTCCCATGTCATACATGGAGTTCCCATGACTCATTTTTTTTCATCTTACAAGAACTAGGTCCTTCAAGGTAAGGGTAACTACCCAACTGTGTAACCACTCTAACCCTTTCCTCTGCCAAAAAAGACTGCATTCTAACAGAATAATTCCCAAAATTAGCTAACAAGGAACAACCAAAAGTTGAAATTGATTGTCAAAAGCAACTTTCTCTATCCCTTTATAGCCATGACTGATGGGAAATTAGGAATTCAAAAAATCATTACCTATTTGCCAGTCTATCTTACTAACCTTGTAAATAAAGCTCCAAATGCCAAAATGTCATTTCAGAATCATATCATGCTCTGAGAGCGTCTGGGCATCCAATTCAAGAAATCCTCTTATAGACTTGTCATCTTACACGTATGGACTTGACATCTCACATCTAAAAGTACATTGTCTCCCTTTACAAAGTTTGAATTTTGTATCCACTTGATCGATGTGACCACCAAAACATTAGCCATCAAAGCAAATTGTTCCACTTGTAACTTGTTCCATCATTTGATGAACAAATGATGAACGATTGTAGTTCAATTCCAGAAGGTAGATCTCCAACGCTACACATTGCCAACAAAATCCTCCAGAATCAACCAGGAGCCATAAGATATTATTAGATCAATGGTTGAGATATATATAAAAATAAAATATAAATATATTTATATTGATTATTGTATAAAGGTCAAGGTGGCGGCAGAGTGCAAGCCCTCAACCGTGAATATGGGCCTACCTCTTAATTTTGCAATGTACATGAAACATCATGATGTAATCATGATGAGCCACATGGCATACAACACTATCCACTTGTCTCTATTCTAGAGACTTTATGTAGAATTTTGGGTGTGTCAGTACTTTGGCCCGAAATAAAACTTGTTTCGTCAATCAACGATCATCTGACAACCAAAAACTATTAGAAATTTAGAATATTTTCCATTTATTGACATGCCCAGTGGAAGTGGCATATGTACTTTTGTAATAAATAAGGGATGTCACGAGAAGAACAATTGCACATTTTTTGGAAGGCAATTTACACAGCTCATTTATGAATCATACAATAGTACATGCCACCAAAATCAATGCAATTTATGGAAACATTTTATTAGGTTTGTAACCCTCACACCTATCTTATTATGCATTTTCACTGGTGTACTTTGGAGGAACTCTAGACTATGTCTTATACAGTTGTTGAATACAGGCATTTGCAACTAGTTAGCTAATTGGTGCTCTTTCTTACCCATTTCTTATAGTGATAAATATGAATTCTTTAAGTCAACTACGTGGGAAGAACAATTCTTTTTTCATGAGTCCAAATTGTTTGTTTACCCCAAATCTTCTAGAGATTTATTTGGCACCCTTAGCAGTTACAGAAGATTTTGTTTACTGGTTTCTCAAACAAGTAAAGATGAAGCTTTTTTTTTATTGAGAATAGTTTAGCTAAGGTGAAGGATACCAAGCTAAGATATATAGATTTGGAATTGGAGGATTTCTGGGCTTGATTAGAGCACAACCCCAAGTCACCTATAGCCAAGAAAATCATAACAAGTGAGTTAGCTCATGTTAGGGGTTTCCCACCCATTGTGCCATGTTCGGACCTAGTTGTTGCATGTGCAAAGAACTATTATCCTGATATTAAGGTCCAGTCATCCTTTGTTTTGGAGAAGACCGAGAGGTGGCTTAAGGGGAAATTTTGAGAGCACGTTGGTTCTTCTTCTGTGCATAAAGAATCAGGAACAAGAGAGCAAGGAATCTCCCAGGCCTTTGGAATTCAGAAAGCTTCAACTGGTGTGGAGAGAAGTCATCACAGAGTTGGTTCACAATCTGGTATTGGTGGGGATGGAGACCAACTTGAAGATAATAGGAAACTAAAAGGTGTATGTGAACAAGATGGTCAACTCACATTCATGAAACCATGATAAAAAAAGAAGTTGGATGCTTTACAACAATTGCAGGTAGATCACATGACTTCTCCTATGTCTCCTTCACCTGGTAATGATTCTTCCATTTTTCAATAGTTTGTTGATGATAGTACTTTTTGTTCCTTGTTTGAGATTCCAGCCTCCCCCGTATCAAATGAAATTCTTGTGCAAGATACTCCTAATTAGCCAGACAGAGTTGTCCTAGGTGCAAGTGAGTGTGGTACAGTTTTGTCTTCCCCTTCTTGGATAAAGAAAGTTGTTGAGAAAAAGAGGATCAGGAGACATGCCCCAATGACAGACACAAACATTGACATTGTAGCTAAATTGTTGCATCCTACACCTAAGCCTAAGAAGGCTAAGAGGATGTCTCAGATGGTAATGGATTCTTCCTTAGGGCATAGGATTTTAGAGATTGCAAAGCCCATCGGGGATAAAAATGAAAATGAAGTCACAGAAGTGGATTTCAATATGACCAAGATTGACACGAGTCCTCCAATTGTGGAAGGTAATTTATATCATGTAAAATTATCTGTACGCATTCTCTTACATCTTTCATTCAATATATTTTGAATAGTACTTCTCAATCCTCCGATGCAACTCCTAGTGTTTCTATTGATGGAATGGATCCTAGCATGTTGCAACAAATCATGAGATATCAACTCTAGGTAAGGCCATCGAGCAATGGGTTGAGCAACTCACAATTGATGGTTTATTGTACATCAAAGAGGTCATGAAACTATATACCCTCATTTATGATAAAAGGAAAAGGTTAGTTGCAAAGTTACGAAATATAAAGAGGAAAGATAGTAATCTGCTCACGGTGTCTACAAGGATAAAAGATATGATGGAAATTGATGCAAAAATTCTTGTAGCTAATTTTTTTTTAATGATCCAAATGAGAATGATTCTGTGTTTGGCTAGATGCACTAGAGTGGAAAAGGTCTATGCTAGGGGATTTTAGTGGACAAATAAGAAGAATTTTGAATCAATGTCACACTGATATGGTTGATCTTAAAAAAAATTGTACCATCTTAGATGTAGAGATTTCAGATGAAAGTAGAGAGAACTTCAACTTGCTTGATGTCAAGGAAGTAAAGCAAAATTTTAAGAAGATGCTTACTAAAGAGCTTGTTGGTGCTGACATAGTTAATGGTGAATCACTAGGGAAGCTTGGACATATAGCAATGTATCTCAGACGTTTCAAGCATGCAATTGATGATGTCTATCAAAGACTAACAGATGTGGATAGAATGATAAATAAGTGGAAACTTCAAGCAAGCATTACATGTGGACCAAGTGACAAGATTTTAAATCCCATCATTACTAGGCACACGAGGTACAAGGTGAAACTGAAAGCATCAGCTCAGGTGGGCTCGACTACTGCTCGGGATGAAGACAAAATTACTGCCACGTGATGGCATTTCTTATTTTTATGTTATTTCTTTAAATATGTTCTGGATACTCTTGTGGAAAAAGACTTATTATTATTTTATGTTTTAAATCGATTGTCCCCAAGAATAGGCATGAGTTTTCCACAGTCCATAGTAAATGTGAAGAAAGCTTTTGGATTACACTATGTGTGTTTTTGTCTCAACATTTCGGATCACACTCAGTGATCCATCATCAGAAAGGGGATACAATAAGAGTATGATTGCAGAAATATGCCCTAAAAAAGGAGAGATGGGGATTAGGGTTGGAATGACTATAGGGAAAGCAACTTATTAATTGCCAACCAATGAATTGGAAAAAGTCAAAAATAGGAGAAATTGAAAACTAAGAGGAATAATATAGTAATATAATAAACCAATAAATCTAAAATTATGACACCAATTAAATATCATAGTAATATCTAATAGATTAATATATATGATAAATAGTAAAAAGGACAACAATCAAATTAAGAAGTGAAAGAAATAAAATGCATCAATAAATTAACTTGCAAAATAATATCATAGGGGCAATAAATATGATAAATCTAAACTAATAGAATAAAACTAAATATGACAAGGCTATTATTATTTCAAAGACAATTATTTTATGACAAGGCTATATATATTAAGCATGTCGATGCATTTAAGATATTTTGGCAAACTTTGTGTTGTTAATAGGGCAATTTTGTGTTCCTCTATATTTTAGTTATTTTCAATATATGAATTGTTATTTTCAATTTTTGTTAATATGAATTGTTCCTTCATTGACACTTGTCTCTATTCCAGAGACTTTATGGAGAAAGA
This sequence comes from Cunninghamia lanceolata, assembly GCA_027924645.1. Taxonomy (NCBI): domain Eukaryota; kingdom Viridiplantae; phylum Streptophyta; class Pinopsida; order Cupressales; family Cupressaceae; genus Cunninghamia; species Cunninghamia lanceolata. Next base: position 12,721,913 of record BSBN01001201.1, on the reverse strand, counting down.
TGAGTGTGTCAGAACTGCAACCTAGAATAGAATTGATGCCGTTGATCTCTGATATTGACTATCCATTGATCTAAATGTAAATATTTTTTAAGCTATAAATGCGCCAAGTAAATTAGTCATTATAATTTGGCATTTGATATTTTTGCCAGCCACATGGTGATTCTTCAAAAGAATTACCAGCACATTTGCCAAATAATTTATTTTACATTTTTGAATATCTATATAATTCACCACCTAATTTATTTTATTTTTTGGAATACAACTATAATTCACCACCTATTTTATTTATTTTTTTGGAATACAACTATAATTCGCCAAGGAAATTTTTTTTTTCAAATTATATACAATTCACCAGCAAAAAAACCACTGTCAACAAATTTGAAAAAAATTGCCAATGAATTTTTGTTTTCAAAAATAGGCATAGTTTCATCAAAAACTTAATGGCCTTGGGCTAGGATTCACAGGATTTTATAGGTATTTTTAGGGGGGGTTCCTTAAAGTTATCCCCGTGGGTTACTTTGAATTCTAGAGGAATGCAAAACTTGAACCAAAATTGAGACTCTACCTAGGAGGAAAGTACTTTGAAATTGGTAGAGATTAAGCATGCCTGCCTTGCAATGATGGCCTTCCTTAGTGGGGAAGTATTCCCTCTATTAAAAACATTAAATAGTTTAAATTATTTTAAATAGTTTATCTGTATATAGTTTAACTTTAAATAGCTTACCTTATGACAGGTTAGGAGACATCAATTTAATCAGGGCCATAAAATACATACATATATACTCCGACTATATAATGCCTCTCGGCAAATGTATTTATACAAACTAAATTAATCATAATCTATTGGCAATTGTTAATTTCTAACTATTTAGAAAAGAATATTATTATAATTATATATTATGTCATTATATTAACTTTTATATTATATTACTATTATTATTAATTATAATAATATTAATAACATATTATAGTAATAATAGTATAATAATATAAATGGGAAGGTTATTATGATAATAATATTAACTAGTATAGATATCTTAAATAAATCTATCTAGAAAATGCCATCAATTTGCAGTTATTTTATTATTAATTATATTATTTTATAGATATTTAAAATATCAATATTATAACAGTGAAAATGAGGGAGCGGAGTAGGGTGCAAAAATTTGGTTCATCTCCAAATGCGAGCGAGGGATAGGTGGAGGAAGTGTGCGGGGAAAGCAACCCCTCAACTTCGAAAACTTTTGCAAGGCTGAAAGAAGGAATGTGCTGGTTAACATATGAATTAAAATATCTGAGGAGAGCAAGAAAGAGAGCGAAACCCTCTCAGAGATGACACTAATCTGCCAATTCATTGGACCAAGGCTTACCCAGAACTAGATCAAAACGTGGACGAAGGAGATTTGACAAGTGCAATGCATCTTTATATTCCTTCCTAAAGGATTTTTCATTGCTGCTTTCATCTCCCCTTCTGACAGGGATTTGATACTTCAAGGGAAAAATTGGTCAAGAAATGGGTCAACTCTATACATGAGGAAATGGATTCCTAATTTTGACTCGACTTCATGCAATCCTTATGACAAACCGAAGTGGATCCGTCTTTACAATCTTCCATCAGAGTGCTAGACTGAGGACTGTCTGCTTAAAATTGGATGAACTTTAGGTATGGTGCTAGCCATAGATGAGGAATTATTCAACAATGATTCATATTTGTTCACCAGAATCTAGGTGGCAGCCATATATAGGATCATGTCTGAAATTATTCTACAAACACAGGAATACCAAAGAGTACAAAGTCTAGAAATTAAAGAAAAACAATTTTTTGCCTTAACTATCATAGTCGTAGGCATTTTCAAGAAATGTGCCTTAAGCCCAAGTCAAATGATGCAAAGAAAGGAGGGCACACTACAGAAAAGACCATGCCTCAACAGGAGGCCTCCATGGTTATGGAAGTCAACATATCCCAAGGACAAAAGGATCTCCCATTTGGGAAGATACAATGAAAGTTGGTACTCTCACACTAGCTTCAACATGCATACTAAACATAGAAGACCAACCCAACTCACTCAACATCACTCATGATTTGGTCATGTCAACTACAAACTCTGAGACCAACTTACCCAAATTGGGTAAAGCTCCAGTAAGATAGAATGTTAGTTCCTCATTGAGATCGATAATGGGAACATACATAAATAAGCAAGGGATCACAGGAAGCCCTTCAGAAATGGGCAATCCTATAATTAATATGAAGATATCTAATTTCATCAGGAGCTTCTCTAGGGGGTACCAAAGGCATCCTCAATATCAAAGAAGTAAGGGGTTGATCGCCCCTCCTTTGGCATCTCCGGGCGCCAAAGTCACCAGTAGGAATTGGTGGTTCGTCTGATTGCGAGCACTTTGAAGAAACATATGAAATATATTAGTGCAACATACGGGATATCATTTTAGAAGGATAGCCTAATCAACTTAGGTCTAGAAAAGACGACCACAGTCAGAACCGATATCCCAGATCCAGAGAAGATGAGTGTAGCACAAGCTAAGTGTTAGATTCAGGACAAACAACTAAGAGGGGGGGTGAATCAGTTGTCCAAAACTTTCTTCCAATTAAACACTTAAATCCACTTTGTAATTCAACAACATAATAATAAATCAATCATGAAAACATAATGCATTAGATCAAGAGCAGAAACACATCAACACATAAGACACCAAGATTTTGATGTGGAAAACCCGGTTAAGGGAAAAACCATGGGGTGATTAACCCAAGATTGTATTCTTTGTTAGAAGAATAGAAAGAACAAAATGGAACATGCCAATTAGGGCTCACTACCCAAGCACACTGCTCACAAGAGGCCCACTGCCTACAAGAGACACACTGTCTACAAAATAATAAGTATCATATACTTGAACTGGAGAATAGCATCTTTACCATGCTTGAATCGGTTCCATTTAAGTCCAATAATTTTGCTCTGCCTTTCGCTCCTCTGCTCTTTACCACACTCTCATCCTCACATCGATACACTTTGAAATGACTTTACAACTCCTTATTTATACAAGACATCGACTTAGGAATTATCATCCAAGTCGGCATACATTACAGAGCAAGTACATACATACAACATGACTTATTACAAAAGACTTCACGCGGATCAACACACTGTCGGCCACACAGATCTGAGACTTCAATCTCCTTCTAGGAACACGCCAATCTTCACATAACATCTTCAAGATCATCCACAGGATGTGTAACTCATCTGGTCAACCTGTCTTGAAAAGAACACCATCATCTGGAGGTTATTCTTCAATCATGATCTCAAACTTCAATGCGGACCCCCAACACTAACTAGACACAATCCAAAGACATCCACAGGCTTGCCTAAATCATCAAGAACATCCATACTACATCTGCTTACTGAAATCCTTCTCTCCTTCATCTGAAACCTCAAGAACACAGTCTGTCATCACTGACACAATGGAATAGATGCTTGCGGACCTCCAGACCACGAACCAATTGAGTTGTCAATTCATATTGACTTCATAAACACTTTATCAAATTTGTAGAGCAAGATATTTCATTTCCAGATCTCATCAGACCTATCTGTGTCACTCTGTCACTTCTGAATGACTGCCAGAGCTAGTTTTACTCAAGTAGTCATAACTTCTTCAGATCTTCATGCGGACCTCTGAAATATTTACTAGAGCATCTTAAGACACATATCTATAAACCCTTTGATGCACATCCTCTAATCTTTATCTTATCTAGGACCTTTAGCTCACTATCTTCACTATTCTTCTCTGTTATTGATTAGGACTAATTTTCTCAATATCCTCAGCACACAGCTCATCCAATCCTTATCATTAATGTAACAGGAGTATGTTGATATCAATGACAACACCGGTTAGGCCCATACTTGCAACAATCTCCCCCTTTGTCATTGATGGCAACATATGATGTGAAAAACTATTTTAACCATCAAGACAAGAACTTCTCCTCACTATCACAACTTCTCTTCCTTTCTTGCTCCCATGTTGATCAGCAACCACTTGTTTTTCACATGTCTTCTCTCCCCCTTTGACATCAATGGCAAAGGGCACATACTTGCAACTTCACCACTTCTGAATCATACCAGCTACTCCCCCTGAGTAGCAGCTCCTCATCATCAATCCAGACCACAAGATATGACTGTGATATCCACCAGACTGATGCACATCAGTGCACCTTAGTTCATCACGGGAGGGGTAATAACCCCTAACTTCTCCCTAAGATACTCAAAAGAGTCCTTAGGTAGAGGTTTGGTAAAGATATCTGCAATCTGATCCTTGGAAGGCACAAACTCCAATTTGACTTCATTCTTGTTCACTTGCTCTCTCAAAAAGTGAAACTTGATGGATATATGTTTGGTCTTTGAATGTAACACAAGATTCTTAGATATATTTATTGCACTTGAATTATCGCAGAAGATTGTGATAGGCTCCTCATATTCCACTCTTATGTCTCTTAGCATTTGCTTCATCCACAAAACTTGAGTGCAGCTACCTACTACTGCAATATATTCTATTTTTGTAGTGGACAGAGATATTGCCTCTTGTTTCTTGCTCAGCCAAGAAACTAATCTCTTTCCCAAAAAGAATGCTTCACCACTGGTGGTCATCCACATCTCCTGCCCAATCCGCATGTGTATATGCATAAAGAGAGAAATTATGATCTCTAAGATACCACAAACCATACTCAACTGTCCCTTTTAGATATCGAAAAATTTTCTTGATTGCCATGACATGAGATTCTCTAGGATCAACTTGGAATCTAGGAATAAGACCAACAACATTCATAATATCAGGTCTAGTTTGAGTGAGATACAACAATCCTCCAATCATTGACCTGTACTTTTTTTGATCAGTCTTAGGAGAGTCATCATCTTTGCTCAATTTACATCCGGTTGCCATGGGAGTACTCATTGGTTTTGACTCTTCCATCCCAAATTTCTTCAACAATTCTTTCACATATTTGGTCTGAGAGATGAAGATTCCTTTCTCAGTTTGAATGATTTGCAAACCCAAGAAGAAATTCATTTCCCCAAGCATGGACATCTCAAATTCACTTTTCATTTGATTTGCAAAGGTTTTGTACATACTATCTCTTCCTCTAAAAATGATATCATCAACAAATGCTTCAACAATCAAGATATTTTCATGATCAATTTTGAAGTACAAATTACTGTCAACAGTACCTTTGTTAAAACCAATCTTCAAAAGATGCTTATCCAATCTTTCATACTAGGCTCTTAGGGCTTGCTTGAGTCAATACAATGCTTTCTTCAACTTGCAGACCATATCACCATGATCAGATAATTGAAATCCATCCGGTTGCTCAATGTAAACTTCTTCTTCCAAGTCACCATTCAGGAAGGCGGACTTGATATCGATCTGATACAATTTGAAATCCTTGAAGGCAGAAAAAATAAGAAATAATCTGACTGCTTCAATTGTTGCCACTAGAGAAAAAGTTTCTTCAAAATCAACTCCTATTTGAGAGTTACCCTTGCAGACCAATCTGGCTTTATTTCTGATTACTTCACCAACTTCATTCAATTTATTCCTAAAGACCCATTTGGTTCCAATCACATTCTTGTTTTTAGGTCTAGGAACAAGATCCCATGTGTTATTCTTCTCAATTTGCATTAGTTCTTCCTCCATTGCCTTAGTCCAGTTTTCATCATTGCACGCTTCATTCACTGTTCTAGGTTCAACTTTTGAAATCAGACAATACTCTTCTAAACCTTGAGCAATCCTTCTTCTTGTTTGTACATCTTTTCTTTTATCACCTATAATCTAATCTTCAGAGTGATTCAGTCTTACATACCTGGGAACTTTGGGAGTTTCTTGCACTTCTGATTCTTGAACAGGTTCATTCAAACTTATCTCTTCTTCTTGATTCATCGGATCAGTTTGAATCTGAATTTCAGAGGGAGCTTGGACTTCTTGAGCAAAAACATCATTTTGACCATCTTCATCATATTCATAAAACCTTGAGGGTTTTTCAATTCCTTCATCAACCTTCATATTTGTACTTTCCACAATCTTCCTTAATCTCTTGTTATAACACCAGTATGCTTTGCTTTGAGTAGAATAACCCAAGAATAATCCTTCATCACTTCTAGCATCAAATTTTCCTAGATCTTCATCTCTTTTAATATAGCATTTGCTACCAAAGACTCTAAAATACCTCACAGTAGGAGTGATGCCAAACCAAAGTTCATAAGGAGTCTTACCGGTATTGCTTCTAATTTGTACTCGATTAAAAGTATAGACTGCAATGTTGACAACTTCTCTCCAATAGATCTGAGGAACATTTGCTTCCATCATCATGGTCCTAGATGCTTCTTGGATGGTCCAGTTCTTTCTCTCCATTACTCCATTCTGTTGTGGAGTCCTAGGAGTAGACAACTGTCTCTTTATTCCATGTTTCTCACAGAATTCTATGAACTCACCGGATGTGAACTCTCCACCTCTATCAGACCTCAGACATTTTAATTTTAATCCAGTTTCATTCTCTACCATAGCCTTGAAAATTTTGAATTTCTCAAGAGCTTCTGATTTCTCTTTCAGAAAAGTAACCCACATCATCCAGGAATGGTCATCAATTAATAACACAAAGTATCTATCACCTTGTACACTCCTTAATCTTGCCGGACCACATAGATCAGTATGAACTAAGTCCAATAATCCGGTAGAGGATTGTTCCTTGCTTTTGAATGAGACTCTACTTTGTTTCCCCAACTGACATTCTTTGCACAAACTATTTGTAGGTTTCACCAGTTTTGGAAGATCTCTTACAGCCTGAGTGTTGCTTATCTTGATGATGTTATCAAAATTTACATGACACATCCTTGTATGCCACAGCCAACTCTGATCAATTTGTACAAATAGACAACTTTTACTAGTACCAACTAAATGGAAGATATTACCTTTTGTTTGAGTACCAGATGCAATCTCTGTTCTGGAACTTTCAAAGATCTTGTATTTTCCATTCTTGAATCAGAGATCATAGCCTTTGTCCATCAACTGTCCAACATTGAGAAGATTGTACTTCAATCCTTCAACATACAGCACATTACTGGTTTTGTTCTTTCCATCAAAAGAAATAGTTCCTCTACCTCTGATTCTACCAGCAGAATTATCACCAAACTTTACCACTCCTCCTTCATACCTTTCCAAATCTATGAACTTGTTTTTGTCACCTGTCATATGGTGAGAGCATCCATTGTCAATGACCCAATCATCCTTTTCTTCAACTTGGGCAACCAAAGCTCTTTCTACAACTTTATGATTGATAGATTCAGAGGGCATTGGATCTTCTTCCTTGATGATAATAAACACCCAATCACTTCTGGATTTGTTTCCTATCTCTGATTCATCATCTGTTACTCCTTCATTATCATCCTCTTCATGAACATAGCAACAATTCTTTTGGAATTTTGATCTGTTAGGATTTGGCCTTGAAAAAAAATTTGGACACCTTGAGGCAAAATGACCAATCTTATTATAGTTAAAACACTTGAAAGGTAATTTTCCTTCATACTTACCAGATCCTCTTGGCATTCTTTTTGCAATAAGGGCTTCAAGTTGAGTAGTTTCTGCTTCTTCTTCTTCCAGGTCTTTTCTTTCTTTTTCATACCATGACAGTTTCCTTGAAGAGTTCTCTCCTGGATCAAACCTTTGTTTACCTTTTACAGAGGCACTAGCTTTGAGTACAGATTCAGTCTTGGGGGGTATCTCCAAAGTCGGTCAATTCAAATGTAGCCAATTGACCAACCAATTGATCTCTTATGACACATGAATGGGCTTTGAATTCTTCGATGGCAGCAACCTTGTATTTATAAGAAGCAGGAAGGGCTCTGAGGACTTTGCCAACAATCTCATCTTCATCCAAGACTCCACCAGCACATCTAATGCCACAAACAAGCTCATTTACTCTTGGCATAAAAGTAGTGATATTTTCATCTTCTCTCATCTTCAGATTTTTGAATTTTCCTTTCAGACTCTGTAGCCTTGCACATTTAACATACTTGTCTCCTTCATGCAGAGGTTCCAGTTTTTCCCAAATCTCAAAAGCAATTTGTAGGTCAACAACATTTGTCAACTCTGAATTAGTCAAGGCACTTAGAAGAGCTTCTTTAGTCTGCAGATTGTTTTCTGCATTTGTGATTTCATTTGCAGTTTTCGGGCCATTCTATGGAGGAGTATACTTTGTTGAAGCCATGGTCCAAAACTGCATTCCCATACATTGCAAGTGACATTGCATGCGACTTTTCCAAAGATTAAAATTGGTTCCATCAAACTTCAGACTATCCTTCTTGTAGGATGACATCCTGGATCTCCTCAAGCGGTCAAGCTCTTTTAGAGGAACTTAGCTTTGATACCAATTGTTAGATTCAGGACAGACAACTGAGAAGGGGGTGTGAATCAGTTGTCCAAAACTTTCTTCCAATTAAACACTTAAATCCACTTTGTAATTCAGCAGCATAATAATAAATCAATCATGAAAACATAATGCATTAGATCAAGAGCAGAAATACATCAACACATAACACACCAAGATTTTGACGTGGAAAACCTGGTTAAGGGAAAAACCATGGGGTGATTAACCCAAAATTGTATTCTCTATTAGAAGAATAGAAAGAACAAAATGGCACATGCCAATTAGGGCTCGCTGCCTGAGCACATTGCTCACAAGAGGCCCACTGCCTACAAGAGACACGCTGTCTACAAAATAATAACTATCATATACTTGAACTAGAGAATAGCATCTTTACCATGCTTGAATCAGTTCCATTTAAGTCCAATACTTCTATTCTGCCTTTCGCTCCTCTGCTCTTTACCACACTCTCATCCCCACACTGATACACTTTGAAATGACTTTACAACTCCTTATTTATACAAGACATCGACTTAGGAATTATCATCTAAGTCGACATACATTACAGAGCAAGTACATACATACAACATGACTTATTACAAAAGACTTCAAGCGGATCAACACAATATCGGCCACATAGATCTGAGACTTCAATCTCTTTCTAGGAACATGCCAATCTTCACATAACATCTTCAAGATCATCCGTAGGATGTGTAACTCATCCGGTCGGCCTGTCTTGAAAAGAACACCATCATTCGGAGGTTATTCTTCAATCATGAGCTCAAACTTCAATGCGGACCCCCAACACTAACTGGACACAATCCAAAGACATCCACATGCTAGCCTGAATCATCAAGAACATCCATACTACATCTGCTTACTAAAATCCTTCTCTCCTTCATCCAGAACCTCAAGAACATAGTCTATCATCACTGTCACAATGGAATAGATGCTTGCGGACCTCCAGACCATGAACCAATTGAGTTGTCAATTCATATTGACTTCATAAACACTTTATCAAATCTGCAGAGCAAGATATTTCATTTCCGGATCTCACCGGACCTATCTATGTCACTCTGTCACCTCTGAATGACTACCAGAGCCAGTTTTACTCAAGTGATCATAACTTCTTCAGATCTTCATGCGGACCTCTGAAATCTTTACTGGAGCATCTTAAGACACATATCTATAAACCCTTTGATGCACATCCTCTGATCTTTATCTTATCTAGGACCTTTAGCTCACTGTCTTCATTGTTCCTGATTAGGACTAATTTTCTCAATATCCTCAGCACACACCTCATCCAATCCTTATCATCAATGAAACAGGAGTATGTTGACATCAATGACAACACCGGTTAGGCCCATACTTGTAACACTAAGATGGAACTATATCTTGCCTATGAAGTGCAAAGTTTAAGGTATTAGATTTTCTAGTGTCCTTCCCAAATTACAATTAGAAACCGACGACCGAGATGGTATGGAGATTTGGTAAAGGATTGGATCTGAATTAGATTTCTGGTAAATGAGAGATCTTTTCAAACACTGCTACTAATTCATTACCCCATTTGTTTTAAATAGGGGTAGAAATGGGCAACTTTCTTAAGGAATGCAATGGTTGGACACATACACTTTGGAGTGAAATGCGGGTGCAAAGAGGATAATCTTGATCAACAACTGGGGTGCCTCTTCAAAATGGAGGAGAACAGACTGAGAAACACTATCAAAAACATAATGGGAATGCAGTCCTCTCAGGGCTCTCAAGTTCATGACAAGGTGCTAATTGAAAGATTCTTCACTAATGTCACTACGGGAGTTGTCCATAGAGCATCTAGATTCATTGTATTCTTGGCAAAAGATGAGATATGGGATGGGATTTTGGAAGTTGTCTAGCACACTAATCCAAACCCCAAGAATGGCTTTATTTGCGGGGTTTTTGATGCAGAGGCAATGAAGAAGAAAGGGAAGGTGGCCGAGGCCTTGAATCTTTTTAGGGAGGGATTAGAGAAATGCAACATGGAGGCCTTTGTAAATTTTGTTAGTGTTTATGGGGATCTCCTCTCCACTCAACAGATGGAGAGGGCTAATGAATTGGCTGATGGTATTAACACCATCTCCATTGCAATGTAAGCTTAAGATGTGGTAGACGAAACCATATAGAATCAACTTGCCAAAGGAAAAAGAAGACAATCAAGAAATGGATCAAGAAGACACGAAACACAAAAGTTTCAAATTCAATGATGAAGGAAGCTCAGGCAGAGGCGTATGGAGGAAAAGAAAGCACAAGTCCTCCCCCAACCCAGGAAGCCCCACCTGCAACACCAGCCAGTCAATTTCTAGAACCACCAGTGGAATCCCGAGTGGATATGACCGAGCAAAACATGGATCCTAGAACCTTCTCAAGGGCTTGGATTCAGATGAAGAATTAACCAATGAAGATGAGCTTGGAGAGATTGGGGTGAGGTAGATCAGTCAAACGACACTCAATTCCCTGAAGAAACCAACCAAGGAGCGGGGAAGGAAGACTAACAAGCAAAGGAGAGAAAGGGATGCCACAGAATTAGGCCTAAAAATATAAAAGAATTTTGTGTTAATTCCAAGGGAGCCAGGGCCTCCCTTGGAGGAAGATGAAGTGCCTCACATGGAATGTTAGAGGCCTAAAGGCCCTTGACAAAAGATGCTTAATAAAGCGTCACCTAGAGAAAGTATCTTGCGATGTCATTTTCTTACAAGAAACTAAGATAAATAAAGAGGAAAGTTGTAGATTTGTCACCTTCTGCAAAATTTGGGAAAGCCACTTTCAAGACTCCTGAGGATCGGCTAGTGGATTGGGCATTCTATGGAACCCTAACTCTATGGACATCAAATTGGTAGAATCTAGTCAAAACTGGATGTTATGCTCAGCAAGATATATGCTGGCAAGCGACAAATTTTCCCTAATCAACATATATGGCCAATAAAATCTGAAGACAAAGCTGTGGTTTGGGTAAAAATTATGGAGAGAACCAAATCAATAGATCGCACCAAGCTAATTATAGGAGGGGACTTCAATGCAATCCTTGATCTTAAAGAAAAAAGTGGAGGCTTGGAAAACACAAACAGGACAATTGAGGACTTTAGAGAATTTGTCCAAAGGATGGGGCTGATGGATGTTATCCCCAAGAATGGAAGGTTCACTTGGACAAATCAAAGAGAAGGCTTCACCAATATCACAAAAAGATTAGATCATTTCTTAGTAGGTTCTTATTGGATGGCATACCACACTTTTGTGAATCAAGTATTTTGCCTTCACAACTTCAAATCACTTTCTGGTCCATTTACAAATATGCCCAAGTGAAAAGCTAGCAAAAGGATACTTCAAGTTCAAAAACATGTGGTGGAGAGATCAGGAATTAGTAAGCATTTAGAGGAATGGTGGAACGAATGCGCCAGCATTAAAGGTATGCACAGTTTCTGTTTTATGAAAAGATTAGGTTTCATAAAAAACAAATTAAAGGTATGGAACAAAAGTGTTTTCAAAAATATTTTTGCGGAAAAAGAGAAAATTGAAAAGGAGTCGGAAAAACTCAACGAGTCAGTTATTGCTAAAGGCATGTTCGCTGAGGGCTATGTGAAGGAGAAAGAATTAAAAGAACAATTAACGGAGGTCTTAGCCAAAGAAGAGTTGTTTTGGAGAGATAAGGTGCGAGACACTTGGCTACAGAAAGGTGATAGCAATACTAAATTTTTTCATGCCTCAGAAAAAAGTAGGAGAGAAAAAAATAGAATCACATCTATCCATTGTGGAGATGGAACAATGGCAATAGACAAAGAATCCATCGAAAGAGAACCAATCAGAGTTTTCAAAGAACTCTTAGGGAGAGATATTGGAAGGGAAGAAAACTTTGATCCCTTTCTCCTATCATGCATCCCCTCTCTCATAGAAGAGGACAACAATAGAATGCTTCTTGAACCTTTTACCTTGGAAGAAGTAAGATTAGCCACCTCGCAATTAGGAGCAGAAAAAGCCCCAGGGCCAAATGGATTTACAACCAAAATTTATCAAAAATGCTGGAGCTTCATGGGAAATGACATATTGGAACTCGTGGAGGATTTCAGGAAGAAAAAAAGGTTTGTAATGGATATGAATAACACTGCTATTGCCCTCATTCCAAAGAAACCAAATTACACCTCTTTTGCAGACTTCAGGCCAATCGCCTTGTGCAATGTAATATATAAGATCATATCGAAATCAATAGCGAACAGATTGAATCAATTCTGGGAAAGGTAATATTCGAGGAACAAAATGGATTTGTGCCAGACAGGGAAATCATAGAAAGTATAATTGTGACGTCAGAAGCCATACACTCAATGGCCTCAGAAAAATAGAAAGGGATGATAATCAAGCTTGACATCAGCAAGGCTTATGATCATGTTAATTGGAACTATTTATATAAAGTGCTAAACAAATTTGGATTCAACCAGGAATAGATAGAAATGGTATCATTCTATATTTCAACATCAAGATACTTCATTCTAGTTAATGGCAATATGAGTAGTTTCTTTAAAGCAACAAACGACCTTAGACAGGGGGATCCCCTCTCCCCATTCCTATTTGTCATCATGGCCAAATCAATGAGAAGATATATTAAAAGTCTGAGACAGAATCAAGTATGGAAAGGCATATCGGTGGCAGAAGATCTAAACCCAATCTCACACTGCCAGTTCGCAGATGACACCACCCTCTTCAGCAAAGCTACATTGGAAGAAGCAGAAGTAATTAAAGAAGCCCTAAACAAATATGCAGAAATCGCGGGGTAGAATTTCAATAAAGAGAAATCTCACATTTCCTTCTTCAACACCAAAAAAGTGCTGCAAAGAAAGATAGCAACAATTTTGGGATTTTTGATTGGCACTCTCCCATCTAAATTCCTCGGGGTGCCACTATTCACAGGAACAGTCAGATCAAGCCACTGGGAAGAAGTTCTCAGCAGCTACAAAAAAAAATCAGAAGCATGGAAAAATAAATGGCTTACCCTGGCTAGGAGAATAACAATGATTAAAGCAGTGCTTGTGGTAGTCCCAGTTTATGTAATGTCTTGTCTGAAAATGAAAAACAAGGCAATAGCGGATCTGGAGAGAAAAATAAAAAAAATTCTTTGGGAAGGCTCCAAAGATGACAAAAAAATTCCTCTAATTAAATGGGAAAAAGCGTACCTACCCAAGGAGGCTGGGGCCACCGAAGTAAGGAGGATGTCCCCACAAAACTTAGCACTGGGAGCAAAGTTGGTCTAGAAAATCTTCAAAAATTCAAAAAAAATTTGGTGTAAAATCCTTCAGAAAAAGTACTTGGACAATGAAGAGCCTAGTAGAATCCTCACAATGGAAAATATAAGAGGAGGATCAGTAGTATGGAAGTTCATTTCAGAAGCAAGACCAATCATTATAGATCACCTTTCATGGAAAATTGGGGATGACAAAAGAGTGAAGTTCTGGTGTGACTCTTGGAATGAGGAAGAACCATTAGGCAATCTCCTCCACACCCCTCCCTGGATCAAAGTATTAGAAGTTGATTGGGAGTTTTAGTTGCAGACTATGTGGAGTCTAATGATGGCAGCCTTGGAACCATATACAGATGGAAATAAATAACAGACCCGAGAATACCAGTGAACGATAAGGCATTACTAAACAACATCCTAAGGAATAGATGCTTCAGCCTGGCACCATAAGAGGATGAAATTATATGGAGCGGTTCTAAATCAGAAGATTACTCAGTCAAATTGGGATACAAAACTCAAAACCATGCCCAAGTAGAGTTGTGCTAGCCAAAAATCTTATGCTGGAACAAAAGCTTGCTACCAAAAGCCAGGGCCTTCCTTTGGACGACATTACACAAATGTATCTTGACAGGAGAAAGGCTGAGACACATAGGCTTTATAGGGCCAAGTAGATGCCCTCTTTGTGAGGAGGTAGAAGAAACATTGGATCACTTGTTATTAAACTGCAAGATTGCCGCGCGGATATGGGATTGGCTTCAATCATCTCTAAACTGGCATTCAGCGAGACATGAGGATCTAAAGGAATTTATGCTTAGTTGGCCAAGTCAAGGCCAGAAGACTTTTTGGAGAGAAGCATGGATTGTTGCCCCATCCATGGCAACATGGCATAAATGGAAAGCAAGGAACCGATGCATATTCTAGGATCAAAAAATGAATCTGGAGGACATTATTAAAAACGTCCAAAAAGGAGTTTGTGAGATATTGAACACCAAGACTGGTCATAAACAGAACCGAGCCTTCACTCATTGGGATGAACAGCTAAGGAAAAGTTGGCCTGAACTAAAAAACACATCATTCCCACAATCAAAAAAGGAAGATCAAAGAGCCACGACAAGATGGAACAAACCACTCCCGGACCGCTTCAAATTAAACTTTGACGACTCATCAAAAGGAAACCCGGGGGCAGCGGGAGGTGGCGGAATAATTAGGGATGCCGAAGGCAATTTAATAAGAGCAATATCAAGCAATTTTGGAACTATGACAAATAACGAGGCTAAGTTTGAAGCCCTTTCTAGGGTCTTCAGCTGTGCAAAAAATTGAATATTAGGGACCCATGAATTGAAGGCAATTCCCAAATGTGCATAAATGCAATAAAAAATAATCGTGTTTGTAACTGGAAACTAAAAGGGGCTTTGGAGAAGATTCAAACCGCATTAGCGGCTGGGAGACTTCTCCATTAGACATGTGTTCAGGGAAGTAAATCAGGCAGCTGATCTATTAGCTAATTAGGGAGCCACACAAAGGGAATTGGACATACTGCATGACAATGCAAATCTTGAGGAACAGTTGGAAAACCTAATAAACTTAGAGAAAGCGTCTTAAGCAATAGACATGACTCAATCAAAAGATGCACCAGTTTAGAAATAGACAGTGGAAGTACAAGCGTGGGCTATGGCAGAATTATTTCATTTAGATGACTGAAGTACCAAAACAAAAAGGTGGCAACACAGCCACCTTTCGTGTAGAAAACAAAGAAGGAAAGAAGAACCGAATCTCTACAAAAGGGATAGTTTGCAAGAAAATTGAGATTGGAGCCACATAAAAAGAAGAATAATTCCCTCATATCCATTGGATGTTTGAAGCTCTCAGAAAAAATTTTGAGTGCAAGATTCACAATATCAACAAAGGATGATAAGGACTATCTGTTCAAAGGCAATCAAGGAATACTAAATGCCATTTCAAGATTGGAAACAACCAAAGATGGCACGTGTAATGGGATTTAGCTGTAGGTACGTGGAGGAAGGGAAAGGGTGGCAGAACATATGCTGGCAGCCTGTAAGGCAGGCATAGAATGCAAACAGATGAGCATCTTCTAGAATCAAACCAAGGGAACTGATAATGTTTTCTCCACTGAACAAATTGCATGTCTCAATGAATTTGCTGAAGGTGTCATGGCTATCATGCATGACAGTAGGTAAAGAAGTAATATGCATTAAGTATAATATGTAAATGCACGCCAACTATGGCCATGCATAATATATAGTTGTTGGCCTATTATAGTGGCCAGCCATTGTTATTTCATTTTTTCTCTATAGCCAAATGGGAGCCATCCCCTAGATGATACTTACCAAAATATATATATATATATATATATATATATATATATATATATATATATATATATATATATATATATATATATAGGGAGCTACCCCCACTAGTAGCACTTACCTTAAAAAATATATATCATTATTATAATTACAATGAAGGAAAATTAAATAATCATATTAATACGAATATTACACAATCTAATATTTTAATATTTAGATGACTAAAATATATAAATAATTAATATTTATACACAAATATATCAATATTTCATTTTACTATAATATAACATAAATACAAATACATTATAATAATAATTCTATTTATTTGTATAATCAATAATTTAATATAAATTTTATTATTATTATATTATTAATTATATTATTCTATTAATATTTCAAATAAGAATTTTATAATTAATATATAAAATGAATAAAAATAAAACAATCATATTAATATGAATATTATATTAACATGAATAATACATTATATAAGATATTAATATTTAGATCACTACAATATTTTAATATTTAATATGTATATAGAAATATGAATTATAATATTGATATTTTAAATATCAATAAAATAATATAATTAATACTATTTTTATAATAAAATTTATTATAACATAGTAAAATGAAATATTCATATATTATTGTTTATAAAAATTAAATATATTATAGTGATGGAAATATCAATTCAATGAGCTATTAAACCCATAATGTCTGTGGGTCTATGAAGTAGAAAAAATAATTCGAACTCAAATTGAGAAACCCAACATAAATTTCAAAATGATGATATGCCACATACTTTTATGCATCCTAGTATACTAACTTCAACATAGGGGAGTTTTCTTGCACTAAAGGGCATGAATGCTTATTATCATACTAGAAAATTACTTATGAAAACTTTAAATCTTGAACAATATGGAATATTTATGCCATGAAATCTTTAAATCTTGATCTGTATGGAATATTTATGCCATGAAAGAATATGTAAGAAAAAATTGGATAATTATACTATGAAGTCTATCACCCAATGTTGGAAAAGGAACACAATGCTAGAGCTTCCAGTAAATTTTTTTACTTGTTATTCATCTATCTTGGTTCTAAATTTTTTCTTCCTCTAAAAACAAAGCCACAAATGTTTATTTCTATAACTGTTGTAAAGATCTAAAAAGTTCTACATATCCCTCCCCTCAAGATTAGTGTAGGAAGTTGTTCTGTTACCTTAGCTTCCTTACATTTTCAAGTCATTTTTTCTTATGCCTAACCCACCATGGCCCTTAGGTTTGCAAACCTTGTCCCAGTTGACCAAACCAATCCTTCTTTTCTCTTCAACCCCCATCCAAAGGAATCTTCTTTGAATTTGTTCAAATCTTATAGCTGAGTATTTAGGGATTTTGAACAAGGAAAGGAAATAAATTGGCATGCCCTAAAGTGAATCTTTGAGGAGCTAAAATTTATTTTCTTAGCTCTAGGGTTTCCCTTTCCAACCAACCAATTTTTTCTGTAAACATTTAATAACATTATTCTAATATAGGGGTGAATTTTTTAACTGTTAGACGCATCCATAAATAAGTAGTTGATAAAGGAGCAAAGCACATCAAAGGATGGAGACAATCTTCTGTTATAAGGCCATCTTAGTGTTAAAGAAATATATATTGTTTTTTTCATAGTTTATATGTTGTCAAAAATGGCAACATACTCATCCAATAAGTGCTTCCAGTTTTTAGCCTCAATGATAGAAGATTTACCAAAGAGGATTGTGTCATCAACAAATTGTTGGATGGAGGATGGGTCCAATGAAGAGGCAACTTTGACACCCTAGAGAGAGTCACTCCTAGTCATTTTGAAAATATTTATTCCAAGCACTTTAGTGACCAAAATGAAGAGATATGAGGACAAGGGATCTCCTTGCCACAAGCCTCTACCACTATTAAAGAATCTCCTAGGATTACCATTGATTAAAATAGAAAACTTATCCATGGTAACACCTTCTTGAATCATTCCCAAAATCTTGTCTTAAAACCCAATTTTTTTTAGCACCTTGATTAATAAGTCCCACAAACCCTTTCATAAGATTTTGATATGTCTAATTTGAGAACCATGCCTTCTTTCTAACTCCTCTCCATAGAGTGTAAGATCTCATAAGTAGTCATGATAGCATCAAGGATTTGTCTACTAGGTACAAAGCCCTTATGATTATTAGAGATTGTCTTAGAAATGAAAGGTTGGATTTTAAAGACCAATATTTTAGAGAACACCTTATAGATGGTATTGCAAAGACTTATTGGATAAAAATCATCCATCGTGACCATATTGTTCTTCTTGGGGATTAAGGAAATTATAATATTATTAAAATGCTTTAAAATCTTCCCTGATCTAAAAAATTCATGCATAATAGTAGTGACATCATATCCAACTATATCCCAAGAATCTTGAAAAAGGGTAGGAGGAAAACCATCCAGACCGAGAGCCTTAAATGCCCCAAAAGAGAAGATTGCAGTCCTAACCTCATCCTTTAACACATTCTTAGAGATTTCAAGGTTGTCTTCCCTAGCTAGAATCATAGGGATGGCCTCTAATAGTCGATTAGAAGAATATTTAGAGCATAAAGGTTCCTTGGTCGGGAGAGATTGGAAAAAGTGGGAGCCTAGGTTTCCAATTTCTCTTTAGTATTAACCTTGACACCATTTGTTGGGATAAGGTGCCATTAACCTTGTAAATCCCATTATTGTATTATTCCATTTATTATTTGTAATTACCCATAAGGGATGTACTAGTTTCACCGACAGTGGTAAAAATTATTTACTGTCCACAGTAATTATGGAGTTATTGTACCGGTAAGTTCTGGAGTTACCGACGGTACTTACGAGATGTCATTTACTATGGTAAATGGTAATTGGTCAAGGTGGGGCACCCATGTGGAGAATCTACTATTTTTAGCTTGTATGATGCATGTCATAATGTTTGGTGGGTGCATGTAAAGAATCTATGATAGCTGCAAGTTGCCATAAGATTCTATGACACTATGACGCATATGACGGTTATTAATGTGTTGTAAGTTGCTATGTTTAGCCCAAGTGCCTATCTTGGGAAGATTCTCTTTTAGTGGTATCTATGATGGTTGTGACATGTCATAAGATGTTGTAAGTGGCTATTTTTGGCCCTAGACATCCAAGTTTGCATGGGCATCTTTTGCCAAGTGTAGGATGCATGTATGACAACATTTATTGTTGCCTGGGTGGAGATTCCAAGGTGGACGCCTATCTTGGGGATTTGCAAAATCTATATAAACCATGGCATAGTAGATGAGTTGCAATACAGATTTTAGGTACTCAGGTGCTACGAGAATGCTGTCAGGTTGAAGACTAGTGGAGAGAGTTGTTGAGTTGTTGTATTGTGTAATATTTTTCAGATTAATACAAACTTGTGCCTCTTTCCTAGTGGAGTTTTTTACTTGCAAGGGTTTTTTCCATGTAAACACTATGTTGTGTGTTTAGTTTTCTGTTTTGATGTTTCTGTATTGCATAGTTTCAATTTCATGTTGCAATCTCCATTGATAATACACAGTTAAATATTGCAGAAATTTATATTGAAATAGATTTATGTTGGATAGTTGTGCTTTCATTTATAGCATTTGGTATCAGAGCCTAGCCAGCTTTAACTCTTGGGTGGTAGTGTGGAAGATGTAGCTATAGTGGGAGATTTGGTTGTATTTGTTTTGTAGATCTTGAGTTGATATTATGGTTGCATCCACTGTTGCATCAACCTCTCGTTTGGACATTAAGAAGTTCAATGGAACAGGGTATGAGTTGTGGAAGCTAAACATGGAGGATTTATTGGAAGAAAGAAACCAATGGTTAGCTATCCAAAAAGAGACAAAACCTGATGATGTCTCTTCGGATGAATGGGCAAGGTTGGATAAGAAGGCACGAGGAACCATCCATTTGTGTCTTGCAGATTCTATCATGTTGAATGTCGTAAAGGAAGAGACTTCATATAGTTTGTGGAAATGGTTGGGTGAGATCTACCAAGCCAAGAGTATGGTAAATAAACTTTATTTAATACAAAAATTATTTTCCATGAAAATGAGAGAGGGTGATTCAGTTGCAGAACATTTAAATTCATTTAATTTGTTGTTGAGTCAGCTTACATTCGTAGATGTTGATGTTGATGAGGAAGCTAAAATTATTTTACTTCTTTGTTCTTTACCTGAGTCTTGGGAGAATGTTATCATTGCTATTACTAGTAATCTCACATATTTGAAATTGGATGCCCTTGTTTCAGTTTTGCTACATCACAGGAATTGAGGAAGAAGAGTTCAGATAGTTCAGGGGATGCTCTCAGTGTCAAGGGAAGGTCTAAGGAAAGAGGACCGAAAGGAGATCAGAAAGGGGCTAAGGACAAGTCTAAGGGCCAATCTAAGACTTCTGGAAAGAAGAACAGAGTTAAGTTTTGGAATTGCTGTAAAAGGGGACATGTGAATAAGGAGTGCAGAAGCCCAAAGAAACAGTGGGAGAGTGTTTCAGATAAGTCCTTGAATGCAAGTGAAGATGTTTTACTTTCTGCATGTAATGTTGTTTCTAATGATCACTGGTTGGTTGAGTCAGGATGCTCATTTCATATGGCCTTGCATAAGGAATAGTTTTCCACATATGAAGAGTATGATGGAGGTAATATCTACCTTGGAAACAACTCTACATTCCAATAGTTGGGAAAGGCAAGGTATTGTTGTGTTTCAGTGATGGGAGGATTAAAACCCTCCCTGGTGTTTTGCATGTTCCTAGATTAGCTAGAAATCTAATTTTAATTTTGAAGTTGAATGATTTGGGAATGCATGTAACTTTTGACAAGCATAACTGCAAATTGGTGAGAGGGAACTTGGTGGTAGCGAAGGGGAAGAGATTGGGAAGCCTATTCAAGCTTGAATCCACTACATACAAAATGTCTTCCATACAAAGTAATGGATGTAGTGGCCACTAACCTATTCAAGCTTGAAGCCACTAACCCTCATACATCCATTACTTTGCAGGATTCATACAAAATGTCTTCGCATACATTTGCGATATATTCACAATTTGCATAAACATGAACCTTATGCCGACAACCTCCTTTGCACCAACTGTAACCGAACAGAACACATAGAAATGATTTAAAATTTAACAAAACAGAAAACTAACTAATAACACGGAGTTCATTCCACTGATTTCGAAGAAATCCACCAGTGGAATGACCCCAATCTATATTCCCGCGATTACACCAAAACAACAAATTTCTTTATTCCTCCAGAAATATACATATAAATCTATTTTTACTCTCTCACTATCCATCCACCCTAACAAATACAGACCACCTATTTAAAGCCTCACTCAGCAGTTGTACATGGTGGAAGGTGAACCACCACTGCTGATCAGTTACAATCACTTGTTCGGTTACAATCTTTTAGTCTTTTCTTGAAACATATACCATCTTAACCAACTAGGGCGTTAAGGCCTTTACAATATAACATTTTGGACATAACATAAAATGTAAGGAATCTTCAGATTCTTTAAGTCTTGAGGTGCTCCTGCACTAGTCGTGGTTTTGGGTTTTATATCTGCATTTTGCCAAATAGTTTGCTAATGTGCTTAATCATTTTGCATGCATGACTACCAAGTCTTTCCAACTAAAATATCTGACAAAGAAACCCTACCTTCCATTATGCATTGATGAATCCCCCTTCATTATCGAAGCTGCATTGAGCATTTATTATTTAGTTGTTTTTAACAACTCCAATATTCTCCACAAGTAATGGAATCGGTTCACATTTCTCCCAATGTTTTCTCTTGCAAAAATATTGGAGGTAAGTTCAAAGCCTTAGGTGTAGCCTGTAGGAGAAAAGATTATTTAAAGTCTTTTGAAAGTGACTTCTTGATATGTATCTACTTTTGCCTAGTGCCATTTTAAGCTTTTGCCTAATGGTCTCATGCCTTGTCTGTACTTGCACATTATGCATACATAGCACTTCCAACTTTAATATCTGATTTGTGTCATCATTCCTCCCATGCCTCATCTCTATTCTCTTTAATCTAAACATTATCTAAGCACCTTTTAACCTTGTATCTTAATCTTGTTTCTTGAGTAGAAACTGTAGCTTCAAATTAGAAATTATTCGATCTACTTTCATAATAATCTTTCTTTTATCTGATGGGTAACTTTCTATTTTTCCATTGTGTTTAAGGGATAATGAGTGGATTCAAACCTAAGAACATAGCATTATTATGTTTGAGCTATCAAATTAAAATGTTAAAGTTTTTCAGAAAGATAGATTCACTAGCATTGCATTCCTTGAGATGACATCTCCTTGAGGCATTTTGCCATCCTTTTCTCTCAAAAATATTTCAATATTGAAACTCTATAAATTCTGTAGAAGCATTTCAGATTGCAATGTATTTGATAGAGCTTGGAGTGCATGCACACGGTCTCATACTTTACTTCTGATAAGGAAATGTGTGTAGCTTCAATCCTTTCCATTACTATTCCACAAGCACGTGTAATAGTTCTAATAAGGAAATTAGTCCAGATTCAATCCCTTCCATTTCTGTGGGCATGTGTATTCCTAAATTTAATAGAAGAGTGGAAGGTAAGTGCAAGACTTTCTTATATTGATTTCAGTTCGCTTGCCTTGTTTAAATCCATGGCTATAAATCTATTGCCTTAACACAACAATTTGATGTAGTAGATTTTATGTATTCTTAGTTAAAATATAGGCGAGCTAAATTAAATTATCAAGTTATATCTTTCTGCACTGTCTAAAAATTTATTAAGCACAGATATACTTACTGTTATGGTTTATATTTAAGATTGGAAATATACGTTAGTAGTTTCTTTTAAAGAAAAATAAATAAATCTTTTTAAAGAAAGAATAGTTCTCTTTTTAAGTTATTATATCTTGGTTTAAAAGAAATCATGTATTTAAATTTTGTTAATCAAACTTGTATTACTTCCTTGTATAATATTTAATTGTGCATTTATCTATCCTATCCTAATGGATTAAATAGGATTCTAGGGATAGAGTAGAAGTTGAATATTATCTTTGTAATATAGAAATGAGTAGATATTCTTTGTATTGAAAAATAATATTGAAAGAATTTGTATTCATTAATATATAAATGCAATATATATAGTGTGAATCTTCTTCATCTAGGGTATTATATCAAAATAAGTTCTTAATGTCATAGTTATGTTATTTATGGATTATAGTGAATTACATCATTCTTTGGCTTAGTATATTTTGGGAGGATTTTGTATAGTGTTAGATTGGTACTTTTTTTTTTGGATACTAGTGTAGTGTTCAATGGTAAGTTGAAATGGTTAGGAAATAGTACAAAACTTTTGGTGAAGCTAAACGAATTGATATATATATATATATATAAAATTAGCAAAGTTGGAGTGCATTACATCAACTTGGGCTCTTATGCATTGTCGTAATAAGCGACGACCTAAAACTTAGTAGTTACCACTTGAGGGATCACTATGGATCTTTTTCTTAATCTTATGAATGGATAGCACTCTTCTTTAGTCTTGAACTTTAGAGATATTAGTGTCTAGGTCTAATGCATGATCTTGATTAAATGTAAATCCTTATTAGTGTAAAAAGAATAAAAGTGAAAGTTATTGAATGGGTATGGTTATTTAATGGTATTGTTACCTGATTTTGCTTTCAACTCAATCAGGCAGAGCTAAGTTTGTGTTTGCAAATAGAAGATAAAAGGTATAAATTCATTTTGCTAAGTTATGTTCATATGCACAGAAGTGTTGTCAAGTGAATTACAATTCATTATGCAGATTCTTATAAGAAGAAATGAAATCAACAGATTTTGCATTAAATATTGTTTTCATTGATAATTACAAATGTATAGTGTCCCACACAAGCCGTGGGATTAACTCTTTCAATGTAATACAAAAGTAAGCTATACATTTGAGGGAAAAGAAGAGCATATGAAAAGGAAAGGCATCCATCATTTCCTGGATGACAAGGGTGAACGTTGATCTACTACATTTTTAGCTCCTTTTGTTGCTGCTACAAAAATGCCTACAAGAATTGAGAAAATTTGGTGTTAGAGCTCAGGATACGTTTTCTCATTATATGCAATCCAATTTCAACAAACATAGTGTACTCTCATAAGGCATTTAAACAGTTCTAATACATCTCAGAGATGTCCATAAAAGTAGAGGATTATCATCAATATCCATCATATTCTAAGCTTCATTGTTTTTATCTAATATGTTTGTTCACTGTGCAAGTATAGGGGAAATTTTTATTGCTGGATCATCCTTCATTTGACATCAAAGCATGTGCAGTAAAATGGGCTCCCACAAGGGTTGAGCTCAGCATGCTACCCTCTTGGTTTTTTGAGAGGGATAAAAGTGTAAATTCACCACACTTATTTCTATGAGCAAGTACTTATCACTCATGATAGTGAGTTGATTTGGTTTCACTGTCATAGATGACAAATACATTCTCAGTCACAATCAGATATGGACAAGTTAGAATGAGAAGGCAGTGATAAGAGCCTATTTGAGACAATGGATAAAAGGCACAGTCTAGTTCTGTCAAGTGTTTTCCATATTTCTTATCAATAGTTTGAATCTTGCTCTGTTGGGAATCCATCACTATCAGTAGAGGTTACAGTTGTGCCTTAGACTTCCTTTATGGTCAAAGTCTCCTAAATGTGACAGTTAATGGAATGGCTATCAAGAATGACTGAGGACAATCACACCACATAGCATGCCTGAGGGGAAGAAAGGGGTATAGCAATCATGATGGAATAGAATGGTAGTCATAGACCTGGCAAAGAGTAGTCATGAAAGACTATAGGTGACAGTAGATGAAAGGGACACTATCCACAGTGTATATCAATCACACAGTCATATAGCACAATGGACAACATTTAGAAGAGTAGTCAATACTAAAGAAGAGATGCAGAGGTGAGAGTCACAATGTTTGTGGTAACAATCAACAACAGTAAGAGTAGTATGCAATATCATCTTGGAAAGACAGCCCAAAGATGTCCTTATAAAATACCATGAGAAGAATGAACTAGCAGTTACCTTTGTTAGAGATAGTCATATCTGTCAAAACACAGTCATGACAGTCAACAAAAGGATCATGAAGACATAAATGTAAAGAGTAGTCATGCACTGTATAAATAGTCTTATGCACTATTCTAATCATTCTATACAAAGATGAGACATTCAGACATATTCAATGGTTTAAATGATTGTTTTCGTTTCATGGAATAGTTCTTGTTTTTCACACAATGCATCAGGATAGTAAAGATAGTCTTTAAACATTAGAGATCATGTGCATATCATGGACAATTAGGAGCAGTCTATAGAGTAGGTATTAGTCCTAAAAAGCAGTCACATAGCCATGATGCATGCATCACCTCCATGAAGATATCCAAAAGACTAAATAGTGATAGGAATAGTCTTATAAAAGGGGCATCAAGAGAAAAAAAGATGACTATCGAGCCTTGAGAAGATAGACATATTGCTGATTGACAGTCCTATAGGCTATTGTTGATAATCATTTTTTGACTATGTGAGCAGTCATGGTGACTATGTTGAAAGAATCATATACACCTACCGAAGATGGCTAAAGGGAAAAGCCCTCATGGCTCCAAACTGTAAGGCAAAGGAAAATCATAGTCAAGGGTTTAGGCTGTTAGGATGCTCTACAGGGTATATGATCACCTAAGAGTTTTGAATACACAAAATGGAGCCTAGACAAGTTGCAATGACTTTGTTAATCAATAAGAAGCACCAAAATGCATGGATCCATCAGTCATGTAAGAAGTAGGGATCAATGATAATAAGCACTCATCACTAAAATTGAAACAAGAGTAGTCTATTCATAGGTGAAAACAACTATCATAGCAAAGCTAAGAAACATACAAGAGAGTGATGATGAGCTTTGTCATTATTGCTCTTATACAAGGATACTTAGAGGGGACTATGCAAATGTACAGTGAACTGTGTGATAGGGTTGTACAAGCATAGTGATGGAAAATGGACAGTAAAGGTAGTCAACAACTATTCATCATTGCCAAATCAAGAGCGTAGACTATAAAGAACAAGTGAGAGCAATGAAGAACATGGGACAGTGCTAAAGTTATAAGAGCAACAAAGTATTCAGAGGACAGAGACAGTATACAAAACCCTAGCAGAGTCATTATCTGGTGCAAAGGAAACTATTAGAGTTTCATAATAGCTATGCAACACAGGAGTTGTGATAAGCTATAATCTACTGTGGAGAATCAATATCTGAAGGAAGCAAAAAATGAAGCATCATGTGGCAAAGGAGCATCCAGATGAAACACTGTAAAATACAGTCCATATTTTCATTTTTCATTCATGTTTTTATCAGGAAACAAAATATATTTGTTGTTCATCTCAGTAAAAATGAAAACCCTAGTCATGCCTGGAAGACCATATTAAGCAAATGAGCCAGAAGCACTAAAAAGAAGCCATGCTTAGAATGTAATAAAATTTATCTTTTCATGTCAAATCAGCGGCTACAGGAACAAATATTCATTATGTTGAGAGGAAATCTTTCAAAATCATGAAGAAAAATGAGATATGGACTATATTCTTGCTCATAGATAAATGTATAGAAAGAAACATCAAATATATTCATCATTCTCATCTATACCAGCGCAAGAGAGCTCAAGAAATGTATTCTTTTGACAGAAAAATACTAGAAATGAAGTCAATTTTGCATATACAGAGAGCTTATCCAAGCTCAAATGCTGCTGTCACAAGGAAAAAATGCATGAAATCTCCATTTCAAACCTGCAATGCTCCAGTAGAAACCCTAGTATGGCGGCACCCATCAGAGTGAAGAATGCAAAATGAAATGAAATGAGAGTTTTTGCTTTATTTTGTGTTAGGGTTTCTTTTTTACCCTAAGTGTGAGATGGCTTAGAGGCATTTTTGCCTTTCTTTTATCACTTTGCAAATAAAACTAATACCCACGACCTTGTGTTTACATGCCTAGCAATTAGGATGTATCCCCTTTGAGACTTCTATTTCATTTTCCTTATATGTGCCTTTCAAACATGGTCGAATAAGTTCCTTTTTCTTTGCATAAATTGAGGTATGATTTCAGTTTTAAAATGTAAAACATTGATTAAAGTGATGCAGTTATAAATCACTTTATTTAGTGTTATTTATTGTGCAAAAGAAGAAAAGAGGCATTGGTTGTCAAGATTAGTTTAAAGGGAGAAGATATAGTTGGGTATTAATCAAATGCCAAGCATATACGGGGGAGGTTAGTGAAGTTGGCCAACATGTATAGGAAATATAGGAGTGTTTTGACTTGGTTTTAGAGGCCTTAGAGAGCATCTAGGAGCATTTTTTGAGGATAAGGTCATACCTGACCTTTTCTTCACTTTGGACTTGTTTTGGAGGGAGTTTGAGGCCTATTTTCTTGGATTTTTGGTTATGCATGACCAAAGGGTTTTGGGTCCTTATTTTTGTGCAATTGAGGGATAGTAGATTATAGTTACTCCATTGTTCATTATTGGAGTTAGTTCTCATCATCTTTTGGGCTGAATTGTAAGACTTTTGGAGTTCTTTCAAATGGAGATTATTGTGTAACTCATTCTATTGATAGATATAGTATGTATACCTTTGGAGATCAATAAAGATAAACACTTTGCCTTCTCATTTTTTGTGTTATTGTGTGTGTTTTAAGTGAGTGATGCAAGTACTTGTGAAATTATTTTGTTTCCTTGACCTTATGTCTCATTAGTAGCACCTTTGTGCAGAAGATATATGTATTTTGTAGGTTGTGAGTTGTGTTAAAATGCAAATAGTCCAAGTTGTGAAAGTAGTTTTCTCCTTCTAGGATAGGCATTAAACCTTCTCATGAAATATGGATGCAGAAGCATATACATATTGGGTTGTGCATGTTAAGCTATTTTTGTTGATTAAACTGTGTATGTAAAATAGTTGTGTAGGTTTGAACATCATTTTGGTGTATCACCTTAGTTGTAGGTTTCATTTTCATGCAATCTTTCTTACCCCTTTCCTTAGCAAAACATTAGAATAGTTTTTAGGGTGAGTACCATAAGAGCCAACTTACTTTGGAGGTTCTTTCCTACTTTAGGTGACCCGCAGCCTAGGAAAGTTCCCATGTTTCACCAATATGCTAAGTTTTACAACTTAGCAGCGGCACAATATTGAGTGACAATAGTTTTTGGCATGCTCGGTGGGACTGTTTGAACCAAAACAGTTCAAGAATACATTTATTGTTGGTTTTGATATGCAACCAGTGATTTTTAGACCTTTAGGAGGTTGAAACTTGCATATCTGGAGACTCTGAGTGTGGAAATCTAGCAAAACCAGTGCTATAATAGCTTATGAAAAGAATACAAACTAGCAGTTCAAGTTCCTTTGAGTATTTGTAGCTATCTCCTCCTAAGAGACAAGGCAGATCGATTAGAAGTACTCGTCCGTCAACAAGGAAAACACAGTCAACTCCACCTTCTGTGAGAGATGCAACTCATTTTGCAAGAAATTAGACTTTTGTTGCTCCAATGGCAATTCCTAGAAATTAGGTTTTTGTACTTTTTGATCAAGGCAGCCCTTTGAATTTGGCCCAACATGATGATATCCCAATGGATGTTCTTAAAAGTTTGCCATTTCTTAAGAGAAGTCCAAACTACACCCATTGAGCACATCCAAGATGTAGCAAACTTATGTGCTGTACATCATATTACCATAGAAAATGTGGCTCTCAGACTATTGGTAGCATCCTTTAAAGGCAAAGCATTACAGTGGTTTAGAGGTTTGGCAGTGAATTCAATAGGATCATGGGATCAACTGGGAGAGCTCCTTTGCAAGCATTTTGAAGATAAATCTGATCATTTGTCCTTGGTAGAGCAACTAAGTACCATAAAAAGGGCTCCTCAGAAGCAAATGACAGATTTCAATTTCTGTTTCAAGAAGACAAGGAATAGAGTTCCTACTGTGATAAGGCCTTCTACAGATCATGCTTTTATTTATTATTTGAAGGCACTTAACAATGATATTTCTATCATGATACAATCCATGGGAGGCACTTCATTACCAGTTGTGTTTGATATTGCAATAAGGGTTGAAAACAGTCTTATCCAGGCTTGTAAGATAGCACCTAGACCCCCTATGTCAATATTTTTGGAGATTCAACCTTCCATGCCTTTAAAAATCCCACCTTTGGCTTCTATACCTATTGTTCTAGTGTTACCAACACTAAATAACCAGGCTCTAAGTCAAGAAAAAGTTGTTCCAACCCAATCTCTTGAGCTGCAAGAGATAAAAGGATTGTTGCAGTCATTTGGAAATGAGTTAGTGAACATGAAAAAACAACAGTTTCAAGGTTTTAGGCCTTTCCAGCCTCAAAACCAAGCACAAGGCCAACCTTATCAAGCACATAACCAAGGTCTAAGACAAGATCTAAACCCAAGGCCTTTTCAACCATACAATCCAAATATACCCAGCTCATCTAAAGAATTAGTTCCTGTCCAAAATAATCTTGCACAAGATTATGAATGGTGTTACCCTTGTAGTCAACCCCATAAGTAGTCCACCTGTTCAAATGGGGTGATTAATCAAGCTTTGATGGTACAGAATGTAACAAGTTTGCAGCCTAATTTACCTAGTGATGGATCTTCACAGCAGCAAGAGCTACCTCCAAATGATATTGCTTTCCTAAATTGGCAAGGAGAGGAGTTTTGTGGGGCCAATTGGGATGATTCTCCAGTAGCAGCTAATACAAGAGCTAAGAAGAGGGCTTTTGAGATTGGACAGTCAGTAAATAAATGCCAAATCAAGCCCCTAGAATAGAAAAAGAAGTTGTTGGTCCATCTACCTCTCAAGTACCACATGTACTGCAAAGAAATACATGAGGCACTACTAAGGAGCAGCCTGGAAAACAACCACAATCAACTCACTTGCAAGCAAACCCTGTTGTTGTAAAGATTCACCAAAAGATAAATACTACACCTTGTAACATTATTGAGCACATGAAGAAAATAAATATCACTATGTCCATGTGAGATTCTTTGTCTATCCCAGGACAAAAGGATTTATTGCAATCTGCATTATCAGATTTGAATGCGTCAAATGAAGTTCTAGTTAGGCAAGATCAATATGTATTCACTAATGCATCCCAAAATGGTAGTGAACAACCAAATAAAGAGGTCAAACCAGAGGTAAAAGCACCACCCTTTTATGTGTCTTTGATCATAGGTGATAAGTTGGTTCATAATTGTATGATTGATTCTAGGGCCAGTAGCTCTGTTACGCCCAAGCAAATTACTGATAAGTTGTTTAAAATATCAGTCTCTTGAAAAAGGTGTTGTTTAGCTTGATAGGACAACCATTAATACTATGGGAGTTATTAAGCATTTGAGTCTTACTTTGCATGCCTACCCCAATTTTTCCATTCCCCAAGACATTTATGTTATTGACCTACCACCATATTTTTCCCTTTGTCTCTCAAGGGATTTTACTACTAAAGTAGGTGGTTATTTATCCTCAGATTGGTCTCATATGTTGTTTAGGACAAGGTATGGAACTAAAGTGACCATTAAGTCTGAATCAATAGAAAAGGATCATATAGAACCTTATGTACCAAGTGCCATCAATGCCAGCTGTGTTGTTTTTGATAGTGATGAACATGCCCTTGTCCAAGAGCCAAATACAAAAACTGAGAATAGTCCTGACATCCTTTTGGATGAGTGGGCATCAGAGAATATTGAAGATGACCTAATTAAGAACCTTGAAGAGGTAGGCTTAGGGGTTTATATGATGCATGAGCCAGATTATGTTATTCCTAACCTTGAAAAGAAGGATGAACAACAGCAAAATGAAGTCTGGAAAATGTATTTTGATGGCTCAAGAGCCAGAAATGGAGCTAGTAGGGGTGCTATGCTGGTATCTCCACAAGGTAATAAGTATTATTCAACTTTTCATTTTGCTTTTAGTTGTACTAACAACACAACTGAATATGAGGGACTTATACAGGGTTTGGAATGGGCAAGGAAAAGAGGGATAAGTTGCCTACAGGTGTTTGGCGATAGTGAGTTGATTGTGAATCAGGTAAGAGGCTTAAATGTAACAAAAAATAATGTTCTCAAGACCTATAATCATAGAGTATGGGATATAATAGAGGAATTTGACGCTTTTAACCTATCATCCATACCTAGGAGTCAAAACAATCATGCTAATAGGCTAGCTACCATAGGTGCTTAGTTTGACATCCCGAATGATATTAAAAAGGATAAGGTATAGTAGCAAGTTAAAGTTGTAGTAAGGCCATCTATTCCTAATAACAATCTTCACTGGCAAGTTTTTGAAAGCAATGAGCAAGTGCTGAATTTTTTACTTGAGGAAGCTGAGTTTTTAGTAGGGAATCAAGAAAAGCTATTATAATAGTATAAAGATTAGATTATACAGTTAAAGACAAATAAATTACCTAAGGGTTTGGTCACCTTAGAAACTATTTTTAACTATGATGATCAGCTTAAAAAGGGAAAAAACAACATGCAGATCAAGGAAGAATATTATGAAGTAGTGGAGATTTTTAAAGGTAAGATTCTAAAAATTGGTAAGATTTGTTCTCAAGAAGATAAGTTGGCTTTTATTTCACTTTGTTAGGAATTTCATGATATCTTTGCATAGGAATATTTTGATTTAAAAGGTTTTGATCCCAAGATTGTCCAGCACACCATAGAGCTTGAGTCAAATGCAAAACCTGTTAGGCAGAAATAGAGGCCTTTGAATCCCAAACTTGAACCTCTCATGATAAAAGAATTGATTAAGTTGACTGAGGCTAATATTATTTTCCCAATCAAACATACCTCATGGGTCTCTAACCTTGTCCCGATTAGAAATCAAAATGGAGAGATAAGGCTTTGTGTGGATTTTAGAGACTTCAATAGGGCCTCACTTAAGGACCATTATCCACTGCCTTCTATGGAGCAGATCCTTCAAGTTGTTGTAGGTTCTGTAAGCACAAAAATCACGCACTGCCTCCACGAGGACCCCTATGATGATTCAAATCCTTGTCAAGTACATGTAAGCATGAAAATAAATCCTTTGGGTAGAAGGCCTCTTGATGACGTGTCCTCTCTTCTTGTTTTGTGTCGTTTCTGCTTTATCGATTCTCCTTCTTCCCCGTTTGCGACGCTTTTCGACACTTGTTGCGACACTTGTCAAATTGCATTTTCTAGATTTTGACCTTGATCCTAAGCCTTGTGAGTGTCTTGTAGGTGAGTTTTCACCTCTCCCCTTTGTATTTCATCTAGTGCACCTCATAGAAGCCTTCTAGAGGTCCCCAGACCCATCTCCCACTTTCTATTTTTTATTTCGACTAACCAATCCAAATCTCCCCCTATTATTTCTAGATCCCCACTGGGGATCCTGAAGTTGCAAGTGGAGATTTGGATTCTTCCACATGATTGACTTGTTTCTTGATATAGAAATCCCCCTTTTCCACCCCTATACCTTCTACTAGCCTGAATTTCTGTATTCTGCACTTTTGATCCCGAATCTCCCCGGGCGACCCAGGGTCACCCTGGGTGACCCTATCTAATGAAGGTGGCGACCTTGCCGTCTTTTGACCCACGAAAAAACTTGAGTTTCTCTCTCAATTTTGCTCCATTCCATTTTTCTTTCTGTTTGCATGATTTTTGATCCTTGATATAGAGTTAACTATTTCATGCACCCACACATGCATAATTAGCTCTATTTGATCTCAAATTAACTCTCTAATCAATCTCATGTATTTCCTCACCTCTATTTCCTCTTCAGTGATAAGATATCATTGCTTCATCACTCCCTAATCAGCTGAGTTCACTGGGTAATCAACCTTGTTAACTCCCCAATCTATTCCTGTTAACTTATCAATCAAATGAGTTAACTCTTCAATCAATTCCACCTCTCATCCCTTCTTCTAACCTATAAATACCCCTCACCTCTTCATTATTTTTCAAGTTGAGCAAGTTGGAGAATACTCTTCTCATCTTCACAAGCCTTTGAGCCTCTTTCTTCATTTCTTTCTTTATTTCTTCAAAGCTTCCAAGCTTTCACTGTTTCATAGCTTCAAAGCTCTTCCATAGAGGTAAATTCATTGTGCACCAGCTCTTGCCAAGTTTTCTCTCCATCCTAGCATTCATATGCTTATACAAGACGTAAGTGCCTTTTACTTTCTTTATTTCAATCAAGCAACGCTACGCTACTCAATTCTTAGCCATTGTGCTCAATTCAAAGCTCACATCGAGCTCATACAAGCTTCGCAAAAGCTTCTTTTTTCTTCTTTGGGTCATTTTGTTGTCAAGAGGATCACCTGCTACCATAGAAGGATTCGAGGTTGCCTATACAGGGATACTGAGGGTAGTGGAGTCAACAAATCTTCATCTCTTTTAGGTTCTTTCATTTCTTTCATAGTAATTAGATAATCACTTTGCTCTTGGGAATAGTAACATTGTGCTTTTTCCTTGATAGATTAGATCTTGCATGCTAGATTACTTGTTTTTACATTCCTAGATCTACTTTGTTAGAAAAAACATTTTCCCTTTCCATTAAATTAGATTGCATTGAAAACACCAAAAACCCACAAAAACATAGATTAAACTTTGCATTTGAAAAGGCATTTAGGATTGCATACATATTTCTTTCATAGATTAGAAGCATTTTTCTTTCCAAAATACTCTAAAAAATACCAAAAAGATTCTTTGTATGTTATCATTTAGTTTGTACTCATATAGATCTATTAAAATAGACAACATTGTAAATCCTTGATTCCATCATGAGGTAATCACAATTGAACAAAAGTCAAACCCTAGGTCAAAACCCTACATCTAGTTAGCAATTATATGATTCCCTCTATCCTAATTTACGAATGTGTTTAGGAGTATGAGGAGAGTGGATAAGAGCTATCTGCGATGAGATCAAGGACTTGCATCTGCAACCTCAACAACAAACACATATTCCACCACAAGAGGACCCATTTGTTCTCTTGTTGATTGAAGAGGTTAGGTAATTACGATACGCTGAGTATTTCTTAGAGATATAGAAATAGTAGAAGCCATCAACAAAAACAACCGATTGCCCACACAAAGGTAGAATTCAAGGAATCCAAACAAACAAAGAGAGACTAGTGACCCTTTGGGTCATAAGGTTATTTCAACTACCACATCAATTGAGAGAAACATTCAAAAAAATGCACAACAACAAAGGCCACAAAACTTGCCGACCCCCCTTCGCAAAGTCCAGCTCTCCAACGAGCCAGACCCCCACCGTGTCTTGCCTCCTCTCGACTGGCTACTTCCACATGAGCGAGAGTGACGTGGCGGATCACCCCATGGCAAGGAGGGAAAGGGTCCATGTGTGTGCCGAAATTCAACCTGACAACCCCAGGCAACCGGAGTGACAATTTTGAGTGTACAAGTTCAAAGAGGTTTTCCCTCCTTGATGGATATTCTAGGTATAATCAAGTGTTAGTAAAGGAGGAGGATCAGTATAAGACAACATTTACCACAAAATGGGGAACAATGGCCTATAAAAGAATGCCCTTCAGTTTGTCCAATGCTGGTGCTACCTTTCAAAGGGCAATGGACATGGCATTTCAGGGTTTAATTTACAAATCAATGCTCATTTACCTTGATGATATAACAATTTTTTCTAAATTTGCTAATGCGCATCTTTTTCATTTGAGGCGGGTATTTGAAAGATGTAGGGAGTTTGGCATATCCCTTAACCCCAAAAAATGTGTTTTTGTTGTCCATGAAGGCAAGCTCCTTGGACACGTGGTCTCAAAACAGGGAATAACCATTGATCCAGAATGGGTGAGTCTTATTCTTGGATTACCTTTTACCCAGTCATAAAAAGGGGTTGTAGAGTTTCCTTGGTAGAATTAATTTTGTAAGAAGGTTTATACCAGGCATGGCCAATCTCTTGAAACCTCTAACTGTAATGTTGAGAAAGAATGCAAGTTTTAAGGGAAAACATAGTTTTGAATCTATCATGGAGGCATTAATAGCAGCTCCCACACTGGTAAATCCTAACTTTGCAAAGGATTTTATTCTTTATGCTTTAGGTAGCATAGATGTTATTTCTTCTATGCTAGTACACCAGAATGATGATAATTTG
Organism: Cunninghamia lanceolata; assembly: GCA_027924645.1. Classification (NCBI taxonomy): domain Eukaryota; kingdom Viridiplantae; phylum Streptophyta; class Pinopsida; order Cupressales; family Cupressaceae; genus Cunninghamia; species Cunninghamia lanceolata. The sequence continues at coordinate 12,686,725 of BSBN01001201.1, read as the reverse complement.
GAACAACCAATAGCATTTTTTAGTCAAGGCTTAGAGGATTGTGAACAAAGATATTCTTTTGTTGAAAAGCATGTGTTGGCTATAATCAAAAGTTTGAAGAAGTTTAGACATTTGATTTCCAATAATAAAGTTCATTTAATGGTTGCCCATCCTAGTGTCAAGGAGTTTCTTTTGAGTAAAGATTTGAATGAAAAAAGAGCAGGATGGATTACTAAGGTCATGGAGTGCGATGTAGATATCACAGTCACAAAATTAATCAGAGGTAATGGGCTATGTGAATAGCTAGCAGCATGGTCAGAAGCTGGCCAAGAGAGTCAAAAGGAGGTTGCCCTTGTTACCAATGATGAGCTTCAAATTGTTGCACCAACATTAAGTACAAGTTGGCTGCAAGAAATGGTTCATTTTCTGCAGACTGGTGAATGCCCACTTGGTTTGGGCAAAGCAAAGAGGAGGTACTTTAGGTTACAATCCATCCCCTTTGTTCTTGTTAATAGTATTATGTTCAGGAAAGATCATAATGTAGTTTTACTGAGATGCATAGATACTAACCAGATTGATAAAATACTCCATGGATTTCATGATGGAACAACTGGTGGGTACTTTGCTCCAAAGACCACAACTTGGAAAATTATGAGGGCTGGTTACTATTGGCCAAGCCTCTTCAAAGATGCTTATGCATGGTTAAGAAAATGTGTTAAGTGTGCAATGTTTGCAGGCAAAGAGAAACTATCAGCTTTGTCTTTGTAGCCCATATAGGTTGAGCAGCCCTTTATGAAGTGGGGAATTAATTTTATAGGATTTATTAATCCACCTTCTAATGCAGGTCATAGGTGGATTCTCACTGCCACAAATTATTTTACTAGATGGACTGAGGCAATGGCATTGAAGGAAGCCAATGAAAGTGTTGTTCTAAATTTTTATGATGATTTAATAACAAGGTTTGGTGTACCCGAGTCTTTAGTTTCTAATAATGCCTTGGCTTTCATTGGGATCAGGTTGACTGAATGGGCTGTCAGGAATGGTATCTATTTGAATACTTCGTCAAACTATTATCCTTAGGGTAATGGTTTGGCAAAGTCTAAAAATAAAAACTTGATAAAGATCATTAAGAGGACCATTGAAGAGAACCAAAGGACTTGGCATGCCAAGTTAAAATATGCACTATGGGTAGATAGAATAACACCAAAAAGGTCCATTGGAAACTCCCCTTATATGTTGGTATATGGGAAAGAAGCAAGTCTACCCTTGTCTACTGAGCTTCCAGCACTTGACATTGTAAACTAGCTTGAAATGTTTGAAGAAGAGGATCCAATGACAGTTAGATATGCACAACTCATGGAGCTTGAGGAAACAAGAGATAAAGATATGAAGACCATTGAGTTTCATCAACTCTAAGTGAAGAAAGCTTAAATGGGATGAGCTTAAGAGCAGGTCTAGAAAACATAATAAGTTTGACAGCTTGTGGAGTGGCTCGTTCATCATTGTAGAGTGCAAACAACACAATGTTTTCCAACTGTCAAAAATGGATAGTGAGTTACTGCCTAGCCCAGTCAATGGGATACACCTCAAACTCTGTTTTGAGGTATGATCATCTTGTACTTTTTAGTTTAGGAGTTTTGATTCAATAAGTGTTGCTGCATATAGTTTAGATGCAGTTTTCTTTTCCTCTAAGTGTAGTTTTGCATAGTTAGTTAGTTGGCTCTAAATTTTGGTAGGTAGAATAAGGTTTCAAGGTGTTATATATTGTTTGAAGGAGTTACAGCAGTGGTGCAAGATGTTTTTTCAAGTCTTGTCAAGTCCCTTTTGACTCATGTGCCTAATGGATAAGTTCAGGCAACTGGTCAGGATGTTTAGCAGGCAAACATATAGCAGATGTCACCAAAATTGTTACCTAATTTTTCTTTCAGCTCAATCAAGCAGACCTAAGTTTGTGTTTGCAAATAGAAGATAAAAGGTATACATTCATTCAGCTAAGTTATGTTCATATGCACAGAAGTGTTATTAGGTGAATTACTATTCATTATGTAGATGCTTATAAGAAGAAATGAAGTCAACAGATTTTGCATTAAATATTGTTTTTCATTGATAATTACAAATGTATAGTGTCCCACACAAGCCGTGGGATTAACTCTTTCAATGTAATAAAAAAGTAAGCTATACATTTGAGGGAAAAGAAGAGCATATGAAAAGGAAAGGCATCCATCATTGCCTGGATGACAAGGATGAATGTTGATTTGCTACATTTTCATCTCCTTTCGTTGCTGCTCTAGAAATGACTACAAGAATTGAGAAAATTTGGTGTTAGAGCTCAGGATACATTTTCTCATCATATGCATATCAATTTCAACAAACATATAGTGTACTCTCATAAGACATTAAAACAATTCTAATACATCTCAGAGATGTCCAGAAAACCAGAGGATTATCATCAATATCCAACATATTTTGAGCTTCATTGTTTTTATCTAACATGTTTGTTCACTGTGCAGGTATAGGGGAAATTTTTATTGCTAGATCATCCTTCATTTGACATCAAAGCATGTGCAGTAAAATGGGCTCCCACAAGGGTTGAGCCCAGCATGCTGCACTCTTGGTTTTTTGAGAGGGATAAAAGTGTAAATTCACCACATTTATTTACATGAGCAAGTACTTATCACTCATGATAGTGAGTTGATTTGGTTTCACTATCATAGATAACAAATACTTTCTTGGTCACAATTAGATATGGACAGGTTAGAATGAGAAGGTAGTGATAAGAGCCTATTTGAGACAATGGATAAAAGGCACAATCCATTTCTGTCAAGTGTTTTCCATATTTCTTGTCAATAGTTTGAATCTTGCTCTGTTGGGAATCCATCACTGTCATTAGGGGTTACAATTGTACCTTAAACTTCCTTTATGGTCAAAGTCTCCCAAATGTAACTCAGATTGTGACAGTCAATGGAATGGCTGTCAAGAATGACTAAGGACAATCACACTACATAGCATGCCTGAGGGGAAGAAAGGGGTATAGCAGTCATGATGGAACAACATGGTAGTCATAGACCTGACAAAGAGTAGTCATGAAAGACTGTAGGCGACAATAGATGAAAGGGACACTATCCACAATGTATATCAGTCACACAGTCATATAGCACAATGGACAACATTTAGAAGATTAGCCAATACTAAAGAAGAGATGCAGAGGTGAGAGTCATAATGTTTGTGGTAACAATTAGCAACAGTAAGAGTAGTATGCAATATCATCTTGGAAAGACAACCCAAAGATGTCCTTATAAAATACCATGAGAAGAATGAACTAGCAGTTACCTTTGTCAGAGATAGTCATATCTATCAAAACACAGTCATGATAGTCAACAAATGGATCATGATGACAGAAATGTAAAGAGCAGTCATGTGCACTGTATTAACAGTCTTATACACTATTCTAATCATTCTATACAAGATGAGACAGTCAGGCATATTCAATGGTTTAAATTATTGTTTTTGTTTCATGGAACAGTTCTTATTTTTCACACAATGCATCAGGATAGTAAAGATAGTCTTTAAACATTAGAGATCATGTGCATATCATGGACAATTAGGCATTAGTCCTAAAAAGTAGTCACATAACCATGAGGCATGCATCACCTCCATGAAGATATCCAAAAGACTAAACAATGATAGGAACAGTCTTATAAAAGGGGCATCGAGAGGAAAAAAGATGACTATCGAGCCTTGAGAAGACAGTCATATTGCTGATTGACAGTCCTATAGACTATTGTTGATAATCATTTTTTGACTGTGTGAGCAGTCATGGTGACTGCATTGAAAGAATCATATACACCTACCGAAGATGGCTAAAGGGAAAAGCCCTTATGGCTCCAAAGTGTAAGGCAAAGGAAAATCATAGTCAAGAGTTTAGGCTGTTAGGATGCTCTACAGGGTATATGATCACCTAAGAGTCTCGAATACACAAAATGGAGCCTAGACAAGCTGCAGTGACTTTGCAAATCAGTAAGAAGAAGCACCAAAATGCAGGGATCCATCAGTCATGTAAGAAGTAGGGATCAATGATAATAAGCACTCATCACTAAAACTGAAACAAGAGTAGTCTATTCACAGGTGAAAACAACTATCATAGCAAAGCTAAGAAACATACAAGAGAGTGATGATGAGCATTGTCATTATTGCTCTTATACAAGGATACTTACAAGTGACTATGCAAATGTACAGTGAACTGTGTGATAGGGTTGTACAAGCATAGTGATGGAAAATGGACAGTAAAGGTAGTCAACAACTATTCATCATTGCAAAATCAAGAGCATAGACTATAAAGAACAAGTGAGAGCAATGAAGAACATGGGACAATGCTAAAGTTATATGAGCAGCAAAGTATTCAAAGCGCAGAGACAATATACAAAACCCTAGCAGAGTCATTATCTAGTGCAAAGGAAACTATCAGAGTTTCATAATAGCTATGCAACACAGGAGTTGTGATAAGCTATAACCCACTATGGAGCATCAATATATGAAGGAAGCAAAAAATGAAGCATCATGTGACAGAGGAGCATCCAGATGAAACACTATAAAATACAATCCATATTTTCATTTTTCATTCATGTTTTATCAAGAAACAAAATATATTTGTTGTTCATCTCAGTAAGAATGAAAACCCTAGCCGTGCCTGAAAGACCATATTAAGCAAATGAGCCAGAAGCACTAAAAAGAAGCCATGCTTGGAATGCAATAAAGCTTATCTTTTCATGTCAAATCAACGTCTACAGGAACACATATTCATTTTGCTGAGAGGAAATATTTCAAAATCATGAAGAAAAATGAGATATGGACTGTATTCTTGCTCATGGATAAATGCATAGAAAGAAACATCAAATATATTCATCATTCTCATCTATACCAACATAGGAGAGCTTAAGAAATGTATTCTTTTGACAAAAAAATACTAGAAATGAAGCTGGTTTTGCGTATACAGAGAGCTTACCCAAGCTCAAATGCTGCTATCACAAGGAAAAATGCATGAAACCTCCAGTTCAAACCTGCAATGCTCTAGCAGAAACCTTAGTATGGCGGTGCCTAACAGAGTGAAGAATGCAAAATGAAATGAAATGAGGGTTTTTGCTTTGTTTTGTGTTAGGGTTTCTTTTTGCCCTAAGTGTGTGATGGCTTAGAGGCATTTTTTGTCTTTCTTTTATCACTTTGCAAATAAAACTAATACCCACGACCTCATGTTTACATGCCTAGCAATTAGGATGTGTCCCCTTTGAGACTTCTATTTCATTTTCCTTGTATGTGCCTTTCAAATATGGTCGAATAAGTTCCATTTCTTTGCATAAATTGAGATATGATTTTAGTTTTAAAATTTAAAACATTGATTAAAGTGATGCAATTATAAATCACTTGATTTAGTGTTATTTATTATGCAAAAGAAGAAAAGAGGCGTTGGTTGTCAAGACTAGTTTAAAGGGAGAAGATATAGTTGGATATTAATCAAATGCCAAGCATATAGGGGGGAGGTTAGTGAAGTTGGCCAACATGTGTAGGAAATATAGGAGTGTTTTGAATTGGTTTTAGAAGCCTTAGAGAGCATCTGGGAACATTTTTTGATGCCTTTATGATGGAAAAGGTCATACCTTGACCTTTCTTCACTTTGTACTTGTTTTGGAGGGAGTTTGCAGCCTATTTTCTTGGTTTTTTGGTTATGCACGACCAAAGGGTTTTGGGTCCTTATTTTTGTACAATTGAGGGACAGTTATAGTTACTCCATTGTTCATTGGTGGAGTTAGTTCTCATCATCTTTTGGGCTGCATTGTAACACTTTTGGAGTTCTTTCAGCTGAAGATTATTGTGTAACTCATTCTACTGACATATACAGTATGTATACCTTTGGAGATCAATAGAGATAAGCATTTGGGCTTCTCATTTTCTGTGTTATTGTGTGTGTTTTAAGTGATTGATACAAGTACTTGTGAAATTATTTTATTTCCTTGTCCTTATGTCTCATTAGTAACACCTTTGTGCAGAAGAAATATGTATTTTGCAAGTTGTGAGCTGTGTTAAAATGCAAATAGTCCAAGTTGTCAAAGTAGTTTTCTCCTTCTAGGATAAGCATTAAATCTTCTCATGAAAAATGGATGTAGAAGCATATACATATTGGGTTGTGCATGTTAAGCTATTTTTGTTGATTAAACTGTGTATGTAAAACAACTGTGAAGGTTTGAACATCTTTTTGGTGCATCACCTTAGTTGTAGGTTTCATTTTCATGCAATCTTTCTTACCCCTTTCCTCAACAAATCATTAGAATAGTTTTTAGGGTGGGTACCATAAGAGCCAGCTTACCCTGGAGGTTCTTTCCTGCTTTAGGTGACCCACAGCCTAGGAAAGTTCCCATGTTTCACCAATATGCTAAGTTCTGAAACTTAGCAATGGCACAATATTGAGTGACAATAGGTATGAACAACATAGATCAAGTTAAGGAAACATATTCCTAGTTTAAACTGATTATAGGTTATCAACTATTTGGTTGAAGTTTTGTCTCCCCTAGGAGTGTGTTCAAAACAAATGATTAGAAATGATGGAGTTTATATATATAAATATATTTGTTAACATTCTTGTTGAACTTCAAATTTTAATTTGATCCCTAGTTGAAAGTGTTTGTTAACCCTTTAGGGTATTTGACATATTGCTAGCTTAGAGCCATAATTAAAAAAAATAATATTAATAATGGTTATAGAACTAAGAGTATGTTATTTAAGATATCGATTATGTATTTTATGATATGAGGTTGAACCTCCTCAATGGTTATGTACATGGAAAATAGATGAAAATATAACAAGATCAAACATGAATGTTTTATCTTTTATGCATATATTACTAATGTCTAGGATTAGTATTATGTTCTTGATATGGTTTACTAGAGTGAGCTAGACTTCCTAATTTAGTTACATTAAACCTTGCGGGTTAACTATGATATTGTTTCAAGGAAAGTAAGCATTAGATCATGTTTGTTTTGTGAAATTTCATGTTGTGGGATAGGTAAACCTTAATTTCCTATTATCCTCAGGAATGGATTGTGATATGAATGGGTATTTAAGACTGAGAAGATGTTGATATCATCGTAGAGGTTTTTATTTTTATGATATCGTTTTGTGGTTGCAAGTTCAAGTCCCCAAACTACGAAGTCTCTACGCTACACGTACGTAGGCAAGGCCATCATGGATGAGCCCCCAAGACATTAGGTCGACCCCTTAGGGCCTTAGACTTGTTATTTTATACTGATGATGTTTGATTTGTATATTAAGTGACTATGCAAAACTAATGATTTGATTTAGTTATTGTAGTTTCAGATCTGATAATTGAGTAGAATATCAGAGAAAAGAAAGTATTTCTCATCTAATGAAGGGAAGATCGTATGATAATGATTGCAAATGTGTATATTGTAAGAGAAATTTTATATCTATTAATAAAATTTACGATATTCTCATATGATGCCATTTTTTTAATTGAATTTTAATAAGTTATTATTGGAAAAATTTCTTCTATATTTATATCAATTCTAATTAAATCATTAATTTATTGTTATATTCTGGAGTGGGCATTACATGTTGAGTTGTTGTATTGTACAATCTTTTTTAGATTAATACAAACTTGTGCCTCTTTCTTGGTGGAGTTTTTTACCCTCAAGGGTTTTCTCCACGTAAACACTATGTTATGTGCTCAGTTTTCTATTTTGATGTTTCTGTGTTGCATAGTTTCAATTTCATGTTACAATCTCCATTGATAATACATAGTTAAAGATTGCAGAAATTTATATTGAATCAGATTTCCGTTGAGTAGTTGTGCTTTCATTTCTAACACCATTCTCATTTAAAATCCTACTAATACTCTTACGCTTCCTATAACAAAGCATAGACTAATGAAAAAAGGAGGTATTTTTGTCCCCTTCAATTAACCACTACACTTTGAATATCTCCTTCTAGAAGATCTCTTCTCTTTTCATAATTTTATGCCTCCTTAGTCAAAGATTTTTCTAGGGAACATGTTTCAACTGTAGTTCTTCTAGCATCCATTCTCTCTTGAACCTCCAAGATTTTGTTAGAAATATTCTTCTTCTATTTAAAAATATGACCAAAAGAAAATTTATTCTAGGATTTAACCTTATTCTTTATGTTGATCAAATTTTGAGACAAATGGAACATTGTCGAACCATAAATATGGATTTTCCACCAACTAGCAATGAAATCTCTAAAATTAGGGTGTGAATCCCACATTATCTCATAACAAAATGGGTAAGGGCCTTGTGGACTCTGATCCACCTAATTAAGGAGGAGAGGGTTATGATCAAAACTAACTCTAGCCAAGGCTGAAAGAGTGACATTCCCAATAATATGCCAAGTGCAAGAGATAAGGAATCTATCTGATTTCATCTAGATGGGAAGTTCACCAATACACTGGTTTGACCAATCGAAGGGAAATCCATTAAGATCCACATCCATAAGATGCTCAACAATGATAAAATCAACAAAATCAACCATGCTATCAGAATAATGCATAAGACCACCAAGTTTTTTAGAGGGGTGAAGGGGGTATTGAAGTCCCCAACCAACATCCAATAAGAGTCTTTATGGTCTTGGATAATAGTAGTGATAGTCATCCACAAATCTTTCCTAGCCAGATTTGTGTTGGGAGAATACATATAGGAGATAATCCAATTCTTGTTTAAGAGTGGAGAAGAAAAAAGAACTTTGAGAATATTTCTTGAGGAGTTAACCAATCTTCCATTAACTCTAGTGGGATCCAATGGTAATAATACCTTCTGAGGCCCCTTGAGTAGCACTTATGCAAAACTCTGCATTAGACCAAATTCTATTGACAATGTATTTAAAACTTAACTCAGACATTTTGACTTATTGGATGAGAAGTATATCTAGCTTATTATCAAGAATGTAACTTTTGACCAAAAACTACTTATGAGGGTTGTTGATCCCTCTCACATTCCAAGATAAAATATTCATTTGTGAAGATTCCTCGAGGTTGATAAATCTAAGGTCTTTTTCCTGCCATTAGCAATTTCATGAGCAATCTCTCTAGATTTGGTCTCTCATTGAGTTGGTCTTCCTCCTTTATGATCCACCCCAACATCTATTAATTTTCTAGCCTCTTTCTTACTTGGCCCCTTACCCTTGTTAGTTTGATTTACACAATATTGAATTAGAATAGTAATAGTTGTAGGACTTTTGCCCATAAGACTCCTACATCCAACACTTGTCTTTTCATTTTTACTTTTCTTAAGCTAATGCACATCTTGGTCCCTTTGTTTTCCATCCAACATATGAGAATTAAACTGACTAGAGGTCCCTTTACCTAGTCTAGTTGAACCTTCCTTGAGTTGAACCATGTCACCACCATCACATGTCACATCTATAACCTCACTATTTGCATCATTCATAATAACTTGTTCCTTACCCTCTTGTATATCATCCTATGAGGCTTCCATATCATTCATCTTCTATGTTTTAGTAGTTCCAGATTTCCCATTCATCTATTGTTAGTTAGCAAGTCCAAATTACACATTCATCTATTATTTGTTTGTAGATCTAGATTATCCGCTCATATGTTATTTTTCAACATCTCTAGATTGCTATTGCAGAGCATCTTTTTGACAAGGGAAGTTAGGTTGTGCCAACCCATCCCTGTTGGAAGATCTAGGAAGTCCATTCATCTACTATTTGTTAAAAAGTCTAGGTTGTTGATGTAGAGATTCTTTCTCACTACAGAGGTTAGGATGGGCCAACGCTTCTCTTAAGCTAACCACTCCCTCACCCATAGGTGCATACACCTTCATGTTGTTCTCACCTTTAATCACCTTTCCCTTTCCCAAGGTAGGATGGGATTCCATGAGCTTGAGTAACTCCATTTCAAAAGGGCACTTCTATATCCCTTTTAGAGAGTGATGTTCAATCACCATTTTATTCTTTTCCTTTGGCCCTTCAACAATTTTGTGTGGGCTTGTAGGACATTTGTTAATAAGGTGGCCAAGCCATTAGCAATTTTAAGAGAAAAATTTGGAGTTTTCATAGAAGATGGGTTGTGACCATCTACCTAATTTGGACTCTAATAAAATGGAGATAGGAAGAATTTTGTGAATCTCCACACTGACATAGAATCTAGCAAAAACAAACCTAGCTTTCTCTAGAGTGACTTTGTCCAAGGTAAGGAAATGGGCAAATGAGTTAGCTTTCCTTAGGAAAACCTCCTCATCCTAAAATTCAAATTGGAGGCTAGGTAGGTGCACCTTGTAAGAAAGCTAAGGTAACGAAACAACTTCCTACACTAATCTTGAGAGGAGTATAATGAAAAACTTTACAGATCTTTAACAATTACAAAAACTTAAACAGAAATAAACATAGATATCATGCATACCACACCACAGTGATTTACGTAGGGAAAACTCTTTTGAGAGAAAAACCCCACACTCCAAAAGCTGCCCAATATATTATTTAGAAATCACAAAGATTACAATATACTTGCAAAGAAATCTTCTCATAGGAGTATCACCACCAGAGATCCAAAGGCAAAATGATTGCTATCAGAGTCTCATAATACATTATGATACCGCAGCCATAATATAAAACCCTCATCAAATAGGGTTACCTTCTAGGTCAAGACAAGCCAACAAAATATCTATCATCAAATCTAAAACCTAATAATGAATGGTCCAGACTTACAATATATCATTAATTTAATGTATGTCAGTCATTTAACAATTTTTGTTAACAAAAAAATGTTAACACACATCCCAGTCCACCCCATGCTCCCATTGTATATTACTCCTATCGGTGTAACTAGGAAATATATATAAATATATATATCCTATCAACAATAAACCTTATATAATTGCAAGGTTGACACACATTTTCCTAACAAATCTCCCACTTGTCAAACACCTTGCAAGAGTAATGGGAGGGAGTAAACATCATCTCTTAATTGCTAGGGGCCAAAAGGCCCATAGTCTCTGAACACCATCTGAACATTTCTGTGCTCACAGGCTTAATTAAAGAACCAACAACATTCATCAAAGTCTCTACCTTAACCAGCTTCACCCTGTCATCTTCAACCATATCTATAACAAAATGATATTGTACATCAATGTACTTGGTCTTGGCATGAAATGTCAGGTTCTTAGCTAGATAGATCACACTCTAACTGTCGCAATAAATTGTCACCGCAACTTGTTTTATTCTAATATCTGAACACAATCTCTTAAGCCAAATGGCTTCTTTGCAAGCATGAGTAGCTGCCATATACTCAACTTCAGCAGTGGACAAAGCAACCACAACCTTTCACTTACTCATCCAACTAATTGCACCACCAAATAAAGTAAACACATAAGCACTGGTGGCTCATCTACTATCAATACCACCTACCTAGTATGAATCCACATAACCATGAATATCAAAGGAAATATCATCTTCAAACAAATTACTATGATAACATAAGGAATAATCTGAGGTACTGCACAAATATTTGAAGACTCTTTTAACTACATCCCAATGAACTCTACTAGGATTAGACATATCTGGAAAGAACTCCCACTACTTGGGCATTGTCTGGTCTAGTACAAACCATAACATACATCAAACTTTTAATTGCACTTTGGTAAGGCACTCTACTCATCTCTTCCATCTCTGATGGAGATGTTGGACAATCTGAAATAGATAACTTTGTTCCAACTGAAAAGGGAACACACAATGGTCTACAGTCCTGCATGTTAAACCTCTGTAAAATTGAGTTGACATACATACTTTGGCCAAGCCATAGTTTTCTATTCACTCTATCTCTTCTAATTTCCATCCCAAGAATGTGTCTAGCTGCGCCAAGGTCTTTCACTTAAAATTTAGTAGCAAGTTGAGATTTCAGTTCTAAAATCATACCTTTCCCTTTACCAATAAATAACATATCATCAACATATAATGCAATAAATAGGAAATGATCACCATCAGTTTTATAATAAACACAATGATCTTATTTAGAATGCTCAAATCCCAAACTCAACACATATTATCAAATTTCTGGGACCACATCCTAGGACTCTATTTTAGGCCATACAAAGATTTCTTCAATTTGCAAACCAAGTTACCTTTTACCTTTCACTACGTAGTGCTTTGTTTGTGTCATATAAATATCCTCTTCCAAGTTACCATGAAGGAAAGTAATTTTCACATCCATTTGCTCAACCTCTAAATCATAAGCAACAACAATAGAAAGCAAAAATCTAATGGATGTCATTTTTACAATAGGAGAAAATATCTCACCATAATCAACACCCTCAACTTGAGAGTACCTTTCACAACCAACCTTTCTTTGTACTTCTCAATACCTCCATCTAAACTAATCTTTTTCTTGAACACCCATTTGCAACCAACAAGTTTTCGTCCTTCAGGCAATGGTACAAGATCCCATGTATCATTATTTTTCAAAGATGTCATTTCTTCATCCATAGCAATCTTCCAGGATTCTGCATCATTCATACCTAATGCCTCTTCTATAGATTTGGGTTCATCCATGTTAGTATTCAAAGGAAAAAATACATCTCCAATCATCAGGTGAATACCTTTTAGGTGGTTGTCTATGCCTTGTAGATCTACGAACAAGCTAAGTTGGAGGTTCTTCCTCCTTTTCTGAAGATTCAGAGCTAGATGAGCTCTCCTCAACTTCTTTTCTATCCATGGGCCTCGATTCAACTTTCTTAGGTGTAGAAGGAAATTGAATCACATCTTCTTGTTTACTTTGTTATGGTTGCAATGTAACAGAAAAAAGCTTAGTTTCTCTAAAAATAACACTTCTACTATATATTACCTTCTGTGCAACAAGCTCCCAAAGCTTGTATCCTTTCACACCATAACTATATCCGATAAAAATACATTTCATAGCCTTGTTCTCCAACTTTGTTCACTTCTCCTTTGGTACATGTACATATGCCTCGCAACTAAAAACTCTAAGATGTCTTAATGAAGGCTTGTGACCAGACTATGCCTTTATAGGCATTTTATCAACAAGAGTTGATGTCTAGGAGACCTGTTAATTAGGTAACAGGTAATGGCAACAACTTCAGCCCAAAACCTTTTTTCTAGACTAGCACTGCTCAACATACTCCTAGCCTTCTTCATTAGTGTCCTGTTCATTCTTTCTGCAACTCCATTCTGTTGTGGAGAATATGGAGTTTTCTTTTATCTATGAATACCATAATCTTTACAAAATCTATCAAAATAATTAGAGTAAAATTCACCGCCATTATCAGTCCTCAAACATTTTATTTTCTTTCCAATCTGCAACTCAACCATTGCTTTAAATTCTTTAAATCGACTGAAAACTTCATATTTACTCTTTAGAAAGTATACCCATGTCCTTCTACTATAGTCATCAATAAATGAAACATAATATGTTGATTTTCCAATTGAAGGAACATCTACAGGACCAAACACATCAAAATGAATAAGATCCAATACACCACAAGATTTATGAGAACTTGAGTAAAACTGAATGTGGTTTTTTTTTCCATAAATGCAATGCTCACAGAAATCAAACTCAAGATTACAATTAGACAACCCTTCAACAAGGTTTTTATTTTTCAAGGTCCCTAGACCCTTTTATCTAATGTGGCCAATTCTCTAGTGCCATAAAATAGTTTTCTCTCAAGGTAAATTTGATTCCAAAGAAAGAGCACCATTGGGTACCCAAAAACCATGAGCATTTGCTGAAGATGAAACCCTCACCTCATCCACAAACTTGCTTTTCACAGAAGTAATATTGCACTCAATAGTGCATGCATCAAGATTATATAATGTGTTATATCTGACACCTCTAGAAATCACCATAGCACCTCTAACCATATTGCATCCTACATCAGAAGATACTATATGCACACCTGCATCTATTAGTTTTCTTATAGATAACAAATTTCATGCTAATCCAGGGATATGCAACACACAATTAATCCTTTTTATTCTGCCATCAGGAAACTTGATTCTAACTTTACCATGGCCAACAATAATTAAATAAGAATCATCACCCAAGTACACCTTACCTCCATCAAATTCTTCATATTTAGAAACCCGATCTCTATTAAAGGTCATATGGAAAGATGCACCTAAGTCAATTAACCATGCACCATTACCTGCATGAGTTGCCAAAGCTGCAATGAATGCATCACCATCCTCCTTATACTCATAATCAGAATCAAACTCTTCTTTTTCTTCTTATTTTCTTTTTTGCATTCCTTATGAATATGTTTAGGCTTAACATAGTTCCAACAAACAACTTTGGACTTTCCAAGAGATTTGGATCTCCCCTTGGACTTGGATTTATCACACTTCTTAGTGTTACCTTTTTCCTTAGGTCTTCCATGAACATTTAGGGCCTCCTTGGCATTGATGGATACATTTCTCGTCATTTCTTCATAAAGCAAAGAACCCACCACATCTTCAATCTTCTATATAATAGAAGTACTCCCAATAGCCATAACAAGAGAATCCCACGAATTGGGTAAATAACAAAGCAATATCTGGCATTTCTCCTCCTCATCCATTTTGACATCAATTGATGCCAATTAATCCACCAACATATTGAATGCTTTTAGGTGGTCTATAATTTATCCACCCTCTTCCATTCTTAAGTACAATTTATTGTTCAAGAAAATCTTGTTCACTAAAGATTTGGATTGATACATCTCACCAAGCTTTTTCCATAGTTTCTGCGTAGAGGTGGTGCAGGGGCACCTAGTCAAATATTGTAAATATGGTCTAATGTTGAGTTTTTGTGTTGTTGAGTCCAATTTTGTTGTAATAAGGTTTATTTAGACCATGTCACATGTTTTAATCTCATGGGGTCAGTTTATGAAAGCAAAACAAGTTGCAAAGTGACATTTTTGGTGTGCTCCAAGGAAGGTGAAAGGTCAAGTATTCCAAAAGTCATTGGAATCAGTTTTTTTTATGGAAAGTGTGTAAATATTGAAAAAGAAGTTCGAATCAGGGTTTTGAAGTCATTTTTTAGAGAAATAACAATAAAAATCTCTATTTTCTAGTAGTTTTCAATGCTTTTCTGTTGTTCTCGTGACTTGTACAGCCCAGTAGAGTACGGTCAAGGCTCAAAACAAATTGCATGTGGTAGAGATGTGAATAATATTTAATTTGATCTTTGTTTGGTTGATTTTCATTAGATTTTGAGTAAGTTAGAGCCTATTTAGTAAAAACTACCTGTAAATCCTAGTTAGTTAGGGTTTGGTAGAAAAAGATGGATTTTTGAACCATTCCAATGGTGGAAAAATTGGAAAATCAGCAGAATGGAGGTATTTAGGATACTTTCAATGTTTTTGGTGTTTGCAAGAGCAGGGGATGGAGTTAGAGTAGATTTCCAAGCAACCCTAGCCTAATATCTCTATGTATTAGGCTTGTTTAAGTAGATAGAAGGAGGGTTTTGTGGTTTGGTTAATGGGTGATGATTCCAGTTGATGAAATCTACATATTTAGACCCCATGTGATGTGAGGAAATCCCTAGAGTAGAGTTTTGTAGTCTGGTGTTTGAAAATCATATAGTTGCTTTGTAAAAGAGGCCTAATTAGACCTAGTTGCAAAGGAATAGTCAATTTTAGAGGGTGATGTTGCAAAACAAGCCTATGCACAAATTTGATAAGTTAAAGAAGAGCATAAAGGGTATTCTAAATGGTATTTAATTCATGGGTTTGAGGCCTTCTCTAAAATACATGTTGAAAAACCCTGTTTGGAGGGCTACAAGGCAATATGAAGGCTTGTGTGAGATACCACCAAAGTTAGGGTTCCAAACTTGTAAAGTGGGTTCATTGAATTTGTGTTGACATACTCCACCCTGCTTTGCATCTTATTGGTATTAGAGCATAGGTTTTGATCAAACAAGGGAAGAAGGTTGAAGTTTGAGAAAGCAAAGATGCCACCAAAAAGCAATCCAATGGCTAGATAAGTAAGAGAGTTGAAGGAACAACATGCCAAGGAGTTGAGATAGGTAAAGGAGTCTCAAGAGGTTGTCCTAGCCAGACTTGTAGCATTGGAATCTAACCAAAGGAGAGGTGTGGTCAGTGGAGACCAAAGTGACCAAGAGGAAGAGGAAGAGGGTGAGAATGAGAACCCTCAAGAAGGAGTCCAAGAGGAAGAGGACCCTGATGATTTGAGAATGATTAAGATGCTGAAGGCTGTCAAAGGAGATGGTCCTAAAGTGAAAATGGAATTGCCCATGTATGGTGGGAAAATGGATAGTGAAGAGGTGCTTGGTTGGATTGATGCCTTGGATAACTATTTTGATTTTGAGGAGGTGGCATAAAATCAGAAGGTGAAACTTGCTAAGACAAAGTTGAAAGGCCCTGCCTTAACATGGTGGAATTATGTGTAGGAGGAGAGAGTGAAGAGAGGAAAAACAAAATTTGGTTCATGGGATAGAATGGTGGCTAAGGTGAAGAGTCAATTTCTACCTGTTGATTATGAAATTTAGACATTTAGAAAGTTGCAGAGCCTAAAGCAAAAGGAATTGGATGTCATGGCTTACACTGAGGAGTTCCATAAGTTGATCATTAGAACATGACATGTTGAGGATGAAAGAGAAAAGGTAGCAAGGTACCTAAATGGACTAAGGTTCAATATACAATATAAGATCAGTCTTGCCACACCTAGGACAATTGAAGAGTGTTTTCAGTTGGCTGTCAAGGTAGAGGAAAAGATAAAAAGGAGACAAGAGTAGCAAGGTAGAGGCAGAGGGAAGAACTTAAGAGGTAGAGGCAACTTTGGAGGAAGAGGACAGTCACAAAAAGCACAAGGAGAGTCAAGTGGGCAACAAGAACAAAGCTTAGAGTCAAAATGCAATTTCAGGGGTAGAAGACCTAATAGTAGAGGCAGATTTGGTGGTCAAGGTAGAGGCTCAAATACATTTTCAGGAAGATACTATCAATGCAATCAGTTTGGCCATCAAGATTGGAAATGTCCAGATAAGAAACCTTCTACTTCACATGGTGGAGAAAGGAGAACTCAATTGGTGCAAGAGGAAGTTAATGAGAGTGTCAAATCTCCATCTCAGCCCATTGTTCCAGAAATTGGGGAAACTCTAATGATGAGAAGGACACTCATTAAGGTGCCAACAGTTAAAGAGCCTCCACAAAGGAAGTCCTTGTTTAGAACCACCTGCAAATCTCAAGGAAAGGTATGTAAGGTAGTTGTTGATTTAGGGTCTACTAATAATTTGGTTTCCTTAGAGATGGTAGAAAAGTTGAACATGAAAAGAATCCCACACCCCACTCCCTACAAAGTATTTTGGTTGAATAAGGGTCAACAAGTCCTAGTAAATGAGAAAACATGGGTAGAATTCAACATAGGAGGTTATAAAGACAAAATATTGTGTGACATCATCCCTATGGATGTATGTCATCTGCTCCTAGGAAGACCCTAGCAGTATGACAAAAAAGTTAAATATGATGGGCAAAAAAATATTAATGTGATTGACAAGGATGGGGTATCATTCACTCTTATTCCATTGCAAGATGAAGGTGTAGATACACAAGTTGGCTCTAGTGTAGTGTTGGTTGAGAGAAAAGAGTTTTTGAAAACCATGAAAGAAAAAGGAGGTGAAGGATATGTAATTGTAATTAGACCAAAGTCTGTCATGATAGCAACAGCCAAGGTTGAGGGTATACCTAGTGAGGTTCAAACATTGTTGAATAAATACAAGGATACTGTAGTAGATGAGCTCCCTAACTCTTTGCCACCTATGAGAGATGTAAGCCATCACATAGACCTTATACCTGGTGCAAATCTACCCAATAAAGCTGCATACAAAATGACTGCTCAATAGAATGAAGAGATAAAGAAACAAATACAAGAATTGCTTGACAAGAGTCTCATAAGGGAAAGTTTAAGTCCATGTGTTGTCCCCACTGTTTTGGCACCAAAGAAAGAGGGAGATTGGAGAATGTGCACTGACTCAAGGGCAATTAATAAGATCACCATAAGGTATAGGTTTCCCATACCAAGAATGGAAGACTTGATGGATTGTTTAGGAGGGGCATGTTATTTTTCTAAGATTGACCTCAAAAGTGGCTACCATCAAATCATAATTAGAGAGGGGGATGAGTGGAAAACTACCTTCAAAACCAATGAGGGGATATATGAATGGATGGTAATGCCATTTGGGATTTCAAATGCACCAAGCACTTTTATGAGACTAATGAATGAAGTTTTGAAGCCTTTCATAGGTAAGTTTGTAGTTGTGTACTTGGATGATATTCTTGTGTTTAGTAAGACTTTAAGAGGAACACTTGCAACATTTTGATATGGTGTTGAAGAGGATTAATGAAGAAAATTTGATGATCAATTTGAAAAATGTGAATTCATGAAGGAAGAGTTGGTCTACCTTAGTTTTGTGATTTCAAAAGGCACTTTGAAGATGGATCCTACTAAAGTAGAAGCAATTCTCAGTTGGCCCACTCCTACATCAGCAAGTGAGGTAAAAAGTTTTCATGGTTTATCTACTTTTTATAGAAAATTCATTAAGAATTTCAGTCACATTTGTGCTCCCATCATTAACACAATCAAAGGAGATGAAAGAAAAAGGTTTGTATGGACTGATGAGGCAGAAAAAAGCTTCCAATATCTAAAAAACAAAGTAGCCCAACAACTAGTCCTAGCATTGCCTAATTTTAACAAGGTTTTCACAATAGAATGTGATGCAAGTGGGTATGCAATTGGGGCAGTATTGAGTCAAGAGGGCAGACTTGTTACATTTTTTAGTGAGAAACTTAATGAGGCCAATAAAAGTATTCCTCTTATGACTTGGAATTGTATGCCATGGTCCAAGCATTGAAAAAGTGGAGACACTATCTCCTTCCAAAGGAATTTATTATTTTTACTAACAATCATGCTTTGAGTTTCTTGAATAGGTAGGACAAATTGAGCCACAGACATGTAAAGTGGGTGGAGTACCTATAATTACCATAAAACACAAAAAGGGATAGTCAAACAAGGTGGTAGATGCTTTGAGCAGAAGACAAATGTTGGTGTAAGAAATTCAACTCCAAAGTGTGGGAATAGATGTCTTGAAAGGTACGTATGAAGGAGATGATGACTTCAAAGAGGTATATGTTGTTTGTGATTAGTTTAAGGGTGTTTTGCATGAAGAATACTCTGATTTTCTGTTACAAGATGGATTGTTGTTTAAAGGTGCTCAGTTGTGTATTCCAAAGTGCTCTACGAGAACTAACTTGATAAAAGAGAAACATTGTGGCAGCTTAGGAGGTCATTTTGGTGTAGATAAAATATTGGAGCAGGTAAGAAGATATTACCATTGGCCAAAAATGCAAAGTGACATCAGAAAATTTGTTGAAAGTTGTGTAAAGTTTGCTAAAAAGCAAAGGGTTTAAGCACTAATGCAGGTCTTTATCAGCCTTTACCAATTCCTAATAGGCCATGGGAATCCATCAGCATGGATTTTGTCTTGGGTTTTCCTAAAACTCAAAGGGGATTTGACAGTGTGTTTGTTGTTGTTGATAGATTTAGCAAAATGGCTCATTTCATACCATGCAAATGTACAAATTATGCTTCATATATTGCTGGGTTATTTTTCAAGGAAGTAGTGAGAATTCATGGATTACCATTGACCATTATGTCTGATAGGGATAGCAAGTTTGTAGGTCACTTTTAGAGGACTCTTTGGAAGAAATTGGGAACCAATTTGACATTTAGCTTTGCCTATCACCCATAAATAGATGGGCAGACTGAAGTTGTCAATAGGAGTCTTGGAAACCTTCTCAGGTGTTTGACAAAAGAGCATTCACAACAATGGGATCTCATTCTTCCACAAGCTAAGTTTGCCTATAATGACTCGGTCAATAAAAGTGTTGGAAAGAGCCCATTTGAGATAGTCTATGGATTGAAGCCAAGGGGAGTCTTCGAACTTAGAGATTTGAGTGGTATTTAGAGGAGTACATAAGGTGAAGAATTTGCAGTGGCAATGAAGGATATTCATCAGAAAGTGAAAGAAAATCTTCAAAAGAGTGTGGAGAAGTATAAGCAATATGCAGATTTGAAGAAGAGGGATGTTCAATTCAAGGTGGGAGACTTGGTCCTAGCACATTTGAGAAAAGAAAAGCTACCAAAGGGGAAATACACAAAGCTTCAGATGAAAAAGATTGGGCCATGCAGGGTGGTCCACAAATTTGGTGCAAATGCCTATGAGATAGAACTCTCTCCTGGAGTTGCTATCTCTCTGATTTTCAATGTGTCTGATCTTTATCCTTTTAAAGGATCTGTGATTGCAAGTGGAGATGTAGGTACACCAAGAGTTCAAGATGAAGATTAGGTCAAGGAATTACCACCAAGTCAGCCATTGAAGCTTGAAAGCATTTTGAACACAAAGGAAGCAAGGAGAACAAGGCATAAGGTGTATAATGAATACCTAGTGAAATGGCAATGTCTCCCTAATGAAGATGCAACATGGATGATAGAGGAAGACATTAAGAAGCATGGTACAATAGTCCAAGATCTGATCTCAAGTGGAGATTGAGATTTTGTTCTCCCCAGGTGTATGGTGTAGGGGCACCTAGTCAAATATTGTAAATATGATCTAATATTGAGTTTTTGTGTTGTTGAGTCCAATTTTATTGTAATAAGGTCTATTTATACCATGTCACATGTTTTAGTCGCATGGGGTCAATTTATGAAAGCAAAACAAGTTGCAAAAGTGACATTTTTGGTGTGCTCCAAGGAAGGTGAAATGACAAGTATTCCAAAATTCATTGGAATCAGTTGTTTTTTGATGGAAAGTGTGTAAATATGGAAGAAGAAATTTGAATCAGGGTTCTGAAGTCATTTTTTGGAGAAATAACAATAAAAATCTCTATTTTCCTGCAATTTTTAGTGCTTTTCTGTTGTTCATGTGACTTGTATGACCCAATACAATACGGTCAAGACTCAAAATGAATTGCATGTGGTAGAGTTGTGAATAAGATTTCATTTGATCTTTGTTTGGCTTATTTTCATTGGATTTTGAGTAAGTTAGAGCCTATTTAGTAAAAACTACCTATAAAACCTAGTTAGTTAGGGTTTGGTAGAAAAAGATGGATTTTTGAACCATTCCACCAGTGGAAAAATATGAAAATCAGTGGAATGGAGGTATTTAGGGTACTTTCAATGTTTTTGGTGTTTATAGGAGCAGGGGATGGAGTTAGAGTAGATTTCCAAGCAGCCCTAGCCTAATATCTCTATGTATTAGGCTTGTTTGAGTAGATAGAAGGAGGGTTTTGTGGTTTGGTTAATGGGTGATGATTCTAGTTGATGAAATTTATATATTCAGACCCCATGCAATGTGAGGAAAGCCCTGGAGTAGAGTTTTGCAGTTTGGTGTTTGAAAATCATATAGTTGCTTTGTAAAAGAGGCCTAATTAGACCTAGTTACAGAGGAACAGTCAATTTTAGAGGGTGATGTTGCAAAACAAGCCTATGCAGAAATTTGATATGTTAAAGAAGAGAATAAAGGGTATTTTAAATGGTATTTAATTCATGGGTTTGGGGCCTTCTCCAAAAGATATGTTGAAAAACCCCTGTTTGGAGGGCTATAAGGCAGTATGAAGGCTTGTGTGAGATACCACTGAAGTTAGGGTTCCAAACTTGTAAAGTGGGTTCATTGAAGTTGTGTTGACATAATCCACCCTACTCTACATCAAGAGTTCTTTTCATGGACATTGATTAAAACAAAGTCTGTCAAACATAATCTTATTAGACCCTTGGCTTTATGGTCCATAACATCATATTGAGCAGCCAAAGGAGGATCTATAGGCCTTGAAACATTCTCATCAACAACATCCCAAAGATCTCAATCTATCAATAGATCCTCCATCTTCAGCTTCCACATTTCAAAATTATTTCTAGAAAATTTATCCACCTCTATTCTCCTTGATAAATTTGCCATCTAAAAATTCTTGCAACAAGATCACAAAGTGTCTTATGCACAAGCTCCCACTCAAATCTGAATTAGTTCAAAAAACCCAACAACCCACAACTAAAACCAAAGGTGATCAGGCTCTGATACCACATGTAAGGAAGCTAAGGTAGCAGAACAACTTCCTACACTAATCTTGAGAGGAGGATAATGCAAAACTTTACAGATCTTTAACAGTTACAGAAACTTAATTAGAAATAAACATAGATATCATGCATACCACAACATAATGATTTACATGGGGAAAACCTTTTTGGGAGAAAAACCCCACACTCCAAAAGCCACCCAATATATTATTTAGAAATCACAAAGATTGCAATATACTTGTAGAGAAAGCTTCTCACAGGAGTATCACCACTAGAAATCTAGAGACAACATGACCGCTATCAGACTCTCAAAATACATTGTGATACCACAGTTGTAATACAATGCCCTTATAAAATAGGGTTACCTTCTAGGGCAAGACAAGCCAACAAAATATCTACCATAAGATCTAAAACCTAATAATGAATGGTCCAGATTTACAATATATCATTAATTTAATGTATGTAGGCCATTTAATAGTTTTTCTTAACAAAAAAATGTTAACACGCATCCCAATCCACCCCATGCTCCCATTGTATATTACACCTATCGATGTAACTAGGAAATATATATAAATATATATATCCTATCAACAATAAACCTTGTATAATTGCAAGGTTGAGACACATTTTCCCAACACACCTAGATAGGGGTGATCATGGTCAAGTCAGCTTTAGGGTCAAACCCTGACTTCCATCTACAAAGCAAAAGACTACCTTTGTCATAGAATCAGTGTCCCTCTAGAAGAACTTGAAGGAGATCTTGAAGAGAGAACTTAAAAAGGAACATTCCTCCAAATAGAGCACTTACTAATGCAAAGGGAAAACCTCCTTTCGCAACAAACACACACTTACAAACCCAATACACAAGCATCTATTTGCCCAAATTGAAATTTCAACTCAATAAATGATTGCAACAACATGATTAAATAGATTCATTACAGAAAACAAAATCTGCATTACAACTTTACAAGTATCAACCTTCAATGGCCTTCTCTGCACACTCACATATGTATCCACACATCTGCCTACACCCTGGCTTTACCACCTCTCTGCTCCATGCCTCCAATCTATCATTGCATCTTTTATTCTTCCATGGAAGTGACCCACCACCCACAGAGTTTACCCCCAATAAGCCTCAAAGAGGCGTCACAACTTCATAGCGCTCCCCCTTCCTCTACCGCATAGCTTCTCCAAAAGGCTAGAACCCAAGTGTTTCAATGTCTTTTATCTTCCACTCGGCCACTCCCTCCACACATAGACTGGTATTCCAAAATACCTTTGGAAACCATTTGAATTTTTGTTTATTTAGTCGACTTTATGAAATGGCGTATTGATGGAACAATGAATCTGAGAGAGTCAAACTTCAAACAATTTTATCAATACTCTTTGTTCAACATAATGTTTTTCCTCGCAAAACAATGGACTACTCATAATAGCCAACATATATACCACACAACCACCTTTTAAACTACATCAACTCTTAAGTATCTGCCACCCCAAGCCTACTGCAACTTTCAAAAGGAATGTAATTCATGTCTTTGAAATAAACACATAGATTGAAATATGCACTGTGGAGATATCTGTAGTCTTCTACATTGACCGTGTGGGCTCCTCACTTAGGCAACCTTTAAGCATTGTCAAGTTAACATACACATTGTTGGCCATGAAAAGAATTCGTTTCTTTCGCCTTATAAATCTGTTGAGTCTTCTCTTAGACATATATTCATAAACCAATAATCTTTCAGCTCCCTCTACACAACAACTAATTAGCTAAACTAGGTTCTTGTGCTGAATTCATATGATCAACTTAACTTAACTTCCCCATAAAATTCAGTGTCCCCTTATAGATTGGGCCAAATCCTCCATAGCCAAGATTGTTTTTGTCATGGAAATTCTTTGTTGATAACTTAAGTGCTACATAATCAAAACAAGTTATCATTGATCCACGACAACCAACACTATTTACCACTTTGAGATGTTAAACAATATGCGGCAAAAAACTGGAATCATTGCTCCATTAAATTTACCAACTGCTTGGCCATTTTCTTGCCCTGATTTGACAAGCTGCATTGTTTTTGGTGGACCAAACCAGGCAATTTAATAATCTTAATGCTTTCTAATCTTGGGCAGTTCACTTCCATTGAACATTTATTACAAAATAGTCCAAGAAGAGTGAGAGACTTAAGACTAGAGGAACTGAAGGAAACCATTCTCAAATTTGAAGACAATCTGTATTGGGATACCATCAAACTTTGAAGAAGGCAACATAATTTGAAAATCACCTAAATTCCTTCCCACTTAGCTCAACGTGTTCAAGATAACATGTTACAAGTTCAGAGAACCCTAGAAATAGTGAAGGTACCTTTGTCATCATAAAATTCTTAAGAAATAGAGATGTAAGTGTCACACATCAACCTTGCTCCTGAAGCAAATGACAAAACTGAACCAAACTGAAAACTAAACATAAAAATGTTTTTGGTTGATGTCAATTGCTCATTCGCCTAGGATGCTCTTGCATCACTTACCAAAACACTACCTTTGAGCTTCCATTTTTTAGGAGCCCATTTCCTTACTAAGTCAATAGTTGGGTGAAAGGAGAAAACTTACCAATAAGTGCATTCTCCATTATTGATATGATATGGTCCATAGTGTTTTCTAACAGCTTTATGGCTACACCATCTAATGTTTCTATTAGCTCAAGAGTGATGTACAAGGCTTTGATCACACATGCCACATAGTCATCTTCCAACACTATATCAAACCACTTTTTAGTCCACTCGCTGGAGTACCACCCAAGGATTGTTGGAACCTGGCTAGTGTTGTCATTGATGTCAACTTCTAGCAGATGGTTCACTTGGTTTCCAAGTGCTTTTAAGAAAATTTGAATAAAAAGGTGTGCATTGTGATAGAGGTATATTTAGTGTTGTGCTCCAGATTTCTTCATGGTTGAAGATATGCGTGTGTGGTTTGGAAGTAATGATCAGAGGTGTTCAAAGGTGTTATATCCAAAGTTTCAGATTCTAGATCGTGCGTCAGTGGAAGAAATGTTTGATAGAGTGTTTTGCCTGTGAAGAAGGTTGTTTGGGAGAAATATGATTGCTTTGCATTAAGGTTTCTTGTCCTACAAATTTGGGAATGTGCTTATATTGTCAATATCTTCTTTCCCTTGACATTTATAGTGTTGGGTTTCTCTGCAAGCTCAGTTCTTGTGTTAAAGTTTAGTAGTAGTGCATCTTGATGTGCAAATTGAAGGCATTCTTTGTTTTAGGTGGTTGCAGCAATATTGCAGAAGTTTATGATGATTCTAGAATATTCTAAAAAGATGTGTGGATACTTTGGAGTGTTTCTTTTTGATCTACATGATGTTTTTGGACTTGGAGAGGCACGTAGGTGATCACTTGTTGTGTTAGCTCAGGTTTGGCCAACCTAGCATACTAGCACTATTTGCAGAGGTACCTCATGGATTGTGGATGTGATGAGCAACATGGTGATATAGTTTTGGGTCCTAGTTAACCCTTGGCATGGTCCACCTTCACTTATTTCCACCACGGAAGTGTTTGGTGCCAACCTATTTTGGTGTTGCAGTTTGAGGTGCACACGCTTCATTAAGGCTGACCTAATTGAAATTGTTTTAGGTCATAGATAATATAAATACAAGGTTAAATTTGAGTGGAACTAGGCAGAAAAGAAGATGCGTATGTGAATCAAGGGTGGTGAATTGAGTGCAAGCTTAAATGCTTATGACTCCTAGATGTAGTGAGCAGAAGGTGTCTACATTTCAGCTTCCTTGAAGTTATTGGAGGCAGTGAGCCGAAGGTTGCAGATGGCATAAAGTGTAGTGGTGGATTTCTTCTATTGCTTTGAGATAGTGAATCTCTATGTAATAGACATTTTCTATTCTTCTTTCTTTTGGGCAATGAGCCCTTGGTAGTCAGCCTACTTGTATTCGGTGTTGCAATTCATATATATGTGAGCTAATCCTCACCATGGTTTTTCCCTTCTTGGGTTTTCCATGTAAATATGGTATTCTTATGTGTTTGCATTGTTGATTCATATGTTTACATTTTGATAATGCATAATAAGAGTTTGAAATAGTATTGAGGGCTTAATGTTTTAATGTACAACTGATTCACCCCCCCTCTCAGTTGTCATATGCCTCTAACAAGGATGTATTTGTTGGAATCTAATTTGACCCTCACATCCCATTAGATCTTGGAAAAATAATGATATCCCTTCTACAAGAGATTTCAATAAAGCTAAAAGTGCAATAATATTCATACAATATGTGTGTGCCCAAAAGAGCATATAATTTACATATGAACCCCTAATTATATAGAGAAGGTGTGAGATGAGATGGTAGTTGTGGACTCTAACCACCTTGCATGTGCATAGGATATATGTGATAAAGGTGTCATATGCACAAGTTAGGTGTCACCAAAAAGGTGAACATGTGTCTCATCCATATGAGGTGAGATAAAAAGGT
The DNA here is from genome assembly GCA_027924645.1 of Cunninghamia lanceolata. Taxonomy (NCBI): domain Eukaryota; kingdom Viridiplantae; phylum Streptophyta; class Pinopsida; order Cupressales; family Cupressaceae; genus Cunninghamia; species Cunninghamia lanceolata. The sequence goes on along the minus strand of BSBN01001201.1, from coordinate 12,660,150 downwards.
AAAAGTCTCTAAGTGCGGACTTAAAAAGTATGAATCGAACTCTCCTAGATAGGCTAAAAGCTAACTAGTTGGAGAATATCCTTATTTACACTAACAACCCCCCTTAAGTCTAACTTAGGGAGAATAGATAAATAAAGATGGGTCCTAACTACGAGGCCATGTTAGGTACCCATGTACAAATAATTTTCTCATAAATAGAGTAAACGATAAAACTCAGTGGGAAATAAAATTCCTCTCAAAAAAGAGAAAAGATGAATGAAAAATGTACAAGTAAAGAAAGAAAGAGGACTTAATATGACTCCCCAAGGATTACTTCTAGCACAAATGTATAATAAATGTTGCCCCCATAGGAGAGAGAAAGAGAGAAGGTCTAAGAAACCCACCAAAAGTGAGAAGGAAAGAATTCCATGCAAGAAAATGCTCCCTCCCAAAACTGAGATGAATTCAAAAAGCTAGGGTTGCAGGCATGTTGTAGAGCTGATTGTTTTGTTTAGTGAGGATATAGATGCTATACATGAATAAACAATAGTTGGCATTGTTGATATTAAACAAAGATAAATGTTATTATGGATGGATAATTAATTTAAATAGCCAATAAATTACATAACTAATTATTATAATTGAATTTTGGAGTGCAATTTGTAGTGCATTTGATTCTAAACTTGAACTAGTCCATCTAATCTTCCTTTACTATTCATGGTTCTATCCAGAAATTGAGCTTTGTTGTATGTATGAGGTACGTATGTTTGACTACAACTTTATTGACACTATACCCAAGTTATGGTGGAAGAAATCTCCAAAATGTTGTCAGTAAATTGGTTAGTTTTGGTTTATGGTGAATTATTTGTAAAAAGTAGTTTCTATAAAGAATTAAAGAAACAAAATAGATTTTTGAGAAATAAAATTCAAGAATATCTTACACATGTACCAATGTACCATAGTACACATATTACATTTATTTTAATTAAAAAAGTTGGTTTAACTTTTGTTTATTAAATCTTAATTCCTTGAATAGTTTTGCTCTGTTTCATAATGCAATTTTAGTTGAAGTATAGTTTTTAATATTATTATATTTCTGTTCAACTTTTATTTTTTAAACTTTAAATTTCATTATGAATTCCAAAAATTTAAATTGTACCTAGATTGTTTACTAATGAATCAAGATTAAAGAAACTCAAACAATGCAATGGAAGTACATTAGAAAAAAATACATTTGTATTAGGAAAGAAATCTAAAAAACAATTATCTAATAACCTATGTAAATTAATGAAATAATATAGTCTTGAACTATATTAAGAAATAAAATATTACATCTTATCACCTTGAACAACACTTCAAATAGGTTCATAGTGGCAAATCCACCTTTAGATTAAAAAATGTGGAACTTCATCATAAACTCAAGAGATATAATTTCTTCACACTTCTCTTGGGTAATCTACAATGGATAGAAAACTCTTTTATCGTCTAACTCATGGAATGGATACAAGCCTCTAGATAGCAGATTGGATCTTTTAGAAGCAAATATTTATTTTAAATAAGTCTAAGGAGATAAAGTAAAGGACTATTTTGAGCTTGTAAATGGGGGTCTTCTTCGAAATGTAAAATGGAAGGTCTAACTTGACGCTCTCCTCTTGTAGGACACCTACATATGATGGAATGCCACCCATGAGTATAGGCTTGGTATATGGATGCACTAGAGGCATTAACTATTGTGGATTATTCCATTCTTTAAAGTATGGGATTAGCTATATTGGCACATATACCGATTGTCCACCCTTCATCCTGCATATGTTGTGACATCTTAACTTAGTAGGATGTTGATCAGAACATATTCTAATTTCCATCTATTTCAGAAGAGTAGACAATCAATCTTTACAACATTTATCACATCCTTGGAGTTCTTGTTAGAGGGGAAACACTTACACTTCCTACGAGAAGTCTAAGCAAGAGAGACTAGCTTGGGCAACTATGATGGAAGAGACTCGACTTGGAGATAGACTCAACATTAAGTTCACTTTAGTTTCTAGACTTGCCATTCTGCCTTTGTGGAAGGCCTTGATTAGTCTAATTACTACTTGCTTGTTAGGAGGCAAGAAGGTTTTGATTATTATGTGGTGATGGGCATCAATCATTCAACAACTTGAGTGAGGGATAATTTTCGCTTGGGGTATTGATATTCTAGTATTGGTTTATTGATACTTGTATTGTATTTCATGATAGGGGCCTTGATTTTAGCCACCCTTCACCGATTATGTCATGGATCCTTGAGTATATTGTACCTTATCAAAGAGAGATGCCCCCTTCATACCTAAGACTATCGAGAGCCATGCGATGGGGTCATCTTGGTCACTTTATGTTGCAAGTATGTGCCTAACTGGTGTTGTCACTGGTGTTAATTGTGCTCTTACTTTGTTGCTTTCTTGTAAGGAGTAAGATGCTTTGTATTTACTTATGTAAGTGATCCTGACATTGAGGATATTGAGAAAATTAGCTCCTCCGGTGGTAACAGTGTGTTGCAGTGGAAACAGTGTATTGTATTCAGAAGAATGGTCTAGAAGTTTGCTCCATATTTCCTGTAGAATGAATATCTTTGCCTACAGATTGGAAGTTATTTAGAATTCTATCTGAAGATGTTATATTCCAATTTTAAGCCTCCGGTATGAAGATTTGAGTAAGTTATGTTCACCAGAGTGAAAACTATTTTTCTTGTAAGTTTGGTGGTGACAGGGAGAAAGTGTTATGCTCCGTATTCCCCGCATTAAAGTATTTTGGTCCGTGGTTCTAGAGTTAAGTCTAATTTGATCTTATGAACCTTCAACTCTAATGGATCATGATCTGGTGGTTCGCAAGCTATCCTTTCCTTATGACAGTGGCTAACAGTGTTGTTCTTGTGCTCTGGTTTGAAGAATCTTCTTGACAGAGTGGTTAGAGATCATGCGGTTGTTCCTGGTGATTATGATGTGCTTGTGGATGTCTCTTGATCATGTTCCTACCTTTGGATTGGTCCGCAAAGAGAAAATTAGATCATGGATGAAGAATGTTCTTAGCAGACATAGTGTTTTCAATAGTCTTTGTTGACTTGGTTGATTTCACTAATTGTGGAGATGCCTTGAAGATTGTGGAAGCATGCCGTGGCATGAAGAATTACATTTGAGTCCCAGCTAAGGTGTGATGTGATCAGCATACATCTTTACATATTTCCCTTAACAAATTTTTGTATTAGGTCCAGACCTATTTCTATGTATGTTTTTGCAATGTCGACCTTGGAGATTGTTCCAACAGTTGGTAAATGTATTGCCAACCTTGATGTATATTCCAAGGTTGATGACTTGTATAAAAACTTGTAATGAATTGCAAAAAAGTGTATGAGTGTGTGAAAATGAATAGATAAGTGCGAAGGTGTAAAAGAGCAGAGTAGAGAAGTTGTATTGTGCTTCAATGGAACTGAACCTAGGCATGGAGTAGATGCTACTTAATCAATTCATCATTTTGGCAGTGAGCCACCCCTCGGTAGTGAGCCATTCTTGGCAGTGAGCCATTCTTTGCAGTGAGCAATTTGGGTTGTGAGCCCTGTAGGTAGTGAGCCTCTATTTTTTGATATTGTTATAACTCATATATTTCTATGGGCTAACACCCACCATGGTTTTTTCCTTTTAGGGTTTTCCACGTAAAAATCTTGTGTCTACTGTGTTGAATGTGTAATTGTGATTAAGTCTATGGTTTCATGCTTTCATAATTAAATCTTATTATCAGTAATTAAGTAGTTGATGGTTTGATATTCATATGAAGTTAAGTTTTTGTGACAACTAATTCACCCCCCTCTTAGTTGTCCTGTGCATTTCAACAATTGGTAATAGAGTAGGTTCCTCAGAAGAAAGTCTAACAGCTTGAGGAAAGATCCAGGATGTCTTTTAAGAAGGAAGCACCATAGTTTGATGGGACAAATTATGCTCTATGGAAGGTATGACTAAAAAGCCATCTCCTTTGTCTTGGTTATAAAGTGTGGAAAGCTACAGAAATAGAATACACCATACCTAAAAATTGTTTGATAACTGAAGATGAAATCAAAGAATATGAGTTGAATACAAAAGCTAGAGATGCCTTGTTAAGTGCCTTGTTTTACACTGAGTTGATAAAAGTCATGGATCTAGAATCTACAAATGGGGTGTGGGAAAAGTTGAAGAAACTATATGAAGGAGATGATTCTATAAAAGAAGCCAAGCTATAGGGCCTGAAAGCACAATATGAGAGTTTAAAGATGAATGAAAATGAAAATAGTACTACCTTCATGCAAAGGGTTGATGAACTTGTCAATGGGATAAAAGGTATGGGAGGAACTATTGGTGATAAGGAAGTTGTGATGAAAATTCTTAGATCACTACCAAAGTCCTACAGTCACAAAGTAGCTTCCATTGAAGAAGTAATGACTATGAAAACTATTGATAGAGATCAATTACTTGGAAATCTTACATCCTTTGAGATGAGAGAGTTTGGTGATGCTCTACCAAAAGTCAAAACTTCTTTCAAAGCCAGTACTTCAAAAAAGATCTCCAAAGATGAAAAATATAAAGTGGAATCTGATGATGACTTTGATGAAATTGAAGCTAACTTTGTTGACAGATTACAAATAGATTCCAATAAGTTCAAAGGCAAACAACCTTTCAAATCATTTTCATGTGGTAAAGTAGGTCATTATGTTTCCAGATGTCCTGAAAGAATTGAAAGGAATAGAAAAAGATTTGAAAGCAGGCCTAGAGCTCCAAATAAATGCTACTATGTTAGAGATTTTGATGATGGTGTGACTGATGATGAATATGATGATGCCGGTACTAGTGCAAATGAATGCTTGTTTATTGCTATTAAATAAGAACCTATGTCTACCAATCCTGCTAGCTGTGTGAAGGAAGAAAAACTAGTGGAAGAAAGTGCTTTGGCTGTTCAGGTTGAGAAAGATAAGGATGAATGGGTTATTGATAGTGGTTGCTCACATCACATGACCAGTGACAAAAGTAAGTTTGTGAGTTTTGGAAAATATGATGGAGGACTAGTTAGGTTTGGAGATAATGCAACTGGTAAGATTTGTTGGAGTACATGACCACTGAGAGGGGGGGTGAATCAGTGGTCTATAAAATTTAACATTTCAAAACTTGACTCAAAAATCTTGTGCAAAGGAACTCATTGAAAACAGAGCCATCATGATATGCAAACTAGAATACAAAACTTAAATAAAGATGACCAAATAGGTACAGCATAATTAACCATAAAGAGAAGACATGACACAGTTTTTGATGAGTGGAAAACCCCCATAGGGATAAAAAACCACTCTTGAATCCTTCCACTTTATTGTGCCTCTCTGGCTAGGAAAATCTCACTAATTACAACAAATGTCTCATTGACATACATGCCTCACTGGAAACAAACATGTCTCATTGACCATGCAAGCCTCACTGGCTACAATATGCCTCATTGGCAAAATATACAATCTCAGAACAATACAAAGAATACAAAGGGTTTCTTTGTTTCAATACAAACCCCTGAATTTGCATATCCCTTTGTAATCACACTCAACTCAATCTGCATTTCATTCTATTTATCTCTGCATAATCAATTACATATTGTCTTCATACTGGACATGATTCAATCTGTAAATTTGCTGCATAATGTCTTCATCCTATGTTTGATTCATCCCTACAAAAACATCTCATACATCTCTCAAATCTCATACAAAAAATTCAGCTGATCCACCTGCATTTTCTTTTCAAAAACCTCACAAAAAAATCTTCAGAGATAGTACATGTATCAGTCGTCAAATCCAATACATAATGAACCTGCAATGTTATTAAAAATAATAATAATTTGACATTTCATATTCATCTTCTCTCTGCATATTCATTTTCCCTTTTCAAAAACAACTCTTCAATAATCTCCAATCTATTCATCTTCCCTGCATTTACCATCTCCCATATAAAAATTAGAAATCATAAAATGGCATCCATCTCTTGCAAATAAAAATCTTCAATAATATTTAATCAATTTGCCCTGATAAGAAATAAAACACCTTTATTATTTCGGATGCACTTTTCAAAAACCTTCTGCATAAATTCCATAATTGCCACTCCAAAAAAAATAAAGTCTCCACAAAGTAACTTTCTCACTTATAGAAAAACAATAAAGACTCCTTCACTTTTTCCTTCAATGTCATGAGAGTGGAGTTTAAAATAGAAAAAATATTTCCTAAAAAAAATGCCTTTAAAACCCAAATAAATCTACCTTTTTAGAATAGCTAAAAATAGCCTTAAAAGGCTTTATCCAATGTAGACACACAGTCATACATTCTAGTGTACGTCAATGTTCGAGCTCCAGATTGGGATTTCTTATTTTAAACCTTAGCCATTGATATATTATCGCACGCCCACAATAACTTTTAATCTTAAGCCATCGATTGCCTTTTCCTGCCCAAGCACATAGAGTATGACTGGAGGGTTCAGTGGCACTAGGTGGAGGGGCCGGTTAGGCCACGATGCCAATACCCATAAGTTGTAACTAAAGTGCCCTTCGACCTGCTATAGCGGGTCAACATTGAAACATAAGAAAAGTGCAAAGGAAATGATAGGTAGCTTTAGGGATTATAACATATACAATTAGGGTTAGATTTAAGATATGCAAAGGGAATAAATCAACAAAGAGATGTGCAAATTGAGCTCAGATCCTTATGAAAATATAAGAGATGAATAAACCCTGATAGACCCTGATAAATGACAAATATTTTTAAGAACTCTACAAGTTTATAACTTAGGATTTAGACTATTGGTCTTCAAAGACACCAACTTGTTTCAAACTCCAACTCTTCAACAAAGAGACTCTGATCACTTGAACACTGATTCTTCAGACACTGCCCATGTCTCTGCCATGCAACTCCTTCACAAACACCTTAAGCATGATTATAAGCATAACAAGCATCAACAAATCAAAGAATCAATATCAACAAAATTTGCTTGCATATACTTGCATAAAATTTCAACTCTTGAAACATGAGAAGATCAATCAATAACTTATCAACTCAATTACCATAAACAAAAGTATGAAAGAATGAAGTACATGAGAATTCTTTCTAAAGACATGAGCAACACCATCAAACATTCTGATCCTTTGATCAACCATCACCATCAAACATTATGATCCTTTGATCCTGACTGAGAGCATGTAGAATTCAACTCTTCTGCAAGAGCAATGACATCCTAATGAAAGCAACAACACAACTCTCTGAATAAACAATGTGTGTCTTCATCACCAATGATGCAAGCCTTCACAAACTTCCTACTATATCATGAACATCATACCAACTGATTCACCATAATAACTCATGAACAATGAAGCACATGTGAACTCTTGAAGCATGGCATCTTGAAGCATGAACTCATGACACATCAACTCCTTCAAATCAAACCTTCTTCAAATCAAGAACAAGAATATCATCATAAGACAACCTGTGACATAAAACATGGCAACCATGACATGGAACACTATTAAGCCAACATGAAGATCAACCCATCTTTTGGCATCAATTCATCTATCAAATTACAATCTCCATACAACTTTTGCATACATCATGGATGAGTCAATTACCAAACCATCAATGACAAACTTGTCACACTATGCAACTCCTAAAACATGAACCATCATCAATCAACTCAAACAACAGATGACCTTTTGACATCAATGACAAACTCCATTCCAACAAGATTTGTGGAAAAGGATCTATTTCATTTGATGGAAAGCATAATACTAACAATGTCCTATATGTGAAGGGTTTGAAGCATAATCTTTTGAGTGTTGGTCAAATGTGTGACAAAGGTTATGATCTGAGATTCAAAGACAATGGGTGCAAGATCATGGAAAGCTCTAGAACTGTGATTGCTACTAGTAAGAAGACCAGAGGTAACATCTATCAATTAGGAGGAACTAATGATTACTGTCTGTTAGCCCAAATAGATGAGAGTTGGTTGTGGCATAGAAGGATGTGTCATATAAACTTTGATAATCTGGTGAAGATAAGTTCAAGTCAGACTATGAGAGATTTACCAAAACTTGTGAAACTCTCCAATACAATTTGTAAGGAATGTCAGTTAGGCAAGCAAACAAGAACAAGTTTCAAAAGCAAATAGCAATTTTTTGCTAGTTTGTTGGATCTGGTACATACAGATCTATGTGGTCCTACAAGGATAAGAAGTCTACAAGGTGACATGTACTTCATGTTGCTTATTGATGATTACTCTAGAATGACTTGGGTTACTTTTCTAAGACACAAATCCAAAGCGCTAGAAAAATTTGAATCCTTCAAGGCAATGGTTGAAAATGAAATAGATATGAAAATCAAATGCTTGAAATCTGATAGAGGAGGTGAGTTCACATCAAATGAATTCAACATCTTCTGTGAAGAGCAAGGAATAAAAAGATAATTGTTTGCACCTAGGACTCCTCAACAAAATGGAGTTGTGGAAAGAAAGAGCATGACAGTTCAAGAGGCTGCTAGAACAATGATGAAGGAAGGAGGTCTGCCAAAAGTCTTATGGAAAGAATCTATACATACTGTTGTCTACATTCAAAACATAGTTCAAGTGAAAGATAATGGTACTAAAACTCCCTATGAATTGTGGTATGGAAGAATTCCTATAGTAAAATATTCCAAAGTCTTTGGAAGCAAATGCTATATCAGAAGAGATGAAGAGCTAGGGAAGTTTGATGCAAGATGTGATGAAGGAATCTTCCTTGGATACTCTACCAAGAGTAAAGCCTACCGGTGCTACAACAAAAGGCTGAAAAAGATTGTTGAGAGTGCTAATGTAAAGGTGGATGAAGGCAAAGGAAGAACATCATATCAGAGTGACTATGAATCAGATGAACCTACTACTATAACTTATGAAGAAAAAGTTGTACAAGAAGACAGTCAAGATGAAGAAGAAAAGACTCCGGAAGTTGCTGCTAAAACCCCCAGGTATGTAAGAATCAATCACTCTGAAGATCAAATTATTGGAGACAAAGACAAAGGAGTACTAACAAGGAAAAGAGCTGTAAAAGAACAAGTGAATTATTGTTTTCTCTCTACAGTTAACCAAAAACTGTGAATGAAGCTTGCAATGATGAAAATTGGGTAAAGGCAATGGAGAAGAACTAATGCAGATAGAGAAGAATGAAACTTGGGAACTAGTTTCTAGACCTGCTGAAAAAAAATATTATTGGAACCAAATGGGTTTTCAGGAACAAGCTGAATAAAAATGGAGAAGTTATAAGGAATAAAGCAAGGCTTTTGTGCAAAGGATATTCTCAAATTGAAGGGATAGATTTTGAAGAGACCTTTGCTCTAGTAGCTCAGATTGAAGCAATCAGAATGTTTCTAGCATTTGCAGCTCACAAAGATTTCAAAGTGTATCAGATGGATGTGAAGTTTGCATTCTTGAATGGTGAGTTAGAAGAGGAAGTCTACATTGAGCAACCAGAGGGATTCCAACTATCAAATAAAGGTGATATGGTATGCAGGTTGAAGAAAGCATTGTATGGACTCAAGCAAGCTCCTAGAGTCTGGTATGCAAGGTTGGATAAGTACTTGTTACAGTTAGGGTTCAATAAAGGTACTGCTGATAGTAATCTTTATTTCAAGATTAATGGTGATCAAATTTTGATTGTTGAAGTCTTTGTTGATGATATCATCTTTGGAGGCAATGAAAGTATGTGTATGAAATTTGTTGGTGAAATGTAGAAAGAGTTTGAGATGTCTATGTTTGGTGAGATGAATTTCTTTCTGGGTCTGCAAATCAATCAATTAGATAAAGGAATCTTCATATCTCAGTCTAAGTATGTGAAAGAGTTGTTGAAGAAATCTGGGATGGAAGACTCTAAACCGGTATGTACTCCCATGGTGACTGGCTGCAAGTTGAGCAAAACTGATGAATCACCTAAGACTGATCAGAAGTATAGATCCATGATTGGAGGATTACTTTATCTAACTCAAATCAGACCTGATATTATGCATGTAGTTTGTCTTGTTGCAAGATTTCAAGTTGATCCAAGAGAATCACATATGATGGTAGTTAAGAGAATCTTGAGGTATTTAAAAGGCACTCCAGATCATGGCTTATGGTATCCAAAGGATAATAATTTTACTCTTAGTGCTTATACAGATGCTAATTGGGCTGAAGATGTTGATGATAGAAAAAGTACAAGTGGAGGTGCTTTCTTTTTGGGCAACAGATTGGCTTCATGGATGAGTAAGAAACAAGACTCAATCTCTTTATCAACTGCAGAAAAAGAATATATTGTAGCAGCATGTTGTTGTACTCAAGTGTTATGGATGAAGTAGACTTTGAGGGACATAAGAGTTGTATATGAAGATCAAGTTGCAATCTTCTGTGACAATACAAGTGCTATAAATATTTCAAAGAATCCAGTGATGCACTCAAGGGCAAAGCATATATCTCTAAGATATCACTTTCTGAGAGAAAAGGTGACGTAGAATAAAGTTAAGTTAGAATATGTGCCTACAAAGGATCAGATTGTAGATATCTTCACCAAGCCTCTGCCTAAGGATACTTTTGAGTATCTCAAAGAAAAGTTAGGGGTCATTACCCCTCCTGCCCTCAACTAAGATGCATGAGAATGCATCAATCCAGTGGTGTTCAAAGTCTCATTCTTTGATCTGGATTGATGTTTTGAGAGCTACCTCTCAGGGGGAGTAGCTAGATGTGTTGGTAACAGCCCAGTTGGATCAGAGTAGTAGAATGCAAGTATGTGCCCTTTTCCATTTATGTCAAAGGGGGAGAGAAATCATGTGAAAAATGTAGGGGCAAAAAGAATACAGATGTGTAAAGAGAAAGGGGGTGAATCTTGTCTTGATTGTCTTTTTAGTTGTTCACATCATATATTGCCATCAATGACAAAGGGGGAGATTGTTGCAAGTATGTGCCTAACTGGTGTTGTCATTGATGTCAACATATCTGTGTTGTCATTGGTGTCAACTATGCTCTTACTTTGTTGCTTGCTTGTAAGGAGTAAGATGCTTTGTATTTACTTATGTAAGTGATCCTAATGTTGAGGATATTGAGAAAATTAGCTCCTTCGGTGGTAATAGTGTGTTGCAGTGGAAACAATGTATTGTACTCAGAAGAATAATCCAGAAGTTTGCTCCACATTTCTTATAGAATGAATATCTTTGCCTGCAAATTGGAAGTTATTTAGAAGTCTATCTGAAGATGTTATATTCCAAGTTTGAGCCTCCAGTATGAAGATTTGAGTAAGTTATGTTCACTAGAGTGAAAACTGCTTTTCCTGTATGTTTGGTGGTGACAGGGAGAAAGTGTTATGCTCCACATTCCTCCGCATTGAAGTATTTTGGTCTGCAGTTCTAGAGTTAAGTCTAATTTGCTATTATGAGCCTTCAACTCTAATGGATCATGATCTGGTGGTCCGCAAGCTATCATTTCCTTATGACAGTGGCTGACAGTGTTGTTCTTGTGCTCCGGTTTGAAGAATCTTCTTGACAAAGTCGTTAGAGATCGTGCGATTGTTCCTGGTGATTACAATGTACTTGTGGATGTCTCCTGATTGTGTTCCTACCTTTGGATTGGTCTACAAAGAGAAAATTGGATCATGGATGAAGAATTTTCTTAGCAAACCTAATGTTCTCACAAGTCTTGGTTGACTTGGTTGATTTCACTAATTGTAGAGATGCCTTGAAGATTGTGGAAGCGTGTCATAGTGTGAAGAATTGTGTTTGAGTTCCAGCTAAGGTGTGACGCGATTAGCATACATCTTTACATCTTTCCCTTAGCAAATTTTTGTATTAGGTCCAGACCTATTTCTATGTATGTTTTTGCAATGTCGACCTTGGAGATTGTTCTAACGGTTGATGAATCTATTGTCGACCTTGATGTACATTCCAAGGTTGATGGCTTGTATAAAAACTTGTAATGAATTGCAAAAAAGTGTATGAGTGTGTGAAAATGAATAGATAAGTGTGAAGGTGTAAAAGAGTAGAGTAGAGAAGTTGTATTGTGCTTTAATGCAACTGAACCCAGGCATGGAGTAGATGCTACTTAATTAGTTCATCATTTTGGCAGTGAGCCCTATAGGTAGTGAGCCTCTATTTTTTAGTATTGTTATAACTCATATTTTTGTGGGCTAACACCCACTGTGGTTTTTCCCTTTTAGGGTTTTCCATGTAAAAATCTGGTGTCTACTGTGTTGAATGTGTAATTGTGATTAAGTCTATGGTTTCAGTCTTTCATGATTAAATCTAAATATCAATAATTAAGTAGTTGATGGTTTGATATTCATATGAAGTTAAGTTTTTGTGACAACTGATTCACCCCCCTCTCAGTTGTCCTATGCATTTCAACACTTTAACACTTCTACATGAGTTGTGGCTACTTTGATAGATGCAAAATTCATTTCAGACCCCTATAGAGAGATGGAGGGGTTATGATAAGAGACAAAGCAATCTAATCTTACTATCAAGGTGTTAGCCACTTGACAGATAAGAACAATTTGATCAGGGCTCGCCCTATTACATGAATACTCTAGTAGCTAAGAGATGATTTTCCTAAGGATTTGTCCCCAGTACCCCTATGCTATAGATCTATTCAAGATGTGATGGATGGTGAATCTCTTTTATGGGTCACTTGTTCTATGAGTTTCAATCACATGACCATGGGCCAGGCTCAAGGCAATAGAAATCTTGTTGATCTCAAAGACTTATTGTCATGGAGGATGAGGAGATTGACAATGATATTAATGAGTACTATGATCCCAAGAGGGAGAGAGATGAGATAGCACTAGAGGACAATGAATTGTCCCCAGAGGTTGAGGAGGTAGTCCCAAAGTTGGTTACACCTGCACCTTGAGTGGTGCCTTTTACAAAGTTGACAAAGGAGGAGATGAGGATTAGTGATTCCTTATGGCAACTTGGTGACCCTTGTGATTACTATGCTTATCTTTTCCTTTTTACCTTTTTACACTTGCTCATCTAAGAATGACTATGCTCTAACACTGGACTAACACTCTCTTTGTTTGCATTTTGACATAGGCACTGTTGACAGATGGAGGGATCTTTTCAAGATAGCTTTTTTAGATATTTTGATCTCATCCACAAGATAAGCAAGGGAGGTACTTTTGATTGATATTGGGATGCCTACACTAGCAGGTCAACAAACATATGTCCTTGCTCCCACTTATCATGTTGGCCAAGATGTGGCCTCTCAAAGGACTAGAGTTGTTGCATTAGAGACTAGCGTCACTTTGCTTCAAGAGATGGTCAACCTTGGGATTTACAGATGAAATTCAACTTATTCATGGGTTCAGACACCAAAATAGTGTGCTAAAGAAAGTGAATTTGACCTCCTAGTATGGCATTCTCTTCCTTTGGCACACTCTAGATCACTTGTATTCCTTTTCCCAACTTGACATTACCTTTAAGTGTGTTTTCCTTTGTTAATACATGTCTCAAAAACCCTGATGCCCACTTCTCTACCTTGACACTTCATTATCTTTCCCCATATCCAAATTTGTCATATTGGCCTTGTTTGATGCCCTAAAAAGACTCTTCTCATAAGCTTGGCAAACATGTTAGCTTTGTTGAACACACCCAGATACTAAGAGGGGGGGTGAATCAATATTCAAACAAATCTCAAAGAAAATTGAAACTTAATCTTTATAGAATTAACAGAAACATAAAAGATCAACATAATGCACAACACCACATAACACCAAATATACATGGTAAACCCCAAAGGGGAAAAACCACAGTGAGAAAGCTGCTAGGAGCTATTGCCCTAATCCAGCCTCACAAAGGAATCATAGTTACAACTTTGTTTTAGGGCTACAACCCAAGAAAGTTACTACTCCCTGTAGAAAGGTTTTAGGGTCACTCCCAAGGAAGATATAACTCCCTACAGACTTTGTTTAAGGGCTCCAACCCAAGGAAGCAACTACTCCTGGAACTGATAATAAACTCAAAAAAGATTATAGCATGATAGTCCTTGTATTGTTTGAATCTAACAACGAAGCTCAATTCTTTTGATGATTGCAATTCTACTTTTTCACTTCTCTTTTGATGAATACAATTCTGCTTTGACAACTTCTTCAAATGTCTTCTATGCAGCTTACTGACTCACTTCTTTCAGCCTTCAAGAAGCTTTGCCTTTGGCTCACTGCCTCCAGCAAACAATTAGGCACACTCTTCACTTCCCTTCTATCTTAAAAATATCTTCAAGATGAAACCAGACAGGATCTATTACTTCTGCTCTTTCTCTTTCAGTCGCACATCATAATGCATTATAAATCCACATTTGACTTCTTACTCTCACACTCGCAATCACACTTCACCTAGATCAACTAGGTTTACAATATAAACATGATATTACATTGATTACTTTACATGTCGACCAGAGACAACAAGAATATTACAATTACAAGTCAGCCAAAGATCAAACAACATGAAATGTGTAGAGGGTAAGCCCTAAAATGAGCTACACACACCACCAACAAAAGGAACACGCCTTGCGGATTCCAACACACACTTAACCTGGTCCTAAACACCCTTCATAACATCAACCTTCAAAGAATAACATCCACATGCTTTGCACAATTGAAATAGGTCAGCCTTAAGTAAGAAAATATAAAGCTTGTAGCAAATCGACCATTACAACTTGGTGGTACTCATGGAAGATTAAACATTACTTGAGCTTCTCCTAGATGAGTTAACATGACTCATACAACATCTCCAAACACTCCTTGAACTTCACACAACAAGGACTTTGTGGTGCACACCTTTAACATACCTCAATCGGCCAGACAAAAGCATAACCTAACAACACCTTCATTCCAGACTACAGCCTGTCCGGAGAAACCAAAAAATGCCTTACAAAGCAACATGAAACATCACAAGATCCTTAGGATAATTCTCCACTAGCCAATTCACCACTTCATATAGAAACAAATTGGTGCAAGCTAACAAACACTGAAACTAGCCACCGAACAATACAGTCCTGCACTCTGTCACTTACAACTTTCTCTACTGAGGGAAAAATGATATGAAACTTTGAATGTGGCACCTTCACAACACACTAAACTTAACTTCTCAACTACATGACTATATCTTCAAAGGTAGAGGAATGCAAAGAATTCTCCCAATCAGTCTTCAAGGCAACTTCCTGCAACAAAAACCTTCACCAACATCCAGAGACCAGAGCCTCCTTGTAGCAACACATACTTCCTTAGGAATAACAAGAGAGAGCATACAACATGCTACAGACCATCAACAACATCTCCCCAACATCAATATTACTTCTAGTCCTTATCTTAATGCTTCTAATTCTCATCTTAATACACCATCATGATATCATCTCTGCTGACAACAAACATACTCAATACAACTTTAATTGACATTAAACAAGGCATGACATCCAACAATGAACATCAACAACATCACTATTAGCACACCATCATAGTATATCATCAACATAAGCATTAATGATAGCCCAAACTAAGTGTTGACATCAATGACAACCACATCAGTGACAACCTTAAGTACCATATGTGTAACAATCTCCCTCTTTGGCATTGATGGCAACACACACCTAATTATTCTCCCCCTTTGACATCAAGGACAAAGGGAAACTACTTCTCCCCCTTAGGGTAAAAACTCTCCTTTTCAACCTTCTCCCCCTTTGAGGTACATACACTCCTTGAAGCAACTAATAGGCTCCCCCTATCAGCAACAACCACTACCTGCTCCCCCTGAGAGGTAGCCACCATCAGTCCAAGAAAAAGATATAGCATGAATTACTCCCCCTGGACAGATGCACCAACTATGCATCTAGCAAGGAGGGCTAATTAGCCCTAACTTCTGTCGGAGATACTCAAAAGTATCCTTTGCAAGAGCGTTTGTGAAAATATCTACAACCTGATCCTTTGTTGAAACATATTCCAACTTCACTTCTTTATCTGCAACGTTCTCTTCAAAAAGTGATACCTGATTGATATATGCTTGGTTCTAGAATGCATCACTAGATTCTTGAAAATATTGATAGCACTTGCATTATCACACAAAATAGGAATAGGCTCATCATATTGTATCTTGATATCCTTCAATGTTTGCTTCATCCACAACACTTGTGTACAATGAGATGCTGCAAAAATATACTTTGCCTCTGCAGTTGATAAAGATATTGAATCTTGTTTCTTACTATGCCATGAAACCAATCTGCTTCCTAAAAAGAAAGCACCACCACTTGTACTTCTTCTATCATCAATACAACCAGCCCAATCAGCATCAGTGTAAGCTCTCAGATCAAAGCCATTACCTCTTGGATACCATAAGCCATAATTTAGAGTTCCCTTCAAATATCTAAATATTCTTTTTACTATCTTGTCAAGAGTTTTCTTAGGATTAGCTTGATATTTGGCAACCATACATATTGCATGCATAATATCAGGTCTAGAAGTAGTCAAGTACAATAATCCTCCAATCATAGATCTATAAAGAGTCTGATCAACCTCAGATGACTCATCAGCCTTGCTCAAGTGACAACCAGCAACCATAGGAGTACTTACTGGTTTGGAGTCCTCCATACCAAATTTCTTCAACATCTCTCTAGCATACTTAGCCTAAAGAATAAAGATACCATTATCTAGTTGAGCAATTTGAAGCCCAAGGAAGAAAGACAACTCACCAATCATAGACATCTCAAACTCTTTTTGCATCTCTTTTGCAAACCTCTTACACATATTATCATCTCTACCAAAGATGGTGTCATCAACATATACAACAACTATCAAAGTCTTGTCTTCCTCTACCTTAATGTAAAGATTACTATCTACAGTACCTTTCTTGAAACCTTGCTAAAGTAAGTAATTATCCAACCAAGCATACCAAGCTCTAGGAGCTTGCTTGAGTCCATACAAATCTTTCTTGAGTTTGTACACCATGTCTAGATCTTTGATAGCTAGAAACCATCTGATTGCTCAATGTAGACCTATTCCTCTAAATCACCTTTCAAGAAGGCTGACTTGACATCCATCTGATAGAACTTGAAGTTCTTGTGAGCAGCAAAGGCAAGAAACATCCCGATTGTCTCCATCCTGGCTACCAGAGCAAAAGTCTCCTTAAAATCAATACCTTCAACTTGTGAATAAGCCTTACACACCAATCTTGCTTTATTCCTTACAACTTCACCATCTTCATTCAGCTTGTTCTGAAATACCCACTTTCTTCCTATAACATTCTTATCAGTTGGTCTGGGAACCACTTCCCATGTCTGATTCTTTTCTATCTGAATCAATTCTTCTTCTATTGCCTTCAGCCATCCTTCATCTTTGCTAGCATTAATAAAGGTTTTGGGCTCTACCTTTGACAGTAAGCACAAATTCACTTGCTCACTTGCTTTTGCAAGCCTTCTCCTAGTCTGTACACCTTCATTCCTATCCCCAATGATTTGATATGTTGAATGGTTCCTCTGAACATACTTTTCTGGAGTCTTAGGGGTCTTTTCTGATTCTTGCTCCTTCTCTTCTTTATCCTCTTCTTCTTTAATGCAGGGAGATATTTCAGATCTGCAAACCTCTGGTTCTTGTGAGATCTGACACAATTCTTCATCTACCTTAACATTTGTGCTTTCAAGCATCCTTCCCAATCTCTTGTTGTAGCATCTATATGCCTTACTTCTAGTTGAGTAACCAAGAAAGATCCCTTCATCACACCTTGAATCAAAGTTTATAAGGTCTTCTTCATCTCTCCTGATGTAGCATTTGATGCCAAAGAACCTAAAGTATCTAAAAGTGGGAGGTCTTCCATACCATAGCTCTCATAAGGGGTCTTAATGCTATTGACCCTCACTCTGTTAAGCAAGTAGATAACAGTGTGAAATGCTTCCTTCCTATACATATCAGGCAGATCTGCATCTTTCAACATTGCCCTAGCCATCTCTTACATAGTCCGATTCTTCCTCTCCACTACCCCATTCTGATGAGGGGTCCTCAGAGTAGACAGATGTGTCCTAATACCATGATCTTCACAAAACTTTTCAAATTCATTTGAAGTAAATTCTAGCCAAACATATCCATGTCACCATTAACCATTATGCTGAAGATTTCAGCATCTTATGCTTTACAAGGGTTTGAAAAGATTTGCAATTGCAACTCCCCTTGATCTAATACTTTCTTTTAGTTACTGAAAGATCCGTTTGCACCAAGTAGAGGTATAGATTCATTCTTTACTTCACTTTCTTCCTTCTTCTTCCATATCTTGTTCATTTCCTTCTTTTGTTGATCAATGTCAATCTTCTTTGGAGGAGCAGAAGATCTTACATTCTTTCCCTTGCAAAACCTTACAATGTGTCCTAATTTATTGCAAAAGTAGCAGGTGATACTAGATTGCGGAGCATAATCACCTCTTCTCACATTAGATCTATAATCAGCAGCCCTATGACCAAACCTGTTGCATGTGTAGTAGTAACCATAGAAGGGTTGAGAAGTCATAGCATTATTCTTATTCATGAAACTATTCATCACTTTACTTCTGCATTTATTAGCCTTATGACCAATTTTATTGCAAGCATAGCACTAACCATAAAATGATTGAGAGTTCA
Organism: Cunninghamia lanceolata; assembly: GCA_027924645.1. Classification (NCBI taxonomy): domain Eukaryota; kingdom Viridiplantae; phylum Streptophyta; class Pinopsida; order Cupressales; family Cupressaceae; genus Cunninghamia; species Cunninghamia lanceolata. Next base: position 12,641,512 of record BSBN01001201.1, on the reverse strand, counting down.
TAGCATTGTACCTTGGAGGCCTAAATGAATTCTAACTCATTTTGCTTCTACATTCAACAGCCTTATGACCAATCTTATTACAAGCATAGAAATTACCATTGAAAGCTTGAGAGTATTGGGTAGGAGCAGTTTGTTTAGGAGCAGGATTTTTGAAGTTCTTCTTCTTGTTCTGGACTTGTGTGGAGTTATTCTTCCTGTCTTCTGTCTTCTTGGATTCATCATGTGACTTTTCTTTTTTCTTCTCATTCTTGCCTTCAACCATATTTGTTTTAGAGATTTATCCTATTCCAAAACCAACACCACCCTTGTCCTTATGTGGTTTTTGATAATTGAGTACTTCATTAAGGAGATCACTATCACCTTTGAATTTTAATCTTTTATCTATCTGTTCTTTTGCTTCTTCCAATTCTTTTCTCATATTCACAACTTATTCCTCAAGTTTTAAACATTCAGCTGCTTTATCATTGAGCTTAGTATTTAAGCAATCTTCAATCCTCTTGTCTTCTTCAACTTTGACTTTCAAATTAGAGAACACATCATCTACTTCCTTGAGTTTAATTTTACATCCTTTATCTCCTTCTATTTGAGCTTTCAATTTGCCAATTTCTTCTTTTGATTCTCCAACTTGTGTCTTCAATTTGACAATTGTCTCCTTTGATCTTTCAAGCATGATCTCATATTTCAGATTTAGTGTTCTTACTTCATCCAGATCTTCAAGAGCTAACCAAAGTTCTCCTTCAAAGTCTACCTCACAATCATTTGGATTAATGTCCCAACCTTCGAGTTCCATTAACTCTAGATTTGGTTATGGAGAAAACATATCATTAGACATTGTTGCAGATCCCATGTGTTCAAGTGCAGCATCTACCTCAGGTGTTAGGCTTCTCAAAGGCACTTGGCTCTGATACGAATTGTCGAACACACCTGGATATTGAGTGGGGCAGGGTGAATCAGTATTCAAACAAATCTCAAACCCTTTGAAGCAAACTGAAACTTAATCTTTACAACATTAACAAAAACATAAAAGATCAACACAATGCACAACACCACATAACACTAGATATACGTGGAAAACCCCAAAGGGGAAAAACTACAGTGAGAAAATATGTTAGGATCTACTGTCCTAATCCAACCTCACAAAATAATCACAGTTACAACTTTGTTTTAGGGCTACAACCCAAGGAAGCTACTACTCCCTATAGAAAGTTTTTAGGGTCACTCCCAAGGAAGCTACAACTCCATGCAAACTTTGTTTTAGGGCTTCAATCCAAGGAAGCAACTAGTCCCTAAACTGAGAATAAACTCAGAAAATATTACAGCATGACAGTCCTTCTACTATCTAAATCTGACAATGAAGCTCAATCCTTTTGATGATTGCAATTCTGCTTTTTCACTTCTCTTTTGATGAATGCAAGTCTGCTTTGACAACTTCTGAAACTTCTTCAAATGTCTTCTCTGTAGCTTACTAACTCATTGATTTCAGCCTTCAAGAAGCTTTGCCTTTGGCTCACTGCCTCCAACAAACAATTAGGCACACTCTTCACTTCCCTTTTGTCTCAAAAATATCTTCAAGATGAATCCAGACAGGATCTATTACTTCTAATCTTTCTCTTTTAGTCGCACAACATAATTCATTATACATCCACATTTAACTTCTTACTCTCACACTCGCAATCAGACTTCACCTAGATCAACTAGGTTTACAATATATACATGATATTACATTGATTGCTTTACATGTCAGCTAGAGACAACAAGAATATTACAATTACAAGTCGGCCAAAGATCAAACAACATGAAATGCATAGAGGGCAAGCCCTAAAATGAACTACACACAACACCAGGAAGAGGAACACACCTTGAGGATTCCAACACATGCTTAACTTGGTCCTAAACAGCCTTCACAACATTAGCCTTCAAAGAATAACATATGCACGCTTCGCACAATTGAATTAGGTCGGCCTTAACCAAGAAAATATAAAGCTTGTAGCAAGTCAGCCATTATAGCTTGGCGGTACTCATGGAAAATCAAACATTATTTGTGCTTCTCCCAAATGAGTCGACATGACCCATACAACATCTCCAAATAATCCTTGAACTTTGCACAATAAAGACTTTGTGGTGCACACCTTCAACATACCTTAGTCGGCCAGACAAAAGCATAACCTAGCAACACCTTCATTCCAGACCACATCTTGTTCTAGAGAAACTAGAAAACACCTTGCAGAGAAATAGGAAACATCACAAGATCCTTAGGATCATTCTCCACCAGCCAATTCACCACTTCATACAGCAACAAGTTGGCACAAGCTAATAGACACTGAAACTAGCCACTGGACAATACAGTCCTGTACTCTGTCACTTACAACTTTCTCTGCGAAGGGACAAATGATATGAAACTTTGAATGTAGCACCTTCAGAACACACTAAACTTAATTTCTAAACCACATGACCATATCTTCAAAGGCAGAGGAATGCAGAGCATTCTCCCAATCAGTCTTCAAGGTAACTTCCTGCAACAGAAACCTTCACCAACATCCGGAGACCAATATCAGCGTTACTTCTAATCCTTATCTTAACACTTCTAATTCTCATCGTAATACATCATCACGATATCATCTCTACTGACAACAAACATACTCAATATAACTTTAATTAACATTAAACAAGGCATGACATCCAACCATGAACATCAACAACATCACTGTTAGCACACCATCATAGTATATCATCAACATAAGCATCAATGACAGGCCAAACTGAGTGTTGACATCAATGACAACCACATCAGTGACAACCTTAGGTACCATATGTGCAACAAGCTTGAATTGATGATATCAACATTGATAATTACAAGGAACAAGGACTTAAATTTGACTTACAAGCAAGAAATGACTAAACGTTGGCTTACAAATTGACATAATACAAAAATTTCTTATGGCTACAACAAATATAGAAAGTTAAAAATGTTCCAATAAAAAATAAAGCTACTAGAATCAAACTTTGCAAGGTTCAAAACATGATTATAAAAACATCAAACATAGAGTAAAGATACAACCATAAATGATTGGAAGTGTAACAACTAACCAACCTTATGAGGCAATTGTCCCTTTGTATTCCCTATACTTTAAGGCAACAAATTCTATATGTTAGCTTGAATTGATATCAACATTGAAAATTACAAGGAACAAGGAATTAAATTTGACTTACAAGCAAGAAATGATTGAACATTGGCTTACAAATTGACGTAATACAAAAATTTCTTATGGTTACAACAAATATAGAAAGTTAAAAATGTTCCAATAACAAATAAAGCTACTAGAATCAAACCTTGCAAGGTTCAAAACATGATTATAAAAACATCAAACATAGAGTAGATATACAACCATAAATGGTTTAAAGTGTAACAACTAACCAACCTTATGAGGCAATTGTCCCTTTGTATTCCATATGCCTTAAGGGAACACATTTTATTTGCACAAAATTCATCCATGATCTTGGTGCAATTTGTATGCCACATAAGTGCTATCTAGATGTCTACTAGGTATTTGTTGGTCATTCCACACATCCAAACTATTTTCATAAATCTTTTACATTGGAAAACCATTATTTCTTATACACCACCTTGAAGAACTATGTGCATTGCATCGATAAAAAAGCAATAAATAATATCATTTTCCAATTTTTCAAATATGACTTATGGGCAGGCCAACCTACCACTTGATTAAACATTCTTCCAAGTATTATATCATGTACTTAGTGTTACCAACCTTATTCTCTTTTGACATGATATTTGGACTTGACTACTATTGCCTATCCATGAAAAGCTCGAAAGTTCTCCTCAACTTGTTATCGAGATTTTCACTTTGTAACCTTCACACATTTACAATTAAAATTAAAAACATAATTTAGTACATTAGCTTTTATAAACCAAGAATTCATGAGATAAAATACTCAAAAATTGCCTCAAATAATCAAAATCTATAAAAATACAATAGTCAAATCTCATCTGTAGTAATAACAATAAATTGAAATCTACCCCAATTCCCAAATGTAATTATAGCAAGGTAATGGTATACTGAACTCTCAACTAACCACTGATTTAATGGTGTCCTTCAAACACAAGAAGCGGAGAGGATTAAAATATTGCATTTAAAAAGTTACAAATATACATTTTTTAAGATTTCTTTGTAACTCTAAAAATGTAATGATTATATTGAGGGGCTCTACAAATCTTATAATTTTATATATTTTCTAAGATTTTCACATTTGCACACCTTTTATCATAATGTGGGCTAAGGCCTTCCATATTCTTATAAATTTTCTTTATTTAACTAGAACAAAAATTACTAATAAATTAAAATATAAATGAATTTCAACACCACCTTATGGTATTTAAGCTTATGAACTTATAACTTTAGTTTACACATTCTAAATCAAATAATTTAGTACATCAAAACCTTTTAAATATATAGACTTTTGATGCATTTAAGTTTACAACCTTTTATAACTATAGTTTAGTAAGCCATTATTCCACCTTTTTGGCTTTCTATTTTGCTTGGGATCTACTACTACAAGAGCACTAAAATCAATTGTTCAGTGTCTTTTGCTTACATCTAAGGCAAAGAAACTTCACTCTGTGAATTGGATTTTCTATTGAATTTTGAATAGTTCAAAGGAAAAGCTTATAGAGTCATAAGCCAAATTTGCAATTAGTGAAATAGTGATACCAAAACAAAATATTTAACATTGCATTTCATGTCTATAATATTGAGATCTAAATTTGGAGTATAAAATTGCAAATCTTAAAATTGTGATTCAAAATATTTGCAATTAAGAAAAATGATGACTACTAGAACAAACTCTAAGAATTTCATTTAATACTGTCATCTGAATGAAAAAAAACTTGATAGAAAATGAAATCATATTGGCCTCCTAAGATATGTTAAAGCTCTATGCATGTTCTTTATAAATCATGTTCTTTTTTTCTTATGAGATCCTACATAATGTTTTGCATGTGCTCCAAATTTCCTCCTAGTTCTATTTTTTTAAGGAATGGCTTGGGTGACTTCCTTAGCCCTTTTAGGCTTATTTCATTTATTTATTTTAGTGGATGTTCTTTGTTAGCCAAAATCGTCTCTAACAAATCTCCCATGTCTGAGATGCATATATGTCTCTAGTATGTGTACAATATAACCTAGGGTGTGATCATTTTGGTTCTAATGGTTTATTATTTCATGGTTAGATGATGAAAAATTGAAGTTGATTGTGTCAGAAGGGTGAAGACTTCCACATGTTTGTCAAACATTGTTTGATGAGGATATATGTGTGTCTAATTACTGTAATTAATGGAATTCTTGCAGGCTTTGGTGTATAGCAATTCAAAAAATTATAAATGTTTTTCCCATTCTCCAAAGTGACCAACCACTATACTAACCTATTACACATCTAGTAAACCCACACACAACAATTACATACTGTGTATAGGAAAAATTGAAAGGATGAATGATAAAATCACAAGCAATGATAATAACAACTCAATTACCCATAACATCAAAAGATCTATCTAAGCAATTACCAATATCAATGAATAAATTGAATTAAAACAAAGAAGCTATCACCTAGACTGTTTGGATCTCTTAGTCGGATGTAGATTGCTCAATAACGTTGTGAAACCGTATTTACAACAAGCGGATGTAGGTTGTGTTCGTGCTCAAAAGATCAATGTGCTCAACGATGCGATGTATGTTCAATTCACTGTTAAGGAATACCTGAGAATAAATGATCGAAGAGGATTTGTTATGGAGATGAGGGGGCTTTATATAGGCTTCAATGAAGATTGATCAATGGTCTAGAAAATTCAATGGAATCAATGAATGAGATAAATCTAGAATTCATGATGAATGTGCACCTGACATGTGTCACACAAAAAAATATTTTTGTTTGAGTTAATTGTTTTTTGATAAAGATAGGATTTGATTTCATTAATTACAATGTTTTTTTTTCTAATTTAAGAGTTGTTGATAAAAACAAGATTGATTAAGTCAATTAACTCAACTTGTAATTTGCTTTTTGCATGATTTGAGATAAATTATATAATAAATTATTTAATTTTGTGTGCATGATGAACAAGATTTATTTTTAGAGGAATTGGAAGATTAAAAAGCAAATTAAATAAATAAATTTATTTAATTGTTTGTGAATGATAGAAGAAATAAAGGAATAAATAAAATATCTGATTATATCTTATTTTTAGAGATTGAGATAATTTAAATAAATTTGCATGATTTATTTAAATTTGGAAGAGCAATTGATTTAATTAAATAAAGACAATTATTTTTAGAGATTGAGATAATTTAAATAAATTTGCATGATTTATTTAAATTTGGAAGAGCAATTGATTTAATTAAATAATGACAATTATTTAATTGTAGATAAGAGGATTTGGAAGATAAATTAATTAAATAATTAATTTATTCAGTTGACATGGATTTGAATTTTGAAAGAAGATAATGCTTTAAATAAATAATTGAAATTATTTAATTGTGGAAGAATAAAGTTGATTTTGATTAAATTAATTAAATAAATAGAATTTATTCAATTACTGTCAAATTTAGGAGATTTGGAAGAATTTGATGACTTTGATGAAATTAATTAAATAATTAGATTATTTAATTAACGTTGAAATGCAGGCAATTTGACAGATTTGATGAAAAGCAAGTGATTCGAAGACATGGTCATTTTTGGGTGTCTACATTTTGCCCCTCCTTGATGCAATGCAGTTTATAGCGTTGCTTCAAAGAAAATGATTGTTGAAGACATGATAAGATTTTGATGCCCCAGTGTAGCTAGTTGTCCCTATGTAGCTGGCATAGGATGCCCCCTCGAGAGGAAAGACAAGGAAGCGACAGAAGAACTAGGTTGACGCTCGACTAGAAGATTGTTGGAAGGTAGACAAGGTTGGATAGATGATAGATAGAAGAAAGTGGAGATAGAAGAGAACATGATAGAGAGACAATTGATCGATCTTTGCTTGAAACACTATATAATGACATGGATAAATGGATGGTTAAATGGATGAGCTTGTTGCAACGGTTTAACAAATGTTTATAAAGAGCAATCCTTAGTTTTGATATAGCACATGGATAGTTTTCCACCAAGGTATAAAAGACCAAGGTGCTGTGATATCCGAGTGCGAGGACGTTGACTCTGCAAGCAAGCGGTTTGAACTTAGATCCCTTAGACATAATATAACCTTGTTGGACATGTGAATGCGCCATAGTCTTGAACATAAAATAAACTTCAATACATAAATTCAAGAAGTATATTAATATGTAAGATGCTAGGTCGTAACACACACAAGATAAATATGCTGCTAAGAAAGATGCTAAAGATCATTCCTCAAACATGACACACAAAAGCAATGACTATGCCCCTAATCCGTATTGCATCGCAACATACCAAGATATAGATAAATCAAGGTAGTCTTGAATAGGTAATGGAAAAGGAACAAAAAATAAACCAAAAAGTAAATTGACTAACTTACAAAGTAAACATATAGCCAACATATTCTCTTGCCAAAGAGTTTGCTCAGGATAGTTTGGAATGGTTGGGTAGATAACAGTCTTATCATAGGAACGATGTGTCCGTTAAAGGGTGTTATCTATTGAAAGGATAATGTCTAGTTTCAGGAAATGAAACATGTCATATAAGACACCTGGTCTGGTTTCGATCATGGAACATTATGTATAAGACAAGTGTGTTGATCTGTTGATTGGTTGAGATTGATTTAGCCAATGTTGGCAATCGATATGTAGGACAGCAGATGGCTCTACAAGTAGGTTGCTTTGCTTCAAGTTTGTTTAAGGACTTTTGCTTTGAAAGGATGCGTTTGTTTGTTGTTTTGCTGCTTGAGTTAGTCAAGTTGAGGTGAATGGATTTTGATAAATAGAAGACTAGAGAGATGACATGTCAATGGATTGAAATGGGTGAAGAATGATGAATCGTATGTGCCTGAGTATTGGATACTTCCTTCATATTCCAGACTGCCTACATACCCTGTATCCATGGGATCAAAGCACATTACGATGAAAGATGAAATATGATAATATGTAGTTCTAGATAGAGTGATGAATGGGTCAAGGTGTTCAAGCTTGGGTAGATGAAATGATGACATCTTATATACCTAAGTACTGGAAACTTCCTTCATGTTCCAAACTGCCTACATACCCATATCCATGGGATCAAGGTACCTTAAGATTGAGATGAGATGATATGTAGTTCTGGTTTGGATGATGATGTAGGATAGTGTTGGGTAGATAACAACCTTATTGTAGGAACGATGTGTCCGTTAAAGGGTGTTATCTGCTGAAAGGATAATGTCTGGTTTTAGGAAGTGAAACATGTCATATAAGACACCTGGTCTGGTTTCGATCATGGAACATTCTGTATAAGACAGTTGGTATGGTTGATTGGTTTGGTTTGGTGTGTTTGTGTTGTTGTGTATTTGTTTTTGTTTTCATTTTGAAGTGTTTGTGTTTTTGTGAGCCACGAACAAAGATCCATTCCTAGACCTAGGTTAAGGAAAGAGTTGCCCCCATTCTGGTAGAGGTATTTGTATGGATGACTGACATAGGATAACAATGATGGACAAGTGATAACTAACATGGGATGACAACGATGAACATTGATAAATTTCCAAGCTATTTTAGATAGGGAGATGGAAATGCAAACAAGGTCAATGGTTTTATTATGGATGGATGGATGAAGTTTATTATGAAAGAGACATGGAATGAACCAAAAACTCGATAGATGATGGATGGTGACTCTACACATAGCGTCTGTTTGCCAAGTTTTCACCATAGGACGAATTGTTTTTGTTTTTGTTTTTATTTTTGTGTTTTTTTTACATGGATACTCTGAGGATCAAGCATAGAACTTCTTGAGATGAACACTATTGATTGGCTCATCTAGAGGATTTCCGTCAGGTGTTGCTAAAGTATAAGCTCCTAATCCATAAGCTACTGTGACAATAAAGGGTCCTAACCAATTAGGCTCAAACTTGCCCTTCTTTTCTCAATCTACTTGATTTCTCTGATTTTCTTTTAAGACAAGATCACCAACTTGAAACCCTCTTTCTTTGATCTTCTTGTTATAGTTACGCCAGAGGCGGTTTTGATATACATGGAGATGATTAAGCATGTCAAGGTGCCTCTCATCTAATAGTTCTAGCTCAGCTAATCTGGAAGTGCGATACTCCTCTCCATCAATTAGGTGCTGCATGGATACTCTGAGGGATGGATCTTGACTTCTATAAGTAGAATGGCTTCAGAACCATAGACTAAGGCATAGGGTGTTGCACCAGTTGGTGTTTTGATACTAGTGCAGTAGGCCCATAGGGTGGGATTGAGTTGCAAGTGCCAATCACGACCAGCTTCATTGACTATTTTCTTGAGGATTTTGAGAATGGTTTTGTTAGAAGCCTCAGCTTGGTCATTCTCTGCAGATAGTAGGGAGTGGAAAAGTGATGTTGGATATTGTATTGGGTACACAAGGCACAAACATCTTGATTCTTGAATGGTCACCCATTATCGGTGACAATGGCTTGGGGGATACCATTCTGGCAAATGAGGTAGTTAAGGATAAACTTGGCGATTTGCTTGTCGGTGATATAAGTCATGGGAATCTCTTTGACCCACTTTGTGAAGTACTCAGTGGCGGTAATGATAAATTTATGGCCATTAGATGAGGATGGGTGGATTTGTCTTACGAGGTTGAGACCCCATTGTGAAAAAGGCCATGGAGTAGTCACATGTTGTAGTTCATGAGCTGGTACATGAATCAAATCTCCATGATGCTGGCATTGTAGACAATTCTTAGCAAACTGTAAAGCATCTTGTTCTATAGTAGGCCAATAATACCCTGTGTAGAGTATCTTCTTAGCAAGGTTAGGACCAGTAGAATGTTCACCACAGACACCTTTGTGTATGTCTCATAAGGTAGAATTAGCTTCTTTCGTATTAAGACATCGTAAGAAGATACCATCGAGACTCCGATGATAAAGTGTATCACCCAGAATGGTGTAACGAGAGGATTGACAGATAAAGGTTTTGCGTTGGGTGGCTGATAGTTCAAAGGGAAAAGTACCATGTTTAAGGTATTCATAGATATCTTTATACCATGGGGAATTGGGACCAAGAAGTTCACAGATGGAACATCAACGGCTGGTATCAACAATTGCTCGATCAAGAATTCATATTTTTGTGTGTTTGCAGGCATGTCTATAAGTGACCCTACAGAAGCCATAGAATCTGCAGCTTTGTTATGCTCTCTTGGAATCTACTCAAAAGTGATGTAAAAAAAGTGTGCTTTGTACACATCCACAAGTTGCTTGTAAGGGACTAACTTTTCATCTTTTGTTTGGTACTCATCAATGACTTGTCAAATGACTAGTTGTGAGTCTCCATATACCTGTAGTTTTGTGATGTTCCATTGAACTGTTGTATTGAGACCTATGAGGAGTGCTTCATACTTGGCTATGTTGTTGGTGTAGGGAAATGCAAGCTAATATGACTTGGGGATATAGTCATTTTGTGGAGTGATAAAATGGATGTCGGCCCCTAATCCATGTTGTGTGTAGGAACCATCAAAATACAACTTCCACATTACTAAGGTAGAAAGAGTGAAGAGATTCTCATCTAGAAATTCAGAGACCATAGGATGTACATCTGTCATAGGTGCTTATGCTAGTTGATCTGCTAGGGTTTGTCCCTTGATTGCTTTACTATCCACATACTCAATGTCAAACTCACTAAGGATCATGACCCATTTAGCTAGTCTGCCTGTGAGGGCTACTTTTGCTAGGAGATACTTTAATGGATCAATTTTGGCTATTAGATTTGTGTGTTGGTTTAGCATGTAATGCTGCAACTTTTGGGAAGTGAACACTAAGGCTAAACAAGCTCTTTTCATAGGTGAATAATTGAGTTCATAACCCACCAAGGTTCTACTGATATAATAGATTGCATGCTCTTTTCCTAACTCATGTTGTTCTAGAAGAGCCCCTAGGGTTGCAGTTGTAGTTGAGATGTACAATATCAAAGGCCTATCGGCGACTGGTAGTACCAAGACAGGAGGTGTAGCTAGATATTCTTTGAGCTGATGAAATGTTGCTTGACACTTATCATCCCATCGAAATGAGACATCCTTTCAGAGCAAGTGTTGAAATGGTTGACATTTATCCACTAGCTGTGAGATAAACTGCCTAATGGATTGTAACCTTCCTTGAAGGCTCCTTAATGCTTTCAGATTCTTTGGTAGAGGCATTTCCACTATAGCCTTGACTTTTGTTGGATCTACTTCAATGCCTCTGCGAGATACGATGTATCCCAACAGTTTTCCTGATGTTACCCTAAAGACACACTTCTTTGGATTGAGTCTTGATATTTTTTGAGTCTGTCAAAGATTTGTCCTAGAACCTGTATGTGATCTGCCCTAGAAGATTTTTCTAGTATATCATCAACATAGTCCTCCATGATATGATGAAATAGATCCTAGAATATCACTGTCATTGCTCTTTGATAGGTTGCCCCTATGTTTTTAAGACCAAATGGCATGACACACCAACAATAGGTACCCCACAGACAAGTGAAAGTAGTTTTATGTTGATCTTCTTCTACTATCATTATCTAATTGTAGCTGAAAAATCCATCGATTAGAGAAAGCATTTCATGACCAGCAGTCAAGTCTACTATGAGATCAATGTTTGGTAGTGGGAAGTCATCTTTGGGACATGCTTTGTTAAGATCTCTGAAGTCGGAACACATGCGGATGCCCCCATTGGGTTTAGCCACAGGTACAATATTTGAGACCAATTCTGGATAATCAATAGGCTTGATAAACATTGCATCTAACAGTTGTTGTATTTCAACTTTCACTAGGAGAGCAATCTGTGGATGCATCTTTCTTATCTTTTGCTTGACTGGTTTACCTTTTGGATCAACTGTGAGATAGTGAACTACTAGCAAAGGGTCTAACCCTGGCATATTAGCATAGGTCCACGCAAAGTTGATGGTTCTTTGTAAGAAGAAGTTGGTAAGATTCTTGTGCTATTATTCTGATAGTGATGTTGCAAAGAATGTTGTCTTTAGATTTTGCTCTGTGCCAAGATTTATCTCTGTAGAATCTCCCACTAGGAGAGTTGATTTTTCTTGATACTTAGATGGTAAGGGAAGGTCAAATCATCCATCCTCAAGTGCCACAGTTGGGTTTTCACCTTTGGATGTGTCCTTTGTTTTTACTATTTAGTGATCGGGAGGTGCCACAGTGTGGTTTTCACCTAGAGATCTTTCTTTATTTTTACTTTTGTGACTGGAGGATTTGGCATTCTTGCCAAAATAAGCAGTTTGTTCTAGTTCCATTACAAAACCAGATTTGTGATCACCAAGAGGGATACCATCCCAGAGTCCCATGAACTCTGCAATAGCTTCATCATTCTGAAATACATCTAGAACGGGGGCCCCTTGTTGGTCCCAATCAATAAGTTCAGGGTAGACAAGTGTTACAATCTGGGTGTTGATGGTGGATGTTAAGGATACAGATGATAGCATAAATACGAAGGATTTAGTGAATAGGTCAGTCATATAGAGGTAAGAGTCATCAATGATATCCTCTTTAGACGTTGAATCTGCAAGAGAAGTTTGTGCTACCTTGTCGAGATTACCCTCGATGTCCAAGGTGTGTGGTACCTTCCTACCAAATCCTAACCCCTTTTTTGTCTAGCTTCTTCTTCGCAATGATGGGTTCCATTTCACCTTGATTATTTTTCCCAAGGCCCCCTTGCCATTGTAGCCCATGTTCTTCACAATTCTTAGGCCATTGCCATATTGTTTGACTGGTATGGTGACGGCTTCTTTCTCCTTGTAGAGCCAAGATGAGATGTCTTCAATAGTTTCCTCTGGCAATAATTTTCCCTCTTGGAATTGAGTTAGGGATGCTGGGGGAGGAATAGCTTCTTTCTTAGTTGCTTTGGAAATGGACGGTTGGTCGTAGGATTTAGGAGATAGGGGCATCCGCCCTACACAACAAGATTTTGAGATATCATATTCTCCAAAGCCTATATCACAGATGTGAGCTTTGATTTCAGGAATAGGATTAGGATTAGTTTCCACTTCGGAGGCTTTTTTCAGTTTTTAAGAGACGACATACAATGGGGATTCATGGGCTTTGTCATTATTTGGTACTTGGTTGGAATTCTTAAAACTGCCTTGCAAGACATGACAAAATTCAAAGGGATTTGGAGCTCCTGTGATAGTGATCTCCGTACCATTGAATGGGAACTTGAGAGACTGATGGTACGTGGAGGGAACATATTTCATCATATGGATCCATGGGTGTCCTAAGATAATGTTATAAGGTAGCTCAATGTCCAAGACTCGGCACCTAGTTTCAAGCATGACGGGACCTACTTGTATATGTAAGTGGATAACACCTTCTGAACAACGCTCAGCATCATCATACCCTTTGATTGTAATGGATTGATCAATGTTGACATGATCCTCAGAGTATCCCAATTGTTTAAGTAATGTGAGAGAACAGATATTGAGACCAACACCACCATCTATAAGTATGCATTTGATCTTGCGTTTATGATGAAGACTTCGATGTGAAGGGCATCGTTGTGACATGGATCATGAGATGGGAGGTCTTTTTTAGAGAAGACCACATTGTAGGGTGAGGCAATGTTACCTATAATATCTTGGAAATCTATGACCGCTATGTAATTAGGAACTGAAGACTCTTGTAGGGCTTTTTTAGCACAGCTTTCTGTGCAGGTGATGATCGTAGGTCCAAGATAGAGATCTGTGCAGGGGTTTTCCCTAGATGTTCTACAAGATTGTAATCAGATTGGGTTGGGAGACTTGGTGTAGGACCATGAAGGGTGACACGACCACGATAAGTTGTAACTGCACAATCCGTAGATTTGCCTTTGATAGTGAGGGTAGATACACGACTTTCTTCAAAATGACCCACAATAGAGTCATAGGAAGTTGAAGCCTTGTTAACACCTTTACCTTTGTCAGGATTTTGACCTTGACCATGGTTAGGGAATGGCTCCTTGTACATGTTGAGGTCTTTATTGGTGTTTTGAGTTGGTGGTTCATCATCAAAAGTGATTTGTTTTTTGTCGATAAGGTTTTGGATCAGGGGTTTGAGTTTCATGCATGATATGGTTCTATGTCCTTTGGTCCTATGGTACTCACAATATTCATTTTCTTTGTACCGTGCAGTTTTGTAAACAAGTTCGCCATATGGGGGAGCATCTGGTAAGGTGACGAGTCCATTACCAGATGTTCCCCCATTGTGTATAAGTTTCTGTAGAACAGACTCTATAGGCTCTCCCATTGTGGAGGGTAATCTTGTTGAGATTGCTCTTGTTGTCATTGTCGTTGGTTTTGTTTTAGTTGTCTTTGGTTGTTGTTGGTTTTGTTGAGGTGGATGTTGACTTGGTTTTGATGAAAGATGAAGGGGTGTTTGCAGTGTTTGGACATGTTTGGAATCTACCACACCATCATTGACCACGTTTTTACTTTTGTTCCAAAACTTGGGCTTATCGTTTGTTTGTTGTTGAGGAGCATTGTCTTTAGTTTCTTTGAAGATTTTTACTACGCCTTTAGCGATGAGGGCCTTTTCAATGTTGATGCCCTTGTAGGTAATTTTGTTGAAGGTTGTAGCACTAAGAATTTGCAAATGGAAACCCAATTCTTGGTTAAGGTTCTGCACAAATATGCTAACAAGATGCTTTTCAGGTATCTTGAATGGGAATTTGCTAGCCATTTGTCTCCATCTTTGAAGGAGATGAGAGTCTCCCATTTTTTTGTTTATTGTTGCATAAGTCAGTCATGGAGATCTCATGTTCTGTGTTGTAAGAGAAATGGGTGGCAAATTTCTCTGCAATCTCATTAAAAGATTTAATACCTATGGGTAGGTGTGAGAACCATTCTATAGCTTGACCTCCAAGACTGCGAGGAAAGAAGCGCATAAGATATGTGTCGTTATGTGAGACCTCGAAGCAAGCGAGATAGAATTCTCTAAGATGGTCTTTTGGGTCTCCTTTTCCTTTGTATTTATCAAATTTGGGAATAGTGAAATTGTGAGGAAAAGGGATCATGGGTAATAATCGATCAAATGGATAAGGACAAACTTCTTCCAAAGAGAAGGTTTTCTTGGTGTAGCCAAACGTAAGATCAGATAGTTGTTGAATGCCCAGTGGGACCCACTAACCTTGCTTTTTTCTAGAAAAAAGTTAATTTTTTAAGCTAAGGACGGAAAAGCGCAATCACAATACAAAAAATCTGAAGATCCTTGTTCACTAGTTTGAGAGAATAGGTGTCGAGCATTCAAAAGGTGTAACCTTAGCTCAAAAGATTTCTGGTTTTGTCAAAATCATTAAAATCCTATCTGGGTATCTCATACTTTTTGTAGAAAGTGCACAAATTTTGAGAAACATAGATTACAAATCTGTCTCCCTATTTTTAGCCCATGTTTTTTTCTTTTTTTTTTTTCAAAGTAATTTCATGAAATTGGGCATATCTATGTAACCTTAGCTCAAAATATTTCTGGGTTTTGTTGGCAGCATCAAAATTCTATCTGGGTATCTCTTACTTTTTGTAGGAAGTGCACAGATTTTGAAAAAAATAGATCCCAATCTGTGTCCCTATTTTTAGCACATGTTTTTTTTTTTTTTGCTTTTTCAGAGTAATTTCGCGAAATTGGGCATATCTTTTGCATACGGAGTCAGATTTTCATGAAACCAACAGCATTGGAAAGCTAGTTCTCCCAAATTTTCTGTGGTGAAAGAATTTTTAGATAATTTTATCAAATGTCATCTACACTCAGTTAAAGTCAACCCTTCTTTGCAAACTTCAAATGGTCATAACTTGTGCAAAATTTATTCAATTTTCACAATTTTTTTTTGAAATTGCATATAATTTCATGTAAAATCTGATCATAATATCCAATCTACTATACCTAATTATTATCAATTTTTTTTTTAGATTGATCATTTTTCACCTAACAAGCTAAACGCTTTTGGTCAATTGATTTATTTTTTTACTAACTATTGAGTCTTTGGTGGAACTAATAAAATTTGTGTAGCCTCTTATTACTCAAACAGAGAAAATGGGTTTTCCTAACATGTTCATACAGGATGAGCATTGAAGAATTGAAAACCTATCATACTAAGTCTTAGAAACATATTGCTTTCTTATGGGACAATTGAACAAATCATATTTTGCTAAGTCTTAGAAACATATTATTTTCTTAAGGGACAATTAAACAATCATCTTTTGCAATCTAAGTCTTAGGAACAAATTGTTTTCTTAAGGGACAATTGAACAAATCATCTTTTTGCAATCTAAGTCTTAGGAACATATTGTTTTCTTAAAGGACAATGGACATGAATGCAAAAACACTTCAATTTTCTAAGGGACAATGGACATGAATGTCAAACACTTCAATTTTATAAGGGACAATTAACAACTACAATCGTGTGTGTGCCTAATCTAGTTGCACCTTATTTTTCTTATAATGAGGCAATTGAACCTTTGTTTGATGTGCTTGAATTTCAATTTCAGTTATTCCTTTAGAAGTGTCTGCTTTTAGATTGCACTTCATCCAAAAGGGACGACCCTAAGCGGAGTTTTCCTTTGAACCGCTATATAAGAGGGATAAGGTGAAAGCCAAGTCCTAACCAGCGTCAACCTTACCTTGTGGTGTCAAATCGAAAAGAGGTGTACTAGTACTTTGGGGAAATAATTTTTACATTGTGCGAAGTATTTGATACTCTTAGTAGGATTGGTCAAAGCTTTTAGTAGCTTGTCACATTGCTCATAAGGCATCGGTCCCTCAAAGTAACTAAGAACCAATCTAGATAGTGACTATCTGGTTCACCTTCGAACGTTGCGGTAATCATTAATGCAAGGAGAATTAATTCAAGCCTCTAAGATACTCACCATTGCCTCCCTTGAGAAGAGATAGTATTCCCCAGCCATAAAGCTCTTGTGACCTACTTGAGCTTTCTAAGGGGAGGGTGAGATATCCCTACCTATCATCTCTCGCAAATATACAAATGTATGACACCTATATGGAATGACATTTGGTCAACGAAGAATTAAGTTGTGAGCTGATCTACCACAATGAAACCATGTCTCTAGGGATAAAAAGTGCTTGAATTGTTTGCAATTGTCTTATACCAGTGGAAACATTGGGCTTTTTCGTGAGCCTCGAACATACACTATCTATTGTGTCAGTTCTTTTTTCCACTTTGTTTGATGTGTTTTCTCTCGCCAAAGCAAATCCAATCAAAATCAAAACCTAAATCTATCAAAATTTGCCTTATAAACATCACTGACACTATTTCAGTGCTTTTGGTATAACAGTAGCTCGCCTTTGGTAGTGCAGTCCAGTGCTATTGGCATAACAGTACCTCGCTTCTGGCAAAATAGTCCAATGCCTTTGGTAACACAGTAGCTTGCGTTTGGTATAACAGTATAACACCTTTGGTCCAGAGAGCTGTTCATCAAACTACCTCAGCAAAAATTTAAAAACATTTTCCTAGTGCATCCCATGGTAACCACTAGACTCTAGCAAACTATAAAGGCTAAACAAGTTGCCCCAAGGAAGCGCAAATCGCCTCCTCATACACCTCAACCAAGCCAAACCAACATGGCTCCAAAGGGTACTCCAAAAACACCAATGGAAAGACCAACCAACTCTCCAAACAAGCTGCAACATGACCAACCAACCAATCCTCAAGAAGGTAATGTTCCTTTGGTAGATGTAACTCAATTCACTACCGGCATGCCTCGTGATTTTGCTACACCCAGTTATACCATGGTTCAAGTCCCATCTCAAGAAGAGCAACACTTTGAAGGTCAATCCTCTCAAGAAGATAGACAAGACCTTGATGAAATCATGTAGAATCATAGAGCCATAGCCGCGTTTGACAAAATCCTTAGTGAGAACCAAGATCATTTCTTTCGCTTACTAGCAGAGCAAGGAGCCAAATTACCCCAACATTTCGACCTATCCAATCTTAAAGAGCCAAACAAAACCCATAATGTTATAACTGCAGTCCAAACTATGTCAATCGTGACCACTCCCATACTTGAACAAAGCTCACAAGGGAGAACAATTGCAAAATATGAGAATCCTCTTTATCAAAATCCAATGACAGAGAGACCCATATCACCACTTATGACTCTTATGGAGATCTACAAACACCAACAACAAACTCTACAGCGTCAAGCAGAACTAGCCAAACAAGCCGCCCTAGCTCACTCAATCACACAACGACCTCCTAAAATGCCCACACCAATCGCAAGTGGAACATTGGCTACCCCATCACGAGAAGGTTTCCCACCAAATTACAATTCGTGAAACACTTATGTAGCCATGCAACAGAGGTCTCAACAAACACCACCCCCAACTTCATCGACCCTCCGTATCATGAACCCAAACAATGTCATGCAACCCCAACCATGAAAAAAGTCAACATAACCTATGTCCTACTGGGCGTACCAAAATGTGTATAGGAAAAATCAAGAGGATGAATGATAAAATCATAAGCAATGATAATAACAACTCAATTACCCATAACATCAAAAGATCTATCTAAGCAATAACCAATATCAATGAATAAATCGAATTAAAACAAAGAAGCTGTCACCTAGACTGTTTGGATCTCTTGGTCGGATGTAGATTGCTCAATAATGTTGTGAAACCATGTTTGCAACAAACGGATGTAGGTTGTGTTCATGCTCAAAAGATCGATGTGCTCAATGATGTGATATATGCTCAATTCGTTGTTAAGGAATGCCTAAGAATAAATGATCGAAGAGGATTTGTTATGGAAATGGGGGGGTTTATATAGGTTTCAATGAAGATTGATCAACGGTCCAGAAAATTCAATTGAATCAACAGATGAGATAAATCTAAAATTCATGATGAATGTGCCCCTGACATGTGTCACACAAAAAGATATTTTTGTTTGAGTTAATTGTTTTTTGATAAAGATAGGATTTATAAATTAAAATATTTTTTTTCTAATTTAAGAGTTGTTGATAAAAACAAGATTGATTAAGTCAATTAACTCAACTTGTAATTTATTTTTTGCATGATTTGAGATAAATTAAATAATAAATTATTTAATTTTGTGTGCATGATGAACAAGATTTATTTTTAGAGGAATTGGAAGATAAAAAAGCGAATTAAATAAATAAATTTATTTAATTGTTTGTGCATGATAGAAGAAATAGAGGAATAAATAAAATATCTCATTATATTTTATTTTTAAAGATTGAGATAATTTAAATAAATTTGCATGATTTATTTAAATTTGGAAGAACAATTGATTTAATTAAATAATAAAAGTTATTTAATTGTAGATAAGAGGATTTGGAAGATAACTTAATTAAATAATTAATTTATTCAGTTGACATGGATTTGAATTTTGAAAGAAGATAATGATTTAATTAAATAATTGAAATTATTTAATTGTGGAAGAATAAAGTTGATTTTGATTAAACTAATTAAATAAATAGAATTTATTCAATTACTATCGAATTTAGGAGATTTGGAAGAATTTGATGACTTTGATGAAATTAATTAAATACTTAGATTATTTAATTAACGTTGAAATGGATGCGATTTGACAGATTTGATGAAAAACAAGTAATTCGAAAACATGATCATTTTTGGGTGTCTACACATATTATAACATCTCAATTTTGATATTCCTCAATTTTTCTTACATCTAGTCAGATCCACAAATATTATTGTTTTTTTTATGCTTTTTTCCTTCTCAGACTCCAGATTTCTTGGCAATCCCTATTTATGGCTTAAGATTTATAGGTCAGAAAAAGCATCCATAGCATAACATCTCAATTTTGATATTCCTCAATTTTCTTTACAGCTAATCAGATCCACAAATATTATAGTTTTTCTTAGACTCCAGATTTCTTGGCAATCCGTATTATTTATGGCTTGAAATTTGTAGATGAGAAAAAGCATCCACAACACCAAAATGTTTATTGATATTAGATTTGAGAAATAAAAACTATGCCTTTAAGGTAAATTTGTCTTAAAAAAGAAATGTTAGTTTCAACTAGAATATCCTCAAACACAAAAACATCTATGAACCTGAACTACATTTAAAGTATAATTTATAATTTAACTAAATCATTTGTAAGAGAAAAATATTTAAACGCAAACAAAAATTATCCTCAACACAAAAGTCTCCAAGAGCCTAAGCCAAATTTGGCCCCAAAACAAAATTATTAACTACTTAGCTAATTTTGCCCTCAAATGAAAATGTTTATTATCTACATGTCTAAACTAAAATTGCCCCATAGATAAAAATATTAGCAATTCTAAAACAAAATTATAATCACCAGTCTGAAGAAAATTTGGTCACAAATAAATATGCTTATAAATCTATGCAAAATTTCCCCAAGGAAAAATACATATATATTTGCAAGTCTCTGAAATTATCAAGAGAAAAAAATATCTACTAGTCAGACCCAAAATTATTCCCATGACAAATATATCTATATTCATGCACTAAATTTTCTCAAAAAACAAAATTTACTATAAATCTCAGCAAAAAAGCATTTGTAGATCAAGTTACCTACCAAAATTATCCCATGAAAAAAAAAACCCTACATGTCTGTCTCGGCTAAGATTATTCCCAAGGAAAAAAATATCCTTTGTGCATGACTTAAAATTGTCTTAACACTTAGTTACTGAGTTCTTTGCCTAGAGGCACCAGTCGGGAGCGGGTCCCAAAGCAGTGATGGGAGTGGCCAGGGCATGGCCTTACTCCCGGGTTCCCTATGGGTACACAAATATCCGTTGTGTCTGACCTAAAATTTGTCTTAACACTTAGTTACTGGGTTCCCTGAGGGTGCACAAATATCCTGTGTCTAACCTAAAATTGTCTTAACACTTAGTTACCGGGTTCTTTCCCTGGAGGCACCGATCCCATACTGGTCAAGAGCGGCGACGGGAGGGCAGGGTCTAGAAGCTCCCGCTCCTGGGCTGTTTGAAAAAACTAAAAATATGTTATAAATTTATATATTATATGTTAAATCTCACATAAATATTATATTTTCTTTCTATAATTTAATTTTATATATTAAGAATTATGCTATATAATTTATATTTTCTTTTCTGCCTTATAAATATATATATAATATATATTATATTATAAATTTATATATTATATATTATATATAATATAATATAATATAAATTATAATATAGAAATTTAGATTCTATATTATAATTTATATTATATTATGTATATATTATTATATATTATATATTATTATATTATAATTTATATTATATTATTATATCTCCCAATAAAGGGATCGTTCAATAAGCATACATTTATGTTTTATCACTCCCAAGAGTTGACAAGTGCAGATTCGACGATGGCCAGGCTGGCTCACTCATTCCTTTAGGTGGTGTGTGGCAATGATGGCAATATTTCCTTAATTGTGTGACGTTCTCGAGTTGTTGATCTCGGTGCTTGCTTTTCCCGGTGTTGTATTCCAATGGTGGAGGATGGGAATGATGCTGGTCAGGGGAGCTCGGGTGGTGGCGACGACATTTGTTGCAGGTTCAAAGGCAAGGTGGTGGCCTCGCAACCAGTGCAGAGGCAGATTCAACAGAACGCTGGGAGTAAACTAGTAGGAGGCAAAATGAAGAGGGCTTATACTCCACGAAAGCGTTTGAAGTAGATGTCTAAAGAAGAGGCCATGGCAGGCTTTGTTAATTATGTTGAAGCAAAGGTGAAAAACCCAATCTTGAGGGAATGTTGTGTCGTATGCTCTCCTTGGCGAAGGAGGTAGATGGGCAGGATGGTGAGAAGGTTCGAGTGGCATGTTGATAAGTGATGCTTGCATGCATGCAGGAGTGAGTTTTTTTTAAGACTTGTTTAAGAAGACTTCTATCTTTTTAGGAATGCATGGTAAGTTTTATTTTTAGCACAGTTGTTTTAGAGTTTATAGTGATCATATATGATCAACTTATTTTTAGACTAGTAGTTTATTTTTATTGCTGGTCTATTTTTGGGGGCTACAAAGTCTGTAAAAAGGACTGCCCTGTGCTTTTGTAACAAGCCAGAAAAATTAAGAGTAAATGTGTTGGTTGCTCAATTTGAGCAGAGATGTAAGGTGGAGAATAATATGGAATTTTTTGTGTTTATGTTGATGTGTATGGAGTTTTTTCTTCATGGCTGTAAGTCATGATTTATCCATGAGTATTCATTGTAACTGTTGTTTCTGCTGTTATGATTTTTTGGTTTAAAGAACAAAGTTGGGCATCAAAATCTTCATTTGGCATCAGAGCGGGTTATTGATTTTGGCTTTGAAATCTCTCTAACAATTGATTTCTTGAGGAGCATGTTTTTGTGGTAGTGTAATCTTGAATGGATTCATCGGGATGTTATGGAAAAAGATTTTGCAGCATCTATATCGAGTATTGAAATTCAGAGAATGCTTAGCCAGTGTGAATCCATTGAAAGAAATTAGTTGAGGTAAGGTTTCTCAAAACATAGTCTTTGAAAGATATTTGAAGGTATAATTTAAGTGGTTCTTCTCTGTGGTTAAAATCAATGGGAAAGATTGGTAAAAGAGCAAAGAAAGAAAATACAAATTTAATATGTGAAAAAGGATGTTTTGAAAGATAAATTAAAAAAAGTTAAAAAAAAAAGTGAAGAATTGGAAGAAAAGTTGAAGAGGTTAGAAAAGGAAAATTGTTTTCAAAAGGATAAGTTATCAAAATTTAAAGAACAAAATAATCAGTTAGATTAATTACTTGCAACATATCAGAAAGAAAATGAGCGTCTAAGGTCTAAGCCTCCACTGTGGAATGCCTCATGTAATACAAAAGATTTGTGTTCTTCATTTGATGGAGTGTTTGATACATGTTGTATAGCTAAATCTTCTTCAAACAAAGAGTGTAAGGTTAAAGATGTGTTTGAATCTACAAATCTTGTTTATGGTTATGATGATAATAACAAAGGATGTTTTGTGAAGAATGTTGGTTTGAAGATTATGAAAACAATGGGATATGAAGGAAAAGGTTTGGGAAAGCATGGGCAAGGAATTAGAGAGCCCATTGAACCAAGTGTGAGGCCAAAGCATGAAGGTCTTGGATATGTTAGAGCTAAAGGAAAGGAAGATGATTTTACAATTACAGGTCAAGAAAAGCAGAATTTGTAGTGTTCTCATTGTAAGAGGCAAGAACATAAGGAAATTTTTTGGGATATTCATCCTTGTATTTGTGGTTTGAAGAATCATTCTGAAAAGATGTGTTGGAATAAAAAGTGGAAGAAGGAATCTATGACAAATTGTATGCAGATGAATTATGGATGGCTAGATGGATCAAATTGGAAAAAGGTCACGAGTATATTTAAGAAGTTGTACCGACATAAGTATTCACATGTTGAACAAAAAAAAAACATGCAAAGATTGAATGCTCGAGTTGGGTGACTGATGATTGTTTGTTATGGCTCAAAGGAAGTCATTGTCATTTGAAGATGCATGTTTTGATAGCATTTAGTTGCAAGCAATGAAAGAATAAATGGATTCCATTGATAGGAATGATATTTGGGACTTTACAAAGCTTCCATGTGAAAAGAAATGAATAAGTACTAAGTGGGTCTACAAGACTAGACAGTGAAGCTCCATGATCAGCTAGTTGGCTTCGCATCAAAGGGGAGTATGTTGATTAGTGATGCATGCATGCATGCAGGAGTGTGGGTTTTTTTGAAGACTTATTTAAGAAGACTTTTATCTTTTTAGGAATGCATGTTCAATGCTTGGTAAGCTGTATTTTTAGCACAGTTGTTTTAGAGTTTATAGTGATCATGTATGATCAACTTATTTTTAGACTAGTAGTTTATTTTTATTGCTGGTCTATTTTGGGGGGCTGCAAAGTCTTTAAAAAGGACTGCCCTGTGCTTTTGTAGCAAGCCAAAAAAATTAAGAGTAAAGGTATTGGTTGCCCAATTTGAGCAGAGATGTAAGGTGGAGAATAATATACAGAGTTTTTTTGTGTTTATGTTGCTGTGTATCAAGTTTTTTTCTTCATGACTGTAAGTTGTGATTTATCCATGAGTATTCATTGTAACTATTGTTTCCGCTGTTTTGATTTTTTGGTTTAAAGAACAAAGTTGGGCTTCAAAATCTTCATGGCAATGGCTAATCTATTGCTCAACCCTGGTACTTCAAGGGGGCAATGGAATGTTTTCGGGGTGGCTCAATCTTTGATAGTGGCTACTCTGTTGTCTATTGTTGTAACTTTGATGTTATCCCATGAGGATATGGTGGAGTCTACCAAGATGACTGAGGAGCACCATGAGGTGATTCTGGGTCATGTTCATGATGTACTATTGGGGGTGGTGGAGACTCACAGGATGGTTGATTGCATTGCAGAGAAATTAGGGGTGCCAGTATTGGAGCATACTCGACCGGCATACTCGTGTGCCTGCGACGATGCTTGTGATGTGGTGGACCTGCTAAGGAAGGAAGATAAGTAATTCGTGTTAGTTTGTCAGTGCTCTGTTTTGTTGTATGTAGGTTACAGGGAGGGGGCCTTGTAATTTGCCCTTCTCGCCCTGTCAAATATGTATATGTATGTTTTGTATAAGGTCTCTACAAAAGTGTGACTGATGGTCTCTATGTTGCTAAGACTCTTGGGCTTGCCCAATTTTTGATTGGGTCCCTGGCCCTTAACCAGGGTTATAGTAACAAAAAAGTATATATTATATCATTATATTATTTTATTTTATTTTATTAATAGTTATAATATATAGTACAACCGTACCCAGCCGTACCCAAATAAAAAAAAATTGCCCTAACTTAGTCTTAACACAATAATATTTGCAAATCTAATGTAAAATGACAAGTTTGACCTAACTTTGCCCCCAAAAACAGAAGCAAATAGTATCCCGAGGAAGAATATTTACAAGTCTGAACTAATTTTTTTCTCACAACAAAAGTACATGAAAGTCAGCTATATTTGCCCAAGAAACAAAGACATATTTCTCAACTAAAATTAGCTCCAACACAAGAATAACTACTAGAGTCAACTAAAATCATTCTCTAAAGCAAGAAAATATCTGACTGCCAATATTGCCCTTAAAACAAAAACATTAAGGATTCTCACTTGAATTTTCCCAAGAGAGTACTTATGAGCCTACACTAATTTTAGACCAAAGTGACAAAGTATTTAACAATTGCTCAAACTAACCTTAAGATAAATATTTGAGTCCAAGCTAAAATTATTCCAAGCTGGATTCAAACATACCACTACCAAAAGTATTGAAGTAAAACCACCTCAACAATCAGCAAAACTAACTGAAAAGGCAATCAAATGCTCCTCACCACAAAAACTACAAATGCACATGAACTATTATGCCTACAACTCGAAAGCTTATTTATGATAAACTGAAATTTTAAAGAAAACATGATATATTCAAAGCTTATTTGCGTCAACAAAATTCTTAAGCACAACAGAAAACTGTGTGCAGCCATAGCTAGCATCTTCGCTCCCAAATTACTGCACTTGTTGAAATTATCCTCTGACTTGCATGTTATCAATAACATCAAATTTCTGTTTGACTACACAAATATTGAAATTTCAAATGGTCTGTAAAACAGAAGAACTATCCACTAGTCCTCCTCTCATCTGCCTCCACAATTGTTTTCATTTGTAGAGATTTAGTGCATGGGAGCCACAAGCAACAACTAAACAGTAATGTAGAAAACAATTTTCATATGCTCTATAATCAATTAGTTTGCATCTGTCATTTATCAGACACTTTTGCTTTACATGCACATATACATCTGTCAGTGCAATCCAATTTTAAAACTTTAACTAAAGTAATCTCCAAGTCTTGCCACCTATCTTTCCCAGTAATAGATATTCAACTATTGTTAGCGTTTATGGGCATGTTCGCATTTCAATCTATCATGTTTTTTATTCCATTTCATGTTTTTTGTTTCTCCTCCTTGTTGGTTGAATTTTAATTGGTCACAACAGTGACTTGTTACACTCAGCATTTTCCTTTCCGATGTTGAGTGTATACATAAATAAGGTGCATTTATCCTTTCATATTTTACAAAAGTATTGAAGAGTATTTTGAATTACAACCTTCTCTCCCATACTGTCTTCTGACAAAGGAAAAGCAGTGTACATGTCTTGGTATGTTAATTTTTTTCCTAGGAGTCTATTCTATTATTCTTGATCTATCTATACGATTACTATTGGCGTTGAATTACATATGATAAATACTAGTGGCATTGAAATGCACAATTAGTGGTTGGATTTTCTTTTCATCTGTTGATTATTTTGCCTTGGGAAATGTAAACGTCTTGCACTAATTTAGAGTATAACAAATTGATATAAAACAAGACATTTATTTGTACAGTTAATTTATATCATTAATGAAAGAGACATTATTAGAGCATATTTTGATTTTCTAAAGGATAAAAGAACTTTATTTGCATATAGATCACTTGCATGTTGGTGAATGTTGTGTTCAAATCTTTAGTTCAATTCGTAATGTTGGTCCAATAAAGGGCTTTACCAAGGATAACTTGATCCTAACAATCTAACAAATCCCCTAAAGGTGTTTATAGACATAACCATCCTTACAAACACTTCAAATATTAGAAAGAAGGTCAAACAGGTTCCAATAGTCTGCATTTTGCTAGTTCATATCCATGCCTTAAGAGTTCAAATCCACAGCAGTCATGATCGAATTTGCAGCACTTACGATTAAACTACAGGGTTTCCTGCCCCTGTTCTGATTTTGAGACTGCTACCATACCAAAGCTGTTAATTTCCGGGAGGTAACAAATCAATTCATAATGTCATCAATAATCATTCCTTATCATTAGTTTTAGAGCTAAGCCCTCTATCCTCATTTAATTTTTTAATGTTTATTGCAAGTTTATCAACCTACATTTGCTAGTGCGGTCTTGTCCTTTAAATAGAATCGTTGGCCTAGTCTCATACTAGATAGATAGAAATTAGTACAAAGGAAGATTACACCTACTAAGGTTGTTGTTCTTCTACAAAAACAATTCACACTTTTTATATCTGTACATTTATATACAATCCAACTATCCTTTACTCCAAATACAGATTCAAATACTAAATCACCCGAAGGAATTGGATGCAATATGTCTCTTGTTTAAAATAGTGCTCCTATGTTTAATTGAATAGCGTTATGCTTAGGCTGCCAAAGGCAAACTTTATAACTTTTAAATGCCATGGAGGAATATCGATTGTATTATCATATTCCTTATAGCTTGTTTTTAAAGTTTATTTTGGAGCAACAAAAAACATCCTCGAACTAAAAGTTTTTGCTCTTAACTTCTGAAACAAGAAGAATGTGATTCCCAGTTAAGAGTTCTCGGTGGTGTTCTTTTAAATCACAACAGAATTTTTTGTCAATATGAAAAATATTACAACACTGTGTCAACTTGATTTCCCCTTAAGGCATATATGAAGCAGAATCAGCAGATGTTCAATAAGAAAATCACTGCTACCTCAAAAGTCAATCCCTCTCGACTAATACTCAAAAATCATTCACTTTGTTCACTAGAAAGCTATAAATTATAAAATTTAAGAATAGCAATTGAATTGCTTACAGAAAGTATTACATATTGCATGTGGATTATTTTCTAACCCATATTGGCATCAGCCTGTTTTTTCCTCAACTGCTACTACAGCTATTGTGGCACAGATTTAGAGTACCTCTTTTATCAGAGATAATGTAAGGTCCTTTGGTAAACCCATCACACTATCTATGGTTCCCACCTGCAAATATAAACGTATAAGTATAGCTTCTACCAATGTAAGCAAAAACATAATCATTTCAAGAAAGTATGGACTACTGGAATCCAGAGCTCCTGTGCATGCTAGTATTTTCACAGTTTAAACTTAAAAGTTATTAGTTCAAAGTTTACTAACCATTGCTAGCATTTTCACAGTTTAAACTTAAAAGTTATTAGTTCAAAGTTTACTACTTTACCATTGCTTCCACAAATGGTGAGGTCAGTGGGTGTTCCACAAGCAAGCCACCTGCTGCATTGAAAACTAATCCATCCTTGATCTGTTACATGGAAAATATTTCCCCATGTCAATAATGAGGAAATCATAGCAGCCGTGCTGATCCAGTCCAAGCCTTGGGATTATGGCATTTAAATTGCTAGTCAATCATACTTGATTTTGTACAAAAATCTAGGAATGCAATCAAAATCTTACCAGGCTTTCTATTACATCATCTGGAATTGGATGAAAGTAGATCTGGTAAATCAAAACAAAGACGAAACTAAGCTACCATCAATGATAAAGGACACTGGTTTTGGAAAATGGACATTACTAGACATGCATTTCAGTGGCCAACAAAAAAGATGGCTTTTTAACGACTACACATACTAATTTGATACAATATAATTACAAATATCAATTTCACATAGCCTGATGACTAAAGAAGATATTTTCTTTATTAACGTACATAATGCCAAAGTGTTTACCTCGGCTTTGTCCCATCCTCCCTTCCTGACACCTGTCTTGAGATTTGTGACCAACACTGATCCAATGGTGCTTGCAGGGGCTCTTGAATAGCCTATATCACAAGATTCACAACACTAAGACATTAAATAAAGTTTAAACTATTGCAGGAGCAAAATCAATACCCAAGAAATTGCAAAGCTATCATAATCCATATAATATGTCTGAGAGTCATTTTGGACTTGAAAGACAATTTTGTAACTACAAATTACACCAGAAGAGTTACTATTCCCTATAGAAATTCTTTGCAACATTCGTGAGAATTTAAGATTTAAAATATTATACCTTTTATGAATACTCGTGCCTCCTCTTCACTGGATGGTTTCTCCCTGATAACACCCTCGTGGACAACCACCTACAAATCCAGTCCAACCTATCTGTATTTAATATGAAAGAGCTACGGAATAACAAAACATAATGAACTAACAAGCAATAATACAAGGAGAGAAGCATCTTCAAATGAAACATGATTAATTATTTTGTCTAACAACATGGCCATCAGATTAGTATATTCAATTGCACATTTAAGAATGTAAGTGAGAAACCAGGAAGCCAGCATTGTCATAGATCAGCAAGTCTTTGAACCACCAGTAGGCAAGTTGAAATCATTCACATATATTCAACAAAGATGTGAATAATCAGAAGAGGAAGCTACTTGAATTTACTACAAACAAATCCTCTAAAAACAAATGGAATACTTTCCCAAACAGCTTGAATTGGGACATCAACTTCATGGGAAAGATATATTCCAAACATAAATAGCATCATTGTACCTAACAGCTTGTATCAGGACAGTAAGGACATTTAGGAATTGAGGAACCCTAAAGTACACACATTCCCCTTCTCTGTCTGTCATCAGTGTTCCATACACAACCACCCTCTCTCGTCACTGATAACAGACCTTACTGTCTACTTCTGAAAGAAACATCTGCAGGGAAGCCATGGCCTCCACTCCTATGGGTTCCTTTAAAGCAGCACCAAATCTTCTGTCATGAGCTCTTGGAATTTTTACACCAACATGCTCAGAAAACAGCCATCAAGCCAATATTTCCTCAAGAATGACAAGTGGCTGCTTCCAGTAAAATTACTCTTCCTCATCTTAAATGTCCTTCTCCCTTCCCTCCACAAAAACAAATTCATTTCCCTACAAAGAAAATGGAAAGGAGACTAGTTTATAAAAAAAAGCTTTGATCAGCAGACCTGTTGCAGCATACCCAGGACCCAAGACAGTTGATCCATGAAAACTAGAGTTTTTGCATCTAAAGGAGAAAAACTCAATTTTCTAGGGAGGACCATGACTCTATAACATGTCTGGACTGTTCATGAGACCATGACTGTCAGCTTTCAAACCAAAAGAAGATCTTGCCACCATGGTTCAAGTTTGTGTTTTTTCCACATAAAATCAAGTGAATTCTGAGCTTATTACTCACTAAGGATAGTAAAGGATTCAGACAGTTATTGGTACTTGGGAGCTTACTTTGAAAGAAGTGATTCTCGATTATGCTATATTTCTGTCAATCTTGATCTTGAGAAACTACTTTCTAACAGGCTCTCCTTTGAATCAGGGGAGTTGAATGGAAGCAGCTTATTGATTACAAGAATATCCCAATCCAATGCTGACTCTGCCATTACAGGCATCTAGCTAGAATCTCCCAAAGGAACACAGACAGGTAGACACCCTGTAGACAGAATGAAAGAATCACAGAATGATTCACACAATGCCAAAACCCTGGAGCAGAAGAGGCAGACCATGCCACAGACGAATACAAGCCATGGAAGCGTGTGTGCTAGGAAGGAAAGACACATATCCTCCATGCAGCATTATTCCTCTCTGCAATTCCTTCAAAATTGTAAAAAGGGAAGAAACAGAAACAGTGGACAGTGCTGAAACCCAGAGATCTCATTATCAACAGACACTATAGAGGGATATGTAACACATTAATCCCCCAAATAGACAGTTTCGGAAATGGATTTGACATCAGCGGATCTTAAAGAGCTTGAACTTGCATCTTTGGTCATGTTTTCAGTGCTAGAAAAGGAAAAATGAGCTCAAGTATAGCAAATAGATATTTAAGATGATTCAAAAGAATGGTCTCCAGTTTGCAGTATCTTAAGCACCAGGAGGAAAACATAGATTGGAGCCACCAGATCCAAATACTGCCCCAAACCCAATGGATGCTGAACAAACAGAGATTGGCGGGAGTTTATAAATGGTGTAATTTCTGAGAGGACTTCAAAACAGTCCTAGAGCAAGCATATTTTGCTTTTTTCAAATGATGATTTTTTAGTATGATATTCTAGTGGACTGTGGACTGCCAACTAAAAATATATTTAAAAGAATCCAATTCCCATGGAGCTGATCTTGTGATTTATAAGAAACAAACCCCTCTGCTAAATTTGAATAATTTGAAGTGACTGTAATGGCCTGGGAATACACACAAATTCTGTTGGATCTGAGGCTACAAAGCACGTGTAGATGTTACCATCTTTCATCCCAATCAAGTTATGCTCCTAATTCATTCAAGTAGATGGGGTGGCTCTGCTGGATTGTTCTCTAGAGAATTTAACAAAATTCTTAGTCGTATCTGTCTATCTCCCTCCTTTTGGAAAATTTATGACAAATCTTGCAGGTATGCTCCAGATGGGTGGCGCCAAAAGGCAAGAAATATCAGTTTTAGGGGACCACAATCCAATTCGCTACCCAAAAGAGAAGAAAGAGGACACTCCTGCCAAAAACAATAAAATAAAATAAAATAGAGGGCCCAAAGTAGGCAACTATAAAAAAAGGGGTCAGGGCTCAAAGCAAATCATAAGATTTTGTCATTTCACTATTCCTTCCAGTTTGGAGTTTGAAGCATTCAAGGACGAAAATCCTAGGTGTAGAAGATTCAAAGGACAAAAACCCTCTTGGTTTCTATTCTTGGATTCGAAAACGAAAACCCTCATATCCATTGAGGTGATTATGTAGACGTCGGACGACATATTAGTTAGAGTTAGAATTACGTAAGTCTATTTGGTTTGTCGGCGAGATTAGTTGTTAATCTCAGCCATTGAATGTAGTTACGAGTAGTTGGTGACAATTGGCAATAACTAGCAACCGCTGGCCACTTATATATATTGTTCATTTCATTGTACTAGGGACTGCACATAGAGTGAGAATCCCTATGCTACTTCTGTATAAGGGCATATTAATGAAGAAACTGTGATATCTTTCTAGTATGAATCTTCTATGAGTATTAGTTATGAAGTTGTTATATTTCCTTGCATAGTCATATTTTGTTTACTCTTTATACATCAAGCATATTCATTTAGGCAGTAAACATTTGGCACTGTTGCTTATATTGAGTCAGGTTAAATAGTCAGGTGACAAAGATGGCAATATAAATGGGACAGCCAGCGGAAGAACCAATAGAGGCTAACAAACAACAAGAAGACAATCTCATGGAAGATCTCGTACATTTGTGGGACGTGTCAGTCAGAGAGCACGTACAAAGGGAAGTAGACATAAGAGAAATACCAGAAGACCAAAATTGGGACAACCTGGTAGTGAACGACGAGGTAGATAACCTCCTTAACCGCCTCCCAAGACTCCTAGCAAGACATTTCATCATTCTACAAGATCTCCACGAAGAAAGGGAAAGAGAACGTCGGCAGTAGATAATCCAACGATACGAGGACCAGAATAGATGAGAGGAAGAAGAACGAAATACTGACCCACACTAGACGCCGAAAAATTAATGCCCTTATACCCGAACAAAGACGGGAAGTGACCACAAAGCGATCAGGAGACACCAGAACAGGAGATTAGAAGGTCCTTGAGAATAAGAGAACAAAGAGACAGAAGGAGAGACTAAAAGAAATAGTCAAAGAAACTAAGGGATTATTGCCTGAAAGTCAGAGCCCATCCCGAGAAATGGAGTAAGAGCCGAAACGTCAGCCAAAGCATTAGTCAGGAAGAGAAGACAACTTTCACAGCAAAGCAATGCACAAACACAAAGTGGGAAGAACTAGCAAGGTACCTACCGCTCCTGAATGAAGGGTACGTGGACCTTGCCGACCCAGTGGACGAAACAACTGTATGACTACCACCACCTGACGAAGAAGCGTGGGAAGTCAGGAAGAAAGATTCATTGTTCGTAACACATGAGAACAACATCTGACGCATTGAAGAATTGGTAATTGAAGGATCCGAGCCTAAAACTGCAGGACAAAGGGAGCACTGGAAAGAATCTGAGAGCGACAAGAGTGTGAGGATCGCTGAGGCAGGAGTAGAGGATTCATACGTGGCCGAGAATGCAAGAGAAGCACTGGGACTTACGAGTCAAAACTCTCCGACTAGGCTCCAGGCACAAAGGTTGCACCAAGGAAGATGGTGACTCCCCCAGCAAGTCCAAGCGTAGAGACACAAAAACTTCCAAAATTCTTAGGAAATAGATCGGAGGATCTAGTACGAAATTGTAAAACATGCGAAACAATATGGATAGCAAATGGATACGATGAAATATCCTATTGGTTGCAGTCATTTCCAGCAACCCTGAGGGGTATAGCCATAGACTGGTACACAAAATTAGAAGCAAACTCAAAAGCTAGTTGGAGCACACTGAAAAAAGCATTTGAAAAGGAATTTAAACTACTTGGAGATGATAATGAAATTGTAGCAGACATTTACAACACTAAGCAAGGTAAACACGAGAACGTCAGAGACTACAATCGCAGGCTGAAACAACTCCTAGTAAATTTGGAAAAAGAACCTGCCAATGGCTTGAAAAAGTGATGGTTCATTGAAGGATTAATCCCTTCACTTAGAAAGAAAATGAAGGTCGTACCACCCTCATCGTACGCCAATGCCTACAACAAAGCAATGGATATCGAGTGTGAAGACAAGATGTCTTCTCGGGGAAAGAAGAAAATAGAGGATGATGAGAGTTCCAAAGACAACAATGACAGTGAATCAAAGACTGTCTAAGCCCTCAAAAAAGACATGTTGCGAATGATGAAAGAACTAAAGGCGGAAAAGGAAGTTGGTAAAGAAAACAAAGAGCTATGGTGTACAAAATGCAACAATGAGGGCCATGTCAAAATAAACTGCCCTAAGAAAATGTTTTGCGATATTTGTCAGGTACTAGGACATTCCATTAAAGAGTGCCCATATAATTTGAAGACAAGGAGCACACAAGGCGAGCAATCTACCCCACCAAGTACACCGCCAAAGCAACAAAATAATAATACATCGTCAGGCGAGTACTAGAACCGGAGAGGGAATAATAGATTCAATAACAATTGTGGGGGGAGAGTCGCATACAGTACAATGCAAAAGGACAACAAATGATACAATGTCGTCAATGCAGTGAATGGAGGCACTTTGCCTGAGAATGCCAAAATAATCAGAACAAAACTAAAATGTTGTGCAAGTGGTGCGGACCAGGTGATCATGAAGACAAGGACTACCCGAAACAAAAAGGCAGTATCAATATGATCGACGTGGAAGAACAAGACGAAGCAATCCTGGCAGTCACTCGAGCACAAACGAAGAAGGTGATATATTCAAACCCTCATACGGAGAAGGAAAGACTCCGAGAAGCGAGGATGGAGGTTGAGCAGATCATGGCAAAGGAGCGGAGGAGTTCCAATGAAAAGGCGAGTACATCCATCCAATTGGAGTCAGATAAAAGTATTGCAAACCACTGTACCAATAAGAATGGCAGATCTCTTACAAAGCATGCCACAACTAAGGGTTGCAATCTCCAATGCGGTGGACGAAGAACGAAGAAACGAGAAAACTAGTGAAGACAAAAATGAGGACGTCATAGTGGAGCCGCCACCATACGGCAAACAAGTTATTGACCCAATGTAGCTAGCAATAAATGTGGGAAAAAAACAAACGGTCGTGCACATGTAGATCCTTGGGAAGAGTTTAACGAATACAATTGTTGATGAAGGCTCAAGAGTAAATGTGCTTCTGGAAGATACATGGAAAAGCCTCGGGAAACCCACCCTGTGGCCGCCGACATTCCAACTAGTAGGAGCCAATCAGCATGGAATCAAAGCACTGGGGGTATTGATGGCACAAAAGGTAATAATTGGTACCCAACAATTCTTGTTGAACTTTGTAGTCATTCCTTTGGAAAAGAAAGCATATGATGCACTACTCGGGCGAGGATGGTTGATAGCAACGAAGGCCGATCATAACTAGAAAAAAAATACCCTTATCAATTGAAAATAGAGGAAGGAAGTTTGTTACAGACCTGAGAAATCAGACCAT
Organism: Cunninghamia lanceolata; assembly: GCA_027924645.1. Lineage (NCBI taxonomy): Eukaryota > Viridiplantae > Streptophyta > Pinopsida > Cupressales > Cupressaceae > Cunninghamia > Cunninghamia lanceolata. The sequence continues at coordinate 12,606,597 of BSBN01001201.1, read as the reverse complement.
AAGTGAGGAAATGGTTTCATCTGACTCTGACTCAAAAATAGGGGAAACATCAATAAGGGAAGAAAAGGGCCCATGGAGCCAAACAACGAAGGGGTTCTGGACTTACAACAATGCTCCAAAGATGAAGCAAGTTCCCTGAGTGGACTTTTTCACTAGCAATTAGAGGAATATGAAGTGTTTCAGCCGGAATGTAATATGATCCAGATAGAAGAAGTCAAAGACGAAGAAAACTCTCAAGCCAAAACAAGTCGTATGTTTCCACCCGCGTACGAAGAATATAAAGAGGAAGTTGCAAGATTAGATGATACACCGGCACACAAGTTTGACCATGACAAGGTGATAACGTACGAGTAACCGTCAACAAAGAGATTGAATCTCGGAGATGCAAGTAATCCGCAGGAGTGATGAGCACACAAACATACTGAGAGGGGGGGTGAATCAATATATTACAATTTTTACCAATTTAAAACTTATTACTCACAATGGCAACTATGCAAGAATATAACAATATGAACAAGTTGACACCAAGATTTTACATGGAAAACCCTAAGTTGCCGGTTCTGGTGCGGGTGCGGGTTCGGGTTCGCGGGTTTGGCCAAAATTTTTTTTGGGTTGGGTTCGTTTATATATGTATATGCAAAAAAATTAAGCATAGAAGCAAGAATTAAGTGTAGAATTGCAAGAATAAAGTGTAGAACACCACATAGCATCATATAATCAACAAAACCACCATCATCTTGAATATCATAAAACATAAAACTCGAACTTCAAGTTCAATAACAAGATTCAAAATAATAATATCATGTTCAACAATCAATTTTCATTGTTTCAATGTCAAATGACAAGTGTCAATCATCATATGGATTTGCTAAATCCTCCACATCATCATCATCATCTTGGACATTGGCGAGATCATTTGAAGAACCACAACCAACACCACTGCCACTCGCGGCACTCGCTGAAAAAGTGTGCTCGCTCTCTGATCCCTCAAGTGCAACATGTTTGGATTGGGAAGTAGAAGCATCCATGTCAATTTGCTTTGGCTCCACATCCCACAACTTTGATTCCCCCTCCTTATAGTCTTGCTTTTTGTGCGAAAGGAGGTGCAAGTTGGAATGCACATACACTAAATTCTCCGCCTTTTTGGAGTGCAATCGGTTGCGCTTTATCGAGTGGATAAAAGAAATGAGTTGAAAATGGCAAAATTGTGTTTATAATGTCTTTTTAGGGTTTCATTTGCATTTTAGAATGTTTAAAAAATTATAAAATTGATGTTTAAGTTGAAAAAAAAATTTTAAAAAATCAATGGGGGCGTGGGTGCGTTCTGGGTGCCATGCGGGTTCTTTGTTTTTAGGCTAGGTTCAAACCCAGTGAACCTGGGTGCGTCTGGGACGTACCCAACCCCCTCCCACCGCACCTTGCCCGCACCCGCACCCGCACCCGAACCCGAACCCGAGCCGCACCCGCACCCGGTCCTCTGGCAGGCAAACCCTGCAACTTAGGGAAAACCTTACGGGAGAAAATCACAGTACAAATAATGTACTTTATATTTATATAAGTTTACAATGATTGTAGGCACCAACCTCTTAAACTGTTTTGTAGGCACCAACCTACAAGGAGCACCAACTCCCTCTTCCAAGGCACCAACCTTGGCTAACTTGAGGCACCAACCTCTTGTGAGTGACTGAAAATTTGAATGTAGAATGAGATCTTCAAATCTGATCTGCTCTTTGCTTCATACCTTATCCTTCTTTATGATGTATGCTGTCCCTTTAATGCCCACAAAAAAAATATAATCTTCTATTCTGACTTTCACATGACTGTTCTCTTACATAAATGCTCCAACATCATATCTCATTCCCTTTCATTTCTGCCCCTTTATTACTTCTCAATCTGCTTCTTTTAACTCAGAATATATTTCTTTCTAATTTACTTTCAAAACATAACTTTATTCTCCTTTTATACTATCCAATAGAGGTGATTTAACGAAGAGACATATCCTTTCAATAAGTAGACACTTCCTTTGATGATCGTGCCTTTTCTCTTCTCTTAATAGCTGCTTTTAATAACTTTTACTTCATAACTAAAAACGCATCCTTTGAATTAGAATTTTTGTCTTGATATGGAGAGCGCTGCCATTAACTTGATTGCTGCTTCTTATTTGTTAATAAGACTTTTGTCTTATATCAAAATCCTTTTGTCTTATTCGCACCACCTTTCATTGAAATCTTGTCTTTGTATGTGATGTTGATTTTTCTTTTTATTAATCGTGGCACTTTCCATATCAATCGTTCCATTTCTTATATTAATCGTACCACATTGTATGCTGCCCACTTTATCTTAATTGCACCTTTTGCACTTGTTTGTCTTATTTGAGATCGTACCTCCTCACAAAATGCAAATAATAAAACACCAAATCTCAAACCTTTGTAAATCTGTTGACTTGACATGAATGTCAGGTTTTGTCCCCTAAAGAGGGTACAGCAGCTTGTATCTTTTTGTCTTATTATAATATATCTATTTTAAATAAGACATTTCTGTCTCATATGTAATAGCCTTTAATACCAAATCTCTCTCCACATAATTGTACTTCGTACATTATTTCTTGCTTTCTAATACAAATTGCATCCTCTCATAAATGGTTGCCTTTGTTGTGTATATTGATCACTGTATTTACTTAAAAAAAAATTACTGTTCTCTTTGTATATTATGACTAACATATTGTGTATCCATAAGAGATAAGGCAGCCGCCTTTTGCTGTCTTAATAAACAAAACTCCTCACAAGGCTCATATGCAAATCGTTCTTCATTATGCAGATCACAGTCTTTACAAAATACTTATTATAAACAAATCACTCTATCAAACAAATCACTTCCATCATCTTACAAACAGATTGCATTCAATCATATTCCTATGTTGACATCAATGACAAACATTTCCTATACTCTCATTTGTTCATTAATGATAACAACCATGACCACCTTCTTGACATCAATGACAATATTTCCAACAAGGAGATCATGGTGGGAGATAACTGGGACCCGGTACTAAAAACAATTGCATTCAAGATTTTTTTGGAATATAAGGACGTGTTTGCTTGGACATATAAGGATCTAAAGGGAATACCTCCAGAGCTTTGTGTACATAGGATTCCTTTGGTTCCAAGGGCACAACCGGTCAGGAAGAGACCTTATCGAATGAATAAGAGCTATACGGCAAAGTACAAGAAGAAATTAAGAAGATGCTAGAAGCTGGTATAATATTCAAAGTGGAAACAAGTGAATGGGTATCCCCGATTGTGATTTCACTCAAGAAGGAATCGAAGCAAATCCAAATGTGTAGACTTCAAGTGCCTTAATGTAGTCACCATCAAGGACCCGTTCCCTATCACCTTCACAGACTCGATCATGGAGGAGGTAGTCAATCATGAAATTTACTCTTTTATGGACGGCTTCTCTGGCTACAACCAGATCGTATAGCGAAGGACAAGCTGAAGACTACATCTGTGGTGGAAGATGGAGTGTACGCCTACAATCGGATGCCATTCAGATTGTGCAATGCTCTGGCTACCTTCCAAAGAATAATACTCCACATCTTCGACAAGATGTCGATGAGGAACTTTAAGGCATTTCTAGATGATTGGTCAATTTACAGTGACCAACAAATCCATTTGAAGGCCCTCACCGAGTGTATAGAACGTTGCAGATCCGCATGCCTGGTTTTAAACCCAAAGAAATGTCGATTTATGGTACCCCAAGGTAAACTCCTCGGACACACCATTTGTAAAGCAGGACTAAAAACAGACCGGGATAAAATACGGGTGATCATACAGATGGAAGCATCGAAGGACATCACTGGTGTCAAGTCATTCCTTGGCCATGTAGGTTACTACAGACGGTTTATAAAATGCACAAGTGTCGTACCCCCTGGACATGCTCACTAGAGAAGGGATGGCGTTTACATGGCTCGAAGAACAGGAAAATCCTTTCGAGGAATTAAAAGTACGGTTGATCTGTTCACCTATTTTGGCTTACCCCGACTAGAACAAGGAGTTTCACGTCCGTGTCGACACGTCAAACTTTGCAATTGGAGCTACACTAGCACAAGTCGAGTCTTAAGGGCTCGATCACTTGATATTCTTTCCCAGCCGACTTTGATCCAGTGTCGAGCGTAACTATAGTACAACGAAGAGAGAAGCACTGGGGATGGTGTACTCAGTTCAAAAGTTTCGGCATTATTTATTAACACCCTTGATATTCTACATTGGCCACCAGGCATTAATGTACCTGGTAAACAAACCAATTATACAGGAATGAGTCAACAGATGCCTACTACTTCAAGAATTTATGTTCACCATCATCATACATCCAGGGAAGAGCCATGTCATAGCCGACCAGCTCTCGAGAATTAAGTCCAGAGAACCACCAAAGGGCGTCAATGAAGATTTTCCTGGCGCTCATCTATTTCAGATAGCTACCTTACCGCCATGGTATGAGAATATAGGTGAGTACTTGTCCACCACCACATTCCCCAAGGACATGCCACCAGGAGAAAGGAGGAAGCTAGAATTGAAAAGTAAAACATTTCAACTTGTAAATGGCCTCCTATACAAGATGGGGCCCAACCATATTCTCCTAAGGTGCGTCATGCGGGAAGAAATAAAAGAAGTATTACAGGAAGCTCAGGAAGGGTTGGATGGTGGCCACATGGGACCAAATGCCACCACCAAGAAAGTTCTCTTGGTCAGACTTTGGTGGCCAACGCTTCATACAGACACCCGAGAATAGGTGGTCGAATGTGATACTTGCTAGAGAGTTGGAAAACCATTGAAGAGGGATTATATGCCACTCTCACCCTCGCAACCCCAGGAACTCTTTGAAAGGTGGGGGTTGGATTTCATAGGCCCCTTGAAGGTCAACCAACTCCATCAGTGTCAATATATAGTGGTAGTGACAGAGTACTTAACAAAATGGGCAGAAGCTAGAGCACTAGAAGACAATACAGCATTGAGCACTGCCAAGTTCATCTACGAACACATAGTTACCAAATATGGCATTCCCATCCAAATAATGAGTGATCGAGGACACTTTGTAAACCACATAATTCAACTGATGATGAGTAAATTTAGGATATTCCATACACTCTTCAGCCCATACTGCCCGAGAGCAAATGGTCAGGTGGAGTCAACCAACAAAGTATTAATTTCTGTCATCCATAAATCATGTGGCATTGAAGGGTACAGATTGGGAAGATAAGTTACCAGTCGTACTATGGGCCTACCATACGACCTATAAAGTGACTATAGGGCATACGCCATTCAATTAATGTACGATCGGGAAGCGGTGGTCCCCGCGGAGTACATGGCTCCAAGCCTAAGGATTGCCGTTGAGAATCAGCTCAAAGATACAGAAAATTTAAAAGAACGATTGTTTCAACTCAATAAGTTGGATGAACATCAAGTCTTGGCACAATGGGCAACGAAGGCAATACAGAAAAGGTGAAAATATTGGCACGACAAACATCTCCAAAGAATGGACTTCCGACCAAGACAATTAATTTTGAAGTATAACAGCCGCAACGAAATAAAACCCGGTAAGTTTAACATGAGGTGGTTAGGACTGTTTAGAATACGAGAAATACTGGAAAATGGGTCTATAAAGCTAGAGAATTTGGATGGTTCTTTGATCAAGGATGCGATGAATGGTTCGAAACTAAAAAGTTATAGACAGAGAGAAGAAGTTATTGCTATAAATCTCATGGTGTTCGATTACAAAGGAGTGGAAGAACGAAGTGCAAGTGTAGAGATGGATAGAAAGGTTGACGGAGTGGTCTTCCCAAGTACACACCCAGATAAAGTCACAAGCGTTTTTGGCCCACCTGCACGTTGGGTAAAGATTTACAACCTTTGGAGAATACATGCACCTTACACCGGCATAAGACATGGAGTAGTCGAAGATAACAACCTGGATCCATGGGTAGATGAAGTCAACAGAAGTATGGAGGAGGATGATATAACCAAATGGACACTAGAATACACAAATATTTTGGATGAATGCCCATTTTTACTTCCAAAGGAAGATGTCATTCCACCGCAACCAAGTTATAATGTAGAGTGCATAATTATGGTGGAACACTCCAGTTATGATGAAGTTGTTCAAGAGTTTAAGGAGCGTAATCAACCTAAGGGCGCACCACGAAGTTCACCACTCCCAAAACCAGGCATATGGCAAGTGGTACACAACTTGGGACGACAATTGACCATCGAAGGAAAAACAATGACATAGTGCCAAGAACCCGAAGGGCTAAATTTAATTGACGGGAGACAATCACGCAAAGGTACGGAAGACTTAAATTTAGTAGATCAAATTTTTAAATTAGAGCTTATTCAGAGGTGCTACACTAATGAGTGCTATAGAGGGGCAGACCCGACTTGTATTTTTTGTCAAAGAATGAAATATGGAGTACGGAAAAAAGAACATGATGAGTACTGGGGAAATGAAACAAAATAGACAAAGAGAAAATTACCAAACAAGGCAAAAGAACAAGAATGGAAAAAGACAAAAAAATGAAGAAAATAAATTAAAGAACCCCGAGTATAAAAATCAAAAGTACGGCCTCTTAGAGAAACCACTTCATTTTCCCTAGCCGTACGACCAAGAAATTGTCTGCATTAGGAATTTTTTTCCTCTTACCTAGCCGTACGAGCTAGTATTCTTGTTGTCGTACGAAATCTGTTATCTATTGTCGTCGTACGATTAGGAGACACCGTACGATTTGCATTCACAAGAGTTGTACAAATTGCAATTGTTTTCTCTATCGTACAAACTGATTCTGATGTTGTCAACGTATGGCCTCTCTGTTTCTACTACCGAACGGTACCCTGCTACCAACGTACGTTCAGCATTCGTCACCACCGTACAACCTGCTCTCATCGTATGACTTTGGATTCTGGAGACAACTATACAACCAAACCTTTCTTCAACCACTGTACGAAGTGTCTTCTTTGGTGTATCCCTGGCCGATATCCCTACCGTTGTACGGCCTGTAGTTATCGTCACTGTACAATCCTTCCTCCAATTGGTGGTCATACAACCTGAAGCTCGTCCTCCTGCACCTACCATACAATTCACAAAAAGCATCTTGTCGTACAACTATCTATAGGATGTCTTACTCTCCACACAAACCCTCAACTGTATGGCTAGCTTGGAAATTCAAATTGTATTTCCCGCTGGGATTGTGATTTCACGGAAACGAAGCATTTGCCAAAGGAGAAGCAGTTACAGGAACTACCGAGAAATAAATTCACAATAGTTAGCCCGAGAGTGTGTTGACTCAATTCAATTCATTCGAGAATGCAAGGAAGAGGACACATTTACAGTAGCAATGTCAGCGAAGGAAATACGGCAAGAATCTTCAAGTACAAGCCTAAAATTTTGACAAAAGAGAAAAAGAAGAAATCTCAAACTCTCGTACGAGAAAAACCCACTACAGATTCTTTGACATGGGAGAGCTTGACATCACTTGAGTGCAAAACATGGTGGCTAAAAACCCCACCCGACCACCTACTAAAGGAAGCGTTGAAGGACACCAAGGTGGACAAATTAATTCAGGTACCCTTCTTTAATTATCGAGAATTTGAATCTTTCTTGACGAACATGGTATTACATTATAACAAGGACAACAAAACCACAGTAGAATACATGAATACTCCAGACAATTACATTCAAACCTAAAGATTTTCAGAGGGTTCTCGGTATTCCATGTTGGGGGTTCACAGTTGCAAAACCTTCCACTAAAGTTACACAAAAATAGGAGGCTTCCATTCAGCAAGTATGCAGGAGCAATCTTACCGACAAAGAAATGGAAAAAATATGGAGTAAGGGCAATAGAGGGTTGCATCGGAATTACCTAGCCAATGAGGAGTGGCAGTGCATAATGGACTTGATTAAATCCAGGTTGATAGGAGTCACCCGATCATCTGATATTGCAGTATGGATGATAGAATATATGGTCGGGTTGAGCAAAGGCACAATTTATAACTGGGCAGCAGTATTATCTAATCAGATACAGGAGTTCTTGGCATTGAAACACGAGTTGTTTTATATGACTCAGTACGCCATTGCCTTTCTCCTCGATGCTATATTCACATAGGTACCATCACTCGAGGGAGGCAAGTTTCAACCCAACCCTGACTATGACACTACATGGCCGACTATCTTTCGGTGGGCTAAACTCAGCACATAGGTCCAAATAGGAAAGGGGGAAGAAGTCAGAACTTTTGACTGGAAAAGAAAACATCAGGCAATGGGGTCATCCTCGAAAGATACACCAACGGAGGAAGAGGATAGCAATGAGAAGGGTGATGACTGCATTGATTTGACTACATCCACATCCCCGACTACCCCACCAGGAGATACATCTACAGCTGAGGGGATTCCTACTGCTATCCTTGCCATGACCAACACCAATATAGTGGCCACTCCAATTGGTACATCAACAGCCACCCCAGTGGAACTTTCACCAAAAGCATCCGAACAAATTAACGAATGGCTATGGTTACTAGGGGCTCTAACTGAAGTACAAGATTATCCCCCCTTGAGCCCCCCGAGGGAAGTAGCAGAGTTAGTGGAATTACAGGAATCAATAGCCAACCTTCAGCATTTCAGTCTTGAGGTAGAGGGTATTCACAGTGTAAAAGGACCATCTACAGTACATGAGCAACAAGGCAGCCCTCCTAGGCCATACGGAGAATCTAATAGTGAGGAGGAGATTAGCATTCAAATATCGAAACCCAACCCTCAAGATCCGTTGGGTACTATCTAGAGGTATGTACAGGATCTAGAGCCTATAGCAGCCATCATGAGTGAAGTGACGGATATAGCTAAATGCCTCGACAGTACCCACTCCCCACTTGTACTCCAAGAGGCGAGGAGGATTCAGAAATTCATGGAGGGGGGGTGTGAGGAGGAATTTACCAGGATCTTCACCTCCAAAGGGTGGTCGACTACACAAAACCCGAACATGAAGATAGCTTAGCAACCAAAGCGCATAGTTCGTTTGTTTGGAGGGTCTAATGAACATGTCTTGACTGCCTTATATGGTATAGAGTCGACCTTTCGGGAAGTTTTCTATATACTCCAGGAGCAGCTGGTAGCCCACCATCGGATTATGGCCCGAATTGACGAGTCAGCTCGTATTTCTCAACAGCTGAGGGAGGCAGTAGATGCCCAGAAGAACAGATTTCAGCAATAGCTTGCTCAGCAAACACAATTGACAGACATTGACAAAGCTAAGGTAGTAGAAAAAGAAAGAGAATTGATGGAAAAGGACCAGCAGTTAACAACAAAGGCAAAGGAAATGGATGAGTTGCATGGCGCACATGAGAAGACAAAGAAACAACTCACAGAAGCAGTACAAATGGTGAAGGCAACTAGGGAACATGAGCTCTTGGCAGCACACCATCTTAAGCTACGGATAGAGGAAGTTTATAGATTGAGGCAGTTGGTCTCACAGCAGAGCACTCCTTCCTTTGTATATACACCTCGAGGGACATCTCCTCCACCGGCCTCCAAGTAACTGGTATTTTGATTTAGTCTTCCAAGTTGTCTAGAAGACTACTAAATTTTGGGGGGGCTGATGTAAACGACATATTAGTTAGAGTTATAATTACGTAAGTCTGTTTTGTTTGCCAGTGAGATTTGTTGTTAATCTCAGTCGTATGTAGTTACAGGTAGTTGGCGACGGTTGGCAGTAATTAGCAACCGTTGGCCACTTATATATATTGTTCATGTCATTGTACTAGGGACCACACAGAGCGAGAATCCCTATACTACTTCTGTATAAGAGCATATTAATGAAGAAATTGTGAAATCTTTCTGGTATGAATCTTCTATGAGTATTGGTTATGAAGTTGTTACATTTCCTTGCATAGTCATATTTTGTTTACTCTTTATAGTATTATACATCAAGCATATTCATTTAGGCAGTAAACAATTCTACTCAAGGATTATTTTGTTTACTCTTTATAGTATTATACATCAAGCATATTCATTTAGGCAGTAAACAATTCTACTCAAGGATCACTTTTGAGTTCATTGTCCGCGATTATTCAATTCATATTTGCAAACAAATTCTTTGAAGATCTTGGAGATTCAAGCTTGGTGAAGATTCTAGATTCATTGAAGATCTTGAAGATTTATAGAAGCAAATTATTATTCCAACGAGTTTGATAAGGGTTTCATTTCAGATTTGTATTGTGGTGCTGCCCTATCATCATACTTGCAATTTTAATAAGTGTTGCTGCTCTATACATTTTCTGAGTGTATTTATGCATATTATTGCTAACAATTCTGTTATTGCTGATAATTGTGAAGATCATATTCCTACCGTAAATATAGCAAGAGCGTCGTACTTAATTGGAGTTAACAGCCACATTATACGGGCTGCCATGCATATGTAAAATTGCTGAGTGGTATTTTGTGGCTGCCTCGTCATAGATTTGGAGCACAGCATTAAGGAGATTGCAGCACTAGGTAAATCGCAGAATTTAAAGTGCTTCCGCACCAAGTGACAAGGAGATTGCAGCATGTCAAGATAAGTTCATACCAAATAATATTCACATCCACCGCTGCCCTTGAATTTGGTAACATCAATTCCTAATTTGTGAGTAGTATAAACAGTTGTACATCAATTTGGAGATCATCATAATATTATTGAAGAATTGGTGTTTGCTGATAATAATTTAGAAAATTCAGATTTGTTGATATAGAACATGCTAGTAATTGTGATAATTAAATATGGATCAGCAATGAAGAAGATTTAATTGTTATTGGTGACATAAATACATGGAGTAGGGTTTATTAATATTCTGACTTTTAGCTGTGATAAATCAGATTTGAGCATGATAAATATTCTTGGGATTTATATCTACTGTACATGAAAATTCAGTGGTAAATCAGCTAACATACTTGGGGATTTTGGCATATACAATTCAGATCTGTTGTTATATTTCATTAATTTGCATTTGAAGGTCTCATCCAAAGTATATATCAGCTTATGAAAGTTTACATTCACTATTCAAAGCTGCACATTTGTTTGACAAAGGTTTACAAATATCTTACATTGCTGATCAGGATTAATTCTAGCCTTATCTTGACATTTAATGTTGTTCTAGGGTTTCATATAGCTGTTCTATAATATCCCGAATGGAATATTTTCTAAATTGTTGCAAATGTCATCAATAATTATGCAACAGTAATGTGCCTATCAAAATATTTGATCAAACTTGCAAATTTCTACAATGTAAGCTCACGGACATTTCGTCATACAGTTTGCATTCATGGAGTAATTCATAGACATTTTCACAAACACTTAACATTCATTGAGTTTCATTGGACATTTTAGCAAACAATTGTCATATAAAGAAATACTAACCAAATTAGTGGCTGGAGTTGTCATACAATTGCAATCTGAATAACAAGACTCTCATACACTGCTGGTCAGATTAGAGGAATCCTTCAAAGGTTGATCACATATACAAATTCCTTATTAACAGATAATAGACTGCTGCTGCTGCTGATAACTCTCCCAGATTGGTACTGCTGTTGCAAACTCCAATTATGCACTATTATAATGACTGTGAGGATTCCAGAGTGACTGTACCAGGCTGCTATAATAATTTCTGACTGTTGAAGCTGATATACTTCCTCTAAACTGATATAAATATCATTATGGCTGTAGCTGGTCACCAAGCACTCATAAATGCACTAAGATAACATTGAAAATTCTCTACACTCCACTGTAACTGAGTTAAAGCAGCCAATTCAGAAATAAATATCTGAAATAACATTGACAACACTTTGAAAAGCCACTAAATGGCTGCGACCAGCACTCAATAGCAAGAGTTGCCTCAAATAATGGTGCGACCAAGTTAAAGTGAGGCATCTCCCCTTACAAGTCCTTACGTAACCTTTCTAAGTCTTGAAAAAGCCTATCCAATGAGGGGCTGGCTAACTTGGCTTTAGGGCCCCACCACAATGGATTACATCAACTTTAATTTCCCACGATCTCTAATACAAACTCAAGCGCTTCCCTTTGAAAATAATTGAAATGCTATCTTCTTACCAATGTTTGGTACGGCATTTTCCCATTTGTGTACGTCATCAAGGGAATCTCTCCACAAGCTGCGATCTCCTAAACTTTCAATGTCATTTCCTTCCTTTGTGTATGGCTAATAAAATAAGCAAAGGATAGTCTTAGAAAATGAGCGCCCTGACTATGGAAAATGGTACGAATGCTCTCAAAGGCCAGTTAAAATATTATTTCCTCCATGCTTTCAACAATAGATATTTCTGATACTTTTGAGGAAACCCTTATAATAAAATAAATGGAAATCTGGAAGTAATAGAATCATCTGTATTTTCGACACATACCAAAAATTCATAATATTTGCTTGCAAATGATTTATCACAAAAACCCAAACCTGGAATCCTCAGAGAATCAAAATACTGAACTGCAAATTATTTTCACTTTTAATACAAATCTCCAAAACGCCAAAATCCTCAAAACTTCACACAAACAACATACACAAACAACATAGGACACAAATCGTTCAACTCAACTGCAACCTCTATATGAAATTACTCGATCAGCTAGGTGGGTTTTCGTCCACGAAATTGATTGCCAAAAAGGTTTTCGTCCTTTGACTGAACCTGGTTCAATCTCCCAAATAAACAAAGGTGTCATACAATGTTTTGAATGAGCTTTCTCTCCTCAAAATCCTCTTTTTATAAGCACTTTTTGGAATAATAACATACACAAATATATTATTTGAAAAAAATATATTATTATTTGTCCCCTTATTTTCCCTCCAAAAAGTGACTTTAGACTCCTTTTAAATAATTAAATATAAGATGTCTTTTAATTTTTGCTTTTCGACAACTTAACATTTAACTATTTAATTCTTTAATTATTTTCTGCACATCTACCCAATGAAAATTGGTGCTTTCCAAAAATAGCAAACTTCTCCAAAAAGTGTGGAATGCTCCCAGAATGTCAGAATTGCATCTAGAAAGTACCATTGAACTCATCTTGGTCTCCCGAACTCACTGCCACTGTCAGAATTCCTTTCAGATAAAGTTGGCACTCTCTAAGATTCTTGGAACTTTCCAAGAATGTTGGAATGGACTAAAAAGGGACATTACATGTTCATACACAAATCTGTTGTTTGTAATGTATTTGAGGGTTTTATATCTGCGTATGTAGGTTTGATTCATGATTTTCCAGCCACTTGAAGTTGTGATCAGCATTTGGTTTCCTTTCAAGTTGTTGTAGTTTCATTTTTGTCTCATAAATCAGAAAAATGTTTTTTAAAAAATTGCATGTTCCAATGTTGATCTCGATTAGGGACATTACAGTGGTATCAAAACTTTGATCTAGCCAACCTGTAGGGTTAGATTTAACTTTTAATGCAACATAATGGGAAATCAAAGAGAGATCTACATATCAGATTGTGAACACAATTTGTGGCATCTTGGAACAATGGCAAAAGAAATTAGAACTGATGAGCACACGGTTATACTGAGAGGGGGGGAGGTGAATCAGTATAATACAAACTTTTACTTTTCCAAACTCGATCAATCACATCAACTACACATTCTTTTCTTCATAAAGTCACACCTCTTCCCATATTAAGCACTGCCTTGTCTTGATCGTTGCCTTTAATAAATCGTATCACCTTTTACTAATCTCATCACATCCTTAACATAATTCGTATGACTTCCTTTAAATTGCACTTTATCACATTTTTTCTTATTCAGAAAATTGTTGCTTATAATATGAGTTAACTGTTCCATGTATCATTAAATATGATACTTTTGTCTTCTATTTGGGAGCGCTCCTTGTGGTGGTCGGCCACTTTATCACCTCTTTAACATCGTTTTGTCTTATCCAAGATCTTTTGTCTTATCCAAAATTGCACCATTTTACTTTGCTGATCGTATGACATATCTTTTGTTATTTAATTATTAATAAGGCATTTTGTCTTATTATGTAATGTGCCTCTTCACATTAATAAAACACTAATCAATCACTTGTTTCTTATAAATAAGACTTTGTCTTTATATGGAATGCTTCTCTTGTCTTTTATGGTCTTCATAATATTCGCTGTCTCTTTTATTCCAAAAGCAAATCACATCACCTTGTAAGACTTGTATGCAGATCGCTCCACTTCTTTGCACTATATCCCTTATGTTAGTCACATTTCTTCATGTCAACATAATACTTCATGATATACTTAATCGTACCACTCCTTGATTTTATTCACATCATTTCTTGTATTAATCGAGTTGCATCACACCAATTTGATTTTCTTCTTCTTGGACTTGTGAGTTCTATCGTAACATCCATGACAATTACTCTAACAATCTTCGATCTATGAACTCCTTGACATCGATGACAATAATCTTGCTTTGACATTAATGACTATGTCTTCTCACCTTTGACATCAATGACAACCATCTTGCCAATAGTCTCGTCGATACACTCTTCACATCAATGACAATATTTCCAACAAGAACGGAGTATGGAAGTTTAGGAGGCGCAGGTGCACATAGCGTTAGCTAAATACGTAGAAGCTACTGAGGAGAAAGGCAAGGAACAAAAAGAAAGCCATTTCAACATCACCCAAGAAACAATATGGACATATACCGTGAGGAATACGATGGATTAAAACAAGCAACTCATAATGATTTAACTTTACAAGAATTTTGTGATCTAAAGATCAAGCATGGTCCTAGGAGAGGAAGATGAACTCAACGCGGGCTAAAGAAAATGTTCTTAAAAAAAGAAAGAATGGAAACAGAGGTCTTATAGGGGAACCTGCCATGCAAAATAAATGTAAGGTCTCTTATTAGAAAAAGATATTTCATTGACTCCAAGAACTATTTGCCAACAAATATTGATGAAGTCAAGGAGGAAAAGGCATCACTAGTTGAATGCAAAGAGTCGAAGATGGAAATAGATGTGCCAATCCATGAGCTACCCAACGATCCTCCAAAAGGTGAGTCATTGCCACATATGATTGATTTTCAGGATAACCATGTTGATGAGCATGCAATTGAGGATAATGTTTTGGTTGACCCTAACTCAGAAACCTCAACTCACAAGAATGGTGGTGTTGAGGATATCTCACCAATTTCTAATTCGGCAAAGGAAGGTGAGCACTTTGATTACAGCCCAAGATATGAAAAGGATGGTCATATTTCAGATTTGTTGCTTCATACTATGTCATTACAAAATTCTTGTCACCATGGAAAGCATTCTAAAAAGGGTGATAAGGTGAAGAATACAACTTGTAGCATGGGGTATATAGATTCTTTGATTCAAGTTCAAAATTGTTTTTGCATATGGATCCAGATGATCTTTTGAGGTACAAGAAGGATAAAGGCTTTGATGAAATCAATATCACTATTTCTAGTGAATTCTTCATCGCATGCATTTGGATGGAAAGAAAGCTCATGAAGAATCATACAAAATATGTTGTGAATTTTAACAAAGTTGTTAAGAATCAATGCTCATAATTCATAGGTCACTCCTTGGAGCCATGTTCTACACTTGAAGGCAAGGTTATGGAGACAGTCACAGTTGTTGGGACAACGAGATGCTTGATGTTGGAAGGTGGTAAGCAAAATAGATATCATTTTGATATTCGGGATTTTTTGACTAAGCATTGTGTGGTGTTTTTGGAATCAAGCTACTACACATTTGCCACCCTTGGGTGTAAGAAGGAGAATTCACAAAGGATGAGATACTACAAAATGGCTTCACCATTCCTTGCATCATGAAGGCACAACTTGTCATCACATCAAGTAGACACAAGGTGTGTAATGACTCCTATGCCATGGGTCTAGGAGAGATCGGCATAGTATTGGGCATGCAATCGTTACATTATATCAGAGAGTTGCGTATGGAGTTGAAATCCTAGGAAAAAGAGGTAGTGCTTCGAAATATCGAAGATGGAGCTCCAAGAGTTGTAATGGCTAAGTGGCAAGAACGTCAATTGGTGACAACTTCATCCAAAGGTGAGACACTTGATCATGATGGTATTTGGTCTATTTTGGATCAACATAGTTTAGTGTTTGCTGTTATACCTCTAGGATGGCCACCAAGTAGAGGGTTTCCTCAAGAGATAGAGAAGAGACATGTTGGAGATATCTTTCACATTGAAGAAATAATTGGCACCATAAAAAGGTTTCAAGAGACTGTTCATAATAATATCAGAGTAGCGCAGCACAAGTGTGGCGGAATGGTTTCAAATTCAGATGTGCTTGCAAAACACTACAAACAAGGCATAATGGGGAAGAGTAGTGATAGCATATTGCAATTATGTTGCAAATGAAATGTATCAGGGACTGCCGTCATCATAATTTCCAACTTTAGGGTGGTTGTTATCACCATTTCCAACTGTTACATTACATCATTTGTAGCCATACAAGTGTTCAATCAGAGGATTGAATGATTTTCAGTTTGTTGCTGCTATTGAAGTATTTTTAGTCATTGTATGGTTGTTTCCAAGCTCTATATTGCTGACATTGCTGATTTTTGCAAAGATTTTCAGTATTGCAACTGCTGTACCAAATCAATATTGCCGATTTTCAAGGTTTTTGTTTTTGGACTACTGTTTTTAGTCATATACAGCCACAGGTTTGCAGATTTTAAGAGATTTTGCTTGTATTATGCTATTTGTGAGAGGATTCAACCATTGGACCAACTGAAAACAATTATCCCCACCGCCATACTGCTGATTTGGATGAGGTTCCAAATGATTTATGAATGCTACAACTTCATTTCAGCTTGCATACAATCTGATTTGCACACATTTATGAGGGTTTCTGCCTACAGTACAATTGTATGATCTATTGGAACTCAAGAAAGTTATTATGTTGCTCAATTATAGGTTCCAGATTCTTTAGTTCATAGTGAAAACAAAGTGGCATAGCGAAAACATGGTGGTAGGTTCATAAGACAGCCTTTGGCCTTGCAAGAGATTAAGGATATCCTCAAGCATCGGGGAGAAAGTAACATTTGCCAACAAATCAAGAAAGAGCACAATGTGAGTTGGTTACACTCCTTACCTAATCCAAGTTAGAAGTGGAAAGGTACAATCACAGACCTCGTCACCCACCTCCAAGAGAAGTTGTTTCAATAGACACACACAAGATCTAGGCTCTATGAACATAACAAGATTTTGAGGAAAGATAGTGGAGTTGTTTTTGATCAGCTAACTAATCGTGCACATTTCTTTATTTTACCTCAAATGGTCAAAGCGTTTCTCAAAGAAGTGATCAAATTATATGAGTTGCACGAAGATGTTGTGGATGTTGCAGATAGGCAATCTCACAGTGTTTTTTGGTAGTTGTCTCATTTGACAAGTACAGGATCCAAATTATATGGAGATTACGGTATCATTCATGATATGGAGATTACAACATAGATCCCATAGTGTTTTTTGGCAGGAGTTACTTCATTTGACAGGTACAAGATCCAAGCTCTATGGGCATTACAGCATGACTCATCACATTGGCACGGTGATACTTGAGCATCTGGGTTTGCAATTGCTTGAGGGCAAGCAATTCTGAGAAGAGCAGACTGTCATTTCCCCTTTTCAGAACTAAAGAATTAATAATATTTTTAAGTGGACAAAATCACTTTTGGCCACTTAAATATTATTTTAGGTCCTATGTAATGTTTAATAAGTGTTTTTAACACTTTATTCAAAATGTAATTCAAAAAGGGCCTCTGGATGTAATTTAAAAGTACTTTTAAATACTTGTAGGGAAAAATAAATTAATAAAAAAATAAAATAGAGGGCCCAAAGTAGACAACTATAAAAGAGGGGTCAAGAATCAAAGCAAATGATTGAATTATGTCATTTCACTATTCCTTCCAATTTAGAGTTTGAAGCATTCAAGGACGAAAACCCTTGGTGTAGAAAATCTGGAGGATAAAACCCTCTTAGTTTCCGTTCTTGGATTCGAGGACGAAAACCCTCATATCAATTGAGACAATTCTACTCAAGGATCGTATTTGGGTTCATTGTTGGCAACTGTTCAATTCATATTTGCAAGCAAATTGTTTGAAGATCTTAGAGATTCAAGCTTGGTGAAGATATCTAGATTTATTCAAGATCTTGAAAATTTATAGAAGCAAATTATTATTCCAGTGATTTTGATAAGGCTTTCATGTCAGATTTGTATTGTGGCGCTGCCCTATCATTATACTTACAATTTTAATAAGTGTTGCTGCTCAATACATTTTCTGAGTGTATTTATGCATATTAATGCTAATAATTCTGTTATTGTTGATAATTGTGAAGTTCATATTCCTACCGTACATTATAGGAAGAGTGCCATACTTAATCGGAGTTAATAGCAGCATTATAAGGTCTGCCGTGCATATGTAGAACTGCTGGGTGGTATTTTGTGGCTGCTGCATCATAGATTTGGAGAGCAGCATTAAGGAGATTGCAGCACTAAGTAAATTGCAGCATTTAAGGTGTTGCCACACCAAGTGAAGAGGAGATTGCAGCATGTTAAGAGAAATCCGTACCAAGTAATTTTCACATCCATCGCTCTCCTTGCATTTGGTAACATCAATTCCTAATTTGTTAGTATAAACAGTTGTACATCAATTTGAAGATCATCATAATATTATTGAAGAACTTAATGTTTGCTGATAGTAATTTAGAAAATTCAGATTTGTTGATATAGAACATGCTGGTAATTTTGGTAATTAAATATGGATCAGCAGTAAAGAAGATTTAATTGTTGTTGGAACTTGGTGGCATAAATACATGGAGTAGAATTTATTGATATTCTGTTTTTTATCTGTGATAAATCAGATCTGAGCATGATAAATATTCTTGGGATTTATATCTACTGTACATGAAAATTCAGTGGTAAATCAGCTAACATACTTGGGGATTTTGGCATATACAATTCAGATCTGCTGTTATATTTTATTAATTTGCATTTGAAGGTCTCATCCAGACTATATATCAGCTTATGAAAGTTTACATTCGCTGTTCAGAGTTGCACATTTGTTTGAGGAGGGTTTACAAATATCTTACATTGTTGATCAGCATTAATTCCAACATTATCTTGACATCTAATGTTATTCTAGGGTTTCATATTGTTGTTCATACACAAATCAGCAAGCTTACTTGTAATTCGTCGTCTACATGCTAGATCTGTTGTTTGTAATGTATTTGAGGGTTTTATATCAGCTTTTGTGGGTTTATTCATGATTTTCCAGCCACTTGAAGTTGTGATCAGCATTTGTTTTCATTTCAATTTATTGTTGTAGTTTCATTCTTGTTTCACAAATCAAAGAAATACAAAAAACTAATTGAATGTTTCAGTGTTGATCATGATTGAGGACATTACACTAGCCCAAGTGTTGCGCATGATTTGCCAAAGAATCCAAAGAAATTCTGTCCTAAATATATTTGTGGTGGAATTAGGACAATGGGCAAGCACATTCAAGCTTTTAAAGATGCATCAATCAAGACAAAGATTGAGCATGAGGATGTGGCTTGTCAGTTACTTCCTTACACGTTGGATGGGACAGCTTATAACTAATATCTTGGCTTGCATAATGGATCCAGTAGAAATTGGAATGAATTAGAGACTATGTTCCTCAATCATTTCAAAGTTCCCATCGATACAAAAGCGTTGTATCATCATTTTCCAGCCTCTCATAGAGAACCAAATGAACGAATGAGCATGTTTAACACCCGGTTTCACAAGTTATATAGTAGACGTAGCTGCTACCTAGACTTAAACTTTCTATCCACTCATCTCCGTGTTTGTAAGAAAAACTCCCACCGCTCTTGCTTCTTTGCCTTTGCTATACAGTGAAGCCATCAAGGTAGAGCAAGAAATGATGCCACAAGGGTATGGTGTTGGTCCATTACCTTCATTGGGGTACCCCAGAATGTATAATAAGATTCCTAGGAATAATCAAGTTTTGACACACAATACTCCACTAGTGAATCAAATTCCTGGTGCTTTGTATTCAAGACAAAGTCAAACTTACAATCCAACTCCATTGAATCAAATGATGCCTACAAATCAAGGAGTCCCTCAATTAAACAAATCACCAAACCAACAACATGTTTAATCTCATCACTTCTTCCAAAAAACAGCAAGTTGGTCCAACATTTTTAAACAATCAAGAAGCTACAAATGTCCCAAATAAGCCTATGACAACAAATAATCAGATTGCACTTCCACCTCCAAATGCACAAGCATCTACAAGTAACACAAGTAGACAAGTGTCTCAAAATCAGCCTTCTAACATGAATTCAGTGATGGAGGATATATGGAGAATGATGAGTAAGTTAAGCACAGATTTCATTCAGTTACAAAACCAAGTACCTCAAAATCAGAATTCAAATAATTTTCAGAATAGAAATTATAATTTCTAGAGGCTAAATGGATAGTGGAACATGAGGCCAAACAATGGAAATGTACTTAGCCCACTTGATAACACAAATCAAAATACTAATGGTATAGATGCAACAATGAACCTAGCTGATTTAATATTACCTACATGGTGTAGATTTCATGATACAACTGCACACTCAAAAACAAATTGCCTGGAGTTCAAATTAGCCTCCAGTATATTTCAAAAGGAGATTGAAAATCTGGAAATTGTGCCTACAAATGAGAATAACATGAACAGGCCTCATGACAATTATGGGACAGGCTTGGTATTGAAACTTCTGAGTTACTTTTTGAGAGTGACAATGAACAGGAAGATAAACTAGATGAGATACAAGCATGTCAGCAGTTTCAGAGAGGAAACAATACATGTTAAGGAGTAAGGCTAAAAGACCTTTCACTACCTCAACTCTTCCGAATAATATCCAAGTTCCACCAAATGAAAATGCAAGTAATAATCCCATCCCACCTAAGGGTACAGTAGCATCCTCTCAGGCCAAGCAAAATATGCCACCTCCTCAGAATGACAAATTGGACTTAAGTCTCGACACAATATATTTGATGATCTCAGGAAAACAAAGGCAAATATTTTATGTTTGAGTTGCTTCAGATGACAAATCAAAAGGAAGTTTTGATAAAAGCATTAACTGAGCCTAAAGAAAAAGGAAAGGAAGCAAACAAAACTGTTGGTGCACATGTGGCTATCTACAAAGATAAGGTAGAATCCCCTCATTTTCTCAACAATCTGGATTTTTGATAAGGACTTGCATAATTATTTGGTAGATTCTAGTGCCTCAAGCAATGTCATGCCATTCTCCATGTGTCAGAAGTTGAGTCAACCCTAGCCAAGTCAAATTGGAAAGTGGTACAGTTGGACAAAACTAAGATAAGTTTAGTGGAAAAGTTGAATCACACTGTAATGTCCCTTTTTGTAATTCTTAGAAATATGCTATTTTTTTTTGTATTTTATGATTATAAGAGACTTGAAATTTGAAAATAAATGCTAAACAATGACATTAAACCCTACTCTAATAATGATCGGCAGATGAAATTTTTCAGAATTCAAATGAAAGACTATAAACATGCAACTTGTATTTTTTGGTTATCTAAACTAAAAATTGAAATGAGTAAATTATAACTAACCCTTGCCTAGAATTTAATTCAAATAACTATTAATTAAATGAACAGCAATTAATTGATAACTAGTACCAAATAAAGAGCAGCCGTTACTTTAATAAATATCAGCAATAAAATGGATTGCAACTACTAATTTCCCAAACAAATAACCCATGCAAGATTAATATCTTATGATAATGATGCAAGGTAAAGATCAGAATATCTATAAACCCCAAACGGCAATATTTATGCCATATTATACTCCTTCAAAGCTAGTAAACATTATTTTAGTAGTAATTACCAACAAGGTCATTTACCAAATTAATACTAGTGCTGATCTCTAATGATTAATTTTAGTAAACAATGGTCAGCAGTGATATCATTAAAACAAAGTTAAATCATCAAAATTAACCAGCAACAACACTTCAAATCACAATCATCAAATATGCAAATGAAGCACTAAATTGTCAGTGTAAATGGTAGAATTTCTTCTATGGTGAAGACAAATCAGATCTAATACTATCAAGTCATAATGCAGCCAGTAATCACATATAAATTGCAATCAAATAGTAGTAGCGAATGATATAAATGCAGCCATATATAATATGGGAGGACCGCGATATAAATTCCACAACTAATCTTAAGAGCTGAAACAATACTCCCCTACTTTGTACAACGGACCCCACTAGCAATTTGATGTGCTAAGATCTAATACAATATATTAGTAATGTCGACCCATTCTAAGAAATAACAACGATTCCTTATAAAGTATTGCAGCTTTATAAAGGCTGCGATTAGGATTTCTAAAGGTACAGCTGGGTCAGCACGATTAATAATAATTAGTTGGTATAGCAGATTTGATGGCTGATAAAATAATTCAAACAGCAATAGTAATAATATGCATAAAATAGCTAAAAAAAAAAATATGCATACATTGCTGAATACTCAGAAAATGTATGGAACAACAAACAAGGTTATTACAATAATGCAGAAAATAATATTGATATTATACTGCAACTTCATACAAATAGATATAAGTTTATAACAATTGACAATTCACAATATATTTGCCGAGTATGAAATTCAAACCCTCAATAATGTCGCTGATATGGAATTTTCTTGCAAATTTAAATTGTTCTCCAGCTAAAGCACAATTGTGGTCCTTGTGTAGAATCGTCCAATTGGAGATGAGGGTTTTCATTTTCAAATTTGAAGAGATTCCAAGAGGTTTTCCAACCTTTGGAAATTGCCAACCAAAGGTTTCGTCCTTGAATGCAAATTTGAAATTCGAATTCGAAAATAATGATAATGGATAATGGATCCTTTGAAGTGAGCCTTGACTTCTCTTTTATAGGCGCTTTATTTCGGGCCCTATATTTTATTTTAATTATTTTGTTTTTTCCCTCCAAGTATTTAAAAATACTTTTAAATTACATCCAAAGGCCCCTTTTTGAAATACATTTTGAATAAAAGTGTTAAAAGCACTTTTTAAATATTGCATAGGACCTAAAATAATATTTAAGTGGCCTTTCTGAAAATGAAGTGATCAGACCCACTTAAAAATATTATTATTTTTATTTCTCTTGCTCTATCCTTTAGCCTATGGGAAAAGGGGATAGGCTAGAGGTCATCTTCATAGATCTAATCCTGAAAAGGGGACATGAGACACAGACACATGCAACTAGCTTCAAACCCACGGATACAACAATTTATTGATATACAGGTAGTAAATATTCCAGATGCTTGTGGCATGTTGGCTACTATATTGAATACAATGCAAATGTTTACGTACACACCAAGCGTCAACAACGACGACATGCCTTGCTTATTCAGCCAATAAAACCCACACAAAACTGAAGTCACTCTTGCAAAACCAAAGCTTATCAAAATACATCATACACCATGATGCTCAATGTGATTTCTGGATGAAATCACCAGGTATCCAACTGGGGTTGATCTTTCACACCCAGAACCAGATGAGAGATTGAGGCTAAACAACCCCAATAAGAAAACTCTGCTCAACAGCAAAAAGTTTACAGAAGAAATGAAAAGATATCCAAATGCATTCCCTCTCCAAAGAGCAAATGATCCAATAAATAATCTTCTCCAAATTCCCACGCCTCCATGCACAAATAAATATTAATTAATGCCCATAAATTTGAGCGCTCCACTCAAACTTGAAATATTCCAAGTATAGGCGTCACTAGGGGAGGGGGGCCCACCAAAGGCCAGCGCCTATTTGAGGGGTGTTCTCATTTATTTTAAAAAAGATATAAGTTATCAAATGAATAATTTGTAAAGTGAAACATAGGATAACTTATTTTAATCTTTTTTAAAAATGACATCTCCTTTTATTCACCTAAGTTAGCCTTTGGGAAATAAAATATTAAGGCTAACGTTTTCCAATATTCACTGATGGAAAGGGGACATTACACTAGTGCTCACCTTGGAGTTGGGCACAAAAAACCACTTTTAAATAACTTAAGTTGTCAACTGTAAAACATAAAGTTAGAACCTTAGACAACTTAAAATAATCATTTAAAAAGACGCTTGAGCCTTATGCCCGACACCCATTATCAAGTGAAAATCATATAACATTTTCCATCACCTTTCCAATGAGCTATTACACTTAAGTTATTTTCTATTATTTCTCCAACAATAGATAACTTAAATGAATATTGAATTAAATAACTTAATAATCCACCCAACTTACGGAAAGTCCCAATATGATGCAACTTGCAAATCTGACTATACCAACATGATCTTGAAGACTTGGGACGATGATCGGAGGCAACCAGGTGACTTTCTAAAAATAGTATGCTCCTCCAAGAAGTTTGGAGAGCACTCAGAAGGTCAGAATTCGGTTCTAAAAGCACCAAAAAGTTCCATCTAACCAACTGAACTCAAAACCATGAATAAATGCTCTGCAAAGCTGATCCAACGCTCTCCAAGAACTTTGGAGTTCTCCCTTGCACACCAATTAGCCTACGGGAAAACTCAAAAATAGGCTACTTGTTCACGACTTGGCTATGCACCAATTGGTGACATTACACCTATGGTACTCTTTTACAGGTTTTTTAATGGTTGAGTTGCCATTAGACTTCTGCATCATCTTGTGTCTCTAATTGTGTGTAAAAATTATCAAGCAAAAGTTTCTGAACAGTATTCTGATTTCACATCACTGCAAAACAAGCTCACTCTTTTCCCTTTCCCTTGTTGTCTTCTGCAATTTTGTATTCCCGTTGGTTAGTATCAGGATCTAGAGTAGGATTAAAACTTACAAATTGATTAGTAAAGCAGCATTTTCTCTACTGCAATTGCTTTTTCATTGCTGATTTTAATTGAGAAATGATAAAATGTATGCAATGAATTGATTTACAAATCAACTGAGTTTACATGTTAGATCTGAAAATACTGATTTCTCATGCGATAACCAATACCGTCTCCAATTTCTTTCGGATCACTCATGGTCCCTTTGATTGGAACAGTATTTCATCAGTCATTGAGTTATCTTGCATGGCCATGACCTAGTGATATAGACCTTGAAGAAATCTAATCTCTTTATATGAAAGGTAGAGTGCATCTGTATTTTACTTGAGATGAGGTATGCTAAAACACATGTCAACAGGATGCTAAATGTGCAACCGTTCAACCAAAATCTTTATGAATTGAACAAACAATTCAAAGTGAGGGATATGCAGTTGAAGAGTTCTTAGGAGCAAAAGAAACAATGAGGGAGCTTTTGATAAAGCATCTGAATTGGAGTTAATGATGGCTAGAGTTTAGAACAGGGAAGTAGACTTGGAGAAACAACTGGAGGCCAAGGAGTTGAAGTTTGCAGCCAAGAAACAGTATATAAATGCCAAGCCAGCAGTGATAATGATCATGAAGTAGCTGAAAAAGTATAAGAGAGGTTGTCACTTATCACCTTCCCTACCTCAGATTCTTACAGCAGCTAGAGTGCCACCTTCATCCAGATAGACTTCTACTCCTATTGTTACTTGTGCTGCACTGCCCGACACTTATGGATCCTAGATTGGCACTGCTTTTACCCTTGCTTCCCACATCACCCTAAGCATAATACAACTTGCTCTAAAAGCAGGGGTAGATGAGAGAGCAATAACATGTCGTTAGAAAATAAAGAATAAGAAAAGTATAATGCAAAGAGCCATTGTGTTAGAATGATGAATTCAAGTTATTGAGTTATTTTTATTTCTTGCAGATAATGTTCCTCAATGGTGCTTGTTCTTAACCATGGCACCTATTCTAGGTGAATAGCATATAGGCACATTCAAGACACTGTCATCGTATGGATTTCCCAAAGTCCATCATAGTTCAAGGTGGATATTCTCGCTGTAGATCATGTTATTATAGTAGAAAAGATTATTCATTATTCCATATTGTGTCCTATGTGTGGTGATGTGTTGATTCTATTCTACAATATGTGCATGTTTTTCTTGTAGGATGTAATCGGGTGTGTGTCTGTGTGTGAAGTTAGCATTCTACATCAAATAAAACAGAAATTCACTAATAAAAGATATAATCATATATGTGAACATAGACAAGATGCTAAGATTAAATTATAGTTATCTATAGAGAAAAGAAAAAACATATTGAAATTTACTTGATCTGCAGTTATCAACAATGATGGTTCTGAGCTTATTTCACCATTATTGAAAGTTGCAAGCTTTGACATTATAGCCTCTGCCTGTAGAAGAACCACTGCATCAATATGGGACTGATAAATAAAAGGCCATGAAAACTACTAAATAGAATTTTGATCCAAACAGAAAACCTCAGGTTACATTCCACTTTTGGCATGATCCGGTAGGAACATAAAATTGCAAGTAAAAATAAACCAAAAAATTGATCTATTAAACATGTTTGCATGCTACAACTGAAGGAAAATAAGACCAACTGCAGTAGAGAGTGTCATCAGGATGAACGAAAATAAACTGAACCCTGTTTCCCATTACAATAAATACCAAATGTCGCTCACCACATTGGTTTGAATGCTTGATAAAAAAATTGTTCTTTGGTTGTCTAGTTTGCACTGTACTAATGTTGTTAGTATTAAATTTTATGGCAGGTGATTGGAAGCCACCACACCAAGTGTCATTATGTGCCTCTCATGTGTGGCAACAACAGTGGCATTCTATTTTAAGTTGTTTGAGGAAGTCCCTGTCCTTGCCATCTATGTCTTGTTTCTTGTGTGTCCAAGGTTGAAACATGGCACTTGTTTAAGATGGAAGACAAAGCTCCTAGTGTTTGTGTCTGCAGCTATTAGGATGAGAAAGAGATCATGCAAAGACTCAGCTTATAGCAGCACAATCACAAAGCACCACTTGAGGCACACTTTTCAGGTAGCTGATGCAGCTATGTTAGGCTTTATCAAAAATGTGTTCAACGACGGTGGCCAATTAATTACAGGGGAACGACACACAGGCACATCCATGTTTTGTAGTATTGTGTTTCCCCTTCAGTAATGTGATGTCCATTGTCGTGTTTTGTCGTTAGTTAGGTGATTCAGGAATGTTCATCTTTAGGTAATTAACCCATTTTGTTTCTCTTTGTTCCCACTCATAAATGAGCTTTTTTGTTTCTCATGTTTTGTAGTATTGTGTTTCCCCTTCACTAATGTGACGTCGTGTTTTGTTGTTAGTTAGGTGATTCTGGAGTGTTCATCTTTAAGTGATTTTGGAATAGTTTGACTCTATTGCCCAACAAATAAAGCACCGATCTACTGTAAAACCAAAAATTCTATAGTTCTCCTATGCCACAAGTACACCCCATGGTCCCTATACAAAGCCAATTGTTGTACTTGTACCCATACAAAATTTTTGTATTGTGTCAATTTCAAGTTTAAATATGTTATTTTCTTGAGTACAATTCATGTTTCAGGTCTTGTATAGTTTGATTTATCCTATTTATGGTTGTCATCTCTTTGTGGCTCTTTTTTGATCTTTGCAAGGTTGTGGAACAAAGCTTTTCAAGTCATTCATCATGGTGGAGAAAAGAAGTTGTTGTTGAAGGAATTTGCTAAAGCTAATAACCAGGTGTGCACCTGAGTAAAGGAAGTTAGGAATCCAATGAGGAAGTACATGCACCTAATAACAATAAGCTCAAGTTTTAAAATACACTCACAAGTGCACACCTACCTAAAGGAGACATTCAAATCAAAAATTGGCTAAGTATGGTGTTGAAGTGTGCATAAGGAACAGAGGAGCAAACCTAATCAAGGTCCAGTTTTCATTGTCAAGTGCACTTGGAAGCGTGAAGTGTGCATGGCAATGTGAGGTGCATGCACCTATGCGGGGAGAAATTTCAAATCTAGGTTATATTCAAAAGTGCACATCCAAGTGAAGGGTGCTTAGTTTCAAATTGAAAATTAATGTCTTGGTACCCATACAAAAAATTTGTTAGAAGTCAATGTTTTAGCCATTAATCATGATTATCTTTACTGTCCAAGTCTCTAAGTTGTTCTATGACTAGTCCTTTTTTTACTAACAGTGTTTGCAAGATCCTTATGGGCAAATATAGCCAATGCGGAAATCAATCTCAAGAGCTCCAACCCAAGAAGTGCAAGAAAATGACAAAATCTTTTGGAGTTCATACAGAAGAGAGGCAATGGAAGCAAGATTTGAAAGTGGTAAAAAAGGGCAGAAGAAGGAAGAAATGAGTCACAATTTGAGTGATAGATACCAGACAAATTTCCTCCAATTCATATAGTAAAAAGGGTCATCTTTTCAACATGAAATTCTCATTGCAAAAAATCCAATTTCAAGTCAAAGTTTCAACATCATAGAAAATTCATCCAGTTTTTGAAATAATTCTATTTTTAGAAAGTTTCTATTTTGAGAAATTGTTATTTTAGCAAGTTTACTTTCTCATGGAATGATAAGAGGAGCTCTGTTAGCATTTTATTTCACGCCTTTCAATGCAATGCAAAACGAAATAGATGTGCAGTAAAACCGCTCTTCAAATTAGAAGGGGAATCTCCCTATAAAATAAAACCTAACCTACAACTGTACATGTACTTGAAATTTATAGAATTTACAATGGTTCAGAGGTATTTCCACACTTATGCTCAATAAAACATAAAAATGTAATATTTTTGGGCTTGCGACGTGCAAAAGGCAGAGACGCACTTTCAACCATGAGACAAAGATTTTGTGATTTTTGACTAGAATTTAAACCTACTGCTAGACGCTTGCACTATTCAACTAAATTCAAAGGATGAACAGGACAAGTGCACACGATTGGATTGAACAGATTAACACATAAACACGTAATCACAAATGTCAAAATTAAATCACATATAAAACAATACAAAGCCACGACTTATATCGTCAATTTTGTTTGCAACACAAAGTTTGCAGATTCATTGAATCGACTTAACTTTTGGTACAGATAATGACACATTTCAATAAATATTTATCAACAAAATAGGAATAATAAGTGTCATTGAATGACAAAATAACAATTACATTGAACACCAGGTGACTAGCAATTCCAGCATAATGAAGGCATGAGAATTCCCGGTTTATTGATGTTCATTCACTGATACAATTGATTTCTCTACTCTGAATCTACTAAATCCTACTCTGATAATGAATAATCTTCATCTATGTGCAAAAGCACTTATTTATACTATTTTACAAAGACTTGCATGAAAATAAATAAAACAACAACAATCCTATATTAGCTAACTACTATTTGCATGATATGCAAACTTTATTACAATCAATCTGCTCCATTAATTCTAACTCAAAACCATGCAATCGCCAATTCAATTGATGATCCAAACATACAACCTCGAGTTTAAACTTTATAAATATTATCATCTTCCCTTTTGAAAGGCATGTCCTCTAAATGGAGGGAGGCGTCAACTTGCAACTAAAGTGAGTTGCCTATTTTAGGTGCTTAAACTGGGGTTTTAATTTTTAATTTTTTAAAAGTTTTAAAACTTTGTAAAGGAGAGATGCGTCCACTTAGGAATGAGTGTGCCTTTGCCTTGAATAAGTGTGAGTTTGTTTTTGATTGTGCCTACTCCTTATGTGGTGCAGTCACGATTAGGAGGGTCCTCAAGGAGAACAGTCCAGACCTTGGAGGGTCCTCAAGGAGAATAGTCCAGACCATGCAGCTAGAGTAAACACAACGGAAACAATTCCAAGATATGAAACAATTGCAGATTCAGTCATTCAGTATATTATAGAATTCAAATACAGATCGGTCGACAACATGCGGGCTTACAATTAGGGCTCACAAGCCTGATTATAGAATATCAGAATATGCACCAGATATAGCTTTGAAGTTCCTTCACAAAAACTCAAACTATCGATCTTCTAAATTATGCTCACTCCTTCCTAGGCTTCTATTACATCAATATATATCATCTCCGAATCATAAGATTCCTCCGCGTCAGCCAAGGAAGATCACAAACTCCAATGAAGAGCTGTAACGTGTGTACATGGGTAGGTCGGACCCAAATGAATAGAACTCTACAAATGAGTGGAATGATGTGCAGATCTCAGGGAAGGTCGGCCATGAACCAAACAACATTGAATGATGTATCATTTAGCTCCACAAGTCAAGAAATGCTCCGCAAGTCTTCTCCTTTAGCTAATTGTCTGAGACTGTCAGGATGCTTTGCTCTGAGAAAACAGTCGATCTTCTGATAGTGATATCTTTTCGGTGCCTTAACCAAATGATCTGAGATTTGGATATGATGTGCATGAATGAATCTAGATGCTAAGTCCAGCTCCACAATATCTAAAATGCAACTGCGGTAGAATGCAGACCAAAATACAGAAACTGCTTTTAACTGTACTGAACTGGAAACTGAAAAGAAACAAACTGAAATGCAAATGTTTTTGGTTGATGCAAGATTGCTCTTGAACCAAGGATGCTCCTGCATCAGACATCCAGGGTTATTGAAGAAGTGAGTCCCTCACTTTGTGGGGGCTAGAGGAAAACCAAGATGGTCCACCTTAGCCTGAGAAATCCAAGATGAATCTTCTTCCGGTCTACCTTTCCACTTCACAAGATATTCTTTGTACTGTCTTCCTCTGGTGCTGCGTCCATCTCTGCTATCCAAAATGTCTTCAATCTGCTCTGGTGCTCGTTGTGGTAACTACTTCTTCAAGTCTTCTTCAATGCTGTCACTGAACTCTGGTTCATGATACTGATATAGGTCTGCAATGTTGAATATAGGTGATATACCCAATGTCTCTGGTAACTCTACTTCATATGCATTTCCTGAATCAAACTTCCTGAGTATCCTACAAGATCCAAACTTCTTCATCTTCAACTTGTTATATGTCCCAACTATAAATCTTTCTTTTCTCAAGTATACCATCACTTCATCTCCAACTTCAAACTCTCTATGGCTCCTCTTCTCATCTGCTTGCTCTTTGTACTTACTGTTCGTCTCCTCCAAATGCTTCTTCACCTGATTATGCACTGTCTCCATATGTTCTGCAAATTCTTCTGCTTCTGCACTCCTCTTATCTGCCATACTGATATCTCTCAACTCTGTTACTCCTCTAGGGTTTACTCTGGTAACAATCTCAAAAGGTGTTCTTCTGGTACTCCTATTCACTGAATTATTGTATGCAAACTCTGCTTGTGAAAGAATCAAATCCCAACTTCCTATCTTTTCTCCAACCAAACATCTCAATGTAATGTCCCCTTTTAGCAAGCCAAAATTTTCCTTAACCTTGCACAAAATTTCAATTCACCAAAAGAGAACATTAGTGTTCAATTCTTCTTTTCATATCGTAATTAGGGTTAATGACCAATAATCAAATCCATATACTTTTCACATTTGTACTTAAGACTTGTAACCTTATAATCATAATCATATCATTTCTCTTAACATAATAAACATATGCCTTATATATTCACACTATTCTAAACATATACATTACACATTCACATTATTTCTCTTTACATTATAAACATATGCATAACATATTCACATTATTTCTCTCACAACTCTCATGCACTATCTTGAGGGAGTCTTAGGGTAGCCCTACCATTAATCAATCCTATCTCCCATATGAGCATTGTTTGTTAAGGTGTCATTGACCATCCCATATGGAGGCCTGATGGCTTCACACGACACCCAAGGCACTTCACCATTCGGCTCAAAGGACTTCATGCTACACCCGAGCATACTTCATCCATTTGAGAGTCACCCACCGTAGGACACATTTAACATTGATGAGCTCATCATACCATAGACCCAAGGCTTCACCTCACACCCGGAGGTACTTCATCTTCTTGAGGGTCACCTACGTCCAAATCACACCCTTAACTTAACCCCATACTCATAGGTTGATAAGATGATTAAGGATGAGGCTTGAACATCCCTTTCGAATATGTCATGAGTTGTGAGTATCAATCATTCAATATTGCTATCTTGTGACCCTACTTGGATCACAAGATGGCATGATCATTCATATTCCTTTATGGGAACCTTTGTGTTTCCATCATCATATAATTGGCCCTATATTTCCATTTCTTGATCATGGCCATTCCTTGTCTATTTGGTTATATTACATTCTTATCTGCATTTTGGAATAACATTGTAATATATTCTTATTTTACCATTCTTCATTATTATTTGATCTTAGATATAGATCAGATATTTCTTATAAGTCATAATGTTTTACATAAACTGGTGTCATGTCTACATGATTATATAAATATAAATACATATGAGTCATCACATAAATCTTAATTATTAAATATGTCAAGAACTACTTACCTGCTGTGCCTTTTGATTTATTTCTGACTGTTATCTTTGTTTTTTCCTGCAGACTGAGATTTCTGATCTGATTATTAATGCTCAGATTCCTTGCTTATTGATCGCTGCTGTTAATTGTAATTTCCTCTATTCCTTTTTCCATCTTCTTATATACATTGATCGGTTGCCTCTCTTCAATGAGATTGTTGTCCTTGGATAATATAATATCATTAAGATAAGATAATTATTATATGAATAGCTGCATTCAAATTTGTCTTTTAGTTTATTTATATAATTGTTGTGGGCTCCACCGTATAAGACAGTCTTATAAAGACTTTCTCTTTAAGTCTTAAACACTACTTTATAGTAGTTTGCTGTCCTCTTTAATCGCCTCTTTTTCATTTGTATTTTAAATAAGTCTTTTGTCTTATTCTAATTTATATTTATTTTCATATTTACATATTATATATATAAATATATTCATTTATATAAATTTATAATATTATAATAATATTTATTTTTATATTATTATTATTTATATTTATATATTGTATATTATATTATAAATATAATATATTCTTGTTAATAAATATATTATTAATATAATAATATTATTTAATATCATTTATTTAATATTATATATTAATAATAAGACTTGGCTGGACTGGATTTTTTCATGGATAGCATGCCCGAGATTTTCAGTCCTAGTGAACGGATCCCCGGAAGGCTTCTTCAATGTTTCCCGCGGGCTAAGACAAGGAGATCCAATTTCTCCTTTTCTATTCATTTTAATGGCTGAAGCACTTGGTAGATCAATTACCAGAGCTTGGAACCTCAGGGAGCTTGAAGGAGTTCAAGTTACAAGCAGCGTTCCACACATTACTCATCAGCAATTTGCTGATGACACTATGCTGTTTGGAAAAGCCCATTGTAGGGAGGCTCGAAGTATAAAGACAATCATTCAAAAGTTCACAACTGCCTCTGGACAAGAAGTCAGTCATGAAAAATCAGAAGTGTTCTTCTTTAACACATCAGCGAGAATGGAAGCTCAGATATTAAGAATACTTGGATTTTCGAAGGGATCTCTTCCTTGCACCTATTTGGGGATCCCGTTGGACAGAGGGCTCCGACTAGGTAATGTTTGGAACAGCTTATTGGAGAGAGTCAGAAATAAGGCAGCCTCTTGGAAAAACAAATGGTTGTCTTGGGCAGGCAGGCTAACGAAACTTAAGGCAGTTATCTCTGCTCTGCCTACCTATCTTATGTCATGCCTACCTCTATCAAGTAAGGCCAGTAAAGAACTAAATAAGAAGATGAAAAATTTCTTTTGGCAA
Organism: Cunninghamia lanceolata; assembly: GCA_027924645.1. NCBI lineage: Eukaryota > Viridiplantae > Streptophyta > Pinopsida > Cupressales > Cupressaceae > Cunninghamia > Cunninghamia lanceolata. The sequence continues at coordinate 12,572,895 of BSBN01001201.1, read as the reverse complement.
GGGTCGTCTTAACAGTTCAAATATCCTCTTGTCAAATGGAAGCAAATTTGTGAATCTCGACAAAGAAATGGATTGGGCGTTAAAAATCTTCTTCTTCAAAACAAAGCTCTAGGTGCCAAATTAGTTTGGGCAATCTTCTCTAACCCAGACCTTAAATGGGTTCGGATAGTGCGATCGAAATATTTGGAGGAAGGGGCTGACAGTATTTTTACCTCCAGGGAGTTACCTTCAGACTCCAGAATTTGGAATTTTATTCGCAGCTGCAGAAATCTTATTTCTGATCATCTTTCCTGGGAAATCAGGAACGGGTATTCAGCCAACTTTTGGGAGGACTCTTGGCAAGGTCTGCCCAAATTGATCAACGAGGTGGGTTTGGCTAATGTCAGATTAAGAACTACCCAGGCCTGGGGGGATAAGGTAAGAGATTACATAACTCAGTCTTTTCAAAATGGCTTTCTAACAGTCACCTGGAAGAGTCCCCTAAACCTTCAGCTAAGCCAGGCAGAAGTGGAGTTATATGACAAAATTTTGGCCAACAGACAAATCAATTGTAGGGAGGGTTCGGATATTCTCAGATGGATAGGAGCTCCAAACGGAGTCTACAGTGTTAGAGCAGGTTATAACAAGTTAACGGAAAGCCAAGAGGACGTTTCTGTCATTCCGAGAGAGTTGTGCTGGAATCCCAATTGCCTGCCAAAGGCAGGAGTTTTCTTATGGATAGCCTCACAAGGGAGAGCATTAACAGCGGATAGGTCAGCCAAACTCGGTTTTCAGGGCCCATCAAGATGCTGTTTGTGTAAAGAGTATTCTGAGGATGGAGATCATCTCTTCCTTAGTTGCTCTTTTACAAACTCTTGCTGGAACTAGCTTATGAATAAACTTTTCTGGAAATCCGCCATGCCAATAGGGCTGCTCGAGTGGCTATCTAGCTGGCCTAGTTTGAACAAAAATGCGGTGTATCACAAGCTTTGGGCAATCAGTCCCTCTTTGTTGATTTGGGAAATCTGGAAAGAACGCAACAGAAGACTCTTCCAGGGCAAAGAATTACCTCTGCCAACGTTTCTTAATAAACTTGAAAGCTGCATAGTAGAGATTTTTAATTCAACGTTGGGCAATCTGTCACAAAAGAACTTCTCAATTTGGGATGCCAAGATAAGACAAGGCTGGCAGGGCCTTAAACTGCCGCCCCTCAGTCTGAAAGGTGGGCAACAATCAGTGCTTAAAAGACAACTTGCTAAATGGTCTCCACCGAACCCTGAGTGGTTCAAATTAAACTTTGATGGAGCGTCACGAGGGAATCCTGGCAAATCAGGAGTGGGCTGCATCATTCAAGATTGGGATGGGAAAACAGTTGGCAGCATTGCAGAGCCACTAGCAGATGGGACCAATAACGAAGCAGAATTAGAGGCCTTAATATTAGGCTTAAAACTCTGTCATGAGTTGCATTTGCGTAAAGTTGCTATTGAGGGAGACTCCCTCTTGGTGATCAATGGGCTTCGCACAAGGAAATTACAAAATTGGAAATTGGCCGGGAAATTGGAGATAGCTCTGGATTTGCTAGATCAATGTGAGTTAACCACTGTAAACCACATTTATAGAGAGGCCAACACAGAAGCAGACTCTCTCTCTAATCAGGGGGCAGACGGATTAAGAGCCAAATTTATTTCCAGTTAAATAAGTCTGATTGGGTGGATGGGTGGGCACCCAATCCAAGAATACTTGGATGGGTCGTTGCCATACAAAGTCATTATGGCCTCCTTTATGTTTGAGAATAATCATTGCTGTAGTTGGAGCTCCTCCCTTACGGTTTCGACTTGAGAAGTCGCACGTTTTGCGCTGGCAAGCCTCTCTCTGCATTGATTAGAAGCTTTGGTTCAATGAATACGACACTTCTTAATCGCAGTCAGTTTATCCTATCCGACGCTCATTCCATTTTCGCAGTCTTGAGCGAATTTTTGCTAGTGCAGACGGTGGCAGTAATAGACAGCATGGAGAAGGGCTCGAGCTTCATTGCAAGGATCTCGGTGCATGGGCTGATAAATCTGGGGGTGTCGACTCCTCTACAGTTGGAGAGCTCAGTTAGGCAGATGGCATTGAAGGGAGCGGTCACAGATTTGAGGTTAAAACACATTCTGCGACGGCATGAGGGCTTACTCCTCCCGGCGGTCAAAATCATCTTGGGGGCAGGTTTCTTAGCAGCCGACAAGTTTTACAGAGTCGACTCCCACATTTCTTCCCGCTTCCTTGCCTCCATTCTGGATATTGGGGTGTCTGCAGCGGCGGCGAAATCTCTCATGGTAAAAGTGTTCAAAGCGGAAATCCTTCGGGGCCTCGACCCCATTTTGGAGGCGGCCATTCCAGGGGTGGGCATTCCTCGCCCAAAAGACATTGCCTCTGACAAGGACCCTCTGGAGGTGACAAAGGTTCTGCCCTTCATCCTTGACTTGAAAGGCCTGGCGCTGGAGGAGCATCAGGATCGTGTCACTCAGGCATACGGCTTCCTCCAGAATATGCTGCAAGAGAATGTGGAACCCGGTGAAGAGGTATGGGTTGATAGGCTTCAAGCTATGGCCGTTGAGCTTGGCCTCTTTTGATTTCTCAAATTAATTCTCAGTTTAGTGGGATCTGACCTAGTAGGTATGGCAATAATACTATAAATATAACACAGATAATATCAAACTTGTAAGCCTAATGGCTAATTTTGCAAAGCAAGTCATCAATATCAGACCTGCAAGCCTAGTGGCTGATTTTGTAAAGCATGGCAAACCCTATAGTTTCAAGGAAGGGTTTAGGAGTTTTTTGTCATCTGGCTGTGGCAGGTAAATGGCTTATAGGCACCTGCATGTTAATTCTCCATTCGAATCAATACAAACCTATATTTATGAATCAAAAAAAAAATATTATATATTAATAATATATATATCCAATTATTTCTATTGATTAATATTGTATTTCACAAAAGCGATTTATTTTGTTATCATTCAAATTGATATTTTTACGAACGCAACTTCACCGTCTTACTACGACGTTTAAATCTTTAATCTAAACAGTGCCTTAATATCGAGACATGACACTCAACAAGTTTCCCAAACTCCTATTCACAACCTCTATCTGTCCATCTGTCTGTGGATGAAAAGTTGAACTGAACTTCAAATATGTCTTCATCTTCTTCCAAAGTGTCTTCCAAAAATATCCAAGAAATCTTGTATCTCTATCTGAAATTATGCTCTTAGGTAATCCATGCAATCTCACAATCTCCTTGAAAAATAGGTCAGCTACATGCACTGCATCAGTTGTCTTCTCACAAGGTATGAAATGTGTCATCTTTGAAAATCTGTCTACCACTACGACTATTTTATCATGTCCTCTCTGTCTTAGGCAATCACATTACAAAATCCATACTTATGTCTTCCCAAGGTCTTTCTAGTACTGTCAAATGTTTATATAATCCAGTATTCTAACTACTCTCTTTTGCAACTTGACATATTCTACAACTCTGCACAAATTTCCTAACATCCTTATGTATCTGAGGCCAAAAGTAATGTTCACTCACCAAAGCCACTGTTTTATCAATGCCAAAATGTCCTGCCAATCCACCACTATGCTTTTCCTTGATCAGATTGTCTCTCATTGAGTTCTCCTATGTATGCATAACTGATTTCCTCTGAACAACACATCTTCTTGAATGAAATAATCCAACCACTTACTCCTATTTGTCACAACAGGTTCCTTACATGCTCTCCAAGGTTCTACAAAATCAAGATCTTCCTCATACATATGTTTCAATTCATCAAAACCTAACATTCCAACTCTCATCTCTGTCAACAAGTTTCTTCTCCTACTCAGTGCATCTGCAACTTTGTTTGATTTTCCACTCCTATGCTTCAACACAAAAGTATAACTCTGCATGAACTCTACCCATCTCATATGTCTCTGATTCAACTTTTCTTGACTGTTCAAATATTGCAAAGCTTGATGATCTATATACAACACAAACTCCTTAGGCAACAAGTAATGTCTCCACTTCTTCAAGACTTGAATTATGGCATAGAACTCTTGATCATAAATTGAATATCTTCTCCTTGCATCATTCAACTTCTCACTGAAATATGCTATAGGCCTACCTTCTTGACTTAACACTGCTCCTATTGCATTCCCACTTACATCACAATCTACTTGAAATACCTTATTGAAATCCGGTAATGCCAAAACAAGCTGCTCTGTCACTTTCTGCTTCAACAATTCAAAACTTTTATCTGCTCTGATATCCATTTAAAGTCTTTTCTGTCACCGCTCATTGTCTTTGTCATAGGGTTACATACTGAACTGAAATCTCTGATGAACTTCCAGTAGAAACTAGCTAATCCATGAAATGATCTAACCTCTCCAATGCTCTCCAGTGTAGGCCATTCAACAATTGCTCTCACTTTCTCAGTGTCCATCTTCAATCCTTCCGCAAAAATCACAAATCCCAAATATATTAACTCTTCCTTCATGAAGCTACATTTCTTGATGTTTATCAGCAATTTCTCTTCTCTCAATCTCTGTAATACTTGTCTAAAGTGCTGCAAGTGTTCTTCTTTTGTCTTACTGAAAATCAGAATGTCATCCAAGTATACAATAACAAACTTACCCAAAAATTTCTTCAAAACTTCATTCATCAATCTCATGAAAGTACTCGGTGCATTTGTCAATCCAAAAAGCATCACTAACCACTCATACAATCCTTCATTTGTCTTAAAGATAGTCTTCCATTTATCTCCTTCTCTGATTCTGATATAATGGTATCCACTCTTCAAGTCTATCTTTGTGAAATGTTTTGCTTCAATCAAACAATCCATAATATTATCCATCCTAGATAAAGGAAATCTATACTTAACTGTGATCTTGTTTATAGCTCTAGAGTTTGTACACATTCTCGATTGGGTGTGTGCAAGAAGTTGAGTCCACTTTTTGGCCAAAAAGTGGAAGTGTTTTCCCTGATTTTCAGAATTTGTCACATTTGACCTAAAAATTTGAAGCACTTAAAGGTGGAATCTTGAAAAAAGTTAGTAAATCTAGTTTCCAAATATGTAATTTTTTTTTAATACCCAGATGATACAAATTGATTTTTAATAGGCGTTTCTAAAAACCACTGTTTAAAAGTCACTTTTTTTTACTATACCATGCACGTGTACGTCATCCATATTTTAACCTAAATCATATTTTTCTAAATCCTTTTGGGAAAAAATTTGTAACTCACTGAAGCACGTTTTCCATATTTTTTTGTAATTTTTTATTGAATATTCTTTTTGTTAATTGTTTATTGGCCATTTTTGGTGTTTTAAAAAATCGTCATGTACGTCACGCATAAGATGACCTAAACTTATCATTTTTTGAAAAAAAAAATTCAAATTGAAAAGAAATGTCTGAAGTACGTTTTCGTACAATTTTTTTTACAAAAAATTATTTTATTAAAAAGTTATTAAAATACTAAAAAACCTTGATAATTCAAGTTTATGGACTTGTTTCATCAAAAATTAATTGAAAAATAGAAAAAATAATCCAGTTGTAAAAAAAATTACATATTTGGAATCTACACTGTCTCATCTATAAAGGGTTTTAATTTCGTCAAAAAATTCTGCAAAAAAGGCCTTCAGACATATGCCCAAAGTCACTATTTTGTTGTGACATTGACAGGACCTTCAACTTGCAGGTCAAACCAGGTCCAAAGCCAAGGGTCGGGTTCCCAAGCCTTTTTTCTGACCCAAAACCCATAGCAAAAATTGGGTCGAAAATTCAAATTTTATGAAACAGGATCCTGTTTCAAGAAAATGGGATCCCGCTTTTGGCTTAGGATCCCGAAGCCAAAAACGGGATCCCGTTTTGGTTTACCCGATTTCGGGTTTTTTTCTAAGTCTGAAATGTCCACCTTAAGTGGACTCGTCTTTGTGCATTTACCCCATTCTCCATCTTTCTTCGGTGCTAACACTGCAGGTACTACACAAGGGCTCAAACTTTTTCTGATCAAACCTTTCCTCAACAATTCTTGTATCTGTCTATTCAATTCTTCATTCTCTGTCGATGTCATTCTATGTGCAGCTTTGTTAGGCAAACTAGCTCCTAGTATAAGATCCATGTGATGATTGATACTCTTGATTGGTAGCAATCCTTCAGGTACATTATCTGATATGATGTCTTCATACTCCATGAGCAACTCTTTTATCTCCTTCGGTTGTGATTCTTCAATCTCCTTCAATGTTTCAGGGTTCTTAGGAATCAAAGCATAACACATATTCTCATGTCTCAATCCATCCAGAAATTTCCTTCCATCTACCAAACAGATTCTAGTATTTCCACATACTTCACTCTTAGGATCATCTTCCAAAGGAATCAAAGTAATTCTCTTTCCATTTGATGTTATAGTATATGTATTCTTTCTCCCATCATGTATAGCTTTCCTATCATATTGCCAAGGTCTACCCAACAAGCTATGACATACATCCATAGGCATAATATCACACAAGACTTCATCATGATAAGATCCAATATGAAATTTCACCAAACATTGTTCACTCACCAGTACCTTATGATCATCTTGAATCCATACTATCTGATAGGGCTTAGGGTGTTTCAATCTTTCCAACTTCAACTTAGTCACCATCTCCTCTAAAACTAGGTTATCAGAACTACCACTATCAATTACAACTTTACAACATTTACCTTCTGATTTGCATCTGGTTCTAAACAAACTTTTCCTCTGTTGTGGTTCTTCATCTGTCTCTGCTTGAAATAGTGCTCTCCTCATGACAAGTGATTCTCCTTTCTCAAGTTTTCCAACTAAACAGGGGTCACCCAGTTCAACAGGTTCTTTCACATAGGTTCTTCCATTGTTCTTTGTTCTCTTGTTTGTATTCCCTTGATTACATTCAAATGCTTTGTCCTTCACCTCCACACTTGAAACAAGTGCCTCTGAATGTTCTATCAGGTCCTCTTCCTTCTCTTTTGTATCCTTCACTCCGGTATGCGTTAGGGTTTCCTCTCCGATAGTAAGTTCTGTCATCTCTCTAGTATGCATTGTTATCTTTGTCCTCCTTGAATGTGTTCTCTTGTCTATTTTGCTCTGCATATGACCTCTCTCCTCCGGAAAATGTTCTACCTCTTTAAAATTTACCTCCTCTGCCTCTCTGTCTCTGATCATGTCTCTTATTCAATTTCTCTTCAACCTTCAGGGCAAACCAATATGCTTCTTCCAGTGATGTCATCCTTACTAAACTCAGTTCTTCTTGAATATTCAATCTCAATCCATTGATGTATAAAGCCACTTTCTCCTTGCTTGCTTCACTATGTGATTCGCTGCTGTATTGATTGGAATTCGAATGCTTGATTAGAATTCGATTTGTATGTCTTGTCTTCCCCCTTTATGTTGTCCCCGATCCACTATTTATAATCTTGAAAGGTTGTTTTCTCACTCATCGGCCGCCACCCTTCAAGGAGACGCCACTCCTCATGAGGACTGCTCAATTTGTCTTAGCATATTTAATCGATTACCATGACTAAGTTGGCCTCCCTTAATCAAGTATTAGTTGTTACATTTAATCATTATTATTGACGTCAAAGATCAAACATGCACCAATACAAATGAGTCAATTTTTTGAAGAATTTGAATACCTAAGTATTGGCGTGCACCTGGACAGTAGTGACACACCAAGGTCAAAGGAAGATAGTGTATTCAAGCATGCCTAGAATTTGAAGAATGCAACAATGCAAAGGCACATGAATCAGTCTTGAAAGTGCATAAAATAGGGTACATGCATGCATCGCACGACAAACACACATTCCTATAAAGAAGACAGAGTTCTTCAAAATTCAAAATCTAGTGTACAAGCCTGTGTCAAACAATTAGGACGTACCTCTACAAAAGGTCAACAAGATACACACACAAGATAGGCAAGATGCACCAGTTGAAAAAAATGTTCATAAAAAAAGAGTGACAATGTATAGGCACGCCGCAGAAGCATGGCACACACTACAATAAAGAATGAAAATTTTCAAAATTTTATTGTAGTGTATTGGTGCATGCTAAAAAGCTCAAGCATGCCAATACAAAAGATCAATATTTTTTTATCAGTCCAAAGGCATGCATTGGAGGTGAAGGACGTGTCTAAGCAAAACATTTAACAGTTCAGCAGCATGTGAAAAGAAACAATGGTGCATGAGAGGGAAAAAGGCTTGCAAAGAAGAGAAAATCACCATGTTTTAATACAAAGCAATGGCACACACCACGAGCAAGTCGCGCACCAAGGAACAAGGGTGCACCAATACACATCAAACTTTTCTTTTTAAATTTTCTTTTCCCTTCAGAGCATTAGCATGTCAAACGAGAAGGAAAACATCTAAGCAAAGGCTTGTCTGTGCAAAAGGCGCATGTGGAATGAAAGACAAACACACATGTAAAATGGGTTAGGCGTGTCAAACAATGTGAAGGTGCATCAACAAGTTTGAAGGTGTGTTTAAACAAACTATCGACATGTTTGAGAAAGAACATGCATGCTTCTACAAAGAAGTCAGAGTCTTTCAAATTTCAAGAGCCAATGTATGGGCGCACGCCTAGTAATTGGCAAATGCCAATACAAAGGATCATTTTCTTTTTAGGCGCCTTTCACCGTGTTTACACGCACGTCAGATTCAAGCACACAAATACAAAGGAATAAAAATTTGTTCAAAATCTTGAAATTTTGCCCCTAATGCGCAAGCACGTGTCAATTTATAAAGGCGCACCATATGAAGAGATTTCTTTTTACTCAGGCACAGGGCTAAGCATAGGCACACGCCAAAATACAAAGCAAGTATGTTCAAATCGCAATCTAGTGTTCAGGCGCACCTAGAACTTGAGGTGCGCACTCCAGCAATGAAGATGAATTTTTTAAAAAAGTTGAGTTTATGTTGAAGCATGCACCTTGTTGGGTCTCAAAAATGCAGGTTGTGGGTTCTAAGGGGATGCCAAGCCCTATGGTCAAATCCACAACGTTTTTGAACCAATGAATGGAGTTTGATCTTAACGATCAACTTCTCCCTGCGCTTTAGGTCCTGCTACAACCTAGGCGGGTGAACCTTTGATTATCAAAGCAGGTTGTATGATTAAATAGATGTCGATTTGTTGCTAGTTTATCTGATTACACTGGCATGCTTGTAAATCAAATAAGATATTGTAAACTAAATTCTAAAGAAAGCAAATGATCTAATCTGGATTCTAACAGAAATAAATAACAGATAACATGAAATGAATCTACAACATAGCAAAGATTTTAAATGTAAAATAAATCAATAGTTAGACTGGTGCTTTGTCTGTTTGGGCAACGGAGTCAGGATATCAACAACAAATAACTTGTATCAGGTAATAACTCGATCTGATTGGCACATACAACAGTTTGCAACTTGTACAAACGTGCAAGGAAGAAATTATTAACTCATTCTTAATAATCCAAAGGACATAATTGAATTAAATGCAAAATATTAAAAAGGATTTTAATCTTTCCGGAAAGAACCAATTTAAATTTGCAAATTAACAAATTATATCAACTCTGGAGACAAATTAATAACCCTAATCAATTAATCGTACTTAATAATCCATTCAACATTCTAAGATTACTATAATTGATGAGAAAGGATTTAATTCTACTTGACAAACCAATCAAATCAACTATACTGAATTAGCAAATGTAATCAGACAATTTGAACATATCCTTAACATATTCAAATTGAATAATCAGAAAATGAATGAAATGGAGATAATTAAATTGATTGAATTAAAAACAACAAACAGATGATACCGTCACAGTGTATTTCGAATTTGAATCCTCAACAACGCTGCCTCAAAACATATCACGCACCATAATCTTTCTCAGAACGACATTGCACAGAAGGATGAAATTTGCATCAGATTGAACAAAATCTAACCTAATTTAATCCTAAAATATTTCAAATGTGTTTTTGTAAAAATCTAATCCTAACCTAATTTCTAACTCCCTCTTTCGGGTCCTGGGATCTCTATTTAAAGAGATGCAACAAGCCTCAGACCCGTTACAACATTCATGGCGGTTAATAATTGGTTGAACCAACCATGAAAACCGACATTATTGATTACATAAATTTAAATAATGTGATTTGAAAGACTCAACAAATCCTCGGGGGCTGGAATAATCTTCCCTGTTGAGAGCCGTTTAATTTGCATTCGTTTATCTCCGGCTTGAAACACTTGATTATATTGATAATAATCCTGCAAAAACAAATCAATCGTCAGATAAATAACATATAATTTACTTTGAGGTGAACCTTAGGATCTCTGTCGTGAGGTATTGTTTTATATTTTATCATTGACGAGTATTTAGGGTTTTTCTGTTGCCGTGATTTCATTTTATCTTAATTTATATGCTTTGATATTTCCTTTTAGGGCTGAAATAGTTTAACAACTTCTTTGGCATGACCTTAGGTTTAATTAATTTGTTTTTAATATTGATCTTTTGCCGTCATGAAATATTCTCCGATGCTCGGTAAGTTCTTTAGTGCAACTCTTTATTTAATTGATTTTCCGGTAAAATAAAATACTTGCCTTTGCCGAATTAAATATTTTATCTTAATCTTCATTGCCCTTTGATAACAAAATATTTAGTATTATGCCTTATTATTCTTCACTTTATTTCTCTATATTTACCCACATATTTTTCACTTAAGTTGGGCAAAATTCAATCACCTGAGTGAAAACAATTACTACTCCTCGGCAAGAATTTTTTACCAACCTTTGTATACATTTGAAAAAGGATTATTCACTTTAGTTAATTTATTCTGGAAAATATTTTATCATCAAGTAGAAATAAATTTGATTATTGAATCTATGTTTGGTGATTTAATTATATCCCTGAGTAAAATGATTGATTCTTCACCTTGTATCCGCATTCATGTTTTGATGAAAACATTTTAACATTGTATAATTTTCTATCACATTCATTCATCATTAGTAAATTTAATTAATTCACTCCCAGAAAATCTTCATTTTGATGGGAAGCCCTTGTAATTCTGGACAGTCATATTCTTGAGCGTCTTCAAAACATGTTAACCTCCTCGACTCTTCAATAATCTCTGTGGTGGAATCGTTCCATTGTTGATAACAATGCATGCAATCAGTGATATCTTTGGAGACAATATCTTCTTCTGCATTATTTTTCTTATATAAATTATCAGCAAAATGGCTGTCTTGAGAATTTTCCAGACCAATCATTCATTGCTCCTTATTTGAAAGAATTTTCTCCTCGTTTAGTTGCCTATATGGCTTTAATTCACTGTGACCATTTATGGAAAGTCTAGATATATTCTTGCTGAGGTTGGGTAAAATATCTGTAACATTGTCATTCAAGATCACCTTTGTAATACCCAAATTTGCAAGTAGTAAGCCACAAAGACCACGACCACTTTCAAGTTTTAGGACATTCTGTCCACGAACACTTCTCAAAGGATGACAAATCCAACGTCTTAAAAGTCATTTTCAAAAGGAGTGATGCAATGATCAAGATGTCTTAAAAGTGTCCCTTTGTTGCGTCCATCTGCATTATTGTAAAAGATCTCAAGGTTCGAAAGAGTTTGACCATCAATTAGGTTTAATTTCACTATGCTCGTATCAATAGAAACCTTTTGTAAGGAGGACAAATGTTAAACACTATGTGCAGTTTCACCCTATAAAATAATGAACGATTGGTTAGTCTGTGCAACATTAAGATGGCTTGCACGAAAAATCTGAATTATGTACTTCGCTGTTGAAATTTTGAGTTGAGATCTAATTCATGATTTGCTACTTCCACTCCTTTGTAATTTTATCACAATCTTTCATTTGGTCCACTACTTTGGATACTCCTCTACTGTTTAGCGGCTTCATTTGTCTTCTACTGCAGTTCATGCCACCTCTGTGCAGCTGCCTTTCAAAGTAGAGTACCTTAAACATCAGTGTAGACCATCATACTATAAAGGAGCTGCCCACATAAAATGGCATAGATGTTAATCTCATCTGTATTATCAAAAGGTAATCAATGTCTTCCCTTTTGTCTCCCATGTTTGCCTGTATTGTAGAATCAACATGGGAAACTTGTTAATAATTGATGTGGAATTTTTGGGAGTAATGCCCGTTGTTTGGACCATTTGAACCACTGACTTAGTTTCTAATCTTATTGTTTATTCTTGGTCAATCAAAACAATGGAGTCATTCTAAATTTTTTGTACTTCCCTTAACTTTTCAATTGGTGAACTTCCCCTCAAAGTTACTTATCTTGCTAGTTTCTGAGGCCAAGATTATTTCTCAAAATGACACTCTCTTCTGGATCTACTCCAATGACCATGCAATGTTTCAGCTCTATTTGAAGAGTCATAAGAAGAGGAGGATTAGTGCACCTGTTGAGCAGTGGTTGTTGCATTGTCTGTGTCATTTATCTCAAATGCATCCCTGCTCATACTGTGCATATTCTGAACTGAAGGACGGAAGCTTTCTACCATGATCTGTTTCAAAGCTCTTTTACCTTTTTCTTGATTTCAGTCCAATCCAAAAATACAGAAGTAAGTCAAAGTATTTACCACTTTTCGAAGATGCTGAGAGACGTGAAAAACCGTTTTAAGTTGGTTGTGATGCAAAAGGCAAAGAATTCTAAGTTAATCCAGAGGATTGCCCTGAGCATTTCTCAAACATCATTTTTACATCTCGATGCAACCGGAGTCGCACAAATGTAAAACCAACCCTCCAAGGGCACTTGAGACAAGTTCTTTGTGAGTAGAGTTCTCAACTGCAGTAAACCATGATGTGTTACCAGATCCTTTAAAGTAATTCTTTGACCGGATAAGACTTAACACTGAGGAAGAATCCATGAAATCCATGCCCGGCTGAAGTGCAGTCAACTCTAAAGCCACAGACCCTAAACTAGAAGACTTTAAAAATGCCTTTCGAGTCTCTCTCGAGATTCCCCCAATCTCATATGACAGCTCCCTAGGAGATACTTGCAAAGAAACCTAATTGTATGACAGGAAATAGTCTCGATGGTGCATGAAATTCACAAATATGCATATCAGGAAATGCGTTTTTCGCTTTGTAACTATGTAATGAAATGAACTGTCTCTGCGTAATAAGATGAAAATAGTCATTCAATTGTTTGGTGGTTGTTGTGTCAACTCGTGATGTTATTAAATGAACTGCCAATTTGCCAAAACGAAGGAAATGACCAGTCAATAATTTTACAAGAAATTATATGTTAACACATGCTTAAAATGGAGCACTTTGGAGTCTTTCATACAAACAAATCCATTCGCCTACTTTAGACTGAATTCAAAAATCGTGAGGGTTTTGGAGGTTTCCTTATGCAACCCGCAAATTGCTACTTCCAAACACACACATATTATATTTTGCGCTTACCACACACGATGGCAAAAGGCGACAGAATTTGCAGATAACAATCTTTCTTTATTTGAATAGGCCACAACCTTAATCTGAATAGGGCACGGCCTATAACCTTGTGCATCTTCACCTCGGATGAACACCTGAATGTTTCCATCCATCTGCATGTTTGTCAATATGCAGACTATATCAAAAGAAGCTTTGCATAAAGATATGCAGTTTTTACGGCCAATATTATATCATTTCAATGCAATACCGCGTCGTTTAAAAGATGTGTCCATATCTTATTCCAAAGCTCCGATGCGAACTGACTAGGTTGGAGACTTGTGTGCTACATTTGATGGAATAGTGTGATGTCGCCTTGAGGATGCGCACGTATTTTTTAATGTTGCAATAATCATTTTCCGTGATATACTATCTTATTATTTCATGTGGTCAAGCATTTTATGGGCATACATCACACCAATACTTTTGAAATACATGTAATGTGTGCAGTGGATGCAAATGTGAGCGATGAAAGAGTGGTCTTTTCATGTTTTCTTGAGAGAATACTGCAGTGCCTCCTTCTGTCTCCATGCAATACTATAAGATTGAGATGTGTATTGGATGATAGAGGTATTTGTGACATGTATTTCATATTGTGCATCATACTGAATTGAGTGCACCACGATTTCTAATGCCCATACTTAAAAAAGTTGTGAGCCTAATGTATAATATGAGGCATTCCAAGACCTCTCGATTTCAATATCAATCTGTGAAAGTTGTTTGGAATGTGAAAATGTATTTCCTCTATAGCAAGTTCATAATTATCTATGTTCATATATTCATAATTATTGAATGCTACTTGGTGCAATGTATTATCATTCTGTAAATATTGGAGTTGCTCTGAATGCCTGTCAATAGGATGTAAAAAGGTCTCCTTTTGTACTGAATCATCAAGCCTTTGTAAAATTGGATCACTCAAGCCCTTCTTAGCAGTGCAGATGTTATGAAGCCAAGTTATGTGTCTAGGGTTCGTCCTCAAGATTACTTCAGCCATGTTATATAAGCCCAAGTAATTTGCTATGTAGATCAATCCGAACACCTCAATATGTGGGCTATTGTCAAATCAATTGTTGATCTTCACCTAAAACTAACTATATTTTCAAAAAAATTTCTCAAAGCAAGTCACTGTCGCAGATTATACAGGTACATTCCTGAGTGTTGTAACTAATTTTCTCACATGGGAATCTGAAAATTTTGCAAAAAATTGATTGGGAATTTCCAGTTCCAACACACCTAGACATAGGCGCGTGCCAATACCAAGCGAGTTCTTTTTGTCAACCCATATTCAAGTGCACTTGATAGAAGAATGACATGCCTATACAAAGGAGGGATGTATGAGTAGATTTTCAAGGTTTTTCAGAGGATTAGCCATGATCAAAGGAAAAACTGGAGAATCATCAAAGTCATCTCGAGCTACCTATTATCACATGAAATTGCACCCTGCTTGGAGGTTGTCCAAGCATTCCAATGACACAATGGGACTAATCTCAAGGTGTAGAACCTTGCAGATGAGATCAAACCTCCAGAGAAGATTGGTTCCTCTTTCTGAGCTTAAGGCTCAGAGAATTAAACTAAATCTAATGCTACACTCACAGAGAAAAGAGAGAAGAAAATACTAAAATTAAAAGGAAGGTAATGCACCAGATTTTAATATGTTAGCTGGGACTGACATAACACAACAATGATCTCAAATACTGAAAAAGAAACAAAATTATAGCTTTGATAGAGGCTCGAATAGAAGATTGTAACTAATGAAGGGACCGTTTTATCCACAGAATGAGTCACAAGCTTCAAATAAACACAGAGAAAAAGCATAAGAGAGGCGAAATATTAGTGATTGTATTGATCATGAAGGCTAAATAGCCATTACAAAGGGAAGATAATCTGTTATAGAAGAGTAGACACAAAATAACCATCTACATTCATTGGTGAACTATCAACTAGAGACAGCAAAGGCTCAGAAAATGAGCACAATGTATCACATCCAGTTGGTTCTATAGGTGCATTACAAGGTCTAAAAATAACAAACAATCTACCCAGCATAACAGCCTAGAAGAATAGCTAACCAACAACCTTTGTACATCTTTGAATCATGTATATATAGCTTTTACAAATCACTGTAGCAGTCATGGACGTGGAAAGAGAAGTCAACAAGAAAGAACATCACCCATATTGCAATAACTCCACTCTATGTCCTTGGAACACGCCCAGATGGCTCTGCCCATGAAATCCGCTGAAAAGAGTGTTTTGCCCATGCTATGAATACAAGGATTTAATGCAAATTAGGCTACAGTAGCATGGGGAAGCGAGGAATCCATCTTCTACAAGAAATCGGGCTCTGAAGAAGCATTAATGGCGACCAAGAGGGTCGCTAAGCAGTCCCGTCGCGTTTTGAACAGTAGAAAATGCCCATGGAAGGCAAAAAGGTCAGGCTCCGACAGATCGGACTTCCTTTGTTATGTCATTCCCTAGAAAGAAGGAGAACCATACCTCCACCTCCGCAACACTTGGTAATTTTATGAAATCGGCAAAGATCGGGCATCGAGCCTTCTGCCTTACACCTTCCTAAAGAAGGAATAAGAGAGAAAGTCTGAGCCCCGCAAGTTTGAAGACTTAGCCGCTTTTACAAAGGTTCGACAGAGTTCGGGGTTCGGGCCTTCGCCATTCCTCCTTCCAACGAAAGGAAGAGGGAAGAAAAAAAGTCCGAAGTCCGACTCCCCGAAACACTTAGAAATATTTTGAAGGAAAAGAAGCGGAACTCAAGTCCTAAACCTTCCACCTTGAGGTATTCCGAATGACGTCACGGCCACTTGGCAGCTTTCCGCGATTCCACAAGCCTGCTATGGGCCCACCAAAAAGGCTCCGCGGAATCGCAGAATGCCTTAGAAAGAGTAACACCTGTCAGAGGTCAGGCTTCAGGCCTTCTGCCTTCCGCCTTCCAAAAAAAGGAAGGGGGAAGCAGAAAAGTCCGAAGTCCGATCCCCTAAACACACAGCCAAATTTTCAAAGGGGACGAGTCAGAGCTCGGACTTCAGGCCTTCCACCTGCCACCTTTCGCCAAAAGAAGAGAAAATAAGGAACTCCCGACCTCCAACGCCCGAAGTACTTAGAGAAAATTTTCAAAGAACAAGGCGAAGTTCAGACCCGATTAGGATGACACAATGAAGGGAAGAACTCCGAACTCCGAAACTCCGAAAATGCAAAAAACACAAGGAAAACTTGGGGTTTTTGGGACTTAGTCGATTTGGGATGTTTTTCCTTGCATTTCAAAAGGTGGAAACACTAAGATCTCGTGGATCCTTAGGCTATTTGGCCAGAAGGCAAAATAGGATAACACTACCTATCCAAAAGTCTATTTTTAACAGCTCACTATTTTTAACCATCTCCATTTTCCAAGAGGAGCATATTTTGGGATTTGCTATTTTTAACCGAAGCTATTTATAGCCTATGCTATTGTTAGCAGTCTCTATTTTTAGCATGAAGAGCCAATGCTAGTTTTAGCCTTCTGCTATTTTTAGCATTCGCTATTTATAGATTGAAGTCAGCTATTTTTAGATCTCGTGTTATGTGACAGATGTGAGTATTAAGTCATAATTTGTAATAAATTCAATCTACAACTTAACTAGAGTTTGCATGGTTTTAGTTTTAGTATTACAGGATAAGATTTTTTAATAAAAATTGCATTTCATGCAATCGGTTATTCTTAGAGCAGAAGTACCAATTAGCTTTTTATTGATTTTCATGCAATTGTTTGTAAACAATACAAATAAGTGCCTTTTTGCACTTAGTATCAATGAATGGTAATTTTCATGCCTACATATTGTTGAAATTGCTATTCAGTGTTATTGTCAATCTCAAATTTGTTATTCACTCAATGCATTTATTAAGCCTATTGTAATGTCCCAAATTATAGTTTTTTGAATTTTATTGATTTTTTGGTATTTTTTGCTTTGTAAACAAAAATCTAAACAACAACAAATTGGGAAAGGAAACAAGTGCTGGTGATTTCTGAAGACATTTATTTCAAAGTCCCATTTACAAAATCACCAAAATATGAAACCATTGTGGTGGAAAGAAGTCAAATCTGATCAGTACATTTGATAAACAAGAGTTAGAAAATGTATGACAGCAATACAAACCCCCAGATCTGATATGTAATGAAAGGTACAAGTACAATACTGATTTGATAATGTTGCGTATGTCAAAAGTCAAAACTTCATACAATATGAAGAAATAATAATCAGATCTGACCTATGACAGCCAATGGAACCTGAATAGCAGATGTACAGACTGCTGGTTGTCTGGAAATGGTGGCAGCAAAGTTGTAGGTGAGTGTAAGCAGCTGGAAATGAGGATGGAATGTGTTGCACCAGCCTTCAAAGGCTGTCCCAAGGCAGATCACCCACTTGTGATTGGAAATGATTCACAATGCAAGTCATTGCCAGAGATGGGTCTAAAACACAGTTATAGGAAACGCCACCCCCTCTCCCCCGGTACGCGTATTGCGGTATCAGATACGGATACTCATAGGATACGGCTCAGATATGTCTTGTATACCATGTCCAACTGTACCCAAAAAAACCTTATTTTTTTCCGTGTTGGATATGCGCAAATATGGCATTCTCATGATATTTGTGTTGTATCCCAAAAGTATTAACCCTAGAATGTTAAAAATTGCAGCAAGCAATTGCTCCATGACCTGGCATGTTGATTTCTTATTGTGGGGAACTACTCTGGACCAGCACGCACACGATTAGAAATATGTCTTTCTACGCGATCATATTTACTCAAATAATCGCATTCATTCTAAACTTGGAGATATAGTGTCAACAAACAATGGAGGAAGAGGCAAATTTTATTAATTGGTGATACTTTTTTTAATTTTTGACCTTTTTGTTTTACTTTACATTGTAAACTTTTATTTATTTATTAAGTTTAATACATTTAAATTTTAATTTTAGTTTAATTTATTAAAATTTTATTAAGTTTAATATTGCTTATTATTAGATTGCAATTTTTTTAATTAAGCTTATTGTTTATTAAGTTTAATTTATTAATATAAAATATATTTGTTAAATATATATTATTTATATTAAATTATATTATTGTTAAATTTAAATTATTTAATATTATATATGTGTGTGTGTGTGTGTGTGTGTTGTATCTAGCCATATCCATATTAGGGGTCATGAAAAATAGTTGTATCCATATCTAATACCGTATCCGTGTCCATGCAACTCTGGTCTAAGAATGATTGAAAATTGTAAATTGCCATCCTTTTTGATGATTTGCCCTTTACATTGCTGCCAATCACCCTTCAAGTTTGTTGGTGTATGTTAAAATTGTTGGCCGCCCTAAGTCAATGCTCATTTGCCCCTCAAATCATACAATCAATAACTTCAATCAGCAGCAACCCTTAAAAATGATGTCCTCCAAGTATGGTGCCCAAGATAGGTAGTGAAAATGTCATAAACAATTTACATCCAGCGATTTTTGATGCACAATAACTCTCCCAAAATCTTGGAAACCAATGTAGAAACTCTCAAATATGACAAGGCAACAAACTAATGTTATTTGCTTGTGAAACTCTCAAATATGCCCTAGATTGAACAAACTGCTCAAATCTAAAAATTGGCTACAAAAGGATAACTTGAATGATGATCAAATGAAGATGGGCGCCTCCTTGATATACCTTTTTGAATTGGGCCCCTGGATCCTAAATTTTCCTCCAAGTACTTAAAAAATACTTTTTTAATTTTTTATTTATTTTACTTTTATTTAAGTATTTAAAAATACTTTTATTTTAGTACTGGCGTTTAAAAACACCGTGTATTTTAATTATAATAATATTATTAAGTTGTCCTTAAAATTAGAAATTATTAGGCCCAATTTAAATAATATTATTAATTATTTTAATCCGAAAAAGGGGACATGACACCTATCTTGCTTATAGATGTTTATTGAGATGTCTTGTATGTGTACTAAGAGTTAAATTGCTTCAGCGAATTTGCAAACTTTGTATTGTAGGTGTGCTTGAAGGTGTACCCTGTGGCTATATACCAAGTCTTACATTCAATTTAACCATAGCGTTTATGTTTGTGTTAGCCTATCCAACTTCATGTGTACTTACCCTATTCAATCTTTGTTTTTAACTAAATGACATAAGCTTGTACTTGTAGGATTTGTTTTAAGTCAAAAAGTATAAAATCCTTTGCCTAGTGTTGAAAGAGCATCTTAGCCTTTTACCCTAAGCAAAACAAAAAAGATACGCATTTACCTTTTATTCAACATGAACGTGAACCACCTCAAAACTTATTGTAAAGATTGCAAAATTGCAAGTACATATTGTCCAATTTTAGATTAGTTTTTAATTTACAAGGAGCTTCCCCTTGTAATTTGAAGAGCGGTTCTACCACACATCTATTAGTTGTAATTTGATGAGAGATTTTACAAGATTAGTTGTGTTGCACTAAAAAGTGAGAATTAAAAGGCTAACAATTCTTAAAAGTTATGTCCCTTCCTGAATAAAAACATTAATTAATCTTGACTTGTAATACCCACCTATGTTGACCCTTGTCATCTTGTGTGATAGATGAGTGTTGGTGCGTCAATCCTGATATTGGATCATTATGAGATATGCTATTGATTATTTCTATAGTGTTTTGTGTGTTCTTGTGATTTGGCATTGTGATCTTACCGATGAGGTTGTTGCCATCGAGGTGTTCTGAGGGTGTAGTTTGGATGCTTTATGAGATGTTTTGTATAACCATCGAGGAGTTTCCGATGAGGTCATGTTATGTATTGTTATATTATTGGAGTTTATGCTTCACTATTTTCATTTAAATAATATGTTGGACGGATAGATCAGATTCCTTCAGTATGATTATGTTAGATGATGCATTGTATATTGATCGTATTTTTAGAATACTTGATTTAATTGAAATGTGCATTTTAAATGATTAATATTTATTTACGTAATTTATGTGATTGCTTCGGCTATTGCTAGTGCAGGAAATTACAGGTATTGACCAATGAGTGAAATGTGGAGTAGATGACATGGGACACTTGGTCATCTCACCTCATGATCCTTGTGTTGTTAAAACCAGTGAAAATCTCATCCGAATCGATTGCGATTCTGGATTCCCCTTGTGATAGACTTGTAAATGTCTTCTTAGGTGTGTTTGATTTATAGCTTGTGTGTTTTTGCATGTGCATGGTATGTGCGAAATATCTTATGGTGTTTTTGAAATCGTTAATTGTGCTTTTAATTCCTAGAGTAGAGGAAAGGCAATTTAACTGATTTAATTAAGTTGTGAAGTGTTTAATTTCGAAAAGGCATTGTATTCCATTTAAATGCGTTTTTGAAATAACGTGTTTGGGGTGAAATGCATTCTAATTGCAAAATTAGAATTATTCAATAGGAAAGGAATTATTTATCTATCGGGGTGTGAATTATTTAATTGTAAAGGTGTGTATTTTATTGCCTTGTGCTTGGAGAGGATTAAATTCTAATTGAAAAGAAATATTTGTTTTGAGTGATTTTATTTTGGTGGAAAAGAATAAAAGGTTTTATTTATTTATTGAGTTTGAGGGATATATGCAAAAAGGTGTTACATTATTTTCATTATGAATTGTTTTGATAATGGAGAGCAAATATGGAGTTTTGAAAACCCTCCTTTGGAAGAAAATTGGATTTGCTCATACCGAGAGATCGTTTGGTCGAATCGAATCATGTGAACAACGAAAAAGATTCCTCCTCCATACCTTCAGTTTGAGTCGGGTATTTCTCCTGTTGGTTGTGTATTTAATTTTATTTAGTAATTTTTATTGTGTATTTAATTTTATTTAGTAATTTTATTTTGGAAAATTGAATTTCCTACCCAAACCCTGTCAAAATTTTCTAAAATTGAAATGTTTTGTGAAAAGTGTGTTGTTGGGTAGAATTGGAATAAGAGAGTATGTTTGCATTTTTAGTTATTGGATTTCTTGGAAAACGTGAAAAGTGCATGAATTTCACTGTTTTGACCTATCAAAATTTGTTAAAAAATTTATGTGAGTGGAAAAGATTGTTATTGGGTTAATTTAGAATAAGAGTGTATTTTCAGAATTTCGAGTTTCTTTGTATTTCAAAAGTTGACTTTTTGGGTGAAGGGTCTTGGGGAAGGATGCTTCAAATCCGTTAATGCTGGGCCCTGGATATTCTTGGAATTTATTTTATTTTATTTTATGATTTTTTGGGAAATTCTGAATGTTATGTGGAATGATGTACTTTCCCATAGATTTAATTTTCTAGTTGCATTGGGAAGCGTGCTTTTAGGGGTGAAATACTCTTCTTTTTTTGTTTCCGGGTTCCTTGAAGGAGGAAGCCCTTGTTTTTGTGGGTTGGATAGTTCCCAACTCGTCCAATGATGTTGGCTGCAAGGAGTACGCTAAAGAAGTGCCCCTTGAGCCTGTTTTGAATGAATGGACTGGTTGTTGTACACCTTGTGGCTCTCATGTGTGAGTGGTGGATATACATCTTGAGGCTCTTCTATGTGAGTGACAAACGTGTACCTTGTGTTGCGAATGTTGTCATTGATGTGAAGAAAGAATTCATTATCCAAGATTGTTATCATTGATGTCATAGTCACAGCAAAAGGAAATCATTGTCCAAGAATGTCATTGATGTCAAGAAGGAAATCATTGTCCAATATTGTCATTGATGTCAAAGACCTATGGGAGATTGTTGGAAAGTTGTCATTGATGTCAAAGGAATGATATTGGTGAAAGAGGAAAATCGATATAGGCCGAAGGCCATAAATTGTTTCACAAAAGGAAAATGAGGCATATTGTTAAGGCCGACTTGGTAAACAGCTTTCATTATATCTTCATTATATTATTGTTGGCCGACTCCTTGTATTATGCAAAATAAAATTTAAATTATCATTGAAATCATAAGGCCGACCTCCATATAGAAACGCCGCACTTAAATGTAATATCCTTCAAGGCTGACTCCTCAAGTTTTGGCACCTTATTTGGTGTGATTTAAATCAAAATAAATATATTGTTAATGAGGCCGACCCCCTAGAATATGCGCTCCCATATAAGGACAAAATCATCCCATTTAAGAGGGTAATGGAAAGGTATATATTAAACAAAGAGTTGCCTCCTTTGTGATCGGTCATGTCCTATGAGTGAAGCCACCCTCCTTGGAAGATATAAAGCAAGTTTGCAAATGTGAAGGAGGGGTGTGTGGGAATAAAAAGAATATATCAAATTTACACCTATAGATCTGCACATGAAGCTATAAAAAGATCATTGAAGAGGAGTATATAGCAGATTTGTAAGAAGAGTATATACAGATTTAAAAGAGGAATTTATGGCAGATTTGTAAGAAGAGTATATGCAGATTTAAAAGAGGAATTTATGCAAATTTAAAAGAGGAGTAAATGAAGATAGAGATCATTCAAATGATGAAGCATTTATGAGTGAGTATAAAAGATATATTTGTGGAAGAAATAAGGAAAGATTATGCATTAAAGAATATCATCCAAGCATGTGTGATCATACAAGTACGTTATGATTAATGAGAAATCATGGAGTGAATAAAAGGAAAAGGATCAAGATATCCATCATCCGTTGAAGAAGCAACATCTTGAAGGTGGAACTTTCATTTGGAAGTTGGTGCTTCCCAAAGAAGAGATTGGTGTCTCTTGTTGAGTTGGTGCTCAGTTGTGGGGATTGGTGTCTCCAATGGGTTGGTGCCTACAAAAGAAGAGATTGGTGTCTCTTGCTGAGTTGGTGCTCAGTTGTGGGGATTGGTGTCTCCAGTGGGTTGGTTGCTAAAGAGATTGGTGTCTCTTGCTAAGTTGGTGCTTAACAGTGCGGGTTGGTACCTCCAGTAGGTTGGTGCCTACGAAGCTTGTAAGAAACATTTATATATAAGCAATATTTTGTCGTGGTTTTATCCCATAAGGGTTTCCACGTAAATCTTGTGTTCTTCTTGTGTTGCATAATTGGTAGATCTTGTGTGATTGATATTGTTATGGTTGTTAAGTTTTGAAAAAGTAAAAAGATTGTATTATACTGATTCACCCCCCCTCTCAGTATAATCGTGTGCTCATCACCTTGATGCTCTTATATGTGAGTAGCGGATGGGCACCTTGATGCTCTATGTGTGAGTGGTGGTATCCTTACCTTGATGCTCCTATAAGAGTGGAACATCCATTCCTTGATGCTCATATGAGAGTGGTGGCATCCTTACCTTAATGCTCCTATGTGAGTAGTGACACCATTATTGATATGATTGTTGTTAAGTGTTATCCTTTCTTGTGCATTGATTGGTGTGTGTGCCATATGTTGCCTTTATGCTCTTTGTGGTGTGAATAGTCGCATGTGCTTTGTGAGCACTAGTGATGCGAGTGTTACCTTATTGTACTTATGTGTGATCCATCTTGTGACTCTTGTGTGAGTGATGTGTTTGAGACATTTGTACTTGATTGAGTGTGTTAAACACCCAGAATACTGAGACGGGGGGGGGGGTGAATCAGTATTCTGTTAAACCATTTACCCTTCAAAAATTTAATCCATCTAGCATATACAATTGCAATAAAGGAAATTAAGCATAAAACATACAACCACAACTCATAACACATGAACACCAGGATTTTACGTAGAAAACCCAATAAGGGAAAAACCGCGGTGAGGATTAGCTCACAATATAAAGTAGTATCCACACCGAATTACAAAAGGCTCACTACCCAGAAGAAAGGCTCATTGCCAAAGGGCCCACTGCCCAAGGACTCACTGTCCTGAAAGAAAGAGATAGAAGAGGTGGCTCACTGCCAGAGTTGAACTGTTATATTTGTATCTAACATATACAAGGAGTACATTTCCAATGAAGCTCTAAGTACTGAACCAATATTCACCACAACACCAACATCACCTACGCAGCATCACTGAATAATTGTAGACACCTTCTACTCATTGCATCCAGTAATCTAACACATGAAAACTTATACTACAACACACATTCGACCACACTGTTATTCCCATCACATCCATCACGCACACACACAATCATGTTGCCTTGACACTTATTTATACTGTCTTCAACCTTGAGAACATTCTCCAAGGTTGGCATCACATCTTAACTCATAACATTTAAATTAGGTCTAGACCTAAACATTTCCGCGGTGGAAAGGAATGAAGGCGGATCACAACATATTTTAGCTCGGATCTAAATTCATCCAAGCAAGCCACTCCATGCTACTACAATCACCAAAGCAACTCCGCAATTAGTGTAAACACCCAAGGTCGGCCAAACCTGTGTTGACACAATGAACTTTTAAGTACATGCTTCCTCAAACCCAAAGACAACCTGCGGAGCACATGCAAGGCTTCAACACAATCTAGAGTATTCCACGAACATCCTGAAACATCCTGAAATCCAACAAATTCCTCCACAACAACTTTCACCTGACTGAAGTTCACACCGAAGCACTCAATCAACTCTGTCATACGCTACAACTCAAGAAATCAACTTGCAGAATACCAAACCACGAAAAACTTGAACTGAAGTAATATATAAGCATTATAAGCACAAATCTAGAACCGCAAAACTTGAAACAAATCTGCGGAGAAATGTGGAGCAAAACAGTTTCTCCTAGAAGCCTCTGCAAGACTCAGAAACACTGTCCTCACTCTGGTGAACACAACTTCCTCTGCACAACGAACCGGAGCACCAAATTTGGAATATAACATCTCTAAACATCCCTGAACAACATATCCAAACCACAAAGACAGATCTTCAACATAGAAGAAATGCGGAGCAAAACCATAACACTACTCTGTTAGGCCAAACAATCTCTTCAACGCACTGTTTCCTTTATTAATCAAATTTTCTCAAAAGCACTTGGAAACCAACCATCAGAAACATATTCCTAACATCTTCAGTACTTCTTCAAAGCAACCAAATCATCTTCAACAAAGCAAATCAACCAAACAACTCATACCATTGCAACAACCTCATCTCTGCTCAACCAGTTGACACCAATGACAACACAAGCTTGTTGACATCAATGACAACACCGACTGCACACACTTGCAATAGAGTGCTCTATGCATTCCTTGGATTGGTGTGAGATGTCCATGATAGCGGGTTTGCCATGATCATCTTCTCCGTAGCTTGGGGGTTGCATAGAGTGGCATAGTCATCTATTGTGCTCTTCGATGGTAATATGGTAGGGTGGTGGGTAACATTTCCCCATTGGTCCTATCGAGATGATCTTGCAGGAGCTGGTTGAGTTCTATGTCTATTTCTAAAAATTTTGACTGTTGTTTTATGTGTCTGTCGGGGCATTTTGGTGTCAATTTATTATGATGTATATTTATGCTCTGTATAGTTTATTCATTGGAGTGTGATCCTTCCATGTTTGGAAAGTAGCCTCCGTCGTGTTGTATTTTTATGATGTCATTTGATTAGAAAATGAATCATGTTTTGGATGGAATTTATCATTTTGTCACTTTTTCACATGTGTTGGAAATGGCTAATTGAGGATGTTGGAGTCCTCTGTTTTATATGCTATACTTATATTATGCTATGTCTATGGATTGGGATGTATTTTCTCCACATTATGATTGGCATTTCTATGCTTGGTTTTGGCCTGATTCGACATTATATTTCTATATTTGAGTTATTTCATGCTTTTGATATTAGATAGCATGTTGTTTAAGGTTGTTGAGTGGATGCCTCATGGTGTGGATCCTTGTGGTTGAGTAGTTTTATGAGGTGTCGTGGTCAACCCTCCTTTCGGCTTGTAGGTTGAATATTGACATGGTTGGTGGGTTGGCCACATGTCGACATTGGTTCTCTTTTGGAGAAGTGTGTGTCTTGCACCACCTTCTCTCTAGTGCCTTTGTGTGCAATCGTGACATGTGGGTGTCACACTTGCATCGCGAAAAATTGGTCCGTCCTATGTTTGTCTGCTAATGTCCTAGTGTAAAAGTTGGGGCATTACATGACTTTTAATTTATTTATTGATAATTAATTCTTGTGTTTGTGTCTAGATCCACCTACAACTAGGCTGGAGCCCATCATTAGAGAAGACTGGACCGCAACCCATACAAAGAGAAATCAGCAAGCTGTAGCCTGCAAGTGTCCGTTGAGAGACTCAAACCTAGGACTTGCCTGTAAAAGCAGACCTGCCAACCGATTGTGCTACTAAACTTGGACAAAGAACATTAAATTTTATGAAAATTATTGGGAAGGCAGTTCTAATTAGAATTATCAGAATTAGGTTTTTTGACCATAATATATTGACTTTAGCCACATGAGAAAGGATGACAATAAGGTGGCATACCACCTTGACCATGAAGCTGCAAACATAGAGTTCACTAAGACCATTTGTGGAAAGTCCTGAGGTTGTAAGGAGTAGAGTTAACTATGATACAAGGATGGAGCAATTGACTGAGAGTGACATGCAAGATGGTGAATCAGATCAGATGATCTCTCCTAATCCAATGTGAGTTTAATAATATCATTTATTAGGTCTAGAGGGAGGAAAGGGTTGAAAATTCTTTTTATTGACCAGTAATTCAAGTAGGAAGCAGGATATTCCATATGGTATATCTAGCTTGTTGAATGCTACAAAATATGCTCAGTCTTGTCCAATTTTGTATATGCCATCATGCTAAAGCTTCTTCCTAGGACAGGGAGAGATGAACCAAATGAAAAATCATGGCTAACATGTAAAACATTGGGCACTTATCGAAATGACTCAACTCTAGCACTACCAAGAAAGTTCCAGTTCAACATTCTAACATCAACTAATGGGAAATGATACTAGAAGTCCAAATTGAAAGCAAAACAAATTTGAAATACATGCAAAATTTGTTGATACATATAACAAACTGTGATTAGGACCATTTAAAATAGTGGAGATACAACAGTAAATTGTGTAAATGTTACCCTTGCTTCAAAACTATCCCTAGATTTCTATGGCTACATTGGAGTGCTCTGAAGCATTGGATTCCCATGGGATTTTTCCTGTGTTCTACTCTTTTAGGTATATAACAAAATCAGTCTTCTGTCTTGCTTGTAAGATGGTATGCGTGAACTTTCAAGCACTAAATCATCTTTTAAAATAGAGCAAAGAAAATAGGAGCTATAAAAATATCACAAACATTGATGTTTGACTCACATGCTCTGAATTAAGTTCAATAAAGGGTAAAAACCACAAAAACTGACACTTTGGTCCACATGCACACAAAGGAAACTATAACATTAATCTCGTTCACCACATTAATGGTCTCATAAACAAAAGCATATTGGCCAATCATATCAATACGCATAGGAATATAGTCCAGTCCAGCATATGAAGATATACCTTAGCTTCAGCCAAAGCCATGACTAGTTCTTCAGGCTTCTCTTTGCGAATAGCTTTCTCATCAATATCTGCTGACTACAATAACTTATTAACTTGTTTTCTTTAAAAATTGTAATGCATTGTCAAATGAAATAACAGATCAATTCCGTATCAATAACAAGAAAAGAGCTATTCAAGAACTACATACAATGATAGTGAAATTAAACCCCATCTCTCTCAAAATAGATTGGCGAGTTGTTGATGATGAGCCTAGTATAATCTGTGCAGATCAAAGTCCCAACATCATGGCATTTACTGGTAATGAAAGAAAAATATAAGTAAATATACAAGATTTATTAAAGGAATATTTACAACCAGATTTTGTTAAAAACATTATGTGCATTTTTAAAAAGAAGATAAAAATCAAACACCAGATAACTGCAATGAGAAGTAATCAACCCAATACCAACCAAACTCGAGAAGTGTTTCGATACCATTAGCAAACATTGGCTGAAGAGTCAGCATCAAAATATCAGTAGAGTGCCAAAATCCTATACTAGAGGACATTGCTGACTCCATTGGAGATAGGATTACATTGTTGAACAGGATAGCATGTTGCAGCCACCCATGAATATATAAATACATCATTACAATTCTGAATGAAAGGCAAATGATCGACTGGGGCTCCTTTGTAAATGATTCCATTCACTGGAAGCTCTGTGAACTCAATACAATGTGTCACTTATACATGACCTCTGTGTTACTATAGCCTTGGCCATAATGCATGTGTTTTCAGGATTGACAAGGAGTGGGGCTCCATCGCCTTTGACAAAAATTTATGGGTATTGCCTTCAGCTGGAGCAACAAGAAGGAAAATATCATTTCAAGAGGGTGAAGGATGCCTTTGTCTTTCATATCATTAGAGACTTGGATGAAAACTTTGGCAAAAGGATATCTAAGGAAGAAATGGTGGTCATAGAAGAATGGATTGACTGGTTGATACAATTCCTTACATTCACCTACATCAGACTATACAATCTTAGTGTCCAACCATACAAATTGTTGAAGGACTAAGTTAGACACGACAAAAAAAAATGTAAGTCATTCATCGTCTGAAGTATCAAAAGTAATTAGCAATGCTGGTGGGCAAGGTGATGATCTAATGACACAAAAAAAGAAACAAGCTAGATCCTACTTGTAGTAGGGATACAAGCAAAGGTCAGAGAATCAACATCATACCCTTGTGGACCACAAAAGAATCCCTTCCCTCACAAAAGTGTAAGTCCAACCCCTCCCTCTCATACTGAGAAAGTTGTTAAAAAAGATAATATTTTGGATTCTTGATTCTTGATTGATAATACTACACAGTGTTGTCCATCATAGACATTTCTCAGAAAATTTCTTGCATTTTTCAATCTGCTTCATCCTCGGGTCATGGAATCAAAGCCATCCCCCTAGACCAAGTGCCTCCAACTCCCCCAGACATCTAAATCCCAATTCCACTGCACTAGAAAGTACATTATTTGGTTCCCAAATCCCTCATAGTCCCATTGTTTCTTCAAACATTGCCACTTCTACACCTAATTCCGCATCACAACCTCCTCTATGGGTACAGCAATTGATCAATCAAAGGAAAAGAGTTGTTAAATCAGTAGTCCCTGACCTAGATGCTATCTTGGCTTTGATTCCACACAAACCATCTAAAAAATTACTAATCAAATGGATGAATCTGGTAAACTGCATGCACAGATTGCCACTCCCTCAGATAATAAGAGCAAAGAGGGCATTTTAGCTACAAATTACTAGATTCATAAATTAGCATTGGGTAAACCTAGTAGAGAAGGATATATTCAGCAGTTGAAGACAGTGATGCAGTCTACCATCAATAGGACTGAACAAGATGCTCAATCAAAAGCACACCTAAAGGAATGGGTCAATGATCAATCAATTTGGTATACACATCTGCTTAGTCCAGTAGATTCAAACCAAAGTCAAACTCTGTTGTAACTGCCACATCTAATGATGGATAAGAGTGCAATACCCCAAGTTTGAGAGATCGGCAAGCACGACAGTCACCAAAGATTAGATCAAGGATCTATGTATGTTGTAATTGTTATGATCTAGCTCAAAGAGTTAATCAGTACAATCCATTGCACACTAGATGATCAAGGGAAGCCTCACTCCTCCAAGGCTATGCCAACTTTGACAAGGGATCCATCAAAAGTTTAGTCAAAATATCAGTTGCAATCAATGATGCCAAGTCTCGTGAACTAAAGCAAGTAAGGCAAGTATCAAAGGACGTGGAAGTAATGTTAAATTGAATACTAGAATGTCTTTTACAAAGCCCCTGCTCAAAGAAGATACCAAAAAGGTCGTAAACAATTAGAGTGTACATCCTAAACAAGGAAGAGGTAGCAAAGAACCCTATTGAGATAGATCTTATTGGCAGACCACATCAAGAAGAAAACGACAAAGATAAATTGCGATATTATGTGGCAAATTGAGTTGTACCCACTTTGGTTTTATTATTGATTTCATAATTGTGATTTAATTCAAAAGTTAGTTAAGATGTGGAGGTAGTTTGTAACTACCAAAAACACTTTATCACAACTCTTTGTGTAGTGATTGAAGCCAATTTCATATTAGATATAATATAATGTTAGACCATACTTTGTACAAAAGCATTTCTTGCTTATGTTAATGTATGTTAGGGTGAAAATTGCATACCTTGCACTTTTCCCCTTCGTTTTGGTCTCACTTTAACCTAGTTGTCCCTAATGCAATGACTAGAGTACAAGTGGCATGTTTCTATGTAAACATTGGCAATTAACCTAATCATACCTTCAAACATCCTTAAGGACCAATCCTAATCTTCAGTTTATCCATTTCTTTACCCAAACCAAATCCATGAGCATGGAAATGATCCCAAAACTTTCAAATCCAAATTTAAATTTGGGCCCAAACTAACTCCCTTCCTACTAGTTGTTACTTGCCGACTTGAGCGCAAAATATGTTAATTTGTGTGCTAGGTTGTTGTATAAAAGGACAAACCCTAATTCATTATTAGATCATCTAGGAATCAAGAGAGCTCCATTACACATTGCATTATCTTCACAGCATTGCATCAGCATGACATTAGCATACACATGTCCTAGGCATATTGCATGATCGTTTGGTATGTCTTTGATCTTTGTTCCAAACCATTAAATCGAACCCAGGGGTTTAAAATAAGGAGCAAATCCTCGCTTAGCAAACTTCCAAGGTGTATGTCAACATCACCTACTTCTAGCCACATTCCAAACAGTGAAGTGAACAGGTTTTAGGCAAGTGAAGGTGTGCAAACCATTCCCATAAGCAAGGTTTGAATCTGCAAACAGGGTTCATTTCCATGGGCGTGGAGATCATTTTTGCTAGCACAAATTTGAACCAATGTGAAGCACAATGAATTTTACAATCCTATAGGCAACATTTGATAAAGTGCCAGGCACTGAATACAAGGACAAATCACAAAGCATCATCTACCACAAAATATTCTACATCAAACCTAGAGCTAAGTTCATTTATTTAGTTACAAGACTCGCTTGGGCTCACCTAGACTCGGCGAGCCCAAGGTAGGTAGACCCAAACAAGGCCCAGGGCCTCGTGACTTGGGTACCCGGTGAATCTGATCAAACTCGCCGAGTCTGCCAAAGTTGTCAAACCCAGCGAGTCCCACTGAGAAGACTCAACCAACTCAAAGAAAATCAAGAAAAAAGATTTGAAGACATTCAAATGTAAAAACATGAAAGTCAAGCATTTTTTGAAGGGTTTGGAGGACTTTTGAAGGTTGGTTAAAAGAGATAAAATTATGACAAATGGCATGGACCATGAAGGTTTGTATGGTCTCAAAGGCTTTAATTTGGGCTTGGTGGTGGGCGCTTTGCCCCTCGACCCGTCCTTGTATCAGACCAAGGCCGTTGCCCCCACACCTCGCGAGAGGCACTACCCCCAAATCCGCTCTAGTTTTAAAAATCAAAAAATAAAAATCATTTTGGGCCATGTTGAATGGAAAAGCAACATTATTTTATTCTTTCGACTTTTTCCCAATTAAATCCCAAGTAATTGGATTACATTTATACTTTTGGTTTGCCAAGTCAATCCCTATCATATGTAATGTCCCCATTTTGTCTTGGTTGAGCTTTGGTCATATGGAGGCTTGGAAAAGAGAACGTTGCTAAAGGCTTGGAGAATCGAATGTTGATTTTATGAAGCTCAACTATTTTTTATTGAGGAAATGAAGTTGGCAAATGACTGATGAAACGAAGTTGGCAAATGACTTTTGGTATTTTTGTGGTATTTGTGGAAAAGTCAAAAATAATAAAATAATTAGCCAAGGAGAAAAGCGCCCAATGGGAGAAGAGGAAAATTGGAAAAAATATGGAAATGGAAAAATAAAGCAAAAGGCAAATATATAATATTTTATTAATTAAAATATTATATTTTTATCCCATAAGAGGCCGCTCAAGTTGAAAAAGCAAAATTAATAAAATATTATTATTTTTTGAATATTTCCTCTCTAAGTTGGTCGCCCACTTGTGGAAAAATAAACAGAAAATAAAATAAAAATATTTTATTATGACGGTGGACTCCAAAATACATAAAAATATATTTTATTTGGGCGCCCAAGTGAGGAAAAATAAAAGTTGTTTGGAGGTCATTTGCATCATTCATGTTTTTGGTATTTTGGACATTGGAGAGTTTCTCTTGGCTGCAACTTCGTTTCAGCTTATTCTAAGGACGAAAACCCTTAGATCTTGGTGGTTTGGATGAAAACCCATCCCATATTAAAATAAATTAGCTAGTTTCTATAATGGTCAATCTTTTGCTTTTCAGTCTTTAGATGAGTTCCTATCCATTATGCTTTGTTAGCTGTAGCTTTTTGCTTTATGCAAGCTTTCAGTCTATTCTTAGCATGTAACTTCTCTTTATAAGAGCATTCGCTCTATCTTGTAATTTATTCAGATTTATAATACATTTATATTTTCTCTAAAACACATGGTATCAGAGCAAGGTTCAAACAGGAAACCTGTGCCCTGAATTTTTTATGCCTCTAGAATTTCCATACGGACGCAAGTCTCCTAGTCTCTGTCCCATCGCGATTTGTCCCATTGGCTTTGTGGAGGTCACACATCTTTCTCCGGGTCGTGATTTCTTTTATTTCATGCTTATGCCCGCATTCTGGCTCGATCTATGAGGATTATGCATTTACTAGCGTTTAAATCATGTGTGGGCTTTGGCATGGACGGTCATTCCCTCTGAAGGTTGCGCAAGGCCCTTTGAAGTCGTCCTGAGTATTCACATCTTTGGAAGACGTCATTTTGTGAAGTATCGCGATTTTTTTCTTTTTTCCTTCAAAATTCAGCAACTTTCGTGGGATCTGTTTGGACGCCATAATCTTCGAAAGTTTCATTTTTTTTTGTACACAAGAGATTCCCTTCTTTCTGGTTAGCGTCTGCACCTTTTTTGACATGATCGTGACCCCTTCTCTGGTTTCTACGGGTAAAGATTGCAGTCGTGATTTTGTGCAATGATGTTTTGTGAGGAAGCTCACGATTTGTTCTGAATCGCCGTCTATATCTGTGGCTTCTTCTATTGTGACTTTTGATCGTTGTGGTCTGTTGACCTTTACCACGCTACCCAGGTTCAACCTCAGCCGTCTCTGACTGAATGATTTGTTTTTTAGCGCCAAGTTCTTTCTATTTTTTTTGGTGGACTCTAGAGATTTGTCTCTTGTGTGTGGGTCCCACAATTACCAGCAATCATGAAAACAGCTATTCCTCTTTTTCTCGAAATCCATGTTCGGATTCTCTGAGCTCATCCTTTCCGTACTCTCGAGATCCGTGTTTTGAAATCCATGTTTGGATTTATCTCGAGATCTGTGCCTCAATATCTGTGTTTCAAATTTATTCCGTGCTTTCGGAATCTGTACCTCGTAACCTGTGCAAGGGTTCTATTTTCCCTATTAGTGCTGTCTATCTGTGCCATCAGTTTATAATCCATTTTTTCGTGCCTCGGGAAAACGTGAAGTATGGCATCTTTGAGCAACATTCTGTTGGAGAGCAGTCAAAAGTTCAACGGCAAAAATTACAACACCTGGAAGTAGCGCATGATGACAATCTTCAAGTATTGGCGTCTTGATCAGCTAGTTCTGGGCAAATATACACGTCCTCAAATGGCGGGTAAAGATCAGGAAAAATTCGATGAGCACAATCGTGAAGCGGTGATGCTTATCAAGTTATCAGTCACTGATGATCAACTGCCTCATTCCATCTGGGAAAACAGCGAAAGAAATCTGGGATCTGTTGAAAGATCTTCATGAAACGTCTGACAAGAGTCATGCGTTCTTTTTAAAGAACATGATTTTCTCGATCATGATGGATGAACAGATGTCTCTGCAGGAGCATCTCACCAAAATCAAGGATATCTGTGATCAGTTGACGGCAATTGGTCGAGACATGGACGAGGAAGATATGGTAGTTATCACTCTGAAAAGTCTACCACACTCTTACGAGCACTTTATCGAGACACTTAACATTACTTCAACTAATGTTACCCTAGAGTTTTCAGGTCTATGCAACAAACTTCTGCAGCAGGATGGATGGAAACAACAATTTGGTAGCAGTGCTACTTCCTCCTCCTCAGAGCAGGCATTTATTGCAAAGTCCTTTCAGCAGAATCAGGGCACCAATCAGCCTTCTCAGCCATTCAGTCAAGGTCAGTCACAAGGCCCTTCCAAGAAGTACAACATCCAATGCAATTACTGCCATAAGTTTGGCCATATGAAAAAGGATTGCCGGAAACACTTGGCTGCTGCATAGTACAAGCCTGAAGAATCACCTATATCAGCCCATGTCGCCGAGCACTCTGAGCAGAAGGAGTCTGCTTTCTATGCCTTTTAGGCCAACTCTTCTGCCTGATATTTTCAAATGCTCGTGGATCAGTTATCAATTTTAGGGGGGGCAACTTGTTATAGTTAGGAAATTGACCATTAAGGGGGGGTATTAAAATAAATTAGCTAGTTTCTATAATGGTCAATCTTTTGCTTTTCTATCTTTTTCTTTTCAGTCTTTAGATGAGTTCTTATCCATTCTGCTTTGTTAGTTGTAGCTTTTTGCTTTATGCAAGCTTTCAGTCTATTCTTAGTATGTGAGTTCTTATCCACATTGAGAGATGGATTCATTTGGGATCTATTATTGAGCTTATTTGCAGGTTATTTAATGATTTGGAGCTTCAACCAGCTAGGGTTTGAAAGGAGAAATTGTAATCAGCTAGGGTTTGAATTTTGTTTGCAGATTGAAGGCATTACTATTCAGATTTGAAGGATAATTTGGCATATTTTCATCTTCTACATCCACGGCTAGAGTTTGGCATTGATTTGTTATCATTTGGTGGCTTCATTGGTGAAGGATTTCAACTTCCTGTATTCAGAAATTCATGTCAGTCATCAACAATTTCATATCAGACTGAGTATTTGAGGGTTTGAATGTGTTATTGATCATATTTTTGCATACAAAACCCTAGCGATCTCACCCATGATGGAGCGCTAGCCTTTGGAGGCCTAATCACCACTCTTAAGGGCTTGTTTTGGATGGTTTTTGTGATCAGATTTGCAATCAGTCATCTGCAGGTCTGAAATCAGTGTTTGGACAGCGTGATTCAGTCATATTTGCCATTGGATCTTCATCATTATTGGCTGCAACAATTGGAGGATGACATCATTGCATGCTTGAGGTTGAATTGTTGATCATTGGTTCATATTTGTATGCATTCACAAGTCTGATTTTATAATCAGATTGGACTCTTTGTAATCAGCCTTCATTTCATGAATGTAACTGGCAAAGGAACATCATTCGGGTATGTCAATAAAGATACCTATTTCATATCTTTAATTTGAAATTGATTTACTAGTTGTTCCTATCATTTTCAGTCATCTATATTGTGTAATTTCAATGCTATTATGTTTCAATTTCATTACTATATCATTGCAAAACCCTACATGCATTGAAACAACAAAAACACAAGCCAAAAACACTCAAAAACAAATTCAGAAAATCAGAACAGCAGGGTGAAAACCGGATCAGAATTGGTAGGGGTTCTTACATCCTACGTAATGTTCCAATACTTGTAGCAGCATTTGCAGACTTATCTGAGATACAAGTGCATGACTCCACATAGAGCTAGCAATGCTAGGTTGAGCAATACAATCTCCTTTCTACCATAGTTCATGACTCCATATTGTGATTTTTGTTTTTGATGCCATGGATATCATAATCCACGAGTTTTGTACACCTAAAACACTTGACAATATTTATATATTTAACAATGTTTCCATCAACTAAAATCCTCTTTTATACTCACGTGATTGATGTATACTTGTGTATGTGATCAAAGTAGATTCTATTTGATTAGTTTAGTGTATCTTCAAACTTTATTTATTGAAGGATGCATGATAAAAGTTTTAAATCCTTCAAAATCCTATATTTCATGGTTTTCTCAATTTGCCGAGTCTTGGCCAAATCTAAGCGCCAAGTCGGAGTCCAGGTCAAAAATCAGCTTGTCGAGTCTGACCCGAGTTCAAGTCTTATAACTATGATTTGTTTATTTAGTTATGTGCACATTTATTTGTGTATTTATTTACTAGTACAATCCCAGCTGAATAATCTAGAGTTAATTATTGTTGTTTAATTAAATAATTTACCCTAGGTTATTTATGTAGGTGTGATTTATTTCCTTAAATGAATTGGTGAACCCGACATTCAAACCCTTCTAGGAATTTCCCTAAGGTTTTGACCTTCTTTAGATTTTTTATTTTCAAATCTAGTATTTCTAATTGTTGTACCTTTTATTTCATATTTGATTAGGGTTTGGATCCACCCTTGATTGTGATTAGGGTTTGGGCTTTCATTGTTTGCCATCTCTTTGATCCCTACCTTGACACCCTTCTATTGTGCTTCATTGTTAGATCTTTCCTTATGACTTGTACTCAACTCCTATCCTTGACCTATGTCCATTCTTATATCAAGGATCCTAATGTGTTTTCATTGTTTGTTGCATCTTATCCATGGATCCTTGAGGACATAGCCTTTTTCTACCATATGGAAGATGCTTGATGCTCTATGCATGCATTGGTTTATTGTGTATCTCATCTTTCATCCTTCATAGAGCTTGTTAGCACTTTTCCATCTATTTTAGAGGAACTTTTTCATTTGTGTTAGCATTTTAATTCGCACCTTTCAGTGCAACATATAACATAATAGATGTGTAATAGAACCGCTCTTTGAACTAGAGGGGGAAGCTCCCTTTAAACTAAAAACTAACATAAACTACACATGTATTTGAAATTTACAATCTTTACAATGTTTTTCTGTGGATTTCACGTTAAGGATTAACAAACTTTAAATGTGTTATCTTTTTGGGTTTGTTTGTTGTATAAGGTTGAGATTCTCTTTAAACACAAGGCAAAGGATTTTATGTTTTTTTCACTTAAGATAAAGACGCTTGCACTACTCAATTAAAAACACATAGTAAACAATGCAAGTACACACGATTGGATAGGTTAACACAAATGTGAACATTGTGGTAAATTAAATGCAAAACTCAGTACAAAGCCATGATCTACATCTTCGAGCTAACTGGCAATACAAAGCTTGCAAATTCACCAAAGTAATTTAACCCTCAATACACATAATGAGACATCTCAATAAACATTTACAAGCAAGATAGGCGTAATAAATGTCATTGAATAAATAACAAATGTTGAATAACAATAACATTGAATACTTGATGTATAGCAACTCCAACAATATGCAAGCATGAGAATTACCATTAACCAACTAAGTGCAAAATGGCACTTATTCATATTGTTTCACAACGCTATTGAATGAAAATTAATAAAAAGCTAACTGCTACTTCTACAAGAATAATTGATTGCATGAAATGCAATTTTTATTATAAAATCCTACCCTCTAATACTAAAACTAAAACCATACAACCTCCAGTTAAGCTGTAGATTGAATTTATTACAATGCTCACATCTATCACATGGCAAGAGATCTAAAAATAGCTAACTCCAAGCTATAAATAGCGGAAGGCTAAAAATAGCATGAGCTTCTTGCACTAAAAATAGAGACCACTAAAAATAGCATAGGCTATAAATAGCTTTGACTAAAAACAGGAAATCCAAGAATATGCTCCTCTTTGAAAGATAGACTTTTCTAGAAATGCGACTCTAGACAATTTGATTCAAGAGATGCTCTATGTTTTGATGAAATCTGGCAAACCTTTTGATGAAACTCTAAAACTCTTGACAATTTATAAATCGTGGTGACTCGAATCTAAAAAACCTACAACTTTGGATACTCTAAAACCCCCCTAAGTCTTGTCACTGATACCCCCTTAAGTCTTGTTACCAATGTCTTCTGACAATCTATCCTTCGTCAAACATCAAACCATAGACCTTGAAACACTTCGAATGAAGAATGGAAGAAATGACAACTTCTCATTACTTGTTCTTGTGATGAATGAAACATCATGAGGACTATTTATTAGGATTTCTTGTCTCGAACAACACTCTCCAATGACTTTATCAATAGATTCCCAACTGTCTTATGCATGTCAGCCATTGTTAAATACCATGCCAATGTTAACTCTTACCAAGAATATGCAAGGGAGTCTCACTGTTCTAACACTAATTTCTGCCTGTAAACCTTGCTGATGATATGACAGAATTGCAGGCAATTTCGAAGAGCAAGTGACACCAAGGGTCTGAATGATTATCAAAACTGAAAACTAACCCTTAAAACCCTAGGTGGTGCCTATATGTTTGCAAATCTGAATTTTTTGAGAAATGAAGAATGGTTGAATGTGAAAAGCCTGCCAAAACAAATGCCTTTGGTAAAAATATTAATGATGATCTGTTGAAATCAGGCACTCTCTGTTGGTAATGAAAAATCTTTTAAAAATTAAAATTCAATTGCTTTTGATGGAAATTGATTAAAAACTATTGAAGTTAGGCGCCCTTG
This sequence comes from Cunninghamia lanceolata, assembly GCA_027924645.1. Lineage (NCBI taxonomy): Eukaryota > Viridiplantae > Streptophyta > Pinopsida > Cupressales > Cupressaceae > Cunninghamia > Cunninghamia lanceolata. The sequence continues at coordinate 12,534,037 of BSBN01001201.1, read as the reverse complement.
CTGAAGACTACTGTTATAAGAGATTGAATGTTAATGAATACTATTGTACTTAGGTGCTCGTCAAGAATCAATGATGACTATTGAATGTTAAATTCCCCTACTATAGATTACTAAAAAGTAAAACCCTCTTCAATAATGAAAGTTGTTGCTGATATTACAGAAAATTCTGCTGCTCTTCATGGAAAAGTTGTGCTCCTTGCTAAAATATAGATGATGAAAACTACTACATTCAGGGTTGCATGCTCGACAATAGAGCTGCAATTTTGACTTTGATCAAAACTTGTCCTCTTGACCAATCAGCATGTGCCCTTCAATAGGACTTACATATTTCGTTTTTTTGAAAATTTGTCCCCGTGTGCACTAGCGCACACTCCTAAACATTGCAATTTACTTCCTTCACACATGTGCCTTTGTGTCCTAGCTGCACATCCCTATCCCAGGCATAATTTTGGCATCTGAAAACATTATTTTCGTGCACTAGCTGCACATGATTTTCTAATAAGTTTGTCCTTTTTAGGATGTGATTTCCTATTAACATTTGGAGACAATCTGAAGCATGATTTCCTTGATATTCTATCACTATTTGAGGCACATTTTTGTTGTCAAGTGCATGCGTGAACATTAAATTGAAAATTTTGAAATTTTAAAAATAAAAAAATAAAATGACTCCTTTGTATTGGCATGCACCTCAACATTGAAATTTTTTTATTTTAAAACTTAAAACTTTGTGTTCTTCTGCAAAAACGCCAACCTTTGTATTGGCGCGCTTGTCCCTTCTTGCATGCGTCTAATCATTGAGTTGTTTAAGTGCAAAATTCTCTTCTCCTGTTCCACATGCCTATGAACCATTGACCCTTGGTATGGGCATATTTATCCTCTTCTACACGCGCCTACATATTATCTTGAACAACATCTAAAACAGTGTTACGAGACTCACCCAGACTCGGCGAGTCCGAGGCGAGGCAGCCTGGCCGAGTCTGGGGGACTCGGACCCGGACTCAGCCGATTTTTTCAAAAAGTCGCCGGACTCGGCAGACTCAGCGAGTCCCGATGGGAAAACTCGGCCGCTCAGCAGGATGTCAAAAAGTAAAAAAAAAACATAAAATGCTTGCTAGTAGTATATTTCAAGGAAACTCGGGAAAAAGTGAAAAAATCAGGAACACGATGACAGCAAAATATATTTAAGTATAAGAACTTATACTTTAAATATTTTGAAATATACTTTCAGGATGTTTGAGATAGGTTCCGGATCCATGGGATTTAACATGCAAATTCTAGATTTTAGAGGATCCATCAGATTCTAGATTTTAGAGGATCCATCAGATTTCAGACTTAACCAATTTTTCAGGGTTTCAGACTTAGTCAAATTCAGGGTTTGGATTTTGCACAAAAAGAGTAGAGGACAAATCATTGGATCCTATTGATTTGGATGAGATAGATCCTATTGATTTGTCGAGTTTTTGCCGAGTTTTCTCCAAGTTTTTGTTGACTCATCAATTTTGGTATCATTTAAGACCTACCATTTACGCCTTCGTAGGAAGGCGAAGGATGCAGGCTCCTCTGAGCCATAGACTTCTAGACTCTAGTTATTGTTTTGATATTTCATATTTGTTTGGAACATTTGATGTCATGGATTTCATATTCCATGAGTTTTGTATACATTTGACTATATTTATAATTTTATATATCTAAGTGTGCTATTTCCTTCAGCAGCTCAGCTACAATTTGCATTTATACTTATGTGATTGATGTATACTTGTGTATGTAATCAAATTAGCTTCTATTTGATGATGTTATTGTGTCTTTAAGGTTTATTTATTAAAGGGTGCATGAAACAAGTTTTAAATCCTTAAAAATCTTTGAATTTCTTGGGTTTTTCAATTTGCCGAGTTTTTGCCGAGTCCGAGCCGAGTCTGAGTCTCGTAACTATGATCTAAAAGAACAAGCGAATTGACGCATGCCTACATCTAAAATCGTGGCACGTCCTTGTTGTCACTCATACCTTGCACAAGGACATTTATGTTGTTAAGTGTGTGCTTGAGCATTAACTTCAAATGTTGAAACTTCATAACCTGTCCTAAAGTGTGCACTTTCCCTGAGGCATGCACTACACTGAAAACTTTGAATCATTATCAACTTAGATTGTTCTTTGATGAGGATGCCATGGCTTCCCAAGTGTACACCTGTGAATTGTTCTGAATTTGACCTTGATGCTTAGGTGCATTGATTTCTCCAAGTGTGCCTGTTGAAACCAAATTTCTCTTTGAAAAACTCATTCCTTTTATCATAAAGCTCAATTCCACAATCTTGTGAGGATTAGAAAAGAAGAAAGAACGACAAGACACAACAAACAAGACAAGTCCTAAAGGTTTTGCACTTAAAACAACTTGAAATTTGACACAATATGAGATTTTTGTATGGGTACAACAATTTGTCACCATGATTCGTGATGATTGGCCACTTTGTGTGACAAATGATGATGAGGACTTAGCCTTAACTGTTATGATAAATCTAGGAATTTTGCTTCATGTCATGTTGTTGTACTTAGTGAGCATATTCTTTCTACATCTCATGCTTGTTCTCCTCTTGCATCTATGTATTCTCCCACATGTGTCTCTCTTATTGCATCTTTCTTTGAGGAGCCTAGTGTTGTGCTTGTCAATTTGGGACCCCCTATCTATGATGACAATCCTATTGATATGCTTTATGGTGCTTGTATTCCTTTTACCACTAGTGATACCTCTTCTTCCCTATCTTTTGGTCTCATGGTCTATTGATGATGTATAGCAAGGAGCATATTGATAGTTCTTTATCTTCTCATGATGTGGTCAATGACTCTTTGCTTCATGGTGACATTATTGATGATGATGCTATAATCCATTTTTTTAACACGCACTCTATGATTTTATGCTATCTACATCTAGTGCTTTAGCCCTAACTTCTATGGATACATCTAAGGCTTCTAATTCAAGTGATGATGCTCTTGCAACTAATGAAGATGATGTCTCCTACTTGACTCTTGATTTAGCTAATGAGGATCTCCATGATGCTTGTTTAATTCATGATGACACTTTACATTCCTTATCACATGATGTTGCAAATGACAAGCATTCCTCTCCACTAACAAATGCCAATGATAGTCAGTTAGAGACCAATAATTTGAGAGGAAAAATTATGTATGGTTGAGACCACAGCAGCAAAAATCTTTTGGGAAAAAAAAGACAAATCAAAAAATTAAAAAAATTTCAAAAAAAGGGATTTAATCAGGAAAAAACCAGATTTTCAAAAAACATAGAAAAACACGAGAGAGAGAGAGAGAGAGAGAGAGAGAGAGTTGTTTTTTTTTTTTTTAAATTTAAAGGCATTTTAATAGCATCAAGATATAGAAGGCAAATAATTTTGAGAATTTAGCCAACAAATTGTGAAATATAGATTTTATCAATTATGTTCATATCACTGATTACATTGCCACAATGCATAGTGCATAAATGATTACTATATGCTAATAGTTTTCAAATTTTCATTTACAATCTACTTTGTACAAAGTCAACCTACAAACTAAGTACAAAGTTCCAAAAAATCACACGTAGCCAACGACTCTTCCTCCTAGGAAGTGAGCTACACTAAAGGGCTGCAAGTCCTAATGATGAAGCTCCTAGGTCAGAGTCTCTCCTAAGTGGCTCAACCACATCACTATCATAGTTGCACTCCCTAAGGAGATCATAATTATCACCATTATCATTTGCAATCCACTAAAAATCTAGATCAATCTTGTCGAGGTCAATTGGCTGGTCTTCCTCAACGGTACCTGATTTTCCCATATAGAAATTAGATTTGGCAATTGAAAGTGAAACAAAAACAACGATTACAATTTATAATTACAATTGCAAGTATTTCAAAACTCTAACCTCAAGCTTTCTTCAGCGCCAAACAAAGGTTGAGGTGAATGAACACCAAGTCATTCATCCGTCATTGCATCAGACAATTGTGTTTCTTGGAATGTATGTGTTCAAAAACACTCCAAGTACACTCGCAAGCAAGTGAACTACATGGCTGGCTCAAAATGCACATCGCCATCCATCAAAAAGTTTGGCTTCTTTGCCACAAAAATCCCACTATTGTGCTAAAAAAACACATTATTAAAAGATGATGATATCATGTAAGATCTACTGAAAGCTTAGCACCTTTAATGTGCATGTCTACAATATAGAGACTGTCAAAAGTTTATGGAGTCTACCTAATTTGAAATTCTTCCTACCTTGCATAGCAGCCATACTTTAGAAAAAACCCTTCGCTTACTTGAATATCAGCAACTCTACCATAACTACATCCAATGCTACTTAGGTAGGGAACATTTTCTCCATGCACATGAGTAGACTCTATGTGACCTCAACATTATCTTTGAATTAGGGGCTATAGAACAACAATGGATTAAAATAGTATCCAACAACATGGAGAGGGAAGTGCATATGTCGATCCCATCTCCTATTGATTATGTCCCACAATGACATGTACATATCCCTGTCATTTTCCATCTTGCCCCTCATCACCTCCTTGGCCCTAACTATGGCCTTATACAAGTAGCTCAGGGGGGATTTCTCCTCATCCACTAGTCTCAAAAGTTTACTAAAGGCTCGAAAAAATTTGACCACTTGTTTTACTGCATCCCAAAAACTTGAAGAAAAAATGTACTGTCATTATTCTGCCATCCATTTGATTGGTGAAGCTAGACTCCATCCACTCATTTGAAACATTCACTTCAAATTCATTTTTTGTTGGCAAAGAGTCTACAATGTAAGGAAGTGCATAGCAAATCTTGTCACCCCTATTCAAACTAGCTCCTTGCCCTCTCTGAAGGAGCGCATCATATGCAACACACTTGTGATTGTAGATGAACTTGATAATAGTGCAAACCTTTTGCAGTACATCCTTAACCCATTTAATTTTTTCAATGTCCTCCAGGGTTAGATCAAAGTAGTGTGCCACACACAAGCCAAAAAACATAGAGGAGTACTTGTCCATCAGGAGTTTCCTAGCAATAACAAAAGCAATAGCACTATCTATAATAAACTAAACCACATTTGATGGCCCTGCATCCATGACCACCTCGTCAAACAATTTGAACAATGCAACCACAAATTTGATCCTATCTAATGCATCCATGGATTTCAAAAAAATCATGCCAATATCACAAGAGATAAGAAAGTTGATGAGAGTTTGGTTCCTTCTATGTGTCCACTCATCTGACATTACGATGAATTAAGTCTTTGCCCACTCTAATCGATGTTTATTAACATCCTTAACATCATGTACTGTGTCACTGAGCATATCAACACTCTTTGTCTCGTATGATGGAGCTTTGAACCTAGGACCTACGGCTGAAATAGCATCCACCATGTCTTGCCAATATGGAGACCTAGCAACATAGAACGATAGGCTGGAGTAGAACTAGAAATTTGCAATCACCTTCTTCACCTATTCATGGACATTCTTCCTCCATCCTATACTCTCCAAAGTGGTTTAGGATCACAATGAAGTATGAGGTGAGAAGAAAGAATTAAAGTTTCCTCCATTTATGTTTGGGCCATGGGTTGCAAAAGTAGGTGTCTTTTAGGACTTCCTCAAAGACTATTGTGCACCAGCTGCCTCATCTAAAGGATTGCCCCTACCTAATAAAATAAAATTTATAGTCAAAGATGTTAGATTTGTTCCAAATATGGACTATGCTCCCCCAAGAGTCTGGGACGAGGATGAGTGGACGTGTTTCCAAGACGAGCTTTTTGGGAGGCCATTTTTTATGGTACGGCAAAGGACGGCTATTAAAAAATAGGGAAATTTTTAAAAATAAGAAAAATTCAAATATTCATATGATAACATTGATAAGGCATTCATCATAGACATTACAAACTCTTAATACATAACATTAGACTTGAATTGACAAAATTTAATTGCTTTCATTGTCAATGTGCATATATAATATATAAAAATTACAACAAAATAACAAAAAATAGAAAATATGCAGCTATCCCTAATCAACATCTGATAACACTGCAATTTTGACTTCATACAACTGGGATGAACCATCAACTTCTTTGTCTCCTATGATATTGGCACAACCTTTCTAAAATTTGTATATGCATCAAATAAGATTAAATCCACAACTACATTATTCAAATTGTTTGATGAGGTGGTCATAGATGGAGGGTCACCAAATAAGGTTCAGTTTATTATAGACAATGTTGTTGCTTGTGTTGTTGCTAGGAAACTCCTAGTGGACAAATATCCCTCTATGTTTTTTGGCCTGTGCACGGCACACTGCCTTGATCTAACCCTAGAGGACATTGGCAAACTTGAATGGATTAAGATATTGCAAAAGGCTCACACTATTACCAAGTTCATCTACAACCGCACGAGAGTGTTGTGTATGATGTGCTCCTTCATAGAGGGCAAGGAGCTAGTTCGACCAAGGGCGACAAGATTTTCTATGCACTTCCTTGCATTGCAGACTATTTGCCGGTAGCAAATGAATTTGAAACAAATGTTCATTTCAAATGAGTGGTTGGAGTCTAGCTTCACCTATCAAACGGATGGCAAAATAGTGGCAGAGTACATTTTTTTACAAGTTTTTTGGATGTAGTAGAACAAGTTGTTGAATTTTCATAGCCTCTAGTAAAAGTTTTGAGACTAGTAGATGGGGGAAATCTCCCATAGGCTATTTGTATGAGGCCATGGATAGAGCCAAGGAGGTGATGAGGGGAAGGATGGAAAATAACAAGGATAGGTATATGCCATTATAGTACATAATTGATAGGAGACGGGATCGACAAATGCACTCCCTTCTCCATGCCACTGGATACTATCTAAATCCATCATTGTTTTATAGCCCCTCATTCAAAGATGATGCTAAGGTCACACAAGGCCTATTCAGGTGCATGGAGAAAATGCTCCCCACCCCAAAAGCATTTGATGCAATTTTGGCAAAGCTACCAATATGCAAGCAAGCAAGAGGTTTTTTCTCAGGTATGGTTGTTGTGCGAGGCGGGAAGAACTTCAAACTAGGTAGACTCAATAAACTTTTGACAATCTGTCTATAACTGTGTAGACATGCACATTAAAGGTGTTAAGCTTTAAGTAATCTTACATGATATAATATCGAAATAATTTGTGTTTTTTAGTGCAATGGTGGGATTTTTGTGGCCAAGAAGCCAAAAATCTTTGATGGATGGTGATTTGAATTTTGGGACAGCCATGCAATTCATCCATTTGTGAGCACACTTGGAGTGTTTTTGAACACATACATTCCAAGAAACACAACCCTTTGATGCAACCGCAAATGACTTGGTGTTAGTTCACCACAACCTCTACCTGAACCTGAAGAAAGCTCAAGGTTAGAGTTCTGAAATACTTGCACTTGCAATTATAAATTGTAACCATTAATTTTGTTTCACTTTGAATTTCCAAATCTAATTTTTATATGAAAAAATCAAGTGCCGTCGAGGAAAACCAGCCAATTGACCTCAACGAGATCAATCCAAATTATGGTGGATTGCAAATGATGATGTCCTTCTTGATCCTAATGATTTTGATATCCTAACAGAGGCCAAAATTGATATTGATGTGGTTGAACGACTTAGGAGATTCTCTGACCCAAGAACTTCATCATCAAGACCTATAGCCCTTTAGTGTAGCTCTCTTCAAAACAGCAAGAGTCATGGACTACGTCTGATTTTTTGGAACTTTGTACTTAATTTGTAGATTGACTTTGTACAAAGTAGATTGTAATTGAAAATTTGAAAACTATTAGTATCTAGTTATCATTTATGCACTATGCAGTATGCATTGTGCAATGCAATGTAATCAGTGATATGAACATAAATGAAAAATTATATATTCCACAATACATGGGCTAAACCCTCATGGCCATGCAGATGAAGTGTGTTGGAAATTGCATCCTTGGAAAAGAAAGACCACTACTCTTGCAAAGTTATATTATACAAAGTTTTGAACAAAAATCCATGAGGTCAATGACTGCTTATTTGTTGATTCATCAATCTATCAAAGAAAAGCCATGCTATGTTAACATACCAGTGTAAAAATGAAGGGACAACGTGGAAGTTACAAGAAATGAAACCACTTGCCTTCTATGACTTCATATCCTCTGTTTTGTCATTTTCTGGAAACTCTGTTGAACAGCTGCACAGAACAAGGCTGATGCTATTGGAGCTGTACAAAATGGAATAAGAGGAATTATGGCTGTCATATGGCATCAAGTACCAATGTTGCACCACGAGGTGATAGATGGACCAAATCTGCCTGAATTATCTATAACGAATCTAGCCCAAACGCAGAGACCGTACCACAATTGGGAACTATTTACCTTGAGTGGGAGGAACTGATATTTCAAAAATACTAGAATTCTACTTCTTTTCCATTTAAGCAATTAGATATTTCATAAAGACTCTGATATTCAAGTCTGGAAAACGGGGAAACTAGTGAGCACTCAGAATCTGGGTTTATGTCTTTTCAATTCAGATTCAGAGTTCTCAGGCTTAAGGTTTCAGCCCTAGGGTTTATAGTAGTTCAAGCAAATTTTTAGTTAGGCATATAACAGGATGAAGTGTTGTGCACCCATATGGAGATCTCTGCAGCCATGCTGTTCCCATCCAATTATTTTGACCTATTTAATTCATAATTATATACATACATACTTTATATGTATATTATATACCGACCCTATCCATAGTTACCTGGAGACATTGGGTACGGGTACTGGTTCAGGGATGCCATTCCAATTTTTGTACGTGAGTAAATGAATTTAAAGATACAGCTACATTACATCTAAATGTAGTCACCGGAAATTGTGGCTATGGGAATGGAGATGACGTTAGTGTTCCTATAGTGGAGTTTCCTTGGTAACTATAGTATATACCCATACAGCTGACCTTTTAGGATATATAATTCATAAAATATACACATACATAATTATATGTATAATATACTGACCCTATACTCACACAGCTGAGCTTTTGGGATCTTCAACTTTTTTTTAACTTCTTCTGTGCGGATAAGTACTGGTAGTGAGTATTGAGCACTTATAGCTAGTGCTTGAGCATCAACCTTTCAAGTGAAACACCTGGGTTGTATTTAGCATTGAGCATTTCTGAAATTGAATGCATTTCAGTAGTTACTGTAGAAGAAATCGATCCCATGAAACTGAGTGGAACAACTGGTTCTTGTATCAGCTCAATTAGGCCATGATCAAAATATGTAATGCAATTTACTTTAAGTTAGGTGAAAGTTATTTGAGGGCAGGCTTGTATAACATGTTACACACTCGTTGTAACGGTATCTTCAGAAGCTGTACACAAACCCCTTGTGCCTTACCCATTCAGGAAAGGAATTTAGCTGCACCAATCCAAATTGCTCACATATTGGAACCCATTACTTATTGAGCAAAATTGGCAGAATTGGGGGATTAATACACTGAAGAGGTCTAGAAATCAATGATGATAAATAATCCAACAAATACCACAAACTACATTTGAACAGTTTCTTATAACTTAGTAAATAAAGGATAATAACAATATAATGCCATGTTGTGGCATTACATTACGATGAGGGCTCAAATCTGAACAAACTGATCAATGAGATACCACCAAAATATTTGCTGTTATATTTTATGCTTATATAAGGAGTTCTATTAGATACAGGTTATAAATAAAGATGTTGCAATAGCAGTAATTGGATGATTAGAAATAAGTTTTTTTTGCAGGAAAAAGAATGAAAGGGAATCAAACCTTGAAGGAAGTATTTGAATCCATTCTATGTTATCCCGCACCACAGAGCAGGATAAAAGTGCTCAACGCCAACGTCACCTCAGTTTGAACACTCCATTTTTTTGGTTGGAGGGTTTTATATAAACCCATAGAATCATTTAGTTCAAATACTTTTCACTTTAAGTATAATTATTTCCTTTTTTTTCCAAGAATAAAAATATGGGGAGAAGAATGGGAGGAAAAAAAAAAATCTGTTAGAGATTGAATGAATGAATGAAAGTTTTTAATAACGTCCACGAGGCCAAATAACTTATGGGACCACCAAAACACCCAGCAAAGAACCAAATTAGGTAGACCCCACACAACACCTAACTGAATCCCCTTTCTTTTGTATCATAGACCTTCTGCTATGAATCTTGGTCAAATACATTGCAAATTTAGCTATCCTCTCTTCTTCAAACAAGTTGGTCAAAGAGCCCACATTTAAGGTATCACGATTAAAATTAAGTTTTGATGAGCAAATGAGTTACTAGAAATATTGTATTTATTTAATATAGTAATATGTTGTAAATATGTGGTTCATATATAAAAGGGCTTTATATTTACGAGGAATCTTATAAAAATTTGAGAATAACATATTGTGTCCTATGGTTATTATATTTTGACCTATGTAAGAGCATCTATATCGTGTAAAATATTTAACAATATCTATGACATTGTAAGATGTATAAGAGAACCTGTGACATGTTAGAGCATGTAAGAGGGAGTTATAAAATGGACTAGAAAAGTCATGGAAGACCTTTGACCAATTTATGAAGTGTAAGAGTATCTTGTAAAAGGTGTAAATAGTCCAAAATAGGGCACCCAACTTTGAAAGGTGGATTTTTTAACTTGGGAGATAATTCTATTGTGGGAAATACACTCATGATTTGGAATTTAGACCATGGACTTGAGCACCCAAATTGGGCTCATTGTTTTGACCCATGGTATTGGAAACCGTTGGTAGCTTCTAGATTTGGACTTGCTCTATATATTAGATGTTTGGGATGGAGGTATCATGAACTTATATTTGCAAAGGTTATGCTATCAAATTTTCTCCAAACACAAATTTTAAGGTTTTGTTTAAAGGGGCTAGCACTCTGACATTGTATTGTAATTTAGGTGTTTGAAATAATACATTGAGTGCTCCTTTATTACTATTTTTTTTCCCTAAAAGGTTTTCCTAGGGTATACCTTGTGTTGTGTGATCTTGTTTCGTGTTGCATGTGGCTTGTTCTTTTTTAAATTGCTAAATCTACTAATATTTAGCATTTTTTCTCTCATTGGGTTAAGTAAAAGAATTTGTACTTTTACCTAGCTTCTTTTCAGCTAGATCCTTAGACCCTCCTCTAGATGATTTTAATGAATTAGAGTTTAGTGCATAAATATTAATATTTTACACTCAAATCGGCAAGTAACGTTCAGTAGGAAGGGGGTCAGCTCAAGCTCATAATTAAATTTGAATTTAAAAATTTCAAGGTCAAATTTGCAATGACAAACTTGAACCAAGTTCAATTGTGCATATGTGGAATTGACCTAAGGCATAGAAAGCTAAATTACAAATTAGGTCTAGACCCTTGGGATGCGCAGAATCAAAATTAATCAAGACTCGTGTTATTTGCCAACTTTCACATAGAAATACGCCACTTTTATGTTGGTTATTGCATATGATACAAATAGGTCAAAGCTTGTCTAAACAGGAGGATAAAAGTGCATGGTTTCACCCTACACTTTGCCCCCACTTTGACTTACATATGAACTACTACGAATCATGCAAGTCAAAGTAAACAAACAATCAACATGAAAAGGATATGATTATGAAGGAGCTTGTAAAGGATATGATTATGAAGGAACCTGCAAAACAAATCAAGTAATGTATGGTCCTAAAGAAATTTTCACGATATAATATTGTTCAACTATGTAGGAGCCTTCACAGCCATGAGCTAGTCATTGTAACTATAGTCATCAAAGATCATTAGTGGTATTTCATTCCCCCTCTAAATGGTTGAGTATGAGAGATGTAAAGATTTGGAGAAGAGGAGGAAAAGGTGATATGTAAAAGGTGTGATCATGTAAAACTTTATAAAAAGTGTGATAAATAACAATGTGTGAAAATCATAAGATAAGATAGGAAAATGTAATCATGTAAGCACATGTATCAAAAGTTGATGAGATGCCCCTAGTATCACCCCCAATTGCGAGGATAATGAAGTAATAGCCAAAATTTTAGATGAATCATGTAAGTATAGGTAAGTGTCTGTGATATCCCGATATTAAGGCATTGTTTAAACTAAAGATTTAAACATCATGATAAAAGATGGTGAAGTTGCTTTTGTAAAATGTGGTGTTTAGTTAATTTGAATGATAGAGATAATTATGTATGTATTAATATTTAAATAAACATATATTATTAATATATAATATTTAATAAATAATATGAAATAATATTATTATATAAATATTTTAATAGATAAAGGCGTGTAAGCACAAACAAAAAAGCATATCTTCTAGGATGTAAACATGAGATCACCTAGGGTCAAAGCTATAATAATGATGACATATAGGTCAACTACAAAGGATAAGGGAAATAGACCATAAGAATCAATATATGTTGCCACTAATAGCCACACTAAATTTGCAAACCATTTGAATCTACCCCTGTAACTGAACACATATGAAATCTAAAAATCATTGGAATTATAATCCTAAAAGTAAATAGCATCTACATGTGTGTATTCTATAACATAATACCTATTGAATATGAAATCTAGAAGTTGAAGCTCTCTAAAACTATATATATGTTGAATTTATATGGCATTAACATCTATTCTTGGTAATAACTATACAACGTACCAAAAACTATCTAATAATAAATGATGTCATTGTGAAATGCCTGGGAAATATAATGTCAATCAAATCCACTGAAGTATCATCCAAAAATAAATTATCAAGAATAGTATCATATGGCATGGTATTGTGTCATAAGGCATGCATAAATAGTCAAATGGCATTTCCAATAAGGTAGATCATTGTCAAAATAATCTCTCATGTCATGTACAATCGACTAGAGAAAATTTTGGGCAAAGGTGTGTCAAAAAGAGAATATCCTCATTACCATATATAAGGGTAAAAGGTAAAAGGGAAATTCATTTTTACATTCACCATTATGAGAGAACCCAAATTAAGGCCACCATGACACACTACAAGGGATTCATTATACACTATGTTGACTAAGTATGGGCACAAAAAATTGTGAGGAGGTCTTAAAGTTGGAAGCTCAAAATTTTCACCCATTTTCATAAAAAAAATTCAATTTTAAAATATATGTAAAATTTCATAAAACTATAGTAGGCATTTTTGTTGGAGATCTGTGCATCTATGAAAATTACCCCAAAATTGCAAAAGTGACCTAATTTTCACATAATTGACCTAATTTCTATGGTATTGACCTATTTTTTTGTAGAATTGATCCACATGTTTATGTTTTCAATATTTTAAATTCCAGTCATTTTCCTATGTGTTTATACTTGATTAGTGATCATGATGAGGTGGCGATGGAAAAATATATTTATACATGTAGGATGGTATACATTATCACAAGTGATCACACATGTTGAATGCACAAGACAACTGAGAAGGGGGGTGAATCAGTTGTAGCTTAAAATTTCAACACCCTCACATATATTTAGATCTGCATATATTCAATTAACCCTTAGACTATTATGATGATTAAGCATGAAAGCAAATAACCAAAACTGAATCAAACCAACATCAAACACAAGAGAACACCAGATTTACGTGGAAAACCCAAGAAGGGAAAACCACGGTGAGGATTAGCTCACAATATAATGTAGATTCAACATCAAATTACAAAAGGCTCACTGCCAGAGGGGCTCACTGCCCAAAAGAAAGGATCACTGCCCAAAAAGAAAGAGATAGAAGAGGTGGCTCACTGCCAGAGTTGAACTGTCATAATTGCATCTAACATATGCAAGGAGTACAGATCCAATGAAGCTCAAAATACAAAACCAATATTCATCACAACACCAACATCACCTCCGCAGCATCACTGAAGAGTAGTAGACACCTTTTGCTCACTGCATCCAGTAATCTAACACATGAAGGCTTGTACTGCACCGCACATGCAACCGCACTGTTACTCACATCACATCCATCATGCGCACACCCAATCACGATCCCTTGATGCTCATTTATATTGTCTTCAACCTTGAGAGCATTCTCCAAGGTTGGCAAATCACCTTAACCCAAAAAATTCAAATTAGGTCTGGACCTAAACATTCACGTGGTGGAAAGGAATTAAGGAAGACCACAACACATCTTAGATCAGACCTAAATTCATCCAAACACACTACTCCATACTTTCACAATCACCAAAGAACCTCCGCAAATAGTGTAAACACCCAAGGTCGGCCAAACCTGTGTTAACACAATGAACTTTTAAGTACACGCTTCCTCAAACCCAAAGACGACTTGCGAACCACATGCAAGGCTTCAATGCAATCTAGAGTATTCCATGAACATCCTGAAATCTAACAAATTCCTCCGCAACAACTTTCACCTACTGCACAACCTTATCCTATTTATCCAATATGCTTAATTATCTTTGTCATACACTATATCTCTAGAAATCAACTTTTGGAGCACCAAAACATGAAAAACTTCAATAGAAGAAAGATATGAACCTTATAAGCACAATTCCATAACTACAAGACCTAAAACCATTTTGTGGAGAAATGCGGAGCAAAGACATTTCTCCCAAACACCTCTGAACAACTCAAAAACACAGTCCACACACTGGTGAACACAACTTCCTCTGCACAATGAACCAGAACACCAAATTTAAAATATAACAACTCTTAACATCTCTGAACAACATATCCAAATCACAAAGACAGATCTTCAACATAGAGGAAATGCGGAGCAAAACTAGAACGCTACTCTGTAAACCAAAATGCCACTTCAACACACTATTTCCTTTATTAATCAAATTTTCTCAAAAGCACTTGGAAACCAACCAACAGAAACATATTCTCAACATCTTCAGCACCTCTTCAAAGCAACTAAATCATCTTCAGCAAAGCAAAGCAACTCAACCAAATAGCTCATACCATTGCAACAACCTCATCTTCAGGGACAGTATCCACTCAACACTAACTACTCATACTTCTACACCATTTATTACTTGACACAATTGACAACAATGACAACACAAGCTTGTTGACATCAATGACAACACCAATTAAACATACTTGCAACAACACAATCATTGACTAGAGAGCCTACAAGCCTTGGGGGCTCTAACTCATGGAAAGAGAGCATTATTAGGTAGGGTGAGTTTGAGATACATGAGTAGGCTACCCGCTTTCAAATATGATTTGAGTATGCTTACAAAACTTGTGGAGTGTTGGAATTCAGATACCAACGCATCCTAGACTTCTACCCCCATTAAGATTGCTATCACATTGAAGGATGTTTGGAGGATCTTCTAATTATTGGCGCAAGGCAAGCAAGTAGTATATGATCAACAAACATCACAACAACAAGAGAGGGAGTTATATGAGTATTGTTGTGGGAGAGTATGATATGCACAAAATGGAGCATTAATGAGATCTATTCTTATGGGGAGTCTACCCAAGGAGTGCAAGTAAATGTTGATTATTTTGGTAGTTTTGGAAGTATGTGATGGCAAGGGCTCATCCTTTACATATGGTGTGATCCATGTGGTATAATACATGGAGGAGTGGGGTGTAATATACTCATGGGGGGTGCATGCATTCCCACTTTTATCATGATATGTACATTTTCATTTATGAGGGTGGTTGGGGGATCATGGTGTTTGACACTTCTCTATTGTTGGACCTATAAGTGTCTAAAATCATATAGGTATACATGGCAATTTGATGATGACCTGATGGTCCAACACATAGCCCACGTGGTCTAAATATAATTTCTCTCAAGTTATCCAACCTTGATGGAAGTGCTAAGTTAGCTCATAGGACCCTCCCTTGCTTCTATTTCATGTTTGCTAGCTATTTACCATGCTTTCATGCCTTATGGCATTGTGAAAACTCGTGTTTTCCTCATTGAGTGATAAACTACCTCTTTTTAAGTCAAATCACCCCAAGGATTCAATAAATGCTCTAACAATTCTAAAATCACCTCAATATTTCTTCCTAATAAAATGGATGACTTTTTTTAGTTTAATTTTTGCCCATGTGAATTATTTTCATGCACCATTATTGCATCAATTTTGGCTCCCAAACTAAAGTCCAAATCACTCTTGATTGTGCCTAGAATAGGAAAACTTATAGTTTGCATTTCTAAATATGGATCTAACCTTATTAATAGTTATTGAAAAGACTTTGCATGGGTCTTTTAATTGCTTCTCCTTAGAAAATCTTAGCTCTTGCCTCTTCATACATAGTTATAGTAGCAAGTTAGAGGATTTGTTTCAAATAAATACATCAAAAGGCCACTCTTTTTCATAAGTCTCCTTAGAATACTAGTCCCTTACAACCTCCAAACTTCACAATTTGTCTTTCACCAGCTCCTAAGCTACACAATCAGCTACCGCAATAGTATTTCCTTTCAATCTTTTGCTCCTTTAGTCTTAGCTTTGTGGTTCCCATCTTCCTTCCACCAAGAGGAATCTCTAGAGTTGACAAAAGAGAATAAAGTTACCAAGCTAGGCCTCTAAGGACACATGCCACAATAAAAATATCCACCGTCTCGAATGATCATATCTTAGGTGTGTGATTGTTTTATTTACATTCTAATTTTTTAGAATGGTTCATTTTTGTAGATTAAGAATAATAGCTATAATAGGTAAATTCTTACATTGCTCTGGATTTGTAACATTCAATTGTAAGTTCTAGATTTAGTGTAGAAAATAGATTTATTAGTTTAGTTAATTATATTGTAAAATCTCATTTCAAGTCAACAATTCAATTTCTAGTACAACAAAACATTCAATGAGCAACAATAAAATCATCCTTTGTCCAATAACATTGCAAAATAAGAACTAAGAGCATTCATATTTCACCTTCATGTATACAAGTGAAAATTGAAAAGGAACATAGGAAAGTGACTATTTATCAATCTAATTGATTGTATTTGCTTTGTACCTACTTCTTGTCAGAATTGTATTTGAAATAAAAATAGAAAAGAAGTTGATAGTGGCTAATTGTGGTATTGAGTTTGTAGTATAATATGTCATTCTTTTGTATGTAAGCACATAAAATAGATAAAACACCAAAAACATAGTTTATTTTCAGTATTTAGATTAGATTGTTTGAAAGGTACAAGAATCCAAAAGATACAAATACATATATCAATTGCAATTTGTGTGCTTTATCATTCTTCATTTTAGCATCTAAATAAGTTATAATCTCTATTTTGTGGACATTTGATTAATTTAAAGCAACAAATGACTCTTAGGTCCTTTCGTATTTGAGCTAAAGGCTCCTAACATAAATTTCAACCAATGAAACAACAATAAAATAGTGCAAAAAAATGGAAGAATTAAAATTTCCCCATAAATAACACAACTTGCGAACAATACTTTCATCAATATAATCAAGTATGTTTCAATACATCAAATAATTAAATATGTTAATAAAAAGGACTATGCCTTTACAATATCTAGCCATATAGGCTCAACAAAAGAACATCGCCCATACAATGTCTTCGATACCATACCATATCTTCAACATTGAATCTGGCGAAGAGAGAGAGAGAGAGAGAGAGAGAGAGAGAGAGGCTCACGCCTCCCTAGTCTTCCTCCTAAAGGGAGAAACCTGACCCTTCGCGAGGGGTCTAGCAAACTGAAGTCGACATGCGTGAAGGAATCTGGTGCAGCATGATTTATCTATCATCCCTATAGCATGTGTCAAATGCATATACTGATCTAAATCATGATATGTCAGAGAGAAATAAAATGTCAAACAGTAACTATTACTATGTTTGACAGTCAAGCTTTGGCCAAAGCATATTTTTTGACCATGTTCGACAAATGGATTGCTATTTGGAATCCACCCTTCCCTATTTCTCCATATTTGGCACCCATCCATGTTGTTTCTTTAACTCAACATATACAAATGCAGAAATATAAAATACATTCTCAACACAAGAACTTACAACATTCATCGATGCATATAAGATCGCAAGATAGGTAACTTATAACATACATCTTCAAAGTAGCATTCAAACGATTGTATTTGCAACCATATTTATTAATGACCATTGAAGACAATAGAAGGCATAATTTCAAAGACAAGTTACAATAGTTAGTTCACGATCCTCACACAGTAATAACAACAATGATTTGCCCTACTATCTTTCCCAATTTTTATGAGACTTCCCACAAGGTTGAAAATCAAGTAATGACTTAAGTGAGGTACCTAATTTCATTCAAGAAGTTATAACATGATTTGATGTCTCCCATTTTTAGGGTCTACTCTCGCTTGAGGTATATGACTCTAAAGATATACTATTTCTGACATTCACCAGGAATCTCTCTACAAGAAAATGAGATTATCTCATCAATTAAATCAAACAAAATTATCTAAACACTAAATGAATTCTCTTTACCCTATTCCTTATCTCTGAACAAATACTAATGAGAAGGATCATACCTATCCATGATTTTTAGACTATGACCCTATGACATATCTATTTCTTAATCATCCAATTTTTCCCATATAGACTTGTCTTTCTATCTAAAGAGCTAGCAATAAGATTTCTTATTTAAAGAATAAAGCAATGAGTTTAAGTCTAGGCAAGAATATAGTTGTCACTCAAAAATAGGTCTTAAAAAATAAGTTCAATCTACCTAAACTTATCATACCAAGGATGCAATTAAATCAATAGAAAACTCTATATACTTTCTTCATTCATGGATACATAAAATTTCATAAGGTAATAAAATTATTAATTTAAACATGAACTATTACAACTATGAAAACATCTTATTATATCTAAGTTAATAATTTTACGTTGATCCTATCAAATCCTTAAAGATACAAAGAGAGCTAAACTAGTCCATCTAACCCTATCCATCGTACACAGGAATTACCTAAGGGAAGAATACCATTCTAGAAAAATATAAATATGGTTCAAGAGTATCTCCATATATATATCCTAAATAAGCATAAAAATTCTTTAAACATGCTAAATAAAACAATAATCACTTTATTCACTTCCACTAAGCAACATATATTTATTTAGATAAAACAAAAATCAAATAGATTATAAAGCAAGTTAATCCGTATGAATGTTTAAAGATTAAAAGGAGTGGCCCTATTAACTCGACCTATTCAAAAGATTAATTATGGTAAAAAGAAGTGCCTTGAAGGTTGACACAATGCAACTCAAGAAGTGAACACAAAGGAAGCACAAATACAATCTCTATTCTGATGCTACTAAAGTTCCTATCCTAGTTGAAACATGAAGATCATTATCTTATTGTTGATCTAAAAGAAGGCAAACATTTAGATAAGAGAGAGAATGAATTTAATCAACCACTAAATCATTGTTATAAAATAAAAACTCCATTCTATTATTATTCAATAGATTAAACATGTGAAACCATTGGTCTTCCTCACTTAATTAACCTTAACGAGGTTTAGAAACAATCTAATATAAACTATTCTAAATTAGGTTAAGATAAATCTTATACTTTCTATTCATGACTCCATCTTAAATCCATATTGCAAAATTCAAGATAAGAAATTGCAAGAACTACAAAAGACTCAAAGAGCATGACATTTGTGAAGCAGAACGAAAGGGAAGGAATTTGTCTGAAGCAGAAAAATGAAATCAAAAATAGTGCAATGAGAGAGAGTGCAGAGGTAGTGTACAGACTGTTGGGCGGAATGCCTCTAGAGATGCCTATTAAATATGAAAAAGGGGAATCATGCATGCATGCAAGTACACTAGATCAAACCCTCTTCCACAATAACATTCAAGGACAAAACCAAGCTAAGTCACTACAAGATGAAAGAGGAATTAGCTACTGATTTTGTACTCTTGTTTTCTATAGAAAGATGTGATTTAACCAAGACTTTTATCAAACCCTACGTTAAGTATGAGTAAAACCCTAGTTATGAGATAATCAGCTTGTAACAGACAAATGACAACAAAAAGTTAGGATTTGAAAGTACTAAGATGATCAGTGAGATCAAAACTTGTTCCACAAAAGCTGAAATGTCGGAGGACTCCGGGGTGGGCACCCAAGTCCTAAAAGTTGGGATCTCTAGAAACTTAGAATTGAAGAAATGTTGTTGTGGGTGTCCAAATGCCTGTTCCAGTGTATGTTTCAATGGGAGGACGTTGGGGCGGGCGCCCAAGTCTTTCGCAAAGGAATTTTTGCAATCTGTTTTCGGATCTTGATATCCTTTCCCTTGAACAACCTCCATGTACCTTCACTTCTTCAGTCCTCGCACATGTAACCTCCACACAAGAAGAAAAGGGGGTTGGGATTGTGGTGTTTAGGGATTTGCCTCAGTCAAATCCTAGGATAGCATTCAAGCTTCCCAACACTGTTGTTAGAGAGAGCATGTCCTTGCATGACAGAGGCTAAAGCTAATCCAAATGATGAAATGATTCAAATAATAATGATGTCACCTCATAGGTGAAGTTCTTAGGAGAATGAAGATCCTGCAACACATAAGGAGATTGATGATGATTCCAAATATGCAACAACACACACAATACAAACAAAAATTTGTAACAATAACACAATGAATGCTTTGAATGCTCTTTGCTCCAAAATCATAAGTTTGATATCATCAACCTTCCTTAAAATGAATTCAAACACTCACTTATATATGCTTTCCCGCTAAACATTCATAAATTAATTGAAAGAGCCGACAAGGAGAGACCTATTACTAATTTTTGGTTCACACTTAAAATTAGTTTGACCTAAGTGTAATTGTTCAGAAGGAATAAAAGAAAACTTCAAAGTTATGCATTTATTGAACAGGTTGATATCTTGACAAGAGTAGAGAAGGAGATTCAATTGACAAGATAGCCCACCAGTCTAATCAAGACTGATGAGTTATCATGACAAGAGAATAGGATTGCCAAGGTACCAGTCATTCAAGAAATACAGTTGTTTTTCATCATGTTATCTTTCAGGAGTTATAAGTTAGATTGATTATTCAGTTAATCAGTTTTGAATAAAGGAAAGAAAGATATTCATATTAAACTATTATTTTATGTCATATTTTGAACATACATTCAAGTATCTGTTACTTTATCTCATGCATTGATTGAAAAGGAAATACATATACATCATATGCATAAGAGAAATTAACTGATCATGTTTAAAGGAAGTGTTCAAATGTGTCCCACACAAGTCGTGGGAGTAACTAGACTGAGCAATTGCAGACATGCAAGCTATATATCTGTTTGATAAAAGAAAAGAAATGAACACATGATAAAATGAAACATCCATTGAGCAAGAAGGTTGTTTGTCGATGTCGACCTTCAAGTCTTCAGTCTTCAATCTTTACTTTCAGTGCCATCATCAGTTGAACCTGCAAAATTTGGGGGACAACCCTATTAGTGCTCTGGATGTTTAAAGTTATCACATGCTTTTATCAAACAGATACATCCACTTATCACATCATGCATTCAGATGAGAGATCAGATCAGATATATGATACAAATCAGAAAAAATCAAGAAGGAGATCAATCAATACCATCTGGTATATTTTTATGCTAACTTGTTTGTTCACTATGCAGGTATAGGACAAGTATTGTTGCTGATTTGAAGATAAATAAACATGTGGATTAAATGTGGCTCCCACAAGGGTTTGAGCCCAACATGTTTTCTTTTCATTTAAAAGAGTATTAGAAAAGACAGGATGCATCATTCCAAGCTACATTATGCATCGTCTAATCAACTTTGCAGAAAAGTTATGTCATTATGACATTATTATAGATGATTAAAGCAAATCAAATTAACATGACTGAGTCAAGTTGACAAAGTCTAGAAATCAGATTACAGTCACAGAAGGTATTTTATCTTTTTCATATCATTATCAGAATACCATTTTTTCTATCATGATTTATGTCACATTTGCAAAATCAGACTTAAGAAATGACAGAAGGATGAATAGATAAGTACAGTCAACAAATGCCACAAAGAACAGATACCATATAGATACATATAAACCAGAAAATACAGGCAGCCAAAGAGAGATACCTTGCAAAAGGTTAAACAAGTGCAGTCACATTTACTATGCATGGTCACGACAACGATCCTGAAGTGGCTTGTGCAAGCAATTACAGTTAGAAATAGATCACAACTTCCATGCCCATCAACAGGAGTAGAACAATCATGAAAGTGAATACCACATCAATGATGGAAGAGAAGCAATAGAACGCACATGATATGCTAAATGCCATAGTGATGATGTTGACAAAGGCACAAGACAAGCAGTCATTATCTTATGCCATTGTTTCTAAATGACACAGTTATGATAAACATTTGCCATGATAAAGGACTGAAAGAGGAGATCAAAGTCATGATATGTATGCTACAGTAGCATCCAAATGCATCAAAAGATAAGCAATGACCATGCACAAAGGCAGCCGGGAGGAGTATCTAAAAGAATGCCATAGCCAGATGTAAATGAAGACAACAGTAATCCCACAGTCACACATGAGGCAACAATCATTCAACTCTAAACATCATCAACTTCAACAGTTTAAAGCCTAGTCTAGGCCAATAAAAATAGGACAAATATTTACCACTCTCTGTTGTGAATAAAATGTAAAGCTGCTCATGAGGTGTTTTCACCATTGAAGTGGATGATATCCAAACATATCATGCTTTGAAATCCATAAAATTTTTTCATAATGACTGTGCATGATGTGATCAAAAAGCCACGTGTTAGGTCTCAAAAATGCAGGTTGCCAATCCTAAGAGGATGCCAAGCTCTATGTTTAGATTTGCAACGTTTTGGAACTAACTTGACGAAATCAACCTTCAAGGTTTGATGATTTCCAATGCTTCAGGTCCTACTAAACCTAGGCGGGTGAACCTTGGAAAATTGAAGCAGACTGAATGTGAATGTATGGAGTAATTAAATCTATCTACAATGGCAAAGGATGTAGGATAGATGAAAAGATTGCTAATTAACTCTATATCTAATGCCTAATGTTTGATTGGTAAAAATTGTATAAGCAATATCAAGGTAAAAGGATAATGAGTTTAAATAGGACCAGTGCCTTGTTGGATAACAGAGTCAATTGAAGGACTAAGACTAGTGGTTTCTTAATGGTAATATTTCAAGTTGTTTGGCACAATTCTAGTTTATAACTTGTATAAACGTGCAGGGAATTGATTGACAGACTCTTCTTAAATGATCCAACCAATATGATCTAATTCCTTGTTATTCACCCTAAGGCAATTTAATCCTTTCTTGAAGGAACCAATTGAGTGTAATATGCAAGAGATGGCTGATAATATCAATATGGAGACAGAATGGCAATCCTAGTTATATGGCTCTACTTAGTAATCCAAACTTAACACTTCTATGCTACTGTGACTAAGTCAGAAGGGTTTAATCCCTTAAATGGATACCAACCTATTTAATCACACAGATACAGCAAATGTGTATTAACAGATCAAATATATACTTGATATGTTAATCTGAATAACAAAGAAATGCAGAAATGGAGACAACCATCTAACTGAATAAATTTAACAAACAACTGATGCCAAAATAAACCACTGAATCAGAGAACTTCAATTTCTTCTTCAAATAAAATATACAGCACGGCCATTATGAGACATTGTATTTTATGTATATGTTTATATTCTACTGCTGATGATATTTCAGCACCAATTGCTTGAACCTATATAGATGTTTCTATAAAGAGACATAACTCTTCGATAAGTCTTTTGGGAACTTAACAAGCATTAACAACTATTACATAATCATAATTAGGCTCTATTCATCCATAAATAAATTTTAGCCAAGTGATCTAAATACTCCTGATCACGGTGTGAATCAGTAAGCTCAATAGCACTTCTGGTAATCACATCAAGTGTGACCATTCTTTCCAGGTGTCTGCAAGCTTCTCCAGATGCAGAAATTTTGTCTTTGAGAGCTCCTGTGGCTTCGTGTAATATGACTTGACAATCAACAATCCATTCTTCTTTGCTCTTTACCTCTCCATTGTCTTTAAATAACACGGGCACTCCTGCATTTGAAGCATTAGTACCTTCCTTAGCATCGGCTTTAAGTTTGTCATAGTATTTTTGGTGCTATTTGAGCAATGCTCCTGCATTGGAGATATCTGTACTATCAGCAACACTTCTACTTTGTATCTCAATCAATTTTTCCTGTATTCTCTGTTCAAGTCTTTCATGTTCTTTAACTGCTTTGTGATTTTCTGAGTAGTTATCCCAAAACAGGTTTAACCATCGTACCATGTTTGCATACCTACTATGCAGTATTGTAACAAATGCATCTATCTGAATTTGTGTTGCCTAGTCAGGGGATAATGCTTGAGTGCCCTGTGAGCTCTCACCCTGAGTTATTCTTTTTGTGGATTGGCCAAAAGTACTTTTAACAGCATCCTTCAAGTAATCATTTTCTTTTGTCAATCTTTCACAGCTCAATTTGTATGCATCTCTCTCTTTGATCAACATTTGAGCTTGTGCCTTGTTCAATTTTGCAACATTGATACCAATGTCTGCAGTAATCAGAGGGTCAATTTCCCCTGCTTTCAAAGTCATGACATGGCCAAAAGTCTTTTCAGTATCTATGATGGCCGTCTTCTTATGGGAAGGATATAATGCCCATATCATTAAGGAATTTTCATCATTATTATATTTTGTTCCCATATATACTTCATTAACCCCTTCTGGAGTAAGTTTGTACTTATCATTTGAACTATTCAAAAAACTATCAAAAACCAAAGCAGAATTTAAATCAAGGCCGGGAAAAATCATAACCCCTGCATCCTTAAGCAACTGTCTACCCCTGCTAGGTGTCATGCCCTGCATCTCTTTATCTACTGTTACCTTCAGCATATCTAAGAATTGTGTTTCATTATCAGCAGAAACATCATCTCCTGACTCTCTGATCTCTTTCCCTTTGTATTTATACAAGAATGACTTAAATTCTTTTGATTGAATAAATTTATCATCAGAGATGAAAGAATCATAAGCTGTTTGGCGTGGATCCTCATCAGCAGTCCCCTCCTCATCATGTAGCACAACAGGAGGCTGATATTGTAGCATTTTCCTTTTGGACATTTCTGCTGTTTTGTTCTGTGGCTGTTCTTGATCTGCCATTTCTTCATCCTCAGAGGATACAACTTCAATCTCTGCTAGTTGCTTTTTCTTTTCACCTAACTCCCTGTTATATTTTTCTATCACCAATTCAACTTCAGCCTCTTCTAAGTTTCTAATAACATCGTCATGTGGATAATGTATGTGCATGTATCCACTAAGATTTTGTTTCCTGTGTGCAGAGTCAATAAAACCTTCAGGGTCAAACCCTTTCCTGGCCTCAGCACTCCTCATATTATAGTGCATTAATTTGTCCAAAATGAGATTGTAACCTTCTTTTGAAACCACAGTAAAATCTCCAAAACATAAAGTGCTGGGCATAAATGATTGTTTATCATGTGAACTCAAATGCATTACATTTGAGCAATGCATTTGCCTGATTATTTCTAAGTATGCAAGCCTGTCAGGGACAGTCTTGGGCAATATGAATGGAGCATCCTCAAAACCATAAACTCTGATCATAGTAGCATCCTCAAAGCAATACCAGTCTCCCCAATTATGGGTGACAGTAGGGGGGCCACCAAAATCCTTCGGCCTGAGGAATCTTTTTATTTTAGTAGAAATTGAATATTCACAGGGGTGGTTAAAATACCTGTACAACACTTTTACACAGTGTTCTTCAAATTGGGCATAGTTGGAGTGGGCATATCTACTTTCCCATATTCTGGTCCACATTTGTATGGGTATCTTTTCCCCTTTCTTATTTGCAGCAACAACTTTAAGCTCACTTGGCCATAACCCTATTTCCTAGCCGAAATACAACACCATGTGCATAAGCATTGAGTAATGCTCAAAAGAGCATGCTGGGGCACTGTTTCTTATTGCAGATAAGCCAGAATCCATTCTATTAGCAATATAGGAGGCATAATCAAACTGCCTCGCATTATGACACTGAATGTCAGAGGCTATGACCATTAGAGGGATAGTCATGAACTCGGGGACCTCTGAACCAAGGACTTGGCCCACAGAATAATAGGTATGCTATATATATGGTTCAAATATGGCTACATGAAAGGGAGGACCATCATCTTCAGTTAAGGGCATCACTTCTCCTTCCATCCTAGGCCTATGAATGGGCAACCTCCATCCATTGTAAGTTGTATCCATTCTCCAATATTCTTTCTCAAGATCTTCATAAATAATAAGAACAATGCATAAATCATCTAGATCAAACACTTCACAAATAGCATTCTTTGACAAATGTACAATTGGTTCTCCTTGTGGGTTGCAGAGGGCTTTCAGGCTTGAATTGTAATGTTTGGCAAGTAGTTGGAGGAGTTCCACATTTAGGAATACGTTAGGCACAACTAGTTTTCCCAAATTCAAGTGCCATGGGTTTGACACAGGAGCATTCCTAAACCTTCTATTATAATGGAATCTAAAAAGCTCATATCCCCTGATTGGGGTCCAGATATCTCCCAGGCGCTTATGTTTGTCTTCTAATTTTTCAACTTCTGCCCTGAGTTGAGCAGACCTTCTGGCCTTGGGAGTTGACCCAGGTAATTGGTCAATCAAGTCCTGATTGAGTTTTCTGTCTTTTACTTTTTCCTCAGGGGTTTGTTCAATTTTTTGTTTTTTAGATTTACTGGTTTCCCCTTATGATTTTCTTCCTTTCCCCTTTCCCAGAGTCTCCATTCTTAAACTTTGGCAGAAAATTCAAACACAATCTATACAATGGTTTGTATGATTGTACCTGTCGTTCGATGGCTGTAATTGAAATCCTCTATTTTTGCTTCAAGAGTTCCTCTGTATTCTCCTCTCAAATGACCTTGTGATTACAATGATCGTAAAGGATTTCGTAGCCATTTGCATTTATTTGTCTGATCAATTCAATGTTCATCGCTGTGAAATGTCACATCGCCATGATTCCTCTCATCGGCGTGATTTTTTAAAATGTCTGGGCGACTTTAATGCTTCTTGTGGCGCGAACAATCAATTGGCGTGACCATCGGCAGGACTTGTTTCATCGCCGTGTGATTAAGATTTCCCTCCGACATAATGAGTCTTACCGATATAACTATCGGTAAGAGTCTCACCGATAATAATTTGTTTATCGGGGTGATCAATACTATCGGGATAACATATTTATGTTTCCCCGAGCTTTGTCGTCTCACCGATAGTCATCTTTACTTTGGATCGGAATGACTCTGTTAATGTCTTGCCGCTATAATATCAACAGGTATGAATTTATTCCCATCAGAATGAAATATACTATCGGGATAGCTTTGAAAAGATAACCCGATCCAAATCATCTCCCCGATGGCCATTTCATATTTTATCGGACAGAGTCTATTAAAGTGTCATCGATACCTTTTGATCGCCGTGACTTGTGAGTCGGCAAGACCTAATTCCTTTGTCCCGATATGTTGAGTCATCCTGATAGATATTTGTATCGCTGTGAGTCTCACCGACAACTCTCTTTTCGCCAAGACATTGTGTATCGGAAACTCATTTGTTTCTCATCCCGATAATTCCTTTCTTGCCGATGGCTATTTGTTTCATTGCCCCCGCAGGATGTTCGGTGAAACTCTTGCCGAAATACTTCATCAGTATGATATATGCCGTCGGGGTAACTTTTGAAGGATCCTCCGATGATTATCAGTCATACCGATCGGTATGACCACTTAGTTCTCTTGCCGATGAAAGGTCATCAGTATTACTTATTCCATCGGTGACTTCTATAAATCTCTTTCCAATCTCTGTTCTCACACCGATGGTTATTTTCAAATGATTCCTCATGTATCGGTGTAAGAAATATGACATCTTGCCGATAGATTGACCTTTAAGCAGTTTAGCACTGCTCATCTATAGACATCCTGTGAGATACATTAAATTTTTATGGTTTTTTGGGATGTTTTTTAGGATTTGTTCAAATATGGTGGAGTGAGAAGATAGTAAAAACATTAAATTTTTACTGTCCTAACACCACAAATGACTAATTGTTAAAGAAATACAGTGTGGACACATGCTATTACAATGCCATGTATCAAAAAAGCAGACACAGATAAGGTAGCCTCAACATTTAGAAAGCAGTTGACAAATGAAATCCATATGCTACAGGATATTCAGACTTGATGCCACATTGTATGAATCTAGAAGATCAAACATTCATACTTTGTAATGAGGAAGGACTAAAGCAATTCCATATAAATAGGTAATCATGATACAATCAAGCATCTCGAGAGCAGTCACTTCTATCTATATGCAACATTTCTCATGGAGCTGGGAGGAAGGATTCCCATCATACACACATCACTTACAGGATGACAACCAACAAGAGGATGTTCACCATGAGAAGGATAATATACCAAGAGATTCAGTATGTACAAAATAGAATATTCAAAGTTCAATGCATGCAAAAGGGTATACGTTTTTGCCATCACAAAAAGGAGTATAAAGAATTCTATCATACAGTGAAATATGGATATCTCAGTTGTGCAGTAATGGGTAACTTCTTGCTATACCCAGATTTAAAAAGTGAAGGTTCCTACAGTCTTTCATCAAGAAGTGAAAACCTCATAAAAGAATGAAACCCTTGTCTCACAATTTTTGAAACCCTTATCCCATTTTTCTATCATACAGTGAAATGAATGCTACAAAGATAGATATACTGCCATGGCCGCGACAGGAGAGTTACTGTGTAAAAAGAATGAAACCATTATGTAAAAAATCTTGAAACCCTTATTTCATTTTTTATTGGCTTCTAGTGAAATGAGCACTATAGAAAGCAAAGTAAATGCATGGCCGTAGCCAGGGGGGCTCATAATGTACCAAAATTACAATACCCTCATTATCTTTTTCAAGATATAGTGATAAAAGAGCCTGAGGAAAGAAGAGCCAACAGTTTACCTCAAGATTGCAGAGGAAGAAGGATGGCATACCCGCAACCTCTTTTTGAGGTTTTTCTTATCTTTTTCTCACATTTGCAAGGGTTTCAAGATAAACACACAAAAAGAAACAAATCACAGTGTCAAGGAACTTGCAAAAGGAAATAAATGTATGTCCGTAGCCATAGAGCCAAGAAGCTATAGGAAAATGAAGAAATACCAGTATGAAACCAAAGATACAGCACTCACTAGTCGCCATCATATCTTCTCACTCAGAGAAATGCAAAGAAGTCATGAAGTTCAACTTCAGGAATCCAAGGAGTAGAAGGAAATCAAACCCTAAAGAGCAATGGAGTTGTAGAGCGGCGGCCAGTATGATAAAGACAAGTGCAAAATGATTAAACATTAGGGTTTCTTTCTTTTTGTTCGAACCTTCTTTCTCATTCCTCATGTTTGACCCATAAAATGCTAAACATCATTACTAAATCTATTTGTCGACCGAGGTCAAAACTTTCAATGATATAATCCCTAGTGATTATTACAAAGAGTGGCCGACAGGAGGGTGTCTTGTGTAACAAAGGTGGTCAGTAATAATAAGGGTAAGGCTTAGGCCTTAATGCCTTGTGATTTTTAATGATGCAGAACCCCTTTCCTTCTAATGTCGACTATTTTAGTCAAACATGATGCTCATTACCTTCAGGTCGACATTAGACTTTGCATGGCCAAAGCAGAATATTTCTTATGACTTTTTAGGAATCATCACATGAAGACACAGGTGTGAAGACAATATGCATGCAAGGTGGCAGGGGCCTATTATTAGAGTTTATTGATTTGCATGATGATGCATTTGGCAATGATGGTGAGGATATTTCTTTGACTGATGTTATATTTTGCATGGTGAATGTATTTGTACATGGAGTAATAAGGGTAGTTTTGCCTTGGTGCATGGCAAGGATATAAAGTCAAAGGGAGATATAAGGTTTTTGAATTATGATTTAAATAGTAAATAAATTATAATTTATTCAAGATATTATTAGGACAATTACATTAATTATTACTAATACTAACTTAAATAAATTATTTTAAGTATAAGTCATTTATTGCACACAAGAGGTTTGGATGGAATATTCGTTTATTGAATATTATTTACTTGCCATTGCATTGCATGGATTGGTGAAGGTATAAGTTATCTTTGACTTGTGCATGGAGTGATAAGAGGATTTAAGTCGTCAGTTTGAGCTTTTAGTTAGAGGCAGTTTCAGGAGTAGTTTGAGGAGTT
Source organism: Cunninghamia lanceolata (assembly GCA_027924645.1). Classification (NCBI taxonomy): domain Eukaryota; kingdom Viridiplantae; phylum Streptophyta; class Pinopsida; order Cupressales; family Cupressaceae; genus Cunninghamia; species Cunninghamia lanceolata. The sequence goes on along the minus strand of BSBN01001201.1, from coordinate 12,503,785 downwards.
ATATGGGCAGTTCACCTTGAGTTGAGCACTTCATTTCATTAGTGCATGGATCAGAGGCAGTTTTGACACCTTGTATCTATTTTTCCATCAGTTTGGAGGTGTTTTTTGCATGATTTCAGGGCTTGCATGGGAATCAATTATCATTTTATGCATGTGCTTTTGAGATAACTGAGGTTCATTTCCAGTTGTCTTTAGGTCAATCTTTGGACCTATCTGTTCTATATATTGTAAAACTTCATTCATTATGGAGTTAGTTCTGGATTCTCATTCTGATTCAAACAGATTAGAGAATTTTTGTAGCTCATTTTTTACAGTTTTTATTTAGAGATCGGCAGGTTACAGGTTCTATTTTTGTCTTCTTTATAGTGTTTCCTTTGTTTCTTTGAGATCAAATAAGTTATTTTTCCATTTAGTGCTAATTATTTGAAGTGATTTGATGAAATTTTGCTGTGTTTAACCTTTAAACCTTTAAAATTGTTGTCTCACTTTCTTGTTTGCTGCATTAAGCATATAATCATCACGGGTCTTAGGTTGTGTTAACCTGAAGTAGTCTTTTTGTGTTGTGAAAAAAACCATTTCCTTCATAAGAAGATTGTTTTCAAGCCTCCCTTAGAATCACTTTTGTGATATTTTATGCCAATATTGGATTGTGTAAAAGTCAGATTTCTGAGTTATATTGTGAGCCAAATTGCATATTACTATCCAACTTAGATGCATGACTGAATTTTACAATTTTCATTTCATATAGTTTCTTTCTTCCCTTTTCCAAAACAAAATACATACATTCCAATAGAACATTTGAAGGGAACCATCCCACAATCTGAAGGTCTAATTTCATTATAGGGCACCCACAACCTGAAATTAGTCCCATGTTACATGAAATTGCAGAGCTTTTAAGCCTTGCATACAGGTGCAATTCCAAGTGATAACAAGACCCATTTAAAGGTCCTACGCTGACATGAAATAAATTCTACCCCAACCAATCAGGGAGGACTTGGGCACAGGCGCCCAAGTCCCAAGGGGCCTTTTGAGTCCGGGGTTAGTCATTAAATGGGCCCCTAGTTCCCATTTGACATGGGTTTCAGGGGATTTTTCATCGGATGAATATTTTGCATGTAGAGAAGGGACTTAGGAGCTAAACTAGAGGTAAAAAGGCATGTGTCCACTTTTTACTCCATAACATTTAGCCCCCACTTTAATGTGTGTGCAATCTTATGATTCAGCACATGCATTAAAGTATGGTCAAAGCATATCAAAACACATCAAACACTAGAATGAAGACACACCCTAAATTTGAAGGACTATTTCTAGCCCCAAGCTCAAGCAAACATAAGAAAACACTTAACAGTAACATAAGACACGATGAATACAGTAAGGAAGCACACAATACATGAAGAAGATAGTGAAAGAATGCAATACATGGAGAAGACATGAATATAGTCACGCAAGACATAGAGAAGACATGATTTAAACAATTAAGCATATATATAATCCTAATTAAGCAAAACTCATAGTGTGGGGGGAGCTCATCACTACACGTCTTTAGACCACGCAAAAACACACAAAACACACACACAGCGTGGGGGAGCTCATGGCTACACATCTTTAGACCATGCCAAAAACATGCAAGACACACAAGGAGGACACATAAAACACATGGAAGACACACAAAATACACGAGTGTCATGTAGTATGTCGTCAACACACTATACGTCTTATACATGACAAACATGGATGATAGGAAGGAGTTCATCACTGCACTTCATTATCTAAAACACACCAAACACACCTGACGGTTGAGATACGCTACCACAACTACCAAAGACACACTTAAGGGTGAATGACTCAAGATCCAACCGCGCCTAGCGATGAGGACTTTGTTAAAAGGATGTGCAACTAGCTCAAGAGTTAAAACATCCTGCCTTCCACAGAAGGCTTTAAAATGCAACCCCACTCGCATCTGCAAATGCCTTACAGTGAAAAGGAATCATGTGCCTAAAGTATACAACCCCACCCGCACCACATAGATGCCTTACAATGAAAAGGAGGTATACACAATAGATCAAAGTACACAACTCCACCCGCATCACAGAGATGCCTTACGGTGAAAAGGAAGTGTACGCAAACACGCTTTATCAATGTCTAAAATAATCAAGCAGTTACCATGATATATGCCCTAACCTTAAAGTGGTTAATCTCGCTTGCCGGTATCAAGCACATTTAAGGTAAAGTGAAAACACTCAAAGGAACAAGAGCTTTCGCAAAGCCTATGCCCCAATGTGACATGTGCCACGATCACTGAATGTTCCCACAAAAACACCATTATCATTTGCTAACATAATCAACAACATATAAGCTTTGGTTAGAAAATCTATTCTAAGATAACAACCAAATCAAATCATGAAAGTTATAGAGAAACATATCACATAATAGACCAAGGCTACACTTGCGGGTTCTGAACCAAGTATAGCCGTGAGGTTATACTTCAAGTATCTCAGAACCAAGTGTAGCAATAAGGTGAGATACAAAACAATCCAAAGTGCATAGGAGCAGATTTAGAGTACTTCAAGGTTTGTTACAACAAATTTCACAATATGAATCACAACATAGAGTGATTCTACTAGTCAAGTGTCAGTAGTATATATCAACCCCATCTTCATATATGGACTGGGTCCATTTTTGCTTTCTTTCTGAAGGGACACACGGTCCTTATCAGTATTTGTTTGTTTTCATCATCTGCCAACTAGAAATTATAAAATGAAAGAGGAGGCAAAATTGACTTGGGTTTATAATGTGGGAAGATGCCCCCAAGACATCCTCCACGACGTTGTGCTGCCAAGGCACAACACACAACATTAATAAATAGAAGGGAAGAGGAATAAAAGAATAGAGAGAAAAAATAGAAGAATGGTCACGACAGAGGCAGTCTCCTTGTATCCTTGACCTTAAAAGAGTATCAAGGGTCATCCAAAGAGATCTAAACAACATTTAACACAACACACGGGAACACATCACAACACATATAAATATGTCTATCTAAGAAGAGGCCAAACTTGTGAGCATCTTAGAGAGGTACTCCATCAAGTTTGGTAAAATGCGTGAGGAATTCATACCTGATTGACATTTATTTCCAAGATGGCCAGGTGGTGCCTATCTCTCTAGACTTTGTATGTTTGAAATCTTTTGTTGCTTGCAGGGAGGGGAATCATTACATTTTCCACCAATGATTCTCGCCTTGTTATTTTCCTTTCTTTTGTTTTCTTATTCTACTTTGCTTGATTAATTAGCCTTTCACAATGAAATGGGATGTGTTTTATCGTTACCACTTTCTCTTGCTTCGAGTGATTACATATAGGCTACTCCATTTGTGTATCTTGTGCATTTTGGTTATCTCCCGATCCATAAAGGGATAATGGAGGAGGAACCTCAACATATATACCTTTTCCTCATGAGTGAGGTAAGTCTTCAATTGTTACCTTATCCACTTCTATCATACCAACTATATCATCATAATCAAGATAGTCATCTTTAGTCTCCATTGTATTTTGTTCCACTATATTGTTGTCGCTATGCTTAGGAAAAGGATCAGTGAAGATTTGTAAATTTTGATTCAGAGGTGCTACCAACTTACTTCCAATGTCATTCACACTAGTAACTTGTATCACATTAGAATCAATGAGGTCTTGAATTTCACGTTTCATACGCATATATCTTTCGGTATCATGTCCTAGCGAGTGGTGATAGTGACAATAAGCATCAACATTAAATAAAGGTCATTGTGGCTTACTACCATCGAAAGGATGAGTAGGAGGAAGCTTCAAAAGATTGTTTTTTATCGCTTGAGTCATTATCAAATGAGAGAATCCAATAATGGAGTAAATTATCTATGTTCCTGTCTGAATTGAAATGGTGCCCGAGTAGGCCTTGTAATAGCAAACACTTGTGATTGGAAATTATTCGAATGTTGCCTGTTGATCTTGATAAATTTCTTCATATTTTTATTGAATGAATTTTGAGATGATCCAGCTACAGATTGACTAATAGGAGCCAATGAGGTATGATTCTCATACTGAATAGATGAAAGTTGGTAATCTCGTAGAGCTGTACATAGGTGTTGAAAATAACTATACTTCATCAACAATACCTTGTCGTGTATGTTCGATTGTAGATTCGTAATGAATACCTTTTGAAGATCATGATCTTTAATCATATATTGTATTTGTGCAATGAGAGCTTGATAATGACTGATGAATTCTGTTAATTTCTCTTTCAGACCTTGTTTACAATTAACCAAATCAATCAATGAGATAGTAGGTCCAATATTTACTTGGAAGTGTTGCAAGAATTGATCAACTAGTTATGAGAAGGAATTTATTGAATTAGGAGGTAGAGAACAAAACCATTCCAAATTAGTGTCTTTTAGAGATCAAGGAAAGAGTTTTGTTAGCAATACCTCATCAAAGAAGAAATCACTACACATCACTATGAATGTTGCCACTTGAGTATTATGATCACCTTTACCACTATACTTTTCGAAGCGAGGAGTCTCAAAATTGTCAAACATTTGAGCTCTTAGAATTTAATAAGATAAAGGACTACGAGCATGATATGTTGGTAAAGTGGGTTGAGAGGAAGCATTAGTCAAGTTTGTCACTTTTTGCTACAAGGCTGACATACTCTACAAAAGATAGTTTAGGAGAGCATCATTAGGTGAAGAGGTGGCTTGCAGATTTGAGAAATGTGCATTTGATGTTGCAACTTCGTGAAATTAAGAGGTGGTCGGTAATAAGTGGAGGTGATGGGTGGTTGAGAGTAAGTATGCATGGGTATAGAGACATGAGGTACTGAGTTTTGATAATTAAATGCAACAACTTTGTAACTATTTCTGGTAGAGGTTCCCATAGTGGTGGTAGCATTACTACAAGCTTGTAGGTTGGTGGTGAGAATTGATTATGTAAAAGTGGATAATAGTTGGTATGGGTACTGATACTTGTGAGTTTATATTTGTCAATGATGACACATTTTTAATGATATTTGCATGGCTAGCCATTGGCATAATATTATGTTCCACTATGTGGGCTAATCCACAGAGCATGTCAACACCCTCTTATCCTTCTTGTAACAATCCTCTTATACCTTCAACAATAGGTACCACTTCTTGAGCTAGATGTGCACGTTCTACAATTTGTTGAAATTCAACTGGTTGTGTGTCTAATTTAATTTGTTCATCAGGCACATGTGAAACTACATCAATCACATTCTCAACATCATGAAATGTTTGTTCTTATGTCATGGTGGTATTTATGATATCTTGCAAAGATGTTGATTCACCCATTGTAAAGTAGGTGTGCAATGGGTTTTCTGATGTTTGCATATTGTCGCTATTGAAAGCACTAGAACACATTAATCTAGTAGGACAGTGAGTTATACAAATCATGCAAAGTCCTATAACCTTAATGCACTAACCAATAGTATGATTAATAAGATTGAGGTAATTATGTTTGTTGAAATACACAATGTGTAATTACAAACAATGAAAGTTTCAAAGTAGGAATGTTAAATGATGCAACACTACAATTCAAAATCAGATTTGAATAAATGTTTAGAAGAGCAGCAAAATCTGAGATAAGATTTTGACTACAAACCCTAGCTTTGTAAATGACTAGGTTATAGAAAAAGATGCAAGTTTTCAACAAAACCCTAGCAAATGAGATCTTCAAATGCAAGTTGTGATAAAATGAAATGATTAATTGTTGTAATATGAGTTAGATTTGATGTAAAAATCATAAAATCAAACATTTCCAATGATATGCAATGAAAATAATGCAAAACTATGTCTTTATGCAAGCCTAGAATGCTTTTTTTTTCTAAATTATGCAAGATTTTTTAATGAATAATGATAAGTATGATATGAATTAATGCAAGATCTGATCTCAACACTCAACAAGATGCAAATGCTCGATGCTACGGGTTCACCAAAATGTTAAATAGGAAAATGGGGAATCATGCATGCATGTAAGTACACTAGATCAAACCCTCTTCCACAATAACATTCAAGGACAAAACCAAGCTAAGTCACTACAAGATGAAAGAGGACTTAGCTACTGATTTTGTACTCATGTTTGTTATGGAAAGATGTGATTTAACTAAGCCTTTTATCAAACCCTAGGTTAAGTATGAGTAAAACCCTAGTTATAAGATAATCAACATGTAACAGACAAACGACAACAGAAAGTCAGGATCTGAAAGTACCAAGATGATCAATGAGATATCAAAACCTGTTCCACAGAAGTTGAAATGTCAGAGGACTCTAGGGTGGGCACCCAAGTCTTGAAAGTCAGGATCTCCAAAAACTCATAACTTAAGAAATGTTGTTGTGAGTGTCTAGATGCCTGTTCCAGTGTCTGTTTCAGTAGGAGGACGCTAGGGCGAGCACCCAAGTCTTCCACAGAGGAATTTCTGCAATCTATTTTTGGATCTTGAAATTCTTTCCCTTAAACAACCTCCTTTTACCTACACTTCTTTAGTCCTCACACCTGTAACCTACACACAAGAATAAATGGGTTTGGGGTTGTGGTGTTTAGGGATTTGCTTTAGTCAAATCTTGAGATAGCATTCAAGCTTCCCAACGCTGTTGTTAGAGAGAGAGAGCGTGTCCTTGCAGGACAGAGGCTAAAGATAATCCAAATGATGAAATGATTCAAATAATAATGATGTCACCTCAGAGGTGAAGTCCATAGGAGAATGATGATCCTTCAACTCATAAGGAGATTGATGATGATTCTAAATCTGCAACAACACACACAATATAAACACAAATCTGCAATAATAACACAATGAATGCTTTGAATGCTCTTTGCTCCAAGATCATAATTTCTCTATTATTAACCTTCCTTAAAATGAATTCAAACACTCACTTATATATGCTTTCCTGCTAAACATTTGTAAATTAATTGAAAGAGCCAACAAGGAGAGACACATTTAAAGGTCCTATGTCGACATGAATTAAATTTTGCCCCGACCAATTAGGGAGGACTTGGGCATAGACACCCAAGTCCCAAGGGGCCTTTTTGGTCCAAGTTTAGGCATTAAATGGTCCCCTAGTTCCCATTTGACATGGGTTTCAAGGGATTTCTCATCGGGATGAATATTTTGCATGTAGAGTGTTAACACGGGGACCAAGGAGCTAAACTAGAAGGTAAAAAAGCATGTGTCCACTTTTTACTCCATAACAATGTCGTACCATGGAATGCAATGATCATAGGAAAAGCACAAACAAATTCATTGAAAGAATAGTAGAAACTTCAAGAAATGCGGTTGGTAGGCGTAAAGCACCATTCGTCCTCAGATGTAAGCGTTGCAATTGCCCTGATAGACATATATGCAAAAATTGGAAGCATAGAGGAACATGTGAACTGTTCGATAGAATGCCTCAATGAGATGTCATCTCATGAAATGCAATGATTGTAGGATAAACATAAAATAGATTCATTGAGAAAGGGCTTCAAAATCCTACAAGTGAAGGTATTGAAAGAAAACTAAACTGAACTATTTGACAAAAGTCTCAAGAGACGCCATTACAAGCCAGACCAAGATTTTGAATAAATGTCAATAGAATTTAAGTGTCCAAAGACGTAGTGTAGACAAGGGGAAAAAACAATCTGTTTAATGAATTCAAGCAAAAGTCATTGCAGGCAAAACTAAATCCATGACTTTAACAATGTCTACCTCATCTATGGCATCTAGCTACTTTGGAACAAAGTATGGACTTCTGTGAAAACACCAAGAGGCCAAAGGGGTTAGAGACTTATGAATCTTTTAAGAAGAAGCTAAAAGGAGAAGTGAAAATGACCCCTCAATCTTGATTGGCATTCAACAAGGCACAAATATTGTTGACAAGACGCAAAATAGGAAACCCACAAAAATTTATCACTATAAGCTTCAAAAGTTGGTATGTGCATTGAGTCTTGAGTAAATCGAAGTCCACAACTAATCAATGAGGCTCTCTAATCAAAACAATCAAATGCACTTAGCAGATGAAAGCTAATTCCATAGACACATAAACTGACTCGCAGAAAAGCCCAGAGGGAAAACATTTCATACAATGAATTGTTGAATACACAATACGAATTTGACAAAAGACTAAAAGAAAGGAGCCGATAAAGAAAAACTTGATGCCATGGCCAGAGCCTGATGCTTAGTTACGGAGACTATATATCGAATTTCCTATAGAGCCTTAAGCATTGCCACTGCATTTTTCCAAACCCCCTGTTTTCCATTTTCCATGCGAAGAAAGAAAAAAAAATGTCCTTCCCCAATTTCTCTCAAAGATTCCCTTAAAAATATATGCATTCGAATAACAAAATAGCAAATACAATTAATGCCCTCTACATTTTCCTTTCACTTACTCTAAAATAGGAAAAAGCATTAAGTCCTAGGATTCCCTCAAAAATGAATATCTGCCACCTCTTGCATGTGGCTCAAAATAGGAAAACAATAATGATGAAGCATAAGAGAATCTTTTTCAAAAGATATTCAAATATCTAAAATAATTAATTCGAAACAATGCAATTAATATTTATTTCCACGAATTATTTGACTTAGTCTATTTTCAAAATATTTATGTAAATAATAAATGCAATTGTTTTGACACACACACTCACACATTAATGCAATTTAGTCTATATGAAACTATGTGGTGTGTGCGGATTCGCTTCGGCGCAATTTGCCTTTAGTCAGCTAGATGCCCTCTACCTTGACGATACTCTCTCTATCGAGAGAGTGAGAGGGTATCCCTATCGCGCACACACATGTTGCAATTAGTCAACAATTATTAAATAATAATATTTAAATTCATATTTTAATTTTTGGAAATAGGGGTTGTGACAATAAAACACCAAAAATAGTTTATTTTCAATATTTAGATTAGATTGTTTGAAAGGCACAAGAATCCAAAAGATACCAAAACATATATCAGTTGCAATTTGTGTGCTTTATCATTCTTCATTTTAGCATATAAATAAGTTATAATCTCTATTTTGTGGACATTTGATTAATTTAAAGCAACAAATGACTCTTAGGTCCTTTCACATTTGAACCAAAGGCTCCTAACATAAATTTCAACCAATGAAACAACAATTTATCAAACCAAAGAAAACATAAGCAAAAAATCAATTTGAATCAACGTCAACTAGACAAAAACAAACAAACAATCCCCAAAGTATTCATGTTCATATCTCTTTTCTCTTTGCCACATTTAGCATCTCATGCTCATTATCCAAGCATTAGGGAAGATTGGATTGGAATTACTCTATGGGAATTAAGAGAAAAATTACCCCTCGAAATTATTGAGGAAGAACAAGCACATGCCATAAAAAAAGCTCAAGAGCAAGATGGTCATTTACTTACCCTTAAATTAGCACAACTTGAGACATTATTTGAGGTAGAGATAATTTGCCTCAACAATTTTCTAAAGAACACTAGTCAAGAACTTGATCTCATATGAGCCACAACTACAAACACCCACACAAGAATCACCACTACACACACCTTCATATAGATTCACAAGAATAATACCCATACTGCCATCATTATATTATGACCCAACATCCTTGTCCTATGCTGAACATTCATTCCGCGTGAAGAGATTAACTGACCAAATGCCACAACAAATACAACAAATATTGTTGCCACATTTAGGACATTTCTCTGTAATATTGTCATTTTTAGAGTAATCACCTTGGGAGAGTTGATGTTCTATTTTGCACACTTCAAAATTTTTGCTAGGCAAATTGAGTTGGAAAATGATTTATCCTATTTTTTCTAAGTGTTTCAATGTATTCTTCTTGAGCAAATAAAATTGTTTTCATGAAGAGTGGGCCATTGGAGAAGGAAAAAATAATATGTAATATAGAGAAAAGAATGATTTCAAATCTTTAATTTGAAATCAGGGTCAACCTCTTTAAGGAGAATCAAATAAAAATAAAATTCAAGTCACCCCAGGTGGAAGGTGGTTGGCCTAGTGAAAGGACTATCTAGATTGGTCTTAAAAGAAAGTCAAACAAATAGTTTTAAGTGCCAAGATTTGAAGAGGCTAAGTCGGCCTTAGTGTAGAAGAATATAACCTTGGATATAGGTCAGCCCAATCCTTGTGTGGAGTCAGCTAAAAGGAGAATAAACATAAATTTGAAATTTGATATGGCCCCAACATCAGGTCATCTATTGCGAAAATGAGGTGAGTTGGATGAAAACATAGCTCATCTTGAGGAGGCTTCATGATGGAAGTCTAATTGCACTTCATTGGAGGAATTCAAAGGATATTTGGAGTAGATTTATTAAAGATATTTGTTTAAGACATCATGCAGATTGGATCACCATTATGTGAAGGTTTCATGCACATTTGATGTTAGTTTTGGGACCCCATCTTGGTGAAGGAGTCATTGTAGATTTGAGTCTCTTTGTTGAAGATCTTTGGCATCATCTAGGAGTGCACCATTGGAGGATAGATTTAGATCAGAACAACGAACTTGGTTGCAGCTATCACCTTAGCCGCCGCCCATTCATGGTGGCAATTTCATTATAAAAGAGGCGACTTCATCTTGGAGTCGATCTTGCATATTTTTCTTTATTGGATTGCCATCCTTGTAAGGATTTGTGGAAGATTTCATATCAGTTTTGCCCTTATAATAGTAGCAACTTCTTTACAAGATCTAAGCGTGGCTATTGAGAGCATCATTGCATCCTTAGGGCACCGAACCTTAGGAGAAATTCATTTACTTGTTAGAGCAGTGGACTTTGGGAGGAGTTCGCCCTTGTTTTGGGATGCCTTTTGATCATTGTTACTTCATTGCCATCACAAGGGAGGTTGATTAGACAATAGATTGGCAACATACACCATCATTTTATTTGTTACTATCCCTCATTACAAGTGGTAGCGACCTACATGGGAGAAGTGCGGCCGTCTTGGAAGGCATTCTCATCATCTCATTACAACACTTGAAGACTTTCTTGATCACATCCATCATCTCTTGAGGGCAGATATAAGTTGTAGAGATTCGCCTTATTCTTTGCCAAGATTGGTATGTTGTAGAGCATCTTTCATCTCTGAATTTTGTAGCAGCACTTGTGTATGCATTTTGGCTATGCTAGAGTCATCTATTTGATGTAATTGTACATTTGAGAAAACTCAATTCATAACAACAAAGGTCTAATTTGATTTGATCATCATTTTGGCTACCAACCTAGTGTGGATTTGTGTAATTCATTGTGTAATTCAACTAGGGTTTGATTGTTCATTTTGGCAAGTTGATATGATTTATTTTGCATGATAAGTGGATAAAAAAAAAAGGTGTATGTTTAGATCAGAGATAAAATCAGAATTCAGTCCTAGGGTTTGAAGTTGGAAATTTGAAAATTTAGAAATTTTGGTAAAACCCTAGTTTGGAACATTATAGTGGTATCAGAGCTTGGATCCTGCTAGCCTGGAGGGTTTGGAAAAATCTATCCTATTAACATTCATGAGCATAAAATCTAAAGTTGAATCCTCCTACACTTGGATGTGATTTGACTCGATTTTATCCTTACATGTTATGTGAAATGTACCCAATCTGATTTTTATTAAAACCCCACAAAATTTGAAAGTGACTTTGCATTAACAACACAACTATGCATCACAACATCTAGAAACTAGTGACTAGTTTGCACAATAAACCATCCAAAATATTGCAACACAACTCCAAACCACTTTTATTATTATTTTCTGATGAAAACACATATGTGTAGGTATGATACATAATATTTACCTAGCAGCAAACAAATCAGTAATTTCAGCCACAACCCATTAAGCAAAATGTTGAAGTATACATAAAACAACTCACTACAAAACCTCCAAACTCTTAGATTCATACCTAGAACTGATATGGCTGTAGAATGACGCTGTAGATAATGTATTACAATAGCACACACAACAAACCAAACCCCACACAATAGAAAATGTGAACAACAACACAAACAACTCCTAAAACACACTACGAAATCACTACAAAATCCTACAACAACATAAGAACACTGTACTACTGAATCTTGTCTGTACAAATGCAATCTCTGAGATAAGATTGTTGTATCAACCCAAGAACACCATCCTCATGTTGCTAGAAACTCATGTCCACCGGCTACAAGCTCCGTATTCAATGGTTTCCCTGTCCACTGAAGCTGCACAAGCATCTGATTTGCAAGAAAGAGTGAGAAAATGTCATTAGCCTCCCAAAATGAAATGTTTATTTTATGATGTGAGAGGCCATCTTGGGCATCCAAGATCTCCCATGCCCAAATCTTGGGAGTTGCAACTCCCATATGCCACTTGGATGCTTCAAACAATGCCCTTCATCCACTTGTCAAAGGTGCAGTTCCTATTTTTGGCAAATCTCTTCACAAATGTGCCCAAATCTCCATAAAATATTCCCTCTCAAATCTAAACACCCAAAGGGAATATTTGAACTCTAAATACATTTTATTTCATATTTATTTGTCTTTTAATATTTGAAAATGCATCGAAACAAACATAATATTAAATAATTAATTTCCCTCCAAGCTGCCATGTAAAGTGACTTACTATTTTCGGATAGGAGGGACTTACTAAAAATAGAAAATGTTATTTTTGGAAAGGGGACATGACATTATGTGGAAAAGGATTTGACCAATATTTAAGCAATTGTGAATCATGGGTTCTGAGGTTGTGTTGTCATTAGTGGATGAGTTGGCTACCATATGTGATGAGTATGTTGCACTTTTGAACAACATCAAAGAACGTATAAACTTCAATCAATATATGGAACCTCAAAAGGTTGCATCAAGGGCTAGAATTTAAGATGGACGATTGTTACCTACCTTCCTTCCTACCTCACAAACAAAGGAAAAGATGTCTTATGATAAATTAAACAAGGAAATTGAAGCAATGGATCAAACACTAGTAAAAATATGGCAAATAAATGACCAGGTGACTAAAACTTTTATTCACGTGACCAAAATTCTACTAATTTTTTGCAACACAGTTATAAATGACTAAATAAATGACTGATTTGGTCATCAGTTGAAATGACTAAATAAGTGACTAATTTGGTCATCATTAGTAAAAAACACAACTAAATAATTAGTCACACAAATAAAAATTAGGCAAAATGATATTAAAGTGGATAATTAAAAAAAATTATTTCGAATTGAGGGAGTGGGTTGTATTATAATATAATATAATATAATAATATACTATATTACAATACAATATAATTTAATATATTATAATATAATATGATATTATATTATATAATATTATATTATTATATAATATAATATTATATATATATTATATAATAATATAATATAATATTTATATTATATTATATTATTAATATTACAATATTATATTATTATATAATATTATATTATTATATTATTATATAATATATATTATATAATAATATAATATTTATATTATATAATAATATTTATATTATATAATAATATAATATAATATTATAATATATTTAATAATATGGGCGCCAAAATTATTTTCATTTCACCGCTCACTTTTAGCGCTCATCTCGTTGAAACTCTAAAGGTAAACCCTAACTCGGAAAGGCTCAAAACCCTAACCTATTTTGTTTCATCTCCTTTTTATTTTCTTACTCTTATCAGTCTTGGCTTCTCTTTTTTGTTGTGAATGATTGGAGCAGATTGGTGCGCTTAAAATTTCATCAGCTTCTCTTTTTTGCTGTGAATGATTGGAGCAAAGCAGGGTGCTTAAAATTTCATTGGCTTCTCTTTTTTGCTGTGAATGATTGGAGCAGAGTGGGGCACTTAAAATTTCATCGTAGTGCAGTAGGTGGGTGAGCTTAAGCTCTCAATTTGTTGTTAAGCCATGGAGACCCAGATGAGAAAAAAGAGAAAGGTATGCTTTTATTGTTGTCGAGCTGTTGCAAACGAGATTAGTATTTAGGAATAGGAGAACTTTAGTGCCGATTTTTGTGATTTTCCGCCTCTTCTGTAGCACTCAACAAGGCTTTGGACTTGTATTGTTTTGTGCAGGTAGGCAAGGAAGGCGAGAAACCCCATTACAGATCCAACGGGATTTTGAGATAAGACAACCCCTTAATTATTTAGAAGGTTCTGAGTTGGGGAGGGAGGGAATGCAACATGTGGACAAGAAAATCAAGTGGTCTGGTCTTTTCACGATTGTGGAGCGGGGAGGGTTCTGTGCTAAAACGACCAAAAATGTTTCTCACACTATAAAAAAGTTCATGTCGGAAGATTCTCTAAACTCGTCGGTTGTTCTCACACCGGGAAAAAAATCGTGTCAAAAAAAGTCTCATGTCATTTGAATGTTCCCCGCTGGATGCTCTGGGATTTCTATTTTATATTTTTTTCAAAGGAAAAGGAAAGGGAAAATGGTTGAAAACAAATAACTTAGGTGAGCATATCAAAGTGCAATATTTGAGGTGAGTTGAAAGGGAGTGCGAACATAAAACAAAAGATTCATCTTCCAAGGAATCGATCCAAGGCAATGGAGGAAATCTTTTTTTTAAAAGGTATCTGCATCAATTCTTTGTTTTTTTAGCACAAAAACTAAAAATCTGCTTGTTGCAATTTCCTTAACCACAGAAAAATAGAAACCCCATTGTTGCCTTTTTAAAAAATATGCCAAAATTTATTTCAATGCAAGATATTTACATTGCCTCTTTCCTTGAATTTATTTTTAACAGGCAGAACTATTTCCTAAATTCTTTAGATAAAAGGGTTTTCAAAGAAAGATCATGTGGTTTCCAATTTATAATTTTTAGGTAAAACAAGGGTTCGATCTTATAAAGAATATAATGAGGGCATCAATACAAAAAAACTGGGTTGCAATGATAGAGATTGAAGAGATCTAAGTCCCATGGAACCCTTTTGTTATAGGATGACTCCTTTGAAGAGATTTACATTACAACTCTTCTTAAGAAAATTGAGTGCCCTTTTGTTTTGGTCATTACAGTCATTTTTCTGCTAAATCACCAGCCTTGTGGAAACCATCGTCTTTGAGTTAAAGAATGATGTGGCACTAAAATACCTTAGATACATCGATCTGTGTTTGTGCATTGAAATTTGGTCACATAATTTCTAATTAAGAAAATATGTCACGCAACACAAGGATCTAAGGGAACTACTGGAGGAGGGAAAATTAAGATCTTCATTTTGTAAGTCTTTTTTACATTTTTTGTTATGTTAAATATGGCAGACAATATGCAAAATTCAAGTTGTGAGAAGACTTGCAATGCCATTTGCCATGATTTTTCTTATAATATCCATGCATTCCTTTGTGAAGAGCGATCAAATTGGGGCCACTAGAGTTATTACACAACTAACCTAACTGACAAAGGGCTATTTTCAATAAAATTACACTGTAATCAAAAGCTTTTGTCTTGTAGATCACATTTTTGTATTTAATATTTAAAAACATTTTGTGTTTCTACCACATGTAGCGTCCTTGGGACACATCCCCTCCCCGATGTGGCTATCGTAAATACTATTGTCAGTGAGACATTGAATGTATTTGATTTGCCAGTGAGGCTTAATAAAGTAAAATTTTTTCAGAGTGATCAATCATATTTGTTCAAGCATTTTAGTCTTCATTTCATGGTGCTTCTCTCAGCATTTGAATATCTATGATACTTGAAGTTTATATGCATAAATTTGTGAGGATTGATTAAGTTTGATTTGATTTGTAACTTGAATAATTGATTCACCCAAATAAATAACTAAATAAATGACTACAATGACTAAATAAATGACTACCATGACTAAAATAAATGACTACAATGACTAAATAAATGACTACCATGAATAAATAAATGACTAAATAAATAAATATACTAAATAAATAAATGACTAAATATACTACCAATTGATGGCAATTAATGATTACAATGACTAAATAAATGACCAGTTAACAACAATCAATGACTAAATTGATGACTAAATATACTACCAAATTAATGATTAAAATTTGTTTAGTCATAAATGACGAAATAAATGACTAAAGTTAGATTTGATTTGTAACTTGAATCATTGATTCACCCAAATAAATGACTAGATAAATGACTACAATGACTAAATAAATGACTACCATGACTAAAATAAATGACTACAATGACTAGATAAATGACTACCATTAATAAATAAATAACTAAATAAATAAATATACTAAATAAATAAATGACTAAATATACTACCACTTGACGGCAATTAATGATTACAATGACTAAATAAATGACCAGTTAACAACAATCAATGACTAAATTAATGACTAAATATACTACCAAATTGATGACTAAATATACTACCAAATTAATGACTAAAATTTGTTTAGTCATAAATTTGGCCGCGAGATAAATGACCGACATTAAACTACTAATGGTCACGTGACCAAACTAATGGTCACATGACCAATTTTTGGTAATTTGTTTAGTCATTTATTTCTATTTTTCTACTAGTGAAATGAAGAAGTGGGAAAGATGCTTCATAGAGCATGTAAAAGACTTGAACATCTATCCCAGACAAAAGATGCACTTCTCAGCACTTTGGAGGAAGTGGAGGAATGTCTTCACATGGTGGATCAGTCACCCTCTCGGGTATTGCAAGTAGTCGTGATCCCTACAATATCTTCCTTGGGTAAGCAAAGGTTGTCAAGACACAATTATAAGGATGTAAGACTTCATGTTACTTCATGTTTGAGCGAAATCATGAGAATCTCAGTACTTGAAGCTCCTCACAATGATAACACATTGAAAAAGGTAATTCAATTGATCTTGACAACATCACATGTCCTCACTTTTTTAGAAAGTTTGGTATACTTGAAACATTTCCAAAGGTCGGATTGGACAATATCATGTGGGATTTGGGATTGAATGATTTGATCAACATAATGTTTCTCCATTTCTTTGACGGGGTCAGAAAAGAACATGTTAATAATGTTATTGTAGCCATAGAAACCATCATGGTTTCAACTATTGATGAGAGTGATGTTGTGCCACAATCACTTCATTCTATTCCAATGGCTAACAGGAAGAAGGTTGATCATGTCAAAAGGGACTTAGGTAAAAGGGTGATTGTTCAGTGTGAGAAGAAGTTGAAAACTTTGTTGGTTAATGAGAAGCAGGTGGATGAAGAGGAGTTCATAGCAGGACATTTGGATGAAGAAAAATCACTTGATTGTGACTTGCATGAAGAGGACAAAAATTAGACAACATGTATCCCTAAAGAAGATAAAAATACAAGTTCATCTCAGCCCTATGAATACAATATTGAAGAAGAGACACCTATTGAAGAGCACATGAAGATTGAAGAGAGTACTGCCATGGAGTTTTATCAGCCACATAGAGATATGGGTTATTGTGATGTTTCACAAATTAAGCCTAGCATTGCTTCATCACCTTTACATTATTTTAGTATGGAATCAATTTGTGGTTTGGGTGTCCTTGAGTGGGACGTTGCTCATACTTATGTGAACAATTCAAAAAATTCAGTATGTGGTGAACAAAGTGGATTGGATAAGATTGCTTTGACATTGCAAGATTTGAAGGATCCCTTGGTATAAGTTAAGGATGATATAGCGGTGCACACTCTTTCTAGATTAGTCATTGAAGGACATGATGTAGAAGATTCTACCCAC
This sequence comes from Cunninghamia lanceolata, assembly GCA_027924645.1. Classification (NCBI taxonomy): domain Eukaryota; kingdom Viridiplantae; phylum Streptophyta; class Pinopsida; order Cupressales; family Cupressaceae; genus Cunninghamia; species Cunninghamia lanceolata. The sequence goes on along the minus strand of BSBN01001201.1, from coordinate 12,486,087 downwards.
TACTTTTGTGGTGACCCTTTGATGGAGTATGATGGTCTAGTCTTTACACTTGGTTATAATGAAGAAGAGGACATGGAGGAAGCTGACTAGAAGGAGCATGATTGTGTGGACCAATCAGAAAATGCATTTCAAGATGATGATTTAGAGAGTGGTAGTCTGAAGGATCAGTTGAAATTTACAAAGGACATGATTATTGTAGCCTTAGTACATTTTGATGACACACAAGATCATTGAAGATCTCTACTGGAAGGCTCAAATTGAGAGAAGATAGAAGGGTATGGATGGTGAACTTTCTCTTACAGATTTATAGGTAATCAAAGGAGTAGTGGTACCAATGAAATCAAAATTCTTGCATTTACTTTCAGATAGGGATCATATCTTCAAAATTACTGGAGTGTATGCTAATGCTTTAAAAGGGAAAGAGAATGAAGTTAATAAGCTCACCTTGGAGCTTAGGAATACTAAGGAGGCCTTGGAAAATACGTAGATGGATCTTGAAGAAGCAGAAAGTCAACTTTATGTAGTCAAACAATCCAAAAAGAAAGTGAATGAGGAATTGGTTGAGGAAATCAAACAAATGATTGAAGAGCTTGATATCATTCACGCAGATTTTGATCTAGCTCATATCTCCAAGAAATTAGAATGTAGGAGTTTAGATCAACAGGAAGATTGTATCGAGCATGAGGATAATGATAGTATTCTGTTTGTTGATAACTCATTGTTTGAAATAGATCCTAAAATAACTTTTGATAATCCACTCATTGAGTGGGATAATGGAGCACCTTTTGATTTTGATAATACAAGAGAAGTGTGGGATCTAGATGTGGTGTGTAACTATGAGGTGGAACATGTTGAATAGGTTTATGGTTTGCTTCCTACAATGAACCTTATTGGATTGGATCATCATGGTTTGATGGTTGACTTCGTGAGTTTACTACAAGGAAAGGAGTACTTTTGTTATGGGGTGAAGACCATTGGAGTTGAAGATTCAAGCATCATTAGATAAACTCTAGGTGGCGTTCACATGAAAATCAGAGTAGCACGACATCAACATGGTGGAGTTTCTTTTGGAGTAAGTATCTATACAAAGGGTCATCTTTATGGACTATTGGTGACTAATGATGATGGAAGAAGCAAACCATGGAGCAATTATAATGATGATGTTATCTCTTGTTGCAACCATCTCATGAGTTCATTTGAATTCCTGCAAGTGGATTGATGGGAGATTTTAATCAAGCTTTGGATTTCTTCTGTGTTGGTAACTCTTGGAAGGGTATTTTCAGCCACTAGTGTGGACGAAGATATGGGTGATGTAGATTTGGTTTGATTTTTGGTCATCCATGGAGCACTTGGAAAGTTTGCTTGTGATGAGTCTCAACATGTTGATGATTCTTTGGCAGAGTTTGTTGCTGCCCTACTTTAGAAAGTTTTGATGGTAACACTTGTTTGTTGTTGGCATGCACTTGGGAGAGTGGAATTGCAGCAAAACTATGTCACAAGGTATGGAGGCATTGCTAGGATAATAGAATTTGGGTCACTAATGTTTGCGTTTCAGTTGGACTATGGTGTAGGGTTTGGAAGTGAGCATGACGACATTGATGTTCCAGCCCTAGTTTATGGAGTACTACTTCATACTTTGATAAGAGATGGCTATTCCACTTCATGTAACATGGATTTATTACACAACTCTTGGAGGATAGTGGTTGTTTGAGAGGTTGGAGGAGAGTTGCATCATCTTCTCATCATTGGAGAATGGTATAGGATTGATACTCTATCATCCTATGACCTTGGCAATGTTATTTGCGTCCACATAGGTTTGATTTTTAGTCATGAGGTTGTTGTTCTGTTCTATACCAACAACTTAGGAGGAGTTGTTATAAATTTTCTTGCACCCATGTTGGGTACTCTTCACATACATGGGCAATCTATAGGAATTGAAGAGTTGTTTGGTGTTGCTAGCACTTTGAGTTGCTTTCTATTGCAAGTATGGGCCTAACCGATGTTGTCATTGATGTCAACATACTCTTGTTGCATTAATGATAAGGATTGGATGAGATGTGTATTGAGAATATTGAGAAAATTAGTCTCAATCAGGAATAGTGAAGAACAGTGAAGGCAGTAAGGTAAAAGTCTAAGATAAGATGAGGATCAGAGGATACGGTTTAAAGGGTTTGTAGATATGTGTCTTGAGGTGATCCAGTAAAGATTTTAGAGGTCCGCATGAAGATCTGAAGGAGTTATGACCGTTCAAGTAAAACCGGTTCCGGTAGGTGCTTAGTGGTGACAGAGTGATACAGACAGGTCCGGTGAGATCCAAAAATGCATTATCCTGTTCTGCAGATTTTAGGGAGTGTTAAGGACATCTTTGTGAAGTATCAAATTGATTGGTTCATGGTTTGAAGGTCCGCAAGCATCTATTCCTTTATGACAGTGATGACAGACTGTGTTCTTGAAGTTTCTGGATGAAGGAGAGAAGGATTTCAGTAAGTAGATGAAGTGTGGATGTTCTTGGTGATTCAGGCAAGCTTGTGGAGGTCTTTTTATCATATCTAGTTCGTGTTGGTGGTCCGCATTAAATTTGGAGCTCGCAATTGAGGAATAACTTCTGGATGATGGTGTTCTTCCTGAGACTGGCCGACCGGATGAGTTTTACATTTTGCGGATGTTCTTGTAGATGTTTGCTGACTTAGATGATTATTCCTAAGTTGATGTCTTGTATAAATAAGGGATTGCGAAGTCATTTCAAAGGTGTTCTTGTGGTGATGAGAGTGTGGTAGCGAGGAGAAGAGCAGAAGTATTGGGCTTCAATGGAACTGATTCAAGCATGACGAAGATGCTATTTTCCAGTTCAAGTATGTGATACTTATTCTTTTGTAGACAGTGTGTCTCTTGTAGGCAGTGGGCCTCTTGTGAGCAGTGTGCTCGGGTAGTGAGCCCTAATTGGCATGTGCCATTTTGTTTTTTCTATTCTTCTAACAAAGAATACAATTTTGGGTTAATCACCCCGTGGTTTTTCCCTTAACCGGGTTTTCCACGTCAAAATCTTGGTGTCTTATGTGTTAATATGTTTTTGCTTTTGATTTAAATGCATTATGTTTCATGATTAATATACTGCTAATCACTAAGAAGATTTAAGTGTGTAATAAGGAGAAAGTTTTGGACAACTGATTCACCCCCCCCTCCCCTAGTTGTGTGCCCTAAGTCTAACACTTTCATCTTTTCATGTTTGCCATATGTGATGACATGGTGATTGGGATCCAGGTGGTGGTGTGAGGCCCATCCTTTTTACATTGCTTTGGTTATCATGACTTAGACTATTTGACTCTGCTAGATGGACTATATAATGGTTTTGGTTTGGATAATTTTGGACACTTATGCTATTTACTAGACATTATGTTTGATGAACCTTTGGACATAATTATATTTTATGATTTATGTGGTTGGACTATATTTTGATTAAGCTAATTAATTGATTTTTCGGATTTATTTTATGTGAGAAAGATCTGAATATAAAATTATATAATGTTAACAGTATACCATTGTTCACCGTTTAATTAATCATTTAATTCTTTTAACTGTTTATGAGTTTTCATAATTTATTTAAGAATCTGAATATTTATTTTCTCAATAGCAAGTTTACTGGTTAGTTAATTCATATCTATATCTTCAAATATGTAGGCCGCACCCCCTTTGTATCATAAAATTAGCATTTTAAATTTGTTTCATTCGCTTGTATCAATAAAAATTTGCTGTTAGATATCCGTTGGAGCCTACGAAACATATAAATCTCTGTTATACTTTTTATTATCTCTGCAAATTTTAACCTGCAAGCTGCTGTTGCACATAATGATCTCAGTGACATTTGATTTATAAATATTAACATTGTTGTCTTAAAACCTTTCACTTTTGAATGATCTCTGAAATCTTTAACATCCGCCTCTGTGAAAAAAATGTAAACTGCAGTACACATTCACATATCACTGTTAATATAAATACCTATGCTTAAACCTATCCTCACTGGAACACTTAAATATTCACTGCATAAATCTTTAATACAATCGTTTCTATATCATCTTTCATTTAAAATTCGGTATCTTCATCACCTTCCATTGCCACCTCTTAAACTTTGCAAAAGTTAAACCACTAAAACTTCGAACTTTTAAATCCGCTGACCTTTATCACTTTTACAATAATTTTACCATTGTAAATTTGCTGTAGACATTTGATTTTGTATAAACTTCATTATCAGCAATGTATATTTTACAATCACTGTCATTCAATTTCTCGTTAATACTTTCTCAATGTCGTTCTTTGGATTTGTTGTGTCATTTTTAAATCTGCATTAACTTTAGGATCTGTGAAGTTTTTAATATGTGAATAGTTGTTATAAACATTAAACTCTGCAAGGTTTATAAAATGATTTCTTTGTCATTTGAATAATCTATGATCATTGTGTAAAATACTTTCGTATTGAAATATATATATATATATATATAATATGTTTGTTCTATTCACTGTATTAAATTTCTTTTACCAGAATCCATACCAGAGTTTATTTCTTATTATTTTAAAATGGAATAAATAAACTGGATTTAGTTTTAGAAGATATAGTTAACATTAGGTTTTATTGCTTAAAAGCATAGATAGGATAGTCAATAAGGAAACAAACTAGTTTTATTTTATTGCTAAATGAAAAAAGGGATTTCTAAGTTTAAGATTTTATTAGAAAAAGGTTTTAATTTATAAAGAATAAAACAATAAAGCAAGTTATATTTAGAATTCCATTGATGATGATGATGATGATGAAGGCTTTTAATAATGTCCACGAGGCCAAACAGCCTATGGGACCGCATAAACCAAAACATGCTGTAAGGAGAGCCAAAACCCGCAGGAAAACCACGAGCTACAAAAGGCAGATCGCCCACAGAGCCCCTAACTAAACTCCTTTGCTTTTTGGATCTTAGATCTTCTGCTATGTATCTTGATCAAATAGACACCAAGTTTAGCTAACCTCTCTTCTTCAAACAAGTTGTTCAAGGAATCAACATTCAAGGTATCCCTGTAATTGGCCCTAATATCCTCGTAAGCTAGGCACTCCATAATGTAGTGCCATTTTGTCTCCACTAAATCTAGATTGCATAAACAACAAATTATCTCTTCCCATTCTTCTTTAGGCCTCGACCACCTTCCGGTTTCACATCTAAGTTGGTGCGAACTAGTTCTTAGCTGTGCCATTAACATGAGAGATTGAAATGTGTTACATAATATTGTCTTTTCCTTCCTACTTGCTTTGTCCACATGCTTACTTTGACTTTTTCTTGCACATATTTTTAAATTTGCTTAAACAATTTTTAAATTTGAAATCAATATTAGCTTTTATTACATTTATATTTAGAAAAAAGCAATCAAATTATTTGAGTTATGTAAGGAAGATGGTTTATAAGATTTACTTTAAAATTAGTAAGATTATAAATTTTATATTATCATTTCATTCAAAAAAAAGAGGAAATCAATTATGGTATTATTTAATATGAAGTGTTTTCTCATTAAAAAAAAGTTAATTTTGGAAAATTAAAAGAAGAGATAAGTTTTAATTTTTAATTAGAAAAGCTAAGTTAGTTTTATTCATTGATTAGAGAAACAAGTTAGTTCTTATTTTAATTAAAAAGATCGGAAAATTTTATTAAACAATTTGAAGTTAATGGAAGTAAATAAATATTATTTTAAAAAGTGCAAATTTATTTTATTTAAGTTATAGTTTATTAAATTTATTAAACCTAATAAAGAGTGGAATTTAGTGTATCAATTTGTAGCATGACTTATAATTATTCTAAATCTTACTTTTGATTCATTAGGACTTTTGCACACAAAGGCTTTCATCATCCTAACTAACGGGAGTTTGGTCATCAACTGTGAAACTATAGATAACCTTTTCTTTGTAAGATAACATTTACGTATTTAAACTTAGAAAAAAAATATTTCCATCTTTTTAGCCCTCTTGTATGGTGACATATAGGAGGGCTCGTCAAGGGCATGACAATTTGGTATCAGAGCCAAGTTTCCACACTTTGGGAACTTTGGGGATTTTAACATGTGGAACTAAAAACTTTTGCAATTGCTTGGTTTATAAGATGCCTCGCAGATGAAGATGCACTCATTCAGGTGCTCAGTCAAAGTAAGTTCATCAGGACATACCTGGGGATCAGGGCCCCCAAATTCTACAAGTGTTACAACAACTAGTGAATGTGGTGTAGACCAGACTACCACCACCAACTCCACCACCACCAGAGCATTTGTCTCATCCTCATTTAGAAGAGCGGGCTTCGGCTCGCCGAGAGCACAGTAGGAGCCCCACTGTTAATAAGGAAGAGCTAATGAGGAAGGGGAAGGGGAATCAGGACACCATGTGTTGTTGAACTTTTGAATCATAGTAAAAACTACTAAATATCCAATAACTTCAATGAAATTGATGCAAATACAATAAACAAAGAGATTACCTTTGTAGACCGATTCACCTCATAGCTTCCATTGTTGCCTATCTCGTATTGATCTTATGAATGAGTTAAGCTCTTAGAAGTGTGTACTTCCTTGCTGTTAAAGATGACAATAGGAGAATGGTTGTAGATGGATAATGCAATGGAGATTAAACTAACAGTGTAACTCTACGATGATTGGTAATGGAGATATGGAGACATGATTGGATGATTGTGATATGAAGATGAGGTTATGCAAATGCAATGAGGATACTTTGCCAAAGGCACACTGGTAGGATTCCTGCAGAGTAAGATTGCTAAAGCTTGGGTGATATGAAATGAGGGAACATGGGTTCCTTTTATAGGCTCAAGAGAGGCCAAATCCAAGTGTCAATAGATCCATGAATGGAGGAATTACTTGTGACATGTAAGGTTGAGGAAACTTAAGAGAATGTGCATGAATCAAAAGAGGACAAATGTCTAGGCCTTTTTCATGAGTTATGGGAGTTAACAGAATAGATTGAGGAGTTAATTGAATAGACTGACCAATTAAGTGAATTGATTGATTAGATAACTGATTTGACTGATGAGTTAACGGATCTTGATTCAAGGATAAATAAGACATGTAGGTGAGGGGATATTAGCTATTTAAATATTAAAAATATTTAATTATATGTGCAACATGGTGAGGTGGAAAGGTGAGGTGGAAGAATGACATGGATGAGATGATGTGGAATTATGGAATTTAGGACTTTGGAATAGAGGAATTTGAGATTAATTAAATAATTTAAGATTATTTAATTATATGAGACATTAGAGGAATTTAGATGGTTTAATTAAATAAATTGATTTTATTTAATTATTAGAGGGATGTGAACCATTTAAATAAATTAGGATATTTATTTAACTGATAGAAGAAGTAGGAATAAAATAAATATTAAAATATTTATTTAATTTGACTTGAGCCATTTTTAGATGTATACATTTTGCCACTCTTTGATGCAATGTATTTTATCACGTTGTTTCAAAGAATAAAAAATTTGTCAGTATGATATATGCCCCAGTTTTGCCCCTGGAACAGGTTTGGTGACAGTAGGATGCCCCCTCGGGAGATTGGATGGGAAGAATGTGACGACAGGATGACGGATGATCTCACGATGAGACATAAATGATAAAGGATGACTAAGAAAAAGGAGGATGCAAGATAAGAGATGGATGAAAGAGTTGAATGACATGTTATGCAAGATAAAATGATAACACACACAAGCAAGCAAGCAAGTATGCACAAATGATACAAGAACAAACAGGGTACTGCCCCTGTCAAGCTGTAAACCAATGATTAATTGATAATAACTAATGATAGTGTTTTTAATTGCGGGGAACGATATATCCCTAGATCAACACAAAGATGCAGGAAAGACATATCCCATTGATGATGATGATTGATTGATTAATTGAGTTGGTTTACAACAAGATTAGGATCAAGATCATTGATTGTGATTGGATAATTTGACAAGATTGATTCACTCGATTGGTATGGATTAAGGATGGACTTGCATTTGGATCATTACTTGGATTGATTGGATTGATGATTGGTGATGCCCCAGTCACTCAAGAGTGAGGGTGACAAGGAAAGATAATGGTAAGTTAACAAATAAGATGAATGATGATGATGATGCCCCCTCAAGAGGATAATTTGTGTGCTCTTGAAATGAAAAGAGAGAAAAGGGTGAGTAGATAAAGAGATGTAGATAAAGAAAGGACTTGGATCTTAATCCACTTGGAAAATGATATGTATGAAATGGTTATAGATGAAATGAAATGCAATTTGGTATGTATGATAGTGGATTTTGTCATCTTCTTGTACAAGTTTTTGAAGTACTTTATTTCATCATTGAGTTTTTAAAATGTTGTAAGAAAATACAAGCATCTAGATATAATTAAACCATTATGACCTAAGTATTACTTACATGGATTTTGATATAGAAAGTTAATACAAGCATCTAAGTATAATTGAACCAAGATGACCGGAGTATTGCTTGCGTATCAACAGATAAGGATTACACATGTTTCATGTTTAGACCTCTGATGTCCTTAATGATCATTATGTTGATCATGTCTTTAGACAAGGCTTCACATTACTATAGATAAATCGACAAACAACAAAAAAAATAATAATTATGCCCCCATCATAGCTCCTCTTGTTTTTAGACATCCTCGAGTAGCATAAAAAGACATAATAACAAAAATCATGATATAAGACTTTAACAACCATTAAAAACCTTCTTGCCATAGATATATTTTTCTTGCAATAACTGATAGAGTCCTTTTGATAGTTTAGGCAGGCAGGGATTTGTCAGGTGTAGTTTGATGTCTCTTTGTCAAGATGATGTTTAAAGCTTGCTTGTTGCAATACTTGTTGTCTAGATATATTATCGCAATCCGGTTTACTATCCTCTAAGATTTTGTGGCATTCAAGAATCCAATTCTCAACTAGGTTGAGGATTATGCCCCCAGTCAAGTAAAGGTTTGATTTATTATGGATGAATAAGTGGATAAAATGATGGTAGACTCGATGTGATGGCCCCTAAGTGACTAACCTAGTGCCTCGGGGGCTCATCGATGATGGCCTTGCCTACGTGACGACGTGAGGCAACATAGTTCAGGGCGCAGACTTTGTGGACCTAGGACCTAGGCGATGGGAAATGGTGTGGGATTGGATGGATAAAAGGATGGGTGACAAGGGATATGGATGGGAAGCCTCGGGGGCTCATCTATGATGGCCTTGCCTACGTGATAGCTCAGAGGTGACATAGTTCGACAATGGTGGCAATGATGGAGTTACAACAGATGACAAGATGGACGAAGGTTTTGATGGATAGGTTGATGGGACAAGATGACAAGGATGAGTGAACAACAAGCCATGATAGGTATATTTATGCAATTTGGTGGATGTGGTTAGAAAAGACTGGATGAGGGCTAAAGTCCTAAGAGATGGAGGGATCAGTTTATCACAAATAGTGCTCATTTCCAGGTTTTCACCAATTACTTTTATTTACATGATAGTTAAAGTACACATGATGCCTGTTTGCCAAGTTTTCATCATGGTACATATCCGAGGCACTTGTTTACCAGGTTTTTCACCAGAGGATGATTTTTTTGCTATTTTTTTTATTTTTAATTTTTGAAGTTTTTGATATATGATCCCTTGCATTGGAGTTTAGGTGTAGAACTTGTGAAGATGCATGTTGTTGATGGCATCATCGAATAGTTCACCTTATGATGTGGCCAGTTGATAAGAACCTGACCCATAGGTAGCGACGGTTACATAGGGACCAAGCCAATTGGGTTCAAACTTGCCTTTCTTCTCCCTATCCTGCTAAATTCGGGGATTCTCTTTAAGAACTAGGTCACCAACTTGAAAGACACGGGGTTTGACTCTGTGGTTGTAGCTTCATGACATTCTCTGTTGATAGGCTTTTAGATAGTTGAAGGCATGTTGTCTTCTTTCCTCTAGCAGCTCTAACTCTTGTAGTCTAGAAACTCTGTATTCTTCATCTCATATGAGGCCTTTTAATGAGACTCGTAAGGATGCTAACTCGACTTCAATGGGCAAGATGGATTCAGAACCATAAACTAGTGAATATGGTGTTGCACCTGTGGTGCGGATGCTTGTACGGTAGGCCCACATAGTCGGATTCAGTTGCATGTGCCAATCATGGCCTACATCATTGACAGTCTTCTTTAGGATTTTTAAAATGGTTTTATTAGATGCCTCCACCTGGCTATTGCCTTGGGCATAATATGGGGTGGAAAAGCGGTGTTGGATGTGGAATTTGTCACATAGTTCTTTGACATCCTAGTTTTTAAATGGTCTTCCATTATTGGTGATAATGGATACAGGGATGCCATAGCGGCAAATGATGTAATTCAGGATGAATGAGGCGATTTGTTTGCCTATGACATTGGCGAGGGGTACGACTTCAATCCACTTCGTAAAGTACTCAGTGGCGGTGATTATGAATTTATAGCCGCTAGATGATGGAGGGTGTATCTTGTCCACTAAGTCGAGTCTCCATTGACAGAAAGGCCAAGGAGTCGTTAACGGCTGCAACTCTTGTGTCGGTGCATGTATTAAGTTCTTGTGGATTTGGCATTTCTTGCACCTCTTCACAAAATGATAGGAGTCTTTTTCCATATTTGGCCAATAGTATCCCATATGCATATTTCGTCGTGAACTTTGCTTAGGGCTGTTTGATATTCCTCACTATCGAAACACCTAAGGAGAGTACCATCTAGTCCTCGTCGATACAGGGTATTAGTGATTATGGTAAAATGGGAGGGTTGGCAGATGAAGGTTCTTTTTTGGTTACTAGATAGGTCAGGTGGTAGGGTGTTCTCTTTCAGATAAGTATATACTTTTCCATATAAGGGAGAAACTGATCCTACGATATGGCATATGATGTTGGATTTGGGGGTGTCGTATGTAGGATGGGATACTAGCTCTACCAAGAACTCATAACGTGACTAGTTTTCAGCGATATCAAGAAGAGATACAATTGTTGCCATGGCATCTGCTGCTTTGTTCTCCAATCTAGGTATCTCCTGAAAATAAATCATAACAAAGTATTCTTTGAAATCGTTTACCATACGCTTGTATGGTATTAACTTCTCATTTTTAGTTTAATAGTCATCATTCACCTGGTTGATGACAAGTTGTGAGTCACCATACACAGAGAGTTCTCTAACTTTCCATTATACTGCCATTTTGATACTAATGACCAGTGCCTCATATTCAGCCCATTGTTGGTACATGGAAATAGTAGTCTGAATGACTTTGGAATTTTGTCTCCATTAGATGTGACCAACAAGATACCTACTCAGGACCCATGCTAGGTATATGATCCATCAAAGTAGAGTTTCTAGGCTGCTGTTGTGATGTTAAAGATAGACTCATTTGGAAATTCAAAGCTTAAAGGGTTGTCATTTGTCAAAGGTGCATTTGTTAGCTAGTCTGCAATCACTTGTCCCTTTATTGCTCGTCTTGTTGGCAAGAGACACTATATGGCTTCATGAGTGTTGTCATTGATGGCAACAAAGTCCATCCCACACATTTGCAGGACATGATATGACCCTACCGGAAGATAGACTGAAGTGTATCTTGATCCGATAAGCAAGAACAAAGTATGTAGCAAGGTCCGACAGTCAGGTCCGGATCTCTCAGAGGAAGTATCTCAGTAAAGTGCAGACTTAGGGAAGTCAAGAGGAGTACCTTGACTGATAGATTCTAGGGATTGAGCCTTCGGTGATGAAAGAGTGAAGGGATATAAGCATATGAGTATTGAGTTCCTGTTTGGCAGAGTAGACTGAGGAAGACCTGACTGGCAGAGCATCAAACCTCAATCCAGATAAGGTATTGATGGTAATCAAGTTTCTTAAGAGATAATTCATGATTGGCTGACATGAATGATGACTTCTATAACTGTCTTTTTGGTACACATCACTTAGTAAGAAAGGATTCAGCCGATAGACCAAAGTTTGGGAAAATATTAAGTATTCTAGATGCCGACTAGAAAGTGGATGAAATCCTTGGTGCGGATATATATACCAGATTGATTTCGGTATGAAGGTGTGTGTGGTGTATATGTGAAGTGTGAAGAAGAGCAGAGAACAGTGTGGAAATAGAGATAGAGGTCCGGTATGTGACAGAACAATAGCACTAAGGTAGAGGAAGAATGAAGTGCAGTAGATCAATGTATTGAGCTTAACCGGAACTAAACCTAAGCATATGTGGATGCTTCTCACCAGTTCAAGTATCTAGTTTCCTTGTATAAACTATTGTGGGTAGTGAGCCTCTTGTGAGCAGTGTGCTCGGGCAGTGAGCCCTAATTGGCAAGTGCCATTTTGTACCATCTTTTTCTTTTAACAGAGAATACAATCTTGGGTTAGTCACCCCGTGGTTTTTCCCTTAACAGGGTTTTCCACGTCAAAATCATTGTGTTATGTGTATTGAGTTTATTTCTTCTTTCATGGTTATGCAAGCTTATTTAACTTGAAGAACAGAAAGTTAAATTAATTAAGATAACTGATTCACCCCCCCTCTCAGTTATCAACAATTAGTATCAGAGCTACCCTCCAAACAGAGCCTAACAGCTTGAGGAAGATCTGGGAATTCCATGGATGTGTATGGCATGAGGCAACAACTTCAGTCTGCCCTAGATGACCTTGAGCAATCTCACTCCGAAGTCAATGAATTGAAGGAAAGACTCAAACAAGCTGATGATTTCATAAATGAACTAAAAGATAAACTGAGTATCTCTATGAAAAAGAGAAAGGAGCTACTTCAACAGTTAGCAAGTCAAAGTGAAGCCAATAATACTGATGAAGATCTAAATGATAAGAACAAGTTGTGTGAGAAGCTACATGAAATGGAATCAGGAGTTATGAAATTCACTCAAGAAATTGAAGAGAAAAGAAAGACTGAAGATAATCTAAAACAATCTCTCAAGGAGAAGTCAGAAGACTGCCACAATATGGATAGAATAATCAGGCATTTGGAATCTGATCTTGAAGAAGCTAAAGATAATGAAGAACAACTTGAGAATCAGATTGACACTCTAAAAAGGGATCTTTAAATAGCAAATGAATACAAAGAGAAATTCAAGATAAGTTCTACTCAGCTTGAAGTTCTTCTTGAAAGCCAAAAGAGGGTAGACAACAAGCAAGGATTGGGGTATGAGAAAGGTGAAATCTCCAGATCCAAGAACTATAGATCAGGAAATCCAAGGAACAGGCCTAGAAGACCTCTGGTAAGGCAACCAAATGCTCAAAGATATCCATCCTTCAATGGATACTGCCATAATTGCAATAACTTTGGTCATAAAGCAAATCATTGCAGAAGAAGAATGAATCAGACTAATTCATCCTTCTCCGGACAGTGTTTTAATTGCAAAAGGTATGGTCACAAATCTCATGAGTGTAGAAATATGCAAATGAATAATTCATTCAATGGTAGATGCTTTGCATGCAATAAAATGGGACATATGGCTAATTAGTGCAGATCAAGAGGATATCAGTCAAATATGCAAAGAAATGTCATTTTCTACAATTGCAATAGATCCGGTCATATTGCCAAATTCTGCAGAAATAAGAATCAAAACAAAAAGGGTACGGTACATCACAATCAAAACCAAGACAAAGGAAAAGGAAAAGTGAATGCGGATTAAATTCAAAGGGAGATGAACAAGATTTGGGTGAAGAGGAGTACAGATAATGTTGAGGATGGATCCGCACCAGAATCTGGTGCTGATATTCCTTCCAGAAACTAAATAGATGAGCTCTGGCTCAGGGGGAGTCACAAAAGAAAATATTTTCCCCAACCAGTCAATTGGTGCCTAAAATTGGCACATGGAAGATGCGGACAAAAAGGGCTCTCAGAGAAACATCTAAATAACCCTTGGGAAAGATATGAAAGATCCGCAAAGAATTTGAAGAGGTTAATCATCTAAGATTAATCCAGTTTAACAGTCATCCGGTAAGAATAGGATTTTCACAGTTAGATCCAGTATGATTCAAATTTGAGGTATCTTAATCTGCGGATAGATCAAATGTTTGGGGAAAGGAAGATAGATTGTCATTAATCACTGAGAATAACTCTAAGTATATCTCAGTGATCAAGAAAAGATCTTTCTCAGAACAAGGAGAACAAGGCAACCAAAATGACTTAAGTTGCGCATTTATTGCAATATGGAATTAGGGTTTGCTCAGAGATAAAAGGGTTCATTTGCTCGTCATTTATACATTTGCATTAGTGAAAAAGATAAGAAGAGCTCTGCAAACAAGTTTACTTCATCTCTCTCAAGGATCAACCGTAGAATTCAAGTCCACCAATGATCTTTTTGGCTCATTTCGTGAACCCTAAAAGCGTAAAAGGTATTTTCCATTCTTGAAATCTCTCTCTAAATCTTTTGAAAGATGGATACACCAAATGTTGTAAAGATCACTGATAGACCACGTCCCAAATTCAAGAAACATCCATACAAATCCCTAGAAGTTGATCCCCTAAGCGCCTTTTCAAACATTTTGCATGGGGTTATTGAAGATGTTAGGGCATACATTCATGCCAATATTGAGGATTTTGGGGAATCTAAGTTGATGGATATATATCACAAGCAGCTAATAGATGAATCATTTGAACTAAAACCTCAGTACAAATCCATCTGGGACAAGCATTTTGCACAGTACATTCATTTCCCTTGTTTTATAGAAGATGAATGGGTCCAGTATGTTCTGAGTAGAATGCATGATAACTTTATGTGGTTGATGAGACCATTCAAGATAACCAAGGATGCCATTAGGGCAGTTACCAGATTGCACTCATCCAGTGGGATACCTGCTCTCAAGTCAGTCAAGAATCAGACAGTGAGTGAGGCAACAGGATCAAAATTTGATAAGAGAGCAATGACAATAGAAGATATCACTGATCCGGATATCAAGTTTGACTCCATGATAATCAGTTACAAGATATATCATTCCAGCAGGGAAAATTCAGTACCTGAAACTGCAATTACACTGCTTATCAGATGCTTAAAGAAAATGCTGACTATGATCTCTGTGAGCTCCTTCTAAACCAGCTTTTGGAGAATCTACAGAAGATAAAGAAGGACAAGAAGAACTCTTTCAAATACGGTGGCTTGATACTCTGTCTGTTCTTCTATTACATGAATGAGCTACCCAGATGCAGTGGTTGGATGTGGCAAAATGACAGACCAGTAGCCATACAAATCAGGGATTATTTGCATGGACTTGTGATGCCAAGGCACAAAACACAACACTCTGGGGCTACTTCAAGAACTTTCAGAATATGATGCAAGCCAAAGAGAGAATCCCCCAATCAGTGGTTGAAAAGTATAAGGACACAGTATGCTTTATGGTAGAAACTGATCAGTGCCTAATGGAGGCAGTGGAGCCAAGGATAGTCTGGATCATGCCAATGGGGTATGAAGTAGATGAGAAAATTGTAGAGCTACATGTTCAACACATGCTTAGTCAATCCAAGGATCCTAAGGCAAAAAGGTTTGGAACCTTTGAAAAGTTGAGTGTAAAGATTCATGTGGAACTTAGACAACGGGAGATGAAGAGAAAAGTGAGAAAAGAAGTAGAAAATGTTGCCAAAAGGTATGGCATATCAAAAGAGGCACTTGATGCAAACAGAGAAAAGATGGAAAGGGCAGATAGAAGAAGCAGAAAAGGAAAGTACTCCGGTAGAAGCCCCCTCCCAGACCAGATCCTCTAAGAGCTTTGCACCTGCCACTGCTAAGAGCTCAAAGGCATCAAAACTGGAAGCAAAATCATTCGGTAAAGGAGAAAGGAG
Source organism: Cunninghamia lanceolata (assembly GCA_027924645.1). Lineage (NCBI taxonomy): Eukaryota > Viridiplantae > Streptophyta > Pinopsida > Cupressales > Cupressaceae > Cunninghamia > Cunninghamia lanceolata. The sequence goes on along the minus strand of BSBN01001201.1, from coordinate 12,470,241 downwards.
AACAAAGATAAAGGCTACAAGATCATACACAAGCCTCAAAGATGATGAAGAGACAGAATCTGATGAGGAGATCAAGAAAATGAATAAGAAGAAGAAGAAAACCGGTGAAGCAGAGGCAGAAGAGTTTGTTGAAAGGCCCACTCTGTCCATTGATGATGTAGTCAAATCTGTCACTGTGGATGGGAACCTAAAACCAATGACTGAATTTTATGATGATTATAATGAAGCTGACTAGAAGATCTTGCAAGAAGCTACAGTCAGGTATTTGAATATCTATAATAAGGCATTTATTGAAATCATATCTCTAATTCCTAAGAGCCTAGAGAAGGAACTAGAAATAAGGAAGAACAATGCTAAGGCAAAGGACCTTGAGATCTGGGAACAGATAGCTATTTAGCTCTATCCTTCAATCACTCAGAAACAAATGAATATGATATTCAAAGATTGCAAGGATGAATTCTAGAGCAAAGCTAGAATGAATCAGCTTATGCTTGGAGAAACTGACAAAGTGGCAAAAGAAACAGAAGACATCCTCCAGAATGCATACAAAAGGTTCAATATTCCTGTTATAGAAGACTTAGGTGATGAACCCTCTATCATGGATGATGAAGGACTCAGTACATCAAAGGAAGATCCTACAAAGAAAAATGCAGAAGTTTCAAAAGAAATTGGTGAGGAGAAAACTAAGGACCTGGATTCCTCTGCTCCGGAAGAGGAAGTCCATAAAGAAGCAAACATGTCTCCTCCGGTTTCCCCTATAGACTCTGGATCTAAAGGAGAAGAAAGATTAGAGGAGAAAACCAGTCAAGAAGAAGAAGTAAGAGAAAAGGAAAAAGACCAAACAGAGAAGACCGCAGGAGACAGTTCTGAGACTGCAGAAGGAAAGAAGACTGTCTCCAGCAAGAGACACTGCAGAAACTGTCAAAGATTTCTTGACCAAAGAGATGATTGAATTTGATGAACCGAAACTGCTTCAAGGTCCATTCAATTTTAATTCCCTCTCCCCGGTTCAAACCATGAAGCTAGCATCCTTTACTCAAGCAAAGGCAAAAGAAAAACTCCTGAAGTCTCACATAGAAGACTGTGAGCTCATAGAAGCTACATCCAGTGTATTGGAGAAGATCATGCCATCCTTCCAAAAGGATTCTTCGGCCTCCACATCCGGTAATCTAAAGTCTCTTGTAAATTTTGTTCATATGCATTTTGATTCCTTAGAGAAGTCAACAGAAGAAAAAGTCTGGAAGGAGTTTTTGGGAAAGAGATTCTCTGAAGTACAAGGACTAATAACCAATGATAGGAGAGTTATGGATATTGGAATAAAGAGCTTAGAAAATGCTCTTAAAGATGGTGGAGATATATATAAATTTTGTTTATCTTAGTCTAAAGTGACCAAGGACATTGAGAAGAAAGTAAAAGAGCAAGAGGATAAACTGTTAAGTTTATCTCAAAGTTTTGATCCTCTCTCCTCTTCCATAATCAATCAAGAGTGTCAGACTATTGCAGTCACCAATGAAATAAAGAAGCTTGAGAAGGAGAAGAAAAATAGAATAAACAGGTTAAGTGAACTTAGAAGGATCATTATCCCTAAGTTAGAGGCTATGCATGAAGCCCTAACTGATGCTCAGACAACAACCCAGACCAGTGATCTGACAGATCTAAAAAGGGCAGAAGCTTTTGCATTCCTGTTGAGTGGTCACATCTCAATTTTGGATAGGATGAAGCAGAGCTGGGTGACAGAAGTTGTATAGTTGAAGAATACTTTTGCAGATATACTTAAGTATATGTAAGTACAACTTGTATATATACTTATGCGGATATGTATAGATTAATTTTTGAAATTTTTGGTGTGCGGATTCTACCCTTTGCCATTGATGTCAAAGGGGGAGTGAGGAGCAGTGAAAAATGAGGAATCCAGCTAAGGGGGAGCTCTGGAAAAGTGTACATTACAATAGAGCATCAACTAAGGGGGAGTACAGTATAGCACTTAGTCATTTTTCACTAAGTGTTGCCATCAATGCCAAAGGGGGAGATTGTTGGCAAGAGACACTATATGGCTTCATGAGTGTTGTCATTGATGGCAACAAAGTCCATCCCACACATCCGTAGGACATGATATGACCCTACCGGAAGACAGACTGAAGTGTATCTTGATTCGATAAGCAAGAACAGAGTATGTAGCAAGGTTCGACAGTCAGGTCTGGATCTCTCAGAGGAAGTATCTCAGTAAAGTGCGGACTTAGGGAAGTCAAGAGGAGTACCTTGACTGATAGATTCCAGGGATTGAGCCTCCGGTGATGAAAGAGTGAAGAGATATAAGCATCTGAGTATTGAGTTCCTGTTTGGCAGAGTAGACTAAGGAAGACCTGACCGACAGAGCATCAGACCTCAATCCGGATAAGGTATTGATGGTAATCAAGTTTCTTAAGAGAACATTCATGATTGGCTGACATGAATGATGACTTCTATAACTATCTTTTTGGTACGCATCACTTAGTAAGAAAGGATTCAGCCGACAAACCAAAGTTTGGGAAAATATTAAGTATTCTGGATGCCGACTAGAAAGTGGATGAAATCCTTGGTGCAGATATATATACCAGATTGATTTCGGTATGAAGGTGTGTGTGGTGTTTATGTGAAGTGCGAAGAAGACCAGAGAACAGTGTGGAAATAGAGATAGAGGTACGGTATGTGACAGAACAGCAACACTAAGGCAGAGGAAGAATGAAGTGCAGTAGATCAGTGTATTGAGCTTAACCAGAACTAAACCTAAGCATATGTGGATGCTTCTCATTAGTTCAAGTATCTAGTTTCCTTGTATAAACTATTGTAGGCAATGAGCCTCTTGTGAGCAGTGTGCTCGGGCAGTGAGCCCTAATTGGCAAGTGCCATTTTGTACCATCTTATTCTTTTAACAGAGAATACAATCTTGGGTTAGTCACCCCCTGGTTTTTTCCTAAATAGGGTTTTCCACGTCAAAATCATTGTGTTATGTGTATTGAGTTTATTTCTTCTTTCATGGTTATGCAAGCTTATTTAATTTGAAGAACAGAAAGTTAAATTAATTAAGATAATTGATTCACCCCCCCTCTCAATTATCAACACATCTATCTACATACTCGATGTCAAATTCACTGAGTATCATGACCCATTTTGATATTCTACCGGTTAGGGTAGCTTTGTTGAGGAAGTATTTCAGTGGATCAATCTTCGATACTAGCTTGATGGAGTGTGAGATCATGTAATGTCTCCATTTTTTTGAAGTAAAGACAACAACAAGACATGCTCTTTCAATTAGTGTATATTGCAGCTCGTAACCTACTAGTGTCCTGCTAATGTAGTAGATTGCTTGCTCTTTTCTGTCATGGTTTTGTTGTGCTAGCAGAGCTCTAAGAGCTGTTGGTGTAGCTGAGATGTAGAGTAGCAATGACTTGCCCTAGATTGATGACATCAAGACAGGTGGGTTCATTAGATACTCCTTTAGATGTTGAAAAGCTTGCTCACATGAGCCATCCCATTTGAAAGGAATGTTTTTGTGTAAGAGATGTGTAAATGGATGGCACTTATCTGCCAGTTGAGAGATAAACCTTCTCATTGACTGTAGCTTTCCTTGTAGAGACCGCAACTGACTCAGATTCTTAGGTGGCGACATGTCCATGATTGCTTTTACCTTGGCCAGGTCCACCTCTATTCCATTAGCTGATACGATGTATCCAAGGAGTTTACTAGATGTTACTCCAAAAACATACTTTTTTGGATTTAACCATACATTAAATTGCTCTAGTCTTGTGAAGATCTTGTCCAAGACTTGTAGATGTCCTTCTCTAGTAATTGACTTGGCTAGAATGTCATATACGTAATCTTCCATGATGGTGTGCATCATGTCATGAAAGATTGTAGTCATGAATCTTTGATATGTTGCCCCCGCATTTTTTAGTCCAAATGGCATGACGCACCAACAATAGGTACCCCATGAACATGTGAATGCGGTCTTGTGTTGATCTTCTGACGCTATTTTGATTTGATTTTATCCAAAAAATCTGTCCATTAATGACAACATAGTGTGCCCTATTGTTAGAGCTACAATGATGTCGATGTTGGGCAGAGGGAAGTCATCTTTTGGAAAAGCCTTATTCAGGTCTCTGAAATCATTACATAGTCTAACTCTTCCATCCGGTTTGGAGAAAAGAACTATTTGAAATTCACCCTGGATGATCAATTAGTCTGATGAAACCAACATCTAGCAGCTTCTTCAATTCTTCCTTCACTAAGAGGGCGATATACAGATGCATCTTCCATAGTCTTTGTTTGATTGGCTTAGCTCCTAGAGCTAGTGATAAATGATGCATTATAAGGTCCAGTCCTGGCATATCCACATATGACCAAGCAAAGTTGATTTGTTTTCGTTTGAAGAATTCAGTGAACTCTGGCTTCTCTTCTGCAGATAAAGATTTTGACATATGGATTATCCTTGGATTATCATCTGTGTCGATGCTGACAGGTTCTGCTGGTTCAATCAAAATTGAGGACCTCTCCGTATGTGTTAGATTGGGAAGAGTGTCAAGCCTTCCATCCTTCGGCACCTCAGAGATTTTTTCACCGTTGGATACGTCTTTTATTTTTTTACTATTTTCATGATCTAACACTGCCACAAAGCAGTTTTCACCATTAGACCTATCTTTTATTTTCACATTTTTATGACTGAAAGACTTGGCACTCACTCCAAAATACGGCTTGTCATTAAGTTCTATAGCATAGCCAATTTTGTGATCCCCTGCGGGTAGATGGTCTCTAAGTTTGCGATAATCTATGATGGCATCGTCATTTTGGAAAGTATCAATCTTAGGGGGTTCATCTTGCAAATCCCAGTCTATAAGTTCAGGATGCATCAAGGGTAATGGGTCATCGGGTTGATCGGTTTCGAGGATAGTGATGGTTAAGATAGAGGAGTTGTCTAGATGCATGTAAGTATGGACAAAGTCTATGATGATACTCTCCTCAAGTTGATCTGTTAAGTGTGACATCATTTGTTATTCGGGAAATTCATTTTCGGTATTTTGCAGAACGAACTCTAGAGGTCTAGACCTAGAGCTTCGTCCCTCATGAGGTGTATGGGTAGAGCTATATTGTTGAACCACATCAACATCTTTCTCATCACAAGATAGTTTTGAAAGACTATCCCATTCATATTCATTTGAGTCTGTCTCACTCCATTCCTGTAGTCGGTGAAGTTGTTCTACGAAGTTAGTAGTAGCTGTTGCTTTTTCTTTTCCTTTGTGTTTGTGTTTTCCCTTGAGCTTTTCTTTGCCTCTATAACCTAGCCCTATAGTGTCTTGGGCTATTAAAGAAAGAGGTTGGACAAGTTCGATGATACCTTCTTTCCTTAATTCTATGGGACCATGATTGTCATATCCCATTCTTTGTAAGATAGAGAACCCTTGACTGTTCTGTTTGCAATTGGGATTGAGGGTCTTGTGGAATGGATTCATTGTCTTCATCCTTATATAGCCATTGTAAGATATTCTTCTCATCACTCTCATTTGATGGACATCCCCATTTAACAAAAGGACCTTTAGGAGTTTCCAACGACTTGGATGTGTTCATGGAGGGTTTTCCATAGGACTTGGGAGATGTAGGTAGTTGTGCTAGGCAGAAGGATTGTGTGATGGTATACTCTCCTACACCCTTTTCTTTAAGTTTGAGTTTGAGTTCAGATGTCTTAGATGTAGAAGGTAGTGAGGTTGGGTCCACACGGGATGAAGATGAGGTAGATGCACGGTTGGTGGGGATTACAATTTCAGGCTTTGATTGGATAGAATTGCAATATTGGAATGGATTAGGATCACCTTGGATAGTGATTTCTTGGTCCACCTTCATCACGTGTATCGAAGGTCTACCAAGGAGAATATTACATGCTAGTTCCATATCAAGCACTTGAAATGCCACATCTTTCACAACCAATCCCACTCTTATTGGCAACACAACAATTCCTTTTGATGTCCTTTCTTCTTCATCATAAGCCTTGATGGTGATTTTCTTTGTAGGATCAATGGCATTCTCTGAAAACCCCAATGCAAGGATTAAATTTAAAGTGCAAATATTTAAACCGGCCTCTCCATCTATTAGGACCTATTTTATTTTATGCTTATGGATGAAGGTTTCAATATGGAGGGATGCATTGTGCGGTTGGGTGATAGACATGTCATCTTTTTTTTGTGAAGGATAAGAAATGGGGTGTAGTTAGATGACCTACCATGGCCTAAAATTGCTCTTAGGCTAAATTGGTTGGGACGGTAGTTTCCAAGAGAGCTTGTTTGAGGATGGCTTTGTGAGATGGGGATAGACGCAAAAGCTCCAAAATGGAAATGTGTGCAGGTGTTTTATGGAGTTGGTCAAGAACATTGTATTGGTTAGATGAAAAGGATGGTTTGGATGGAGCCCCTTGAAGAGTAGCCTTTCCACCACGAGTGGTCATGTTACAATCGAGGTTCTTATTTATAGTGATCACATTGACATGTGAATCACTTTCAGAGATGTGGTTAACAACATAGTTATATGACACATTTGTATAGTTGGCGTTGTTGCCACCACTTTTGTTTTGATTTGAAGAACTTCCCTTTTCGTAGTTGGGGAGCAGATTCTTGAATGCCAAATGGTCCTCATTGGATGTGTGTCCCTCCACTTTTATCACTTTTTGATCAACCAAGTCTTGAATGGTATTCTTTAGCCCTTGGCAATCATTGGTCTTGTGACCCTTACTTCTATGATATTCACAAAGTCTGAGTCTTTTCACCAAGGAGGTTTAAATTTTAGTTCATAATCACGCACCGTTGGAAGCGTTATGAGATTGTTTGATATGAGCTTCTGTAAGGCAAATTCAAGTGATTCTCCTAATTGTGTGAACTTTTAATGAGGAGGAAAGTTTATGGACTGTGGTTCATTGTTTTGAGGTTTGCTTGATGGTGTGTTGTTTTGCGGATTCGATAGATTAAAAATTGGTAGTTTTGGGATCACTTGTTTTGCATCAACAACACCATCGTTTACAATATTTTTGTTTTTGGTCCAAAACCTTGGCTTGTCCATGTTATTACTTGAACTAGGGGTGTCCTTGTAGAGTTTGATTTGCCCCTTTGCTATTAAGGCTTTCTCAATGAGTAGCCCCATATCAATGACCTTACTAAAAGTAGTTGGACATTGTATTTGGATTTGATAGCTTAGTTCCATAGATAGATTGTGAACAAACATTTCTATCATTTGCTTCTCTGGTATGTGGTAGGGACATTTGCTTGCAAGTTGTCTCCATCTTTGTAGGAAAGAGTCGAAGGATTTTCCCCCTTTTTTCTTGTTATTACAGAGGTCCAACATGGAGATTTCATGTTCGATATTGTAGGAGAAATGTGTGACAAATTTATCCACTAGTTCATCAAAAGTGGAGGTAGGCGAGAGAACCACTCCATAGCTTGTCCTCCTAAGCTTCTTGGGAATAGTCGCATAAGATATGTTTCATTGTGTGTGACTTCTAGACATGTGGCACTAAATTCCCTTATATGATCTCTTGGATCACCTTTTCCTCTATATTTGTCAAATTTTGGAACCTCAAACCTTAAGGGAAAATGTATCATGAGTAAAGATTTATCAAAAGGATAAGGTGAGATATCCTCAAGGGAGTAGTGTTTTGTGGAGGCTTCGGTTTGAATGTCCGCTAGTTGTTGTTGCAAGACTTGGGTCTGTTGCATTAATAAGTCTAAAGGGCTTGATGTATCCTTTGTCTTGTCATTTTTGGGAACCTCTTGTTCATCTTTAGGGATTTCCGTTTCAGTTGAGGAGGTTGTGTCTCTCAATTTTGAGATGTCAAAATCAGATGGAAGTTTAGTCCCTTGTTGTGCTAGCATGAGAAAATATTTTTGGGGGTCCATGTTTAGGACCTTGTCCATCATCCTTTGGAATTTTGGGTCTTGCAAAGCACCAACAAGTTCTTCAAGTGGGACTTCTTCTCCATCACTGTGAGATGGAGATGGTATAATTTTGTTCAATGGATCCATGTCTTGCTTTTCTTTGGATTTGGATCTAGTTGCAACCATAAAATCTTTGGATGTGGGTGGATGTTGGATTGGTGAGACTTGGTGGACTTGGTTTAATGTTTTGGTATGAAATGATCTGAGGGTCAATTTGGTTGGATATATTTTTTATAAGATTTTGCTAAGGTTTTATATTGATCTATGTTGTCCAAACAACATGCTTTTGAGCTAAAAGGTAGTCGAAATAGGGATAGTTAATCACCACTATTGATATAGACTATTCTTTTATCAAGATTACACTAGTACAGTTTCAAGGTGAAGGATGATATGATCCTACATTATGAAACTAACTAGATTTTGTTTGAATTTGGTAGAGTCTCAATAACACCTAGATGAAAATCTTGGTTTGGTTTGAATGTTTTAGGATGGCTAGGTATGCTATGGTGAGTGGAATGTTTGTAAATGGGTACAAAACAAATTTTTATGGTTTCACTGAGGTCACAAACTAAATCTAAGCAATAATGGGTACCAGGAAATGATTTTGACTTTCTCTCAAACTGTTGGGAAATGCTCTCTGTTACAGATGCGTAGATTTATTTCAGCACAAACAGAGTGTGGATGCACGCTTCTGTGGCTTAAATGCGACATTTTGAATGCATTCTTCTATTGCTTGAATGCGCAGAAATATGTATGCACTGAAAGATTTAGCAAATGCACAGCAAGAATGTTTAAATGCATTGCAGAATTTGGATGAGCTGAAAGATTTGTTAAATGCATAAGAAGATGTATCAAAAGCACATCTCTGCTCTTCTATAATGTTGAATCAATTTTTCTTGTTTTCAAGGATGTTTTTCAAAGCAAGTCAAGTGTTTTTGGTGATGATTTTGTTCAATTTGTTGAAAGAAAAACACAATAGACAAGAAGATTCCATGTTGTTATACAAGTTTTTGATAAATGTAAAAATAAACAAGTACAATCCTAAGGATGGCAAGGACAATATTCATTGAGTTGCAACTTGGATTTTACTCCAGCCACTTACATAAAGGTAGATAGTTAGTAACTTGGTAGCACTGGCTCCCCTCCACGGCACTCAGTTCTCACGCATACCAAGTTACAGTTCCTCCAAAGAGTTGAACTTTCTATCTCCACACTAGATGAGTGTATGATTTGGATGACTTCAGAGGACTTCCTCCTGCGTCAACAAATAGGGGTTTTTGGCTTTCTAAAACAATTGGCGTTTTAGTTTGGGCATCCCTTTGGGTGGTTATACGTGCGGCGATTCGTTCTGATAAGGAGGCTTCCCAGCCTACAAAGGTTATGCTCTACAAGGTTTTGGGGGAAACATTTGTCGGTATAACACATCAACACCCATTGTTTGTGACTTTCATCACAAACACAATTTATTTATAGTGACTAGGAAGTGGCTTGGCTTTAGCCTGTTATTGCTCGAGGTCGTCCCACTTGGAAGAAACACAATCCCAAGGGTAGGCCTCTTCTAAAGGTTACATAAATAAAATGATGAGTTTGGCATTTTGGTCACCCAAGAAAGGGGAGAGCATAGTCCTATCATCATTTTCAAGAACAGTAGACACTAGTTCTTTATCCTTCTAGAGTTTAAAAAAACAAAAAACTAGGTGTGTTTTACTCTACCAAGCACACTCCATTGACAAGATAGCAAAAACTTGGAAAAATGGTTAATTTTATCCTCCTAAACAAGTCTATGTGAAGATTGTTGTTGAAGAATTAAACAAATTACTTTCCCCAATTTAAGTTGAATGATAGTTTGTAGTGCAAGATAGCAATGAAAGATTTGTTTAGTTTTATCCACCTAGGTTGGGACTATGTGTGAGTTGTATGCAACAATACAATTTATTGCCTCCTAATTAGATATAGGTGAAAATTTGCATGAAGATGTCAAATTACTTCCTCTTAGTTAAGTCTAGATGAAGATATGATACCTGCAACAAAAGTTATTACGAAAATTTTACAAATTCCATACAACTCTCTGTCAAGAATCAGATGCACTAAAACAGAGAATGGATGTGTAGAAAGATAGAATGAATGCATAGGAATACAAATGCACAGAAAGATCCAACAAATGTGCAGAAATAAGTCTTAAATGCGCCGATAGAATGAATGCATTGAAAGAGTGATTAGATGCGCGAAAAGAATCTTCATATGCGTCAGACTATCATTTTTGTCATGGATGCATAGAACTGGAAAGATGAATGCACCGGAACGACCTGCCACAATTGCAACTTGACCAAAAACTCAAAATAGAGATTAAAAACGAGGTAGTGGACCCACGGTGGGTGCCAAAATGTTGTTGAACTTCTGAATCATAGTAAATACTACTAAATATCCAATAACTTCAATGAAATTGATGCAAATACAATAAACAAACAGATTACCTTCATAGACTGATTCACCTCGTAACTCCCATTGTTGCCTATCTTGTATTGATCTTATGAATAAGTTGAGCTCTCAGAAGTGTGTACTTCCTTGTTGTTGAAGATGACAATAGGAGAATGGTTGTAGATGGATAATGCAATGGATATTAAACTAACAATGCAACTCTAGGATGGCTGGTAATGGAGATATGGAGACATGATTAGATGATTGTGATATGAAGATGAGGTTATGCAAATGCAATGAGGATACTTTGCCAAAGGCACACTGGTAGGATTCCTGTAGAGTAAGATTGCTAAAGCTTGAGTGATATGAAATGAGGGAATGAGGGTTCCTTTTATAGGCTCAAGAGAGGCCAAATCCAAGTGTCAATAGATCCATGACTAGAGGAATTACCTGTGACATGTATGGTTGAGGAAGCTTGAGAGAATGTGCGTGAATCAGAAGAGGACAAGTGTCGAAGCCTCTTTCATGAGTTATGGGAGTGAACAGAATATATTGAGGAGTTAACTAAATAGACTGACCAGTTAAGTGAATTGATTGATTAGATAACTGATTTGACTAATGAGTTAACTGATCTTGATTGGAGGATAAATAGGACATGTGGGTGAGGGGATATTAGCTAATTAAATATTAAAAATATTTAGTTATATGTGCAACATGGTGAGGTGGAAGAATGACATGGATGAGATGATGTGGAATTATGGAATTTAGGACTTTGGAATAGAGGAATTTGAGATTAATTAAATAATTTAGGATTATTTAATTATATGAGACATTAGAGGAATTTAGATGGTTTAATAAAATAAATTGATTTTATTTAATTATTAGAGGGATGTGAACCATTTAAATAAATTAGGATATTTATTTAACTAATAGAAGAAGTAGGAATAAAATAAATATTAAAATATTTTTTTAATTCGACTCGAGAGCTATTTTTAGATGTATACACCATGTTCCTCCTCATGTTAGTCGGCAAAAAAACTTTGGGCCACCCGAGGAACAGTTTGACATAGATAGACATATTAGAGAATTCCTTCGTCTACAGCCCCCGCACTTTTTTGGTACTACCGATGGCGTAGAGGCAGAGTCCTAGTTACTAAAACTGGAAGATTGTTTTAAACTCAAATATTATGGAAGCAATCTCAAGGCAAGGTTGGCCATTCACGTACTAGGAGGAGCTTCTACCACTTGGTGGTGATAGGAAGAAAGAAAGGGCCATATTTTAGTTGACACCTTGACTTGGGAGACCTTTGTAGAAAAATTCAGGAAAAGATATATCTCTGAGCATTTTAGACAAAAGAAGATAGATGAATTTCATGACCTATAGCAGAGGGGTCTTATAGTTGTACAATATGAGAATAAATAATTTTTAGAGCTACTTCCTTATGTTGATTACATTCAGGATGAGAAGCTAATGGTTAATAGGTTTGTCAGAGGACTTAATCATGGCATAGCGAGACTAGTATGCCTAGCAAAACCTAAGACTATACAAGAAGCCGTAGAAAAGGCTCTTATTGCAGAAGAAATCCTCCCTAGGAATCAAGGTAACCGTGAGCAGTACAGAAGCAATGAGCAAAACCAATAGAATAGAAACTTTTCTAGGCCACCTGCTCCCCAGGGAGGCTATTACAAGAATAATGCTTTACCACCTAGACCCCCTCGACATCAACAACAGCAGCAACAACAACAGAATTAGGGGCAGGAAACTAGAAACAATCAAGGTAATCAAGGGACACCATCTAGGACATGGTAGCCTTAGCCTCAACGTAGAGACCAAAGGCCTCAGACTCATAATGTGGGACTAGCTCGTACTTAGCAGAACTTTAGGGGTAGTCATGTTAGCTCCACTAGACCACCTTTTCAGCAGCAGTCTTAGACTCCCACTAAAGGTCCTTGCTACACTTGTGGTGGCATGGGTCACATTGCATGAGATTGTCCTCGTAATCGCTCCTCAGTAGGAGGTCTGCAGCTAGCTTACTAAGAGCTGACAGTTGGGGATGTGGGTAAATCCCACAAGGTTTTTGGTGCGGTTGATAACCGCCAGGAAGAGCATAAGGCTACGGTAATTGAAACCTAAGGTAAAATTGGTAACATTCATGTTTCTATACTTTTTTATCATGGGGTAACGGATTCATTCGTATCCCCTCCTATAGTGAAGCAATGTGGTTTGGTGGCAACTAGGCAACATGACGACTGGGATGTAGAGTTGGCCTTAGGAGTCAAGATGTCGGTTAATTCTTTAGTTCAGGATTGTCAGTTAGAGGTTGGAGCTTTCACTACTATGGTGGATCTTCGAGTCCTTTCGTTGGGATCTTATGATATTGTTTTAGGCATGGATTGGCTCAATGCATATAGTGCCAAGTTGGATTGTTGAACTAAGGTGATTGAGTGTCTTGACAGTGAGGGTATTCTAGTAAGGATCTCAAGGATTCAGAGGCTGGTGTCATTAAAAATGATTTCTTGCAAAGCAACTCAAGTGTAGCATGTGCAAAAGTTGTCATATGTTTGCCATATCTATTAGTGACAGATCAGAGGAAAAATTAGATACCACTGTAGATGATCATCCCATTCTATGAGAGTTTGTCGACATGTTCCCCTTAGAGATTACAGGAATGCCGCCTAAGCGAGATATAGACTTTCATATAGATCTTGTTCCAAGAGCTCAACCTATCTCTAGGGCTCCCTATCACATGACCACACATGAGCTTCAGGAGCTCAAAGTCCAGTTAGAAGAACTTTTGGAAAAGGGCCACATACGTCCTAGCGTCTCACCTTGGGGTGCACCTGTTATCTTCGTTAAGAAGAAGGATGGGTCACTCTGCCTTTGCATTGATTACAGACAACTGAACAAGCTCACAGTTAAGAATCGTTATCCTCTGCCTATGATAGACAATTTGTTCGATCAAATTCAAGGAGCCAAAGTATATTCCAAGATTGATCTAAAATCAGGTTACCATCAGCTAAGAATTACAGAAGTAGATATACATAAGACTGCTTTCTGGACCCATTATGGCCATTATGAATTCACTATAATTCCTTCGGGCTTACCAATGCCTCGGCAATATTTATGAGCCTCATGAATGGGGTGTTCTAAACTTTCCTTGACAAGTTTGTAGTTATTTTCCTTGATGACATATTGATCTATTCACGCACAGAGGAAGAGTACGAAGAGCACTTGAGGATGGTGTTGCATTGTTTAAGGGGTAATCAATTGTATGCAAACCTAGCAAAATGTGACTTCTTTCAAAAGGAGATTCAATACTTAGGTCATATCATCTCAGGTGAGGGAATTGCAGTAGATCCTACTAAGATCAAGGCTATTTTGGAATGGCCTGCTCTAACAAATGTAACTAAGGTTACAAGTTTCATGGGATTGGTTGGGTACTACAGGAGGTTTCTAGAGGGTTTTTTGAGGATTGCTCATCTGATTACTGCCCTTCAGAAACATGGAAAGAAGTTTGTTTGGACAGAATAGTGTGAAAGGGCTTTTGAGTTCTTGAAAGAGAAGTTAACTAGTGCTCCCATCTTAGCCATTCTTGACCCTACAACAGATTTTGTAGCATGCACCGACGCTTCTATCGAAGGTTTGTGTGTTGTTCTTATGCAAGAAGGATGTGTCATAGCATTTGAGTCTCGCAAACTGAAAGTACACGAGATTAATTATCTAACTCACGACTTGGAGTTAGCGGCTGTCGTTCATGCTCTAACGAGGTTGCGACATTTTCTCTTAGGTCACAAGTTCAAACTTCACTCTGATCACCAAAGCCTACAGTACATTTTCACATAGCCAAATCTTAATGCAAGGCAACGGCGATGGATGGAGTTCCTCTGTGAGTATGATTTTGATGTTTAGTATATCAAGGTTAAGGAAAATGTTGTAGCAGATGCCTTGAGTAGAAGGAAGCACGAAGTATCCTCCTTGGTCTTGTAGACTGATTGGCAGGGACGGATCTTAGATGTTTTGCCTCAGGATTCATGGTACAATGAAGTAGTTCAGGAGTTCAGGTCACAAGGGTCCTTGAAGGTCAAATTTAAGGGTTACTCTCTTGATACAGATGGTTTGTTGTGACATTACAGTCGTATTTATGTTCCTCCTATGGGGAATCTTAGAGCTTTGGTGTTAGCAGAGGCCCATAGAGCCCCCTATACAGCTCACCTAGGGGTTAAGAAGATGCATGCCAACCTATGGAAATTGTACTTTTGGGTTGGGATGCAAAAAGATATAGCTAAGTTTGTAGCCAAATGTCTCGAATGTCAACGGGTTAAGGCCGAGCACTAGCATCTGGCGGGGATGTTATATCCTCATGCCATTCCTGAGTGGAAATGGGACGTAATCTCGATGGACTTCATTGTGGGCCTCTCGATGTCATCTCATAGGCATGATGCAATTATGGTTACTGTGGACAAATTAACTAAGGTAGCGCACTTCACTCTGATGAAATCCTCTTATAATGCGGCCTCCGTAGCAAAATTTTTCCTTGATGACATTGTTAGATTGCACGGTATTCCTCAAAAAATCATTTCTGATAGAGACCCAATATTCACTTCATCTTTTTGGAGAAACCTGCAGCAGGCTCTAGGTACACAACTCAATTTTAGCACTGCATATCACCCGGAGACTGATGGATAGACTGAGAGAGTGAATCAGGTTCTAGAGGATATGCTAAGGATGTATGTGATGGACCAACAGTCCAAATGGGAAGATTACCTCTATTTAGAAGAATTTGCATATAACAATGACCATCACAGCTCCTTAGGCATGGCCCCTTTTGAGGCCCTCTATGGTAGGCCTTGCAGAACACCCTTGAGCTTGGATAGGTTAGAGGACAGAGTTGCAGTAGGTCCAAACCTAGTACAAGAAATGGAAAGATAGGTAACCTGAATTCGAGAACAGTTACAGATAGCTCAAGATAGGTAGAAGCAGTTTGCGGATGCCAAGAGGATAAACAGGACCTTTGAGGTCAGTGACAAGGTTTTTCTGAGAGTTCGGCCACACAAGAGCCTGATTTGCTATGGAGAGGGTTCTAAACTTGCACCCAGATTTGTTGAACTCTTCGAGATTCTTGAGAGGATTGGCCTGGTTGCCTACCATCTAGCGTTGCCACCCAACCTATCGCACATTCATGATGTTTTTCACGTTTCTGTTCTTAGAAATTATATGTCCAATCTTTCTCATGTTTTGGATTGGGGTTCCCTCTAGGTCACGCAGGACTGGCAAATATCTCTGGAGCCCATTCGAATATTGGATCATCAAACTTTGGCCCTCCGATGGTGAATGCTGGACCAAGTCAAGGTCCAATGGGACTAGCTAGATGAGTCCACTGCTACTTGGGAGGAGACTTCTCAGATGAGGTCCTTATACGCTCACCTCTTTGAGGGCTTCCAGGAGGAAGCCTAATACAAGAGGGGGAGGATGTGATGCCCATCCTTTTTACATTGCTTTGGTTATCATGACTTAGACTATTTGACTATGCTAGATGGACTATATAATGGTTTTGGTTTGGATAATTTTTCACACTTATGCTATTTTACTAGACATTATGTTTGATGAACCTTTGGACATGATTATATTTTATTATTTATGTGGTTGGACTATGTTTTGATTAAGCTAATTAAATGATTTTTCATATTTATTTTATATGAGAAAGAAAGGGATTGGAAGTAATGAATATTTTTATGCTAGCGAATTAAATAAATTATTTAAAATTGTTAATCATGTGATTTTGATAAAAGTTGATATTTAATGATTTTTTTTATACATTATGTTGCTTCGGCAATTATTATCTTGATAAACTTATATTTGAACTTGAGTGTGCAGGTGGGTGGTCAAGATCCCTTAAGTGGATTTCAGAGACTCCATAAACCCTTGGTTAGCCCAGTTAAGCCTAGCCTAACCCAGGGAAGGGGTTAAGGCTAATTTGTGATGTAATTTCATTATTGTCTTTTATTTTAATTTTTATTGGTTGTGGTGATTTATTGTTTATAAATTTTTAATTTAAGTGGTGTGAGAGTATTTTAAATTATTTAGAGTGTTATTTTAAATTATTTGTTCTATCTTATGATAGTATTTTGTGGATAATGTTATTTTATTTAGTTTTATTTAAATTAGTCTTGTGGGAAAAAAAGTCTTTTTAAATTTATTTATTTAATCTTATTTCAATTTATTTCCTCATGGGATGAGGATAAATGTTTTAAATTTTATTTTAATATTTTAAACTTTTGGAGAAGGTTTTATCTTTTGTTTCTCTTTTAGAAAAAGAGGAGTTTTATGGGAAGAAAAAGAAAGTTGTTTTTTTATTTATGCCTTCTTCTTTTTGGAAGTTTTTGGGGAGTTTTAATTATGAGAAATTTGGAGAGGGTTTTCAGACTTTGATTCATTATTCTGATTTGTGCGTGAAGTTTTATGAATGGAGAAAATTGTGAGAAGATAGGGACTTTTGGGTTTTGAGTTGGAAGAAGTTCTGCTACTTGAAGGCCTTGGATTCACATGCAAACAATTGGGAAATTAAATTAGTTTTCAATTTTTGGACTCACCCTAACTTGGGGAGCTGAGGTAAATTTTCTAAGAGCTTCTTACTTTTTGAATCTAGTAAAAAAAACTTTGTATATGTTTGAGAAATAAAATTTCTATGGGTGTTGGGTTTTGTCTGTGTTGGTTGTAACTTTTTGTTTGGGATTGGGTTGTTATGGGAGCGGCCCTCCATCTGGATGAGAGTCTCCCACATGATTGGGGTAGAGAGAGGTGTGGAGCCTCTCTTGGGGAAAGTATTTCTGGTTTATGTATTCAAATAGAGAATTTGAAGTTATCTGTGAAAAAGTATGTGGTTGTTGAATTGGAAGAATGGGTATATGATGTTGTTATTGGATGTGGGAGTATGAGTTTATGTGGAGTTATGGATGTGGTGTTGTGTGGGAGTTTTGTGTTTTGTGGAGTAATAGAGGATGATATTTATTATGATTATGTTTTGGTTTACTTCCCCAAGAAGGATGCTATCCCCTTTCTCCCCCTTTTTGGATCCCATAAAGATCCTCATGTGTGAGTCTATCCATGGGATATTGATTGTATGTTGTACTTTGAATGTTATGAAATTTGTTAGTTTTGCTTGTGTTGTTATCCTGGTTTATGGAGTTCTCCTGCTCGAGGGTGGGATGTGCTAAGGCTATCCCTACGGTAGGGTGGAGAGTAGGACTTGGCCACCTATTTGACCTTTTGTTTGTGTGCAGGTATTCACAGGTTGATGCAAGGTTTAGACTGTTGGAAAAGTCTTATTATGTGAACTGGGATAGTTGTGTTTAGTTACTGGTGGACATATGTGCCATCCATGTATTTTATGTGGAAAGATTCATTGTAAACCAAGAAGTAGTGAAGTTGTACGGTGGGTGAAGAAAGCCCCACTATACACTGTTGTGTCAAGACAAAATTAGGAACTTGTATTCTCCTTGAAAATCTATTGTATTTGTGTGTTGAGACAAAATTAGGAACTTGTATTCTCCTTGAAAATCTATTGTATTTGTGTGTTGCGACTCTGAAGGAAAAAAACAAAAAAACAAAAAAAACAAACAAACAAACAAAACAAAAAAAACAATTTCCCTTATTTTATGCATGTTTGTGCTATTGGAATCATTTCAGAAAAATTGTTTTCTAGTAATTCAACTCAATCTGAAAATAAAATTATATAATGTTAACAGTATACCATTGTTCACCATTTAATTAATCATTTAATTCTTTTTACTATTTATGAGTTTTCATAATTTATTTAAGAATCTGAATATTTATTTTCTCAATAGCAAGTTTACCGGTTAGTTAATTCATATCTATATCTTCAAATGTGTAGGTCGCGCTCCCTTTGTATCATAAAATTAACATTTTATATTTGTTTCACTTGCTTGTATCAATAAAAATTCGCTGTTAGAGATCCGTTGGAGCCTGCGAAACATATAAATCTCTGTTATACTTTTTATTATCTCTACAAATTTTAACCTGCAAGCCGTTGTTGCACATAATGATCACAATGACATTTGATTTATAAATATTAACATTGTTGTCTTAAAACCTTTCACCGTTGAATGATCTCTGAAATCTTTAACATCCGCCTCTATGAAAAAAATGTAAATTGCAGTATACATTGACATATCACTGTTAATATAAATACCTCTGCTCAAACCTATCCTCACTAGAACACTTAAATATTCGCTGCATAAATCTTTAATACAATCGTTTCTGTATCATCTTTCATTTAAAATTCGATGTCTTCGTCACCTTCCATTGCCACCTCTTAAACTTTGTAAGAGTTAAACCACTAAAACTTGGAACTTTTAAATCCACTGACCTTTATCACTTTTACAATAATTTTACCATTGTAAATTCGCTGTTTAAAATTCGCTATGGACATTTGATTTTATATAAACTTCATTATCAGCAATGTATATTTTACAATCACTGTCATTCAATTTCTCGGTAATACCTTCTCAATGTCGTTCTTTAGATTTACTGTGTCATTTTTAAATCTGCATTAACTTTAAGATCTATGAAGTTTTTAATATGTGAATCGTTGTTATAAACATTAAACTCTGCAAGGTTTATAAAATGATTTCTTTGTCATCTGAATAATCTATGATCGTTGTGTAAAATACTTTCGTATTGAAAATTTATATATATATATAGAATGTTTGTTCTATTCAATGTATTAAAAAAATTTACCAGAATGCATACCATAGTTTATTTATTATTATTTTAAAATGGAATAAAGAAACTGGATTTAGTTTAAGAAGATATAGTTAACATTAGGTTTTATTGCTTAAAAGCATAGATAGGAAAGTCAATATGAATAAGGAAAACAAACTAGTTTTATTTTATTAGTTCCTACCTTTGGCAGGATTACTAATGCATCCCTTGGATGTAATTATTTCAATTTATTTAGCCCATAGTCATGCAGAATTAAAAAATCTAAACAAAATACTATAGTCTTTAGTTTTTTTTTGGCTATTTATTAAATAGGAAAATGTGATTTATGTTTTTTCTTATTGGATGATACTTGAAACAGTAAGTGCAAAAAATCAATTTTTTTTTTTTTTCAAAAAATAATTAATTGTCATTCGATGTAAAGACAATTCAAGTGGATGAAGTTTGCAAATGACGGCGGAGATGGCTTGTTGTAGTTATTTCGAGTGCTTTGTTAATTAATGATTCTTAATTACCTTTAATAGCTCTGGGTGCTATTCTCAGAAGACAGCGATCAGAGGTTTTCAATTTGTTTGATGCCTATCTAAAATGTGATTTTTTCCTACAATTTGTTTTCCATAGTTTTATAGAAGGTAAGCAAAAGTAAATCATATTTGAGCTCATCCTCTTCCGCCGCTCCTTAAACTTCCATTCTCCACCACTTTGAGCACCGACACAGATAATCTATAAAACAAAGATAATTTGGAAGAAGAGGGACATAGATCTTTTGCTCTCTAAATTTTCTTAGTCTGCAGGTTGAAGGAATTTCTAGTCTTATCATTGCCAGAAATTGGAAATCAGAGTGAAAACAATTGTGTGCTTCATATTACAGGTATTTTGGGATTAAATTCTTTATTCTGTTAAATTCATGATTTATGAAAAAGTAACCGAATTATTTGCATAAATTATTTCTCCAAGCTTGATTTGTATTTATATAAATCTTATTGTCCCTATTGTTGTATTGTTACAAGTGCAATTCACGCTTCTTTTAATTGTTTTTAGAGTGCATGCAGGTATATGCATAATTACAGTCTCCCTGTTCACAACTTTCACTTCCAGGCTGCCTTGCCTTCCCTAAGATTGATTTATGGTTCTCCTTGTAGTTATGTTTAGTATCCAAATCTAAAAAAAAGAAGGGTGGTTGCAAATACTCTTAAATCCATATTCATTGAGATCTGCATTTCATTCATTAACCCTGTCAATCAGTCCACGCACCCCATCTTATGCTATATATTTATCCTGTGTTTTAAGTATAAATGATATTATATGATAATATATGAATCATAGAATATTATTAAGGTATGATATATGAATCCTCTTGTGCACATCTTGTAGCTTAGGCCTCTCCTAAAATTGCATTTCATGGATACTTGGTTTTTAAACAGTTGGAAATGCATGGAGCGCAAATCAATAGGAAATTAAAATAATCAAAGTTCTCAATATTTCTGCTCAATCTGATGTTCAAGGCATCATTTTTGTGCTTCCACTGTCAATTGAGGAAGATTTGACAGTAACCATATAATGGCAGAAGTTGGGAGAGCTTGCCACTCTGGATCCAGTGTGAAACTTGTTTAGATGAAGTATTTATTACTCGATTGTAATTTCTCTACTTACTCCCATTGTTTATTTAAATACCTTTCATCTTCCATATTTTTTCATCTTCTTTTGCACTATTAGTAAGTTGCTGGAAGATTAGTCTATAATATATCTGCCACGTTATGATTGTTTTCGTTGGGTTTGTTTTGGCTAGGCTGCCCTATTTTCTTTTTCCCCAGATAGGAAAAGGAATCATAGTTTGATTCAATAATTTACTATGAAATTAGACAAAGTTACAGTTAATTTATTAGTAAACAAATAATACTATAGTTAAAACAAAAAAGCAAGATCTTTTTATTTTAAGTAATACATCTTAGTTCTTAATACTAAATTTTAGGAAGTCAATGAAAGGGATAAAAACAATGACCCACCTTAAAACTCTTCTTCACAAGGATTAGTTGTAAACAAAGATCATTTTTTTTCTCAAACCCCATGGCCATCAAAACATTAAACCCTCATTTATAATCTAGATTTTTTCAAAAAGACGGTAGAATTCAAAAATAAAACATAATTGAATTTCCACACTAGACATAAGGGAAATGTATTCCACCTGCAAAGGATGTATTACTCCACTGTCTAATATGGAAGAAGTAGAGGAATCTCAATTCAATATATAGATGGGCTAAAGAAGAATGATAATCCTGTGTCAATGAGGATGAAGTTTCATTTACGTTTGTAGTGGAATGTATGCCTAACATGCATATAATAACAAGGAGGGACTGTATTTCCCCACACTAAAGAGGCTTAGTAAGCCAAAAAAAAAAGATTGACTTATAATAGTAGCAGTGTTGAAAAAAGCATTTACAGGAACTATGCAGTAAAAGAATCAGGAATGAAAACTTTGCGATCAAAATATGTGAGTGGTAAAACACAGTGGAGGGATAGACATAATTAAATAGCATAAACTATCCAACTTTAGCCTATCATATAATACTAATCATATAACCTCAATTCTTAATACTGAATTTTAGGAAGTCCATGAAAGGAAAAAAAAAACACCCACCTTAACATTCTTCTTCACAAGGATCAGGTGTAAACAAAGATCATTTTTCTTCTCAAACCCCATGGCCATCAAAACATTAAACCCTCATGTATAATCTAATTTTTTTCAAAAAGACAGCAGCAAATTTTGTAGAATTTTAAGATAAAACATAATTGAATTGTCGCAACACACAAAAGGGAAATGTATTCTTCCTGCTAAGGATGTATTACTCCACTGTCTAATACAAAAGAAGCAAAGGAATCTCACATATAGATGGGCTAAGGAAGACTGATAAGCCTGTGTTAATGATGAGGAAGTTTCATTTACACTTGTCATGGAATGTATGCCTAGCACATGCACATAATAAAAAGGAGGGACTGTAATCCCCCACATTAAAGAGGCTTAGTAAGCCAAGAAAGATTGACTTACCATAGTAGCACAATAAAAAAAGCATTTATAGGAACTATACAGTAAAAGAATTCAGGAATGAAAACCTTGCCATCAAAACATGTGAGTGGTAGAAGACGGTGGATGGATGGACATAACTGAATAGCATAAACTATCCCAATTTAGCCTATCATATATATATATTTGAATAAGAATGCAAAACTAATCCTCTGCAAACAAAGTTGTTGGTCTCACCAATGGCATGTTGGGCAGATATCTGTTGGCATTAGTCCACAAATCCTGAGCGTAGTAGAAAACAAAATACAAGAATGTTGAATACACAAACTGATGGCAAAAATAGCACCCTGTCTCGCCTGAACACTCCAACGAAGCATTAACGTTGGAGGAGAGAGGCAAGTAAGAAATCTCCAATGTTAGGTAAGTTTGGCTATTCCAGGTTATATAGTGCATTTTCTTCCTTGCATTGTAAATAATATACAATCCCACCACTTCCAGTTTTGTAGAAAATAGCATATAGTTCTAAGTGTTCCAAAATCATTGAAGGAAGCTGGTTAAATATGAAGTTCATTGTATGAAATTAAAATAGCATCTAGTATGTGTTAAAATACTCTTGCCAGCATTCGTAGCTTGAATGTCGCTCCTGGAATAGGTTTTGGCATCCATAAAAAAAAAGATCTTTTTTCTCAGATATTATCATTGGAAATTGCTAGCGTCCCTTCTTTCTTGGGCGCTGAGATTACAGGTGGAGGGAGGAATGTATGTTCTTTTTTAACAAATGTTAAAACATCTTACAGCTGTCAAAACTATTAATCCACATATTTACAATGTACAACACCTGGCAATGCGAAACGGTGGAAAGAAAGAATGGGCGATGGAGAAGATGGGAAGAAATATGTGTCAACAAAATAAAATGTGGTGCCTTTAGTGGGGACATTGCCTAATGTGACTACTGCAACTATGGTCTTCGTCCACAAGCAAAGTAGAACAACATATGAATCAACCTATAACACATTTTACTAGAACAACATATGAATCAATCTATAACACATTTTAAGGGAAAGATATAAATCTTGTCAGAATGCAAGTGTGTCATTGGATGAGAAGATACAAGTTGGAATGGCGAAAATGAAATATGGCGTAGAAATTGTGCAACTTTTATTATCTAAAATTATTAGTATTTTAAATACCTCTGCGCAATCATCTTATAAGCACTACGCAGTTTTCCAAAACAATGGTGTAACCCATAATAAATAACACAATAGTTAAGGAAAGTGGTGCTTGCATTACTACCAACAGGGATTTAAGTGCTAAGTTGGATCAATTATATGGATCAAGGTAATTTAATTATAGCTTAGCATCAAAAGACCTGATGTGCAGAAGTATTCAAAAGACTTTGGGAAGCAATCCAAAGGAAAACATGGTGCCACTATGCATTGTGCAGCCTACTAAAATGCAAAGCATTTAAAATCATAGGGCAAAGATAGCACATGTCAATTCTCCAACGTAGCATTCATAACTTTAACTGTGGCATTAGAATTTAATTACAGTGCCTAGCATTTCCACAATGCGTGTTAACATCTAACAAAGCAAGTTATGTATGACATAGAGAAATACTGACAACAAGCATATTCGAAAATGACGCAAATAAAACCTTAAAACTAATAAATCAAAATATATGAAAAAAGAGTTGATTGACTTATTGATTATAATATTATTTATAAATAAAAATAAAACAAAGCAAATATTTGATTAATTATAATATTTTTATAATTCATTATAATCTTATTTATTTTTTTCAAAAAAAATTGAGCTTTTAGGGGAAAACTAATAATATTTTTATTGATTATATAATATTGTTGATTATCAATAAAAAAATTATAAATTCAAAAATATATTGACAAATTATAAATTATAAATTCAAAAATAATAACTCGTGACAAATCGATCAAAAAATGCAAGTTACAATGGACAATGCCAATAGACCAGAAGAACAAATGGAGACTACCAATCAACAACAATTGAAAAGGTAAACAATATTCTTTGGTTGCATCTATGTTATACCTAATCAAAATTCTACACTTGAACTAATTTTGTTTTGGTTCTTGCAGATCAAAAGTAAAGAATCAAAATCAAGTTTCAATTGAGGACTTGAATGCTCGTAAAGCAGGCAACATTTTCCAAGGGGACGTCATTGTCAAGTATAAAGCTATGCTTGATAAAACAAATAAGACACGTGAAATGACCATTACCCTGAATGTAACTGTTGATCTAGTTCCTCATTATGAAGACAAAATAATTCTAGGTTCAGGACTATGCATATCCAACTTCCTAATTGCACCTAGAACAAATTATGATCGCGGTGATTGTGACTGCATACTGATTCTAACAAAGTCCTCAACAGTGGAAATCATTCCGCGAATTTGTGTAGACTATAAATTCATCCCTGGCACAACCATAAAACAATTGTTGGCAAGTACATAGCAATATGCTACAAGCACTATAGGTATATTGGTTACAAGAGTCAAAAAAACAACTCTCCAATACATTGTTGATGTACAAGATGGAGATTCTGAGTTCGACAAAGTCCAGGTACACATGTAAAGGTACCAGCTATTGGTTTGAACTTCAAATCATTTTGAAAATTTTAATTTTTATGGTAAGTGTACTGTATTTTAAGAAGCTTCTTTATGCTAGCATAGAAAATAATGGTTAGAAAGAGAAGAATTGTCTGCCTATGGTCTAGCATGGAGTAGGAGTGCTTAGTACCACAATGCATTAGTTTCAAATACTGGACCTGTGCTTCTCAGGATAATGCCGCTAAAAAATGTTGCTCGTACAATTGAAGAACCCTCTTCAGGTCATTAAAAAAGAATGACTATCAAAACCAAACAGTTAGCAAACCAAACCCAGACTACTGAGAAAAACGATAGCAAAATACTTAAACGGGCCAGTACCATTAGGTCAACATCCTTTGATACAGGTGACTTTCTCAAGCAACATTTGAAATTTTGATAAAAACATGTAAACCAATTATGCATTACCAGTTAAAGCCTGCTTCAAAAAGTTCAAAAAAATTCCTACACATGTACTCACTGTCCTCAAGTTAAATTTTTACTTATAAGAAAGCAACACACCTGTGTGGCAATAGATTCAAGCTCATCAAAAAACAGGACGCCAGGAGCTGAACATCTGACTTTGTCAAAAATTTCCCTTACATTAGCCTCACTCTCTCCAAACCACATTGCTAACAATTTGGGGCCTTTCACACTGATGAAATTGGCCTGGCATTCATTAGCAATGGCTTTCACAAGAAATGTCTTTCCACAATCTGGTGGCCCCTAAAATAGGACTCCTTTTGAAGGAGACATAACAAAATTTTCAAATTTCTCAGGATCCTCCCCTGGATATTGAACAGTCTACACCAAACCCTTAATGAATTTTGTTAGTTGATATCTCCTGGAAAAGCAGATCTTCTGCATTAAAAGAAAGCAAAGCAGAAATATAGTGAACCAAGCATCTCAACTTACCTCTCAAAGCTCCCTCCTGACATTTTCCAACCCTCCAAGATCTTCCCAAGTGACATCTAGAACTTCAACAACCTGTCAAAATGTTTTTCCAATATTCATGATCAAATTTGCCATTATTAAAATCAGAAACAAACAAACTTAGAAAATTAAAAATTTCAAAGCCCAACAGATCAATAGGTTAAAAATATAATCCCTATTTAACCGATATGAGAAAACTGGAATACGCCCAAACATGGTTTGACAAAACTCACAGTTTTGCGCAAAGCAGATGGGTTAGTAGAGCCCAATGCAGTCTGGAAGTGCTCATCAGTAACAGCCATTGAATTTAGAATCTCAGCATCTATTGTCTCATCTTCTAAGTCAATGACATCCATTTTTTCCCTAATGCATTGAAGTGCAGATTCAGTACACAAAACTGCAAGATTTACTCCAACGTATCCATGAGTATCCTTAGCAATCCTTTCAAGATCAACATGTACCAAGAAACCTAAAGCTTAATAAATACTCTCACCAGGAAACCTAAAGACTAAAAAATGCTTTCAAAACCCAAGCATTTCAATAACATTATAGATCTAGAAGTACACAAAAAAACTAGGCCCTGCAATACTTACATCATCAGAGAGCTTCATATTCTTTGTATGGATTCGAAGCACTTCCAACCTTCCGACTTCATTTGGAACCCCAATATCAATTTCCCTGTCAAAACTTGTGAATCTTCTGACTGCTGGGTCAATACTATTTGGCCGGTTTGTTGCTCCAATCACAATACCATGAGCACGAGATTTAAGTCCATCCATAAGTGTAAGAAGTTGAGAAACAATACTCCTCTCAACTTCACCGTGAGTTTTTCCCCTCTTGGGAGCTATGGAATCAATTTCATCAATAAATATATTGGAGGGAGCATTCTTCTCAGCCTCCTCAAAAGCCTTCCGGAGATTGCTTTCACTCTCTCCAACCAACTTTGACATAATTTTACGTCCATTGATACACAAAAAGAAGGCACCAGTTTCATTTCCAACTACCCTAGCAATTAAGGTTTTCCCAGAACCAGGTTACCCATAAAGTAGAATACCCTTTGGGGGCTTCACGCCAATTGATTTGAAAAGTTGTGGGTGCTTGAGTGGAAGTTCTACCAATTCACGGATATGAGCCATTTGTTTTCTTACACCACCAACATCATCATAACCAATTTCATCCAATCTATCTTCATCCTCACGCTTTGTGGGCTCCCCCTCACAGAAAATTTCAGTATCTGGAGAAACAACACAATATTCCCCAGCATCTATCTCAATTACCTTGAACTCCACACTACACATTCCACCTCTAACGAGGAAAAGATCCCCTTACCTTACTGGGCAATAAGCTTCCAAGAAATAGGCTGCAAGTTATAAATTGGTACTTCAGTTTTAGCACAGACTTCACAGAGTCAAAAAGGCTACCATATATTACATTGACAAGGCCTTGGTGCTGCTTCTCATGTATTCTATCCTAAAGGTCCCTTGTGTATTCTGTTTGATTTGACTTGCTCGTCCTTGACAGCTTGTTTATGCTTCAACTGTGTCCTTTCTAATTTGAATTGTTTCTCCTTCTAGAACCTGCTTTCCAATTAACATTCATTACTCTTCTATAGTTTCATTTTTTACTTACAGTATTTATACTTACAGATACAGATGCACCAGAATTTAGAGGACCATTTCTTAAGAATGGAAGAACAACTCTGAAGGAATGAATTTCCACTCATACTTTTCAAAAATATTGTCAAACGGATGAATGCAAAGACAACATGCTTCACACTTGCCAGTCAACATATATCGATGTATTAAATGACAAAAGGACCTTGGATCACTTGAACAGTTTACTGCACTCAACATTTGAGGTAACAACTCTTGAAATCTCCAATTTTTTTCTTGCAAATTTAAAATAAAATTAACAAAAAGCTTCTCTTGGTAACTAAATAATACTTCTATTTATATTGCAGGTGCAAGGAACATTAAAAATAGCCAATGCATTTTCCAGCCCTTTCCACGCATTTTGCTCAAAATGCAATTATAAATTTGATTCCTATGGAGCACTTGACAATGAAACTACACAATGTGATAGATACAATGAAGAGGTCGCTTATATCTACTTGCATTATCTCAAATCTATTCTGACCACTAACAATAAACAAACAATACATTGTTCTTGCGGCAACAATATCATCCAGATGTTGCTCCCAGAACTGCAAAAGATCAGCTTTGAGAAGTACCTTGAAGATAAATCAGCAGTCATCTTCATGTTACGAGACTTCAGCAAAAAATGACACTTTACATTGAATAAGAGCAATGTCATCATTAATGCATCTTGTGCTGAAGAATGATCACATCATGCCAATATACTAAGGTACATCCTTACTCTTCTTGCAACTTCTTTGTTATAAACAAAAATTATAATAAACAAATTTAACTTCTTCACCAACACTATAGTGTCTCCCCTGTCGCTTGTTTTGTCCAATAAAATAAATGTTCATAGTCATCTTCATGCTCATCTTGCAAGAAGCAAATAAAACACAACACCGCAACCAGACTGAATTACATAGGCATCGCCTGTCACTTCCTAAAGCATACAAAACTGCATTTTTGTTACATATATCTTATACACAAAACCTCTTTGATACTTTATGTGCTCTCTAAATCACAGACCATGTTATATGTTTATGTTTTCTGCATTTTGCAAGAATTGGACCACCATAGTGGAAATGAACTTCTAGATTCATTACCAATCTTCAACTGCCATAGTGAGAATGGAGTTATGGATTCTTATAAATATATACTATCTCGCACTCTTTACTACTTACAGATTTATTAACTATCTCTCACAATACTAGCTATGTTATCGTATGTGTGTTCCTTCTATTTATGTGCAACATTAGTATTGACTAGTTCATAATTTAAAGTTAATGAACTTTATATTGTATTTCCTACACAGTGAAAAGACAATATGCTAACTCGCAAATATGCGTGTTTTCCTTATTTATATGCAATATTGTTGATGGCGAACAATACACTCGTCAACAAAGATTTTCCCAAGATTTTAGATATGCAAAATACTCGTCACCTGCACTTGTTTCATTATTGTGGTTTTATATGTATATGTAAAACATGCTCATGAAATTTTGGATATATATACTGTCTTCGATCAAATCTTGCTGATCTTAGCAATTTTTTGTGAATGCTCATTGTTGGAAAGGAATACGAGTTTTCAAGTCTCCCAACACTTGATTGGTCTTTTGTTTATGGAATGACTGAAACTTGTTTTTGCTCATAACCGTGTCAGGATTTTTTGGCTCGTTAACACCAGAAAGATCAGTCATGAATAACCTTGAACTAAGTCTTAAACACTTCAGTATGGCAAAAGTATGGGCAATATTTTTTTACTACCAAAAATAAAATAGATTACAAGGCATATGAATTGATTTTATGCATATACCTACATCTTTGCTACCTGCACAGCTGTGCAATCTAGGTTCACTTAGAGAACTATGCATTAGGTGCACCTAAATAGAAATTTGCACTAGGTGCAAGACTTGGCTTAGGTGTCATAGAAAGATTCAAAGTTAATCGTACAACACACTAGGGCTAATTAGAATCCACTAACAATCTTAGTCTAACAATGAATCGATCTAGATAACAAATCCTAGTCTAAGTCATAATAACAACTAACTCAAGTCTACAATAGATAACTAATCCTAACTGTGTAGAATATCTAGGGCATTATTACACAATGATGTGTGGTGTATTAAAATAAAGCAAAAAGTAGATCTTTTAGTGATGATGTGCTTTATGTTGCCGATATATAAATCAACACTACATTCAAAGTTGTATTTAGGGTGAAAAGACCATCATTGTTTATATGTATTAGGAACTTTCCCGTATTTACCTTGTATGGTTCTCCTTCTCAATCATATTATTTTCCCGACACTTGCATAGATGTGTCGTTCTAATTCCTATCAGTATTATTACAGATATTTCTCATTTTTCTCATGTTCCTGTGCTTTTCCAAATTTGAACAAAGTCAATCTGTGATAATCCTGGATTAAAATTATTCATTCAATTACTTGATTGTATGTTCTCTTGTTGATGCAAGCTTCTCCTTGTAAATCAAACAAATTTATATCTATATATACATAGACTGAAAAAATTATTGTTCTCTATTAATTACTAATGCCAAAAATTCACATCTTAAGATAAATTGTATTAAGACTAAAAACAAACAATCTCAAAGAATCTCAAAGGGTTAAATTAAGGAGATTAAAATGAGCCTACATGGTATAAAATCAAAACTGTCATATTGGAGAACCCTTTCGATCGCAATTTGTCATTTCCTAAGTGTTGGTGGTTGTAGCCTTTACATGGTTTTAAATTTTCAACATGCCACAGACACAAATGTCAAACTCTATTGTTTCCGACCAATTTTACTTGCTGCCATTGTTTACCTGGAATTTGTCCATTTCTAATCTTGGATTTTCTAAACCAAATTAATTCATAGTTCCATTTTTTTTACCTTCACTCAACTTATATTCCCTGAGTCGTCGTTCTTATAACATAGAGGCAGGAACCTCACGCAATACTTCTCTTGTTGCTAAATAAAAAAACAATTTCTAAGTTTAAGATTTTATTAGAAAAAGGTTTTAATTTTTAAAGAATAAAACAATAAAGCAAGTTATATTTAGAATTCCATTGTGTAAAAACAATTTTTAAATTTGAAATCAATATTAGCTTTTATTACATTTATATTTAGAAAAAAGCAATCGAATTCTTTGAGTTATATAAGGAAGATGGTTTATAAGATTTGCTTTAAAATTAGTAAGATTATAAATTTTATATTATCATTTCATTTAAAAAAAAA
Source organism: Cunninghamia lanceolata (assembly GCA_027924645.1). NCBI lineage: Eukaryota > Viridiplantae > Streptophyta > Pinopsida > Cupressales > Cupressaceae > Cunninghamia > Cunninghamia lanceolata. The sequence continues at coordinate 12,439,692 of BSBN01001201.1, read as the reverse complement.
AAAAATCAATTATGGTATTATTTTATATGAAGTGTTTTGTCATTAAAAAAAATTAATTTTGGAAAATAAAAATAAAGAGATAAGTTTTAATTTTTAATTAGAAAAGTTAAGTTAGTTTTATTCATTGATTAGAGAAATAAGTCAATTCTTATTTTAATTAAAAAGATTGGAAAATTTTATTAAACAATTTGAAGTTAATGGAAGTAAATAAATATTATTTTAAAAAGTGTAAATTTATTTTATTTAAGTTATAGTTTATTAAATTTATTAAACCTAATAAAGAGTGGAATTTAGTGTATCAATTTGTAGCATGACTTATAATTATTCTAAACCTTACATTTGATTCGGTAGGACTTTTGCAAACAAAGGCTTTCATTATCCTAACTAACAGGAGTTTGGTCATCAACTGTGAAACTATAGGTAACTTTTTCTTTGCAAGATAACATTTACGTATTTAAACTTAGAAAAAAAATATTTCCATCTTTTTATCCCTCTTGTATGGTGACATATAGGAGGGCTCGTGAAGGGCATGACAGGTGGCATGCTTGGCACATCAATTCATTGGGATCTTGATGAGTTGCTTCACAACTCATGGAGTGTTGGTGTTGATTTTGATAGAGTGGAGCAGCAAAAGCTCAGAGACTTGTGGTTGTGTTTCAGAGTTCACATTCTTCATCGCTTGTTGACATGCATGATTCACTTCAGGGTTTTGGATTGGTCTAGTGTGAGGTCCTTGATGGATTTTGCATTCATGGATGGAGCTTCTGGAGACTTGGAGATTTTGGTGTTTGTGGTTGAAAGCATTGCATTGTTTGGAGGATGGGACCGAGTTGATTTCGAGTGTGTATGGCTTTCACCGCCAGAGGTCACTTTACAGGGTGTTCTTCATATTCTTCTTGGGAAATGCAGCCATAGGTTGAGGTTTTGGGTGATCAAAGGACATTTGATTGGATTGAGATACTTGTCATTTGGCGGTATGTTGCAGGATGCAGGTTTGTCATTACTTGAGGACAAGTAATCTCGGGAAGGAAGGACTGTAATGTCCCAATTTTTAGAGTGATCACCTTAGGAGAGCCAATGTTCTATTTTGCACACTTCAAAAATTTTGTTAGGCAAATTGAGTTGGAAAATGATTTATCCTATTTTTCTAAGAGTTTCAATGTATTCTCCTTGAGCGAGTAAAATTGTTTTCATGAAGAGTGGGCCCTTGGAGAAGGAAAAAATAATATGTAATACAGAGAAAAGAATGATTTCAAATCTTTAATTTGAATTCAAGGTCGATCTCTTTAAGGAGAATCAAATAAAAATAAAATTCAAGTCATCCCAGGTTGAATTTGGCCGGCCTAGTGAAAGGACTATCTAGGTCGGCCTTAAAAGAAAGTCAAACAAATAGTTTTGAGCGCCAATATTTGAAGAGGCTAAGTCGACCTTAGTGTAGAAGAATATAACCTTGGATATAAGTCAGCCCAATCCTTGTGTGGAATCAGCTAAAAGGAGAATAAACATAAATTCAAAATCTGATTTGGTACCAACATCAGGTTGGCCAAGGTAAGTCGGCCAAAGTCGAGATAAGGGAAGATGATAGCACCGCCTTGCTAGTCACCGCTCACAAACCCACTTTCAGAAATCAAACACAATGAGAAATGTAGAAAAATGATAGGAACTTCACATAACAATAATGACAAGAGGTTTAACAATTCCAAACAAATGATAGAAGAATAGATTCTTGTGCAACAAAAAAATTTTAGAAAGAGATAGGCTTTATTAGTTTATTTCGATGTCTCGATCAACATTATATATCCAATATTCGGCCTACACAGTCAGCCTTACAAATGAGAGCTTCAAAGAAACAAAATGCAAATTAAACTATCTTCTGTCAAAGAAATGGCTCATCTAAGAACCGTCAACTTTTATTTGATTTCACACTTGGCCTCTTCTTACCAGACTGTCGCCCTCCTCCATTCAACTTGCTTGACCTCCATCTTATATTTGCGAATAACACCTTCACTTTAAAGTCTACAGTAGAAATAAATACTGCCTGAACTTTGTTGGCCCAGAGAGAGATTGATTCCACACATCCCCATATCGCCCATGACTTACAGAAATCTCTAGAAAGGAGTCATCGATGCCAAAGTAAACTGCCAGCAATACATGCAAATGAATGTCGTTTTCAAACATCAAAAAGGAACTGTCATAAATGCGATGCATTGTTGGTACCCATTTTGGCCTAGAGGTTGAGCTTGCATGTTGGAGGGTTTCTTCTTTCAAACCCTAGGTGTTCCTATCCATCGGCAAGAGCTTGGTCTATTGGCGAAGGATATTGTGGTTCTGCCGACAATGTTGGTCGTGCCGATGGGGGTATCTCAAATGTTCATCGGCGAGAGTTGTATTGTCGGCCTAAGTATTTTGAGTTGTGCCGACGGTGGGAGGCTTGGCCGATGCGATGTCATCGGCGTAGGTCTCGCCGAGAGGGGAGCATGGAGTGGTCATCGGTGTGATCGGCATCATCGGCAGAGGTGTTTCTTGTTGGGCCGACAGTTGGTAGTCTGGCCGATGAGGGATGTTCAAGGTGGTCGTCGGCAGGAGTAATGCTATCGGCGAGAGAGTTTTCGGGTTCGCCGACGCATGAGGTCTCGCCGACAGAGTATAGTTTGTTGGTGCCATCGGTGTAATGGAGGATTATCGGGTGAATGGGCAGATTGTTGGCCGATGGTGCGAGTCTGGCCGATGGAGTTGCCATCGGCGAGTATGGGGTAGTGTCAGGCCGATGGGAATTTGGAGGATCTCTATCGGAGTGAGTAATATTGTCGGCCTAAGGGTTTTTTGTGGTGCCGATGGTGTATGTCTCACCGACGGAGGTGGGAAGTGAAGGACCATCGGCGAGACTATTGTGATCGGCGGAAGTGCTTTTGGTTGCTCTGATGGTCTTTGTCTCGGCGACAAGGGGTGTGGAGCTGGCATCGGGGTAACAGGGAGGATTGTCTTGGCGACAGCAATGCCATCGGAGTGAGATGGTATATCGGGCTAGCATTATTTTGATCTGCCGATGGTAGAAGTTTGGCCGATGGGCAGTGGGCGAAGGCATGTGTGTCGAGCGCGGCAAAAGCGCTCAACACTTTGTTTGAATGCGGTTATGCTTTTAAAGCGCTGGAGTGATCTCTTCACCGTGAATGTGGGATTATTCCCTTGTATATTTTGAACCCGCGATTGAACGTGTTTTGGCGGGAAATCTTTTTTGTATGCAGCGACGGTTTTTTAAGCGACAACGGGTGGTTGAGACCCTTAATGGCGACTGTGCTGGGGCATGGGCGAGTTGTTGCACAGTCAGGTACCAGATTTTTGACATGAAGACTTCCAGATAGTGGCGCGTGGCTCGAGGTTCCTCTGTCTGTTGCTGTAATAAATTTTGAGCGCGATTCCTTTGAAGGGTCTGTATCTAGCTGATTTTGATATTTTGTCTTGTAATTAATTGCTGTGGTACACTTTCTGGCTGTTATAAGCAGGAAGTGTTACTCATTTTGAGGTTGTTGAAAGTTGAAGATTTTTGGCTCTGTAATCCAAAACAAGCTGATCTGGTTGCTTTGTACAGCTAAACTTGTGAGTTTATGTATCTCCTGTTGTACGATTTGGCATGAATCCACTGATTTCATGGTTAATCTTATATGAATAATGCTATGTTTGCATGTGTTATGTTGATTCTGTCTCCAGTTTTGCATGTATCTTTCTTACTGCAATAGGGATGCCATAAGTATAGACAGCTTAACACTCTGTATTGGGAGATATCTGTAAGGCAGGTATCACATATGTCCCCCTGAAATCCAGTTTTAGCTATTCATGCTGATCATTCACAGGTGTATGTCTACTGACTCCAGGCCCTGGACAGACACTAATCTTGCTCTGTGTTGAGGTTATATACCATGTCCAGCTTTGCATCCAAACTCAAAATCATAATCAAACTCTAAAACAACCATTAGGACATTAGAATTAGTTTTAGGATCCTCAGTCCTCTGTCTGCAACTGCAAATAGGCCCAAAGCTAGCCCCTTTGCTCTTATCTTTCAGTTTTGGTCTACTTACAGGAGGACTTATCTGCTTTCTGACAGCATCCCAATCCTTGTATGCGTATCTCATGGATGTTGAGTAGGGAATACCCCCCAGGTCTTGCAGAGCTTGAAGAAGAAGAGGAGATAAAATATAGAGTCTATCTCCTACACTGTTGGCCCCTGGCCCAGATATCCTGTTGATCACTGATGGCTACCTTGTAGGGAAATCTGGGAATAAGCATCCAGTCTGGGAAAAAACCAACAGAAATTGGCGACTCCGCTGGGGAGATCAATGTCATATCCATGAAAGTTTGAGTCTACAAGATTGAAAAATCAGACCTGGAAACTATTTGTTGCAGCAGAGAAAAGGGTTATATATGTGACTCTGCTGGTGGATGACCCAGAAAGAAGGAAATCAATTTGCAGCTTCAGCTTGTTTGAAGCTCATTCCTCTTCAAGGAGGTGGCGACTCTGCATCAAAGAACCTGATAAAAGAACAAAATCAGTCAGAGAAGAATTTGCGGCTCCTGCAACATATCCAGGTATTTCATATTGTTGGACAGACTCCCTATTTGGTGAGATAGCACTGGTTAAAAGGGAAACATTGGTGAAAGCAGAGCTTGCATGCTTTTATTAGAACTTACTCTGTATTTCAAAGGGCATGCAATGTTGCTAAAAGGACTCATTTAAAAGACTTTAGGAAAGTTTGAAAAAACAGTCTAAATTGTGAGTGCCTAAAGTCATTGTTTGTAGAAAATCTGAGTAGAGAGGAGGGTTGCAAAAATATAAAGGATGTATTATCAGCCTATGCACCCTTGTGAAGTGTCAAGTGCAAAAATGTATAGCAGTCAGTCCCAACAATGTAATAAAAGAAGTTTCAACATAGACAGATATAAGCCCATAAATTTTAGTGGCATTTGTGGCTATCCAAATGCTCTTCCACCTAAAATCAGATTTTTTTTGCCTAAATTTAATGGTATAAAGGATGAATCAGCTGAGAGACACTTGCAGCAGTTTATGAATGTGATAGATGACTTTGAGATTGACCATGAGGATGTGGTTATGAGATTATTTGTTCAATCTCTAGATGAAGATGCAAGGGACTGGTTTTCCTACCTTCTAGCTCACTCTGTCAGCTCTTGGCATGGTTTTAAATCTGCATTTCTAGTACAGTATGGTGAAAGAATCTCTGAATATGCAGTTATTAGTAATTTTATGTACATCCATATTGAAGAAGGTGAGTTGATCCCAGCCTTTAACCTCAGATTTATGAGGGCATTGAATAGAATTCCAGAATGCATGAGACCTAATGATGCACTGTGCTTAGTTGTCTATTTGGGAGCTTTTGATAAGAAAATGAGTTACAGATTAAGAGACAAGGAGCCCACCACATTGCATCAGGCACATCAGTTTGCAATAGATATTGAAAACAATTGGAGGTATGGAATACAAAAGGGTTATTTCTCTGAAAATTTTTGTTGTCCTGCAGCCCCCAGTGTTAATGAAAGATTTAATTCAGGTGTTGACAATGAATGTCTAAGTATTCACACCCCTGTTGTCCCAGTTTTTGCATCATTCCAAGTTGATGATGTTTCTGTTATAAAGGAGGATGTCTTGTTTTGCCCAACAAATGAAGTTGAAAACAATGGTTCTTCAAGTAATATTTACATACCAGCCCTTATCAAAGAGCCATCATGTTTAAATGATCCAATTGTGCAAGGTTGTGATCATGTGGATCAACAGTCAGTATCAGTTTCATCAGGAAGTATTAGAGGGATGGAGAATGATACAGATAGTTCAACTTCAGAGTACATTGAAACAGCAAAAATTTTGTATATGGGGCAATCAGATGATAAAAATGATATCCATGATCAATTCATGGATCAGGTTTGTTCTTCTTATGACTCTGGATCTGATAATAATGAAGAAGAATTGGAGTGTCATGAAGAAGAAGCAGAGGCCTTTGCGGTGAGTGTTAATCCCCTTTATGATGAGTCTACAGGTGCCTTTGATGCTGTGAATCTTGACTTTCAGTGGTGCAGGATTAATCCTCTCTTTGAGGATGATGATGAATATAAAGAGACAGTTGACCTAGGTGATACATCAGTTTGTGAGGAGGGGGCATATGAATCAGATATCTTCAGTTCTTGTGAAGATAGTATGGATTTGCAAACTGTGGATAATGTATGTTCATCATCACTTGATCCAGACATGTGCAACATCGGGTGTGTGGATCAGGATTTGTTTTCAATATCAACAAATATTGGGGGTCTCATATTTTCTGAATGTCTTCAATTTTTGGACCAGCTAGATGAGTGCCTAATGGTATGCAGCAGCCAGGTAGGTGATGAGGATTGCCAAGAGCAACATGATGTACTGTCTGAGGGATATAACATACATATGTTACCTAATGTTGGAGAATATAATATGTATGATTCTATGTCTAATTTTGAAATCCAATATGACAGAGGTGAAAGTGATAGTGATAAGCTTTCAAAAGTGGTGGAGTATCTAATTGAGCAGATGACATTATGGGCAGATTATGCCAATCTTTTCAGTTGGGATTGGGATCTTTCAGTTTGGAATCAGGCATTTGGCAGGAAAAAATTTTGGTTTTTCCTTTTTGGCTACCCGGGGCCACCCAAGTGATGACTAAAATATAGTTTTTGTGCAGGTTGGTGCAATGATTGACTCTGTTGCCCAATAGATATGGCCCAATCTGTGAAACCAGAGATTCTGGGGTCCTTGCTGCAATTTTACACCTGCACGTCCCCAGACAGAGCCAGTGTTGGTACCCATTTTGGCCTAGAGGTTGAGCTTGCATGTTGGAGGGTTTCTTCTTTCAAACCCTAGGTGTTCCTGTCCATCGGCAAGAGCTTGGTCTGTCGGCGAAGGATATTGTGGTTCTGCCGACAATGTTGGTCGTGCCGATGGGGGTATCTCAAATGTTCATCGGCGAGAGTTGTATTGTCGGCCTAAGTATTTTGAGTTGTGCCGACGGTGGGAGGCTTGGCCGATGCGATGTCATCGGCGTAGGTCTCGCCGAGAGGGGAGCATGGAGTGGTCATCGGTGTGATCGACATCATCGGCAGAGGTGTTTCTTGTTGGGCCGACAGTTGGTAGTCTGGCCGATGAGGGATGTTCAAGGTGGTCGTCGGCAGGAGTAATGCTATCGGCGAGAGAGTTTTCGGGTTCGCCGACGCATGAGGTCTCGCCAACAGAGTATAGTTTGTTGGTGCCATCGGTGTAATGGAGGATTATCAGGTGAATGGGCAGATTGTTGGCCGATGGTGCAGGTCTGGCCGATGGAGTTGCCATCGGCGAGTATGGGGTAGTGTCAGGCCGATGGGAATTTGGAGGATCTCTATCAGAGTGAGTAATATTGTCGGCCTAAGGGTTTTTTGTGGTGCCGATGGTGTATGTCTCACCGACGGAGGTGGGAAGTGAAGGACCATCGGCGAGACTATTGTGATCGGCGGAAGTGCTTTTGGTTGCTCCGATGGTCTTTGTCTCGGCGACAAGGGGTGTGGAGCTGGCATCGAGGTGACGAGGAGGATTGTCTTGGCGACAGCAATGCCATCGGAGTGAGATGGTATATCGGGCTAGCATTGTTTTGATCTGCCGATGGTAGAAGTTTGGCCGATGGGCTGTGGGCGAAGGCATGTGTGTCGAGCGCGGCAAAAGCGCTCAACACTTTGTTTGAATGCGGTTATGCTTTTAAAGCGCTGGAGTGATCTCTTCACCGTGAATGTGGGATTATTCCCTTGTATATTTTGAACCCGCGGTTGAACGTGTTTTGGCGGGAAATCTTTTTTGTATGCAGCGACGGTTTTTTAAGCGACAACGGGTGGTTGAGACCCTTAATGGCGACTGTGCTGGGGCATGGGCGAGTTGTTGCACAGTCAGGTACCAGATTTTTGACATGAAGACTTCCAGATAGTGGCGCGTGGCTCGAGGTTCCTCTGTCTGTTGCTGTAATAAATTTTGAGCGCCATTCCTTTGAAGGGTCTGTATCTAGCTGATTTTGATATTTTGTCATGTAATTAATTGTTGTGGTACACTTTCTGGCTGTTATAAGCCGGAAGTGTTACTCATTTTGAGGTTGTTGAAAGTTGAAGATTTTTGGCTCTGTAATCCAAAACAAGCTGATCTGGTTGCTCTGTACAGCTAAACTTGTGAGTTTATGTATCTCCTGTTGTACGATTTGGCATGAATCCACTGATTTCATGGTTAATCTTATATGAATAATGCTATGTTTGCATGTGTTATGCTGATTCTGTCTCCAGTTTTGCATGTATCTTTCTTACTGCAATAGGGATGCCATAAGTATAGACAGCTTAACACTCTGTATTGGGAGATATCTGTAAGGCAGGTATCACATATGTCCCCCTGAAATCCAGTTTTAGCTGTTCATGCTGATCATTCACAGGTGTATGTCTACTGACTCCAGGCCCTGGATAGACACTAATCTTGCTCTGTGTTGAGGTTATATACCATGTCCAGCTTTGCATCCAAACTCAAAATCATAATCAAACTCTAAAACAACCATTAGGACATTAGAATTAGTTTTAGGATCCTCAGTCCTCTGTCTACAACTGCAAATAGGCCCAAAGCTAGCCCCTTTGCTCTTATCTTTCAATTTTGGTCTACTTACAGGAGGACTTATCTGCTTTCTGACAGCATCCCAATCCTTGTATGCGTATCTCATGGATGTTGAGTAGGGAATACCCCCCAGGTCTTGCAGAGCCTGAAGAAGAAGAGGAGATAAAATATAGAGTCTATCTCCTACACTGTTGGCCCCTGGCCCAGATATCCTGTTGATCACTGATGGCTACCTTGTAGGGAAATCTGGGAATAAGCATCCAGTCTGGGAAAAAACCAACATGCATAAAGGAAGGAAACTGTTGCACCAAGATAGAAGGGAATCTCCTTCAGAGAAACCGCCCACTCCACAGAATAAATGGCTTATCATTAACTGTTGTTTCTATTTTCTCAAGCACGACTGGAGGCATTTTATAACTACAGAAATAACAATCTTTTCTCCAACTATCCATGACCACAACTAATGCATGATCCATCTAAAAATAGACTGATTTCTATAGAAAAGGTCAGTAGACAAGAAAGTTAAGACAAGCAAGTTTCGGTCACACGGAAGACAGGAGGTTCAAGAATGCAGAGCGACAGGAGCTTCAAACACACCAAAATTGTAGAACAAGAACCCTACTTATTCACAAAGAAAACTAAAAGATTAAAAAATAAAATAAAACTAAAATTGAAAGAGGCAAGATGCCCTTGCATCAAACTCCCGGGCAGAAAGAGATCATGAGCTCCAGCTCCTGAGGCCTACAACTGAATGACCCAACTTATCAATCTCGTCTTTAGTAAGCCATGATGCATCTTCAATGGGGCGATTGCACCATTTGACAAGATACTTGAAATATTCATGCTTACGGGTCTTCTTTAGCAACTGTTTGTCCAAAATGCACTCTATCTGTTGTGGAACATTGAGTGTCCTAGATTGTTCTCCCATAGATGGAATTGTTTCTTCAACCTCTTCTACTTCTATATCTCATTTTTATGGATATAAATCTGCTACATTAAAAATAGGAGATATGTTCAAGTTTGTAGGTAGAGAAATTTCATAAGCATTGGTTGAAAACTTTCTAAGGATTTGACAAGGACCAATCTTCTTCATCTGAAGCTTATTGTATGTTCCTGTAGGAAATCTCTCCTTTTGAAGATGTGCCAATACAAGATCTCCAATCTAAAACTGCAGCTCTATTTTCTTTTGATCAGCATGCCTTGTATACTATAGATTGTTGTCTTCAATGTTATGCTTCATCTTTTCTTGAATGTCATGAATGACATGAGCAAATTCTTCCCCATCTGCACTCCTCTTTTCCATTCTAGCAAGATCATGAAGTTCAAACACACCTCTTGGTAGAAAGGATTGAAACCTGTGCTCTTGTTTGGGGAATCATTATATGCAAATTCAACTTGTGCTAACATAAGATCCCAACTTCCAGTTGAACTACCAACAAGACATCTCAACAAATTTCCAAGGCTTCTATTGACAACCTCGGTCTGCCCATCCATTTGAGGATGATAAGCAGAACTAAAATTTAGATTTGTGCCCAACTTCTTCCATAGAGTCCTCAAGAAATGACCCACAAACTTAGTATCCCTGTCAAAAATTATACTTCTTGAAATACCATGCAACCTTACAACTTCTTTAAAGAACAAATTTGCAATGTTAGTTGCATCACTAGTCTTCTTACATGGTATAAAATCTACCATTTTAGAAAATCTATCTACCACAACAAAGATTGAATCATTACCCCTTTGTGTGCAAGGTAAACCCAAAACAAAATCCATACTCACAGAATCCCAAGGTCTGGTTAGAACTGGTAATGGCTGATATAGTCCAGTGTTTTAACTTCTTCCTTTAGCATGTTGACAAATTCCGCACCTTTCTACATATCTTCTCACATCTGCCTTCATCCTTGACCAATAATAATGAGTGCTCAATTGCTGAAAAGTCTTATCTTGTCCAAAGTGACCAACAAGACTACCACTATGTTTTTCCTTCAACAAATTATCTCTCATGGAGCCTCTAAGAATACACAATTTATTTTCCTTATACAACAAACTTTCTTGTATCATATAATCGATCCATGGTTCTTTATTCTGGCAAATAGGATCACAACAAGCTACAAATGCCTCTCCAAAATCTGTATCTTTTGCATACAACTCTTTCAAACTTTCAAATCCCACACTGTTAGTTTTTATCTCACATAACAAGAAATTCTTCCTACTTAAAGCATCATCAACTTTATTCATTTGACCACTTTTATGCTTCAAAACAAAATTAAAACTCTGAATATACTCAACCCATTTAGCATGCCTCTAATTCAATTTATGCTGGCTATTAATGAACTGCAAAGCATGATTATCTGTGTACACAATGAATTCTTTGGGCAAAAGATAATGTCTTGGACTAAATCAAAGCATAAAATTCCAAATCATAAGAAGAATACATTCTTTTTGCTTCATTTATAAGCAACCAGTTTTCCCTCTTGACTTAGAACTGCACCAGTAGCCAAACCACTAGCATCACATTCTACTTGAAACACTTTATCAAAATCTAGCAAAGTAACTATGGGCTGTTCACTCACCTTCTTTTTGAGAAATCTAAAATTTTCTTTAGCTTCTTTAGTCCACACAAATGGTCTTTTACTTCCCTTAATAGTCTCCAATATAGGTGCTACCACATGATTGAAATTTCTTATAAACTTTCTGTAAAAACTAAAAAGACCATGAAAACTTCTTACCTCCATGATACTCCTTAGTGATGGCCAATCAAGTATGGCATGAACCTTCTCCTTATCCATCTTCAATCCATCCTTTGACACCACAAAACCTAAGTAAACCAGTTCAGTCTGCAAAAACACACGCTTCTTCAAGTTAATCTACAACTTCTCTTCATAACCTGCTTCAAATGCTCAATGTGCTCTTTTTTGGACCTATTAAGCACTAAAATGTCATCCAAATATACAACCACAAATTTACCAATAAATGGTTTCAAAACCTCATTCATTAACTGCATAAAAGTAGTAGGAGCATTAAACAACCCAAAAGGCATAACCAGCCACTCATACAACCCATCACTAGTCTTAAAGGTTGTTTTCCATTCATCTCCTGGTCTAATTCTTATTTTATGATAACCACTTTTCAAATCTATCTTAGAAAAATACATTGAACTACTCAAACAATCCATTAAATCTTCAATCCTATGTATGGGAAACCTATATCTTATTGTAATTTTATTTATTGCCCTTGAATCAGTACACATACGCCATTCTTCTCCTTTCTTTGGAACCAATACTGCAGGAACAACATAAGGGCTTAGACTTTCTCTTACCAATCCTTTCTCCAAAAGTTGCCCCACTTGCTTCCTTATCTCTTCATTCTCCATAGGTGTTAATCTATATGCAGCTTTATTTGGAAGGCTAGCACCCAGAATCAAATCCATATGATGACTTATGCTTCTAATAGGAGGCAATTCATTAGGCAAATCATTTGCAACAATATCCATATTCTCATTCAACATATCTTGTATCTCAATAGGCAAATCAACAAACTTTGTAGAAGTCAGTGCACATCTAGATTTAGGAATCACAGCATAACCAATTTCTTCATTCTTCAAATCTTTCAAATATTCTTTACCACTTACCATCATTACCTTATTACTATTGTTGTTGTCTTCTTCTTTTTCCTTTATGGGCAACAAGGTATGCTTCTCTCCATCCTTCTCAAAGGTATAAGTATTCGCCTTTCCATCATGCACCAAATTCCTGTCAAATGCCATGGTCTTCCAAGCAAAACATGGCACACATCCATGGGCATTATATCACACAAAACACAATCTTTATAACTGCCAATCTGAAAATCAACATAGGCCTGCTCACTAACCAATATTTAATGGCCTTTTTGTAACCAAGTCACCTTATATGGAGTTGGGTATTTTATCGTTTTAAGATTTAACTTTTCTACCATCTCAGTTGCAACAATATTATTAGTGCTACCACTGTCTATAATGAGCTTACAACATTTACCTTGTGACTTACACTTGGTTTTGAACAATGATCTCCTTTGAATTGGCTCTGGATTTTCCTTTTGTGGCTTTAACAACACCCTCTTAAGTATTAAAGACTCACCTAATTCTGCTTCATCTTTATGATGTATGGGTGATCCCACACTTTCTTGATTAGCATGAACAACTTGATTGCTTTTCTCAAATTTGGAATGTCCTCCTTGTGATGATTCAGAGAAGTCCCAACTCTTGTGCCCAAATTGATTTCACTTGTAACAATTTCTGGCAAATCCTTTTCCTCTACCTTGCGAACCACCTCTTCCATAAGATCTTCCACCTCTATTTTGAAAACCACCTCTATCATTGTTGACTATCCCACTGAAACTTCCAGCCTCTTCACTTTGATGGTGTTGTTGTCCCCTACTTGTTTTATGTCCCCTTCCTCTAAAACCTCTTCCTCTCTTCTTCTCTTGATGACTTTGCTTCCTTTGTAGCTTCTCCTCTGCCTTTAAGGCAAGTTGGTAAGCCTCTTCTAGGCTCCTTGGGGACAAAAGACTCGTTTCATCTTGCATACTGTGTTTTAGACCATTCACATAACAGGTTATCTTCTCCACATCTTCTTTAGCATGCCTAGACCTGATTATAAGCTTGTAAAATTCTTCTGTATAATCTTTCATAGACATATCTTTTTGCTTCAGATTTTGTAATCTCTTAAAGAGATTTGCTTGATAATCACTGGGAAGAAATTTGGCCTTCAACTTAACTACCATCCTATCCCATGAGTTAATCTTTTCCTTATTTCTCCTTCTTCTTTCAGTTTGGACAAAGCCGCATGGCAGCATGGCCTTTCAATCTTGTGCAGGCAAACTTTACTCTTTTCTCTTCTGCTACGCCCTCATATTCAAAATATTTATCCAAGTCATTGATCCAGTCGATTAAGTCTTCACCATTGAGGCTTCCAGCATAAGTTGGCACATCAATATTGGGTTTGGAACCCAAACTCATGACTGACCTTATCAATCTCTCACCAAATTTGTCTTTTGTATCTATCTGTCCTTCATTTTCTTCTCTCTGTGGTTCTTCTTCCACATCACTTACCTCCTCAATGTCCAAGTTTCCTCTCCTCTGTGCCCTCTCAAGAGCATCCAACCTTACAATTAGATTATGCATCAAGTTAGGGTCACCATGGTCTCTTCGGCCTCTGCCTCAGCCTCTTCCCATCCTTCTCAGAGGCATATTGACCACTTACCAATACCCAATCTTAACCTAGCTCTAATACCAATCTGATAGCACCGCCTTTCTAGTCACCGCTCACAAACCCACTTTCAGAAATCAAACACAATGAGAAATATAGAAAATGATAGGAACTTCACATAACAATAATGACAGGAGGTTTAACAATTCCAAACAAATGACAAAAGAATAGATTCTTGTGCAACAAAAAATATTCAAAAAGAGAAGGCTTTATTAGTTTATTTCACTGTCTCAATCAACATTATATATCCAATATTCAGCCTACACAGTCGACCTTGCAAATGAGAGCTTCAAAGAAACAAAATGCAAATTAAACTATCTTCTATCAAATAAATGGCTCACCTCAGAACCATCAACTTTTATTTGATTTCACACTTGGCCTCTTCTTACCAGATCATCGCCCTCCTCCATTCAGCTTATTCACAAAGAAAACCAAAAGATTAAAAAAATAAAATAAAACCAAAATTGAAAGAGGCAAGATGCCCCTACATCAGAAGGTTGGCCAAGGTAAGATGTAGTCGGTCCTCTTTGAAGAAATAATTAATAAAACAAAAATAATTGAATTCACCAATATCTATTTTGGGTCAGCCATATTGGAGAAAAACAATAATAAATAAGGAAATTCTTCCTAAGTCAGCCAACTATTATTAAAGGAGAAATTCAGGTATAAATACAAGGTATTTTGGATCATTTTAGATGTTATGAATCTAGTTTTATTTCCAATTTCCCTTTGTGGATCTACGACTTGGTTGCATCTATTCCAAGGATGAAAGCCATTGTGAATATGAGGTGAGTTGGACAAAAACCTAGCTCATCTTGAAGAGGCTTCATGATAGAAGTCTAATTGCACTTCATTGGAGGAATTTGAAGGATATTTGGAGCAAATTTATTGAAGATATTTGTTGAAGACATCTTGTAGATTAGATCACCATTTTGTGAAGGTTTTATGCACATTTGATGTTAGTTTTGGGATGCCATCTTGGTGAAGGAGTCATTGTAGATTTGAAATCTTGTTCAGACATCATATGATTATCCGGACAAGATTTGTTTGAGACATCGTATGATTAGATTTGAAATCTTTTGACTTGCTCAACCGATTTGTACTGATGAAATCCGCATAAAATCTTTTGACCTGGTGGACACACGAAATCTTTTTAGTATTAGAATTGTCTGGTCCTCCCTCTCGACTTGGAAAATCTTTTTAGCATTAATTTGGAAAGGGGGGGGGGCGGGGGTTGGGGAGGGCAGCTACTATTGGGGGCTCTCCTAGGTTGGGTGGGAATAGTGCGGTGCCTGGGTTCGGAATCAATAATTCAAGCTTTGGGCGAGGGAAGGGGCCATTGGCTCTCCAACCATTGGGCTCTCCGGTGCACTAATCACGGGGTCTCGATTCAAATAAGTGAGTGATGGGGCTTCCCACCTGAAAAGAAAGGCAGTAAGGCAATGGGCTCATTACAGAGGATAGATTCAGATTAGAACATTGAACTTGGTTGCAACTATCACCTTAGCCACCACCCATTCATAGTGGCAATTTCATTGTAGAAGAGGTGACTTCATTGTTGAGTTGATCTTGCATATTTTCCTTTGTTGGATCACCATCCTTGTAAGGATTCATGGAAGATTTCATATCAGGTTTGCCCTTATAACAACAACAACTTCTTTGCAAGATCTAGGTGTGGTTATTGAGAGCATCATTGCATCCTTAGGGCACTGAACCCTAGGAGAAATTCATTCATTTGTTGGAGCGCTGGACCTTTGGGAGGAGTTTGTCCTTAGTTTGGGTTATATTTTGATCATTGTTACTTCATTGCCATCACAAGGGAGGTCGATCAAATAGTAGATAGTTGGACATCAGATTGGCAACATACACCATCATTTTATTTGTTACTATCTCTCATTACAAGTGGTAGTGACCTGCATAGGAGAAGTGCAGCCATCTTGGAAGGTATTGTCATCATCTCATTACAACATTCAAAGGCTTTCTTGATCACATCCATCATCTCTTGAGGGCATATCTGAGTTGTAGATATTCGCCTCATTGTTTGCCAAGATTGGTATGTTGTAGAGCATATTTCATCTTTGAATTTCGTAGCAGCACTTATGTGTTCATTTTGGCTATGGTAGAGCCATCTATTTGATGTAATTGTGCATTTGAGAAAACTGAATTCATAATAGCAGAGGCCTGATTTGATTTGATCATCATTTTGGCTATCAACCTAGTGTGGATTTGTGTAATTCAACTAGGGTTTGATTGTTCATTTTGGCAAGTTGATTTGATATATTTTGCATGATAAGTGGATGGGAAAAAACATATGTTCATATCAGAGATAACAAAATTAGAATTCAATCTGAGAGCTTGAAGTTGGAAATTTGAAAATTTAGAAATTTTGGCAAAACCCTAGTTTAGGACATTACAGTTGTATCAGAGCTTGGATCCTGCCAGTCTTGAGGGTTTGGAAAAATCTATCCTATTAGCATTCATGAGAATAAGATCCGAAGTTAAATCCTCCTACACTTGGATGTGATTTGACTTGATTTTATCCTTGCATGTTATGTGGAAAAGGATCTGACCAATCTTTAAACAGTTGTGAGTCATGGGTTATGAGGTTGTTTTGTCATTAGTAGATGAGTTGGCTACCATACGTGATGAGTATGATGCACTTTTGAACAACATCAAAGAATGTATAAACTTTAATCAATATATGGAGCATCGAAAGGCTACATCAAGGGCTAGAATTAAAGATGGGAGATTGTTACCTACCTTCCTTCCTTCCTCACAAACAAAGGAAAATATATCTTATGATAAATTGAATAAGGAAATTGAAGAAATGGATCAAAATGAAGAAGTGGGAAAGAAGGTTCATAGAGCAGGTAGAAGACTTGAACATCTATCCTAGCCAAAAGATGCACTTCTCGACACTTTGGAGGAAGTGGAGGAATGTCTTCACATGGTGGATCAGTCACCCTCTTGAGTATTGCAAGCAACCGTGATCCCTACAATATCTTCCTTGGGTAAGCAAAGGTTGTTAAGACACATTGCTAAGGAGGTAAGACTTCTTGTTAGTTCATGTTTGAGCAAAATCATGAGAATCTCAGCACCTGAAGCTCCTTACAATGATAACACATTGAAAGAGGTAATTCAATTCATGGTGGATAGATTCTAGGATCTTGATGACATCACATGTCCTCACTTTCTTAGAAAGGTTGGTATACTTGAAACATTTGCAAAGGTCAGATTGGACAATATCATGTGGGATTTGGGATTGAATGATTTGATCAACATATTGTTTCTCCATTTCTTTGTTGTAGTTAGAAAAGAACATGTTGATAATGTTATTGCAGCCATAGAAACCATCATGGTTTTGACTATTGATGAGAGTGATGTTGTGCCATAATCACTTCATTCTATTCCAATGGCTAATAGGAAGAAGGTTGATCATGTCAAAATGGACTTAGCTAGAAGGCTGATTGTTTAGTGTGAGAAGAAGCTAAAACCTTTATTGGTTAATGAGGAGAAGGTGGATGAAGAGGAGTTCATAGCAGGACATTTGGATAAATAAAAATCACTTGATTGTGACTTGCATGAAGAGGACAAAAATCAAACAACATGCAGCCCTAAAGAAGATTTAAATGCAACTTCATCTCAGCCCTATGAATACAAGATTGAAGAAGAGACACCTATTGAAGAACACATGAAGATTGAAGAGAGTACTACCATGGAGTTTGATTAGCCACATAGAGATATGGGTTCTTGTGATGTTTCACAAATTGAGCCTAGAATTGCTTCATCACCTTTACATCATTTTGATATGGAATCAAGTTGTAGTTTGGGTGTCCTTGAGTGGGACATTGCTCATACTTATGTGAACAATTTAGAAAATTTAGTATGTGGTGAACAAAGTGGATTGGATAAGAATGCTTTGACATTGCAAGATTTGAAGGATCCCTTGGTAGTTAAGGAGGATATGGTGATGCACACTCTTTCTGGATCAACCATTGTAGAAGGACATGCTCTAGAAGATTCTACCCACTAATTTGGTGGTGACCCTTTGATGGAGTATGATGGTCTAGTCTTTACACTTGGGTATAATGAAAAAGAGGCCATAGAGGAAGTTGATTGGAAGAAGCATGATTATGTTGACCAATTAAAAAATGCATTTCAAGATGATGATTTAGAGATTGGTAGTCTGAAGGATCAACTGAAAGTTACAGAGGACATGATTGTTGCAACCTTAGTACATTTTGATGAAACTCACAAGATCATTGAAGATCTCTACTAGAAGGCTCAAATTGAGAGAAGACAGAAGGGCATGGATGGTGAACTTTCTCTTACAAATTTACAGGCAATCAAAGAAGCAACGGTACCAATAAAATCAAACTTCTTGGATTTACTTTCAGACATGGATCATATCTTCAAGATTGTTGGAGTGTATGCTAATTCTTTGAAAGGGAAGGAGGATGAACTTAATAAGCTCACCTTGGGGCTTAGGCATACTAAGGAGGCCTTGGAAAATATTTAGATGGCTCTTGAAGAAGAAGAAAGTTAACTTTATGTAGTTGAACAATCCAGAAAGAAAGAGAATGAGGAATTGGTTGATGAAATCAAGCAAATGATTGAAGAGCTTGATAGCAGTCAAGTAGATTTTGATCTAGCTCATATCTCTAGGAAAACAAAATGTGGGAGTTTAGATCAATATGAAGATTGGATTAAGCCTGGGGATAATTACAAGTATTCAGTTTGTTGATAACCCATTCTTTGAGATGAATCCTGAAACAATTTTTGATAATCCACTCTTTGAGTTAGATAATGGAGCACCTTTTAATCTTGATAATACAAGAGTGATGCGGGATCTAGATGTGGTGTGTAACTATGAGGTGGAACATGTTGAATGGGTCGATGGTTTGCATTTTATAATGAACCTTATTAGATTGGATCATCATGGTTTGATGGTTGACTTTGTGGGTTTACTACAAGGAAAGGAATATTTTTGTGATAGGGTGAAGACCATTGGAGTTGAAGCTTCAAGCATCATCATATACACTCTAGGTGGAGTTCACATGAAAATTAGAGTAGCATGACATAAGCATGGTGGAGTTTCTTTTGGAGTAAGTATCTATGCAAAAGGTCATCTTTGTTGACTATTGGTGACTAATGATGATGGAAGAAGCATACCATGGAGCAATAATAATGATGTTATTATCTCTTGTTGCAATCATCTCATGAGTTCATTTGAATTCCTACAAGTGGATTGGTAGGAGATTTTAAGCAAACTTCTGAGTTCTTTTGTGTTGGTAACTATTGGAAGGTTGTTTTCAGCCACTAGTGTAGACGAAGATATGGGAAATGCATATTTGGTTTGGTTTTTGGTCATCCATGGAGCACTTGGAGAGTTTGCTTGTGATGATTCTCAACATGTTGATGACTCTCTGGTAGAGTTTTTTTCTGCCCTACTCCAAAAAAAATTTATGGAAACACTTGCCTGTTGTTTGCATGCACTTGGGAGATTGGAATTGTAGTAGAACTATATCACAAGGTATGGAGGCATTGCTCTGATAATGGAATTTAGGTCACTAATGTTTGCATTTCAGGTGCACTGTGGTGTAGGGTTTGGAAGTGAGCATGATGGCATTGATGTTCCAACCCTATTTTAGGGAGTACTACTTCATACTTTGATATGAGATGGTTATTCTACTTCATGGAACATGGATTTATTACACAACTCTTGGAGGACAGTGGTTGTTTGAGAGGTTGGAGGAAAGTTGCTTCATCTTCTCATCATTGGAGAATGGTATAGGATTGACACTCTATCATCCTATGACCTTGACATTGTTATTTGCATCCACATAGGTTTAATTTTTAGTCATGACGGTGTTGTTCTGTTCTATACCAGCAACTTAGGAGGAGTTGTTATACATTTTCTTACACTTATATTGGGTACTCAAGTCACATACATGGGTGATCTACAGGAATTGGAGAGTTGTTTGGTGTTGCTAGCACTCTGAGTTGCTTTCATCTCTTCATGTTTGTCGTATGTGATGACATGGTGATTTGGGATCCAAGTGGTGGCATGCTTGGCACATCAATTCATTGGGATCTTGATGAGTTACTTCACAACTCATGGAGATTTGGTGTTGATTTTGATAGAGTAGAGTAGCGGAAGCCTAGAGACTTGTGATTTTGTTTCAAAGTTCACATTCTTCATCACTTGTTGACAGGCATGATTCACTTTAGGGTTCCAGATTGGTCTAGTGTGAGGTCCCAGATGGATTTTTCATTCATGGATGGAGCTTTTAAAGACTTGGAGATTTTGGTTTTTGTGGTTGAGAGCATTGCATTCTTTGGAGGATGGGCTTGATTTGAGTTCGAGTGTGTATGGATTTCACCGCCAGAGCTCACTTTGTAGGGTGTTCTTCATATTCTTCTTGGGAATTGCAACCACAGGTTTAGGTTTTGTGTGGTTACAAGACATTTGATTGGATGGAGATACTTGTCATTTGGCGGTATGTTGCAGGATATAGGTTTGTCATTGTTTGAGGACAAGCAATCTCAAGAAGGGATGACTATAATGTCCCCATTTTCAGAGTGATCACCTTGGGCGAGTCAATGTTCTATTTTGCACACTTCAAAAATTTTGTTGGGCAAATTGAGTTGGAAAATGATTTATCCTTTTTTTTCCAAGTGTTTCAATGTATTCTCCTTGAGCAAATAAAATCGTTTTCATGAAGAGCAAGCCCTTGGAGAAGGAAGAAATAATATGTACTATAGAGAAAAGAATGATTTCAAATCTTTAATTTGAAATCAGGGTCAACCTTTTAAGGAGAATGAAACAAAAATAAAATTCAAGTCAGCCCAGGTTGAAGGTGGTCAGTATAGTGAAAGGACTATCTAGGTCGGCCTTAAAAGAAAGTCAAACATATAGTTTTGAGCACCAAGATTTGAAGAGGCTAAGTCAGCCTTAGTCTAGAAGAATATAATCTTGGATATAGGTTAGCTCAGTCCTTGTGTGGAGTTGGCTAAAAGGAGAATAAACATAAATTTGAAATCTGATTTGGCACCAACATCAGGCGGCCAAGGTAAGTTGGCCCAAGTTGAGATAATTGAAGGTTGGCCAAGGGAAGATGTAATTGGTCCTCTTTGAAGAAAGAATTAATAAAACAAAAATAATTGAATTCACCAACATCTATTTTGGGCCGGCCATAGTGGAGAAAAATAATACGAAATAAGGAAATTCTTCCTAAGTTGGCCAGCTATTGTTAAAGGAGAAATTCAGGTATAAATACAAGGTGTTGTGGATCATTTTGGACATTATGAATCTAGTTTTATTTCTGATTTCCCTTTGTGGATCTGCAACTTTGTTGCATCTATTCCAAGGATGAAAACCCTTGCGAATATGAGGTGAGTTGGATGAAAACCTAGCTCATCTTGAGGAGGCTTCATGACGAAAGTCTAATTGCACTTCATTGTAGGAATTTGAAGAATATTTGGAGCATATTTATTGAAGATATTTGTTGAAGACGTCTTGCAGATTGGATCACCATTTTGTGAAGGTTTTATGCACATTTGATGTTAGTTTTGGGACACCTTCTTGGTGAAGGAGTCATTGCATATTTGAGTCTCTTTGTTGAAGATCTTAGGCATCATCTAGGAGTGCACCATTGGAGGATAGATTCAAATTAGAACAATGAACTTGGTTGCATCTATCACCTTAGTCATCGCCCATTCATGGTGGCAATTTCATTGTAGAAGAGGCGAGTTAATCTTGGAGCTGATCTTGCATATTTTCCTTTGTTGGATTGCTATCCTTGTAAGGATTCATGGCAGATTTCATATCATCTTTGCCCTTATAACAACAATAACTTCTTTGCAAGATTTAGGCGTAGTTATTGAGAGCATCATTGCATCCTTAGGGCACTGAACCTTAGGAGAAATTCATTCACCTGTTGGACCATTGGACTTTGTGAGGAGTTCGCCCTTGTTTTGGGCTACCTTTTGATGATTGTTACTTCATTGCCATCACAAGGGACGTCGATCAGACAACATATAGTTGGACAACAGATTGGCAACATACACCATCATTTTGTTTGTTACTATGCCTCATTACAAGTGGCAACGACCTGCATAGGAGAAGTGAGGCCGCCTTGGAAGGCATTGTCATCATCTCATTGCAACATTTGTAGACTTTCTTGATCACATCCATCATCACTTGAGGGTAGATCTAAGTTGTAGAGATTCACCTCATTGTTTGCCAATATTGGTATGTTGTAGAGCATCTTTCATCTCTAAATTTTGTAGTTGCACTTGTGTATGCATTTTAGCTATGCTAGAGCCATCTATTTGATATAATTCTACATTTGAGCAAACTGAATTTATAATAGCAGAGGACTGATTTGATTTAATCATCATTTTAGCCATCAACCTAATGGGGATTTGTGTAATTCATTGGGTAATTCAACTAGGGTTTGATTGTTCATTTTGGAAAGTTGACTTGATGTATTTTGCATGATAAGTGGATGAAAAAATGTGTATGTTTAGATCAACGATAACAAAATCAGAATTCAGTTCAGGACATTACATTCTCCATCATGAAGAAGGTAACCTCCATACACTCCCCCACTCCATTTTCTTTTACCATGTGAGCAGGAGTGTAACATGCCACTTGTTCTACCAAGTAAATACAACTAAGTTTTAACTCAAGAGTGAATAAATCATGAAACCCAAACATGAGAAATAGAATTTTTCTTTTCTTTCATTTGATATGATGCACATTTTAAACATATTTCAAACTTAACCATTGCACTATCAAATTACATTTCCTTAATTACATGAATTGAATAATTCTCATTTACAACATTTCAAGAGATAGTTACATACAAGCTTCATAAAGCTAATTGACAATAGAGATACAATGGTTCCAATGTATGTCTTCAAATCTTGGCCGCCAATTGCATGAGGAGAAGCATCACTCAAGCACTTTTCTGCCAACCACAGACTAACTGCGGTCCCCCGCACATTTACCAAACTAGTAAACGACCCTACCCTTTGATAAATGGATTGGTATGGTAACCTCAAAGAATAGCCTATACTGAGCTAATGTTATGTCCTACATATCTAGTATTGTCATACATTGTGGCTACAACCTATAAGCATGATTGCCCTTCCTAGTATGTAATCCTAGATCACAATGAATTGATAATGTAAACGTTGGTTGCTTACACTACTTTGGCCAAAGCTTCATCACCCCTAACTTGGAATGGACATCACACGCTCACCCATAATTCTAGCTTGATTTGGAAAGACATGTAAGGTTATTCCCTTCCATGGATCAACAAATCCCAGGCATAACCCTACTTATCCATTCTAGGTTTTCTATGACACTCTCATCAAAGTAATACTATTGGTAGTATATAGTTTTCCTAACTTGACCAATTCATTTTTCTGCAGTACTACTCATACTTGTCTTAATACAATTCAATATAGTTGCAAGATATGGTTTACTAATCTTTCACCTTGTACAAATAGCTAATCACACTTAAATTAATAATTGCTCATAAAATCCAATATAGGCACAAATCTCTACTATGGAGATTAATTTCACTTTCAACACATAATATAATTCTCATACTAGATATATATACACTTTTTTTACAAACAAGTAAACACCCAATTCGATAAAGACATCAAAAAAATTCATTCCACATCAATAATCAAACACATATAGACTTTCAAATAGAAATAGCATAATGGATAAGAATTTCACATGGCTGTGATATTTTGCTCCAATAGATCAACAGAACCTCTTGCTTGTGATCCTTCAAGCAGACTGATTATCCTCTCCAAAAGCAACTCAACTCTCTCTCTAAACTTTTTGTTGTCACCTAGATTTGTACCTAGAGTCGAAGGCTTTTAAGGCTCCAACAATCTAGTGAAACATTGAGACGACCTCCAGGTGTGGGACCCTACAGGGAGGCTGAATCTCCAGAGAGAGGCTGGTTCCTTTGCTAGATGAGTGATCTAGCAAGCCTAAGACTAAACCTAATATATGCACCTATGAGGAAAAGGGGTAGAAGGATGAACTCGAAAGTAAAAGGGGGTGATACACCAAGTTTGAATATGAGAGCTCTCACTGAACTGGAAGAATACACAACATAACCAGATAGAGCAGATAAACATACACAAATGTAAGTGATCCTAACAGAGGTAAGATGCAAGAAATGGTTGAAATGAATGCAATATTCACAGACAATCCATTTTTAGATTTACACATAGATAGAAATCAACATAAAGAGGTAAAATAATCTGCATATATTCAATTAGAAGGCATGATTATAGTAAAATAAGGGCTCTGTTTGCATACAGTATGAACAAAGAACATTCAGCCAGTATCCAACATTATTACATCTCTCAAAGATGCATATATAGCATATGAGCACATGACCTAAGTCAAACACAATAAATTTGCCCCATGGGCTCTGTCAGAGAAAATATCTCAGTCAAAGAGAATGTCGATCTACAAGAAGTTATTGCCGCAAATATCTAGAACGAGGGAGGTGGAAGATATTTTGGGCCTTCAACATGAGCAGCTAAATCATCCACCTGCAACCATGAATGCAAAAAATATCTAAAGCAGGGCAGTTGAGAGATTAGATTTACATTGATGGCAGATGGGACAGATCACTCCTGAACAAGCTTTTACAACACTTAAAATCTCCTACTCATCTAAATTTCTACATTGTTTATCACTTGAGACCTTTGAATAGTCAGGCTCTGCAACACTTAATTTACCCGCTGAGACGTCCTATCATCCAAAGCCAACACATTAATCTCCCGAGTTGGCGACCATCTGGCACATTGTCAATTTTATCTTCGTTGCAAAAGGACTGTCGTTTGTATGCATACAGACATACAAAAATGGATACACTGTGAAAAAACATGATGATGTCACCATCCTGAAGAACTTGATCAAAGAGGAGATCTAGATGATGTCACTTACATATCGGGCCCTTCAGACTGTTCAATTTTGCACTTATGTGATTTCTTCATTCGCTTTTTGCATATGCAATTTTTGTATATATCAGGCTGTCGGGGAGACCTCAAACTGAGTCATACCGATATGCAAAAGTCTTGTTGATGGCCCTTTGTATCCGTTTCTATATCACCATTTGATTCCTCCATTGAATTGCCTTTGAATCTCTCTGACACGTGTCATCATTCCATTGGATCCTCAAGTTGTGGCTCCATCGCTGCAAAATAGACCGCTGAGTTACTGGGACCCACCGCTACACTATTTTTGCTCTTCATTTTGCATATATCAGGATATTGGGGAGACCCTGAGTTGTGTCTCACCGATAGACCCATCTCCCACTGATATACTTTGTAGCCTCCTTTTGTATGCACATATCAGGCTATCAGGGAGAACCTCAAACGGGACTCACCGATATACAAAGGTCTCACCGAAATGTCCTTTGTATATCCCTTTTTGCATATGCTTTTGTATATGCAATACCATCACATGTGCATACAAAAGTGGATCTCAATGTTGTTATGAAGCAAATTAGAACTAGGTTCAGGTCCAAGAATGCATCCTTCTCCTTTGTATATTAGTTTGTATCCCGCCTTGTAAATGCAAATACATCAGGCTATCGGGGAGACTTTGAGCTGGGTCATGCTGATATGCAAATTTCTCGCCGATGTATCTTTGTCTTTCCCCTTTTTTGTATCTAACTTTGTATCTAACCTTGCATATGACTTTGCATAGACAATTGTATATGCGATACAAACATATATACATACAACGATACATACAAAGATGCATACAAAATGACTAAGTATAAAAATGATAAATCTCTGTGAAGGAAGGCACTTGAAGACAAAATATTTCTGGGTTTTTCTGGGTTTACTTTAAGGATTATCCACATGAGTTTTTGGGAAATTTTGCAAGGCATATCATGAGGAATTGAAGGATTTAGGCTTGCAGGTTTAATTTCCAAAGGATATCTAGGGGATATTCAAGGTGAACCATTTGACTCGGGACAGAGGAAAAATAGGTCAACATTTTGGTGACCTCTTGGGGATGTTTGCCTACTAAACAAATTGATCAGTGGCCTTAAGGATCCATTGGGCAAAGAGTCGAAAAAGGGATGCAACAAGAACAAAGGAGCTGGAACACTGGGTTGGCACCACCAGAGCAAAACAAGCATGTATTTCCTAATGAGAATACAACAGAGTGCAAGGGCACTTATTGAAGGGAAACCTAAAATTGAAATAAAACCTATTCTAATCCTAAACTAACCAATCAGGGATGACTCTTAAACAAAGCCATTAACTAGTTCTTGAAAGTAACTACCCTTTCTTAACACTTTGCAATGTTTCTCATGCATGTGGGCAGTTAAAAAGAGGTGATGGAGGGATGGGCATATGACAAATTGATAAAACACCTCCCCCAAAATGGAGATAAACTCACCTATCCACATGGATTGATTGATGATGTTGCTAGCTTGTGCTGAATAGATAGGTTGATCCCACTCATTTTGAAGTTCAACTTCATGCTTAGAGGTAAGCATGACAAGTGGTGACTCCTCTTGATGTATCTCCAGCTGGGCTAGATGCCTGATTGGGCATCCCCTTAAAGTGACATGCAAATCATCAGAGTTGATCCCATGCCTCTATTCTAATTCTTTCTCTTCTTGTTGGTTTGAAAGCTCTAGCTTCTGGTGCTCAATTGGAAATATGGCCGGGAGTATGGCTGGCTCCACCCTATGGACAAGATGCTTATGATTTTCTAAGTTAGGCTCAGAAAATAAGCCATGCACATGCTCAAAAGAGAAGACTTCCCCACCAAGAAGCTGATATCCCTCCTGGATAATAAAGAACAAATCTTCAATTTGCTCTTGTCCATGTTCAGTCTCCTCATCATTTTCAATGTGGTTGGGGAGCTCATCAAACAAGGTAGCATCATCCACCCTCAGAATAAACTCTGTAATAGCCTCCTCCATAGCGTCTTCATCTCAGATAAGAGCCTCTCCCAAGTCCTCAAGAGATGGAACCTCACTACCATGTTGGGCCTCAACGTGCAACAATTTATCATTATTTTCGTCATTCTCTTGTTGCTACATATCCACAACTAGCTGCTCATCTTCTTCATCTTCATCATAACCAAGTAGCTCATGAAGGAGGGCAGCATCATCCACTTCTGGGATGATCTCAATAATATTTTCCCTTAGGGCTCCATCCTTTGACTGCAGCTCCATTGGATTTTGTTCAAGTTGTCTTTGCAGCTAAAGATTTTCCCCATATGCTCTCTCTATGAGTGTAGGAACAAACTGCTCATCATTAGTTTTATCTTCTTCCACCTCCTCCTTTGGCTCATCTTTCCAACTAGCTTGGTAGACAATAGGTCCTCCCTTGGAGATTGTCATATCATCAGGGGAAGAGGACTGAATATCTTCATGAATGTTTTGGAGGGGAGAGGGTTCTAGACAAATTTGTTCTTGGAGAATGACAACTTGAGTTTGTACAAGAACAGGGATTCGCTTGAAGCTCGAGGTCGTAAACACATGCTCTTACAGCTTAGCAATTTTATCATAATTGTCCATGCAAAGGGGGAAATAAATGGGCTAATAATAGGAGATAGGGGGCTGAGTTTGTGCCAGAACAGGCTCCTGTGAAGGCTGAGGGCCTCTAAAACTTGGGATTTTAAAATTGGGAAGTGGTTTTGGAGTTGCAGATGGATTATCCTGCCTAAAGCTTAGAATTCTATGTTTGGGGGCTACCTCTAGAACAGGCTAAACATGTGTAGAGAACAGGGGCTGCTCAAAGCTGGGAATGGATGAAAATGTTTGAGCTACTTGTCTCATTTGATGCTCATGAGCCGCCATCCTTATAGCAATGTTTTCTTGAAAAACCCTCTCTTGTGCCTCTCACTGCAGGTCTTGCTTCTCCAATTCTTCATACTTTGTAACCTCCCTCATTAGATCTAAGAGCGTCTCTTTGAGATCATACACATTTATGATGCTGAGATCATAAACCGTTGAGGCTAGCTATACCCTCTTGCTCCTTTTACATCATTCAAAAGTCCATCAAGCTTCAGGAAACTGCTCATGAGCTCATTGAATGCATCAGCATTCACAGGATCAACATCTTGGAACTGATTAGGAGGGTAGTTGCACTGATTAGGATCAAAATAGTCTTCTTGGGATTGATAATAAGCATTATTAGGTTGCCAAGGAGACATATCCTAGGTGGGCAGGAGGTAAGCATTATCAGAATACTGATATTCTGCAGCAGCAGGGGCGTATGGCATAAAACCAAAGGTGTTTTGGGCCTGAAAAGGATGATATGGAAGCATAAAATTATGATTCTAGTTGGGTGGAGGGGAATAACCATAGTTTCCATAAAAATTTGACATCTTAAAGCATTAAGGACCAGGAAACATTCAAACAATCAACAAAAGGTAAGAGCAAACAGGTCTGCCCTTCAAAGAAATATGTTCATACCAAGGAGTCGCCAGGTGATTGAAATGCTTCAACAAGCTGAACAGACCAGGAAAACCACCAGAATCTTGATCCTTGAAGAGATTTTAGGCACTTGGGCTGCCTTCACCAGTAGGTTTGTTCAATAGAGTCGCCATGGTCTTGGAGAGATTGCCCTAAATGGAAAGATACAGTAAAGAGCACACCAGAACTCTTCAATGGATGATAAGGATCATCAAATTAGTCCCACCGAGCATGCCAAAAATTGTTGTTACCTAGATTTGCACCTAGAGTTAAAGGCTTTTAGGGCTCCAACAATCTAGTGAAACATTGAGACGACCTCCAGGTGTGGGACCCTACAGGGAGGCCGAACCTCCAGATAGAGGCTAGTTCCTTTGCTAGATGAGTGATCCAGTGAGCCTAAGACTAAACCTAATCCATGCACCTATGAGGAAAAGGGGTAGAAGGATGAACTTGAAAGTAAAAAGGGGTGATACACCAAGTTTGAATATGAGAGCTCTCACTGAATTGGAAGAATACACAGCATAACCAGATATAACAGATAAACATACACAGGTGTAAGTGATCCTAACAGAGGTAAGATGCAAGAAATGGTTGAAAGGAATGCAATATTCATTGACAAACCATTTGTAGATTTACACAGAGATAGAAACTAGCATAAAGAAGTAAAATAATCTGCATATATTCAATCAGAAGGCATGATTATAGTAAAATAAGGGCTTTGTTTGCATACAGTATGAACAAAGAACATTCAGCTAGTATCCAACATTATTACATCTCTCAAAGATGAATATATAGCATATGAGCACATGACCTAAGTCAAAGACAATAAATTTGCCCCATGGGCTCCGTCAGAGAAAATATCTCAATCAAAGAGAATGTCAGTCTACAAGAAGTTATTGCCGCAAATATCTGGAATAGGGGAGGTGGAAGATATTTTGGGCCTTCAACATGAGCAGCTGAATCATCCACCTACAACCATGAATGCAAAAAAATCTGAAACAGGGCAGTTGAGAGATCAAATTTGCATTGATGGCAGATGGGACAGATCACTCCTGAACAAGCTTTTACAACACTTAAAATCCCCTACTCATCTAAATTTCTACATTTGTTATCACTTGAGACCTTTGAATAGTCAGGCTCTGCAACACTTAATTTAGTCGCTGAGACGTCCTGTCGGCCATAGCCAGCACATTCATCTCCTGAGTCAACGACCATCCGACACACCATCAATTTTATCTTCGCTCCAAAAGGACTATCGTTTGTATGCATACAAACATACAAAAATGGATACACTGTGAAAAAACATGATGACATCACCATCCTGAAGAACCTGGTCAAAGAGGAGATCTAGATGATGTCACTTGCATATCGGGTCCTTCAAATTGTTCAATTTTGCACTTATGCGATTTCTTCATTCACTTTTTGCATATGCAATTTTTGTATATATCGGGTTGTCGAGGAGACCTCAAACTGAGTCATACCAATATGCAAAAGTCTCGTCGATGGCCCTTTGTATCTGTTTCTATATCACCATTTGAATTGCCTTTGAATCTCCCTAACACGTGTCATCATTCCATTGGATCCTCAAGTTGTGGCTCCATCATTGCAAAATAGACTGCTAAGTTACTAGGACCCACTGCTGCACTATTTTTGCTCTTCATTTTGCATATATCAGGCTATCGGGGAGACCCTAAGTTGTGTCTCACCAATAGACCCATCTCCCACCTATATACTTTGTATCCTCCTTTTGTATGCACATATCGGGCTATCGGGGAGACCCTCAAATGGGTCTCACCGATATACAAAGGTCTCGCCGAAATGTCCTTTATATATCCCTTTTTACATATGCTTTTGTATATGTGATACAATCGCATGTGCATACAAAAGCAGATCTCAATGTTGTTATGAAGCAAATTGGAACTGGGTTCAGGTCCAGAAATGCATCCTGCTCCTTTGTATATCACTTTGTATCCTGCCTTGTAAATGCAAATACATCAGGCTATTAAGGAGACTTTGAGGTGGGTCATGCTGATATGCGAATCTCCTGCCGATGTATCTTTGTCTTTCCCCTTTTTTGTATTTGCCTTTATATCTGACCTTGCATATGACTTTGCATCTTCCTTTGCATATACAATTGTATATGTGATTGTATATGCAATACAAACAGATATACATACAACGATACGTACAAAGATGCATACAAAATGACTAAGTATAAAATTGAGAAATTTCTGTGAAGAAAGGCACTTGAAGACAAAAGATTTCTGGGTTTTCTGGGTTTTCTGTAAGGATTATCTAAACAAGTTTTTGGGAAATCTTGCAAGGCATATCATAAGGAATTGAAGGATTTAGGCTTGCAGGGTCAATTTCCAAAGGATATCTAGGGGATATTCAAGGTGAACCACTTGACTTGGGATAGAGGAAAAATAGGTCAACACTTCTTATAATTCCTCTCAAAATCAAGACAAAATAACAATGCACTCTTCACACCAAACTCAGAAATACAACAACAGAATAATCAAGCACTTGGCTGGAAAATTTGTGTGTCAAAGGAAGGAGGAAGCTCTTCTATTTATACAGGATTTTGTGCAGACTATGGCTATAATCTTGCGAATAGAATTGCCACAACTCCAACTCTTCAATTTGACTTAGCAATAGAAATACAAAATGGCAGGAAGAGGTTAAAACACAGTGAATGCATAAGAGGACATCTTTAAATTCAAACTTCTAATGGGTTTCTCCCTCTTCAACCAGGTGCCACCAATTATTCCATGCTTCCTATTAACTTGCAAGTTATTTACGAAGAAAGAGTCAATGCACGTTGGAGAACAACATGCTGGCACTTTATAACTTCATAAAAATATAACTATTTTTGCCTTATTTCCAACGCCTGAGACCAAGTCAATCCGCTGCCTAGAGTCCTAGTTTTAAAAACTATGAAATATTAACAAAGATCTAAAGTTATGCAATTTATTCCAGCACTTAAAAAGGCATAGTAATATGCTTAAGTTTTAATATTAACTTATGTCTCCTAGCTGAGCACTTAAAACCAGTGCTAAAGACTATAGTCTTTATGCTATGTTAATATGCTTACCTTTGTCTCAAGGTTGTGCTATATATCATATATGTTATGAATTAACATGCTTTATATACTATGTATTAAGCATTAGATCATTGTTTCCAAGTTGCGTTATAGTCTTTGCTATATGCGCCTAAGTTTATGTTGCAAGTATGGGCCTAATCGGTGTTGTCATTGATGTCAACATACTCCTATTGCATTGATGAATAGGATTGGATGAGCTGAGTACTGAGGATATTGAGAAAATTAGTCCTAATCAAGAACAGAGAAGAACAGTAAAGATAGTAAGGTAAAGATCCAAGATAAGATGATTCTCAGAGGATGTGGTTCAAAAGGTTTGTAGATATGTGTCTTAAGGTGATCCAGTAAAGATTTTAGAGGTCCGCATGAAGATCTGAAGAAGTTGTGGCCGCTCAAGTTAAGCTGGTTCCAGCAGGTGTTCAGAGGTGACAGAGTGACACAGACAAGTCCGGTGAGATCTGGAAATGCATTATCTTGTTCTGTGGATCTGAGAGAGTGTTGAGGAAGTCTTTGTGAAGTTTCAACTCGATTGGTTTGTGGTATGGAGGTCCGCAAGCATCCATTCCTTTGTGGCAGTGATGATAGACTGTGTTCTTGAGGTTCCAGATGAAGGAGAGAAGGATTTCAATAAGCAGATGAAGTGTGGATGTTCTTGGTGATTCAGGAAAGCTTGTGGAGGTCTTTGGATCATGTCCAGTTTGAGTTGGTGGTCCGCATTGGAGTTGGAGTTTGCAATTGAAGAATGACTTCTGGTTGATGGTGTTCTTCCTGAGACTGGCCGACCGGATGAGTTACACATCCTGTGGATGTTCTTATAGTTGTTTGCCGACTTAGATGATTATTCCTAAGTTGATGTCTTGCATAAATAAGGGATTGTAAAGTCATTTCAAAGCATGTCTTGTGGAGATGTGAGTGTGGTAGCGAGGAGGAGACCGAATGGCAGAGTAGAAGTATTGGACTTAAATGGAACTGATTCAAGCATGGTGAAGATGCTATTCTCCAGTTCAAGTATGTGATACTTATCATTTTGTAGACAGTGTGTCTCTTGTAGATAGTGAGCCTCTTGTGAGCAGTGTGCTCGGGCAGTGAACCCTAATTGGCATGTGCCATTTTGTTCTTTCTATTCTTCTAACAGAGAATATAATCTTGGGTTAATCACCCCGTGGTTTTTCCCTTAACTGGGTTTTCCACGTCAAAATCCTGGTGTCTTATGTGTTGATGTGTTTATGCTCTTGATTTAATGCATTATGTTTCCATGATTGATTTATTGATATGCTGCTAAATCACAAAAGGATTTAAGTGTGTAATTGGAAAGAAAGTTTTGACAACTGATTCACCCCCCCTCTCAGTTGTCTGTCCTGAATCTAACAATTGGTATCAGAGCCAAGTTCCTCTAAAAAGGCTTAACCGCTTGAGGAGTTCCAGGATGTCGTCCTATAAGAAGGATAGTCTGAAGTTTGATGGAACCAATTTTAATCTTTGGAAAAGTCGCATGAAATGTCACTTGCAATGTATGGGAATATAGTACTGGAACATGGCTTCAACAAAGTATACTCCTCCACAGGGTGGCCCAAAAACCCAAAATGAAATCACAAACGCTAAAAACAATATACGGACTATAGAGGCTCTTCTGAGTGCATTATCTGATTCAGAGCTTTCAAATGTTGTTGATCTACCAACTGCTTTTGAGATTTGGCAAAAACTGGAACTTCTGCATGAAGAAGACAAGTATGTTAAATGTGCAAGGTTATAGAGTCTGAAAGGGAAATTTGAAAACCTGAAGATGAGAGATGATGAAAATATCACCACTTTTATGCCAAGAGTAAATGAGATTGTTAGTGGCATTAGATGTGCTGGTGGAGTCTTGGATGAAGATGAGATTGTTGGCAAAATTCCCAGATCCCTTCGTACTTCTTATAAAATCAAAGTTGTTGCCATTGTAGAATTCAAAGCCCATACAACTGTCACAAGAGATCAATTGGTTGGTAAATTGGCTGCATTTCAAATGACCGAGTTTGGAGATGCCCCCCCAAAGATTGAATCAGCATTCAAAGCCAATGCCTCTGTAAAAGGTAAACAAAGGTTTGATCCAAGAGAGAACTCTTCAAGGAAACTATCATGGTATGAAAAAGCAAGAAAAGACCTTGAAGAAGAAGAAGCTGGAACTGCTCACCTTGAAGCTCTTATTGTAAAAATACTGCCAAGAGGATCCGGTAAGTATGAAGGGAAATTGCATTTTAAGTGTTTTAACTGCAATAAGATTGGTCATTTTGCCTTAAGGTGTCTGGAAAGATTTTCAAGGCAAAATCCTAACAAGCCAAGGTTCCAAAAGAACTATTACTATGTACATGAAGATGATGATAATGAAGGAGTAACAGATGATGAATCAGAGACAGGAAACAAATCCGGAAATGAATGGGTGTTCATTGCCATCAAGGAAGAAGATCCAATGTCCTATGTATTTGTCAATCATAAGACTGTGGAAAGAGCTCTGGCTGCCCAAGTTGAAGAGAAGGATGATTGGGTCATTGATAGTGGATGCTCTCACCATATGACAGGTGACAAAAATAAGTTCATAGATTTGGAGAGGTATGAAGGAGTGGTAAAGTTTGGTGATAATTCTGTTGGTAGAATCAGAGGTAGAGGAACTATTTCTTTTGACGGAAGGAACAAAATCGGTAATGTACTGTATGTTGAAGGATTGAAGCACAATCTTCTCAGTGTTGGATACTTGGTGGACAGAGGCTATGATCTTCGATTCAAGAATGGAAAATGCAAGATCTTTGAAAGTTTCGGAACAGAGATTGCATCCAATACTCAAACTAAAGGTAATATCTTCCACTTGGTTGGTACTAGTAAAAGTTGATTATTTGTAAAAGTTGATCAGAGTTGGTTGTGGCATAGGAGAATGTGTCATTTGAATTTTGATAATATCATCAAGATAAGCAATACTCAAGCTGTAAGAGATCTTCCAAAACTAGTGAAACCTACAAATAGTTTGTGCAAAGAATGTCAGTTGGGAAAACAAAACAGAGTCTCATTCAAAAGAAAAGAACAATCTTCTACTGGATTATTGGACTTAGTTCATACTGATCTTTGTGGTCTGGCAAGAATCAGAAGTGTGCAAGGTGATAGATACTTCATGTTACTAATTGATGACTATTCCCGGATGATGTGGGTAACCTTTCTAAAAGAGAAATCAGAAGCTCTTGAGAAATTCAAAATATTCAAGGTTATGGTAGAGAATGAAACCGGATTAAAATTGAAATGTCTGAGGTCTGACAGAGGTGGATAATTCACATCCGAAGAGTTCATAGAATTCTGTGAGAAACATGGAATAAAGAGATAGTTGTCTACTCCTAGGACTCCACAGCAGAATGGAGTAGTGGAAAGAAAGAACCGGACCATCCAAGAAGCATCTAGGACAATGATGATGGAAGCAAATGTTCCTCAAATCTATTGGAGAGAAGTTGTCAGCACTGCAGTTTATACTCTCAATTGAGTACAAATCAGAAGCAATACTGGTAAGACTCCTTATGAAATTTGGTTTGGCATCACTCCTACTGTGAGATATTTCAGAGTCTTTGGCAGCAAATGTTACATCAAAAGAGATTAAGATCTAGGCAAGTTTGATGCTAGAAGTGATGAAGGAATATTCTTGGGTTACTCTACTCAAAGCAAAGCATACCGGTGTTATAACAAGAGACTGAGAAAGATTATAGAAAGTACAAATGTGAAGGTTGATGAAGGAATTGAAAAACCCTCAAGGTTTTATGAATATGATGAAGATGATCAGAATGGTGTTCTGATTCAAGGAACCCAAGCTCCTTCTGCAATTTAGATTCAAACTAATCTGGTAAATCAAGAAGAAGAGATAAGTTTCAATGAGCCTGATCAAGAATCAGAAGTGCAAGAAACTCCCAAAGTTCCCAGGTATGTAAGACTGAACCACTCTGAAGATTAGATCATAGGTGATAAAAGAAAAGGTGTACAAACAAGAAGGAGAATTGCTCAAGATTCAGATGAGTATTGTCTGATTTCAAAGATTGAACCTAAGACAGTGAATGAAGCTTGCAATGATGAAAACTGGACTAAAGCAATGGAGGAAGAGCTAATGCAAATTGAGAAAAATCACACTTGGGATCTTGTTCCCAGACCTAGAAACAAGAATGTGATTGGAACAAAATGGGTTTTCCAGAACAAACTGAATGAAGTTGGTGAAGTAATCAGAAATAAAGCCAGATTGGTCTACAAGGGTTACTCTCAAATAGGAGTTGATTTTGAAGAAACTTTTGCTCCGGTGGCAAGAATTGAAGCAATCAGATTATTTCTTGCTTTTGCTGCCTTCAAGGATTTCAAAGTATATCAAATGGATGTCAAGTCTGCCTTCCTGAATGTTGACTTGGAAGAAGAAGTATACATTGAGCAACTAGATGGATTTCAATTATCTGATCATGGTGATATGGTCTGCAAGTTGAAGAAAGCACTGTATGGACTAAAGCAATCCCCAAGAGCCTGGTATGAAAGATTGGACAAGCATCTTTTGAAGATTGGTTTCAACAAAGGTACTGCTGACAGTAATTTGTATTTCAAAATTGATCATAAAAATATCTTGATTGTTGAAGTGTTTGTTGATGATATCATTTTTGGAGGAAGAGATAGTATGTGTAAAACTTTTGCAAATCAAATGAAAAGTGAATTTGAGATGTGCATGCTTGGGGAAATGAATTTCTTCTTAGGTCTACAAATCACTCAAATAAAGAAAGGAATCTTCATTTCTCAGACCAAATATGTGAAAGAATTGTTGAAGAAATTTGGGATGGAAGATTCAAAGCCAATGAATACTCCCATGGCAACCAGATGTAAATTGGGCAAAGATGATGACTCTCCTAAGACTAATAAAAAAAAGTACAAGTCAATGATTGGAGGATTGTTGTATCTCACTCAAACTAGACCTGACATTATGAATGTTGTGGGTCTTGTTGCTAGATTTCAAGTTGATCCTAGAGAATCTCATGTCATGGCAATCAAGAGGATTTTTAGATATCTAAAAGGAACAATAGAGTATGGATTGTGGTATCCCAAAGATTATGATTTCTCTCTTCATGCATATACAAATGCAGATTGGGCAGGAGATATGGATGACCAGAAGAGTACCAGTGGTGGAGAATTCTTTTTGGGGAAGAGATTGGTTTCTTGGTTGAGCAAGAAACAAGAAGCAATATCTCTGTCCACTGCAGAAGCAGAATATATTGTAGTAGTAGGTAGTTGCACTCAAGTTTTTTAGATGAAGCAAATACTAAAAGACATAAGAGTGGAGTATGAGGAGCCTATCTCAATCTTCTATGATAATTCAAGTGCAATAAATATATCTAAGAATCCAGTGTTGCATTCAAAGACTAAACATATATCCATCAAGTTTCACTTTTTAAGAGAGCAAGTAAACAAGAATGAAGTCAGATTAGAGTTTGTGCCTTCCAATGATCAGATTGCAGACATCTTTACTAAACCTCTACCTAAGGACTCTTTTGAGTATCTCAAGGAGAAGTTAGGGGTTATTGCCCCTCTGGTGATGAACTAAGGTGCACTAATGTGCATCAGTCCAATGGAAATCATAGTCATATCTTGTGGTCTGGATTGATGATGGGGAGTTGCTACT
Source organism: Cunninghamia lanceolata (assembly GCA_027924645.1). NCBI lineage: Eukaryota > Viridiplantae > Streptophyta > Pinopsida > Cupressales > Cupressaceae > Cunninghamia > Cunninghamia lanceolata. The sequence continues at coordinate 12,402,551 of BSBN01001201.1, read as the reverse complement.
CAGGGGGGGCAGCTGGTATGATTCTGAAGTGTTGGAAATGCAAGTATGTGCCCTTTGCCATTGATATCAAAGGGGGAGAGAAGACATGTGAAAAACAAGTGATTGCTGATCAAAGGGGGAGTAGGAAAGGAAAAGAAGATATGTGAATGGTTGTTGCTGATAGGGGAGTTGTGACAGAAAGGAGAAGTTTTTTGTCTTGATGGTTAAAACAGTTTTTCACATCATATGTTGCCATCAATGACAAAGGGGGAGATTGTTTCAAGTATGGGCCTAACCGGTGTTGTCATTGATGTCAACATACTCCTATTGCATTGATGAATAGGATTGGATGAGCTAAGTGCTGAGGATATTGAGAAAATTAGTCCTAATCAGGAATAGAGAAGAACAGTAAAGATAGTAAGGTAAAGATCCAAGATAAGATGACTCTCAGAGGATGCGGTTCAAAGGGTTTTTAGATATGTGTCTTAAGGTGATCCAGTAAAGATTTTAGAGGTCTGCATGAAGATCTAAAGAAGTTGTGGCCGCTCAAGTTAAGCCAGTTCCAACAAGTGTTCAAAGGTGACAGAGTGACACAGACAGGTCAGGTGAGATCCAGAAATGCATTATCCTGTTCTACGGATCTGAGGGAGTGTTGAGGAAGTCTTTGTGAAGTTTCAACTTGATTGGTTCATGGTATGGAGGTCCACAAGCATCCATTCCTTTGTGACAGTGATGACAGACTGTGTTCTTGAGGTTTCGAATGAAGGAGAGAAGGATTTCAGTAAGCAGATGAAGTGTAGATGTTCTTGGTGATTCAGGAAAGCTTGTGGAGGTCTTTGGATCATGTCCAGTTTGAGTTGGTGGTCTGCATTGGAGTTGGAGTTCACAATTGAAGAATAACTTCCAGTTGATGGTGTTCTTCCTGAGACTAGCCAATCGGATGAGTTACACATCCTATGGATGTTCTTATAGTTGTTTTCCAACTTAGATGATTATTCCTAAGTTGATGTCTAGTATAAATTATGGATTGTAAAGTCATTTCAAAGCATGTCTTGTGGAGATGTGAGAGTGGTAGTGAGGAGGAGACCAAAAGGTAGAGCAGAAGTATTGGACTTAAATGGAACCGATTCAAGCATGATGAAGATGCTATTCTCCAATTCAAGTATGTGATACTTATCATTTTGTAGACAGTGTGTCTCTTGTAGGCAGTGAGCCTCTTGTGAGCAGTGTGCTTGGGCAGTGAGCCCTAATTGGCATGTGCCATTTTGTTCTTTCTATTCTTCTAACAGAGAATATAATCTTGGGTTAATCACCCTGTGGTTTTTCCCTTAACCAGGTTTTCCACGTCAAAATCCTGGTGTCTTATGTGTTGATGTGTTTCTGCTCTTGATTTAATGCATTATGTTTCCATGATTGATTTATTGATATGCTGCTAAATCACAAAAGGATTTAAGTGTGTAATTGGAAAGAAAGTTTTGACAACTGATTCACCCCCCCTCCTCAGTTGTCTGTCCTGAATCCAACAGTTTATTCAATGTAATGATTTCAATGTTGTGCTTAATAATAGTGCTAATACCTTAACTAATATAATATATATAATATATATATACTTCTCCAAACATACTTTTTTAAAATATAGTTTTATAATAAAATCCACATATTCATTATTGTGTGTTCCATCAATTACAGATGTATACTGCATATTGTAAATCATAAACAATTATATATATATATATCATCTTTACACAAAACCACATAAAACTCATTACCCACATATCCATTGTCGACATAAAAGAATGATATTCACATAGACACATGCATAATATACCTAGTCCAATCGATATCTTTATACCTATGAGCAATACGCTCATGAGTATGCGTAGATACGTCTACCTACGTATACTCATGCTTATATTGTCTCATGCTTATAAGTTTATCATGGATTTGCATGAGTTCATAACCATTTCACGATAAAACCATGACTTTTGCAATCTTAGACTTACCAAAGATGACTTAAATCAATACACAAATTAAATCACAATCTTCACTCAAACACCCATAAAACCATATCCACATAAGCACTCTAGATTACCATAGGTTACTTACCTTTACCCACACTGACTCAACCTAACCTAGACCAATAGGATAGTGGTGTGTGCTTGCCTAGTTTAGGCTTTCTCCAACGTTTACCAAACCAAGTCCTTCTCCTGAGTGATACTTCTCCTCCCTTCTGGAGCAGCAACTTGTTCCTGCATCCAACTTACATCACCACAACAGTAGCTATCCATTCCCAAAATAAGCATACATTTCATAATAATAGTCACTTATTATACATCACATTGCATAATTCAATTTAATTCAAATTCACATTTCACATTGATGCAGAGATTCACAACATTCATTTATCCAAGCAAATTAACCAATCTAGGTAAATGGTAAATAGTTAGAAACACATGGGGTGTAACAAGGAGTGATTTATCCATGTGCAAAGCCACACATGTGTAATGCATGTGTCTACCACTTTCAATTTACACACCATAGTGGTAAGTCAAATTTAGAGTGTACAAGACCTGTAAACTTAATTGTATCACTAGACAACTAGGGATACCAGAAAATCATCAATGATATCATACCATGTGCCTTGAGATGGGATACTAGTAGGATGATATAGTGTCCATAAAGGATGTTTTGAGGAATGGAGGAGGACCTTTGATATATTAGTTGTAGATGTCATGATTTAGAGGTCATATAGAGGTATGCAAGGTGGTCAGAGGATAGGTGGTGACTCAACCAGATTAGATGGTCACTTTGGTTTGTTAGGAGGAACACCATAGTTTTAGAGAGATTTCATTACGAGTAGATGTTACAAAAGTTTGAGCTTTGTTTTGAACACATGCCTCGCAAATCCCCAATTGTAAAGACACCATTTAGAGAGAGATGGAGATATCTTTATTTTCTACACAATAACCTACTGATGATGATGAGTAGCATGAGACCATGAAGATAGAAATGATTGGTGATTTAGGGGTACCATATGTATGGAGATATTATTGGTGAAGGTCATGTCCTACACCACTATATCCTCCAAATGCAAAAGGGTCAAGGGAGATAGGAGGAGCACAAATTATCACCACACATATGCTACTAGAGGTCATAGGTAGTATTGAGGAAGCTATAGATATAGGAAAGGGAAATCACCCACCAGAGGTGGCCCCACTATGTTAGGTCTCAAGAGATAATGATTAGTAGATTAGGGACCTAGATGTGTGATCTAAGTGGCATTTGGATTATTTACTTGTGTGTTTGTATAGTTAATGTATATATGAGAAATGTATAATACTTGTGTCATGTGTAATATGCAAATAGAGTGGTAGAGTGGGTTGTTCTTATCTTCATGATCATTGAGCATTTGATGCTCAAGGTGTACCCAAGGTATCAGTAGTGCAAATAGAGAGATTATGAGTATGTTAGTCTTTTTGCAAATTTGATATAGTTATCCAAGCTCATGTTGTGCACATGGGAGCTATACCCAAGTGCACCAAGCTAGAAGAAAATCAAGAGGCCAGAAGAATCACATGATAGACTATAGTGCAAGAGAGATATACTGACTTGAGAGTTGATACAAGCCCAGGTGAGAGAGATCATGCCCCCACTAGTAAGTGATGTTATGTGTATGATGATATTTTTATAATTGGAACAACACATGAAGAAATTGATAGGCTAAGTGACAAACCTTTAGTGGATGCTTTTTTTGGAAGTTTGATTTCGGTCTCACAACCTTGACTCTCTTGTTTAATGGGTTTTGCTTCTTTTTTTGGCAAAGGGGAGAAGGTGATTCATTATATCCAAGAGTATGGTAGCTAGTTAATCTATCTTGGTTTCTATTGGAAGTAGGCTATTGACAAACCTCATTGTGTTTTTCCTCTTCTTGTCTTAATAATGGCTCTTTCCATTTGAAAATCTCAATGTTGTAAATTATTTCTATTATTTTGCTTTTTTCCAAAAAATAGGGCCTAACAATTTTTTCATGTTAACAACTACAACAAAACCATGTCACAGTGCATGCACACACACCACATATATCATCGCACATGACAACAATGCACAAAAAATGGCAACATGTAAAAACATAATCAAACACAGCTTTCTTAATCACCGATTAAATGTGCACATGATCCAATTTACATAAGGAAGAAGAGAGTAGACTAAGACAAGGAGCATCATCCACCTTGGCCATCAAAAAGCAAAAAAAATGGGAATCAATGGAGATGAAGTAGTATGATAGGAAACAACCATCCACTATGTATGCTTCTCATGAAACATTTAGTATCAAACACGATAAGATCCAATAGATTGGACTAAATGTTACAATTATTCATTTTTATTCTTACTACATTTACATCAAACACTAGATAAAGTCCAATAGGGTTTAGAAAATAATGTTGCATTTAATCATTTTCTTATTTATTTAATGAATCCATATTTCCATTTGCCGTATGAAGTTGAATTCACAAATGCCGGCTATATTTGGAAGTTATCCAATACTAAGAAGCGTTGGTAGATATCGAGAAATACTGTAAGCTCAACCTTTTTGAATCCCATGGATGTGAATTTAAACTTCAATATATTGTATCTATAGGTTTTGAATTACACAAGGCATTGGTGAAGCTATTATAGAACTAGATTCAGACAACTCAAATGTGTTAAAAATGGATAGCAATTTTATTCGGCCAGTAGAAATAAGAAATATTTGGTACAATATTTAAAGTATTATATCAATTTTAAAATTAAAAATAATTTAATAATTGAAAAACTATAAATAATTTGTTGATTTTATAAAACTAAAATATATAATTATTAACGCTATGAAATTTTTAAATTCTAAAAAAATTAAATATATATTGTATATTTAAAAACTATAAAATACTAATATAAAAATAAAAAATAAATCCAACTAACAAAATAACTCTTAAATAAATAAAAATAAAGTAAATAATGCAAATAAAATAAAATAAATCATAAATAGTTATAAAGTAAAATAGAATAACTTTTAGACCCCTTGGGTTAGACCAAATGGTTGAGTTATTGGAAAACATGGACAATGGTTGTAGGTTCAAGCTCCGATTTAAACAGTGTGCTCGATTCAATCCTAATGGATATTGACTTTGTGTAAAAAAAAAATTAATTAAAATTTAAATGATAAATAAATTGAATGATGTAAAAAATTATTACATATTTTTTTAAAAGTTACATTTAACATAGAAAAATCTTATACAATCTTTTATTAAATATAAAAATTAATAACCATAACACTTTACTATAATTAATAATTTTAATTAAATTGTATCATTTAATTTTAAAATTGATTGAAACTAATTTGATTAAATTTTAGTTGAAGATCCCTTGTTCATGAGACTACTTGGGTTCATCCTTTTATGAAAATAAGGGTTGATGTGAGATGGGTATTGTTAGACCAAGATGAAGTGATTACCTTGAGAGGGTGGATCAATTGGGCCCACAAGTCTATACCCCATTTTTCAAATGGTTCAAGAACCACTTGAGGGTAAAGAGGCATCTCGCTAGATAGTGTAGGACATCCCAATTCTTTGGCATTGGTTGCATTGCTTGACATATTGCTAGATATCCTTAGTCATGGTGGGCCAATAATACCTAGCTCCAAGGATCTTATGTCTAGCTCAAAGATTTAAAAAATGTCCTCAAGACGGCTCATCGTGGCATGCATGAATAATGTCATACACTTCAATTTATTGCACACATCTTCCCAAAATATGATCAGGGCAATATTTAAATAACATACCATTTAACCATTTAAATCTAGAACTATTCTTGATTAATCATCTTATCTCTTTTCGAGTAAAATGTGGGGGACACTTCCCTGTGGCTAAATAATTAGCCAGATTAGCAAACCATGGCAATTGAATTGAGATAGAGAATAGGTGTTCATCTAGAAACACATCATCCATTGGTTCATTATTCCCTTGTGTAGTCAGCCTTGATAAGAAAGTAGCAAGTACATTATCTTTTCCTAGTTTATCAACGACACTTATGTCAAATTCCTACAATAACAACAACCAATGAATTATTCGTCCTCCTATTATAGCTTTGTTAATAAGGTATCTGATGGCAGAATGGTCTATATGGCCAAATACTTTGTATCATGTGATGTAGTGGCAGAATTTATTAATGGCATAGACTACTGCTAGGAATTTTTTTTTTGTGGACCACCATAGTTTTTCTCTGTTGGGTTCAAGTTTTTGCTAATGTAGTAGATGGCATGCACACCTTTATATTCACTTGCTTGCCCTAAGACAGCCCTTATCGCTTGATTGGATGCATCCATGTGGATGTGAAAGGGTTATCCCCAATTGGGTCCCTTGATATTAGGTGTTCTAATCAATAATTTTTTTATGGATTCAAATGTCTCCTAACATTGATTGGTCTAGTTAAATTTGGAATCTTTCTTCCGGAGGGTGAACAATGGTTTTGCTATTCTACTAAAATTTTCAATGGATCTTCTATGATAGCTAGCATGCCCTAAGAAACTTTAGACTTTAGTTTAGGTTTGAGGTGCAAGAATCTGCACTATGATCTCAATTTTCTTATGCTCTACTTTAATAGCTTCCTGAGAGATGTGGCGGCCTAGAACTATTCATTTTGTCATTATAAGAAGACAATTTCATGATTTAGGGATAGTTCATGCTCTTTACATCATTCAAGTACTCTATTAAGGATGTTTAAGGCTTATTCAAATGTTTTGTCATGGACCATGAAACCATCCATATGTCTAACTCCATTATTGACCAATAAATTGATGCAAAAGGGACATGCATTCAACTCAACGGACCAACAGATCCTTTATCAAGCAATCTAATGGCTATAATGTGTTACATTTAGTTATGTCAAACTAGGGAATTGTATTCTTCTTGGATGGCATCTGTATTGTCTATACAAATGAGGATTTCTAAGCTTATCCTATAGGTTGTGCATAGAAAGATTGATTGATAAAGAATTCTATCTTATGAGATTTAATCAATAGTGATTGCTACGGGTACAAGCTATAGGTAGTTATGTTAAGTTGTAAGTAAATGCTAATTTCACTATGCAAGGTTGTTGTTTATGAACAATTAATAATAACTGATAACAATCTTAAATCAAAATAGTGATCACAATTAATAACAATCTAATTTAACAAGGCATGCCAATTCATAAACAGTTGACAACCTAAATTAATAGAGAACTACAGTTACCACAAGTGGCCCTTGCTTGGGTGACTGTAACCTCACATAATCTAATTCAAATCTTAACTAGATAATCCACGCCTTGACTGAATCTAATTAAGTTTATTGATTTATGAAAAGTAATACAAATGCTGATAACAATAGTTCTTCTAGATCTCTATCACATACAGATCTATCACATATGTAGACATGATATAAACCTCCTAATTAATTTGGTCTCTAAACAACCTCTAATCACACATGTAAACTCTTCCCACAAACATAGGAAGAGGATTTATTCCTATTCTAATCAAAATAGAAGTAGGAAACTAATTTATACAAAGATTGTTCAGATAGCACGGTCCTACTATGACTCTACCTATCCATCATAAAGAAGACATAAGTAGATAGAAACATGTAGAACAAAGCATAATCATGTAATTATAAACCATGACCTACTGATGCTATAAATCCTTCTTATTTTTCATATATATATTTACTGTTGTTGATGAAAACTATTAGTGAGTGGAATAGTTTATGGCTAAACCAACTCCTTTAAATTCAGGTACTCTCTTCTTTGGCTACGGGCGCTGGTGTCCTTAGCCATAAGTGACTACTCCTTTGGTTGTGGGTTCACAAATGACCTTTACTGTGGGTGATTGTTTCCTTGTTGCACAAAGGTTAGTTTCATCCTACAATATGTTCACGTCCTAAACTACCATAACTAACATAAATTGCTATTATATTCTAAAAAACAATCATTAATACACACAATCATCATTATCATATCATATACCATTCTTAAGTTCTTTCAAACTTAAAGCTAAACATAAAGTCTGACAATGTCTAAGGAAATGTATTTGAGAAATATAAAACTTAAACACGGAAACTATGACAATTTCAAGACTCATCACCATATACACCTCAACGCAAGTATTGGTTAGATCAACAAAAATTGCAAAAACAACTCACTGAAAGGTAGTAGGGGCATTGCATAATCTGAAGGGTACGACTCTATAAGCATATGTTCCCCATGGGAAAGTGAATGTGGTTTTATCTTGATCATCTGGAGCTACCTGGATCTGGTTGTAGCCACTAAACCCATCTAAGAAGGAGAAATTATGACTACCAGCCAAGTTATCCAATACTTGGTCAATGAAAGGGAGAGGAAAATAGTCCTTTTTAGTCACTTTATACAACTCCTTGTAATCGATGCAGACATGCCATTTTCTATTTTTTGGTACAATTACTAATGGTGAAACCTATTAGAGGAATTATTGTCAACTATATTAAACAACTAATAATCCAATAATCTCAATGAAATATGATGCAAATCAAATAAACAAAGCAGTATTACCTTGAAGACTAATTTACCTCAAACCTTCCATTGTTCGCCTATCTTGTATTGATCTTGTTGATGAATATAGCTCTCAGAAGCGGGATTCCTCATTGTTAGAAGATGACAATACTTGAATGGTTGTATGTTGGATAAATGCAATGGAGATTACTTACAATGCAACTATTCTGAGGATGAGGGATGGATAATTGAAGCCATGGTTGTATGGATATGAGGATAAAGGATGTAAAATACAATGAGCAATGCAAATTGTTTTGCCAAATGCGCGCTGGAGTTTCTGCAAAGTAACTTTGCTATAGCTTGTGTGTTGTAGAATGAGGGAATGAGCTTCCTTTTATAGGCCAAGAAGAGGGCAAATCCATGTGTCAAGATCTCAACGATGGAGATTTGGTCATGTGAGGTGTATGGTGAGGATTGAGTTGGTTGAGATGAGGGAGAGAAAGAGGGAAGATGTTCCTCTCATCTTGATATGGTGGAGGGAAAAGGGGTGACATGAGTCCACATGTCACAAGGCTCACAATGACCCAAGAGAGAAGGTCAAAAAAGGAGAACATGTTTGTAGGGAGGTTGGAAAGATTCTAGGGACTATGGAACAAGTGTCACAAAGTGTCCCTTTGACCATGGTGATATGGAGATACCATGCCCTTTGGAATAGGGATGGTTGGAGGAAGAATAGTCCCATGTGGGTGAGAGAAAAAGGATCAATTAAATATTAAAATATTTAATTACATGTGCAAGATGATGAGGTGGACGTGTGAGTTGGATTGGATAACATGGAATAGAAGACTTTTGACTTTGGAATAGGATGATTTGGGGATTAAATAATTTGATTATTATTTAATTAAGGGATGACCTTAGAAGAAATAGGTTTAATTGATTTAATTAAATAAATTGACATTTATATAATAATTGGACTATTGAGGATGAACGTGAATCAAGTAGGTAAATTGATGAATTTACTAAATGATAGAAGAATGGGAATTAAATAAATAATAAATATTTATTTAATTTGTCTTTGCCATTTTTAGGTGTATACATTTTGCCCCTCTTTGAGACAATGTGTTTTAACACGTTTCAAAGAAATAATTTTTTTTGCAATTATGATACATGCCCCAGTTTGTCCCTGGTACAGGTTATGACGTTAGGATGTCCCCTCGGGAGATTGGATGGGAAGACACAACGACAGGATGACAGACAATCTCACGATGAGAAAGGTTGAATGACAGGTTGATGGGATAGACGGGTGAAGAAATTGGTCAACGGGGAAGAAAAACCAGGTGAAAATCATGCCCCAGCATGGACAAGGTCAAGCACCTCTCTTTAGGGTTCCATGTGCTATAAATAGGAGTGTGGGGTTACATTCCTAGTCAACTTGTCTTTGTTGGAGAGTTTTTAGGAGATCAGAGCCTTTTGAGCATAGAGTACCCAGCGAAAATGCAGCAGTATCCTATTGAGCTTCATCGATTTGAGCGGATCCGATAGTTCAACCATCCAGCAGACTACAGGCCACCTGTAAGTAACCCTTCATTTCTAAGTTAGGTGCATTTATGATAGCATTAAATGTAGGTCAAAAGTTTAAGTTTTAGATGCGCTGAATAGCAGAAGTGCACATATGACGCGTTATACCGCGCATATGCCGCGATTCTGCGCATATAACGTCAGAATCGGTGCATACGCAAAAATTTCACATTTGAAGTGTGTTTCGGTGCAAACAAATTTATGCGGTGCATTTAGTTAGGGATGCTACGCTTTCAAAGTTTTACAGTGCATTTAAAATTTGTCAGCGCATGCAATATTTTTTTGCACAAACAAAGGGCAGCGTTGCGCATGCAATGTAAAGCGACACATTCAAAATGCTTTGGCGCATGCAAGATTTTGATGCGCAAACAAGGTATAGACTTGCACATGCAATGCAAAGCGGCGCATATGAGCTAAATCTGTGCATCTTAGAACTGCACATCTGATAGTCAAAACTGCGCATCTGATAGTTAGAACTGCGCATCTAATAGTCAGAACTACGCATCTGACTTAAGTTTAGCAAAACACTTAGAAATTTGATGAAGTTGATCGTGCGATGGATGTTGGTCAACTGATATGTCATCTCTGAGATTGATAGAATCTCCAGAGAGATGATAGGATTGCTTCCCTGTTGAAATGACTAATTTTTTTATGTTGGATAGATAGACGTGCAGTTTAGTCAATTTTGATTGTTTAACACGTGCTTGTTTGATTGCAGGAGGAGTTAGATGACGTTCTCCTGTCAAGAGAGCAATTTTCAGTTACGTAGACGCTGAGGCCATATTTGATTGAGACAGATCTACTTGTTATTGGATCGGCAGGATTATCATATGTGCTCTTCATGCCCGAGATTAGGGTTAATCTTGGTATGTTGACTGCTTTGGCTGAGAGATTCCACAGTGAGAATGGGACCTTTCACCTCCCCACTGTGGAGATTATAGTGACACAAGAGGATTTGCACAGGATTCTACATTTTCCTATTGATGGAGAGCTCATTGAGTACAAGTCGCAAACTGAGGCAAGATTGGATGAATGCTGATGGGTGTTTGATGATGATGAGATTGAGGGTACAGAGATCAGCTAGGCTAACATAGAGGCTTACTATGAGCCTCTTCCTGCAGTTGTGGCTGGGTTGATCAAAGGGATTGTGTGTCCTGACAGACGGTCACGTAGCTTTGCAGTTGGATGGGAGTGAGTGTTAGAGCGGATCACCACATAGGGCACTAGATATGCTTGGGGAGTATGTATCCTTGCTCACCTATATCATGACCTACATCAGTTTGTCTACAATGGCTCCTCGAGTTAAGCTTCCGGGGTTTCACTATTGCAGATATGGGCATGGACTCATATAGTGATTACTCGTCCCATTACCATTGGCACTTGGGGTAGGGGTCAGCCCTACTCTTACATGTTTCAGTATAGCCTTTGGGCTGGGAAAGTTGGAGTATTGGAGACATGCTTTTGATAACGTAGACAGAGTTGAGTGGCGGCCATACTTGGACTACGAGGCATGGGATGATGATGCTGTTGAGCTTCCATTTTGCTATCAGACTAGATGGCTCATAGGGAGGACACCCTATATATTGGAGAGGCACATTGTATCACGTGTGTATAGGTAGTTTGGCAGAATCTAGGGGATGCCCCAGGGTAATGCCATATTTGCCCGTACGCACAAGGAGTAGAGACAATGGGGACCTAGCCCATCCTATGAGACAGTGCGTGAGGAGTTTATACATTTTCTATATCATCCTTGGGCGATGCATAGGGTAGTGGCAGACACAGGCACTACACAGGATTTCTTTGACTAGTTTGTTGCACATCCATTTCCACGCTACTCTAGACTAGGAGAGCGAGCCTCGATTCTGGATGATTGGGAGATGACGACGAGGTGCCACAGAAGCGACCCAGGAGGAGACAAGGATGGGGAGGTAGAGGTGGGTGAGGTGGGGATGATGGCGATGGCGGAGGAGGAGGAGGAGGAGGCCATGATGGCGATGGTGGTGGTGGTCATGATAGTGGTCACGATGGCAGTGATGGAGATGATGGCCGAGATGGAGATGGGAGGAGGGTTTGCCAGCGGATTGATCCCGCCTAGCATGCACAGTTAGCTTTACAGGCACAGGTGCGGCCTCTAGTGTAGCCGCAGGGGCAGGAGCCAGATGATGGGGTCATAGTAGGATTACGAGCCCAGTTGGCTCAGGCTCAATCTTTGCTACAGTAGCAGCAGGGACAGATTGGGCATATGCAGACTTAGATTACACAGTTGCAGGGTGACCTTCAGACTGCATGGCTAGAGAGAGATACAACCATCTGGAGGTATGGCAGGGCAGAGGCACTCTTGGAGCAGGTGCAGCAGACAACAACACAAGGTTGCACTGGCCATATGGTTGCAGATATGGACAGGGCAGGTCAGGGGATCTACTTTCGGTCCTTATATGAGAAGGCGGTAACTCCAGAGTGCAGGGCAGACACCTACAGACCTAGTTACCGTAGTAGGTTGCATAGGGGACTAGCAGAGAGTGGCGGGGTGGTGGGACCTATGGGGCCACCTCGTGGGCCATCAAGAGGAGGAGCAAAAGGAGGTGCAGGAGGATGTGCACCAGGGATAGGGTCAGTAGGTGGAGGAGGAGGAGGAGTAGGAGGCACCATACCACCACAGCCAGCACCATCAGGGGGGAGCTATTCTTAGTTGCTCTTGACATGTATCATTTTTTAGTTCTTTTTCTTGGACATGTATACACCACTTTGGCTTGGACATTTTGAGATGTATTATTATTTTGATATCATTGAACACTTGGACACTATTATTCTTTTTGATGATGATGATATGAGATCATGATTCGACAGACTATGTTACAATGCACTTATGATGGACATGACTTACATTATGATGCTTTGACATGCTATGATGTGCTATGCTTATAGATGACTTACATGGTTTATGATTTTGATGCTCATGATTATGTTATGTGATGGACCCGATGCTCTATATGATGACTTGTATGATGCAGTACTATGCTGATTATGTTGATGCTTCTATAGATTTTTGATTTACTAGACATAATGCCTCTACATGCTTATGATGTTTGACCTAATGCTAGATGCAAAATGTACCTATATGCTATGATTTCTACATGTGTTGATTTGCATAGTGTTAATGTTAATGATACGAATCATGTATGCATGCACTAAGATGGTTTAATTTGATGATCATGTTATCTATGTTTTTTGTGTTTTCTATCATGATATACATATGAAACTCAAATGGATGATTGATTTGACTATATGACTCTTTCTATGGTGATTTATGATTTACTAGTGTTTATGCATCCTAATGGACAAAATGATATGCATCTATGATGATGGACTTGATTATGACACATGATGTTTTCCTTTTTGTTAATGCCAAGTATACTCAATCTTAATAACAATACACTTTTTAGAAGAAAATGAACTAGAGAAAGATAATGAAAGATAAGAAATTGGGTAATGAATGGATAATGAAAGATAAGAAATTGGATAATGAATGATAATGGTTAATGAAAGATAAGAAACTGGATAGACACATTGATCACAAAGACACATGGATTTTGGGAAAATGATAACAAGCTTATGCAATGGGAGGCAATGGGATACATATGGATATGAATTCTTGTCATCTTTGATTGTGCGAGTTTTTGAAGTACTTTGTTTCATCATTGAGCTTTTAAAATGTTGTAAAAAAATACAAGTATCTAGGTATAATTAAACCATGATGACTTGAGTATTTCTTACATAGATTTTGATTTAGCAACTTAGTACAATCATCTAAGTATGATTGAACCAAGATGACCTAAGTATTGCCTACGTATCAACAGACAAGGATTAAACCCATTTCATGTTTTAACCTTTTACACCCTCGATGATCATTGTGTTGATCATGTCATTAGACAAGGCTTTCACATTACTAAAGATAAATCCACAAACAATAGACAAATAAAAGAATTATGCCCCCATCATAGCTTCTCTAGTTTGAGACATCCTTGAATAGCATAGAAATACATAATAACAAAAATCATGATATAAGACTTCTAAAACAACCATTGAAAAATGTTCTTGCCCAAAACATGTTTTCTTGCAATAACTTGATAGAATCAGTTTGATGTTTTAGGTCAAAAGGGATTTGTCAAGTGTAGTCTTGTTGTCTTTTGTGTCAAGATGATGTTGGAAGTTTGCTTGTCATGCTGCTTGTTGTCTAGTGATAAAATCATGATCTAATTGTTTACCCTCTGAAGTTATAGCATTCAAGAATCATATTCCCTAACTAGGTCAAGGATTTGCCCTCAGTCAAGTAGAGGATTGAATTATTATGGATGAATTGATGATGAACAATGTGACGGACCCTAAAGGACTAACCTAGTGCCTCAAGGGCTCATTGTTAAATGGCCTTGCCTACGTGACGACGCAGAGGCAATGTAGTTCAGGGTGGACCTATGTGCACCTAAAGACCTAGGCGATGACAAAGGGTGTAGATGTCAATGGACCAAAGGTTGATTGACATGGGATGTAATGGATGGAAAAAAAAGCAACCTTGAGGGCACATCAAAGATGGCCTTGCCTATGTGATGACACAAAGGCAACGTAGTTCGGAAAGATGACTAACACTAGCAATGGACTTGCGATAAGATAAACGATAGGGTAATGTGATGGGATGACCCTACTAGATAAGATGATAGGGATGACAAGACACCAAGCTATGGTAGGTCATTGTTAGGTAGATGCAAGATGGATGAAGTTACTAGATGAATATGATAGAAAAGATGAATGCAGGTTGGGTTGTACTAATAGATGGAGGTAGCGGTTAGTCGCAAATAGCGCATGTTTCCAAGTTTTCACCACTTGCGGCCATTTCTACCATTGTTTTTTTTAATGTCCCTTGCATTTGGGTTATTAGGTATAGAACCTTCAAAGGTGCATACTGTTGATGGGATCAAACACTTCACCTTCTGATGTTGAGAGTTGATACGCACCTGATTCGTAGGTGGTGACTATGATATAGGGAGCCAACCAATTGGGTTCAAACTTCCCCTTCTTCTCTCTATCATGTTGATTGTGTGGGTTCTCTCTTAGGACCAGATCACCTACCTGAAAGACTCCTCTCTTAACCTTGTGATTGTAGCTCCTTGACATTCTCTGCTGATATGCCTTAAGATGATTAAAGGCATGTTGTCTCTATTCTTCTAGCAGTTCTCGTTCTTGAAGCCTTGATACCCTGTATTCCTCATCAGTTATGAGTCCCTTTAACGACACCCTAAGGGAAGGAATTTCAACTTCGGTAGGCAATATGGCTTTAGAGAAATAGACAAGGGAGTATGGTGTCGCACCTGTGGGTGTGCGTTTACTAGTTCTATAGGCCCACAGAGCGGGGTTGAGTTGCATATGCCAGTCCCAACCAGCGTCATCGACAGTCTTCTTGAGGATCTTTAGAATGGTTTAATTTGATGCCTCAGCTTGGTCATTACCTTGTGGGTAATATGGGGTGCAGAAATGATGCTAGATGTGGAATTTATTACAAAGTTCCTGTACATCCTGGTTCTTGAAGGGCCTTCCATTATCTGTGACAATATATAATGGAATACCAAATCTGCATATGATATAGTTAAGGATGTGTTGGTAATAATTTATGTTAAGGTTTCAGGATGTGCACCTCCCTAAAATCCAGAAAATTTCTTAAGTATTGGACCCTCTCTATGTTTCCAGCATCATCATGATATAATGAAGGAGAGGGTCATCGTCATCATCATCATGTTCCCGGACATCCCCCGATGTTTCTTGCACGGATCATTTCTTGTCATGACCAGATATCCTGTGGGGGCTTCATGTTTTTGCCAGCCCGACATCCTGCAAAAGGTGATATTTTAACATCGGGTGATCTTGGTTCAAGACCATCCTGATGTTGGTGTTGAGAATTTGCTAAGTATGACCTGATGTCCCAAGGTCATCATATTTGAACATCGGGTGATCTTCGTTAAGATCACCCCGATGTTAGTTTATCACCTTATGTTTTAACTTCCCCGATGTTACTGACATCATCAGAATTTTCAGTTGTCGGGGCGATATGTTTTTCAGCTTCATCATTTTCTAAGGATGGGGTGATATTTCCAAATATCAGGTATGTTCTAACATCACCCCGATGTTTCATGGAGCTACAGTGCTACCCGATATTCTTGCGGGGGGTGATATTTCATGACATCCGGTGATCTTCCAAATATCACCCTACCCCAATATGATGATGATGTCACCCTGATCTTTCGAGGGGGTCATTTTCCAAGTTGTTCAATCCGACCTGATATTTCTTGAATTGAAGAGGTCATCATCATCATCCAGTCTACAGTGCACCCTCATATTTCTACGTCAGGGTGATTTTCTGAATATCAGGTCATCTTCCGGATATCACCTTTGTTCTAAACATGACGATGACGTCATCAGGACGTTCATATATCAGGGTGATATCTTTTATCTGGGTGACGTCAGCAGGATTTTTGAACATTCGAAGGGTGCATGCAGTAGAAGACATCAGCCAAGTATTTGGTTTCAGCTAGGCAGGAGGATCTTCCTCCGATGCATCAGGTTGTGCCGACGAAGGCGATCATCATGCAGGGTGATGTGATGTCAGGGTGATATTTTGTGCATCTGGATATCATGCTGTTGGAGGATGATGAGGGTTATGCTGGTGCCGTCGGGAGCAAAAGCACCGACATCATATGTGATCGCGGCCATTCTTATAAAGTGCTAAAGAGACCTCTGCGGGGTGCGTGTGGGATAAATGGTTCCCGCATTTTTTGAAATATCAGGATGAGGCATTTTGGCGGGAAAAGTTTGCGATGCACAGTTAACTATTTTTCCCAAGGCCGTGGGTAGATGGACATTAATAGCAGTTGTTGCAGAGGTTTGGGCGATGGCGTGGATGAAGTAAGTACCCGATTGAAGTTGTACATCCACGGGCGGCGGCGCAAGGCTCGAGATCTCTCCCTGTCTCCTCTCCCACCTGCTGCATTGAATGTTTGAGCGCCAATCTGAAGATGAACTGTTTCTGGCAGACTTTTGACTTTTGCCATGTAATTATTGCTGAGGACCTTCTTGCTATATGTAGCAGGTTGTGTTGCTCATTTGAGGTTGTTGAAAACTGGACATTTTGGCTCTGTAATAAGATACAACTGGTTTTGGTTGCTCTGTACAGGAGGTCTTGTGAGTTTATGTATCTCTTGTTGAATGTCTCATGCATGAATCTACTGATTTCATGATTGATTTTATATGAGGAATGCTGTATTTGCATGTGTTTTGTTAATTCTGTCTCCAGTATTGCATGTGTCCTTCTTTTGAATCTAGATATCTAAGGGGTGTCTGGTATTCTAGAATATAGAATTCCTGTATTGAATGCTTGATCTTTCAACTTCTGCCCAAGGGGTAGATTAAAGCATTTTCAGATTAAGTGTTGGGAAAGATATACTGCAATAGGATACCATAAGTAGAGATAACTTAACACTCTATCCTGGGAGGTATCTGTAAGGCAGATACTACAACACCCCCTTGAAATCCAGTTTTATTGTGTTCATGCTGATCATTCACAGGTGTAGGTCTACCGACTCCAAGCCCTGGATAGGCACCAATCTAGCTCTGTGTTGAGGTTATACACCAGGTCCTAGTTTTGCATCCAAACACATAACATCAAAATCAAACTCCAAAACAACCATTAGGACAGTAGAATTAGTTTTAGGATCCCAAGTCCTCTGTCTACAACTGAAAATAGGCCCAAAGCTAGCCCCTTTGCTCTTATTTCACAGTTTTGGTCTTCATATAGGAGGATTTATCTGCTTTGTATCAACATCCCAAGCCAACCCACAAGCATATTTTCATGGGTGTTGAATAGGGAATACCCCCCTAGGTTTTGCAGAGCCTAAAGAAGAAGAGGAGATAAAAATTGAGTCTATCTCCTATATTGTTGGCCCCTGGCCCAGAGATCCTATTGATCATTGATGGCTACCTTGTAGGGAAATCTGGGAGTAAGCATCCAGTCTGGGAAAAAACCAACAGGATGAAGGATGAAATCTATTTCCCTGTGACATTAGTCAATGGAATAGCCTCAATCCACTTTTCAAAGTACTATGTGGCTGTGATAATGAATTTATGGTCGTTGGAGGAGGAAGGGTGAATTTTTCCAACTAGGTAGAGTCCCCATT
Organism: Cunninghamia lanceolata; assembly: GCA_027924645.1. Lineage (NCBI taxonomy): Eukaryota > Viridiplantae > Streptophyta > Pinopsida > Cupressales > Cupressaceae > Cunninghamia > Cunninghamia lanceolata. The sequence continues at coordinate 12,384,240 of BSBN01001201.1, read as the reverse complement.
GACAAAAGGGCCAAGGTGTCGTTAAAGGTTGTAGTTCCTAAGCGGGTGCATGTATCAAATTACTATGAATCTGGCATTTCTTACACTGCTTGACAAACTGATAGGAATCTTTTTCCATGCTCAGCTAGTAATATCCTAAACGCATGAGTTTCTTCGCTAGAGTAGGACCACTAGAGTGCGTCCCGTAAATGCCTTCATGAACCTCCCTTAGAGCGGTCTAATATTCATCACTATTTATACACCTAAGGAGAGTACCATCTAAACCTCATTTGTATAGGGTGTTGGCAACAATGGTATATCTGGATGATTGGTGAATGAACGTACATTTTTGGTTGTTAGACAGGTTGGGAGGTAGGGTATTCTCTTTAAGATAAATGTAAATCTTTCCATATAAAGGAGAATCAGTTCCTACAATGTGGTAAATGGTGTTATTTTTGGGGCTTTCATAGGCTGGATGGGAAACTGGCTCCACCAAAAACTCATAATGCGAGTGATTTTCAGGGATATCTAAAAGGGATGTAATAGTGGCCATTGCATCTGCTGCTTTGTTTTCTAACCTTGGTATTTGCTCGAAGGAGATCACAACAAAATATTCCTTAAAGTCGTCCACCATACGCTTGTATGGTATCAACTTCTCGTCCTTTGTTTGGTATTCGTCATTTATTTGATTAATGACTAGTTGTGAATCTCCATATACATGAAGTTCTTTGATCTTCCACTCGACTGCCATTTTCATGCCAATGACCAGAGCTTCATACTCAGCTACATTATTAGTGCATTGGAACATAAGTCTGTATGATTTAGGGATTATATCCCCCTGTGGTGTTACTAGCAAGATGCCTGCTCCATAACCATGTTGCGTGTATGACCCATCAAAATAGAGCTTACAAGCCATTGTTGTGATGTTGAATATAGATTCATCTAGAAACTCAAATTGTAAGGGGTTGTTATCAATCAAAGGTGCATCCACTAGTTGATCTGTGATGACCTATCCTTTTATGGCTCTTCTGTCCATGTACTCAATGTCAAACTCATTGAGAATCATAACCTATTTGGATATTCTACCTGTTAGGGTAGCTTTGCTGAGAAGATACTTTAATGGGTCGATCTTTACTACCAGCTTTATGGAGTGAGAGAGCATGTAATGTCTCCACTTTTGTGAAGTGAAGACGACTGCAAGATAGGCCCTTTCAATTAGTGTGTACTGAAGCTCATAACCTACTAATGTCCTGCTGATATAGTAAATTGCCTGCTCTTTTCCTTCATGGTTTTCTTGTGCTAGCAATGCTCCTAAAGCTGTGGGTGTAGCTGAGATATATAATAGTAGGGGTTTGCCTTGAATTAGCGGCATTAGGACTAGTGGATTCATCAGATATTCTTTTAAGCGTTGAAATGCTTGCTCACAGTTATCATCCCATTTGAATGGAACATTTTTATGCAACAGATGTGAGAATGGGTGACACTTGTCTGCCATTTGGGAGATGAACCTTCTAAGTGACTGCAACTTTCCCTGTAAAGACCGTAGCTGACTTAGATTCTTTGGTGGCGGCATTTCCATTATTGCTTTGACCTTTGTTGGGTCCACCTCTATTTCGTTTGCTGATATGATGTATCCAAGTAGTTTTCTGGATGTTACTCCAAAAACACACTTTTTAGGATTCAACCGTACGTTGAACTACTCTAGTCTTGTGAATATTTTCTCTAATACTTCAAGATGTCCCTCTCTGGTGAGTAATTTCCCTAAGATATCATCAACATAATCCTCCATGATGGTATGCATCATATCAAGGAAGATCGTTGACATTTCTTGCTGGTATGTTGCTCTTGCATTCTTGAGACTGAATGGCATAATGCACCAGCAATAGGTACCCCATGGACAAGTAAATGTCATTTTATGTTAATTCTTCAGTGCTATCTTGATTTGGTTATATCTAGAGAAACCACCCATTAAGGACAACATAGTGTGAATTGCTGTGAGGTCGACGATGATATCAATGTTTGGTAAAGGAAAATCATCCTTTAGACAAGCCTTATTTAAATCCCTGAAGTCGTTGCATATTATGATTCTCTTGTCAGGATTTAAAATAGGTACAATATTATAGACCCACTCTAGATAGTCAACAGCTCTAATGAATCCCACGTCTAGTAATTTCTTGAGCTCTTCTTTTACCATTAAAGCTATGTGGGGGTGCATTTTCCTCAGCTTCTATTTGACAGGCTTAGCTCATGGAGCTAATGACAGATGGTGCATGATTAGATCAGGGTCAATACCTGGCATATCGATGTAAGACCAAGCAAAATTTATCTGCTTTCTTCTGTAGAACTCAGGAAACTCTATTCTTTCTTGTGCAATTAATGACTGCTTGATAAAGGAGTTTTGGTTGTGCCTCTATGTCGATGTTGATTGATTCTGCAGGTTCAATCAATACTAAAGATCTTTCTAGATGTGCATAAAGGGGGGTAGGGTCAAGATTTTCATCTGTTGGTGCCTCGGAGAGGTTTTCACCTTCAGACACATCTTTTCTTTTTCTCTTTTCATGATCTAATACTGCCATAGAGTGGTTTTCACCATTAGATCTCATATTTATTTTCACATTTTTACGACTAAAAGGATTGGCACTCTCTCTGAAGTATGCCTTATCGTTAAGGTTGATGGGGAAGCCAGCCTTATGGTCTTCTATAGGTAAGTGTGCTCTAAGCTCTAGGTAGTCAATGATGGCATCATCATTTTCAAAGGTGTCAAGCTCAGGTGATGTTTCGGATAGATCCCAATCTATTAATTTAGGGTGGACAAGAGGTAAGGGATCATCAGGTTGATCAGACTCAAGGGTAGATATGGTTAGGACAAAGGATTCATTTGAATGGGATGAGGTATTATTGAGGTCTATTATGGTACTCTCCTCAAGTTGATTCATCAAGCTTGATATCGTACTCTCTTCGTGAAGTTCACTCTCGTCAAGTTGTGATCTGAACTCTAGCGGTCTAGCCCTAGAGATTTGTCCCTCACGCATTGTTGGAGTATTACTATATCATTGGACCACATCAATCCCTTTGTCTTCATAAGACATCTCATAGAGGCTTTCCCACTCATACTCATTTGAATCAGTTTCACTACTCTCTTGCAAACGATGAATTTGGTCCACTAGGTTGGTGGTAGCTGCTTGTCTATCTTCAACCTTTTTTTTACCTTTGCCTTTGTTCTTTTGCTGACCTTGGTATCCTAACCCATTAGTATCTCAGGCTATTTGAATAGGGGGTTTGATAGGTTCTATGATACCATCCTTTCTTAGTCCTATGGGACCATGGCCATTGTATCCCATCCTTTGTAACATGGAAAATCCTTGACCATACTATTATGTAGGAAGCTTAGGTTGTTGATCTTCTGGTATGGTTTGAATGTCTTCATCTTTGAAAAGCCATTGCAAGACATCTTTCTTGTCACTCTCATCGGATAGGCTTCCCCATTTAATGAATGGACCCATTAGAGTCTCAGGTGACTTAGGTTTGTTCAAGGATGGTCTCCGTTAAGACTTTGGTGATAGTGGCAATTGTGCTAGAGAGAGATTGTTAAATAACATACTCCCCAACACCTTTGTCTTTGACCTTGATTTTTAACTCTGATGTTTTTGAGGTGGAATCACATCTAGTTTAGACTGTATGGTATTGGAATACTAAAAAGGATTGGGATCTCCTTGTATGGTTATTTCTTGAATGTTATGTAGGAATTTGATGTATTGGTGATACGTGGATGGGATAATGTTCATTGCGTGGATCCAAGGTCTACCAAGGAGAATGTTATATGCAAGTTCCATGTCGAGAACTTGGCACACTACATCTTTTTCCACCGGCCTACTCGTATTGGCAAAACCATTGTTCCTTTAGAGGTCCTATCTTCCTCATCGTATTCTTTGATGGTTATATTCTCTTGGGATCAACAGCATTCTTAGAAAACCCCAATGCAAGGATTAACTTTAGTGTACAAATGTTCAAACCAGCCCCTACATCTATTAGGACCCTTTTTATTTTGTGTTTATGTATTAGGGCCTCAATGTGTAGGGATGCATTGTGTGGTTGATTTATTGACATGTCATCCTTCTCCATGAAGGATAGAAAATGTGGTATGGTGATAAGGCCTACCATAGCCTGGAATTGATCTTGGGAAAGATTCGTAGGAACCATTGTCTCCAAGAGAGCTTTTTCTAAAATGGCTTTATGGGAAGGTGATAAATGCAACAACTCCAAGATGGATATATGCGCGTGTGTTTTGTGAAGTTAGTCAATGATGCTATACTGATTTGATGTAGAGGGTAACTTGGATGTGGAAGATGGTCTTGATTGAGCTTCTTGTAGAGTTATTTTCCACGACGTGTGGTCACATTACAATCAGGTTGATCATTGATGGTGATCACATTAATATGTGACTCACCTTGGGAAATATGATTGATGGTGTAATCAAAAGAAGCATTGTTATAGCTCACTTTCTTAGTTCCTTTGTTGTTTTGGTTTGAAGAACCTCCTTTCTCATAATGAGGAAGAGGATTCTTGAATGTTATATGTTCATCATTGGTAGTATGTCCCTCATTAATGGATATGCGCTTTTGGTCAAGAAGGTCTTGAATGACGTGCTTAAGTTTCATACAATCATTGGTTTTATGACCTTTGCTCCTATGGCATTCGCAAAAGTCATTTTCATTCCACCAAGGAGATTTGAACTTGGGTTCGTATTCACGCACCGGTGGGAGTGTGATCATGTTGCCCCCAATGAGCTTTCTAAGTGTGGATTCAAGTGATTGACCAAGTTGTGTGAACTTTCTCCTTGGAGGGAAGTTGTTTTGTTTTTGTTCAGTGCCTTGAGGCTTGGTAGATGATGCGTTATTATGTGGATTGGATAGGTTGAAAATAGGTTGCTTTGGTGCCGCATGTTTTTCATCTACCACTCCATCATTCACTATGGGTTTGTTTTTAGTCTAAAACCTTGACTTATCCGCATTGTTGCTAGAGCTTGGGGTGTCTTTGTATATCTTTACTTGCCCCTTCGCAATCAAGGCTTTCTCAATGAGAAGACCCATCTCAATGACCTTACTAAAAGTTCATGGACATTGAATTTGTATTTGATAGCTAAGCTCAGTGGACAAATTATGCACGAACATTTCTATCATTTATTTTTTGGGTATATGATAGGGACACTTGCTCGCAAGTTGCCTCCACCTTTGTAGAAAAGATGCAAATGATTCTCCTCCTTTTTGTTTAGTGTTGCAAAGGTCTAGCATGGAGATTTCATGTTCTATGTTATAAGAGAAATGTGTGACGAATTTGTTCACTAATTCGTTAAAGGTGCAAATGCTAGGAGGTAGACGTGAAAACCACTCCATGGCTTGTCCTCCCAGACTTCTAGGGAATAGTCACATTAGATAAGTTTCATTGTGGGCGACTTCAAGACAAGCGGCACTGAATTCCCTGATGTGATCTCTAGGATCTCCTTTTCCTCTATACTTGTCAAATTTTGGCACTTTGAATCTTATAGAAAAAGGTATCATGTTCAAGGATTTGTCAAATTGGTATGGTGAGATATCTTCAAGCGAATAATGTTTTGTTGAGGTTCCACTTTCGATATCTACCAATTGTTGTTGTAAGGCTTGTATTTGGGTTTTCAATGCATCCAATGGATTAATTGTTTCCTTAGCTTTTTCTACTTTTGGAGTCTCTTTTTTAGTTTTGGAGCCATCTTTCGATGACTCGGCTTCGTTTGAGGCATTATTCTCTTATAGATTAGAGATATCAAAGTCTGTGGGTAGCTTTGCTCCTTGTTGAGAAAGCATGAGGAAATACTTTTGGGGATCGGTAGCAACAACTCTATCCATTATCTTTTGGAACTTAGGGTCTTGGAGGTGTTGGAGGATCTCCTCTTGAGAGACTTCCTCATCATCCGGATCGGGTATGTTATTGTTAAGCTTGTCCATGTTTTTATTTTGTTTTGATTGAGATCTAGTTTGCACCATGCAAGATTTTGGGATAGGATGAAATGAGTTTTGTTTGATTTTGCTCTTTTGATTGGAGGTGTAATATGGTAGAAGTTGAGTTTGGTTGGAATTGATTTTGCTAAGGTTTTTGTTGATTCTATGTTTGTCTCAAACAAGGTAAGTCTTGAGCTATAATGTCTAATAGCTATCGAGGTGTCGATACAAGTGGTAGTCCAAATAGGGATAGATTGACACTGCTATTTGATGAGGACTATTTTCTTGTCAAGGTTATACTAGTATAGTTTTGTTGAGAAGGATGATTTGGAAGCCTATTATAAAACTAACTAGCTCTTATTTGGGTTGGTAGAGTATCAACTAGGTCCTAGAAGCAAGTTGTGGTTTGATTTTGAGATGTTTGGTTTGATTTTTTGAGGTGTTTTGATAGCAAGGCAATGTTGTGAAAAGTGGATGCTTGTGAAAATGATATGGAAAGGTATTTGCACAGTATAACTGATTTTGCAAGGTGAAACTATAGAAAAAAGGGTACCTAAAACTGACAGTGTTTTTCTCCCAAACTATATAGAATATGCCTCTATTTGGGATGGGCAACTTCAAAAGCGCAGAATAACTGGTCAAATACACAGCGTTACGGGTTAAATGTGCAAATCTGGTTTATTTTGGAAGTACAACACTGTGCTTTATATGTGCAACTCTGTGTATTATGTGCACTGAAAGACTATATGTGTTGCAAAATGGTTCACATGCGCATTAGGATAGGTTATATGCGCATCAAACTTATTTGCACAGCAAAAATTGGTTATATGCGCAACAGAATGTTTTATATACGCAGAACTACAGGTACTTGGTTTTCTTTTCCAGTTTGACAATTTGATTTTCTTGGAACATTTTCCTTAGTTAATATGAGGTTTTCAATGTTGATTTTGGTTCATGTTATTACAAGAAAATACAAAGAACAAAAGGTTTTCATGATTACTTAACAAAAATTAAAAATAAACAATTACAACGCTAGGATGGAAAGGACAATATTTGATGAGTTCTAACTTGGTTTTTACACCAGCCACTTGCATAAAGGTGGACAGTTAATAACTTGGTAGCACCGGCTCCCCTCCACAGCACTCACTTCTCACCCATACCAAGTTATAGTTCCTCCGAAGAGTTGAAGTTTTCTGTCTCTACACTAAATGAGTGTATGATGTTAGATGGCTCTAGAGAATGTTTTCCTCCTGTGTCACCAAATAGGGGATTTTGACCTACTCGGACAAAAGGATTTTAGTTAAGGCATCCATTTAGGTGATTACACATGTGGCCATTCACTTCGATAAGAAGGCTTCCCAGCTTGCAGAGGTTACGCTCCACAGGGTTTTGGGGGAAACATTGGTCAGTGTAATACAACAGCACCCATCGCTTGCAACTTTCGTCACAAATGCAATTTATTTATAGTGACTTGGAAGTACTTGGCTTTAGCCATTATCACTTAAGGTCATTCCCACTTGGAAGGAAGGATTTCCAAGGGCAGGCCTCTCTAAAGGTAAAACATGAAAAATGATAAGTCTAGCATTTTGATCACCAAGTTAAAGGGAGAGCATAGGCATGTTATCATTTTTCCAAACACGGAAGACAATGGTTCTTTAACCTCCTAGTTAAAAGAAAATAACTAAATGAGTTAATCCTACCAAGCACATAAATTTGATAACGAGATAGCAATAACTTGGAAAAGATTGTTGTTCTTTTTAATCCTCTAACAAATCTAGATGTAGATTGTTGTTTGCATAAATAAAACAAGTATTACTTTCCCCTATTATGCTATGTAAAGATTGTAGTGCAAGATAGTAAAAACATAAAGGAATTGTTCAATTTTTAACTCCTAAGTTGGGACTAGATGAAAGTTGTGATGCAACAAATCAATTTACTTTCCTCCTAGTTAAGTCTAAGTGAAGATTTGCATGAACATATTAAGTTACTCCTTCCTATTTAGTTCTAGGTGGCTTAATAATTAGCTAAAATGACTAAATCCAGCTCCTAACACCTACAAATGAAGGTTAGTACGAAAAACTTTATCAAACTTTTTCAACTCTCCATTACAAATTTGAGGCGCAGGACTGCGGGTCATATGCGCAAAACTGTGTATTATATGTGCTAATTCACAAAAGTGCTGGAAAAATAGTTAAAAGCATCGGACTATGTTTTATATGCGCCAGAATATTAAATGTGTGGCAAGACTAATCAGATGCGTAGCAGAACAGTTTGGATGCGCTAAAAGGTAAAAGTGCAACAAAAAATGTGTAAGCACGAAACTGGAAGTTGTTTGCACATAACTAACTTGTCGTGACAGAACCTTCACAAAACACTCATATGGAAGTTAAAAATGGGGCAAGGCCCCACGGTGGGCGCTAAAAATGTTAGAGGAATTATTGTCAACAATATCAAACTACTAATAATCTAATAATCTCAATGAAATATGAAGCAAATCAAACAAACAAAGCAATATTACCTTGAAGACTGATTTACCTCGAACCTTCCATTGTTCACCTATCTTGTATTGATCTTGTTGATGAATGGATAATGAAAGATAAGAAACTAGATAGACACATTGATCACAAAGACACATGGATTTTTGGAAAATGATAACATGCTTATAATGCAATGTAAGGCAATGGGATAAGTATGGATATGAATTCTTGTCATCTTCGATTGTGCGAGTTTTTGAAGTACTTTGTTTCATCATTGAGCTTTTAAAATGTTGTAAGGAAATACAAGCATCTAGGTATAATTAAACCATGATGACCTGAGTATTTCTTACATGGATTGTGATTTAGCAAGTTAGTACAAGCATCTAAGTATAATTGAACGAAGATGACCTGAGTACTGCTTGTGTATCAACAGACAAGGATTAAACCTATTTCATGTTTAGACCTTTTACGTCCTCGATGATCATTGTGTTGATCATGTCGTTAGACAAGGCTTTCATATTACTAAAGATAAATCCACAAACAACAGACAAATAAAAGAATTATGCCCCCATCATAGCTTCTCTAGTTTGATACATCCTTGAGTAGCGTAGAAAGACATAATAACAAAAATCATGATATAAGACTTTTAAAACAACCATTGAAAAACTTTCTTGCCAAAAACATGTTTTCTTACAATAACTTGATAGAATCAGTTTGATGTCTTAGGTCAAAAGGGATTTGCCAAGTGTAGTTTTTTTTTTGTTGTTTTTGTCAAGATGATGTTGAAAGCTTGCGTGTCATGTTGCTTGTTGTCTAGTGATAAAATCGTGATCCGATTGTTTACCCTCTGAAGTTATAGTATTCAAGAATCCTATTCCCTGACTAGGTTGAGGATTTCCCCCCAGTCAAGTAGAGGATCAAATTATTATGGATGAACTAATGATGAACAATGTGATGGACCCTAAAGGACTGACCTAGTGCCTTGGGGGCTCATTGCTAAATGGCCTTGCCTACATTACGACGTAGAGGCAACGTAGTTCGGGGTGGACCTATGTGGACCTAAAGACCTAGGTGATGATAAAGGGTGTAGACTTGAATAGACCTGTTATCACCCAGATTCGCACCCTTGCTGCAGTTGTGAAAAACTTCAACAATCTGGAGTAACATGGGAATGATCTCTAAGTGTGGGACTTTGCTAAATGAGATCAGAGCTCCAGAGAAGGTCGGCTTCCTTAACTGGTTATCACCTAAAACTACTAAATCCTCAGAGGAAAAGGGAGAAGGAGTGCTTTAAAATGAAAGATAATATGAAATAACTTGAAAAGTAAAGGGTGATTCACCAAGTTACATAAAAGAACTCCTACAGCATTGAGAAAATGCACAGCATGACCAAATATAGCAAGTTTGACATACACAGATTTAACTGATCCTAGCAAAGGTGAGAAACAAAAATGATTGAAAGGAATAGTATGTTCACAGGCAATCACATGCAGATTCACACTAAATTAAAATTCAGTCCAAAGAGGTAAAATAACTTGCATATATTCAATGGAAAGGCAAAGTTATAGTAGCAGAAAGTTTTGTTTGGAAACAGAAAAGCCTCAATGCTCAAAAAATTTCTAACCTTATTTACAACTCACGAATGCATATTTATAGCATTCCAAAAAAAACCCTAAGTCGGTTACAAAATTCACTCTATATGTTGTAATAGAAAATATCTCCCTTTTAATGACTGTCCACCTGCAAGAAGTTATGGTGCAGAAGATCTGGAACTGGGGCAGATGGAAGATATTTTAAGTCTTCAATGCAAACAGCTGGATCATCGATCTGCACCCCTGAAATGGTGTAAGATATTCTGGGCATTGAGTGCGAGCAGCTTCCATGTCTATCTTCGACAAATATCTGCATTTGCATATGCAAAAGTCGCTGAAACGTCCAATCGTTGGAATATGCAAAACTAGATCCAAAACTTGAAAGTGAGAAAATCCTGCTAAAACCCCCGCCAAACGAAAGAGGAGGCAAAAATGAGCATTTTTGCCTCTTGCAGCATGTCAAAATTCGCCAGGATGAAGGAGATACAGGTGGTCAAAGTTTTGGTCAACCGCATGTATATATCGCTTTGCATTTGTGTATATATCGCTTGAATTTGCCACCTGAATCGGCATCTAAAACTTTCTCTGCAACTCCTTTTGCATATGCCAAGCACTTTGTATATCGGGCTATGAAATGTCCTTGTATGCTCAAAAGTATGCCACCTCTTTGTATTTTGAATTTGTATATTTAAATATACAAGTGAAACATGCATACAAAACTTGCACATACAAACATGCATCTAACCCTTGTATCTCTCATTGTACATGACCTTTGCATGTGCGAACATACAAAGAGAACATACGTACAAAAACTTGCATCAGCACCCGTGTATGTTTCTTTGTATCTGCGACTTGTATATGCATACAATCGCCTTTGTATGTGCGGGCCCCACCTATTGTATGTTAACTTTGTATCTTGCCTTGTATATCGAAACATACAAGTAGAAGATACATGCAAAGCGCTTGTGCCTTGGCGGACCCCACCTATTGTATCTCCCTTGTATCTGCAAACATACAAGCCGTGGACTCCAAAATGACCATTAGCTGTATCTGATTGCCCTGTCGGGTCTGGCTTGTATCACCCTTCTTTGTATATTTCTTTGTATGTTCAAATATACAAAGCATTTATACATACAAGCCACGGACTCGACGCTTGAATTTGTCAGAATTAACTTCTGGGTTGGGTCCGGCTTGTATGTATCCCTTTGTATGTAGGCTTGTATATCGCAATATACAAAATGCAACATGCATAGCACAGACCTCAAATGGTTATGGAGCGGATTGGAATTGCTATCGGGTCTGCCTTGTACCTCTTCCTCTTTGTATATTGCCCTTGTATATCTGACTTGCGTCTTTTCTTTGTATGTCACCGATATACAAATGCCTTTGTATGTCACCGATATACAAATGCCTTTGTATATCGTGGACCCCACCATTTGCACATTCGGCCTTTGTATATTCAAATGTATATTGCCGATATGCAAAAGGCTTTGTATGTGCCCCTTATACCTGACCCTTTGCATCTTCTTCGCTGATGCATCTACCCGATATACATTTTGCCTTGTACTTTTGCAGGCCCCACCAAATGTATGTCGGCCCTATACATTTTTCCTTGTATGTTTCAATTGTATGTTGGGAACATACAACGCAAAATATACATTCTCTTTTGTTCATTGTGTCGATGTACATCAACTGTAGCCGATGCATATTATCTTTGTATATCAGCCTTGCATGTTGGACTTGTATGTTGGCGATATACATTCCATTGTACATTCTCACTTGTATGCTTGCTTGTATGCCGCCAATGCATCTTTTCCTTTGCATGTTCCTCTTGTATGTAGCCGTTGCATGTCTAAACATACAACACAAATATACTTGCAAACCATCTCATACAAGAAGGGAATATTCTTGAAATCTGCGATAGATTCCCAAATGCATATACAAACTCGATATGCAAAGTGAAAAGCATACAACTAGTTTCTTACTATTTTTGAAGGCCGATTGACGCCAATGTACATCAGCACTTGTATGTCGACCTTGCATGTTTACCGATTGTATCTTTTGACATTGTATATTGCACTTGTACATATAAACATACAATGGGGAATGTATATCCAAATATACATTCAAAATACAAGCATGAAACTGAGAAATCCCAGTGATAGAAAATACTTGAAGCTAAAAGATTTTTGGGTTTTTTCTAGGTTTTTGCAAGGAATCTCCAAGAGAGATTTTGGGAAATTTGGAAAGGCAGAGCATGAGCATTTGGAATATTTAAGCTTTGTATGGACATTTTCCTTAGGATTTTCGAGGAAAATACAAGGTGAACTATTTAACTCTAGACAGAGGAAAAAATAGGTCAACAGGACCAAAGGTTGATTGACATGTGATGTAATGGATGGAAACAGGAGCAGCCTCCGGGGCACATCAAAGATGGCCTTGCCTATGTGATGATGTAGAGGCAACGTAGTTTGGGAGATGACTGACACTAGCAACAGACTTGTGATAGGATGAATGATAGGATAACATGATTGGATGACCCTATTGGATAAGGTGATAGGGGTGACAAAACACCAGACTATGGTAAGTCATTGCGAGGTAGATGCGAATGGATGAGGTTATTGGCCGAATACGATAGGAAAGATGGATGCGGGTTGGGTTGTACTAATAGATGGAGGTAGCGGTTAGTCGCAAATAGTGCCTATTTCCAGGTTTTCAGCACTTGCGGCCATTTGTACCATTATTTTTTTTAATATTATTATTATGTCCCTTGCATTGGGGTTATTAGGTATAGAACCTTCGAAGGTACATACTATTGATGGGATCATCAAACACTTCACCTTCTGATGTTGAGAGTTGATATGCACCTAATCCATAGGAAGCAACTATGATATAGGGACCCAACCAATAGGGTTCAAACTTCCCTTTCTTCTCTCTATCCTGTTGATTGCATGGGTTCTCTCTTAGGACCAGATCACCTACCTAAAAGACTCTTGGCTTAACCTTGTGATTGTAGCTCCTTGACATTCTTTGTTGATATGCCTTAAGATGATTAAAGGCATGTTGTCTCCATTCTTCTAGCATTTCTAGTTCTTGAAGCCTTGATACCCCATATTCCTCATCAGTTATGAGTCCCTTTAATGACACCCTGAGGAAGGAATTTCAACTTCGATAGGCAATATGGCTTCAGAGCCATAGACAAGGGAGTATGGTGTCGCACCTGTGGGTGTGCATATACTAGTTCTGTAGGCCCATAGAGTGGGGTTGAGTTGCATATGCCAGTCCCCACCAGCATCATCGACAGTCTTTTTGAGGATCTTTAGAATGGTTTTATTTGATGCCTTAGCTTGGTCGTTACCTTGAGGGTAATATGGGGTGGAGAAATGATGTTGGATATGGAATTTACTATAGAGTTCCTGTACATCCTAATTCTTGAAGGGCCTTCCATTATCTGTGACGATAGATAAAGAAATACCATATCTGCATATGATATAGTTAAGGACGAAGGATGAAATCTATTTCCTTGTGACAGTGGTTAATGGAATGGCCTCAATCCACTTCGTAAAATACTCTGTGGCTATGATAATGAACTTGTGGTTGTTGGAGGAGGAAGGGTGAATCTTGCTTACCAGGTCAAGTCCCCATTGACAGAAAGGCCAGGGTGTTGTTAAAGGTTGTAATTCATGAGTGGGTGCATGTATTAGATTCCCGTGAATCTGGCATTTCTTACACCGCTTAACAAACTGATAGGAATATTTTTCCATGCTCGGCTAGTAATATCCTAAACGCATGAGTTTCTTCACCAGAGTAGGACCACTAGAGTGCGTCCCGCAAATGCCTTCATGAACCTCCCTTAGAGCAGTCTTATATTCATCACTATCTAAACACCTAAGGACAGTACCATCCAAACCTCGTCTGTATAGGGTGTCGGCAACAATGGTATATCTAGATGATTAGCGAATGAATGTACATTTTTGGTTGTTAGACAGGTCGGGAGGTAGGGTATTCTCTTTAAGATAGGTGTAAATATTGCCATTTAAAGGAGAATCGGTTCCTACAATGTGGTAAATGGTGTTATTTTCGGGGCTTTCATAGGCTGGATGGGAAACTGGCTCCACCAAAAACTCATAACATGAGTGATTTTCAGCGATATCTAGAAGGGATGCAATAATGGCCATTGCATCTACTGCTTTGTATTCTAACCTTGGTATTTTCTCGAAGGAGATCACAACAAAATACTCCTTGAAGTCGTCCACCATACACTTGTATGGTATCAACTTCTCATCCTTTGTTTGGTATTCATCATTTATTTGATTAATGACTAGTTGTGAATCTCCATATACATGAAGTTCTTTGATCTTCCACTCGACTGCCATTTTCATGCCAATGACCAGAGCTTCATACTCAGCTACATTATTAGTGCATGGGAACATAAGTCTGTATGATTTAGGGGTTGTATCCCCCTGTGGTGTTACTAGCAAGATGCCTGCTCCAGAACCATGTTGGGTGTATGACCCATCAAAATAGAGCTTCCAAGCCATTATTGTGATGTTGAATATAGATTCATTTGGAAACTCAAATCGTAAGGGGTTGTTATCAATCAAAGGTGCATCCGCCAGCTGATCTATGATGACCTGTCCTTTTATGGCTCTTATGTCCATGTACTCAATGTCAAACTCACTGAGAATCATAACCCATTTGGATATTCTACCTGTTAGGGTAGCTTCGCTAAGGAGATACTTTAGTGGGTCAATCTTTGCTACCAACTTTATGGAGTGAGAAAGCATGTAATGTCTCCACTTTTATGAAGCAAAGACAACTGCAAGGCATGCCCTTTCAATTAGTGTGCACTGAAGCTCATAACCTACTAATGTCCTGTTGATATAGTGATTGCCTACTCTTTTCCTTCATGGTTTTCTTGTGCTAGCAATGCTCCTAAAGCTGTGGGTGTAGTTGAGATATATAATAGTAGATGTTTACCTTGAATTGGTAGCATTAGGACCGGTGGATTCATGAGATATTGTTTTAAGTGCTGAAATGCTTGTTCATAGTTATCATCCCATTTGAAAGGAACATTTTTATGCAGCAGATGTGAGAATGGGTGACACTTGTCTGCTAGTTGGGAGATGAACCTTCTAGTTGACTACAACTTTCCCTGTAAAGACCGTAGCTGACTTAGATTCTTTAGTGGCGGCATTTCCATTATTGCTTTGACCTTTGTCGGGTCCACCTCTATTATGTTTTCCAATACAATGTATCCAAGTAATTTTATGGATGTTACTCTGAAAACACACTTTTTAGGATTCAACCGTACATTAAATTGTTCTAGTCTTGTGAATATTTTGTCTAAGACCTCAAGATGTCCCTCTGTGGCGAGTGATTTCCCTAAGATATCATCAACATAATCCTCCATGATGGTATGCATCATATCATGGAAGTTCATGGTCATTGCTCGTTGATATGTTTCTCCTGCATTCTTGAGACTGAATCACATAACACACCAACAATAGGTGCCCCATGGACAAGTGAATGCTATTTTATGTTGATCCTCCAGTTCTATCTTGATTTGGTTATATCCAGAGAAACCATCCATTAAGGACAACATAGTGTGAATTGTTGTGAGGTCAACGATGATATTAATGTTTGGTAAAGGAAAATCATCCTTCAGACAAGCCTTATTTAAATCCCTGAAGTCATTGTATATTCTGATTCTCTTGGCAGGCTTTAAAATAGGTACAATATTATAGACCCACTTTGGATAGTCAATGGCTCTAATGAATCCCACATCTAGTAATTTCTTGAGCTCTTCTTTTACCATTAAAGCTATGCGGGGGTGCATTTTCCTCAACTTCTGTTTGATAGGCTTAGCCCCTGGAGCTAATGACAGATGGTACATGATTAGATCAGGGTCAATACCTAGCATATAGGCGTAAGACTAAGCAAAGTTTATTTTCTTTCTTCTGTACGACTGAGCAAACTCTATTCTTTCTTGTGCAGTTAATGACTCTGCTTGATAAAGGACTTTTGGTTGCGCCTCTGTGCTGATGTTAATTGATTCTTCAGGTTCAGTCAATACTGAAGATCTTTCTAGATGTGCATAAAGGGGGAGATGGTCAATCCTTTCATCTGTCGGTGCCTCGGAGAGGTTTTCACCTTCAAATACGTCTTTTCTTTTTCTCTTTTCATGATCTAATATTGCCGTAGAGTGGTTTTCACCATTAGATCTCATATTTATTTTGACATTTTTATGACTGAAAGGATTGGCACTCTCTCCGAAGTATGTCTTATCGTTAAGGTTGATGGGGAAGCCAACCTTATGATCTCATGTAGGTAAGTGTTCTCTAAGCTCTAGGTAGTCGATGATGGCATCATCATTTTCAAAGGTGTCAAGCTCAAGTGATGTTTCGGATAGATCCCAATCTATTAATTCAGGTTGGACAAGAGGTAAGGGATCATCAGGTTGATCAGACTCAAGGGTAGGTATGGTTAGGATGGAGGATTCATTTGAATGGGATGAGGTATTAACAAGGTCTATTATGGTACTCTCCTCAAGTTGATTCATCAAGCTTGATATCATACTCTCTTCGTGAAGTTCACTCTTGTCATGTTGCGATCCGAACTCTAGCAGTCTAGCCCTAGAGCTTTGTCCCTCATGCATTGTTGGAGTATTACTATATCATTGGACCACATCAATTACTTTGTCTTCACAAGACTTCGCAGAGAGGTTGTCGCACTCATACTCATTTGAATCAGTTTCATTAGTCTCTTGCAAACGGTGAATTTGGTCCACTAGGTTGGTGGTAGTTGCTTGTCTGTCTTCAACCTTTTGTTTACCTTTGCCTTTGTTCTTTTGTTGACCTTGGTAACCTAACCCAGTAGTATCTCAGGCTGTTTGAGTAGGGGGTTTGATAGTTTCTATGATACCATCCTTTCTTAGTCCTATGGGACCATGACCATTGTATCCCATCCTTTGTAACATGGAAAATCCTTGCCCATACTGTTTTGTAGGAAGCTTAGGTTGTTGATCTTCTGGTATGGTTTGACTATCTTCATCTTTGAAAATCCATTGCAAGACATCTTTCTCGTCTCTCTCATCGGATAGGCTTCCCCATTTAATGAAAGGACCCACGAGAGTCTCAAATGACTTAGGTTTGTTCAGGGATGGTCTCCCATAAGACTTTGGCAATAGTGGCAATTGTGCTAGAGAGAAAGATTGTTCAATAACATACTCCCCAATGCCTTTGTATTTGACCTTGATTTTTAACTCTGATGTTTTTGAGGTGGAAGCTAAGGAACTTGAATCCACTTGGTTGGAGGAAGAAGAAGCTGCTCTATTGGTGGGTATCACAACATCTAGTTTAGATTGTATGGTATTGCAATACTGAAAAGGATTGGGGTCTCCTTGTATGGTTATTTCTATACCGTTATGCAGGAATTTGATGCATTGGTGATACTTGGATGGGATAGCCTTCATTGTGTGGATCCAAGGTCTGCTAAGAAGAATGTTATATGCAAGTTCCATATCGAGAACTTGGCACACTACATCTTTTTCCACCAGTCCTACTTGTATTGGCAAAACCACTGTTCCTTTGGAGGTCCTCTCTTCCTCATTATATGCTTTGATGGTTATCTTTTTCTTGTGTTCAACGACATTCTTAGAAAACCCCAATGCAAGGATTAACTTTAGTGTACAAATGTTCAAACTAGCTCCTCCATCTATTATGACCCTTTTTATTCTGTGGTTATGTATTAGGGCCTCAATGTGTAGGGATGCATTGTGTGGTTGATTTATTGACATGTCATCCTTCTTCGTGAAGGATAGAAAATGTGGTGTGGTGATATGGCCTACCATATCTTGGAATTGATCTTGGGAAAGATTCATAGGAACCATTGTCTCTAAGAGAGATTTTTCTAAAATGGCTTTATGGGAAGGTGATAAATGCAACAACTCCAAGATGGATATATGCGCGGGTGTTTTGTGAAGTTGGTCAATGATGCTATACTAATTTGATGTAGAGGGTGACTTGGATATGGAAGAGGATCTTGATTGAGCTCCTTATAGAGTTATGTTTCCACGACGTGTTGTCACATTACAATTAGGTTGATCATTGATGGTGATCACATTAATATGTGACTCACCTTGGGAAATATGATTGATGGTGTAATCAAAAGAAGCATTGTTATAGCTCACTTTCTCAGTTCCTTTGTTGTTTTGGTTTGAAGAACCTCCTTTCTCATAATGATGAAGAGGATTCTTGAATGCTATATGTTCATCGTTGGTAGTATTTCCCTCATTAATGGATATGCACTTTTGGTCAAGAAGGTCTTGAATGACATGCTTGAGTTTCATAAAATCATTGGTTTTATGACCTTTGCTCCTATGGCATTCACAAAAGTCATGTTCATTCCACCAAGGAGATTTGAACTTGGGTTCATATTCACGCACCGGTGGGAGTGTGATCATGTTGCCCCCAATGAGCTTTCTAAGTGTGGATTCAAGTGATTCACCAAGTTGTGTAAACTTTCTCCTTGGAGGGAAGTTGTTTTGTTTTTGTTCAATGCCTTGAGGCTTGGTAGACAATGCATTATTCTACGGATTGGATAGTTTGAAAAGAGGTTGCTTTGGTGCTGCATGTTTTGCATCTACCACTCCATCATTCGCTATGGGTTTGTTTTTAGTCCAAAACCTTGACTTATCCGCATTGTTGTTAGAGCTTGGGGTGTCTTTGTATATCTTTACTTGCCCCTTCGTAATCAAGGCTTTCTCAACGAGAAGACCCATCTCAATGACCTTACTAAAAGTTCATGGACATTGAATTTGTATTTGATAGCTAAGCTCAGTGGACAAATTATGCACGAACATTTCTATCATTTATTTTTTGGGTATATGATAGGGACACTTGCTCGCAAGTTGCCTCCACCTTTGTAGAAAAGATGCAAATGATTCTCCTCCTTCTTGTTTAGTGTTGCAAAGGCCTAGCATGGAGATTTCATGTGCTATGTTATAAGAGAAATGTGTGACGAATTTGTCCACTAATTCGTGAAAGGTGCGGATGTCGGGAGGTAGACGTGAAAACCACTCCATGGCTTGTCCTCCTAGACTTCTAGGGAATAGTCACATTAGATAAGCTTCATTGTGGGTGACTTCAAGACAAGCGGTACTGAATTCCCTAATGTGATCTCTAGGATCTCCTTTTCCTCTATACTTGTTAAATTTTGGCACTTCGAATCTTATAGGAAAAGGTATCATGTTCAAGGATTTGTCAAATGGGTATGGTGAGATATCTTCAAGCGAATAATGTTTCGTTGAGGTTCCACTTTGGATATCTACTAATTGTTGTTGTAAGACTTGTATTTTGGTTGTCAATGCATCTAAAGGATTAAGTGTATCCTTAGCCTTTTCTACATTTGGAGTCTCTTTTTCAATTTTGGAGCCATCTTTCGACGACTCGGGTTCGTTTGAGGCATTATTCTCCCGTAGATTAGAGATATCAAAGTCTGCAGGTAGCTTTTCTCCTTGTTGAGCAAGCACAAGGAAATGCGTTTGGGGATCGGTAGCAACAACTCTGTCCATTATCTTTTGGAACTTAGGGTCTTGGAGGTGTTGGAGGATCTCCTCTTGAGAGACTTCCTCATCGTCCGAATCAGGTATGTTATTATTAAGGTTGTCCATGTTTTGATTTTGTTTTTATCAGATCTAGTTTGCACCATGCAAGATTTTGGGATGGGATGAAATGAGATTTGTTAGATTTTTCTCTTTTGATTGAAGGTGTAATGTGGTAAAAGGTGAGTTTGGTTGGAATTGATTTTGCTAAGGTTTTTGTTGATTCTATGTTTGTCTCAAACAAGGTAAGTCTTAATCTATAATGTCTAATAGCTATCGAGGTGTCGATACAAGCGTTAGTCCAAATAGGGATAGATTGATACTACTATTTGATGAGGACTATTTTCTTGTCAAGGTTATACTAGTATAGTTCTGTTGAGAAGGATGATTTGGAATCCTGTTATAAAACAACTAGCTCTTGTTTGGGTTGGTAGAGTATCAACTAGGTCCTAGAAGCAAGTTGTGGTTTGATTTTGAGATGTTCAGTTTGATTTTTGAGGTGTTTTGATAGCAAGGCAATGTTGTGAAAAGAGGATGCTTGTGAAAATGATATGGAAAGGTATTTGCATGGTATAACTGATTTTCCAAGCTGAAACTATAAAAAAAGGGTACCTAAAACTGATAGTGTTTTTTTTCCAAACTGTACGGAATATGCCTCTATTTTGGATGCATAGCTTCAAAAGCGCAGAATAACTAGTCAAATGTGTAGCTCTGTGAGTTAAATGCGCAAATCTAATTTATTTTAGAAAGCATCACTGTGCTTTATATGTGCAACTCTATGTGTTATATGCATTGAAAGACTATATGTGTCACAAAATGGTTCACATGCACAGTAGGATAGGTTATATGTGTGGCAGAATTATTTGCTCAACAAAAACTGGTTATATGCATAGCAGAATGTTTTAAATGTACAGAACTGCAGGTACTTGGTTTTCTTTTTCAGTTTGACAATTTAATTTGCTTGCAACATTTTCCTAAGTTAATCTAAGGTTTTCAATGCTGATTTTGGTTCATGTTATTGCAAGAAAACATAGAGAACAAAAGGTTTTCATGATTACTTAAAAAAAATTAAAAATAAACAATTACTACCCTAGGATGGCAAGAACAATATTTGATGAGTTCTAACTTGGTTTTTACACCAACCACTTGCATAAAGGCGTATAGCTAATAACTTGGTAGCACCGGCTCCCCTCCACAACACTCACTTCTCACGCATACCAAGTTATAGTTCCTCTGAAGAGTTGAACTTTTCTGTCTCTACACTAAATGAGTGTATGACGTTAGACAGCTCTGGAGAATGTTTTCCTCCTATGTCACCAAATAAGGGATTTTGGCCTACTAGAACAAAAGGATTTTAGTCAAGGCATTCATTCGAGTAATTACACATGTAGCCATTCACTTTGATAAGAAGGCTTCCCACCATGCAGAGGTTACGCTCCACAGGGTTTTGGGAGAAACATTGGTCGATGTAATACAACAGCACCCGTCGCTTGCAACTTTCATCACAAATGCAATTTATTTATAGTGACTTGGAAGTGATTGGCTTTAGCCGTTATCACTTAAGGTCATTCCCACTTGGAAGGAAGGATTTCCAAGGGCGGGCCTCTCTAAAGGTAAAACATGAAAATGATAAGTTTGGCATTTTGGTCACTTAGTTAAGGGGAGAGCATAGGCCTGTTATCATTTTTCCAAACACAGAAGACAATGGTTCTTTAACCTCCTAGTTAAAAGAAAATAACTAAATGAGTTAATCCTACCAAGCACAGAAATTTGATAATGAGATAGCAATAACTTGGAAAAGATTGTTGTTCTTTTTAATCCTCTAACAAATCTAGATGTAGATTGTTTTTCTTGAAGGAAAAACAACGAGTATTACATTCCCCTATTATGCTATATGAAAGATTGGTAGTGCAAGATAGTGAAAAAGCATAAAGAAATTTGTTCAATTTTACCCCTAGGTTGGGACTATGTGAAATTTGTGATGCAAGTTGTAATGCAAGATAACAAGATTGCTCTGCCTACTTAAAAGCTATATGAAATTTGCATGAACATGATATGATTATTCTCCCCTACTTAGAAACTAGGTGTAAGTTGTATGAATACGATATGATTACTCCTTCCTAATTAATTCTAAGTGGCTTAACAATGCATCTAAATGCCTAAATCCAGCTCTTAGTACCTGTAAGTGAAGGTTAGTATGGAAAAAACTTATGAAAATGTTACAACTCTCTCTTTCAAATCAGATGCGCAGATCTATGGTTTATATGCGCAGCACTATGTAGTGTATGTGTAGTTTCACAAATGCACAACAGAAATGACTAGATGCGCAGTACTGTGTGTTGTATGTCCAGGAATATCAAATGCGTTGCAAAATGCATCATATGCGCAGCGAGACAACTCTCAACATTAGAAGGTGAAGTGTTTGATGATCCCATCAATAGTATGCACCTTCTAAGGTTCTATACCTAATAACCCCAATGCAAGGGACATAATAATAATATAAAAAAATGGTACAAATGGCTGCAAGTGGTGAAAACCTGGAAACAGGCGCTATTTGCGACTAACCGCTACCTCCATCTGTTAGTACAACCCAACCTGCATCCATCTTTCCTTATCATATTCATCCAGTAACTACATCCATATCGCATCTACCTAATAATGACCTACCATAGATTGGTGTCTTGTTATCCCTATCATCTTATCCAGTAGGGTCGTCCTATCACATTACCCTATCGTTTATCTTATCGCAAGTCCATTGCTAGTGTCAGTCATCTTTCCGAACTACGTTGCCTCTGCGTCATCACGTAGGTAAGGCCATCTTTGATGCACCCTCGAGTCTACTCCTTTTTCCATCCATTACATCCCATGTCAATCAACCTTTGGTCCAATCAAGTCTACACCCTTTCTCATCGCCTAGGTCTTTAGGTCCACATAGGTCCACCTCGAACTACGTTGCCTTTACATCGTCACGTAGGCAAGGCCATTTAGCAATGAGCCCCCAAGGCACTAGGTCAATCTTTTAGGGTCTGTCACATTGTTCATCGTCAATTCGTCCATAATAATTCAATCCTCTACTTGACTGGGGGCAAATCCTTGACCTAGTCAAGGAATAGGATTATTGAATGCTATAACTTCAGAGGGTAAACAATCGGATCACAATTTTATCACTAGACAACAAGCAGCATGACAAGCAAACTTCCAACCTCATCTTGACGCAAAAGACAACAAGACTACACTTGACAAATCCATTTTGACCTAAAACATCAAACTAATTCTATCAAGTTATTGCAAGAAAACATGTTTTGGGCAAGAACATTTTTCAATGGTTGTTTTAGAAGTCTTATATCATGATTTTTGTTATTATGCCTTTCTACGCTACTCGAGGATGTCTCAAACTAGAGAAGCTATGATGGGGGCATAATTGTTTGTGGATTTATCTTTAGTAATGTGAAAGCCTTGTCTAACGACATGATCAACACAATGATCATTGAGGACGTCAAAGGTCTAAACATGAAACAGGTTTAATCCTTGTCTGTTGATACGTAAGCAGTACTCAGGTCATCTTGGTTTAATTATACTTAGATGCTTGTACTAACTTGCTAAATCACAATCCATGTAAGAAATACTCAGGTCATCATGGTTTAATTATACCTAGATGCTTGTATTTTCTTACAACATTTTAAAAGCTCAATGATGAAACAAAGTACTTCAAAAACTCGCACAATCGAAGATGACAAGAATTCGTATCCTTACTTATCCCATTGCATTATAAGAATGTTATCATTTTCCAAAAATCCATGTGTCTTTGTGATCAATGTGTCTATCCACTTTCTTATCTTTCATTATCCATTCATTATCCAATTTCTTATCTTTTGTTATCATTATTCAATTCATTTTCTTCTAAAAAGTGTATTGTAATTAAGATTGAGTATACGTAGCATTAGCAAAAATAAAATCATTATGTGTCATAATCAGGTCCATCATCACCAATGCATATCATTTTGTCCACTAGGATGCATAAACACAAGTAAATCATAAATCACCATAGCAAGAATCATGTACTCAAATCAATCATCTATTTGAGTTTCATGCATATATCATGATAGAAAACAAAAAAGTGCAGAAACATAGATACAATGATCATCAAATTGAACCATCTTAGTGCATACATACATGATTCGTATCATTAACATTAGCACTGTACAAATCAACAGATGTAGAAATAATAGCATATAGGTACACTTTGCATCTAGCATTAGGTCAAACATCATAAGCATGTATAGGCATCATGTCTAGTAAATAAAAAATCTATAGAATCATCATAGTACTGCATCATACAAGTCATCATATAGAGCATCAGGTCCATCACATAACATAAGCTTGAGCATAAAAATCATAAACCATGTAAGTCATCTATAAACATAGCACATCATAGCCTGTCATAAGCATCATAATGTAAGTCATGTCCATCACAAGTGAATCATAACATAGTTTGTCAAATCATGATCTCATGTCATCATCATCAAAAAGAATAATAGTGTCCAAGTGTTCAATGATATCAAAATAATAGATCTCGAAATGCCCAAGCCAAAGTGGTGTATACGTGTCCAAGAAAAAGAACTAAAAACTAATACATGTCAAGAGCAACTAAGAATGGCTCCCCCTGATGGTGCTGGTTGTGGTGGTATGGTGCCTCCTACTCCTCCTCCTCCACCTGTTGACCCTGTCCTTGGTGTACCTCCTCCTGCTCCTCCTGATGGCCCACGAGGTGGTCCCATAGGTCCCACCACCCCGCCACTCTCTGCTGGTCCCCTCTACGACCTACTACGGTAACTAGGTCTGTAGCTACCTGTCCTACGCTCTGGAGGCACCGCCTGCCCGTATAAGGATTTCCAGTAGAAGATCTCCTACCCTACCCTAACCATCTCTACAACCATCTAGCTAGTGCCATCCTATGCCACTGTCTGCTGCACCTCCTCCAAGAGTGTCTCTGCCCTGCCATACCTCTGGATGGTTGTATCTATCTCTAGCCACGCAGTCTGAAGGTCACCCTTCAACTATGTAATATGGGCTTGCATATGCCCAATCTGTCCCTATTGTTGCTGTAGCAAAGACTGAGCCTGAGCCAACTAGGCTCGTAATCTTGCTATGACCCCATCATCTGGCCCCTACCCCTGCGGCTGCACTAGAGGTTGTACCTATGCTTGTAAATCTAACTGTGCATGCTGGGTGGGATCAATCTATCGGTGAACCCTCCTCCCATCTCCATCTCGGCCATCATCTCCATCTCAGCCATCATCTCCATCACTGCCATCGTGACCACTATCATGACCACCTCCGCTGCCGCCATCATGGCGGCCTCCTCCTCCTCCTCCTCCACCACTGCCACCGCCATCATCCCCACCTCAACCACCTCTACCTCCCCGTCCTCGTCTCCTCCTGGGTCACCTCCGTGGCCCCTCCTCGTCATCCTCTCGATCATCCAGAATCAGGGCTCACTCTCATGGTCCAGAGTAGCATGGAAATGGATGTGCAACAAACCAATCAAAGAAATCCTGTGTAGTGCATGTGTTTGCCAATGCATTGTGCATCACCCAAGGCTAATATGGAATATGTATAAACTCCTCACGCACTGTCTCATAGGATGGGCTAGGTCCCCATCGTCTCCACTCCTTGTGCGTACGGGCAAATATGGCATTACCCTGGGGCATCCCCTAGATTCTGTCAAACTGCCTATACACATGTGATACAATGTGCCTCTCCAATATATAGGGTGTCCTCCCTATGAGCCATCTAGTCTGATAGCATAACGGAAGCTCAACAGCATCATCATCCCATGCCTCGCAATCCAAGTATGGCCGCCACTCAACTATGTCTACATTATCAAAAGCATGTCTCCAATACTCCAACTTTCCTAGCTTGGGCTAGGAAAGGCTATACTGAAACATGTAAGAGTAGGGTTGACCCCTACCCCGAGTGCCAATGCCAATGGGACGAGTAATCACTATATGAGTCCATGCCCATATCTACAATAGTGAAACCCTGCAAGCCAAACTCAAGGAGCCATCATAAACAAACTAATGTAGGTCATGATATAGGTGAGCAAGGATACATACTCCCCAAGCATATCTAGTGCCCTCTGTGGTGATCCACTCTAACACTCACCCCCATCCAACTACAAAGCCACGTGACCATCTATCAGGGCACACAATCCCTCCAATCAACCCAGCCACAACTGCAGGAAGAGGCTCATAGTAAGCCACTATATCAGCCCAGCTGATCTCTATACCCTCAATCTCATCATCATCAAACACCCGTTGGCACTCGTCCAATCCTGCCCCAGTTTGCGACTCGTACTCAACAAGCTCTCCATCAATAGGAATATGCAGAATCCTATGCACATCCTCTAGTGTCACTGTAATCTCCCCAGTGGGGAGGTGAAAGGTCCCGTCCTCACTATGGAATCTCTCAGCGAAAGCGGTCAGCATGCTGAGATTAGACCTAATCTCGAGCATGAAGAGCACATATGATAATCTTGCTGATCTAATAACAAGTAGATCCATCTCAGTCAGATATGGCCTCAGCATCTGCATAACCGAAAACTGCTCTCTCAACATGAGAACGTCATCTAACTCCTGCAATCAAACAAGTGTGCGTTAAACAATCAAAATTGACTAAACTGCAAGTCTATCTATCCAACATCAAAAACTTAGTCATTTCAATAGGAAAGCAATCCTATCATCTCTCCGGAGATTCTATCAATCTCAGAGATGACATATCAGTTGACCAGCATCCATCACACATCAACTTCATCAAATTTCTAAGTGTTTTGCTAAACCTAAGTCAGATGCACAACTTTAGCTCATATGCGCTGCTTTGCATTGCATGCACAGGACTATACCTTGTTTGCGTAGCAAAATCCTGCATGTGCCGAAGCATTTTGAATGCGCCTCTTTATGTTGCACGCGTAGCACTACCCTTTGTTTGTACGTAAAATATTGTGCATGCGCTGACAAATTTTAAATGTGCCTTAAAACTTTGAAAGCACATCATCCCTAACTAAATGTGCCGCAGAAATTTGTCTATGCTGAAACACACTTCACATGCAAAATTTTCGTGTATGCGCTGATTCCGGTATTATATGCGCAGAATCGCAGCATATGCGCGGTATCGCGCATCATATGCACGCTTCTGCTATTCAACGCATCTAAAACCTAAACTTTTGACCTACATTTAATGCTATCATAAATGCACCTAACCTAGAAATGAAGGGTTACTTACCAGCGACCCGTAGTCTACTGGACGGTTGAAATGTCAGATCCGCTCGAATTGATGAAGCTCAACAGGATACTACTGCATTTTCTTTGGCTACTCTATGCTCCCGAGGCTCTGATCTCCTAAAAACTCTCCAACAAAGACAAGTGTGCAAATGACTAGGAATGTGACCCCACACTCCTATTTATAGCGCATGGAACCCTAAAGGGAGGTGCTTGACCTTGTCCATGCTGGGGCATGATTTTCACCTAGTTTTTCTTTTGCGTCGACCAATTTCTTCACCCGTCTATCAAGTCAACCTGTCATTCAATCTATCTCATTGTGAGATTGTCCGTCATCCTGTCGTCAATTTCTTCCTGTCCAATCTCCCGAGGGGGCATCCTAGTGTCATAAACCTGTACCAGGGGTAAACTGGGGCATGTAACATAATCGTAGAAAAAATTTATTTCTTTGAAACAACGTGTTAAAACACATTGTCTCAAAGAGGGGCAAAATGTATACACCTAAAAATGGTAAAGACAAATTAAATAAATATTTATTATTTATTTAATTCCCATTCTTCTATCATTTAATAAATTCATCAATTTATCTGCTTGATTCACATTCATCATCAATAGTCCAAATATTAAATAAATATCAATTTATTTAATTAAATCAATTAAACCTATTTCTTCTAATGTCATCCATTAATTAAATAATAATCAAATTATTTAATCCCCAAATCATCTTATTCCAAAGTCAAAAGTCTTCTATTCCACGTCATCCAAGCCACCTCATACGTCCACCTCATCATCTTGCACATGTAATTAAATATTTTAATATTTAATTAGTCCTTTTTCTCTCACCCACATGGGCCTATTCTTCCTCCAACCATCCCTATTCCAAAGGGCATGGTCTCTCCATGTCACCATGGTCAGAGGAACACTTTGTGACACTTATTCCATAGTCCCTAGAATCTTTCCAACCTCCCTATAAACGTGGTCTCCTTGTTTGACCTTCTCTCTTTGGTCATTGTTAGCCTTGTGACATGTGGACTCATGTCACCCCCTTTCTCTCCACCATGTCAAGGTGAGAGGAACATCTTCTCCCTTTCTCTCCCTCATCTCAACCAACTCAATCCTCATCGTACACCTTTCAAGACCAAGTCTCCACCGTTGAGATCTTAACACATGGATTTGCCCCCTCCTTGGCCTATAAAAGGAAGCTCATTCCCTCATTCTACAACACACAAGCTATAGCAAAGTTACTCTACAGAAATTCCAGCATGCCTTTGGCAAAAGCATTCATATTGCTCATTGCATTTTATCTCCATTATCTTCATATCCATACAACCATGTCTTCAATCATCCATCCCTCATCTTCACAATAGTTGCATTGTAGGTAATTTTCATTACATTTTATCCAACATAGCCATTCAAGTATTGTCATCTTCAAACAACGAGGAAGCACGCTTCTTAGAGCTCTATTCATCAAGATCAATACAAGATAGGCGACAATGGAAGGTTCGAGGTAAATTAGTCTTCAAGGTGATATTGCTTTGTTTATTTGATTTGCATCATATTTCATTGAGATTATTGGATTATTAGTAGTTTAATATTGTTGACAATAATTTCTCTAACAAAACCCATTGGCTACGAGAAATGGGATAAATAAATCTAACTTGCAATAATTTCTTAATTTCATGGACTTCACTATTTCTCTTAAAGCAGGGTTGATTCTTCTCCAGGGTTGCCTCATAGGTCAAACATTTTTTTGTGTAAATATGGTGTGTACAAACACTTGGGTGAATCCCCTTCACGTCCTTATACTCCCAGGCAAAAGCTTATGTGTAGTTTTGTAATAGCGCTGTCAACTATGCTTCTTCTATATCTATTAACCAGTTATTAATGGATAGCTGTTTATTTACCTGGACAGTGATTTGTTTCATGCTAGAGTGCAGAGAATGGACTTTTCTATAAGGATTTATCAAAGTATTTAAAGGACAGAAATGAGGGAGAATTTGATGCAACGTGCTTACCGGATGGTAATCTAGTTGAGATGAAACCTTATTGAATGCTCTTAGAGACTCCCTTAGGCTTCTTTGTATCCATTTGAAGACATCTCACTATATATCACTTGAGAAGGAAAATTCACCCTCCCCTCCTGCTCACGACACTCCTCCAAATGCTCCACAATTGTGACCATGGCTAATGTGGAAGCATCTTCCTCATCTGAATCTGTAACATCATCTACCCATAATTTATTTTCATATTGCATGGAGGGTTTAGTAGGTGGGTAGATGGAGAGCTCTATTAGTTTGGTCCCATTGGAAATGGTCACATTCCTTGCTCGACAATCAATGAGGCCTGCTACTGTGGCTAGCCAGGGTTGGCCCAATATGATTGGGTATCCCAACTTCTTTCTTGTTTGAAGGACGAGGAAGTCCATGGAGTACTCCCAAGTGTCTATCGTGATAATAACATTTTCTAGCACTCCTTCAGTTTTGGTGATGGATAGGTCAGCAAATTGTAAAATTGTGGATGTATGCTACATATTGGTTAAAGATAATGCATTTGTAGTATATGTAGTCGTTACATTGATAGTAGGCCCTAGGTCAATCAACATGTTTGAAACCAATATCCCTTCTATTACTGTTGAAATGACAGGGTTGCCTAGATCCCCATATTTCTATGGGATCAATTTACTTGACAGGACATTAGCAAGTTTCCCTCCTACTTGGATAGTGTTCAACAATTATTTCTTCCTTCCAGGAATTTTCAAGCATAAGTTCCTAATTGTTTGATCAATTTTTGAAATGTCTTTAATGGTCTATAACAAGGGAACTTCAATGTTAATTTTTCAGAGTTATTTAATCAATTGAGAGAAAGGCAAGATATTCTGGAGCTCTTCAGATCTCTCCAGAGCTAGAGTAGGTTGCCTCAATCACTCAGGAAATGGAATCGGTATAACATTAGTGATATCTTCAGGGATTCTTGTTTTGGATGTTTCTTCCTGAGGTTGTCCTTCCTTATCATCAACAAGCAAAATTTTGGTTTCCTCGGAGGCTTTCAATGAAGGAGGTTTTATTGGGGTGTTTTGGGAGTACAATTAGATATCGTTAATTCCCATTACATTTAAGGTTGTTGTGTTATGATATGTGTTGTAAACTTATTGTCAAGGATGATTATTCTTGGGATTCAGGATAGGTTGAACAAGAAGTTGTGGTTGGTTTACATGTTCATTGGGATTTTGAGGTGTGGTTGGGATGGTCCAGGCAAAAGAGCTTATGACTGGTTCCCATAACCTCTTAGTCCTTGATTATATTGGGGCACCCATGGCTATTGGTATTGATTCTAATTATGCCATTGGGGAGTGGTCCATGATTGATTCATCTACCCAGGCTGAGGACAAGATGGCCCCCACTGAGGTGGAATTTTTGGATATGGACCTCCACATGGTCTAGACCATTGGTTTGGTCCCAAATTGGAACAAGCTTTGGGCCCGAATTGTCCAGCATATTGGTTAAAACTGTAGTTTGATTGTTTTTGCCCAATGAAGTTTAGTTCTTCCTTAACTTGCGGTATCTTTTTCAATTGATTTTTAATTTCAACCAGAAAATTGCATTCATTTGTGGGATGACTTTTTTCACAAATTCCACTCAACTTGACCTAATTTAATAGGCATTCCATAAGTGGATGTTTCTCTCTGCAACTTGGGTAATAGATGGCTAATGGTTCAGTGGTTTTATTACTTGCTTGAATACCATCTAGAGTAGTATTGAAATGAAGTTGGATGTTAGTTTTGTTGAGGTTATCCAATTCTTCCATTACCCTAGTAATGTTGTTACCACCACGTTTCCCTTTTCTAAGTGTTATGTTGTTAGCTCGCATGCAAGAGTAATTTCTATTGAATTCTTTAATTTCACCAAAACTTAATTTTTTTTATATCCCCTCAACCCATGAGATTTAAGGCCTCCTTAATATCTTCATCTATCCCTCTTAAGAAAATTGTCTTGATAATTTCTTCATCCAAATTACTGCCACACCTCCTGTGGACAAATAAGAAGCGGTCCACGTAATATTCCAAAATTTCATCTTCTAGCTGCTTCATTCTGAAGAGTTCTTCTTTTTTATCCTAAACTCTATAATAGTCCTGATATTTATCAAGAAAATTAGTCTCCATTTACTCCCAGGCATGTGTAGAATTAATAGTCAATCCCATGAACCAATGTAAACCTAATTCCTTTAAAGTGGAGGGAAAGAGTTTCAGTTTCTGATTATCAATCCCATAACTTCATAAGTTTGACAAAGGACCTTGAATTCAAATAGAAATTGGTCCAGGTCTTCTGAATATTTTCCTCTAAATGTTGGTAATACTGAAGGGGATATATTTTTATGGCTTGCTTATTTCACTCAAGAGTTAAAGAAATTGGATATGAGAACATTCTATTATTTGGCTCGTCTTCCCCCACAATGTTATCTGGCATAGTGAAGGAAAGTCTGGGGACTATGTACAGTTATAAACTCGAAGTTCATGTTATGATATTTCTTCTAGGTTGGACCCTGGGTCTTTATGAAGCAACCTAAAGAGTCTCTAGGCCCACTCATAAACTATAGGAGTTTCAATGCTTTCGGTTAAAACAAACCCTACTAACACCATAACTTACAAGATTTGTAGTTACTAGGGTCATCGTAGTCGTCAAATTTCCTATCATTTAATTTATATCAATCCGAGATGGTGTCTGGACCTGTCTACGATAAGGTTTCCTTTCTTTGTTGGGGGTTTCTAAGGTGATTCCATTCTAAATTGAAAATGAAAGACAAATTATAATCTAACATTCCATCATATTCTATGCAAATGTAAAGAGCAATGTTGAATCTCAATTTATACTATTACTAATTAAACACACATACTAAATTGAATGAATTAAATAAACTATCTATACTATTGTCATACATACATAAATGAAAGATGAAACATAAATAAAGCATTACTCAATCGAAATCAAAGCTGGAAAAATCTATGCCAAATGTTCAAGAAACCTACAGTCAAGATGAAACCAACATGGGAATGTTTCACAGAAGACAATAAGTAGGGATTTAAAGACATCAGGCAAGAGCTTTCAAGCATAGTTCCCATATTTCTACCTCCCATTCAAGTGGATCTTGAATCTTTCTTCCCCAGAAGTATGGTACAGGGCACCCAGGTCAATTCATGCGTCCAAGAGGCCAAAGTTAGTATTTTATTTTGTTTTATGATGTTTGAATGTAATAAGGTCTAAGAAGACCATTTCATATGTGTTAGAATCAGTTTTGGGTCATTAGGTGTGAGTTGGTGTTTAGTTGCAAAATATTGTCAAGTTGCACAAATGTTGTCAAAGCAACTTTGCCTTTTTGTTGTCAATTAGAAGATGAATAGTTGTAAGTTGAAAATTAGTTTGTAACCATTGGGGGATGGTTGTAAATGCCTTAAAATGCCTTGTATCGTCGACCATGAGGTGGGGTTTTTGGAGATTTGAAGTTTTGAGCAATAAAACTCAGTTTTCTGCATTTTCTAAATGTTTTTTGTTGTTCCTAGGCATGGTATGGATTTGTACGGCCCAATATGACCTGCACGTGGTATGGTTAGAAATATAATTGAGTTACCTTTCTAATTCTTTTGTTTTGGTTAATTTTTGTCATGTTTTGTGAAAGTTATGATCAAATTAGTGATTGTCACTTCTAGATTTTTATGGTGAAACAACAGAAAATTTGCTTGGTACAGTTTGGTACGATCTAGTACGGCTGAATGGATGATTACCCATTGTAGAGGGAACTCTTACCTTTAATGGGTTTTTTATTTAGTCTATTTTCATTGAGTATTAAGGGAGATATTGTCATTTTTCTGAAACTAGTCTGATTTAGTGTTTGAACTTTATTTGCAAGCCTAATTAGCAGAGGGACAGTCAAAATTTGAGCCTTGTGTTCCAAAGTAACCCCACCTGCATGTTGGATATGTTCGATAAAGCCCAAAAGGGTATCTAAATCTGTGTTTAAATTATGGGTATCATGTCTGAGTTGGAAATTATGAAAGAAAATGTCATTTTGGAGTACTATTGGGCCTAGTCAAGAACTGAGACAGTCAATTTTAGAGCCCTTCCATACAAAGGAACCCTACCTCATTTTTAAGTATGTTTTGTAATAGCCAAAAGGGTATCTCAAATGGGTTTTGTTTTTTGGAGATCAGGTCTGTAGGAAAAGTTATGGTCAAAAAGGCCTTTTTGGAAGGCTACTAGGATTGAGGGCAGTTTGTGAAGGAATGCCCATTATTTAATGGTTCAAGACTCTAGAGGTGGATTGATTGAGTTAGTTTAGTGGTTTTTACCCCTTCTCTGCATCACTAGGGTCATCGTAGTCATCAAATTTCCTATCATTTAATTTATATCAATCCAAGATGGTGTTTGGAGTTATCTGCGATAAGGTTTCCTTTCTTTGTTGGGGGTTTCTAAGGTGATTCCATTCTAAATTGAAAATAAAAGACAAATTATAATCTAAAATTCCATCATATTCCATGCAAATGTAAAGAGCAATGTTGAATCCCAATCTATATTATTACTAATTAAACACACATACTAAATTGAATGAATTAAAGAAACTATCTATACTATTGTCATACATACATAAATGAAAGATGAAACATAAATAAAGTATTGCTCAATTGAAATCAAAGCTGGAAAGATCCATGCTAAATATTCATGCTTAATAAAATTACTGCTCAACAAGATCAATGCTAGAAAAGTAAATATTTTTACGATTTTTTTCTCTTTTAATGACCTGTAGGTTAACGAAAACACAAGAACAATATATAAACTATTCTAATCACATCACAAATTAACATCTAATTCTTAACACACAGCAAGGAAAGAAAATCACAAGAAGTGAAATACTATTAGATCACCTCCTTCAGGTGGAGTGGGCCCAACTTCCCTTCTGGAAGGATCCACCTAAGCTAACACCAAATCAAGAGAATTTTCACTTTTATTTTCATCCAATGGAAACCCATGTGGGCATGCTTACATGAAAGAGAGCGAGAAAACTATTGCTGGAAAACAATGCTAAAAACATAAAGAAAGTTAGAACTAGTTTCTATTCTCCTGGCTCACTAAATTATATACTTGAGCCTTATTCTATAAACGAGAGTAAACTAAACTAAACTCTTTTCTACCTTAAGACTAATAGTCTCTTATTAAAAACAAAATATGTAATCAGTTCAACCAAAAGGTTATCCTTGATTGAAGGCATGGAACAAAGTAGGTGAGGCCTAAATTA
Organism: Cunninghamia lanceolata; assembly: GCA_027924645.1. NCBI lineage: Eukaryota > Viridiplantae > Streptophyta > Pinopsida > Cupressales > Cupressaceae > Cunninghamia > Cunninghamia lanceolata. Next base: position 12,350,052 of record BSBN01001201.1, on the reverse strand, counting down.
GAGGAGCTTGAACTAAAGAGGAGCTTCAGTTATTAGGTCAGTTTATCCTTTGAACTTGATAAGAACAAGACATGGAAAGAATTGAAGTTAAGCTAGGTGTTGTGATGATTGGTTGGGCAGTTAGAGTTGACTTATTCCTTATGTGTCACACATCAAAACTGAAGCTAAGTGTAGAACATATCGAATAATCATTGACTTGGACAAGGGATGATCGGTTATGGTGTGTGGAGATACTCTAAATTTATCTGGAGCTAACTATCTTCTCTTTATTGGTGGCTCTAGAGAGATCTAGAATGTTCAGTCCATAGGTCCAATAATTGTTCTTGTCACAAAATCACAAATATATATATGCATATAGACAAGAAATTATAGAAATAATCAATATATTCAACCTTTGAAAAATAAGCACCAAAACACACCATTCATTCATTCACAAATAGTTATTATATTTTAACAATGCATTTAAGCGTCCGAGTCCATAGGAAAAAAGAAGTGTTGTAATATTTACATGGAAATAAAACATATTTATTAGAGTTCATCAACTAGTTGAAGAATTTGTAAAGAATTATCACCTCACCTTTCAATGGTGAAGGGAGTGTGGATTGTAGTTAGTCCAATAGTGATCTGTCAATTATCAAGAATCCCTAAGGTAGGTAAAGATATTTCTCAGTCTAAAATTTTCTAAGAAGAACTCATTCAGAACTTTCATGTTGCTTTGAAGCCCTTGTCTCAATATATACTAAGCAAAGGAGTCACTAAAGGAATCAACAAAAGTAGCCTTCTGGAGACCTGGTCTACCATTGTCCCATAGGCAATGAAGTTATTCATATGTGAAGGGCAGTATGGCATAGTGTTGGGTCCAGGTATTTGCATAATAAATCATCTTCGACATGGGGCCAATCAACTAGAATGCCTTATCAACCTACTTAGTTTTCTTTATCACTATCTGCAGATAATGATCAACGAATATAAATGAGCTAATGGATAGATTAGTCACCATGGCCTCATTCACCTATTCATCAAGCATCATTTCATGTAATAGGATGAAGACTAGAGAAAATGGGAAGAGTTCCTCCAACAAAAGCCACAAAAAAGCAAATAAAAAGAAGACAAAATCTGCTATTTTTGTCATGCCAATCACTCGTTCCTCCAGATGATTGTAGAGAATCGTTGCATAGCTAGTTATTGAAGTTGAAGAAGATGAAATTGTTTCCTTAGCCTCAGGTCCAAAAAGATTGCATCGGAGGCTTGTTTGCAAAAGGATGACGAAGAGGAGGTTGAGGAGGAGGCAGGGGCAACTAAGATTTTAGGGAGCATGTCCTCATCTTGTTTGACACCCATAGAATAGCCCTCTGAAGTCCTTTGGAGAGAGGGTAAGAAGCCCATGATTGAACTAATAACAGATGAAGAAGAAGAACAAAATCTGCACACCTCACTCTATCAAAAATAGAGCATGACCTCCAAGAATGTAGGTGGAAAATTGATTAAATGCAACAACTTCTTGCTGCTAAAATAAAATAATTAGAAGAAATTCATCATAAATATATACGAGCACAATAAATTGGTTTCTGACCTCCAGCTAGCCCTTGAGTAGGAAAAAGCTAGTGCTACTGCAAAAGATGCTCACATTCCTACTCTCTCTCAACAACGGCCTCCAACCACTATTATGCATGTTAAAGGTGTTTAGGTTTATTTTCCACCACCTCCATGGCATGTACCACTCACAATGAATTGCCTTTGAGAGGAGAACACCCAACTTCAGATAACTTTAGAGACCCTCCAACAAGATAAGAATGTGATCGAAGCAGGGGTGGCTTAGGCCTATGAAACTAAGGAAGCACTTCTTGCTCTGTGTCAGCCCTTAGGTGTGTATGCCCTTTTTTACGTGAACAATTTCTACATCAGAGACTGTTAAGAATTGCCTCCAATCTTCCAGTTGATTTTAAAAATGATTAAGATTTCCTGGAAGCTTATTTTGAAAGCATAATGGAACAAAATGATATGTTATGTGAATTTTTCCAACATGGTTTCCTTATGGGCCATCACCATGCTTCAATGCTAAATTTATACATGGGGGAAATCTAATTAGGGGTTTTGTTTCTCTCCTTTTGAATCAATTGGAATGGGAAAACCGCACAACAAAATATCACAGTATAGAGGCTAGCGTCAACCTCCTAATGTGCCATGAGTACCTAAAGATCATTTGGTTTTCCAAAACTTTTAGGGAATAGGTATATAGTCTAGGGATTGGGGGTCAATGTGTTTAGAATTTGCACTCCAGTATTGCTGCACTCCAAGACCATGAAGGGTACCTTCCTCCTACTACCATTTGGGCTTGTATCAACAAATGAAAGGGTTTACCTCACAATTTACAATGGAGAGAACCTATCTCTCCCACTAATCTATGTTGGACTATTACCAGAGCTAGAAATCTTATCACACTTATCTAGGAACAATAATAGGAATAGATTGGGATAAGGTTTAAGGTTTAGGCTCCTTTTACTTCTTACACCAACTCCACTTCTGACTACTAAAAGACAAATGCCACAAAAGAAGGTGGAGAAGTGGTTTATCAAAATTTCTAAGACAAATGGGTATGCAGAAAAGGGGAGGCATTTCATTTTGACAAGGAAGAAGATTATGATTGCAGTAGGATATTGGAGGACACAAATTTGGATAACGAGGATGCAGTGGCGGTTTCACCACAAGGATGTTGTATGACTCCGATAGGGGGTGATGAATCTTGATAATTATATTTTACTTTCATACAGACATTGCAACATTTCTTTATTTTATATGGACTTGATACACAACACATAATTAAATACCTATAGTTGTTTTAAGAATGGATGGATAATATGTTTTGGTGCTTATTCTTTCAATGGTTGAATATGTTTGAATGTTTCTATGATTTCTTGTCTCTATGTATATATATTTGTATTTTTGTGACTAAAGCAACTACCTGTTTCATGGATTGAACATTCCATATCTCTTTAGAGTTGATCTCAAAGAAAAGATAGTTAGCTCTAGATAGCTCCGAAGTAACATTTTGCATCATAATCATTCATCCTTCTTCTAGGCTGGTGTTTTCTCAACAAATTTTGGGCCAAAACTCCAGTCTTGGTCTATGCCTCACAAAGAATAAGGTGATCTCAAATTACTTCTATTGTCCAGTTGGTCATCATGACACTTTGGCTAACTTTAGTTCTCTTTCTCTGCACCCTGTTCTTCTAGTTTGAAGGTTGAGTCATCTGAATAACTGAAGTTCTTCTTCAGTAATTTTTTCCTCTAATGTAGGCCTCACCTACCTATCTATGCACCTTTAATCAAAGATATCTCTTGGTTAAAATAATTGGTGTCTCTTGTTTGGAATAAAAGACTATTAGTCTTAGAAATAAAGGTAGGGAAAAGTTTGGTTTAGTATGGTTTGAGTCTAGTTTAATCCTATTTTAGAAATAAGGTTCAAGTGTATAATAGCGAGCCATTAGAGTAGAAACCTAATTTCTTTTTTTCAGGATTATTTTTGTAGCAACAATTTTATTCTCTTCTCTGTAAACATGACTTATAAAGTTGGCATTGAATGAAAATAAGAAGGAAATTCTCTTAGTTTTGTGTTAGCATAAGAATATCCTTCCAGAAGGAGAGTTGGGCCCACTCTACTCGAAGGAGGTGATCTACTAGTACTTCTTTTCTTTTGTTTGAATTTATTTATGTTATGTCTGAAATTAGCTATTTGCTTTTGATGTGATTAGAATAGTTTTTCTATTGCTCATTTGTAGTTGTCGACCTATAGCTAATTAAAAGAAAAATCATAAAAAATTTTATTCTTTCCAGCATTGATTATGTTAAAGCATCATTTTTCAGTACATGTGTTTAGTATAGATCAAGCATTTACTTCCAGCTTTGGTTCAATTCAATATTGTTTTAATTATGATTTAGCATTTGTTTTTGTATGTGTGTTTCATTGGCAATAGTATAGATTGTTACTTCAAGCACAACTCTCTACATTTGCAAGCAAAATAATGTAGAATAATGTGGAAAATGATAGATTTGAGTTTGATTTACACTTTCACCATCAAAATCTAGGAATAGGATCACAACTTTGAAACCCCAAAACCTTGCCGCAGATAGTTGCAGACAATGTCTGTATTGATAAAAATTAAATGATAAGAAAATTAGATGACTACAGTGATCCTATCAAGATTGATATAGGGAGAAGAAGAGACAAAGAGATAGAGAAAGAAAGAGGTAGAGATAGAGAGAAGAAAGAAGAGAGAAGAGAGAAGGGGGAGGGAGCTAAAGATAAATAGAGAGCTACAGAGGGAGACAAAGATATATATGGAGACAAATATATATATATATATATAGAGAGAGAGAGAGAGTAACTTTTGATCAATCATATCATGGTAACAATCCAAATATGGCATGTGTCCATGGGGAGCTAAGCTCAACATGTCATTTTCATGGGGAAATAGAGAGATAGAGAGGGAGACAAAGAGGTATATAGAGATAAAGAGATAGAGAGGAAAAGAGATGAGAGCAATTTGGAAGACATGGTTTTAGACAATGTGTTGAAAGAGGCCATACAAAAGGATGGACATCATGACACCAAAGGAGTTAGCATTTGCTAGTTGCATGGAAAAGAGAATAGTTTCTCATCATGAGTTGGCATTTGAGTGTCTCAAGGCAAAAAGGAGCAAGAGATATTATAGGGGCATGAGGCAACAACCATGGAGGGAAATTTGTGACAAAAATAAAGGACAATAATTCATCTTGACTACACTAGTGAATTTGTTTGATTTATAAACCTTAACAATCAATACATTTTACTATGAATACCTCCATCAACACAATTTATAAACCCTACAAATATAAAATAAACCTTAAGACATTGTCCACATTAGAAAAATTTAAGATTAAATCAAATTTGATTTCTTACAAAGTGTTATAATTAAGAAGGCATATAATAATTCCATCTAGAAAAAAAAGATCTCCATGCTTATTGTCCAAGTGGTAACTTGTAATGATTTAATATATAGTTATTTTTTATATAAAATCTATATTATAGTTATATTAATTATTATATATTATATTCAATTTAATATAAATTATTAAGCATGTGTGTGTGTGTGTCTATATATATGTAGAGGAGGTGGAGAGGAAGATAGAGAGAGAGAGAGAGATTATTTCTATGTGTGTTTCATTGGCAATAGTATATAGATTGTTATTTCAAGCATGACTCTCTATATTTGTAAGCAAAATAATGTAGAATAATGTGGAAAATGATAGATTTAAGTTTGATTTACATTTTCACCATCAAAATCTAAGAATAGGATCACAACTTTGAAACCCCAAAACCTTGCTGCAGATAGCTCCAGACACCATCCGTATTGATAAAAATTAAATGATAGGAAAACTAGACGACTACAATGATCCTATCAAGATTGATACAGGGAAAGGAAGAGGCAGAGATGGGCAAAAGAGAGAGTAGAGAGATAAAGAGATAGAGAGATAAAGAGAAATAGAGAGCTAGAGAGGGAGACAAAGATATATATATACACAAATGTAGATAGTCATGCTTGAAATAACAATCTATACTATTGCCAAAGAAACACACATATAGGGGGAAAAAAATTTATATATATATATAGAGAGAGAGAGAGATGTTTATTCTTTCCAGCATTGATTATGTTAAAGCATCATTTTTTAGCATGTGTGCTTAGTATAGATCAAGCATTCACTTCTAGCTTTGGTTCAATTTAGTATTGTTTTAATTTTGATTTAGTATTTTTTTATGTATGTGTGTTTCTTTGGCAATAGTATAGATTGTTATTCAAGCATGACTCTCTACATTTGCAAGCAAAATAATGTTGAAAATGATAGATTTAAGTTTGATTTATACTTTCACCATCAAAATCTGGGAATAGGATCATAACTTTGAAACCCCAAAACCTTACCACAAATAACTCCAGACACCATCCATATTGATAAAAATTAAATGATAGGAAAATTAGATGACTATAATGATCCTATCAAGATTGATACAGGGAGAGGAAGAGAAAAGGAGATAGAGAAAAAGAGAGAGGTAGAGACATAAAGAGAAATAGAGAGCTCTAGAGAGGGAGACAAAGAGATATATATATAGAGAGGTAGAGACTTAGAGAGATGAAGACGAAGAGAGAGGGAGGGAGTGAAGGGGAGAGGGGGAAGATATATATATATATATAGAGAGAGAGAGAGAGAGTTTTGATCAATCATATCATGTTAACAATTCAAATATGACACGTGTGCATGGGGAGCTATGCTCAAGGCAACATGACATTTTCATGGGCAAATAGAGAGATAAAGAGGGAGGCAAAGAGGTATATAGAGATAGAGTGTTATAATTAAGAAGGCATATAATAGTTCCCTCTAGAAAAAAAAGGTCTCTATGCTTATTGTCCAAGTGGTTATATATATATCATGGGTTAAGAGAGGGAGAGAGAGAGAGAGAGATTATTTATGTGTGTTTCATTAGCAATGGTATATAGATTGTTATTTCAAGCATGACTCTCTATATTTGTAAGCAAAATAATGTAGAATAATGTGTAAAATGATAGATTTAAGTTTGATTTACACTTTCACCATCAAAATCTAAGAATGGGATCACAACTTTGAAACATATATATATATATCATGGGTTAAGAGAGGGAGAGAGAGAGAGAGATTATTTATGTGTGTTTCATTAGCAATGGTATATAGATTGTTATTTCAAGCATGACTCTCTATATTTGTAAGCAAAATAATGTAGAATAATGTGTAAAATGATAGATTTAAGTTTGATTTACACTTTCACCATCAAAATCTAAGAATGGGATCACAACTTTGAAACCCCAAAACCTTGTCGCAGATAGCTCTAAACACCATCCGTATTGATAAAAATTAAATGATAGGAAAATTAGACGACTACAATGATCCTATCAAGATTGATACAGGGAAATGAAGAGACAGAGACAGAGCAAAAGAGAGGGGTAGAGAGATAAAGAGAAGAGAGAAAGGGGAGGGAGACAGAGATAGAGGGATACAGAGAAATAGAGAGCTAGAGAGAGAGACAAGGAGATATATATAGAGGTAGAGACCTGAAGAGATAAAGACGAAGAGAGAGGGAGGGAGAGGTAGAGACATAGAGAGAGGAAGAGAGATAGACAAAGAGGGAGGGAGTGAGGGGGAGAGGGGAGAAGAAAGATATATATATAGACGACTCTACATTTTCAAGCAAAATAATGTCGAAAATGATAGATTTTGATGCAGGGGCATCGTGCTCCAAATAATCTTGAATTTTAATTTCTGTGTGTTTTATTTTGTTTTGATATTTTTGTCTATTACAGTGGCTCTTTGGATGCTCTTGTCATTATAAGGATTCCTTGTCATCAGTTATTGGGCAGTTGTAGAATTCACCTAAGTGACAGAAAGCGTTGGCAGTAATCCTTAGTCTTGAATTTTAATGTCATCTACAGTGTTAAGAAAAGAGGAATGAAAGGAGGAAAGTGAATCACCATCATTCTAAGGGGGGTCGACAGAAGCAATCCATCATGGTGAATGGTTATGAGGAGAGGCAGCTGTTATGAGGCAAATGGCAAATGAGGAGTCATGGGAAGATGAAACGCTCAGCATGATGAGTTAGAAATTAGAAGACTAAGAGACCCTCTATCATGGCAGCCAGAGAGTTAAAAATAATATTATCACTATGAATAGAGGACGAGGATTGTGGGATAGTCGTTGGCTATAATAAAAAAATCCTCTCTGCATATAGAGGAGGTTGGAGGTCAGTGCAAGTAGCCAGAATAAATAGTCGAGCAGGTCTTTGTGATACTCTAATAAGGTGCAGCCAGAAAGAATAGAGAAAGGCCGAAAGGAAAGGCCAATCTAGAGGAGGGCCGAATATAGAGGAAAAAGTTCACTAGTTAATGGAGTGTGGAAAAGAGGATCAATGACACCAGAGGTCGAAATGAGGGTTGAATGGCAAATGGAAGTGAGAGGTCGATTAATGAGGAATAAGGCCGAGAGGAAGAAAGTGGATTTCTGTTATCAATGGGCCTATTGGGGTAGGCTGTATATCTGTAAGAGATAACCTCTGTAATAAAGGGGCATAGGGTATAATGAAGAAGAAATAATGAAATAAATGGAGAGAAGAGGTTCGAGTGCTGGGATAGAGTTAAGTGTGGACAAAGTAGAGAACAATTAAAGACATCTCAATGAAGATTGAAATCATCTTGTATAATCTGCAAGAATGAAATAAAAGATTTTGTTCATGTTATAAGTATTGTTGTTGTTGTATGTTAGATACTACAAGAAGTCCATGTCGCCTCGAATGTGAATTGTATGTAGATTGCAGATTAATATTGCATGTTAGAACTAAGATCAAATTTAGGGACCTTCCTATCATTAATGAAATGCCTTGAATTTTATAGTTCCTATCCCATGAATGAGTTTGATTATGAACTGCTTGCATGTGGTGTTTTTGTTACTGCCTGGTTCCTATCACCATCATGATAGTAAGTCTGTAGAAAAATGTTTGAGCTTAAGAGACCAGGTATTCAGTTGTTAGAGAGCATAGGGGTTTTTTAACATGATTTTAGAGGCCCGTGCTATCAGATTGGTATCAGAGCATGGAAAATTTTGAGTGTTGAGTAGATCGCTAAAGTGAGGCAACTTAGCCTGGAAAATATGAAGAAGGAAAATATGGATTTTGAAAGAGAGCTGGCAACATTAAAAAGAGATTCAAAGGAGTATGTGATTTCCATGCAGCAAAGATATGAAGAAGAAATCCAGGAATACTTTTGGGTATGGCCAATGACCAGAAAAGTGAGGTGCCCTATAATGGAGATAGTTGAAAAGAGGAAAAGACAGAGTATAGAATCCTTAAGAAGAGAAGGTAAGAGTATGAGAGGATCCTAGAGAGTTTGGGACAACAGAGAGTTGCCTATTGAGCAACATGGATTGAAAGAGGTCAAATAAGTTCTCATAGTGGAGGACTTAAAGGAAAGAAGAAATGAAGAGAGAAGAGTGCCCCTGAAGAAGACACTTAGAGAGACATTATGGTCTCTTATTTTGTTCATTAATATTGTATTTGTAGCTGTGTATGCAAGAATGAAGACTGTGTTGAGAAAGGTCAAGAATGAGACCTTGAAGATGAAGAAAGAGGAGGCTAGCATAGCCCCTGAAAAGAGAGTTGAAGATGTGAACAAGAGGATTTTGGTAGCAGCAGAATGTATAGAAGAGCTAGCAGCAGAGGTACATTACAAAGTGCCTGAATGAAGAGGAGTGTGAAGTTGAGGATATCTGGTTAGAAGATGAAGATAAGAAGATAGCCCCTAAATTCTATGATGCTTTGGAAGAAGTTATAGATGCAGCACAAGTTGCTCATGTAGAGGAAGAAATGGAAATTGAAGAAGCCAATGAAGAGAATAAATCAGGGCAGCAGGTAAAGGAAAGTTGCAATACTGATTTTTGTTCTAAAAATGAATATTGTAATGTTAGTTTTAATCATGTGAATAGAAATGTGAATATAGATGGGCAAGTTTATGAGAAAAGGAAATGGGTGGATCATGGGTACATAGTCCCATGTTGGTTGTTGCCCCCTTTTTCTCAAAAGGTGTATGCATCCATTTTTAGTCTTTTTCTTCATTCTTTGTTAGTCTTTGTCCTTAGTCTTTCACTGTGGTCTAAGTTTACTTAGTCATTTTTCAGTAAGTCGGTGATCCTTCATATTTTTGAACTGAAGTTGGTGGGTTCATAAGTTCCTGAAATGCCCGACTTATCGACTTGCCTTTGGTTATCATGCTTTGAACCCTTCTTTATGTTCCAAGTAAAAGTCTTTCCTTTGTAGTCGGGAAGTCGGGGATTCCTCGAAGTTCTGAATCTCCAACTTATAGTTCAAATGTTCAAATTTTGCCTGACTTGCTGACTTTGAGCTGCACACTTTCCCAAGTGGCACTGGCTGTGATGGCATATAGTACGGAAGAATGACACTTGTCACTTTGCATTTAATTTGAAGTATGTGAAGACACAGTGGCACAATCTTCAGAGGGAAAGTCAAGGCATGGATTTATGAGTTATAAAGATGAATTCGCCGCCAATCTTTAATATTTTTCCTTGGCGAATTAATGAGAAACGACTTCAATAAGTTCTTGAGCACGCCTAAGGTGATATTGTGTATAAAGGGAACACGTTGTAGAAGAACAAACGACTAGTTGCTATGTGCGAAATTCCAGCATAGTTCCACTACTACAGGTTAGCCTAGCTAGTAGTTTCTTCCTTTTATAAAAGCTTAATATTTTCTTCAAGGATTTAGAGATTTTAGTTCCCATGTATCTGCACAAAGAATTTTATGTTGGTGTCTTGCCTCACCCTCTCCTTTCTGCATTCCTTTCCAAACCTCTGGTGTTCTGGTTTCTCGAGCACATAAAGATGAAATTGTTAGAAATGAAAGCAACACTACTTCAATGGAAATTTGATTCGAGATAAATTTCAACAATCTTTAACTATGTGTTATTAATGGAGATTGTAACAAAACATAAAACCCACAATATAGAAATATAGCAGAAGCAGAATGAAGCACATAACACAAGTGTTTAATGTGGAGAAAACCCTTTCGGGTAAAAAACTCCACCAAGAAAAGAGGTCAAGTTGTATTATCTTCACAAAAGGAGATTACAAATACATTCACTTCCTCTGTCCTCCAACCTTCACTCCGGCAGAACTTGGGTACCTGTAAACTGTTATATGCATCTCATCTACTATGCTATGGTATATATAGAATTTACACAACCTCAAGACATTAAATGACTTCTTACAAGCCCATAACACTTGTCAAGAGTCAACAAAACAACCTTGGGCGTCCATGGCCAAGAATAGGATCTTATTGGGTCATAAATGATGTCATACATGCATCCTACACTTGGAAAAATGTGCCCATGCAAGCTTGAACACCTTGGGGCCAAAAATAGCATCTTATGATGCGTCATATGCTATTATAAGTGTCATAGATTCTTATGACAACTTACAGTTGTCATAAAATCTCTTACACCTTCTTACAACATCTATGATGTGCATCATAACACTAAAAATAGATTATTCCTCCACATGTGCAACCCACTTTGACCAATTACCATTTACGATAGTAAATGACATCCCATAACTACCGTCGGTAACTCTAGGACTTATAGTGCAGTAACTCTGTAATTACCATGGACAGTAAATAATTTTTAACACTGCCGGTGAAACTTGTACATCCCTTATGGGTAATTACAAATTACAAATAATAAATGGAATAAATACAATATTGGGATTTACAAGGTTAATGACACCTTATCCCAACAAAAATTTAAGTTTCAAGGGACCCCTATAGCCTCTATTGTAGAGAATGGTCTTTCTGAAGTGAGGGATTGGAATTTGGGCCATGTCAATTTGGATGACTTTTGGAGAAGAATGCAGTCTGAGAAGAAAACCCCTATGGCAGAGAAAATTATCAACAACGGCTTAGACAAGGCTAGTGGTTTTCCTCTTGTTGTGCATTATCCTAAATTGATGGTCGCGTGCGCCAATGGTTATTTCCCAGATTCCCAAGAGATAAGGACACCCAGTGGCACTATGGTAGCAAAAATTGATTCTGAATCTATTGCTTCGACCCTGCACTTGGAAGAATATGAAGATAATGCTGATATTTCTATATCCTCGGCTTGGAATTATTACAATGAGAGGAAGGACTGGTGTCGTACTAGCATTGCTAAGCATTGGTTGGAGAATGAAAAGATTGGCAAGTCTTGGCTGCCTACCAATTTAAAGAGGAGCCATTTCAAAGAAAAAATATTAGATATGATAACCTTGCTGAATAGGGTGGTTGGGAGTCCCGAGTTAGATGTTTTTGAATTTTGGATGTGTAGATTCATTATGTTGATTTGTGGAGACCACTGTATTGACTAGCCAAAGATTATCAGTGATTGCTTACATGAACAACTAATGAACCTTACGTAGAATGTGAGTTTCCACATGTGCTCCTAGATAATCTACATATTGGCTCGAAGAGAGGCTACTTGGCCTGATTTGAGGACTCAAGGGAGTTCTACGGCAAGTGTGCCTGTGTATTAGATCTTTCTCGAGTTGCAAAAGAAAGAAGGTATGAAAGACTTCATACGTGTTAATGATGCTTTTTCTATGATGTTAGCTAAGAGAATTGATGGCTCAATTGAGAAGAGGTTTTCAGTGGAAGCATCTACACTTGTCATGAAGTTTGGAAGCTTTTACATTCAGTTTGATAGTTTCTCTTATCTAAGAATAGGGGGTTTTTAAAATGCCCCATTAAAATTGCTGCGATACCCTTTTGATTATTTGGTGTTGCTAGAAGTATGCTACCAGATGGTGACTGTGAATGTCAAGTACCAGGCTATGAAAAAGAAAGGGTATTCTTTCCCTGTGTCTATCATTTTATTCTTGCAAAAAAAATGATTGTGCTAAGAATGTTGACAAGTTGTTGTCTGAGTTCAACTTGCATAGTCTGTCTCCCCGTGTATCTTTTGACAGTAAAAATTTCATAAAGGAAAACATGCATGGAGGTGGTTCCTATTCACACCATTGTCAACTTGAGGATTTTGGGAGGATTGTGTTGATGAGAGAGGTTCAAAGGAGAAAATGGATGAGGCTGACTGTGGATCAGGTATATGCCTTCAAGCTGGATATTCAAGTCCCTGATATCACTGATGACTTTTTGAATATGTTGGGTGAAGTTTATGATGTAGCATCCAAAGAACCCATGCCTCCTATAAAATGGTCAGAAAAGGAAGTCACTGATATCATGTTGCTTTCTTTACATGTGCTGAGGAGAATAGAGAAGTGGCTACAAGGAAAGGTGAAAGAGTGTGTTGGTTCCACAACACCAAGGGATTCGGCCTCTCAGAATCAAGCCAGATCTCAAACTACCAATTCATACAGGAGAGCATCTAGTTTGGACCTGACTCTTCAAAGAGTTGGTTCACAATCAAATGGCAATGATGAAAGGCCACCTAAAGACACTAGGAAGATAAAGACCACCTGTGGGCAAGATGCTCAAATAATGAAGAGATACCAGATTGGCTGCTTTGTCATCCAAAGCAGACCATGTGCCCCTGCCTATCAATCATGTAAGTGATACTGATTCTTTCATCTTCTCGCAAATTAGAGAAGATAATTTGTTGCATTCATTGCTTAGTTTGCCAAATTCTCCTTAACAGAGAGAGTTACTTGAGAAAAGTTCTCACCCTACACCTGTAATAGCTACTTCCAATGCTGCTAATATACATGCTCCATCCCCAAGTTGGTTAAAGAAGGTAGTCCCAAAGAAGAAAAGATACACCCTCCCTGCTGATGAAGGTGTTGACACTGTAGCTAGTATGTTACAAATGGTCCGGAAATCCAAATGTGCAAAGAGGATGTTGAGAACTGTGACTGATGTCATTTCAGGAAACCAGTTTCTGGAAATTGTAGATCCACTAGTAGAAAAGAATGAAGATGATATAACAAAAGTTGACTTCAGGGTAGGTTGAGTGGATCTGGGGCCATCAACCACTGAAGGGGTTTGTACCATGTCTAGTATTCAATTGATAACATTTCTAAAAGAGTGAAAGGATTGCAAGAAGATAATTCAAAACTGCTGGCACATGTAAGTTCCCTATCTTCTTTTGCTAATTCACTTGTTGAAGTAATAACTCTCTCCACTGAAGCCTTCTCAAGTGTCAACCTTCGCACTCTCAATCCTAGTTTACTACAACAAGTTAAACTTTCTTTGTCTCTAAGGAAAGCTATGGATCAATGGGTTGAGAAGATCATCTTTGATGGTCTCATTTTTATTGAGGAGGTAGTGAAATTGTTTGACTCCATCCATGCTAAAAGGGAAATTTTGATATTGGAGTTCGATAAAGCTCGCAGTGATCACCATAGCCTAAATATTGCTTCTAAAGAGATACAAGAACTAGCTAATATGGATCCCAGTATTCTTATGGTTGAAGAAGTTATAGTTGATCCCAAGGAACTAGATATTGTTGTGTGGGCTAATGCCGTGGAGTGGAAACTCTGTATCATAACTGCAGTAGAAGAGGAAACGGGAAAGGCAGTTGCAACCTACTACAAAGAGATGATGAGAAATAAAAAGGGGATCTTACCGCTTTAGAGGTAGAGGCTAATGGGTCTCATGACGAGAAGCTATTGGATGTTAAGGTGATCAAACAAAACTTTAAAAAGGTGGTGACAGAGGAATTAGTGAATTACAATGCAATACAGGGGAGTCATTGGGGAGACTTTCTAAATTGGCAGCACACATTAACAGTTGTAGAAATGGCATCGATGAAGTGTATCACAAGGTGACAGACTCCGATAGGGCAGTCATGAAGAAGAAACGTTGCATTAGCATGACGAGATCTTCACCAGGCATGTCTTTAACGCCGGTTATCAACAAGTATAGAGCATGCAAGGTGAGGCTCCGAGCATAGATACCTTAGGTAGTGTAAAGTGTCACTAGAGAAGGTGAATAATCAATGGAAGATGAAGAGATGGATGAGGTGGACAATGGTGATGGGGACTTGCAAATTCTGAATTGATTTAATTTTCATGTTTCTAAGTTATTTCATGCTTGCTCTAAAACTATTGGCTCTGGAGGGCCCTTTATTATAATTATTGTTTAAACAATCTTTAAATCATCTTTTTCAAGAAGCCGTTATGGTTTCAAGATAGTTTATAATTCAGTTTAGCTATAAATTCTGGATAGCGAGTCAAATTATGGATCTTTTGAAAAACTTTATTTTGAAGGGTGATAGTTAATTTTGTTTCAGCTACTTTGATATATGCAATACAAATTGATACAATGGAGATTTAGACGATCATAATATGTGTGTTGTGGTTATTTGAATTCATATTCTTCCTTAGTTGAATGTGTTTCTGCTGATGTTAATGGTATTCCATGTGTTTTGGTAGTTGGATATTCATATTTTCACTCACTGCTGAGAATATTTATCTGTTGATACATCATTTGAAGTGGTGATATGTGTGTGTGTGTGTGTTTGTGTTGTTGTTATTTCATGCTATATGGTGGGAAGTCTGTGAACTTTAAAGTTGTAGATTTGCCTTTATTGCTTTCAGGTCAAAAGCTCTGCCTTTATTTTACTTTCTAGTTAAAAGCAATCATGAAGTTCTTTATTCAGAAGATATCTGTCGAAGTTAGCTGCGCCTTGTTAAATAAGCAGAGAGCCTATGTAAAATACCAATATATTAGGCTCAACTGTTGTTTACATTTATCACTTGTCCGGGCATTAGAATAAGAGTTAGGTGACATATCTATTAACCAATTGATTTTTGGCGACTCTATTGGGGAAAATTTTATGTATCATCTTTGTGAGTTGCTTGGTTGGACTTTATGGTTCTTTGTGGAAGACGTGCACCAGTTTTGTAGCCTAATGTTTGATTCACTAGTAGGAGACCAAGAAGACATTATTACTAGCCTTAGGCTTGTTGCTTGGCAGACCAAAAGAACCAATCAGTAGTATCATCAAGTTGATGAGGTGTTAGAAGAAGAAGAAGAGCTTGGTGAAATTATAGTAGAAAATGCACGTCATTTTGCTGACACCTAGGAGATAATTTTCATTGAAGGAATTGTTCCTGTGCCGCGAAGAGAAAGGCCTTTGTGAATCTAAGTAGTCCCTAACAATAGGCCAAGAAACCACATTGCCAGACTAGGGAATCAGAATCCTGCAAGACCAGCTCTTCCTCATAATAACCAGTAAGTGGTTGGCGACTCTACTTAATTGTTTTATTAATATATCTGTAGAAGTGGGCTATGAAAAGATATACACGAGGATATAGGAAAAAGAGTATAGTCGATATTGACTTTGATTTGCTCCAATCTTCAAATTTTGCTCCCTACCCTCCCACAAGAAGGGTCAAATCTTTGAGTAGACTATCCTCTCCTCCACCCACTAGGAGTGCCATTAGTTCATCTTGCCAAAGCATGACCATGCATGGCATTGTCTTACCTTTACAAGTAAATTTCCTTTCTTTAAATATGACTCATCCACAGCTCCACCTAGTCCATGGGGTGCAACTATTGGACCCGCTCAGCCTTGGTGCTAACCTGCATGATCTACCTAGGGGATTGAGTAAAATTCTACCTAAGTTTAGGGGTGACGGCAAGGTTACTCCCGAAGAGCACCTTAATGCTTTCTTTGCTACATGTTCCATCTTGGGGTTTCAACATGAAGATGTGTCTGTCAGGCTGTTTGTTGAGTCATTGGTTGACACAGCTGCTGAATGGTTTTACCATCTTCCCAATGCCTCTATTAGAGATTGGGCTATAATGAGGCAGCAATTTGAAGATAGATTCAAAACTACTGATAATGAAACACATATTAGTGGCTAAACCTCTCCCTCTATGAAGAAGGAGATTCATGAACAAATGAGAGAGTATGTAGCCAAATTCAATAGACTTGCAAATAGAATCCCTACAAATGTCAAACCCGGAGATGTATTAATGTTGTGTTTCTTTATCAATTCATTACCACCTAATTTTAGTTATGCTATTAAAAGATAAGGAGTCCCTAACATAGCCGACGCCCAATCATTAGCTATCACTGTGGAAGATGATTTGATTACTGCAGGGAAATGGAAAAGGGAGTTACAAACTGGTAAATCTTCAATAACCGGTTCATCAGACCCAGTTATTCAAAGGTTGGCAAATGACATTATCACACTGAAATGTCAGATGCCCAAATGTCCTCAACAATCTCCTCAAGGGGGCTATAATTGAACATTGCCAATTGCCAGGTCCTACCCAACAGTTAGCTATTGAAGGACCATCAGCGAGTAAAAATAACCACATGGTCTGCAATTTCCATCTCTCCTCTAACCATGATGGAACGTCCTACCCCAAGATGATGCAGTTTATGCAAATACTTTCCATAAATGAACATAGTGAGGAGCCTCTGGTGGAGGAACCTCCCACACTTAGTGATGCTGGTGTGAATTTCTTTGAATATGAATCAGATGAAGGGAGTGGAGAAGATGTATATACTGAAGTTGACAAACTCTAACTATGCGGTGTTTACTAGGGGCCAGCATGTGCAAAGAGGTCAGAACACTTAAGGTTAGTCCAGTAATTCCACCTCTATTCCTAAATATATCTTAACCAGACAAAATGAGGCCAAGAAAATGGAGAACACAACACCCAAAGTTGCAGCTACCAAGGTACCATCTACTTCATCTTCTAAGCTCATGTCTCAAATTCATTTGATATTGTAGAATCATGTAAGAATACAAAGATTGAGATTCTCAAGCTGAATATTTGAAGCTAAATCCATTTGAAGCTTGATAGACTAGTTAGATATATCAAACAAGAATCCTCTCCTTCAAATTGTAATGCTCATGTGTCCAGTGATATTGAAATGCTTGCCAGGAGCCAAAATTGTTCAAATACCTGTTCTCAAGATCCTAGTCCCCATAATCCTTTTAGCAAACAGAACCTTTTTATGTCTCCTTGTACATTGTTGGTTATAAGCTTAGTAATTGTGTTATTGATTCTAGAGCCTCAGAGAATGTTGTCTGCTCAAGTTGCTAAAGCCCTAGGATTATTCTATAGGCCCTCTCATGGCAAATGCTTCTCAATGGATGGTTCTCTGGTACCCATCCTGGGTGAAATTAAAGATGTTCAAACTATTTTGGTTGCCTTTCCGAAGAAAAGATCGAAATTAACCATTCTCATAGCAGACATACCTGTCAGTTATGGGATGCTCTTGAGTAGTAGCTTTTGTAAAGACTTAGGTGGGGAAATTCAAATGGATTAGTAACACGCCCTGATACCTGTAGAAGGGAAGAAGGTCCACCTCATCCTGAACACAAAGCCAAGTTTACTGTGCTTAAATCTGGAGACCCTAGGGCAGACATCATGTTTGTAGAAACTGGACCAGGTACCTACATGCATACATCAACAGAGAATGAAGACATGAATCTAATCAGCCCTGACCTAGTTGATGAGTTATGGACTCTGGAATTTGATAGGAGTTGTTCTACCACGGGGTCAGGGGGCAGGGGTTGTTCTGATTTCAACTGATGGTTATTCCTTTCCTTTTGCTTTCAATTGGAGTTTGAGAACACTAATAGTACCGCAGAATATGAGGCCTTGATATTGGGCCTAAAGCTAGCTAGAGAAAGAGGTGAAACAACTGAAAGTTAAGGAGATGCTGAGCTAATTGTTAAGCAAGTAAGAAAACTATATACGGTTTAAAATGGCAGACTAAGGCATTATCAGAATAGGGTATGGGACTGCATTGAAGATTTGATGCTTTTTCTATAGAAGCAATACCCAGAGAACAAAATTCTAGGGTCGTTTCTTAGATGTTTCTGCATCTTTTTTACTGCCACATCCAGATTTTAATAATAAATCATACAGGATTGAAGGTAGTGTACAAACCTAGTGTTCCTGACAATGTTAATCACTGGCAAGTTTTCAATTCTAACCAGTAGATTATTTCATTTCTTGAAAAGGCTGAATCATTTTCTAGTGTGTTCTTTGAGGGTAGTAGTGATGACAGTAATGATGTTTTGGAAGGAGAAATGAAGTCCTCTGATGACAAGTTCAGGAATTGTGTAATTAAAAGGGAATAAAATTCCAAAGGGACTTGTCTCTCTTGAAGATCTTTTCAATCGACATGATCAATATCTTAAGAAGAAGGATAAAGTTTCCATCACGACTTCGGCTGATTATGACAGAGTAAATATTGGATGATCCTAAAATTGTGTATTGGTAAATGATATTCTAAAGAAGAAAGGAATGTTTGATTTCTTTGCTTATTAGATACAAAGATGTTTTTACATGGTGTTATGTTGATCTTAAAAAAATTAGGAATGGAGAGATGCAACATCATATTCCCCTAAAACCTGGGACCATACCCTTTAGGCAAAAGCAAAGAACTTATAATCCTAAAATAGCTTAAGCCATCTTCAATGATATTGACAAAATGGTCAAAGCCAAAATCATCTATCCTAACCATCATTCTACTTGGCTGGCAAATATTGTACCTGTTAGGAAGAAGAATGGAGAGATTCAGATTTGTGTCGATTTCAGAAATCTAAATCAAGCCTCTCTCAAAGATAATTATCCCTTGCTGTAATGGATCATATCCTACAAAATGTGTCAAGTTCGGAGATGATGTCTATGCTTGATGGATTTTCAGGATACAACCAGATTGAGGTGGCTAGCGAAGATCAGCATAAAATAGCGTTTACTACCCCAATTGGTGTCTTTGCGTATAATATAATGCCTTTTAGTCTCATTGATGTTGGGGCCACATTTCAGAGGGCAATGGATTTGACTTCGGTGACTTGAAAAACAAAATCATAGTGGTCTATCTTGATGACTTAATAGTTTTCTCCAAGAAAAGGGTGAACCACTTGCGTGACCTAGAAGTAGTTTTGCAACGTTGCAGAGAAAATGACATCTCTTTGAATCCCAAGAAATCAATTTTGTAGTTACTGAAGGAAAACAGTTAGGGCATATTGTCTCAAAGGATGGTATAAAAATTGATCCAGAGAGGGTCAGGGTAATCCAGCAGCTAAGTCTGCCTGCAACCAAGAATAATACGAGATCCTTTTTTGGTTAGGTAAACTTTCTAAGGAGATTTGTCCCTGATTTTGCCAAGCTGACCAGGCACATTGCAGAAATGATGAACCATCCTATTTTTAAGTGGAATGCCGAAGGGAAGAAAGCATTTAAGGACATAAAAAAGGCCATTGCTAATGCACCCACCACTTAATGCATCCTTACTTTCAAAAAAAAATTTAATATCTATTGTTTTGCCTCTGGACATACTCTATCAACTATCTTATTGCAGAAGAATGAACAAGGAATAGAAGCTCCCATTGCTTTCATGAGAGTCCCGTTAAAGAAATATGAGCCTTAAATATTTAGCTTTAGAGAAACATGCATATGCAGTGGTGAGAGCTTTAAAGAATTTTAGATTTTATACTTGCATTCACATCCTATTGTGTATGTCTCAGAATCAACTGTAAAAAGTATTCTTACTCAGCAAGAAATCAGATGCAACAATAGGGGAGTCTAGATAACTAAAGTTTAGAAGTACGACATTAAGATCAAGCCCACTAATCTGGTCCAGAAGTAAGGGTTTGTGCAAAATGATCGTTGAAAATAAGGTTCAAGAAAAGGAAGAATTGCCCTGGGTTCTTTTTACCAGTAATACTGATGATTGGTTCTCAAATGTCTCTTATTTCTTAACTTATGGTGATTGTCCATCTCACCTCGTTGCTAAGGAAAGGAGAAACCTGAAGCTTTAAGGCACATAAATATGTTATCTAGGAAAGGTAACCTTTATAAAAGAGGAGTAGATGGGACATTTCTAATATGCGTTTGATAAAGAGTAGCAAAGGAAGTTGTTAGAAGCTTTTCATAATGAAGCTTGTGGGGGACATTTTTCTGCATTAGTGACAGCTTTCAAGATATTTAGGCAATTCTTTTACTAACCGGAACATATTCAAAGATGCCTACGATTGGGTATCAAAATGCGAAAAATGTTCAAAGTTCATAGGTAGACCTCAATTAGCTGCCTTGCCTTTGAGACCGGTGGTTATAGATGAACCTTTTCAGCAGTGGGGTTTAGACTTCATTGGGCCAATTAATTCCTAGTTCTAGTGCGGGGACATACTCACATCTTAACTGCAACGTATTACTTTACCAGGTGGGTAGAGACTATCCCAGTGAAGAATACTACTTTCTGAGGTTGTTTACACCTTTCTTAAGGAGAATATTTTAGTCAGGTTTCGGTGTGGCCAAGAAGCTGGTGACTGATAATGCTTCAAGTTTTTCTACTGTGGAGATCACTCTTTTCTATTATAATTTTTGGTATTTTGCCTCACTCATTCATCAAATAATTACCCATAAGGCAATGGACAAGCAGAATCAAGCAACATAAATCTCATCTCTATTGTCAAGAAGTTGGTAGAAGAAAACCAAAGGGGATGGCAGAGAAAGTCTGTATGATGCCCTTTGGGACCAATAGGATAACATATAAAAGGGCGATTGGTATGTCCCCTTTCTAGCTAGTTTATGGTATTGATAGTGCCATTCCTCTTCCTCTAGAATTGTCTGCATTGAATCTTCATAAAGCAATTGAAGATGAACAGTTTCAATCAGCACTATAGAAGAGAATATTGTATTTGAATCATCTAGAAGAGCAAAGAGAAGTCCGCTATAGATAGAATTGTCAAGCATTAACAAATTGTCAAAGGAGTTTTTGATAAAAAGGCTAGGCAAAGAAGTTTTTGTTGTGGGAGATTCTGTACTTTTATGGGACAGGAGAAGAGAACTGAAAGGTGCACATAAGAAATTTGATTCTTTGTGGAAGGGCCCCTTCAAGATCAGAGAAGTTGTGGGGAGAAAATGAATTTATGTTGGCCTATCCTGATGGAAACCCGCCACCTCCTTGCCTATAATGGGCAAGATCTAAAATTATGCAATTGGTAAAGTTTTTGAGTCCGGACACTGTACCATAGTTTCTTTCCTTGTTGTTCTTGCTCTTGTTGTGTGTTGTCCCTTTTTTGGTGACTCTGTCACCCTTTGGAATAAGGCTTGTTCGCCATGGTTTGCCCAGGTTTCTCCTCATTCTCCCGAGTCCTTGTCCCTAATTAGAGCCAGTTGTTGCCCCCTTTTTCTCAAAAGGTGTATGCATCCCATTTTCAATCTTTTTTCTTCATTCTTTGTCAGTCTATGTCCTTAGTTTTTCACTATGGTCTAAGTTTACTTAGTCATTTTTCAGTAAGTCGGCGATCCTTCATATTTTTGAATTGAAGTCGGTGGGTTCATAAGTTCCTAAAACACCTGAACTTATTGACTTGCCTTTGGTTATCATGCTTCGAACCCTTCTTTATGTTCCAATGTTAAAGTCTTTTCCTTTGTAGTCGGGAAGTCGGGGATTCGTTGAAGTTCTGAATCTCTGACTTCTAGTTCAAATGTTTCAAATTCTGCCTGACTTGCTGGACTTTGAGCCACACACTTTCCTAAGTGGTGTTGGCTGGTGATGGTGTACTGTATGGAAGAATGACACTTGTCACTTTGCATTTAATTTGAAGTACATGAAGACACAGTGGCACAATGTTCGAAGGGAAAGTCGAGGCATGCATTTATGAGTTATAAAGATGAATTCATCGCCAATCTTTAATATTTTTTCCTTGGTGAATTAATGAGAAATGACTTCAATAAGTTCTTGAGCATGCCTAAGGTGATATTGTGTATAAAAGGGAATACGTTGCAGAAGAACAAATAGCTAGTTGCTACGTGCGAAATTCCAGCATAGGTCCACTACTACAGGTCAACCTAGCTAGTAGTTTCTTCCCTTTATAAAAGCTCAATATTTTCTTCAAGGATTTAGAGATTTCAGTTCCCATGTATCTGCACAAAGATTTTTTGTTAGTGTCTTGCCTCGCCCTCCTCTTTCTGTATTTCTTTCTGAACCTTTGGTGTTCTAGTTTCTCGAGCACATAAACATGAAATTTAAGTTTCAAGGGGACCCCGATAGCCTCTATTGTAGAGAATGGTCTTTCTGAAGGTGAGGGATACAAATTTGGGCCATGTCAATTTGGATGATTTTTTGGGAGAAGAAATGGCTAATGTTTTTATATCCTCAGCTTGGAATTATTAGAACAAGAGGAAGGACTGGTGTCGTACCAACATTGCTAAGCATTGGTTGGAGAATGAAAAGACTAGTAAGTCTCGGCTGCCTACCAATTTAAAGAGGAGCCATTTCAAAGAAGAAATATCATATATGATAACCTTGCTGAATAGGGTGGTTGGGAATCCCGAGTCGGATGTTTTTGAATTTTGGATGTGTAGATTCATTCTATTGATTTGTGGAGACCACCATATTGACTGGTCAAAGATTATCAGTGATTGCTTACATGAACAGTTGATGAACCTTGAGATGAATGTGAGTTTCCACATGTGCTCCCAGCTAATCCACATATTGGCTTGAAGAGAGGTGCTTGGCCTGGTTTGAGGACTCAAGGGAGTTGTACGACAAGTGCACCTGTGTATTAGATCTTTCCCTAATTGCAAAAGAAAGAAGGTATGAAAGACTTCAGACATGTTAATGATGTTTTTTCTATGATGTTAGCTAAGAGAATTGATGGCTTAATTGAGAAGAGGTTTTCAGTGGAAGCATCTACAATTGTCATGAAGTTTGGAAGCTTTTACATTTAGTTTGATAGATTCTCTTATCTGAGAATAGGGGGTTTTGAAAATGTCCCATCAAAATTACCGCGGTACCCTTATGATTATTTGGTGTTGCTAGAAGTATGCCGCCAGATAGCGACTATGAATGTCAAGTACCAGGCTATGAAAAAGAAAGAGTATTCTTTCCCTATGTCTCTGTCATTTTATTCTTGCAAAAATAATGATCGTGCTCAGAATGTTGACAAGTTGTTGTCTGAGTTCAGCCTGCATAGTCTGTCTCCCCGTGTATCTTTTGACCGTAAAAATTTCATAAAGGAAAACATGCATGGAGGTGGTTCCTATTCACACCATCCTCAATTCAAGGATTTTTGGGAGGATTGCATTGATGAGAAAGAGGTTCAAAGAAGAAAATTGATGAGGTTGACTATGGATCAGGTCCATGCCTTCAAGCTGGATATTCAAGTCCTTGATATCACTGATGACTTTTCGAATATGTTGCGTGAAGGTTATGATGCAGCATCCAAAGAACCCATGCCTCCTATAAAATGGTCAGAAAAGGAAGTCACTGATATCATGTTGCTTTCTTTACATGTGCTAAGGAGAACAGAGAAGTAGCTACAAGGAAAGGTGAAAGAGTGTGTTGGTTCCACAACACCAAGGGATTCGACCTCTCAGAATCAAGCTAGATCTCAAATTACCAATTCATATAGGAGAGCATCTAGTTTGGACCTGACTCTTCAAAGAGTTGGTTCACAATCAAATGGCGATGATGAAAGGCCACCTGAAGAAACTGGGAAGATAAAGACTACCTGTGAGCAAGATGTTCAAGTGATGAAGAGAAATACTAGATTGGCTACTTTGTCATCCAAAGCAGACCATGTGCCCCCACCTAACAATCATGTAAGTGATTCTAATTCTTTCATCTTCTCACAAATTAGAGAAGATAATTTGTTGCATTCATCGCTTAGTCCGCCAAATTCTCGACAAAAAAGAGAGTTACCTGAGCAAAGTTCTCACTCTGCACCTGTAATAGGTACTTCCAATGCCGCTAATGCACCTGCTCCATCCCCAATTTGGTTGAAGAAGGTAGTCCAAAAGAAGAAAAGATACATCCTTCTTGCTGATGAAGGTGTTGACACTGTAGCTAGTCTGTTACAAATGGTCCCGAAACCCAAACGTGCAAAGAGGATGTCGAGAATTGTGACTGATGCCATTTCAGGAAACCAATTTCTAAAAATTGTAGATCCACTAGTAGAAAAGAATGAAGATGAGATAACAGGAGCTGACTTCAGGGTAAGTCAAGTGGATCTGGGGCCATCAACCACTGAAGGGGATTTGTACCATGTCCAGTATTCAGTTCATAACATTTCTAAAAGAGTGAAAGGATTGCAAGAAGAGAATTCAAAACTGCTGGCACATGTAAGTTCCATATCTTATTTTGCTAATTCACTTGCTGAAGTAATAAACTCCCTCCACTGAAGCCTCCTCAAGTGTTAACCTTCGCACTCTCGATCCTAGTTTACTACAAGAAGTTAAAGTTTCTTTATCTCTGAGAAAAGCTATGGATCAATGGGTTGAGAAGATCATCTTTGATGGTCTCATTTTTATTGAGGAGGCAGTGAAATTGTTTGACTCCATCCATGCTAAAAGGGAAGTTTTGATATTGGAGTTCGATAAAGCTCGCAGTGATCACCATAGCCTAAATATTACTTCTAAAGAGATACAAGAACTAGCCAATATGGATCCTAGTATTCTTATGGCTAAAGAAGTTATAGCTGATCCCAAGGAACTGGATATTGTTGTGTGGGCTGATGTTGTGGAGTGGAAACTCTGTATCATAATTGCAGCAGAAGAGGAAACAGGAAAGACAGGCATAACCTACTACAAAGAGATGATGAGAATAAAAAGGGATCTTGCTGCTTTAGAGGTAGAGGCTAATGGGTTTGATGATGAGAAGCTGTTGGATGTTAAGGTGATCAAACAAAACTTTAAAAAGGTGGTGACAGAGGAAGTAGTGAATTACAATGCAATTACAGGGGAGTCATTGGGGAGACTTTATAAATTGGTAGCACACATTAACAGTTGCAGAAATGGCATCAATGAAGTGTATTGCAAGGTGACAGACTCCTACAGGGCGGTCATGAAGAAGAAATGTCACATCAGCATGATGGGATCTCCACTAGGCATGTCTTTAACGCTGGTTATCAACAAGTATAGAGCATACAAAGCCAGGCTGCGAGCATAGGTACCTCAGGCGGTGCAAAGTGTCACTAGAGAAGGCGAACAATCAAAGGAAGACAAAGAGATGGATGAGGTGGACGATGGCAATGGGGACTTGCAAATTCTGAATTGATTTAATTTTCATGTTTCTAAGTTATTTCATGCTTGCTCTAAAACTATTGGCTCTGGAGGGCCCTTTATTATAATTATTGTTTAAACAATCTTTAAATCAACTTTTTCAAGAAGCTGTTATGGTTTCAAGACAGTTATAATTCGGTTTAGCTATAAATTCTGGATAGCTAGTCGAATTATGGATCTTTTGAAAAACTTTGTTTTGAAGGGTGATAGTTAATTTTGTTTCAGCTACTTTGATATATGCAATACAAATTGATATAGTGGATATTTAGACAATCATATTCTATGTGTTGTGGTTATTTGAATTCATATTCTTCCTGAGTTGAACGTGTTTCTGCTGATGTTAATGGTATTCATGTGTT
Source organism: Cunninghamia lanceolata (assembly GCA_027924645.1). Lineage (NCBI taxonomy): Eukaryota > Viridiplantae > Streptophyta > Pinopsida > Cupressales > Cupressaceae > Cunninghamia > Cunninghamia lanceolata. The sequence goes on along the minus strand of BSBN01001201.1, from coordinate 12,324,099 downwards.
TTGGTAGTTGGATATTCATATTTCTGCTCACTACTGAGAATATTTATCAGTTGACACATCATTTGAAGTGGTGATATGTGTGTGTGTGTGTGTTCGTGTTGTTAATTCATGCTATGTGGTGGGAAGTCTTTGAACTTCTAGTTTTAAAGTTGTAGATTTTGCCTTTATTGCTTTCAGGTCAAAAGCTCTGCCTTTGTTTTGCTTTATGGTTAAAAGCAATCATGAAGTTCTTCATTCAGTAGAATATCTGTCGAAGGTAGTTGCGCCTTTTTAAATAAGCAGAGAGCCTGTGTAAAATACCAATATACTAGGCTCAATTGTTGTTTACATTTGTCACTTGTCCAGGCATGAGAATATAAAGTTAGGTGACAAATCTATTAACCAACATTGGCAAAAGAGAAAGATGGATAAAGAGCTGGAGTTGAAGTATATGAAGAATGTTATTTTTTTATCATGTTTATACTAACAAGCCTGTGCAAGGAGTGAGAAGTATGTTGATAAACATGAAGCAAACGGATGTGCAGATAAAGTGGCCAGCAAGGAGGCCTAGGGAAGAAGATGAATTGAGGATGAAGTCAAAGCAAAGAGTGGGGAGCATGAATGCAACAATAAAAAGAGGGCAGCCCAAGGTTGAGGCAAACAAAGTTTGGAGAGAAAAGAGTATAGCAGCGAAGAAGACAAGGGGAGATGCAATAAATGATGTTGATAAAAGAACGGAGGTTGTAAAGGAAGATGTTGGCAAAGAGCTTGTGAAGGAACCTGATGAGAAGAGAATGGAGGCACTAGAGTGGCAACAGTTGGAGAATGCCCCATGTGTTGTGAAAGGTAAGCAAGTTGAGTTGAGTAATGATATTTTTAATTTTGTTGAAAAAGATAGGAAGGAGATAAACAAAGTGCCAAAAGGGTAATCTAAGTTTGATGATGGTTATGAGGCTTTGAATGAAAATTATTATTTTAAGGAAGTTGCCAATGTTGATGAGTTGGATAGTGATTGGGAGATGGGTGAGTATGAGGAAGAAATGTGGAAGATGGTGGATGAGAAGGAGATGAAGAGGAGAAAATATCAGAAGAAGCAAGAAGGTAAACAAAGGCAGATTGAAAGGTGCAGCATGAAGCATGCCAGACAAGAAGAAAAGTTGATTGGAAGAGTTGAAAAATGAAAAAAGGATAGTAGTGGCATATGTTGAAAAGCATAAGAGTGCAAATTTGGATATGGGAGCAGCAGTGTTCCAAGGAGAAGAAGATGAACAGAAGGATGGTGAAGAGGATGCACCAATGGAATTGGAAGGAGGAGCAAAAACTAACACTAAAGAAGAAGACTTGTGGAAACAATTTGCAGCCATTAAGAAAGAATGAAATGAGAAGATTGAAGGCTTGAGCATAAGTAGAACAACAGAGGAGATTGAAGACAATGATGCAGAAGTAGTTGTAGAAATGAAGATTGAAGATGTTGTAGATTTGGAGAGGAAGATGATAAAGGATGAGTCTAAAAATATTTTGTTGCAATAGATGGCCATGAAGAGTGGATGAAAAGAAATTTAGATGTAGAGATGGTAAATGTTGATAATGCAGTAGGTAATGTTGAAGATATGGAAAATTTTCCATTTGTTTATGATATGTTAGATATAAATGAAAAGAGAATTAGAAATCAAATGAGGATGGAATTTGTTGAAGACAGTTCCGTGAGGATAGCAGACAGCGATGCACAACAATGTTGGAGGAATATAGGATATAAGCCAGAGAGAATGTGGAAGAAGTGAAAGAAGAATAAATTTTGGTAAATTTGTAGAAGGACCACATGTGCGGGAGCACATGATCTTTGTCCCTGGGGAGTCTGATGCAGGGGCGTCGTGCTCCAAATAATCTTGAATTTTAATTTTAGTGTCTTTTAGTTTGTTTTGATATTTTTGTCTGTCACGGTGGCTCTTTGGACGCTCTTGTCATTATAAGGAGTCCCTATAGTCAGTTATTGGGCAATTGCAGAATTCACCTAAGTGACAGAAAGCGTTGGCAATTATCCTCAATCTTGAATTTTAATGTCATCTACAATGTTAAGAAAAGAGGAATGAAAGGAGGAAAGTGAATCGCCATCATTCTGAGGGGGGTTGACAGAAGCAATCCATCATGGTGAATGGTTATGAGGAGAGGCATCCATATGGCAGACAAGGAGTCATGGGAAGATGAAATGCTCAACAATGATGAGTTAGTAATCAAAAGACTAAGAGACCCTCTATCATGCCAGTGAGAGAGTTAAAAATAATATTATCTCTATTAGAGGACGAGGATTGTGGGATAGCCATTGGCTATAATAATAAAATCCTCTCTACGTATAGAGGAGGTTGGAGGTCGGTGCAAGCAGCCAGAATAAATAGTTGAGCAGGTCGTTGTGATACGCCAATCAGGTGCGGCTAGAAAGAATAGAAAAAGGCCAAAAAGAAAGGCCAATTTGGAGGAGGGTCGAACATAGAGGAAAAAGTTCACTGGTTAACGAAGAGTGAAAAAGAGGATCAATGACACCAGAGGTCGAAATGAGGGTCAAATGGCAAACAGAAGTGAGGCCGATCAATTGAGGAATAAGGTCGAGAGGAAGAAAGTGGATTTTGACTGTTAATGGGCCTATTGGGGAAGGATGTATATATGTAAGAGATAACCTCTGTAACAAAGGGGGTAGAGCATATAATGAAGAAGAAAGAATGAAATAATTGGAGAGAAGAGGTTCAAGTGTTGGGATAGAGTTAAGTGTGGACGAAGTAGAGAACAATTGAAGACATCTCAATGAAGATTGAAATCATCTTGTATAAGTTGCATGAATAAAATAAAAGATTTTGTTCATGTTATAAGTATTGTTGTTGTTGTATGTTATATACTACAAGAAGTTCATGTCGCCTCGAATGTGAATTGTATGTAGATTGCAGATTAATATTGCATGTTAGAACTGAGATCAAATTTGGGGACCTTCCTGTTATTAATGAAATGCCTTGAATTTTATAGTTCCTATCCCATGAATGAGTTTGATTATGAACTGCTTGCATGTGGTGTTTTCGTTACTGCCTAGTTCCTATCGCCATCGTGACAGTAAGTCTGTAGAAACATGTTTGAGGTTGTGACCAGGTATCAGTGAATGGAGTGTATAGGAAAAACAGAGTATGAGCATTGATTTTTTTTTTAACACTCGTGCCATCATATTTAAGTTTGATTTATACTTTCACCATCAAAGTCTAGGAATATGATCACAACTTTGAAACCCCAAAACCTTACCACAAATAACTCTAGACACCATCCATATTGATAAAAATTAAATGATATGAAAATTAGACAACTACAATGATCCTAGAGAGAGAGAGAGAGAGAGAGAGAGAGAGAGAGAGAGAGAGAGAGAGAGAGAGAGAGAGAGAGAGAGAGAGAGAGAGAGAGAGAGAGTTTCTATATGTGTGTTTTATTTGCAATACTATAGATTGTTATTTCAAGCATTACTCTCCACATTTGCAAGCAAAATAATGTAGAATAATGTGGAAATGATAGATGAGAGAGAGAGAGAGAGAGAGAGAGAGAGAGAGAGAGAGAGAGAGAGAGAGAGAGAGAGAGAGAGAGAGAGAGAGAGAGAGAGAGAGAGAGAGAGAGAGAGAGAGAGAGAGAGAGAGAGAGAGAGAGAGAGAGAGAGAGAGAGAGATTGTTTCTATATGTGTGTTTTCATTGGCAATAGTATAGATTGTTATTTCAAGCATGACTCTCTACACTTGCAAGAAAAATAATGTGGAAAATGATAGATTTAAGTTTGATTTACACTTTCACCATCAAAATCTAGGAATAGGATCACAACTTTGAAACCCCTAAACCTTGTTGCATATAGCTCCAAACACCATCCGTATTGATAAAAATTAAATGATAGAAAAATTAGACAACTACAATGATCCTGTCAAGATTGATACAGGGAGAGGAAGAGACAAAGAGATAGAGCAAAAGAGAGATGTAGAGAGACAGAGAGAAGAGAGAAAGGGGAGGGAGACAGAGATATATAGAGAGAGGTAGAGATCTAGAGAGATAAAGATGAAGAGAGAGGGAGGGAGAGGTAGAGATATAGAGAAAGGTAGAGAGATAGACAAAGAAGGAGGGAGTAAGGGGGGAAGAATTATATATATATTGTTATGGAGTAAAATTTCTACCCTTGCTAATCAAGACCTATTTTAACACCTTTTTGAACATTAAATGATTAAATCTCGAGCCTGATGAATAAACCCGACAAAGTAAACTTAGGACTGGTCTAAGCCTACATTAAATGACACTCCCCAGAGTTTGTGGGGATAAAAGATTAGGGTGCCTAGTGCCCCAATCCCAGATGATTTCTTTAGCCCTATTTTTGTGGTGTTGGCTCAGAACACCTCCTTAGCTTTTACATGTCAACCTCATTTGGTTTTATTCATTGTTGGTGAGTGGGAATGCATATATAAAGGAGTCTTGTTATTCACTTTACACCTAGATGATTACTAGCTTGTTATGAGAAGGATTAGAATTTCATACATGATTAATCTCCTATGCTCAAGTGCTCTTCATGCTTGAAATTGCTACATACTTGTGGATGTTATAGTGCTCATTTGCAAGTTTTGAAGGAAGTTCAAACTATCTTTATCTATCTCCTTATTTGTGCATGATCTTGAGTATCTACTCCAACAAGGGTTGTACATCTTGTGGTAATATTTATAATTTTCGTTCGTACTTTCAGCATATATTGTAGATCTTGCCTTTGTTCTCCTAGGGCATGCACTCTTGGATCACTAATCATCATTGTAGTGGAGGTGGAAACACCAACATGGGTTTGACTAAGGCAAGCCCCTAAGCACAACACAACCTTTCCCTCTTTTCTTGTGTGCGGGTTGTATCCAGAAGAATTGGGCTGCAAGATGTTACGGGATTGAAGAAGACTAACAGGTGAAGACATTCAGATTTTGACATTCTGTAAAACCCTAATTAGGTCTAGGGCACCTAGCGCCCTGTTACTTTTGTGCTCCCAAACTTAGATCTAGGTTTTTCTTTGTCTCCTAATCTCTATTGTACTTTCATAATCTCTTTATCAGTTTTCGACAGTCATCTATTTGCAAAATCTTGGTCAATTAGGGTTTCATTTTTTGCCATAGTTTGGTAGGTTATTTTGGTTAAATCTAGTTGACACTCCTCTATACAACAAAGGGACAAAACCCCTATATTTTGGATCTCCTTCATGGGTAGAAGACAAGCTTGGTTTGTGTTTCAATGTTGAGTGGAAGAGGTTTGACCTAATTTAACCTTTTAGGCTAAGTCTCTCTTTTCTACTCCAAACATTTTGGTGAACCCAACGTATCTTGCACCCTTGCATCCTTCTTGATTCAAATTTGAGTTGTTTTCTGCCCTAGATCTGATTAAGATTGTATTTATTGATCATTTTGCATACCTACATAGATTATTTTTACATTGTTTCAAAATTAGGGTTTACATAAACCTTGCATTTCCTAGAAAACCTAGCTAGTCTTGAACCTAGGGTTTGTAGATTAGTGGGTTGTTTCAGATCTTTGTAGCATGGTTAAATTGATTTCATTTGTTGTAGCATGTCATCTTTGTGTTTAATAAAATTATATTCTTGCATATTTGCATTGAAAAGCAAAAAATCAAGCATTTTAGGCTTAGGAAAACACACATTTGTTGCCTTGTTTTCATTTCATAGGTATAGATCATCATTGAAATATTTAAATTTCTGGTTTTTGCATCAGATCTGATTGGTATTGCAACAATTAATTATTTTATAGTGCTATATTTTGCATTTGAACCTATTCATTGCAAGGGCTTGTCAAAAAAGTTGCATTTTTAAGAAAACCTAGTTACTTTTGAAAACGAGGGTTTGTGATTAATATCTTGTTTCAAGTTTTGCTGATGAAATTTGCATTTCAAATCTAATTTTACTTTTCTCTAATACATGATATATGCCATCTTGTATTGAAATTTGAAAGGAAGAACAATTTTAAGATTGATATATTTTGAAAAAAGTATTAAATTATTTGAAGATGAGCATTGATGATATCTAATTGGCTTTGATTAGAGTTGAAATTGACCAAGGGTTTATTATTGAATTATATTTGTTTTCATTTGATCAAAAGTGCAAAACATTGATTCATTTAAACAAAAAATAAACTTCTTCTTTCATCACTTCATTCATCTCTTCTTTGTGTGCATCTTGTGTGTCACCAAGGCTTGTAAACAATTTATGAGTTTTTTGACCTGATGCCCTAATTCTAACACTCTTGTGAGAAGAAGTCTTCAAATTATGGGTTCTAATGCTTTCAAATATCTCTGATATCTACACAGTGGAACCCCAATTTGCATGTCCTATCATACAAGAAGGCCCATCACTTCTTCCGATATCCCTACTTCACATATCCTAGAAGCATCAACTTTTCATGAATCCATCAACATAGAGGGACCTTGTGGCTCATGTTCTTGAAGCTCAAATTCAAATATTAGACACTGAGTTGGATAATTTTTGGTAATTTGTAAGCTTGGAGCATTTAGTTGAAGAGGTCGTCCCTGTTGTTGAGAGTTTAAGAAGTCTATTGCTCGAAGGACAAGAGGGATTAGAAGTCTTGTGTGGCCTAGCTCATTTAGTGCACAATAACATCTTGTCTGCATCTAGTTGCGCTGAAATTATCACTAATGCGACTTCTTCAAATCAAATAGGGGACTCAAGTGCCGGCACCCATACCAACACTCCCTATTCCTACATATACTTCTACTATTCTCACCACAACTACACAACCAAGTAATAGTGCTACCACATGTGTTGGGTTATCTATTGGTAATCCCATTCATCATTATAGTATTGTTCCCTTCAATTATTCAAATACCACATCTAGTGTCACCCCTCCTACATCAAATCAAACTAAAAATAATATCACTTTCTTAAAATCCAATCATACAATGCCGCAACCTATGGTTAGCCCCTGTCCATTCATACCAATCTCAGCCTAGTTCACCTTTCAACCTATTATCAATAAACTTTTGCAAAATATGAACTCCATCCAACAACAACTAGGAAGCATAAATTAAAATCCCTCGAAACCCTCTATGACATCACATTATATTCACATCCCTTTATCTTATCCTAACCTAAGAGCTCAAATGTCCAAAAAGTTTGAAATCCCTTCGCTTGAGAAGTATAATGGAAGGGAGACCCTAACAACCATGTGGCAGCCTTTACAACTGTGTGTAGTGATTTCTTCTTTGAAGATTCAATTTGGCAAAAATCTTTCCTAGGTCACTCAAAGACTTAGCCTTGGATTGGTTTTTCTCATTGCCTCCTAATTCAATCACTTCTTTTTCACAACTAATCAATAAATTCCTCAAACACTTTCAAGTAAACATTGGACCTCAAGTCTCTTTGACCTACTTGATTCATTGCAAACAAGGAATAAAAGAGAAAGTAATAGATTTTATGGGGCATTATCAAGGCCTCTTTTTACAAGTTCAATATTTCTATTTTGGATGCTAATGTACAAAGAATCTTCATTGGAAACTTACAACCTCACATCCATGATAAAATATTACTGATGCGTTATGATTCTTTCACTCATCTTTACGTGGCTCTTTGCAATTACCAACCATCAGTTAGTTAGTATGAGAATAATCACTCATCAACTCCAGTTGTTCAATCTGAAGCCTTGCACAATCATTCATTCAAGAGACAAAAAAAATTCATTAAAATCAATGTAATTTTAGCCAATAACATAAGAAAACATGTGGCAGCTGCATCATCTCCTACTCCTGCCCCATATAAATTGAAACCAAAGACAAGACACTTCACACCATTATCAAAGTCTCTCTACTCTATAATGATGTAACTATTGAACAACAATCTCATCAAGCTTCTACCCGTTCGACCTCTTGATCCAAGTAAGATGTAAGCATCTTCTTTTGATTCAAAGGCCTTTTGTCAATTTCGTCGCACCATTAGTCATGACACTGGAAGATGTATGCATCTTAAACATGAAGTTCGAGACCTTGTTGATTCTAATGTCATCCAGGTTGCATGTGTAAATGATAAAGGAAATAAATCAGTGGCTCCACCTAATCAAAACCTACAAATATATACAAATCCATTACCTCATCATGAATCTAATGTTGTGGATCCATCTCAAGAAATGCTATGTACTTATAATCATCAAGACAAGACTATGAAGGCGATGTTTGTATGGTGGATGCCCACCCTTATAAAGAGCGAGTAGAACCAGAACCAACTATATCTTTCATTATTGAAGCTCCTAATGGACCTCTATACATCACCCTTCGAATCAATGATAAACCCATAAGAGGTGTTATGATAGAGCCTATATGCATGGTAAATGTAGTGACTGAAGAGTTTCTCTACATACATGATTTACACCGCGATAACTACGATGTATTGGAAATTATGACTAGAGCACACGATGGGTCTATCCTTCCAACTCTTGGTGCTTTGACCCTTGCCATCAAGGTTAGGCCAAGATCTTTGGATGTTACTTTTATTATCATTCCAACATTGGACTTATTTCATGTGAAGTTGTGTCATCCATGGCTTTGCTCCATGAAGGCAGTCTCATCTATGTTCATAAGTGCCTAAAGTTTCCATTTAAGGGATGTGTGCACACTATACATCACAGTCGATACTAGCCTGTTGCTCGACATGGACACTTTACACTTGACTACTTCTGGCCAGAACTAGTTGGAGTTGCTCGAGCTAAAGAGGATTTATTCTTTTTGTCATATCAAAAATTTAAGGTACAAAAAATTACAGAGTTGTCACTTATTAACATACCTCCTCGTGATGTCTCCAGACCTCCTTAATATTCTAAGGCTATGACAATAGTTCCCCCTGTCCAATAGGTGGTGAATGAAGTTAAGCCCGAATCGAAGGTTCTTCCCTGTCCCTAAGCATTTGGTAGATATGTTGAGGTTCCCTCTCCACCATCCTTCCAAGGACAATGAGGCAATCGTCAAGCACAAAATAGACCTCCTCATAATCACAATATTACTTTTGTTCCACCTACCTATGCGGAGACTAGTGGAAAGCAATCGATTGCACGTAAGTTATTTTCTGAGGTTTCTCAACCACTTGTGGATGCTCAAGTACTTCCACCTATTTTGCAAGTTGAGAAGGAAGAGAAGCCTGCATTGAGGAACCCTCCCACTGTGGTCTCTCAACCTTTGATGGTTCCTCTTGTTTCTTCTAACATTCCTAAAGAAAATGAATAAAATGAACCCATGTTGGAAGATACCACGGTTCTCTTAACAAACATCACAAACAAAGCTAAGTGAAATAAAGTTGCAAGAGAAAGAAAGAAGCATCATCGTGCTATGGCTCATCTTGCCATAGGAGAGGAGAATCTCCCTTCTCGCAAGCGTCTATCACCGACGGATGCAAAAGAGACATCTACTACTGTTTTGTCTCCTCTAGCAAAGGATAGTGCTTCACAACCCACATTGAAAACTATCATGCTATATTTGACAACGAATCCGAAGATAATAATGATACAGGTATGACTCTTGTTCCTTACACCAAAATTTCCATAGTTCCTCTTGCATCTTGTCCACCTTCCCAAATTGGTGATGAACAAGATTAGGAGGAGGACGATTTGCTTTAGGCCAACTTATGAGTGTGGCCCTTATTTTTATTGCGTCATGAATGCATGTGATTGTTTTCCCCCATAATGTGTTGCTTGATGGTTTATTTATGTTGTTGTTGTTATGCTCTCTTTGGGTGACCCTTGACACCCTTATAGGTGTAAGGATACAAATGGACCAAAATTCATTATGACATTCTCTCTATTTGTATCATCATTCTTCTATATGTCGTAAGTTGCATTATTGTTTCCTCTGGGGATGATGCAAGGTGTAGATTGATTTGGCATTCTTCCTTATTGACCCAAGGTTTTTATTGGATTTCATGTGATATTTCTTCCTTTGTCTTCGTAGTTCTAACAACAGGCAGATGATGACAGTTCTGAATATTCATACTCCTATTATATAACCATTCATATACTGACACCAGTCAGGTAGATCCCTTTGTGTTACTTAATAATTTAACTTGTTTCTTATTGTTTGATTTGATTTATTTGGCACCATGTTGCTATGCTCAACGTCATACCATGACTACACAAGCCATTGTGTATCATGCTCACAACATCGCCTTGGTTTACCTTTTGTGGGGGGCAACCCCTTGTTGTGATGTAGTTTTTAGGAACATGTATCATATAGGCATGTACTTCTAGAAAGCTCTTGTGCCTATCTTGTGGTTTGTTCTACCTTAAAGCAATTGCTCCCTGATAGGAGTTAGCAATCACTTTAAGGTGTGGGCATACATCACACTATGATATTTTATTTACATACTTGTTTATTATAGTTGACATGAAACTCACCTAGTGATTCGGCGATCCTCGCTAGCCTGTGATGTTTCCATTTGGTCCACGAGCCACCTAGTACAACAAAGTTTACTAGCTCGTGTACTTCATGTGACTTATCATGGTCACCTAGTAATTTGGCGGTCCTTACTAGTCTATGATCCATGGGAAGTGCTTCTCGTCACATGACCCCTAGCGATAGAGAAAGCTAGTGTCAAAGTCATGTGTTGTGTGGGTTGTTTCCATGTTTGTGTGTCATGCATTGTTTGAACTTGTATTTCTTAATGATTCCATGTATTCTTTATGTTTGCCTAGCAAAAAGTTTTGTGTGTCTTCATCATGCTTTCCATGTGTTTTCCATGTATACTTTATGCCTTATGTGTATGCTTCGTGTCAAGTGTGTATGCATTGTGTATGGCATGTATTACCTTTGTGTATTGCATGTCTCTTACGTGTATTCCTTATATATGCTCGTAGTACGCCATGTATGTGTGAATTATGTTACAATGTCTTGTGTGTTTGAAATCTCTTTGCTTATGTGTTTGCAACCTTAGAATCCTAAGCTTGGGGGCTACTATAGTTTACAACTTGGTGGAATTCTTTGGCTTCTATGTTTTCGTGTTTGAAATATGTCTTCTACTTACTTTAGTGTGAGTTTGAACATAAGCTTGTTCCCATGCTAAAGTGGGAGCTAAATGTTACAGAGTAAAATGTTTACCCTTGCTAATTAGAACCTATTTTAATACCTTTTTGAACATTAAACAATTAAATCTTGATCCCAATGAATAAACCCGACAAAGTAAACTTAGGACTGGTCTAAGCCCACCTTAAATGACACTCCCCAAAGTTTGTGGGGCTAAAGGACCAGGGCACAAATGATTACTTTAGCACTATTTTCGTGGTGTCGGCTTAGAACACCTCCTTAGCTTTTACATGTTAGCCCCTTTTGGTTTTATTCATTGTTGGTGGGCAGGAATGCATATATAAATGAGTCTTGTTATTCATTTTACACCTAGATGATTACTAGCTTGTAATGAGAAGGATTAGAATTGCTTACATGATTGATCTCTTATGCGCAAGTGCTCTTCATGCTTGAAATTGCTACATACCTGTTGATGTTATGGTGCTCATTTGCAGGTTTAGAAGGAAGTTCAAGCTATCTTTATTACTTTCATCTATATCGTAGATCTTGCCTTTGCCCTCATAGGGCACACACTCTTGGATCACTAATCATTGTTGTAGTGGAGGTTTGACTAAGGCAAGCCTCTAAACACAACACAACCTTTCCTTCTTTGCTTGTGTGCAGGTCGCATCCAGAAGAATCAGGCTACAAGAAATTACAAGACTGAAGAAGACTAACAGGTGAAGACATTTAGATTTTGACATTCTGTAAAACCCTAATTAGGGTCTAGGGCACCCAGCACCCTGTACTTTTGTGCTCCTGAACTCAGATCTAGGTTCTTCTCTATCTCCTGATCTCTGTTGTACTTTCATAATCTCTTTATCAGTTTGCAACAGTCGTCTATTTGCATATCTTAGTCAATTAGGGTTTCATCTTTTGCACTAGTTTGACAGGTTGTTTTGGTTGAATTCAGTTGACATTCATCTATACAACAAAGAGACAAAACCCTTGTAGTTAGACTCTCCTTCATGGGTAGAAGCCAAGCTTGGTTTGTGTCTGACCTAGTTTAACCTTTTAGGCCAAGTCTCTCTTTTCTACGTACACATATGTATATACATATATGTGTGTGTGTGTGTATGTATGTATGTATATATATATATATATATATATATATATATATATATATATATATATATATATATATATATATATATATAGAGAGAGAGAGAGAGAGAGAGAGAGAGATTTCATACCCAACAATCCAAAGATGACATGTGTCCATTGGGAACTACAATTAGGGAAACACATCATTTGCTTAAGGACCTAATAATTCACTTTTAAGACCTCTTTAGTGTACCCATTGCACATTAAAGTGTAGCTACCTCTAACATTATCAACATCCCATTTCCAAGCTTCATTGATTCATACATGGCACAACCAATACAACTAGAAACAATGTCGCTTATTGAAGTGGCTCAAAATTGGACATTTGTAGCATCTTAGATGTCCAACAAATGGAAAGAACACTTCACATCGGCTATTATTCAAGTCTCCCCTCGTTTCACCACCATCCCAACAACAGATGATCAATGTTCTCAAGCATTCTATTGGAGTAACTTGTTGCTATACCAGCCATTCAGAAACATTCACTATCGCAGCCCATTGGGAAAGAATTTCAAATAGCTACCATCCATGGAATTTGCACCATACATCTCCAAATCCATTAACAGACACTGATGATGAAACTCCTTCTGATTGGGGACATGCAATGCTGCAAGAAGATAGTTTTGATGAATGGCAAGTCTTGTCAAGTCTGTACTTAGGCCTGCCATTTCAACTGGATGGGCTCAACATATGCTTGGGAAACAAGAAGATGACCAATAAAGGGCACTATCACTTTCAAAAACAACTTTACCATGCCTATCAACATATTTAATTTACTCCATTTATTTCCTAATACAGAACAACAACACATACCACTACGTTCTTTCAATGTTCGAATGATGGATGGACAACAACCAATCACCAGCAACAATACATGCTTTCTTCTCAAAAAACCACTCATTAAGGGAGAGGGGTCAATAGCCACCCACGCCCCAATAACCGCTATGTTTTTGCGCACCCTACCCCCCAATAAATTTTTTAAAAAGAACCATTACATGTAAAAAGAATACCTAGTAAATTAGCACATATGCACCAATACATGTTCACAACTGCATGAGTAATTTACCATTGCAAAAAACCAATACACATGCTCTTCCACTTGCATTTTCAAGCCAACTTGATGCAAATATGAGAACTTTCAATTTAAATATACACTTTATTGTTTTTATTACAATATATCATGTTTATAAAAAACCACCCATTTGGACATCAAATAAAGTCAAACTGGTCATATTCACATACTTTTGTGCATAGCTATTGGTACCTAAGCTACCATAAACACACACCACCCCAATCCCAAAGGGCTGTTAATCACACATCCTCCCATACTTGCTATCACATCCCCTCCACTTGCTATCACATCTCCCATACTTGCTATCACATCCACTTGCACCTGCACAAACACATAATGGTATCAGGCTCCCCATCTAGACAATTATTTAATAAAAAAATTAAATTAAACCAGTTTACATTAAAAAAGTGAGACTATTTAATAAAAAAAAATTAAACCAGTTTACATAAAAAAAAATGAGATCTGTAAATCACATCAATCGAATACAATAGCTCATAGGCATTTAATCAAATTCAAATCTCAACAACTAAGTTCAAATTTGCATATCATAAGATCGAATACAATAGCTTCTATGCACTTATTCAAATTCAAACTCACCAACCAAATTCAATGCATTTCTTTTTCAAATATCAATCCATTATAAGATGAACATTATGCAGCGTAGAGATTGTTTTAAGCATAAATTTCCTAAAGGAGCACTGCAAACCCTATCTACAAGGAGGGCTGCAAACCCTATCTGCTGCCAAAAGGAATTTTGCAAACTTCCACATTAAGGTTCGGGTTGGTACTTCACCTTTACTTCACCTTCTTATATGAATGTTTCGAATGTTTTGAATCCTACAGCTTTGTCTCATTAATACTTTTACAATCAGATTCTTTCTAGTTTTGTTTGAATAGTATTTATTAATTATTGTTACATTAAATACTTACAATTGTTTTCCTATGTTGTAATATAATATATTGAGGGTTTCATTTTATATAATCTATCCAGGGTTTATATAAAAAGCTTCTATATATATTTAGATTAGACTATTAATGTACTGTATATATATATATATATATATATATATATATATATATATATATATATATATATATATATATATATATATATATATATATATAGACATATGTATATATATATATATAGACATATGTATATATATATATATATATATAGACATATGTATATCTGTATACATATCTATATTGAAGACTATACTGGTATACAATCATTTATCTTCATTTTTCTTTCATGCTACCCGTGATTTAGGTACTGCTTTGTAATTTATTTTTGATTTTTCATTATTTTGTCTGAGGCAACTCTTGTCTTGTGATAATTTCACTATATAGAAGAATATACTGTTATATAATGATGGTTTTTTGTTATACATACAAATGGGGTCGTATATTTTTATGGGTATATACTTTTTAGTGTTCATTGTCAACGGTTAAGAGTTTCATTATTTTGTCTTGTAATAATTTAGACTGTTATATAATGAGGGTTTTTTTTTATACATACAAATGGGTTCATATATTTTAATGGGTATATATTTTTGAGGGATCATTATCAACGATTAAGGGTGTCATTATTTTTTTTTATACATACAAATGGGTTCGTATATTTTTAAGGGTATATATTTTGTAGTGGCATTCTTACCTATTATGTCTAAGACAACCATTTCAGGTTGACACTTAGCATATAATGGGTAGCTTCATTCAATAGATTAAATCATATATATATATATATATATATATATAAGGGTATATATTTTTGAAGGTTCATTGTCAACGGTTAAGAGTTTCATCATATCATTGTCAACGGTTAAGGGTTTCATTATATCAGGGTTTCGAATGCTTTGAATCCTACAACTTTATCTCTATAATAATTTTATAGTCAGATTCTTCCCAATTTTAACCGAATATATATCTAGATATCTCAATACATATCTGTATATCTATAAACATATGTAGATCTATAGACATATGTATATTGATATACATATGTATATGTATAGACATATGCAGCGTAGACATTTCAAGTTGGTACTTAACATTTCAACATTTTACAATTATAGATATACATGTTCGAAAGATTACTCCAATTTGTTTGCTAAATTTTACATCTTTTTTCAGTTGTTTGCTGCATGGGAGATATACATGTTCGAAAGATTACTCCAATTTGTTTGATAAATTTTACAACTTTTTCCAGTTGTTTGCTGCATGGGAGATATACATGTTCGAAAGATTACTCCAATTTGTTTGCTAAATTTTACTACAACTTTTTCCAGTTGTTTGCTGCATGGGAGATATACATGTTCGAAAGATTACTCCAATTTGTTTGCTAAATTTTACTACATCTTTCTAGTTGTTTGCTGCATGGGTAACTTCATTGAATGGATTAAATCATGTCTATTACTGTAGTGATTATATATTGGAAACACATATTGCTAAAACCCTCAACCGTTGATAACAAGTCTAAAATGGAACAACACAATGAAACACTACAAAATGGAACACGTGATGGTTGTTGTCCATGCCACTGCAATAATGATGCCTCAATCTATTTCCAGTCATTGCACTAAGGATGCCATTTTGTCTACAAATCACTTCTGGTACTGATTATACATATGTATACATGTATACATATCTGTATACATGTATACATATTTACATATTTGTATACATGTATACATATCTACATATCTGTGTACATATCTAGAAATACTTTCCATTGCACCGTTGAGAACAGGGAAAACAGTCGGTAATATGATTAACTTTTCGATGGAAAGTGGAATATGTATTCGGACCCCAACAAACATTGAATGGATTTAATGTTGTTTCCCGTCTACGCCTAAGTAAACACGTTACCATGCATGTTGTCTGTTAAATCATTCAATAGATTAAATCATGTCTGTTAATGTCTCATATATACATATATATGTCTATATATATACATATGTATATCTATACACATATGTACATAGATAGACAAATATATATCTATACATATCTGTATACACATGTGTATATCTATACATATCTGTATACATATCTGTATATCTATACAGAGTCTAAAATGGAACAACATAATGAAACACTACAAAATGGAACACGTGATGGTTGTTGTCCATGCCACTGCAATAATGATGCCTCAATCTGTTTTCAGTCATTGCACTAAGGATGCCATTTTTTCTACAAATCACTTCTGGTATTGATGTTGTTTGCATTTCTTGCAGGTGTATAGATACTTATGGCTCGAGGTAAAAAAGGGAGGAGAACTTCTGGAAGGAGGACAGTCAGAAAACCTGGGGGGTACAAGTTTCCTAATGTGGTGTTGGGGGATGAAGATACACATACCACATAACCAGATCATGTTGCAGTGGAATGTATATTTACCTTTGCACATATAGAGGATTTGGAAACCAATACATATTGCCTTCAAACTACTGTTGTGGAAACAGGTTCTTCAAGGTTGAACAAAAGTATATGGACAAACAATGACATCCAAAGTGCTATGGCTGATGTCGAAGACAAACATATGTCAATCAGAGTAGCTGCAAAGAAGTGGAGAGTGTCTGCTAGCAGTTTGAGGGCCTGGTTACTAGGTCTCACGAGCACCAAACGCAGGGGGGCCACCAACCATCCTGACTAATGAGGAGGAGGCAGAAATAGTTCAATGGTGCAAGGACATGGCCGACATAGGCCATGGGCTTGAAATTTCACAGCTGAAATCTACTATGGCAGAGGTCATTCAGTCTAGGCCAAATCCTTTCACAGATGGGATGCCAGGGAGGTCATGGTGGGAGGGATTTAGGAAAAGGCATCCAGATCTAACTATTCGCACTGCACAGGGTGTGGATACCGATAGAGCCATTATGCTAAGGCTAAGCATAGCAAATTCATTCTATGACAATTTAGAAAATCTTTACAAGACACATAAGTATGGGTCCAACAGAATATGGAACTACGATGAAACTGGGGTACAAGCTGGCAAGAACTGTGGAATGCAGGTAATAGCAAAATTAGGATCTCATTGTGTGCCCCACCTCATCTCAAAAAGCAGGGAGTGGATTACTGTTTTAGCATGTGTTAGTGCATCGGGTTGCAGTATACCTGGTTTTATCTATTTAAATCCAAAAGGCATATCAGAAACTACATAGCCAACTGTGAGCTGGGTGCATGCATGGCAGCTCAAGAACATGCGTGGATGACGAAAGAACTATTTCTGAATTGGCTGCATCATTTTGCTGCATCTATCCCTGAGGGGTTTCACCAACCAACAGAGCTCTTCTGATTTTTGATGGTCATAGCAGCCATGTTGCCTTCAAGACCATAGAGGAAGCACATCATTTAGGGATTGACCTCATCACCCTCCCAACACATACAAGCCATAGATTGCAGCCACTAGATGTGAGTATTTTTTCACCATTCAAAAACTATTTCAAAAAGCAAAGGTCTGCATGGATGGGAAGCCACCCGCAAATAGAAATTGGAAGAGAAGAGTTGGCCACTCTTACTAGCAAGGCATTCAAGCAGGCCTTGACCCCTGCTAATATAATTAGTGGGTTTAGAAGGATAGGCATTTGACCACTGAATAGGTCTGTGCTTCAAGAAGACATGAGCCCAAGTGATGGCTTCCAAGTATCAAATGAAGACAGTGAAGAGTCTATGGCCACTGCACCAAAGAATCAGGCCTTCGCAGTGGAAGAGGATGCCGAGATAATTGCAGTTGAAACCTTCTTGCAATTCGCTAGATATTCATATGCACAAGTTGAGGAATTCATCAAAACATACAATAAAAATGGAAGTGTACAGAATCCAATGGAAGTACAAGAAGAATGTATTGAAATGCTAGGAAGAGAAACAGTTTCTAATGCTGCTGATATTCTACAGCCACTTCCTAATGTTGTTGAAACTATTTCTAATGCCGTCGTTACAGTTTCTAATGCTTCTGTTACAGTTCCTAATGCTGCTATTACAGTTTCTAATGCTGCTGTTACAGTTTGTAATGCTACTGTTACAGTTCGTAATGCTGCTGAAACTATTGATAATGTTGCTATTATAGTTCCTAATGCTGGTGATGTTGTTACCAATGCTACTGATACAATGTGTAATGCTTCTAATAGATTTCCTGCTAATAGATTTCTTAATGCTGTTGATACAATTTGTAATATGGAAGGTCTTAGTTTGCCAAGTCAAGTTAGCCAACCAGAATGGATGGCTGAAGCTGCTAGAAACATGGGGATACAAACAAATTTTAGTCAGGTGGATGTCGGCCTTTCAATGCCTTCACCACCAGATCATGATCCATCTGACATCATACACTACTTCACTACTGCATCAAATTGGGATCCACAAAACAGGGACATTGCAGAAGAAGAAGAATGCATAGGTGATTTGGAACCAAATTATGTGCCTTGCACCCAAGATAGTGAGTTTCAGCCACAGGGAGTTAGTCGATTTCTCAAGCTCTTGGTTCGAAGGGTACAGGCAAGGGGTGGTAAGAATAAGACTGGGGTACTACGTTTAAGTAGGCAGTCCCAAATCTTAACATCCGATGCATACATTGAAATGTTCAACGAACAAGAGAGGGAGAAAGCTCGTCAAGAAAAGTTGTAGCTGAGGAAAAAGGAACAAATGTTGGAGAGGAAAGCTGAAAAAGAAGCCCAACAACAAGAGAAAGAGAGAAAAAAACTGGAAAGAGTGTTAAAAAACAAAGAGCGGCAGAGGAAAAATGGGAGAAGGAAATTCGGCGTGAGCAGGCAAAGAGTGCTCCAGGGATGAAGACAGCAAAAAAGAAAGGGAAAAAATCAGTAAATGAGAGACCATTGAGTACCCTGAATTCTCCTCTACCCGGGCAACATCCTATTTTAATGGACATGTTTGCCATCTTAAGCCCAACCTTTGTAGCTCTAAGCAATCTGCAGGCAGGGTCTAGCCCAGGAAGCTCAAATGAGTTGCTGGTAAATGGAGATTCTAATCAGGCTTTGCTTGCCCAAATTGCTACATCACTACAGACAATGACTGAGCCACTCAATTTAACTCAGACTGCAAATGAATGTGCTGCTACAGAACCTGAACAACCTATTCCTTTTCTTGGATTTATGGAGAATTGAAGAACTTTTTTTTTGGATGGAGATAGTTGACATTAGTGAAATTTCTGTGTACATCTGATTTAGTCATATCGTTATGTAATATTTTGTGAAAAAAGGAACAGACTGATGTAATGTTTATATGTTTGTAACTGTTTTGGAAAAAAAGCAACAGATCGATGTCATGTTTATCTATTGATCTTTTTGTAATATTTTGTGAAAAATGAATAGATCGATGTCATCTTTATATGTTTGTAACTGTTTTGGAAAAAAAACAAGAGTTAAATGGTTATTTCTGAAATTTCTATGTGTTGATCCCTATTTCAATTTTTATTTCTGAATTTTCTATGTGTTATTTCCAAAAAAAAAACAAGAGTTAAATGATATCTCATATTTTTATGGTTTGTCAGCATGGTACTACAAGTTGTCTACATAATTTGCACTGAAATAGCATGTTGTTTTAGCATTCTGTTCACATAATTCTACCTTAATTGAAATCATTAAAGCATCTAACTAAATGTAGTTCCATTTAAGCAACAAAGAAATTTAAACTATTCAAAGGAACCTAAATTAAACTATTGTAAATTAAAGTTAAGTAAAGGAAAATGATTGAAAAGAACATAAACCACTATGAAGAAAAACCTAAAGCTTAATGGGTCATTGCCCGAGTAAAGTCTTATAAGACTTTACCTGAATTGATTAAACCCAATCGAAAGTGTTCTAGAAAGCACTAACCATGGTTGTATGCCTGCAAACATATAAATGATAATCAAGGCAGTAACAAACATACATCATAAAACAAAATCATTAAATTGAAATGACCAAAATATAATAATTGAAAAAGAAGACTGTATATAATAAGGCATGAGAGCAAATTATTCCATCGGAGCCATCAGAGCAAAATATTCCATGAGTAGTGGTGTGTTAACAAACACAATTGCATAGTACAATTCGTCAACTAGTGTTTTAAGTAAAGTCTTATAAGACTTTACCTTCATCGAGTGCTCGCCTTGCAAGGTGCTCTACAAACCTCTCACATGCCTGCAATCATAGAAATCAAAAGCTGGGTAGTCATTCGGGTAGTAACGAACAAACATCAAATCATCCAAATAATATCAGGCATTTGCAAAAGAAAATTTGAACTGCATTCAGGCATATTATTTTAAATAATCACATACAATTGCAAAAGAAGACTATAATATTGTAGCAAAGCAAAATATTCCATCAGAGCCATCAGGGAAAAATATTCCATGAATAGTGGTGTGTTAACAAACACAAAAACATAGTACAATTCATCAACCAATGATGTAAGTAAAGCCTTATAAGACTTTACTTTCATCGAGTGTTTGTAATGCAAGGTGCTCTGCAAACCTCTCACATGCTTACAATCATAGAAATTATATGCCGAGTAGTCATCCGGGTAGTAACGAACAAACATCAAATCATTCAAATAAATTCAAGTAGTGCAATGATACAACTATATATTGCAGACATATATAGTGATACACACACACACACATGTATGTATGTATGTATGTATACATAATAAAAATTTACATGTATCCATATATGTGTATATATCATTTATATCCACTCTTCCACTAAAAAGGCAACACACTTGATCATTTTTATAGTTACGGTAGGTTAAAAATATGTTTATTAACACCCCACCATAAATCAAATTGGTGGAGCCTTCGAACTTACCCACCCATTTCCTAAACATATGGACTACAAACATAACATGTTCGAATTTATATAATTTATGCACACACATATAGAAATACATGTATAATATATACATGTATTCCTATATTTGTATGTATATATATTAAATATTATGACATGTATTTATTTTTGAGGGTGCATTATAAATGTTTGAGGGTTTCAACAATTTCTAGCATATAGATGTGCTGTAATTGTTCAATTCTTAAATGTTAAGTACCAGACAGGTTTTGTAGTGATCCTTCAAGACATTTATGCTAAAAACAATGTCTACGCTGCATAATGTTCCTCTTATAATGGATCTGAATTTCAAAAAGGAATGCATTGAAATTGGTTGTTGAGTTTGAATTTGATTAAATGCGTAGAAGCTATTGTATTCGATGATATGATAAATAGAATTGAATTTGATTGTTCAGTTTGAATGTTGAAATCTTAAGTACCAGAGTGAAATGTTAACACTGTCTAGGCTGCATATGTCTATAGATATACATATGTCTATCTATAGATAGACATATGTATATTGATATACATATGTCTATCTATAGATATACAAATGTATATAAATATGTCTATCAATATACATGTCTATAGATATACAGATATATAAATAGATATGTATATAGATATGTAAATATGTATACAGATAATCAGTACCAGAAGTGATTTGTAGAAAAAATGGCATCCTTAGTGCAATGACTGAAAATAGATTGAGACATCATTATTGCAATGGTATGGACGGCAAACATAACGTGTTCCATTTTGTAATGTTCCATTGTGTTGTTCCATTTTAGACTTGTTATCAACGGTTGAGGGTTTCAACATTTCAAACACGTATATGTACAATTGTAAAATGTAGAAATGTTAAGTCCCAGATTGAAATATACATATGTCTATAGATCTACATATGTATACAAATATACTGATATGTATAGAGATATCTATATATATATTCGGTCAAAATTGGGAAGAATTTGTCTGTAAAATTATTATAGAGACAGAGCTGTAGGATTCAAAGCATTTGAAACCCTGATATAATGAAACCCTTAACTGTTGACAATGATATGATGAGACTCTTAACCGTTGACAATGAACCTTAAAAAATATATACCCTTATATATAACATGATTTAATCTATTGAATGAAGCTACCTATTATATGCTAAGTGCCAACCTGAAATGGTTGTCTTAGACATAATAGGTAAAATATATAGCCTTAAAAATATAAGAACCCATTTGTATGTGTAAAATAAAAACCATCATTATATAATAGTATATTATTCTGTAAAGTGAAATTATCACAAGACAAGGGTTGCGTCAAACAAAATAATGATTACAGTAACAGACACGATTTAATCCATTCAATGAAGTTACCTATGCAGCAAACAACTGAAAAAGATGTAAAATTCAGCAAACAAATTGGACTAATCTTTCGAACATGTATATCTAAAATTGTAAAATGTTGAAATGTTAAGTACCACCTTGAAATGTTTCCATTGTCTACGCTGCATATGTTGATACATATACATATGTATATCCATATACATATGTCTGTAGATATGTAGATATGTATACAGAAATGTATAGAGATATACATATGTCTATCTATAAACACATGTCTATAGATATACATATGTATATAGATAGACATGTATATATAGATAGACTTGTATATATATACAGTACATTAACAGTCTAACCCGAATATATGTAGAAGGTTTTTATATAAAACCTAATAGATTATATAAAATGAAACCCTCAATGTATTATATTACAACATAGTAAAACAATTGTAAATATTTAATGTAACAATAATTAATAAATATTATTCGGACAAAACTAGGAAGAACCTGACTGTAAAATTACTAATGAGACAAAGCTGTAGGATTGAAAACATTCAAAACATTCATATAATAAAATCCTATTAACAGATACATTAACTTCATATTAACAGATACTAATGTTTGTATCCCCATGTTTCTAGCAGCTTTAGCCATCCATTCTAGTTGGCTAACTTGACTTGGCAAACTGAGACCTTCCATATTACAAATTGTATCAACAACATTAAACACTGTATCAACAGCATTGGGAAACTAAGACCTTCCATATTACAAATTGTATCAACAGTATTAGACAATGTATCAACAGCATTGGAAACAACATCACCAGCATTGGAAACAACATCACAACAACATTAGAAATAGTTTCAGCAGCATTAGGAACTGTAACGACAACATTATTCAGTGGCCAAATGCCTGTTCTTCTGAACCCACTATATATATATATTACATTAATAGACATGATTTAATCTATTGAATGATTTAACATACATGATTTACATGACAACATGCATTGCAGTGTGTTTGCTTAGGCATGAACGGGAAACAACATTAAATCCATTCAATGTTCGTTCGGGTCCGAATACATATTCACTTTCTACCGAAAAGTTAATCATTTTACTGACTACTTTCCCTGTTCTCAACGATGTGATGGAAAGTATTTCTAGATATGTATACAGAGATGTATACATGTATACAGATATGTATATATATGTATAATCAGTACCAGATATGTTGACAATGAACCCTAAAAATAATGACACCCTTAATCGTTGACAATGAACCCTAAAAAATATACACCCATTAAATATACGAACCCATTTGTATGTATATAAAAAAAACCCTCATTATATATAACAGTCTAAATTATCACAAGACAAAATAATGAAACCCTTAACTGTTGACAATGAACACTAAAAAATTCCCCATTTGTATGTATAACAAAAAACCATCATTATATAACAGTATATTCTTTTGTACAGTGAAATTATCACAAGACAAGGGTTGCCTCAGACAAAATAATGAAAAATCGAAAGTAAATTACACAGCAGTACCCAAATCACGGGTAGCATGAGAGAAAAACGAAAATAAATGATTATATACCAGTATAGTCTTTAGTATAAATATGTATACAGATATACATATGCCTATTTATATACATATGTCTATAGATATACATATCTATATAGATAGACATGTATATATATACAGTACATTAACAGTCTAATCTGAATATATATAGAAGCTTTTTATATAAACCTTGGATAGATTATATAAAATGAAACCCTTTATTCTTCTGTACAGTGAAATTATCACAAGACAAAATAATGAAACCCTTAACCATGGACAATGAACCTTAAAAAATATATACCCATAAAAATATCAGAACCCATTTGTATGTATAACAAAAAAACCCTCATTATATAACATTATATTCTTCTGTACGGTGAAATTATCACAAGACAAAATAATGAAACCCTTAACCATGGACAATGAACCCTAAAAAATATATATCCATAAAAATATAAGAACCCATTTGTATGTATAACAAAAAACCCTCATTATATAATAGTATATTCTTTTGTACAATGAAATAATCACAAGACAAAAAAATGAAACCCTTAACTATTGACAATGAACACTAAAAAATATATACCCATAAAAATATACGACCCCATTTGTATGTATAACAAAAAACCATCATTATACAATAGTATATTCTTCTGTACAGTGAAATTATCACAAGACAAGGGTTGCCTCAGACAAAATAATGAAAAATCGAAAGTAAATTACATAGCAATACCCAAATCACGGGTAGCATGAGAGAAAAACGAAGATAAATGATTGTATAAACACCGCAAAACAGAAATCACATGGAGAGATGATGTTTGCTCGTTACCTGCACGGAGACGTATCTGCATGGAGAGCGACAGCTGACGGATGCAGTAAAAACCCTTGCATTTCAATCGCACCGTGGAGAACAGGGAAAGCACTCGGTGAAATGATTAACTTTTCGGTGGAAAGTGGAATATGTATTCGGACCCGAATGAACATTGAATGGATTTAATGTTGTTTCCCGTCCGCGCCTAAGCAAACACGTTAATATGCATGTTGTCCTTTAGGATGGGCGCGGGGATGTTTAGGAAGGGGGCAGGTAAGTTTGAGGGCCCCACCAACGTGATTTATGGTGGGGTGTTAATAAATATATTTCTAACCTACCGTAACTATGAAAATGATCAAGTGTGTTGCCTTTTTAGTGAACTTGGAAATTTTTTTGGGGGCCATGGCGAGCGGTTACCGGCATATCGGTGCGCATGTATGGGGCGACATGTTGAAATGACACTTTTTCGACCCATGTGCACATAATGCGTCCTACAGGGAAATGTATAAATGCCCAGAAGCTGAAAGAATAGTTTTAAGCTCTTCACTTGCATACGGGAAAACCAAAAAAAAATCGTCAAAATTCAACATGTCTACCTATGTGCTTGATGTGCGCGAAGTTAGGGTATGCGGCCATTGGGCCCTCTCCCTTACTTATATCTACAAACTATCTTGATGTACCCATTGCACACTAACTAGTTGATATCCCCAGAGTCTCACCGAATGACTACCTATAAATAGAATGCCCTGAGTTCCTACACCTTGGTTTCCGTCGCCTTTTCCAAAAACCCCAATTAAGAGACTGTTATTGCCGCGAGTCCTATCACTTTCTCCATACACTCCGACCCTAATTCCAGAGGATGTGCTACAATTGAATGGATACAAGCAGCGCGAGATCAATGTCGAAGAAAGTGGAGACATACAGGTGTGGGATGGATGAGTTTTGGAAGCGCCAAATCGGCGAAACATATCCCATGAACTTCGCCCGCCGTATAGGCGGTTGCCAGGCATTTCATCTTTCTCTCTCTCTTGATTATTAATACAAGTCTTGCTCTGAATTTGTTTCTTCCCTTGTTTGGAGACTGTACATGCTTTTCTTTGTTGCTGGGCTGCTGTGGAATTGGAGCCTTCTTTAATTGCAATTTTATTTTTAAAATAATAAATCTGGGTTTCAAATCCCCACGGTAGGGTTACTGGAAAAAATTGGAACACTTAACTAGCCGGAAGGGCATCGTCAAGCTTATATTACCCTTATTGTTAGAAACCACATCCGAGGTACTTCCTTTCAGTTCAAGTTACCAGATACTTCCACGCAGCCTTGTCTTTGTTTGGCTTCATTAATGTGGTGACTAATCATACTCAGGGATCACGATCATCATCATGGCAACAATTCAGCTTTGCGACTAGACTATTGATATTAGCACAATTACTGGTTTTGATTTGTCCGTTTGAGTTGTGTGTTACTGCAGCCTGACTAAATTCAAAGCCCTATACATAACAGTTAGATGGTTCAATTATGGGTTTGATTTGTTCGCTTGGGTTGTTTATTTTCTTTTCTGTTACTGCAGCCTGACCAAACTCAAAGCCCTAAACATAACAGCTGGGAAATCTCTGACCATTTTGCTATTTCAATGGACTTCAAGGTGCAGAGTGGATGGCTATTTTTTTTGGGTCCATATATATGATTTTTAAAATAAACCTTTGGCCATTCTGAAATCAAATTTCCCATCAAGTTATAATAAGTTTGGTAAATTAAAGTTTTTTTGTCGATCGGTGATGATTTAGAACTTAAGTTTCCCACGAAGTTGTTATAAATTTTCCATCACATTATAATTTAAATTGCCGAATTAGAACTTAATTTTTCTAATAAACATAACTAAGGTGGCAAATGCTGAAAATTATTTTTATTTATTAATGTTTTAATAAATCACCAGAGTTTGATAGTTATGCCGAAGGCGTTTCCCTCTATGAGAGGGAGCAACTTGATCTTGACAATCAACGACTGAGAATGCTCTTTAAGCATGCAAGAAGATAGAAATGATCTCGCCCATTAGTTTTTTCTGTACCTTCGTCAATTTTGTTTGCGAACATCTGTAAAATCCCTATCAAGAATATTTGATCTTTCTTGCACTTTTCTGAATTCTAACACTCAGACATTTGTCAAACAATCGGCAGTACATTGGAAATACCTGATTTGGCTCAAGAACAAATGCAACTAATGTAGGAATTTTGACAAACAGTTGTCTCACAGTCAATCCACAATAATTACCCCTTCAACCAGTAAAGGTTATACATACATCAATATCCCAAACTGATTTGAAACTTCTCCAAACTTGACATGAATATTAAAGATTTAACAATGTTGCATAAAATGTTCAAAGAACAAACACACTGCTGTTTGAATTCAACCAGATAATAATATTATGACAGTACCATGATAGAAACAAATGATAACTGTGACTGTCAACACATGAATATTAGACTCAATACAGTCAGTTCCAACTGAGTATTCAAGCAAATCAGAATTTTACTAATCGTTAGCTGCTGTAGCTGCTCGCAGAGAAGTAAGAATACAGCTGATAGGTTCTGGCAGCTCTAGTGACTGCTGGGAGTACTCAGAAATTAATGGATTACAATTATAACAGCGCTGTTCCCACACAAAATACCTGCAGATCTGAGATAACATTATAGAATATAAATTACCAGTTTGGAGAGTACCTTTGTGCAGCAGATATTAATCCTGGTTAGTAATGCAACCTGATATGAGCTGTATGGTTCATTATATTCTCATTGCATAGGCTGCGGTCACCACAATACAATCTTCCTTAAGAATGGCGGCTAAGGCATAGACTCAAAAGAGACTTCAAACTTGCATCGATTCTATCCTCAACACTCACACATCATTCCTTGGAGATATACGGCAGCAATATACTCCATAAAGTCCCACGAATCTCTCTTTTGGTTGCTACGGTCTCTTTTTTGGTGACTCCTTTAGGAGGTGCGGTCAACATTAAGAGGATCTCACCTTCATTAAGTCTTCCATGCTTCCTTTGCAATCCATAATTTGCTTTTAAACCCAAGCAACTCCTATCCTTTGTTCACACACCTACTTCAGATTTATATGGAAATTTGTATGACCAGCTTAGATTTCAAATGGTGTGGCTACATATAATATATTGTAAGCTTGCCAAATTCCCTTCAAAGATATTTATAGAAAAATATTTTCAGTACCAAATATCTCCAACAACATAGAGGTATGGCGTCCAGCAAGGGAAATAACCACAACAATCACAATCACAAATTTATTATTGCCTGTAGGTTGACTAGGGAGGATCTTTCACTCCCGAAATCAATATTCCTCCAGGGTTTCCGTCGCAGGGCTTGTCGAACCAAAGGTTCCAACTATCAAAGAGACTTCAAGAAAATAAAATGTCCAGAATGAATAAAGTGAGTCTCCAAATCTTTTTTTTTCTATTTTTCCTTAGAAATTTACCAAAGTATTATTTAAAAATCACTTTTTAAAATTAATCACTTAAGCACCATATAAAGTGACTTTATATTGTTTTACTTTTTGGCCCCAGCTTAAGTCACTTTATAATATTTACTTTGAGGAGCTTTTTAGTTTAATAATAAAATATTATTTGCGCTTTAAAAAAAATAAAGTTATTTCATTCAACTTATATTAAATTATTAAATTATTTTGATTGCTCAAAAAGGGGACATCACAAGTCCTCCCCTCTTAAAGATTGCTTGTCCTCAAGCAATCGCAACTCAACCAGCTGACTAGGCCTGGATAAAATTGCTGAGGTTCCAAGATCCCAAATCAATCTAGGACATCTGTGTGGCTTCCCATTTGATGAGCTACGCTACAGCACTCTTGCAAAGGAAACCTGTTGCAATCTTCTTGCTAAAAGAACAACAATACTCCGCAAGTATTCACCAAGTTTTCCAAAATTTTGTAATGTTCCATCATGCTTTTGCTGTGCTACTCTGATATTCATGTGTGCTTCATCTAATGATCTTCTATCCAACATGACAAACAATCTTTCCCCATATGTGCTAAAGCTACAATGAATATGATCAAATTGCCCATCATTGATTGCTGATCCAAAAACTTTATCACGCTGAAAACCACATTCCTCACTTGATATAGCAGCTATCTCATGGCTGAAAACTGCACCTGGATGATTGGATCCCGTAACTTGTTGTTATCACTATTAGTGTCTCTTGAATCAAGAAGTGTCACAAATTAGATTATCAAAAGATTATTTTGCATCCAAAATAGAAGATGTGTCATCATGCAAAATTTGCTTTGCTAGCCCAAAGAGATTGCACTCATGATGTTTTTCCCAAGTGCTATCGTTATGCTGAATCTCCATGGTACTAGGACTGTTGAAGTCACTATGCGATTCTTCATCACTCCTAATTCCTTCTTCATGCCTCCAAGGAGAGTTCAAATCACAACTACATTCTTCATTTTCTAGGAGCTCAACAACTCCCTCAATTATTTGTTTGACTTCCTGTACTCTTGCTTCAAATTTCAGCTTATTAGGTATGGCTGCAACATCCTTCTGATTTGCAGCTTGATATAGTGAGTAGTGAGCTAGGCTAAGTTGAAGGTAAAGCTCATTAACCTCATTCTCCTGATGTTGGTATGCATCCGTATGCATCCAAGGTCTCTTCTGCATACTTAATGGCATGATCTTTGTCTGTAAGCAATTGCAAGTAATCTGATTTCATTATTTCCAAAGCACCTATGATAGTTTGCAGCTTTGATAAAGAGGCTCCATCCTTTAAACCTTTCTGTCTTTCTTCAACCTAAGCCTTCGAAAAGTGATCTTCGATGAAGTTGTGTGTGCTATCAAATCTTGTTAAAGCTTGCACAATCTTTTCTTCCAAGACCAATAATTGATTCTCCAAAACTTGAAATTCTTTAGGCCCTTATTCAAAATCAGCACCACACATTTGGATTTCTGATTTGTCTTCAATAACAATATTTTCAAAATCAGCAACCTTATCATTAGTGGCTTCAAATTTTTTATCATTTGCATACCTTCCAATGGTGTCATCATGGAACCCATAAGTCTCATAAACTTCACTGGATTGATCTAAATTTGTAACCAAGTTTGCTGTTCTGAAATTTCCAGCTAGCTCATCGCATCATTTGTAGCTGCAAATCCTTAAATAAAATTATTTTGAAACCCTGCCCTGCATGTCTATTGAAATAAGACATTTTCTTCTTCATAGGTGAGTTCTTCAATTCTTCTAGCCACTTCAGAAATTTTCAAAGTTAACTCCTCATGTTCAGGTTCACTTGTGAATGCATCATGTGATTCTTCTTGAAATAATGCATTTTCTTGTACCTTTGGTGCTCTTCCTCTTTCTTGATGATCTCTTGGACAACTTCCAATTTTTCCTCTTCCTTTCTCAATTTTCTGATGTAGTTATATAGACCTCTCTTGCTTGGATTCCCTTCTTCAAGTAATCCCAAATAGGCATCAAAGGAAACTTGATTTTTAAAATCATCTGGTAATCCTTGATACTCATCAATAGTTTTTGTGGCCTCTCTTTTCATTATTGCCTCTTCATCCTCTTCCTGGTGTAAGAACCTTTGGAGAGTTCTTATCATCTCATTTTGACTTTATCTAAGAGATTCAAGCAACTTATATTGATTTCCTTTAAGAGAGTCAAGTCTGCCCATCCAAACCACTGTTGAAATTCGCTGTTATAACTCAGAAATTTTCTGAATCACACAACCCAAACAGGTTGGCAGGATACTTTGCTCTGATACCATTGTAAAATCCCTATCAAGAATATTTTATTTTCCTTGCACTTTTCTGAATTCTAACACTCAGACATTTTTTCAAACAATTGGCAGTACATTGGAAATACCTGATTTGGCTCTAGGACAAATGCAACTAATGGAGGAATTTTGACAAACAGTTGTCTCACAGTCAATCCAAAATAATCACCCCTTCAACCAGTAAAGGTTATATATACATCAATATCCCAAACTGATTTGAAACTTCTCCAAACTTGACATGAATTTTAAAGATTTAACAATGTTGCATAAAATGTTCAAAGAACAAACACACTGCTGTTTGAATTCAACCAGATAATAATATTATGACAGCACCATGATATAAACAAATGATAACTGTGACTGTCAACACATGAATTTCAGACTCAATACAGTCAGTTCCAACTGAATATTCAAGCAAATCAGAATTCTACTAATCATTAGCTGCTGTAGCTGCTCACAGATAAGTAAGAATACAGCTGATAAGTTCTGGCAGCTCTAGTGACTGCTGGGAGTACTCAGAAATTAACGGATTACAATTATAACAGCGCTGTTCCCACACAAAATACCTGCAGATCTGAGATAACATTATAGAATATAAATTACCAGTTTGGAGATTACCTTTGTGCAGCAGATATTAATCCTGATTAGTAATGCAACCTAATATGAGCTGTACGGTTCATTATATTCTCATTGCATAGGCTGCAGTCACCACAATACACTCTTCCTTAAGAATGGCAGCTAAGGCATAGGCTCAAAAGAGACTTCAAACTTGCATCGATTCTATCCTCAACCCTCATGCATCATTCCTTGGAGATATATGGCAGCAATATAGTCCATAAAGTCCCACGAGTCACTTTGGAGGGAAGATACAAGTGTATCTTCTCTTACCATTTCCCCATGCTGAATCATTTGCGTCATAATCAAAAGATATGTTTCCATTCTTTTAGCTTAGCTCTTTAGAACAGTTTATTGTTAATGTTCTTCTTGGGAAAACTGAATTGCCTTTGCACTAGGGTCTTATTTATAGGTTATATAGGTTTGAGCTTGCTAAGACCCTTGCACCCACTCTATATCCTAAGATCATTAACCCCTCTAGGGTTCCCCCAAAATTGAGACAAGGCCCTGTCATCCCCGTCGCTTCTGCCCCTGTAAATCCCCCTATTGTTGATCCCCCAACCCCTAATGATAACCTTGCACCCCTTGCGCCTTCTAGTGTTATGGTGTTAGATAACTTGAAAAGCTCTACCGACAAGTCTTAGGATCCCCAGCCGAGTGGGGGTCCTAGATTGGTGAAAATCCTTGTTCCTCCTACTTCCTCAACCCGTGACAATCCCCCTTCCTCTAAGTCTACCTCGATTGTGGATGGTGGGAAGGTGGTCAAGCCCTAGCAAACAATCAATAAAGGAAAGAAAATCATCATTGCAGGCACTTCTTAGAGTGGTTAGGATGAGCCCTATGATATTCATGATAAATCCAAGGCTGACCACATCCCTTGTTGTTAAAAGCCTGAAAAGCAGAGTTGATATGTTGTAGGAGAATTTCAACTTGCAACGTAATATATAGAAGTGGCTCATGTTGCAGTATTAGAACCTTAGAAAGAAAATCTAGTGCCTTGAAAACTAGTTGCATAAGGAGGGTGAAGAAAGTGTAAGATTCCTGTCTTATTCTGCCCTGGATTTTCAATTTGTGTGGTTTGACATTTTGTCAAACACTTGTCCTGCAATCTGATTTCTGAGTGTTTGATTGTTTAATGATATTTGTTTGAATGAATTTTCAATGCCAAAACATGTGCAAATACATGGGAAAGATAGCCAAATACTCACATGAACAAATATCAATGATTCAACACTCAATTAGGCTTTATTTATTGCTAGTACAGGTCTGATTACACTGATAATCAGGTCTGATACAGAATATATCAGACTGATCAAACCTATAAGAAATGATGATAAAGCCTATTCAAATTAGAGATTTGAATATGGAGTTTGTTGACAACATACCTGATTGGGTTACACCTCTTCCAAGCACAATATGAAACCTTACATGACAAATAGAAGACTGATTTTGATGTCTGCTGTTCACAACATGATCTGATATGAAAATGCTGATGGAAACAATGCTGGACAGCTCCAAATTAGGTCACAAATCTCCTCCAAAGTTTAGCGCTAGGTTCTCAATGTAGCCGCTCAAACCCTAGGTGCTGAATGATGGATATTAGATGCCAATGGAATGTTGGATATGACCTCCAACTCTGATCTGTCAAATCTGATTGGTCTGATATAAATTTCTGATGCAAACAATGACTGAAATCTTCATACAAGTGCCAAGATTCTTTCTCTATGATGAGTGCTAGTCTCCAATGAGTGTTAGAAACCCTAGGTGATGAGTCTAGGAGTATTTCTTCCTCAAACAAGTTTGCAAACTGCCTCTACAACCACCCAGATTTGCAAATTACTTTCAACGATAACAATGGCTCTAGAAACCCTAGTGGCCAGCAAAGGTATAATTCAGATCTGCCTTCAAAACCCTATCAATTCCACCATGAAATCATGAAATTCCAATGCCAAAACCTTCTTCAAGCTAGCCGTACCATTCTTGCTTTCATATACAAGCCCTAGCAGCTGTAACTTGCAAATGTCATAGAAAGTCCTTCAAATTTGCATAAAACTTCAAAACCCTAGTGCCAATATGAAGCCCTAGCTGATATGATCAATTTCTCTTCAAACCCTAGCTTCAATTCACATCAAAAACCTGCAATTAAATCCAATGATAAACCCTGGATGGATCCACCTCACAAAGTGGAGTGGGTTTTTGTCCAAACGACCAAATTCTAAGGGTTTTCGTCCTTAGAAGCCTGCTGAAACAAAGTTACAGCCAAAGAGAAAATCTCCAAGTATCAAATGACAAATTCACAATATGATTCAAATGACTCTCAAACACCCATTTTATAACCCACAAGTTGGGTGCCCAAATTCACTTTATTTTATTTTACTTTCAAGTCCACCTCCATAATAAAATATTATTTTATTTTATTTTTCATTTTTTTCCTCAACTTGGGCAGCCAAAATAAAATAATAAAATAATAATATTTTATTATTTTGCTTTTTTACCTTTGAGTGGCCACTTCATGAAATAAAATATAATATTTTAATTAATAAAATATTATATTAATTGTCATTTGTCCTTTTTCCCATTTTCTCCTTTTTTCCACTCTCCAAGTATAATATTTTAATAAATAAAATACTATTTTATTTTGTCATTTGTTTTATTTTTTAATTTCTCTTTATTTTTAAAGTGACTTTCCAACTTTCCAAATCTCTATGTTTAAGTTATTTTCCAACTTTCCATTTTCCAAGCTTGGTTCAAAAAGGGGACATTACAGAAATTAACAAAGGTAAAATCCAATTTGATCAAGGACAGCGAGAGGAGGTCAAGAAAATTTCTGATATGTTTCAAAACTGGGAAGACGTGGATAAAAGAAGATTGATGCTGCAAAAGAGGCAAGAGGAAATAAATGAAAACCTTGTTAAGGTGGTCGACTTTAATACTATTTTATTTTGTCATTTGTTTTATTTTTTAATTTCTCTTTATTTTTAAAGTGACTTTCCAATTTTCCAAATCTCAATGTTTAAGTTATTTTCCAACTTTCCATTTTCCAAGCTTGGTTCAAAAAGGGGACATTACAGAAATTAACAAAGGTAAAATCCAATTTGATCAAGGACAACGAGAGGAGGTCAAGAAAATTTCTGATATGTTTCAAAACTGGGAAGACGTGGATAAAAGAAGATTGATGCTGCAAAAGAGGCAAGAGGAAATAAATGAAAACCTTGTTAAGGTGGTCGACTATAGCAAGAACACTATAAAAAATTCAGCTACTAGTTTGTTTGTGCTACAAAATGATCTGCAAAAGAGGAAAAATCCGACCATTAATGAAGGACCAACAAAAAGAACATGGGCAAGAACTTCAGCCCAAAATTCAGAGGTCATTGACCTTGAGATGGAGACCTTGGAGAATTCCTTTGAAGATCAGGTCAACTTCCTTGCAGATGAGTGGTAAGTGGCTTTTGGTCTCATAAAATTATTTGACCTTAGCTAGTGGTGGTGTTATCCACTGTTTTCTGTTTCTTAGTCTCATCTCCTTTTGATTGTTCTACTCCTTGTGGAACTTGTTTTGCTCGCCGATGGCTGATCTGTTGTAAAAGGGTTTGGGCCCTTTCCAAACCCACATTTACCTTAATAAAAAGCTTTAGCTTTTTACAATATGCACAAGATAATTTTGGGGTTCTCAGCATGCAAGTCAAACAAATGAAAGAAAGTACCTATATATTTGTTCTAGGGTATGGGCACAAGGCTAATCAACACTTTTACACAAACGAGATTTTATATCTTTTTGACATGGACGACCTGATCTATGACAACTAACACATAGTTGCTCTTTCTAGCTAAAGGCAGAGACCAAAATGAATGGGTAGGATACAAGAATTGAATTGGATTGAAAACAGTAGACATGTAATGTCCCTCTTCGTTTAGAAGTCACTTATGAAGAAAATTTCTAATCTTTTAATTCCCGAGATTAGAAAAAATATCAAATTACAAGGGAATGAGTGAATAATTAAAGCGAGGCTTAAAAGCTATATTTCGAGAAGTTTATTTAATTATTCATTGTGAGTTAAAGTGGGCCCACCCTTTCACTAGGCGTTTCATACCAGTGATTAAATAAATTAAAAGTTGCCTAAATCTTATTTTCAATAAAGGACGAGTTCTGAAAGGATAAGATTGAGTGATTTTTGATAAAAATAGAAAGTGGATTTTCATTGAAGGATCGATTGCTTTAAAGCTGGGAGAAAAGATGGCAACTTTTATTGATAAAAAGGATCGACTTGTTTGAGAGGATTATTCAGAAAATCTTGGTTTCTTATTCTCTCATCGAGCTGTGAAAGTGATGCACCTCAGAACGAAATCCCTAAGCAGTTTGGGACGAAAACCCCAAGCTTTGGTATAATTCTCTGCAACGATTGTGGCTGCTGTATAAGATCAACGCTTAGAGGTTTGGAGAAGGTGTTTTTGAGAAATGTGGCAACTTAGGATAGGATGGGTTGGCTGAAGTGAATCACTGCCTGTTGAGGATAAACACGTGAATAATCCTTCATGGTCTAGCGCCTGTAGATGATGATATGGCTTATAGGGGCAACTACTTGTGTGTGCCGTTTTTAAGTAACGCATATTTATGATTTCAAGTCGATTCACACAATCTCCAGGTATCTGTTTTGTTTATCATCTTTGAAATAAAAGTTTTTGAGCGTACTAATGATAAACTGAATTACATAGGAAGAGTCTAAGAAGTCCAGTGAGTACGTGTATTTGTTTAATGTAAATTGTTTCTGTTCAAAGCAATACTTGCATGCAATATTTGTTGAACAAATATATCTATCAAATAAAATTTCTTTGCATAGATTCTTCACATATCTAGGAAAGTATATTTTAGTGGTATCAGAGTTGGTAATCTTGCTAGCCTGTTAGGGTTTCAGTATTGCATATCAGTTTGATTTGATTCTATGCACCCTAGAGAGGTAGGATCACACAGATATTACACCAGAAGCAAGTCAGGACAGCAAGAAGAAGGAGCTGATATTATCCCAGCTGAAGCAAAAATGGGTGAAAGAAGAGGTGAAAGCCCGCCTAAGAATTTGAATAATTAGCTTGATAATTTCTTGACCACCTTTGCCCAACAACAGCAGGAAATGCTACAACAATTCCAGGATCGTATGATCACAACCATGGGTCAAATGAGAATGGATCATACAAGATCGAGGAGATCAAGTAGTCATCACGGTAGAAGCAATGCTGGACAAGGAAATCAAGGTGGAACAGCCTCTAATGCTGTTAGGGCAGCGAGCACAAGGTCTGATCGGCCTCTTCGTCCTACCTTTTTGCCAAAGCAAACTGAAGAAGAAGCAATCCCAGAGGTAGAGGAAGAGACACACATAACTGATGATGTTATGGGGGCCTACGATGATTACATAGCTCTTCCACTTGATGTAAGACAATTAATGAATCTGAATCAGTTTATGAATCAGTGGAAAGATAAAGCCAGATTCAGGTTGGAAAGGCAAGACAGGGAACTCAGAAGACCAACAAGACAGGGCACTCAACCCCAAGAATTTAAGAAAGCATTGAATAGGGTTCTTGTACCAACCTTCGATGGAAGCGGGAAGATAAGTGCCAGATCATGGGTACATAAACTATACACATTCCTGTCCTTGAAACCTATGGAAGAAGATAAGGCTATACAGTTTGCTACGATGCATCTAGAGGGCATAGCATATGAATGGTGGCACCATGGGTTAGTATCACAGGATCATGCCTTGATACACTCATATGACGAGTTTGTCAATAAACTGGTTGAATGCTTTGATCGGAAGGGATGTGGAGGTTTATTACAGGGATTTGGCTCAGCTGAAGCAGGTTGGACATGTTGAGACTTACATCAATGAGTTCTAGAAAATAGCAGTCATGGTTCCTGATATGACTGAGAGGCGAGTGGTTATGTTGTTTGTTGAGGGTTTGAGTGACAGAGGTTTAGTGAAGGCTCATAAGCCTAGTGCACTACATGATGCCATTGGCCTAGCCGTTGATTTGGAGACTACACCTCCCTTCCAGCCTCAGAGAAAGACCTTCAGTGGATTTCAGTCAAAACAAAAGGATTTCAATCAACAAAAGAACACCCCACCGAAACCTGACCAGGAATCCAAAAATGAACTACACAGGAAAAAGTTATGCTTCAACTGCAAGGAGCCATGGGAGCCTGGCCACCGTTGCCTTGGGAAAGGCAAGGTTCATTTGATCGAGGTCATCTCAGATGATGAGGAGCAGGATGACCATGAGACCCGTGCTAGAGATGATATTGGACAGGAGGAGTAGCCTCCAGAGCTAGAGTTGGAAGATATTGGAGTTAAGGAGACTCCCCAGAGCACCATAGCCTCATTGTCTGGAGTCCCTAGACTTCATCCATTCCGTCTTAAAGGCGTCCTTAAGGTACAACGTATGGTTTGCATGGTGGATAGTGGAGCCACTCACAATTTCATTGATGTGGGTTTAGTGGTGAAGCGTGGGCTACAGGTTGAGGAGTTTTCGGGATTCAATGTAACTGTAGCAGATAGTTTTCAGTTGAGTTGCACCAGGATGATTTCTCAACTTAGCATCCATATTGGGGATTACTCCTTGACTGGTGACTTCTACGTATTGGGTCTTTGGTAATATTGATGCAGTTTTGGGATTGCAGTGGTTGCAGTCATGTGGGAGATACAGTCAGGACTTCGTAGGATGGAGTTAAAGTTTGTGGTTGCTGATAAAAAGATTGTGCTAAAGGCTATGCCTGACGGTGGTCCTCGAGTAGTGTCAACTAGGAGGATGGAGGCTTTATTCAGACATGGAGAGGTGGATTGGGTAGTACAATGCTTTGTTTCTACCAAGCCTACCTCCGACAACAAGCCACAATACCATGTTGACATCCAGAAAGTGCTCGATAAGCATAGTGTAGTGTTTGGAGACATTCCTCTAGGTTGACCACTTGATTGTGGGTTCGAGCACGTCATTGAGCTTGAGGAAGGGGCTAAACCAGTGATAACTACGCCCTATCGACACCCGCGCCATTTTTAAGGAGGAGATTGAGAAGACAATCAAGGAGCTTCTAAGCATGGGACACATTCGACCCAGTTCTAGTCTGTTTGCCTTGTCGGTTGTTCTAGTGAAGAAGGATGGGACTATGTGTATGTGCATAGAATATAGGGCTTTGAATAAGAAGACAATAAAGAACAAATATCTTATTCCCATGATCGACGAGTTGATTGATGAGTTACACGGGGCCGTGTACTTTTCCAAGATTGATCTTCAGTCAGGTTACCATCAAATACGAGTCCGGGACGAAGATATTCATAAAACTGCCTTCCGTTATCACTACAGACATTTTGAGTTCCTTGTCATGCCATTTGGACTCACAAATGCACCTGCCACATTCCAGTCGTGCATGAATCACACATTCCGTGAGTAGTTACGGAAATTTGTTCTGGTTTTCTTCGACGACATTTTGATATATAGCAAGACATGGGAGGATCATCTGCATCATTTGGATGTAGTGTTGAGTATCATGGAGGCTCAATCGCTTTATGCGAAGGATTCCAAGTGTGAGTTCGGAATGACGGAGATACTCTATCTCGGACATGTGATTGGAGCTGATGGTGTGAAAGTACACCAAGAGAAGATACAGGCCATTCTGGACTGGCCGCCACCAAAGAACATATCAGATTTGAGAGGCTTTTTGGGTTTGTGCTCTTATTGCAGGAGATTTGTGAGAGGTTTCTCATAGTTGGCATCATCTTTAACAGATCTTACTAAGAAAGGTGCATTTCTTTGGTCTGAGGAGGCACAAGTAACATTTGACAAGCTCAAGGAAGTCATGAGCTCATGTCCAATATTAGCAATGCCAGATTTTACACAGCTGTTTGTCTTGGAGTGTGATGCATCGGGTCAGGGAATTGGTGCAG
Source organism: Cunninghamia lanceolata (assembly GCA_027924645.1). Classification (NCBI taxonomy): domain Eukaryota; kingdom Viridiplantae; phylum Streptophyta; class Pinopsida; order Cupressales; family Cupressaceae; genus Cunninghamia; species Cunninghamia lanceolata. The sequence continues at coordinate 12,284,966 of BSBN01001201.1, read as the reverse complement.
TCCTAATGCAAAATTGACATCCGATTGCATACGAGAGCAAAAAGCTGAGGGACATAGAGACGCTGTGCTCCACATATGATAAGGAGATGCTAGCGATTATGCATGTGCTAGCTAAGTTCAGACAGTACTTAGTGGGGGCTAAATTCGCGGTTAGGACTGATCACAACAGTCTCAGATATTTTCTGGAGCAGAAGGACTTGAACGAGCGGCAACAAAAGTGGGTAAGCAAGATTCAAGCTTATGACTTCGATGTGGAATATATTAAGGGGAAGAAGAATATTGTTGCCGATGCTCTTTCCAGAAGGCCAACACTTTGCTCTCTCACTGAGATTTCAGCTGATTGGAAATCTCAATTAGTGGCCGAGTATACCAAAAACACTTTTGCTTGTGATTTGATTGATGGCCGGGTACAGGATGACAAATAGTCAGTAGTCAGTGACATCATTTATTATAAGAACATAATCTATCTTGTACCAGGATTGAAGCTGAAGGCTAGGATTTTGAGGGCTATGCATGATACCCCTCTATTAGGACATCTAGGTTTCTTCAAAACTTATTGTCAGATTCGTGAGAGGTTCACCTGGAAGGGATGAAAGATGATGTGTTGCAGCATATTAGGGAGTGTCTAGCATGTCAGAAGAACAAGGCAGAACACACATTCCCTGTAGGTCTTCTACAACCATTGCCAAACCTGAACAAAAGTGGGAAGGAATATCCATGGATTTTATCACAGGGCTGCCATGTGTCCAGGGTAGAGGTTGCATATTTGTAGTTGTGGATAGATTGACAAAATATGCCCATTTCTTTGCTATATTTACCGATTACTCTGCAGTTCAGGTGGCAGAATTATTCTTCAGAGAGGTGTTCAGGTTACATGGGCTCCTCAAAACGATCGTCAGTGATCGTGACAACAGATTCTTAAGCATGTTTTGGTAGGAGTTGTTTCGTTTGGCAGGTACAGAGTTGACACCAAGCACAAGCTACCATCCTCAAACCGATGGTCAGACGGAGATAGTAAATAAATGGATTGAGGGATATCTGTGGAACTATGTCTCAGGGCAGCAGCGTGCTTGGATCAGATGGTTGCATCTAGGTGAGTATTGCAAAGCAAAGCAATTCCAACAGCAAGTATAAAATTACCATTCCATTAAAATCTAAGTGCATAGAACACTTATTTATAAGTTTTACAAGATTTTGCATGCCATGAATAAATAAAAGGATATTGTAGTTTCTATGCTAACAAGATTGCTTGCAATCAAAGTAAGCCTTAAGTACAAATTTGTCTGAAATAGGTCATCTAAAATAAAAAATCTTCAAATAGGACACCTCTAAATAGACCTTTTAGAAGATCTTCTAAGAATAGCTCTTCTCTTGAAAATATTGAAGTCTAAAACTAGACAGTTTTATAGTTGGCTCCTTTTAGTGACTTTGATTCAACTCCCCCATCCTGATCATGACAGATCTTTTGAAGACATCTGAAAACCTAATGACTATCATTAAACAATCTTGGTGACTTGAATTTGATCCTTTCTTGAGAATGTCCTTACAAGCGCTAACTACCTCTGAAAACATGCAACACTTAGTGAACTGAAACCTTAGACCTTTCCATAACTGACCTTGGAAATCTATCATGACAAAGTATGACCTTAGACCTTTCCATAACTGACCTTGGAAATCTATCATGACAAAGTATGTTCATCTTCACATGTTCTCCTTTGATGAAAATCAAACCATTGATTTGAAGCACCTTGAATGAAGAGTGAAGGAAATGGTAAGACTTTCAGTATCTAGTCAAACTGCTGTATATCTGATGATTGAAAACATATGGTAAGTGCTGCAAATAATTAACAAATGATGTGCTGTCATTGAGTACTGTTGAGACACTTGCAAATTTGCTATAAACTCTCTAAAAACCTTGCTGAAAATCAACAGAGTCTTCAATGGAGCTTGGAAAGAATGGAGGAATAGAGAGGAAACACCCAAACCTTTTATTAAGGAAGTTATTTTATTTTTGATCCTCACAAACACTCTTCTAGGGCAGATTTAGCCTCGAAACCCTTGCTGATTTCTTTTGAATGAAATTTGTCCATTCAATGGATAGGAGTGCTCCAATGGTCTAGGTGTCTCTTTTTGCATTGGGAATTGGCTGAATGAAAGAGACAAAATCCCTAGGTTACTGTTAGATTAAGTGAGTAAAGTCAAGTCAACTCCTCACTTGAATACATCTTTTGAAGGGCCTTCACTAACCCTTCTTTCACCTCTTCATCATCACAAGGAGGCAGCCTCCCAGTCTTTGGTGCACACCATTTGGGATTTATAGCAAAGTCTGGTATATGAAGCAGGGTGTTCATAGTGTTCCACTACCGCATTACAATAGCCTTAATAGGCTGCTCATATAATCCCAAATTACGATCCCTATCACAAATTGATTGCTTCATCCGCCCAAGTATGTCGACAAATGTCTCATAAATCTTTGCAAGACTAGGAGAGTTTGCATCAACATATCTAATGACATCTACAACAGGTGAGATGAATTAGCAAACATATCTGCAAACAATTTTTTTAAAAAAGAATAAGAATTAAATGACAAGTTAGAAACTTAGAAATAATAAAATCAGACATATAATAATATATTCAGCAATTTCTTACTTGACAGTGGACTACCAAGCATCATCAAGGATCTTTTGTTTGACACCTTTTCCTTCAGTAGTGTTTGCATTAGGCCATCTACTCCTCTCTAATTAACCATCATCAATTGTAGTGGCTCTTGCACCTCAAGCATCCTCTCCAACAAAATGAAATAAGTGGCATATCTAGTCTCCACATATTTGAGGAATTTCTTCTTTGAAAAAGTCCCAAAAAGAGCAAGTGAGGTGTGGTGGTTGCAAATGAACATCTGAATATCTCTAGCTTCTGCCATCACTTGCTTCACCCAATTTATCTTCCCTATGTCTTTCAATACATTGAGCAACACATGAACACAACATGGGGTCCAAAAAGATGTGTTTATAAGCACTCTCCACCATCATGCCAGCTAATTTGCAAACATGTGCCGAATCAGTGACCACTTGTACAACATTTGAGGCCCTAACCTCCTCTCCGACCTCTCTCAAAATGTGAAATTGGAAGTTCGCATCGTTTTCCTTCTTTGAATAATCAACAACTCTAAGAAAATAAGAACCAGCTTCACATATGACCTATGTTCCCCCAAGTACCGGGGACGGGGACGGGCGGGGACGGGGGGACGAGTTTCGGGGACGGCAATTTTTTTTGGCCATTTTTTAGGGGACGGCAGGGGACGGCTACTAAAAAAATAAGGTTTTTTTTAAAAATATAAGGATATTTCAAATATTTAGATGATAACATTGATAAGGCATTCATTCTAGACATCATAGAACATTAAAACATGCATACATAACCATAACATTACACTTGAACTTAGTTTTCAACTTGTCACATGAGAATTGGCAAACAAATAAACCAAATTTAATTGTTTTCAATGACAATCTGCATATATATAATATATTATATCAAAATGCTCAAAGGCTGCAAGTTTCAAGTTTCAACAACAAAATGTTTCATTGTTTCAACAATAAAATGACAAAAACATAGAGTATATGCCATATGGCTGTCCCTAATCAGCCTCTCCTAATACTGCATCAAAATCTGAATCTGAATCCGAATCACTGCCACGATGAGGGTCTAGTAGACCCTCATCCAATGGAACCCCAACCAATCCCTCTTGTGCCTCCTCCTCATCAATTTGCATAACATCCTCTGGATCAACATCCCAACGTGCAGCTGGAGTCTGACGATACTCAGGTCTCTGTCGATCCTGTAGCCGCAAGGCACTATGCACTGCCACCGACTTCTTTGATCGTCTAGAGGTAAGTTTGTTCCTCTTCACTGACTGAATGAAGCTATATGTGGACCAATTCCTCTCTGCAGCAGAGGAACTGGCAATCTGTCCAAGCAAGCGAGTGGCAAGTGTCCTCAATTTTGGTGCATCCATGCCATGCCACATCCACCATCCAATAGGGTCAGTTTGAGCTAATGTAGCTCTATCCATCCTCGCCTCTTTTTTGCTGAAGTTTGGACCAAAATGAGGTAATGAAGGTATGTTTTTTGTTTTTGCATGATATAAGGCATTTTTTAGGTTTAGGTAAGTTTATGAGGGTGTGGGCCCCCCCATCCCTTTTTTTTTTAATTTTAAGTGAGTTTTTTTTTATTTTTTAAGTGCCAACGTTGCTGGGCCGTAGGGGACGGCTAGCCGTACTCGGTACGGCCGGGAACGGCCAGCCGTACCCGGTACGGTTGGGGGACGTCCCGGCCGTACCGGGTACGGCTAGCCGTCCCCTACGTCCCCTAAAAAAAAGGGGACATCCCCGGGAAACGGGGACGGCCAGGGGACGTTTCCTGGCCGTCCCCGCGTCCCCGGAACGTCCCCGGGACGGGTACGGGTCATTTTTCCCAGGGGACACGTCCCCGGGGAACATAGCATATGACTATGATGTTGATGAGTGGTTGATGTCGAATATCGGTCCACCCATCCATAACAATAGAGCAACCATCCTAATCCAAGTTTGCTTCATGTCCTCCATCCCCAAATTCACCTTGGAATATTCTTTATTGAGTAGGCTGATGCATAGTTTATGTTCTCTAGGGGGGGATAAATGAGGGATCAACAAAAATTGCATCTTTAAACATTAGTTTGAAGTGAGGAGAACGTGCTACATGAAATGGGATGGTGTGGGCATGGAAAAATTTGGCAATGGAAGACTGCCACATCTCGTGCTTACATATTGAACATACTTGCAATTGTCACCGACCTCTCACTACCACTAGTCTTTCTCTTTCCTCTTGTGAAAACATCACCACTACCACTAGCAATGGTCGATGGCATAGGCATAGTTGATTGTGTAGACTGTACTAGCATTGTAGACCCTAAGACTTTGCGTTCGCCTCTATATGCAATCTATTAACCTCTACCTTCTCATCCTCCTTTATAATTGGACAAACCTTGACCCATGTCTTGTAATGCCCAAGAGATGAGAATATACCTTGATGAAGCTCCCTCTAAAATTGGACTTGCAAATATGACACAACCACACTCTACTCCCCCCAAATTTTTCTTTTTGGCTTTGTCTAGGCTGTCAAATTGGAGAAAAGATTTTTTGGAATTGAAAGGGCCCTTTGCATAAGTTTTCAAGATGGTGGAAGGGCACTCAAATGGGTTATGTTGCTGTTCTCCTTAACTCACAACACTCCCACACCCTGATGAACTCTTTTTTCCATTTCATGTTCGCTATTGTCACAACTGCTACCCATGTTGTTTTGTGAAAAAAGAATGCAAGTGCAAACTGAAAAGAGAAAAAAAAAGAAAATCAGAAATTTCTTCATTAAAACTTTGAAAAAAAATCAAAAACAAAAGAAAGAATCTCTTACCTCTACTACATTTTTTGCTATTTCACCGCTCACTGCTCATTAATGTTGCCCTAGTTTTGATCTCTCCAGCTCCATCTTCAAACCTTGCTCAAAATGTTTTTTCCCCCTCCAACTCAACTGCAAATTTTTTTGGCATGTAAAAATGAATTGTAATGGAAGAGAGGCTTCTTTACTCATTTAGGGCTGAGTGTGGTGTGGGGGCCCATGAAAGAAAATAATAAAATATTTTTAAATTTATTTTCAACTTTTAAAAGAAAAAATCTGAGTGTAACTAAGTGGGGACGACTGCCGTCCTCGGGATGGTTGGGGGATGTTAGAGCCATCCTCGCGTAGTCCTTGCATTTCCGGGATGTTAGGGAAAAAAAATAATTGATCGGGGATGGTGGGGGGATGTTTTTGAGTTTTCCCCTTGTCCCCGAAATGTCCCCGGTACGGATACATGTCAAAAAATGCCGGGGATGCATTCCCGTGGAACATAGGAAATTGGATTACCATTGCAGGCATGCAGCCCGGTCACAAGGCATGATACTTCAACTTAGAATATTACCAATACTTCTTGCAACATTGTATAGGCGTGCAGCCTAGCAGCAGGGACTCATAATTCATAACTCCTATAGGCTTCTGCTTGGTCATCACAGTCCAATAGGCAAACAGAAAAAAAACTAATTTTCTTCTTTATTTTCAAGATCCCCTCCTTCACTTACATACGTTCACATGTGTTTGCTGTTTTAAAATGGGTTATTAGCCGCCAATCAATAATGCTCAGACCAGGAATAGTCATGAGGATAAGATGCCAGTAGAAGATTGATGCTACAATAACCATCACTACAGTAACCATTGCTACAATAGTTGCCGCTATAGTAACTGCCCAACAAGTTGTAACAGCCAAGAGCTGCGTTAAAAATGAACGCCCATAATAGATAGTAACTGCCATCAGAAATAATGAGATGCCAACAAAGTTGTGACTGCCCCATAAGAATCTTTATGCAACACTAAAGAATTGCCAGTGACAGTCAGCATTTATAATAGCAAGGTAATGTAACCACCTGGCACAGTGTGCTGTAGACTGTAACTCCCATACCCAACAAGGAATAATAGTCACATCTTAATAAATTTGACAGTATAGAGCTGCTATAGGTAATGTTTGGCAAAAATAAAGGAGACTGCAACACTTGATAGAGTTGTAATTGTTAGCCAAAAATTATTCACCATGAATTGCCCAGCTTTTCAAATTCACCAATTGCTAACAATATTTTCATGATGCTCATGCTCATGTGAGCTTGATGTTCCAATCCATGTTGTAGCATTGTGGTCACCAACCTATGAGCAGAATCTAAATCTCTATTAATACTGTAGCAATCAACTAGGATGGTGTATGTTTTTACATCTAGCTTCATATTTCGTTTACTCTTCATTGCACTAACCACTTTCATGCCATAAATAACTCCTCTTGCAAGAATTACAACTTTCTAATTTTCATTAAATGTTGCTTGCAGTGGCTTCAACCCAAGCTTGTGCATCAGAAAACACACACCAAAACTCATAACAAAACCAAAATCGGAATGACCATGTTTTTAGTTGAGCACGATCACCCGTGGATTCAGTTGCTTCTGCATCACTTAGGTGTCTTTTTTAATGAATGAGTCTACAAAGTATGCTAGGCATAAGGGGTTGGTTTTTATGAAAAGATATAGATTATCTAGCCTTCTTGACTGACTTGACTGATTCAATTTCGGATCACACCTTCCCATTTAGAAGACTTCAATCCCCAAAAGTTAGGAACTGACTAGATGATTGACTTCTATCAGGGCTATTGGATACCATTGGATTTGTCATGGCATAACCTCTTTTGACCAACCTATAGTTTTCGCCACAATCCCTTTGTTTTTTGATTAGTAGAGAACCAAAAACTGCATTTTCTAATAAGAGAAGGGAGGAAATCTTGCCACTTGAATTGATCAACCTTTCTCCTCTTTGTGCATTATCAGGGAGATTTTTGAGTTGCCTCCATCAGCATCAAGAATGAAGTCCTTGTCATCTTTCACAAACTTGTACTTGTTGTTCATTCTATAGTAAATGGGCTGCCAAACACCACTTTGTTTACTCCGTTATTTGATAAGACTAATAGTTACAGAAATGAACATTCAACTCAATGCATAACAGATTAAGTAGTAGATGTCTAATAGTCAAAGCTTTGTTCATATGGAGTTCTTGACATATAAGTAGACCAAGGATGATCAGCCAAGGATTAGACTGCTTTCCTTGACTATGAGAAACATATTTAAAGTGCTTGATGGTTGTCAAATATAACACAACTGTTGACAACCACTTACAATGAACTCCTAATGACTACCCACAATTTGACAAGTGATTAATACATAGTCGGGTACAAACATCATAACAAGTAAATTATTACGAATTGCATCATCCCCCCGCCCCAAAGAAAAGCTGGATTTCTAGCTGACAAACATAGAACAAAAATAATATAGATCATGTAATATCAGGGAAAATTTTCCAAATATTTGGTGGCACTGTACTGGAGGAAGGTTCTACTTGCTGATGTTTTGCATGCTCAACTAGGACAACAAAATCATAACCTGGACGTTTAACAACAAAGAATTGACGAAGAGCCTTGGAATGTTGAGTTTCCAACACAACCAACTTGAAATCTGCAATGGGCTCTTTAGCTAGAAGTAGGAAGGTGAACTTATTAATGACACCCTAATCAACATTGCATCTCTAATGTCGTGTATTGTATGGAGAGTGTACATGCTAGTGGCCATACAGGTGATTGAACTACGTTGGACTATATAAACAAGTTGCCAATGCCTTAGAATCAAACTTTTGTACAACCTCCTCTTTGTATAACAGGCTGTACAACTGAAGATGGAAGCCTTATGTTCGTTGGATGAAGGTGTACAATAGATGGCAATAGTCCTTTACCTTGTATAACAATTTCCAGATCTACTGTACCAATGTTACCCCAATTTGCAGGCCGTGTGACACTTTCTTGGAGATGAACGACTCTAGCACACTTCCCAAAATTGTCAGCCTCTTTGTAGAAATTCTAGTCCGGAGCTTATGACAACTAATTGTATGGTGGTGTTTGGAGTTTCAGCCTCTGTGCTAGGTCGTATGGCAAAATCTTCAATATTACCCCATATGGTAGGTAGATTACAGAATGAGTGTATAGTTGAGGAAATAACAAATTGTACAGTGGGTTCAATAGGTTCAAAATTTTCCCTTTTTTATACAATTGAGTCTTTCTCAACATTGGGTGTACAATAGGAATGTGAGGTGGAGGCCTTTGCCAACATGGGCCATACAGTGGAAGGGACATATTGTAGGTACCATATGATGGGCAAAAGTTCCAACATATCGTATGATGTAGGGGTTGGACGACTAGTTGAAGGGCGTGTGCACTAGAATGTTGAGGGTGTGCAATGGTATGAGAAGATGCATCATGCCATACAATAGGAGTTGTAAATGGAAAAGTGACCGTATGGTGGAATTGTTTTCAGTTTCCTTCTTTCCTAGCCGTTGCTAAGTGATTTTCCCTTTATTATTTTCTTCATTTTTCCAATGTGGGGCCAACACTCTTGGCTTATGTTTTCGACTTCAATTTCATGTTGATTTATACAACAGGACAACACAAAATGGGGAACGTTAGATTACTTTTTAAATAATTTCTCTATCTTTAATCATACCTTCTTTAGCATTAGTTACGTCTAGTTTTAATGCTTTGGTGAAGTTTGCGAAATTGATCATAATGCTTCTCCAACCAGAATCATTTTGTTATGACCTTCAAATCCCAAATTATCATTTACCAATGGAAACTGTTTATACTTCATGCCCTCCTTACTTCTAAATTGATGTGTTAGTTTGTCATCTAACTCAACATCACCCACTTTATATGCCGTAAACTCTCAGGGATAAGTTCAATTGCAGTCATCTCATTCTTTTCCTTTTACTTCTTTGATTTGTACGAAGTTACAATCAGGCTGAAAGACTTAATAAGCTTCCATTTGCCAATGGAAGAGATCTTTGAGAGAGCTGGTTTCATCTTCTGAACAAGAATGAAACCCCATATTCCCTTCATTGTTTGGCCCTATGGTACCTCGGTCTCTAACTTCCGAGCATTCTTCATTAGAGTCCGAGTCTAATGATCCATTATATGAGACAAAATCTTTGCTGACTGATTGGTTCTTCAAATTGATGATGTATTTTGGGCCTTTATTTTCAATAGATAATAGATTTTCCTTCTACTTATGATTAGCCTTGGCTACCATCAACCAACCTTGGCCCAATAATGTGTCATAGGCCCTTTTCTATAAAGAGATGACTATGAAATTCAAAATGAATGGTTGGGTGTTGATGATTACCTTTTGAGCTATAAGTACTCCAAGCACCTTTATGTTGTTTGATCTGCTACCACCAATTGGAACATTGGTGGCCAGATCACAGGTTTCGTAAGATTCCTCCAAGGTTCCTTTGGAAGCACGTTCCGATCCACTGTTGACAATAGTATTTGTGAGTGTACTTCCTATAATATATCCATGTGTACCATTATTGGCTAGTGGGCCAGGTTCATTGTCAATAGCATGGGCTCAATCACTTGATTCCTCAAACGAGAAGGCTCCACAATTGGATCCTTTTGTTTCACTTGGTTTCCCTCACCGGACATTTCAGCATCTGTCATGAGGTATGCATAGGTATACTCCATGTCGTGGTTAGAATGAGCATTCATATTTATAACTTCCTTTGGTTTTGGATTACTATGCAGTAAATCTATTATGTTTAAAGGTGTTGTAGTTTGCAATACTTGCCTTGCAATAGTCTTGTTCGAATTGAATTTGCTTGTCATTGCCTCTGCATGGGATTGCTGCCTTTCTTCATTCATTTGCTTCCCAACCTGCACTCTTGCCTTATTGTTATTGCCATTATTTCGTCCTCGCTAGCTATGTCAATTGTATTGGTGTTGGCTTGCTTTGGACAATTAACATCTTCGTGATTGCCCAGTTTGCACCATTGGCAGAGAAGCCCTAGAATGTATTGATTGTTAGGGCAATCTTTTGGGAAATAGCCCCACTTATTGCAATTCCAACATTGTATAATTGGTTGGCCTTGGCCATTGTATTCTATTCATCTTCCAACTCCACCTGCATTTTGCATTTGTTGTTTCTCTGGTTTTGAAACCCACTAGGTGATACGATTGGTGACACATTGAGAGGTGCATCTTTATTCTTTTGTTGGTCTTTGGGAGTGGTGTTTGGTGTTGATGGCTCACTTTGAGCAAATAGTAGTTGGGCACTCTTATTTTTCAGATTGTAGGGGCAATCTCTAATTGAATGACTTGTGACTCAACATATTTAACAAAACATCCTTTTGGGACAATTAGTTATGGTGAGACTTATTTTATAGTCGGTACACTAAAGTTCTTTACCTTCTTTTGTGTCCTTCAACTCTTTCATCATTCTCAACATGTCTCTATGAAGAGCCTGCAACGATCCTAATACATTATCACATGAATCAGAATCATTTTTGCTTTTCCTCAAACAGGAGGATGTCTTGTTTTTGCTTTCTATTTCCATGGCCTGATTGTACACATCCTCGTATCATAAGGGAGGTACTATTTTCATCTTCTAATGTAGTAAGGGTATCAACCATTCAATGAACCATTGCTTCTTTACCAATCCGTTGGTTCCTTCTCCAATTTGCTCGGTAGTTCCTTGAGCCTCCTGTTGTAGGCTCGTACATTTTTGTGCTTACCTTGTTTGGTATTAAATTTCAGTGATAATCTCATTATCGTCCCTGAATAGTTTGAACACTTGCATGAATGCCTTATTTAGTCTCTTCTATGTTGCTTTCTCAGTATTAGGAAAATCCATATACCAATATGTTGCTACTCCTCGCAGTGTGGCTGGGAAACATCTCAACCAATATCTCTGTTTTGTTTGCCAATTTGTGGTCCATATGGTAATACATGTTCTGCAGTGCCTTACAAGGTCTTTGGATCCATCTCTATTGAACTTTTGCAGCTTCTGCCTCTGGACATTTGGACTACTTGGAGGGGTTACCATCGCTTGATGTGACCGTAGTGTTTGAAATCTTATCCTCAAGAAACTCTGGTTGGGATGTTCCTTTACTCTTCTGGCACTTTTGCACATGTCCCAACCCTTGACACCTCGATTTTGGACACCACTAGTACCACCTTCAAGTTCTCTTCTTCCTCCATCAAGGGTTTGTCCTAGTGTCTTAGGCTCAGTTTCCTCTTTGATGAATTATAATGAACTACACACTCCGCATGTATCAAGAGGAACTACATCTACAATGATTTAATCAAGAAAATGCTAATTCACACCAAATTTCAACTTGCATTGTATGGTGATAGACAATTCTACTCACGTTCTTATCCAACCCAAGTTATATGGATTATGATGTTGATACATTTTTAATCCAATTTTACATACTAACTCTTTGGAAACCAAATTAGCTTGAGAACAAGTATCAAAAGAGAGAATCTACCTTTGTCTTCTTCACTCACCTTCCCTTGCTTTTCTTTGCCATCCAAGCAACTTGTTTTTGGAGAGATGTACAAATAAGTCTGACATCCACATTAGAGCTACATTCCACCTCTTGCCTGCAAAACAAGTCGTAATCTTCTTTTTGTTCTTTATAGGCTTGTCCTTTCATAGGTTTAACTCCAGGTGAAGCTTCCAACATATTTCATCTGTATGACCATCCATGTCACAATGCTCACAATTTTTGTCAGATTTATTGGTAGCAACAGCCCCAAGCTTACTTTTCCTCCTGCTTTTACCTTTGGCCTTTGAGCTACCTAGCTGTCCTTGTGTCTTTGAAGAAGAGGATGGACTCTTTTCTTTGTCCATTTCAATATAATGAGGATGGTAGTATGCTTCATCTTTGTTACTAGGTTTTAAAAGCAACATGGGCCTCCTTGGATGGCTAAGAAGACCACCTACGTATTTCATTAGGATATAATCTTCTTGCACATCCTTATCCATGTGGTGTATGGAGATCACTAGTGGACTCTTTCACACTCTTTGTTGTTGCTTGTAATATTGCCACTCAGTGGACCTATTTTCTTGATGACAAATGAGATGGAAGTGCTTTTTGATCAGCTTTTTAAATTCTATCCATTCATCTTTGTTACTAGGTTTTAAAAGCAACTTAGGCCTCCTTGGATGGCAAAGAAGACCACCTATGTATTTCATTAGGATATAATCTTCTTGCACATCCTTATCCACGTGGATAGCCTTTGTATGGAGATCACTAGTGGACTCTTTCACACTCTTTGTTGTTGCTTGTAATATTGCCACTCAGTGGACCTATTTTCTTGATGACAAATGAGATGGAAGTGCTTTTTGATCAGCTTTTTAAATTCTATCCATTCATCTTTGTTACTAGGTTTTAAAAGCAACATGGGCCTTCTTGGATGGCTAAGAAGACCACCTATGTATTTCATTAGGATATAATCTTCTTGCACATCCTTATCCATGTGGATAGCCTTTGTATGGAGATCACTAGTGGACTCTTCCACACTCTTTGTTGTTGCTTGGAATATTGCCACTCAGTGGGCCTATTTTCTTGATGACAAATGAGATAGAAGTGCTTTTTGATCAGCTTTTTAAATTCTATCCAGAACAAATAGGTGCTATCTGTCTTAAGCCGAAGAATAAGAATAGTTATCAAACCAAGTAAGAGTATGTTTTGCTAATCTTAATCTAGTAAAGAAAATTCTTCTGTTCTGCTCTAATATGATGCATATTGAAGTATACTTCAAGTTGGCCTTGCCAATGGTTAAGCTTCTCTGCATCCTACCCATCCTTTATACGGTGGCGTCTTTATCTTTGCCTCGGCTTTGAAAAGAGGGGTTATAGGAAGACCTTGTTCACCACAGGGCTTGTCTTTCTCATGTGAAGACATTCATTTGCTTTGGATTCCTCAAGAGATGCCCCTATTTTCTCCATGAGTGTTACCCTAATACTTTCTAGCTTACTCATAGACCTTGAAATGCTTGCCACAACTTATTGTAGCTCGAGAAATATTTTCTCATCCTTAAGAGGTGTTGTGCCTCTCACTCTTCTTGTCCAATCATTTGGTTCTCTCTTGTTGCAAAGTAGTAATCCAAATTCCATCTTTAATTAGCTGTTCTAGTAATTGGCATAAACCTGCAAACTGATCACCCAAACACAACCACAACCACACAAAGTCCAATAAAATTCTGCTCTGATATCAGTCTGATCCATAATTAGGGTGGATATTCTACACCTTGATTCACTAACACAAACCCTTTGCGTCTTTAGTGAAACTTGATTGCATAAGATGTTGTTTCTATTGCATTAAAAAGGAAAAACAGTCCCTACTGTTGGATCTTAAAATATAGAACAAGGTATTCAAGTATGGAAATGCAAGCAAAGAGCATTATAAGAATGGGAAAATCAGTAACTTTACATGGATAAACTCATATTGAGAAGAACTCTATAAGAATGAGTAGTTGTTCCTCATCAAGCCACTGTTTTAAGAGTTGCGACAATGGTTTCTTGCCCAAAACTAGGTTTACAAGGACTTATTCTTGTGTACAACAGGAATGTCCACACCATACAACTTTCTAATCATAGTTCCAAAACTTGGACCCAGTGCAGACTCAACAAACCAAAATTTTGACTTGGACTTGGGACGGCAAAATTTGGCAAAAAAACAAACATAATTCAACTAGAAAAATAGAAACTAATGCATTTAGAGAACACATAAGTCTATTATGATCATCAATTTGTCATAATTCAAAGATTACATGTCATATGACCCATCAAATCAACAAATGCCATAGTTCCATGGAGTCTCAGAACAAGGGGACCAAGGGCTTGGATTTGGGGGCAACAAGGGGATAGTGGTAGTTGGGGGTTTGGGGTAGTGCCCATGGCATGTTACTTGTTGTTGTATACGGTGAGGTCGAGGGGTGGAGCCCCCGCCACCAAGACCAAATTAAGGCATTCGAGACCACACGGACCTTCATGGCGCATGCCATCATTCATAATTTTATCACTGTATTTTCAACTTTTCTCCAGCACTATTTCTGCTCGAATCTTCATTCTTCCAATCCCTTCTCTTAGCATGTTTTGTCATGTGGATGCCAAAGACGTCTTCTACTGGGCAAAATAAGAGCATAAAATGCCACAAAATGAAAATCGTAGGATTTTTTTTGTTTTGTTTGTATTTTGATGCCAAGCAAGTTTGCATTTGAAAGTCACCTTGAAAAACTCGTCCAAGTCTTGAGATAAACTCACCAAGTACTCGGCTTGACTCGCCCTTGACTCAACATGACGAGTAGAAAAACTTGCGAGTCACGCTGAGTCAGTTGAGTACTTGGTGAGTTTTCTATCTATGTTTCTAATGCTCTCTCACACTCCCTAAACTTCTACTATACTCTTAGAGACTCATAGGTTGCCAACAACTATGTTACCCCAAGTTTTTGGGATGGGGACGACAAGGTATGGGGGGATACGTTTCCAAGACGGGGATGGTAGGGAGGCCATTTTTTAGGGTACGACTATTAAAAAAATGGAAAATTTAAAAATATAGGAAATTTCAAATATTCAAATGATAACATTGATAAGGCATTCATCATATACATTATAGAATCTTAATATATAACAAATTAACAAAATTCAATTGCTTTCATTGTGAATATGCACATATATTGTATAAAAATTACAACAAAATGGCCAAAGGCTGCAAGTTTCAACTACAAAATGACAAAAACATAGAAAATTTGCCGCTGGCCCTAATAAACATCTACTAATATTGCATCAAAATCGGAGTCGAAGTCTAGATCATTGCCACTATGAGGGACTGTTTCATCCAATGGAACCCCAACCCTTTGTGTCTCCTCCTCATCACTTTGTGTAGCATCTTTGGGATTAACATCACACCATGTGGTTGGACTTAGACGTTACTCAAGACTTTGTCGGTCCTGAAGTCACAAGGCACTCTACACAATTTCTCCAATCATTGAGAGGTAAGCCTATTCCTCTTGATTGACTATATGAAGTTGTAAGTAGGGTCGAGGGGTAGTGCCCCTTGTGGGGTCTGGGGGCAGCACCCCTAGAGGGGTCAAGGGACATACATACACCTTCAAGGCGTATGCCATTTTTCATGATTTTATTGCGTCTAAGTTTTAAGTTAATGATGTAGTTTTGCCATTCTTTTCTCTTCTCACAACTCTTCTTCACGATTTGGAAAATGGCAAAATGAGTTTTAGGTTTGGGTATTGTGTAAAGGCCCCCACATCCCTTTATTTTTTATCAATTTTGTGTGTGTTTTTTTTAAATTGAGACTTTTGACTGCTGGGCTGTAGTGGACGGCTAGCTGTCCACGGGATGTTTGGGATGTCCCTTGGTCATCTCGGGGATGGCTAGCCACCCCCTATTATTGTTGGCGTACCTGGGAAATTTCCAAAATTTGCAAAATATTGGGGATGGGGAGGGGACATTTCCTACCCGTCCTTGTGTCCCCAAAATGTCCCCTATAGGGGACGGGTCCTTTTTGCAGGGGACGTGTCCCCGGGTTACACTGGCCAGCAACAGTCTTTCACAACCACCTTTCTTAAACAACACTTAAGAATTTCCTCCATACAATGATCTCTCTTGGAGATTTTATGATAGAAGAGTTACAACTTTCATTGAAGAAGGAAGTTCAAATGTCATAGCAACTGAAAGGAATCTCTTGGACAAGTTTTGAAGCTCTTAGACCTGGCAGACTGCCTTTTTTGTATCTGCAACATGTTTGACTGCAATTGAACTTGCTCTACTTGTCTAGATTTTGATAGTTATAGTTTTAACCATTGTCGAACTAGTTAGACATGTTGGACAGTGGTTGAACCCATCAGATCTGTCTTTCTCTATGTTATGTTCAATTCTGCTGTGTTCAGGTTCCTCAGTTACTTCTTCCTCTGCATCCTTCAATCATCAGCTTTGCATTTTGACTTAGGTGCCAATCTTGAGTCTTTATAATGTGCTAGGCATAAGGGGTTGGCTTTTATGAAAACATAATAATAAGCTCGCCTTCTTGACTAATTTAATTGATTGAATTTCAGATCAGGACGTCCTTTGTAATCTATTTCTGCAGTTGTAAAATAAGTAAAAGCCAAGGAAGATGTGCTCTATGCAATACTACTCATAATTGGAAAAATATTAGGACTTAAAAATTGGTTTAAATGCTTAATGGGTTAACTGATAAAGTCTAAAAGCAAAAACTATCCTTTTGGATTCTGCCAAAAAGTGATTCTTAAAAAATGAATTTTGTTGGAGCAGCTAGAGGAAACCTGAGGTTGGCTGGTCATGTGTGGTGTTTTGTTCTTCAACCAATCAATTTGTTAAAGAGGCTTCTTTCTTTTTGGGTACCAGATCAAAGAATTAACTGGAAGCTTTGGCTATTCTGGAAGGGCTCAAATTAGCTGTTTTGTCTGGGTTCAAAAGTTTGAAGTGGAAGGGGACTCCCTTGTAGGGATCAACAGTTTTAGTAAGAACCTATAACAGGACTGTAGATTGAACATCATCTTAGATGAAGCTTGGCTTTTGTGCAGTTGTTTTGATAAGGTCGTGTTTAGTCATTGCTTTTGGGAATGTAACATGGTCAACAATAGTCTTGCAAATGCAGGGGTAGACCAATTTCCTTTCTCCACCAAGCTTAGTGATGATTTGGATGAGCGGAATTTGATGCAATTGTAGGACTCCATTCATGAAAAAAATGTTATTGTTTTAAACTTTAGATATCTTCCCATATCTTTGTGGGAGCAGAAGTAATAATAGCTTTGGATGGGAATTGACTTTGTTTGAAAAGTCAATATGTGAAAATGAGTATCCCTGCGGTTTTTCTGCACTGGGGTACATGTTGCATGCATCCGCGTGCCTCTCCAAGCTTATATCTATGGCCACTGCTCCCTCCCAATGCACCATTTTTCTTTTTGTCTTGTATTGTGCGCTTTTCTCTGTTCAAGGTCTGTAGATTTTAGCTTGTCCAGTTTGCTTTAGGCACCATGAAAAGGGGTTTTTGGGCCAAAGATTTTCTGTATAATGATTCAGTCTCTTATTGCCGCTTATGAAAAACATTTAGCGTAACAGACATTTGGACTTTGCATTTTGTGATAGAAGTGCTGGGCGAAGTGGGGCTTGCCAATCCAGGTGCTGCCCGAACAAGAGCATCTTTTACCGAGGCTTTTATGATTTATCCATAAACTAGAACCTTATGTGTTGGATTTGGTGGCAAGGGAATGGATCTTGTTCTATCGGGGAATAATCTTGATAATGAATTCCCTGCTGGCTCTCGTTGGCAGCCTGCCTCCAACAGTATGTTGAACAGTTGCAAGGTGTATCACAATCCCTGTTGAAAAATAATGCAGATTTGGCTTTGTACGGTCAAGACTTGGCTGTGTTTGGAAAATCTTTGGGTGGTTATGAGGGAGGGGCATTTGGAAATTTGTAGTGCCTACCAGCTTCCTACCATAGCAAAGAGTGGGGCTTCTAGAGCTGTTAAGCATTCACAGAGCACAAGCTGAGTTGGTCTATGGTCAGTACAGTTTGTGGGGGTATTGAGTAGCTGTTTTGGAGTTATTTTGGTTCTCTATCTCGCAAGTCGGGTGGCTTGTTTTTGTAAATTTTGACTATTTTGGTCTCTACTGGTTTATCCAGCTGTTTGCATATGTAGCTTTTCTTTTTGGGAGAGGGCCCCTATAGATCCCTCGTGTAACTTGCCAAAAACGAAACATGGTTTGAATGAACAAATCCTAGACAGCAAACACAGAAATGCCATTAACATTAGGAAAATCAAGGATATGATATCCATATATGAGGTTGCAACAGACAAAAATAAAGTATATATCCTTCACTATTCTCTTCTAGTTGAAAATGTGGATAAAATCATTATGACACAAAATTACACAAAAATTGAGTTGTATATGTAGGGTTGAACTATAGCTGTTTCTGCTGGTCTACAAAAGTAGATAAATAAAAATTCTTTGTATTATCTTGTCTAAAATTCCAGCCAATAAAGACTGCCAGATTGTTATAACAATATCCTGCTGTTAAGAAACATTAGACTGCTGTAATCAAACACACTAGAGTTATAAGTAGATTGTGTCTAAAGGTTTACTGGATCTCTATATTGTGTATTGTTTGAGAACATCTTTTTGATGCATGAAATTTAACATCAAAGGAGACCAATTATTTTATGAACATAGCATTCCTCTGTGATTGTCATATGCATATGAAGTTTAACTTATTTTCCTTTGGTTTCCTCATTTTTGTTTATGGCTTCCCCAGGATCTTATTCACCGCCTTGAGCTTTCTGTCAAGCTGAGGAGGCATAAGGGATGTGTAAACACAGTTAGCTTCAATCCTTCTGGAGACCTGCTTGTGTCAGGTTCTGATGACAGGGAAATTATAATTTGGGACTGGGCTACTGGTAATAAAAAGCTCTCATTTAATTCTGGTCATACCAATAATGTTTTCCAGGCCAGAATTATGCCTTGTACAGATGATCATAGGCTCATAAGCTGTGCTGCAGATGGCCAGGTAAGCTCTTTATATGTTAAGATTCAATGTGCAATATTTTTCCTGCTATTTAAGACTTGCTAATACTAGTTGGTGTTTCCCAAGCATCTCTTTGGGAAATTAAGATCAAAGTGACTTTTGGGTACCGCTAATCAGTTTTAATTTGTTTTTAAATTTTTTTCCAAAGCTCATGCATGGTTAACATTAAGAAGTTATAATATGCATTATAATCGGAGTAGATGAACAGTAATAATGACCTTTAATTACCATGTCTCATATAATCATTGGAATTCTGTCTAATGTGTTCTTGAAATCACAATACTATAAATAAATGCCAATACCTTAGTGATTGCAAAGACAATTTCCGGAATCATTTGATTCTTTCAGAACACTGAAGATGAGATATTGTATCTTTAATGAATCTCCTCAGCCTTCTGAGCCAACAATGTAAGGACCAGGTTTTTTTTTTGTGGAGTAGTTGTTAGAAAGCACACTGTTTCAGTTGGACAGATTTTCGAATATCAGTTGTTTCTTCAAGTATCTACTTGTTGGCCTTAATGTTCATGTGGCAATGATTATTTTTTTGGCCTGCCCCTAAGGACTATTTCTATTTTGAATTAAATATGATTCTTTTTGCATTAGATAAACTTCCAGTTTCAATTGTTTCTTAAACTTGTTTTTCCAGCTTTTTATTTTGGAGAGTTGCGTTTTAGTTTCAGATATTTGTCACTTTTTTATAGACCAAACATGAAAGGATCAATGCAGTAGTTTGTGTTCAGGGTTCATGAAGTAAGATGATCTGCATGATTTGCAGGAGCAGCTCAAAGATTGTGCACATTATGGCAAGAACATCATAAAAAATGTTTTTTCTCTGGTATTCCTTGTCATTCTACATCCTTTTCTACAGCTAAGATATTCACACAGCCTTAGGTGATTCCTGCTTACTCCGGCCTTGTGATGTAGCCTTTACGTAATTTTAAAGGCTACTGCTTTAGCAACAATTCTGTTAAGCATTTTTAATAGTGAGGGTGTTTCTCTTGGTGGTTTCGAATTTTGTATATGGCTGTATACTTCCTAGGGGTTATCCATTAATTGCATTCTGTTAAAACTCTCATGAGGGTCGTGTAAATACTAGAAGCCTTGTAAAATTCACACGAAAAGCCAGCTACCCAAGAGATAAGTGACCATAATCACAGGTGGGTTGCATGTGCTAGTGTGGATTGGGCAGGGGAATGACATTATTGACATACAGAATATATGTCATCAGTATAAACTAAAATGATATAGCTGCAAATAAAATAAAAAGAATATATGAATCATTTGAATGCATAACTAGAATGAAGAATAACATAATACATAGTGATTAATTAATTCATAATACAGCGCATGATTAGAACATGTCTATATAATGTTTAAACTAAAAAAAATCGAACTATAGTGATGAGTGTATAAAATCATTATTATCTTTTTTTATTCTTTTTATCTGCAAATTATCTTACTTGATATTAAAGTAAGACCCAATGCAAAGACAGTGGGAGTAGGATGAAAACTAGATTTAGATGTAGAAATGGTACCTGTTTTATAACTTGAACTGTCAAATACTGCTGGAGCTGAGACCATGTGCAAAGATGAGGGAAAGAGAAAAGAGCAGTTGTGGTTTGATTTTGGTAACTATCTGTTTTTCTATCCAGAAGCCTGCAAAAGGTTTGATGCCCTCACAACTTGTTTGTGCAAACTACTAATTCTGCACTCTTCTAGTTGTCAGTTCTTCTTGCTTCACTCATTTCAGAATCCAGTTTTGAATATGAAAGTTGAGACAATCAAATTGATGCAGATGAGAATAGGGAGTCAAATTAATAAAAGCTCATCTGTGCAGCCATCTTCTCAAAACCATTCAACAAACATTAATCCTTACAAAACGGTTGGGGAAATAACACCAAATTCTAATATCTTTGCTGCTGTCGAACTAAAAATTGTTTCAGGCACATTTTGATTGCTGCAAACAAAACATGACCCAGAATGCAGTATAGAACGTGGTTTATTGCTGCAAACTGATATGTTACATGCAGAATGAGCAGATTGCTACAGATGACCCAGAATGCACTATAGAACGTGGTTTATTGCTGCAAACTGATATGTTACAGGCAGAATGAACAGATTGCCACAGGCATTGTTGCTGAACAGAACCTAACACACTGCTATTGTTACTTCTGCAGACCAATTGCTACTAACAGCTACAACTCCCACTACCACAACTACGAACTTGTGCAATGGCTCTTGGATCAGTTTCCACGCTTCAACCTGTTTTCCCTTTTCTTTAAAAAAAAAAAATCTCCCTGGCAAAATGATTCTATAAGCCAATCTAATGATGGGGTATTCAGTGTTGGATATGAGACTCTTCACCTTCCATCTTCATGACACCTCCCTTTTTGAAGAGTTCTAGTGATGCTCAACCAAGTTGAAGGAAATAAATAGAACTTTGTTATTATTTTTTGAAGAGTTCTTCATTGAGATCACCACAAAACTACTGTGACTAGTTTTCTGCAGAAGCGTATAACTGCTGCAAATGTCTTTCTATATCAGTTGTGCAATTGCTACAAACATCTTTTAGTAGTAGATGTGCATTTGCTGCAGATGTTTTTATGTAGCAACTGTGCAACTGCTACAGATGTCTTTCCATAGCAGCTGTATAATTGCTGCAGGTGTCTTTTCATAGCAGTTGTGTAACTGTTGCAAATGTCTTTACATAGCAACTGTAGAACTGTTGTAGGTGACTTTCCACAACAACTAGAAGGCTCTTAGAGAATGAATTCCTACAGCAACAATCACTGCTAAAAAACAATTCCCCCCTCTGTCGGTTCTACAAATCTGCCATTGCTTGTGGATAAGACTCACAAATTTTTGGGTGATGCAAGATTGCTATTTCAACCAAGGAATAGAATGCTCCTACATAACACCCTGGGTAACTAATAGCATGAGCTCATGAAGCCTAATTGAAATCTTCTAGAGTGTAGCCATAGCGACCGACTTTAGTCAGATTTAACCAAGTTGGATCCTCTATACTCCCATTCTACCATTTGACTAGATATCCAAATCATAGTTTAAAAAATTTATTCTTAAACAATAATGACAATATTAAAAATAATTAATAATTACTAAAATTAATACTTTTTAAATATACTGACAAATAACAATAAAATATTAATAAATGATCAATAATAATTATTAAATAAAAATTAATATTTTAAACAACAATTTTAATTAAAATTATTAACTAACAATCAATAATAAATCATCAATTCTTAATTAATATTTAAAGTTAAAACCGACAGACAAATTACAAACATTGGACTTTGACAAATCGACATTTTGGACTTTGACAACATGACGATTTGACTTGGCTGAAAACCGACTTTTAGATTTTGACAAACAATTTGTGATTCATTTGAAAATGACTTTTTTCAACTTCAACGTTGACATATGAACGACAAATTTTGATGATGGAGTTTCTTGTAACACAATCAGGTTTCGGATTGGATACAGCATGTTGCTAACATTGTGGGATCTGCACATGGGCTCAAGCTTTCTCTTACCCTTAATCCTTTTGGGTGATCTTTGGAAATAATTTCTGCATACTCATTCAACAAATCTTTGACTTCACTTTCCTTATTTGCTGTCCCATCTTGCATGGGTTTGGGAACAATGTTAATGGGGACATGTCCCCAATGGTCCAATTGACGTGCTTGATGTCTTGGATGTCCCATGGACTTGAGGGCTAAGGGACATTCCCCTTTTAGAATTAGACAATATGCTCCATTTGGTACATAAAAATAAAAGAGGTAAATTTTTAAGGAAAAATGCTAAAAACCCCTAAAAGGGGGAGGATTGTCAATGCAAATTCTGCACATAGTATTTACTTTTCAAAAGCTCAGCTGCTTTTAGCTTGTTTATGTTATTTTAATAGTTGTCCCCCCATTGTCTCCCTACCATCCCCAAAATCTGGGAAAACTTTTGTCATCCTCAAAATCATGTTCACACGCCCCTGCCACCCAGAAACTCAAACAGAGTTGCAGGATACGACTACCTCCCTCCACAGGGCACACGTACTTGAGTATCTGGTACGGATTTGGGTATGGTGCGGGGTGGGTACGGCTTACTGTACCCGCTCGTGCCCTAAACCCTGTAACCGCTCCCTATACTCCAAGATTCGTGTTTTTTGAAAATATGTCCTGTATTTTAAACTCCAATGGTTAAACACGCAGGTTAAATGAGGGTTTCAGTCGGCTAACTGTCAAAAATGCTTCAAAAATAGGGTTTCTTGGTTGGTTAAACCATCAAGAATTCATCAAAATGCAGCTTTGATTTGGTATAAAAACTTCTGGACTAGGGTTCATTTCATCCAATGCAAAATCGTCCTTCAAACATGACATTCTCTTCTGGTTCATGACTGTTTAATCTCTTGGTTCTTGTCTATTGGTACGTGATTGTTTTATCTTGCATTGTGGGTTTTCCTTTCACTATCGCGGCGACCTTGCATTATCCTGATCACACCTGCACACAGGTATGTTGTCTAAACTTTTGAATTTTATATTTTTGGTTTATTAAATTTAAAATCTTTACATCATAACTTTATAATTTATATTAAAACTTTTATATTTTTATTTTGTTAAATTTAAAATGCTTATATAATATAGTTCATATATAAATTTAAATGTAAAATATTTATATTTAAATAATTAAATATTTTTATAATAGATATATTTTTAATTAGAAATAAGGAATGAAGTAATTAGAATGATTCTTTAGTTATTTCAATATTGAGATTTTTCAATCTTATCTTTCTATAGGGATCATCTATCAAGTGAATAGGTATTCTATATTTAAGGTTGTTCACTTGGAGTAAAAAGGAAAGAAAAAACTACAAATAAACTAACATAGATGTTATGGAGCAAAGCAAAAATATATTTTGATGATTAAAAAAGAAAAAAGAAAATTGAATTTTCCTTTTTTATTCGCAAAGATTTTATTTTATATGAAAAATCATTTTTCATTTACCTCTCCCTTTCTATCTCTCTGCCATGAAGGAGCCGAATGAAATGAAATTAACATAGTTCATATATAAATTTAAATGTAAAATGTTTATATTTAAATAATTAAATTAATCTTTGGACTGCAAAGTATCTATAATTGTAGGTATCAAAAATCCTGTCAGAGTAAAAGTACTAACATGCTTGGGATCACATCCAATCTATAACACTTTTTCACCACATCTAGCTAGGGCAATTGAAATATTACGAGTGGTTGATTTACCGATTCTGCCTTTTCCATAAACTGCTATTTTCATCTTTTGATCTCCTTTTATTTATTTTTGATCTTCCGAACTTGTTATTCGTTTGATCTAATTTTGAGTTTAACTTTGCTTGATTTATTGATATTCACATGATTGTAGCATGTTTTTGATATTAGTAAGCTGCAAACCCGGGTGCAGATCCCGATAACAAAAGCCAAAAGGCAGCAAAACAGGCTCAAACAACCAGAAACCAGCAGATTAACAACATCAAAAAACCGAGTTCGAGTAATAAAAACATAGACCAAGAAAATAACTAAGGAGTTCCTTCCAATCATCATTGAGCACATTAAACATATTTTCTTTATTCTCCAGTAGAGAATCCATGCCATTGAACTGGTCGCCTTGCAGAACCGAGAAAGCAGCAGCAACCTTGTGAGAAGACTTTAGCACCAGATTGACCAACACCCTAACTTTAGTCTCCATAGTTGCAAGACGAGTTTTGACCACTATCAATTCCTTCTCCAGTCTCTTATTGTCCATATCCATCCTAGTGCTCATCACCTCCTTGTTCGGGGTTTCCAGAATCTTAGTGTCTTTATTGTTGGTGTCGTAGAAGGAATTGTTCATGGAATCAAAATGGCTAGTTCCCTCCAGATCCTGAACCGGGGCAGTCTTCACATTTTTAACTTCAACCTTCTCTAATTCCTCCTGATCAGAGGCAGAAGAGTAGTCCACTATCTTTAGAACTTGGGGCTTATCCCCTACCAGTCTGGAGGATCTTCTGATACTCGGTGTTTTGACAGCACCATGTATCCCCTTGGCCCTTTCCTTCACCTCCTCAACATCCTCTTCCAACTGATTCTCGTGCTTATCCATCATCCCCTAAGTCTTCTGCTTATCCATGATTGTAGCATGTTACATTGTTTCACCTTGTTTTTTTTCCCTCTCATCTAAAGAGTAAACCTCATTCTCACAGTTGAGTAAATGGAGGAAGCCAAGCAAAAGACCCTTCATTCCCAGATAAATGCAAATCTATTCATTTGCAGCGGATGGAACCCCCTGCTAATTAAGACTTAGTTCTCTCTATTAAAATCATAGAATGGAATAACCAATTTACTACATGACAAATGATTTATATTTAAATAATTAAATATTTTTAATAGATATATTTTTAATTAGAATAAATTATAAAAATATATGTTTATATAATATTTTATATTTTATATTTTTGTAAGTCATATAAAAACTTAAAAATAAAATATGACTTATAAAAATATAAAATATTATAGAAACATATATTTTTATAATTTATTCTAATTAAAAAATATATCAGTAAAAATATTTAATTATTTAAATGTAAACATTTTACATTTAAATTTATATATGAACTATATTATATAAGCATTTTAAATTTAATAAAATAAAAATAATTTTTTTTTAATATAAATTAATAAGTTATATAAAAACTTAAAAATAAATATTTTTATTTTTAAGTTTTTATGACTTATAAAAATATAAACATATATTTTTATAATTTGAGTCATATAAAAACTTAAAAAATAAAAAATATTATATAAACATATTTTTATAATTTATTCTAATTAAAAAATATATCTATAAAAATATTTAATTATATAAATATAAAACTTTTTGATTAATTTATTGCAATTATAAAAATATATAAATTTTTAATTATTTAAAAAATTAAATGTGAAAGTGAATATATTTAGGTTTCCAAGTACTTTAGATTTATTTCATTTTATTTTAATTTAGCTTTAAATGTCGTATTAAAATTTTAATTATTCTAGGATATTATTCATGGCATCATCATCGTCTGATGTTGGAGAATCAAAAAACAATAAGTGGATCAAACTGATCCCTAGATCTCTGTTTGGAAATACGTCACCATTGTTGACAAAATTCAAGGGGGTGGAGGTTACAGATGGATATGTCAGGAGTGCCTAAAAGAGTAGAAAGGTTCCTATACCAGGGTTCGTGGGCACCTTTGACACATAACAAGGACAAGGTGTGTTGTGTGTCCTAGTTCAAATGTTGATAGCCAACCAGGGAAGGGGTTGTCACTTGCCAAAATTGCAAAATATAAAAAAAAACAAGATGAAGCCAATAATCTTGTTCAAGCATCAAAACAAAAGTCAATTCTAAATAGACCCCTGTTGCATCCATAATCAGTTTTAGGGACATCTGCAGGTCATAAGTGCAATTTAGGACCTCTTGAAAAATCATTTAATTTGCAGAGTCGAGAGGATACCTATCAAAATATTGCTCGTTGCTTGTATGCAAATGGGATTGCATTTAATGTGGTGTGCTCTCCATATTGGCAAGAGATGGTCAGGTCAATTAATGAGACCCCAAAATGATACAAAAGCCCAGGTTACGAGAAGGTTCATACCACTCTTTTGACTAAAGAAAAAGATATTATTGATAGACAATTGTAGGTGATTCGAGCTTCATGGAAAATCTCAGGAGTTTCTATCATTTGTGATGGATGGAAGGATGCTAGAAATAGGCTACCAATCAATGTGATTGCGTTGTCCCTGAAGGGGGCAATGTTCTTGAAAGCAATTGAATGCAAGGCCGATGAAAAAGACGCCGAATTTATTGCCAATATTCTAATTGAAGCAATTGAATCAGTGGGGCCAGAAAATGTTGTTCAAGTGATCATAGATAATGCAAAGGTATGCAGAGCAGCAGGGTTGGTCGTGGAGGCAAGATTTCCAAACATTTGGTGGACTCCATGTGCAGTTCATTCTTTGAACTTGATGCTACAAAAAATTGTAAAATCAAATGGATGCAAAAGATTTATGAGGAAGCCAAAGAAATTCAAATGTTTATTTGTAATCACCACATGTCACAAACCATTTATAGACAATTTGCTAAGTTGGATCTATTGAAGGTAACTTTTCTATATTCTAAACTATATTTTGTATTTTGAAATATATTCTAAACTATATTTTGTATTTTATTTTTATTTTGTTAATTGAAGGTGGTAGAGACTCGCTTTACCACACACTACATTGTTCTTAAAAAGCTTGTGGATGTGAAACAAGCCTTAAAAATATGGTGATTAGTGATATTTGGGTAGTTTGGAGATAATCTCAAACAGGTAGAGTGAATAATATCAGGACAATCATTCTTGATGATGATTGGTGGGCTAAAGTAGACTACTTGCTTTCTTTCACTGAGCCGATATATGCCCTCATTCGTCGTTGTGACACAGATAAAGCCAATATTGGGCGACATTTATGATTGCATACAGACAATATTGGAGCAAGTTAGAGACATAATCATAGCAAAAGAACAAGATCCCTCCGAATTTTTTTATAACCAAATATATGAGATAATCAAGAAAAGGTGGGATAAAATGACAACTCCTTTGCAACTTTTAGCATACGTTTTGAACCCCAAGTACTACCATGCCGACATGTTGGCAATGCCAAATAGAACAACACCAAATATGGATCTTAAGGTAGTTGACGGATATAAAAAAACTTTCAAGAAGATGTTTATAGATCCTAGAGTAGCAGCGGAGATTCGAAATGAGTTTGGGATCTTTGCATCCTTTGATGGAACTTATGCAGATGTTGATGCAATGGCAAATAAGAAAATAATGGACCCTGTGAAGTGGTGGAACTTCCATGGTGCCATGACCAAACATTTGCAAAAATTGGCTATCAAACTTCTATCACAGGGTTAACATTATATAAATTATATTCTAATTCAAGTTATTTCTTATTTTATTTTTTATTTGATTGTTTTACACTTTGTAACTTGTAATATCAATTTGTTTTACAAGTTTCGAGTTCTTCTGCATCTAAGAGGAATTGGAGCACACATGGCTTCATCCATTCTATGAAACGAAATAGGCTAGCAGCTAGTAAAGCAGAGGACCTTGTATATGTCAATTCCAATCTCTGTCTCTCGTCACATTCCTCCACAAACTACATGAAGGGACCTAGTAGACTTCGGGATGTGCAGCCTGAGATGAGTGACATTGATGTATCCATAAATGCATCGACATATCTTAGTCCCATTGTTGAGAATTTTGACACAGCAGGAGGATCCTCTAGTGCATCTTCATCCGGTTTTGAGAGTGTAGTTGATGATCTAGAACTCCAACATCAAGAGAATAGTGATGATATTTTTGATAACATGTGATTCTATCAGTATATTTAAATTTTTCTTTGATGATGAAACTGTATCTAAATATAAACATTTCTGAATATGTATCAGTTATGTGTCTGTATTACTTCCAAAGTAATGAAAATATCCTCTAATAACTTATAAAACTGTGTTAATATATATGTGTGTATGTGTTTTTATGAATGCTGTTTACAGCCATATCCATATCAGGGGCCTTGAAAAAAGGCTGTAGCTGTATCTGATACCGTATCCGTATCCGTATCCAATACCGTATCCATGTCCATGCAACTTTGCTAATTTATGGTGTAACTACTTGCATTGGCAAGTGATACTAAACAATACCTGCTTGTATAAATCGTGGGAAGACTATATGATGTTTTTTTTCCAAAAAATTTGATGGAAAGTTTTGATATTCAGATAGGATCACATTCAGGTTAGCACCAAGAAATTTAATGGCAGTTGATGTACTACACCTTTATTGAGGGATGTAATCAATCAGCACCCAGGGCTCTAATTAATCAGCACAATATGCTATAAAACCTACAAAATTACGACAGTTGATTTCTCTTGAGTTTCATTCAAGCAACTGTTGTAATAAATTGAACACAAAAAGTTGAATAGAATTTTATAAACGTGAAACATAGAATGTTGGAAGCAATTACTATTGTTGTGTTCTACAGTTTATTTATTATTAGCAACACAAGACAGGTTACATGCAACCCATATCTGCCTTCTGCTCATATTTGAAGCAAATTATACGTATTAGGTTGTTAAATACACCATTCTTAACTCTGCAATATTAACATTAGTTTCTTGTTATAATAGATCAGCTATTGAGCTGCACAAGCTAGTAAAATGGGATGTTAGCTGGAATATTTCCAATGGAATGCTAACCTTGCTGCATTGGTTGTGGCATTGCTCTTGTGCCATTCAGGCATGTATGAAATTGGCAATAGCAATGGGGCTGAATCCCCTACAAAATTGATCAAGAATTATTGAAGTTTTAATAAGACAAGAATTTGCAGTAACTTCTAATATTCTAGTCTGTTATTCAATGTGCAGGTAAGGTTTAGCCAGCTCAAAGAGGATGGCTGTGTTGACACAAGAAAGATTGGAAAGCATCATGGACGTGCTCATAAACTTGCCACAGAGCCTGGAAGTCCTCACATATTCTTCAGCTGTGGTGAAGATGGAGTTGTCCAACATGTAAGCCTGTTTTTTAATCTCATATAGTTCTTATATTTCTTTTATATGACATCCAATCTGGTTTGATATGTGAAAGAAGCTAATGCATTCTTACTCTGCGATGTATGCAATTTATCTCTTACCGTATCATTGTTCCTTACTTTTGCAGTTTGATTTAAGAACTTGCTCAGCAACAAAGCTATTTACTTGCCATGCTTTCCATGCCAACGGGTCAAATCATGCCTCTATTGTTCAGCTCAATGCAATTATAATAGATCCACGTAATCCAAACTGTTTTGCCACTGGTGGTTCTGATGAATATGCTCGTGTTTATGACATTCGGAATTATCAATGGGATGCATCAAGTAATAAAGATCATCCCATCAACTCTTTCTCACCCCATCATCTGATTGGCAATGACCGTGTCCACATAACTGGTCTGGCTTACTCTAATCAAAGTGAGTTACTTGTGTCATACAATGATGAGCTCATTTACTTGTTTCAAAAGGAGATGGGCTTGGGCCCATGCCCAAATTCTGCTTCATCTGAAATGTCAGATGAAATAGAAGCAGCGCAAGTTTATGAGGGACATAGAAATGCCCAGACTGTGAAAGGTGTAAATTTCTTTGGTCCTAATACTGAGTATGTAATCAGTGGATCTGACTGTGGTCGGATATTTATTTGGAAGAAGAAAGGTGGCCAGTTAGTGCATCTAATGCGAGGTGACAAATCTGTGGTTAATTGTTTGGAGCCCCATCCCCATATGACTGTTCTTGCCACAAGTGGGATTGAGAAAACCATCAAAATATGGGCACCTACAGCTGATCATCTGATGCCACTTCCTAGTGATGCTGAAGAGGTAGTTATTTGTTTGTGTTAGTAGTCTATTTTTTTTTATAAGATTATGTATAAGTTAATAATTTCAAATGGTTTGCAACTCTACACTTTAATGCATAATATATATTGCTTAGACTTCTCTGACGTTCTCATTGATAGCAGTTGATGAAAGCCAATAAACGTAAAAGAGAGCAGTATGCAGACATCTCTTTCCCAAGTGATGTGATTAAGCATATATTAAGATTACAGAGGCGACGGGCTGAGCTAGATTTTGAGATAAGTTATTCAAGATCAGATTATGAAGGTGAAGATGAAGATGATCATGATGGATATGGCTGGGACTTAACAACGGAGAGTGACAACTCATCTGAAGATGACGATCATCTCCATCCTCCAGATTGTATCATTAATTAATAGTTTGTGTTATGGGTGGAATGGAAATTTCAGTAATCAGCCAATGGAATTTTTTGTTTGCTTGTTTTTGATAACTTAAGGTGATGTGCAAGATTTCATGAATAACAGCATTGAAATCTAAAGTTGTGCAAGAGTGTTTGCATGCAACTTATGCTTCTACTGAAAGAATCTGATAGATGCCCATAAGATATTAAGATGTATAGCAAAAGGTATCTACAGATTTCTTACTGGCGCTGTGCTCATCTATATGCTTTATTTATTTTTCATAATTGGTGAATGTGAATATTTTCTTACCTTGGTCCAATGACTTGTTATTATGATTTTTTTTGCATGGAATTTAAATTGTCTATTTACTAGAATGTTTTATTGTAAGAACGAAAAAAGAGGGAACGAGACCGTCCCCCATTGCTCACCATCGTCGTTATGTGTAATTCCTTCATCATTTTTGTTTCCAGCACAAGCATGGGTATCTCAACTTATATTGACAAGAAGCTACAGTAAACATCTACACAAAATATATATGTTGAGTGATATTTAAATCTTCTCTAAATTCATATTAGTGGTTCCAGCAGCTTTGAAAAAGGTTTGGCGAAATAAAAACAATAGACCATGCTGCATATACAAACTTCTAAATTTGAACAAACCATAAGGTTTGATCCTGAAGTTAGCATGAGCGACAATTTTTTTGGGGGGTAAGTTTTGTGAAAACTGCCCAACGTGCTGCAAACCCTCACTCACCAACTCTCCCAAACTGAAATCTCTCTTCTATCCACTTTAATTGATCAAAGAATTCCTACCAGCTGCTGAATGCAGCAAGGAAAATACCCATAGAGTCTTGGCATCCTCCAATGGTTGCTTCTCACCCATAAAAATGAGATCTCATAGTTTCATTGAGGACGTCAAGTTTTCTTCTAGTCACAGAAGTGAAGGAAGAAGGTTTCGTTAAATATTACATGTAAAAAACCACGTCTAAGCCCATCCTTCCCTAAAAAAAAGAGAATGGGTGCTACCTGAAAATGGAAGCCCCTCTAAAAATCAGCTTCACCATTGAAGGAATGGAAGATCGGCTCTCATTGCTCAAGGAACGGGCCTTGATGTGTCATTTCATGGGAGCCTTCCCTGGACTGAAAACCTTGAAGGCTTGGGTCCAAGACAACTGGAAACTCTCTGGCTTATTTGAATCTTCTTCATGGAGGTCCTCTGATTTTTTTTACGAGGCAGCCCTTGTAGGCATGACCCTTCATGTAGCACTAGTCAATAGTGTTCAATCCAACAGATAATCTGCCAGGTCATGTGCCAGTATGAGTGGGACTTGCTCTACTCTAGTGAATATTGGCAGGAGAACAGATTAAGGAGAATAGGAGCCATTGGAGAATATATCACTACCTCAGAAATCACTATGAATCTAGGGGTCCTAAACTATGCCAGGATCTGCATCGTCATGGATTTGGAGAAGCCCCTGAAAAATAGAAAATGATAACAGTAAATTGATCCTGGAAGTATCCCTTTCAAATGCTGCATTTACTATGAATGTCGACATGTTGCAAGGGTTCATCCACACCCAGATCTGGCCAAAACGACCCCAATACATCAAGACAAAAGCAATAATGACTCAAGAACTCTAGTTAACCCCTTATAGAAGGAACACAAAGCATGCACAACAAAGCCAACGACAATAGCACAAGGAGAAAACTGGAGGGCCTACATTAGAAAGGACAATAACATTGTCCCTGAAACAACAGAGGCATCTAACCCATTAAAATTCTCAAGGACACAGAAGGCATGCTACATTTGAATTTGTCAACTCTATCCTTTGCAAAATAATTGTAACTCACGATAGGGACAAATTCTGTAACAGTATGTGGGAGTATAACTATGAACAGGGTATTTTCACTCTATTTGAGAAGGGCAGCTCCCTCACATGATGATGGGTTTTATGTTTTTGTGCACTTTTAACTTGAAAGTACTTAAGGAATAAGTAAATAAAAGGAAAAAGAGGGCAGAAAGAGGGAGACATATCAGGTGGACTGAAATGTAGAGGGCCACTTGGATGACGCTGCCAAAGAGAAAAAATCCAACATATTAGTTCCTTCTCTCTAATGTCAATGGAGATGGCCGTGTGATTTACATAATGGGGCAGCTAAAATCACACCATTCACCAAAGTCTTTTATAGATTTGGCTACATGCAGGGGATACAAAGCTTCACCATTCAAACTTTGACATCGTGAAGGCTGGAAGAGGAAGAATACAGGACATTAGCTGAAAATGGTTTAATGGACCTGATTAATTCTTATTTGTGAACAACAAAACGAAGTTAATAAAAGAAAAAGTCACCACACCTAAAATGAGAAACATTGGATTCTATCATGTTAAAAATTGCATCCCATTAACAATACCAAGAAAATTACAGCAGTAAACAAGTTTGCACGCCCTCTAAAAGGGTGTCGAGGAGAGAACCTATTGGAATTTAGATAGAAAAGTCCAACAACTCGTAGAAAACTTCCAACTTCTATCCACTATTACATCATACTATGTTTTTTAAATTACATTGATCCATGGTTTTTTTTTTTTTGGGTTGGTTAAGGAAGGGTAAAAGGGGGTTTTGAAAGGGGCAACAACAACAAAGCATCAACAAAATTGCGCCAAAGAGGGAGGGCCACGAACAGAACAACAAAGCGGGCAAAACACAACAAAAGAGAAGCAAGGGTAGCAACCCGACCACAAGGAAGATTTATTGAACCGTGGAAATTGTTGCACGACAATTTTCTACCTTTACCTTCAATCATAATCTGCAGTTGCTTTGCTTAAATTAATAGATTTTAATTATCCTCTACATGTGATACTTCACAACTAGCAATAGTTTTATTATGTGTCCATTTGCAATTAAGATAAACTTTTGCATAGTATTATTGATAATTAATTTTAAAGAGAATATATACAATTAATATAATAATGAAATAATACACCTTAAAATTAATTTAGATATCTAATTGAATTGTTAAGCAATAAATAACTACCATTCTACATTAATTAGAGTTGAGATACAAATATGTAAATGACAAACGTGAGGTTAGAAATCTCTTTATCAATTTGTTGTTGTCAATGTGTGAAGATTTTGTTGTTTAATTATAATTGACGTCTAGAAAAAAAATGGAACTAGATCTACATTATGAAGCTTGTGATGGAATTTGAATAGAAATCAAAACTCTTAATGTACTAGGTTATGATAGTGGTATAGTCTAAGGACACTTTTATTCCATGCAATCTAATCCATCTACTTTAGATTCATCCTCTATTGATGCACCCTGTGCTTGTCTTTGACTCGTGTTTTTGAACAAAGGGTTATATTGAAAAGCATAGTGGGGCATATTATGTGCAAATGGAAGATTTGTCAACTTCCTTGATAATAATTTAAGCCCCTTTATCAATGTTGTATAATCAAAGACACTAAGCAAGTGATGCAATGTTTATGATGTTAATGCTAATGTAAATACTAAGATCATGTTGAAGTAATGCTTTAATGTCATCATTTTATAATGATATGCTCTAATGCTTTTTGATGATTACTAATTACTTAGGATTGTCTATAAATACATGATCCTAGATGCTTAACTCGAGGTTGTTTGTCATGTGAGCTAATGGGGTGATGGTCAAATTTTGGAAAGATCTACTTGAGGAGTATCGATTATGGATTTCAATAAGGCAAGATTAGCATGTGACATGACCTAGTCCAAAGGGTAGGGCTGCACTTATGGTGTAGTCATGGGTAAGGAAAATGCTGTAGAGGGTATGCACTTCTATTTCTTAATTTTGACCCTAGGTGAAACTACATAAAGTAAGATGTAGAAAATAGAATAGCATATAGATCTAGGATACAATTTATGAATGAAAATGTTTCTTGATTCTTCATGTACCTATAAAGTAACACTCTCCATACCCGAACACATCACTAGTTGTACCTACAAAACCATGTTAGTGACATAAAAAATATATTTATGGTATAATTGTGAAGTTAGATAAATAAAGTGGTATGGGTGGCTGAAATGGAATCATGATATATTAGGCAATTATGGAGTTGTGATCGAGTTGGCCCACATGATGAATACAAGCATAAAACCATGTAAAGGTTGAGTATGAATGAAACCATGGGGTTGTAATTGAGTTGGCCACCCATGAAATCATGAAAAGCTTAGTTTGAAATGGAGTCACAAGGATGTAATTGAGTTGGCCCCATGAAACCATATAATGCAACATATTAAAGATCATTTAAATGGATGCTAATGGTTGCCCCCAATTTTGTCCCCAATATGAGAACAATTGATAATGTGAGAAAATAAAAATGGCCATGTGCTAGATGTCATGATGTAAAAGCAGTGAGGTAGATGTGCAAGATATGTGTGGGAAAGAAAAACATAATAGATATTGTGAAAGAGCCATATAATAATTTGTGTAAGGTGTCATCATGTAGGAAGAACATTTAGAATGTTCAATGTGAAATATGTTTGTGTGAAAATGGTATAACAAGTGTTTGTAAAAGGTATATTCATGATAGAATCATTTGACACATGTAGTATTATGCGATAATGGTGTAAGAGTGCCATGTAAGATGCAATAATTAACAAATGATGGCACAATGTTCCTTAAGAATGGTATCATGTGTTGTGGTTGTAAGGTCCTTGAAGAGAAAAATGTTTTAACTTTGTGAAATATATTTTGAGATATGCTCCCAAGGGGTTAAAACTATCTAAAGATAATATATTCTAGAGCATGTAAAATTGTATTTTTTATAATGATTAGTCACAATCTTGCCCCCAACATGAGGACAAGTACAATGTGAAAAATGTCATGTCAAGACATTTTAATGATGGAAATGATATTGAAATTGTGTTGTAGCATGTGATTATGAATACACAATAAGAGAAATGCCATGTAAAATATGATCATCTAAGGGTGATGGCAAGACACACCCTTTAAAATGAAATAATTTAAAAGTTATGGTATGATGCAAACTATAGTAATTGATTTGTTTCATCTTTAGAGTGAGATGAGGAATCACTTGGCTTGAATGATAGTGTCTAAAATGAATGCCCCGCCTCCAAAGGGAGATGGGAAATCACTTGGATTGCATGATAGTGTCCAAATGAATATCCCCAAATGGGATAGCCAAGCAATCTAGTATGTGAATGATATACTCTAAGAGTAAAACATACATAAATATGTGTGTAAGAATAATGAAGATGTAGGAAGAAATAGGTGATGGTGGCACAAGAAACAAGGCACAATACAAAATAGCCAAAGTAAGGTATGTAAAAAGATAATGAAGAATGATAAAAAAGAGAATGAAAGGAGGAGCACAACTGTCATGACTCAATTAAAAAACCAACTATAAACCAAAAGGCATAAGAAACTATGTTTTTGGTCAACTTGAATGAAGTGTCTTGAGGAAAAACACAAAGGTAAATACAGATAAATAAAATGATTAAAAAGAAGAAAAGAAAATAGGCTAGGAAATAGAAAGAAATATTCATGGTAATTGGTGTTAACACTCACCATGAAAGGCGACTTTGTGTCATCCACTAACTTCAATGAATATGCAAACAATTAACTCAAAACAAATAACAAAAACAAATAGTATATGCATTATTAGTAGAGCATGAGTAGCAAGTATGTTTGTTTTTGATAAAGATAAGTAGCTTGACAAGGGGCTAACCCTTTACAAATAAGGCCTCAAGGAAAGAACAACATGACTGTTAGAAAAAACCAAAAGGACCAGAGCCAAAAGGCCGATCTAGACAGACCAGAAACAACAGACTGACAGCATAGGTCCATCAGCCCAGCAAAAAAACCAAACAATTACACAACACCAGAACCTGACCCAACAAATCTAACACCCGAAGCTCTAGGGTGCAAAGCAGCCACATAACGAGGAAGTCCTTTTTTCTTACGGTGAACCACAGTCTAGGAGGGTTCAGAATCCAAATCAATAGAACGCAGAGAGAGGGGATCCTCCCCCGAAGCCCCAACCACTGATGACGCGTGACCCACATTAGTCGCCATCAGGGAGTCCCTGAGCAGAGAAGCCAAACCCAATGAAGGCAGAGTTGAAGTAGAGGAAACCAAAATAGGACAAGCTGAGATCCTGTCTGAAGTAGGTTGACCTGATAAGTGGGCAGATGAATGATCGTGAGAAACCAGCGAACACGAGGGAGTCATCGCAACAGTCGGCACAACCCCCTCAGGAGCAGCCTCAACAGGGAGCTCACCCTCCTCCGAGGATCCATCCTCCCGAGACGAGCTGTCCTCCACATAAGCATCGATAGTCAAGTGATCCGGGAGAGCATCCCTCCACCAAGTTGCAGTGCCTTTGAGGTGCTTGAGGGGACAACTCGAAGCCAAATGACCAGTCACAAAACATTTTTTGCATCTGAAAGGAATTCCCTCATAATCCAATAATTGTTTCCAGGGCCTATCCCCTACCATCAAAACCACGTCTCCATGAAGAGGTTTGGAGATGTCAATGTCCACTAGGATGCAGGCTACCATAGAATGCCCCATGTAGGAAGTAGTAGAATCAACCTTAAGGAAACGACCAATAGCATTGCCGATGCTCTCGTAGCAAGAGTCTTCCCAAAACTGGAGAGGGAGATTAGGGAGGCGGACCCAGATGGGTCTAATGTTCAACGACTCAGTAAGGGGATTAAAGGATAGAGTCTAGGGTTTAGAAAGGGAATGCCCACCCCATAACCAAACCCTATTGTCGAGCACTAAGTCTTTCTGCTCTGAAGAAGCAAAAGTTACAATAAAGAATCCTCTAGCACAAGGAAGCAACTCTATCTTACCTTCAACTAACGGCTTCTAGGACTCTATGACCCAATTGTGGAGATTGGGCAGAGAGGGCCAAAATCCATTGAATCTGCATATTACACCAGTATTGCGGTAGAAAACTTCATTTTCTGTGACCTCTAGGCCACACACCACAATAGGAGACTCCTAGGCACAAGGGATAGGCCGAGAACCAAGCTGTGGGCGAGACCGAATACCTGTGTCAGTCACAACAACAGAAAATGACATCCGAGGGCCCCCAAGGGCCTACAGACCCGCAACAAACCCAACTAAATCAACATCCCTATCAACGAGGCCGCAAGCCATTCTGGTTTCATTATCCCCACCCTTGCCAGGAGCTTCAAGATCAGCAGCAACAGGAAAAACACACCCATCACTAGACCCATCCAGTTGACCCGATCCAACACCATCCTCAGCTGTAGGAGCCCCGCACACGGCCACAGGGGAAAATCCCCTACCGACCCCAGTAGCCGCTCTACTATCCGTTGCAGCCTTCTTCCCCTCAGACGAGTTTGAAATCGTCATCCCGCCAATCAAACCTCTATTGTAGCAAGTGTGTTTGTTACTTTGGTGGCTTCATTAGTTTTTTGATGAATGGCTTGTTGATAACTGAGAGGGGGGGTGAATCAGTTATCTTAATTATTTTATCTTTCTGAACTTTCTTAATAATTAATACAACATCAATTCAAATGAGCAAACATAACCATGAAATAGAAATACACATGACACAATATTTTTGACGTGAAAACCCTGTTAGGGGCGAAAACCACGGGGTGATTAACCCAAGAATGTATTCTCTGTTAGAAGAATAGAAATACAAAATGGCACTTGCCAATTAGGGCTCACTGCCCGAGCACACTGCTCACAAGAGACTCACTGTCTACAAGTTGTATGAAGAATAATAAGATACTTGAACTGATGAGAAGCATCCACACATGCTGGAGTTCAGTTCTGGTTAGGCTCAGTAAACTGATCTGCTGCACTTCATCCTTCCTCTTCTTTTGTTCTGCTGTCCTTTCACATACCGGGCCTTCCTTTCTGCTTTCTTTCTGCTCTTTTGCTTTTCTTTGCACTTAACACACTACACACCACGACGACACACCTTCATATCTAAATTCATCTGGTATATATATCCGTACAAGTAATCTCACCACCTTTCTAGTCGGCATCCGAAATAGTCAATATTTTCCCAAGCTTTGATCTGTCGGCTGGATCCTTGCTTACCAAGTGATGCGGATCTAGGAGATGCTTGAAGAAGTCATCAATCATGTCGGCCAATCATGAATGATACCTCAAGAAACTTAGTCATCAGCAATATCTCTTCCGGATTTGGGTTTGACACTCTGTCGGTACAATTCTTCCTCTGTCTACTCTGCCAAACAGGAACCCAACACTCAAGTGCTCAT
Organism: Cunninghamia lanceolata; assembly: GCA_027924645.1. NCBI lineage: Eukaryota > Viridiplantae > Streptophyta > Pinopsida > Cupressales > Cupressaceae > Cunninghamia > Cunninghamia lanceolata. Next base: position 12,245,813 of record BSBN01001201.1, on the reverse strand, counting down.
ATCTTTTCACCCTTCCATCACCGGAGGCTAAATCCTTGGAATCTATTAGTCAAGGTACTCCTCTTGACTTCCCCAAATCCACACTTCACTAAGATACTTCCTCTGAGAGATCCAGACCTGACTGTCGGACCTTGTTGACTGTTCTGTTTTTGCTTACCGGATCATAACACTTCTTCAATCTGACTTCCGGTAGAGACTCATCATGTCTTGCGGATGTGTGGGATAACCTTTGTTGCCATCAATGACAACATACATGAATCCATGTAGTGTCTCTTGCCAACATGGCTGAATTCTGAAGTTCACGGTATAAGAGAGTTGTGACTATCCCTCATATTTAGGATAAGAGATCCTAACGTATCATGGATGTGTTTGTTAGAGCAATTTAGAGCCATCCTAATATGAGCATAATTATCTATAAGTAAAAGAGGCTGAAAGAGGAACTTATGGGTACAAGCATTGAGAATGCCTCAAGGATCATTAATGGGCTTGTATTGAATGCTATCCTTAATGTACAAATGCCCAATATAAGCATTATTGGGAAATTTGTTATAAGAGTAATGAGTGGTGATGAAGATATATAGGATTGATCTTTAGTGCCTTTGACACAATCCTAGAATGATCCATGTAGAGTCTCGAAGATATCACCAATAAAGCCCCTATAGACGTCTGAAAATGGTCACAACCACTTTCATCCACCTACGCAATCCAACCCTAATTCATCTGCATCATTCCATTCGACACAATTATTAATTAAATAATTTTTAATTATTTAATTAATTTATTTTGCGCCTTTTCCCTTTCGCAACAATAAAATTCCTCTACTATAGTTTAAAAATCAAATATTTTTGACTATAGTTCATAAGTCACATTTCAAAAATTAAATAAATTATCATATTTATTTAATTCCATATTTTGTTCACTTTTGATTTTTTTTTGTAATCATCATTATCTTCTTCTAATCCATGTGCACATGAATTAATTTTAATTAATTCATCATTACAAACTCCCATGTTTCTAGAAGTCCACTTCACATCCTATGTACACACATGTACATGACAAGTGGTACTTTGGAAGCATGGTCAAATCCTCCATAAAGTGTACATTTGTCCCATTTCTTCCACCCCACTCCATGTGTCACTATTCATTCAAATTTAAAATTGGATGTGGCACTATTTGAACACTATCCATCCAATTTAAAATTCCACTTGTCCTCTCCATGGAATTTAAATTTTTTTCACTAAATCCAAGCCTTACCTTTCCATAAATGAGTCCTTACATGTCATACATGTACCCAATCCTAGCCATCCATCTATTCAAACTTGCAATCTCATCCATTGATCATCCCTTGAATCTTGGAGCAAAATTCTCATCCAATCCTAGCTTGCCATTTGTCCAATTCTCTTTGATTGAGCATCCTCAACCAATCTCAACCATTGATCTTCCAAATTGATCCTAGCCCTTCAATTCCATCCCCAAATATCTATAAATTGAGGCCTCCACCTCCCATTTTCAACAAGCCATCATATGCAAAGAAACTCTGTCCAATTGAGTGCTCAACATCAATAGAATTAGTGCAATTCTAACTAGTATAGCATAGTATATCATCTATTAGGGCATATCACTACTAATAGGCTTAGATAGGGTGCAATTTACATAATTAGTGTATTAGTAATTTAGCTCAATCTTGAGGTCCCTTGGACTTGGGATTGGGTGCAATTAGGATAGTTAACATCCAATTTAGGATCCCATTTTCATAGGTAGACATTGTTTCCACACCCGGTGGGACCCCCACCACCTTAGGACTAACAAAATTGCATGTTTTAAGTGGTTTTTCTTGTGATAGGTTAGATCAGCACCCAATTTCTGCAGAGTGGCGCTTAGCCAGCGAATCAGCGCCCAACCCAACATAAGGTAAAAGACTTGGTTTTCATGGGTTTTTTTGGTCAATCTCAGGGTTTTATGTTTGCATTAGGTCTTAGATGTTTTACTAACCTTTTGGGCACATAAGCTCTCTGTTTTGCAGGAAATATCAATTTTACAAAGGGGAGGTGATGGTTGTCCTGGATCAACGCTTGACACAACAGATCAACAGCTACTGTCAAGAGTGGCGCCCAGCCCCGCAGATCAACACCCATCCTCACTTAGCATAGGACTAACATTTTGTGTATCTTTTTGTTAATATTGGCATCTAATAGGTGTTTTTAAGTGTCTAACCATCTTTTTTTGTAGGATTAATTATCTTTTTTGTAGAAAAAGTGCATTTTGCAAGGGGGAAACTCTACCAAAATTAGATCAGCACCCAGTCCTATGAATCAACACTCAGTCCCGCGAATCAGTGCCCAACCAGGTACATCAGTGCTTAACCTCAGGTATAAGAAATCTTTCATATTAGCACATATTTTTATAGTGGTGCCTGGGTTTTTGTATTAGCGCTTAGATCTCTGTATTAGCACCTAACATAAAGTTGATTTCTTGGACTAACATTTGTCTTGCAACCTCATTCGATCGTTCAAGACCAACATTCAAACTACTAACATTTCTTGTAAGGTTTTTGAAACATTTACTTTGGTGCACTAAAATGAACCTTGAGTGTTTAGCTTAGAGAACATTTACTTTGGTGCACTTAAAATAAACCTTGCTTGTACAAACGTAGGAACACTTCAATTTGGGTCCTTAAAAAGAATGTAGATTTCTTTGAAGTGTCTTTGTGTGCTTGCACATTGTGTTAGTAGATCCCAAGGGATAGAATCAAAGTATCCTCTCCCCTCGCCTTCATAAGAATCTTGGGTGAAGAGAAATGATTCTATTCTCTTCTTTTTAATTTTCTTAGAGAGGCCTGCCTTGGTGGGAAAAGTGGTACTCACCCCAAGGGAACAACCTCAAGCGGTACTTTCATTTGGTCTGCTATATAAAAAAGGATAAGGCAAAAGCCAAGTCTAACCGGTATTAGCACTTACCGTACAATGCTAGTTTGAACGGAGGCATACTTTGTGTATATTAGACTCCTAGTAAGACTAGTTAAAGCCTTAAGTGGCTTGCTGGATGCTCATAACGTGTCAGTCCCCCGAATATCCCCCGCTAAACACCTTTGGTTAGAAGCCCACCCCTTTTCAACCTTGTGGCAGTTTGTTCAAGGCAAAAGGACACATAATCCTCTCAAGATTCTCACCATATGGCTCCCTAGAGATGAGATGGGAATCCTCGGCTTAGCATAAGCTACACGTAGGTTTCCAGGGAAAGGGTTATTGCGTCATCCTTCCAGTGTAGGAGGCCCCTATGCATCCTCTCTCAGAAAGACAATATAATGGACACACTTAGTAATCAGCGTGTTTGCATTTGAGTTAGAGATTCCAAGTTGTGGGCTTGACAAGTCGCCATTCACCTTGACCTTAGGTAGATTAAGTATTGTCTTCAAGTGTTTTCAATTGTGTTTATACCTGTGGAAATTTGGGCCTTGAGGGGCTTCTTGAACATACACATCACACTTGTACTTCCCATCAAACATTTGGCCATTGTGTTCTCTTGATTGGTGTGTTGTTTATTTGCCAATGAATCTCATCGACATCGACTAAAACCACTTGAATCAATTGAAAAATCCAATCCCATATCTTGAAAGTCACAACATATCACCACTGTTCCAAAATAGCGCCCATTGTCCTGAATCAGTGTGTGAGGACCGCCCTTTTTACTTCTGTTGTTATGACTATTTACATGACTGTTATTGCTACTTTTTATGTTTGAGGGATAGCAGTTCCCGGAATTGTCAAACTATTAAACTTTATCATGATTTCGGAAAAAACTAATTGGGTGATGTTTGGATAAGTTTACATTTCAGAAAAATTAATTAGGTGATGATGGAAAAATTGTAATAAGATTTCATTTATGTTAATTAGTACTATGTCATGATAATGCATGTTTTTAAGTTGCTTCGACTATGATGATTTTATGTGGTTACTGATCTTGTAATTTAGTGTGCAGGAATTACTAATCGAACCACAGATTTCGGAGATCATTCCGCACCTCGTTATTTGTTATTCCCTGTTAAGCCGATCTGATTCCACGAGGAACCAAGATCTCTTTGTGTTTGATGTAATGATGTAATGTGGTCTTTCGTATGGTCGAGTGGGTTAGGTTACCCTCATGTAACATTATTTTATAATTTGTGTTGTAAAAAGGATTGAAATTGAATTTCCTTATTTAATTTAAATTTATGAGGCCTTTTCTTGTGTTTTACCTTGACCAGGGGTGTCTTGTATGGGTTAAAGTTGACCCTGGGTTATACCCCATGGGTCCAGGGGCCCATTTGGCATGGGTAACCCTTGAATAACCTCCATCTAGTCATCTTAACTTCCCCCTGAAGTTAAGTGGCGAAAATTGGAGGTATGGAGGGGACATGATGGGTTGTACCAACACCCAACCCATCCCCTCTACAATTCCCAAGGTAAGAGATGACTACAAGCCCATCCATTATTGAAGGATTGACTTGAAGTCACCCCCTCCATTAGTGAGATTCCCCCATGTGCTGTGGGGCCACCCATGTGAAGGAGGGAAGAAGAGGCATGGGTCACCTGTCTTTTACTCCTTTAACTCCTTTTATTTCTCCCATGCGAAAGAGAAATGACAGGAGGAAAGGGATAAGGAGTACTCTAGGGATGGGTGAGTGACATAAGCCACCAGGACAGAATAGTGGTTTTGGGGAAGGGTGAAGAGGTGACAAGTGTCACCTCCCCATTCCTCGAAACTGAAAAGAAATGGGGTTATTTGTTTCCAATTTTGGGAGGAGAGGGAGTTAGTTGAATTGTGGGGAAACTTTCATTCTGTTTTACCAAAAAAATAGAAAAGTTAGCTTGCAGGAGAGAGAAGGGAGAGGGAGTTGGTGGCTAAGGTTGGAAGAGAACTCTGTGGGCTCTGCAACAGCTTCATTCCAGGAGGGCTTTGTAAGGTTGGTTTGATTTTTACCTTTGCTGAATGTGTATGTAAAGTGTGTGAATTTGTGTTTAGATTTATTTTCTGTGGGGTTTGTTGTCGGGTTGTTTGACAGAGCTTCTCCCACTTGGGAGAAATGCTCATCAAGTTTGGGGTAGGGGAGGAGAGATCCTCCTCGGGTGCACACCTATTTCCATCTTTTGGGATGTTGAAAGCCTTGAGGGCATGTATCTGTGTCTGTATCTTTGACTTGAGAGTCATATACAGATTTCTTAAGAATTTGTGATCAAACTTGGTTTGAGACCAAGAGAAAGTGTATTGGTTAACTTATCTGTAAGGGTGACACTCTGGAGTCGAGTGTGTCCACTCTCCTGCCCCTTATGAAACTCACTGTAGTTGAGTTTCCGTGTTGTGTAAATGACCCACGGGTGTTTGTGTGCTTTGGGATTGTTGTTGTTACTGTTGTGAAGTGGAGTGTTTGAGTTACCTAGGTGTGAGTATGGTCTCCCTAGCTCGGGGGTGACCCTCTTGCGGGTCTACGGAAGGGAGGAGAGCTAGATGAGTGGTGTTTTCTTCTTTGTTTGTCTTTGATACGCAGGTTTTCTCTTGGAGTTTCTGGTTGGCTCGGGAGGAGTTATATTTGTGAAGAAACAGTTATTCTTCTTTGTCATGAGAATTAGGCCAGGCTCATTTCATGAGAGTTGAAGAGAGAGCACCTCTCTTGATATTGTTGTAATTTATTGTTACCCTGGGAGTGAAGGAAATCACCTCCCTGATCTTGTTATTGATGGATTGTTTTTACTTGATTGTCACAAGCTATCAGTTGTATATTGTTCATATCTGGGAAATTAGTTGTTGTATCCATGGTTTAAAATTTATTCTCTTGCTATTTGTAGTGGAAGAATTAACTTTCTGTAATATGAATGTGGTAAACAAATACCTTAAAGTTTCAAGTTTGTTGTTTTGTAAACCTTATAAAATTTTGGTTAATATGTTAATGAAAGGAAGAGTTCATCTCTTATTTGCAATCTAATCTGAGTTTGTTTATGTAATAGAAAGTTTGGAATTGCTTAATTCGTTGAAAGATCAGTTTTATGATTCACTGTTCTAATGGCTAAGTTAGTTTTAAATGATTAAGTTTTCTCCTTCATAAGGAATAATAGATTTAGTTATTTTGTAAGTTTTAAAGAAAATCTATTATAATTACTTCTGGTTGTCCTAAGAGTTGAAATGGACATGTATTATTGCCTAAGTATACTGATTAAAACTTCATTTTTCTTAAGTGTATATATATATCTATATGTATATATATGTATATATATATATATATATATATATATATATATATATATATATATATATATATATATATATATATATATATATATATATATATAGAATTTTATTTAATTAATACTTGATCGTTTTAACTGACTACAAGAAAAATGAATAAGGTATTTAATTTGAGAAAATTATGAAATATATATATATACATATAAAAATATATATATATATATATAAATAAATAAATAAATAAATATATATATATATATATTTAACAGTTTTTATTAATTATCATTTTGACAGAATAATAGAAAACTGAATAAATTGTTTTATTAAAGAGACTGAAATATAAATCTATATAAAAATGTATATATATATATAAATATATATATATATATATAAATATAAATATATTAGTGATATCATATATCATCGAAAAAGCACAAAACTGAATAAAGTTTATGACTGTCGAACTTTTTGTAGTCGCTGTGTATTCTACACAGTCGAGGCTTAATACAAGGTGGGCGGTGGGGAGTAAACCCCACCGCAGCCCCCGTTTTTTTTATAAAACAGAGGTGTGGGGAGGGGCGGAGCCCCACCCACACCCCACATCGTGGGATGTGGGTGGGGCTCCGCCCCTCCCCACATCCCCCCTTTTCCTTTGGAACCCCGCGGCCTACACAAGCCTTCCCTCTGCGCGGTCGACCCTGTCTCCGCTGCGGCCACCGCCGCCCATATCCGCCGCTGGCTGTGTCTAAAACAAAACAAAAAAAAAAATGTTAGGGCTTTTGGCCCTAACACATAATTGGTCTATTTTGAAATGAATACATTATAATTGCCATATATATAGGCATATATAGATACTATATATGTCTATGTATATAGCAATATATAATGAAATAATTAATATATATATAAATATATAAAAGGGATTACGTGGAGTTTGAGAAACAAATTAAAAGCACAATTTCGTCAACTACATGTATAATTATATATATATATATAGGAGAAGTTCTATGAGCCATTTTATTGGGCTCTCGTTTAAAATCTTGACAAAATGTGACACATGGATATACAAAAATAAAACAAAAAAAAAAATATTTTCACAGTTAGTTTTTATTAAGTGTTGAACACAGCAACCAAAGAATTTATGTTTCCATGATCCGGGTTTTATAAAGTGGAGAGCCTCCTACATGTATTAACAACGGTAAATGATTTACAATAAGAGTATTCATAATACTGATTAGTAATAATAACAACAGTAATTATAGATAAGAGAAAATAAAATATAATTTAATGAGAGCATAAAGGAATATACTGTGTTACCCGGGAAGAGTTTCTCGGAAGTTTCACTATCAACGCGGTTCAATAACCGAGAAAATGAAGAGGAAAAATTACACGTCACCATGCTTAAAAGGTCACTGGAAATAAACTTAAGGAGTCATCACAAAAATTCCATGTGAGGCCATTTTAATCTCAACTGTAGTAAACGTCCATATAAGTAAACTTGTAAGAGAGTCAGAAGAAGAAAAAGTAACATTGGAAAAACACAGAGGAGAAAATGCGCGACAATTCCCACATGGGATAAGAGAATTAAGTCGATGGACCCTCTAGCCAAAATTTGCTTAGGAACAAGTTTAAGTAAGATATACAAGAGAAGAAACCTAGAATCGGAGAAGACTAGGAGACCGAGTCCAGCGAAGTAGTAAACCAGCCTATGTGATCTGGATCATCCAGACGTTAGGTTTAATATTAACAATAGAAACAGTGATAACCCTGATTGATGCCCAATATGAAGAAAGGAAAATGAAAGAGAGAGAGACCGAAATATAAACAAACTAAATTATCACAGAAATAGTTAAGGTGAGCGCGATAAAAATACAATCAAAATGAAGACCCAGAGAAAAGGGAAGAGAGAGCAAACAAACCGCCTTGTCGAGAATGCTAAGTCGTAGGAGTATGTTTCAGGAAACAAGAGAGGAGACAGACAATCGTGCCTTGCTGAAAATTGACTAAATAGGGAGATCACTAGTCGGTTTAGTCAGAACAAGGCGTCGTGGGAAGTTGTTAATCTATCAGCGAACCACGTGCGTAAATGAGTGCTGCGTAATTCCCACTAACGCCGTAAGGCGTTATGCTGCCGGAATTTGCCGAGATTTAGATTTAGGAACTTTGGTAATCTCACTCTTGCAATGACGTAAACGGCGTCGTAGAGACCTTCTTGTTGGTCTGCTTGCATCTGGTTGCACGCAATTGTACTTATATCCCGCCGAAAGCTGTAGTATTTTCGCCATGAGAGAACACCGCCGAGCATGCTTACGCATGCGAGGGGGTTTTTAGGACAGTGTGAGAAAAGTTTTTCATATCTCGTGTCATAACCACATAACAGATGTGGCTATGACACGTGTGATGTGTGTTGTGACCACAAGGAAAATGTGGGCATGACATTTGGTATCAGAGCCAAGTTTAAACACTGGGCGTATTTGGGCACGTTATTATTCCGCAACTTTGGCTAATTAGTTTCTACCTTGTTTTGTAGGATGCCTCCCCGACGTGTTCGACGAGCGCGATCACGCCACACAGCGTCAGTCGAGGTGCACAGCGATTCCTCAGCCGAGGGACTGGCACCTGTAGATACAGCAGCACCACCTGCACCACCTGTACCACAAGCACCATTAGTACCACAGGCGACACCAGTATTGGCACCAGTAGTTACAGCAGCACCACCTGCACCACCTGTACCACAAGCACCACTAGTACCACAGGTGACACCAGTATTGGATATAGGTCCACAGATCTTACAGGCACTACAGACTATGTTAGACAGGTTAGCGCCAGTGATTCCTGAGCCACGTATAGAGCCTTGTGTTGATCCGCGAGAGGAGCCACGTGCCGAGTCACGTATTGAGCCACGTATGGAGCCCCGCGTTGATCCACTAGAGGTGCCATGTGTGGAGCCCTTCGTTGAGATTCCCTACACAACAGTAGAGGAGGTAGGGTCAGCGTCCCGAGCACGGAGCAGGAGTCCTCCGAGACTTTTGAGACGAGATGAGATCCAGGGGGCAGAACAGGTTCAGCATGGATTATACGAGGATGGTGTGGAAGAGCCACTTGTGAGACTGAGAGACAGAGGGGACCCCATCAGAGATCTACTGAGGCTCAACCCACCCACTTTTGCAGGTGCTACAGAGGGAGCTGCGGCCGAGGCTTGGCTGATTAGCTTAGATAGGTGTTTCGCATTGCGACCATATGGAAGCAACACGAAAGCACGAGTGGCAGTCCATCTTCTTAGGGATGCAGCAGCTACCTGGTGGCGTACAGAGGAGTGCAAGCACTGACTTTCCGTGGATACACTCACATGGGACATCTTCATTGAGCACTTCAATGCGCGATATTTGTCCAAACATTATAGACAGCGCAGGATCGATGAGTTCCATGATTTACAGCAGAGGGGACTCACCGTTACTCAGTATGAGAGCCGATTTATAGAGCTTTCTCGTTACGTGGAATACCTCCATGACGAGAAAATCTTAATACACAAATTCATCAGAGGGCTAAATCACGGGATAGCAGGACCAGTTCGTATGGCAAATCCCCATACCATGAGCGAGGCTGTTGAAAAGGCCCTTATATTAGAGGAAATTCAGGGACGAGGGCAGAATTCACGCCCGCAGTACCAGGAACGTAATCCCCAACAACAGCAAAACTTCCGAAGGCCTCAAAATACAACACAGAGAGGAGGATATAATCCTTCATCATTACCTCCTAGGCCTCCACAGCAGCAGCAACATCAGCAAAAATCTAAATTTCAACAAAGGGGTCAGGGAGGACAGAACCGTGGATGGCAGCAGCAGGGTCCATGAAGAGATCAGAGACAGCAGGGTTCATCGGCAGGACCCGTGAGGTCCCAGTAGTCTTACAGAGGCTCACAGGGATCCACTGGACGGACTGGGCAACAACAATCGGGCAGAACACAGTCAGGGCAGTTACAGGTTCGAGGACCATGTTATGTGTGTGGTGGGGCAGGGCATCTGGCTAGAGAGTGCCCGCAGGGATTTACTGTAGGGGGACAGCCCCGATCAGGAGGATCTGAGCAGACCGTAGGTGACGTGGGCAGAACCCACCACATGTTTGCAGTGGTTGATAACCGCCAGGCCGATTTCCAGGCTTCTGTCATCGAGGCAGCATGTACGATTGGAGACTTTTCTATTTCGATCCTTTTTGACTCAGGAGCTACTGACTCTTTTTTGTCTACATCGTTAGTGGAGCGTTGCAGGCTGGTGGCTTCTAGGCAAGACATTAGGTGGGAAGTTGAGTTGGCCTTAGGGGCCAGGATGTTAGTAGATACCTTGGTTAAAGACTGTGAGATCACATTGGGATCATTCACCACAACATGTGACCTTAGGATTATGCCATTAGGATCTTACGGAGTAGTTCTGGGTATGGATTGGCTTGCGGCACATAGAGCCAAGCTTGATTGTCGCCAGAGGACGATTAGCTGTTTAGACGATCATGGTTCGTCGGTTGAGATAGTGGGCATTCAAAAGCCCACGGCTGTTCGTATGATATCCGCTCAGCAGCTTAAGCGCTGTACGCGGAAGGGATGTCAGATGTTTGCCATCACGGTCAGTGATAGAGCAGAGGATGAACCTGAGGCTACTTTAGATGATCACCCTGTCCTTAGAGAGTTTGCCGATGTATTTCCGCCGGAATTACCAGGTATGCCTCCACGCAGAGAAGTGGACTTCCACATCGACTTGGTGCCGGGTGCAGAACCGATATCCCGTGCACCCTATAGGATGACTACACATGAACTCACTGAACTTAAACTGCAGTTAGAGGAATTACTTGAGAAGGGACACATCCGACCTAGCGTTTCACCATGGGGCGCACCGGTTATCTTCGTAAAGAAGAAGGATGGGTCTCTTCGATTATGCATGGACTACAGGCAGTTGAACAAGGTGACGGTGAAGAACCGTTATCCTCTGCCTAGGATTGACGACCTTTTTGATCAGATGCAGGGAGCCAGAGTGTTCTCGAAAATCGATCTAAAATCTGGGTATCACCAATTGCGCATCACAGAGGCGGATATTCATAAAACTACTTTTCGAACCAGATATGGCCATTATGAATTCACAGTGGTACCTTTCGGGTTGACGAACGCTCCTGCAGTATTCATGAGTCTCATGAACAGGGTGTTCCGTACTTACCTAGATCGATTCGTGATCATATTTCTAGATGACATTTTGATTTATTCACGGACTGAGGAGGAGCATGTAGAGCACTTGCGTCAAGTTTTGCAGCAATTACGAGGGCAGCAGCTTTATGGCAACTTGGCGAAGTGTGCCTTCTTCAGGACAGAGGTGCAGTATTTGGGACACATTTTATCAGGCGATGGCATCTCCGTAGATCCATCTAAAATTAGAGCAATCCAGGAATGGCCGGCACCCACTAACGTGACAGAGGTCCGAAGCTTTATGGGGTTAGCCGGGTATTATCGTCGGTTTGTCGAAGGCTTCTCCAGGATAGCACATCCCATTACTTCCCTTCAGCGAAAAGGGAAGGGTTTCACCTGGACCAAGCAGTGTGAAAAGGCTTTTGGAGTCCTCAAGGAGCGTCTTACTAGTGCTCCTATTTTAGCGGTCCCAGATCCTACAGAGGAGTTTGTAGTTTGCACAGATGCATCATTAGAAGGATTGGGAGCCGTGCTTATGCAGGATGGTCGAGCGATCGCATACGAATCGTGGAAACTAAAGACACATGAGTTAAACTATCCTACTCACGACTTAGAGCTCGCAGCAGTTGTTCATGCTTTGGTTCGCTGGAGACACTTCCTCTTAGGTCGACGCTTTGAACTCCATTCGGATCATCATAGTTTGCAGTATATTTTTACACAGCCTAATTTGAACGCCCGCCAACGGCGTTGGATGGAATTCCTATGCGAATATGACTTCGATGTCCACTATATCAAAGGGAAGGAGAACGTGGTCGCTGATGCCTTGAGTCGAAGGCGCCACGAGATCCAGACCCTGACCTTGCAGGTGGACTTGAAGGATCGCATCTTACAGCATCTGCCGGAGGACGAATGGTTTCTTGAAGTGCAGCAGGCATTACTAAATCAGAAGGCCCTTGAGGGCAAATTTACAGGATATACCCTTGAGTCTGATGGTATGCTTCGACATCGGCAGCGCATCTATGTACCCCATGCGGGTAATCTTCGCACAGTAATCCTATCAGAGGCTCATAGAGCACCCTATGCAGCACACCCAGGAGTGAAGAAGATGCATGTTGACTTACGACAGCTTTATCATTGGGCTGGGATGAGGCGTGACATTGCCGAATTTGTTGCTCATTGCCTGGAATGTCAGAGGGTCAAGGCCAAACATCAGCATCCAGCGGGACTGTTGTACCCTCACGATATACCTGAATGGAAATGGGACACTATTTCTATGGATTTTATCGTTGGTCTACCTATGTCATGACGTCGCCATGATGCTATTATGGTGACAGTTGACAAGCTGACCAAAGTGGCGCATTTTTCACCAATATGCACAACATACAATGCACCATCAGTGGCAAAGGTGTTTCTGGATCAGATTGTTAGACTTCATGGGGTACCTCGCCGCATTATATCTGACAGAGACTCCGTATTCACTTCATCGTTCTGGAAAGCCTTACATCAGGCGTTGGGCACACAACTCAACTTCAGTTCAGCATATCATCCGGAAACCGACGGACAGACAGAGAGAGTTAACCAGGTGTTAGAAGACATGCTTCGCATGTATGTGATGGACCATCAGTCTAGATGGGAGGAGTACCTATATCTAGTTGAGTTTGCCTACAATAATGGGCATCACAGCTCGTTGGGTATGCCTCCTTTCCAGGCGTTATATGGCAGACCATGCAGAACACCTTTGAGTTGGGATCGGATAGAGGACAGAACAGTCATCGGCCCAGAGATAGTTCAGAATATGGAACTGCAAGTCAAACAGATAAGACAGAGGCTTCAGGAAGCACAGGACAGGTAGAAAAAGTATGCCGATGCTAAGAGGACAGACCGAAGCTTCTCTGTGGGGGAAAGAGTATTTTTGAGAGTGCGGCCGCACAAGAGTCCAATCCGTTACGGAAAAGGCTCTAAGCTCGCACCTCGATTTGTAGGACCTTTCGAAATCTTGGAGCGGATAAGACCAGTAGCCTATCGTCTAGCCTTGCCACCTAGCCTGTCACGTATCCACGATGTATTTCATGTATCAGTTTTACGTCAATATATTTCTGACTTATCTCACGTGTTGGATTGGAGTGCTCTTCAGGTAGAGGCAGACGGATAGCTGGCGTTGGAGCCAATTCGCATATTGGCTCGTCGGACGCTGGCCCTTCGAGGTCGAGAGCTGGACCAGGTTAGAGTCCAGTGGGACCTATACGACGAAGTCACCGCGACTTGGGAAGATGCAGAGAGACTGAAGACCCCTTATCCTCACCTTTTTGACGACTTCCAGGAGGAAGTACCGTCTTAGGGGGAGAGGATGTGAGGACCGCCCTTTTTACTTCTGTTGTTATGACTATTTACATGACTGTTATTGCTACTTTTTATGTTTGAGGGATAGCAGTTCCCGGAATTGTCAAACTATTAAACTTTATTATGATTTCGGAAAAAACTAATTGGGTGATGTTTGGATAAGTTTACATTTCAGAAAAATTAATTAGGTGATGATGGAAAAATTGTAATAAGATTTCATTTATGTTAATTAGTACTATGTCATGATAATGCATGTTTTTAAGTTGCTTCGGCTATGATGATTTTATGTGGTTACTGATCTTGTAATTTAGTGTGCAGGAATTACTAATCGAACCACAGATTTCGGAGATCATTCCGCACCTCGTTATTTGTTATTCCCTGTTAAGCCGATCTGATTCCACGAGGAACCAAGATCTCTTTGTGTTTGATGTAATGATGTAATGTGGTCTTTCGTATGGTCGAGTGGGTTAGGTTACCCTCATGTAACATTATTTTATAATTTGTGTTGTAAAAAGGATTGAAATTGAATTTCCTTATTTAATTTAAATTTATGAGGCCTTTTCTTGTGTTTTACCTTGACCAGGGGTGTCTTGTATGGGTTAAAGTTGACCCTGGGTTATACCCCATGGGTCCAGGGGCCCATTTGGCATGGGTAACCCTTGAGTAACCTCCATCTAGTCATCTTAACTTCCCCCTGAAGTTAAGTGGCGAAAATTGGAGGTATGGAGGGGACATGATGGGTTGTACCAACACCCAACCCATCCCCTCTACAATTCCCAAGGTAAGAGATGACTACAAGCCCATCCATTATTGAAGGATTGACTTGAAGTCACCCCCTCCATTAGTGAGATTCCCCCATGTGCTGTGGGGCCACCCATGTGAAGGAGGGAAGAAGAGGCATGGGTCACCTGTCTTTTACTCCTTTAACTCCTTTTATTTCTCCCATGCGAAAGAGAAATGACAGGAGGAAAGGGATAAGGAGTACTCTAGGGATGGGTGAGTGACATAAGCCACCAGGACAGAATAGTGGTTTTGGGGAAGGGTGAAGAGGTGACAAGTGTCACCTCCCCATTCCTCGAAACTGAAAAGAAATGGGGTTATTTGTTTCCAATTTTGGGAGGAGAGGGAGTTAGTTGAATTGTGGGGAAACTTTCATTCTGTTTTACCAAAAAAATAGAAAAGTTAGCTTGCAGGAGAGAGAAGGGAGAGGGAGTTGGTGGCTAAGGTTGGAAGAGAACTCTGTGGGCTCTGCAACAGCTTCATTCCAGGAGGGCTTTGTAAGGTTGGTTTGATTTTTACCTTTGCTGAATGTGTATGTAAAGTGTGTGAATTTGTGTTTAGATTTATTTTCTGTGGGGTTTGTTGTCGGGTTGTTTGACAGAGCTTCTCCCACTTGGGAGAAATGCTCATCAAGTTTGGGGTAGGGGAGGAGAGATCCTCCTCGGGTGCACACCTATTTCCATCTTTTGGGATGTTGAAAGCCTTGAGGGCATGTATCTGTGTCTGTATCTTTGACTTGAGAGTCATATACAGATTTCTTAAGAATTTGTGATCAAACTTGGTTTGAGACCAAGAGAAAGTGTATTGGTTAACTTATCTGTCAGGGTGACACTCTGGAGTCGAGTGTGTCCACTCTCCTGCCCCTTATGAAACTCACTGTAGTTGAGTTTCCGTGTTGTGTAAATGACCCACGGGTGTTTGTGTGCTTTGGGATTGTTGTTGTTACTGTTTTGAAGTGGAGTGTTTGAGTTACCTAGGTGTGAGTATGGTCTCCCTAGCTCGAGGGTGACCCTCTTGCGGGTCTACGGAAGGGAGGAGAGCTAGATGAGTGGTGTTTTCTTCTTTGTTTGTCTTTGATACGCAGGTTTTCTCTTGGAGCTTCTGGTTGGCTCGGGAGGAGTTATATTTGTGAAGAAACAGTTATTCTTCTTTGTCATGAGAATTAGGCCAGGTTCATTTCATGAGAGTTGAAGAGAGAGCACCTCTCTTGATATTGTTGTAATTTATTGTTACCCTGGGAGTGAAGGAAATCACCTCCCTGATCTTGTTATTGATGGATTATTTTTACTTGATTGTCACAAGCTATC